>CM046882.1:362369301-365116866 GCA_025667525.1 Glebionis coronaria | reverse complement strand
TTTTAGTTTTAGTTGCAAAAGTCGCCAATAGACGGGTATGCCGTTTAATTGTCATTTACGTTTTTTTTATTTTGCTAAATATTTGTGTTAAAAATTCTATTGTTTTACTTAACTTTTTAAGCATAATAAAAATGTTTGTTGAATAATTCCGTTTGTTTTATTACTAATTTTATTTATGTTTTTCGTAATAAGCTTATAAAACTTGTATTAACTTCATGGATTTTGAATGAGGATTTGAGTCAGTTAGCAAGGACGAGATGAAAAGCAAAATCTGACGATCATAACAACAAAGATTCAATGGTTACACATTCATGCATTCATAAATAGATATATGGTTAAACAATAGTAATACTTATACATAGGATTTGGGTTTAAAAATATGAACGGCCTACACGTGATCAATCTGGATTTTGATTCCATCTAAGTTTACTTGATGGGTCAAATCAAATATAATAGAAAGGGAAATAAGACAGGTTTGGATTGTATATTTTAAAAGGACACTTTCTTACGTTCTGTATCTATCCTTTTTTCCCATTTCGATCATCAAATATTCAAAATTCGATTATTATGTGTATTTTGTCACTATTTTACCATGTAAAATGACTATTTTATCCTTCAAAATTTCAAAAAAATAAAAGTAAAATGGTTACAAAATACATAGAATGATCGACTTTTAAAAGTTTGATAACCATAATGGGCAAAAAATACGATGGGTACACATAACGCAAAGAAGTATCAAGTTAAATGTATTTTTAAGTAATTTGCCCATTTTAAAATGCTTATTTGCTTAAAATATATGTGCATAAGAACCCACGATCACAATGCCCCTAGAAATGTAGCCACATATCATTTCTATATAAATGAGTAAATAAAGGTTAACGATGGTTAACTCTATCTTATCTGACCAATAGAGCTCATGTTAAGAGCAATAGTCTCAATACACATCTCCTATAATCATAGTAGGCCTCAATTCCAAAAGGTCTAAACACGCATTCAACCGAATACTTAAAGCGCCATCAACAGGCGGATCGAGAACCCATACTACTCACTGGAAACCTAAATAGAAATAAATATTGTACTTATTAATACCTAATATCACAAACATTAAAAGCAAAAGTGATCGGTGATAATCGAGTGAAAGGATTGAGTTTGATTTTAATATAGAGCTCAAATAATAAATGAGCTCAATCCTAAACATGGTGACGTGATGATGGGTATTTCCACCCGAAGGCCAAAGGGTAGCAACTTGCTTATAGTAGCTTGCTGATGTAGCCAAATCACGTGGATTTGAAGCACTCTCCATACAAACCTATGCAGCGAGCAAGGTCTCCAAAGTAAATAAAAAACAGCGGTGGCATGATTCATTATTTGGGTCCTCTGAGATATAACCCTTAGATAAGCCATACTTTTCCCTAATTTGCGAAAGGATGGTCTTGAATTGAGAACTGATTTTGGTGATTCGGTCAGGACCAGGTCATGCGGCACTTTCCCATTATGTGTAACAGAAGCTTGAGCAGTAGTTAAGTGTGTACACAAATCCTCAATACGCTTGTAATGCAACTGTCATAGAGCAAATTAAATAAACCTGGAATGCAGGGCCATACTCGGCAGAGTTTATCACACCCCAGAAAGTCATAAGCAAAAATAGAAACAATCTTCTAAGGATAATAATTGTTTCAGGTAGTTCCACGAAGTTGAGCAAATTCTGAACCCACTGTGGAGACTCTTCTACTTTATTCTTTAGCTATTGTTTTTAAGTTGTTTTTTTTCGTTTATATCTGTTCTGAAAGCTTGTCATAAGTATCTTCTCAAAAGCTGCTTTTATCGACTATGCACTTCTCTCATGAACATCATACTGTTCTAAAAGAAAGTTGCGAGAACTCCAAACTATCGTCACCAAAGGCCACTAATTATATAAGAGACTCGACTCCCAAAGCTTGCCGTTGTGACCATTCACCATGATTTTCTAACTTTTGCAAACTACTCTAATTCATCGATTAGATAACTCCTTAAGATCACAAGAATGAGCTTGGTTGACCATGATTTTCCTCTTCTTGCGACGGATCTAATGATATAAAAAATAGAAGTAAAAGTTAAAACACAGAGAACTATACTTGCAATGATGTAACATACACAAATTCAATCATCAAAATAATCGCTAAAAAGCCCCCCCTCCATCGACTATCCAAAGCATATTGAAATACTGTCTAAAGCATAAAATTATAAGCTTATACCTCATGAGTAGCTTCAGCGGTAGTGAACTCAACGTGCCAATGTCCCGTAACATGGTCATCGATGTCAAAGTTGACTTGAGAAACTTCACCGACATATTCGAACAAAATTTTCCTATAGAATTACTACTTGTGAGATATGGTTTGACCCAATAACACTGCATAAGTTTATACTTTAAAGTAAAATATTTTCTTACAAATCTTCTTCTGTGGTTGATAAACCTAAGTTGTCCACAAGCACAATGGTTGATCTTCTGCTCTGAGAAGTTATGGTAGTTTCTGGCTACAAAATTTAGCATATAACATGTGTTATAAAACTCCCTCAACGATTTAAGGTCAACAAAGTGTTTTTACAGTTTTCAATGGGGATTCTAAGTGTCGTGAACTATTATCTCCATAAACTTTCTCATACTCGTTAGAGATGCACTCTCTGTTTGCATCAAGTGTAGTTGTTGCTATAAACACCTCAACCTACAAAACGTTAATCATCATTCAACATTACTGAATAGAATGAAAAATCCTATAATCTGTTGCATTTGCATTCAGGTTCTCTGTAAGTGTCTTTACACGTACACCCCTCACATCAGCAAATCTTATTGAAATTATATATATGTTCTGGACATATTTTCATTTTATTTGCTTTAAAAATTAAAAAATTCAGAAAGTAAGTGTTATGTCAACCTAACCAAACCAAACCATACCAATAATACATATTTGACCCGTTTCCTGGCTGCCTCTACATAAGACTTCTAGTGCAGGTCAAAAGATACAAAAGTGGGATAAGTTAGCAAGCATATACATTCATGTTGATTCCAAATTTCTTTGTCAGATAACAAATTTGTTAGTCAACTTCATATGAGTGTGAGCTTGTTGACCCATCTGACCACTTTTGACCTGTCTTCAATTGATCTAAAACACGATCGAAATAGATTAAGTCCGATTTTGATGGGTCAAAACTACCCCACCCAGCATAACATCAGGTTATAGATATGTGCAAATAGTTTGCAACTCTAAATCAGCCACTTACAGTTAGTCTTAAAGTAAACAAAAAGGGACCTTTTACATAAATATACTAACAAATAAAAAAACACCAAATTATCATATACGTATTGATACTCAGTTGGAAATATGATAAAAAAAATCATATCAGAATACTCATTAGTACTTACAATCCATCAACCTGAGAGCAATTCATATTCCCAATTAAACAAAGTTGCTAATAGCTTTAATTTTCTCAAACTGCCCTACAAATTTTTTGAATATGCAATTCCAAACACCACTTTAGGTACTCAGACAAAGCATCACATATAACATCGAATGTTCGCCAATTTTAGGTGTCATGCTAAAACTACCATTTTATCTACCAAATCTGCTTAAAGTTTCCTATTTGCTAAAAAAATTTATGGATGCTCTTTCTATTAAAAGTGGCACGATCGGTAGGTTGTATTAGAGTTCTACTTAAGTTTGGGTTGCTGGAAAAATGTGAAATCCGAATAAAATAAATCCGTCCATCTCACTGAATAGGCATACATGGAAGGATAACCGAATAAACGTACCATTTCCCTCCAAGCGCTTAACAGCTTTAGGAAATCAAATAAAAGAATTATGCTCACAACATAACATATCGAATCAAAGCCTCCTAATTATTAAACCTAGGTCGCTGAGCATAGACTAAAAGAATGTATGAAGGCAAGCAAAAGCGGGGGTGTTTTATTTTTAGTTATTCCACTGCTACTGACTCATTTGTTGTGGTGCCCTGCACAGGTTGTTCTGCAGGAATAAGCTAGCCTTGCGGCAATACTTTTCCATTGAGTTTAGCTCCATCCAACAAAACTTTAAATGCGTCTTCTGACCTACCTTTTGAGTAAAGATATCTTACGGATTCAGGTACAGTATTATAAAACAGAAGTGCCACAAAAGATGATGTGAAGACACCCCAAATAATATTTTTAGTGAAGATCTGATCAGTGAATTAAGAAATGTTGGATTGTGGTATGTCGTGCTATGGTTTACCTATTGTTTAAAAGATCTGAGAAATATGAAAAAAGCCAGATGAGAGAGACGGCTCGATGTTAACCGAAAGGTGAACGTTTATTCTATTGGAAATTATTTTTATGCTTCTTTCATCCACCGCGTCAATGAAGCTACATTGCAAGTAATGAGAGATCTAAAAAAATTTATTAAGATTCAGTGGCTACAAAACAATTATCATATCGCTACACCACTAAATTTAAAAAAAATATATTGACGCTATTAGAAAATCTAGGTTTGAGTGGATACATACTTATTGGTTTACTTGATAATCTAGCGTCGCATTCTGGTGTATGATAGGGAATGCTCGTCTATCAAAAGGTGTAAAGAACTGAGCTCTTTTCTATATAGACCTGGTCTTTTGATCCAATACCCAAATGATTCTTACCAGCCACACGACCATCATGCTTTGCATCAGTTTTATTAAGATGTAAATTGGGAAGTGAAAACACATATAACTTACCCGAATTATTAGTACTGAATCATCAAAAACTACATGTGCTAAACCTGCACAGGACAAAGATAATCTACTGCTTGGATCCTTGATGTTTTCCCACCAGTTTGCTTGGATCCTTGATGGCTTTTGCTATGAAACATTGTCTCCTGATATCAACTGAATCCTAACACCAGCTGACCTGCAAGGGTCAAAAGATAGAAAACCTCATCCATTTACCCATTTGCAAACATGTACAAATACTATAATATTTTGGTCTTTATAATAACTTATTCCTACTATTGCTTACAAAAAGGGACTTGCTAATTGCTCCAAACTCAGGGTCTAGTGTTAGGTGAACATGAAACCATCCCATAAACTAAAAAGGATAACTCTTATGATTTTACATGAATCAAATCCCGGAAGTGAGTAATTTTTTAGTGATACGGATTTAAAATAATATTATGTACGGTTATATATATTTGTACCTGAGATGGAGTCCATACTACTTGATTAATCGTGTTCACCTCATAACTGCAAAGTCTAGATGATCTAAAAAGGGGGAAAATCTATATATCAATATTCACATGTTAAGAGCTCATAAGCTTGATATGTATGTGTTAATAATGAACTCTATTCAAGGAGATACATCTAGCCATAAAGGGTTGTATACATTCAATTTCGATTTATCTGTTTTAATAAATTAATTTGGTATTTATCAATCGTAATAATAAACACATGTTTGGGTTTGTAGTTGATGACTTTATCTACTTGCAACTGAAAGATATAAGCAGATGTAACATATTTAGCAACTGGGAATCCTGTTTCAAAACTTAATATTGCTTAGCAATATAGTTAATAGTGATCAACCAACTAACAATCAGCCAACCAACAATCAGCCAACCAACAATCAGCCAACCAACAATCAGCCAACCAACAATCAGCCAATTAACGGATTTTCACATACCCCATATGGCAGATCATATAAGTAAACGTTCCCAATCACTGTCATATACTATGAATGAGCCTGCAAGATAATGATATCGGTTAATAATACAATTGTTAAAGAAAAAAAATAAGCATTTAGTATAGCCAATTACGCGGCGTAAATACAATAATGAACTCAATAAAATTACATCATGCCGAGGCGTGTCAAGAAACACATGGTCGCATAGTGCCATGAATAGGCACTTGAACCTCATACGCCCGATTGCTTGTATAATCCCACCAGCTTCGAAAGGTGCGAGCTTGCCACCTGTAAAACATAATCTACATCAAGCTAATAAAAAAGATAAAATATTTTAGATAATTTAATGTTTCATAAGCACCGTTTTATTCACAGTATATCTACACCTTTAAAAGATTGCTTTATATACTGTTTTGTTCTAAAAGATTGTTTTCTATCTTTTTTGGTATTCACAATTAAGATCTCTATTGCTATATATGATAATCTAACTATGTAGCAAGAAAAAAAAAGATTTATACAATATGATGTAGCTTAATCAGTTTACCAAATCAACATCAAATACATCAAACGACTTTTTTAATAACTATTTAGTATCAACTACTCCGTAACATTGTCTGATCAAACACCCCACTATAAAGTAATAAAGCTCTAGAATGGATTAAATGGAAATTATCTGTCTCAAACTCAAGAGGTGCTGGATCTGATTTAATATTTGGTACATGGCATTAATACTAAACATCAAAAAAATATAAAATAAATTAAATTATGATGGTAAAGACTCACCTACACGAGTTTACATACTCTATCAAACATGCGATTAAATGATCAACCACATTCTTTTACGCTTAATAAAGAGTATGAATAACGTCGTAACGATGTCGATGGCGGACATCCATTAACAATTGCAAAAGAACATCAAGAATCTGATAAGCCACAAGTTACAATAAAAAAACAAAAACACCATTAGTTACACTATGAAATTTATTGAAGCATAAATTAACCAGAGTACCTACAATCAAACACATATCACAAAATAACATTGCAAAAAAAAAACTGGTATTATAAAGATCCACTAATAATTATAGAAAAACAAATGCTTTAAGATAAGAATTCACAAACCTGATTCAGATGATATTAGGGTTGTGGTTGATTCAGGAGTTTGGAGAACAGTGATCGAGACAAATATTTTAATATGCGTGAAAAATTTTCGGTGAATATATTGTTATATAAATTGGGTACAGGAAAGGCCCGAATAATGATCACGGCCTGAACGATGCTATATAAGTCGGGTACAGGAACGGCCCGAACGATGCTGAGGTGGATTTTTAACATGCTTATGTGGCATTTCCCTCCTGTTATATATAATGTAAAGATATATATATATATACATATAAATATATATATATATATGTATGTATATATATATACATATATATATATACATACATATATATATATATATATATATATATATATATATATATATATTTATATGTATATATATATATACATATATTGATCCAGCCCGTCACTTTGAGAGACATGTGGCGAAGGTTAGATCTCTAAGATAAAAAAAATTGTTGAATTTAAATTGCATGTAGTTACATATACATAAGACTTTGAAGCTTTAAGTATGTTGTTATGTCAATAAATAGATGGCGATAAGATAATCGTCCATCACGCCCAGTACGTCCAATTTCCTATATTATCCAAACATATTTAGCTGAATGGTATAATGATTAACATGTAAACTGTGGAAGTAGATGTGACAATATTTATACAAACCTGAACTATTCCTTCAAGTTTTTAGGTAAACGCTAACTCAGACTCTTTGTAAGAATGTACACGTCCTGTTGAGGTTCAAAAGCAAAAACAAAATCCTATTATTCACCAAAGAAGTTGAAAAATCCATTTACCTCTAACTCAACCTTGGTAAGAGAAGTGCGGGATGAGGGACTCTAGTCGCTGACCTTCTACCCTGATATATTTACCCTTTGAAACCATATGCCCAAAACACTTCAATATGGAATGCCAAAAGGATTTATATAATCACCCGATAACAACAACAATATAACAAAAATACACTGTAGCCTAACTTTACCTGAAGCAACTTCATATTATGAATAAAGCATGAGATGAATAATCCCAATCCGCCCGTAATCCAAATCTCAGTAGACGTATATTGTTCTATTAATAAATAATCGTTTGAATGTGTAAAAAAAAATAGATACATAAATAATGTACAATTAGTTTTTGGTAGATCTAGACCACTAATTTTTACAGCGTTGAAAAAATAACTGCACCGCACATTCATGTTTTGAGTCTGTGTATATAACATTTTCTAAAGTATGTAAATGAAGGCGGACTAAAACACTGGTATAGTAATTGTGGCAGGCCATCGGTTTACTCGAGAATATTACAAATCATAACTTTTGTAATTTTTAAACTTTATTCTACTTTTTAATGAATGCATTTGTATTGTTGTAAGAAAACACGACACTGACTTTTCGCTAGATCAAAAGTTAGTATGTATTTTATTTCAATAGTAGTTTCATATACATGTAAACGTCTCTTAAAACACCTACATTGAACATGTTTAAAAGGTCAATTCTTGACATGGTCAAGGATATGACCCATTCCTACGTAGGTGGTTAAGAACATATTGGTTATGATATGTTTGACATATTAGTTATATATTATATAATAATCTGTAACATACAATCCGTAATTTTCATAATGACATTTGTAATAAACCGATAAATCCACTTCTCTAATACATATCAAGTATTAGTTGATACATAGAGCTACACTTGCACTGTCATCATCGATTATTTAAACTCACTGAATTTATACCTGTAGGCTTGTCCTTACGGACATACCTAATAACCACTCAATGTGAATTTTTTATGACTTTACACAAATTCTTTACATGTTCTTGCATTAGTAAGATATAATCCAACAAATAATCGAAATATGGAAAAAATACAAATCAAAACAAATGAACATAACAATATAAACATTTAGTGTTCCTGATTCATCATAGAATTAATTAATATTATTTGCATTATGAGAAAGATAATTATGATCAAAATACCATGCTCCAAGTAACATATTATAAGTGTACAACCTTGGTCAATTTAGGCTATATTTTCTTGCTAACAACTCTATATTTGAGATGGTTCAGTTTAAAATTAGCCGATAGCATACTCAAATGATCACAAACTCCAAAACTACTTTAGTGAAAGGATTTGCTCAGTTTACCTTTTAAACCTTCACCAGACTATAATATGACCCAATGATTTTCTATAGCTCGTCTTTCTCCACATGCTTCTCAACTTGTGTCTTTTCTTATAAATGTTTGTTAATCAGTTTCACCAAATCCTTGGATCTCGACTTTGTTGGTAGTGTGATCTGCACAAATAGACCAAAATTTTAACCTTAAAGACAAGTTAGACGACCAGACCAAAAATAATTTTATGAAGCAAATGCGCTCACTGGATTTGACTTGTTGCTAATTGGATAGAACATCGGTGTTGGATAGTCTTCCACCTGCAGGACAGTAACACATCAAGAACATATTAGGTGCTTATATCTATTTTATTTCTAGAAAACCTCCTAATTACGCTAATTACTATAAAAAGGTCAAATTATTAATATTATTTGGCACTGAACTCCAATTTTGAGTGCTCGTTTACTTGAGTGTTTATCCTGAAAAATACCAAATCTTCCAAGCCCTTGAAGTGTTTTGCCAACTTTTCAACTTGTTTGGTTGTGGTTTCACAGTTCACTCACCATGGTGCGTTTGACCTGCAAACCTTTCTTCTTATTCAGGTTCAAAAATGTAATATTGGTATCTTGTATCAATAGTGATCACAATATAAAAGGTTGATAAACTACAACTCCTTTGTAAAATGGATAACTTACGTGCTCCGTTTGTTCCTCAACATTTTCAGAGACAACTTTCCAGTATGCACAAGTGCCTAAACATGGTTACTTAGCAGCTGGAGCCTTATCTGTTTTAACAACCTCCTTAATACATGCATCCAATATGAACAAATATATTTTTATTAGTTGAAATTAAGTCTTGAAAAGTACATAATATTTTAGCACGAGTCTTATCAAATAGAATAGTAGCCAAGGATCTTTTACTGGCTTATCAAATCAATACGCAACTGGCGTCAAACATTCAACCTTGAATAATACAGTTTGCATTGAAAGAATCTAAAACAATTAGAGAGCTCCTGGAGTACCAGCAAGAAGTAGATTGCGGAAAACAATACAAAGACTCTAACTGAAGAAAAATTAAGCGACTGGTTAGTAATAACTTTAATATATGAAGCTGATCAAAAGCCTATTGAGATAAAAAGCGAACCTGCATCAGTCACAAATATTGCTATACTCGTTATAAGAATCCCGAAAAGTAAGATTGGCTATTTTGGTAGATTGAAAACAGGTGGAAATTGTAAGAATGGGATGACCAATGTGATCTTGACGAATGTTTAGAGAACACAGAATATGAAACCTTTTCAATGAAATAACAACACATGCATCATCATAGAAAGAATAAAAAGCAATAGACCAAATAAACCAAACTGATATCACACATACTTATGCGGTCCCTTAAACAAAGATTCCAATCTATCCGTTTTTATTTATATTCTCTTCGAACGATCCACTCGTTAAAAAGTTTTCTTTATTCATGATTGATAAAAAATATGAAGAAAGCACAGGCTCGTTCAAAAACCATATTACAGCTAATCAGCCTCAAAATTCAACAACAATCAGGAACGGTCGACAATGGTAGATAAAAATCTCATTGTTTGGATGTGTGTCTAAGGTGGCTGGCAGGGAATTTAGTTGCTTGCGTTCACAAGACGAGTTAGAGCAGAAACATAGACTGTTAAGCAGGTACTTAAAACACGTGATAACTCCTTGACGGAACTCCTCTGACGCTTGGAATGGAGATACCAATGCTGCTGTAGTGTATTTTTGCAACAGTCTAACATCATAATAGTAAATAAAAGACTCAAAACTGGGATTTCAATAATAATTAAAGTGAAAGTGTGTGTGTACCTGGTCAAGGGATGGTACATGACATTTGATTAGAAGGTGTTCCGAAAACGTAGTGCGCCTTTTGCGGCAACCTCACTGATTTTAGGAGACGGGCCATCCGCGACAGTGTCTTGAGACAGAGACCTGCATTCGACTGTGACTTCTATCAGAAGCATAAAGGGTCTTCAGAATCTGACTTTGGGTTACACATTAGCTGGATGGAATGAAAAGTACTACAGGAGAAGAAGGATGAGCATCTCCCCCTCCAGAATTCTCTTTAGAGCTGATCTGAAATAGATAAATATTTCTTATTTGGAATTGGGTCAATTGGTGATGGTTTTCGGTTGAGGTTTTTGAATGTATGGCTTTATACGTTTGTTGAAATCACTATTCTACATTGGCTGTTCATTATAATAAGAAAGTGTGAAATCACTAATTCTGTAATAGTCATTGTAGTTTAAAATATTGTTTCATTTAAAAGTTAAAACAGCTCCTCAAAAGTTAAAATATAAGCAACTTGTCGCCACTACAGAACACTGAAACCGTCAACACATGACAACATAAATGAAGAAAAAGGAGAAAAAAGTCAAAAGAATGTCACTTTGCTTGAAGCTCTGGTTGAAGGAATCGATAAACATCATAGATTTGATTCATAAAACCTCTGCTCAACATTAACTCAGACTAAAATATACGAATAGGTTCCATGAAATATATTCTCAAGTACCACTATAAATTATCTTAGAGATAGCCTCTAATTTTTCTGGACAATACGGTGAAAATATACGCAATTGTCTGAACAATACGATTATAATGTGTTTTAAAATCAGTTTAACGATAATACATTAAGTCAACGTATCAGAGGTCCAAGGATGCAGTTTAAGAGGGTGTTTGGGAATGCTTATTATAATATGCTTATTAATATTCATACACATGCGTCCTGTTTGTGGATGTATCCAAGCATGATTCTAATCTTGCACTCTCCAGGCTTAATTATACCTAGGCAGTTGGGATCAATAAGTATAACATAATTATATTACTTTAATTGAATACTATGTAATAAACACGATTAATAATAACAAAAAACACTACCTGGTGGAGGAGTTCATGGTGAGTAAAAAAACACATAGCTAGCTAGATCATATACAATTGATGATTTGTGATCTTGAGTTGAGTCTCCTTTATTCATGATCACAACCAAAGCCATGAATTGTTTCCTACACATAGAGAAACAATACTAATTAAAAGCACAGTTATATGTCTTTTCTCCATCAAACCGTCTAACAATAGTACCCATATATAGATGTTCTAAATGATTATAAGCCATTTAATTATTATTGATTAACCTAGTGTAACCTAGCTCGCAGCCTCCAACACGATGGAAGTGAGTTCGTTTTTTAGCTTTTAATCTTGTGCATATGTCAAAATATTTATTAAAAAATAGGTAAACTGGAATTACCTAATAACCTGTTCCTTTGGCCCCAAAATAAGAATGATCCTGATAATTTGTTACAGCTTCTGATGGTAACCATCGTGAATCATATGGAGCCATACTTCTCACATGTTTACCTTCCTTTGAATCACGAAACTCAGCAGCCTACTCCTGTTATACGGAAGCAATAAAAAAGGATAGAGCTTGCTAATTAAAATCTGTACCCAAACATCCTACCAAACAATAAATTTAATGAATAGATCATAAAATCATTATAATACCTTAAAAAAATCACTAAAGCATTCAGTTGTCTTCATCTAGCTACTACAAAATTAACTCAAAAAAATACAACAAAGATTTGATTAATAATAAATAAAAAGAAAATCAATTATACCTTAATCAGCGGTGTGAGTTTATATGTGCGTTTGTTTTGAATGATTTAGGGTTATTATTGTTTGATCAAGAATTAGGGTTTTGTGAGCGATCGTTAGATGTGAATGAATTAAAATTAATACTTATATTACCGAATTTTGTTTCAAAGGATGCCAAAGGTTTTTGTCTAATGTTGTATATTAATTTGGTTTTGTAGATAGCTATCAAAACTAATGGTGTAGTCCAATGGTCGAGTATCATTATTATCTGGTTGCAGACCCGAGTTCGAATCTTGGTTGTGACAGTTTTTTGAATAATTCGTTTTGATGACTTTGTTAAAATATATTAAATTAAAAAATCCGAAAATTGTAAAAAAGAGAAAGTGATGACATGGATTTAATGACTGCTTATGTGGCATTTCCCTCCTGTTATATATAATGTAAAGATATATATATATATATATATATATATATATATATATATATATATATATATATATATACATATATACATACACACACACACACATATATATATATATATATATATATATATATATATATATATATATATATATATATATATATATATATATATATATATATATATATATATGTATATATATATATCTATATATATATATATATATATATATATATATATATATATATATATATATATATATATATATATATATATATATATATATATATATATATATATACACATATAAATATACGGACTACAAAACCTATAACCCCAATAGGAAATAACCACCTGACCAAACAAGAACAAAAATGGAAAAACATCATCTTTGATCTAAAACTAAGTCCGATATCTTCCAATGATCCAAAAGCTCTAAACCACGTCTAGACTTCTTGAAACGACACGAAACCAGCTTCAACCGAATTGCAGCCGTAATAGCTTCAATAACTTGTGAAACCGAACGCTTAGAATTATTGAACAGCCTCTCATTTCGTTCCTGCCAAATGAAATACGTCGTAGCCGCAAGAACAAGATTCCTAATAATACTAGTAGATGTCCTACGAGCAGCCAAAGGAACAAGATCATCCACCACATCATAAACATTAAAGTGCACCTGATGGAAGTTAGCCAAATCTGCCATATGCTGCCAAATCCTTTTTGAGAAAGAGCAGTCAAAAAACAGGTGGTCGTGCGAATCTGGCTGTGATGAGCAAAGCAAACAAGACGATGCCATATTAGAATGAGCAACATCCCAAGAACACAGTCTATCTTGCGTTTTCAGCCTACGTTTCATAAGCAGCCAAAGATTAAACGCATGCTTTGGGATACAAACTGAAAACCAAACAACCTTGCACCAATCAACCTGAATGTCCATTGGCCGAATAGATTGCCAAACAGTAGCCACAGAGAACTTTTGCACAGTACCCGAGCCATTCCTCCATTCAATCCTGTCCACCGTATTAGAATCCACATGTCCAACAGAAACGGAATTAAGAACAGGATATTTATCCACCAGAAAATTAGGCCAAACCACGCTATTACCATGTATCACATCGCAGACCTTGGATGCAGCCGTAAGACTTGCACGATACATGTCACGCGACGACACAAACCCGGCAATAGGACTAATAGAACACCATTTATCAAACCAAAGTGACGTTGCCTGACCATTACCAACAGAATGCCAAATAAACTCCCGAATAAGAGGCCGAATCTGCAATAACTTTCTCCATCCCCAAGAGATATTACCACGGCATGGAATATCCCAGAGGTTGCGGTTACAAATCTTGTATGTGTGCATCCATTGAACCCACAGCGAATCCTTATATATATATATATATATATATATATATATATATATATATATATATATATATATATATATATATATATATATATATATATATATATATATATATATATATATATATATATATATATATATATATATATATATATATATATATATATATATATATATACTAGTGGCAAAACCCGTTCGATGGACGGGTATGACTTCTGATTGTCGTTTACTTATTTTATTTAGTAAACGATTGTTTGTAAAAAAAATTAGTATGATTGTCTTTTAATTCATTATCAGGATGACTTGTTATTTTTTTAAGTTTTTTATTTACAGAGTTAATTTTTTGTAAGATTTTATGTTTAGGTAAATATGTGTTTGTATTTTTATAAAGCGTAGAGTTAGTTATTTATGCTTTCTTTAATATAATTATTAGTTAATGCATGATTAGTCGGCATGACTTTTGTTAATATTAATAGCTTATCGTAACTATGTGGGTACTTTTATAAAGCTTAGTGTTAGTTATTTAATGTTTTCTTTGAATATAATTATTAGTTAATACACGATTAGTCGGCATGACTTTAATTAATATTAAGTTTTTTTAAACTATGTGATATGTTATGAAAGAAATCCGAAATTTATGTATGACACGGTTTCAAATACACGATTCCTTTTCACTGACTTTTCACTTGTTCTGTTTAGTACATAACCGAATCCAACTCGCCTCTCAAAATAATCAGCTATCATTTTTTATTACGACTTTTTTCTTCATGTCTATTTCCATGTGATTTCGACCCAAGCGACATTCTTTCACCCGCCCTTGCGTAAGTCCATCAATATTCTACAAAAATACATGTGATTAGTATATAGTCCTCAATCTTAAAGTGGGGGAACAGTGGAGCCAAACTTTGGCTGTTAAGGTTTTGGAACTAAACTTTCGTTGGCGTACCACACAGAACGTAACGCCAAGGATTCTCGCGTCAACCCAACCAACTGAGATGGTAAATTTTTTATTTTATTTTTTGTGTTTTTAATAAAATGGGTATTTATGAGCCCATTATATCCCCCTTTTTTTTACCCTTTAGCACAACAAAAATTCTCGTGTCAAACCTACGTGGCACTCATTTTTTCCTTTGACACCAGTTTTGAGCCTCAGCCGTTCCCAGCTCTCTTAAGCATTCATAAACATGGTATACAAAATCAGGACTTATAATTTCACTTATTCCATGACATAAAAGATATTGCATTTGTTACTTCTATAAAAATATCATAGTTTTTTTTTTTTTTTTTTTTTGGTAACCGTGATTTCTGATTCATTGGCCGACTAATCCACGGGGTTAAAATATATATATCATAGTGTTTTACCCAAAAAATTATATATATCATAGTGCCCTTTCAAGGTTACTACTTCTAGTGCATAAAGCAACGTCAAAGTCACAATTGACGAACCAAAAAGTGATACTTAAAATCCTTGCCATAATATTTGATTTTGAGAATTGAGATTACTTTTACAGTATAGTCGAGTGCCTATTCCGCGAAAAGAAAAACAAACTGACTCTTGATATGCATGATATTAAATGAGTGTTTTGATATGTTTATTATAGGAATAAAAATGAAAAATAAGTTGCAGCTTTTTAAAAGGCTTAAAAACTGATTTAAAATAAGTTTGCCAAAACAAAGATATGGATATACGAATATAATTTTTCACCTATGATCTCTTTCGCGTTTTTTCCATTTTTAATGTTACCTCACAATTATGCAGTTCGATGCTCCAAAATTTAAGTTTTTTCTCTTGCCTTTGTTTCAGATTCATCAAGTCATCGTCATTGCAGACTCACAACAAACGTTCATTAACGTCATTAGTTAAGTCCTTTATATTGGAATCTTCTTCCATTTTTGCAGCAACTCTAGTCTTGTCTCCTTTAGCAAATTAAAATAATCTTACCTTCACTTTGGCGGTCCCTGAGAAAGAAAGTAAATAAACAAAAGATTGTACTTACCAGAACCTAAAAATTATGGCAAACTTCAATTTTGAAACACTAAAGCATGTTTTATTTGTCCGGCTACAAAGCTCTGAGTGGAGAATTTCTATTGCAACCAATACATTTTCCATGTACAGATCCAATTTATTTTTCGTAAAGCTAGAAGTAAGTAGATCACTCTTTTCGCAAAGGGTAAATTACCACCCAATAGGGATCAAGTTTATTTTTCGTAAAGCTCTTCTCCTTTGGTTCGCATTACATCCCAGTTCTTCTTGTTAGTCTTTGCGGAAGATCCATCTCTTTTTGTTGAAGACCCGACAAGTGCCTCAGAAACCTTTGTTATCTCAACAACTAAAGTTTCCATCTTCTTCTTATTACCAGAATCCGCGGCAGAAAAGAAGTATACCTTGTCTGCACATCAGGTAAACCATGTAGTCTGTCAATTAAAGGTGGTGAACGCTCGTTTTCAACAGCAGATACCACCCATCCAAATTGATAATAACCAGAAGCAGTAGGCTGAAAGCGAGCTAGATCCAGGCGTATATTGTAAATACTTAAATTCGAATTGGCATGTGTTTCAAGCCAACTTATAATTGACGGAAAGTTTACTTTAGTTGATCACACCGCACAAGGCGTAGCTGGACATTTAGACCCGCAACTAACCGATACCAAATAGTGGACGGGACAGGCTGCAGATATAAAAAAATATTTTAAATGATATTGGCCTAGAAATGAGAGACGAGCAGTGGCAATTTCGATCAGTTGCTAACAAATTAATCCATTCAAGTTCTTTTTCATCTCTGCCCTAAACAGGTCAAAGTATACTTTTAGTTCATATAATTATCTTATGCATAAAAAAAAGTTGTATTGCTACTGAAAAAATTTCTATAATCATTATCTAAATCTCTATAGATAATTAAAAACTATACCCGCTTGACCCCCATTTTCTTGGTCAAACATTGAATGAAACCAACCTGACTCATGAGACTCGTTAAAATATTGAAGAACGAAAGGAGCTAACTTACTTGTTGCAATTATTGGGGAAGATATCTAAGTCCTTTTCCTGCAAGCAGTAGTAATAGCCATGTTTATAACATGACTTGACTAAATTTAAGTTACCATTCGATTTAGAACAAAAATTCTCTTCCAAAAGTAAGCGTGTCGAAGGTCGATAGGAGAACCTGCGCATAACTTCATATTGAGGCTAATGTACGTGTCATTTGAGCTGGTAATGGGTTAAAATAAGGATTAAGGCATTTTCGCCGGTTTGCAGCGAACATACACATGATAACCTCATCAATACCCGAATTACGATCAAGCTTAATTTTTCTATCTGGGCGACCTTCAGTAAAAGCACTCCCTAATACCGACGGTTCCATAGCTAATTTCAGTATTCCTTGTTGAAAACCACTAAGTTTGTAGTTCATATTCGAGATGGTAAATAGAGAAACATGCTAAAAGAATGCAATGAGACTGAAATTTGTGAGATGAAACCTGAAATCAAGGCCTTAGAATAGTAATCAACCTCTCTTTCTTTTTCTTTATAACTGGACAATATATTTTGCTTTTCTCTGCCTCGCCGGGTACATGTTCCTGTAACAAACAAATAAGCAACAAAATTTAGCTTTACCCCGGACTTTATGTCATTGTACAAAAACAGATTACTGCTTACATGACTCTTTTTGCAGGTTTCCATAGGTAAAGGTTAGAGCAAGTAGTTTTCCACCGATTTGAGATAACAATTTGAACAGAGTTTAACATAAGCATATAAAAAGATTAATAAGATCAAAAGTCAAGTTACTTGGTTAGTAGTGAGGTAAAAGTGAAATTAAACGCTAAAAGGCACTAAAGTAACTACAATTGTCAAAGGTTCAAATACTTCAGTTCAACATCTTTAAGGGCTGACGAAAACATAGCACTAAACGACCATTGACTCTTCATAAATCGACCATGTAAGTGTCTTATAATTTCAAGAATGAAAGGGTAAGAAAGTGACGTGATTCGACGATGTCAGCATAAACACATTCTACAAAAGAAAAAGGAAATACTAATGTCACACTAACAATTAACTTACAGGAACTTCAAGAGCAACAGGATCTATGGGTGTGTTAATACTTATTGCCTAGCATAAAATAATGGCAAGCCAGAATGCAATTTTGTAGAAAATATACCATAACAACTTTTTGATCTAACATCTATGCACGTTGTAATGGCTGGATATGTTTTATTTTCTAAAAAGTGTTCTAAAAATATTCTCAAGACTGGTCGCTTTTACCATTTTTACCCATTTACGTATAGAAAAACTTAAATTGATGCATCCTATTTGGTTTATATAATTCATCCTATGTACTATTAATTCATCCTATGCATCCTGTTTGGTTTATATATTTACGTATAGAAAAACTTAAATATTCTCTTTGTTTGATCTAACATCCTGTTTGGTTTAAATTGATGCATCCATTTTCTTGTGACTTTAATGGCTCTGCTCCTATAATGCATCCTATGTACTCTGCCAACAGTAATTAAACCGGAATCAGGTGATTTATTCAAGATATGTATAACATACGATTACTGGTTACCTGTGAGGACAAGATTTTAATTTGATTATCACTCATTTGGATTGATGGTTCTGTAAAATCTTGCAGCAATATCAGAAGGCTCTCGATATCTATAGACGTATATCAATGGGAAAATGAGACTATATATAGTCAGATGGATATACACATAAAAAGTATATGGATTTCTGATTCAGTCCATCTGATGAACATCCCAACTACAGTACCAAGATGCGACAACAACATCAACTATTTGTATCAGCGATAGCAGCAACAATCTTCGTCAGCACCAGCATCAAGTCGTATCCACGAGCAAGACATTTGGGCAATAAGCTTTACATGTTTCATCTGCAGAAAATGCGAAGAAAAAGTCAGAAAATTTCATAATAACTCAACTTCGTCTATAATAACATATGGATCACAAACACCCTTTTATCAGCTCGTGTAGGGTGATGCACATGTAAGCTGACACATCAAGTGATCCCAAGGACCATAAGTTTACTTGTAGGCTGATGTTTTCATTATGTTTATCTGATTTATGATTATTGTTAGCTGATGTGTAGTAGAGTGGATGAAATAAGTACTCCCAAACACCCCTTTTACATGTAGTATGATGTTTTTGTTATTTTTTTAAGATTTTGTGCATTAATTAAGTGGACAAAGTAAGTAAATCCCAAAAGCCCACGCTTATTACTTGCAGGGTGTTGTACAGACTATACACATGAGGGACTGGGTTTGTTTTATCTTTCTCAAAAGTGTATTCTTGTAGACTTCCGTGCATAATCACTATCATAAATAAATGTACGATTGACCGATTCGAAAGCTACTGTCTTAGTCGCTTAGATTTTGGAAATCTTGTGTATAAAACTACATGGGATCAAATTTGTGGGAAAAACTCTTTACAAATAAGATATTCTATTCAATTTAGAAAGCTACTGCTAAAGATGTATCAAATCAAAGTGAACCTCTATTAAGATGATCTGATGATTAGTAGATATTCTTTTCAATGAGTGGAATCCTCTATAACATATCATATTTCAAAGGCAATAACAAAGTGAAGTTACAATTACTAAATCATCTCAACTTTAAGGTTGCAATAAAATCATATGCATATGACAGATATGCATGCTTCCAAAAGTTTAAAACCCTTTACAACAATAGCCAAACCTATAAAGATCAACATACCTTTAGTGTGTAGCAGTAATCCTTCGTTGTAGAAGAGCATTCACATGCATCAAAGCATTTCTCAGAAAAAAATGCCAAACAGATGCTAAAACCGTTAGTTTTCCATACTTTGAGCTTCCACACTTCCCTCGCCGAAAAATACAGTCCTAATGATCACCACCACACGATTTGGTTACAATATCTGAACCAAATCAATCTCCATCATAAACTATAAACAACCTTCTTAAATCTTTCCAACAGATAGAAAGTGAAGTGCAGACTATTTAAAATCTAGCACAATGTCCGCCAAAACCCTATTCAAATGAAGGCACACCGCCCGCCTGGTTTTTAGGCGGCAAACAAACCGCAAAATTCTCTAGCAGTACCCAATCCAACGGGCCACACATAATCCACATGATACACCCCAGAATAACCACCGGAACCATATCTCCCTAAACTGATACGGAGCCCGGATGGCTTAATTCCAACACCAGCAACCAAAGCAATGACACTCTACTGAACAGGTCGGTCGAAATAGTTATAGTTGCTGATTTTACCTAAATGAGACTCATATATGCAAATATAGAAACGGTTACTAAACGTCCGCCATGGCTGCAACCATAATCCAAATGTGGCTGCCTCGCCAAGATACACGGATCGATAAATCATCGTGCAAAAATCCAAAGAAGTATCGTCATTGCCTAAAAATTACCATCATTACACCAGCTAAAAGTACGCAGGGCCAATTCTTTGAGATGTCTAGTGTAAGGCAGAAACATTTCTCCAAATGATGTATAAGCTAGTAAACGCTTCGTATAATTCCATTCTATCATTGTTGAAGCTTAATTAAGTGTTTACCTATTGTATACACACACCAATGGAATCTCATATTAAAAAGAACCACGTGACGTATTTCATATTTTTCAACTAATATTTATAGCTACATTAGACTAAATTTTATATCACAATCTATTTCCTTTTCTTTAAAATGAGTGTTAATTGAATCACAGATGTGTACTATACTCATATGGCGTAAATAGTATACTCACAGAAGCATATACATACACTTGATAATCTAATGAGTTATAACACGTCCTTTAAGACTTACAAATGTTCTTTTTTGGCAACATACTTTGCAAGTAATAAAAGGTGACCTAAGATAACATTTTTCAAATTCAACATGGTTAAAAGTTTTATTAAAATGTAAATTGCCTAAAGCTAGTTAATATTTTTTTTATCTGAAATAGTCCTGGTAGAAAAAGTATTATTCACCAACAGAAAGTAGGATTAAAAGGAAGATAAGAATTGTGATAAACCAAAACATAAAGAAAATAAGAACTGTGGTAAACTTACACATAGTAATGTGACCTGGTGGATAAACCTATATGAGGATGATCCTGCTTGACAACATCCTTCAATCTTTGTAACATTTTTTTAGAAAGGCGCATTTAATCTTTGTAATATTATTGACGGATGTAATGAATATAGACCATTTTGGTGTCGGGGTTGGAGAAGTTGGTGGCTTCAGGTTTTCAGAACTGCCAATAAAAAATCAATCAGATCCAACATTGAACTACAACCAGATGTTTAGATATGGTAATTTTGACCCACTTGCTGATGAATTTGTCAATTCAGGTTATTACGAATCATTATACAGGAACTACTTGTCTTATAAAAAACCATGAAGATATGCACTACGATAAAGGACATCTATCGAGATAGTATCGATGATCTACATGATGGTCCATGCTAAGATAAGAGTATATAAGAACTTACTTGCAGCAGTATGTGCAGTGTCAAATTAACCATTTAACCTGCACAATCAAATAAACAAAAATAAGATAAAATATCAAATAACATTAAACACTTTATATTCAAATCTTATGAC
Organism: Glebionis coronaria; assembly: GCA_025667525.1. Lineage (NCBI taxonomy): Eukaryota > Viridiplantae > Streptophyta > Magnoliopsida > Asterales > Asteraceae > Glebionis > Glebionis coronaria. The sequence continues at coordinate 365,094,976 of CM046882.1, read as the reverse complement.
ATATGGAAGAAAACAAATTTCATTAAAAAGGTATTCGGCTTCGGCTTATCATCAAATTGAGGCAGGTGTGTTCTCCCATTTAGATGACATCAAAGACACATAGATCTTCGACAAACATTAGATTAAGAAAATTATGCTAGGTTACAATTGGTAAACTTGGTAGCAGTAAAAAGGGTCAAATTAGGCCAGGTTAACCCAAAACCGACATATCAAAGAGTTCTATACTATCAGTATGTAAACAAACATTATTATTAAATCAAAATAACTCTAGCTTTCTAAATAAAATGATTTAGAAGCATACGTGAAAAATACTCATAATTACTATTGACTCATTTACCCCTTTCCTTTTTAGATAGTTTATAGAATACTCACTATTCACATAAATGGCATGATATTGGTACCAATAATTAGAATTAGACCACCATCAAAATAGATACAAATAACTCACATATCGCTGTTTGTCTATAGATGTTGCTGTGATACGTAATCAGAACCACTTTTGGCTATTGTAGATTGTCTGCAGATCTTGCTATGATACGCCATTAGAATAACTGATTCACCTGAAATACAGCAAAACAATATTAATAAAAAAGTTTATACATAATTACTGTATAAAAAATGAAAATTTCTACATGTGTTGCAACCAACAGTGGCTTAGCCAGAGTTTCACTTATGGGTATGCCGAAAAATATCATAATTTATTGGTATGTTAAGATGTATCGTAGGACCATGAATTACAGGTGAGCATTTTAATCAGATTGTTGACATTCTTGCCTACAGCTGTGTTTCTATTCCTTGCATTAGACTCGGAGGGATATCTAGAGCCCATAAGAATGACTGGTCCTCACCGTATTGTAGGACCCAAAGTAGTCCGGAAGCTCTTCTTTGTTCATTTCAAGCCACTGCAACTAAAAGTCTCAGACACAACCAAAAGAACCCCATCACTTTTTAAGCGCAACACATTCAGGAAAAGTCAGTTTGATTGTGAAACAATAAGATACCCTTTACTAATAGTAGGGGTTATACAATTTTAAACGTGGAGACTATCTAGCAGCTAGTAATAGTTAAGGAAACGTCAGTAGTCTCCAAACCTGTGGGACCGGCTACTTTGCTGATTCAGCGATGTTGAACTAACCGCACGGTTCATATAGTTTACAATATCAATGGTCGACTTCATAGGGATCCTAGTGGCATCAGGAAGACTCCATCCATTCTCACTTGTGCATCTACGGATCTCCAACTTATCGGTGGATGCTGAATCAGCAGTCATAAGATCTCTGAACTGTTCATTATATATTTCCACCATTTGCACAAAAAGCTCATATTTCACAACACCTTTCCTCGTATTTGACAGCTCAAGGAGTTCTTAAGTCTGGCAACCATTCAGAGGTTATCGATTATCCAATACCTTAAAAATCATTGGCTTATTATATAAGTGATCATTAGGGAGAACAACAATATATTAAAAATACTTCACAATAATTACCTCTTATAATAATTAACTTATGTTCAAGATCCAATCATTGGCTTGATCCACAATTAGCAAGTTCTTGGATCTTCACCAGCCCAGCTGACAGAAGATAAAGATCAAAAGTCGAATGCAAAGATTTAATATGTTTCGCCGGCATCACAATTACTCAATCACAAGTTCTTCGGTTTTCTTTGAAGCTGGTGTTTTTATGAATGACGGTGATTAGCGTGTTTTAGGTTTTTTAGGACCGGGTAATTAATATATGTCTGGTAACACGACCCGAATCATGGTTACGGCCCAATGATGCTGACGTGGATTAAGAGCTGCTTATGTGGCATATCCCTCCTCTTATATATAATGTAAAGATAAATATATATATATATATATATATATATATATATATATATATATATATATATATATATATATATATATATATATATATATATATATATATATATATATATATATATATATATATATATATATATATATATATATATATATATATATATATATATATATATATATATATATATATATATATATACATATATATATGTATATGTATATATATATATACATAAATATATATATATATATATATATATATATATATATATATATATATATATATATATATATATATATATATATATATATATATATATATATATATATATATATATATATATATATATATATATATATATATATATATATATATATATATATATATATATATATATATATATATATATATATATATATATATATATATATGTATATATATCTATATATATATATATATATATAGGGATGGGTTCTAGAGAAAACCTTACATTTGTGGAAAACTTAGAAAACAAACATGCAAGGTAGCTTTTCAACATCTCAAACCTCAAGGTAGAAAACGAAAATTTAAAAAGGCAGAGGGGTTGAATTGCCAACTTCGAATTCTTAATATCAACAACCACAAATCTGTAGTTTCTTCTCAGACCGCATCTCCATCACCATCCCTATATCCTCCGGTTACCACCACACCTCTCCACTAAGCCGTCGTTATCCACCGGTCATCATCACGCACCGTTCATCACCACTCCGTCGCTATCCTCCCTCGAGAATTAACTATCCGACCTCCCAATTCCCCCCAAACCAAACCCTAAAAACATAAAAATTAGAAAATTTTAATAGATGAAAATGACGATCTGATGATATGGAATCATTTGATTACAATGAATTCGAGCTATTTCACAGCGAAGTCGATGGCCTGAAGATAGATTTCGAAAGGTAATTACTTTTAATAAGTTTCTTTGTAATAGTGCATTAGTGATCAAAATAAGGCGTCTATTTATTCTAATATGGGTATTCATTGGTCATAACTGGATAAGACTGTTGCGTCTAAGGGCATTCAAGAGTAATTATTCACTTTAGAAAACTTTAATTATAGATAAGCAAAAATTTTGTGATTGTTTTAACACTCAGAAAGTGTTTATTTATTTATTGAAATAGTTAGAAGCAGATAAGTGGTTGATGTTGTTTATTCTTAGTTGCTTGTAGTACGTAGCAGATAAGTGGTTCGGAACCAAGTGTTTTGATGTTTGTTTTTATTCTTAGTAGTGTAATAATGTTTGATGAGTCGCTCAGAATGTGCGATAACAAAACAAGGAATCAGTATTCAGGAATGCACGTCTGTTCAAATCGAGGCATGATTGCATGATACTAGATAGTGAAATAAAAATGTTAGAGCATTTGTTTGTTGATTGTTTAGAGCATATGTTTTGATCACTTTGTTTGTTTAAGAATTTGGTTGGCGATAATATACTAGGCCAGCAATTCACAACTGTATTGGTCATATATCAAACAAGTTTTAGGGAATCAGTTTGAACTTTTTCTAGGGCATCATATTAAATTATTGGGCATTATGGCATCTGTTAACAGGCACATTAGGACATCATAGCAAACACGTTTAAGGGAATCTGTTCAAAATTATTCTAGGGCATCATAATATATGTTTACTTCTCCATTTTCCAATTGACGTTTTTGTTGTATATTAAAACAATTAGGTTGATTGATTAGTGTTTAAAGGCAACATGTATAGATATCATTTGCTAGTTAAATACAATAAGTTAATAATTAATTGTTAAAAATTATTATCCAAAATTTGGGTCTGGTATTTATGTATGTGGAAGCAGTAGCCCGTCTTGCGAAACAAATTAGTAATCTGGTATATGTATATTTATTGGAGCAATATCTGCAACTAACTGATTATTTTCTTTGTTTATAATTTTAGCTCCCAGATAGTGTTGATGACCCACTAGTGGAGAGAATTGACGACCATGTAAGTAGCGATGAACTGGCTGAATCATCAGAAAATCCGTATTTATTAATATCCGCTGAAGACGAAATAGAATGGTTATGTTCTCATCCTTTCACCTCCACATACTTCTCTGCTGCAAATTTAATTTCTGTTTGATACCATTGAGATTACCTTCTCTATATACTAGAATTTTGTATTCACCAGGGCGACAACAACATCATAAAACTTATGGTTGGAACATAGAGCCCAACTAATTATTTTTAATCTGCGTAACTTATCAGGAATGATATATATCTCAGTGGCGGTTTCATGTCATCCGGTGCATCTTTGTCGGAGCATCATGATAAGGTAGTTTCTCTTAGAGGTGTATTTTTGATACTGCATTACTAGGTCTCTGGACAGTTATTTCATGAGCATGTTATGTTTATCATTATCAAAGGCAAGTGTATGTGCATTTAGTTTCTGGAAGTTGTAATCTCGTCTGTAATTTCAAAAGTCACAATAATTATTCTGTATGGTTAAGGTTTCTTGTGGATATTAGTGGTTTTTTATGGCCAGGGTTTCTTTGAGAACTTATATTCCCAGCTTCTTGGCTAATAGAGGGCAGTTTAGTATCATAGAATTATGTATGCAAATGTTATTTTAGTCTGCATGCTCAATTTGGTTCAATGGATATTAGTGTGAATCATTTCGATTACAAGTGACATTGTGGCCTATTTTCCATTTGGAAATTCCCTTTCTGACATGGGTATATTGGTTGGCCTGTGGCAATGTCTTAAACTAGTTGGAAATAGGATCAGGACCTTGTATCAAAAACTGATTCATTTAAATCTGATTAAGCTGATTTTAGCTTGGGATAAATATAGAATCTTAGTTGTTCTGCTAAAAAATGAGACGTACCTTCTGATAAATTAGTTGTTTAGGGAATCTGTTTGTTTGTTTATCTCTGTAATTATCAAAATTGAAATGAGATTAGGGACCTACTGAATGATATTGTTTTTCAGGCCAACCATCATGTGTTTGATACTATAAAAATTGTAATTATCAAAATTGAAATGAGATTAGGCACTTATCAAATTTGTATGTTATATGTATCGGGCTCTACTCTAAAGGAACTTGATGTATCTCCCAGCCATGGCCGATGCTCAACCATAACGCCAAATCCAACACCAAGGCCAACAATCTCATCTCAGGTTTTTCTATAATTCGTATTGTGATGAGATGTTTGGATGCCTGCATTTGAACTGAAATCATTTAGTTACAACTTAAAATTGCAATATTCTGATGCAAGTGATATATAAGTTAGTGAATAACAGTATGCTTCTAGTAAGAAATAGGCCGAAGTTATAAACTAACAATGTATGTCTTTTTTAGTTTTTCGGGCACTTGTCTTTTTTTGTTTTTCGGGCACTCTTCGCCCTGATCCCCATGATATTCAATTGTTCGTGAAGTCTTCCTTGTCATTAACATTCCGGTTTGAGGACTTGAATAACAAAAGCTCTACTTCTTTAGTCTATGAATGCTAAATATTACCTGCATAAATCTCTATGAATTAGTTCCACCAAATACCTTAAAAACTGCAACAAGGAAAATGTTCACATCAAAATCTGGATCAGTTTATTTCTGCTTTTTGACGTACACGTTAGCAGGATGATATTCCATCAGAAGGTATACGTGATTTTTTTTCTTTCTTTTGGTGGTCGTTAGAGCAGGTATAATGAGAAACTGGATATGAATTGAGCACATGTTTTGATATTTAGGGCTCCTATTTGACATGGGTATGGAATGAAGATACAACTAATATCAAGACTAACCGAGCTACCTTCTGCTGTTATGCATGTTGCTGCCTTTGCAGGTATATATTATCATCATTTTAGATTTACATGTGCTACTTGCGCTCTATTTAATTGTTTTCGTGTTTATTTTATTCAGTTTCGGCTACTATGTCAATTAGGCAATTTAATTTACTGTAGGTAAAAATGAATACAGGTTACATGTTACAAATTATAGGTTTTATCCGCTATAAATGTTTTTTTACCCTATGTTTGTTATCCACTCAATAAATTGTCTACATAACATTTGATTTTTAAAAAGTCACATAAGGTATGTATGAATAGCATATCTTATAATCACATGATGTCTTTGTTCGGGCTTATATAGTCGGCTATGACTTACTTGGTTTGGGTTTATGTTTCATAAGCTCCCTTTTTGTGCCTTATTTTGAAACTTTTCAGCTTGTAAGTATAGTATTTCATATTAAGCTTATATAAGTTGCCGAAAAGAATAAAAATAAGCCACAAAAAATGAGCTTGTGAAACATTCAAAAGGTTACACTAAGGTTATTTCAGTTTTAAATGTGAGAATATTAGTGCATCTGTTTGGCCATATTAGTGCATCGATTTGCGTGTTTAGATCATCTGTTTGGATATTTTAGTGCATCCATTTGCGTGTTTAAGATTTGAATCGAAATCGAAAGACTGGTTATTGCTTTAGCTACTGGCCAGAAGAGATTTATGCCTCTTTATGCAAACTTGTTGAAAAGTGTGCTAGAAAATTGGCAAGTCGAGGACTTTTGACCACGGCTATGGAATGTTTGAAGCTAATAGGCAACGAGGATTTGTCTCCTGAACTTTTCATATTAAGAGATCGGATAACCCTTTTATCTAAACCATGTATGTGCTTAAATTCTGATTTTTTTATACACTAAAGTACCTTCTCTTTTTAACGTTTTACTTAGCAAATTATGTTCACGCTCAACCACAAATGCCACTGTGTATGGTGCTAACCATCAAACTAAATTTGTTGTCGAACCTATAGAAACTAAATTAATAATGTTTTCGGGCATCAGTTCAAAACTGTTTTTGGGCATCAGTTTAAAACTGTTTTCAGGCATTAGTTCAAAATTGTTTTCAGGCATCAGTTCAAAATTGTTTTCGGGCATCAGTTTAAAATTGTTTTAGGGAATCAATTCAAAAATGTTCTAAGGCATAAGGGTATCGTGAAAAGGAACATCATTTGTAAGAGTGTATTAAACTGAATTAATAATTTAGTTATAAATCAAGGGATATTTGATATAATTAAATGATTTAGAAGTAGGGATTGGACCCGAATACTAAAACCAAACAGAACCGTACCGATTCTCGGTACCCAAATCTCGTTCGGTACGGTACCTCACATTTATAGAAAACATAGAAAACAAACTTGCAGGGTAGATTTTGCAAATATTCCAAACTTTGGGGTTAAACTGAAAACAACATAAAAAATACGGGGTTACCATCCTTTTACCTTAATTTTCATACATAAACACTAACTAAAAAACACACAAATCGCACAGATTTGCTAATAATACATCGATCATTCTCCAATCGATCATTTTCATACCAAAATTACATATTTGCTATTAAAAACATCAAAACCCATAGAAAAACCCATTGAACCGATCAAATACACATATAAATCCGGGTGAATGCACTGATTTTGCATTCATATCATCGCGGATGTGACGAAAAAGAAATTAAGGTATCTTGTATGATCTAATTTTATATATTAATCATTTTCTTGATTTAAATATCTTACAATGTTGTATAATTGTCAATTTGAGCAACTAGAAGATATTTCTAATGATGTCAAAACTATTGTAAGTATTAAACTATAGATTTTTTAATTATCATGTTATTTTATAGCATCACTTTGTAAATTATAAAATAACTTTTGATATAAAGTACGTAGTACTACATTTTAGTAGATATGTGTTTTGTGAATTTAGTGTATCCTTGAGCACAGTAGGCATCGTTATCTATGTTTAGTGTATTGTTTGTCATAGTAGAGCATTTGGTTGTTGATTTACGGGAATACGTTTGATTAAGAGCATCCGGTTGTTTGAAGACATCTGCTATTATGGAGTAATATTAAGGGCCTCAGTTTGATTAGGATCATCTAGGGGTGGGAATCGGGTCAGGTCAACCGGGTGCGGGTCAATTCGTGTCGGGTCAAGTCGGGTCAAGACTAAAAAATCATACCCGAGCCTAATTAGAACTCGAGTCACTCGGGTTCGGGCCAATTCGGGTTCGGGTCAACCCGAGACAAGGAAAAAGTATGAAAATTAGCTTATTTAAGTAATAATACAATATAAAATGTGTTATTCGAGTCGGGTCAAGTCGGATTCGGGTCAGGTCAAGGCTAAAAAATATAAACCCGAACCCGAGCCTAATCAGAACTCGGGTCATTTCGGGTCAACCGGAATTGATCCGCATATGTTTTTGGACCCGAGTGACCCGACCCGAATAGGCTTATTCGGGTTTGGGTCGGGTCAACTTTTTCGACACCCCTACGATCATCTATTTTTTAAAGGCGTCTCTTTGTATGATTTAAGGACATCTCGTTTATTTAAGAGCATATGTTTGTTTACATGGATATTATATTTGGATGCTTTAATATATGGCTCGATGTTAAAAGATGGTTAGGTGTATTGTTCATTTCTTAAGATCTGTGGTGTAACAGGATAATGGCATCTCACCATTGTTGTGTATCCCCGTATGAGACCCAAGAGATTGATAAAATTCGATCTGAAATATCTCTGGGATGGCAAGACCACTGCCAAGGGTTTGAAGAAGGTGATTGCTGATGTCAATTCATCTATCACAAAACGTTATCACAAAACGTTGGATCTATCACCAACCTTGCAGAAGGTTTATATTGGAGGATTTATAGAAGGGGTCTACTGCTATAAGACATGCTCATTTCAGGTTACCCAAAAACCAAGCAAGTGTTTGCTCGTGTTAGCGGGTGTTGCGAACAGACTAATATTCCTTCACCGAACGCCACTGTTTATTAATCTACTATATATTCTGCATGGCTTCGTTTATCTTCAAATGTCACTACAAAGAAAAGGAAGGTATGTATTCATTTCTCAGTACTTCTAGTTTCATTTAAGTATAACAAAAATCGAATACCTTATATATTGCTAGCAATGCTATTTTCTAGAGGTGACATAAGTTCAACCGAGTTACTAATTAATGGGTCAAGAAGCTCTGTGTGTTGTATCTACATGCCAAATATGTCTATTTACTAATTAAAGGATCAATTATACCTTTGGTTTATTTTCTAGAATAGATATATTAATTGTTATCTGCACCATATATAAGAGAAGTCATCTCTGTACATGTATAACAATTACTCATATTAGCATTACATTCAATTAAAGGATCAATTTTGCAATAAGGGGGTGTTTGGGATTATATGTTGATTTGAACAAAGCATACCACTTTATGGATTTATGCCGTATTTGACTGGTTATCATGTCAAAAGAGGTTGGGGTTGAAAACTTGAAATGGGTCATTTAATTGCATCCGTTTAAATTAATTTAGTGCATCCGTTTTGAGGTTTTAGTACATCCATTTGATGTATGTAAGTGCATCCGTTTTATACAACACAAAAAACTAATTTATTTTGATATAACATAGAAAATGTTTGGCGTGTCTTCGATTACTGAAGATCCCATGTATACTGATATTTGTATATATTTGACTTGTATCATAGAGTTATTCGTTTATATTTAGGCTCCTGTAATGTATCTATGTACTTATTCAAGAAAAATATTATTTTTGTTGTACAAGAGTTGAGTTCTGATGTACTATTAGCATCGCGACATAACTATCGGTCAAGTGTATTTGTGTTATGAACTATATCATATCTTGAAGCCACACAGGATAAAGATGAATCTACATACGCGTATGTCCGGTCGTTCTCCGGTCACGCGTTGATTCAACGTAACATGATACAAAACTCTGGAGTTCGACATAGTACTCTAAACATGGAGCATGGTTTAGTGAAGGCACGTGGATTCATACAAGAGAGGATGTAAGTCTTCTGCTACATGTTTTTGTATGTTTATTGGATTGTTGGTTGATATTAGAAGTGGAAAAAATTGATGGGTCATGCATGTTAGGTACCAAATTATTTAGTAGGTAACATTTGAAAAACAAAGTATGGGGCGTGCTCCAAGTTCAGTTACTGTTTTGGTTTCGAGGTTGCACCTTTGTAAGTTTGTATCACTTGGTCTGCAAGTTAGCTTCAAATCGTATGCAAGTTTTAGTGTGTTATGTCAACAACAAATATCAATTTAGTCTTACCTTATTATGTGGATACAGGGTTACTTGCGGGTATCTGGGATGTTAAATATAAAGTCTTACCTGATTTTGTATCTTTTGTTAGAATGCTAAGTATAAAGGTATGCCATGGTCAAGGCAATGTCGGTAATGGGTAGAAACTGCTCAGTTTCTTGTTGTGGGTGTGTCCAGCAAGATGTTATGTATTTGTGTGGGGTAGTGTATTTTTATGCTCACATTCGGTATTGTCTAATATACACGTTTTCATTATTATGCAGAGTAACCCCTTAACGAGCAATGCACCACACTTGATATCCGAGGTTTCTCTTAAAGCTGTGAACACTGACTTATACGACAACCAGATTGGTTGTAACCTAAGAAAAGGATGATGGACCTTTGTAGCCGGATCACGTGTCATATCTATACCGAACCCAGGAGGCTTCAGTTTGCATCTGAAGAATTCACTCTTACAAGCTTCATGTAATCCTTTAACGATAGAAAATATGCGAGATTTGTTATTAGTAGTAACACATCCAGAAAGTCAAAAGCTTAAACTCCTAATTAATATCTTTTTGTTAATGTATGTGGGCTTTGAATTGAGCCTATTGTTAAAGTGTATACTCAGTAAAGAGTTATGTGACATTTAATCTAATTGCTTTTGTTTAGACGCAAACTTCCCTATATACAAGAAAAAACAATAAAACATAAGTGCAGCGTAGAGAAAAAAAAAGAACGAATGAAAAGACATAAACAACAAATAAGATAAGTCAGAATAAGATAAAAAGTTGCACAAATGGCCCCTGAACAATAAATATATGACAAACAGGCCCATGAAGTTAGGAGGAATAAAAAAAGTAGGGGAGGAGGATTTGATCCAATGGTTGGAAGGGGGTTTTCTAGGTTTTCCACCAAGATTAAGTTTTCTATTGATCTCATCTCTCTCTCTCTATATATATATATATATATATATATATATATATATATATATATATATATATATATATATATATATATATATATATGTATATATATATATATATATATACACACACATATATATATATATATATATATATATATATATATATATATATATATATATATATATATATATATATATATATTTACACATATATATATATATACACACATATATATATATATATATATATATATATATATATATATATATATATATATATATATATATATATATATATATATATATAGAGAGAGAGGTGGGGTAAAATGAGAAGGGTTGTTAAAATAAAAAGTCTAGGAAGGCCTCTCATGTTGGCACCTGTCCACTCCCTCCCGACCTTTTATTTTACACTACCAAGGGTATATTCGTCATTTTACATATAAGGGTATATAATGTGCGCCTTTTATTTTTCTCTTATTCTGTTTCGTTCCATCTCAAATCATAGAATAACCACCGATCGACTACCACTCGCGACCACTTCTCCATCGCTCCTCGTCTATCACCACCGATCCACCACCACTCGCTACCATTTCTATATCATTATCCACTCGATTATCACCCCCGATCTCACCACTTATTTTTCAAGATGTCGATTGATACCAATGACGAGTGTTCAACATCAACCAATAAGGAGTGTTAGACATCAACAACTAGTTCATCATATCTGATTAATAATTGTAAGATCTTAATATCATTGTTTTGATTAAATAAATTGTTGATGAAAGTTAGACTTAATTTGTTATTTGTTGAAGCACATACACAAAGTTTAGGAGTTAGATTTACAGAATATATAAAGTTTTCACTACATCTGGAATGAACTTGAGAGAAATTCTAGATGAAAAATGTGATGAAACATGCACACCATGTGTTTGATAAAATGTCTACATGATATTTATAACTGACATGCAGTAGTTTTGTACTGTGATGCACTATATTTACACTATATTCAGCTTATGTAGTTTAGTTTGTTAGTCCTTTCATGTTTTGTTAATTTTCATTATGATGTGAAGTATATATAACATTGATGCACATGATTTTAAACACTGATGTGATCAGTAATTAAGGTTCCATTAGGTTTCATATAGTTTAGGTTTATGTTTTCCTTTAGTGCTTTGTTATTAGATTGACATATGAAGCATTTATCGTCACTAATGATATCACATTTTCTTGCGCGTGTTTCGTTCTAATCACACATATACTGATACTAAACAACTGTGACGATCAGGATGAAGCTAGTGAGATGCAACGAAAGTACATTAGTTTTAGTTATGATGTGCTTGACATATAGCATTGATGCAGTTGATTATAAACATTGATGCAGTAAGTAATTAAGGTTCCATTAGGTTACGCATAGTTTGGTTTATGTTTACCTTTAGTGTTTTGTTAATCAGCCTTTGAAGCATTCATCGTCACTAATGTTATCACGTTCTCTTGTCACTGTTTTCTTCTAGTCACACGCATCATAATAGTAATCAACTACAACGGTTATGTTGCGGCTAGTGAGAAAGTATATTGATGATAGAAATGTGTGTAGGTATTTTCTAACAGGATTTGCATTTGTTGCAATGGCGCGCTGAAGTGGGTATGTTTGGATGTTGAAAATGCTATGTTTGGGGCTGATGTGGGGGCTTAAATAGTCGGGTTTCCTTGAAGATACATGCTTCCTTAGTTATGTCACTCAAATTTTTTGAGTTAGAATCTATAGATGAATTATACTCATTTTTTGATGCAGAGTAGTGCTTCTACATCTGAATATGGCTTCTTAATGAAAAATGAACAAGAGGATGCAATAGTTATAACACCCCTAAAAAGAAGCCACCATAATTTGCAAATATTTTTTATTCTGAAGGTCAATTTGATTTTTTTTATTGTGTAGAAGATAGTGCTTTAGTATTTCAGATGGTGGATTCATCATGTGTGATTGGTTATGAGATGCACATGGATGATTCTAACCGTTGTTGCATAAGAGTATTAAATTTACCAAAAAACTGGTATTTATGTATTATTATCATTCCTTTCGCCTTTCTTAGGTTACTAAAATGCCCATCTTTTCTAAAATTGTTGCGAAAACAAATAGTAGAATCCAAATATTAAGAACAAAGTAACTATTATGATCACAGAAAACATATTTTGAAACACACATTGTAACACCACTTGGTCCTTTTGTTGAATGTACATGTTTTCTTGTGGTTTCATTATTGAATTAAGCTCATGCGGTCTAACACTTCGTTTTGATCAGGACAACTATTCCACACCAGAGTAGCTAGCATCTGCAACCCAAGATAAAGATCCAGTTATTCCACATCAGGCCAGTTACATGTTTTGAGAAGCAATTTGCAATTCAACAAAGGGGTATCATTCCGTTCACTAAGGGTCTTGATGTTATCCAACAAGCTCAGCGCGGGACCGGAAAATCTACTACCTTTTGCTCATATTGTATATTCCACGTGCCTAACCTTTTGAATACGTGGGTGCATTACACTTTGGTGCCAGAAATGGAAGCATTTTCTTAGATATTCGCAAGGAACATTGGAGTCTTGCATTAACTATCTCCAACGTATGATCTTCCTACTGTTTTTAACTCCACAAAACTTACGGTGGCGTTTTGGAAAGTAGTTAAGTTACTTAGGTATTTACTCTCTGTTACATGTGTTGCTTTCTATCTGCTCCTTGTTGACGGACCCAAACCCAGATGATCCTTTGGTGCCAGAAATCGCTCATGTGTACAAGACTGATAAGTCCAAATACAAAGCCACTGCACGTAGTTGGACGAAGAAGTATGCCAGGGGCTGATCAATGTGTTTTCGAAGCAATGGTTGGAAGAATATAAATTGTTATTGTAATGGGTATTGTGTTTTCTTTGGTATTATTTGCAACAATGTACAACCACTCAACCACAAGGGACAGAAGCTGCACAGGGTGTCCCTGGGACCTGGAGTTGTTGTCCCCACTGATCATAGCAAGATAGCTAATCCAGTGGCAACACCAGCTTCCCAGCTAACAACGGATACTTGCTGGTGTCGATGGATGATTTTATTTAGTGAGTTGTATATACATGTAGAGTAGAGTATTTGTTTGTACAAAATTTTATTATGTAATTTGTGGTGACAAAAATGACATAATTAATTAGTATCTCTGTGTTTTTGAAATAGACTCGTTATTTTTCTATTCATGCACAGGAGTTACTCCAAGCATGTTATTCTATTTAGTATATTATGCATTATGATGCATTATACTTTTACATTGTGATGCAGCAGAATATAGATTTTCTTGAAGTGTCATCAGTATCTTTTTTCTGTTCATTCTTAATGCAGTAAAATAACATTTTGATGCAGTAGACTTATGCATTATGATGCATTCGATTTATATATTGTGATGCAGTTAATAACATTTTAATGTATTCAAAACTATTATTATTGAACAATTACAAATCTATAGAATAATAAAAATTTATGTGGTTGAACAACCACCTTTGATGCAACAAACAATCACCTTTGGTGCATCAACCATATACCTTTGATGCAGCAAACAACCACCTTTGATGCAGCAAACAACCACCTTTGATGCATCAAATAAGCATCCGTGCTACAACAAACAACCACCTTTGATGCAGCAACCAAGCGACTTTGTAGTAGTAAAAAACAGAGGTAGCATAATAGGAGTCAAGACATCCAGTGAAGATGAAAGATCCAAAACAGTTGCAAAAGGTTATGAAACGGTTTACTGCAGTCCTGTTGCTTCACTCTTAGCAAAAGGTGATGAAATGGTTTGGACGTTTGATGATTCACCGTCATTGTTGCTTCACTTTTGGCAACCTTTACTGCAGTCCTGCAATTACTTCAGTAACCACATCTGCATACTCGGTTACATTATGATGCAGTAAAATAGACTAAGTGATGCAGTTGACTATGGTCTTTTTTCCATTTTGGGTGTAATCGACCTTTGATGTACTTATCATTGCTAATTGACTAGGGCTCATGAAACCATTTCTTATGTCGGCATTCACATGTTTGAATAAGTATTGTGGCCATTACAGCAGCGAACATGGGTGGGTAAGAAAAAAAACAAGAGCATACAATATGATGGAGTTAAATAACAATATGATGCCGATGTGGTTGCTAATGCAATGAAAAATACAATATGATGTAGTTAAATAACATAGTGTATCAAGATATCTAATTTCAAAAAAATAATTTACATTCAATTTGTAGTCAAAAATCACAACCATCATGTATCAAATAGTATAGTCATCAGTTGTAGGAAGACTTACCTGCAGCATTAATTTATTAGATCAACTAAATCAAGGACACAAACACTTTTCGACAAATAAAACACTCTGAGTATAACCTAGTTTAATCATTTATACCACAAACAAGTGCCCACTGCATCAATTCATTACACCAACTGCATCAAGGACACAAACACTTTTCAACAACTAAAACACTGTGAGTGTAACCTAATCTAATCTTATATACCTCAAACAAATGCCTACTGCATCAATTCTTTACATCAACTGCATTAAGGACACAAATAATTTTCGACATATAAAACACTCTACGTGTAACCTAATTTATTTTTTTTATACCACAAACAAGTGCCTACTGCCTAGTGCATCAATTCATTACATCAACTGCATTAAGGACACAAACACTTTTTGACATATAAAAAAATCTAAATGTAACCGAATCTAATCTTTTATACCACAAACAAGTGCCTACTGCCAGTGCCAGTGCATCAATTCATTACATCAACTACATTAAGGACATAAACAGTTTTCGACATCTAAAAGTAACCACAAACAACCGCATCAGGCATACGAACTCGGGACAACAACCGCATCAGACATACAAACTCACAAACAAACACTTTTTAACACGTAAAACACATCAAGTGTAGCCTAATCTAACCTTGTATTCTACAAAAGATACTTACTAGATTACTTCATTATAGATGTTGCATCAAGCACACAAACACGTAGACATTTTCGTATAACTAAAACACAAAATGCTTAGCCTAATCTAATCTTATATTCTACAAAGCGAGTACTTAATGCATCACTTCATGACAACAACTACATCCTGCATACAAACCCACAATCAAACATTTTTGGACACCGAAAACACATCAACTGTAACCTAATCTAACCTCGTATTCCATAGATAAGAAGTACTTACTGCATTACTTCATTACAGATGTTGCATCAAACATACAAACACATACATATTTATATAACTAAAACACATTGTGCCTAAGCAAATCTAATATTATAATCTACAAGCAAGTACTTAATGTATCACTCCATAACAACATCTGCATCAGGCATACAAACACAAAAACAAACACTTTTCGACAACTAAATCACATGAAGTGTAGCCTTCGAGCCTTGTATTCCACAAATAGTTACTTACTGCATTACTTCATTATAGATGCTACATCAAGTACACAAACATAGATACATTTTCTTATAACTAAAACACACATTGCGTAACATAATATTATTTTATATTCTGTAAGCGAGTACCAACTACATCATTTCATGACAGCAACTGCATCATGCATTCAAACATACAAACACATACTTTTTAACACCTAAACACATCAAGTGTATCCTAATCTAACCTCGTATTCCACAAACAAGTACTTAGCGCATTAGTTCATTACAAATGCTACATCAAGCACACAAACACATACATATTCTTGTAACTAAAACACACTGTGTGTAACATAATATAATCTCATATTCTACAAACGAGTACTTATTGCATCACTTTATAACAACAACTGCATCATGAATACAAACCCACAAACAAACACTTTTGGACACCTATAATACATCGAGTATGATCTAATCTAACCTTGCATTCAATGGATAAGTACTCTGTGCATTACTTCATTACATATGCTGCATTACTTATAAGTATAAAATTAATGAAACAAAATAAATGGTTTTAAATTCACTTACCAGGAGGTGTATAAGAATCCAGATTCGTCTTCACCATTGATGGATTAAAGAAGATCGAACTGTTTCCAGTGTTTGAGATCGAAGATCGAACTATTTTCAGTGTTTGAGATCGAATATCGAACGATTTCCAGGATCAAAGATCAAACGATTTCCCGTGTCTGAGATCGAAGATCGAACGATTTACAATGTTTGATACGAAGATCGAAGATCAATCGATCGATTTCTAGTGTGAAATGAGAGAGACGTATTTACAGTCTGGATAGAAAATGTCTGGATAAGATTATTTATAAGAAAAGAAAACGAGGGGTGTTTTTGAGTTCCATCTTTACCCCTAAAGTTCGAATTAATTACAATACTGCCATTCCGCTTTTTTTTTATTAAAGTCTAATCCAAGGGCTGAGATTGCTTCCTAGGCTTTTTATTTTAAGGGCCTTTCTATTGTATCCCCACCCTATATATATATATATATATATATATATATATATATATATATATATATATATATATATATATATATATATATATATATATATATATATATATATATATATATATATATATATATATATATAATATATATATATATATATATATATATATATATATATATATATATATATATATATATATATATATATATATATATATATATATATATATATATATATATATATATATATATATATATATATATATATATATATATATATATATATATATATATATATATATATATATATATATATATATATATATATATATATATATATATATATATATATATATATATATATATATATATATATATATATATATTATATATATATATATAATATATATATATATATATATATATATATATATATATATATATAATATATATATTATATATATATATATATATATATATATATATATATATATATATATATATATATATATATATATATATATATATATATATATATATATATATATATATATATATATATATATATTATATATATATATATATATATATATATATATATATATATATATATATATATATATATATATATATATATTATATATATATATATATATATATATATATATATATATATATATATATATATGTATATATATAGATATAAATATATACATATATATATATATATATATATATATATATATATATATATATATATATATATATGTATATATATATATATCTTTATATTATATATAAGATGAGGGATTTGCCACGTCATTAATCAGAGCACTAATCCCAGTCCAGCACATGGGCTTACATTTTGGGCTTACAGATTCCCGAACCCAAAAAAGTATTTTGCCAAATATTATCCCTATCAAATTGCATATGTGATCCTGCACTATTAGAAGTAATTCATATCGATCAGTTTGTCGCAATAAATCCTAATTATTCATCAAAACAATAATAACCGTAAATTGTAAAAAACACACATACAAACGCATTGCACTGAAAAAGGCGAGGTATTGTTGATCGATTTCTATTTTGTTTAATTATGCTATTATTAACTAATCTTTACTATAATCTTTGGGAACTAATTTTATGCAGAATATAATGATCTGCATTGACGTAAGTGGCTGGATGAAAACCACTTAATCACGTAGGTTTAAGGATCAAGTTAATGCTATTGAAATCGATTGAACAGAAGAAAAATTTAAGGTATGCGATATTTAATTGGTTTCGTTACTTTTTATTATTGATTGACCTATTTTTTTTGTTATAGCCGCATCCCTATTCGTCACAAGCGACACATAATGATGATGATAAGAGACCTTTTGATTAAGGTAATGAAATTACAATTATTAAATAAATTTTTTTTTGGTGCCATCAAAATTTAAAAGCTGAAAAGATTGCAGAAGTCTTTAAAGTGACACTATTATAGCTGCTATTTTTTACCACTCATTTACCACTCATCTACAGGAATATCAAATCAAACAAGTAAGGTGAACATGCAAAAGGACCTACAGGAATATCAAGTGGTGTCAATCAGGTTTGAGTGTTATTCTCACTGATCATTCAGCTAAATTCAATGTTACTAGGTTAGCTATGAATCTCTTTTTTGGGACATCCAGTTGCCTGGGTTGCCTGCACCAAGTTGGAACCCTAATAACATTAATTTTAATTTGTTCTTATTATGAATTTATATGATCAAGGTGGTGTCAATCAGGTTCAAGTGGATTTTGTGACTGGTCATTCAGTTTGAGTCGATGTTACTAGCTAGGTCAGTCAACGTTATAAGACATGGCAATCTCTCTTTTCAGACATCACCTTGATGTACAGAGGGTTCAAATATTCAATAGAATGGGTGGGTTGGTAATGGTTCATAACGGGTAATTTCTTGGTACGTGTTTTAACACGTTGTGTGGATTCACCCACGAGTATTTTTGTCCATTTTTTTAGCAGTATAATTCAAATAGTTAATCCATTGAAATTGACACCTTAAAAATAGTCCTTTTTTCATTTTTTTAGCAGTATAATTTGAATGGGTTGATTCAGGTAGAATGCATTGTGCAAAAAATGTAAGTTGGTATTTTATGATAAATATTTGTTTATTATATGGTTTTTTATATTTTGGTATCAAAGATACATTTTCTAATAGTTTTCATATCCAGTTGTATAGTGGACGTCATGCTTTGAAGTCCAAACTTTTTGAGATATACAATACAAGTATGTATAGGTGTCGTAGTGGGACCGCATGTGCACAAGTATAGCTGTTAATTTGGATATAACTTTTTAACTGTAATGTACAGGTTATAGGTGGGAGTTTAGGCCTTACAACAACAATAGTTAAGTTACTAGATAGTGACGGGAAAGAACATATTGCTTGCTCTGTTTGATCAGTTGATGCGCCTTATAAGGCGGTTAATCTCATTGTTAAGGTTTAAACCAAACATCTTAATTGCTAATGAATCCTTATATCGTTCGATGAATTGAACGTGCATTAGTGGTGGAATGATAGATGTGTGGGGTAGGTTCTGGATTCGTTCAAAATGCGCCGGTTTGGTTTCAGCCAGTTTTTAGTATGCTGGCACGAACATCTATCATTCTGTTTTATGACTTATAAATAACCTATGATCGTCCTTTTGCCCGTGTAAACTGGTCCATTTTTTAGCATAAAACTTTTATGGCCCATTTGAAAATAAAAGAACAGACAAGCCAAGTTAATCAGCTATAAGTAAATTGGTCAGACCTGTCGCCTCTACCGAATATATAAGGTTACTGCACTTTCAGTCATTAATCTTTGATGTTAGGATTAGCATATTCTGATTGCGATTATCTGATTATTTGTGGGTCAGATTATCAGCTTCAAACTGTATGATTATTTGTGGGCCAGTTGCTGCATAAGGTACAGAAGCGAGAGCTTTTGGCTATCTGTGACTAGGACCAATCAGATGATCCACTTGAGGGAATATGGATGGGATTGTCATAGATACTAAATGATGAGTACTGGAAATTTACATATACATGTAAACAATGTGCGTATTTGACAATGGAACTGAGGGGACCTCATAGTAGAGGGGTAAGTTTTCTTTCATATGGATATGTCCGACATTTTTACCTTGTGCATTATATGACTAAATCTGTTTATATAAGCATTAAATAATTAACAAAATTGCACCGGCCTTTTTCATACATGCTTTCCCTGGTCTGCATATTCACTGGAGTATCTACGCAAGGGTGGAACATCCTGCAGGTGTGGTGTGATTTTCAGTTCTCTAGATTACGTCTTCTATGTAGTAAAGAATCATAATTACAAAGCCTAATATGGGTCAGTTTCTGCATTTGGCAGATCACGCAACAAAGTCATACTTGACATGGCAAACGTATGCGCCTTTGCCTTTAAGATATTGTCTTATTTATTATTAAGTCAAACCAAATGAAATTTGAATGATCCTATATTATGGTAACTTTCTTATAAATATGTGAAGAGAGCATATATTTAAAAACGTTATAGGAATCCTCGACGCAAATATAGTAACATCTAAACATAGATGCATATTTTCAAAAAATATTACTCTTATAGTTTCAGTATAGTCGCAATTATGGATTCATAAGTAGCCAATAGAACTGTAGAAGTTTAGAACATATATTCAGGGATACATCAGCGATTGTTATATCAGATGGGTGTTTGGATATATATATATGAATTGGTTGTATATGCATCATCAAGCGTTAAACTAATAGATGTAAACAAAGATTTGGAAGTGTTTCTTTGTATATCTATTACATGAATGTTATACGATCGAACAACTAACTCGCCCTATAACACGTACTTAGTGCTCTATTATAATCATAATTGATACAAAGTTCAGGTAAAATTGTTGCAGGTCGACCAAAATTGACGCAACTTATTTGGCCACATTCAAAAAACTTATGTGTATCAGAATGCTTTTGTTCTACATTTAAAACGTACCCATCTTTTTGGTCAAAGTGGGTTAACCCCCAAGTTTACTTTTTTCAATACTCACGTTCATTTCTTAGTGGTTTTCTTTGCTACAACAGGTGATCCTTGAAGAAGGTTTTGGAAAGACAACCAACAGATGGTGAGTTAGCAGCGACAACAAACGTGAACGTATCTAAAATGAGGAAAAAAATCAGACTTGGTAAAGCAGCCCAAAACAAACTGATTATGGCTTGACAAGCTATAGTTCTTCCTCAATTATCTTTGTAGCCGAACATAACATGCTGCAACCATAACATATTTTTTTATACAAACTACCTCTGCAAACAACCATTGTGAAGTTACAAATCATTTTCTTCTTATTTATGTTGACCCAGTCCATAATTTATCTCCACTTTACAGGTACTACAGATGGAATTACGACCATTAACATACACCTATACAATACACCAGTAGTCCTTATCCTGATTTGGTTAGAAAGTGTTTAAGAAAGTTGTTTTTTTTGCTGATAACTTCTATACGGCTTTGAATGCAGTTGTGTGTATTGATGGGTGTTTATGTATATACCTAAAGGTACTAAATGCCTTATGTTATCTTGAAATTCTAACTACAACCGCAGTGCTGTTTTTGGAATCCAAGCTACCATTGTTTAGATAACTTGCAACTCTTTTTAAAACTACCATTGATTTCAATTGTGGTCATGATAGATTTTTGTAGACCCTTTATTTTTAGATTTATCATATGCATATATCCAATGGTTGTAGAGCATAGTATACTGATCTACATGGCGTAAATTTATGCAGATGATCAAAACTATAGGAAACAAAATTGTCATGAATGCATTATCAAGTGGAAAATTCTTGGAAGCCAAATTGGTCAGGTCATCAAGTACCGCTGGCGTGAGTTGTTGTGTAGCGTTGCAGGTTTGTATTATGATCTGATCTTTATGCCCATTAGTCGCCCGTTACATTTTTTAGAATTTGTTGTTAACAAATACAATTCTAAATCATTCCAACAAGAACACCACTTCAATGACCATTTACTTTTCATGAATTGGGTTTTTACGTGAGTTTGGTTACAGGATAGGGTGATGAATGCCGTGAATGAGTTATATCTTGAGAGGCCTTAAAAAGGTGAAACTCTGTTAAGGAAAATCTGTAATGCATAGTAGCAGGAATGCTTTGAAACTTCTCTCGCAAGTAAGCAACATTTAACAACTACTTTAAATTATAAAAATCTTCGCAAGACTTTATATGTCATATGTTCTGCGCAAATGTGATCTTTTAATGGGGAACCACAGTGAGAAGTATATTTGGCTTTATGACCGGATAACCTAAGTTATAATCTGTATGCACAGTGGTGGTGGTGATCATTGAAGACACTTATAAAGCCTTGGTAGAAGGTGATGTGGCTAATGCTGAAGCTTCGGATAAAGAAAGTCAAAGCTGTAGTTTAATCACCAATAAACATGATGAAACATCGAGGTAAATAAAAATAAAACGCAAGCTAGGGGGTTGGGCAATGGGTATTGATTTTGTGTGTTCCTCGACTTAGACTATTATAAAAACGACTGTGCATTTAAAGTTGTTCTTTTGTTGCTTTTTTCCCCTGCTGATGTACATTACAGTATGCACATTGAATTAAGACTCAACAATATGTAATTTTAGTAAAACGACTTGGAATGAGTTATTTGATAAAGTGAGGCATGACAACAATATGTGATGGAAACTTAGAAACATGTAAAAAGTAGTGCATTGGCTTAGAAAAAAAACATCAACATAACATATTAGTTTGGCGCAAGTAAAAAGCTCTTATGCAAAAAAAGATAATTACAATGAGGAAAAAGAAAGTTTATTAGTAAGCCGAATTTGTTTGGTTCTCAATCACACCAGCAAGACAATAGTCAATTTAGTTTTAATAAAAAGTCCCAAGCTGATATTCATTAAGTTTATCACCTATTCTCCATCTCAGGGAACCGATGTTTTCATGACGGTTTATTATTTCCTTTTTTGCAATTTATGCCGGCTTGGAAAGGGTATTGGATTTTGATAAATAGTTTTAAGATTGCTATCTTCATTTGTACCGTGATTGTTAAAATGACAAACGTTTTTCGCAACTACATAAAATATGGAGATTTTGTTTACGTGGCAGTTAGGAAAAATTAATAGTATCAGTTTTGGTATAAAAGATGCAATTTTATATGTGATTCAAGATATTTGACAAAGAGATATATAGAGTTCTGAGTTTTTATGTTTTTAATAAAAGTGGCGAAGTTTAAAGCAAATGGTGCGTCTCTACACAGCCAGGAATGGCCCACCATGTTTTTAACCATTCAGTGCAAGCATACTTGTGTTTTCCTAACAAAATAGACAATTCATTGTATCAATAAAGAGAATTATATTCCATTAGTTGGTTACCAAATTGTTAATTTTTGTTAAAACTCTGCAAATAACCTATAAGGATAAATTTAAGTATGTCACATTGACCATACCCCATATATAATTTGACTATAGAGTCACAGGTACCGAGAGCATAAACAAGGCCCAGTCACTTTAGTCTGCTTATATCAAATAAAATAGAGAAGGCTGACACAGAGTTTTTCATCCTTATAATTTGCACTAATATTGACATGCCAACTAAAACAAAAGGATAACAGCACATAAGGGTGCATTATGTATTAACTTTATATACTCGACTAATGTTTTGAAATGCGGTTAGAATCGGTTCTGATTAAAAAAACGGGTCATATTAAACCGGTTTCATATTTTTAAAATCCGGTTAGACATTTTGGGTTTGGGGTGACCGAGTCAAACCGGTCGTCGATACCCGCCAGGTTTCGAGTTTTTTTACGAATAAAACTTACAGATTATTGCGTATTTGCGACGAAATTTTATTTTTATCACTACAAAATTTATGACATTTGCTTACTAAATTAAATGTGAAAAAGTAAGTAATAAAGGGGCACTAAAAGTGTATACTTACTCAATATTGAGTAAGCAAAAGTATTTTCAATCAATCTCTACTAAAAAAAAGTTATTAAAAGTTATTTTTATCAATTTTTACTCTTAAGAAAAAGAGTAAGTAATAGAGGGGAGCACTAAAGGTCATTACTTACTCAATGTTGAGTAAGTAAAAGTGTAAAACTTTTAATAACTTTTTTTTAAGTAGGAAAAAGAGTAAGCGTGGGTTATTTTTGCTTACTTTTATATTCATTGTGTATTAATAAAGAAAAATTATAATGACTTAAATAATTGTAAATCTTATTAATAAACAAAACTTTTAATAAATAAATATCATTTATTTTTTAGTGTAAATACAATATTTGTAATAAATATTTTATATATTCAAGAGATTTCATGATTTAAACATCTACTATGCGAGAATATAATTCGATCTTTTGAATATTCACTCGCGATTCTCTATGTGGAAGAACTAATTCTTTTGCTCAAGGTGAACTATACCAAAATGCTTTTATAGCTATCTTCTTTCGAGTTTTGTTCGAGAAAAAATAAAGTAATGTATCAGGTTAAGGTGTATTCACTTATCAATTGCTGGCTAATATACCTGATCAGGAGTGTAAAAAAAAATAAACCGATGCGAGTATATCCGGTCAAACATTTGGATTCAAATTTTAATTCGAGTCAATTCAACTAATCCAGATTCAAAATCAAGTAGAATATCAGTTATGAAAATTTTGTGTAACTCGGGGAGTTCGGGTCAACCTGATTGATCCAATAAGATTTGTATTTTATTATATTTTATTTTTTATATTAATTGTATATAATTTCTATTAAAAATGAGTAAAATAGATTTTTTTTTTATATTTTTAACATAAATTCAACGAATCAATTTCACCCTTATACTTTTTCATCTAAAAAGTTTTCACTTCTATATTTTTTTTAAATTAAAATCTCACAGACTTTAATCATTATGCAAAACGAAACATAAAACTGTGACGAGAATTAAATTGTCTTTCTATATACTTATATAGGGCACACGTATACAATTTCGACAAACTATTTTTCGATTTTTTTCTTAGATCACGTTTAAAAATTATATACTTTCTATATTCGTTTTACTTTACTACTTTTGCAATTAAAAGATTTTTAAGCTAAAAACTACAACCCATAATTTTTTTTCTTTAATAAATGCAAACAATTTAACAAAAATTACTACTATCTTTAAAAATATCAGTAAAAAGTAGAATTTTTAACATTAATATTTATCTAATATGTAAACAATAATTACAAATCATACCCCACGCTTAAAAGTAAAAACTTTTCTGCAATTTTGATACTCAAATAGTATTCACATGGAGTGGCGTATTATACTATCTTTAACTACTAGCGGAAGATATTCGAGTCATGTTCATTTAATTTGGTGGTATCTTATATGAAACTACTATATAACAATACAAGTACAACCCTGTCTAAAAGTTTCATAAATAAGTTCATAAATACTTGATAACCTTGGTTAATTTAATTAATGAGTCCTGGACTCTCATTGTTATACACTCACCACGTGCTATTTGTATAATGTTTAGTCACTTGTGCCCATTATTTTGATATGTCATGTCCAATCCGTCTTTCATACTTTTTAAACTGATTGGTAAGACGGGGCGATGCTAATTCCTTTTGTTGGTCACTCATAAGTCATAAAATATTGGAGAAAGTTCTGTGTATCAAAGACGGATTGAACATTACATATTAGGTGGAACTGCATTAAGTGTTCGAGTTTGTGTTGAAGATAGATGTATCTGGGCATACTTACGTGCAATGCATATGATGACACAGTCACACACAAATTGAGAAATGGTCCAAGTTTTTTTGTCAACCATTTCCTAAAACGTCCATACCATGACCTGCACCAATCGAGACATTCGTTTTTTTTCTTGAGCATTTTCTTTTAAACCAACGCCCTTATTTTCAAATTTCAACCCAGTTAATTATTTTTATTTTTACATTTCTTGAAAGAATATTTAATTAAAAAACAACAATATTTAGTTAAACAAAAAAATGAAAACAACAATTACAAGTCAATCTTTGGGTTACCCTTCTAAGCCCAATTACTCAATGATGGTGTAAAACGTATAGGCGTGATGACGCCGAACCTATTTTTCTTAACTTGACTGTGTGGGGCACTATTAATCTTTGTACGTGTAAATGAATTACTGATAATGGTCACTTGTCAAAAAGGATATGTTGTTGGTATATGTCATAAATAAATCACTGAGTAATAAAACTTTACATCTGCACATATCTTTCTGGTAAAGCTAGCAAATTACACAAATTTGTGTATACGTACAAATATCAATTGATTTAAAAATAAAGTTAATTTTTTAGTAAATTTTTAAAAAGTTTATTAAAAAGGTTGTTATAAGAGGTATAGATGGTCAAGATTACTCTCGTTAAGTTCTGAATTGAAAATAATCCTAATATTTGAGATTTATTCTCTTAATCTAAACTTTTAGTTTGCAATCAGAATAAAGATATACATTATATATAGTATAGATAACATAATTTGACCCGTCCAATTTAATCTAAACACATAGTTTAAAAATTTGATTCCTTAAAAACATCAAATGAATATTTATATTCAAATACAAAACAAAAAACACGTTTATATAATTCTGAAAAAGTATTTTTATAAAATATAAAATAAAACAAATGTCATGATTTATTTGTAAAATTATGCTAAAGAAATCATTAAATAACCAACGTTGTTCAAGACAAACAAATATTCGCACAAATAGAAAACGCAAACAACAAATACATGTCATACCAACTAATAATGCACTAAAAGACTACTAAACTAAAACATAAATTTACAATCAAATATTTACCTAATAAAAAACTTTAACGACAATCAGAAGTCATATCCGTCCATCGGACGGGTTTTGCCACTAGTATATATATATATATATATATATATATATATATATATATATATATATATATATATATATATATATATATATATATATATATATATATATATATATATATATATATATATATATATATATATATATATATATATATATATATATATATATATATATATATATATATATATATATATATATTTATATATATATAGGAATGGGATCTAGAGAAAACATAATTTCGGTGGAAAACATAGAAAACAAAAACAGATGCACCAAAATGTCAAACAAATTCACCATTTGGTATTTAATGCCCTTTTTTTTACTTAGTGCATTTGTTTAACATTTTGGTGCATCTGTTTTTGTTTTCTATATTTTCTACCGAGATAATGTTTTCTAATGATCCCATCTCTCTATATATATATATATATATATATATATATATATATATATATATATATATATATATATATATATATATATATATATATATATATATATATATATATATATATATATATATATATATATAATAAAGACTCCAAAATGGAGCAGTGATGTGTAAGGTTTCTATTGTGGTCCAATATTACCCTTCAAGGTTTCCGGATCATGGTATTAACTTTTTCAATCCAATATTGCCCTTCAAGGCTGCGGGATAGAGAATCTGAGGTCTTAAAAAACCCGAGGATATAATTATTGTGTGAGTTAATTATTGTGTGAGTAACCACTTATTAGGCGGATAAGCTTGGCACATATGAGGTGCTCACTTAAAATTTTGATGTGGACTTATAGTAATTGTGGATAGTTTTTCAAGTAATGGATAAGATGGTTAACTATCGTTTAAAATCGTGCTTCCTTATTTTCAGAATTTTCTTTTATATTTCATGCGAATAAAGATAAATTTGCTCACAAGCAATTTGCTCAAATAAAATCAGATAGAGGAAAAAATAAGTGGGGGTATATAGTTAACACAAATAATTCTTATAGATAAGTTGATTCACTTTCACTTATGAATGACAATGATCTCATTTTTACGCTTGATATGGGGAGCATGAAATTTGAGGGTGATAAATATTCATGTACTAAAAGCCCTGATTAAAGTCATTGATTTCTTTACAAGTTTTCTTCCATAAAATAATTTCAAGTATAAAAATAAATGAAGTTGTATATTTTTGCATTGCATTTTTAAATTCCAAAAATCATCATCATATAATGTAGAATAGAGTAGTGCATCATATAATGGCCAAGATGGATTAATTATGCGAAAAGTGTAATCAAGAGCTTTAAAATATTAAATTGCATGACGGCATGGCAATGATTAATTGTAGGGAATTTGATGAGTGTGAAAACACACATCATTAATATCATATTAAACCCCTAAAACACGCCAAAAATACACATTTATACTTTAAAAGTCGAAATTATGTGGGTATTTGTATGTTTTGTTTTTTTGTAGGCAAAAAGGTATAGATCAAAGAAAATACGAGATTTCATTGATATTTCTTGAAGAAAAAGACAAAATAACTTTCAAAAGGACCAAATGTGCAAAAGATATAAAGTTCAAGGGCCAAAGTTGTTGTTTTACAAAGTTAAAGGGCTTTAGAAGATTAAAGATTAAAGTTTCTAACAGCTAAGGACTACTTTTACCAATCTGCCAAAGATTTCATAAACTTCTCTTTTTGAACCAATCAGAAGCCACTATTAAGGGTCACACGGATCAAGTGAAGTATGACATTTATTATGCAATCTCAACAGTGGATAATTAATTCCTCAATCCCACTTGCCATTAAATAGCCAATTACAACCCATAAATGAATATCACATAGATCCAACTGTTGAAGTGGATAATGATCCGTGTAACCCTATGAAGACCAATAAAAGGTTGCCACGTCAACACCTTCTTCTCCAAGCACTTTGAGGACGATTTAGGAAGAATCATGAAGAACTTATAACTACAAAAAGGATCAGGGAGAAGAGACGAATTCAACTTTACAAATTAATTGTACTCAAAGTCAATAAAGAAGATTCCCCCAAATCTGGCAAACGAAGAACCCTAATTGATTCAACCTCGTATTTTACATGTGGTTGGAGCTGATTGGATCTGACACGTTAACAACCTCTCCCCAACACTTTTCTTCATCTATAAATACTAGTCCTTGCATTAATTTTCACATAGTTAATTTTCCTAATCAAATTTTAGCTCTCATTTCCCCTTTTCACTTTTACAACTCTAGTGTATGTAATGACACACACACACATACTAGAGTTAGTTAGACAGTTAGACATTTGTAACTACCTTTCAACCATCGTTCATTCATCAATAATAAAAAGTTACTTCAATTCCCCTCAACTCTGCTCTACTTTCATTCATAACACAATTCATTCAGTTCTTATTGTTGATGAAAAGTTCCTGCTGGTGTTTTGATGTTGTGACCATGACAGGATAGCTGTGGTAACATCTATGTTTGTGGATTCAGTTTAGTAGCAGAGTGTTCAAGTTTTGTTGCATAATTGTTGATCAACTGGTGTTGTAGCTGTAGATCCATGGAAGTTGTAGTTAAGGTTATTAGAGGTTAGCTATATCAAAGATTGGTAGCTAAGTACTTTAGTGGAGGCCTAGAAGGAACTGGTTAAGCACCATCTAAGTTTTCACACAAATTAGTGTAATATTTCTTTGATCATTAGTAGTAATAGAATCTTCTTGAATCTTGCTTGAACATGCTTTATTTGATTTGTTTTGATTAGTTTAATGCTTGTTTTGATTCAGTTCGCAGTGATAATCATTCCTCTTTGTTTAAATTTCATTTTAGAGTAATAAGAGGTGTTTAGATTTAGATCATTGGAGTTGATTTGTTTGTTAACTGGTAAGTCTTGGTTACATTCTCATTTGTTTGCATTAAAACATAGCATATCAGTCACTGAGAAGTCTAAGATCAAGGTCGCACGGCTAGTGGCACATGAATAGTTTAGCTTAGGAAAAGTAGTCTGGTTAGCTATTTTTGCACCATCATAACTTTCTGTTCATTGAGATCTAGAAATTGTGGTTTAGCATTCTGAGTAGCTAGAAGTAGTGAGAATTTAAGTCTAGTTATATGGTTTTCTTCTAGCTTATTTAATAAGCAGATAAATAGATTCAAAGTTAGTTGTTCAGAAGTTGATTTCGTTACATTTTCTATAGTTCTTCCTGTTTTTCCGCAATAAGTTGTTCTTATTTATTTTCTTTTATAAAAGGTGTTAGAAATAGCTTATTGGTGATTTTTAGTCAATATGAATAAGTGTTGAAAAAGTTAAGAAAAGTCAACGCTGGTCAAAGCTTATTAAATAAGCTCATTTTGCTTATTAGACGATTTATGCTTATTCTTTCAGTCGAATTTTGATTTTCTTATTCAGGTCTTATTCTTTCCAGCTTATAATTATTTACTGAATAGCTTATTTCAGTTAGTCAAGTTTAGATACGATTTTCATTACAGTGTACAAGTTAAAAAAAATTTGAATAAGCCAATCTAGCTTATTTCAAGTGTTATCTCATGGCTCCCTAGCTTAAATGTTAGGAAGTTTAAAACAAACCACAGCTTAATTTGTTGAAAAATAAGCTCAAACTAGCTTATTTGTTCACTTGTGCCCATTTTTCTTTAGAAATTATATTTAATTGCTTTTTAGTCCTTATGTTTTCTGGTTGTTAGCAGTTTACTATTAATTAGTTTCATTTGATGGTAATTTTAGTTATAGTCCCTTAGTGTGTTAAAGTTGTTAATTTTGTTGCAATTAGTTTAAATTCAGTTTTATTTGCATTTCTAGTCCCTTTAGTTTGGCAGATTGTTAATTTCTTGTTTTAGTTTTTTATACTTGTATTTTGTGCATTAAATGTTGTACGTGCACGTTATTTTAGAATAGAACGTATACGTATACGTATACGTGTAGTTGATATTTTTATCTTTTTACGTGCTTTGTGCAACTAGAAATATATACCAAATTACGATCTTAAACCAAGAACAATTAAGTCTAAACTTGTAAACCTAATTTCAACTCGACTTGAGTTGAGGAGAAAAACGATACTAAAAACGGATATTACGCCCCCACCAGGAAGGCGGCCACGGGTTGTGTGAATGACGAGACCGACCTAACCTAAAGTAGGTCCTCCCCTTGATGGTGAATCTTGATTGACTGATGTGTCGTTTGAAACATAGGTCATCGCCTTTCTTAACCGAGACTCAATTGAAGCTCCGTCTCGGTACCTTCAGGGGTTAGGAGTAAAGTATCCCGAGGTTGGCGCATCTCGTTGAGTTTGGAGACGCATTGGGAACCCCTATTTCATTCTTAATTAAGCCAAATAATTTCTTTATATATCTACATCAATTCTTTGCTTAATTGATAACTAAACAATCAATTTTGTGATACATGCTCACTATGTCCTCTCACTAGGGCTTAACATGTAGGTGAGTAATAAAGTTGGATAACTTTCTACTTAAGTTTAATCACATATATAATTGGAACAACTAATAAATATGCTTGCAAAGTTTCAATTGATGAACATTAATCAAGTTTTACTATCATAAATCATAAAACTATCCAATACTCCTGAGATTATCAAAGTGCTCATTCCAATGGCAATACTCTAAAGGTACATCCATTCAGCCATTGCATGCACATAGTATATTATACGTTGTGATATATTCTACTGTAATGCACTTGTTATCGAAAAAATATGACATGACTATCTTAAATAAGTTGATTAAATGTGGTCTACATAACTAAGACGATGTGTAAGCGTTTTATAAAAGTGTTGTTTCTTTCCAAAGTTATGAAGTTTGAGATTCAGAAGAGGACAATTTATGTGTCTTAATTTACGTATGTATTTTCAAAACATTTTAGGTGTTGTTTGGTTGGGGTAATTTCAAGGTATTTAGGGGTATTAGAATTTTTAATTACTTAAATTTGTATGTTTGGTTGAAAATTAGTGGAGCAAATTGAAATAAATATTAATTAAATTACGTCAAAAAGACAAAAATGCTCCAGTCAAATAGTTAAGACCATCTCTATCCTCCATTTTTTTTAGATCCGCTTCAATTTGTTACTCATACGCAAGTACCATGATTCAAGTTAGCTCTTCTCTTTAAAGATCATGTTCCAAATAATTGCTTCGATACTTCTAAAGTATTGTTTAATTTGATTTCTTTTCTAATTTTTTTGTTTAATTCTTCCTTCAAAATCTTTTATGTTATGAACTTCAGTTTTGATTTGTTTTTTTATTTCTTTTGAATTTTTACACTATCACCTTCATATATCATCAACAGTACACGTAAGTACGTTTCATAAATTTTTTTTATCTCTTTGTTTTCTAAACAATTAAATGGGGAGAAATAATCCTATGCAACCTTTGCTTGTTGGTTATTTTATTGGTTTTACAATGATTCTTGGCTAGTAAAGTAGATGGAGGTAAATGAGACAAAATAAATATTTTTATACTCCATTAAAATAGAATCCATCAATAACAGGAAATGAGAAGATAATATTTTTATTTAACCAAACAAGTTGTAGAAGTTGAAATTCAGAAATTCAAATTACTAGTAATTATAAATGTCTCGAAATTTTAAATCCTGTTATTTTATGTTCTTGAACCAAACATCCCCTTAATCTGAGTTCATTTTTTTAACGAAAACTAAAACAAAGAATATAGGGATCAGTAATACTAATACATTATGATCATAAATGCTAACTGTAGAAAAATCAGTTAACATATTTGATTTTGAAAAATAGTGTCTAAAAATACTTTCCCATGTAACTGTGTGTTTTTCTAAACCAAAAATTAGAAAATATACCATTTTTAACGTACGATCTTTGAAAAGTTTCTTGGACACGTGTCACAACTATAAAAATGTATGTGGTCGTATATATGAAAGGGATAATTGATCAATATTCATTCAAAAACTTCTAATTACATTAGTATCTTTTTAAAACCTAAAAAATTCAAAAAAATACCTAAACATATAATTAAATTTTAAATAAATGTCTTTAATATATATAACTCTCTTCTATAACTTTTATAACTATTTTATCCATCTTTTCAACACTTATTAACAATTAGAAAACATATTAATGAAAATACTCAACTAAAAAATACGAAACCATCATTCATAACAACACCACTACCAGATCATTGTATTTATTAATTCTTATATAATCTCAATGCAGTAGCGGATCCAGGAATTTCAGTTAGGGTATTCACATTAATAGTTGAGTTTTTAGTTATACTATATTCTCGGGATGGGTGTTGTGGGTCGGGTTTTTGCGGGTCGGATCTTTTCAAGTCGGGGTTTTACGGTTTGGGTTTTTCGTTATTTGCATTAAGCACGATTGTTTTGTTTATTTGTATATGAGCTAACAATTGATTTAGTTTATCGAATTTATGGTACACACGACCTGTTTGATAAGAGCTTTTTTGTAGCTTTTTTAAAATTTGTTAGCATTTTATTTCAAAAATAATCTATTTCAAAACAAGTAGCTTTGTTTGGACACATGAGATACAAGCTTTTATTTTGAACAAGTAGCTTGTCACTAAGCTTTTTTAATTGTTAAGAGTTGTCAAAAAGTTACCGATATACCTTCCAAAAATATTATAATCTATTTAATATATCTTTTTTAGTCACTTTACATCTTAATAATACCGTAATCAACTAATTTACCAAACATTTTTATTGAAATAACATACAACTCGTGTTCACAGCTTTGTAGTTAACAGTTTACAGCATACAACTGACCACTAATTTTGTCAAACATAGATGAGAAACCTTTTATAGTTTAGCACATGTGATCGACTTGAACATATATAGTGAACGAAGATAAGCTCACAATTTCACATTACATAATCTGATAAAAAAACAAACTTTGTAAACATGTAAAAAAACAAAACGAAGGACAATATGAAAGGCCAAACAACAAGAACTTCAAATTATATTCATTAGTACTTCAAATTAATACGTAGTATGTCCAAAAGTTATTGTTTTTGAGTGGATTAGGCTTGGGAAGGGATATGGGTGGGCTCAAAATAAAATTATAGTCTACTAACTAATTAACTAACCCTATTGACTTTTTACATCTTGTTCTTCGATGTGTAGACACATTATTCAGTTACAAAACAGAGTATATTTTTGCTTCTTCATCTTTTCTTATTCTTATTTTTTGTGGGTATGCACTGATATTTTTTTAGTATTTTTTAGGGTGTGCATTCACAGATTTGTAGCGTATTTTATACCAACCTTTTATAAAAACAATTTTTTACACTACTTAGAAATTTCACAGGGTATGCACGTGCATACCTTTTGTACAACATAAATCCACCCCTGTCTCAATGATATATTAAATAATAATTTCAGATAAGAATCAAGAATTGTACGTCATATTTGTTTCATCGTCTCGATTGGAATTGTCACACATTAGTATAACAGTGATCAAAATAAAAAGTAAAGCATTTTGCAATTGATGCACGGGAGACTTGTAGTCGTAGACGAGTATAAAGGAAAATTTCCTTGCAATTAAATGGAGAGTGGTTTCTTTGATGAAGAATTGAAGGGTATAAATGTAATTTATAATGTTATTAAATATTTAAAATAGTTGGTAAAAGATTTAGATGTTTTAGTTATAATTTACTTATATGTTTGGGTATTTTTTTGAATTTGTTATGTTTCGAAAAGATATTGATGTAACTAGAAATTTTGCAAGGATATTGACGTAATTAAGACTTTTTGAAAGAATATTCATGAAATTCTCCCCTATATAAAAAGTATCTCTTTGGGGACATTCGATAAAATTAGAACGATACAAAGAAGATATTATTGTATGTGAAAGGTTTTTTAATCAAATGATTATACGTTCAAACACATTTTATTGCGTGTGATCAAAACAATCTTTTGGCATTTGTTGCGTGTCATCAAAACAATAAGGAACTAGGTCATTTGCAGTAGTACCAGGGATGGGAGGAAAGAACCCTAATGTAAATTTTAGGCCTTTGCTTAACGAGGATAAATTTGAGGATACGAATTTTGTTCTCCCATTGGAAAATGTAATGGCAGCCCGGAATCGGTTCGCTAACTCCTTGGTGGGGTTTTTTGTTGGCAAACATGTCGCATTTCCTCTTGTTAAAAATTATGTTATGTATACTTGGGCAAAGTGTGGCCTTCAAAAAGTTATGTGAGACGAGATGAGGCGTTCTTTTTCAATTCCATATCGGTTACGGATTGGAACAAGTTCTGGAAAAAGGGTCATGTATGATTAGAAACCATCCCTTTATCCTAACAAAGTGGAGACCCAACTTGGTGATTTAGAAGGATGAGGTCACTACGATCCCAGTATGGGTTAAAGTTCATAAAGTCCCGGTGAAGGCATACTCGGCTGATGGTCTTAGCCTTATTTGTTCCCAAATTGGAAAACCCCTCATGTTATATGCGTTTACAAGTGCTATGTGTGCGGAGGAGTGGGGTAGGATGGGGTTTGCTTGAGCTTTTG
Source organism: Glebionis coronaria (assembly GCA_025667525.1). Taxonomy (NCBI): domain Eukaryota; kingdom Viridiplantae; phylum Streptophyta; class Magnoliopsida; order Asterales; family Asteraceae; genus Glebionis; species Glebionis coronaria. The sequence goes on along the minus strand of CM046882.1, from coordinate 365,059,318 downwards.
TAGAGATTACTACTGAGAAATACTTAAAGGAGGAAGTGATTAAGGCGGTACCAATGGTTGATAGCAGTGGTTTTAATAGAGTTCCTATGCGTGTGGAGTATGAATGGCGACCTGCTAAGTATAAAGATTGTTGTGTATTTGGGCACAATAGTGACCAATGCCCTAAAAACCTGTGGATGAAAAGGATACGGATATGGCTGATGTAGCTATTGTTCCAACAGATGCTTTTGTGGTGGTAACCAAGAAGAAAAAGAAGAAGAAGAATAAAGGCTCTTCTAAATCTGCTATTGTGTGGAATGTGAAGCCAAAATAGAGTGTTAAACCTGGTGGCAATAACCCTCGATTAAGTTCGAATATTGTTGGTGTTGGGAACAAAGAGATTGTATCCACTAATAAATTTAGTGCGCTGGATAACATGGAGAACCCATTCAATGTGAATGAGATAGGGCAGTCGAGTAAAACCGTGGTTAATGATGGGGAATATTCAGATAGTGAGGTGGATAAGCATATAGTTATCAATGAGGCATAGAAGGATAACTGTCTAAAGGGGGAAAGCACTCCCTCTAAAGTTGGTCTTAATGTTTAGTCTTACTACCTGGAACATACGGGGCTTAAATCGAACCCTGAAACAATCGAGGTTAAGCAAGTCATTAATGAGAATAATCTTATCATGTATGGCATATTGTAATCGCATGTTGTGTCTTCCTCGTTACCAATTATGTGCTCTAGGGTTTTCCGTTCTTGGAAATGGATCTCTAATGTGAGCCAATGTGTTAGAGGTTGTAGGATTATTGTTGGATGGAATAAAGACGTGGTTGATGTAATGTTACTTTCCCAAACTGACCAAGTTCTCCATGCTAAAGTGCTTCATAAGGCTAATCAGAAGGTGTTTTTCTGCTCATTTGTGTATGCCAGTAATTCGACTATTGAGCGACGTATATTATGGGTGGATTTGGGGATTCATAAACTTGTGAAACGTGATCAACATTTGATACTTTTAGGGGATTTCAATGTAGCCCTTAATATTGAGGATGTCCGTACAGGGTCATCTGTTCTCAGTTCTGCAATGTATGATTTTAAAGATTGTGTTGCAAATATTGAAGTTATGAATCTTAACAGTTCTGGACTTCGGTTCAATTGGACGCAAAAGCCGAGAGGTGGTTCGGGAGTTCTTAAGAACTTGGATAGGGTGATGGGTAATGTATAGTTCTGTGACTCATATCCGGGTGCGTATGTTATGTGAAGCCACATAGAACTCTGATTATTCCCCTGTGGTGTTGAAGGTCCCTTCTCTGGTGTCAACTAAGTCGAAACTGTTTAAGTTTTTAAATTTTTGACGCATAAGAGTAATTTTATAGACGACCTTCATCATGCGTGGTCTACTCGTGTTGAGGGTTATCATATGTATAGAGTGGTTACCAAGCTGATGGCTTTGAAAACTCCCATGAGAAAGCTGATGTATGAAAATGGGAATCTGCATGATCGAGTGAAGAAGTTGTGGACTGAGCTTGACGCTGTTCAAATTGCTTTGGATGGAAACCCTAGTGATACAATTTTTTATAAGGAGGCTGCTATATATCTACAAGCATTTAATATGACAAAACTTGATGAGGAAAGGTATCTTAAGTAGAAGGCGAAGATTGGTTGGCTTGAAGCAAAGGACTCAAACTCGGCTTATTTCCATAAGACCATTAAAGGTAAGGACTCTCGATCTCGCATTGATGTGTTATTGGATAATGCTATTAATGAGGTTATAGGGGCGGTTATTACTGAGGCTTTTGTTAATCGCCATGAGGGTTTCCTTGGTATGGAGGCAAATTGTGATCAGTTAGATACGGAGGAGTTATTTCTTACCACTGTTTCTGATGTGGTATCCACTGATATAGTCCGGTCTGTTTCTAATGAGGAGATTTGGAATGCTATGTTTTATATAGGAGATGATCAAGCTTCTGGTCCAGATGGTTTCACTTCAGCTCTTTTTAAGAAAGGGTGGAATGTAGTGGGGAATGTTGTATGCAATGCGGGTTGGGAGTTCTTTGATAATGGGAAATTGTTAAAAGAAGTTAACCATACTTTTCTGGCACTTACTCCTAAAATTCCAACACCCACTAAAGTGACGGATTTTAGGCCTATATCATGTTGTAATGTGCTTTATAAGTGCATTAGTAAGATTATTATTAGGCGGATTATTGGCGGAATTGAGGAGGTGGTGTGTTTAAATCAATCGGCGTTTGTCCCAGGGAGACAAATATCAGATAATATTCTTCTTACACAAGAGATTATGCATAATTATCATCGTAATCGGGGTCTGCCCTGGTGTGCGTTCAAAGTTGATATTCAAAAGGTGTATGACACGGTGGATTGGAGATTTCTTGAGAATATTATGTATTGTTTTGGTTTCCATCAGACGATGATAAAGTGGATTATGGCGTATGTTTCATCGGCTTCGTTCTCTATATGTATAAATGGTGATGTTCATGGTTTTTTCAAGGGTAAACGAGGGTTGAGGCAAGGGGATCCGTTGTCTCCTTATTTGTTTAAGCTTGTGATGGAAGTTATTACTCTTATATTAAAGAGTCGGGTGTCTAGGTCAGAGAACTTTCGATACCATCGTTATTATGAGGATCTGGAGTTGGTAAATGTTGTTTCGCTGATGATCTTTTTATTTTTGCCTAGGGTGATGTAAATTCAGTTCGTGTGATTATGGAAGGGCTTGATGAGTTTAAGAGGACATCTAGTCTTGTGCCTAGCTTACCGATAAGTACTATTTCCTTCTGCAATGTCTCTCTTCATGTGAAGAATTTGATCCTTAGCATTTTACCGTTTACAAAGGGTACTTTGCCTGTTCGTTATCTTGGTGTGCCACTGATCTCGTCTAGATTGCTAAATCGAGACTGCAAAGCACTTGTGGATCAAGCTAAGAATCGGATTAGCGATTGGAAAAACAAATCGTTAACTTTTACAAGTCAGCTGCAATTATGCAATTCGGTGCTTTCTTCCATGCAAGTTTATTGGGCTTCGATTTTACTAATCCCTAAATGCATAGTCTATGATATCCATCAACTTGTCTGAGGGTTTCTTTGGTGAAATAGGGAATACAAGCGTGGCAAGGCGAAGGTTACTTGGGATGTGATATCTCTCCCTAAAACTAGGGGGTCTTGGTATTAGAAGTCTAGATATGCTTAATGTTTCCCTAATGACTAAACATATTTGGAGCATTGTTTATAGGCGCGAGTCGATGTGGGTTGATTAGATCCACCATTATATACTTCGTCAGCGGTCTTTTTAGGAAATTCCTATTAGGACTGACTTGAGTTGCGGATGGCGTAAGATGTTTCAACTTAGAAGTACGGTTTGGCCATTCTTTAAATCGAAAGTGGGTAACAGTATCAATACCTCATCATTATTTGATAATTGGTGCAGCGAGATTCCTCTTGCTAATCGTATTACACCTAGATATTTATCCATAGCGGGTCTTACTATGAACTATTGTGTTCCTCAGTTCGTGGATCAGGAGAGCTGGAACTGGCCCATTACTTGGTTATTGAAGGCTCCAAATGTAGGTACTATTCATGTTCCCGATTTAAACACTTTATCCAATGATATTGTATAGTGGCATTGTCGGAATAGGGGTATGTCATCGTTCTCGATATCTCAGGCATGGGATGATATGAGGCCCCATGGTTTTGAGGTTCGATGGTCTCGGGCTGTTTGGTTTTCTCACTGTATATCGAGACATGCCTTTCACCTATGGTTAACTTTGAGAGGGAGCTTAAGAACGCAAGATAAGCTTAGGCAATGGGATGTTGGTGATATGAATTTGGCTCTTATCATTTTCCCACTGTGTAATGGAGTGCCAGATTTACATAGCCACTTATTTTTTGAACGTCCTTTTTCTGAGAAGGTTTGGGGTATATGCGTGTGTTAGCCAGAATGGAGAATGTTCCTCCTCTAATGCATCTTATTATCTTACACCTTATACCTATAGCTCACAAACGAACTGTAAGAACCCGTACTTTCCCAGCATTATTTTCTTCTTTTATTCGTGCTTCTTGAATTTTCCAACGTATTACGTTTTCTTGTATTCTTATATGTAAATCCTGAGATCATGATAATTTTAATAAATTATACTTTTTAAGTATTTTCTATTCATTGACAATACTTTATATGGAATTATAAAATTTTTATTTTATTTTTCCATATTTATTTAAATCAAAGTTTTTAATTTAAAATCACCCGCGTGCGTTTTACAACGAGTTTACTCAAAATCAATGTACAGTGAGAATTCCTAGTGATCGTGATACCGACAAATGCCCAAAATTTTACATTTTATTATCGATTGTTTCGATAATTAATACTTTCGACGATTTCGTTTTAATTACGTATTAAGTCGTGTCGGGGAACCATATAATCATAATTGTAACTTTTGCAAAGTATTTTTTACGAAACCCGAACCCCGTAAATATTTTGAATATTTACTAATAGTCATTTTCTACCCTCTAATCTAGTAAATTGTTTTTAAGTCCAAAAGTTTCAAACTTGACAAGATTGGTCCCTCCACTACTTACCATATATAAACCAAACTTTTCTACTAACACACACATAACCATTTTTTATAACAAAAATCTAACACACAACCCCTCTCCTCCTCCTCTTGCTGCCACACCTCCACCACAAAACACCCTTAAATCATCATCATCTATCATGATTTAAGCTAAACAAAATTTAGGCCCATCTCTAAAATGCTCTTGTGCTTCTTTTGATACCAAATTCAAACACATGCACCAACTTTCAAGAATTTTATGATTGTATGGTTGCATTATGTTTTAAGCATCATGCATGTAATGATCTTGACATGATCTTTATGTTTTTATCATAAAAGGTTTATTTTTTATCTTTGATTTTGGTAAAATTTACATACATGTGTTTAGGAGTTTGTTTGGTTGATGGGAATGATAGTAGGGTGATTTTAGAGGTATGGGAATGATATATTTGGTGGGAAAATTGATTTGACATGATTTCTAAAAGAGTAATTTACATCAGTGGGTTAAGGGCTGTTTTTCGTGGGTTTAAGATTAGATATAGGCTGAGATTATTTGATTTTGTTGTAAAGTTTCCCGAGACGCTCGTTTTGGTATAAGATAGAGCTTCTAACTCATTACGAGTAAGTTATGCTAGTTTTAGTATTCGTGTACCGGGAGACGCAAATCGGCACAATCCGAAATTGTGACTGATTTTGGGTCGACTCTCGGGGACTTTAGGCTTGGTTAGATAGTGGATACTACTGATTTTTAAAGTTCATAAACCTTATATGATGAGTCCAGTAGTGAGTTCAAAAGGTGGAATGTCAAAATAATACTTTTAAAGTGGTCTAAATGGTTTTATGAAACAAGTATACAATTTTGTCCCAAATTGTAGAGTCGAGTAAAGTGTCGAGCTAATGGATTTTAAAGTGAGAACTTTAGCTCAAATTTTGGCAGGGTCTTGTATGGGTTATAAGTGACCTTGACACCAAATTTCATCTAAAACGAACAAGTCTAGATAAGGTAGATCTGTGTGTACATTCGGGGTGTACTTGCTGATTGTATTTTGGACACATAGTTTAATGCTTGTGTTGCGTGAGTTTGAGTATTCACTACCGTACATGGTGAATTACTCAAGTGTTTAGTCATTATATAAATGACTTAACTACTGGTCCAAGTAAGGTAAAGGGATAGTTTGACTTGCGTTGACTTGGCGTCTTATGACGGGTCAATTTCAAGTGTACAAGTGATTAAACGGGTAATGTTGGATAAATGAGTTAATATGGATTCATTTGGTTCGTGTCACTGGTTTTGAAGTATGAATACTTTGAAAATATTTAAAGTCATGTTATACTTCGTACATATCGATACTTGAGTTCGAGTCTTAAAGCGCGCCTTATTTTGATAGGTTGCGGCTTTTGTGTTTCCCGAGCATCCATATCGTCGGTGATCGTCTTACCACTACCGTTTCTAATCAGCTTCTGAGTACCGTGATTCACTTACCTCGTGGCTAAGGTGAGTTCATAGCCCCTTTTTACTTGTACATTGTTTCTAAACACGGGGTGAGATTTTACATGGTGGAACACAACCATTTAAAAACTGTATACTATTCAGAACTTGTATGCTATCCAGAACGTGTATGCTCACCAGATGAATTCAATGATATTATTGCTTTTTAGACGTTTGCCTTGAGTTTCCTCTCCTGATCATGAACCGTTAATTGTCCCGTATGCCTTGCGCTAAGCGCGAATGTTGTGGGTGGACCCATCGGGATTGATAATCCCCGTCCTGATTACCTTGACGCACATACATTTTTTTTATACTTGAGTATTTAGGCTGAATACTCCCTAGAGGAACTTACATTGAGTAATTCTTCAGTTCATGAGACTAAACAACAATAATATACATCGTGACTATGGACAATGTACATAGTTATCCCCCCCATTATTTGTTTTATAAATTCTATTGTGTTCCACACCTTTACTGCTAAACCTATGAATATCACTCAACTTTATGTTGACAATTTTACATGTTTAATCTCAGGTATTATTACTTAGCTTTGCTTGGATGGGAGCCCGCAGGATATCATCGTAGCTTGGAGATTTCTGTGTATATTCAACTTTGGTTTTATCTAAAAACTGTCATAAGATTTTTCTGTATTTTTAGTAAATAAGTGTTATAAATTATGATAAAATAATAAATCTTTCCGCATATAAAACTCTGGGACCTTTGTATAAAAACTCTGATATTTTATGATGTGGTACATGTTTTATTACGTCAACTTTGTGTCAACAGTAATACATTGTTTCTTGTACCATGACGTATTACCCCCTCGCTGCCTAGTTGTTCCATGTGAGATGCTGGGGGTCTCACACGAACTGCTAAGAGTGTTATTGGAAGACTTGTTGTTACGGCGACTTCTTACTATATTTGGATGGAAAGAAATAATAGATTGTTTAAAAATACGAGAAGGACGACAGAGGAGATTCAGGACATGATTATGACCACGGTTCGTCTGAAATTATGTTTGTTTCGGTTCAAGGATAAAGTGTGAGTTACTGAGATGCTCGCCAAGTGGAATATGCCCATTGGGTTTAGAGTGTATGGTTGAATATGTTGTTGTGTTTTCTGGTGGTCGTGGCTCGTTTTGGGGAGCTCAAGATTTGGGATATACATTAGATTGTAATTCTTGTTTTCTTGGTTCTCGTTGTAGTACATTTGAGGCATGTCTCAAGTGTTAGTTGGTTGGCTTAGCTTGAGGATAATGTGTTATTCTCGCCACATTTCATTTACTTAATTGTTTTCATGTGATTAATATATTTACCAGGGTATCCCCTTTACCCCCCCCCCCCCCCCCCCCCCCAAAAAAAAACAATCAAAACAGTCTTTAGTGTAAATATTATGAGGTGTTTATGTTATCAAGACCCCCTGAAAGCCATTTGTATTTTCTTAACTTTTAATATTTTTATTTTTATGATTCTGTTAATGTTATAAAACTATAAATCAATAAATACAAAACGAAAAAGATAAAGTTATAAAAATATGTGTTGAACTATAAAAGAGAAGTATAAAAAAAATCTTTCGTACATTTTGTGTACTTGAGGTGAGATTTACGTAGATGCCCATCTCAAAAAGATGAAATATCAAATCAAAACCATTCATTCTTATGTTCATCAAATGGCTAGAATTAAATCCATCAATTATATTTAAATTCTAAAAATTAAAAACAAAACACATACTGGATTAATTTCTCTTTTTACAACAAAAACATCATGAGATCTACTTTCTCTCTACCAAAAAACTCATATCTACCTCCCACTACCTCGCTAGAAAATGAAAAATCCTCCAAAATAACAACGAAATCTTACCGAAAACCTTAACAACCCCTTCCAACAGCATCTTAAGCACTTTACTTAATCTAATGGAGTTGAACCACGATAGCAGTCAGCATACGAACCAAAAGGAGACCAAGATAAAATCCACCATCGACAAGTTAAGCTGGCCACATTTGTCACCAAGCCACATCTGAAAATAGATGCAAACCATCCTCATGAGCCAACGAACAAACAGACATGAAGCGTTCGGTAGAAGCACACCACGATGCATCAGGTTAACCCGGGTAGGCAATCGATCCAAGAAAAGATTCCAAGCAAAAATGTTAACTTTGATCGGAATGTACTTGCCTATCTAGCCATAGTAGATCCTTTCGGGAGAAAACAATCATCAAGGCACGAACGAACGTCCTTAACTTTGAAAACATCTTCCCCATTCAAATCCCACATCCACCTATCCTCACTATTAGAAAGCATGACATTTTGAATACATTCTTGCAAGTCACCCAATTGAGCAGCCTAATACCTCCTCTTACAACCCTACGAATAGAACCAGACATCGAATACAACTTCTCAGCTACCGAACACTCTTTCAAAGACTCGAGAGCAAACATATGAGGGAACCTATCGCACAAACGAGACTCCCCTGTCCACAGATCTTTCCAAAATTTGGTACGAAGCCCGTTTCCCACTCGAACTTGACAATGAGAAAACAAATCGACACCAAAATCTTTGATTTCACACATTTCTCTAACAGTGTTAATCCAATTGGAATTACGAAACTTAGACATCTTGGATAAACTATTGCCATGCATAGATTTAATAAAACGACACCATAGAGATTTATCATCAGCAATGTATCTCAAAACCCATTTAAATGGGAGTGTCCTATTTAAAGCATAGAAACTCGACACACCTAAGCCCCCATATTTCTTGGACGCAAGGACATTACACCATTTAACCCACAAACTTTTCCTCTCATCACAATGAACTCCATTAAAGAAATTCTTACGATTAGCTTCTAGTGTTTGTAACACTCATTTTGGTACCTTATAAATGGACATAATATAAATAGGTGTCGCCCTAAGAACCGATTTAAGAAGAGTGAACCTACCTCCCACCGATAAAGCCTTGAGCTTCCAAATAGATAGACGAGCCTTAACCTTGGAAAATGTATCATCCCATGACTGAATCTCGATACATTTACCTCTTATCGTCACCCCTTAGTATTTAAAAGGGTCTTCATAACGACACAACCCATATTCTCAGCAGCTACCCGCACAGACTCACCCATGAGCCCAACCCCAAGTGAATGGCTCTTCTTTAAATTAATTTTGAGTCCAGACAGTAAAGAAAAACAATTAAGGATCTTAGTAATACCTGAAATGTTGGTATTAGACCATTCACCGATGAAAACCGCATCGTCCACATAAAACAAATGGCAAATCATAAATGACGAACCAACATTGAGACCCTTGAAGATATCTGCATCAATAGCTCTATTCAGCGACAAGTGTAGGGTTTCCATCACCAAAATAAAAAGAAAAGGAGCTAACGGATCCCCTTGCTTTAAAATACGTTGGAATCGAAATTCAAATGCCAGACAACCGTTAAGAATCTCATAATGTCGTAGTAGATTGAAGACACCCACGAATCCACGAAACCCGCTTAGAACCAAAACCAAAACCGGCTAAAATCTCTAATAAAAAATCCCATCTCATCGAATCATTTGCCTTAGCAAAATCAACTTTGAATATCATAGCTTGTTGCTTCTTGTACTTGCACCACGATAAGATCTTATTAATGATGAGCGGACCATCAAGAATTTGTCTATTAGGTAGAAAGGCAGATTGCACATCCGAAATTAGATCGGGAATGATCAACGAAAGACGATTAGCAAGAATTTTAGTGATAACTTTGTAGGGAAAACCGATCAAGCTAATAGGGCGATAATCGCTTACGAACTTGGGATCAAGTGTTTTCGGAATAAGCGTTATAAATGAAGCATTACACCCTCTAGCAAACGCACCATTATAAAAAAACCATACCACTACCTCATAAAAATCAGGACCAAGGATGTCCCAAAATTTGCGAAAAAAATCGAATGTAAACCCGTTTGGACCAGGCGATTTATTATCCGCACCCTACACATCCTTTTGCACTTCCTCGACAGAAACCAGACACTCCAGATCATTGATTTTGTCAGCGTCCAAGCGCTTCGGAAACGTAAAATTAAGGCGACATCTATAATTAGTCGGGGCTTGAAACCTACTAGCAAAATCAGACCTAAATTCTTCCTTAACTCGAATAGGGTCATCCACCCAATTACCATCAACCATAACACCTTTCACCGTCAAGTTAGAACGCCTACGGTTTATCATGCCATGAAAAAACCTAGAGTCTTCATTACCCTCAACCGCCCACTTAATCTTAGCCTTTTGAAAACCCTCCCGTGCGTTAGTAGCTTGAATATCATGGACGTCCTTTAAAAGGTTAAGCCGCTACAAGAGAGTTTCATCTTTTTCCCCCTCGCAATCGATAATTTTGTCAACATCTCTCAATTTAGAATTGAGATCATCCAAACGTCCAGCATTTGTTCGTTTGTAATCCCTTGTCCACGTCTGAATCTCCTTTTTAAGCATTTGAAGCTTCTTTTTAAAATGAACCATCACATTATGATCATCAAGCAAAAGATTACTCCATGTCATACGCACCATTTGATCGAAACCCGCTAAACTGAACCAAGATTGGTAGAAACGAAAAGGAGTCGGACCATAATCAGTAAACACTTCCCTAAGCAGGATGGGGCGATGGTCAGATAAGTGACGATCAAGACAAACACCCGAAACATGCGGAAACGTACCGAACATCCCTTAGAAACAAAATACCGATCAAGTTTGCTCGTCTTCTTGGACGACGGATGAGCCCATGTAAAAGTAAAACCCTCTAGTTGTATCTCACTAAGATCTGAGCTAGATATAAAAGGGTTGAACTCATTGGCACCTTGCGGATTAAAAATAGACCCCAAACGGTCCTCACTACACCTTACCTCAAAATCACCCATGACCACACACAAACCATTCCAGCTGCAAAGCAAAGAAGAGATGTAATCCCACAGCAGACGGTTTCTAGAGACAAATTGTGGCGCATAAATAGAAATCAAAAGAATTTTCTCCTGTTTAGGAATCCATGTACCATAGAGAGCAACAAAAGTATCCGAAAGAATGTGACGATCCTTACAGAAAAACTCAGATCCCAACATAAAATTTCTCAAGAATTCCCAAATGCTTCGCTAAAAATATACTCGGATCTATAATTACCCCAAATCGCTTTAACATCCATCTCCGAAATACTATCCATTTAGTTTCTTGTATTGAAAATAAAAAGTCACCTTATGAAGGTTATTAAGACCCTAAATGTTGATTATAAACAATTCATATAAGACCATCACAAGCTCCTTGAGAACCTATGATACTCTCCATATCATTAATACATCCTTCCATGTTAAAACCCATAGCTTGACTAACCTTAAGTATGTCTTCCATAACCTCCAAAACAGAACCACCACTTTTAGCCTTGTTAGCCTTAAAATGTGTGCGACTAACGGAATTACATTAGTTTCATAGTCGGGAGTTGGAGGGACTAATATTGTCATATGTAAAAGTCCAAGTCCCGGGCTATATAAACCCCTCCATACTTCCATGGAGGGGTGAGGCTTATCATTTCTTTCTTTTCTTTCTCTCACTAATAAACACACTTTTATTCTTACTTGTTTCTCTCTCTACCATGGCTAAACAACACTTCTATCCTCCCTGACCTCCGGATCTTTTACCCGTGTTATTAGTGAATCCAAGTTAACAATTGGCATCAGAGGTAACCGGGGGTGTTTCGTGTTTTTGATTCGTGATTTTGTTCATGTTTGTGCTTGATTTGTTTACGGTTTGAATTCTTTTTCTCTCTAAATCTGTCAAATCGTTAATGTATTTTGTTCTATATGATTTGTTATTCATACCTCGTTTACTGTTTCCTTCAGCATCATTTTTTTTGGTGTTGCGTGTCATTATATTGATCTCGAAATCTGCTACTTTATTAATTAGTTGGGAACATGACAAGGAAACATTAACAGGTTTGTTTATTGGGAAAAGGACAGTAAAAACAAAAAATATGGTCCAAACCTATTTTTTTTTGTATCTACAAAATGTTGGTCAAACCCTCTTTCCGATGGTCCTATTCTGATGCATATTCAGATGGGAATCACTGCTACATTCCGATGGGATTTGTTTTTGAAACATTCTGATGGGTCCGACTGTTCCTATTGTGATGGGACTCATTCCGATGGGTCTCATTGCGATGGGTGATTTGACCTATCGCAATGGTATTATAAGGCCAAGTATTGTTGAATTTTTTTTGAAACATTCCGATGGATGTTGAAATTATTGTGATGGGGGTGTTTGGACTTATATTGCGACAGTTTGAGTTTAAGATGATCATTGCGATGGAGTGTGGTATAGTGTATCATTGTGACATGATTTTTCATAGAAAAATTGACCGAGACCCACGTCCAAACATAATAAACAGAAAACATTGCGATGTAGTTTCATTCATTGCGATGACCATTTAAAAAACATGACTCGAGGCCTATATCATCTCTTGACCAGAACCAATATCTAAAAACTCCAACCTTTTACCTCCTCAACACCATTCAATCTAACTTACTCCCATCGACACCTAACCCTCTAAAAATTTGGACAAGACTCAAACCAAATCAGTTGATCTCAGATATGTTTCGTGTAACAACATGCATGTCGAGATCTTATTGATCTAACACGAAAATTATATCATCATCGACCACATATGTAAGATTTAACATCCTTTAATTTTCGAAAATAAGGAAAGACTTATAACAAAGCTGTTATACTCTTTCTTTTATTCGATTTAATCGAAAATCAGAACCAACACCTACCCAAGATCCTGATAAATCAGATCTTGATGCCACGTCTTGATCTTGGTTGTGACTGACGGTCTACTTTGGATTATCAGCAAGGTTTATAGATGATGAAGGGATGGTAGATTATTGCTCTTATTATTCAGTGTACTTTATTGATAATGTAAAAACATGAGATGACGAATATAGGAAGCGCTTGATCATCTGATTTAAGATGAGATGATGATGGTGTTACTGCGTTTGGTATTGAGAAAAGAGATGAAATCAGATTTTTTGAGATAAGTGTTGTTGGTGAATGATGATGATAGAGCGAAAAGGGGCGGATAAAATGAGATGTGTGATTAGGTTAAATTATTAGTTTGATTAGGGTATTAGGTCATATAAATATCTAGTTCTCATTCTGTTATGACCCGGTCAGTGAATGGACTTAGTTAAATTGGCTTTACTCATGATGGACCGTGTGATATCAAGTTTAAGATGCATTGTATCGTATGTTGGACCAGTGTTTACGACCTTTGATCAGAAATAACTCAAGTGGGCTTGTTATCATACGAATATTATTTGATGATATGGCTAATGTTTTCATTGATGGGGACTATTCAAATGGATCGGGTATTGATATTGTATTAAGGGTTGAAGAGTTATGAAAATTTTGGTCTGGTATGATAGATGTGCGGATAAATGGGTAACATGGTGATTTCGTAATCATTTCGACTACATGAAACCCTCGTTTTGAAAACCCCTAATTCTCGAAAAAATTTCGACGACCTCACTGCGGGAGGTCGATCCGCGCATCAGTTAGGTATATGATTGATTTTGGGCTTCAAAAGTTAAGTTTGCTAGACGACGTTGACGACCTCTCTTTCTCTAGTCATCGTTGGTTCCCTAGTTAACGACACTCACTCATACTCAACACACACAACAAACACGAAGACAAAAACAAACAAACACCAAAACGATCCTTTAAGATTCACTGAAATTGTCAAATCGGCTAGTATTCGAGCAAAGTAATGTCAAGTGATTACGAAGTGGATTTGGTATTTATTATTTGAAGGTGAAGTGGAATATCACGAAGGCGTCTACTCAATTCATCATCGAGTCTTTTCACCCCCTCTATCGATTGATGATTCGCTTCAGCATTTATGATTGAGACTTGATTTATCTAGTTTCCACTGTCAAGGGGTGGATGGTCGACGACATGGAAAACTATCACTTAAGGAGTTACGTTGTAGTGCTAAGTGTCACACTCATCTGTAGTTGTGGGTATTTCAAGAAATGTTTTACATCTTATACTTCTCTCTTCTTTTATGTATAAGGTACTAAGAGACTTTTCTCTGCACCGTTCGTCAATCAACACAAGTGCTAAGCGTAAGTAACAAATTTGGGGGATTGTACTTCAGTTTCAAGTTTGGAATATCAGGTTTACTTCACCAGTGGTCACTACAAATAGCCGAAAGAATACGAGGTTGGTAAGTTTAGCCAGAGAGTACAAGAGTAGAGATGTGATTAGCAAACAATTCTCTCAAGCAACTTGAGCTACAAAATGTCAACAAAGATTTCTACTTCAGACACGAACATCTTGCGATTCTGATTGTACTTGTCAGATGATGCTCCCGAGTGTTCTTAACCACCATACTCTTGACAAGAACATCTCACGATTCTGTGCGTACACGACAGATGATGCTTCCAAGTGTTCTTAACCTTCTTACTCCTGATAAGAACATCTCGCGATTCTGAGCGTACACGTCAAATGATGCTTCTAAGTGTTCGTCACCATCATACTTTCGACAAGAACATCTCGCGATTTTGACCGTACACGTCAGATGATGCTTCCGAGAGTTCGTCACCATCATGGGGGAAGAACGTGTACTTTGGAGACTTAGTTCCCACTCTGGAGTACTTAGTTCAATTTCTAGGGGGAAGTAGTCTACAAGCGTGAGAAGATTTGTTGCTGATTTCTTACATGTTCCCCCAAACTCATAATCATGAAGACCAAAAATGTCTAGGTAGCAGTTACTTGGTGGGGTTTACTTCTTCTTCTACAAAATTCCGCTGTGCACTTTGAATGTCAAAGATAGAAGATTGCTCAAGCTACAGGTTCTGCTCAAGACAGGGATATTGGTTTGGGGGGAAGCTGATTCAGAAGCTTCGTAAAAAAGAAGTCTATGAAGAAAGCTTTTCAAGGCATGTGGTATGAATTGAGGGGAAGTTAATCCAGTTCTTACATGATACAATGGTTCCTCAACAAGCAAAGACAAAGAGGATTCAAACTGGGGTATAAGTTTTTCTAGAAGACTTGAAGACAACCGTGTCATCCTCAGCATTGGAAGCAAACTTAATATTGTCATATTTTTGTTGTATTTGCATTTGATAGGAACATTGTAAGTAATTCCGTATGTCTCCACATTGGGGGAAGATTGTTAGCCTTAAAATGTGTGCGACTAATGGAATTACATTAGTTTCATAGCCGGGACTTGTAGGGACTAATATTGTCATATGTAAAGTCCAAGTTCCGGGCTATATAAACCCCTTCATACTTCCATGGAGGGGTGAGGCTTTTCATTTTCTTTCTTGTCTTTCTCTCACTAGATAAACACACTTTTATTCTTACTTGTTTCTCTCTCTGCCATGGCTAAACAACACTTCTATCCTCCCCGACCTTCGGATCTTTTACTCGTGTTATTAGTGAATCCAAGATAACAAGCCTTCACCTCAACTCTAGGAGAATCATGAACATTAACCTGTTGTGCATCCTCCATGACATGAGAACTAATACCATCCGATCTTTGTTGCAAGGTAGACACATTCTCTCTTTGCTCCCCTTCAACTGATTTGTTACCACGTTCACCATCCGTTGTGTATCCAGGTGGGAACGACACACTAGACGCCACTCCAGCAAATATATCTCCTTTATCACGGTTTTTAATTAGATCATTAAGTTTGAATAGGTCACTAGATGTGAGAACCCGTACTTTCCCAGCATTATTTTATTCTTTTTATTTGTGTTTCTGAATTTTCCAACGTATTACGTTTTCTTGTATTGCTATATGTAAATCTTGAGATTTTTAAATTATACTTTTTAAGTATTTTTCTGATCATCTATAAATACTTTGTATGGAATTATAAAATTTTTATTTTATTTTTCCATATTTATTTTAAATCAAAGTTTTTGATTTAAAATCACCCGCGTGCGTGTTACAACGAGTTTATTCAAAATCAATGTACAACGAAAATTCCTAGTGATCGCGTTACCGACGGATGCCCAAAATTTTAGTTTATTTATCGATTGTTTCAATAATTAATATTTTCGATGATTTCGTTTTAATTACGTATTAAGTCATGTCGGGAAATCATATAATCATTTTTACGATGCATTGTAACTTTTGAAAAGTTTTTCACGAAACTCGAGCCCCGTAAATATTTTCAATATTTACCAATAACCATTTTCTACCCTTTAAACTATTAATTGTTTTTAGGTCCTAAGGTTTGCAAATTGGCAACTTAGGTCCCTCCACTTAAACCACCATATAAAAGTGCATATTTCTTTCATTTTTTCACACACATAAACACATTTTAAAAAAAAAACACACCCTCCCCTCCCTTCTTCCTTTTTCGTCACCACCACCATACAAAACACCCTCAAAACCTTGATTTTGAACATGATCAATCCAAAACCAATTAAAGACCCATGTTCTAAATGTTCTTGTGATTCTATTGATACAAGAATTTCACACGTGCATCAACTTTCAAGAAATTTTATAAATCCATGGTGGATTTGGGTTTTGATGATCTTGCATGTAAAGTTTTTGGTAAAATCTTCATGTTTTCATGTTAAAAAGTCTAAGTTTTTATTTTGATCTTTTGATTTTTGATGCATGCATGTGTTTAGGAGTGTGTCTGGTTGATGGGTTTTATAGTATGATGATCCTAGAGATATGGGAATGATTAGTTTTTGTGGAAATATTGATTTGACTTGTTTTCTAAAAGTATAATTTGGGACAGCAGCTTTAAACAGATTATTTCGTGGGTTTAAGGTCTGTGAGGCTTAGATTATTTGATATTGTTGTAGAGTTTTCCGAGACGCTCGTTTTAGTATAAGATAGAGCTTCTAAGTCATTTCGAGTCAAAAGTTATGCTAGTTTTAGTTTTCGTGTACCGAGAGACGCAAGTCGGCACAATCCGAAATTTGTGGCTGATTTTGGGTCGAATCTCGGGGACTTTAGGCTTGGTTAGATAAATGTAACTACTGATTTTCAAAGTTTACAAACTTAGTTTGATGAGTCTAGTAGTGGTTTCAAAAGACGGATTGTCGAATCAGCACTATTAAAGTGGTCCAAACGGTTTTACAAAACAAGTATACAAATCTGTCCTAAATTTGGAGTCGAGAAAATTGTCGAGCTGATGGATTTTAAAGTGTGAACTTTTGCTCAAATTTTGGTGAGGTCTTATACAGGTTATAAGTGACCTTGACACAAATTTTCATGTAAAACGGACAAGTCTAGATAGGATAGATCGGTGTGTACATTCGGGGTGTATTTGCTGATTTTATTTTGGACACGTAGTTCAATGTTTGTGTTGCGTGAGTTTGAGTATTCAGCATCGGACATGATGACTTATTCAAGTGCTTAGTCATTATATAAATGACTTAGCTACTGGTCCAAGTAAGGTTAACGGATAGTTTGACTTGCGTTGACTTGGCGTCGTATAACGGGTCATTTTAAGTGTTCAAGTGTTTTAACGTGTAACGTTGGATAAATGTATTCATTTGATTCGTGTCAATGGTTTTGAAACGTGTATACTTTGAAAACATTTGAGTCATATTATATTTTGTACATATCGATATTCGATTTCGAGTCTTAACGCGCGCCTTATTTTGCTAGGTTGCCGTTTTCGTGTTTCCCCGGGCATCCATATCGTCGGTGATCGTCTACCACTACTGTTTCTATTCAGTTGCTGAGTACCGTGATTGACTTGCCTCGTGGCTAAGGTGAGTTCATACTTGTACATGGTTTCTAAACACGGGATGACATTTTACATGGTTGAACACAACCAAATTAAAAATTGTATTGCTATCTAGAACTTGTATGCTATTCAGAACGTGTATGCTTTACAGATGATTTCAATGGTATTATTGCTTTTAGACGTTAGCCTTGAGTTTCCTCTCCGATCATGAACCGTTAATTGTCCAGTATGCTTTGCGCTAAGCGCGAATGTTGTGGGTGGATCCATCGGGATTGACAATCCCCGTCCCGATTACCTTGACGCACTAATATTCGTTTGTACTTGAGTATTTAGGCTGAATACTCCCTAGAGGAACTTACGTTTGAGTTAAGCTTCGGTTCATGAGACTAAACAGCAATAATATGCATCGTGACTATGTACAATGTACATAGTTACCCCCCCCATTACGTGTTTTACAAATTCTATTGTGTTCCACACGTTTACTACTAAACCTATGAATATCACTCAACTTTGTGTTGACGATTTTATATGTTTAATCTCAGGTATTATTACTTAGCTTTGCTTGGATGGGAGCCCTAGGAGATTATCGCAGCTTGGAGATTTATGTGATGCTTTAAAAAGACTGTTTTTAGTAAAAACTGTCAGGAGATTATTCTATCTTTTGGGCAACTTTATGTTTTAAATTGAGACGAAATAATATAATTTTCCGCTTCTAAAACTCTGGGACCTATGTTTAAAAACTCTGATCCTTTTATATGTAATGTACATGTTTTTATTTCGTCAGCATTGTATGAACTGTAATTCATTATTTCTTGTACTATGACGTGTTACCCCCTCGTTGCCTAGTTGTTCCATGTCAGATTTAGGGGGTCTCACAGATTGGTATCAGAGAGGTGGTTATAGGGAACTGAGTCGTTTTTCAAAACTTAGTCTATAACCGAAAGTTCAATTATTTCATGTTTAAAGTGTCAACCACAGAATCTGCCAATGTTGTTCTTTATCTTTGCGGGTAACTCTCTAATCCTTATTATTTACTTTTAATTATCATTATAATATTTCTTCTCGTGATTACATGTTGAAATATTACATTACCCTAATGGCGATAATTACTATGTCTTTTCAAAGCCTTTTGCTTCATAGATTATCATTTGATATTACTGTGATTACATCTGCTCCTACTGTATTTCTGGAATTCTTGTTCTTGTGAACTGATCTGGTTACGATGATTTTATATCGTTATGACGTTACATACTTGTATTCAGAGCGCGTGCACTGTCGACTTTTCATACTCATTCTTCTGAGTACTATTTCTATTTCATTTATCGTGATACGACTGACTTCATATGCTCGTTCCTTTTGAACCATCTGTTTTTCTCGACTCGCTGATACATGTTGTGCATACTCTCGAGATATCATTGTTCTGAATTGAATAAGTGTTGATTCCGATGAAACTTCTGATTTCCATTTTTACTACCGTGCATGTTGCTTCCATTGTCAATTTCTTTAAAATATCTATATAGATACACAAATTTTCTTTCCGACCGTTCGTGATTGAATGTCTAGTATATAGACCATTGTGTAGCTCAATGTGTCTCCGGAAAAGACTAAAGGACACCATGTGAGTCACACATCTCGAACAATTCGTTGAATCAAGCGCTGAATAATATCGTGAGTTTTCGTAATCTTGATTTACCTTTACACCACCGTTTTACACGACACTTGTACATGGATTACATTTTATTTCATTAATCACTCTACGTTTCGACTTCGACTTACAACATCCGTTGTACCTGGAACACATGATCGTCATTTATTATGTGACGATTGTTTGGAATACGATCCTACTTGTATCCTCCCTTTTTCATTAAACCTCCTCGCCTCAGGAGTGTGACTTGTTAATATTTTGTTTCTTTCTCGGTATGTCTTGTGATTTTGGAAAATCACGCCGCCAGAAGATCTTCCTGCATTGCATTTTGCAGCCGAAGACACGGATGTCATGCGTCGTTTTTATCTCTCAGATTTTCGTTGGTATTCTTGAACCATTTCTATATTGTGTTTTCTTTACATGATTAATTATACAGTTTATTCTCTTTCGTCTTTATGGAATCCACAAGTCTTGTGTGTACACTAATTCTAAGTCATTATAAAATTTGGATTTAATTTCAAGCTGTGTCGAAAAATATACTTTGTACAGAAACCTTAAAGAAAACTTAACAGTATCGAGAAAACATTTTTATAACCTTAGACATAAAAATATATATTTTTACCTGTTGAGATGTTCATTTACGACATTATATTTTACCAGTAAATATTAAAATCGAGCAAGTTACGCTCATTTGAGATTGTAAAATCTAGGAAGTCATTTTCTGAATAATTCTAAAATATCATTTTATTGACAGATTTAATGTAAGGGCATTTTCGTCTATTTTTAATCCATTTCAAGTATCGAGTAAAACTAGAAAGTTGTTCAAAACATCGTTTTACACCAAATTGCGTTAGACTTCGAGTCTTAGAATGTCATTTACTAAGTCAATTGGTCTAGTCAAACCCAAAAGTCTAACCCAAAAGTCAAAGTTAACTGAAAAGGTCGAAACTGATAGAAGTTAAAAACATGGTCTGATGCATTTTAATTTCGTGTGAGCTCGTAAAACTGTAACTAATGATATTTTACAACCATGAAACATTGATTGTGTTTGAAAACGTTTACAAATAGTAACTTGAGCTCAGTCATGCATAAATCTTGAACTTTTAGAAACTAACTGATTTGAAAAACTGATGTTCTACTTTCTTAAAAGTGTATTTTTGTCAAATAAAATTACGATGTGAACACATACGGATTCCTTTATCCTTTCTTTTATATATGACTTATTTGTCATTCTATATTTTCTTTCTTTGCTTCTATCGTACAACTGATTTGGACCGAGGTTGAAGTTCTTGCATTCGTAACGTTCGTTATCATTTTGGCACGTGTCTCTTGACGATTTCGGCTAAACCTCTTGAAACCTTATCACCTTGTAACCATTTCGTTGACTGTCTTGAACTACTCCTTATTTCCCTCTTGTAACCCACTCGCTACTTTATAAACTATTGTCATGTTACCATATAAACTCAAACTGGTATTGTTTGTGAAACATTTTACAAATGTTCCACTTGGGCTTTACAAGATACTTGAACGTTACTCGATAAAATTAAATGACATTAATTTTACGAAGTATTTACATATGTTATTTTGATTCCTGTTTTTACAAATGCTATTATATACATATTTTAAATCATATGATATGTAATACTGGTTTGACGAAGCTGAGCATCGCATTGCTAGTCCTAAATTATGCATGGTGTTAGTTTTGGTGGGTGGTAATAATCAATAATCCTGATATATTCTCTGAATCGTGTATAAATCACTTTCAGATTGAAGTATTTCGACCCTATATGCCTCGGGTATCACGAAATCCTCAATTGGATAAGACAGAGAATTAACACTTAGTCTCTAAGGCACGAAAGATCTAAGCAATACACAGAAAATCGTTATGTTTTTTCTATCCTGGAAAAGATCAAGTTTCTGTTTCTATTAAGAAACTAAACGACAGTTACAAACAGTTTCATAACTGTTGCAGG
The DNA here is from genome assembly GCA_025667525.1 of Glebionis coronaria. Classification (NCBI taxonomy): domain Eukaryota; kingdom Viridiplantae; phylum Streptophyta; class Magnoliopsida; order Asterales; family Asteraceae; genus Glebionis; species Glebionis coronaria. The sequence continues at coordinate 365,037,938 of CM046882.1, read as the reverse complement.
GAAAAGACACACCTTTTCACCAAAGGTTATGTCTGTTGGGAAAAAGGGGAAAACCGAATTTTTAAGCAACAACTGTAAATACAGTAAGCTAAAAAATCGTTTAGGTTTTGGGGCGGGGCCCCAGCAAGGGGCTCTGCCCCTTGACCCCGCAAGGGGCGCTGCCCCTTGACCCCGCAAGGGGGCGCGGCCCCCTTGACCCCCGCATTTGTTCGTGGCGACATCAAGTTAGCTAGAACGAGCATGCACTCCGCATTCTCCTTACTCGCCTGTAAGCTATACTTGATTAAGCCCTTGATCTCAAGTATATCACAATTACACAAAATATATGTGATGACACTAAAATCACCAACATTCCTCCCCCATTTTAGTGTAATCCTTAACATACTAAAATGAATAAAACAAACCAAACTCATGCATAAATGAAAATGTCGCAACGATTGAACCTTCACTTAGTATATTACGCATTCCAAATATTCGAGAATCTGGGTGTCCCACGGATTGAACCCATCAACTCGTTTGAATACTCGAAGATAATATACACATAAGTTTCTACAAGTTTCTAATGTACAAATACTTGACACTATTACAAAGCCATGTGCCCATATCCTTCATGAGCATATAAAAGCCAAGTCCTAGCTTTTTGAAGCGGCGACACTCTATGCTCATATAGGTAGTCCCTTTAGTCTTGCACCTGCAATGCAATTTTTCAAAAGAACTATTAAGAAGTTAAACTTCAACCTAACCCACTTGCAGTCTGAACACATACCTTGGGATGTTATGATGTGTTCCAATCTTTAAATGTAAGCTTTCCACATTGAATTCAGCTTCTAACGTTGTATTAGAAGGGAATTGGGTATCTCACAGTTAGAAATTTAAATGGACTTTAAACCCATCCCGATAGCTGACATGTGCACTAAGTCTCTAGCTAATCCTTTTGTCAAGTGATCCGCCAAGTTTTGTTGAGAACGAACAAAATCCACAGAAATCACTCCATTCATGATTAACTCACGAACCATGCTATGTCTAACACCTAAGTGTCTTGACTTACCATTGTAAATTTGGCTATATGCCTTAGCCAAAGTTACAGCACTATCGCAATGCATAGAAATAGGAGAGATTGGTTTTGGCCACAAAGGAATCTCATAAATAAGATTCCTTAACCATTCTGCCTCCTTTCCTGCAGCAGCTAAAGCTATAAATTCACTTTCCATTGTCGAATCAGTGATGCAAGTTTGCTTCTTAGAAGCCCATGAAATGGCACCTCCACCTAGCAAAAATACCCAACCAGTAGTAGAAGTATGATCTTCACTATTGATAATCCAACTTGCATCAGAATATCCTTCAATAACTGAAGGAAATTCGACATAAGACAAACCATAATCCATTGTCTTTTTCAAGTACCTGAATACTCTAATTATTGCTTCCCAATGATGATTATTAGGATTACTAGTAAATCTGCTTAATCTTCCAACAGCATAAGCAATATCTGGCCTTGTGCTTGTCATACATACATCAAGCATCCAATAGCCCTTGAATATTCAAGTTGATTCACAGGTTTACCCTTATGGGGCATTAGTTTCAAACCTGCTTCCATGGGAGTACTAACCGGACCACAATCTTCACAATTAAACTTCCTGAGAATTTTCTTAATGTAGTGAGATTGTGTAATCACAAGACCCTTGTTGTCTCGCTTGATTCTTATTCCAAGAATCACATCCGCCTCCCCCATATCCTTCATAGAGAAGTTTGAGGATAAAAACTCTTTAGTTTTATCAACTTGATTTTGGTCAGTGCCAAAAATCAACATGTCATCAACATACAAGCAAATGATGACTCCTTTACCAGTTTCATCAAATTTGCAGTATACACATTTGTCTGATTGATTCAACACAAATCCATTTGACAAAATAACCTCATCAAACTTATGATGCCACTGTTTAGGTGCTTGTTTGAGTCCATACAACGACTTAATTAACTTACACACTTTATGCTCATTACCTGGCATAACAAATCCTTCTGGTTGCTTCATATATATTTCCTTCATACAACGACTTAATTAACTTACAACGACTTAATTAACTTACACACTTTATGCCCCAACAAGGGGCTCTGCCCCTTGACCCCGCAAGGGGCGCTGCCCCTTGACCCCGCAAGGGGGCGCGGCCCCCTTGACCCCCGCATTTGTTCGTGGCGACATCAAGTTAGCTAGAACGAGCATGCACTCCGCATTCTCCTTACTCGCCTGTAAGCTATACTTGATTAAGCCCTTGATCTCAAGTATATCACAATTACACAAAATATATGTGATGACACTAAAATCACCAACACATGGCCTGATCACCTATGCCTAATTTAGAAGGAGCCATGCAAGGCCAAATAGTAGTCGCCCTAAATATTTGACCAACAATCAACTTTTTAATTATGTTCCTTAAAAATTTAGATAAAATAAAAGTTTTAAAAACTTTTACATCTTATGCGAGTAGCAACAATTCACGACATACACATATGAACCCTTATCTTTTCTTGAACAAAGTACATGCCTCAAACACATATTTCCTTACTCAACAATCATTGCTTTACTTGTTACCTCATCATCCTCATGATGCAATCTTCGTTACCATTTGCCTAATTACTTACCATTGATACGAGACTTTAAAGTTTCAATGTTGTTATGATTCTACATCGATTGACCTTCTCTATCTCTTTTGGTAGACCTTCGAAACATCTCTGGACGCGAATAGTGAGTATATAACTGGAAGTGACCAATGATTACGTGTATTTGCCATGATGTGTATTAGACTTTATCGTCTTGAAATCCATTCGTGTGAATCATGTGTTAATTTCGCCTCTTATTGCTAATGTTTTTCATCTTACTAGAAATACTCTCAAGTAACTTCTTAATAATTTTCTTTGACTTGAAAATTCGTTGTGTGGCTTTTCTCTTTCGATCGTATGTCGACCACCGAGAACTTAATAAGCCGTTATTGGTGTCACCAACCGCACTCAAGAAGTGATGACTTGCTAAAATCCTTGTTTCTTATTATTTTTATCATTGACGCGACCATTCTATCATGTTTGTTAAGAATTGATACGATTTTTGTTTTATTCCCTTGTGTTATCGCTCGCATACAGATTGTTGACCTTTATATTATTCATATTCGTTGCTGTCTTGTCACCTTCTGAAACCAGAAAATGTTACGTGTTTATCATTTGATACCTTAAACACTTTCTTGAATTACTAAAAATTATTATTAATTTTTAAGAACGTTTTATACATTTTATCAAATGTTTAAATTACCAAAATAACTGTATCAAGTTAAGTACCGGATCTATATATCCTCTTTTGGAAATTTACCTAGTGTGTCAAAGGATATCAAACTGTATCTTTTAAAGTATTTGATTATATCGTACTATACTGTCAACCTAATGAAATTATTAAATTAATTGATAATTTCTAACAATGATTCTAAATAACTTGGAAAATCTGATTTTTCCTAATGGTAACGATAAACCTGAGTTTTTAACGAAAATTTCATGTAGTCACCCTAAAAGCTCTTAAGTTGATTAAAATTACTATTTGAACTGAGTTACTTTTACCTTGAAGTCCTGATCAAGAAAAAGATTTGACAACTGTTTACCCATTCATTTTATATAGAGTTTGATTTTTAAATCACTACACCTTGTAAAATTTTCTTTTAATAAAGAAAATATTTAAAACTAAGTTTTAAAGTAATACCAAAATCCTAGACAACTGATTTTGACAGCTTGTATTTTAAATGATCATATGTTATTCATTTTTCCCTTCTATTTCGCTTGTGACTAGATTCTTACATTTTAAGATTTTCACGTTTTACAGTTGCACGATTTGCGACCCTTGTTGATTTACAATCTTGGTTCATTTTATCGCACTTTGCCTGTTTAAGCGATTCTTGTGTTCATTCTTGTTAGTGTATCGTACGTATTTCCAACAACTCTATCTCTCGATGTATCTCTGTATTGAAAGATCGTTATCCTAATCCAAGACTGAAAAGTTATACGAAAAGGAGTTAAGAAACTGAAGCATAGTGAATTCTAACTGTTAAGATTCGTGGTGGTGCAGAAATTACCTGGGAAGCAATGAATTTTGTTCTACACTTTGTACCTCCTCTTGTTTGCATCTTCTACTGTTTTCAGGAGAACTCTGGGGACCAGAGTTCCTTTATGGGGGAAGACTGTGAGAACGCGTACTTTCCCAGCATTATTTTATTCTTTTTATTCGTGTTTCTGAATTTTCCAACGTATTACGTTTTCTTATATTGCTATATGTAAATCCTGAGATTTTTAAATTATACTTTTTAAGTATTTTTCTGATCATCGATAAATACTTTGTATGGAATTATAAAATTTTTATTTTATTTTTCTATATTTAATTTAAATCAAAGTTTTGAATTTTGTTCTACACTTTGTACCTCCTCTTGTTTGCATCTTCTACTGTTTTCAGGAGAACTCTGGGGACCAGAGTTCCTTTATGGGGGAAGACTGTGAGAACGCGTACTTTTCGAGCATTATTTTATTCTTTTTATTCGTGTTTCTGAATTTTCCAACGTATTACGTTTTCTTGTATTGCTATATGTAAATCCTGAGATTTTTAAATTATACTTTTTAAGTATTTTCTGATCATCGATAAATACTTTGTATGGAATTATAAAATTTTTATTTTATTTTTCTATATTTAATTTAAATCAAAGTTTTCAATTTAAAATCACCCGCGTGCGTGTTACAACGAGTTTTTTCAAAATCAATGTACAACGAAAATTCCTAATGATCGTGATACCGACGGATGCCCAAAATTTTACGTTTGTTTATCGATTGTTTTGATAATTAATATTTTCGATGATTCCGTTTTAATTACGTATTAAGTCGTGTCGGGAAATCATATAATCATTTTTACGATGCATTGTAACTTTTGAAAAGTATTTTCACGAAACCCGAGCCCCGTAAATATTTTCAATATTTACCAATAACTATTTTCTACCCTTTAAACTATTAATTGTTTTCAGGTCCTAAAGTTTGCAAATTGGCAACTTAGGTCCCTCCACTTAGACCACCATATAAAAGGGCATATTTCTTTCATTTTCTCACACACATAAACACATTTTATAAAAAAAAGACACACCCTCCCCTCCCTTCTTCCTTTTCCGTCACCACCACCATACAAAACACCCTCAAAACCTTGATTTTTAACATGATCAATCCAAAACCAATTAAAGATCCATGTTCTAAATGTTCTTGTGATTCTATTGATACAAGAATTTCACACATGCATCAACTTTCAAGAAATTTTATAATTCCATGGTGGATTTGGGTTTTGATGATCTTGCATGTAAAGTTTTTGGTAAAATCTTCATGTTTTCATGTTAAAAAGTCTAAGTTTTTATTTTGATCTTTTGATTTTGATGCATGCATGTGTTTAGGAGTGTGTTTGGTTGATGGGTTTTATAGTATGATGATCCTAGATATAAGGGAATGATTAGTTTTGGTGGAAAAATTGATTTGACATGTTTTCTAAAAGTATAATTTGGGACAGCAGCTTTAAACAGATTTTTTCGTGGTTTTAAGGTCTGGGAAAGGCTGAGATTATTTGATATTGTTGTAGATTTTTCCGAGACGCTCGTTTTGGTATAAGATAGAGCTTCTAAGTCATTACGAGTCAAAAGTTATGCTAGTTTTAGTTTTCGTGTACCCGGAGACGCAAGTCGGCACAATCCGAAATTCGTGGCTGATTTTAGGTCGACTCTCGGGGACTTTAGGCTTGGTTAGATAAATGTAACTACTGATTTTCAAAGTTTACAAACTTAGTTTGATGAGTCTAGTAGTGGTTTCAAAAGACGGATTGTCGAATCAGCACTATTAAAGTGGTCCAAACGGTTTTACAAAACAAGTATACAAATCTGTCCTAAATTTGGAGTCGAGAAAATTGTCGAGCTGATGGATTTTAAAGTGTGAACTTTTGCTCAAATTTTGGTGAGGTCTTATACAGGTTATAAGTGACCTTGACAAAAATTTTCATGTAAAACGGACAAGTCTAGATCGGGTAGACCGGTGTGTATATTCGGGGTGTATTTGCTGATTTTATTTTGGACACGTAGTTCAATGTTTGTGTTGCGTGAGTTTGAGTATTCAGCATCGGACATGATGACTTATTCAAGTGCTTAGTCATTATATAAATGACTTAGCTACTGGTCCAAGTAAGGTTAAAGGATAGTTTTACTTGCGTTGACTTGGCGTCGTATAACGGGTCATTTTTAAGTGTTCAAGTGTTTTAACGTGTAACGTTGGATAAATGTATTCATTTGATTCGTGCCAATGGTTTTGAAACGTGTATACTTTGAAAACATTTGACTCATATTATATTTGGTACATATCGATATTCGAGTTCGATTCTTAACGCGCGCCTTATTTTGATAGGTTGCGGTTTTCATGTTTCCCCAGGCATCATATCGTCGGTGATCATCTACCACTACCATTTCTACTCAGTTGCTGAGTATCGTGATTGACTTACCTCGTGGCTAAGGTGAGTTCATAGCCCCTTTTTACTTGTACATGGTTTCTAAACACGGGGTGAGATTTTACATGGTGGATCACAACCAAATTAAAAAATGTATTGCTATCCAGAACTTGTATGCTATTCAGAACGTATATGCTTTACAGATGATTTCAATGGTATTATTGCTTTTATACGTTAGCCTTGAGTTTCCTCTCCTATCATGAACCGTTAATTGTCCCGTATGCTTTGCGCTAAGCGCGAATGTTGTGGGTGGATCCATCGGGATTGACAATCCACGTCCCGATTACCTTGACACACTAATATTCGTTTATACTTGAGTATTTAGGCTGAATACTCCCTAGAGGAACTTACGTTTGAGTTAAGCTTCGGTTCTGGAGACTAAACAACAATTGTGACAACCATGGTTTTCGGGTTCGTCACTTAGACTATAATTTAGGGTGTTTTGTGTAAATATGTGCTTTTATGTGCTTATGTGTTTATTTTGTGTGTTTGGAGTGAGGTTTGGATATCGTTTATGGGTATATGGTACTCATAAGTAAATTGAGGAACGGTTATTTCATATTCATGAGCTCACAAGGTAGTGACTATGAAATGAGATGGTGTTATTTCGTGGTTTTACGTATACGTATATGTATTATAGAAAATCATATTTTTACGATTTAAGGTTTAGCATTAAGAGGTCTCGGATGAGGTAATTAGTCAGGGGAATAATTTACGGGATGGTTTTAAATCATTTAGAACTTATTTGTATAGTTTATTTCATATTCTAAGAGTTTTTATAAAACTGTATATTTTTACGTCTTTTACGGTATACGCGTAAATTGACTAGTTTTACGGTTTAGCGGTTTTGGAGGTTTTAGGAGCTGAAATAAATTAAGAAAATTTAAGGTAATGATAATTAATAGTTAATTTACAGTAAATAATAAAAAAAATAAAGAAAAGGGCTATTTGGGTCGGTTATGGGCCAATTTGGTGGAAGGGGGTTAGAAAATATAGAAAGTTTTGGTTTTAGCCTTAAATTTGGAATTAGGAACGGTGTTTTAATATAAACTAAGACCCCTAAAGGCCATGAACGACTTATATCAGCTATAGGGTCGAAAATACATCAATGGAGGTTAGGGTTTTCAAGAAAAATCAATCCCTTGAAGATTAGAGGTAAAAATCATGTTCTAATTACGTTTTTATTAACTAAATCATGTTTCTAATTCATGTAAACATCAATTATGATGGATTTAGAGTTAGGGTAAAATAAAAATCTGAGAATTTATGTTATTATAATGATTAAATAAATTAGGGCTTGTGATTAAATAAATTATGAATAATTAATTAGGTTAATTCAATTAAATTCGTAATTAAAAACTGGGCAGAAATTTTGGTGCATTGTTTTGATCATATCTAGAGTTCTACAAACTTTTAATTTTCGAATCTTATATCCCTGAAAAGGTAATTAATTGGCTTTCAAATGCAAGAAACTAGAATTGAATTGGAGGTCAGGAAGTGGGTCAAAAACAGGTTACAACAGTCGGAGGTCAAAGCAGTTTTGAAATCAGTCGGGTTTAAATTAATGTTTTAAGATGTTTAGGGTACTTAGGAGTATAATTGGACCTTGAAACGAACATGAGACTTAGATTATATATTAAATGAAAGATCTGGAGGAGGGCTAAACAAATGGGTTAGGGTAAGACCCTCTGATCATAACAAACTTTTCATATGTTCAAAATCAGTAAATTCTAGATAGGTAAAAGTATATATATATATATATATGGAGGCCTTAACAGTAGCTTTAAGGTTTCGGCCAAATAGGAGAGTTAGCTAATTCATGTAAGGGCATAGGGTTTCTTTTACAGGGCATGTTATTTTGGTTAAGGGGGTGTTCGACCAATAGTTTGAAGTATGAAAAACTGGACTGTTTTGAGTTAAATGTTAAAGAGACGAGTTATGAACTAAACTAAGTTAAGGGCTTTAAATAGGGGTGTAATGAGATTCATATGGAATATAAATGGGGTTAAGTTGTAGGATAAGGTTATATATCCATCATAGATTGATGAGCCATTTTGGTATGTGGTTCATGTCTTGATTGTATACGTTTGTATGTTTAGATTTGTGCTACAGTGCGGGTACTTGAAGAAGCTTGTTCAGGTGAGTTTCATAGTCCCATGTCTTTTTATGATTTGAATTCCAGATGGGATGGAAGACACTCTATGGTTTTGTAACTAATGTTGTGAATGTTTTTATGGTTTGTGATGGACTTGTGTGTGCACTTATGTGATTAACTGCTATGCGATTCTTGATTGTGTTTATGATTTGGATCGGGGGACACGTACCGTCTCAGTTATTGTGGTTTGACTTGGTACCAAGGGGATGTTGACAAGGCGGGGCCTTGGGATTAGTTCATAGGTGTATGGGCGCCTATGAGACCATGGTGATTAGTAAGGCTTGGAGCCTTAGAATTATGGTTATTGGTAAGGCTTGGAGCCTTAGATTTGTGGTGATTGGTTAATCTTGAATGCTAGTTGTGAATACATAATTGCATCACATTGTCCATATGTTCATTTGTTAGTGGTTGTTATTCGCAGCTTATAATTGATTTGGAGTTGGAGTCTAAACCTATGACTCTCACCAGCATTATTGTTGACGTGTTTTAGTGTCTCTTTCAGGTGAGAATATGGTTAAGCGTGAGAATAGGAGTGGCTAGCTGGAAGGCTTAGATGCATTTGGAGGACCCCTGATAGGTGTGAAAACACCCATCCTTTTACCACTTATTTCTGGCTAAAACGAGACCAAAACACGTATTTAATATCATTTGTTTGGAATTATGCGTAGTTTTTGTGTTTATTGTGTTTTCAGAGTCAACCGGATGAATATTGAAGAAAACATGGGATTGCACGGGTTTTATCGAAGAAAAAGACTCAAGATGAAGTCTATTGTCCAAGAGATGCAAAAGATTTGAAGTCAATGGGCCTATTTGAAGATTTATCGAAGAAAAGGACCAAAGATGGAAGATTTACATATGTCGAAGAAACTCAAGTCTAAAAAACGAAGAAATTAAAAGACGAGTTGAATTTAATCGTCGATAAATCCCGAATCAGAATCGAAAACGTCAACTTTTCTGAAAAGACGAGAAGACAAGAAGAAAGGGAGACAGCCCACTCACCAACCAACCACTTAGCCTATAAAAGGAAATCACCCTCACAAAAATTGGAGCTAGTTTTTAGTTTTTCTTTCTTTTACTCTTTTCCTAGTTCGTAGGAAGAACCATCTCCCTTAAGGAGTGGTTTTCATCTTCTTTGATTTCTTCTTGAATCTTGTAAGCTTAATCCTTCATTTTGTTTATTGAATCTTAATCATCAATACAAGTTTTCATTTAATCTTTTTATTCATCTTGTTGATCTTCATCTTTTTATTCAAAGTTCTTAAGTTCTTGTTTATTTGAGTTTGATCTTCTAAAGTTATTGGGTTTTGTGTTTTTATGATTGTGATTGGTTGTTTATGGTTAGTAAACGGATTGTGTTTAGTTTGGTTCAAATCCTTTGGTTAAATTGGTTCGTTTGGCTAAAATTCGTGTTCCCCTGTTTTTAGTTTCGGTTACTGTTCTTCAATCCCAACACTATTCCGAATAGTCCATTTTCTTTGTCCTTTATTCGGAATATTTACTTATTCCGCATAGATTGTTTCCTTTTTCCCTTATTCGGAATATGTATATATTCCGGATAGTCTTCCTACATTTTCTTCCATTCGGAATGTTTAATTATTCCGCATAGCACAATATTCCGCATAGTGTCCATATTCCGCATGGTCTCATTATTCCGGGTAGTACTTTATTCCGCATAGCCTTATTTTTCCGCATAGAGGAATTTATTCCGCATAGATCAATTATTCCGAGTAGACTTCACTATTCCGCATAGAAAACATTCCGCATGGAGTTTTATTTCGAGTAGGCTTTTATTCCGCATAGGATTAGTATCCGGATAGCCGTTATATTCCGCATGGCTCCATTATACCGCATAGCATGATTATTCCGGGTAGAGTCATTTATTCCGCATAAGGATTATTATTCCGCATAACCAACTATTCCGGGTAGCCGTACATTCCGAATAGGGCAAGTTTTCAGTAAGGGTATTTTTCAGTTACTGTTTTATTTACATTTTAATTCAAGTTTTATTTTTGTTAATTAATTCTTTCTAGCTTACCTTTTAGTTACTTCACTCATTTATCTTTTTAATAGAATAGAAAACCAAACCCCTTATTTGTCACCAAGAACAATCATTCCACTTTGAGCTGTGATCAATTCGAGGAGATACCGAGACATAATTAGAAACTCATACAAAATTCAGTATTAAATGGCGCCGCTGCCGGCTCTTCTCGTTAAGATTAACAGTTTTTTGTGAGAACTTGGATTTTGGGATCCGTTCACCGTGAACGTTATTTTTTCATAAATGTTTCAAAAACCCTAAAAAATATAAAATTTTCAAAAATACAAAAAAAAAAATTTTTAAAACCATGACAACCAAAAATATTTCTTGTTTGCCTTGTTAGTTCTTTTGTAGGTGCATGCGTACACGATCAACGTCTTATCAAGAGCTCGAGCTTCTCGAAGACTTAGACATGGCCGGTGTACAAAACAACAACAATAACCCACCTCTCAACAACAATAATAACAACAACAATAACAATCCACCTCTCAACAATGAGCCTCTACCAGACAATCGCCCGATGATTGAACTTCTGCAAGCACATGTAGACGGCAACAATGATCCAATTGTCATACCCGTGATTGCAGCCAACAACTTTGAGCTCAAATCCGGCTTTATCCAGATGGTCTCTGCTCAACCATTCTTGGGGCGTACCATTGATGATCCTCATGACCACATCAAGAGATTCCTGCAACTCACGAATACGGTCAAATTCAATGGTGTTCCACAAGAGGTAATCCGTTTACAACTTTTTCCCTTTTCTTTTGAGGGACAAGCCCGGCATTGGCTTGCTAAGGAACCGCCACAGAGTATTCTTACGTGGACGGATTTGGAGACCAAATTTATCAACTACTTTTTCCCACCCTCTCGTACTACCGCTTTGCGGAATGAAATTATCAATTTTGAACAAAAGTACGATGAGTCTTTTAGTGAATCTTGGGACCGTTTTAAAGACCTTTTGAGAAAATGCCCACAACATGGTTTTACCAAAGTGCACCAAATTAACACTTTTTACAATGGTTTAAGCATGAATGACCAAGATTCACTAAATAGTGCCTCGGGGGGGGGGGGGGGGGGGGTAATATTTTGGCTAAGACTTCTAATGCCGCTTGGGATATCATTGAGAATAAGTCTCGTGTGCAAACCAAGAGTGTACGGACCAATGTCGCCAGTGCTAGTACTAGTGACAGCGACAAGCGACTTGACAAAATTACTACGCTTCTTGAATCGCTTGCCGCCCAAACCGCCAGCAACACCAACAGCATCAACGCTAAAAACGCTCAAGTCAACGCTGTTAGCCAACCATGTGAAATATGCGGGGGTCCTCACTCTTACACCACTTGTACCGCCACCCAAGACTACCCTTCTGAGAATGTGAATGCAACATATGGTACCTATCCTCCGGCCGCTTATCAAGCTCGTCCTCAAGGTGACCGCAACTTGCTTAGCTACCGTTCGAACAACTATCTCTCACCACCCGGTATTCCTCCTAACAACAAAACCTCAATCGCCCTCCTCAATAACAACAACAACCTCGTACACCATACATACCACCTCACAAACAACCATATCCACCTCAAAGAAACAACCAAGTTTACCAGCAACCTGCTTATCAACCACCCGCATACAATGCTCCTCCCAACCAACCCACCGCATTACACCAAGACATTGAAACCTACATGAGGACTAATGATGTGATCGTGGACAATCTCCAACGGGAAGTGCTCAACTTGAAAGCAGACCTGGTGAAACAAGGGAACGATCTGAGAGCTGATATGAGAAACACTTTGGATAGTCAAACGAATGACTTAAAGAACATGATGGCTAGTTTCTTCCAAGGTAATCAACCCTCTTCTTCGGGTACTCTTCCGAGTAACACCGTTGCGAATCCAAGAGGGGAGATGAAAGCAATCACCACTCACAGTGGCAAAGGTACCAAGGAACCCGAGCTTCCTATACCTCCACCGGTGATTGTGAATAAGGAGAACGAGTCACCTGCTCATATTCCTCATCCTTCTACTTCCCTAATTTCTCCACCTCTTACTTCTACCCCTCCTCCACCCAAGGATGTGAGTGATCCTATTCTCCCAAAGCCTTCCTCTTCTTCCGATATACCTTATCCATCTAGGTTGAGGAAAGAGAAGCTCAAAAGCAAGGACGATATTCAAGTTTCGAACTTTCTCAAAATGTTTAAACAATTGAATTTCAACATCTCCTTCGCTGAAGCTCTCGCTCACATGCCTAAGTACGTGAAAATGTTCAAAGATCTTCTTAGCGACAAGGAGAAGCTTCTTGATATTGCTAACACCCAACTTAATGAGAATTGCTCTACAGTGCTCTTAAGGAAATTGCCAACCAAGCTTGGTGATCCGGGTCGTTTCTTAATCCATTGTAACTTCCCGGGAGTAGAGAATTGCATGGCCCTAGCCGATCTAGGTGCCAGTATTAACTTAATGCCTTTAAGTGTTTGGAAGCAATTATCTCTCCCTGAGCTAGTCCCCACCAAAATGACTTTGGAATTAGCTAACCGTACGGTTGCTTATCCAGTGGAGATAGCCGAAGACGTCTTTGTAGGAGTCGAAAAATTCACTTTTCCTGCCGATTTCGTCGTCGTTGACTACGATATGGACCCTCGTGTGCCATTAATTGTTGGTCGTCCATTCTTGAGGACCGGTCGCACTCTCATCGATGTTGAAGCTGGTGAACTTATCATGAGAGTGGGTGACGATAAAATTGTCTTCAACATGGGAAAGCTTTCTAAACAGCCTTATTCTGACGAGAGTGTTAATTGTATTGACGTTCTTGATGAGGCTTGTGAAGAACACTTCAAAGATGCTTGTAAAAGTATTCCTACCTCTCTTCCCAATGTTGAGACCGTTTCCTCTATTGATTCATCACTATCTCTATTTGGAGAAAGTGATTTCCTTTGGAAAGATTTGGAAGCCACCATGGGAGATGTGAACTTAGCAAATGACGATTCTACCACTGATTGGGATGAAGATCTTCGACTCATTGAGAACATTCTTAAAGAAGACAATATTTCTCCACCATCTCCCACGGTTATTGCTATCGATGCGCCGACTTTGAAAACGTCTCCCATCAAAAATCCTCCGGATTTAGAACTTAAGGAGTTGCCGCCCCATCTCGAGTACGTGTTCCTTGAAGACAACAAGAAGTCGCCTGTCATCATCGCTAAGGACTTGAAAGAAGAAGAGAAATCTCGCCTCATCGTCGTGTTTAAAGATCATAAGAAGGCAATTGCTTGGAAAATTTCTGATATCCGCGGAATTGATCCGAACTTTTGTACTCACAAGATTCTCATGGAAGATGACTTTAAACCCGCAATCCAGAGCCAAAGAAGGGTTAATCCTCGAATTCATGACGTCATCAAACAAGAGGTTATCAAACTTCAAGATGCCAGCTTGATTTACCCTATTTCGGATTCGCTGTGGGTAAGTCCCGTCCATTGTGTGCCCAAGAAGGGCGGAATAACCGTTGTTCCCAATGAACACAACGAGTTGATTCCCACCCGTCTCGTTACTGGGTGGAGAGTTTGTATTGATTATCGCAAGCTCAATGATGCCACGAGAAAAGATCATTTTCCTCTTCCTTTCATGGATCAAATGCTCGAGCGGCTAGCGGGTAATGATTATTACTGCTTTTTAGACGGTTTCTCCGGGTATTTTCAAATTCCCATCGATCCCAAGGACCAAGAAAAGACCACATTCACTTGTCCCTACGGAACATTTGCTTACAAACGCATGCCTTTTGGTTTATGCAATGCTCCTGGGACGTTCCAAAGGTGTATGATGGCTATCTTCCATGACATGGTGGAAGACACTATGGAAGTATTCATGGATGATTTCTCGGTTTATGGCGATTCATTCTCTGCTTGCCTTGCCAATTTAGAACGTATGCTTAAGCGGTGTGAAGACACTCGCCTTGTTCTTAATTGGGAAAAATGCCATTTCATGGTAAAAGAGGGCATCGTGCTAGGACACAAGATTTCCAAAGCCGGTCTGGAAGTAGACCGTGCTAAAGTCGATGTTATTTCTAAGTTGCCTCCACCTTCAACCGTGAAGGGTGTGAGAAGTTTCCTGGGTCATGCGGGCTTCTACCGTCGATTCATCAAAGATTTTTCTAAAATCGCTCGCCCGATGACCCACCTCTTGGAAAAAGATACTCCTTTTATCTTTTCCAAAGAGTGTATTGAAGCCTTCAACTCGCTTAAGGATAAGCTTACCAAGGCACCCGTCTTAGTTACCCCTAATTGGGAGCTGCCTTTCGAGTTGATGTGCGATGCTAGTGACTTTGCTATTGGAGCGGTTCTGGGCCAAAGAGTGAATAAACACTTCCAACCAATCCATTACGCTAGCAAGACAATGACGGGGGCCCAATTGCATTACACGACAACCGAAAAAGAGCTTTTAGCTATTGTCTATGCCTTTGAAAAGTTCCGCCCCTATCTTGTCCTTTCTACCACAATTGTGTATACCGATCATTCCGCGTTGAAGTACTTGTTAACTAAGCAAGATTCCAAACCAAGACTTCTTCGCTGGGTTTTGCTACTCCAAGAATTTAAAATCGAAATTCGCGATAAGAAAGGAGCTGAAAACCTAGCCGCGGATCATCTCAGTAGACTTGAGGATCCTTACCAAGGGGAACACCCAACTAAAGAGATCAATGACTCTTTTCCCCTGGAGACCTTAATGTCTATCAACTCTACTTCTGATGAAACCCCGTGGTTTGCGGACATTGCAAACTACTTGGCGGGTGGAATTCTTGTTGACGGGCTAACATCCCAACAAAAGAAGAAGTTCTTCAAAGACATTAAGACTTACTTTTGGGATGACCCGTATCTATTCAAACAATGTGCTGATTTGATTATTCGCCGATGTGTTGATGGACTGGCAGCTTTAAAAATCCTTGACGCTTGCCACAAAGGACCCACCGGTGGTCACTTTGGTCCCAACTACATCGCCAAAAAAGTGTTTGACTCGGGATTTTATTGGCCCACCATCTATCGTGACGCTCACGAGATGGTTAAACATTGTGATACTTGCCAAAAACAAGGCAAGATCACACATAAAGATGAGATGCCTCAAAATTTCATACAAGAATGTGAAATCTTTGATGTTTGGGGTATCGACTTTATGGGGCCATTCCCTTCCTCTAAAGGAAACAAATACATCCTTGTAGCCGTTGACTACGTTTCAAAGTGGGTTGAAGCCAAAGCTTTACCTACTAATGACGCAAGGGTGGTTTGTAACTTTTTGAAATCGCTATTCGCTAGATTCGGTGTGCCTCGTGCCATTATTAGTGATCGCGGGACTCATTTTTGCAATGATCAATTTGCTAGAGTCATGGCTAAGTATGGTGTAAATCATCGTCTTTCCACCGCTTACCACCCACAAACTAATGGCCAGGCTGAAATCTCTAACCGAGGCTTAAAGCAAATTCTTGAAAGAACCGTGGGAGAGCATCGTGCCTCGTGGGCTGATAAACTTGATGATGCTTTGTGGGCTTTTCGTACGCTTACAAGACTCCGATTGGTTGTACACCATATCGTCTCGTGTACGGGAAAGCGTGCCACCTCCCCATTGAGTTGGAGCACAAGGCTTACTGGGCCTTGAAGTGGGCTAATTTTGATATCAATAAAGCCGGTGACCTACGCAAGATCCAACTCAATGAGCTCAATGAACTCCGTAATGAGGCTTATGAAAATTCTTTGATCTATAAGGAGAAGACTAAGCTCATTCACGACTCTAAGATTAAGAACCGAGAGTTCCAAATTGGAGACAAAGTTTTACTCTTTAACTCTCGGTTGAAAATCTTTTCGGGCAAGCTGAAATCTCGTTGGTCCGGCCCATTCACCATTGCCCAAATTTTTCCATATGGTACTCTCGAGCTCGCTCAACCTAATGGACCGAATTTTAAGGTGAATGGCCAACGAGTGAAGTTGTACTTTGGTGAGGACATCTCTCATGAGATGATTCCATCCCTCACCACGTTCCCCATGAACTAATTTTGGGTCGAGTCAGGCTCGTGACTCGGTTATCAAAAACAAGCGCTCCTCGGGAGGCAACCCGAGTATCTATCCTTTTCTGTTTTAACCTCCTAAGTGTAGGGGGACCTCTATAGGTGTTTGTCTTTGTGTGGTGATGTGATTACAGGGATGAATGCACTTTTGGAACCTTTGAAGAACCGCGCTCCCGTGTTATCCGAAATCCGGTTCTATCTCTCTACTATCGTGATTCATTTTTCTTCATACTCACATTTGAAATTGATCACGTTAGTCGTCTCTTCCTTGGCTTGATTTAACCAACGTGCACAATGTCATAAGTGTAGGGGAGACTTTTCCCACATGCTTAAACATTGAGGTCAATGTTTATCTTAAGTGTAGGGGGACTTCTATCGAAGTTTTAAGTGGACTTTTCCATGAAAATGCCTTCATTTAACCAGAAAATCATCTTTTTCAGCATTTTTCAAATTTTTTATTAACTTTGGCCATTTAGTCGTGATTTTTAAATTTTTATCGTTGCTTTCATATGTATATATCCCGCAATAAAGTCAAAAATATTAATTAAGTGGTGTAGCTAGTTTTGAAATCTTTGACATATTAGGCCCGTTGCGATTATTTTGACTCAACCCAAATAGACTTATCCAAGTTTATTCTAGCTAGTATCCTTAACTATGTAGACCTTAATTGGTTTATTAGGCTAATCATCCACGAGTCTCATTACTTGAGATTTTAAATTGTGGAGAACGAGAAATGATAGAGTCAATTATAAGTCGGTATTCTTGCACAAGCTCACTTGGTGTAATTATTTTCCTATTCTCCCATCACTTGCTAATAATTTATCTGCAATAAGTAAGGTCGTACGATTTGAAAAGTTACTTAGCTTCTAGCCCAAGATCGTTTAAAAGTTGCTCGGTAATGATAAGAGTTCATAGCCAAGGCATAACTTATGAAGCGGGGCGCGAAGATTGGCGAGTCCGAAAAGGCCCTAACAAGGCATGAGGATTCCATTTTATTGCTGAAGATCAAAAGTGATGTGAAAAGCATTATTCCCAAAATCAATATGAAGGATCAAGACTCACGACGAAAAGCAATCAACTCCCATAAAGATGATGGAGAAGTCTATCCGAAAAGACCCTAACAAGGTATAAGGATAAATAGATCCAAGTCCGAAAAGGAGGCGGATCGTTGTATCTCAAAATCCCAATTAGAGATTGAAGAAATAATCATGAAGTCGTGGTCAAAAAAAATTGGAGTACCCCTCAAAAGTCTCCAAGTGAAGAAACTCTATTACGAAGAGAAGACCATTATCTCAAGAACGTCTCTCAAGATATGAAGTATGAAGTACATGCCAAATATCGGCCCGAGAAAGGTATCAAATCGTGAACCGAGTTATGCCAAGATATGAACTTTTTGATATCCCGAGAAGCAGTTTTAAGAGATTTTGTCCTTTAGCTGACTATTGATCAAATCGTCCTACTTTGCTTTCAGCCTAATAAACTATCAAAATAAGTCCAAAAATGCATCTTCATGATCATTTTAAGACAAAAATAAAATATAAGAGATACACCTAGGAATAAGGGAGTTTAAGCATTTAATTAAGCCATGTGTGTAAGTGTTTGATTTACTAACTTATAATAACAATGATCTCGTTTTTAAGCTTAGTTTGGGGAACGTGAAACTTGAGGGTGATAAATCTTTGGAGCACTGAAGCCTTAATGTAAGTCCTTGATCTCTTTGCAAGTTATTTCCATATAGCTATGGTGTTCTCTATCCTTTTATTTGCTTTGAAGTTTTTAATTTCTCTTAGTACTTTAATTTTTGTTTAGTGGTATTTTAATAAGGCCAAGGTTGATTGATTATGAGAAAAAGGTAAAATTGCTTTATCACTAAGCATTGCATGAGGGCATGGCAATGGTTAAGTGTAGGGGATTTGATAGGTATGAAAACACCCATCCTTTTACCACTTATTTCTGGCTAAAATGAGACCAAAACACGTATTTAATATCATTTGTTTGGAATTATGCGTGGTTTTTGTGTTTATTGTGTTTTCAGAGTCAACCGGATGAATATTGAAGAAAACATGGGATTGCACGGGTTTTATCGAAGAAAAAGACTCAAGACGAAGTCTATTGTCCAAGAGATGCAAAAGATTTGAAGTCAATGAGCCTATTTGAAGATTTATCGAAGAAAAGGACCAAAGATGGAAGATTTACATATGTCGAAGAAACTCAAGTCTAAAAAACGAAGAAATTAAAAGACGAGTTGAATTTAATCGTCGACAAATCCCGAATCAAAATCGAAAACGTCAAATTTTCTGAAAAGACGAGAAGACAAGAAGAAAGGGAGAAAGCCCACTCACCAACCAACACTTAGCCTATAAAAGGAAATCACCCTCACAAAAATTGGAGCTAGTTTTTAGTTTTTCTTTCTGTTACTCTTTTCCTAGTTCGTAAGAAGAACCATCTCCCTTAAGGAGTGGTTTTCATCTTCTTTGATTTCTTCTTGAATCTTGTAAGCTTAATCCTTCATTTTTTTTATTGAATCTTAATCATCAATACAAGTTTTCATTTAATCTTTTTATTCATCTTGTTCATCTTCATCTTTTTATTCAAAGTTCCTAAGTTCTTATTTATTTGAGTTTGATCTTCTAAAGTTATTGGGTTTTGTGTTTTTATGATTGTGATTGGTTGTTTATGGTTAGTAAACGGATTGTGTTTAGTTTGGTTCAAATCCTTTGGTTAAATTTGTTCGTTTGGCTAAAATTCGTGTTCCCCTGTTTTTAGTTTCGGTTACTATTCTTCAATCCCAGCACTATTCCGAATAGTCCATTTTCTTTGTCCTTTATTCGGAATATTTACTTATTCCGCATAGATTGTTTCCTTTTTCCCTTATTCGGAATATGTATATATTTCGGATAGTCTTCCTACATTTTCTTCCATTCGGAATGTTTAATTATTCCGCATAGCACAATATTTCGCATAGTGTCCATATTCCGCATGGTCTCATTATTCCGGGTAGTACTTTAATCTGCATAGCCTTATTTTTCCGCGTAGAGGAATTTATTCCGCATAGATCAATTATTCCGAGTAGACTTCACTATTCCGCATAGAAAACATTCCGCATGGAGTTTTATTTCGAGTAGGCTAATATTCCGCATAGGATTAGTATTCTGGATAGCCGTTATATTTCGCATGGCTCCATTATACCGCATAGCATGATTATTCCAGGTAGAGTCATTTATTCCGCATAAGGATTATTATTCCGCATAACCAACTATTCCGGGTAGCCGTACATTCCGAATAGGGCAAGTTTTCAGTAAGGGTATTTTTCAGTTACTGTTTTATTTACATTTTAATTCAAGTTTTATTTTTGTTAATTAATTCTTTCTAGCTTACCATTTAGTTACTTCACTCATTTATCTTTTTAATAGAATAGAAAACCAAACCCCTTATTTGTCACCAAGAACAATCATTCCACTTTGAGCTGTGATCAATTCGAGGAGATACCGAGACATAATTAGAAACTCATACAAAATTCAGTATTAACCCCCCATTCCTCTTAGCCTTTATTTTATGTTTGAATAAGTGATACATTGTGGAAACCTATATGTTGATGTGTGTATTTGTATGTCTTTGGTAAGGGGTAGACCTGTTACCTACTTACCTAGACGCCTGCATTGTTTGTGATATTGTCATGACATTGTGTCACCCATTTATGATATTTCCATTTCATTTAGTTATCTCTATAGACACGCTATTGTTGTGATGATATCCATACGTCGCACCCCATATTCTTCCATGGTGGGGTGTGACAGCAATAATATGCATCGTGACTATGTACAATGTACATAGTTAACCCCCCCCCCCCCCCAATTACGTGTTTTACAAATTCTATTGTGTTCCACACGTTTACTGCTAAACCTATGAATATCACTCAACTTTGTGTTGACGATTTTACATGTTTAATCTCAGGTATTATTACTTAGCTTTGCTTGGATGGGAGCCCGCAGGAGATTATCGCAGCTTGGAGATTTCTGTGATGCTTTAAAAAGACTGTTTTTAGTAAAAAACTGTCAGGAGTTTATTCTATCTTTTGGGCAACTTTATGTTATAAATTGAGACGAAATAATATATTTTTCCGCTTCTAAAACTTTGGGACCTATGTTTAAAAACTCTGACCCTTTTTGATGTAATGTACATGTTTTTATTTCGTCAACATTGTATGAGCTGTAATTCATTGTTTCTTGTACTATGACGTGTTACCCCCTAGAAACCTCTTGTTCATCATCAGCTGCTTTAGGAGATACATTATGCCCCTAGTTTTCCCCTTGTTCTCCAAAAACAGTCTATGAAACGCCCTCAATATCACTTTCGTCTTCCCCATTCGCATCCTTATCAACAACACTATTATCTTTATCAGCATTACTACAAGAGTCATCATCCGAACTATACACCGCATCCTTAACTCCCTTAAACACAGGGGACCAAACAAACAACTCCTTGACTCGTACCATAAAAACTTTACCCTGAATAACAATTTTAAATTTCTCAAGGATATTATCCTCTTGGCTCGTTTTAATGCATATAAGCTTACATGCAAAACAATCATCCTTACAATCCTCCATATCCATCACCTCACCCCATCGGGATCCTATCTTGGTGAACGTCGAACGCGACCAAGCATGAAGTGGCACTCCCTCAATATCAACCCAACAAATTCTGCCTCTCAAAATAAAATCAGCTTCAGCCTTACGAATCTCTCGGAACCAAGAAGCAGCACTAACATGATTCATAAACTTCTTTTTAGACTTAACATAAAGGAGTTCGATCATGACCCACAAACCCCCAAATAAGTAATTCAGATGTTGGAAACCTTCTTGAGACAAAAATCAAATATAAGTTGTTAATAGATCAAAAATCTTTGACTTCACACATCACCACACACGTAAAACTGTGATTCACCATACAATTGTCATCTAGTACCATAGCAGGAGCCAAAGAAACATCATGAGAAGTACCACTATTACCTTTTAAAACCGAAGCGAAAGAAGCCCCTTTAGCAGCAGTAGGCTCTTTAAATCTTGTCGGAATATTAGGGCGTGGAATATTAGGGTGAGGAACATTCGTTGCGAACCTTTCAAACCGAACAACATTCGCATGTAAATGCATGCGACCAATCCATAAGGTACATAAGTTTCCCACAAGACGCTCAACATTATCGACCTTAATGAACCGAATGAAGGCGAACCTTTTCCCAACTTTCGATAATCGATTGGGGATGTAGACATCAACAACATTCCCATAACCCTTACATAACTCCCATAAGTCATAAGATGTAGTTCTATCCGGAAAATTAGTTACTAAAATGGACTTAGAACCAGAGTGTGTATGATCTGAATTAGAACGTACCCAGGCCGCCATAAGAAGACAAAATGCAAGAACATGAACCGAACAAAAGATACCCGCAAGAAAAGAAAACCCTAAGAAAGATCTCAAACCCTAAAATGAAAAAATCAAAATTCAACCTTAAAACCCTCGTTGATCCTTGATAAAAATAAATTAGGTGATCCAACAGAGAACAACCATTAGATTAGATGTCATTGATGAATATCGAGCCGAAATAGAGCAGATCAAAAGACCAAACCCTAATCCTCACGACTACGTCGGACCAATAATATCATCAAAAAATCGTTGATCCATGTCTAATCATCACTAATCGATTGTTATAAAGTGAATGGAGGATGAACAAGCTCAGGACAATGATTAACGCGAATTGCATTGAAAGGATCTACAAAAATTAAACGGCAAACGATAAAAAAAACGTCCCCCAACAAGATCGATCTCTATGACTTCGAATTACTAGCGAATAAAGAAGCTCGTTCTGGAGATCAATCACAAAGATGATGCTCACAGACGACATGTTCTTTAGACACACGAATTAACCAAGGGTAGTTGATCAAAAGTGAAATAGAAGATCAAAAAGGAGTGTCTCCACCATTGTTAGGGTTTCTTGCCCATTTTCGTAGTATGTGGGCATTTTTGTTTGATATATTCATTGCTTACAAAGTCTTTGAAAAGTCGAGTTTTACAAATTTACTAGACGCTATTGGGAAGATTGATACATAACGATAATCGTTTAAAGTATCAAAATCAAATCCAAGGATAAAATTTAGATTCAATGAAAACATTTTTGTGGTGAAAAATACACTTCGTGACTTTGATTCACAATATTCAACTTTAATTTTGGGTAAAATCTATACAATACCGACGTACTTACTCAAATGTACCGACTTTAAACACTTACTAATTTATCGCTAGAAATTACCAATGAACTTGTTTGTTTTGTAACAATGTTACCAAAGTAACCAGATCTATTTCCACGTCATTTTTTCATATCCAAGGTGTACTCCAAAAATTCCACATGTGTAATTTTGCTTATGTTGATTGTTTCTAATAACATAAAAAGACTAATTTACCCTTATCTTCTTCATATTAATTCAATTAAATAAAAAAAACATAAAGAATAGTGGGACAATCATTTTCATCAAGCAAAAACAATGTTTCTTTTGTAACATTACGATTAGATTGACATAATAAAACATAAGATTAGATGCTAAAATACACAATACAAATAATACACACATAAGACCAAGGATTTGAATAAATTATTTTCGAAATTGATAAATGATGTAGTGTTTTTACTACCCTTTAGGAAAAGAGCAATAAAATAGGGTAAGCGTGCACGACGATTTAGGAAAACCGTGTGTGAATGACCCTAAAAGTGAGTTCGTTCTCGAGGAGGCTAGTGCGTTGTGTAATGAATGATTGATTATGTTTTTGATTATTAATGAGAAGAAAAGAAGAGAAAATGACGAAGACGAAAAAAAATAGAAAAATAGGCAAAAACACTACTAGAAAGTTACGACGTAGAACGTAAAAAGTGCAAAATTTAAAATTTTAATCTAAAAATTCCTAAAAATTACTAAAAATCCACAATAAAATTCTAAAAGTTTACAAAAAATCCAAACTTGCCAAAACCTTTTAATTAATTTAATAATGACTTTTTAATGCTAATTAAAGCCCTAAAAATCACTTTTAAATATTAAAAAGCCCCAAACAAGATTTAATAGTTTGTAAACCTCAAAAATGTCCTAATTAAGCTAAAAAATATTTTTAAAATTTTTAAAACCAAACTAAACTATTTTTAAACTCCTAAAAACTATTAAAATCTATTAAATCTTGTTTTAATTCTAAAAATTAATTGAAAAACCTAAAAATTAATTGGAAAGTGAAAAAGGTCCTATTTTAATGTCTAGAATCTAGGAAAAATGAAAAAAAGTTAAAAATAAAACTTTGAATTTTTATGAATAAAATAATAACAAAATATTCTAAAAAATAAAAAGTTCTCAAATAAATTCTAAAAAATTCTCAAAAATCCTAAATATTCTAACTAAGAAGAAAATGTAAATTAGAGTTCCTAAAACCTTTTAGTTAATTTTATATTAATTTTTAAAGTTGTCTAAAAACCCTAAAATTAAATAAAATTAAAAATTAAAGTTTTTGAAAACCTTTTTAAATGTAAACCTCAAAAATAAGAATTAAAACCTAAAAACTATTTTTTCTAAATTTAAAACTACTGTTTACTATTTTTTTAATGATTTTCTAAATTTAAAACTAAAAATAATCCTAAAAATTAATTAAATAAAAGGAAAAATAAAACTTTTAAACAGAAAAATCTAAAAACCTAAACAAATCCTAGGAAAAATGGAATAAGTCCAGAATGCTTAATAAATAAGCTGAAAATAAACAAATAAGCTACGGCTTATTAATATAAGCCAAAGCTAAAACACCCTTAAGTAGCTATTAAAATGAAATGAGAACGTAAAAAGGCATCTGGATCACCGGTTAACACGCTTAGTCCCCCAGCGAGGGGTCGCGTGTTCGAGTCCGGGCGGGGTGACCTTTTTATAAATTTTTTTTTTTTTTTTTTTAACACTTAATCAGTGACACTAGTAGGCTTACAAAAACACAATCACAATCCAATTTGACCAAGGATTGAATCAAATAGAAGCTCAAATATGCCCAGGTCTGCTTGTTTTTCTGATGAACAAGTGAGAAGTTCTTCACTTGTACATGAACCAAGAGGAGCTTGGTGTGTGATTGTCTTGTGGATGTTTTTGGATAAACAAGGCACCCCTACACTCTTTGGAGTGTAGGGAGTCAATAACAAGCAGAAATCAACAACACTTAGCACACAATCACTTCAAACAAACCAAAACTAGCAAAGCAAAGTTGTTGAGGCAATTTCTAAGGTCTGGTGGCATGTTAAGCTTATAACTTGCACCCTAATGAGTTTTAGATGCTCAAATTTTGTACACAAGTTAAACAAGTATCACACAAACAACATACAATCCTAAAACAACCTATTTCTAAACAGATTAAAAGATCCAAGAATCAAAATCAACAAAAACAGTCATGCATGGCAGTTTACTGATTTTGTGCTATCTTTTTCACTTTTTATCATACCAAATGGTTCAAAACTCTTCAATACTGAAAACAAAACTAACCCACAACCTAAATATCACCTATGTGAGAGATTAAGGCAGGTTACAAGCAACAATCAAAACTTTCAATCCCTTTTACTTACTGATCCAAACACCCTTTTAAAAGCTTAAATCAAGATTTTTTCAAACAAATACCAATCAAAATACACTCAAAATGATTCATTTAACATCTAACATGCACATAGCATCAAATAAACTTCATTCAAGCACATATAAACACATTTCATGCAGAATTCACCAAAATCACTTAAACCATCATTAAACTAAAAAAAATGAAAAGGGGACTGATTTTTACCTAAGGGACTTACATCCAAGTCCCTTGTGACAGCTTTGTCACCTCCTTATACACTGGGGTGTATGCAGAACTCAATCAACAAACAAATCAACCAAAAACCTGCAAATCAAGAACAAACACAAGAAAATGCACTTTCTGATTTTCTTAACTTAAAAACCTTTTCACCATTTGAATTTAACATGTTTTAAAAGCAACTTATAAATCAGAAATCATAGGGTGTTATTCCACTTTCACTTCCTAACAACCTTTAATTTCTGAAATTTATAAAATTCCTTTTAAAACCTTTTTGAAAAACTTGAACACTCAAAGTGTTCACACAATTTTGAAAATGGAACTCAGTTTTAGCTTTTAACACAACACACAACTTTTTAACTTAATAAAAGGAATTATAATTGTTTAAACACAAATACCAAACTTTATTAATTAAAAAAGGAATTACAAGGTTTTTGGCTAAAAACTGGAACAAGGGGAATGAACAGGCTCACCCCCTTTAAATACTACTAGAAAGACTATTCTAGAATCTCAAAACCCTAAATATTGGATTGCCTAAAGTGCCCTTTGAGTCTTTGACTGAAAATGGGTCAAAAATCGCCCATGTGATGCTTGTACTGGATGCCAGCTTGAATATCTTGATTTTGGACGTTGGATGAACCTTGGGGACAAAGGAGTTGATCTCCCACGTTGATTTGGTCGGGACATAGGGTTTGGGGGAAAGTGACATGAGCAGGGGAGTGCTTGGGTGAGGACCACAGGCCACGTGGCCTTGTTTTGAGAGGTGGGTTTGGGTGAGGGGAAAGGTAATTAGTGATCTGCACTTAATTGGGGTAAACCCCTTTGGTTTGGGTGAGATTGAAACTGGGTGTGTTCTAGGGTTTATGGGGTAGTTAGCCAGGTTTAATCTTAATTGGGTGTAATTTATTTTTAAATTAGTGTTATGGAGGGAAGGGAGGGATTAGTGAGGTTTGACTTTTGACCAGTTTTAATATTAAAACCGGTTTGGGCTTGGGTATGGACGGGTTGGGTTAGAATATGGGTAGGTTATATGGGTTGATGGGTGGGTAGGGCTGAGGTGTCACGTCCTGAGTGGGTGGGAAGGTTTGGGTAGTTGGCAGATTAGGTCCCCAAGCTTCTCACTTCTCTTCACTTTGTAAACAAAGGTTATCAGCGCCCAATTTGCCTTTGTCAACTTTGCACAAGTTGTCAAAAATGGCACAATCAATTCCAAAACTTTTCCAAAGGGTATTAAATGTATATTCTTCATATTCCAGGGACTGGTCTTGTAATATCTTCAAATATTAAGGTCCATACTTGTACAATTGACATTTGGAGGGTCAATTGTGACAAGTTCTTCAAAGATGAGGGGCCATTTTTGCCAATCTCCAATTCTTCAAGGGTCTTTTTGCAAAATTCCAAACTTGGGCCCGGTTCATTGTGCGACTTCGTTTCTCGTGTTCGTTTTTGATTGATTCTTGTGTTCTTTTGCCAATTCCTCAATATCCGTACCTAAAAATACACAAGTAACAAACACGAGCATATATTTGGTCTATTTTATGATATTTTATGCATTTTAAGGCCGTTTTGGACGATGAGACCATGTATAAAAGCAGTCTCATCACTCCCTCATACTAAACCATTGCCGTGCCCTCACGCAATGCTAGAATAAAGTATCAAAGCATCTCCAAAATTTAATTTATTCACTTTTATTGAAAGATAAACTAGCTATACTACTACTATTACTTCTACTTGTGTTTTAGACATAATGTATGATTTTCATCGCAAAATGGGACGTTTAGGTTCATAGAACAAGAACACGTGAATGCTTCGTTAGAAATAATTTCGTCGTCCTCGATTTTCACCTTAATTCCATGCCAAGCGTGCAACGAGATCATTGTCATTATAAGTTAGTAATGCTAACACTACTCATATGCCCTAATCACGTACTTATCCTCCCATTATTCCTAAGTTGTATCTCTTATATTTTATTATGTCTTTAATGATCACGAGGATACATTGTTGACTTATGCGATAATAGAGATTTAGGTCTAAAAATAGAGTCCTAACGGTGTAACTAAGACCATCAAATCAATAACCCCTCCTAATAGACTACGATGTCAAAAAATTAAGTTGACAAGAAGAATCGATAAACACGGTTTATAACGGTTTTGAACATGAGACTTATTACCAAGACTTTTATACGCCCCCTAACGGAAGGACCTTATTATCTTTGGTTTACCTCCATCTTTTATTCAACTTCGCCATGAAGCTTTTATTATGACTTTGGTCTTGCCTTGCCTTTTATTATCCGCCATCATCGGTGGTTTTATTAGCCAAAGACGTATATCCTCACGCTAAAGCGAATTTTGGATCTTTAAAGCTTCGAAGATTAAGGCTTGATTCACTTTCAATTTTTGCATAGATTTTAGGCCTTGTGGGGCTTCAAATTGTTTGCTTGATTTAGGTGAGCACTTGAAATCTTATTATTGGGTGAAGCTTTCGATTATTCGGGTTGCCAATACTTCAAAACCGTGACGCTGGCGATACCTTAATGTCTTCCCAATTTAATTACACGAAAGCTACTAGAAAATACTAGAAACCCAACAATCAAAACTAAACCGCTAAATCAATATTTATTAAGCAAAATATTTACAAGCGAAGGGAGAATAAGCAAACAACGAGAACACATGAGTTTTTGAAAGAATACGAGTACTCTACGTTTAGCATAGTAGCTTATAATTAACTCTATCATTTCTCGTCCTCATTTAAGAGACTTAGCCTAATGTGTAGTTAAGGAATCAAAGCTAAGTGCTCAACACGCACGGTCGAGTCAAAAATTACTCTTATTCTCGCCATCGGAAAATCTACATTCGTGACTTAAAAACTTATGAAACATGAGAAAAATTTTAAAATTTGGCCATTTTTAGCCTTATTTTGCAACAAAACGATAAACAAAACGATAAACTTTGGAAAGCGTGAAGGTTTGGCAAGGCAAGTATCTATTCACCCCCCCATACTAAAGTTAAACATTGTCCTCAATGTTTCGAGTCTAGGAGTACAAACACCCCCATACTAGAGACGTAGTCGAATGCTTAATCTAGCATGGAAAGGGTGTAACCAATAAGTAATAGCCGTTTATGAAGTGTGCTAAAAACCTAAGGTTAGAACATAAAAGGATATATCATATGGATATTGGGAAAGGCCTCCAAAGCAAACGATCGAGTGCTCCCATAAATGAACACGAGAGGCTCCAATCGTGAAGATGATGATCTAAAAGACACAATTCACAAACAACCACGGAACAAAGGTTGGAAGGGCACAAATCCCCTCACATTACACTAATTAGAAAGCAATAATATGTACATGGATAAGCATGGGTCTCCCCCACGAGGCACCTTGTTTTTGATAACCGAGTCAAAAGCTCGACTCGAATCCCCATAAATGTGATCATTTAGGGATAATCATGGTTCGGTCAATTTTTGGTGGGGCTTACATGATAAACAAGGCCCAAAAGCATGTGGAGTACTTTAAAAATCCGATAAACGTATACCGGGGTCAAAGATAGCGTCCTCGTTTTCGGATGAAAGACGAGACAAAACAACTCCAACACAAATCCCAATGGGATAGAAGAAAATAGGAGAGAAGAAATAGAAGGGTGGGACAATGGGTAAGGCAAAACATTGAGCTACTCGAGGTAGACTCGCACCAATCAAATGAAAAGATTTTCCATTTATTGCATCGGTGGAAGACCGAGATTTCCCTATATAAGCAATTCCAGGATCAAATATCTCGTCCTCGGTGGAGAAAGGGGAGGAAACATATGGGGCTTCCCCCACACTAAGTCCACACAAAACATCGTCAAAAGGAGAAGACGAGCTTGTAGTACTCAATACACGCGGTGATGACGGAGTTAGAGTTGTAGAAAAATCTTTTAAATTAAATTCAAAATCTTTTCCTTTTTCATCTTTTAAACTCTCTATGTGAAAACCCGATTTGATTATGTCAAAAATATTTGGTGTATCTAAAACAATGTTAGTCACACTAAAAATTCTCACATTTTGAAATCTTTTTGGTTTAGGTGGTGGCAAGTTTTCAAATCTTTTGTCAACAAAGAAAACCTCCCCGTCGGGATCAACGTATTCATCATCCGAAGAATCACTCGAGATTGGAATCATAGGCTTAACACTCTTAACCTCCACCGGCGGAGGGGACGGAACTTCATTTTTCTCAACAACTCCTAAAACTCTATTGGAAATCTTTTGACAAATGTTTTTGATCGGATTGACATTGTACAAAGATGTGAACGAATAAACATGAGAAAGCGTGGAGTTTTGGGTTGCATTAATGACGAGTTCTTCCTCATTGAAACGAAGAGTGATTTTTCTTGCATGCACATCGATAAGTGCTCTCGAGGTATCCAAAAAAGATCGACCTAAAATTAACGGAACTTTAGGATCGATGGGAATATCAACAACAATGAAGTCTACAGGGTAGTAGAACTTTCCAACTTTCACAAAGACGTCCTCGGCAACTCCACAAGCTAGAATCGTAGAATGATCGGCCATTTCGATTGACATTCTTGAAGGAGTGAGATTTGGAAGATTGAGCGATTTAAAAATCTCAAGAGGCATCAAATTAATACTAGCACCAAGATCGGCCAAGGCGTAGCATTCTTCCATGTCTTGGATAGCACATGGGATTAAAAACTTTCCAGGATCACCGACCTTTTGAGGTATGCGGCTTAGAAAAACCGAAGAACAACTAGACGATTTTTGCAATTTCTCTTTGTTATTCAACATACTTTTGAAGTTCGCGGCAAATCGAGGCATCATGACTAAGGCGTCGGCAAAACTTATATTAAAATGCAAGTCACGAAACATTTTCATAAAGAGTTCAAATTGGTAATTATTTCGTTCTTGTGCCTTTTCCTTGTCTCGTCTTGATGGGTAGGGTAAAGGTGGTGTGGGTTGGGGCAAATTAGGCATAGGCATCGGCCTTGGAATCTCGGGTTCCATGATTGGTGTAGGTTCAACCGTAGGTGTGGTTTGAGCGGTACTTCGTGGGATTGTAATATGCTCCTTTTCAACCACAACCTCGGGTTCTTTCTCTTTTTCCTTCTCCATAGAAGTACTTGGACGAGAAATGGGTTCTTTGAAAGTTTTACCACTTCGTGTAGCAACAACCTTCAATTCTCCCCTCGGGTTGTTAATGGTATCACTAGGAAGACCACCCGAAGAAGAGGGCTTACACATGATTGCTTCAAACATTTTAGCCATACGGTCTTCAAACTTAGATTGCCTAGCATCCGCTTTTAACAACTCTTGCTTAATCTCATGTTGTCCTTGCTCCATTTTTTGTTGATTTTGTTAGAGTCGTGTGACATTTCCTTCCATTTTATTAGCATGAGTTTTAAGTTCATTAGCAAGTTTGGTTTTAAGCTCGTTTTTCAACTCGGACCTTAAGCTAATCATCTCACGTTGCATGTTATCAAACTTAGCATCATTAGCCTTAGCATAATCTAAAAATTCTCCTTGCAAATTTTTAGTGTGAGCATTTTGAAAACCTTGAGTAGGAGTTTGAAAATCACGGTTTTGGTTTTGGTATGAAATTTGCCCATTACCACTTTGATAATTACCTTTGTTATAATTCCTTTGATTTCCTTGGTAATTTCCACCTTGATTGTTGTTTCGATAGTTATTAGCATTTTGATTTTGTGGAGCTTGATTTGAATGTGAACCTTGACCGATTTGGTTATAAGTTCCCGTGGCTACATAAGCATTCGAAGTGTTACCATCCGCGGTAATGCACTCGGACAAATCATGAGCTCCACCACATGAAATACAACTCTTAGCAACCGCTTTAACCGAAGCGGTGTTTGAAGCTTCTTGAGCTTTCCAATGAGACATAAGAGTCGAAAACCTATCGAAAAACCGATTCTCCTCATTTGCTTCATCTTGCAAGGCATTAATGGAACGAGATGATGACGAGCCCAAATTGGCAACACTCGGTGTGTTACGAGGGCTATAGACCTTAGACCTATTTTCTATGATTTTCAAAGCCTCATTGGTCGTTTTGCACAAAAAATTACCACCCGCGGCGGCATTTAAATAATCTCGTTCATGTTCATTAAGCCCATTATAAAAAGTGTCAATTTGATGCAATTCGGAAAAATCATGGTGTGGACATTCATGTAACATTTCTTTAAACCTTTCCCAAGCCATTGAAAAACTTTCATTTGGTCTTTGTGTAAAACGTGAAATCTCGTTTTTCAAATGTGTTGTCTTAGATGGTGGAAAAAATTGATTCACAAATTTAGACACGAGATCGGCCCATGTCAAAATCGAATTCGGCGGTTCTTTCTCAAGCCATATCTTGGCGGGTCCATCTAACGAGTAAGGGAACAACATCATCTTAATGGCATCGTGTGGTACATCCTTAAACTTGCTTGTCGCGGTAAGACGATTAAATTGCCTAATGTGATAATGTGGGTTGTCTTTTTCGTGACCGCGAAACTTGTTTGCTTGAAGCATAGACATTAAACCCGTCTTGATCTCAAAGTTCTCCGCAAGGATGGCGGGAATCACAATGGCCTCTCCAAAACCCTCGGTGGATGCTTGAAGCAACTCCATCATAGTACGATTAGCCATGATAGCTTCTTGTTCTACAATAGGTTCCTCACTTGGAGACTCCTCACTAGAATGAGTTTTAGTAGGAGTTTTGTTCTTGCGTCTACGTGCACGTTTTGCTTGATTACGAGTGAGCATAAACGTCACGTACAACGTGGAGACGAGCAAAGAAGATTCTTTTTGGTATTTTGTGTTTTTTCAATTTTTTTGTGGTTTTTGATTATATTAACCTTTTTGGAAATTGGTGAATGTATTAAGTAGACAATGAGTCCACAAATCTCCTCACTAATCAAATCTCTTGATTAAAAAGGCCTCAAGGAATGAAAACGATCACGTGGAGTGAACGCCTTCGATGACTTTAGAACGATGGTGGAACACCAAATCGTTCAAGAGGGTTTAATCAATATGAAACCAAGAAAATATATATGATATGTAGTAATACTTTGGGCGGCAAAACCCTCGATTCACTCTCAAAATCAAATACGCACAAGCAAGCGGAGGAAACGAGGCGGCGCGAAGCACTTAAGAGCCTTTTTCCTTTAGGTTGTGAAATACAACCGCCTTATACCCACCTTATAGTTTGTATTATCAAGATTAAGCTTCACGAAAGTATTTATCTATTTTTGCCTTTTTCTTTGGTTTGAGATTCGAATACAATGATCGAGTGATGAAATCCCGAGTCAAGGTTGTGATTGCTCACGTATTTGGAGTACTTGTGTATTTATTGTTCTACGTATACAATATATTAATAATATTCACACAAAAACCGAAAAACGATAATACGTATTAATAGAGTGCTATTAATACAAATACTATATGGCTAATATAGAAAAACAACAATGGTTCAATCAAAACACAACACGCCTCCCCGGTAGCGGCGCCAAAAAAATGATGTAGTATTTTTACTACCCTTTAGGAAAAGAGCAATAAAATAGGGTAAGCGTGCACGACGATTTAGGAAAACCGTGTGTGAATGACCCTAAAAGTGAGTTCGTTCTCGAGGAGGCTAGTGCGTTGTGTAATGAATGATTGATTATGTTTTTGATTATTAATGAGAAGAAAAGAAGAGAAAATGACGAAGACGAAAAAAAAATAGAAAAATAGGCAAAAACACTACTAGAAAGTTACGACGTAGAACGTAAAAAGTGCAAAATTTAAAATTTTAATCTAAAAATTCCTAATAATTACTAAAAATCCACAACAAAATTCTAAAAGTTTACAAAAAATCCAAACTTGCCAAAACCTTTTAATTAATTTAATAATGACTTTTTAATGCTAATTAAAGCCCTAAAAATCACTTTTAAATATTAAAAAGCCCCAAACAAGATTTAATAGTTTGTAAACCTCAAAAATGTCCTAATTAAGCTAAAAACTATTTTTAAAAATTTTAAAACCAAACTAAACTATTTTTAAACTTCTAAAAACTATTAAAATATATTAAATCTTGTTTTAATTCTAAAAATTAATTGAAAAACCTAAAAATTAATTGGAAAGTGAAAAAGGTCCTATTTTAATGTCTAGAATCTAGGAAAAATGAAAAAAGTTAAAAATAAAACTTTGAATTTTTATGAATAAAATAATAATAAAATATTCTAAAAAATAAAAAGTTCTCAAATAAATTCTAAAAAATTCTCAAAAATCCTAAATATTCTAACTAAGAAGAAAATGTAAATTAGAGTTCCTAAAACCTTTTAGTTAATTTTATATTAATTTTTAAAGTTGTCTAAAAACCCTAAAATTAAATAAAATTAAAAATTAAAGTTTTTGAAAACCTTTTTAAATGTAAACCTCAAAAATAAGAATTAAAACCAAAAAACTATTTTTTCTAAATTTAAAACTACTGTTTACTATTTTTTAATGATTTTCTAAATTTAAAACTAAAAATAATCCTAAAAATTAATTAAATAAAAGGAAAAATAAAACTTTTAAACAGAAAAATCTAAAAACCTAATCAAATCCTAGGAAAAATGGAATAAGTCCAGAATGCTTAATAAATAAGCTGAAAATAAACAAATAAGCTACGGCTTATTAATATAAGCCAAAGCTAAAACACCCTTAAGTAGCTATTAAAATGAAATGAGAACGTAAAAAGGCATCTGGATCACCGGTTAACACGCTTAGTCCCCCAGCGAGGGGTCGCGTGTTCGAGTCCGGGCGGGGTGACCTTTTTATAAATTTTTTTTTTTTTTTTTAACACTTAATCAGTGACACTAGTAGGCTTACAAAAACACAATCACAATCCAATTTGACCAAGGATTGAATCAAATAGAAGCTCAAATATGCCCAGGTCTGCTTGTTTTTCTGATGAACAAGTGAGAAGTTCTTCACTTGTACATGAACCAAGAGGAGCTTGGTGTGTGATTGTCTTGTGGATGTTTTTGGATAAACAAGGCACCCCTACACTCTTTGGAGTGTAGGGAGTCAATAACAAGTAGAAATCAACAACACTTAGCACACAATCACTTCAAACAAACCAAAACAAGCAAAGCAAAGTTGCTGAGGCAATTTCTAAGGTCTGGTGGCCTGTTAAGCTTATAACTTGCACCCTAATGAGTTTTAGATGCTCAAATTTTGTACACAAGTTAAACAAGTATCACACAAACAACATACAATCCTAAAACAACCTATTTCTAAACAGATTAAAAGATCCAAGAATCAAAATCAACAAAAACAGTCATGCATGGCAGTTTACTGATTTTGTGCTATCTTTTTCACTTTTTATCATACCAAATGGTTCAAAACTCTTCAATACTGAAAACAAAACTAACCCACAACCTAAATATCACCTATGTGAGAGATTAAGGCAGGTTACAAGCAACAATCAAAACTTTCAATCCCTTTTACTTACTGATCCAAACACCCTTTTAAAAGCTTAAATCAAGATTTTTTCAAACAAATACCAATCAAAATACACTCAAAATGATTCATTTAACATCTAACATGCACATAGCATCAAATAAACTTCATTCAAGCACATATAAACACATTTCATGCAGAATTCACCAAAATCACTTAAACCATCGTTAAACTAAAAAAAATGAAAAGGGGACTGATTTTTACCTAAGGGACTTACATCCAAGTCCCTTGTGACAGCTTTGTCACCTCCTTATACACTAGGGTGTATGCAGAACTCAATCAACAAACAAATCAACCAAAAACCTGCAAATCAAGAACAAACACAAGAAAATGCACTTTCTGATTTTCTTAACTTAAAAACCTTTTCACCATTTGAATTTAACACGTTTTAAAAGCAACTTATAAATCAGAAATCTTAGGGTGTTATTCCACTTTCACTTCCTAACAACCTTTAATTTCTGAAATTTATAAAATTCCTTTTAAAACCTTTTTGAAAAACTTGAACACTCAAAGTGTTCACACAATTTTGAAAATGGAACTCAGTTTTAGCTTTTAACACAACACACAACTTTTTAACTTAATAAAAGGAATTATAATTGTTTAAACACAAATACCAAACTTTATTAATTAAAAAAGGAATTACAAGGTTTTTGGCTAAAAACTGGAACAAGGGGAATGAACAGGCTCACCCCCTTTAAATACTACTAGAAAGACTATTCTAGAATCTCAAAACCCTAAATATTGGATTGCCTAAAGTGCCCTTTGAGTCTTTGACTGAAAATGGGTCAAAAATCGCCCATGTGATGCTTGTACTGGATGCCAGCTTGAATATCTTGATTTTGGACGTTGGATGAACCTTGGGGACAAAGGAGTTGATCTCCCACGTTGATTTGGTCGGGACATAGGGTTTGGGGGAAAGTGACATGAGCAGGGGAGTGCTTGGGTGAGGACCACAGGCCACGTGGCCTTGTTTTGAGAGGTGGGTTTGGGTGAGGGGAAAGGTAATTAGTGATCTGCACTTAATTGGGGTAAACCCCTTTGGTTTGGGTGAGATTGAAACTGGGTGTGTTCTAGGGTTTATGGGGTAGTTAGTCAGGTTTAATCTTAATTGGGTGTAATTTATTTTTAAATTAGTGTTATGGAGGGAAGGGAGGGATTAGTGAGGTTTGACTTTTGACCAGTTTTAATATTAAAACCGGTTTGGGCTTGGGTATGGACGGGTTGGGTTAGAATATGGGTAGGTTATATGGGTTGATGGGTGGGTAGGGCTGAGGTGTCACGTCCTGAGTGGGTGGGAAGGTTTGGGTAGTTGGCAGATTAGGTCCCCAAGCTTCTCACTTCTCTTCACTTTGTAAACAAAGGTTATCAGCGCCCAATTTGCCTTTGTCAACTTTGCACAAGTTGTCAAAAATGGCACAATCAATTCCAAAACCTTTCCAAAGGGTATTAAATGTATATTCTTCATATTCCAGGGACTGGTCTTGTAATATCTTCAAATATTAAGGTCCATACTTGTACAATTGACATTTGGAGGGTCAATTGTGACAAGTTCTTCAAAGATGAGGGGCCATTTTTGCCAATCTTCAATTCTTCAAGGGTCTTTTTGCAAAATTCCAAACTTGGGCCCGGTTCATTGTGCGACTTCGTTTCCCGTGTTCGTTTTTGATTGATTCTTGTGTTCTTTTGCCAATTCCTCAATATCCGTACCTAAAAATACACAAGTAACAAACACGAGCATATATTTGGTCTATTTTATGATATTTTATGCATTTTAAGGCCGTTTTGGACGATGAGACCATGTATAAAAGCAGTCTCATCAATAAACCTGGAAACTCAAATATGTAATGAAAAACTTATACCATAACCATATTGAAACTTTAGGATCCAAACTACAACTCTTGAGATCGGAACAATAACAAGAAAACCCAAAACCCAATAACAAGAAAACCCAAAACTCATTTTATATACTCGAAAGATTTCAGTGGTGATGGTACAACAATCTGGAACTTAGAGGATGCCATTTTATAACGAAATAAATTCATTGACAATCAAAGTGAGTGATTTTTGAGCGTGATTTTGGTTGTCATAACCTGCCAAAATCTCAGCTCTCGTATATTTGATTGATTGATGATTTCTATGTTATAAAAGTCAAAGATATAAATTACTGTATATAAATAAATTTATGTATATAGATAAATCATCTGTTGTTTTGGCATAGCTCAGGTATTCATTTGGATCAGTAGGTTTTTTGCGTCAATCCATTTAATGAACCCTCTATGAACTAAATACTAGTGTTTATTAAATAAAATAGATAACATACATAGAAAAACCTGCGGACGTGTCAGTTACAAGTTAACATATTGGGATAGTCGAAACAAATTTTAAAGTTTATTGATAATGTCTAGCGATAAATTAATAAGTGTTTAAAGTCGATACATTTGAGTAAGTACGTTGGTATTATATAACTTTTACCCTTTAATTTTAGTTTCACTTCAATTCAACACCATTTTGTAGATCTTATAAAAATATATATCTCTATTTTTTTTGAACAAACAAATATATATATATATATATATATATATATATATATATATATATATATATATATATATATATATATATATATATATATATATATATATATATATATATATATATATATATATATATATATATATATATATATATATATATATATATATATGAACACATAGATTTGTACCAACTCAAATGCAACAAGCAAAAACACCTGTTTATGTATAAAAAGTTGCAAATCATTGTTCTGAAATGCGCTTTACATAATTTGTCAATTTCTCACCTCGATTACATATAATATAGACACAAGAAAGTTAGAAAGAGAATATTATAAATCTTGCTCTATTAGTATCTACCTAATATTAGCTAGTACATAGGACGTATATATTACGACGTTCTATATATAATTTATCTGATAGGCCGGATATAATATATCTAAATCTAATTCTCGCATTTGTCAACATATATAAGAGAAAAGTTCAACAAGTAAGAGTGTCTCAAAAAAGTATAAATCCTTCCATCTGAGCCGTCCATTCCAAAATCAATCATGCGGTTGAAATATATTAAAGAGGGTATATTCGTAATTTGGCATTCCTTCAAAAACAATTCTCAGTTTACTTCTCTTTCATTTCCACCGCTCAACTAGTCACCCACCCACCACCACCTTCGCACTCCATTGCCGCAACACCGCCGCCCACACACCACACTATCATCCACCACCATCGATTGCTCATCATCGCTCATGTATTAAACCATAATCGAAAAAAGGTAAGGCCATATGAAACTATGATGGTAAATCGCATCCGATGAGATCTTTTGTCTTTACTTCTATTATCGTTTCCGGCAAGTCTTGTGATTGCTTCAGCGAAAAAGAGAATTAATGCCCCATATTTGATTTGTTATGGTTTTAGGAGGTTACGTCATCATCTCGCCATTTTTGGGTTGGAAGTTTCTTATTAGAAGTTTGTTTAGATTAGATTTGTTGTGGTTGTTGTTGATCGGAATATGTCAAATCTTATGTGTTTTAGAGATGACATAAGATAATTATCACATTGGAAGAGCCAAATGAGAAAGATGATGAAAAATAAAAAATGGACACGTGGTTTAAGCTTTACATTTCATAAACAATAAAGCTTACTTTTTAGTTTTTTGTAATTGAAAAAAATGATAAACTTGACAGGAACAAATGAGTTTTTTGTAATTGAAAAAAATGATAAACTTGACAAGAACAAATGAATGACACATGAGGCCATTTATCCCGACCAAGGTTGTCAAAATCTCGATCTTAATATTAGAATCTTACAATTTTACGATACTGGAAATTAAAAAAGATCTGGATCTTACGTAAAATCTTTGCATGCTTAAGATCTTATATGATCCCGATCTTGTTCATAAGATCTTAATTACATGTAATTCACACACGAATTACAAGTAATTCGGCTTGAATTACATGTAATTCGCACACGAACTACATGTAATTCAAAAATTACATGTAATTCACACACGAATTACATGTAATTCGGCTTGAATTACATGTGATTCAATTATTTTAAAGAGTAAATTACACAGTTCGTCCCTGTGGTATGCGTTGACCGACAAGGTTCGTCCCTTGACCAAAAAAAATGCATCACTCGTGCTTAAGTGAGAAACGTTCTGTATCGATGGTCCCTCGTTTTTTACAACCTTACTAAATAGTGTTATGCTCACATTCAGAAAGGGTATTTTCGTCTTTACCTCACCCACTATCACACTGATCTTGCTTCTCTCTCAACAAACACCCACTGATTATATATTTAAAAAATAAAGATTAAACATCCCATTTTTTATTTTATTTTTGCAAAAAGTGAAAACTCATATTGATTTGAGATCCTTTAAATGATCTATCGAGTACATTTGACAGTTTGCAAAAAAGCAAACTAATTGAAAATAACACCTAACTTCATTGAAAAACAATTGAACTAGAACTTGACTATTGAAAAAGACATAAACTAAACACATCACTCTTTAAAGACCTTGAATCTTCAACATCATCTAAGGAAACAATGCTTGCCGTGGTTATGGCTTGAATGGCATGAACATAAGTCCAAATCTGATGAAGCCATCCAGTGAGAAGTGACGACGACGCGACCCGAATGGTTGAATATCAAAAACACTAATCTTTCATGCCATAAATATTTTGTACACAAATCTCACCACTACCAGATCCCGGTAATCAACAAATTCCGGTGACCACTTTTTCTTAACTTAGTTTTATAACCACCACCTCCATTCATATAAAACGCCAATCTTTGTTCATATGACCCCACCAATACTCTTCGTTTGTGTATTTCAGCTTCAACCAGGAAATATGAAGCTTTTGATATCCTCTGATCTCCATAAGTTATCGGCTCGTTTCACCAACATATGCAGATAGCATACATATTAAGTTCATACAGTTTATACTGCCTGAAGCAACCATAGCAACCTCCAAATCTTTATCAACACCAACGAGTATTAAATCATTTTCTTCGTCTGTGTATTTCAACTTCAGATAATTCATCAAGCTCCAAATCTTGTATCTTGTTCGAATGGATCTTGGATCTGGGTTTTATTTTTGTAAAAGTGTTCGTGTGTTCAAATGGATCTTGGATCTGGGTTTTATTCTTCTCGTACCATACCCACAATATTGCACCATCTTGGTAGTGGTGAAGTTAAAAGGAAAAATGATTAGCTTTTATGATAAATAAAAAGGATGGTATACAACTTTTATGACACTGATGAGGAGAAGATTATGATGGTGTTGATAGTGTTGGTAGTGATTAAATGATGGGGGGGGGGAATAAATGAAGAGAAAGATAAGAAAAAAGTATATGATAATTTTTGTAAAAAAGAGTAAAATAGATATATAAATAAATAAATAATATAATATAAAAAAGAGAAGCAAATTGACCCATTTACCCTTACATTTGTATACTTAAACATCAGTTAGTTAGAGCTTTTAGGGGGAGGGACCAACGATACATAACGTTTCTCATTTAAGGACGAGTGATGCATTTTTTTTGTCACGGGACGAACCTTGTCGGTCAACGTATACCACAGGGACGAACGGTGTAATTTACTCTATTTTAAACCTTAACTTCTAAAAATCCACTTTAGATGAATCATGTGTGATTTTGTCTGAATCACATGTGTAGAAACTAGAAGGGGGGTTGAATAGTTTCTTAAATTTACTTGTTAAAATATGGTTTCAAAAAAATCCTTTTTCAAAAACTTAGACTTGAGGAAATATGTGAAATCTTCTTATTCACAAATATGAACAATGATAGTGTAGCTAAACTAATACTAACAAAAATATATCCACAAAGAATAAAGAATGATAGTATAGCTAAACTAATACTAACAAAAATATATCCACAAAGAATAAAGAATGATAGTGTAGCTAATCTAATATTAACACATGTATATGCAAAAAGTAATAAGGAATGTAAAGAGTTAAGGGTAAAGAAAGATCAAACCGAACACCAAGGATTTATAGTGGTTCGGCAACGAAGCTCATTTCTCGTTCCTACTCCACTCCTCGAGTACTCCTTACTCGAGAGTTCACTACACAACAAGCTCCTTATGGTGGAGAAAACCGTATACGTCGCTTAACCAATTTTCGACTCTAAGCTAAAAGTCGAGCCCTAATCGTAGCTAGGACCAATCTACACAACTATACTTAGTACATACACAACTTCCAAATAGACACAACTACTTGGATCTTCACAACTATGACACAACTACAAGAATATACAAATTGATCTTCAATAGATCTTTGGTGGTGGACTCAACACTTCACTAGGATAGTGTTCTTCTCTTTGCACTTGGAGAGGAAGAGATGGAAGAACAAGATTCACTTCTTAAACAAGTAATAATCAAACAAATGATCAAAGATTTGAGTGATTAAAGAAGGGGTTTGAATCTGGAAATAAATGTGCAAAAGAGGTGAGATGAAAAGCTGAGAATGGCCAACTATTTAAAGGACAAAGGAGCCAACGGCTAGTTCTGCCCGCGGTACCTTACCACAGCCCGCGGTACCTTATCGATAAGGTACCGCCTAGGTGCTAAGGTACCGCCGGACTAGACTCCGCTCCTTTTTGTCTTTTAGTGGTGGAGGTCTTATCTGGGTATAAAAATATCCTGAAAGGATATTCTTAACAGTATAAGAATATGCCATTTTCAAATTTCAAATAATTAATTTAATAAAACATTTTCTTAAAAATAAAGTTTAATAAAAACTTGTCACTTTTAATAAAAAGTGAGTTTTAAGAAAAGATTAAATCACTTGATCACTTGATTAAGGTTAGTACTTGTTTATCCATACCTTAAGTGAAAATGGGTAAAATGAAAAATACTTGAACTCAAGAATTCGTTTTTCGTTGTTTTCGTAAATGCTTGTTTTTACATATTGTCGTAATCAAAACTAAGCGAGACCGAAAAATGCAAGTAACGTTTTTAGTCATTATTGCATTAACAATCTCCCCCTTTTTGATTCTGACAATACATAAACTCAATCACACAAAAACAAGATTTTTGAAGACGAGTTTATTCATTTCTCCCCCTTTGTCGAAGCAAAAAGGTTGCGTAATCCGGTGTTGAAGAAACGGACTTTGCAAAGACTCCCCCTTGGTGCTTACTCCCCCTAGCTTGGGGCACCGAGGAATCGAGATATGGTGACAAGCTACATAGAAGGGTTAGTTGAACAAAAGAAACAACCAACAATATATAGCAATAGGTCACAAAAAAATAAAAAGAGAAGAAAACACAAAGACAAAGATCCAAGATAGGTTACTAAAGGAACATCATACAAAGAAGTATGGAAAAAAGAACAAGCCAAAAGCATAAATCTAATCCTAGTTATTCTAGAATTCTAAGATTTGCTTGAATTTGGTGTCTTGAGGATAAGCAATCAATGCTTATATGAAAGACAAGGTAATAGCGGAGGGTGGTGGTGGTGGCTTGTTGAAGATCTCATAATCAAAGTGAAGAGGAGGCTTGATTAAGAGACTCTTGATGTAGCTCAACTCCTCATAGATGTGTGCCATAGCAAGATGTTGATATTGACAACAATGACAATATGTTGCATGGTGCATGACATTATCATGAGAAGGAGGAAGAACACTAAAGGGTGGTGGTGGAAGAAAAGAAGTTCCACAATCAACATTCTTGGTAGGAGAAATGTGATTAAGAGTGTTCTTGGGTGGGTTTGGATTGAAAGCAATTGGAGAAAATGGAGGAGATTCAAGGCTTTCATTGGGAGAATAAGACATTTTGGATGTGAAGTAATGCAAAATGCTTATGGTTTAAATAGGGAAGACTTAGGGTATTTTTGGTGTGGTCAAAGGGTTTGAAACAAAGATTCTCAAAAAGGTTGGAGCAAATCTGGAGTTTCAGACAAAAACCCAAAAAGGAAGGCCACTGTAGGCGGTTCCTTATCTATGCTGGCGGTACCTTATCAATAAGGTACCGCGGCTCACTTATGGAACCGCCTGCAGAAGCAGGGTTTGGTGTTTGGAGGAAGATTTTCAGCAAATCTTATTTTTCTAGTCTAACTTATCATAAGGATATGCTTAAAAGCAAAGATAGACAAAGAAAACATATGCAAACTTACCAAATAGAGATTTGACCAAAATACATGGATAAAAAAAGTCAATGTAGGAGGTGTGTAAGACAAGACCTTAAGTCATGACACAATGATCCTCCATGATTCAATCTTGTTCTTGCTATGTTTGAGAGAATCATACATATGAATTATGTAAGCTCTATATTAATAGCGAGAATCTATGAAAAATCGTTTTTAGATTGAATTAACAATGTCAAACGAATTTCTCAACCATTTTCGAAAGAGACTTTGAGAGTTTTGAAGGAAGATGAGAAGATTTTTCAAAAGAATCTTAAAAGACTCAAGGACTCAAAGTGGTAATAGAAAACACACAAGAAGAAAGGAAATTAAGGAAGATGTTCCATTAATCCTAGACCTAGACGTAAGTAATAAAAAGGTTCCCTCTTAAGTGCCTTAGTGAAGATATCGGCTAAGTTGTCCTCGGAGGGCAACTTTTCAATAGTAATGTTCCCCTTTTGAACATTATCCCTAATGAAATGGTGTCTAATTTCTATGTGTTTGGTTCGCGAATGTTGCACGGGATTCTTGCTTAGGTCTATAGCACCTTTATTATCGCACATGATGGGAACATCATCAAGAGAAATCCCGTAATCAACAAGCGCTTGCT
Organism: Glebionis coronaria; assembly: GCA_025667525.1. Classification (NCBI taxonomy): domain Eukaryota; kingdom Viridiplantae; phylum Streptophyta; class Magnoliopsida; order Asterales; family Asteraceae; genus Glebionis; species Glebionis coronaria. Next base: position 364,994,059 of record CM046882.1, on the reverse strand, counting down.
TCATCCATAGAGCTTGTTGGCATGCTTTACCGGCACTCACATACTCGGATTCCATGGTGGATATCGCAAGAGCGGTTTGTTTCTTGGAGAACCAAGAAGTTAAACAACAACCCATGAAGGTACAAACTCCACTAGTGCTTTTCCGGCCCACATAATCTCCCGCATGATCCGAGTCCGCGTAGACAATGGTTTCTACGCCGGTCCCTTTAGGATACCATAATCCTAAATATATAGTGCCTTTAATGTATCAGAAGATACGCTTAACCGCTTCAAGGTGAGAGGTTTTGGGAGCCTCTTGGAAGCGAGCACAAAGGCAAACACTAAACATGATATCCGGTCGACTTGCCGTTAGGTACATCAAACTACCAATCATACCTCTATATTTGGTGTTGTCTACCGACTCACAATCATCATCTACGGTGAGTTTAGTATCCGAGGCCATAGGGGTCTTCATTGGTCTAGATTCTTCTAATCCAAATTTCTTTAGCATTGCTTTAGCGTACTTAGATTGACTAAAGAAGATACCATCGTCCATTTATTTAATTTGGAGTCCTAAAAAGAAGTTAAGTTCTCCCATCATACTCATTTCAAACTCATCATGCATGATTTTGGCAAAGTCATCACACAATTCTTGACAAGTTGAGCCAAATATAATGTCATCAACATATATTTGTACGATTATGAGGTGAGGACCTTTCTTCTTTGTAAAGAGTGTATTGTCTACCATACCCATGGTATACTCATGTTTAACAAAAAACGCTTTAAGTCTATCATACCAAGCTTTGGGTGCTTGTTTGAGTCCATAAAGTGCTTTCTTAAGCTTGTAAACATGGTCCGGTTTCTCAAAATCAATGAAGCCGGGAGGTTGAGCCACATATACCTCCTCATCGATCAAACCGTTAAGAAATGCACTCTTTACATCCATTTGTTGAAGCTTAATATCTATGGCACAAGCGTAGGCTAAAAGGATTCTAACTGATTCTAACCTAGCTACCGGTGCATATGTCTCGTCATAATCAATCCCTTCTTGTTGATTATAGCCTTGAGCTACAAGTCTAGCCTTGTTACGAGACACAACACCATTCTCATCTAGCTTATTCCTAAATACCCATTTGGTTCCTATAATGGTAGAACTTCTAGGTGGAGGAACAAGTTCCCAAACATCATTGGCAACGAATTGATTCAATTCTTCTTGCATCGCAATGACCCAACTCTCATCCGTCAAAGCTTCCTTAACATTCTTTGGTTCAATCAAGGAGACAAAACAAAAGAAGTTGCTTTGGTTTTGGACTTGAGATCTTAGGGTCCTTTGATTTAAGTCACCAATGACATTATTGAGAGTATGATCCCTAGACTCCTTAATGTTTACTTCCTTTTCAACACTAAGGTCTTCAACTCCTATTTTTCTAACCTCTTTGGCTTTAACTACTTCTAATTCATGCAAGTCATCATCAACCAATGGTGGTGTCTTGGGTGAAGGAGGGGTTTCATCAAAGGTTACGTTGAGTGATTCTTCAATAACCCCTGAGGTTCTATTTAGGACTATGTAGGCCTTACTAGTTTGGGAATAACCTAAAAGGATACCTTCGTAAGACTTTGGGTCAAACTTGGTAAGATAGTCTTTGGTGTTGAGGATAAAGCACTTGCTTCCAAACACCCTAAAGTATTCTAATGAGGGTTTCTTACCTTTAAGAATCTCATAGGGGGTCTTTCCTAGAAAAGGTCGAATAAGAATTCGATTGAGAATATAAGTCGATGTATCTACGGTGTTGCACCAAAACTTTTGAGGCAAAGATTACTCGTTTAACATCGTCCTACTCATCTCTTGGAGAGTCCTATTCTTCCTTTCAACTACCCCATTTGATTGTGGAGTGCGAGGAGCCGAGAAGTTATGAGTAATACCATGAGCTTCACAAAAGGCACCAAATTGCACTTCATTATCAAATTCCCTACCATGATCCGTCCTAATAGAAACAATTGAACATCCTAGTTGATTTTGAATTCTCCGACTAAAGATTTCGAAGTGATCGAAAGCTTCATTCTTAGATGCCAAAAATCTAGTCCAAGTGAATCTAGAATAGTCGTCAACTATAACTAGGGTATAAAGGTTACCTCCATAACTCCGTATGGCGGAAGGTCCAAAGAGATCCATATGTAGGAGCTCTAAGCACCGAGAGGTCAAAACCAAATTCTTGGCTTTGTGACTTGAGTGAACTTGCTTTCCAACTTTGCAAGCATCACAAAAGTGACTATCAAACTTAATCTTGGGGAGGTGTCTTACCAACTCCTTAGAGACTAAAGATTGAATTAAACGCATATTAGCGTGACCTAATCTCCTATGCCAAAGAGTAGAACTATCATCTATAGTCGCAAGACATATGTTGTCTTTTGACTTCTTATTAACCTTCATGACATAAAGCCCATGCTTTCTAATACCTTTTCCAATGACTTTTCCATCTTTTACGATTTCACTGTCATGTTCCGAAAAGATAACCTTACACTTATTATCACAAATTTGACCTATACTTAAAAGGTTAAAACCTAAGTTGTCTACGTGCTCAACATTTTCAATGGTCATGGAGTCAAGAGAAACCGTACCTTTGCCAATGATATTACCACGTAGACTACTAGCGAATGTGACGCTACCTCCATCATATGCTTTGTAATGCGAGAACAAACTTCGATTACCCGTCATGTGTTTAGAACATCCACTATCCTTAATCCACTCATCGGGCTCCAAATCAATTCCCAAGCATATCTAGGTAACAATACACAAGATCAAACATTTGGTCCCTAATATTTCATGGGTCCAAAATTGTTAGTTCCAAACATCCCTTGCATTTGGTTGGGATGCATGAATGAGGTGGGGATTCCCCATGGAGAACAAAATGGAGGAGGGTAGTAGTTCATGTAACCATTTTGTTGTTTATTACTTCTCCTAGGTGTGTTTGATCTAGGTTTAGAGTTATTATCATTCTTTCTAGGTGTTGGAGTTTTACTTCTAGTTCGTGAGTTGTTTTGATTATCCCTTGTAGGCGTTGTCGTTCTACTTCTAGGCTTAGACTCATTCCGTACTCTAGGTGGAGTAGAAGATAATATAGATAAACTTCTATTTCCCATGAGAGGTTTACTTAACGGCTTATAGAACTTACTAATAGCATTGTCGTCAAGTATGGGTAATTGAAACTTATTAACAGTAAGATGCTTTGGTTTTTCATTTAACTTAGATTTTTCAGAAAGTTCAGAATTTTCACAAAATTTAACTTCTGGCCGCGCTACCTTATCTATGGCCGCGGTTCCATAGCGATAAGGAACCGCGCCATACGATGTGGAACCGCGTCCAGAAGGTGTTTTCTGTGAAAACCTGACTTGTTTTGGTTCACTAGTTGAGGCTTCATTTGGGTTAAAACCTAGACCAAGTTTTTCCTTAGAATGAACTTGTTTGTTTAACATATCATCAAGAGCACTAGTACCTTTCATTAACTTTTCCAATTTAATGGAGGTGCTCTTGAGATCATCATTCTCTAATCTAAGTTTCTCACAACTTAAGCAACCTAAATCAACCTCTTTGTTTTTCTCAAGTATAGCCAATTTCTCCCTAAGTTCATTAATCTCATTTTCAAGCTTAGTTTTGGTTGATTTTAAGGTCTTATTCTTTTCTATGAATTTAAGACTAAGTTTGTGTAAGCTATCATATTTGCCTTCAAATTCAATATCATCTAAAGTAGAACTATCATTGCTATAATATTCGGTTTCGGAATGTACCTCTTTAGAAGTGTGAGCCATAAGACATTTCTCCTCTTTGGGGTTGTCATCATCATCTTCACCGCTATCGCTCCAAGCGCCACTAACGAATGCCGTGTGGTTCTTATCACGAGCGGGCTTTGGACAATCACCAATGAAGTGATTTGGATCACCACATCTAAAGCAACTCCTATCACCTTTTTCGCTCTTGACAAACCGATTCTTTGACAATGGTTTCTTGTCATAGTTTGGTTGCCTAACGTGTTGACCTCGTCTCTTGAAGAACTTCTTGAAATCTCTCACCGCCAATGCATACTCCTCGTCATCACTTTCCGAGGAACTATCATGGTCACTTTGTGCCTTCTTGGCTTTAAGTGCAAGAGATTTCCTTTCACTCTTGGTTTTTACTAATTCCGAGTCCTTTAAAATTATCATCTCATGAACCTTCAAGTTTCCTATGAGTTCATCGAGTGATAAAGTTGAGAGATCTTTCGACTCTTCAATAGCCGTGACTTTTGCTCTCCACTTTGGATGTAAGGCCCTTAGAAACTTCCTAACATTGTTCTTGCTAGAAAAACCTTCATCAAGTGCTTTTAGACTAGTAATAATGGTGTTAAACCTAGCAAATGCACTATCAATAGTTTCATCTTCTAAGATGACAAATTGTTCATATTGTTGGACAAGAAGGTCGATTTTACTTTCTTTGACTTGGCTATTACCTTGGTGGGTTACTAAAAGAGTGTTCCAAATATCTTTAGCGGTTTCACACATAAAAATTCTTTCATACTCTTTCTTAGGCAAAGCATTATAAATCACCATTTTAGCCTCATTATTTTTTGAAAGTTTCTTTTTAGTATCATCATTAGCTTTGTCAAAAGTGACTAATTCTTTTGTTTTAGAAACTTCATTAAATTGAAAGGGTAAAAAATCACCATTGGTAATAACATGCCAAAGATCTAAATCTTTTGATTTCACATAAGTTTCAAATCTATTTTTCCAATAAATAAAACTATCGGTTTCAAAAAGTGGTGGTCTTTGCATAGATTGCCCTTCTAGGTACTTGTTGGAATCCATAGATCGATTCAAATTTTAAAATACAATATACTTTAAAAATCCTTGAGCTACCCGCTCTGATACCAATTGTAGAAACTAGAAGGGGGGGTTGAATAGTTTCTTAAATTTACTTGTTAAAATATGGTTTCCAAAAATCCTTTTTCAAAAACTTAGGCTTGAGGAAATATGTGAAATCTTCTTATTCACAAATATGAACAATGATAGTGTAGCTAAACTAATACTAACAAAAATATATCCACAAAGAATAAAGAATGATAGTATAGCTAAACTAATACTAACAAAAATATATCCACAAAGAATAAAGAATGATAGTGTAGCTAATCTAATATTAACACATATATATGCAAAAAGTAATAAGGAATGTAAAGAGTTAAGGGTAAAGAAAGATCAAACGAAACACCAAGGATTTATAGTGGTTCGGCAACGAAGCTCACTCCTCGTTCCTACTCCACTCCTCGAGTACTCCTTACTCGAGAGTTCACTACACAACAAGCTCCTTATGGTGGAGAAAACCGTACACGTCGCTTAACCAATTTCCGACTCTAAGCTAAAAGTCGAGCCCTAATCGTAGCTAGGACCAATCTACACAACTATACTTAATACATACACAACTTCCAAATAGACACAACTACTTGGATCTTCACAACTATGACACAACTACAAGAATATACAAATTGATCTTCAATAGATCTTTGGTGGTGGACTCAACACTTCACTAGGATAGTGTTCTTCTCTTTGCACTTGGAGAGGAAGAGATGGAAGAACAAGATTCACTTCTTAAACAAGTAATAATCAAATAAATGAACAAAGATTTGAGTGATTAAAGAAGGGGTTTGAATCTGGAAATAAATGTGGAAAAGAGGTGAGATGAAAAGCTGAGAATGACCAACTATTTAAAGGACAAAGGAGCCAACGGCTAGTTCTGCCCGCGGTACCTTACCACAGCCCGCGGTACCTTATCGATAAGGTACCGCCTAGGCGCTAAGGTACCGCCGGACTAGACTCCGCTCCTTTTTGTCTTTTAGTGGTGGAGGTCTTATCTGGGTATAAAAATATCCTGAAAGTATATTCTTAACAGTATAAGAATATGCCATTTTCAAATTTCAAATATTTAATTTAATAAAACATTTTCTTAAAAATAAAGTTTAATAAAAACTTGTCACTTTTAATAAAAAGTGAGTTTTAAGAAAAGATTAAATCACTTGATCACTTGATTAAGGTTAGTACTTGTTTATCCATACCTTAAGTGAAAATGGGTAAAATGAAAAATACTTGAACTCAAGAATTCGTTTTTCGTTGTTTTCGTAAATGCTTGTTTTTACATATTGTCGTAATCAAAACTAAGCGAGACCGAAAAATGCAAGTAACGTTTTTAGTCATTATTGCATTAACAACATGTAATTTTATCAATATATAAAAATGTCATTCATGTAAAATATATAAAAAAAAGCTTGCCTTCTAAATTACATGTAATTGGATGATAATTACATGTGATTTAAAGCAAAATTACATGTAATTTTGTATAAAATCACATGTAATTTGAGCAAAATTACATGTAATTCACACAAAATTACATGTAATTTTCATTCAACACTAACTAACCACTTTATTAAAAAAAATCACATGTAATTCACACATAATTACATGTGATTTGCATTTAACACTAATAAACTATCTTATTACAAAAATTACATGTAATTCACACATAATTACATGTAATTCACACAAAAGCTAACGATTTCCAGTGTTAAAAATTCTCGCCAAAAAATTACACGTAATTTTCGAAAATTACATGTAATTTTTCGAGAATCACATGTAAATTTTTATGCGTAAATTTTTTAAAAAAAAAGTTTGCCGAAAGTGTATAGAAGTGCATATCTATAGAAAGATAACTTAATTCCCGTCACGATGGTATAATTAGTTTTTCGTAACGATTAACGGTTTGAGAGATATTTAATTTTTAAGAAATAGGATGAAAATGGGTTTTTAAATTAAATTTAAAAAGATTAATATAGATTATTAGATGAAACTTGAATTGATGGTTGAGATTGCTTCATTCCTTTTTTTTTATGCATATTCTATAAGGATCTCACCTCGTATGACTGAATGGCCGGATATGAAGTGGAGGCTTTCTGTTTCGAGATACATTTTCTGTCATTACATATCAGAGGTTGATATGACACTTTACAGATCGATAAAATCGCACATTAAGATATATAGATATATATTACAACCAATCATTCACTTCTTTCCTCATAATGCAATATTTCATTGTCACGTCGTGACTATTTAGAAATAATATTCAAATAATATACTAATGCATTATTAGACCTTAAATAAAGGTTCATCCAATGGCAGTTGGACAACATACTCGAGGAAAGTCTTTGTTTTGGTAAAGTTGTCAAAGATGATAAGTAGTTTGTAATTTCGTATGTGCCTATGTGGATCTAAATCGCTAGAAAGACGACTACGCCCACTACAAAATTCATTGAGCAGTATGCAAGTCTCGAACCTTCTCCTTAAGAACGAATCAAATGATTGTAAATATTCAAATAAAAACACAAACTAATATCTATTTTATTTTGACACTTAATAAAGTCAAAAACTACAATCTACGTAAACTATTATTGATGCTTAACATAACTAAACAAGAGTTAAAAAAAACATCGTACCGCTTAAATATTATTGCACGAGTCGATCTACAAACATTTTCCGTTCTAAAAAACTAAAGGAAGAAGATATAAAATGCGAATGTTGATATGACGCTGACACATAACGTATATAAAATGTTAGGTGTTACATATATATATTTGCGCGGTTGTATCCGGTGGACAAAATGTCAACCTTTGACCACAAATTCTTTCCTTAGAATCTCATTTGAACTTTCCTCGATCAATCATTAAAACAAGTGAAGAATCTTCAATCTTTGTATATATACGCTACAACAGATTTTCATCTTCATCTTCATTCTCATTTAACTTCATTCAGAATTAGATTGAAAGAATTGCATTTTTTTTATCTTCCAACAGGTATTTTTTAAGTTCTGGCGTTTTTTTAAGTGTTCATTTTTTGGTCTGATTTATAACTTTCGTATTTTAACATGGAAAAGTGTTTCCAGATTTCTTCTGTGTGCTAAAAATTTATCTAGATTGAAGCTCTGTTTTGTATATTGAAATTCTAAACTGTACCTGTTTTAACAGGAAATTTGATCCGAACTCGAAAGAACGTACGATACTTATGGGGTATCTAGATTCAGTACTATTATCCGCAAGCCTAAATCAGTCACTTTCCGGGGTTTCTCCCGTTACTGGAGGTGGTTTAAGTCAAGATTCAAAATTTAGCTACGGTTACGCGAGCTCCCCTGGAAAGAGATCTTCTATGGAGGATTATTACGAGACAAGAATCGACGATGTAGATGGACAAATGGTTGGTCTCTTTGGAGTCTTTGATGGTCATGGTGGTGCACGAGCTGCAGAATACGTCAAACACAATCTTTTTAGTAATCTTATTAAGCATCCAAAGTTTATATCAAATACTAAATCAGCTATAGCTGAATCGTATAGTTATACTGATTCAGAGCTTTTAAAGTCCGAGAATAATAGTCAGATAAAAGATGCTGGATCAACCGCTTCAACTGCGATCCTTGTTGGCAACCGTTTGTTAGTTGCAAACGTGGGTGACTCACGAGCTGTTATATGCAGAAGTGGGAACGCATTTGCTGTTTCTCGTGATCATAAACCAGATCAAAGTGATGAACGAAGACGTATTGAAGACGCTGGTGGTTTTGTGATGTGGGCCGGGACATGGAGAGTTGGTGGTGTGCTCGCTGTTTCCCGTGCATTTGGTGATAAATTGTTGAAACAGTTTGTTGTTGCTGATCCGGAAATTCAAGAGGAGAAGATTGATGATTCTTTGGAGTTTCTGATACTTGCGAGTGATGGGCTTTGGGACGTTGTTACTAATGATGAAGCTGTTGCTATGGTTAAGCCGATTCAGAGCCCAGAAGACGCGGCTAACAAGTTGATGCAGGAAGCTTCTCAGAGAGGAAGTGCTGATAATATCACAGTAGTTGTTGTTCGTTTCTTGGTTCTTGGATCATAAGCTAAGAAGATTTTCTTGAGTATTTATTGGATTGCGATTACATTTGAGATGATTTACAGTCTCTGGTGGCTTAGTAGTTTTATCTGTTTTGGAGATGAGTTTTTTAACATGGTAGAAAATGTATCACAAAATATAAAAGTATCTGTATCATTGTACATTTATTCATCTGTGTTCTTAAAGTGTGTTCATATGTGAATGTAAAGAAGGCAGCGATGTTTCAAGCTACTCTATGTAAATGAAAAAAAATAGGGGAAATGCTGAATTTATGTAACATATTTGTTCAAATTAACTAATGTACGTAAGATATTTTTGTATTCCGGATCTACGTAATATACTTTCAAATACTTACTAATCTACGCAATATTGACCAAAATGTGACTTGTTTGACCGGTTACCACTTAGAAAAGTTACAGTTTGGTCCTTTGGTCTGCGTGGACTTCCACCGTTAGTCATTTGACATTTTTTCCGTTAAAAACTTAGTAATGATACTTTGACTTTAATACGCACATTTTTATACACGATTTTATACACACTTTTTTATACGTGTTATTATATACACGTTTTTATACACGAGAAATTCTGAATTTTGACAAACGATTTCAGCGTCAAAACTTATCCCGTAAACTCCGAAAATCTCACGTTAAGTCAATGTATACGTTCTTTACAACTTTCATGTTTTATGTTTTTCATGAAAAAGACATTTAGATGGTCGAAACCCCGATTTAAAACTATGACAACAATACTAGTATTTTCGGTAATTAAGTAAATTCGAATTTCGACGGTCTCGGTTAGTAAAAAATACTTACTTTTAAGTCTCTAAACCTATAAATGACTAAATATAGACATTATATACGTAAAATATTACAAAACAACGTGTAAAACTTATAAAAATAGTAGTATGATAAAAATGGAAAATTTAATAAGTGTAGCAGATCGATTCCATTACGTATCTGGAAAAGGCTGTGAAAAGGAATTGCTCGAAAAACTTCTCGTTTAAAATTAAACCCAAACACAAAACATGCGTCTAAAAATGTGTATCGTAGTGTGTGTATAAAAACGTGTATAAAAGTTGTATAAAAACGTGTGTATAAAACTGTGTGTATTTAAAAGCGTTAAAAATATTTATATAATTGCGTAAAAACGTGTGTATATAAATGTTTTTTTATGCTTTTTTATACACACTTTTTTATACACTCGTTTTATACAACTTTTATACACGTTTGTATACACACACTTCGATACACAATTTTAGACGCATGTTATGTGTTTGAGTTTTATTTTAAACAGGAAGTTTTTCGAGCAATTTCTTTTCACTGTTGTTTTTTCATATACGTAATGGAATCGATATGCGCTTATTAATTTTCCATTTTTATCATACTATTATCTTTATAAGTTTTAAACTTTATTTAGTAATATTTTATATATATAATGTCTATATTTAGTCACTGATAGGTTTAGAGACTTAAAAGTAAGTTTTTAGCACTAAATGAGACCGTCGAAATCCGGATTTACTTAATTACCGAAAATACTAGTATTGCTGTCACAATTTTAAATCAGGGTTTCGACCATCTAACTGTCTTTTTCATGACAAACATAAAACAAGAAAGTTGTAGAGAACGTATACATTGACTTAGCGCGAGGTTTTTGGAATCTACTAGATCAGTTTTGACGCTAAAATCGTCTGTCAAAGTTCAAACTTTCTCGCGTATAAAAACGTGTATATAATAACATGTATAAAAAAGCGTGTATAAAATCGTGTATAAAAATATGCGTATTAAAGTCAAAGTATCATTACTAAGTTTTAAATGAAAAAATGTCAAAGGACTAATGGTGGAAGTCCACGCAGACCAAAGGACCAAACTGTAACTTTTCTAAGTGGTAACCGGTCAAACAAGTCACATTTTAGTAAATATTGCGTATATTAGTAAGTATTTGAAAGTATATTGCGTAGATCCGGAATAAAAAAAGTATCTTGCGTACATTAGTTAATTTGAACAAATATGTTACATAAATTTAGCCTTTCCCAAAAAAAATACATGGACAATGAAGAATCTTACGAAAACAAGTCACCTTGCATATATATATATGCATGAGCGTGTAAGTATGTATCGAAAGGAACCTCTCGGGAAGTTCTAGCTTCGGCAGCCTTCCTTTCTTATCTATTTTCATATATAATGTACCACAAGTACTGAGAAAGAGGTTTAGCAATAAGCTATGGTTAGTTTTTGTTAATGGCTTAACGTCGTCCAGATTAATGGTTGTCGTGGTTTAGTCTTTTCCAAGTATTGCTCATGAATTCTCATGAGTTGCTAACTTATCCCTAAAATGTTCTATTATGAAAGGAGCATATGAATCGATATGATGGGCAGGTTCAGGCAGGGTGACCGGCATAATACTAATAGCACTCGGTGTTGGTTTTTTATGTTGGTGATTTTTGTATTTCCAATGTGATTTAAGTATAATGGATTAAATTTTATTTGGTATAAAGTGGTATGTTAAAAACGCACTTAAGAATAAAATTCCTGGAATATTAGACTCGGTTTTTCTTACCCGGTTTGTCTGTCAAAGTAACTGGTTTGTGGTTGGTAACTGCTATAGCAGTTAAAACCGATTTCAGTATTATTGGTCATCTTCTTTCTTCATTGTGGTTCTGATTCATAACATAAAAAACACATATACAGTTCGAATCTGAGTTTTATCCGATTGGAGATTTCGATAGAACCATCAAAATATTTTGATCTGAAAGTGTATGACACGACTCTCAGATTATTGATCACCAAATTTCTAACATGGTATTGACTTCGAAGGGGTATGCACGCTCTGATTAACATCAAGTACGTGAAACACTATATTGGGCTAGTGATTCTAGTCTTTGTTACAAACAACATATTATTAAATGAAAATAATAGAATTCTGGGGTTGGGCCTCATCATAGCAGAACTTTGCATAGGGACTGAGAAGTGTATTGTACATAATGGTCTGGTTTTGACTGGAATCTAAACTGATTTTAAGACATGGTTTTGCATATCCTTATTATCAGTTTCTTTTTTTTGTGTTACTTCTTGTTATAACTTTGAAGCACATCAAGTCAAACACTATATCAGAAATTAAAACGTAATTGGTTGACCAATATGTTAGCCGGCCAGTAAACTTGTTTATCTTTACAAGAAGGTTTAATACTCGCGCTTTGCGGCTGGTGTTTGTCAAATGAGCATTTTGTATAAATGTTTTTATTAAATGTAGGTACAATGTGCAACTAAATACAATAGAAATAAAAAAACAAACATAACTATTAAACAAAACACCTTTACCATGTATGCCTCGCATGACGAATGAAGTGGTTGATTACAAAAGCTTGGGTTTTCAACCATTTTACTACTTAAAAAATTATGTGTATGCGTTTCTTTAGGATTTTTTTTTTAAAGGAACTTTATTCCGATAAAATAAAAAGATAAATATTTCTTTAGCTTTTGATCAATCATTCGCATCACATATAATTAAAGGTAGCAAATTTCGCTTACTACTAATATAACAGCTTCGAGTACAACCCAGTTACAAATATTCCCGTTGTAACAGATTCTCAGCTTGGCTTGTTTGATCCTTTTTTAATTAGACGAGATTAGGTTAGTTGGTCTAAGCTCGTTTATAGGCTTAGCGTCTGTTCGCGTATATGGCCGCTCGGTCATATCTACGTGGCAGTCATCTTCTAGAAACAAGATTGGTCGTACGGCCTGGCAGACCGACCCACCTACCAAGCGCAAGTCTGGAGGGAATCCTCGAAGGTGGTGTCAGTGCACGGGGAAGGAACGACACACCCTATTATCCAGTGGATACTCGCCTGGCGCTCAGATAGAAGGCTCATCCACCTACACACCTCAAAAGCAGGACATATTCCCTCGGGTACAAACGATGCATCCTTTTACCCAGACGCCTCGCATAGCCTGCTGGACCAAAGCTTGGCCTGTCAGGTCGCAAGGCTCAAGGAGTGCTACCTCCAAGGAGCTACAGTCCGCTACAATGTTCTCAACACTATAAATTCCCCTCATTCAATGTAAGTCATACATTCTCTCACACAGACATTTATTACACACACTACATTGGCCATTCGGCTCTACATATTATTGGCCATCCGGCTCAATCAGATTCTTACTCTCACACCGGAGTTGGTCTCGGGCCTCCCACCCGAGGCGAGCTAACGTGTGTTACTTTCTTATAGGCTTGTGGAGATGAAGACCCAGACGGCCCAGAGGCATTCTCGGCCCACTTAGTCGTCCAGCGGAATTTTGCATCTACAAACTGGCGCCATCCGTGGGACCCTAAATTCGATCTATCAAGTAGCTAAAGAATGGCGGGTCTTGCCCCAACATCACCTGAAATCGAAATTCATAATGACAACCACAACAGCCTCACGAATGAAGAAATCATTGAGGGTCACGGGTCACCTATCAGCACTAAAAGAATTAATAAAGGACAAAAGCAACCGAGACTACATCAAGCCAAGGCTAATCCGTATTGACGAAGGGGAAGAACATTCGGGAGATAAGGGAAAGAAGAAGGAAAGCCAGGGTGATGGAGAGAAAAGCAAGGGGAAGAAGGTGGCAGATGATGATTTGGGAAAACCTTTCAAGTCACTGGCCAAATGCCCCCTTAGCCGAAGGATCATTGAATACTCAGCTCCTAGCCATAGGATACCGGCCAACGTTAGGATTTACGCGGGGACGGGAGATCCGGCTGATCACATCAACCATTTTAAAGGGATGGGGAACCAGGGGGAATGGCCCATGCCCGTATGGTGCCGAATGTTCCAACAAACACTAGACGATAAGGCCAGAGCTTGGTTCGACGAGTTGCCGTCAGGAAGCATAGATGATTGGGATGATTTGGAGGCCAAGTTCCTCACACGGTTTGGAATGTAGAAGGCGTGTGCGAAGGACCCCACTGAGATCACGGAGATCATCCGAAAGGCCAACGAGAGCCTACCGATGTTCAAAGAAAGGTGGGTAAGTGAATCTAATTCCATCCCTAATGTGCCTGGCCTCATGAGGATCTTTTCATTTATGGGTTCACACAAATGTCCTGGTTTGGCCAAGCGGTTTGCTGAAAGCATACCCAAGACGGTGGATGAGATGCTGAAGCATGTGGACGACTTTGTCCGTGCTGAAACAGCATTTAGGGATGCCGAGCTACCTAGGGGAGAGTATATCCGGGGGGACAGTTCCCCGACGGGAGGCCAGAGGTATGACCGTGCCCAGAAAAAGGGGTTTGGAGGAAGAAGAGGGGGAGGCCGAGGGGCCTATCAAAACAGAACCCCTTACACCCAACCCTATACCTTGCCTTACCGCCATCCGCAGCGCCCACAAGAGGTGAATCGAATATTTACCCTAGAAGACTTGTCCAGCTCACCGAAGGAAATTTTGGCAGCAGAACACCAACTAAACCTTTCGGCTCCGCCTCCCTTGGTGGGAACACCAAAAAAGGAGAACATGGACAAATATTGTGACTATCATTGTGCGAAAGGACACTATACGAATGACTGCTTTCAGTTGAGGAGACAGTTGGAGGCCGCCTTGGAGTCTGGGAAGCTCAACCACTTGATTTAAGACGTGAGGCAGAAAGGAAAGGGCGGCCATAAGGGCCACCCTCAAAAGGCCAAAGTGATCAACATGGTGTCGGGACATAGTGATAATCGAAAGAGGAAGTCGAGATGGGTCAACGAGGATTGGATGAACGTCCCGATAACGTTCCCGCCATGCTCAGACGAGGATTTGTTAGAAGAAGCGATTGTGATAGAGGCCAAGGTCGAAGGATACTTGGTAAGAAGGGTACATGTGGACGGTGGCGCGTCCGTGGAGATAATGTATGAGCATTATTTCAACAGCCTTCACCCAAGCATACAAGCTAGGATGACTAAGACGCACAGCACTGTGTCAGGATTTTCGGGGGAAAGTGTGAAGCCGTTGGGAAAGATAGAACTGGAGGTGTGCTTAGGGGACGGAGGGTTATTCCGAAGGGCCATGATGAGATTCACCGTCATACCCGCCCCTTCCCCATATAATATCATCCTAGGAAGACCAGGGATAAGGAGGCTAAGGGCCATCCCATCTACCATCCATGCCATGATGAAATTCCCAACACCTCGAGGTATTGCAACTCTCGTTACATCATCTTCAATTATTAATGAATGCAGAGAGATAGGAAAGAGGAAAATGGCAAAGGAAGGGCCAGAAAAGGGAGATCACCAAGCCGTCAACCTAACGGAGGAAGTAATGATCAACCCGGCCTTCCCCGACCAACTGGTCACGATTGGGGGAAACTTGTCAAAAGAAGGTTCAGAGCAGTTAAAGCAATTGCTAAAGAACAACTTAGATGTCTTCGCATGGGAGCCGCAAGACATGACCGGATTGCCAAGAAGGATCGCCCAACACAAGCTCAATGTGAATCCGTCGGTAGCACCGGTGAGCCAAAAACGGAGGGTACTATCTGCTGAAAAAAGCAAAATTATGGCCAAGGAAGTGGAAGAATGGGTAAAAGTAGGGATCGTGAGGCCAGTTAGGTATCCTACATGGATATCCAACACGGTGTTGGTCAAAAAAGTAGATGGAGCATGGAGGATGTGTATAGATTTCAAAAACTTGAATTCCGCATGTCCAAAGGACTATTATCCTCTGCCAGAGATTGACGCCAAAATAGAGGCTGTTATGGGGTACAAGTACAAAAGCTTTATAGACGCCTACAAGGGCTACCACCAAGTGCAAATGTCCCAAGAGGACGAAGAAAAGACAGCCTTCTACCCCGATCAGGAGACGTATTGCTACACCAAAATGCCTTTCGGCCTAAAAAACATAGGAGCCACGTACCAAAGGTTAGTGGACACAGCGTTCGAGTCGCAGATTGGGCGAAACCTGGAGGCATATGTGGACGACATGGTCATAAAAAGCAAGACTGAAAAAGAAATGCTAGCAGACATAGCCGAAATGTTCGACAACTTACGAAAGATAAACATGAAGCTTAATCCAAAGAAATGCTCTTTCGGAGTTGAGGAGGGCAAGTTTTTAGGGTACATGGTGACGCCGGAAGGGATAAGAGCCAACCCAGCCAAGATCAAGGACGTCATAGATATGCAATCACCCAAAGCATGGAAGCTTAGCAGGGAAGCTGGCCGCGCTCAACCGTTTCCTCTCAAAATCTGCCGAAAGGTCATTACCTTTCTTTGACACTTTGAAAAATATAACTAAGGCCAACAAAGAAGAGTACAGATGGACGGAGGAAGCAGAGGAGGCTTTCCAACAAATGAAGAGAATGGTGATAGAGCTACCATCAATCACCACACCCAGGCCCAAAGAAACACTCTCCTTATATCTAGAAGCAGCGAAAGGAGCAATCAGCGCAGTATTGTTAGTAGAAAGAAATGGGATCCAACGGCCAGTCCGCTATGTCAGCCGAACGCTACATGAAGCAGAAAGAAACTATGCTCCTTTAGAGAAGCTGGCCCTGGCCCTCCTGAGCACATCAAGGAGGCTAAGGCGGTACTTCGAAGGACACTCAATCAAGGTCATCACAGATCAACCCGTAAGGCAAATCCTGAACAAGGCCGAAGCATCAGGCAAGTTTGCAAAGTATGCCATAGAGTTAGGGACATACGACATTGCCTATGAACCAAGAAGCGCCATAAAGGGTCAAGTGTTAGCGGATTTTCTGAATGAAGTGCCAGTAGGAACAGACACTCCAAAGGACCTTGAGACACGCGTTTTTTAGGAAGGAAAGGTCGATAAAGAAGGAGAATGGGTGCTATATACAGACGGAGCATCCAACCCGAAAGGCTCAGGCGCAGGTTTAGTATTGATCAACCCCAACGGCATGGAGTACACGTATGCTTTGAGGTTGAACTTTGACAGCACAAACAATGAGTCAGAATACGAGGCCTTGCTAGCTGGCCTAAGAATAGCAGAAGAGATGGGGGTAGAATATTTGGTGGTGAAGGTGGACTCAAAGTTGGTGGCCAGTCAAATCAATGGGGACTTCGTGGCTGCCAATGAGAGCATGATCAAATACTTGAGTAAGGCAAAAGAGCATGTAGCACGGTTCAAGGGATTCAAAATCATGAACATCCCGAGAAGTAAGAACCAAAAGGCTGACGTGCTAAGCAAGCTGGCCTCAGTGGCATTTAATCATTTGACAAAAGAAGTATTGGTAGAGGTGCTAGACAAACCCTCAACAGATAGGGAAGAGGTAAATGCCATTGTGGAAGAGGAGGAAGATAACTGGATGACACCCATCATAAGGTGCTTGGAGCAAGGGATATGGCCGCAGGACCACAATGAAGCACGTGCCCTTCGAATGAAGATCAGCCAGTATGTGATGGAAGGAGGGGTACTCTTCAAAAAATCTTACTTGATGCCAATGCTACGATGCGTAGGACCACTCCAAGCTAACTATGTGATCCGTGAGATACACCGAGGAACTTGCGGCATGCATCTAAAGACAAGATCGGTGGTAGCAAAGGAGCTAAGACAGGGATACTATTGGCCCACGATGCACCGTGACGTAAGGGAGGAAACAAAAAAATGTGACGCGTGCCAGATTCACTCACCGGTACAAGATGCCCAAGACACTAATGACATCAATCATGGCCCCATGGCCGTTATTCCAGTGGGGAATGGACGTGTTGGGTCCATTTCTCGCAGCACCGGGTAAGGTCGAGTACATCATTGTGGCAATTGATTATTTCACTAAGTGGTTGGAAGCAAAGCCCTTGGCCAACGTAAAAGGCAAGGACGCGATAAAATTTGTGTGGGATAACATTGTCTGTAGATTTGGCCTACCCCATGTGATAGTGACTAACAATGGGACTAACTTTGTGAATGACCCATTCAAGACATGGTGCAAAAAACTCAACATTAAGCAAATGAACACGGCAGTGGCACACCCACAGGCCAATGGCCTCGTGGAAAGGGCAAACAAGTCATTAATGGAAGGGCTAAAGACAAGGCTGGGCCGTGATCGAACTGGGAGGGCAGACGAGCTTCCAAATGTACTCTGGGCACACAGGACCTCATTGAAAACAAGCAAAGGAGAGACGTCATTTAGCCTAACATATGGAAGTGAGGCCGTAATCCCTACGGAGATAGGAATGCCAACCCATAGGACGCAAATGATCAAGGACAAAGAGGTCAATGATGAAGATCTCAGATTCAAACTAGACTTGTTGCAAGAAAGAAGGGAGGCCGTAGCCATCCGGGAGGCCAAATACAAGAAAAAGATGGAGCAGTATTACAACAAGCGGGTCAGGGCCAAATCTTTCAAGGTGGGGAGCTACGTCTACAGAAGAAACGAGGCCAGTCGTGTGGAATAACCGGGAAAGCCGAGTCCAACATGGGAAGGTCCTTACAAGGTGGCAGAGGCCTACATGAATGGCTCATATAAATTGGAAAAAGTGAATGGCAAGGCAGTACCACGCACCTGGCACGCAAATAACCTAAGGGAATGCCACATCTATCCTAGCATTTATGCCTATCTTATCATTGTAACACTTTAATGATGAAGTTAATTAAAGTTATCTCCCGGCTGAGGAATAGCAATTTTCCTATATATGGCAAAGGAGTGTAAGCATAAGAAAAAAGTGGCCCCCTCCGAAAGGCCAATCACCTGCGGTAGGAACGTGTGGCCAGTGTTTATAACCACCCTTTGTAAAAGAACGAACACATGAATGGTTCTAAATAACCCATGTTCGTAGATAAACAAAAAGCGATCCTAACGTGATCGATATCTAACAAAATAGACAAAGTACAAGCGACCTCGACGGAAGGCTCGCAACCTCCGAAATCGATAAATATGGTCGATGTCTATGGAAGGGGAATAAAAGGTTAAGTGGCTCCGAGTGGAACTTAGATCCCTCCACTCGATATATGTAGTTAATGTTCCCCAACCAAAATCAAGATCTGAATAAATATCCAAGTGGCTCCGGAGGGCAGGTGATTCCTCTTGGCCGATCTATGTAGCCAAGGTTCACTCTTATAAGTAAGATACACATAAGTCAAAATACCCACACACGAAAGGCCAAAAATAGGAGGACGACCAAAGAAACATAGATAAGGTGGCACGATGGCCAAACGTACAAACACCACAAAGCATACGAATAAGTTAAGGCCAATGGCCATCAAATTGTTATTACAGACATGTTAAGATAAAGTTCAGAGCAAGTCACTGGGCAGAGGAGCAATCCTGCAAAAGAGGCCCTTGGCCGGGAGTCACCTCCCCATCCGGCATCAAGTTTTGAAGCTCCATGGGACTCTTAAAACATGCTCGAGAGACCTTCTCCACGAAGGGATACCGCTTCACGAACATGGCATCGAATGCCTCCATTAAACTAGTCTCTGTCACAGAAGAGTCAATACCAGACGCCTCGGCCAAAGCAACAGCAATCTCCTCCTCAGTCCTTTCGTGACTCATGGCTTGCATGAATCCCAAGGACAGAGCAAGGATGAAAATGTCCCCATGAGCAGATTTGTATTCCTTGCTTGCTAGAAGGCGTAGAACAAACACAGGAAAGAGGTCCTTCACAAGGTTCTTCCTCAGAGTGGCCTCACGGCCCAGATCAACGGCCAACTTGGTATTGTCAGTTTTCAGCCCTTGGGCATCTTCCTCTGCAGCTTTTAGTTCATTCTCCAAGGCCGTGATCCTAGCGTCCCTCGTGGCAATGACTTCTGCATGAAGTTTCTGAGCTTTTTCAAGAACGGCCAAGCGTCCAGCCATGTCCATCTCCGAAGAGATAAGGAGATCATGTTCACCAAGGAGCCTGTCATAGTCTCGGCGGCTCTTTAGCAGTTCCTCATTAGCAGTATCAAGAGACCTTTGACAAGCCTCCAGCTTGGATTTGGAGGACACGCAAGCATTATGCTCTTCCAGCAAAGATTCGAAGCGAAGTAGAACGTTGGATTGCATCTGGGTGCTCTGAGCCAATCGACGCCAACTGGACCTTATGGCCACCTCATGGTCAATGCCTTCATTAAAGTACACAAGATCAGCAGGAGTGAAGAGGTTGGCAAGCAGGTCACGGCAGTCCTTGGATTTGTCCACACGAGTAGACTCAGTAATGCCCCATTGGGGATTGAAGGGCCGCTTGCCAAAACGCTTGTAAGGATCACCTGCCAGGACGAAGTAAACATAAGAGGAAGGATATGCGCACCAAAATAATAATAACTGCAACAGACAAATTGAGAGGCCTTACGGTAGGAACTCTCAGCCTCGTCAGGAGTAACATCAACATCCAAGTTAATGGGTTTGGAAGCATCACCTAAGTAAGGAGAACAACAAACGTAAAAAAAAGAAAAAAAATGGAGGAAAGTGCGTGCAAAAGAAAAAAAAGAGTAGAGAGAAAGAGCTAACCTCCAGGAAAGGCAAGATTCTCACCATCAAGAGAAACATGACGGCCACTAGGAACAACAGATGGGGGCGAGAAACAGATGAGGGAGGATGCTCCTCCACATGAGGCTCTCCTTCAGAAGCTTGCGGTTGGGAAAAGACATCGTCAGTATGCTGTCGGAGGTCTTCCATGACATTAGGCTTCTCGGCCGAAGGAGTAGGAGGGTGAGACTTACTACCACCATCTTCCTCAATAGGACTAGAAGGCGCGGGAGGAGGAACGACGGAAGCCCTAGTTGCCTTGCTCTTTTTATGGGAGGATTCCCTCTTTTTATGAGAGGATCCCTCACCATCAGCTTTTCTCTTCGACTTCCAAGAATGTGTAGTAGCTCGGGTAGCCCTAGTACCAGCGCTATGTTTCCTTTCGCGATCAGCAACCACCCTAGCATCAACGGTCTCAGCTTGCTCCATGGCAATGGTCTTTGGGGGGATAGGAGCATCCTTAGCCAAGGGAGAACTAGTGTAGGTAGGGACAACTATGCCTTGTGGCAAAGGGTTGCCCTTACGAATGGACGCGCCAACAAAACGGGGAATCCTCAAAAACTCAGACATAGTAACACCTGCAAAAAGGGGGAAGGTTAGACAATGTATAGAATATAAAGAACCAAGCAAGAGAAAAGAGGGAGACATTACTTTCCCCGGCCGGACCACCCCCTGAGTACGCAATCGAAACCTGAATACTTCCAAAAAGAGGTAAGACGACTAGCATACAAGAGACTTTGATATGGCCTACGAAGGGGAATAGCAAATTCACAGAGTTTTTTGGCATCTGAGGGGTCATATTCTGGAGCTTTAGGAAGGGGATCAGCCACGCTGGAGTCATGGTGTCTCCAGGGCATAGCGATGGGAGCCTCCCTCCGATCGACAAAGAAAAAGAGACCTTTCCAACCTTTCAAACTTGTAGGACCATCTTTAAGGAAGGCACGGTAAGGTTTGGAGCCACGACTCTGAAAAGAGAACCAATCACCTACCTTACAAAGTTTATAAAACAGACGAAACAACGCCACAGTAGGAGTGACATCCAAACCACGACAATAGACCTCAAAAAGGGTAGCTTTATTGACACCAATGGGAACGAGCTGTGAGATATGTACACCAAAATGTTCAACGACACGGAGGAAGAAGGAAGAAAAAAGGAATACGAAGACCACCTTGAGAAAAGTGGTGAACATAGAGACCAATGAGGTGAGAAGGGAGTTCATTCATGCGAAAATTACGAGAAGGAGCAGAAGGATTCAGATCTGGTGGAATATGGTAAGCTTCAGCCACGCGGTGCACATGATCCGAATTCAAATCAGAATGATAGAGATGCATGTCAAATTTGGGCATAACTTGGGCCTCGTTAATGGCCTCACGCTGATCTTGGCTGGGGAGGCCAAGCTCATAAGACCCGTCGGAAGACATAATGATAGGCCGGGGAAGACCAAGAAAAGACAGGAAAAGAAAAATAATAAAAAGAAAGACACACCTAGAAAGAAGGGATGTACCTCACGGCTCTCGACGGTAAAAAAAGAGAAGGTAATAAATGAGAAGAGGAAAAGGGGTATTTATAGACCCCCAGGGCCGACCAAAGGTCGTTTCAACAAACAGTAAAAACACGTGGCACACTCCTCGACCACATGAAGCATAAATGCCATCCAGCTGGCCGACAAAACGCGCAGAAGCATTAAATGAGGCGCAATTACCAGTATTTTTTACTGGAGGTAATTATGAGGGTAGGTACGCACCAAAAAAAAGAAGGGGAGAAAAGAAGATAAATATTTATGAGTTATGAGTACAAAACAAAAGAGAAAACGGAGGAGACGACAGTACTTTGGATCACCAACGATTCACACTGATAATCCAATACTGGGGGGACATGTTCGCGTATATGGCCGCTCAGCCATATCCACGTGCCAGTCATCTTCTAGAAACAAGATTGGCCGTACGGCCCACCTACCAAGCGCAAGTCTAGAGGGAATCCTCGAAGGTGGTGTCAGTGCATGGGGAAGGAACGACACACCCTATTATCCAGTGGATACTCGCCTGGCGCTCGGATAGAAGGCTCATCCACCTGCACACCTCAAAAGCAGGACATATTCCCTCGGGAACAAACGATGCATCCTTTTACCCAGACGCCTCGCATAGCCTGCTGGACCAAAGCTCGGCCTATCAGGTCACAAGGCTCAAGGAGTGTGATAGGTGTGTAAACACCCATCCTTTTTACCACTTAATTACAAGAATAACCGAGCCAAAACGTGTATTTTATGTCTTTTATGTCGGAATTATGCGTGGCTTGTGTTTTTGTTGTGATTTAGGACGAAAAGGTGAAAAATGGAGAAAACACGGGTATTCACGGGCTTTTTTTGAAGAAAAAGATGAAAGACGAAGTCAAGAAGTCAAGAGTGCAAAAAGAACGGAAGTCCAAGACCAATTCTGAAGATTTATCAAAGAAAAAGTCAAAAGACGGAAGTTTATCAAAAGCCGAAAAACTCAAGTATAATTTATTGAAGAATTATAAGACGAGTTCAAAGAAATCCCGAGCCAAAAGTCATTAAAGTCCAATATTAAAGAAGATTTAAAGGCTTAAGGACTAATGGTGCAATTAACAAAGAGATTAAGAAGGAAGGACTAAGCATGCAATTAAGGAGAAAGGAAAGAGGGGAGGAAGCTTCCTAAGCACCCCTTAATCCTCCCCTATATATAGTCATTAGGATTAATCTTTTCATTTTTGTTGGCTAGAGTGACACTAGTTCTTCCACATTTTAATTACTTGCACATTTACTTTTCATGTCAATTTAAATACATTGTCTTGCACTTTTAATACCTTTAATTTCCAAGTAAGTGTTCTTTAATTTTCTTGTTTTAATCTCTCATTCTACCTTTCTTTCTTTGCTTGATCTTTATAATTATGTGTTTATTATCTTGCTTATTTGATTAAAGGTTATGTTTTTATGCTTTTGATTGTTTTGGATTATTGATTTTATAGCTTATTTGTTTTCATCTTAAAGTTTCTTAAGTTTTTATAAAAGTTATTATTATATAAAGTTTGTTTTTCGTAAACCTTTTTCATTTCGTGGTTTAAAAGTCTTTAAATTTCAGCTTAATAGCTTTTTCTTATACGGTTCTGATTAGGAGTTTAGGTATGAGCTTATTTGGTTTCTAGCTTATTCGTACTAGCTTATTTTCGTTTCTATTAACTGTATTCCGACCATAGTGATCGGAATAGGGTTTCATATTCCGACCATAGCTTCATTGCTTGGTCGGAAAAGGGCTTTAACATTCCGATTGGGAGGTTTGTGGTATTCCGATCAGAGGTACTAGTGGTATTCCGATCAGGTTAAGTGGTGACAGCATTCCGATTGGTAATCCACTCTTCATTCCGACCAAGAGGTAAGTTCATCATTCCGATTTAGGGTTTGTTTGGATATTCCGATCAAGGTTTGGTGACAGCATTCCGATTGGTGATTCCGATCAATTTTCCGATCTGAAAGGTGGGCATATTCCGATCAGCATTCCGATCAGGTGGTAAATGCATTCCGATCGGAATGTATTCCGATGGTAGGGTTGTTGTCATATTTTGTCTTGTTTAATTTTTAAGTTTACATTTTAATACTTTGTCATTTTAATTTTTGTCACGCTTTAACTTTAAGTCACTTAATTTCTCGTCATTTATTTTTTAGTTATTTACTTTTCAACGGTTTAATATTGCACCCTTTACTTTTAATTAGACTTAGATTTTATTTTAACGCCTCATTTTATTTTAACGCCCTTTTAATTAACGTCATTTACTTTAATTGTTTTGCACCTTTTTATTTAAAATCAACCAAAAATATTTGTTTCACCAAAAACAATAGAGTCATACTTAGAATCGGAAATCAATTCGTTAAGATACCGAGAACTTGAACTTTAATTTTTATACGGGGTGTCAAAAGCCTTGTATCAAATGGCGCCGATTCCGGCTCTTTTCGTAAAGATTAACGGTTTTCTGTGAGAGACGCGTTGCTTTTTGGGATCCGTTCACTTGTGAGCGTTATTTTGTTGCTTAAAAAAAATTCAAAAAACCATAAAAATTAAAAATTGATAAAAATCCATAAAAATTAAAAATTTCAAAAATCCAAAAAGATTTTATTTTTATTGTGTATATATGTTCTCTTTGCGTTTGGTATTGTTTTCTTTTGTCTTTGTAGGTGTATGCGTACTAGATCTTCTAATTATCAAGAGCTCGAGACTCGAGAAGATTTAAGTATGTCAGGTGTTAACAACAACAATAACCCACCGCACCTCAATAATAACAACAATGTTCTTCCACAGCCCGATCTTCGGACAATGGAGGAGCTTTGTCAACCTACCATGTTTGGACGAGGAGGACCGATTGCGCCGATGCAAATCACGGCTCCGGAGTTTTCGTTGAAGCACCACATGATTCAGCAAGTGCAAACTAATCCATTTAGAGGAATGCCTGATGATGATGCCAACAAACACCTCGACAAGTTCATACAATCACTCAAAGCATGAAGTTGCCTGGTGCCACAATGGATGTTCTACGCCTACAACTCTTCCCACATACTTTATCACATCACGCCGAGAAATGGTTTGATCGTATTCCAAAGAATTCTATTCACACTTGGGATGACATGACTCAACGTTTTTTGTCGCGCTATTTTCCACCATCCATGGTCACGAGCCTTCGCAATCAAATCAGCCGTTTCATGCAAGACCTTGATGAATCTCTTTTTTATGCTTGGGAAAGATATAATGTCTTGATTGATCGATGTCCAAACCACAACATGCTCCCTGTCACATTGATTGATACTTTCTACAACGGATTGACTTTTCGTGATCGTGATACGATTAATGCAGCCGCCGGTGGCACATTCATGAAAAGGAGACCCGAGGAGTGTAGAGAGTTAATTGAGAACATGACTACTCACCACAAAAATTGGGATTCCTCCGCTTCTTCAAGGAACAACCCGAGAGTCAATGTTTCCTCTACTTCAGCAAACCCTGATATGACCGAACTCACCCGCATGATGACTGAAATGAGCAAAAGTATCTTGCTTCTCGCTTCAAACCAACAACAACAAGTTAAAGCGGTTGCACCTTCTTGTGAAACATGCGACGGTCCTCACTCATACACCGATTGTCCTTCAACTCAAGGAAATCCGGAAAATGTGTATGCAGCTTATGGTAATTATTCACCGAAAAATTACCAAGCTCGACAACAAGGGGATAGAAATCTGATGAGTTACCGATCAAACAATTACCTTTCACCCGTTTTTTCTCCTCAAAACCAAAACCCCGCCAACAACTACAATAGAAGCAACCAAATCCCACCAAGAGCTTCTAATCCTTATCACCCACCCGCTCAACAAACCCCACCCATTAACCCCGATGTTGAAGCCATAATGAGAACCCAAGGTGAGCAAATCAAGAATCTGCAGAGTCAAATTATCAATCTTAAAGGAGATATTACCAAGCAAGGAAATGAGATAAGATCCGAGCTTCGAGATAATATCCAATCCTCCTTCAGCAATTAAACAAATGATTTGAAGAATATGTTGGCTAGTTTCTTGCCCGCAGCTCAACCTTCTACTGCAAGTTCTCTACCTTCAAACACCGTCACCAATCCGCGAGCAAATGTGAGTGCTATTACTACCCGTAGTGGAGTAACCATAATAGGACCACCAATCCCACCCCCATCATCTACACCTCCTCCACCACCGTTTATCCCTACTCCTCCTACACCTAGTATTAGTGCACCATTACCGTCTCTGCCTCGTCATGACGATGCACCTAGGAAGGACCCTTCAACATCTCAACCTTTACTTGCTACACCTTCTACACCTTCACCACCCAAACCCAATATCCCATATCCTTCACGTTTAGGCAAGACCAACGAGCTAACCAAGAATGGCTGTCAAGTGTCAAGCTATATGAAGATGCTCTCTCAAGTGAACATCAACATTAGCCTTGTTGAAGCACTTGTCCACATGCCGAAATTTGTCAAAGTATTCAAGGAATTGCTTAGCAAGAAGGAGAAGCTTATTGAGCTCACCAACACACGCTTAAATGAAAACTGCTCTGCAGTTATTCTTAAAGAACTTCCGGAAAAGCTTGGAGATCCCGGTCGTTTTGTGTTGCCGTGCATTTTCAACAAAACCGAAGAATTTACTGCCCTTGCTGATCTCGGAGCCAGTATTAATTTGATGCCATTGAGTGTTTGGAAAACACTATCATTACCCGACCTCACTCTAACGAAGATGACTCTTGAACTTGCAAATCGCACTCTCGCTTACCCCGTTGGTATAGCCGAAGACGTGTTCATTAAAGTTGGCACATTTACTTTCCCGGTCGACTTTGTGGTTGTTGATTATGAAATGGACCCTCGTATTCCGTTAATACTTGGTCGGCCATTCTTGAGAACCGGACGAGCTTTAGTTGATGTAGCCGAAGGTGAGTTAATCTTAAGAGTCGGGAATGATGCACAAGTTTTAAAAATGGGGAAGCTTACAAGCAAATCCTTTGGAAGAGAATCCGTGAATATGATTAATGTGCTTGATGATTTTGTCGTCTACAACAATCCTCTATTCGACTCTTGCATTGATAATCCAATATTTCAAGACGATGTGAATGATTCTCTATCCAATTTGGACGCTTCTCCCATTTATGATTCTCCACCGATCTTTGATGCTTATGATGATGATTCTAGCTCAGATTCGGATGATTATGATGACCTTACCTCCGAGTATCCCGACCTGCCCACGTATGATGATTTCGATGAGGCTGATACTCTTTCGAGCGATTCTTCACATGATGAAGATCCTCCGCCATCAATCGATCCTACTTTGGACGATTACTCATTTGAGGAAGATTTCTCTACGTTTCTCAACACATACTTCCCTCATGAGAGTGATGCTCCTCCTTTTGATTTTGAAGACTATCGTCTTGATCCTACTTTGGATTTGAAGAACATTCTTTCAAAGGAGAAGAAACCGGTCGACACCAATATCCGCAGCACATATGATTTAACACCTCTTTGTCCACCTTCTGAGGACGAGGTTGTGCATCTTCTTCGCGGATCTTCTTCACACTCTTCTGAGCCTAAATGCTATTTTCCCCTAAAGTAAAAGGTGTTCGACCCCGGTATCGATATTCTGCAACCATCTCAGTATCCACCTGATGAAATAAAAGGAAATATCTTTCGAACTTATGGAAATCTGCTTGCACCACTTCACCCTTGCTCCCACCGTGCTCCATCATTGCTTAAGGGAACCTTGCCTACTCTTCTTTGGCTTGCCTTGTTCGCCTTAAGCTTGTGCTATTTGATGGACGAAAACTATGTCTTTGATCCTGGTGGATATGTTTCATGCTTCTTCCTATGATGATCAAGGTCGAGTCAGGCTCATGACTCGGTAATCAAAAATCAAGCGCTTCTTGGGAGGCAACCCATGTATCTATCTTTTCGCTTTCTTTATCATAAGTGTAGGGGAGACCCGTTGGTTTGCTATTTCCTCTCCTCTCTTAATCAGGGATTCGAGCGCTCAATGATCCACTCTTGATGCTTCTTGACGACCCGTGATTCCGTGTTCCATCTTCCTGGTTCTATCCTAAACTCTTTTCGATTCACTATTTTATATCTTCTCAATATTAATATAGGAATCTCTTTAGTTGTCCTTTCCTTAGCAAGATTTAAACAAAGTGCACAATGTCCTAAGTGTAGGGGAGTTTACTCCCACATGCTTAAACATTGAGGACAATGTTTATGTTAAGTGTAGGGGGGACTTCTATCGAAGTTAAGTGGTCCTTTCCTTGTTTTGTCCTCATTTTGACCGGAAAATCAATTTTTCGACATTTTTCAAAATTTTTGATCTATTTTGGCCTATTAGTTTTTACCTTTATATAGTTATTTTCTTTCCTTATTAGAATAAATGTTTAATAAAGTGGTTTTAATTTTTAAACGTTGTGAATCTTTTGACTCAACCCGAGTTTACTTATCTAAAGTTACTCTAGCTAGTATCCTTAACGTGTTTAAATCAAGTTTTGCTAGGCTTTTATATAGGGAGCTATAAAACGCGAAAGTCTTAACTCTCACGGGTTAAGAACAAGAACTTTTCGCAAGTTCCTATAATTGATCCTAGAGAGTCGTTTATCAAGGGAACTTTAAAATGCGATTTCTAAACTTGAAAAAGTCTAAGAGTTTGCAAGATCCTATAGGCGACTCGAAAACCCAAAACTTTGATTTAATAGGCTAAGCATCCACGAGTCTCATTCCTTGAGATTTTAAACTGTGGAGAACGAGAGATGATAGAGCCAATTATAAGTTTGGTATTCTTTCGTGAATTTATGTGAGTTAATTATAAGCCTATTCTCCCATCGCTTGCTAATAAATTTATCTGCAATAAATAAGGTTGTACGATTTGAAAAGTTACTTAGCTTCTAGCCCAAGATCGTTTAAAAGTTGCTCGGTATGGATTAGAGTTCATAGCCAAGGCATAACTTATTGAAGCGGGATGCGAAGATTGGCGAGTCCAAAAAGGTCCTAACAAGGCATGAGGGCTATATTTTGTTGCTAAAGATCCAAAGTGATGTGAAGAATCATTTATCGAAAATCAATATGAAGGATCGAGACACACGACGAAAAGCAAAAACTCCCCAAAAGTCATGGAGAAGTGTATCCGAAAAGACCCTAGCAAGGTATGAGGATAAATAGATCCAAGTCATAAAAGGAGGCGGATCGTTGTATATCAAAGTCCAAAATAAAGATTGGAGAAAAATGAAGAAGTCGTGGTCCAAGTATGAATCTCTCAAAACTTCAAGTAAAGAAATTCCATTATGAAGAGAAGACCATAATTTCATGAACGTCTCTCAAGGTTTGAAGTATGAAGTCGCTGCCAAATATCGGTCCGAGAAAGGTCTCAAATCACGAAGCGAGTTATGCCAAGATATGAACTTTATGAGGTCCCGAGAAGCAGTTTTAAAAGATTTTGTCCTTTAGCTAACTATTGATTAAATCGTTCACTTTATTTTCGGCCTAATAAACTATCGAAATAAGTCCACAATGCATCCTCGTGATCATTCAAGACAATAATAAAATATAAGAGATACACCTAGGAATAAGGGAGTCTAAGTGAGTAATTGGCCCACATGAGTTCATGTTAGTTTGCTAACTTATAATAACAATGATCTCGTTTTTAAGCTTGGTTTGGAGAAAGTGAAAACTTGAGGATGATGATTATTCATAACACTTCCAAAACCCAAGGTATGCTTTTTGATTTCTTTACTTTGAAAGTTTATAGTTTTCTATCTCTTTAATAAAGGGCACTATGGATTGATTATGATGAAAAGTGTAAACGTGCTTTGTAACTAATGCATTGCATGAGGACATTGCAATGGTCAAGTGTAGGGGATTTGATAGGTGTGTAAACACCCATCCTTTTTACCACTTAATTACAATAATAACCGAGCCAAAACGTGTATTTTATGTCTTTTATGTCAAAGTTATGCGTGGTTTGTGTTTTTGTTGTGATTTAGGACGAAAAGGTGAAAAATGGAGAAAACACGGGCATTCACGGGCTTTTATTGAAGAAAAAGATGAAAGACGAAGTCAAGAAGTCAAGATTGCAAAAATAACGGAAGTCCAAGACCAATTCTGAAGATTTATCGAAGAAAAAGTCAAAAGACGGAAGTTTATCAAAAGCCGAAAAACTCAAGTCTAATTTATTGAAGAATTAAAAGACGAGTTCAAAGAAATCCCGAGCCAAAAGTCATTAAAGTCCAAGATTAAAGAAGATTTAAAGGCTTAAGGACTAATGGTGCAATTAACAAAGAGATTAAGAAGGAAGGACTAAGCATGCAATTAAGGAGAAAGGAAAGAGGGGAGGAAGCTTCCTAAGCACCCCTTAATCCTCCCCAATATATAGTCATTAGGATTAATCTTTTCATTTTTGTTGGCTAGAGTGACACTAGTTCTTCCACCTTTTAATTACTTGCACATTTACTTTTCATGTCAATTTAAATACATTGTCTTGCACTTTTAATTCCTTTAATTTCCAAGTAAGTGTTCTTTAATTTTCTTGTTTTAATCTCTCATTCTACCTTTCTTTCTTTGCTTGATCTTTATGATTATGTGTTTATTATCTTGCTTATTTGATTAAAGGTTATGTTTTTATGCTTTTGATTGTTTTAGATTATTGATTTTATAGCTTATTTGTTTTCATCTTAAAGTTTCTTAAGTTTTTATAAAAGTTATTATTATATAAAGTTTGTTTTTCGTAAACCTTTTTCATTTCGTGGTTTAAAAGTCTTTAAATTTCAGCTTAATAGCTTTTTCTTATACGGTTCTGATTAGGAGTTTAAGTCTGAGCTTATTTGGTTTCTAGCTTATTCGTACTAGCTTATTTTCGTTTCTCTTAACTGTATTCCCACCATAGTGATCGGAATAGGGTTTCACATTCCGACCATAGCTTCATTGCTTGGTCGGAAAAGGGCTTTAACATTCCGATTGGGAGGTTTGTGGTATTCCGATCAGAGGTACTAGTGGTATTCCGATCAGGTTAAGTGGTGACAGCATTCCGATTGGTAATCCACTCTTCATTCCGACCAAGAGGTAAGTTCATCATTCCGATTTAGGGTTTGTTTGGATATTTCGATCAAGGTTTGGTGACAGCATTCTGATTGGTGATTCTGATCAATTTTCCGATCTGAAAGGTGGGCATATTCCGATCAGCATTCCGATCAGGTGGTAAATGCATTCCGATCGGAATGTATTCCGATGGTAGGGTTGTTGTCATATTTTGTCTTGTTTAATTTTTAAGTTTACATTTTAATACTTTGTCATTTTAATTTTCGTCACCCTTTAACTTTAAGTCACTTAATTTCTCGTCATTTATTTTTTAGTTATTTACTTTTCAACGTTTTAATATTGCACCCTTTACTTTTAATTAGACTTAGATTTTATTTTAACGCCTCATTTTATTTTAACGCCCTTTTAATTAACGTCATTTATTTTAATTGTTTTGCACCTTTTTATTTAAAATCAACCAAAAATATTTGTTTCACCAAAAACAATAGAGTCATACTTAGAATCGGAAATCAATTCGTTAAGATACCGAGAACTTGAACTTTAATTTTTATACGGGGTGTCAAAAGCCTTGTATCAGAGTGCTACCTCCAAGGAGCTACAGTCCGCTACTATGTTCTCAACACTATAAATACCCCTCATTCAATGTAAATCATACATTCTCTCACACAGACATTTATTACACACACTACATTGGTCATTCAGCTCTACATATTATTGGCCATCCGGCTCAATCAGATTCTTACTCTCACACCAGAGTTGGTCTCGGGCCTCCCACCCGAGGCGAGCTAACGTGTGTTACTTTCTTATAGGCTTGTGGAGAGGAAGACCCAGACGGCCCAGAGGCATTCTCGGCCCACTTAGTGGCCAGCGGACTTTTGCATCTACAACGTCCATTAGAATTTCCTTTATGTTTTATATAATTTATATATTATGATTGAATAATACAATAGACGTGTGGATTTTCTATCACCAGACCTAATCGGTCATCAAACTGCTATTTTTATGCCACCTCATCAAATCTCTCTATCTTTGTCATAAAAAAATTAATCGATCACAATCACTTGCCACTTCTATACCACCCCATCAAATCTCTCCATCTCTTTCATCAAAAACTAATCGGTGACGACCACCATAAGCCGCCACCTTTATGCTACCTATCAAATCTTCTACAATCTCTATCACTCCTATCAAAATCTAATCTTCATTTTTCAAGCTATCTCATGCTATCCGCGCATTATCATCGAATCATGTTTTTTTCATTATGATGAATGTTGAATGCACGTTTTTATAGGGTCAAGTCCATATATTATTAATTTACTTTCAAATTTTACATATCAAGTTAACAAATGTCAGATATTACTAATATCGTCATTAAATTTTCAAATTTGTTCCAATATAGATAATATGACAGCTTGGTGTCGATCAAAATGTTGATCATTTTTCTAGTCTTAACCGACACCAAACGGTCATATTACCTATATTGGAACAAATTTGAAAGTTTAATGTTGATATTAATAATATATAAAGTTCGTTACCTGGATGTGTAAAAGTTAGAACATAAGTTACTAATATATGGATTTTTTTTATCGCAATGTATTTTTTTCTTTTTTGTTTGTTATCATAAGGGTGTAGATTTTTTTTATCGCAATGTATTTTTTTCTTTGTTGTTTGTTATCATAAGGGTGTAATTATTGTTACTGAATGGTTGTCCTATTAAGTTAGATTTTTTTTCATTTTCTTATAAAAGAAGTTTGAAGCCATTTCACAACTCTACTTAAGTAAAGCACATGATTACAACAAGCGTCGTCCTATCAAGTTTCTCACAAGTATTAGAGAGCTTTCACTTCTAAATATTTCTTGTCCTTCGTAATGTTAGACAACAACTGAATCGTTCGAAGACCTCCCGTTACAACTACGGGGAGTATTAGACGAGATTAGATTAGTCGGTCCAAACCCATTTATGAGCTTAGGGTCCAATAGGGTATCCTTTATGTTTTATGTAATATATATATTATGATTGAATAATACAATATACATGTGAGATTTTATATCATCTAACATTCTTGACCTGATTTTTCTAAAATCCTCATACCTAATTCGTCTGTATGTATTCTATACGACATTGGGGCATTCTTTGCACCAACTTTTGTCCAAAATGGCTAAAAGCAATAGGTACGTGTAAAACCGCATAACATATCCTAGCAAAGCACGTTGTGAACGAAAAAAACTAAATAAAATCTAAGTGTAACATTAAAGTTATCTTTTAATCGTAAACAAAAATTATAAATTTCTCTAGATTAAAAAATATAGGTGTTGAGTACTCGGTACATTTTATATTCGCAAAATTTATTTCAAAATATCTATTATATCTAAATTTTGTGCCTTCGAATTGAATGAGGAGATGCTCATATATGTGAAATCTTTATAATTATACACAATTGATGAGATCGTGAAAGAATACCAACGGTCATGAAGTTACAACAACCAACAATTACAACCTCGAGGATTTTGAATGCCATGAACCAAGTATTAATCACACAGACTATATTTATTGTCTAACGCTTTCAACTTCTTCTTTGGAGAATTTATACTTTTATAAATATCACAATCCACCAGAGATCGCCACAGCCACAACGTTGCAAAAAACGCATCGGTAGATCAAGGTGTTAGTCTAGGTGGCGGTGATATAGTTAAAATGCACCGGAAGATGTTTTCACTTGATCATGATAGTTTGTAATTTACCAAATCTACACGTTCGTATCGTTGCTCTTTATTAGAGTATAAGGTATCGTAAGCTATGGCTCAAGCCATTCTTAAAAACGTCACTTGATAGCACGAGTTACACACCGCACCTCGTGTTTTTGAGTGCTGAGTCACCACCACCACACCAAATGGTTTCTAAAAACGCTAGAAAATGCCAAGCGGTGACACGACAAGGGTACCATGTGTTGCGTTGTGGCATTTTGAAGTTTTCGATTTTATTTATCTTTCCAAATTTTTGTAATGTTATGGAACAAGAGGTGTTTTTGAGGTTATAGTGAATTGTGGTGTTATGAAAAAAAGTGATCACGTGACATTACTTTTTATCCATGACATAAGCAGAAACATATTTAGATACCTAATGCTTTTATAATTATTATCACATTTTCATACTATAGTTAAAACATACTATTGTGATTTATGGATAATTATAAGCATAAGTACAAAATATAAGCAATCTTGAACCGAATAAATGTATGAAATAACAAAATTATCAAAACCACAAAATTAAAACAAAACGCTGATTTGAAAAGACAAGAAAATACTTTTCTTTCTGGTTTTTTTTGACGTTCCGTTTCAGTGCCTTGCACAAGCATATTTACATACACCATAACACCAACATACACGAAACTTACGCACTCAAACCAAAATGGGGGCATCTTCCGAGTTTGCATGCCTCGTGTTCATAATCATTATTATATATTCTTAACTCTAGCCGACAAAATGTTTACATGTCTTGCGGTATAATGATCATATATTACATTTTTTTGGACACATTACATCTTATGATATACATAAATTAAGTTTTAGGTTATTTTGGGATGTTTGGTTAAGTTTATATATTGGGTTTATATAATGTTATATAAGTCATTTATGGCATATATATAATAAATTTATAATCGTTATTCAAGTGTTTGGTTTAGCTTATATAGTTAATAAGTGATATGAGCTAAAATACTCATATCAATTATATCAGTAAACAATGAATATATGCATATGTATAAATATTGCCTTGTATTCGTTTGTTTGTCGTTTGATGTGTGTATGTACCGAAGTTCGCGGAAACTGACAAAATCGGCACGAGTTTGAAGAAAAGATCGACAAAGCCAAATTCAAGCTCGATTTTAGTGGATTTAATCTTTTATGAAGACAAATGGGCTTGTGGGTCCCACATTTGGACTAATGGGCTAAAAAGCCCATTAGTAAAACAAGTTGAAATGTGTATAGTTGAAGTTCGTTTTTCTCAGTTCTTAACAAATTGAAAGTCCTAACAAGATCGAGTTTGTAATTGTTTTTGGTTGGTAAAGTATTTGGATATTCTATAGCTAATTCAAACAAAGCCTTGCTAAAATGAAAAATATAGTCTACTTATACGTAAAACAAAGTGCACAAACCAAGTTTTTATTCAATTAAAATGCTAAAATGTAAATTCTACAAAATATAAGGACTGAAAATGTATATTCTATGAAATGTAAATGCCAAAAATATAAAGTCAACAAGTCTAGGGACTAACTATGCAAAATCAGTTAACTAAATGGACTCAAAGTGAAAATTTAGCAAACAATGTAACTAATTTTAACTAATTTGAAAACTGAATAACCATTTTTGAACAAACTTGAAAATACAAGGATTAAACTTTTGCAAAACCTAATAAGTTGGAAGATTAGCCTGAATTAGAGACTGTTTAACACTCTAGGGACTAAAAGGCAAATTTCAAAAGTTTTTAACCAAAAACGGGTTAAGAACAATAATAAGCTCGTTTGAGCTCGTTTCTTAACCAAATAAGCTCAAACCACTTTCAAATGACTTAAAATCAAAATTAAGCTAGACCTGTCCAAGGAATTAAGCTAAATCTATCTAAAACTCTGATAAGCAACTTCTAATAAGCTCAAAATAAGCTAACTGATAAGCTACACATGCACTACTTGATTTTATTAAAGAAACTTGTTAAACAGCTCAAAAGAAGAATGGGAAATCTAGTTTCAAAGAAAATGACCGAGTAATAAGCTCTAAAATTGAAAATAAGCTAAAATGAGCTTATGTTGACTTTTGTTGACCAGATTTTTCAAAAAGTTCAAATTCTCAAAACCTACTCAGGAACAATTTTTGGATAGAAATATGAAAGAAAATAAGCAAGTTTATGTAGTGGAAATGGAGATATGAGAAATAAGTCCATGTTTTATCACAGGGAATTGAAAATGCTCTTATGCTTATTCAAATGCTTATTACTCACTCAAAACTAGATATTGTATAATTTCCTTCTACACACTAAAACTTCATATATTGAATGAAAAATGAGAACTGGTTTCAAAGGATTTCATCAAGAAACAAAGAATTGCTAAGCAAATGAAATCATGAACTTTCTGAAAACTTTCTTGATAAAAACTGGCCCAAACCTTTTTGTGTACCAATTGCCTTTTTGACCAAATCCTTGACTTAAAAATGACTGAAATCTTATTGCTATGACTATATGACTTGAAATGAACCAATATGATCCAAATTCTAACACTTTAAAACAACTAGTAAGCTATTCCCAAACACTACTTATCTGAACTTGAACAAACTTTTATGAAGAGATTTTAGGAAATTGGCTAAGCTGAGTGAAAAGCAATATCAGAA
The DNA here is from genome assembly GCA_025667525.1 of Glebionis coronaria. Classification (NCBI taxonomy): domain Eukaryota; kingdom Viridiplantae; phylum Streptophyta; class Magnoliopsida; order Asterales; family Asteraceae; genus Glebionis; species Glebionis coronaria. The sequence goes on along the minus strand of CM046882.1, from coordinate 364,957,776 downwards.
CAAGTTTATTAGCTAGAATGGAGTGAAAAGTAACCAAAATCAAACAGTACAACAAGCTAAAACTCAATATGACTAGTTAAGCTAAAATGACTGATTAAGCTGAAAAACAGGACTAGTACAAGAGTAATAAGCAAGTATAAAGCTACAATAAGCTACTCAAACACTGAAATCAGATCAACTACTAGCTAAACACCGTTTATCATGCAGTCAAATAGGATTTAGCTAGGTATGAAGCATGCAACCAACAATTCAGTGGAATAAAAATATGAACATGTACACCTTATAGCTTAAGCCTCCATTGGGGAGTAGAGAAGCGCTGAGCTTTCTAAGCTAGTGCTAACCACCACCTTAGCACTAGATACAACCAAACATCTACAAATCAGCAACTATCATCACCATAATCTCCATTAATGAACTGGAAAGCTCCAAAATCAACTAGGACTGCAACTGAAATGAACTGAACAGGATCAACAGCTACAATCTTCTTAATCAGCTAATCATGATTAAATGGTGATCATAACTAGCTAATAACAGCAACAAAGTAACAGAATGCAGGATATGAACAGTAATGAAGGAAGATGAAAGTGAATTTTTATTGATTGAATTGAAAAGGTAGTTACAAGGTTGGTAAATTGGTTACAACTACTAACAGACTCAAGAGTTTGTCAGACTCTTGAGTTGTTATGCTAAAAACTAACAGAGATGTGAGAAAACTAAAAGTATGTGTGTTTTCACACTTTTCTACATTACAAGAAATGAAGGCTAATCTAGGGTATTTATAGAATGTAGATGTGAAGTAGTTGGGGATTGTGACATGTCAAAACCAATCAAAAGCTTCCATGTGGACAATTCTGCATAATTGAATTTGCAGGTGAAGAACACTTTTGGGGATTTTTGATTGAGATGTTGTCATGTTAATTGAGTTGTATGGTTGTATTCCTCTCTCAAAAACGATCACTTTTCATGTTTATATCATCTTCTGAAACACATCCTAGCTCAAACCCGTTCCTGGCAAATTTCATTGAAGAAGATGACACATGGCACTTTCTGATTTGTTAAGAGAGAAGCATACGGATTGCTATCCAAAGTGGATAAAAGGATTATTTCATGGCGTGTTTCTATTGGTGGAGAACTGAAGTAGTGCGATGCACTGTTTAGATTTGGTATTTAATTGCTGGCGGCGCTAGTGGGAATTAATTAAGCTGAGTTGGTGATCCATGTATCCCATTTCTTGCACTCTCATTGGCCCAAAGCATTTGACACGGATTGAACTTGAAATGAATTTACAAAGTTGGCAGAAATAGTCCCTTGACTTGGCAGATTGAATTTTTGAGCTATATTCTTCATTTCTTTGACAATTTCAGTCCTTCAACTTGCATTTTTAAACATTTAAGCCCTTTGACTTGGTTGACTTGAGAGTTGACCATGTTTGACTTTGATCTTGACTTTGACAAATTACACTTTTGGTCCTTCATTTTTGGCAGATTGTCAAGATAGGTCCTTTGTCTTTAAAGTCTTGTCACTTTTGATCCTTATTTTTCTTTTTCATCCAATTAACTTGATTTTTCCTTTGTTTGCTTGAAATTGCATCCTTCTTACCTATTTTTACACAAACACAAAACATACCACATAATTCCGCTGTATAGCACACATTTAGGTATTTTTCTTGTGTTTTAGGGTGATTTGTTGATAAATTGATATGAGTTTTTGCTTATATCAAATCCCCTACACTTGAACATTGTCATGTCATCATGCAATGCTATATTTTAAAGCACAAGTTTACATTTTCCTCATAATTAATCCACCTTGGCCATTATGGAATGCATCTACACTACTCTACATTATATGATGCATGATTTTGATTTTTAACAATGCAATGAACAAAATACAATTCTATCTATATCTTTTTGGTTTTTCTTAAAATGGTTTGATGGAAATAACTCATAAAGAAATCAATGACTTGGATTAGGGCTTGGGTACCATGGACATTTATCACCCTCAAGTTTCACTTTCCCCATACCAAGCTTAAAAATGGGATCATTGTATTCACAAGTAAAAAGTGCATCAACTTATTCATGACAATTAAATGTGGAACCAGTTATTATTTGAGCAAATTGCTTGTGGGCAAATTTGTCATTTATTTCAAGTGTGAAGTATAAGAAATGCAAAATCCAAAAATAAGGAAGCACGGTTTTAATCCTAAGTAATCCTCTCATCCATTACTTGAAAAACCGCTCACAATTAATATAAGTTCGTTTCAAGAATAATAAGTCATTCGCCTTATGTGTAAAATCCACATGTCATGCTTTCATAAGTAGCTACACACTCGCTAAGGAAAGAAAAATAAAACTCACGCAATAATTTACATCCGCCATCTTTTTGAGACTTTGGATCTTCAACCCCGCAACCCGTCAAGGTAATATTGGATTGGAGCAATCTATTGAATCCCCGCAACCCGTCAAGGTAATATTGGAACTCAATAGTCACTATAATTAACACCACACTGCCCCTCTTGGGAGTCTTGTATATATATTTTTTTTCTTTTCTTTTCTTTTTCTCTTTTTTTTTTCTAGCCACTCATTTTTTTCATAAGCCGCTCTTATTTTTCTTTATTCCTCACTAAGAAAATTTAAAAGAATAAAAGGAAAAACACCCGCTAAATATTGAGCATGACATAAGTCTAGTACACATAAAACGTCCTAACTTAGAATCTTAAAACGTACTTATACCAACCATGAATGATTAGGCAAAAAGGCATAAGAGATTACAAACCGATTAAAACCGTTATTGATTATTTATTAACATATATACATGCGAAGAAAATAGAGGTAAAGAAGAGAAGGGTTTAGCCACAAGTAATTATCATGAAATTTATCTAGCCCTTTTATACTTGCTTCAACTCTATCATTTCCCATTCTCCACAAATTTAAAATCTCAAATAATGAGACTAGTGAATGCTTAGCCTAATAAACCAATAAAGGTCTACATGGTTAAGGATACTAGCTAGAGAATGCTAAGATAAGCAAACTCGGGTTGAGTCAAAATATCCATGGCGGGCCTAATATGTCAAAGAAGTCTAAATTTGTTAAACCATGTTCTTACTATATTGTTTTTCTCTTTTTATATATTTTGATGAAAGATAAAAGAAAAGATATATACAATGCAAATGTGTTATGCAAATGAAAAATGATTAATGCAAAAATGATGAATGCATATTTTTGGTGGCCAAAGTAGATCAAAAATTTGGAAAATGTTTGAAAAATTAATTTTCCAATTTATCATGAAGGACAATGACAAGTTCTAGGTAAGGTCACTTCGATAGAAGACCCCCCTACACTTAAGCTAAACATTGTCCTCAATGTTTAAGAGCATGGAAGTATAAAAACTTCCCCCACACTTATGACAATGAATAGACTTTGCTTAACCCAAGTTAAGGAAAGGGCAACTATTGGTGAATTCATGTTTAAGCACAAGGTGTCAATGAAAGATCACAATAGTAACAAAGTGAACCGGATACAAGGGCCTCCTCCATAAGCTCCAAAGCATGAAATGAGTGAGCAACCCTACAAACAACATGAAGACAAAAGAATGTCTCCCCTACACTTATCTCCAATTCTATACCCTTATTGCTAACCTACAATACTCTAAACCTAGTTATACGATGCTTGAGTTAATGAGTCTCTAGCTCGACTCGTCCCCGGCAGCGGCGCCATTTGAAATGTGTATAGTTGAAGTTCGTTTTTCTCAGTTCTTAACAAATTGAAAGTCCTAACAAGATCGAGTTTTTAATTGTTTTTGGTTGGTAAAGTATTTGGATATTCTATAGCTAATTCAAACAAAGCCTTGCTAAAATGAAAAATATAGTCTACTTATACGTAAAACAAAGTGCACAAACCAAGTTTTTATTCAATTAAAATGCTAAAATATAAATTCTACAAAATATAAGGACTGAAAATGTAAATTCTATGAAATGTAAATGCCAAAAATATAAAGTCAACAAGTCTAGGGACTAACTATGCAAAATCAGTTAACTAAATGGACTCAAAGTGAAAATTTAGCAAACAAAGTAACTAATTTTAACTAATTTAAAAACTGAATAACCTTTTTTGAACAAACTTGAAAATACAAGGACTAAACTTTTGCAAAACCTAATAAGTTGGAAGATTAGCCTGAATTAGAGACTGTTTAACACTCTAGGGACTAAAAGGCAAATTTCAAAAGTTTTTAACCAAAAACGGGTTAAGAACAATAATAAGCTCGTTTGAGCTTGTTTCTTAACCAAATAAGCTCAAACCACTTTCAAATGACTTAAAATCAAAATTAAGCTAGACCTGTCCAAGGAATTAAGCTAAATCTATCTAAAACTCTGATAAGCAACTTCTAATAAGCTCAAAATAAGCTAACTGATAAGCAACACATGCACTACTTGATTTTATTAAAGAAACTTGTTAAACAGCTCAAAAGAAGAATGGGAAATCTAGTTTCAAAGAAAATGACCCAATAATAAGCTCTAAATTGAAAATAAGCTAAAATGAGCTTATGTTGACTTTTGTTGACCAGATTTTTCAAAAAGCTCAAATTCTCAAAACCTACTCAGGAACACTTTTTGGATAGAAATGTGAAAGAAAATCAGCAAGTTTATGAAGTGGAAATGGAGATATGAGAAATCAGTCCATGTTTTATCACAGGGAATTGAAAATGCTCTTATGCTTATTCAAATGCTTATTACTCACTCAAAACTAGATACTGTATAATTTCCTTCTACACACTAAAACTTCATATATTGAATGAAAAATGAGAACTGGTTTCAAAGGATTTCATCAAGAAACAAAGAATTGCTAAGCAAATGAAATCATGAACTTTCTAAAAACTTTCTTGATAAAAACTGACCCAAACCTTTTTGTGTACCAATTGCCTTTTTGACCAAATCCTTGACTTAAAAATGACTGAAATCTTATTGCTATGACTATATGACTTGAAATGAACCAATATGATCCAAATTCTAACACTTTAAAACAACTAGTAAGCTATTCCCAAACACTGCTTATCTGAACTTGAACAAACTTTTATGAAGAGATTTTAGGCAATTGGCTAAGCTGAGCGAAAAGCAATATCAGAACAAGTTTATTAGCTAGAATCGAGTGCAAAGTAATCACAATCAAACAGTACAACAAGCTAAAACTCAATATGACTAGTTAAGCTAAAATGACTGATTAAGCTGAAAAACAGGACTAGTACAAGACTAATAAGCAAGTATAAAGCTACAACAAGCTACTCAAACACTGAAATCAGATCAACTACTAGCTAAACACCTTTTATCATGCAGTCAAATAGGATTTAGCTAGGTATGAAGCATGCAACCAACAATTCAGTGGAACAAAAATATGAACATGTACACCTTCTAGCTTAAGCCTCCATTAGGGAGTAGAGAAGCGCTGAGCTTTCTAAGCTAGTGCTAACCACCACCTTAGCACTAGATACAACCAAACATCTACAAATCAGCAACTATCATCACCATAATCTCCATTAATGAACTGGAAAGCTCCAAAATCAACTAGGACTGCAACTGAAATGAACTGAACAGGATCAACAGCTACAATCTTCTTAATCGGCTAATCATGATCAAATGGTGATCATAACTAGCTAATAACAGCAACAAAATAACAGAATGCAGGATATGAACAGTAATGAAGGAAGATGAAAGTGAATTTTTATTGATTGAATTGGAAAGGTAGTTACCAGGTTGGTAAATTGGTTACAACTACTAACAGACTCAAGAGTTTGTCAGACTCTTGAGTTGTTATGCTAAAAACTAACAGAGATGAGAGAAAACTAAAAGTGTGTGTGTTTTCACACTTTTCTACATTACAAGAAATGAAGGCTAATCTAGGGTATTTATAGAATGCAGATGTGAAGTAGTTGGGGATTGTGATGTGTCAGAACCAATCAAAAGCTTCCACGTGGACAATTCTGCATAATTGAATTTGCAGGTGAAGAACACTTTTGGGGATTTTTGATTGAGATGTTGTCATGTTAATTGAGTTGTATGGTTGTATTCCTCTCTAAAAACGATCACTTTTCATGTTTATATCATCTTCTGAAACGCATCCTAACTCAAACCCGTTCCTGGCAAATTTCGTTGAAGAAGATGACACGTGGCACTTTCTGATTTGTTAAGAGAGAAGCACACGGATTGCTATCCAAAGTGGATAAAAGGATTATTGCATGGCGTGTTTCTATTGGTGGAGAACTGAAGTAGTGTGCTGCACTGTTTAGATTTGGTATTTAATTGCTGGCGGCGCTAGTGGGAATTAATTAAGCTGAGTTGGTGATCCTTGTATCCCATTTCTTGCACTTTCATTGGCCTAAAGCATTTGACACGGATTGAACTTGAAATGAATTTCCAAAGTTGGCAGAAATAGTCCCTTGACTTGGCAGATTGGACTTTTGAGCTATATTCTTCATTTCTTTGACAATTTCAGTCCTTCAACTTGCATTTTTAAACATTTAAGCCCTTTGACTTGGTTGACTTGATAGTTGACCATGTTTGACTTTGATCTTGACTTTGACAAATTACACTTTTGGTCCTTCATTTTTGGCAGATTGTCAAGATAGGTCCTTTGTCTTCAAAGTCTTGTCACTTTTGATCCTTCTTTGTCTTTTTCATCCAATTAACTTGATTCTTCCTTTGTTTGCTTGAAATTGCATCTTTCTTACCTATTTGTACACAAACACAAAACATACCACATAATTCCGCTTTATAGCACAAAGTTTAGGTATTTTTCTTGTGTTTTAGGGTGATTTGTTGATAATTTGATATGAGTTTTTGCTCATATCACAAGTTATCCATACTTTTTGGTTACTAAGCCCATTAAAGCCCAAGTTCATAAATCATTTGGGACGAATTGAGTTATTGGGCTACAAGCCCATACTAAATGAAAGGAACAAATCATGGGACTTAATACCCATTAGGTCAAATGATTTATAAGTGCTAAAAGTTAAATAAACTTCTCTGTCACACCATTTAACCAAAACATTCACCTCACGTTTATTAATTTTTCGATATTACCTATGTCACTCATATCTCTCTTTCACCCACCCAAATAAACACACACGTTTCATAACTCTCACATTCACTCACAAAATCCCTTCGATATTAACAAAGTAACTTCACCCCTCACCTCTCTCTTTCACCCCCAAAACCAAACCTGTAAAAAACACTATTCACCCCAAATTCTAAATAACAAAACCAATTTGGGGCTTTTAATTAATTAAAGCGCATGAGTTTACACGCGGCTTTAATTAATTCCCCTCTTAATCGGAGCTTGAAGATGGAGTTGATTTGGGTGACGTGGCTCTTTCCTTGAGTCTGATTGGTTGAGACAGTGCATCACCCCCCACTCCTCCAATCAAAACTTGCCACCTCATACTTAAACTAGCACAACTAGCACAACCCCTTGACACGTTGGCAATCCGTGTGCAATGGGTGTTATCTCAACTGTAGATCATGTTTAAGAAGAAAGAGAAGAAAGAAGATGCCATTTGGACGGCTGAGATCAAGAAATCTGCTCAACAAATCACCACCAAGGGCCTTGGGGGTTTTTATATCAAAAATTTTGGTGTGTCGTCGAATGTATATTAATTAGATACGTTATAGGGTAAACTTAGAAAATTACCTTTAGGAAAAAGTAATAGACTAAATTCACCAAAGACGAATTTAATTAAACACGTTGATGAACCAAGTTCATTGTACACGAAGATCTAGTGAATTTGAGATGTTTTGTTTTGATTTGGACAATTGATTCGAATGAGTTTTTTGGTTTTTATACTAAAATTAATCCTACAAATTAAAACCTAAGTGCATGAATCGTTTCCCATTATTTATTCTAAAAGACAATTATTAAAAAAATTAAGGCTATTTGAAAATTTAAACTATTTTAAAATCTATTTAAATTTAACTATTTAATTAAAATACTTTTACACTATTTAAAAATATATTTATGAAACTAATTTATTTAAGATCTAAATTAATTAAAATCTAATCATTTAAAAACTAATTTTTAATAACTAATTAAATTTCTAAAAAATTAATTAAATATTTTTTTTATTTTGTTTTTAATTTTTTTTATTTGTAAAATTTTATAAAAGAAAATTTGAAAAACTATTGATTTTAATTTATAAACTGAAAAAAACTATGAATATAAATTACTAAAAAGCTAACAGCCACTTGTTTATACTATATTAACTAAAACGTATGTAAGTAAACCAAAAAGCAAGCTAGTCGAGCTGGTTAAGTCATTTGACCCATGACCAGGAGGTCATGGCTTCGAGTCCCATTGAGGACATATTTTTTGTGGTTATTATTTTTGAACAAAAAAAAAATGAACCAGAGTCACAAGAGTGACTTGTATGTGGTGATAATTCCTTTTGACTGATAAAATCAGTTTAACACTAGCAGACCAATTGAGTCTGCTAGCCTATTTGAAACTCAGCAAAACAATTCATTCAGCAAGTATAATATATCAGTAGAATTAAACATCTATAGAAAACTAAACAAATCAGCAGCTAGCATACATATTATGACCAATCTCAGCAAATGTAATCAACTCAAACCAAAATCAAATCAGACATCTTAACTCAAAATTTCAGTAAGTCAATACTCTAAATGATAGCAGACATAGGTTCACTTCCAATAATCATACCGAAAGAAAACAGATCTAGATCCTATAATATGCAGTTATGAACACAAATCCAGCTAAAAGACAAAATCGGTACTCTCATATCAGTCAACCAATCTTTAACAGTGATTCTACAAACCTAAACTAACAACACGATTCAGCAGATCAGATTAACAGCTTTCTCAATTAGATTTCAGTCAAACAAAACTTCACAACCGAATAATTACTAACTCAAAATTATCACAAAATATTTAAACAAATGTTAGCACCAACAGTTCAATCAATCACAAGCAGTCTATAAAATGAGAGTAGCTTAAAACATAACACAGCTTATTCAGACAGTATTACAACAATCCAAGCACAATATATATCACTAGCTAAATAACATAAACAAATAACCGTGATCGATATAATCAACTAGCATGAACAGCTAAACTTAATCACATGAGCAAATTAATTAGAACATATTAAATAGAACATAAATTTAAAAGGATTTAAAACCTTTTGTAGAAACCTTTGAGAAGAAGAAGTGCGCTGAGCATTCTTAGAAAACCGGATAAACACCATCATTCATCATCGTTCGAACCATATGAACATTCAAACCATCAACCATAACTCAAACAACAGCTATTCTATAAACTTCCCAGTGGGGGAGAGTTTTTTCAATCTTACTTTTATTAATTAATTAAAGCTATTTAATTAACTTTAATCAACTAATATTCATATAATATCAAAACAGATTATAACAAGAATAATTATGATTCAATCAAAACAGTAAATTAACAAAAACAATTGAAACTCAAATCCACTTTTTATTAATCACGGAAAAATATTACAAAACCATTAAAAAGAAAATACAAATTATCCTAAACCTATTTTAACATTATAACTATAAGTAAAAAATGGAATGATTAAATTACAGAAATATGGGGTTTTTTATAGCCAACCCCCAAGGCCCTTGGTGGTGATTTGTTGAGCAGATTTCTTGATCTCAGTCGTCCAAATGGCATCTTCGTTCTTCTCTTTCTTCTTAAACATGATCTACGGTTGAGATAACACCCCTTGCACACGGATTGCCAACGTGTCAAGGGGTTGTGCTAGTTGTGCTAGTTTAAGTATGAGGTGGCAAGTTTTGATTGGAGGAGTGGGGGGTGATGCGCTGTCTCAACCAATCAAACTCAAGGAAAGAGCCACGTCACCCAAATCAACTCCATCTTCAAGATCCGATTAAGAGGGGAATTAATTAAAGCCGCGTGTAAACTCACGCGCTTTAATTAATTAAAAGCCCCAAATTGGTTTTGTTATTTAGGGTTTGGGGTAAATAGTGTTTTTTACAGGTTTAGTTTTGGGGGTGAAAGAGAGAGGTGATGGGTGAAGTTACGTTGTTAATATCGAAGGGATTTTGTGAGTGAATGTGAGAGTTATGAAATGTGTGTGTTTATTTGGGTGGGTGAAAGAGAGATATGAGTGACATAGGTAATATCGAAAAATTAATAAACGTGGGGTGAATGTTTTGTTAAATGGTGTGACAAAGAAGTTTCTTTAACTTTTAGCACTTATAAACCATTTGACCTAATGGGATATTAAGGCCCATGATTTGTTCCTTTCGTTTAGTATGGGCTTGTAGCCCAATAACTCAATTCGTCCCAAATGATTTATGAACTTGGGCTTTAATGGGCTTAGTAACCATAACGTATGGATAACTTGTTTTACTAATGGGTTTTTTTAGCCCATTAGTCCGAATGTGGGACCCACAAGCCCGTTTGTCTTCATAAAAGATTAAATCCACTAAAATCGAGCTTGAATTTGTCTTTGTCGATCTTTTCTTTAAACTCGTGCTGATTTTGCCGGTTTTCGCGAACTTCGGTACCTACACACATGAAACGACAAACAAACGAATACAAGGCAATATTTATACATTTAATGCATATATTCATTGTTTATTGATATAATTGATATGAGTATTTTAGCTCATATCAAACTCCCCATTGATAAGCAATTGTCGTGTCCTCACGCAATGATAAAATAAAACACTAACTACACTTTTATTCAACTTTATTTTGCAAAGACATAATGTAAAGCTTTCATTATTAGAAAAATAACTTTTAGGATCATATAACTCAAATAGATTCATCGTCCTCGACTTTTCACTTTCCATGTCAAGTGTAAAAATAAGATCATTGTCAATCATAAGCCCCAAAATTAAAACAACTCATACAAGTAATTTGTGTTAAACTCAATCTCCTATTATCCCTAATTGTATCTCAAGATTTTATTTGTCATTCACCCGTAGGCTCATTTGACTTATTTGATATTTATTAATCCAAAAATGAAGGTAAAAAACGGTGTAAACTCAACACAACCTAACCTCGACTTCAAAAACCGTTGTCACTAAAGAAAGCCCACATCAAGGATAACTTAACACGATTTGAGGGATAAATCCTCGGATCCGAAATTTGGCTAATAGGTCTACTTAAAAGCAAAAATAAAACCTCCAAAGTCAATTATGACTTTATTGATGGAGTTAGCAACAACTACATCATATCACCTTGTGGCTCTTTAAGATGCAATTGTGCTCCTTATTTAAAATCCACACCCGAAGGCTCCTTGGACAAAAATAAGGGAATTTACATTCACCATCCCACCTTATGGCTCATGATGATGAAGCAATTTTTATTAAACACGTCCCCATGACATACACCCTAAGGCTCTAATGACAAGGTTAGTGCTACATGACTCCCACCCGAAGGCTCCTAGAGAACATGTTTTTATTTATTCTTCTTATTAGTATGATATGTATAGTAAGCCAAATTTCCGTAATCCCATGATCAAAGGTCCATGACGCTGACACCCTTAATGTGTTCTCACTTTAATTACAAGGGAAGAAAAAGAAGGAGTTACGAGTTAAGATATCAAGCCTAAACCGCTAAAAACTTCATTTTTTAAGCAATTTATTATTCAAGCGTGAAAAATAAATACGAGGAGATTAAATCAAACACAAAAATACTTACACAAAGAAGAATTAACTCTAGAAAATTATGATTAAACTATATCATCTCTTGTTCTCCATATTGTAAAATTCCAAAAATGTGAAATCAATGGATACTTAGCCTATTAAATCAAAGTTTTGGGTTTTCAAGTCATCTATAGGATCTTGCATCTTCTTATACTTTTTCAAGTTTTAGAATTTGCGTTTTAAAGTTCCCTTGATAAACGACTTTCTAGGATCAATTATAAGAACTTGCGAAAAGTTCTCGTTCTTAAACCCGTATGAGTTAAGACTTTCGCGTTTTAAAGTTCCCTATATAAAAGCCTAGCAAACTTGATTCAAACACGTTAAGGAAAAGCTAAGGTAAAAACCGAGTCGAGTCAAAAACTATTTTTATTTTCACCAACGGAAAGCCTACATTTGTGTCAAAAGCACTTATATTTTTTATTAAAACTTAAAATAACACTAAAAATTAATTTTTTTATGAAAAACGAGAAAAAAACGATTACGTTTAGACACGACAAAAGCAGTTGCAAGCGATTATATCGATTGACTCCCCATGCTAAAACCAAACATTGTCCTCAATGTTTCTTAGCTCAAGAGTAACACCCCCTTGCTAAAACACGAAGAGTCTAATGCAAAATCCTAACATGGAAAGAGCACGCAAATCTATAAGCTGTTTATTAATTATGCCTCATTATAAAACGTTAGTCGATAAAAATCAAAGGATAGAGAGTGTGCCCCTTTTGACAATCAAAGTATAGAAGATCAAGTGGACCGACAAAAACCGAACACGAGAGTCTTTAATGATTAGGATCATACCTAAGATTCACAACAACAAAATACGGGCACGAGCTTGAAAGATCAAGCCTTATTAGTGTTAGAAAATAGATAGAAGATAGAATGTATGGGACTCCCCACAAGGCACCTCGTTTTTGTTAACCGAGTCATGAGCTCGACTCGATCCCCGCATTCATTGGTCCTTAGGGAAAATGGTAAAAACCGGCATAATGGAATAAAATCCATAATAAAGCACGATGTCGAGGTCAAAGATTACATCCTCGTTGTCGGATGACAAACGAAAGGATGAAACTCCAACACAAATCTCTAAAAAGAGATATTAGTCACAAATCACGAAATAGATATAACATGCTCCCCGAGATAAACTCGCACCAAGATGATCAAAAAGTCTTTCAATTATTACATCGGTGAAAGTCCGAGATTTCCCTAAATCAATGATTCCAGGGTCGTATACCTCGTCCTCGGGAGAGAAAGGAATAGACAACACAGTGTCGTCCCCCCATGCTAATCCAAGATCATATAAAGAACATGGTAATGGTGGGTTAAAAGTCTCAACAATCGTGGTATCAACTTGCATGACTTTGTTGACCTTTTCACTCTTATGAATGTGAACAAATGGGTCATGGTACTCAAAATGAGTCGCATGAAAAACCCGCACATTAAGATCAAAGCGAGTGGGAAAGAGAATTGGATTAAAGGTAATTTCTCCCTCCGGGTCAACATTATCATCATCATAAATCGGGTGATCAAACCAAAGATTTTCATCATTGTCATTAGACTCTTCCTCAAATTCCAAAGGAATGTCTATATAAAGAAACTCATCAACCTCCTTAAATAAGAGCTCATCATCACAAAGGTTGTGAGAGGTAGGAAGTATGATGCTCTCATATTCCTCTTGAAACAATGGATTACTGTTCATTGAAGCTTCAAAGAGATGATTTGAGTAGGTCAGAAAAATGTCATCAATCTTGTCATCACAAGAAATATCCGACAAAGTATCAAGTGTGTCACACTCGGATACAAGATCATCATTCTCATTAGTGGAAATTCATCGGAGAATTCCTCGAGAATGGTAGGTAAAACATGAGAAACACGCTCGATTTCAAAATCGGTAACGTCTTCACTTCCCCGTGGAAGTGGATCAACAAGTTCATCGGCGAACTTATCGAATGAATAGTCACTAACCTCACTCGGTGTGGAGTTAGGAATCAAATGGTCCATTTTCAAACATTGTTCAATTAAAGCAATATCTCTCTCGGGATCAAAATTCTCACTATTAAACTCACTAGCATCAAATGGCGCACTAAGGTAATCATCAATTTCCGTTTCAATCTTAGAACTATCATCCACGTGTGGAGTGAGTGGAGACGAGATAATATTACAACATGATTCAACAAAACAAGCATCTCGCTTTAACTTTAACTTTTCTTCATCACAAAAATGAGGGTTCCATAGTTGACAAACACCTTTGTAAACGAGAGATCTCTCATTACTTTCAGTAGTTTTAACAAGTTTCACACTTTCCACTTTCTTAGAAACAAATCTTGGAATCTTTTCCGGTTTGAAAATAATATTTTTATCCCCATAAAACAATTTAATCTCTTCTTTCCTCATATCAATTATAACATGAGCCGTGCACAAAAATGGTCGTCCTAAAATGATAGGCACACGAGGATTGGTCTCATAATCAACGATTGCAAAATCAGCTAGGTACAAAAAGTTCCCCACTTTAACAATGACATTTTCCGCTATACCAACCGGACGGGTGGTGGTACCATTAGCAAGCTCAATGATCATTCGAGTGGTACTAAGTGGTGCATAGTCAAGAGTTTTCCAAATGGCTAAGGGAATTAAGTTAATGATAGCTCCTAGATCGGCTAGAGCTTTGCATACCCCAAGCTCATTGAAAACACAAGGTATCAAGAATTGACCCGGATCTTTATATTTCACGGGAAAGAGATCAAAGAAAACCGAGGTACTAATCACATTTAAGGTGGCCTTGGTAACATCAAGAAAAGTTTCTTTAGGTGGAGGATTAAACTCATTCTCAATCACTTCTTCTAAATTATCACAATCCTCATAAACGGTGATGGCCTTAAGCTCTCCCTTCGGGTTTGGAATGGTATTACTAGGTAAGCAACCCGAAGAAGAGGATGGTTTGGACATAAATCCCTCAAACATCGAAAGCAATTTGTTTTGACCTTGTTCCAAACTTTGTTGCTTACGATTTTGACTTTGCTCTAATCTTTGCTCAAAACGGTTTTGATTTTGTTCAAGTCTTTGTTGATTAAGCTCAATCTTATTATTTTGCCCCTTATTCGTATTTTGAAACTAATTTTTCGAAGTTACCATTTGTCCTTGAATGTTGTTTTGAAAAGCTTTCAAATTTGCCTCATTTGACTTGATATAGCTTGACAAATCATTTTGGTTATTGTGAAAACCTCGATTATTTTGATTAGCATTAAACCCATTTCCTTGATTGAAATTCCCTTGGCTACCACGGTTAAAATTGTTCCCATTGTTTCCATTGTTGTACCTATTTTGAACCGGTGGAAAACCCGGTGGAGCAACATGATTTTGACGAGGAACTTGACCGTTGGAGCCATAAGTTCCCGTCGTGGCAAAATCACTAGCTTGATCAAACCCCGTGGTTGAACAAGCATAATTAAGATGTGCTCCACCACATGATACACAAAAATTCTCAACCATATTAGTCATTCCATGAGGACTCTTCCTAATCTCATTCAAAATCGTGTCAATCTTAGAGTCCAATCTAGCAATCTCGGTATTAGATGAATTCACATTGGAAACAATCGGCGTGTTTCGTGAATATTGCACTCTAGACTTATTCTCAATTATACCCCACGCGTCTCTCGGAGTTTTTCTTAAAAGATTACCACCCGCGGCGGCATTTAAAGAATCTTGTTCAATCATATTAAGTCCATTATAAAAAGTATTGATTTAGTGCAATTCCGAGAAACCGTGGTGTGGACATTGTCTTAACAAATCTTTAAACCTTTCCCAAGCAACTCCAAATGATTCATGCACTTTTTGTTCAAATCTAGTGATCTCGTTCTTAAAGTGTGTTGTTTTAGATGGTGGAAAGAAGTAATTCATGAACTTAGACACTAAATCATCCCATGTTAAAATCGAACCCGGTGGTTCTTTCTCATACCAAAGCTTAGCGTTACCCTCGAGCGAGTACGGAAAAAGCATGAGCTTAATCGCGTCATTCGGAACATCTCTAAACTTGAGAGTCGAGGTAATACGAAGAAAATTCCGAATGTGAGAATGTGGGTTATCGGTCTCATTGCCACGAAATTGGTCGGCACGAATGAGCGATAAAAGACCCGTCTTAATCTCAAAATGATCCGCCAAAATAGCATGTACAACGATTACTTCCCCATACCCTTCGGTGGGTGCACGGAGCAATTCCTCCATTGTTTGGTTATCGGCCATCTCTACAACAATAGGTGGAATCTCGGGTTCCACTATTCGTTGTTGGCGATTTCTATTTCTACGAGGAATATTTTCAAGCCTATTGTAATCAATCGAAAGTCGAGAAGATCGTAATTGCATAAACCAAAGTGACGAGAATTTTAGAGAATTGGAGAAAAGAAATTAGACAAGAAGAAGATTATTTTTGGTATTTTTATTTGGTATTGCTCAATCAAAAAGATTGATAAAAACAAGGAATAAGGATAACTACTATGGAAGTAATCTACCCTCGGTCGAATTTGAAACGATAGGTGAAAACCTAAACGTCTCGAGGTTCAATAAGTAAACTACAAAAATAAGATATAATACTACTTGAGTTGGCAAACCAATAATCGGTCGTCCCTCTCAATATACGCACAAGCAAGCGGGGAAATGAGGTGGCACAAAGCACTTAAAAACCTTTTTCCTTAGACGACCTTTTATAGCACGTCGCCTTATACCCACCTTATAGTTTGTATAAATCGAGTACAAACTTCTTATTAGTATTTATCTATTTTGCCTTTTTTTTCGTTTTGGATTCGAATACAAAAGCTAGGTGATGAAATCCCAACTAAGGTCTTATTTGGAAGTAGGTAAATTTATTGTTCTACGTAATACAATATATTAATCACACAAAAAAACGAAAAACGATACATACTATAATAATAGAAAAATAACAAACTTTCCGAGGACGGAAAGGGTCTTCAAATCAATGATCAACAAATCTCACAAAGACGAATCGTACACAAGATCCCTGGCAGCGGCGCCAAAATTTTTGGTGTGTCGTCGAATGTATATTAATTAGATACGTTATTGGGTAAACTTAGAAAATTACCTTTAGGAAAAAGTAATAGACTAAATTCATCAAAGACGGATTTAATTAAACACGTTGATGAACCAAGTTCGTTGTACACGAAGATCGAGTGAATTTGAGACATTTTGTTTTGATTTGGACAATTGATTCGAATGAGTTTTTCGGTTTTTAAACTAAAATTAATCCTACAAATTAAAACCTAAGTGCATGAATCGTTTCCCATTATTTATTCTAAAAGACAATTATTACAAAATTAAGGCTACTTAAAAATTTAAACTATTTTAAAATCTATTTAAATTTAACTATTTAATTAAAATACTTTTACACTATTTAAAAATCTATTTATGAAACTAATTTATTTAAAATCTAAATTAATTAAAATCTAATTATTTAAAAACTAATTTTTAGTAACTAATTAAATTTCTAAAAAATTAATAAAACATTTTTTTATTTTGTTTTTTATTTTATTTTATTTGTAAAACTTTATAAAAGAAAATTTGAAAAACTATTGATTTTAATTTATAAACTGAAAAAAACTATGAATATAAATTACTAAAAAGCTGACAGCCACTTGTTTATACTATATTAACTAAAACGTATGTAAGTAAACCAAAAAGCAAGCTAGTCGAGCTGGTTAAGTCATTTGACCCATCACAAGGAGGTCATGGGTTCGAGTCCCATTGAGGACATATTTTTTGTGGTTATTATTTTTGAACAATAAAAATGAACCATAATCACAAGAGTGACTTGTATGTGGTGATAATTCCTTTTGACTGATAAAATCAGTTTAACAATAGCAGACCAATTGAGTCTGCTAGCCTATTTGAAACTCAGCAAAACAATTCATTCAGCAAGTATAATATATCAGTAGAATTAAACATCTATAGAAAACTAAACAAATCAGCAGCTAGCATACATATTATGACCAATCTCAACAAATGTAATCAACTCAAACCAAAATCAAATCAGACATCTTAACTCAAAATTTCAGTAAGTCAATACTCTAAATGATAGCAGACACAGGTTCACTTCCAATAATCATACCGAAAGAAAACAGATCTAGATCCTATAATATGCAGTTATGAACACAAATCCAGCTAAAAGACCAAATCGGTACTCTTATATCAGTTAACCAATCTTTAACAGTGATTCAACAAACCTAAACTAACAACACGATTCAGCAGATCAAATTAACAGCTTTCTCAATTAGATTTCAGTCAAACAAAACTTCACAACAGAATCATTACTAACTTAAAATTATTCACAGAATATTTAAACAAATGTTAGCACCAACAGTTCAAACAATCACAAGCAGTCTATAAAATGAGAGTAGCTTAAAACATAACATAGCTTATTCAGACGGTATTACAGCAATCCAAGCACAATATATATCACTAGCTAAATAACATAAACAAATAACCGTGACCGATATAATCAACTAGCATGAACAGCTAAACTTAATCACATGAGCAAATTAATTAGAACATATTAAATAGAATATAAATTTAAAAGGATTTAAAACCTTTTGTAGAAACCTTTGAGAAGAAGAAGTGCGCTGAGCATTCTTATTAAACCGGATAAACACCATCATTCATCATCATTCGAACCATATGAACATTCAAACCATCAACCATAACTCAAACAGCAGCTATTTTATAAACTTCCTAGTGGGGGAGAGTTTTTCCAATCTTACTTTTATTAATTAATTAAAGCTATTTAATTAACTTTAATCAACTAATATTCATATAATATCAAAACAGATTATAACAAGAATAATTATGATTCAATTAAAACAGTAAATTAACAAAAACAATTGAAACTCAAATCCACTTTTTGTTAATCTCGAAAAAATATTATAAAACCATTAAAAAGAAAATACAAATTATCGTAAACCTATTTTAGCATTATAACTATAAGTAAAAAATGGAATGATTAAATTACAAAAATATGGGGATTTTTATAGCCAACCCCCAAGGCCCTTGGTGGTGATTTGTTGAGCAGATTTCTTGATCTCAGTCGTCCAAATGGCATCTTCGTTCTTCTTTTTCTTCTTAAACATGATCTACGGTTGAGATAACACCCCTTGCACACGGATTGCCAACGTGTCAAGGGGTTGTGCTAGTTGTGCTAGTTTAATTATGAGGTAGCAAGTTTTGATTGGAGGAGTGGGGGTGATGCGCTGTCTCAACCAATTAGACTCAAGGAAAGAGCCACGTCACCCGAATCAACTCCATCTTCAAGCTCCGATTAAGAGGGAAATTAATTAAAGCCGCGTGTAAACTCACACGCTTTAATTAATTAAAAGCCCCAAATTGGTTTTGTTATTTAGGGTTTGGGGTGAATAGTGTTTTTTACAGGTTTGGTTTTGGGGGTGAAAGAGAGAGGTGAGGGGTGAAGTTACTTTGTTAATATCGAAGGGATTTTGTAAGTGAATGTGAGAGTTATGAAACGTGTGTGTTTATTTGGGTGGGTGAAAGAGAGATATGAGTGACATAGGTAATATCAAAAAATTAATAAACGTGAGGTGAATGTTTTGGTTAAATGGTGTGACAGAGAAGTTTATTTAACTTTTAGCACTTATAAATCATTTGACCTAATGGGTATTAAGGCCCATGATTTGTTCCTTTCGTTTAGTATGGGCTTGTAGCCCAATAACTCAATTCGTCCCAAATGATTTATGAACTTGGGCTTTAATGGCCTTAGTAACCATAATGTATGGATAACTTGTTTTACTAATGGGTTTTTTATCCCATTAGTCCAAACGTGGGACCCACAAGCCCATTTGTCTTCATAAAAGATTAAATCCACTAAAATCGAGCTTGAATTTGGCTTTGTCGATCTTTTCTTCAAACTCGTGCCGATTTTGCCGGTTTTTGCGAACTTCGGTACCTACACACATCAAACGACAAACAAACGAATACAAGGCAATATTTATACATTTAATGCATATATTCATTGTTTATTGATATAATTGATATGAGTATTTTAGCTCATATCAATAAGTTAAAATGACAAAAAATACATAAAAAATAAAATGGATGTAGTTATTAAATAAGGGTATAAAAGTCTTTTTATGTATTATTGTTATATAAGCCCACTGTTTTTTATAAAAGCCACAAATACTTGGCTTACCAAAACCTCATATATAAGCTTATAAGCCTACTTATATAAGCTTAACCAAACACCTGATTTTGGCTTATAAGCTTATATAAGCTAATAAGCTTATAAGCCCACTATATAAGCTAAAACAAACACCCCCTTTGACATACTACATGAAGGTGTTTGGGTAAAAGCTATTAAATACCTACGTACTTTATGTTTTGTCCCATATTAACCCACGAACTTCAATAAATACTGGATTACCTCTTGTACTTACAATTTTTGTGTCAAAATCACCTTTTTGGTAACCGGATACCTGTTTAGCAAGTAAAACCTATCCACCTCATCTCTTTTATCATGTGTTTCAATGGTGGTTTTAACAGATGTTTCAAAGTCTGCAAATAAACCTAGTCCAATGTCTCGTAGAAGTCCACCACCTCCTCCAACAGCTGCGGAATCAACCTGTAATTCACCTTAACCAGTGGGAGCTGGTGGGTCCATGGGTGCTTTCTGGACAAGTCAGCATGCTAAGGATTTATCTGTTGGTGAAAAGCTTAGCAAAGTTAAATTTGATGAAGAGCCAACTGGGTCTGAAAGGAGTCGTTCGGAGAGGTTTTCATTACACAGAACTAGTTCTCGAAAAGAAGTAACTCCTCAGTCTCGCCCCTCGCAGAAACAGGGAAAGTCAGGCGCTTCAAAGGACTTCGAATTGAACTTCTTCCAGGAGGGCCAAAATGCAAATTCAGCTGATGCTTTTAATGACTTCGCAACTGGATTTGGCACTAACAAAGTTAGCCCTCGAAGGAGTAATGTAAACCTGAGAAAGGAAGATCAATTAGAGGCCGAGGTAGAATGGTTGGGGAAGAGGGATGGGTTAAATGTGACAAAAAAATAAAAATAGAAAGTGGCATGGCACCTACGTGGCATGTATCCAATAAAGGAGGTAATATGGAACAACGTAACAGGTTTCAAGGGGTAATCCAGTATTTATTGGAGTACGTGGGTTAATCATGGACAAAACATAAAATTTGTGGGTATTTAATAGCTTTTACCCAAGGTGTTCTATTAAGTTGCTTCACACATTTACTTAAAAAGAATTTACCTTATTGTTATAATTATCTCTTTTTGTTGTTTGCTACAAAAGATGTTGATTTTAAGCTTGGACGTCATAGTATGTCTTGCCAATAGTTTGTAAAAAATAGATTCAACATCGGTGAAAAAAATAATAATTTAGGTTTAATCAACAACCATGACAAAAAAAAAGTTTATAAGAAAAGTGAAACTTTTACACATAGCGCTAGTGACACGTGAACAGCTAGTGTTTTGAATTTGTTTTACTTACATGGGTATTATTTAAAATTTTGCCTAGTCAACTGTCAACTCATCGCCATATCACACCAAACCAACTAACAAAAATACCCATTCACTCACAACATACCCAACCCTCACCACTTTGACCCCACAACTATCTTTTTTTTTTCATTTTCACACAAAATAAAATTTATTTCATTCAAATAAAACATTACAAATATGGAAATAAAAATTACAGATACAGAAATAAATTTACGATACGAAAAAAATTACGAAAAATTTAAAACACAACAATTAAAATAAACTACTTATTTTAAGGTTGATTACGCTCCCAAATATGCTCAATAAGACACCGTTGAAGCCTAATGATTGATGGTGTTCATAGTGTGATTTAGTTATGTGGCTCAATTTGTGTTTGAAAAACGGTCAGAAATTGAAAAATCAACATACTTTCTAGTAGTTATTTTTAATACATGTAGAAAAATAAACAATCTTAAACACCTTTCTGAAAGCAACTACAAACAATTTAAATCTCTATGTATAATAGCTATCGAAAATAAAAAATGAACACTTGAAAACAAACATAAATAAATATGAAAGTGAAAAATTAGTAGCAATTAATTACATTGGTTATATTTAGCAAAATTAACTGTAAACTGTAAGTTGTTAATTATAAAGTTGTTAACATAGACTACAAGCTATATGTTTTTTTAATAAAAATATTTGATAAGTTAGTTTTTATTGTAATATTAAGATGTAAAATGATTAAAAATGACATATTTAAATAGATTATAATATAGTTGGAGGACATATCACTAACTTACAGTTTTAACAGCTCTTAATAATTTAAAAGTTTCATGAATCAGCTTTTTATTTAAGAGTTACTTTTTTAAAATAAAAAGCTAACAACGTCAAAAAGTTGACATGCCAAACAGAGCTACTTATTCTAAAGAACATTATTTTTGAAACACAAAACTAACAGTTATAAAAAAAACTTCGATTTTTTTTTGCCAGATAAAGCCTTAACCAAACTGAGAAATAAATATCTTTTTCTTTTTCTTTTTTTTCAATTGCTTTTTCATTATCGATATCATAGTTTATACCAATGTTGTTAAGATCGTAATCCAATCGTTACATGATTGGAATTATACGGATCGAAATCGAGGGACCGTTTAAAAGTATCATTTCTATAAAAACACGTATATAAATGTGATTTATTGACAATTGTAAAAAAATAATAATTATAAGAATTAAAACAATATGAAAGCTAATACATGCCACTTTTATAATATATTTAAAACAATCTTATACGTAATACTCTTTCTGTCTCAAAATCATAGTCCACGTTATTAGTTTCTGATATTTCAAATTAATAGTCCACTTTTAAAAATAAATAAAGTACTCTCACTTGAAGTATTACTACAAAAAATAAAGAAGACGTAAATTAATTGGTTAAAGTCAAAATTGTTATTGTGTAACATTTTAGAGATAAAAAGTTGAAAAAATGATGTTTTTATTTATTTACATGTTTTTTTTGTCGGTGAACAATACTTATGAGACAAGGAGAGTAGTAAATTACGTTTGTTTTATTGTTTTATATTTAAAAATATCATTCATTTATAATATAGTATATTATTTTATTTATTTAAAGAAAGGGGAAAATAACGAATTTGATCAAGTTGAGCACTTATTATCCATTAGATGGTCAAGCTAAAAGATTTTGACAAATATGGTCACCACCATAAATGCTCAACTTTGTAGTCACAAGTGCTCAACAATAAGTGATCAACTTACGGTACTCAATCATAAAATACTCAACTTTACACCATAAAATGCTCAACTTTACACCATAAAGTGCTAATCTTCGCAAACTTGAGGAGATTTTTTTTTTGGTAAAGTTGAGCACTTAGAGGTTGAGCACCTTAATTTATGCATGACTATAGATTTTGCGTTTACTATTTAGTTAGTGGATCATGGGGTTGGAATTAAATTCGGATCTTATGATGTTTATTGTTTATACAACTCAGCACAGCATAACACAATTTGCAGGGAATATGCCCAAATTGAAGGTAAGTAAGTTTTATTATCAGTATCGATTTACTTATGTTTTGACACGCCCATCTAGTTAGTAAGTTAGATATCATTTGTTAAAGTATAAATTCGGTTTATTTGGGGGTGTTTGTTTTACCTTACTTTTGAACTTCAGACCTTATCTGATATAAGCCCCTTTGGTGTAATGTAATTGATTATAAATAAATATGAATATCATCACTTTAATGTTTCATTTTTACTATTAGGAGTTGATTTGAATTTCCTTTTAAACTTACCTGATTATGAGGTATGGAATAATTAGAGTTATATTGAAACCATAAGTTGTTAGAGAACTGGATCGGGCTCTGTGGGCATGCTTTTGTTGTTTGAAGTTGTCATAACCGAGATTGCCAAAATAGTGTTGGAAAACCTTTTGAACAAACTTGATTATCCACTGCGATTATCCGCTGTTTGCAACAATGAGGCCCACTTCTTCACGATTCAATGAGAAAGGCAGATTATTTGACATCTGGATAATTAGCTAATTGGTTTTAGTAAATATAAACACAAGAACTAATTCTCTACATCTTGGAAACACAATAATCTAATACTTCCTTCCAGTTTGTAGCGGACACATGTATTCCGTCGTGCTAAACCCTGAGAAAGTAGTAGTGCCAATCACACCCATTATTTTGAATTTTCATTCTGCAAAACCGTCCGTCATGGAGCTTGATTCTATGAATGCCCCTTTCGGCAATCAATATTATATGTGGTATATGAGTTCCTTGTGGATACAAAATCGTACATGGTGTTAAGTTCTACGATTACATACTTGTGTTTTGCTTATATTGTTATGAAATTCACGTTTCTTTTGTTGGTCAGTCTACTCTAACTAAACCATTTAATTATAACTAACAGGTCTAGTAGGCTGCTGAGACTTCACTTTTCTTGGAAATTCGGTATGGATGTTAAACAAATAGCTCAGATATCTGAATTCCTAGGCGGTTTTGTAAGGAAACTTATGTATGGCATCCTTTCAGAAACTACAATACCTGGTCACATTGCCTTCATAATGGCTGGTAATCGAAGATACTCCAAGAAGCATAATTTGATTGGTGGGGCTGGATATAGGGTCGGATTTTTGACACTAATATCAATGCTTAGATACTGCTATGAGATGGGGGTGAAACATGTAACGGTTTATGCCTTCAGTATAGACAACTTCAAACGAAATCCTGAAGAAGTCCAATCTTTGATGGAGTTGATGGAGGAAAAGATAGAACGGTTGATAAACGATGAGATCATAGTTAGCCAGTACGGAATTAGGGTTACGTTCATAGGAAACCTTAAACTTTTAAGCAAACCCGTGAGGTTAGCAGCCAAGAGAGCTGTGGATGCAACTTCGAAGAACAACAAAGTAGTGTTATCTATATGTGTTGCATATACTTCCACTGATGAGATTTTGCATGTGTTGGAGTATGCTCGTGTCATAACAACTAATTATATGGCTAGACACATGTGAGCCTATGGGGTCACACACATATACACAGAGGTACCACTTAATATATCGTGTCTATTGTATTTACGATATATTTATAACTTTCGTAACTCGAGATAACCATTGGGATTTTATTACTAAGTAAAGACTTAGTAATAATATGAAAGTGAACAAATAAATCATAAAAGCCCATTTAAGGCCATAATGACCCTATTAATGTGGCTTAAATGATTGGTCATACGTTTGGTTTGAAATAAGATAAAGTGATTTGATTTTGATCATTGACATGAGGTAGTACAAACAAAATGTATGATATATTTCTCCCATTACAGTTGTGACGTCAAAACAAGGATAAAAAATGTGTTTTTTATTCATTGATAAATAATCTTTGAATCAAGATTATTAAAGACTTGTTGACGAGTTACGGGTTATCGGACTAGCATCCATTTGGTATACGGTGACGTGTAGTGTGGATCATATTCATAGAGATGATCTATTTTGATCATTCGGTTTCTTGATTAGAATATGTGTTGGTGATTGTCTCAGTTTATTCCTACCGAATCACGCTACAAAGGTATACTTTTATTGTCTTTTCTTTAGATTATTCTTATGACTCTATGGATCCGTTAATAGGTGATCTTTCTGCTGCGTTTGTTATTTATTCATATCATGTTTATATGGATAATCACCTATAGCATGTTGTTCAAGAATCTTGTGAAGCAAAATGTCGTAAAATTGGTGATCCAGATGAGGCATTCGTAAAATTTGGCATGTTGGATGTTGAGAGGCATATGTATATGAGATTTGTACCTGACCCTGATATCATAATTCGTACAGTAGGTGAGACCCGTTTGAGTAATTTTCTTTTGTGGCAGAGTAGTAACTGTCTACTGTATTCTCCATCTGTTTTATGGCCGGAGATTGGTTTCCAGCATCTTGTTCGTGCGGTTTTTGACTTCCAAAAGCATTTCTGTTATTTAAAAAAACAGAAGCAAGAATATATGCAGTACAGTTGATAGGTATTCATTTTTGTGCAGCTAATCCAAATTTAGTTCTAGAACACGGTCAAGATGCTTTTTGGTGTTGTACATAAATACCATTGATGAAGCTTGCTATGGTAAAACCCGATTCTGTGCCTAGATGAAGCGGCTAAGATGTTGATGTCAGAAGCTTCTCAAAGAGGCAGTGCAGATAATATCATAGTAGTTGTCGTTTTTCCGATCAGAAATTATAAAGATCTACTGTGTTTTTATTGATTGCATTACACCAAGCTGATTTAGTCTCTGGTGGCACAGCGGCTTCATCTGTTTAAGAGATGAGTTGCTACCTTGTAATTTTGTTATAGAAAAAAAGAAGCATCACAATTTAAGGTATAATGAATCCTATACATATACACCATGGTTTGAGAAAGTATATTGTATAATGACACTACTCCTTCACAATTTACCAGGCCATTTACGAAATATAGGTACAAGAGTAAGTATCAGATGTCCGATCATCCGTTTTTCATATCTATGATACCTATTGATAAGTTCCCATAGTTCATTAGTGTTTTTGCAGCACTTAGAGCAAATGAAGTTCATGAATTGGTGTTCTTACACCCTATAATTCATAGTTACCCAAAAAGTGTCCATGAAATGTTCTTGTTTGGCACCTCCTACCGAGTCAAAACATATACTCCGTAGTATTAGCAGCTAAGTAAGATGCATGTACAATCAGTTGCAAACAACCGTCACCCTACATATCGTTGTTATCGGCCTGTGAAACATCCTGGATTCTCGAGCTCCATCGCTCAGACTGCAAATTCTCACCATCCTTAGTCTTTGATTGTTGCATGCGAGTGCTGGTAAGATGTTTGAGTTACACCACCACTCCTGATTATCATATAGGAACTGCTAAACTTGTTTCTGAAAGATGCAGAAATTGCTAAACTTTTTGATTTATAAAGTTTCATTGACGCCGTTATCATACTGGAATTTTCTCCTTTCTTTTTGTTTCTTTAATAAAGTTTTGATATGGTTTTGCTTCCTTAAGTTTTATTTGAAAGAGAAGAATTTGGTGGGAAGAAGAAAACATTGAAGACACTGTAGTTGTGGCTAATAATCTTTATTCTACAATGATCCAAACTACCATGGTCGGTAAATTGGGTTTTAAGACGATTAGGTTCGAGGTCGATTCATTTTAAAGAAAGGAAATTTGATACATGGGATGCAAATTTGGATGCTACTAATACGTGGACGAGTGATGCAAACTCGAGGACGAGTTTTTCCAAAGAAAGGGAGAATGATGGAGGAGCATTTTTATAAATTTGGCGATTATTTTTTATGTCCTTATTTTATTTAGT
The DNA here is from genome assembly GCA_025667525.1 of Glebionis coronaria. Classification (NCBI taxonomy): domain Eukaryota; kingdom Viridiplantae; phylum Streptophyta; class Magnoliopsida; order Asterales; family Asteraceae; genus Glebionis; species Glebionis coronaria. The sequence goes on along the minus strand of CM046882.1, from coordinate 364,930,734 downwards.
TTCCTTATTTTATTTTTCTAGAATAATCTGTTAACTTTTTCTCCAAGTTTAGTTTTCCTATAAAATTAGGACTTGAGTTTATTGTATTGAATTGTTATTGAGATATAAATAAAAAACACAGACTCGTAGTCTTTTGTTAATTGACTTGAATCCATGTTAGGGTTTATTGTTCAATTTTCACCCTAATAATCGGATATTCGTTTGAATCAACGATTGTTAGAAGAGTTGTTTCTGGTATTCTTTGTGAATCAACAGATTCAATTATTTATCTTTGTTATTTCACGCTGCATCAATGTTCAAGTAAATTTAATTATAATAATCAAACACGATGCCGATAATTCTCTTACATGCTTTCTTATAAAATTGACTTTCTTGACAAATCTCAAAGCCATGAGACGTTGGACATGCAGGCGTGATGTAACAATCAGGTGGATATTGACTCTCTGGTATCCTCTCATTGAGATAACCAGTGACTGGGATTATAGGGAGAAAATATGGCATCACACCTTCCACACCGAGCTCCTTGTTAACACTGAAGATCATTACATGTCTTACTTACAGAAGCGCCCTTAGAATGGTAAAGCTAACACGGAGAAGATGGCCAAGACTATGTTTGAAACTTTTAACATTCCAGCTATGTTTGTCACTATTGTAGATGCAAAAGTCCGATAGGCCACTAAGTGGGCCGAGAATGTCTCTGGGCCATCTGGGTCTTCCTCTCCACAAGCCTATAAGAAAGTAGCACACGTTAGGTCGCCTCGGGTGGGAGACCCGAGACCAACTCCGGTGTGAGAGTAAATCTGATTGAGCTGAATGGCCAATAATATGTAGAGCCGAATAGCCAATGTAGTGTGTGTAATAAATGTCTGTGTGAGAGTATGCGACTTACATTGAATGAGGGGTATTTATAGTTTTGAGAACACTGTAGCGGACTGTAGCTCCTTGGAGGTAGCACTCCTTGAGCCTTGTGACCTGACAGGCCAAGCCTTGGCCCAGCAGACTATGCGAGGCCTCTGGGTAAAAGGATGCACCGTTTGTTCCTGAGGAAATCTGTCCTGCTTTTGAGGTGTGCAGGTGGATGAGCCTTCTATCCGAGCACCAGGCGAGTATCCACTGGATAATAGGGTGTGTCGTTCCTTCCCAATGCATTGACACCACCTTCGAGGATTCCCTCTAGACTTGCGCTTGGTAGGTGGGCCGGTCTGCCAGGCCGTACGGCCAATCTTGTTTCTAGAAGATGGCTGGCACGTGGATATGGCCGAGCGGCCATATACGCGAACATGTCTCCCCAGTATTGGATTATCAATGTGAAGCGTTGGTGATTCAATACTTAGCCGCACTGCCGTCTCCTCCGTTATGTCTTTTGTCTTGTACTCATAACTCATGAATATTTTATTTCTTTTCTCTCTTTTTTTTTGTGCGTCTTCATAATTACCTCCAGTCAAAAATACTGGTAATTGCGCCTCATTTAATGCTTCTGCGCGTTTTGTCGGCCAGCTGGATGGCATTTACGCTTCATGTGGTCGAGGGGTGTGCCACGTGTTTTTACTGTTTGTTGAAACGACCTTTGGTCAGCCCTGGGGTTCTATAAATACCCCTTCCCTCTTCTCATTTCTTATCTTCTCTTTTTTTACCGCAAGGCAACTAGGGCTTCCGTCGTTCCTCCTCTGGCGCCTTCTAGTCCTGTTGAGGAAGATGGTGATGGTAAGTCTCACACTCCTGCTCCTTCGGCCGAGAGGCCTAATGCCATGGAAGACCTCCGAGAACATATTGACGATGTCTTATCCCAACCACAAGCTTCTGAAGGAGAGCCCCGTGTGGAGGAGCATCCTTCCTCATCTGTTTCTCGTCCCCCATCTGTTGTTCCTAGTGGCCGTCATGTTTCTCTTGATGGTGAGAATCTTGCCTTTCCTGGAGGTTAGTTCTTTCTCTTTCTTTTTTATGCACTTTCCTCCCTTTTTTTCTTACGTTTGTCGTTCTTCTTATTTAGGTGATGCTTCCAAACCCATTAACTTGGATGCTGATGTTACTCCTGACGAGGCTGAGAGTTCCTACCATAAGGCCTCTCAACTTGTCTATTGCAGTTATTATTACTTTTGTGTACGTATCCTTCCTCTTATGTTTACTTCGTCTTGGCAGGTGATCCTTACAAGCGTTTTGGCAAGCGGCCCTTCAATCCCAGTGGGGCATTACTGAGTCTACTCGTGTGGACAAATCCAAGGATTGCCGTGACCTGCTTGCCAACCTCTTCACTCCTGCTGACCTTGTGTACTTTAATGAAGGCATTGACCATGAGGTGGCCATACGGTCCAGTTGGCGACGATTGGCTCAGAGCACCCAGATGCAGTCCAACGTTCTACTTCGCTTCGAATCTTTGCTGGAAGAGCATAATGCTTGCGTGTCCTCCAAATCCGAGCTGGAGGCTTGTCAAAGGTCTCTTGATACTGCTAACGAGGAACTGCTAAAGAGCCGCCGGGACTATGATAGGCTCCTTGGTGAACATGATCTCCTTATTTCTTCGGAGATGGACATGGCTGGACGCTTGGCCGTTCTTGAGAAGGCTCAGAAACTTCATGCAGAAGTTATTGCCACGAGGGACGCTAGGATCACGGCCTTGGAGAATGAGCTAAAAGCTGCTGAGGAAGATGCCCAAGGGCTGAGAACTGACAACACCAAGTTGGCCGTTGATCTGGGCCTTGAGGCCACTCTGAGGAAGAACCTTGTGAAGGACCTCTTTCATGTGTTTGTTCGACGCCTTCTAGCAAGCAAGGAATATAAGTCTGCACACGGGGAAATTTTCAGCCTTGCTCTGTCCTTGGGCTTCATGCAGGCCGTGAGCCATGGAAGGACTGAGGAGGAGATTGCTGTTGCTTTGGCCGGGGCGTCCGGTATTGAATCTTCTGTGACAGAGACTAGTTTAGTGGAGGCATTCGATGCCCTATTCGTGAAGCGGTATCCCTTCATGGAGAAGGTCTCTCGAGCATGTTTTAAGAGTCCAATGGAGCTTCAAAACTTGATGCCAGATGGGGAGGTGACTCCCAGCCAAGGGCCTCTTTTGCAAGATTGCTCCTGTGCTCAGTGACTTGCTCTGAACTTTATCTTAACATGTCTGTAATAACAATTTGATGGCCGTTGGCCTTAACTTATTCGTACGTTTTGTGGTATTTGTACATTTGGCCATCGTGCCACCTTATCTATGTTTATTTGGTTGTCCTTCTATTTTTGGCCTTTCGTGTGTGACCTCGTAGGTATTTTGACTTATATGTATCTTACTTCTAAGAGTGAACCTTGGCTACATAGATCGGCCGGGAGGAATCACCTACCCTCCGGAGTCACTTGGATATTTATTCAGCTCCTGATTTTGGTTGGGGAACATTGACTACATATATCGAGTGGAGGGATCTAAGTTCCACTCAGAGCCACTTAACCTTTTATTCCCCTTCCATAGACATCGACCATATTTATAGATTTTGGAGGTTGCGAGCCTTCCGTCGAGGTCGCTTGTACTTTGCCTATTTTGTTAGATATCGATCACATTAGGATCGCTTTTTGTTTATCTACGAACATGGGTTATTCAGAACCATTCATATGTTCGTTCTTTTAAAAAGGGTGGTTATAAACATTGGCCACACGTTCCTACCACAGGTGATTGGCCTTTCGGAGGGGGCCACTTTTTTCTTATGTTTACACTCCTTTGCCATATATAGGGAAAATTGCTACACCTCAGCCGGGAGATAGCTTTAATTGACTTCATCATTAAAGTGTTACAATGATAAGATAAGTTTAAATGCTAGACTAGATGTGGCATTCCCTTAGGTTAATTGTGTGCCAGGTGCGTGGTACTGCCTTGCCATTCACTTTTTCCAATTTATATGAGCCATTCATGTAGGCCTTTGTCACCTTGTAAGGACCTTCCCATGTTGGACTCAGCTTTCCCAGTTTTTCCACGCGACTGGCCTCATTTCTTTTGTAGACGTAGCTCCCTATGGGTTGGTAATAAGTGTGAAAACACTTATCCTTTTACCGCTTATTTCCAATAATAACAAGACCAAAACGTGTATTTTATGTCATAAAAGTCGGAATTATGCGTGGTTTGTGTTTTTATTGTGTTTTAGGACCAAAAGATGAAAAAGGAAGAAAACATGGGCTATCACGGGCTTTTATCGAAGAAAACGACAAAAGACGAAGTCAAAAGATCAAGAGTGCAGAAAGAACGGAAGTCCAAGGCCTATTCTGAAGATTTATCGAAGAAAAAGTCTAAAGACGGAAGTTTAATGAAGTTGAAGAACTCAAGTCTAATAGAAGAAGAAAATTATAAGACAAGTTCAATTTATATCGACAAATCCCGAGACGACGTCGAGAAAGACAAAGAATTTAAGTCGAGTCGAGATGAGAAGAAAGAAGGAAGCAACACATGCACTCCCCACCTCCTATATATACCCTCCTAATGACACATTAGGAGGGTGTTAGTTAATTAGTTCATTTTTAATTTTTAGTAGTTTTAGTTTTTAGAGAGAGAAAGTGTTTAACTTTCTCTCACTAGGAAAGTTTCATCTTTTTATTCCTTTCTTGTTGAATCAAATCTTTACTTTTGAGAGTTTAATCTTGTTTTTGATCTTAATCTTCTTCTACCTTTCTTGTTTTTAATTTTGATCTTGATTAGTGATAATCTTTGATTTTGCTTAATCTTGATGTTTGATTGATTAAAAAGTTTATCTTTTTATCAATCTTTAAGTTTTTATACAACTTAAGCTTTGACCTTGACATGCTTATTGGCGTATTTTGTATTTAGCTTATTTGTTTCAAAGTTTTCTTAAAGTATTCGTCTTTTTAAAATTAGATTTAAAAGTTTGCTTATTTAAAGTTTTGAAAAGTTGTTATTCGTGCTTATTTAGTTTGTTTCATTATAGATTTGATTAAGTTTTGGTTTGAGCTTATTAAAAAATTAGCTTATAACTTGGCTTATTTCGAATCACAAGGTAATCGGAAAAGGGTAAACCCCTTTCCGATTAGATATTCCGATTAGAGGTGACTATTCCGATTAATTCACAAGTATTCCGATCAACAAGGATCGGAAAAGGGTTTTGTTTTTCCGATTTGGATTCCGATTAGGATTCCGACGGGGTGTTTATGTTGACATTCCGATAAGCTTTGTTTTTGACATTCCGATTGTTGCCTTTTTCTTTTATTCCGATAAGCATTGATTCCGACCAGGATTCCTTTTGTCATTCCGACAGGACTAGTTCACTCACATTCCGATCACATTCATTTTATGTATTCTGACCATACATTCCGACAAGGTTCTTTTTGACACATTCCGATCTGATTCCGATAAGGCATTCCGATGGTTTAGTTTTAACTTCGTTTTACCAAGTTCTCAAGTTTTAATTCATTACGTTTTCGTTTTCAAAATTTGCACGCTTCCCGAAATCTCTATTTTTACCAAGTATTTTTCTAATTTTGTTTTTAAGTTTTCAATCATTTATTTTTAACTCGTCATTTTAGTTTAATTTTTTTAAGCTTTTATTTTTCTCAACGACATTTTCATATTTATTTTTAGTTTAAAATAGATAACCAAACCAATTTATTTTCCACCAAGAACGACTGAGTCGCACTAATTAACGGGAATCAATTCGAAAAGATCGGACGATAAACTTTTTATACTTGGAAATAGCCTGTATTAAATGGCGCCGCTGCCGGCTCTTTTCGTTAATATTAACGGTTTTTAGTGAGAGACGCGTTGGATTTTGGGATCCGTTCACTTTTGAACGTTATTTTTCTTGCTAAAATTTTCAAAAATCCATAAAAAATATAAAATTTTCAAAAATTCAAAAAAATAGAAAAACATAAAAAACCAAAAATATTTCTTGTCTATTTTTCTTTTCCTTTTGTAGGTGTGTATGCGTACTCGTGCTCGTAAGAAGAAAGCAGCTCAAGCCGAAGTCATTACTCCACCTATTGTCGCCATGGACAATCAACCAATGATCGAGCTTTTGCAATCGCACGTAGAGGGCAACACCGATGCTATCCCGAGATTGGAGCCAACAATTTTGAACTCAAATTCGGCTTTATTCAAATGGTCTCTGCTCAACCTTCTTGGGGCGTTCGCTTGATGATCCTCATGACCATATAAAAAGGTTTCTTCAACTCACCAATACGGTTAAGTATAATGGGGTTTCACAAGAAGTGATTCGCTTGCAACTTTTTCCTTTCTCCTTTGAGGGACAAGCCCGGAATTGGCTTGATAAGGAACCGCCACAAAGTATTCTTACGTGGACGGATTTAGAGACCAAGTTCATCAACTACTTTTTTCCCACCCTCACGTACTACCGCTTTGCGGAATGAAATCATTACCTTTGAACAAACGTACGGTGAGACATTTAGTGAATCTTGGGACCGTTTTAAAGAACTTTTAAGAAAGTGTCCACAACATGGTTTCACAAAAGTACATCAAATAAATACTTTTTACAATGGTTTAAGCATGAATGACCAAGATTCACTAAATAGTGCCTCGAGGGGTAATATTTTGGTTAAGTCTTCTAATGCCGCTTGGGATATTATTGAGAATAAGTCTAGAGTGCAAACCAAGAGTGTTCGGACTAATGTGGCTAGTGCTAGCACTAATAAGAGCGATAAGAGAATTGATAAGCTTACTTCGCTTGTTGAAACACTTGCTCTCCAAACCGCTAACAACACCAAAGCTATCAATGCACAAGTTAATGCTATGATTCAATCATGTGAAATATGTGGGGGATCTCATTCATACACCGATTGTCCTTCGACTCATGACAATCCGGAAAATGTGTATGCCGCCAACGGTAACTTTTCTACGGGAGTCTATCAAGCACGTCCTCAAGGTGACCGCAATTTGCTCAGCTATCGCTCAAACAACTTTCTTTCACCACCCGGTTTTCCCCCACAAAACCAAAACAACCTCAATCGCAACAATCAAAGTCAACCACGAGCTCCAAATCAATATCAAACCCAAAGAAGATCATATCCACCTCAAAGAAACAATCAAGTTCACCAACCACCCGCTTATCAACTACCTGCCTACCATGCTCTTCCTCCCACCCAACCCACCACATTTAATCAAGAGGTTGACACTTACATGAGGACTAATGATGTGATAGTGCAAAATATTCAGCGGGAAATGATCAACTTGAAAGCAGATATGATGAAACAAGGGAATGATCTTCGAGCCGATATGCGAAACTCTTTGGCAAGTCAAACGAATGACTTAAGGAACATGATGGCTAGTTTCTTCCCAAGTAATCAAGCCTCTGGTTCGGGTTCTCTTCCGAGTAACACCGTTGCTAATCCAAGAGGGGAGATGAAAGCAATCACCACTCGAAGTGGAAAAGGTTTAAAGGAACCCGAACTTCCTACACCTACACCGATGATTGTGATAAAGGAAAACGAGTCCCCTTCTCCAATTCCTCCAACTTATACTTCTCCAATTCCTCCAACTTCTACTTCACCAATTCCTCCAACTTCTACTTCTCCAATTCCTCCAACTTCTACTTCTCCAATTCCACCGCCTTCTACTTCCACCCCTCCACCACCCAAGGATGTGAGTGAGAATTCCATTCCAAAGCCTTCATCTCAACCCAATATACCTTATCCCTCAAGGTTGAGGAAAGAGAATTCCATTCCAAAGCCTTCATCTCAATCCAATATACCTTATCCCTCAAGGTTGAGGAAAGAGAAATTGAAGAACAAGGATGATATTCAGGTTTCTAACTTTCTCAAAATGTTTAAACAACTGAATTTCAATATCTCCTTTGCTGAGGCTCTCGCTCACATGCCCAAATATGCTAAAATGTTTAAAGATCTTCTCAGTGATAAGGAGAAAATTCTTGATATCGCTCAGACCCAACTTAACGAGAATTTCTCCGCAGTGCTCTTAAGGAAATTACCCACCAAACTTGGTGATCCGGGTCGCTTTCTCATTCCTTGCAACTTCCCCGGGGTAGAAAATTGTATGGCCCTAGCCGATCTAGGTGCTAGTATCAACCTAATGCCCATAAGCGTTTGGAAACAATTATCTCTACCCGAGCTAGTCCCCACACGAATGACATTGGAATTAGCTAACCGTACGGTTGCTTATCCAATGAGGATAGCCGAAGATGTCTTCGTCGGTGTCGACAAATTCACCTTTCTGACGGATTTTGTTGTCGTTGACTACGAGATGGACCCCCGTGTTCCATTAATCGTTGGACGTCCATTCTTGAGGACCGGTCGCACTCTCATCGATGTAGCCGCGAGCGAATTAATCATGATAGTTGGTGACGATAAAATCGTCTTCAACATGGGTAAACTTTCTAAGCAGCCCTCTGAAAACGAGAGCGTTAATTTCATTGACGTTCTTGATGAGGCTTGTGAAGAACATTTCAAAGACGCTTGTAAAAGTGGTTCTTCTTCTCTACCCATTGTTGAGACCGTTGCCTCTATTGCTCCATCACTAACTCCATTTGGAGAAAGTGATTTCATTTTGAAAGAATTTGAAGCAACTTTGGGAGATGTGGACTTGCAATATGACGATTCTCCCTCCAATTGGGATGAAGACATTCGTACCATTGAGAAACTTCTCAATGAGGACCATATTTCTCCACCATCTCCTAAGGAAATCTCTATCGATGAGCCGAATTTGACTACGCCTTCCATCGAAAATCCTTCGGATTTAGAGCTTAAGGACCTACCGTCTCATCTCGAATACGTGTTCCTTGACGATAATAAGAAGTCACCCGTTATCATCGCTAAGGATTTTAAAGAAGACAAAAAATCCCGACTTATCGCCGTGCTGAAGAATCATAAGAAAGCGATTGCTTGAAAAATCTCCGATATTCGTGGAATTGATCCTCACTTTTGCACACATAAAATTCTCATGGAGGACAACTTTAAACCCACTATTCAAAGCCAAAGAAGGGTGAATCCCAAGATCCATGATGTTATCAAAAAAGAGGTTATCAAACTTCTTGATGCGGGAATGATCTACCCTATCTCGGATTCACCATGGGTTAGTCTGGTCCATTGTGTGCCTAAGAAAGGCGGAATCACCGTTGTGCCCAATGAAAACAACGAGTTGATTCCTACTCGTCTTGTTACAGGGTGGAGAGTTTGTATAGACTATCGTAAACTCAATGATGCTACGAGAAAGGATCATTTTCCCCTTCCTTTCATGGACCAAATGCTTGAACGTCTAGCGGGTAATGACTATTACTGCTTATTAGACGGTTTCTCCGGGTATTTTCAAATTCCCATCGATCCTAAAGACCAAGAGAAAACCACATTCACTTGTCCTTATGGAACATTTGCTTACAAAAGAATGCCTTTCGGCTTATGCAATGCTCCTGGGACATTCCAAAGGTGTATGATGGCTATCTTCCATGACATGGTTGAAGAAACTATGGAAGTCTTCATGGATGATTTCTCGGTCTATGGTGATTATTTGTCTCATTTCCTTGCCAATTTGGAACGCATGCTTAAGCGGTGTGAAGACACTCGCTTTGTTCTAAATTGGGAAAAATGCCATTTCATGGTAAAAGAAGGCATTGTGCTTGGACATAAAATCTCAAAAGCCGGCCTTGAAGTGGATCGTGCTAAAGTGGATGTCATAGCCAAATTACCTCCACCTTCAACCGTGAAGGGTGTGAGAAGTTTCCTTGGTCATGCGGGCTTCTATCATCGATTCATTCAATATTTTTCTAATATCGCTCGCCCGATGACCCACCTCTTGGAAAAAGATACGCCTTTTATCTTTTCTAAAGAGTGTCTTGAATCTTTCAATCTTCTTAAGGACAAGCTAACTAAGGCACCGGTCTTGGTTACCCCTAATTGGGAGCTACCTTTTGAATTGATGTGTGATGCCAGCGACTTTGCTATTAGAGCGGTTTTGGGCCAAAGAGTGAAGAAACACTTCCAACCAATCCATTATGCTAGCAAGACAATGACAGGGGCTCAATTTCATTATACCACTACCGAAAAAGAGCTTTTAGCTGTAGTGTATGCTTTTGAGAAGTTCTGCCCCTATCTTATTCTTTCCACCACCATTGTCTATACCGACCATTCCGTGTTTAAGTACTTGTTGACTAAGCAAGATTCTAAGCCAAGACTTCTTCGTTGGGTTTTGCTCCTTCAAGAATTTAAAATCGAAATTCGTGACAAAAAGGGAGCTGAAAACCTAGTCGCGGATCATGTAAGTAGACTTGAGGATCCTTATCAAGGGGATCATCCGAATCAAGAGATCAACGACTCTTTTCCCCTTGAGGCCTTAATGTCTATCAATTCCAATCTTGATGACACCCCGTGGTTTGCGGACATTGCAAACTACTTAGCGGGTGGCGTTCTCAAGGAAGGGTTAACGTCCTAACAAAAGAAAAAGTTATTTAAAGACATTGAACACTATTTTTGGGACGACCCTTACCTTTTCAAACAATGTGCGGATCTTGTCATTCGTCGATGTGTTCATGGGCCAGCAGCGTTACTAATCCTTGAAGCTTGCCATAAAGGACCCACCGGTGGTCACTTTGGTCCCAATTACACCGCGAAGAAAGTTTTTGACTCTGGATTTTATTGGTCCACCATTTATCATGACGCTCATGAAATGGTTAAACATTTTGATGCTTGCCAAAGACAAGGCAAGATCACACATAAAGATGAGATGCCTTAAAATTTCATACAAGAATGTGAAATCTTTGATGTATGGGGCATCGACTTTAATGGGCCATTTCCATCATCCAAAGGGAACAAGTACATCCTCGTAGCTGTTGAATACGTTTCTAAATGGGTTGAAGCTAAGGCTCTCCCTACGAATGATGCGAGGGTGGTTGTGAACTTTCTGAAGCAACCATTTGCTCGATTCGGTGTTCCTCGTGCTATAATCAGTTACCGCGGGACTCATTTTTGCAATGATCAATTTGCTAGAGTCATGGCTAAGTACGCAATCACCGTCTTTCCATCGCTTATCATCCTCAAACTAATGGTCAAGCTGAGATATCTAACTGTGGATTGAACCGAAATCTTGAGCATACTGCGGGAGAGCATCGTGCCTCGTGGGCCGATAAATTAGATGATGCTTTGTGGGCTTTCTGTACCGCTTATAAGACCCCGGTTGGTTGTACACCTTATCGTCTTGTGTACGAGAAAGCATGCCACCACCCTATAGAGCTGGAACATAAGGCATACTGGGCCTTGAAGTGGGCGAACTTCGACATCAACAAAGCCGACGATCTTCGAAAGATTCAACTCAATGAGCTAAATGAACTGAGGAATGAAGCTTATGAGAATTCATTGATCTACAAGGAGAAGACCAAGATCATTCATGATGCAAGGATTAAGAACCGAGAGTTCCACATCGGTGATCAAGTCTTACTCTTTAACTCTCGGTTGAAGATCTTCTCGGGCAAGCTGAAGAGCTGTTGGTCTGGTCCATTCACCGTCGCCAAAGTCTTTCCCTATGGCACCATTGAGCTTTCTCAGCCAAATGGGCCCAATTTCAAAGTGAATGGCCAGCGCGTGAAGTTGTACTTTGGTGAGGACATCTCTCATGAGATGATTCCATCCCTCACCACATTTCCCTTAAATTAAGTTTTGGGTCGAGTCAGGCTCGTGACTCGGTTAACAAAAACAAGCGCTTCTCGGGAGGCAACCCGTTGATCTATCCTTTACCGTTTTCATAATAAGTGTAGGGGGAGCCCCGTATGTGTTTGTTGTCTTGTTTCTTACTCTGTGCAGGGATTTAAGCATCAAAGATCCATTCTCGATGACTTTTGACGAACCGTGATACCGTGTACCCGTCTTCCTGGTTCTATCCTAAACTGTCGTGATTCAATATTTCATATCTTATATGTTCACATTGAAATCACTATTGTTGTCCTTCCCTTAGCAAGATTTTAAACAACTTACTCAATATCCTAAGTGTAGGGGAGTTTATTCTCCCACATGCTTAAACATTGAGGACAATGTTTATATCAAGTGTAGGGGGGACTTCTATCGAAGTAAGTGGTCTTTTCCATGAATTTGCCCTCATTTTAACCGGAAAATCTAATTTTTCGACATTTTTCAAAAATTTTAATCTATTTTGGCTTTGTAATTTTCCTTTGCTATCGTTATTTACTTTCCTTGCTAAAATAAAAGTTTAATAAAGTGGTTTTAAACTTTTCAAAGTCGTGAATATTTTGACTCAACCCGAGTTTACTTATCTAAGTTTACTCTAGCTAGTATCCTTAACGTTTTTAAGTCAAGTTTTGCTAGGCTTTTATATAGGGAACTTTAAAACGCGAAAGTCTTAACTCTCACGGGTTAAGAACAAGAACTTTTCGCAAGTTTCTATAATTGATCCTAGAGAGTCGTTTACCAAGGGAACTTTAAAATGCGAATTCTAAACTTGAAAAAGTCTAAGAGTTTGCAAGATCCTATAGATGACTCGAAAATCTAAAACTTTGATTTAACTGGCTAAGCATCCACGAGTCTCATTCCTTGAGATTTTTAACTGTGGAGAACGAGAGATGATAGAGTCAATTATAAGTTTGGTATTCTTTCGTGAATTTATGTGAGTTGATTATAAGCTTTTTCTCCCGTCGCTTGCTAATAAATTTAACTGCAATAAATAAGGTTGTACGATTTGAAAAGTTACTTAGCTTCTAGCACAAGATCGTTTAAAAGTTGCTCGGTATTAATTAGAGTTCATAGCCAAGGCATAACTTATTGAAGCTGGATGCAAAGATTGGCGAGTCCAAAAAGGTCCTAACAAGACATGAGGGCTACATTTTGTTGCTAAAAGATCCAAAAGTAATTTGAAGAATCATTTATCGAAAATCAATATGAAGGATCGAGACACACGACGAAAAGCAAATACTCCCCAAAAGATCATGGAGAAGTCTATCCAAAAAGGCCCTAACAAGGTATGAGGATAAATAGATCCAAGTCCTAAAAGGAGGCGGATCGTTGTATATCAAAGTCCAAAATAAAGATCGGAGAAAAGTGAAGAAGTCGTGGTCCAAGTATGAAGAATCTCTCAAAACTTCAAGTGAAGAAATTCCTATTATGAAGAGAAGACCATTATTTCATGAACGTCTCTCAAGATTTGAAGTATGAAGTCACTGACAAATATCTGTCCGAGAAAGGTCTCAAATCATGAAGCGAGTTATGCCAAGATATGAACTTTATGAGGTCCCGAGAAGCAGTTTTAAAAGATTTTGCCCTTTAGCTAACTATTGATTAGATCGTCCCACTTTATTTTCGGCCTAAATAACTATCGAAATAAGTCGAACAATGCATCCTCGTGATCATTTAAGACAATATTAAAATATAAGAGATTCACCTAGGAATAAGGGAGTCTAAGTAAATAATTGGGCCACATGAGTTCGTGTTAGTTTTCTAACTTATAATAACAATGATCTTGTTTTTAAGCTTGGTTTGGGGAACGTGAAACTTGAGGATGATGAACATTCATGACGGACAAAACCCAAATGTAAGTCTTTGATTTCTTTACTTGTTTTGTATATATTTCTATCTTTTTAGTTTCCTTAAAGTTTAGTATTTAATAAAGGCCAAGGTGGGTTATTTATGATGAAAAATGTAAACCGTGTTGTGAAATTAATGCATTGCATGAGGGAATTGCAATGGTCAAGTGTAGAGGATTTAATAAGTGTGAAAACACTTATCCTTTTACCGCTTATTTCCAATAATAACAAGACCAAAACGTGTATTTTATGTCGTAAAAGTCGGAATTATGCGTGGTTTGTGTTTTTATTGTGTTTTAGGACCAAAAGATGAAAAAGGAAGAAAACATGGGCTATCACGGGCTTTTATCGAAGAAAGCGACAAAAGACGAAGTCAAAAGATCAAGAGTGCAGAAAGAACGGAAGTCCAAGGCCTATTCTGAAGATTTATCGAAGAAAAAGTCTAAATACGGAAGTTTAATGAAGTCGAAGAACTCAAGTCTAATAGAAGAAGAAAATTATAAGACAAGTTCAATTTATATCGACAAATCCCGAGACGACGTCGAGAAAGACAAAGAATTTAAGTCGAGTCGAGACGAGAAGAAAGAAGGAAGCAACACATGTACTCCCCACCTCCTATATATACCCTCCTAATGACACATTAGGTGGGTGTTAGTTAATTAGTTCATTTTCAATTTTTAGTAGTTTTAGTTTTTAGGAGAAAGTGTTTAACTTTCTCTCACTAGGAAAGTTTCATCTTTTTATTCCTTTCTTGTTGAATTAAATCTTTACTTTTGAGAGTTTAATCTTGTTTTTTATCTTAATCTTCTTCTACCTTTCTTGTTTTTAATTTTGATCTTGATTAGTGATAATCTTTGATTTTGCTTAATCTTGATGTTTGATTGATTAAAAAGTTTATCTTTTTATCAATCTTTAAGTTTTTATACAACTTAAGCTTTGAGCTTGACATGCTTATTGGCGTATTTTGTATTTAGCTTATTTGTTTCAAAGTTTTCTTAAAGTATTCGTCTTTTTAAATTTTGATTTAACAATTTGCTTATTTAAAGTTTTGAAAAGTTGTTATTCGTGCTTATTTAGTTTGTTTCATTATAGATTTGATTAAGTTTTGGTTTGAGCTTATTAAAAAATTAGCTTATAACTCGGCTTATTTCGAATCACAAGGTAATCGGAAAAGGGTAAACCCCTTTCCGATTAGACATTCCGATTAGAGTGACTATTCCGATTAATTCACAAGTATTCCGATCAACAAGGATCAGAAAAGGGTTTTGGTTTTCCGATTTGGATTCCGATTGGGATTCCGACGGGGGTGTTTATGTTGACATTCCGATAAGCTTTGTTTTTGACATTCTGTTAGGATCATTGGAATAGTTATTTGTAATAGGTAGACTAGGAGGTATGTAGTTCCTCCTGGTCCTAGTAGTAGTAGGAGCAAGCCGTGCTCCTGGTCTTATAGAAAGTCAAACTTTATAATTTAAAGATTATTCTGTTAGGATATGCATGAGATATGTTAGGAAAGGATATGCATATCAGTTTTACACGTTTTGGTTAATGATGTATTAGGGTTTCCTTGTAGTATAAAAGGAACCTTAGGCAGAAGGGTTCAATACACCTTCATCAAATATAATTCTAGTTCATATTAATATTAGAAATCCTTAGTAAAGGATCAAGTCGTTAGAGTTATTCTGTTCTTCTTGTTCATAGTATTTGTATTCCACACTTATACTGTGTGATTTGTATAGAGTCTCTCTGTGAATAGACTTGTGATTACAGAAGTCGTTCATCGTTCCTAACAGGCTGCAAGATCCACATCTAGTGGACCCAACAAGTGGTATCAGAGCCTGGGAGAGTCTCTATACAAGAAGAATCAATTTTTCTTATTACTAACATTTTTATTTAATTATGTCTGCCTCAAGTTCTACTCAAACAGAAGAAGATAGTACCCCCAAAACACAGCAACCTCAGCAGATCATTGCTACGGTTTCCAACACAAATGGTAAGTTTCCTCTTCTGAAAAATGATGAGTATGATAGCTGGGCAATGAAGATGGAATGCTGGATCACCAACACTGATCAAGATCTTTGGAAGATTATTCTGAATGGAAACAGCAAGAAGTTGACTGGAAGAGACAAGAATGGAAGTATTATTCTTCTTGACCCTAAAACTCATGAAGAAATCACAACTGTTCAGAAGGAGATCAACGCAAAAACTATTTTGCTTCAGTCTCTTCCTGATGATCACATGGGTGACTTTTATCATCTGGACAATGCTAGAGAAATCTGGAATAGAATAAAAAGCAAGGTTTGGTGGGAATGAGGAGTCAAAGAAAATGCGAAGATCCATGCTGAGAGATGAATTCACAGACTTCAAGATCTCAGAAACTGAAGGTATCCATCAAGGGTATGACATGTTCCAAAAGATACTGAGCCAGTTGAATCAACTTCGGTCGAAACACTGGATTACTACCAAATAGACCAACCAGCAACTATTTTCAGACCTTTAATCCGAATTATGCATTTAATTTAGACCACATATATTTTGGGTTAGGAAATCTGGGTACTGCTGTTAAGCCCTCAGCAGGTTGTTCTTGGTCAAACAATAACACCCGTGTGATGAATAGGCAACCTAAGAACAACGGTGGATCTCATCAATCTTCTTGGCTATCTACTAAAGATCCACAAGGCAGGCTCAAACCTGAAAAGGTTTGGGTCCCCTTAAGACACTGACTTTTGCATATATCGTTTCTTGTTGTTGTAGGTTACTCCATACCAAGATCCTACTCTTGGAATTGTTGATAGTGGATGCTCTAGGAGCATGACAGAAAATAAAAGTATTCTATCTAACTTTGTACCATTTCAAGGCGGAAAGGTCTATTCTGGAGGAGGTGAAGGAAGGATCACTAGCAAAGGAACGATTCAGACGCCTAATCTTAACTTTGAGCAGGTCTACTATGTGGAAGCACTTCAACACTTCAACTTGATCTCTGTCTCTCAGATTTGTGACAAGAAGCAGTTTGTCCTCTTTATGGATACTGATGCACTAGTGTTATCCAAAGACTTTAAACTCCCGGATGACTCACAGGTTCTACTCAGAATCCCTAGAAGACACAACCTCTATAGTATCAAGCTGAATGAAGTCAATCCTACTGGTCAACTAGCATGTTTGGTTGCTAAAGCCTCAGAAGATGAAGCCACTAAATGGCACAGAAGGATGGGACATGTGAACTTCAATACCATTAACAAATTAGCAAATCTGAATTTGGTCTCTGGTTTACCTCCCAAAACTTTCAGAAATGATATCAATTGCCTTGCGTGCAGCAAAGGCAAACAACATAAAGCATCCTTCAAGGTCATTACTGCTCTCAGCCTTATAACTGAACCATTGCAGCTACTACACATGGATTTATTTGGTCCTGCCTCTATTAGGAGCATTGACCACAAACAATTCTGCCTTGTGGTAACTGATGGGTATAGCAGGTTCACGTGGGTTTTCTTCATGGCTGCCAAAAGTGAGACCTACTCAATTCTCAAGGACTTTATTACACTAATTGAAAACCAATTGTCCAAGAAGGTTAAAGGTATCCGATGTGATAATGGAACAGAATTCAAAAATTCAGACCTCATAGCACTTTGTAATTCGAAAGGTATCAAAAGAGATTATAGTGCAGCAAGAACTCCTCAACATAATGGCGTGGCAAGCAGAAAGAACAGGACTCTCATAGAAGCTGCGAGAACAATGCTTGCTGATTCCAAGCTTCCAACCATGTTCTGGACAAAAGCTGTCAATACTGCAAGTTATGTCTTGAATAGAGTTTCTATTACTAATCCTCACAAGAAGACTCTCTATGAGCTACTCACAGCTAAAGTACCTAACATTGCTCATTTGAAGCCATTTGGGTGTCCTGTCACCATTCTGAATACTAGTGACTATTTGGGGAAATTTGATGGCAAGGCAGATGCAGGATACATTGTGGGATATTCAGCTCACTCTCGGGCTTATCGTGTCTACAATCTCCAAGCCAAGCGAGTAATTGAAACTATTAATCTCAGGTATTTTGAGGAGAAGTCAAACATACAAGGCAAGGGTCTGAATGGTATTTTGATCTTGATTATCTTAGTGATTCATTGGGATATTTTCGTTTCAAAACTAACCATGATGCAGGTCCACAAGTGTTTGTAACTTCTAGTGCATGTGCTCATTCTAGTCTTTCAGACTCACATGAAGAGGATGATATTTTTGTTGTTCCATCCTATTCCACCACAGTCTCTCCTACTACTCCTAGTGATGCTACTCCATCAGACATTTTGGACTCACAAGGAGCTCTTGACACATTGCTCAAGCAACAACTAGATGCTACTACAGCTGCTGCTCAAGGTGTCTTTGTGTTTCCTTTGAATCCGTCTGCTGACAAAGCTACTCCTAGTACTCCAATTGTTACTCCTAGTGCTAGTTTAACACCTATTGGTAGTCCGGCTAGTGATCCCACTTCCTCTACTAGATTCTCTGGTCCTTCTGACCTGGGAAAATTTCAAAATAAGTCTTCTACTAAGCTGGATGATATTCATAAGCAACCAATAGATGACATTTTTGACTCTGCTTCATATGATGATGACTTTGTTAGGGATCTTAATAACTTGGCACCAGAAGTGGAAGTAGCTTCCAATCAAGTTCTGCTGTCACACAAAGACCATCCTACTACTCAAATCATTGGAGATCCCGGTTCTACTGTCAAGACTCGCAGAATGCATAAGAAAGCAACGTCTGATCATCATGCTCTTGTGAGCTATATTAAGGACCAAAAGCGTAATAATCATACGGACTTTCAGCACTGTTTTTTTGCTTGTTTTCTTTCACAGGTGGAACCTAGATCAGTCTCTCATGCTCTTGAAGATCAAATTTGGGTGGAGGCTATGCAGGAGGAGATGCAGCAGTTCTTGTTTCAGAATGTTTGGATCCTAGTTGACTTGCCAGATGGAAAGACAGCAATTGGTACCAAATGGATTCTCAAAAACAAGAAAGATGCAAGGGGTATTGTGGTGAGAAATAAGGCAAGGTTGGTTGCACAAGGTCAGACTCAACTTGAAGGCATTGACTACACTGAAGTTTTTGCTCCTGTTGCTAGGATTGAGGCCATTCGTCTGTTTTTGGCTTTTGCTTCTTATGTGGGCTTTACGGTTTTTCAGATGGATGTCAAGAGTGCATTTCTCTATGGCAAGATTGATGAGGAAGTTTATGTCACTCAACCTAAGGGCTTTGTAGATCCACTTCATCCCAAGAAAGTTTACAAGGTGGTCAAAGCTCTCTATGGACTTCATCAGGCTCCTAGAGCTTGGTATGAGCGTCTTTCCACTTTCTTGTTGAAACATGGCTATAAAAGATTCACAATTGACAAAACACTATTTCTTAAGAGGAATACCAAGGACATTTTCCTTGTTCAGGTATATTTGGACGACATTATCTTTGGGTCTACTAAGAAGGTATGGTGTGATGAGTTTGAACAACTGATGAAGGGCGAATTTCAGATGAGTGCTATGGGAGAGCTTACATTTTTCCTTGGTCTTCAAGTCAAGCAACAGTCGGATGGAATCTTCATAAGTCAAGATAAATATGTTCATGAGATCCTTCAGAAGTTTGATATGGATCCTCTTAGACCAGCAGCAACACCTTATGAAGTAGCTAAAGTCAAACTCAAGAATGAGCCAGATCCTCCGGTAAATGTTCACATGTACAGGTCAATGATTGGCTCACTCATGTATTTGACTGCATCACGTCCGGATATTATGTTTGAAGTAAGTGCTTGTTCTAGACATCAGGTGGCTCCAACAGTTTCTAACTTGAATGCAGTCAAGAAGATTTTCAAGTACAACAAGTCTCAACCCAAGTTAGGCTTGTGGTATCCTAGAGAATCACCTTTTGTTCTTGAAGCATATAGTGATATTGACTATGCAGGTGCTAATAATGACAGAAAGTCTACTACTGGTGGTTGTCAGTTTTTGGGTCGAAGACTTATCTCATGGCAATGTAAGAAACAGACGATAGTAGCTACTTCTTCAACAGAAGCTGAATACGTAGTTGCTGCTAGTTGTTGTGGACAAGTTTTGTGGATACAAAATCAGATGCTTAATTATAGGTTCAACTTTATGAACACCAAAATTTTCATTGACAATCAAAGCACTATCTACATTGTGAAGAATCTTGTTTTTCATCAACGTACAAAACATATTGAAATTAGGCACCATTTTATCAGGGATGCCAATGAGAAGAAGTTGATACAGGTTCTTAAGGTTCATACGGATGATAATGTTGTTGATCTATTGACTAAAGCCTTTGATGGTCCTCGGTTCAACCACTTGGTGGTTCACATTGGAATGGTCAATCCTTGAGACCTAGGATTGAGGGGAGGCTAAGCCTAAGGGGAGGCTTAGTGTATATATTTACTTGCACAGATTAACATATTGGTAGTTTTTAGCAACAGATTGTATGGGTATTTGCGGTGTGTGCTACTTCTAATGGAGGATTTTTGTCACTTCTGGTGGTAGTCTTCAACTTCTAGTGGATAAAAATCCTTCCTTGTCATTGATGGTTGGCTTCTAGTCTTGGTTTGGGTCACTGTTCACTTTGTTGACTTTTATTGACCACATTGTGCTTCTAGTGTTGACCCTTGTGCGTTTTGACTTTTAGTCAACGCAGGTTACTTCTGGTATATATGATATTATTTTACTTGGGTAACTGGGATTTACAAATCAAGTTAATAGGGGCAAGTGGTTATTTTTGCATTAACTACCTAATTTGAAAGGGCAACCCACATTATTAGGGGTCAATGAACAGTTACAAGACCATTATTTATGGTCAAATACCCCCCTTGACTCATTCATCACAACCATAACACACACACGCGCTCCTACTCTCTCAATCTCTAATCAATCACCTTCCATCACTTCAAATCATCATCAATGGCTGCTCTGTTCTACAAACCCGATCACAATAAGGTGGTGTATCTGGGAGATGGTCCTAAACGTGACGAGTTCACAAACATCATCGAGTTTATTGAGGCTTCTAACCTCAGGTATGCTTTTACTGTTTGCCCGACAGTCTATGATAGTGTCATTCGCCAGTTTTGGGCCACTGCCCATCTTGTGGATGTTTTGGGTCGCCCACTTGAACTCCATGCTACCATAGATGGACGTTCTTATGTGGTGTCTGAAGCTTCTATTAGGAGTGCACTTTATCTTCAAGATGAAGGTGGTGTTGTTTCTATCCCTAATTCTGAGGTTTTGGATGGGATGGTTGATCTTGGTTATAACCATGGGGGGAGTTTAACTTCCAAAAGAATAGGTTTACCCCCTAGTGGAAGCTTCTAGTGCACTTTTTGATTCACTTCTTAAGCCCAAAGTCTGGGAGTTGGGATGCATTTCCCATTCCTTTGGCTACTGGTTTGATCTGCCTAGCACAGGGTCGAGTGTTTAATTTTTCTCGCTACTTATTTGATAGGATGGTTTGCAATCTTAGTAGTACTGGATCTAGGAATAAATTTTTAATGTATCCTAGGTTTTTGCAGCAGATACTTATGTGCATACCCTGTAATAGGGAGGAGTATGAGACCCCCAAGCTTAGTTCTAAAGTTTACTCCAATATGGCACTTGGGTTAAAGGGGGCTTGGAGGCCCCTTACTGATGCTATGATGGGCCTTGCCCAAGGTCCTCCTAATGTTATTCCTCCGGCTGCTGAAGCCGAGGAGGAACTTCCATTAGAAGATGATCCTATGGAGGAGGAGCATCCTGCTGGTGGTGAGCCTCATGTGGTGGTGGAAGAGCCAGCTAAGGAAGTGGTGGTTGAAATGCCATCCACTTCCAAGGCTGCCCCCTCTTCTATGCCACATAAGTCCCCATTTATGGATACTCCCCCTTCTAGTCCAGCACCTCATTCTACTGAGAAGCCCTCTAGTTCTCGTGCTCATAATGATGACCCCTTTATTGCTTCTGGTTCTAATGAAGCTTTCCCTGATCCAAGTCCTCTTGGTGGGGAAGCGGAGGAACCTGCTACACTAACTTCTTTGCTTGATCTCATGCACAGGTACCATGCAAGGATTGTGTCTTTGGAGGCAGATTTGAATCAGCATCGCAAGCTTACCAGGGAATTTGTTCTTCCAATGGCGGACCGGATTAAGGCTTTGGAGACACAGCAGAGGAGGAAGAAGCATGTTGTTCATTCTGATTCTGATGAGGATGTTGAGGATCTTGCGGAGGATGGTTTGAATATGTTGGCGAAGGCTGCATTTGCTGATAAGCCGTATGCTGATTTGCCTATTCCTCCTAGTCCATCAAGCATCCCTCCTACTGCTGCTAGTCCTAGACCAAAGGAGGATATTGCTGGTTCTTCTGCTGGTACTACTGCTGGTCCAACTGATGGGTCGTCACATGATCCTAAGGGGAAAGCCCCTATGACTGATACACCCTCACCCTCTAGGAAGCGTACTCGCAGACAACTTGAGGAAGACAGGTTGGGGGAGGAGGCTACACAACAAATGCAGGCGGAGATTGATCAAGCTGCTAGGGCTGAGGAAGAAGCTCTTCAAAAGCAGAGGCGTGAACAGTTGCAGCATGATGCTATGCATTAGGATGATAATGATTGGATGTGGGTGCTTACTATTCTTACATCTGATTACTCGTAGTTTACTGATCTTTTGGGTGCTGATGTGAATGAACAAAATTGTATCCCCCGGGCAATGGCATTAATGCGCAAACAACAATTGTCTCTTGCTGCTCAACTGCGTGAAATGCGTCAGAACAAACCTTTTTCAAGAACCGAGGAGAGGAAGTTAATGCAGAGGTATGTCAAATATCAGTCGGGTGCTCACTTTACGGTTGGTTGGACATGGGATCGCGTTAGGGGATTGTCTTTTGACGAGCTTAAGGATCTATATCAGAGGATGATAAAGCGTCAAAACACACCGGTTCCTGAGCACTTCATCTATCGTCCTCCTCCAAGAGTGGTTTCCACTTCTCAACCTGTTGTTGCTCCTGGTTCTTCATCTGGTGTTCATCTGGTTTCTACTGGTATACCATCTGTTGTTGATACTTCTACTACTGGTTCCACACCCACACCTTCGGTTGCTCATCCTGTTTCATCTTCGGGTCCTACCACCACCACCAATGCTACTACTACCACCGCCTTTGATCCTTTGGTTGGTCAAGGTTTTGATTCTACTCCTGCTGATCCTATTGCTGCTGGGAAGGTAAATGTTGAAACCTCTTCTGGTGTTCCTACACCTCGTCGTTCCATTCGAAAGAAGAAGTCTAGACGTGGTAAGTCTGTTCCATTTGAGAAGCGTGCTCCTACGAATCTATTGATGCAGCTTTGGACAGTGACACAGAGTTGCCAATGGGTACGGGTTTTATTACTGCTTGGACGGTTAAGCCATCCACGAGTGTTGCTGCTACATTCACCAATCGGGTTTCCATCAGTGATGGTTATGTTTGTTATGTCTCGGGTTTGCAAGGTGTTTTGACTTGGGCGGATCGAAGGGATCTTATGTCGTTGTATGGGTTTGTGGATGCTGGTATTCCTAAACATCCTAGTGAGGTGGCCAACTGGCCTGGTCTGACAATGTGGGGTGACTTGAAGATGATGTTTGACTCTCCTTCTAATGCTCCACATTCTGGTGTCTGGAAAGACCAGCCACGCTGGGTAATCAAAAGATGGAAGCTTTATGCTGGTTGTGGGGTTCATATCTTGGAGTTGGAGTCTGGTACCATAGTGTTCATGCTTACGGATATGGACTATCCGTTGACTATTGCTAGTATGGAGGCCATGCTAGAGTGTCATTTGCAGATCTCCGATGCCCCTTCAGGAAATGAAACCTCCATGGCTACTACTTTGGTGGAAGGGATCCAAGCTCGGTTGCAAGCTGACAAGGTGGTAGCGTCTGGTAGGTGATGGGTATGTTTTTATGTTTTTGTGTTTA
This sequence comes from Glebionis coronaria, assembly GCA_025667525.1. NCBI lineage: Eukaryota > Viridiplantae > Streptophyta > Magnoliopsida > Asterales > Asteraceae > Glebionis > Glebionis coronaria. Next base: position 364,907,307 of record CM046882.1, on the reverse strand, counting down.
TACTGACATTCTTTTCATCAATCTGTACAGTGATTGGTGACTTACATTATAGTTAAAAATAACAATAAAAAAAATAAATATATATAATACTTTTTATATAATATTTGCTTATACTTTAACAAATGATGTATTTCACACTTGTACATAATATATCTGCTTATACTTTTCCATCATACATTGGGGTTCATTTGACTGTTTCACACTTGTGCTGGTTTGGAGTTACATCTGGTGTTGGACCTGGTCCACACAACAAATGGTGCTCAACTCACCATGTCTCACAAACAAGAAAGAGTTGATTCCCCATGAGGGTACGGCTCTGGTGTGATAGTCAAATCCGTTGATGGTTGCCAGCTTACCCAAAACTGGATGGTTTTCACTTGCCATGGTCCTAGACTGAAAAGTGGCTAATCCAAGGGGGTATGGCTCTTGGTAAAGATTTTATCAAATCCGTTGATAGCTATAATAGCTTGCTTAAAGCTATAGGGTTTTCAGCTCACCGATGCTTCATTGCTAAGAGTTGGCGAGTCCAGAAGGGTACGGCTTCTGGTAAAGACATATCAAATCCGTTGACGGCTGTGATGGTTTGCCTAAAATCATCAGGGTACCCCCACTCACCATTGATTCACGTTCTAAGAGTTGGGTTGGGTTCTGGTCTCCCAGGGTGATGCTTATTCCACCGTAAAGACTAGCTAGCCCAAGAGCGAGCAGCTACTTGGTAAAGGCTCATAAAATCTGCTCATGTTGCTGTGAAAATTCAACAAGATGTAGATTTGTTTCACGCTTTCAAGAAGCTTCTAGGTGTTCTTTGTTGCAGCAGTCCTTATGTTCTTTATGCTGATGGTTGTGATGCTGCTGTTTCTTTTGATGTTCCAGTCCTCAAGCTATGTTGCACGATTTACAAGGAAACTTGAACTCAACAGGTCAAATTCAAGTTTAGGGGAGGATTGTTAGGACCATTGGAATAGTTATTTGTAATAGGTAGACTAGGAGGTATGTAGTTCCTCCTGGTCCTAGTAGTAGTAGGAGCGAGTCGTGCTCCTGGTCTTATAAAAAGTTAAACTTTATTATTTAAAGATTATTCTGTTAGGATATGCATGAGATATATTAGGAAAGGATATGCATATCAGTTTTACACGTTTTGGTTAATGATGTATTAGGGTTTCCTTGTAGTATAAAAGGAACCTTAGGCAGAAGGGTTCAATACACCTTCATCAAATATAATTCTAGTTCATATTAATATTAGAAATCCTTAGTAAAGGATCAAGTCGTTAGAGTTATTCTATTCTTCTTGTTCATAGTATTTGTATTCTGCACTTATACTATGTGATTTGTATAGAGTCTCTCTGTGAATAGACTTGTGATTACAGAAGTCGTTCACCGTTCCTAACAGGCTGCAAGATCCACATCTAGTGGACCCAACACATTCCGATTTTTTCCTTTTTCTTTTATTCCGATAAGCATTGATTCCGACCAGGATTCATTTTGTCATTCCGATAGGACTAGTTCACTCACATTCCGATCACATTCATTTTATGTATTCCGACCATACATTCCGACAAGGTTCTTTTTGACACATTCCGATCTGATTCCGATAAGGCATTCCGATGGTTTAGTTTTAACTTTGTTTTACCAAGTTCTCAAGTTTTAATTCATTACGTTTTAATTTTCAAAATTTGCACGCTTCCCGAAATCTCTATTTTTACCAAGTATTTTTCTAATTTTGTTTTTAAGTTTTCAATCATTTATTTTTAACTCGTCATTTTAGTTTAATTTTTTTAAGCTTTTATTTTTCTCAACGATATTTTCATATTTATTTTTAGTTTAAAATAGATAACCAAACCAATTTATTTTCCACCAAGAACGACTGAGTCGCACTAATTAACGGGAATCAATTCGAAAAGATCGGACGATAAACTTTTTATACTTGGAAATACCCTGTATTAGTTGGCATTCCTATCTCCGCATGGATCACAGCCTCACTTCCATATGTTAGGCTAAATGGCGTCTCTCCATTGCTTGTCTTTAATGAGGTTCTATGTGCCCAGAGCACATTTGGAAGTTCGTCTGCCTACCCAGTTCGATCACGGCCTAGCCTTGTCTTTAGCCCTTCCATTAATGACTTGTTTGCCCTTTCCACGAGGCCATTGGCCTGTGGGTGTGCCACTGTCGTGTTCATTTGCTTAATGTTGAGTTTTTTGCACCATGTCTTGAATGGGTCATTCACAAAGTTAGTCCCATTGTCAGTCACTATCACATGGGGTAGGCCAAATCTACAGACAATGTTATCCCACATAAATTTTATCACGTCCTTGCCTTTTACGTTGCCCAAGGGCTTTGCTTCCAACCACTTAGTGAAATAATCAATTGCCACAATGATGTACCTGACCTTACCCGGTGTCGCGTGAAATGGACCCAACACGTCCATTCCCCATTGGAAGAACGACCATGGGGCCATGATTGATGTCATTAGTGTCTTGGGTATCTTGGGTACTGGTGAGTGAATCTGGCACGCGTCACATTTTTTTGTTTCCTCCCTCACGTCACGGTGCATCGTGGGCCAATAGTATCCCTGCCTTAGTGCCTTGGCTACCACTGATCTTGTCTTCAGATGCATGCCACAAGCTCCTCGGTGTATCTCACGGATCACATAGTTGGATTGGAGTGGTCCTACGCATCGTAACATCGGCATCAAGTAAGATTTCTTGAAGAGTACCCCTCCTTCCATCACATACTGGCTGATCTTCATCCGAAGGGCACGTGCTTCATTGTGGTCCTGCAGCGATATCCCTTGCTCCAAGCACCTTATGATGGGTTTCATGTAGTTATCTTCCTCCTCTTCCACAATGGCATTTACCTATTCCCTATCTGTTGAGGGTTTGTCTAGCACCTCCACCAATACTTCTTTTGTCAAATGATTAAACGCCACTGAGGCCAGCTTGCTTAACACGTCATCCTTTTGGTTCTTACTTCTCGGGATGTTCATGATTTTGAAGCCCTTGAACCGTGCTACATGCTCTTTTGCCTTACTCAAGTATTTGATCATGCTCTCATTGGTGGCCACGAAGTCCCCATTGTATTGACTGGCCACCAACTTCGAGTCCACCTTTTCCGCCAAATGATCTACCCCCATCTCTTCTGCTATTCTTAGGCCAGCTAGCAAGGCCTCGTATTCTGACTCATTGTTTGTGCTGTCAAAATTCAACCTCAAAGCATATGTGTACTCCATGCCGTTGGGGCTAATCAATACTAAACCTGCGCCTGAGCCTTTCGGGTTGGATGCTCCGTCCGTATATAGCACCCATTCTTCTTCTTTATCGACCTTTTCTTCCTCAGAAACGTGTGTCTCAAGGTCCTTTGAAGTGTATGTTCCTACTGGCACTTCATTCAGAAAATCCGCTAACACTTGACCCTTTATGGCGTTCTTGGTTCGTAGGCAATGTCGTATGTCCCCAACTCTATGGCATACTTTGCAAGCTTGCCTGATGCTTCGGTCTTGTTCAAGATTTGCCTTACGGGTTGATCTATGATGACCTTGATTGGGTGTCCTTCGAAGTACCGCCTCAGCCTCCTTGATGTGCTTAGGAGGGCCAGGGCTAGCTTCTCCAAAGGAGCATAGTTTCTTTCTGCTTCATGTAGCGTTCGGCTGACATAGCGGACTGGCCGTTGGATCCCATTTCTTTCTGCTAACAATAATACGCTGATTGCTCCTTTTGCTGCTGCTAGATATAAAGAGAGTGTTTCTTTGGGCCTGGGTGTGGTGAGCGATGGCAGCTCTATCACCATTCTTTTCATTTGTTGGAAAGCCTCCTCTGCTTCCTCCGTCCATCTGTACTCTTCTTTGTTGGCCTTAGTTATATTTTTCAAAGTATCAAAGAAAGGTAATGACCTTTCGGCAGATTTTGAGAGGAAACGGTTGAGCGCGGCCAACTTCCTGGCTAAGCTTTGCATTTCGTTCCATGTTTTGGGTGATTGCATATCTGTGACATCCTTGATCTTGGTTGGGTTGGCTCTTATCCCTTCCGACGTCACCATGTACCCTAAAAACATGCCCTCCTCAACTCCAAAAGAGCATTTTTTTTATTAAGCTTCATGTTTATCTTTCGTAAGTTGTCGAACGTTTCGGCTATGTCTGCTAGCATTTCTTTTTCAATCTTGCTTTTTATGACCATGTCGTCTACATATGCCTCCAGGTTTCGTCCAATATGTGACTCGAACGATGTGTCCACTAACCTTTGGTACGTGGCTCCTGCGTTTTTTAGGCCGAAAGGCATTTTGGTGTAGCAATACGTCAACTGGTCGGTGTAGAAGGCTGTCTTTTCTTCGTCCTCTTGGGACATTTGCACTTGGTGGTAGCCCTTGTAGGCGTCTAAAAGCTTTTGTACTTGTACCCCATAACAGCTTCTATTTTGGCATCAATCTCTGGCAGAGGATAATAGTCCTTTGGACATGCGGAATTCAAGTTTTTGAAATCTATGCACATCCTCCATGCTCCATCTACTTTTTTGACCAACACCGTGTTGGATATCCACGTAGGATACCTAACTGGCCTCACGGTCCCTGCTTTTACCCATTCTTCCACTTCCTTGGCTACAACTTCGCTTTTTTCGATAGATAGTACCCTCCGTTTTTGGCTCACCGGTGTTACCGAGGGATTCACATTGAGCTTGTGTTGGGCGATCCTTCTTGGCACTCCGGTCATGTCTTGCGGCTCCCATGCGAAGACATCTAAGTTGTTCTTTAGCAATTGTTTTAACTGTTCTGAACCTTCTTTTGACAAGTTTCCTCCAATCGTGACCAGTTGGTCGGGGAAGGCCGGGTTGATCATTACCTCCTCTGTTAGGTTGACGGCTTGGTGATCTCCCTTCTCTAGCTCTTCTTTTTCCATTTTCCTCTTTCCTATCTCTCTGCATTCGTTAATAATTGAAGATGATGTAACGAGAGTTGCAATACCTCGAGGTGTTGGGAATTTCATCATGTCATGGATGGTAGATGGGATGGCCCTCAGCCTCCTTATCCCTGGTCTTCCTAGGATGATACTGTATGGGGAAGGGGCGGGTATGACGGTGAATCTCATCATGACCCTTTGGAACAACCCTCCGTCCCCGAAGCACACCTCCAGTTCTATCTTTCCCAACGGCTTCACACTTTCCCCCGAGAATCCCGACACCGTGCTATGCGTCTTGGTCATCCTAGCTTGTATGCTTGGGTGAAGGCTGTTAAAACAGTGCTCATACATTATTCCCACAGACGCACCACCGTCCACATGTACCCTCCTTACCAAGTACCCTTCGACCTCGGCCTCTATCATAATCGCTTCTTCTGACAAATCCTCGTCTAAACATGGTGGGAACGTTATCGGGACATTCATCCAGTCCTCGTTCACCCACCTCGACTTCCTCTTCTGATTATCACTATGTCCCGACACCATATTGATCACTTTGGCCTTTTGAGGGTGGCCCTTCTGGCCGCCATTTCCTTTCTACCTCACGTCTTTAATCAAGTGGTTGAGCTTTCCAGACTCCAAGGCGGCCTCCAACTATCTCCTCAGCTGAAAGTAGTCATTCGTATAGTGTCCTTTCGTACAATGATAGTCACAATATATGTCCATATTCTCCTTTTTTGGTGTTCCCACCAAGGGAGGTGGAGCCGGAAGGTTTAGTTGGTGTTCTGCTGCCAAAATTTTCTTCGGCGAGCTGGACAAGTCTTCTAGGGTGAATATTTGATTCACCTCTTGTGGGCGCTGCGGATGACGGTAAGACAAGGTATAGGGTTGGGTGTAAGGGGTTCTGTTTTGATAGGCCCCTCGGAGGTAGCCCTGGCGCCATCCGTGGGACCCTAAATTCGTTGGGCCACTAAGTGGGCCGAGAATGCCTTTGGGCCGTCTGGGTCTTCCTCTCCACAAGCCTATAAGAAAGTAGCACACGTTAGCTCGCCTCGGGTGGGAGGCCCGAGACCAACTCCGGTGTGAGAGTAAGAATCTGATTGAGCCGGATGGCCAATAATATGTAGAGCCGAACGGCCAATGTAGTGTGTGTAATAAATGTTTGTGTGAGAGTATGCGACTTACATTGAATGAGGGGTATTTATAGTGTTGAGAACACTGTAGCGGACTGTAGCTCCTTGGAGGTAGCACTCCTTGAGCCTTGTGACCTGACAGGCCAAGCCTTGGTCCAGCAGACTATGCGAGGCCTCTGGGTAAAAGGATGCACCGTTTGTTCCCGAGGGAATATGTCCTGCTTTTGAGGTGTGCGATGAGCCTTCTATCCGAGCGCCAGGCGACCACCTTCGAGGATTCCCTCTAGACTTGCGCTTGGTAGATGGGCCGGTCTGCCAGGCCGTACGACCAATCTTGTTTCTAGAAGATGGTTGGCACGTGGATATGGCCGAGCGGCCATATACGCGAACAACTGTCCAATCTGTTTTGTCTCTTTACGCAACTGGTCGTACAATTGGTATCTAGTCACGTATTGGAGAAGAGAGATTCTTCTGTGCAGAAATTTTGTTCAATCCATCTATAACTTATGGCCTGGGAATCCATAAAAAGACTCGCGACTCCCTCATCAAGTTTGACATTGATAAAAAGAAGGAACGTCATGGTAATATCGTACTTAAATGGTGGCTCCACTTTGGTCCCTAACTTTGCTGATCGTATGAGCAAAGTAACCACTGCACTTAAGATTAGGGTGGATTCTCCTCCTGAACGAAAAGAGGATCAATCTTGGCTTCTTTCAGTTCCTTTGAAAAGGTAAACAATCAGTCGTCATACATTGCTCTGTAACCATACCCAGTATTCAAATATCACTATGAATATGGTCCATCCATTGTCAAGAAGTGCATTTAGTACGGAAAAACATCGCAGAAATTCACCTGTATGATGCAAGATGCATTGTTGCACGATGTCCAACTCGATTTTAAATAGAATCAGATCGAATTACCAGAACGAAGAAATAATCTCACGACACGGTTAAATCAAAAAGGTCTATCCATGTTCAATAAGCCATATATAAAAATAACTTCCCCAAATTATCATTTTACAAGTTCATTACACATAAGGTAATTTCTAAGAAGAAAAAAAATAATTACAGGTTATATTTTTGCGTCGCTCAGAAAGGTCCAACTCTGATGGGGTATGCTAGTATATGCTACCATGATTTCCTCGCACAACTGAAAAGGAAGTTCTGATCATTAGATGGTCCACGCTCGTCACTATAGTGAATACCAATTACCAATTAACTAAAAAACTTGTGAATCTCGCAATCATGAATGTAGAAAGATTAGGTTACAATGGGAAATAATTCAACTTGGCTATTTATGTCAAAGACGCCAGTCTCATACTTGTGCTTAGCAGACGTGGTTGTTGAAGTTGCGGTGTTGACATATTGGAAGCATCGTGCTAACAAACAACTTACGCGCTATCTCTTGATTACTTATTTCTCATTGATAAATACTACATGGTTTGATAAACACTCAACAAGTAGAATCTTCTCACATTGTCACTTGCCCTGCACATGAGCTAGAAGGAACATCAAACCTACCATTGAATGCTTGCGTATTAACTCTCCAAAAGTATAGGAAATGAAATTTTAGAAAGAAAGGAATGTGCTGGCCATGATTATCCCGGAGATGCTGGCCTGATCAACAACATTAAAATGCAGAACTCATTGTTTTCGAAATCCACACCCGCATCGATCTGCTTCGACACCAAGTTCAAGGCAAGTACTTTTAATTTACTATTTCGCTCACACACATTTAGTGCAGAGAGACATTAGTTCTTACATTTCATTAATCTCTATTTATATATATCATGTTGCTGTTTTTTTTCGTGATGAAAACCTTAATTTATCTTGTAAAGTTTGTTGTATACTGTATAGTACGTATCTGTCATAATACTAGCTACTACATGCATGCATGATACTCTTAGTTATGAGTTAAACTATTAATGCCCCGTCATATGGCAATCAGTTTTGAATTTTTATAAAATTCCTTCTTTACTATAGTTAATTGTTTAATTTGTTTTCTAGTTCATGTTTCTTTCTTGGGTCGATTTAACTGACTAATCAATCTTAATATAGGATTATTCAAGGTTATTCAAACTTTTTGGAATTCCGGTATGAATGTTAAACATTTAACTAAGCTATCGGTATCTGAGTTGTTGGGAGTTTTCATAAGGGTGTGTATCTATGGCATCCTTTCCGTAGGTGGAATACCTAATCACATTGCCTTTATAATGGATGGTAACCGAAGATACTCCAAGAAAAACAATTTGACTGATGTGGCTGGATATAGGGTCGGGTATTCAACGCTAATGTCGATGGTTAGGTACTGCTATGAGATGGGGGTGAAGCATGTAACAGTTTATGCCTTTAGTATAGATAATTTTAAACGAAACCCTGAAGAAGTCCAATCTTTGATGGATTTGATGTAGGAAAAGATTGACCGATTGATAAACGATGATAACGCAGTTAGCCAATATGGAGTTAGGATTCGGTTCATAGGAAACCTTGAACTTCTAAGAAAATCCACGAGGTTGGCAGCCGAGAAGGCTATGCATGCAACGTCCGGGCACAATAAATTCGTGCTATCAATCTGTGTTGCTTATACTTCCACTGATGAAATTTTGCATGCTGTTCAAGAATCATGTGAAGAAAGATGGCACCAAGACAGAGTTTTGGATGATGGGTTGAGAAGACTTGATGTGTTGGATATCGAGAAGCATTTGTACATGGGAGTTGTACCTGATCCTGATGTCATCATACGTACATCGGGTGAGACACGGTTGAGCAATTTTCTTTTGTGGCAGAGCAGTAACTGTCTCTTGTATTCGCCATCTATATTATGGCCCGAGATTGGTTTTCAGCATCTTCTTCAGGCTGTTATGGAATTCCAAAAACATTTGTATTATTTGAAAGGGAATGAATGTGTGATTTGATAGTAAACTAGTTGAATTTTGATTCAAATGCTGTTTTAGCTTATTGAGTAACAGGATTCCGCAGTCCCAGGCCCTACGCCTTTGATGTAAGATCATATATGTACAATGTAAATGAGGTTTTCCCTCCAGGGTCATCCTTAGATGCACGCGGCCTAACTGGGTTACATATACATACATACATGATACATGTACAATGTTTTATCCTTTATTTGTATTGTCGATTCAGTTAATTCCAAATTCAGCCCACGTCCTATTAAGTTCATAATATCATCTCCCTGATTTCATTTTTCAACATCGGGTTGTCGCTTTACATGGCCTTGACACTTCTTCATTTACTACGTATAAAAGAACTGTACATCATATGGATCATAAGAGTAGCAACAAGGATTCGATCCTCGTGCAGCGTTACAATTGCGTAGCAGACACTTTAATTAGCTCCATTCTCATTTTAGGTAAACTACGTTATGGTTTGTGCAGTTTACCCTAAGATACATACACCATGCATGCTCGTGTCTGTCATTTGATGCAAGATGAATTACAAGTGGGATGAGAATTGTCAACTGTTCTTCACGTAATTGTATATACCACAAGCATGGATTCAAATATTGTCAACGTGTTTGACCCTCTCTACAAATTAGAGATAAATTACATGCCATTGAATATCCTAATAATAAAGTTAAGACTACTATCGGATATGAATGTTTCTTTAGAAAAAAGGTATTTGCTGGCCATGATTTACCCGGCGAAGATGCCGGCTGGAATAACATCAAGCGCCGTGTTACACCCGTTGTTACTTTAATTACGTTAATCCATGCATCCTATTGCTAGCTACGTACTCCTTATATATAATGCACAACATATTGTTTTCGAAATATGTGCGCGATTGGAATCCTACCTACACGTACTACATACATCTGCTTCGAAAACAAGTTCAAGGCAAGTACACTTTTACTCGAATATATATGATGTTACCCTTTATCTATATCGATGTAACTTTAATTTGTACGGTAAGGTTTGTTGTATCAATCTGTCATCATATCATCTCAGTAGTATACTCACTTCATTTATGCATGCATGCATGCTACTCTTACTTAGTATGTTAACCTAGCTAGTATTGTAAATCTTAGTAAAACCCATTAGTATCATTCATTAGTTGACTCTTCCATCACTTTCTAGCTAGTTTAAGTAACTATAGACGACCAGAAAGTTTACGTTTTATTAGATGATTATGATCGAGAAGTCAGAACTATATCAGATAATACGCAGTAATGATGAAACGGCTAGCTAGACCTACAGTTTGTTACGGTGTCATTTTTGTTTAGGCTAGTTAACTTATCAGTCGTATCGATCAGGTTTGTTACGAGCTAGCTATTCTTGAACTCATTCTATATTGGATGCCCTCTCTATAGTTACTTTGCACTTCATAAAACTGTCGGCAATGAAGGTTGATAGTTACCAATGTCCCATTATATGACAATCTGTGTTTAGTGCTTAAATCCTTTTTTTGTTAATTATATATTTGTGACTAGCTCAAGTTTCTTTCGTGGCTGGATCGCTTTAACTAAATAATCCTATCATAACTACTACTAGCTGCACGTCTAACAGGCTACAAGGATAGTGATCTTGGAATTGCTATGGATGTGAAACAAGTAATTAAGGTTTCTGAGCTCTTGGGAGGTTTCATAAGGAAATGTATTTATGGCATCCTTTCTATATCTGCCGTACCTAATCACATTGCCTTTATAATGGATGGTAACCGGAGATACTCCAAAAAAAACAACTTGGTTGATGGGGCTGGATATAGGGCCGGGTATTCAACGCTGATGTCAATGGTTAGGTACTGTTATGAGATGGGGGTGAAGCATGTAACGTTTTACGCCTTTAGTATCGACAATTTTAAACGAGATCCTGAAGAAGTCCAAACTTTGATGGAGTTGATGGAGGAAAAGATTGAGCGGTTGATAAATGAGGAAATCGTAGTTAGCCAATATGGAGTTAAGGTTAGGTTCATAGGAAACCTTAAACTTCTGAGCAAATCTGCTAGGTTGGCAGCCGAGAGGGCTATGAATGCAACTTCCATGAACAACAACATTGTGCTATCGATCTGTGTTGCTTATACTTCCACTGATGAGATTCTGCATGCTGTTCAAGAATCTTGTGATAAAAAATGGGATGAAAACAGAGTTGATGATGGGTTGAGAAGACTTGATGTGTCAGATATCGATAGGCATATGTACATGGGAGTTGTCCCGGACCCTGATGTCATAATACGTACATCAGGTGAGACACGTTTGAGCAATTTTCTTTTGTGGCAAAGCAGTAACTGTCTCTTGTATTCACCGTCTATATTGTGGCCGGAAATTGGTTTCCAGCATCTTGTCCGCGCAGTTTTTGAATTCCAAAAGCAGTTCTATTATTTAAACAAACAGAAGCAGACTTGAAGTACACTTAGAAGGAAAAAATATAACATTTGTGTTTGATTGAGTGGTTAATTTGTTGTATTTACATTCAAATAATGTTTTAGAAAATGCTTAAGAGGATTTCGGGCCTTGTAATAAGCTCATCTTTTCAATGTATTATATTATCCTAAACTCATACAGTAATATGCATTCAGTTAACTCCATGTTCATGATAATGAGCTCATAATATCTCACTGATTTAAGTTTCTGAACATTGGATTGTCTTTACATGGCCTTGAAACATCTGTATTTTAGAAAAGGTTATGATATATCTCAAATTCCCATTGTTCTGCATACTTGGCATACTTAGAGGGCATGGAGTGGTCACACCCAGGGGTGGATGCATGTATTGCGTATGGGGTGGCGTCGTCCCCCATAGCTCGACCAGAAATACGAGATTACAGTATAATTTTTCGATATTTTTTTGAATGCCCCCCACTAAAAAGGCAAATTGCCCCCCACTCACATATTGAATTTTGACATTTAACACTCTAAAAACATGAAATCTTCCATTTTTAAGTTAAAATACTCGATTTTTTATTCGGATTTTAATTTTTTTTACTTTGCTATTGTCAGAAAAAAAATTTGCCCCCCACTACCCAATACCCTGCGTCCGCCACTGGTCACACCACCACATCAAAAAACATCCCGTCACGTCAGCTTTTTCACTTTTACATCCACACCACATCCACACAAAAAACAACCATCTTATCATCACACCATTTCCACACCAATTTAACCATTTTTTCACTTTTTTACAAAAACTACCCTCAACAATTAAATTTATTCAAATCCTAATTTACGTTATTCATTTAAATAAAAAACATTACAACATAAATAAAAACATAACATATCAAATAAAAAAAATACAAATAATATAAAATAAAAAGGCTAATCCTCCATTTCTTCGTCTTCATCTTCATCTTGTACACGTCGTGCCCAAAGGTGTTCATAAGGTTTCGTTGAAATGAAAGATGTGTATTCTTATCTCGTAACTCTTTTGATTTGGTACGGTTCGTGTCATGCCTATCTATCCATCGACGTTGCATTCTTGTCGATGGATTAACAAAATATCATTAGAATCATCGACACGAAATTCGGCTTCATGTTCTTGACCAATCGCTATCTTTTGATCTTCTAAAATCATGTTATGCAATATGATGCAACTATACATGATTCTACTGATGGTGTTTACTCTGTATGATCGAGCCGGTTGACGTAATATTCCCCAACGACTTTGAAGAACACCAAAAACACGTTCTACGTCCTTTCGTGCTCCTTCTTGTTTTCTTTTAAAATGTATGTTTTTGGGTTGACTTGCAACCGAGAACGATTTCACAAAACTAGCCCACTGTGGGTAAATCCCGTCGGCTAAATAATACCTGTTCTCAAACGTAACCCCATTTACTCTATAAGGAGCAACAGGTGCTACGTCATTAAGAAGTTCGTCAAATAATAAAGAAACGTCTAAAACGTTTATATCATTATTGGCGCCTGCTACACCAAAAAAGCATGCCAAATCCACAAATCTTGAGAAGCAACTGCCTCAAGCATAATTGTTGGGTATTTCTTATCACCCCTCCCGAATTGTCCCTGCCATGATACTGGACAATTTCTTCATTCTCAGTGCATACAATCAATGCTACCAAGCATTCACGGGAAACCATGAACATTCTTATGCCTCGCATAAATTTTATGAACGTCTTCAAGAGTTGGTTTCTCAAATAGTGGTTCATGTACAAATCCATAACACACATATTAAAGTAAAACAAACTTTCAGTAACAGTACGTTCGGCCAATTGCAAGTATTCATCAAATTGGACGGGCACGCTGCCGTATGGCGGCTGTGCATTTGAGAATAACACTTGCACTCATTCGACCGGTAGCATCGGGCCAAACTCTAAAGTAATCAAAATGTTTTGGAAGAGGATCCGCCGAATAATTTTCAATATCATGGACAATTTTTAAAAATAATGTTCGACTCATACGATATCTTTTACGAAAAATGTGTAACGGATACTTACAAGGCTCGTCAAAGTAATCCGCCCTCAAACGAACTTCGGCATTCTCACGATCACGTTCAATAACATTTCGGGTGAGCCGGGGTTTGTTTTCTTGTTCTTGCAAGTAATTATAATAATTATACGCGGTAACCAACATATCAATGTCGGATTCTTCATCAATGTCAAACGCGGAAGGTTGGTACGCCATTATTTTTGTGTGTGTGTATATTTGATTTGTGTGAGATGTTAAAAAAAATGAGGTTTGTATATATAGAGGTGTTATATATATATATATATATATATATATATATATATATATATATATATATATATATATATATATATATATATATATATATATATATATATATATATATATATATATATATATATATATATATATATATATATATATATATATATATATATATATATATATATATATATATATATATATATATATATATATATATATATATATATATATATATATATATATATATATATATATATATATATATATATATATATATATATATATATATATATATATATACATATATATATATATACATATACATATATATATATATATATATATATATATATATATATATATATATATATATATATATATATATATATATATATATATATATATACTAAAACGGTCATATAGCCGTTGGACAAGTTTTCAAAAAAAAATTGATATTTTTTTAAACCCACCGGTCATAAAACCGTTGGGGGTAACATTTGCCAAAAACAAAAAACTAAGGTTATTATTAAAAGTTCAAATAGGGGGGTAAAAGGAAAAAAAAATTAAACAGCTTTTGTAGAAAAACTAGATTCAATGATTCAAAGCACTTTTTATCTTACTACTTTATAAAAGGTTTAGACCATTTTCTATTATTAGAAGTCTTAAAATATTAAGCCTCCAACATTGCCAAAAAAAGAAGTATTAACAATTGAGTCAATATTAATCATCCTGGAATTTTATTACTCTAGCAAAACGTATGCCATAATTTATTATAGTAACAGCCCCTTCATTATTGGATTCATAATTTTCAAAAACAAAAAATAACAGTTCTTTAAATATGCAAAATAAGTTACAGTTTTCAAATCATATATAAATTATCATAAACCACTCACTCACACACATATTTACGTCTCTTTCTCTTTATTAAAAAAATACAATACAAAAGAAAACACGCAACTTTTTTATCACCTTCTGAACAGCCGCCGCCGCCACCATCATCCGCAAACATTAAAGGTTTGATGCGATTTGGTGGTTTTGGTGGTAGATCTGGTGGTTTTTGTTAAAGAAATAAAGTTTGGTGTTTGGATTATAACAGAAGCAAAAACCATTGGTTTTATGGTGGTTGATGTTTCGGTTTTATAATATATGTTCGTCACAAAATTATTCATCGAATATTGTCGTCGCATTGCGTGGGTACTCGGCTAGTAAACAATAAACAGGTCAAACAAAGAGAGAGTTGATAAAACAAGAATCCACCACAGGATAAAGCTGGTGTGGATCTATTATCTAAAGTGATAATAGTCTTACAAGATTTAAACAAGGAAAATATGAATCAACAATGGAGAGAGATGAGGTGATACACCATAGCGGCACACACACACAAAGACTCTCACAACCCTAACTCTGAAAAGAGTTAGGGTAATATACACAAAGTGACCGTTGGTCACATACCCAAACAACTTGGGCCTTCAGTATCCAAAAGCCCATCAATTCACCAGCCCATAATCCAAGTCCATACGTAGCTATCCAAAGTTGACAACACTAGTCCCTGAAATATGAACAAAGCCAACATTAGTCCCTAAAACTTTGAATATCAGATTATAAGTTGGATTTTAACATCCCCCTTAATCTGATACTCTATACAAGTCAATCAGCTTCAGTTTTTTAACCAGGTACTCATATTGTGGTGTGTCTAGTCCTTTGATAAGGATATCTGCAATTTGATTCGCAGACTCCACCTTTTGAGTTCTAACAACCCCATTTAAGATTTTTTTTCCCTCACAAAGTTAAGGTCAAGCTCCAGGTGTTTAGTTCTCTCATGGAACACAGGATTGGCAACAATCTTAATTGCTGAGTTGCTGTCACAATGGAGATCCACAGGCAAAAGATTAACACAATTTAAATCTTTCAAAATTTTTAGGATCCAAATGACTTCACTAGTCACAAAAGCTAGAGGCCTATACTCAGCTTCTGTTGATGACCTAGAGAGAGTAATTTGTTTCTTACTTTTCCAAGAAACAAAATTGTCCTTCAAAAACACACAGTAACCAGTAAAAGACTTTCTAGTTACAATGCACTTAGCCCAATCAACATAAGAAAAGGCTCTAAGAGACATACCAGAGTTCCTTTTAATATGAATACCAAGACCTGGGTAACCCTTTAAGTATCTGAGGATCTTAAAGGCAATCCTCAAATGAGACTTCAAAGGTGAGTGCATGAACTTACTAAGACAGTGAACAACATATGAAATGTCAGGTCTGGTATTGGTCAAGTAAATGAGTTTACCCATGAGTTTCTGATAATCAACAATATTTTCTAACAATGGGTCAATTTCAGAAGGCTCATTAGAGATTGACAACTTAGATATTAAGGGAGTCTTGGATGATTTACAGGCAAGCATACCATATTCAGACAAAAGATCAAGGACATATTTCCTTTAATTTAAACACACACCTGCATTGGTGTACAACTTCAATTCCCAAAAAATATTGCAATTTTCCTAAGTCTTTGATTTTAAAATTTCCCTTTAAAAACTTTTGAAGCTGTCAATCTCTTTCTCATTATTTCTAGTGACAATAATGTCATCCACATAAACAATCACAACAATAAAGCACCAATCACAATTCTTGGTATAAAGAGAATAATCAGATTTACTTTGCACAAAGCCATTTTTAATTAATACAGAGGTGAGTTTAGCATTCCACTGTCTAAGAGACTGCTTAAGACCATAAATAGACTTTTTTAGTCTATAAACAAGTTTAGGATTGTCATAGTAGAAACCTTGAGGAGGTTTCATGTAAACAGTTTCATCTAACTCACCATAAAGAAAGGCATTGTTAATGTCAAGTTGGCATATAGGCCAAGATTGGTTAACAGCTAAGTCTATGAGACATCTAACAGTCACCATTTTCACCACAGGGGAGAAAGTTTCCTCATAATCAATACCTTCCTTTTGACCATATCCTATGGCAACAAGTCTAGCTTTATACCTTTCTATTTCACCACTGGATTTGAACTTAAGTTTCCAAACCCACTTAGAATTTAAAGCAGTTCTACCAACAGACAAATCAACTAAGTCCTAAGTATCATTTTCAAGTAAAGCAGTAAATTCAACATTCATAGCATCAACCCATTGGGGGTTTTGACAAGCTTCAAAAAAACTCCTAGGCTCACTACTCTTATTAAGCTGAGTGACAAAGCATAACACATCTCCTTTAATTTTAGAAGAACCAACAAACTTTTCTATCCCATATTTAACTTTTAAATCAACAACAAAATCATTGTAGTTTTTAGGAAAAACAGAAGGTCTAGAAGACCTTCTCAAGATATGATCATCCTGAGCATTGGTATTAGAAATACCACCTAAGTTATGTCTATGTAAAGGAAGACCTGGGTGAATTTCTAAAGTTCCTTCAGATACTTGATTTTCATCAAGTGTGGTAGCCTCAATATCACTTGGACTGGCATATGTGGTGTCATTGCTTGATGCAATGTGTCCACTTTCACCTAGACCCAAGTGTGGGCTACTAGCACTTGGTGACTGACTGTCACCATTATGATCATTTGTAACTCTCTCATCATCATTAGGAAGATCAGGATTTTCCAAATCAAAAAAGGTCAAAACTTTATTATCTTGAAAAACATCAACATCTTTATGATTATTCTTTTTATTCAAAGCAGTATCCTTGAAAGGATTAATAGATTCAAAAAACTTAACATCTCTGGACACAAAGAACTGATGCGTATCAAGACTATAGAGCTTATAACCCTTTTGAGAATTAGAAAAACTCATCATGACACATTTTTCAGACCTACTGGTGAGTTTATCATGACTATTCAAAATAGTGCAAAACAAAGACATCCAAAAGTTCTAATATGAAAGAGATTAGGAGATGTAGTATGCATCATCTCATAAGGAGATCTACCATTTAGCACAGAAGAATGTAATCTGTTGATAAGATATGTAGCAGTTAGAATACATTCAGTCCAAAATCTTAAGGGTATTCCCCCTGAAACATAAGGCACCTGGTAACATTCAAAAGATGCCTATGTTTTCTTTCAACCATCCCATCTTGCTGTGGAGTATAGGCACGAGAGGTTTGGTGTATAATTCCCTTGGTATGACAAAAATTTTGAAAACTTTGATTAACAAATTCAGTCCCATTGTCACTTCTGAAAATTTTAACATCTTTCTTGAATTGGTTTTTTAATAGATTATAAAAAATCTCAATTGAGTTACCAACTTCATCTTTGGTTTTGATCAAATGAACCCAAACAGCTCTTGTGTAATCATCCACAATAGTCAAAAATACCTATGACCAGTGTGACTGGTCACCCATAAGGTCCCCATAGGTCTAAATGCACCAGTTCACCAAGAAATTTAGTTTTGTGGTCACTTAATGGAAAGGGTTCTCTAGTCTGTTTAGCTCTTTGGCAAATTTCACAAAATTCATTTTGATCAGTAGAACTAATATTCAAAGAATTTTTAAGCATATTTAGAGCTGGGTTAGCAGGGTGACCTAATCTACAATGTCAATCATGTTTGGATAGAGAATAAGCAATCACATAAGGGTCATTAACACATTTAGTACCTTCTATATCTAAATAGTATAAACCACCACATTGTCTACCAGTCCCCAAGATTTTTTTGAAATCCTGATTCAAAAAGAAACATTTATTTTCATCAAAGACAACCAAAATTTTGTTATCCTTAGCCATCTTATGAACAGAAATCAAGGTAACACAATAATCATGTATAACAAGAACATCAAACAAAACAAGACCATTTAAAAGCTTTAGATTGCCAATTTTAGATATGATAACTTCATTCCCATTGGGATGAGCCACCTTAATGTTAAGGTGAGAAATATCAAAAACATTTTCCAATTCAGTATCATCATTGGTCATATGTTGATTTGTCCCAGAATCAACAACCTTCCCATTTTTCCCAAGTTTTGACTTGATGTTGGTGTTAGAACAAAAAAACTTCTCAAAGTTATCATTAAAAATCTTACTATTGTTAAGATAAATACCTGCCATATTGGCATGAACAGATTTTCCAGACTCACTAGTGCTTCCCTTGTTTTCTTTAAACACAGAGATCAAAGTGGCAAGTTGCTCATCACTAAAACCAGATGATGAGGATGTCCCAACAGAACTGTTCGAAACATTTTTACCCTTGAAACTTTTACCTCCCTTTTTCTTTCCAAAATCAGTAGGATAGCCAATAATCTTGAAACATCTATCAATGGTGTGCCCATTATAACCACAATTCTCACAAACAATTTCAGAGTTATTATTGCCATAAGGTCTAAAAACAGAATTGGTAAGAGCATTAGGTCTAAATTCAGTGGTGGTGAGAGAGTTAGGTCTAAAACTACCATTGTTGCCAAAGTTAGGTCTGAAATTGCCATTGTTAGTGGTCTGATTCCTTTGAAAATTGTTTCTAGCAGGCCCGTTAGATAAAAAGGCTGATGTCTGAGTCCTCTGAGAGGATCCAACAAGAGTTCCAGATGCCAACCTTTGAGATTCCTCACTAGAAATTATAGCATAGGCCCCCTTAACATCAGGCAAAGTTTCTCTAGAGAGAATAGAGCTTCTAATGTTCATATAAGAATCATCCAACCCCATCAAGAATTGCATAAGCTTTAACAACTGATTTTTTTATAAATTCACCAGAAGCAGAACACACACAATTAGGCAACTCAATCATAGCATCATATTATTTCCAATAAGCATTCAATTTATGATAATAATCAGACAAATTAGATTGCTTAAGAGTGTTAATCTTATGATGCAGATTAAAAATCACAGACGCATCAACTTTGTGGTAAGTTTCTTTAAGTTCATTCCAAACATGCTTAGCTCTTTTTGAAAAAATGTGTCCAAGGAAATGTTCCTCATATATGGAATTTAAAATCCACCCAAGAACCACAGCATTAACTTTGTCCCATATTTTGTTAAAATCCAACTTATATTCAAAGTTTTAGGGACTAATGTTAGCTTTGTTCATATTTCAGGGACTAGTGTTGTCAACTTTGGATAGCTACGCATGGACTTGGATTATGGGCTGGCGAATTGATGGGTTTTTGGATACTGAAGGCCCAAGTTGTTTGGGTATGTGACCAACGGTCACTTTGTGTATATTACCCTAACTCTTTTCAGAGTTAGCGTTGTGAGAGTCTTTGTGTGTGTGTGCCGCTATGGTGTATCACCTCATCTCTCTCCATTGTTGATTCATATTTTCCTTGTTTAAATCTTGTAAGACTATTATCACTTTAGATAATAGATCAACACCAGCTTTATCCTGTGGTGGATTCTTGTTTTATTAAATCTCTCTTTGTTTGATATGTTTATTGTTTATAAAAGTGTTTTGAATCATTGAATCTAGTTTTTCTACAACTTTCCACGGCCGTGGCTCCAGCCACGCCGTCTTCCACGCACCACACGACGGTGTGGTCACGCCAACCCACGCAGGGCAACGTCGAAACACACCGTGGCCACTCCGTGTGCTCTTAGCCAAATAAACTTATATGAAATCATTGATATTGCTTATTTCGCTTGTGTATATGCCTTACTGTGCTGTGTTATCCTCTCATATTGGTCAAGTAATCTAGAGCACTTTATATCAACACCAGGAATGAAATCATGAATACTCGAACAAAAAAACAGTTACTTTAACAATATGGATCACAAGAAAATGCAGTATCTAACGAGGATCCTCATCTTAGGCCAGTTTTCACAAAAGCAATGTACGTGGTCAGGGCGGAGCTATTGAGGGACCAGGAAGGGTGCTGGCCCCCCTAAGCCTTGATTAGTAAGTGTAATTTTTTTTAATATTTTGTGACATTTTTTTATGAATTATGTACATGGCCCTCCCAAAGTATATTTACAATAAAAATCCCTCCTTTTGATTGTAATTCGTTGCAGATAAGAAGCGAGAATGGCATTTACTAAGAAAGCAAAATAAAACGAGATTCCAAGTTTTTGTTAATGGAGGTCTTTAAAGTTTGACTGGTATATGTTTTTGATAAAAGAGGAGGACTAGAGTATTTTATTGTCTTTTTAGTGCTTTGTGTTTATTGAAAGTTTCATTTTAAACTCTCTTTCTTAAGCATCTTTTCCTTTGCTGCTGTTAAAAAAAAGCAAAATACATAGATATGGATTATTGTTATGTTTTACAAAACTCAGCTACTTATATTGTAGACGGCATTTATCATTTATGTATTGATACACGAATTTGATTTGAGAGTTTGGACATTGTTTTTGTCATTTTTATAAGTCAAAATGTTAGAAATATTTAACTTTAACTTAGAAAATGATTGCTTAGCATATGGTATAGAAAAGAATATGTATCAAGTGATATTATCATTTTACAATACGATCATGATTTATTTCAAATTATGTAAACTAAAAAGACTCATTATAGATGTATAAGTTAGCTGTTTTGTTTCGTAAATGTATCATTACAATATGAAGGAACCATCTTAGTATGTCCGCTTGACCGGCCATTGCAAGACACCCTATGTATTGCATGACCATAGAAGTTTGACTTTTTACTTATCAAAAGACTTTTAACAATTTCAGCCCTCCCAAAAAATATTTTCAAGCTCCGCCACTCCACTGTGTACGTGTTTATTGGATGTCACAGACTCATAGCTAGTGTTTGTTTTGTTTTAAAGCAATTGAAAGGCCTAATTATATGACTAATTTTATGTCTAACCGGATGTGGAAGGTGTTTATTGGTTTGCAAAGAAATGAGTCCCTCTGCTGTCACCACCCAAGATAGCTTGAATATCCAACTGGCACACAAAATTGGACATACATCTAGGCATATCAATCGATGCTCTCAAGGTAAGTACATCAACATGCGATAATGTAAACTGTATTTTAATTGTCAAAAGTAGATGTGTTCAATCATTTTTTTTTTCCCTCAAACAAGTTTACTTTATCATACGAGATGAAAACGATACGCAAGCTATACTGTTTTTTCTCTTCCTAAATGGTTCAAAGGGATTCTGATTTGTTTCGTTTAAGCCAATAAATTCTAAAGATAAAACTGACCGCTCTTGATAAACACGCGATTTGGAACAATATGAAGCAACGGTGCAACAAAAAAGCTCAGGTGAACTCACAACAGCACTTCTATTAGAGCAGTAACAGATATCGTTTGAAGTCCTTCATGATCAATGCCAAGAAACAAGTATAGCACATAACCTACCATTGATTCTTTTCTGCTATTTCTACAAGGGCTCTATATAACTGCTCTATGCAACAGGTTCTATGTAAAAACATCGTTTCTCGCATACCGTGAAGAAGGAACTGGGTGCTCTCTAATCCGGGATAATAGAACAGAAACATGCTCCATAGCAATATCAAGCCGGTCTGTTGACTTGGATGATTCTGTCACAAGATTTGAGACCATACCTTGCAATAATTGAACTCTTTCTGCGTGATCACTCAGATTGTTTTGAATAAGCGTTGCTGACATGTTGAGACGCCGCCAACGCAGAGGCATATACCTGATAAGACCCAAGTTACATTTTATTAAAAGCATTAATAAGAAAGAAATAAAAAAATGCATGCTTTCGACACGCGTTCATATCTCCAAAATGAGCTGTAGGGTTTTCTCCGATGATACATAACTCAGCTTGGATTAGAGGTAGCAATTTGGACCCATTTAATAAAAATGTGTCAATTTGGGTTGTGCTCTATCTCACACAGGTAAAACAATTACTGGAAACGAATCAAGTTGTCCACAATGTTTTTTTATGCCAATAATAAACCCGCGAATCATTTTATTCAAAAACTATATTTGTATTGATATAAGAAAATTTTGGTAATCAAATGTTGCAGAGTGATTATTTGTTAAGAAATGGACAAAAGAATCCACCTATCCCAACCTATGTCGATCCCTACCAAAGTTTTACCCATTAAAATGTAGACTCATTACCCGACACGCCTAGTTTGCCACCTCTCCAAAACCAATTACTCCGTATTAAATCAAGCATACTAAACCATACCATCATCGTCTATTTCTACTTGAACCACACAAGCCAACCTTTACCTTTCTGGAATCTGAAAGCAATTTCCAGTAGACAAGACTCGAAGAGTATGCCTGCAAAGGATTCCCGAGAACTCAAAGTGGTGGCAACTACAGCTGATGATGCCTTCACGCGGGACCCAATAAACCTTTCGACCACCTTCAAGTTTTGTATGGTGTCTAACAAGAAACCCGTCTTCAAGTTGAAATGATGCATAATGAGCAGCCATTACAAGTTGTTCTTGTAGCTTGGAGAATGCAAAAGGGGTTAGAACTGAGGCGGCATGAGATTCCATGGGAGCCCCTGTTTTCAAGCAAATGTTTTGGAGGTTTTGTTGCATTGTTTGTTGTTCACCTGCTTGATCTTTGAAGTCCACAGCAACCGCCACCTGGTTATAGCATTGCGTTTTCAGTAATTGGCACACATATATGATGTTCAAACTTGCAAACAGATAAAGAATACAACAGAATAAACAAAATGAAATAACGCAAAGCTTGTAAACCTAGTGGTTGCAAAAATATTATTTAGTTGAATGATAATCTCATAATCCTAATAATTTGAATAAAACTATTTACAAGGTTTTATGCGTGACAAGGGAAACTATCTACCCGTTTGACTCATTTGAGTTGTTCCCTACTTAAACTTATTTTTACCCTTTTGACTGTTATTTACGAATCACGAGCTAAAATTAACCCATTCATAAGTAAATTTGATCAAAACTACCACATTAGTAACAGCATGCATCCTGACCTTATTTAGGGTGTTTTTGAATGTGTATTTTCAAAGTGATAACCAGGATTTGAAAATGAAGAAATCAACTATTTTGAGCTCAGGATAGACGGTTGAGTTTACATTTATTACAATAATCAATTTTCTAATGGCCTTATTTGTATCTCCAATATTTAAGTTTTTCTCAAGTCTATTAATATGTTGTCACTATCAGAATATCGCAATGACAATGTTATACAGCACTTCAATTGCAACATCAAATTGCAAGAATTCATTTGAACGCACATCCAAAGACCCCTAAAGAGCTCAATATCGGCCCCCTTTTACACTTCTTTCATGATACATGTACAGTTATGCCAACAACAGCAGAATTAGATGTCTGGCTTGTAGTGCCGATAGAGCACACATTATAAAGGTGCCAAGTTCGAATCATGTACTAACGGTTCCAGCTATAAGTTTCCATCTCTAACAGATCATGGGTAGAAAAAGCAATAGCTTAGAAATTACATGTCAAGAGGGATGAATAAATGCAATAATATAACTCTTTAATCATCTCCGACATAAGAAATTTTCAAACAAATTATTTTGGGTCAACCAATCCGGTCGCGATCAAAAACTGGTATATGAGATCAAGTCAAACAAGGTAATAAGAAAAGATAACATACTTGTTCAATGAAGTGCGCAAGTCGAGATTGGGCACTTAAGAACCGTTGGATGAAAGCATTGATAGCTTTTGAATGAGCAGTTGTTGTCATTCCAGCGAAAAAATGGCTTCTTATATATGGTAATGCCCAGAGACTTCTTGTCGCAAACAATGTGTTTATGTGTCGGTTAGTGTGAAGCCCAAAAGAGCTGATCATGCCTCTCCAACCCGTTTCAAAATCTTCAATTGACTCCATATTGTAGAGCCTATAGAATTCACGTTTCCACTCATTATATCGTTCTCCTAAAACAGCATTAAACCAAGACGGGAACTTTGCTACGATCAGCCAGATGCAATAAGCATGCTTAGAAGCAGGCATTTCCATTGTTATTGCTTCTCTTACGCATGAAGTTTGGTCGGTCAATATCGTCTGTGGAAACTTCCCATTCATAAATCCCAGGAATGCCTTTACATAATAAAAAAACATAACTCAGAAAGTAAGATAAGCAAATGCAAACAGGTCAGTGTGGGTTACATATTATATCTAACGGGCCGGGCAGGAGTAATTAAAACAAACTGCAAACAAATCGGTAGGGTGTAAAGAAGTTGTGTGGGTCTCCAAATGCACTAAACACAATCATTCATACATTCTGAAGACAGGACAACGCGGGTTTACCCAATCTGATCCGATTTAACCCGCACAAAAAGTAAACCTTTTTCGAGTTTGATTCGCAACCCATTACCCAAGCAGACTGTTTCTCACCACTAGGTTCAGTAAATAATATAATCAGCTAGCTTAGATTTTCAAAGGTCATCAAGATCTATCACTTAATCAATTTAAAAAGCAATGACACAACAGGAAAAAAAATGCAGATAACTGAGCAACTGTTTCTTCTTATATAAAGGGAAAACATAAACTTATCTTTTTTAATTATACATAAATTTGACTTGTTAATCATAATTATGGTTTAATATCTCATAAATACTGTCAGAATTTCCTCACTTCTTTATCCAATCTCTGTTCTTTAAGGCCTTTGACTAAACTTATTTGGATTTACAAAAGAATCAACAACTAGATATGCACACCCATTCAGTTTTGGATTCACTTATTACCTTTGTATTCTAAGTAGTGTTTAGACCCATAGCAAAACACATTACCTATTATCCAACTATTTATGCCATCAACTTATACTTGAGTAGAGTTTACCTTTTCGGCAAAAATATTTTGAGATCTGCTAACAATTTATGACATTGAGAGTTATACTTTATTATTCTTACCTTTTCAGCATAAATATATTTCCCTAGCTTTCTACATATGGCTATCCCTTGGCCAACTTTTATAAACCGGTATGCATGGGACCGAATCAAGAACAGAACCACATTGTTTTGCAAGTGCATTTCAAATATTTAGAAAAACAAGAAAATATTCAAGGATAATTTAGTACTATCAGGATCAAGAGGCCTCACTTTGACGTCATGGACAAACTAGAAATGTTTAGTCCAAACAACTGGTTAACATATGACCGTTCATTTTCTCTTATATACATCTATATATAACGCGATTACAATGTAAAGTTGTGTGACTGTTAAGTATAGATAGATATAACAATTCCAAACTGTACAACAGGGGTAACTGAATTAGAGCTCAAATCTTATGCCTATGAAAGAGATACAGGAGCAAGGAGACAAGATGGTAGGCAACACAACAAATTATAACCTAGTCATTTTTTTGATAATATTAAAAACCAAGGAGCAACAATTAACGTCACAAGTGAAACAAAGTAACTGCACATCATACATAAAAGGAAACTTTGACTAAAAGAAGCAGATCGGTTAACTAAATTACCTTTAGAGCCCATGAATACGACTTTACGCTTTCCTCACGCAGAAGTGCACAACCGAAAAAGCAAGGCATACCATAATTGTTCATTCCAACCCATATCCCAAGTGGCATATCAAAAGCATTCAGTCTATGTGTTGTATCGAATACCACTGCATCACCAAATATTTCATACGCTTGAACAGATGATGCATATGACCATGCAATGTTTTCCAAGTGATTATTTATATCAAGCTTATACTCAAATTGGAAATTATGATCTTTCTCTTTGATATTTCTGCACATTCTGAGTAAATCAAAGCTCTCGTCCTCTAAGTCCACTTTCCTAAACGATTGAAGCAAATTTCTTATATCTTTTTCAGTAAAAGGAAGGAACCCAGGCTCCAGGCACTTCTCAAGTTCCAAAAGCCTCATCATTTGTTGAACAGATATTCCCGTTTTGGCAAACATAAGGATTTTGTTTTTGTCAATATCTGAAATGGTACGATAAGCAGGAAGAAAACGAACTTGATTGGGGTCCAAAAGTGGATGATTATGATGGTCTGAAAATCCCGTTACTCGCCATTCAGGTGTTCCTAACTCAGTTGTTTTGCTGATACGCATATATGCTTGACATCCACATCTTGACGACTTACGGTTTCTCTGTGGTTTAATCTCATTTGTAGCTTTGACAGGCGTGTTTCCCGCCCTATGGCAGACAAAATAGCGTCGAGTAAGACCTTTCCCTACACCATCTTTACCTTCACTTCTATGTCGTCGGATTGAGAAACCACACCTTCTGGCATATTCGCTATAATATTCATAAGCATGATCATGAGTAACAAACCTTTGCCCAATATAAGGATTGGCATCGTTTGTTGATTCTAATGAAAATTTGGTTTCATCTGGCGATTCTTCTGTGCTGCTAGTTTCATCTAAGGAAAAAGACCTCTGATCTGACTGGTCATCATAAACAGACAATAGATGTTCAGCATCATCAGACATCATTTTTGATAGCTCAACTGTTTCTGCATCACCGCCATCTGTTTCCCATCTGATCCTTTATCAAAGAACAAGAAAAAAATGATGAGAAAACATATACATTTGTTTTTCCTCAAGAATAAGCATGCTTCTGATATACATATATATTACTTTTACTCTGCACTTAGATCAAGTCATTTAACACTGACTATTAGGGGGTGTTTGTTTTAGCTTATATAGTGGGCTTATAAGCTTATAAGCCAAAACCAAGCTTATATAAGTGGGCTTATAAGCTTATATGTGGGTGTTTTGGTAAGCCATAAAAGTGTGGCTTTTATAACAAAGGGTTGACTTATATAACAATAGCATATAAAAAGACTTTTATACCCCACATTTAATAACTACACTATTTAATACTCATGGATTTTTTTGTCATTAAACTTATTAATTTTGATGAGCTAAACCAAACACTAAATTTGGGCTTATAAGCTTTTTTTTTTTTTTTTTTGGTAACCGTGATTTCCGACACATTGGCCGACAAATGGCTTATATAACATAAGCCTAACTCCAAGTCATAAGCTTAACCAAACACCCCCTTAGTCCGAAATCTAAATACCCTTTGAATGAAAAAATACGGCGAATTTCGTTCTACAAATTAATAACGTATCCACAACAACAACAATAGTTAATGATACCCAATTTTTGCTTGAACCTTCCACGAAACTAAATCTA
This sequence comes from Glebionis coronaria, assembly GCA_025667525.1. NCBI lineage: Eukaryota > Viridiplantae > Streptophyta > Magnoliopsida > Asterales > Asteraceae > Glebionis > Glebionis coronaria. The sequence continues at coordinate 364,879,712 of CM046882.1, read as the reverse complement.
CCCATTATACAGACCAAAGTGCCAAAATGGACGTTTTCTAATGGTTGTAGGATGGATTAGCAAATGACAAAAAGAAACACACCAAGATACGATTACAGTTACGATAAGAAGAAACATATACATTTGTATAAAGAAAAAGCAACCATACGGTATAAATATATACTCCTTCAAACTCTAACCTTAATTTAACATAACTGTTAGGGCGAATGAATACTGTGCACCAACACAATACTAATATAGATGGTCCATTAAAAGCAACTAGTACGGTGCCCGCGCAATGCGGCGGGTACATGATAACTATTTTTTGGCTAACAAATATTACACGCTTACGTATGAAGTTTTTATTCAAATTGAAGTCAAAGTTGTAAAAAATATAAATCAAATAAAAATGGAATAAACTCTTTTGAAATATGAAAAACTAAAATTATTAAAAAAAAATAGATCAAAAATCATTATTATTAGATGTCTTTCTGGTTGTTTTATGTATTATAAACGATTAGTTACATAATGCTGGATAACAAACGAGTAATAAGTTGTGTTGATAGTCTCTTTTGAATTGTAAAACTAATCTTATGAGAGTAGGGATGTTCATTATTTAGGTTTGATATTATGAAAAACGAAATCTAAATAGAGTCAAACCTGAATTAGAACCGAACCGAAAATAGAATTCGTGTTGTGGGTCATAACCGAACCGAACTATAAATTTAGTTTTCGGGTTGAATATGAGTTTACCAATCGGACCCGAAAACGAACCAAAAATTGAATATACAAATATACACATTTATATGTATAAAATAATTATTAAAATCAAATCTTAATATAAAAATATAATTTTTATATTTGAAATAAATTTTTATGCTAAACTTATATATTTTTTTGAAAAATTCATATAATTCGAGTCAACTCGAAAACCGAATCGAATTCAAATTCGATTTTTAATTCGGTTCGGTTGAAATCCAGTTCGATTTAGTTTAATTTTTGAGTTAGACAAAAAAATATTAACAGAATAAATCGAACAACCAAAAACGGAACCAAAGACGCCATTATACGAGACCATAAAAATTGATGTTAAACTAAAAAATTTAAACTATAAAGCATTTGACCAGATCACACACAACTTATAAAGCGTTTCATCTTCTCCCTTTTTTTAAACACATCTTCTCTTTTTTTCACCAGATCTAACTCCACCACAGCTGCCGCCGCCGACACCGCCGCCGCCGACACCATCACCACCACCACATCCCACCACCCCATATTATCTACCGCAGAATCTCACAACAAGTCAATAGACGTCCCAGACACTCTCAAACCCTAACCCTTCTTTCTTACAGCACCACTCACTTTATCCATTCCTAACCACTCCAATCTTTCTATAATTAATTGTCTGAAAATTCAGACTTTCTAATTACGGAATAGTCCCAAATGCTTTATAATATAGTTAGGTTAGATAGATTAGATTAGATAGTTAGATAATGTTCAGTAGTATCTATTTTTAGCTTGAAAACGTCTGAAACAAAACGCAGAACCCACTTATACTACATGGCAACATTCGTAAAATGAAATATATTTATTAAGCACTTGAGCAGCAAGTAAAGGCAGTTGATTTATCACTAACAGGGCGACATAAAAAACATCTCTTAACAAGTATGCATCATTTCTTTCTATGTGCATTCGAAGAAAACGAAATTTAGAAATACACAAACAAAAGGTTTCCATAAATACAAGCATTTAACTAAGAATTGATTATAAATAAATAAATAAAAATACTAGATTAATTTCAAATGATGAAAAAAGGTTCCTAGAATAATAATTTGACATTGTGGTTAAAACGAAAAAGTAAAAAAACTGGGAATTGGGGTTTAGGGAATAAGTTAGTTACTCACATGTGTGTTTGTGTGAAAATGATTGATCTGTTTTGTAAATGAACAAGGGTGAACCCTAATATGCGCCGGGTGGATGAGATGTGGATGGGTTTATAACGTGCGCCTTTCTTATCCAGCGCTGTTTGCCTTTCCAAACACTCCCTCCCAACGAATCTTCTTCTTCACGGGTCGGGTTAATTGTTTTTGGACTTTTGAGTTACTTTTCAAAACCTCGTCGTAATCACAAACAAACCGCAAGTTGGTGTAAATTAGACGAGACAAGTCATAAGTTATTCGACTGTTTTTTCAAGTTACTAAGTTGGAAGTTTAAAATACTCTACTTGAAAACTCTTAAATTTAATTGAGTTTCAATTAAATTACGTTGTTACTATTTTAAATATATAAATCAAGTTGGGTCAAACTTGATATGTCGAGTATTTTTCGAGTTAGAAAATAAAATATGAAAATGATCAAGGTCTAGACAAGTTTCAAACTCGAGTTTTATATGACGAGTCAAGCTCGACCTCGAAATATAAGACCTGATCGATCTCGAGTTTTCGGTTTCAAGTCAAGTTTGGCTATACGCAGCTCGACTCAACTTATTTGCATGGATGTCGAGCATATACAATAGCAAATTTTAGTAAAGGCTGGTGACGACCTCAATCTCTCTAAAAATCGTAATGAATAATACAAATATAATTCATTCCGTTTTAAAATTATTACATTTATCAATACTATGTGATTCCGCCTTTGCACATAACGAGATTTAATTATTGTGACTTTCACTTTTTAAAGCGGTTTAACTACCTAACGAAAATTAAACGTGTAAACAACAAATGTTAAACAAATTTTAACGTTCATCTAAGAGCATATACAATGCATCAAGTCATTATGACTTGATGCATTTAATGCATTTAATGAAAGTAACATTTAATGGCTAAAAGTTATGCAAATGACTTGATATATATCAAGTCTTTGTGAAAAGTTTGTTCAAAAAACTTTTCATGTAATGCAAAAAAACACATAAAATGACTTGGTGAAATAGTGAAAAGCCTTTAAAAACTTAAGAAAGACTTGCCCCATTGCATCCGGGAGTTACGAAGGAAGCTTCGAGCTCATATTGGTCATGGGTTTGAGAACGGGAATGTCTATGAGATAGAATCTCCCGTTGTTCCTCAGTAGCTCAGTGGTAGAGCTGTCGGCTGTTAACCGATTGGTTGTAGGTTCGAATCCTACTTGGAGAGATTTGAAAATCACCGTCAACGCCCCCGTGTAAGTCCGGGATACTCCTTTGTTCCACAGCCCTGAGGCTATTTACAACTATCCAATTAAGAATTCTAACTTATTCTAGTAAGGAACTCATTACCAATATTCCTAAATAAAGATTTAGAAAGAAATGAGTAGCGGATGAGTGACGACCATAGTATAAGACTTCAAACGCAGTGGCGGATCCAGAAGAAAATCTAAGGTGGTTCCTTCACTCAATTAATGCGAAAAACTAACGGATTAAAAAATCAAACAATCAATTGTTCGGGTAATGATATGTCGCATACGGTGTTGTTTCAATAATTACAACAAATAACTTCTTTTATGCATGAATCCTGATTAAGAATGCAATATGTACATATGTGTTATTATAAAAAATCACTTAAATCAAATCTTCAATCATAATGACTACTAATTTTATTACTTTTATTGATCAATTTTAAAAAACTACAGTAGTAAGTAACAATTTCTAATGTTAGCATGTAACAACAAAGAAACACCATATTACAACATGTAGATTAAGGTCATTTATCTGGAGTAAAAAAAGTTTGCAAACACAACAGATAGATGATATAGTTGATGTTTTGAGGCTTTGATCCACACAAAAATATGTAACTTATAACCACCAAGAAATTTGCTATGTCCAAGCTAAAAGTAACTTTTTTTATAATATTATTATATCTGAAATCTGAAATAATAAAATTACTATATCCATATACTTTTCCTTACCTTATCTAATAAAAAACATTAACCAGGCATCATCCATATACAGTATTTTATCTTCTTCATTAGTTTTTACACTTTTGCAGGTTACAAATCCAGTCCAGCCACTCCTTTTTCTATATTTTTCTTCACTATAGTTAGATCCAAGCTTTTTAAGGTGGTTCCTCGTATATTTCTAAGGTGGTTCCTTACAAAAATGCAACATCGTTTGTAAATAGAAAAAATTTCCAAGGTGGTTCCAGGGCACCACCTAAGTTGTACAATCAAACGTCGTCAAGATAATGTTGGAACACAAAGAGTGACACGAGGCGGTAGAGATTATAACCGTCAGACCTCAAAATCTATATTTGCTTTAGTACATATCTCCATTGTTTGGTCGCCATTGTTTTTCGTTAGGTTTCTGACCTACAGTACTAACATATTCAATATCACATGTTTTGAACTATAGATAGGTAAGTTTTATACGTACACTAGCTAAAAGACCTGTGAAATTCATGGGTATTTTAAAGAGATAGACAAAAGATACTATTCAAATATGAAGTTCGTACAAATGACATAAATGTGTAATGAAACATACAATCAAATAGATGAAGGAATGTAAACTTAGAAGTAGTTTTTGGTTTTCAAAAACTCTCTTTGTTGCGGGAATTCAAAACGATGATGTTTCACTTATATGCGTTTTTTTAGTACAAGTTCGACTAATGAAGTTCCTGTCAATAATCTGACATATTTATATGGATTTAGAAACTTGCCCAACTCATTATCATCAAATATTTGAAATGGTGAGAAAACCCACCAATCTCCCTCCGTTACCTCTATTGTTATCTCATTTTTTCTTTGGTAGAAAAACTATAGAACATGTTGTCTTTTTTGTACCCTTCCTTTCCTTTCAGTTTCTTTCCAATTATAAATTCAGTTTTCTCACAAGTTTTTTGTTAACAAACTTATCTTACCAAACTAAGCTAATTTTGTCATGTTTGAATTATTTCTTTACAGTTAGTAATTTATAGGAGTTTGTAAATAGGGCTTATTCTTGAAATGCTCCAAAATTACTCATCATTTATTTTTTTCACCGATCAAATTAATTATGCGACCTATGTAACTTAGTACAAAATAAAAAAAATTGTATTTGAGAAATTTCAATAAGTAGCATAAGTCGTATAAATCGCATGAGGTATTTAAAGAAATTAAGTGTCATCTTAGGGTAATTAGCCATAGTAAATAATAGTGTTCAAGTACAAAGTTGGGCAAGTTTCTTACCCTCTTTCATTATATTCTTAACCACTAAATTACTATGTAACTCGAAGTACACAATGAATGCAAGAATTAACCACTTCTGATACTACTCATGGTGTCTTGCTAAAAAAAGTATATGTTACTTTTTCTTCTATATGAAACAGAGTATCAATACTCAAGTTAAATGGAGTGACCCTTTACCCGACGCTAACATATTTATCAAAGTCTATATTTCTCGCATCTACACTTGCATGTTTGTTCGAGCATGGACTTGTAAAGTTAAATTCACAAACAAACTACAATTTACCACTTGAACGTTTGTCTATGTACTTGTACCTGTTTATTCACAAACAAACTACACCTACACATGTTTCCAAACATTTACAACCGTCAGGCCACATGTGTATCAAACATTTACAATCGTGTTAAAAAGCTATTCGTTGAAAAGCTATTCGCTGAAATTGTTACAATTAAATGGAGGTACTTATATATCGTTTGAATTGTTTCTCCTGAAATTAAATACATCTAAACCATCACAATATAAGAGTATTTGATGATCGGATGTAAATTCAACCTGAAATTGACATTGGAAAAGCTACTTTACCTGAAGTATCTTTAACAAAAGACAAATAGAATGTAAATTCAATATGAAAGTCATATTGGGAAATTAATTGTTATTCCATGGATCGACTAATACGGAGTAATTGAACATAAAGTATTTGAGGGAAAAAAACCATTACTTACCAGTCACGTTAACAAAGATCAAGGTTTCATGTTTTTCATTGAGGGAAAAAATTCATTGTTATTCCCCTTGTTGGAACGTAATATAAGACAATCCCAGACCAACTTGTGCCCTTATTGCCAAAGCGCCTGAAATAACCCATATAGTTAATAACGCAACGCTAGCTGTTGTAGCCCTGGCCAACTTGTTCCCTTGTTGCCAAGACGCCTGTAATGGAGATGAAAATGTACCTGGTACAAAAGAATATCAGAAGCCATAATTTATTTTTGCTAAGCATAGTGAGCGCATCCCCATACTTCTTATTCGGCTTAGGCCTCGTGGCAACACCCATATCACAGTCATTCCCCTCCGCTTTACAATTGAGTGTTACAAAAACCTGCACATAAATATAAATTAACATAGTAATTAACAATTAAACAAAGAAGGAGAAAATTAATAGTAGTATAAATTAATCAGCTTACAAAAAGTTACCTGTGGTGTAGAAGATGTCAAAATCTTCATCTATCTGGGTAGGAATTGCAACAACTTGAAACAGAAAATTAAAAAAAAAAATACCCAAATCAATATAAATAATAGAATTTTTCAACAAAATGAATCCAACATAACCCTAAATCAAACAAATAGATGGCGTGTGAAAAAACTACATCTTAATGTGCTACCATATATAGTTTTATACGCTCCATAAACACAAACGCGTTATTCCACCGAATTTGTTATGGCGTTTGAAACCCAGAGTCAATATCCAGATTATTACATTTTAATGTGCTACCAAAAATAGTATTACATAAACATAAAACGCTCTATTTTTAATGTGCTAGCGGCGCAGCTTGTTGCCCATTTGCCTTCTCCTAGTATGTAAATTATAATTATTATATGTGCTACTAAAAATAAACCATATTATAATGGCGTTTGAAAAGTTTGCATTCTAATATGCTAGCTACCAAAAATACAAAGTTTCATTTGAATGAATTATTTCTGTTTTTAAAATTGATTAAGTTAATTAGAGACTCGTTTTATTCCACAGTTAATGGCAAAATTTTAGGACCTTGTACAAACATTATTTTAAGACGGCTATTCATATTTGTTAAAAAATTTATACTTTTTTATATTTTAAAATTAATTATTACTTCATCTTTTAAATAATACTTGTTTAAATTTTGTTTAACAAAATTATTTTTAACTTTAAAACGTTTAGAATAAAGGTCCGTGTTTTTTGTTTTTACAAACAATTCCAATTTTTTTTCCTTTTTCTATCAAACTGGTTTAGATGGATTTTTAATTATGGTAATGTTTTTTTAAAAATGATTTTAATGTTATTGCTTAAAGAAGTTGTACATTGATGTTATTTAAGGCGATTTTAATGTTATTGCTTAAACTGGTTTAGATGGATTTTTAATTTGTTTATATGCCTCGTGTCAAAGCGAGAGACTTAGGTGGTGTTTGTTTTCGCAAAAAATGTCTGAACCGCATCTGACTCTGACCAGTCAGACGCGGTCATACGTCTTGCCTGTTTGTTTTTTCTCCCCAGAGTCAGACGCGGTAAGAGCTTTTTCCCTCTGACTGGTAAGATGTGATTCAACTATCTGAATGTCTCTTACTGTATACACATTAAGAAATGAGATACCCACATGACCATCTTTAAGCCAAAAACCACAGGAGCCATACTATCTCAAAAGGGTTGTTAACCGTGATTAAGCTTTGTGAGTTAAAAAAACAAGACAACCTGTTTTCATCCTTCAAGATTGTGATCAGGTTCGGTGAGAATATGGTTTTGGTGAGATAAGTAAGATAGTGTGTGTGAAGTATTAAACCAACAAACTTGATGAGTTTGTTTTGACTTTTGAGAAAGTGTGTGGCTGCGTATGTTTAAGGTGATACGGAGTAGATTCTTAGGTTTAAGTATAGTAGGGTTTAATGTAGCATATCAAATATGGGCCAATTGTAATATCATTTGATTATGGGCCAGCTGTATTATCATATTTTGTGGCTGCTTTTTCTCCTAAAGTAATATCAGTTATTATGGGCCGAAATTTGTTAAATATAGTATTAATGTAGTATTATTAGTCCGAATTTCCGTGTTACGGTTTTACTATGTTACTTTAAAAACAAAAAATTAAAACCATTCAGACAAATATAAAAAACAAACAACATTATTTCAGTCAGATTCAGACTTTGTAACCACCTCTTACCAGTAAGATGCGGTAGTCAGATTCAGACTCAAAACATCTTAATGAAACAAACACAACCTTAATTATCTTTGGAAAAAATTTATTACATTGCTATTTTAAGAGTTGTACAACCGCTGTTTTAAAAAATCGTACAAAACTGTGTACAAGGTATGTAAAGTATATGAGATTAAATGAATAATTGGAAAATACTTTACAGCTATCTGAAACTGATATATTATTCAAATATTTTAGTAACCCAACAACAACAAACAATGATTCCGTGGCCCAATGGATAAGGCGCTGGTCTACGAAACCAGAGATTCTGGGTTCGATCCCCAGCGGAGTCGGTTATTTTTTTATTTTTAGCTTCTTTCGAAACCTATACGTTGAGCTGTTCTAAAATGTAATTTATCTTTTACAGTACAAAACAGCGACTTTAGTTTCCTAATTTTAACTAATCTTCTACAACAATCGATATATTGTACATGTGATCAACTGAATATAAATGAGAGTCTACTACTTCCAAAATTGTGCATTTTTAACTATTTTGCGTATCCAAAAGTGATCTCATCGCAATTCGCATGTTGGTTGATTATATTTTACTATAAACTAGGTTTAAGTAATAACTACGTGCCATACTGTGATATACGAAATGTTGGTGTTTAGTCCTGATGACCGTACTTCAAGGTCAAGTGAGTTTTTAGTTTGGGGTTTCAAAAGTGTGGGCGTTTTTCGGCAAGGTTTTCGAGGGTCTTGCAGTCGTGGTTGTGGCTTTGATGGTCGTGGTTTGGAGTTTCATTCTCAACAGGTTATATGGTCATGTAAAGGTAGTTACGGGTTCAGGATATGGCCATCGTAGTTTATATTGTAGTCGAGAATGGTACTGATAACAAAAGCGTGGGTCAGTGCTAGCCGAGACGAACTAGCTCACAATTCGCACAAACAAATCCCATCATGCTATTATAAGATGAGGACACAGAGTAAGGACTGAAGCCCATAGCAGCTTACGAACCCAGACTTTACCCCAAAAACACTCACGGCCATAACTCTCAACTCTCATCACACAAATCATAGAAACTTGATGTTTCTTCTCTCAAGGAGTAAAAATGCGCACACATCTTCCCAGCAACAGTCTTGAAATAACAACTGGTGCATTACCACATTGACTAAGGTGTCTTAATACAAATAATATCATTCTTTTTGGCTAATGATCAAAGGACATATCATATTTCATTCAAAAATACAATTAATTACAATACAGTATAACACAATCCTCTAGGGTTTTATGCTGAATTTACCAAATGAAAAGAAAAAAAAACGACCTAATGGCATAGTAGACGTGTACTAATCAGCTAAATCTCCGTTCTTCTATAATTGCTCTATTGACTCGGAACAAAATGTGTCCAAAAACGTTATAAGAGTGTCCCAAATTGGGTTTAACTATCCTGCTTTTGATGTTCTTGTTACATGTGGAAGTACAACAGACTTAAGGTCGGCGGGATAAGGTGACCACAACCCTAATCCTCCACGGCTTTCTTTTAAACCACTACTGTTTCCTTTAAATTCACTCAAGGATTTCACCCACTCGATTTTAGAGGAATGCTCACGAGTGTGTGGATGCAATATAAAGATAGCATTATACTCGCAGTTTGGAAACATGAAGAACTTGAAATTACCCTTTAGTCTGTAGACGACAAAGCCGAAGCTTAACTGATCTCTTGGTGTTAATAAGTTTACCTCGTTGAACCACAAGCAACTAAACAAGTTATTCAGTGCTGTATGTTCACGTATGATTATAGCCCCTTCCGGCACATCTGGTTTTTAATAAGAAATTCATCAAAAATCAGAATAACGCATATGCTAAAAATCCTTTACAAGCAACATTTTAACCATGTGGTCCAAAAAATGAAAAAGGTATATACCGAGAAAGTTACAACACAACTTAACAACACTGCCTTTGTCCATAATTTTGTCTATTTTGACTGATTATTTAAAGGCGCAATACCCAAATTAAACATGTTTGATGAAGAAGAAAATATGAACTATTCTACGCTTTTGAAACTAGAAAGAAACTATTTGTGTGTGTGTGTTGGGGGGTGGGGATGTTATTTGCATAAGGAGCGTTAAAATCCATTAGTCTCTATTTCACAAAAATAGAATGTAACACAAATAGTTTCTTTCTAGTTTAAAAGCGTAAAATAGTTCTTACTAACTGGTAAAGAGACGATTTTTGAATCAGGAGCGTTAAAATCCATTTGTATCACCAGATTCTCACTCCCCAAAAGTCAAAATCGCCTCTTTACCAATTAGTAATCACTGAAAATAGTACTGATTTCATTCGACTACCCCATGAAAATTGCATCATTTCCTTTTCTCTTGTTAACTTGAAAAAGTAAGCTACTTATTTGCTCGCTTAAGCTTTAAAAGATCCGTGACATTAATCAGGTCCTTAAAATTTCCCTATTGTGTTGTTGAGGGTAGTTTAGGCAATTGGTCAACTAAGAGAAATTTCTATGCGACGTTCATGATCATACATTGGAAGTTTCATGAAATAAGGGTTGTAAGATAAAGAAGGTTAAAAAATAGCATTGTTTTATATCTTACCGCTTTTGGTTTGCTTCAAAGGGCTCCAAGGTTCCAATCCCTCATAACGGTATATTTTCATCTGATGATCAATAAGAGGCCGAGCATAGCGCTTCCTTCGCTTGTTAGAATCAGCTTCCTCATAAATATTCTTATGATGCTTGTGCTGAGCTATAGCAAATGTATGCTTCCCGCGCCATAAGTATCTGCACAGAATAAGTCAAAGTGTTAGCTCAACTGTACATTCTACAACAACAAACTTCAATGCCTGCTACATAACAACATACATTAGCGAGCTGACAAACTTATCATCAAAAGAAATGAAAAGATAGAAAAACACCACAACGTACGAGGTAACTAGTGTTGTCAATGATCTTCATTAGAAAACCACTACTGTTTATGCTCCTTTTGTTCTGTGAGAATAATGACGGTGATCCCAGCTCAGAGATGGCAATTTGACTCATTTGCTAATAACTGGGTAATTGTTTGTTGTATTTTTATCTCAAACAGGTCAAACTAGTCAAACTAAACAGCTTAGATAAATTAAGAATAGGTCAATACTATTATTGCCTCCCAAAGTCTACTTTTAAGCATATAACCTACTAAATCATTTATTAAAAAAGTAACTGATATTACAATCATATTGATCTCTAATTATAATTAACACGTGAATGTTTCATAAGGAAATGGACGAGAGGACGTGTTTTTGGATTGACCCAGCCCGACCTGTACTATAAAAACGATCCGTTTTAACCTCAACCTACTTTAATATGTTACCCAACCCACCATCTTCCGACTCTAACCCCAACATAATTATATAAAATTGTTAGCTGAATAGCTTAAGAGTCCATCGACAAACTAGGGAATCTAAGTGGACCAAAATCAATAGTATCAATAGCATTTAATGCTGAGTATAGACTTCTAGCTTCGAATTTTGATAAAATAGTGTATAAAACAATTGCACCAATTGATAGTGGATAAAAGTTAAAATTCCATTTGTTTATGGTTACAATTTTATTCACTTGCTTTGAATTAATGCAAATATCAGTATAACATAATCAAGGCAGTCAGTTTTTGGCTTTTGCAATGTTTCATCAAAATTTGTGGTTTCAAAGGCTACAAATTTAATGGTTAAAGATAGTGCAGAAGTACAGGTGGCTATTTCAAACCACTTACTACGACATATGAAACCAGCGAGAGGTGACAATTTCAACCCATTTACTTTTGAATGGGTGAATTTGGGTGTATTATCTCAAACAGTAAAAGAAGAACGGATTAAATGGGTCGAAAGTACTCAAGGCTCTAACGTTTCTATTCATTTAGTTTCGTAAACCTTTTCTCATCTGCTTTAATTTCCTGAAGATTATTGTTATTTCGTTTCTTTTTATTTTTGGGTATGAACAGCTATTTCAGAGGTGCTATAGACGTGGTTAAGGGCATTCATAACGTTGAGTTCTAACATTTTCCTTCCAATGGTATTCTGCGTCAATATAACCTCCAAACTGTTTCTTTCAGAGATGTAGATTGTTATTGTACTAACAATTTTTTTGTAGTAATATCCAACACATCGCTTCTCTATATACGTTGGTCAACCAAACTATATCCCTTGGTGAATCTTTCTGTACACAGCTACGATAGTGAATACAACAATCACATCTATCATGTATTGACAGTAGATATAAAGCTTTGAACCTTCCATTTTTTTTCTCCTATCAATTAGTTGACATGCTTCTCTAGATTATATCGGACATATCCAAGAGGAATCCAATGGCATGGTAGAAACTTTCAAGTCCGCTATAACATAACTAATATGGTCAAGTTCTAATGTTTCGGTAACTTGTTATTTCAAATGCTATTGCTTACTTGTAAAAGAGAATAACAAATAAGACATGTAGAATACACACAACAGAAGACTATACCTTTCCAACATTAGCAATGGATCAACAAGTAGCTCCATCTTTCCATCAATCCAGATGCTGTAGCGAGCTTGAGGAAAGAGCCTGTGAGTCAGAATCTTAGGAACCTTCCCGTTCCTTCTGGGCTCATCATACGGTGGATGCTTAAGCAGAATAAGGCGCCACATACCTACCCATTGTCCTCCATCATCATCTTCTCTGACAGTGACATTTTGCTTGATAAAGTTTAGAGATACCTCATCCACAGCCATAAGAAAACAAAATAGCTTCTTGGATCGTGGGCTTACATTTGATGGCTGATGAGGTGTATCATATCCATCAAATATTCCTGACGCAACCACAAATTTACATTTTTTAACATACTCGATGTCTTTGGCAGACATTTCTGCACCACCATTTCGCATAAAGCCACAATGTACCTGAAATGGGTAAGAGAAAATTCACTCTCTGAACTGATTCAGTTTAAAAAGAGAAGATGAAGAAGCGAATCTGGTAGGTTACCATACGTACACACAGAGAATAGTATTTAACGCAATCTCAAACGACACCTCTACTACATATAAGAAGACTTTTTTTGGAACCATGGTTTCTGAAGTTTTGCCTGGCTGATCCACGGTGTTTGAGCCCATATATATAAAAAGACTTGTCACAAACAACATCTAACGCCAGCTAGGCTGACCTACACTGTAATCTAGTAATAGATTTAGGGAGGTTTGGATTCAGAGTCATCTTCCTAAAACAGGACTTATCATGCGAGACATCTTGAAAATATTTGTTTTCAGGTATATATTTGTCTCTGCAAGTTTAATTACAGTGCACTACAACTTCTTACGTCATCTGGTCATCTTTCACCCATTCTAGATCCCTTTCTAGTAAACTCTCTTTACAAACACGACTCTCATCTTTGCATATAGCCCAACAGAATAAGTACTAAGCACAGGTAACAGGAAATCGTCTATACGTGTATATAGTACCAGAAGCTATCAAGCACCTATACTTGAGTCAGACCACAATATCCATAGAAGTAACACTCATTTTAAGATTGCTACTCATATGGACACCCAAGTATAAACAATAAAAAAAATGTTTATTCAAAGACTGAAGAGTGTCATTCAAACACCCTAGATATAAGAAGCATTCATCATTTCGAAGTGTCACTGAACTCGCTTAACTCCATATGGGGTGTCTTTGTTGATGTTTCTGATGGGAGAACAGTGAGACTCAAAGATCAGAGAACAGGGGAGGCTAGTGCAAGTGACCTATAAACTTCATGTGACTTATAATTAATGTGGAAAACTAGCTAGTTTCTTTAAAGTCAAGATACACTGCATTGTCTCATTGTCCATAACTCCATTTGTCCTCACTCCTCAGGCTCTGGAACATGCACATGGAATGATGGAATTGTAAACTCAACAACTAAGGTTAATCTAAAATCAATATGAATATTCCGCAATAAAAGAGTTGGACCAATGTAAAGACCGTTAATGTGATTCTCACGATGGTACAACTACATAAAAAATAATAAAAGTAACAAGTAACAAACAAACATTTTCGCTCATAAGTAAGGGGATCACCATTCATTGTGGACTATTAAAGACTGGCAACAAAGATAGACGTGTCATTTACCTTCATGGTTGATTTTAGCTTAAAACTATCCTCTCTCTGTTTCCAACTTTGATGCCCTCCAAATAGTGGAGAGGAATCTGATCCATTTGTGTTTGCATCATCCTCCTCGAAGTAGGATAAACTTTGAACAAACTTCGAAGGAGACCTTTTCTCTGGAATAACTACTTTCTCTGGATCGCTCGCCAGGGGAATAGAGCAACCTAAAACATATTAAAGAGCTATATCAACCTCTCTATGATGATTAAAAGATTCCAAAAAAGGTGATATTTAGCAGCCTTACGATGTGGTGGTGTTACTAGCCCCATTGTGTGTAGCATTTGAAAGACTGTGCTGTCTTTATTACAGATAGCTGCACGATAATAAAAAAATATATGATACATCAGATATATAAAACTACGGCCAAATGGGACGCCAGAAGTAAGCACCAAGTAGGCACTGATAGTCTACACTAACAAAATTCATATTATATCTATCCCCAATAGATTGGTAACAATAAGGGTAAACTCTCACAATAATGAATTTAATAATCTTCCTGTTGCTTTAACTAGATCATTCCGATGTTTAAATACAAATTCATATCAGTTATTGACTAATCTCACATAAAGGCAGCTTTATTCATTGGATTTAGTATGTAAGATGAGTAGTTCATATAAAAAAAAAGTAAACTTTAATTTACAGCTTTATTCATTGGATCTGTTGCGTTAACAATTAGTTTCGTAACAAGAATCTACATTTCCACAAAGCAAACAACTAAAAGAACAGACCCCTAGACATAACATTGTTACAAGGTTTGTTTATACTATTATGTGACTGCATCTTTATTGCAGTCACTAAATTTAAAAGTGATATGCACGCAATGATGGAGCAATACTGAACTTGAAAAGTATATTAAGATATGAAAGGAGAAAAACCTGAGACGAAAACAAGGGAAGATTGACAAGTCCATATATGAAATAACAATACAACTAGAATGAGCAGCATCCACAGAATACCACCCACTAAAAGCAAACGAACAAAACCCCTTTTCCAAATTATTTTAATCGGGTAGTCCAAAGACGATTTATCAGCATCAAAGAAAGCATCATCTCCATCTGCATCCACACAAGTTCAAAACAACGTCACTTTTCAGACCAATGCTCTTTCAACGTATTTACACTCTATAACAAGCTACACCTAAAATCACAATCCCAGGCAGTGGTTGTTTTTTAAGAGAATCGCTTTTTCACTTTTGTGTGCAAGCGGGAAAAGGAAATAAAAGAACTGTTTCTCTTATGTCTGCAAGCGGGAAGAGGATATAAAAGAAGTGTCAGTTTATTTCTAGACATAAGAGGCAAAAATGATCTTTTTCCTCTTCAATTTTGTAGATAAGTTTTTGTATTATCACTTATCGTATCTTATAGACTTCAAATTCAACTCTTCTTTCGCAAAAAAATGGTTTTGCATAAAAGAATAAACGCAACCTAAATCCTCTGGTTCCATAGAATTGCCATAGACCTAAGAGAAACATATTTGTGGTGCCGCTCATCTCAAATATTTATAAAGGAAATCGAGCTACTCAAAGGGCCAAATAATAGGGTTGTGAGTAGCTAAAGATCAGTGGCTCTCAAACTTATACAGTATAACTTACACTTGTTCCCAAAGTTGACACATTCAATCTGTTAAATAATATTGTCCGCCATTGCATTTGAAGCTTACATGTTTATTTAAAATCAGCTTAGTTAGTGTTTGGATGATGAGCTTATTAATAATCATAGGAAAAAAGTAACTAAGAAAATTGAATGAGAGCATTGTCTAAGTAAGTAAAAATGAGTACCTTGAATATCCAAATTGGTGTGATTAGGGCGACGGCTAGCCCGTAACGATACAGACCGGTCTTTATCCATGCTTTGTTTTCACTTCATTCAAGATCTGATCCTCTATAATCAAAACAATAATCATAAATAAACAACATAACAAATAAATAAATAAATCGAATTCAAGTAATGCTGTACCTAAAAAGATACTCTCAAGTACATTTACTGGATCAAAGATGTATGTGGCGGAGATCTGCTGCTAATAATGTGTTTGGTTAGTCGGTTGGTGCTGCTGCTTTATACTAGTAGTAGATAGATGATTATTGGTTAATAAATTTTACAAACAGAATATATATGGTGGTGGTGAGTGACAGAGACGATGGGGGTGTTCCGGTAATAAAGATAATCTCATTTTTTACAAATTCATGTTTCATAAAAAAATAAAAATATAAAATGTTTTTTTAAAGAAAATATAAAATGATTGAGTTAAAGAGAAGAGACTTTGTGTTTGTGTCTAAACTTTGCATCACACATTTCAATTTGAATTAAATACGTAAATGTTTGAATATGAATCCAATAAGATTATTACTTTTTTTATACAAATATGTTTTTTTTTAACTTACATACAAATACGTTTGAATGTTTTAAATGTACAGCAAGTTCAGTTTAAAAAACACAAACACACCCAATATTAAAAATAATTTTTAAGTCATAAACTTAACGTAATCTAGCAATGTAACATTAAAATGTCATAATCTAAAACATTTAAAGACAATGTGATGTAATTGAATCTCATAAAATGGACACATATTGTGTAAGTATTTTTTTTTTCAAGAGTATGCCACTTAGAATAACTTTAATTGTTGCGTGATTGTTCGCGTATGTCTCCAGTCTTAAGCCTCCGGACACCACGCGTCCTCGGCATACGCCCGAAGGCACTGCATTTAGTGAGAGTCGACACGTAGCCATCCAAAAATTAATGCCAAGTAACATAGGGACTGGCAAAAGGTAACGTAAACCATTTCTTTACCCGGAACACATATATTTACCCAGTGGATATATGGGTACACCGCCACCCTGACCACCAAATCCCAAATCCAAGGGAAGAATCTGACCTCATGCTCAGAGCCCAGTCTAGTGATGTGACTACACATCCAGGTACAATTTATGGAGTAGTATAAATACTCCTCTTATTTATTACACACACATCTGATCACTGACACTTCACTTCATACTTATAACAGAACCTCTGGTATTTAACACCGGATACCATCTCCGTGATTGTTACTTAATCTGACGGCGGAGCTTGGTCTCGGGGTCAATCCTGGGACGAGGCTAACGTGCGTTGCTTTGTGTTTGCAGGTCCCATACTAACACACAAGCTATCCACGCATACGTGACCAAAGTCGGATTCTCTCACAAGCAAGTAGTCGGAGAATTTTGCTTCAACATTTGGCGTCATCCGTGGGACCCTAAACTCGAATCCCCACAAACAGCTTTTCATGGCAGGTCCTTCGGATAACGGGTCTCCTTTATGTGTATCTCCGGACCGCGAAGATACCAACGGAGGAGAGGATACAAAGACACCCTCGATTCTACAACAAAAAATCTTGGAAAGTATGAGCATCCTGCAAGGTTTGGTTGAGCGTCATAACGCCGTAGGTGTAAACCCAATCACTCCCATGAAATTAGTTTTTGACGAAGAAACGCATGAGAGGCAGAAGGGTAAAGAGGAGACGCAGAAAGTGCATAAAGACGTTAACGAACCAATTGACGGTTTGTAGAAGCCCTTCAAAGACATTGTCTCCTCGCCGTTCACCAAGAGAATTATAGAGTTCTCTTCTCCAAAACACATCCTACCTGCCACCATCAAGTTATATCCCGGAGAAACTGATCCCAATGATCATATCACTCGCTTCGTCGGGGCATCCAATTCAGGAGAATGGCTCATGCCGGTATGGTGCAAATTCTTTCAGCAAACGTAGGATGGGGCCGTAGAATGATGGTTTGAAAGGCTACCCCATGGGAGTATAGATAACTGGGACGATTTAAAGGACCAATTTTTGGAAAGATTTTCGTTAAGAAGGAAGAGCCTCAAAAGCCCGATGGAAATCACTGCCATAACCCGAAGGGCACATGAATCCCTGGCAACATTCAAGGAACGCTGGGCGGACGAAGTTAGTTATATTCAAGGGATCCCCGAGGTGATGAAAATATTTGCTTTCATAACCGAAGCTAAATGTCCTGAGTTATGCCGACGATTCTCGGATGACACACCCGAGACGGTTGCTGACATGATGAGAAGAGTGGGCGACTTCATTAAGTCGGAAGAGGTCTTTTGAAACACTGAGTTGCCACAGGGAGAAGTGAGAGACAAGAATGCCAAGCTTAATAAGGAAGATAAGTACCCCTCATCAGGATCTCGCAATCACAACAGAAATCGTCATAAGAATGATTATATGTCTAAACCCACCTTTTTCCCATATGTACCTCCCACAAACCAAAATGTTGGAAGAAGAGCTCCATATCAACGCCCTGGTTTGGAATCATTGACCAAGTTTCCCAAAGAGATTTTGGCAACTGAACTACAGCTTTAGTTGCCTTAGCCCACACCAACCAAAGTAATTATTCGTCCCGAGAACATGGACAAGTACTATGATTATCACGGGGAAAAGGGGCATCTCACCAACGATTGCCATCAGCTGAGAAAGCAATTAGAAGCAACTTTGGAGTCCGGCAAGTTGAATCACCTCGTCAAAGACTTACAAGGCCGTGTGAACACGGGCAATCAAGGAAGGGGAAATGGTCACGAGAACGGGGATTATAAAGAAAAGACCATTAACATGATAAGAAATAACATAAGTGGGAATAAGAGGAAAGAGATATGTCATGTTGAATATGACTGGATGAGTGCGGAAATTTCATTTCCTCCGGTAAGCGATTCGGAGGCATATGATGAACCGCTACTAGAAGCCGAAATAGAGGGATACTGGGTAAAAAGGGTATTTGTTGACAAAGGAGATACCATGCAAGTTATGTTCGAACATTGCTTCAGGAACCTTGATCCGACGATACAAAGGAGAATGACTCCCGAACACAGCAAGGTACTCAGCTTCTCCGGAGAAGAAACCACACCACTGGGTAAGATCGAGCTAGAAGTGATCTTTGGAAGTCACAAACTTACCAGGAAAACAGTCATGAGCTTCACGGTTATCGGAGCTCCATCTCCTTACAATGTAATATTATGAAGGACGGGAATAAGGTAACTTAAGGCGGTACCATCCACGGTACATGCTATGATGAAGTTCCCTACCCCAAGAGGAATTAACACCTTGAGAACTCGTCTGAAGACAATCTCTAAGTGCAAGTTAATTGAAGACAACCAACGGATTGAAAAGGAGAAAGCTAGAGCCCTCGAAAAAGGGGAAGACATGAGCAAGTTACTCGATTACGAAAGATTAGTAGAAGAAGCCAAGGCTATGGAAGAAATGAAAGAAGGAATAATGATCCACCCTCGCTATCTGGAACAGTTAGTTACCATCGGAAGGTTGTTCACCAAGAAGTGCCGACTGCAGCTAATAGATCTGCTGAGGAACAACATTGATAACTTTGCCTGGGAACCTTCGGATATAACCGGAGTCCCTAGGAGGATCATAAAACACTCGTTGAACGTCGATATGACGGCAAATCCGGTAGCACAAAAAAGAAGAACGTTGGGAGAAGAAAAAAATCAAACGGTCAAGAGGGATGTGGCGGAGCTAATGAAGGCATGTATCATAAGACCAGTAAGATATCCTACATGGATTTCTAACACGGTGCTAGTAAAGAATCCAGATGGTGACTTGAGAATGTGCATAGATTTTAAGATTCTCAACTCTACTTGTCTGAAGGATTACTATCCCCTACCAGACATCGACTTCAAAATAGGGGCGGTCATGGGATACAAATTCAAATGTTTCTTGGATGCGTATAAAAGATACCACCAAGTGCTCATGGACGAAGAAGATGAGGAGAAGAACAACTTTCTATACCGACGAGGGCACATACTGTTACATAAAAATGTCGTTCGGCCTGAAGAATGTCGGTGCTACGTACCAAAGGTTGGTAGACTCCGCATTCCGCTCAAATATTGGTGTGAACTTAAAAGCATATGTGGATGACCTCATGATCAAAAGCAAAACCAAGGAAGAAATGTTGGCGGACATTCAGGAAACCTTCGACAACTTACGAAGAATCAACATGAAGTTAAACCCAAAAAATTGCTCTTTTGGAGTTGAAGAGGTAAAGTTCCTCGGTTATGTAGTTACTTCGAAAGGGATCCGAGCTAACCCAAAGAAGACAAAAGCGATCACCGATATGAGATCCCCAAAGACCTTGAAAGAAATGCAGTCGTTGTGTGGAAAGTTAGTTGCCCTAAATCGTTTGTTATCATGGTCAGCCGAACGATCTATGCCTTTCTTTGAAACGTTGAAGAGTATCACCAAGGATAACAAAGAGGAGTTATGATGGACAGAGAAGGCTGAAGAAGCTTTCCAGCAAATGAAGAAATTAATTCTCGAACTTCTCCTGCTCACTTCTCTAGACAAGCGAGAGATATTGTATGTGTACTTAGCCGCGTCCAAAGAAACAGTGAATGGTGTGTTGTTGGTTGAGCATAAAGGAATTCAGATGCCGGTCAAGTATGTAAGCCGAACGTTGCACGATGCTGAAAGAAGATATGCTTCATTAGAAAAGTTGGCTCTCGGCCTACTACATCTATCCTGAAGGTTAAGAAGATACTTCAAGGCTCATGACATTCACGTTATAACGGATCAGCCACTAAAGCAGATACTAAGAAAGTCAGAGGCTTCAGGAAGGCTAGCAAAATAATCAGTTGAACTAGGAACGTACGAGATCTCCTACATCTCTTGAAATTCAATTAAGGGACATGTACTCACCGATTTCTTGAACGAAGCACCACTAGAACACCAAGAGGCTGCAGTCATTTACGAGATCACTGAGGAGGAAGAGTCGGAAGCTCAATGGACCCTATATATAGACGGAGCTGCAAATAATAAAAGGGTTGGTGCAGGGATAGTATTAATAAACCCAGAAGGTCTAGAGTTTAAATACGCTTTGAGATTTAACTTCAATTGCTCAAACAACGAGTTCGAATACAAAGATATGCTAGCTGGTCTCCGGTTGGCTGAAAAAATAGAAGTAAAGAAGTTACAAGTCAAAGTGGACTCCAAGATGGTTGCCTGCCAAATCAAGGGAGAATTTGAAGCTTGTGATGATCGAATGATCAAATACCTGGAAAGAGTCAAGAATACGTTAACAACATTCACAAAATTCAACATCGAGCATATACCTAGAAACAAAAATCAAAAAGCGGATGTTTTAAGAAAATTAGCTTGGGTTGCTTTCAATCCCCTCACCAAAGAGGTACTGGTGGAAGACCTTGAAGCAAGGTTGATTGACGTCCAAGAGGTTAATGATATAGTGGAAGAGAAAGGGGACTGCTAGATGACACATATCCGAAGATGCCTGGAGGATGGCATATGACCGCAGAACCCAGATGAAGCCAGATGCTTAAGGATAAAAATTAGCCAGTATGCCATTGAGAATGGGGTCCTATTCAAAAAGTCATAGATGTCACCATTTTTAAGATGTGTGGGCCCACTCCAAGCAAATTACATATCCAGGATGTACATGAAGGAGCCTGCGGAATGCATTCCAGATCAGGATCGATGGTGGCAAAAATAATGCGTCAAGGATACGTTTAGCCGACAATTCATCAAGACGCTTGGGATGAGGTCTTCAAATGCGACTCCTGCAAAATACACGGACCCATACCGAGGCTTCCAAAAACAAAACTCACTTCAATAACTTCACCATGGCCCATCTACCAGTGGAGGATGGACATTTTAGGACCAATTTTAGGAGATGCAGGCAACATCAAATTTGTAATTGTTGCTATTGACTACTTCACGAAATGGATCGAAGCTAAGCCCATGGCCAGGATCACCGGTAAGGAATTCAAGAAATCCGCTTGGGAAAATATTGTCTGTAGGTTCGGATTGCCGGGAGTAATCATAACCGACAACGGGAAATAATTGATCTATGGGTCGTTCGGAAGATGGTGTGATAAATGGAACGTCAAACAAATGACCACTGCGGTAGCACATCCGCAAGCAAACGGTTTAGTCAAAAAGGCAAACAATTCGTTAATGCACGGATTGAAGGCTCGATTGGAAAGAAGGTTGACAAGTTGGGTTGACGAGTTGCCGCATGTGTTACGGGCACACAAAACAATGCTTAAGACCAGCAACGGAGAAACCCCGTTTAGCCTAGCTTACGAAGTGAAGCTGTGATCCCAGCAGAAATCGGTATCCCATCGGCTAGAACTCTTCTCTTCAATGAAGACGCAAACGAAGAAGATTTGTGTATGAATCTAGACTTGTTACATGAGCGAAGAGAGGCCGCCACAATAAGGCAAGTACAAAAAGAAAGTAGAGCAATACAACAACAAACGGGCCAAACCATGCTCCTTGAAAGCCGGAGACTTTGTGTATCGCCGTAACATGGCCAGTCGAGTGGAGAAAGTGGGGAAACTGGGACCCAACTAGAAAGGTCCCTACAGAGTTTTGGAAGCCTATCAAAACGGATCGTACAAGCTCGAAGCTATTGATGGAAAAGAGATCCCTCGTACGTGGCACGCTATTAATTTGCAAAAGTGTTTCATGTAAACCAATTGAATGATGTACGAACAATTTCAAGGAATAAAAACTTTATTTTGGCATAATTAATGGCAATAATTATAAACCTCCGGTCTAGCTAGCCGAAAGGAATATAAAAACGCATTAAGAGACGTTAGACGCGCCCACAGGGCAGTCCGGAGATAAATTAAAAGCGGCTCGGTCTCGATATCTCCCACCTATTAAGTAAAACACATGAAGTGTTGGACGCGCCCATAGGGCAGTCCGGAGATAAATTAAAAGCGGCTCGGTGCCGATATCTCCCACATATTAGGTAAAACACATGAAGTGTTGGACGCGCCCACAGGGCAGTCCGAAGATAAATCAAAAGCAGCTCGGTGCCGATATCTCCCACATATTAGGTAAAACACATGAAGTGTTGGACGCGCCCATAAGGCAGTCCTGAGATAAATAAAAAACGGCTTGGTGCCGATATCTTTAGATAAAACACATGAAGTGTTGGACGCGCCCACAGGGCAGTCCGGAGACAAATTAAAAGCGGTCAAGTACCGATGTCTCCCACACATTACGTAAAACACATGAAGTGTTAGACGTCCTGCAGGGCAATCTGGAGATAAGTTAAAGACGGCCCAGTGTCTTCGTCTCCCACAAAACATAAAATACATTTAGTCTTGGGCGCACCCGAAAGGGTAATCCGGACATAGATTAAAAACACCCCAACAAAATATCTTGGCATCTTAATGTCACGTGTAAAGTAAAAAATATGCTAAGTGTTAATACAAAAGTTGGATGATCCTAGCTTGACCCGAATTAGGATTAATTCGGGTGCTTGGGCTCCGGCTCCTGCACCAAGTGAACTTCGGTTTGGGATCCTGCACACTAAAAGTAACACGTTGTTAGGCTTACCGTGGGAATGAGCTTGGGGATCCTCCCTTGAGTCACTAGCGCAACATAGGAAAGAGCTTAGGGAGTCTATGCTACCCCATTGATTGTCTTTGTTTGTATTAAACAATAACTTATGTTTTGTAATATTCGTCTGTGGGTGTCCACGACATTTAAACACTATGTTGCACAACAGTTTTCACTGCAACTGCTCTGGCCGTGAATGTTCACGGTACTTTGATTTATTTATGTGAAACTTGTCCTTTTTATTTAGATAATTTTATATCCATTGAGTATCTATACGCGTTTTATCACGGCTTAAAGGAAAACAAGTCTGTATTTTACTAGACGTGCACTGTGTGACTTTATCATGTCCGGTCTTAGACGAGGACGGTATATGGAAACTTACTACAACGTCTTGTTAATAAGGTGTCTAGTAAGGACTCGTGGTCCGCATCGCTGGGGTTGCATCCCTCTTATGCGACTAAGTTGAATTATTAGGTTAACTTAATCCTCTTGCTCCTCATGGGAACGTATAGTACATGTACGGCTAATGAATGCATATATATGAGAAACAATACTAAGCAAAGAATAATGCTAAGTATAAAAGAACATATTTTTCACAAGAACAAGCCGTGGAGCTAGCTAGGCACCACGGCATTTGATTATCACGGTTACGTTTTTTGACAAAATGAATAAATCCTAAGACAAATGAGACCTAGAAAATAAAAAAGACAAATACATGTATCTTTATTGGAGCTGTCTATAGCGAAATGTCCATGCGGAGGCAGTAGCCTTCTAGAGATAGCATTTTTTGAGGTTGCAGATGTTCCGCGTACGGTCCAAATCACAACCCTCCATGTCACGTAACCTGTATGCACCTAGTCCCTAAAGCTTCCGTGACCTCATACGGGCCTTCCCACTTTGGTCCTAATTTCCCAGTGTTCTCCGCGCAGCTTGCCTCATTTGTACGATAGACAAAATCCCCTGGTCGGAAAGAAACACCCTTAACTTTGGATTCATAATATGATTTCATCCGTGCCTTAGCCTTAGCTTCATTTATGGCTGTTATCTCCCTCTTTTCTTCTAACAAGTCTAGATTGACCCTGAGTTCCTCATCGTTCGTGACGACATTAACCTCCGACGTACGGATTGTAGGCATTCCAATCTCGGTTGGTATGACTGCCTCCGTATCGTACGCTAATGCGAACGGAGTGTCTCCATTAGCAGTCTTTATCATCGTTCTATGCGCCCATAAGACATGTGGTAACTCATCTACCCATTTAGCGTTGTTGTCGTCCAAGCGTGCCTTGATTCCTTCGCCCAAGCTTCTATTGGCTCGTTCTACCAGACCATTGATCTGTGGATGTTTGACGGATGTGAAGCGCCTTGTGATATTCAACGCCGCACACCAATCTTTGAACGGATTATCCGCAAACTGCTTCCCATTATCCGAGATAATCTCTCCTGGCAAGCCAAAACGACATACGATATTTTCCCAAACAAACTTTTTTACCTGTTTTCCCGTGATTGTTGTGACTGCCTTGGCCTCAATCCAGCGAGTGAAGTAGTCCATAGCTACTATCAAGAACTTAACGCCTCATGCTGCCACGGGAAAAGGTCCGGCTATGTCAATACCCCATTTGTAAAATGGCCATGGGCTTGTGATGGGTCTGAGTTCTTGTTGTGGATGGCGCGACACTGGTCTATGTACCTGACAATTGCTGCATTTGAGGATTAAGTTGCGCGCATCTTGATGCATGGTCGGCCATTAATACCCTGTGCGCAAAGCTCTTGCCACCACTGACCTAGGGTCGACGTGCATGCCACACGACCCTTCGTGAATCTCGCTAATCACATAGCTCGCTTGTTGCGGTCCAACACATCGTAGCCAAGGCTAAAGGAATGAGCGTTTATATAGGATGACATCGCGTAATTCAAACTGGTGTGACTTCATGCGGATGTGGCGTGCTTCTGTCTCATCATCAGGAAGCGTCTCGTCCCTTAAATAGCTAATGATTGGGGTTATCCACGTAGGTCCCTCCTCATCGACTATTGTTGCGACCTCTTCACCAGTAATGGATTTATCCTTGAGTATTTCCACCAACACCTATTTGGATAGGTGGGCGAAGCTTGTGGAAGCGATTTTGCTAAGGGCGTCTGCCTTCTTATTCTCGCCCATTGGTACTTGCTTTATAGAAAACTTCCTGAAGCCAGCAATGAGTAACTTAACCTTTTCCAAATATTGGATCATGTTGTATTCCTTGGCTACATATTCTCCAAGTATATGATTCGCGACCAGCCGCGAGTCCACATAGGCCTCAAGGTGGCGCACCCCCATTTTGGTTGCGATTTTTAAACCTGCTATCAGTGCTTCATACTCTGCCTCATTGTTCGTGGCTATGAATTCAAAATGCAAGGCATAAGTGAATTCCATGCCCTCCGGATTAGTGAGTATGAGGCCCGCTCCTGACCCATCCGTGTAGAAAGATCCATCGGTTAATAGAACCCATGATTCCTTTGAGATTTTTTCCTGTGAGGCCACTGGCGCGTCTTCTTCGGGTTTCTCCATAATGAAATCTGACAAGATTTGACCTTTGACGGCTGTTCTTGGTCTATAAGAGATATTAGATTCCCCAAGAAGGACGCTCCACTTCTGGAGTCTTCCTGCTATGTCTGGTCTATAGATGATTTGTTTTATTGGTTGGTCTGTGATGACCACAATTGGGTGCGCCTGAAAGTAGCGACACAACCTTTTTGCGGCAAAGACCAATGATAGGACCAGCTTCTCCATCGAGGAATAATTCAGTTCCGGTCCCTGCAATGTTTTGCTTATGAAGTATACTAGAGTCTGAATTGCGTCCCGATCAGTCATTAGGACGGCGCTTATTGCTCCATGTGTAGCGGATAAGTACATGATTAGTTCCTCCTTAGGTCGTGGGGCAACAAGCATTGGGAGGGCCGCTAGGAGCTGCTTAAGCTGCCTAAAATCTTCTTCCGCCTCTCTTGTCCAGCGGAAATCCCCTTTCTTTAAGCATTTCTTGAGTGTTTTGAATAAAGGAAGTGACTTCTCCGCGGACTTCGAGAGGAATCTGTTAATCCTGGCCAACTTTCCATTAAGTGATTTTACCTCCTTCAGTGTCCGAGGAGATGGTAACTATATAACGGCCTCAGTTTTTTCAGGACACGGCTTGATGCCGTGTGGGTCTATCATATATCCTAAGAACGTTCCTTCCGTTTCCCCAAACGTGCATTTTTTGGGGTTCAACTTCATGTTGATCTTCCTCAAGGTATCAAATGTCTCCTGGACATCACGGAGGAGCTCATCCTCCATATGGATCTTTATCACCAAGTCATCAACATACACTTCAAGGTTGCGTCCAATCTGTGAGTCGAACGCCTTGTCCACGAGTTGTTGATACGTTGCCCTTGCGTTCTTGAGTCCGAATGACATATTTGTATAACAATATACACCCTGACTGGTATGGAACGCCGTCTTTTTCTCGTCCTCTTCTGACATCTAGATCTGGTGATATCCCTTATATGCGTCCAAGAAGCATTTAAATGGGTATCCGCATAAGGATTCAACCTTCCAGTCGATTTCCGGCAATGGGTAATAGTCTTGCGGACAAGCTTTGTTGAGGTCAATGAAATCTACACACATGCGCCAGGTGCCGTCATGTTTTTTGACTATGACCGGATTTGAAATCCACTTATGGTAATAAACTTCCCGCATGATTCCTGCCTCAACCAGCTTTTTTACTTCACTTAGTATAACCTGGCTGCGCTTCGGAGCTTGGTCGCGCTTCTTTTGTATCACTGGAGGGTACCCCAGGCGGATCTAAAGCTTGTGCTCTGCGACCGAGCGTGCTATGCCTGTCATTGCTTTGGTTCCCATCCGAACATATCAAGGTTTGCCTTTAAGAGGGAGCACATAGCGTTCTTTCCCTTATCGGAGAGATTTCCTCCGATAACAACTTCCTGTTCTGGGTAATCAGGGTGGATGGCCACCTTCCAATTCGCTGGGGGTGACCCATCATTCCTTTGGGGTTGGTTGTATCGGTGTTGCGACGACATTACATTATGACGGTGGTATTATCGAGTTAAAGATGGTAACAATTCCCCCCTCGACTGAGAATTTTAGCATGCCGTGTGCCGTATACGGGACTGCCCGTATGGCGAGTATTCATGGCCTTCCGATGATACCATTGTACGGGGAATGATAACGTATAACAATTAAGTTCATCCATGATGTAGTTGAATGCTCCTTATCCCTAATAGTTACTACAAACGTAACTGCCCTGTTGATCCCAAACTTAGATCGATTAGCTTTGTGTATACGAGATTAGATCAAGTATAACACGTAGAGAAACCTTTGTTGTATGCTTTGTGAATCTAAGTATTATGCGGAATTTAATACTTAAACAAGAACACAAGATGTAAACAATACTTTCACTTTGATTATCAATGTCGAACTTGCTTACAATGAAAGATGTTTACGAATGAAAACCTAATGAAAACTTGATACTAAACATTAACCTAAAGGCCTTCTTTTATAGACTAAGAAACCTTGTACAATAAGCTACGTATCAACTATTCTAGGTAAAGATAAACATAGAAAATACATTGTCGTTTCTATCCTTACTAGAAGTATTCTAGAACATAATAAACGTGTAGCTCACATCTTCCATCAGTGCTTATCTTCAATCTGTCAACGCTTGACTTTAACTTGTCAACGCTTAAGCTATCAGCGCTCACTTTGCTCTTGTCAACGCTTGAGTTGTTCTTGTCAGCGTTCAAGTGATCTGGCCTTAATTTATTCCCAACATGCCCTATTGGCCAAATAGTATCTCCGCTAAAACCAATCAGTGGCGACGTGGCTGGCATTAGTTGGCTTTTGATTTGTGGTTTCAACTGTATGAAACAATGTTCGTAGAGTATCTCCGCGGATGATCCTCCATCAACATACATGCGACAAATGTTGTGGCTTCCATTGTTTACCTCAATCGTGAGAGGCGCGTCCGCCACGTTGGTCGCCGTGATAGGAGGAAATGAGATTTCCTTAGTACGAGAAAATTTCTGACTAATTTTATGTTTCATCTTGCGCTGCCATGAATGAACCATGAATATGGTTGTAGGCTTGTCTTTCTGGAAATCTTTTTTGTCGTTCTTTTTGTAATCCTTCCCATCCTTCCAATCCTTGACCAGATGCTTGAGTTTGCCTGACCTAATCAGTGACTCAACGTGCTTCTTGAGTTGAATGCACTCATCCGTGTCGTGACCCCTGTCATTGTAAAATTCACAAAAGCGATTTCCATGACGGCGGTCGACAGGAGTTGTCATTGGGGGCGGTCATGGAAAATTTTCCCCTTCCGTCAGCAGGATATCTCGATATGTCATCTTTAGAGGTGTGAACTTGTCGTTCGACCATCCTCCTTTTTCTTGACTCTTATAGTCCGAGCTCCTGTTATTGCCTTGATTGTTGGACTGCCTCTTTGACTGGTCATTCGACCTATAGCTTTGGTTCCCCCTTGAGGGGTAAGCCGCAGATACAGCGGTCTCCCCTTCCAGAAAATTTCGAACCCTTTTCATGAGGTCGTCAAACTTTTCAGGCCGTCTATCGTTGAGGCGCCAGATTAGTTCCTTGTCTGTTATGCCATGCATATAGTTGGAGATCTTTAGGACTTCTGGGCACGCCCTTATCTGCGTGCATTCGTCTTTGAAGCGTTCTATGAATTCCTCTGTGGATTCCCCGGACATTTGTTTAACCGTTGCTAATGAGACCGTGTAACACCCCCACAAAATGCTATGCGCAGCGGAACTACAACATATGGGTGCTACGTAGTTATCATCACACATAAGCTATATTAAACGACTCAAGAGACGTAAAAGTTCAAACATAAAATTTAACATTATTAAAAACATACAAGTCTACAGTTTTCCAAATCCCAAGAATTATATAAAACAGAGTTGCGTTTAGGTCCCCACTGAATCTCAACCCAAAAATACATTTTCATTCACATGACATAGTATAAAATTTTTAAGTGCAAAAGGGAGGAAAACAAAGTAGACCGCCAAGCCACCACAACTTCCATCCTCGCATGCTCCGCTGCTAACAAACTTGGTTACCTGAAACACATGCTTAAAATCGTCAACACAAAGGTTGAGCGAATCTATAGGTTTATCAAATCATAAGTTGAACATAAGTATTAAAACCAATCATGATCATTCAATAGCATTGTCGTACTCACAATCTATTACTCAAGGATATTACAATTGTGTTTAAGCTCATGACACTAAACCGTTAACTCAATCACCCGCGTAATAATTACCGGCGTGACTCAGATGAAACCATGGCCCCTAATAAGGCATCAGTTGCAATTATACCTTTTCTCTTATCACAAATTATCCGTCCGCAGGGGGTATCAACGTACTAGCCCTCGTCTCGGATAGGGTAGTCAACCCCATAGTACTATCACTTTGTATAAGCGGCTATTTCCCCCTTCTCGAGGGCAAGACAATAGTTAATAGTTCATGAAATTAGGGTCTTTTGCAACTAGGTACTCAACACAATTTCTAAGGCAACATTCGGGTCCAACAACCATTCATGACTTATGTTCATTTTCATTTAAATTAGCATGTATCCCCCTCGCGGGTAAAAATCATTTGAAATAAGTAAAGAGCGAGGCTATAGACTCACCTTGCGTAGTAGTGGTAGTATTAGCACTATGGCGTAAACGAAATCGATCACCGACGACGAGGATGCCCCGGGAAATCAAATACAACACCTAACGAATAAACACGTAATGAATCAACACATTCTAGTACCTTCAAGTACTGTATGTACATAATTAAGAACACTCAAGGTTCATATAAACTCACTCCAAAATCCATACAAGTGATATTTACTAGACACGTCAATTTTTATACTTTATCAAAACCATTACTCATTTTACAATTCTGCCGGTACATACCGAATGTACGGGCTGTTTTACCCCACTTAGACCACTCCTAAAAATCTGAGAAAATTTGTAAAAATCACTTATAATCTGTAGAAACCACACAACAAATTTCATAAAAAGTTTTCACTTCCAAGACCCACTGCTCAACACATCTCTATACCTTAAAATTTCGGACAGATTTGCACCTTCCAAGTGCAACTCGACTTTGACTTATTTAGTCAACTCAACTTGAAACACCAACTCCTAAACTTGAAAATACACTCTTTTGTGCAGGTCTAGGACCAAAGAACAACTTCCAAATATTTTTAGAACTCTAGTTACAATCCTAGACATTCGACCTATATTTTGACAAAAACCCGTAACTTGTGATTTTCATCACCCGGTACGCCTCAAACTTTAAAATATCATAACTTTTGACTCGTTTTGAGTTAGAAGCTCTACCTTATACCGAATCGAAGCTAAAAAGAAGCTCTACAACAATATTCTATCTTCTCAACCTGGACTTAGACTTAAACCCACGAAAATAACCCTTAAACAATCTGATCTAAATTGACTCTTTCAAAATCATATTAAAACATCATTTTGACCAATTTCATCAACTCCTATACTCCTAACATCATCTACTAACCATCCTAATCAAACCAAAACACCCTAAACCACTTGTATGTTCATCCTTATTCAAAACCCACATCAAAAACTAAACATGCAATATAATTAAATATATATAAAATAATAATAACAAAGAAATAGAACCATACCCACAAGAAACAAGATCAAAACACCAAGAACACCCAAACCCCCCACATATTTCGTGGGTTTTGGGGCTGAAATCACCAAGGAAAATATTTTCCTAGCTCCAATATTTCAAATCCATGTTCCTAAACATATTTAAACACAAACCCACGAATTTAATTAGATCAAAACATAATATTTTTCAAAATAATTCAAAAATTAAATCTAAAAAAAAAAGTTGTTGCATGTGAAATTTTATTGGTGGGATTTACTTAACTTGATGTTATAAACATGGGACTTTGATTAGATTTGTCAAAAACCAAGTTTTGATGGTGGTTTTAGGGTGGTGGTGTTTGGCCGTAGGGTAGGAGAGAAGAGGGAGAGAGTGTGTGAAAAATTTGAGGTGGAAATGAATTGTGTGTGTGTCTAAGTTCCCTTTTGTAAAAATGGAGGGACCTTTGGTGCAATTTTAGCTATCTTTTGGCCTTTTTAGCAATCATCCTTTTAAAGAGCGGGTTTTGACTAGTGGTCGACTTTTAGAAATTTACGAGAGTCGAGTTTTGTCCCGACTACCTCAAAATACATTTAAATGGTTCAAACGCACACAAAACAAATATACGCATGGTTCCGACTCGACTTAACACGTAAATAAAATAAAATCTCGAAAAACTCAAATATCGATCAATCGATAGTAAAATATGAATTTTGGGGCATCCGTCGGTATCGTAGTCGTTATCGGTTCTTCTTAAATCGTCAAACGTTAAATTACGACCGTAAACGTTGGTTTCAACTTAAACCGCCAAATATATAGCAAACGAAATTTCTTAAAAATTTCAAAAATATGAGTAAAATAGGATTAAATAAATAACGTTGGGCTCGGGATATCACATCCGCAAGTGAGCCACAACTTAAGAGAGATGCTCATACTGAACAACTCTTGAGACAATAACTTAGCATCATACGGCACTTTCACGTGTGTTACATCCTCCCCCCCTTAAGGGAGCGACGTCCCGGCGCTCTCC
The DNA here is from genome assembly GCA_025667525.1 of Glebionis coronaria. Classification (NCBI taxonomy): domain Eukaryota; kingdom Viridiplantae; phylum Streptophyta; class Magnoliopsida; order Asterales; family Asteraceae; genus Glebionis; species Glebionis coronaria. The sequence continues at coordinate 364,847,501 of CM046882.1, read as the reverse complement.
GGTTCTTATACTCGCATTTGTACTACTAGGAAGATGAGTGTGCTTCTTCCTAAAGGAGTCTTCACGTTCCAATGTGGACTTCGGTTCACGTCTCGGGTTCCATCATACCTTCACTATGAGTATTATACCTTGCTCCAATCTTTTAACATCTCGATCCATAGTCTCCACTTCAATTTCCCTATTTCTTCCTACGGTTATCAACACATCTCTTTCCACAGCTTCTCACGGTTAGCATATAATTCTTAATCTACACCATCTCTTCCGTAGCCTCTCGAATCATTTCAAGTCCATTCAACTGACTTTTCCTTACTTCATTCTATCCAACTGGCGATCTGCATTTTCATCATTATAATTCTTCAAATGTTGCATCTTCATTGTTAACATGGTAAATGTCGTTGTACAAAGGTACTACCAATGGCAAGTGTCGATCTCAACAACTATCAAAATCAATCACACACGTTCGGAGCATGTCTTTCAACTTTCGAATCGTCCTTTCACTTGGTTCATCATCTCATAAAAACAACTACTCACAAAATAAAATCGCACGGGTCACACATAACCCCATCGAATACGTTCAGAATATATAAGACGAAGTAATTAACACTAGTCATACAAAATCACCTTATCGCAATATTACGTACATACAACCCTAGCTCGTCAAAAACGAATTCATCGATACGAAATCATTCGGCGTATACATAACTCTCTCGAAGACATCACAATCCAAACAAACACAAAAGCCATTATGAAACACATACAATCACATTACGACATGTTTGCAACATAGCCAAACCATGCCAAGTCAATCCGCTCAATCAAGTTAACCCACGCTTGTTAATCGGCCAAGCCATGATAAAATAAGAAATGTTGACACATTTCTCGGATGAGTCTAGTCAAAAGAAAATTGCATTATTACGAAGATTCACGAGCTTGCTAGCTATGGATGCATATCCAAAAAGAAATAAAATACATACATATGTCATCGCAGGGTGCTCACACACGGATCCATACCCAAAAGATATTACAAGAACACCATCTCACTTCCGTCCCAAACGTGGTCAAAATCTCAACAAGCATCACCGTTCACAGTTAAATATAAAAAGAAATATATTACATGGCACGTGTTCTCCATGATCGGACTTCATTGGACAATGTCGTCTCAAGTTCTCACAACTTACGATCACTCAACCATATCTCTTAACACATAAATACATAAAAAGCAGTGGTTTACCACACAAACATCAACTATGGCTATCTATCGTTTAACCATCGATAATCAAGGATGGTTGAGTCAAGCAAAGAGGATTCCTCACTTAAATAAGCGAAAACGACAATGGAATTGTCTTCCAATTACTGATGCACAGTTGGTAAACTTCAACAGTTTATCGCGTGTCGTTAAACATATCAAAAGAACAAGAAAGAAAATATATAAGGTACGATACATTTGATGTAGGAGAAGTCTTCGTCATTTCACTTAGAGTTATTCAAACTCGGTTTTCCTCTACTTCGGAAGTCTTCTATTTTTGTTAAAAACTCTTCTCAGTGTCGATACAAGCCCCTTTGGTATTTCATCAACACCCTCGTGATTCCGATGAAATTTGCACGTTACACACAACTCATAAAAACATTTTCCAAAAATTACTCGGTCACATTGGCTTACCAAGTCAACACCAAACGAAAGAAAAAAAATTTCAAGGAATACAAGAAAATTCAAAAATTGTCTTTAGGAATCAAAGAAAATACGATTTCTTGCATAAGGATCCACCATTTTTTTAAAAAAACGTTCTCATCCAAACATTTATCAAAACACTACAAGTTTCAAGATGACCAATTTATTGGACATTAGTGCCCTTCCTAAACTATGCATAATTAGCCAGATCATGCATACTTGAGGATCAAGCAACAACAACCAACAAAACAAGGCTCTTCCCGAATTATGCATAGTTAGCTAAGCTGTGCATAATTGAGGATCGAGTGACGACACAAACATTATTATTACATACCAAATATGACTACGAAAGTTTTCGACCTATACTTCAAAATAATTAAACCATTTGAAATGAAATTTGAAATGGGAAACTATTGTTACCATCGTTTTAAGAAACACATCAAACATCTTTCATACACTTTGAAAACATATTTTTGCCTTGCCTTTTTTTTATGAGAAAATAAATAAATAATTAAATAAAAGAAATCGACACCCTTTGCATTTGGTTCACCAAAACATTTCACACACATACATATTTTCAAATAGGCTATTCACAAAATAGCGGTAAGGTGGTTCATGATTAAAGATCATTGCAAGCACAACAAGTAATAAAATCAAAAAGCAATGAGATCGAACGAGGTAAACGAGCAATATTTTTGCCAACTAAAATTAACTACATTAGAAATGAAAATACTTCAAATATATGACCAAAGTCTCGGGATAACAACAGCGATCTACGAATACATGGAGTAAAAAATTGAATATCAACACAAGCGTCAAAATAAAACAACGATCACACTTCCCATCGTCTCGAGTTGCACACCCATTCCACCAAGGGTATACGGGAAGAGAAGAATAATCACTTGGTAAAATAGAAACAATTTCACCAGAAAGATCGAGTTCTTTCACCTCTACAATTTGGTAAAGCGGCTTCGCCTCCTCGCTTTTGTTCAATATAAATAAATAACCAATTTAATGAAGATTTATAGCATCATTCAAGTAAATACAGAATTTTAGGTTCCATTAACCGTAAGAAGAAAAGTCACAACGTCCATGAACATGACAAAATATACCGGATGACATACCCTCATCATCAAGTACTAGCGAAATAGTAGTTTTAAAATAGTTATAATAATAATGGTTTCATATCATGAAAAAATGTTAAAATGAACAGTCTCATTACTACCCAAGTTCAGATATAGACTCGCAAAATCAAAGAACTGATGTTGTACGATCGAACCATCGTGACCCAAAAGATTATATACACATCTTAAGAGAATAATACAAATATTCGTTTGTTGGGTAATCCATTAGCGTATTATAATTTGTGTTACCTTGCACATTGTAGAAGCGAGCATTCACACATTTTTAATTTGGGTTACACCATTAAAGAATTTACACCTTTCATTTTTTCAACTTACAAAGTTTTAATTTCTGAAAAGTTACAATCTCAAGAGAAAAGTACTAACATTAGTAAGGCGGTGACTCGGTTATCATATTTGATAAAATCATTAGGTTGAAAATCTCCATACTTGTGTCAAAATCTCGTTAATGTTCATATCTTAAGTACTAAAAACGTACATAGTAAGAAACTTTTTTTTTTTTTTTTTTTTTTTCAACTTTTACGTTTTTATTATTACGACTTATATTGTCACATATATACACATATCCAACATGACTCAAACTAGTCCAATTAACTCTTAAAATCAACTTTTGACTTTTTATTATACATAAGTCTTCCTTAAAACTGGTTTGTTAAATCACATTCGCGCGCTTTGACTCAAATGATAAAGAGGTTTCACGTAGTTTTATCCCAGATAATTTACTGATTTTAGTCGACACTTGAATCTCGAAAATTAATGATAATAATATGATAATATAATAATGAAGTAGGTGATCAAAATGCTTATTTCAATTATTCAAAGATATATAAGATTCAACTTTTAATCATTAGCCCATCATCAAGTGATTTTTAAAATTAACACATCTCGCAGCGGAATAAAACAAAAGATTTTTCAAACGATTTTAAACAAGCATCAACGAGTTATGCATAGTGATTCACCATAACGACAATTAGACAAACGAATGATTTCAAATACGTTCCATCAACTTTTAATAATTTATTTCAAGCATTATAATTTCTCACTTAAAGTGTACATTTTGATTTTAACCCAGTTTATTCACTACAACAAGTAACGTGTTCTAGTTTGCACCAATGCATACGTAAACATAACCTTATGTTTAAAATAAAACCAGTTTTACAAAATCTCTAGCTCCAAAACACATGTCCACATCTTCTACTCATGTTTTATATTACAAGATACGTCAAAAGTTTACTATATTGACCCAACAATTAATTCATACCAAATTCGAAGCTACATATACTCAATAGTCATATCACAAATTTTATTATAAACTCCTTTCTCAAATTAATTTAAACAAATTCTTAACAAGTCCATCACAATCTTTTAGTATCAAATTTTAATATATGAAAACAAGGATTTCACGAGTAATACAAGTTACTTATCACGATTTACCAACCAAGGTTGAAGGAAAATAATTTCACAATGTCCGTTTATTCTCTACACGAATTTTACTTGTTACAAAACACATCATATGTCATTTTTTTTATCCAAAAGTTTCATTCACCAAATATTAAATATGTAAAACACTTTATGTTTAAATCATTCAATCAACAAAGTTTTATGCTTATTTAACTCGCACAAATGTCGGACCTCGTCATGTATAATATCAAATTCAAAATAATGAGACAACAAGACAAATGAAATAACCCAAGCGAGAATACGTATGTCAACTAAGTGTTGTTATCGGCCTCGGATGAGTCTCGAAATCGTACACCACAAAATTAACACAAACCAACCAAATTCTAAGTTATCGCGATTGATCACAACGCTAGTCAAATTTTAAAACACATCTTTAAATCCAAGTAGAATAGTAAACAATGATTAAATGGCAACACGCCTCGACCATGTTTCATAATATACACACATGATTCGCCGCCCCGATGTACGCATCGTCGATTATACTTCGTCTATGTTATAGTTACGACAACTAATATATCAAACCCATTAGGAAATAAAGGAAATAAAACAGCACGTAAGTAAATTACGTTTCAAAAGAAAAATGTCCAAAATGATACATCACGGTGCGATAACGACAATCGAGATCGACCTAGTCGATATAAAATATGTTACGAAGCATCCTTTACGTATCTAGAATATCGAACGAGGTTCACACTCGGTTATTCGAACAATAAATTAATTATCAAGATTGATAATTGGCGGTAAGGCCGAATTCTCAACAAAACCGCATTATAACATGTACGATAATCACACAAGGACCATTGCTTCGCGTGCAATGCCTTTAAATACCATAGTATATACATACTTATACGTACAACCACTCCTACATACACGTAGGATTACAACGCAGTGTTGCCATGTAATGCAATGTAGCCCGTTATGCCAAATACATGCAACCTATAATATAATCTTACAAGAATTTGCAAATTACGATGATAAGTACTCAACGTACAAAACAATATATCTCAATATATATCTCAAAGTATTTACTTACTAAATACTTAGGGAATTCATATTAGTTTGAGGGATACATCTAAAATATAATGCAATGCTAAATAATTCTTACCGGAGCCATGCAGGATAGTTGTGTGCTTGGACAATTTCTTACGACACCAAAAGTTATAGTTTAGGATTTTTCAAAATGACCTAGTTCTCTATAACTCATGGCTCTGATACCAATCTGTAACACCCCCACAAAATGCTATGCGCAGCGGAACTACAACATATGGGTGCTACGTAGTTATCATCACACATAAGCTATATTAAACGACTCAAGAGACGTAAAAGTTCAAACATAAAATTTAACATTATTAAAAACATACAAGTCTACAGTTTTCCAAATCCCAAGAATTATATAAAACAGAGTTGCGTTTAGGTCCCCACTGAATCTCAACCCAAAAATACATTTTCATTCACATGACATAATATAAAATTTTTAAGTGCAAAAGGGAGGAAAACAAAGTAGACCGCCAAGCCACCACAACTTCCATCCTCGCATGCTCCGCTGCTAACAAACTTGGTTACCTGAAACACATGCTTAAAATCGTCAACACAAAGGTTGAGCGAATCTATAGGTTTATCAAATCATAAGTTGAACATAAGTATTAAAACCAATCATGATCATTCAATAGCATTGTCGTACTCACAATCTATTACTCAAGGATATTACAATTGTGTTTAAGCTCATGACACTAAACCGTTAACTCAATCACCCGCGTAATAATTACCGGCGTGACTCAGATGAAACCATGGCCCCTAATAAGGCATCAGTTACAATTATACCTTTTCTCTTATCACAAATTATCCGTCCGCAGGGGGTATCAACGTACTAGCCCTCGTCTCGGATAGGGTAGTCAACCCCATAGTACTATCACTTTGTATAAGCGGCTATTTCCCCCTTCTCGAGGGAAAGACAATAGTTAATAGTTCATGAAATTAGGGTCTTTTGCAACTAGGTACTCAACACAATTTCTAAGGCAACATTCGGGTCCAACAACCATTCATGACTTATGTTCATTTTCATTTAAATTAGCATGTATCCCCCTCGCGGGTAAAAATCATTTGAAATAAGTAAAGAGCGAGGCTATAGACTCACCTTGCGTAGTAGTGGTAGTATTAGCACTATGGCGTAAACGAAATCGATCACCGACGACGAGGATGTCCCGGGAAATCAAATACAACACCTAACGAATAAACACGTAATGAATCAACACATTCTAGTACCTTCAAGTACTGTATGTACATAATTAAGAACACTCAAGGTTCATATAAACTCACGCCAAAATCCATACAAGTGATATTTACTAGACACGTCAATTTTTATACTTTATCAAAACCATTACTCATTTTACAATTCTGCCGGTACATACCGAATGTACGGGCTGTTTTACCCCACTTAGACCACTCCTAAAAATCTGAGAAAATTTGTAAAAATCACTTATAATCTGTAGAAACCACACAACAAATTTCATAAAAAGTTTTCACTTCCAAGACCCACTGCTCAACACATCTCTATACCTTAAAATTTCGGACAGATTTGCACCTTCCAAGTGCAACTCGACTTTGACTTATTTAGTCAACTCAACTTGAAACACCAACTCCTAAACTTGAAAATACACTCTTTTGTGCAGGTCTAGGACCAAAGAACAACTTCCAAACATTTTTAGAACTCTAGTTACAATCCTAGACATTCGACCTATATTTTGACAAAAACCCGTAACTTGTGATTTTCATCACCCGGTACGCCTCAAACTTTAAAATATCATAACTTTTGACTCGTTTTGAGTTAGAAGCTCTACCTTATACCGAATCGAAGCTAAAAAGAAGCTCTACAACAATATCCTATCTTCTCAACCTGGACTTAGACTTAAACCCACGAAAATAACCCTTAAACAATCTGATCTAAATTGACTCTTTCAAAATCATATTAAAACATCATTTTGACCAATTTCATCAACTCCTATACTCCTAACATCATCTACTAACCATCCTAATCAAACCAAAACACCCTAAATCACTTGTATGTTCATCCTTATTCAAAACCCACATCAAAAACTAAACATGCAATATAATTAAATATATATAAAATAATAATAACAAAGAAATAGAACCATACCCACAAGAAACAAGATCAAAACACCAAGAACACCCAAACCCCCCACATATTTCGTGGGTTTTGGGGCTGAAATCACCAAGGAAAATATTTTCCTAGCTCCAATATTTCAAATCCATGTTCCTAAACATATTTAAACACAAACCCACGAATTTAATTAGATCAAAACATAATATTTTTCAAAATAATCAAAAATTAAATCTAAAAAAAAAAGTTGTTGCATGTGAAATTTTATTGGTGGGATTTACTTAACTTGATGTTATAAACATGGGACTTTGATTAGATTTGTCAAAAACCAAGTTTTGATGGTGGTTTTAGGGTGGTGGTGTTTGGCCGTAGGGTAGGAGAGAAAAGGGAGAGAGTGTGTGAAAAATTTGAGGTGGAAATGAATTGTGTGTGTGTCTAAGTTCCCTTTTATAAAAATGGAGGGACCTTTGGTGCAATTTTAGCTATCTTTTGGCCTTTTTAGCAATCATCCTTTTAAAGAGCGGGTTTTGACTAGTGGTCGACTTTTAGAAATTTACGAGAGTCGAGTTTTGTCCCGACTACCTCAAAATACATTTAAATGGTTCAAACGCACACAAAACAAATATACGCATGGTTCCGACTCGACTTAACACGTAAATAAAATAAAATCTCGAAAAACTCAAATATCGATCAATCGATAGTAAAATATGAATTTTGGGGCATCCGTCGGTATCGTAGTCGTTATCGGTTCTTCTTAAATCGTCAAACGTTAAATTACGACCGTAAACGTTGGTTTCAACTTAAACCGCCAAATATATAGCAAACGAAATTTCTTAAAAATTTCAAAAATATGAGTAAAATAGGATTAAATAAATAACGTTGGGCTCGGGATATCACATCCGCAAGTGAGCCACAACTTAAGAGAGATGCTCATACTGAACAACTCTTGAGACAATAACTTAGCATCATACGGCACTTTCACGTGTGTTACAGACCGGGTCTCTGTTATACTTTTTTCGCTGAGTATAATTGTAAAACCCGCATGCTTTTACCATGAATAGTGCCCCTAAGATCGTACGTTCTAGATTAAAACTTACCTCATGTAGTATTGATCACATTCATGTGCTAATAATCAAGCAAGTGCATACGTGTATGACATGACAAGTATCGATTACGTACGAACTCATGATAAACAGTTAATAAATATATCACGTGAACATAATTAAATCATGATCACCATTTAAAATACTAACTAAAATAATTACGTAAATACTGATAATATATTTACGAGCGTTAAGTTTACGATAAACGACACGTTAGATTAAACAGAAACACTTTAAACACGAGCACGTTTAACCACGAACGAACACGAAACATCGGGACACGAGAAAGGTACGGGTACCCCATGTGGGGCCCCCATACCCACGGCTCATATACAAGAAATGGGCTTAGCCCATGGACTTTACAAGTAAAGGGGGGGTAAAGTGTTAAACATGTTTTCACTTTTCACTTTCAAGAAAATAAACAAAAAACCCTAAAAGAGTTTTTCTCCTCTCCTTTTTGCTCTCTTGGTGCCGCCACCTCTACACCACCATAAGGGGGTGATTTGTTTGATTTTGATCTTAAAAACAAGTGTAGAAACCGTGTTTGTTCATCCTTTTTCCAAGCTACATAGTGGTATACCTTTCTAACCTTTCTTTTTAATTCTTTTTGATTCTTTTGATCTTTGATTATTTTCATGAACATGTTATTAATTTTTCCTATAAAAACAAGGTAATTAATCATTGATCTAACATGTTTTGGTATTAATTAAAATCAAGGAAGGATTTATAAGGGTGTTTGTTTTTAGCCGCCTAGCAAAACAAACCCGAGGGGGGGTTTGGTTTGCTATTGCCGCCACCACCAAGACCACAATTGGTCTTGGTTGGCTCATGTGGGACCCACGGCAGCAAGGGGACACGTGTGCCCCGGGTTTGGCCCGGGGTACGGTGTCGAATTCATGCCCGATTCATGGTTCGTTGGTTAAAATCATGATCTATGTTACATGTAATTTTATGAATCATGAACTTAGGATATAATTAATTAATAACATGAAATATTAATTAAATCATGACTTAGGTTATTTTAATTATTAGTTTATCATGACATTAATTTAACCTAAGTATTTTATGTTATAAGTTATAATTAATTAATTATTAAAACATGCCTATAATTAATTAATTTAGACATGACTTAGGTTATATTATTATTAATAATAATACACATTTTAACCTAAGTATTTTATTTCATTTTAATTAATACATGTTACACTTTAATTAAAATGCTTAACCTATAGTTTAATTAAAATACATGAAATAATAATTAAACTATACACTATGTCATATGACTTAAGAAATAAGCTTATAACACTTAGACTTATATGTTAGCTTATGTAATCAGCTTAATTCTAATTATGGAAACTTCTATTTATAGAAACTTAATTAAATAAGGCAACTAATCTAATTATGGAAACCTTCTATATATGGAAATCAATCTATTTCAGGCAGCTAATCTAATCATGGAAACTTTCTATATGGAAACTTATTTAATTAAGGCAGCTGATCTATTTTTGGAAACTTTCTATTTTTTAGAAACTAATCTATTTTAGGCAGTAAATTCTATTTTTGGAAACTTTCTATTTTTGGAAACTTTCTATTTTTGGAAACTTTCTATTTTTGGAAACTTTCTATTTTTGGAAACTTTCTATTTTTGGTAACTTTCTATTTTTGGAAACTTTCTATTATTGGAAACTTTCTATTTTTGGAAACTTTCTATTTTTGGAAACCTGCTATTTTTGGAAAGTTACTTATTATTACACAGTAAGTATATTAATACATGAAACACCAGTAATACTTAATCAGATAAGTCAGAATACAAGATACACACAGTTTAAGGCTTTAAACAGTGAACCAGGACCTAAAACATACCAAATCAGCTAATATGAGACACAAAACCCAGTACGTAATCAGTGAATCGATACTTATACACGTGTGTATTCATGTAGCGTTAGTGATCCAGAAGTAGGAGTCTTTCTTCCGTTCATTCACTGGACTTGAGGTACGGATTCCCGTCCTTTCAGTATGGACATTCTTTCCTTATTAGGATTTCCCCGTATGCAGCCAACTGTTTTCCCCAGCATTTGTTTTATTGTTTTGAACTGCTTATGTTAATTTAGCATAAACTATAGCCATATACAAGCATGACCAGTTTCACCTAGTTATGGAGGTACCATAACCATAGCATTGGAGGCACCGACTTCCCCACGGCGGAGTGATTGCTCGTGGCGTCCCTTTTCAGTTTGGCCATATTATTATATCAGGTGGGGCGTATGGGTGCATCCTAGTTACATGTTTTATTCAGTTTATCATGGTGAATGTGGTGTGTGCCTTGCACCCTTCACAAGGAGTTGATCCCTCCTACCCAAATCAGTATATTGATTAGAGGCATCCCCTCTAATCAGCATGATGAGGTCACCCCTCCAAGTATTCATGCACGTGACCTTTTCATGACCTATATGGGCTATGGTATATATATGTTAAAACAGTTTTCACAGGTTAAACATAAGGCTTTTCAAACTATAAAACCAGTTTTCTTGATACTTAACCAGTTACTCAGAACTTAGTCTTCCGCTGTTATATGTTACATGCTTATCCTATTTCATGCTTTATTGTACATCCGTGCACTGAGCGTCTTGCTCAGCCGTTACTTTCCTTTCCATGTCCCAAAACGGCAGGTACCCAAGACTCGAGCATTGGGAGGACGCACATAGGATGGAAGCTGCCAGAGACTTCTTTTCCTTTTTGCCTTCATATAGTTATGCTTGTTTAGTCTTTATTCAGTTCATTTCCTTTATTTATGTTTTGGGCTTATGTTTGGGAACCGATGTTTGATTCCGGTTTTCCCTATGGTCATGTATGTTTTACTACATATCACCTTGCATGCTTTGATGACACGCCATAATCACGCGTGACATTCCATTTATCAAAATGGGATGTTACAATTATGGTATCAGAGCCAAGGCTTCGACCTGTAGGCTCTAAAAATCGACCTGTGACTAGTGGGTAGTCACCAGGAGCTTCCTAAGCCAACGTTTGTTATTCCACGTATTGATGTTTCAGCGCGTTGTTGTTTCAACCATTACGTTTTCAGCACCTTTTGTTTTAGCCATGACGTTTTCAGCACCTTGTTGTTTTCACCATGATGTTTTCACCAGTATCGTCTTACTAATATGGAATGAACAACCGTCATCCATACTTAGTTATGTGTCATTGTCTATGCATGATGTTCCTCGTGAACTGTGACGATGTGGACTGACCCCAGTAGTTCATAATTTTCACATAAAAATTTTTTCTGTTAAGTTTTGACAATGACTTTTAATTATTATGTTTCATGCATTCATGCATTTATATCATATGTCATCTGTTACAGGAATTTTGACTAAGTAATGGTTGGTACAGGACTGGCCCTATTTAGTCGCATGTGCTTTTATCGAAACTTTTAACTTTGGGACCGACCCATTGGCGTCCCCTCGCCATGTATTTTGTTTTGGAACCGACCCATAGGCGTTCCCTCGCACATATAAAGGTTTTATAAACTACATTACGCATTCATGCACTGTTTTTCTTGCATAAAATTTTTCTCATGATTTAAATTGGCATAAAATTTTTTTTCATGTCCCATCATAAGTTATTATGTTTATATGTCAAGTATGCCTTCATACTGTCATGGTTAACTTCAGTTTCATGCTGATTATGTTATACACTTCTTCGTAATAGATGGTTTCATGTTTCCTCATGATAATTCCGTCTTCATGTTGATTATGTTTCATGCCTCTTTTGTTATTTACGTTGTCCTGCAAGACATTGTTAGATTTCTCTAATCATGCTTTCATGATAGTCATGGTTGGTTTTCATTGATCATGCTGTCAGGCAAATCATCGTTGAATTTTGTGTAACCACACTTTAGCGTTTCTCTGTGCAACCAGAATGATGTCTATGCTAATACTGCCAGGTTATCATGATGGTTTTCCTAACCGTTTAACCGGTTTACTTTCCTTAAATCAGGACAAATGATCGAGCCCATACCGATCATTTCATGTGTATTCCATGTGTACTCCACGTACCGTATTTCATGTGTATTACATGTACCTTAATCCATGTGTATTCCACTTGCAATACTTCACGAGTATTCGCTAGTCGATTCTAAATCATCTCAGGCGTATGTTCACTTACTGATATTCTACAAAATTGTCGATGCCGCTCATAGCTTGGAGATGTCACTGAAGGTTGATGCTGCCGATGTTGGGAGACGCTACGAGATGCTGATGCTGATGCTGTTCACAACCTAGAGATTCTAAAAGACGAAAACAAAGGCGTCGGAGCAAAGCAATTGGACGAGAAGATGCTTCACCATCAGACAATTCCCATCAATCATTGTCCTAAATTCATAGTTACATGTCACACGTCGTTCGGCTGTCATTTCAGCCATATGAGTGCAAACCAGTACCAGCCAGCCACTCAGCTAAATAGTTACATGAGTCACGGTCATGAGAATGACCGTCATGGAACCTACAGACAAGACGATAGTAACCACTACCATGACAGAAAATATCCTAGAAATCGCAACCGAGGCTCTGGCCGCGGACGTGATCAGACATACAAATGATCAGTAGTCCAACCGATCCGCCAATTCTGGCATATTAACCTAATATTTGTAGTTCTAATTGTTTCACATCTCGAGACACATGTCAAGACATCAGTCAAGACACATGTCTCACGTATACTTTCTGAGGACACATGTCAAGATACCAGTCAAGGCATATGTCACGCTCACCTTTCTCAAGACACGAGTCAAGACACATGACTCACGTCTAATTATGGAACATTTCTAAGAAATTCAGGGTACCCTCCAAGGGTATATCTATGTTGTTGTGCCATGTATTAATCAGGCCACAAGAATTTCAATACCGTTATCGGCGCATCAGTGAGAACTGTCACGTTGCCGACGTCACTTTCATTTCTTTCACCATATTTCATATATTCATGACCATGAAGGACGCCTTTCGTATTCCCACGTATACGACGGTTTTCCTTCAGCTTAATGATGAGATCCAAGCTGCTAACGCATTTTCCTCGGACAGACACGAGATAAATTTTATCCTAATTATGTACTATGAACACCACACCATGCTATGATTCATAATTATGTACAGTAATGTTCAGGCTCCTGAATACTTTCAGCTTGATTTTCCACCAGGAAAATCTGTACAAGTTATCTATGCTTTTCTAGCACGTGCTTTGTTAGCCATATTGCTAAAATTTTCTAGCTGTTAGTAACACACGACTACTAAGGTCCTTTTACGCATAACCAACGGATTATTCCAAAATTGTTCCTTACACTCCAGAAGAACCTTCAAGGAGAAGGATGGTACCATGAGATTATGTGTCGACTACCGTCGACTTAAACAAATCACCATTCATGACCGTTATTCTCCTCCACGTATGGACAACATGTCCAATCAACCGTATAGTGTTAATCACTTTTCCAAGATTGAACTCACAATCATGCTGCCAACAGTGACGAGTGAAAAAGCAGGACATGTCCATGACTGCTATTCGTGCACGACTCGGTCATGCCAGATTTATGATTTTGAATTAGTCTCATCAATGCTCCAACCGCATTATGAACTTAATAAATTGAGTTTCCATGAACTCCTAAACAAATTCATCAGCGTTTTCATTGAGGATAACCTGATTTCCTCTAAGCCTAGAGAAGAACAGGAAGACCATATCTGCACTACGTTGCAAATTCTATGACAAGAGAAATTTTACCCTGGAATTCTTTCCGATATCAATTCTGTTTGATTTCAGTGACACGCTGAATCACATGGCATTCTACGGTTAATCTTACCATGACTCAGCTTATGAGTAAAGAAGAGAACCCGACACTACATTAGGTGTTCTATAAAATCCTACGCTAGGAGAAGTCTAGATTCAGAGACTCAGAGTTTCGCAACCTTCCATGTATCAAGTTTCTACGAAGCAGGATACAGTTACGTTCATATCTTCATACCTGTTATACAAACAGGCTAAGATAGGACACCAACAGACGGGTATGTTTTCATCATATGAAATTGTGAATCGAAAAGGGACAAGATCTCCATGGATTTTAGTTAACAGATTTCAGCAAACTCAGAAGAAGCATGATGCTATCTGGGTTATTGTCAACAGTTTGATCAAGTCTGCAGAATCCCTACATCCGTACGGATTTCAGAACCAACAGATTGAACAAACATGTTCCAGCCAAGGCTCATCCGATCACTTGGCAATCCCTCAGCTATCGGTCAGACAAAGATTCGTAATTGTACTCCTAACTTACTTTACGTCTTCATTCTAATTCTACGACTTGCTTTCGCGCTCACGTTCATGACACTATTCACGTTCATGATCGTATTTTGGCTTACGATTTTACGTTCATTTTTTTCTCATTCTGGGAAGGTTGCAAGAACTTGTGAGACCAGACCCAAGTTTAGTATAACCCTCAATCATCAGATAGACGTTTCACGTCATATTCCACGTCTCACCTTGTAGCGTTTGGCGTTACCGCCATTATATTCTATGATCACGATATGTCTCACATGTCATGTTCATTCCACGTTCCTCATATCATGATCAAAATATGTTACACGTATCATGGATCACGATATGTTTACTCATACTACACTCGCCATATCTCCACGTAGCACGTTCAAAATTTTTCACGTATCACGTTCAAAATGTTTCACGTACTACGTTTCTTTATGTCTCGCGCATCGTTTCAAATTATCAGTTAAGTCAGATGGTCTTGCATCGTAACGTTTCAGTACCCTTGCACGTTAACTCTTATTTCCTCGATCGAATTTAGGGGATCTACCTTCCGTTGATAACCAAGAATTTCTTCGTATTCCAAGTCAAGGTCAGGAGGACCAAGATTTATCATTAGTGTCAGGATCTTCTGAAGGAACCGTTCCAAGAGGGAGGCCACTTGGAAACGGACAAGTTCATCCGGACTTCTTATCCATTTTTCTCTTATCGATTAGATATGTCCTTTCAGTCACGTCACGTTCCATGTCTTTTCAAGACATGTCATGTTCCACGTTCCCTTCTACCATGTCACCTTCATTTCCGTTATTTTGCATACCTTTCCAGTTTGATTCGGGTATGTTTCGCTTTCAGTTACTTTATCTATAATTCGGGGATGAATTATTCTTTTTAGGGGGGAAGAATTGTAAAACCCGCATGCTTTTACCATGAATAGTGCCCCTAAGATCGTACGTTCTAGATTAAAACTTACCTCATGTAGTATTGATCACATTCATGTGCTAATAATCAAGCAAGTGCATACGTGTATGACATGACAAGTATCGATTACGTACGAACTCATGATAAACAGTTAATAAATATATCACGTGAACATAATTAAATCATGATCACCATTTAAAATACTAACTAAAATAATTACGTAAATACTGATAATATATTTACGAGCGTTAAGTTTACGATAAACGACACGTTAGATTAAACAGAAACACTTTAAACACGAGCACGTTTAACCACGAACGAACACGAAACATCGGGACACGAGAAAGGTACGGGTACCCCATGTGGGGCCCCCATACCCACGGCTCATATACAAGAAATGGGCTTAGCCCATGGACTTTACAAGTAAAGGGGGGTAAAGTGTTAAACATGTTTTCACTTTTCACTTTCAAGAAAATAAACAAAAAACCCTAAAAGAGTTTTTCTCCTCTCCTTTTTGCTCTCTTGGTGCCGCCACATCTACACCACCATAAGGGGGTGATTTGTTTGATTTTGATCTTAAAAACAAGTGTAGAAACCGTGTTTGTTCATCCTTTTTCCAAGCTACATAGTGGTATACCTTTCTAACCTTTCTTTTTAATTCTTTTTGATTCTTTTGATCTTTGATTATTTTCATGAACATGTTATTAATTTTTCCTATAAAAACAAGGTAATTAATCATTGATCTAACATGTTTTGGTATTAATTAAAATCAAGGAAGGATTTATAAGGGTGTTTGTTTTTAGCCGCCTAGCAAAACAAACCCGAGGGGGGGGTTTGGTTTGCTATTGCCGCCACCACCAAGACCACAATTGGTCTTGGTTGGCTCATGTGGGACCCACGGCAGCAAGGGGACACGTGTGCCCCGGGTTTGGCCCGGGGTACGGTGTCGAATTCATGCCCGATTCATGGTTCGTTGGTTAAAATCATGATCTATGTTACATGTAATTTTATGAATCATGAACTTAGGATATAATTAATTAATAACATGAAATATTAATTAAATCATGACTTAGGTTATTTTAATTATTAGTTTATCATGACATTAATTTAACCTAAGTATTTTATGTTATAAGTTATAATTAATTAATTATTAAAACATGCCTATAATTAATTAATTTAGACATGACTTAGGTTATATTATTATTAATAATAATACACATTTTAACCTAAGTATTTTATTTCATTTTAATTAATACATGTTACACTTTAATTAAAATACTTAACCTATAGTTTAATTAAAATACATGAAATAATAATTAAACTATACACTATGTCATATGACTTAAGAAATAAGCTTATAACACTTAGACTTATATGTTAGCTTATGTAATCAGCTTAATTCTAATTATGGAAACTTCTATTTATAGAAACTTAATTAAATAAGGCAACTAATCTAATTATGGAAACCTTCTATATATGGAAATCAATCTATTTCAGGCAGCTAATCTAATCATGGAAACTTTCTATATGGAAACTTATTTAATTAAGGCAGCTGATCTATTTTTGGAAACTTTCTATTTTTTAGAAACTAATCTATTTTAGGCAGTAAATTCTATTTTTGGAAACTTTCTATTTTTGGAAACTTTCTATTTTTGGAAACTTTCTATTTTTGGAAACTTTCTATTTTTGGAAACTTTCTATTTTTGGTAACTTTCTATTTTTGGAAACTTTCTATTTTTGGAAACTTTCTATTTTTGGAAACTTTCTATTTTTGGAAACCTGCTATTTTTGGAAAGTTACTTATTATTACACAGTAAGTATATTAATACATGAAACACCAGTAATACTTAATCAGATAAGTCAGAATACAAGATACACACAGTTTAAGGCTTTAAACAGTGAACCAGGACCTAAAACATACCAAATCAGCTAATATGAGACACAAAACCCAGTACGTAATCAGTGAATCGATACTTATACACGTGTGTATTCATGTAGCGTTAGTGATCCAGAAGTAGGAGTCTTTCTTCCGTTCATTCACTGGACTTGAGGTACGGATTCCCGTCCTTTCAGTATGGACATTCTTTCCTTATTAGGATTTCCCCGTATGCAGCCAACTGTTTTCCCCAGCATTTGTTTTATTGTTTTGAACTGCTTATGTTAATTTAGCATAAACTATAGCCATATACAAGCATGACCAGTTTCACCTAGTTATGGAGGTACCATAACCATAGCATTGGAGGCACCGATGTTATGACTTCCCCACGGCAGAGTGATTGCTCGTGGCGTCCCTTTTCAGTTTGGCCATATTATTATATCAGGTGGGGCGTATGGGTGCATCCTAGTTACATGTTTTATTCAGTTTATCATGGTGAATGTGGTGTGTGCCTTGCACCCTTCACAAGGAGTTGATCCCTCCTACCCAAATCAGTATATTGATTAGAGGCATCCCCTCTAATCAGCATGATGAGGTCACCCCTCCAAGTATTCATGCACGTGACCTTTTCATGACCTATATGGGCTATGGTATATATATGTTAAAACAGTTTTCACAGGTTAAACATAAGGCTTTTCAAACTATAAAACCAGTTTTCTTGATACTTAACCAGTTACTCAGAACTTAGTCTTCCGCTGTTATATGTTACATGCTTATCCTATTTCATGCTTTATTGTACATCCGTGCACTGAGCGTCTTGCTCAGCCGTTACTTTCCTTTCCATGTCCCAAAACGGCAGGTACCCAAGACTCGAGCATTGGGAGGACGCACATAGGATGGAAGCTGCCAGAGACTTCTTTTCCTTTTTGCCTTCATATAGTTATGCTTGTTTAGTCTTTATTCAGTTCATTTCCTTTATTTATGTTTTGGGCTTATGTTTGGGAACCGATGTTTGATTCCGGTTTTCCCTATGGTCATGTATGTTTTACTACATATCACCTTGCATGCTTTGATGACACGCCATAATCACGCGTGACATTCCATTTATCAAAATGGGATGTTACAATAATTTCTTCTAAATGCTGCGCATAGCTCATCGAAGCTATTAATGCTCTGATAGGGAAGATTTTCAAACCAGTCGCGGGCATTGCCAATCAAGGTTGAATTAAACATTTGGCACCATATAGGCATCGACCATCATTCAATTTTTGCTTGTACGATAAAAACTTTAAGATGATCGTCCTATTCACCCGATCTATCATAGGTATTGATGCATGCCGGCATGCGACGCTTTTTGTCCTCGAAGTAGTCCCGTATGCGGATTGTAAAGGCGTCTTCTCTTTCTCTACACCATGGTAGGCAGAGATCATCTTCATCATCCGTATGATAACGGGAACGTCCGTTGCGTTCTCCCTCTTCGTCTGATGGTTCTGAAGAGGAATGGCGTGTGCGAAGACGTCTTGGGTGATGGTCATCCGAGTCAGACCTTGAGGGATCATTGTAGGGCGGTCCCCCTCCACCCCTCGATTAGCTATAGTAGCCACTCTTATGAGAAGAGGTGGTGGCTTTCTTTGCTCCCAAATCTATTCTCTTCCACACACTAGTGCGGCGATTATCCTTTTGTGGAGTCTCTTTTGTAGCGCGTCTCATAGATCCATCGGAATGCTCCGACTCTTTGCGTGTACCTTGCAATTCTTGCATGATCCGATCCCCTATGCGTTCAAAGACATTCCGTGGTTGCGGTTGTTCCTCTAGTGGAGGTTGTTCCTCGTCCTGGTGTCGTCTTCGCTTTTTTTGGGTTTTTAGAGGAGTATCGCGTGCCACACTTCCAAAACTGAGTCTAGATTGGAGATTCAATCTTGTAGTGATGGCTGAGAGGATTCTTGCCGTGATGGCCGGGATGATTCTGTCGAGGTTTTATGTGAGTATTCCCTCAACGTCTTCATCATCGAGTGAAGCAAGCTCGTGGTCCACCTCTCCGACCGGTGGCCTTTGTTCTTTCTTATTAGGAGCAGGTGGTGCCGAACGTGTCTCGAGACTGTTCAAAGTGAGGGTAGGTAGTGGGGTATGTAGGGACGCGCCCGTACCCCCAGGGGACTGTAACCCCGAGCTTAGGAGGTTAAATCCCCCGGCCTGCCCCGTGAGAGGTGGAGTAGGGGTAACAGAGATGTCTCCCCATGACTTTTGGTTCCCCGGATGGACGTTCTTTTGGATTCCCTGATAGGGGTTTCTATTCGTCATTAGTAGAGTTTGAGTTTAGTGTAAGGTCCCACGGATGGCGCCAACTTGTTGATACAAAAGTTGGATGATCTTAACTTGACCCAAATTAGGCTTAATTCGGGTGTTTGGGCTCCGGCTCCTGCACCAAGTGAACTTAGGTTTGGCATCCTGCACACTAAAAATAACACGCTGTTAGGCTTACCATGGGAATGTATCCCACGATTAGACTCCCGCGTGAGAGTAAGTAATTGGTTTAGGGTTAACAATCGGATGAGATGTGAGAGTGTGAAGAATACGATACCTTTGTGAAACCCTTGGGGGTTCCTTATATAGACGGTGAAACCCTAGTGGGCTTTCACCGATGCTTCAGCCCCAAGTATAGGATAAACACCTTAATTAGCTTCATTGTTATCTTCTAATTATGGTTAGTGTATATCTAATACATTAGGGTGAATCACAATCCCAATTGGGGTGTGATTCTGTCTAACCCTATACCGGCTATGCCGGGCCGTGGGTCGTACATAACCTATGCGACCACTGTTCATTCGAAGCCCATAAGCTCAAATAACATTAATCCAACCCAATTATAATGGGACGGATACGGGTAGTGCCCGTGGGTCGGGTTCATGACCCGATCAGGGACTATACGTCATCACTAAGTGTTAGAACATGGTAAGCCAACAAAATAAAGCAAGGATGGATCCATGTTCAACATAATATAACTTGTTGTTAATCCCAATCAATTCATACCATAATACATATGATAGAAATAGAGAGAAGTAAGAGAAAGAAAGTAGTGAGAGAAAGTAGAGAGATGGTGGAAGGTTAATACTTTAGAGAGAGAAAGTGAATATAATCAACACCCTCTTCCACACATGGAAGAGGGTTTATATACCCATGATCTTGGTAGGCTCATGGGCTTGGCTTGTCTTTGGGCTTAGAGCCCCTAACTTATACAATATTAGCTTAAAGTCCAAGCCCGGTTAACCCGACTAACCTATTACAATACAAGACCTTTAACGACTAAGATGCCCTATTACATTCTTGTTCGACTATATAAAATATATGGCTAACAATCTCCCCTAATGTATCATTCATATTTAAAATGCATAAGATGATTGAGTGAATACATTCTTGTGGAGGTGATCTTCCTTCTTGGGTCTTGTATCTTGGTCTTGATCTTGTTTGTAACGGCTTTATTCCTTCATGCTTTTGTGATCTTTATCTTGAGCCTTGTCATTTGACTTTGAGTGCTTGAGATCTTCAATCTATCCTTTATAGTCTTTATCTTGTGCTCCTTGTAACTAAGATGATCTATTACATTCTTAAGTATCTTGATTATCGCCATCTTGTGCTTTTGTGACTTTTGAATCGACATGTTCATACTTTGTTGATTTCAAAAGGTTAACAATCTCCCATACAAATATAGTTGAAGTTTAGACCTTGAGGTATCCTTTGATTATCAGAGTTGCGGAAGTCTTTAACTTTTAGCATGAACATTTGAAAGACGACTTCGGTTAGTATACAGCTACGCCACCTTCTTGACATATATAGACACAAATAAAATGGCTTTAAACATTTCATCCTAATTCGATAGCGCTTTACCTCCGGTTGGTGAAGACCGTTAGACTAGGGGTGTGCAAAAAAACCGAGGAACCATAATAACCGAGGAACCGTCCCGGAACCAAACCGTATATTAGAACCATGGTTCGGTTCTTGGTTCCTAAAATTCTAAATTTTCGGTTCTTGGGACGGTTCGGGAAAGAACCGGCCAGTTCCGGTTCTTTCCCGAAAGAACCATTCTTTTAGAAATATGGTTTTTATAAGGTTTGTTTATGACATTATGTAAAACATGTCGGCCTATTAAAAAAATAGAAATTAAACTTTAATCTTTAATCAACATGATTGTCAAGTCAACTAGTGGAGGTGTTGCTTTGCACCAAAGATTGGATGATAAGTGAGAGATGGAAATAAATGTGGATGAAATTGAAGATCTTTTGAATGACGAGGAGGTTGTTAAAGGGATGAAAAAAGCGGTACCAATTTATAAAAGCAAACAAGTGATGGAGCGTTAAGCTTTTTTATGAGATATGAATTACAAATGCGTGTTATAGATATACTTTTTAACAATTATACACTTAATTTTCGTTACATTTTATGTTTTTGTTTATGTTATTTTAAACTATTAGAATTATTGGTACGGTTTTCATTATTGAAAACATTTTTGTGTGTGTTTGTATTGTTATAATATGTCCATTATAAAAGATTGAAAAATAAAAAACGGACATTTTAAACACAATGGTTCTCCTCGGGAATTCCCGAAAGTTCCCATCCCGGAACCGGAACCGTCCCATAAGCGAACCAAAAAATTAGGGACGGTTCTTGGTTCCGCATTTTCCTTAATTTACGGTTCTCGGTTCTTGCGGTTCAATTCTGGTTTGGTCCGGTTCTGGAACCATGGACACCCCTACGTTAGACGGTATTAGATACCGTACATGTGATCGGGTAGATTCGATTAAGAACCTCCTTGACAGGGTTTCTCGGTCGTCTCAAAGCAGACTGCGAACGTAAAGAGTGAATCATAAGGATAAATTATCCATCTGATTAGTGTCATCAATTCAGAATTACTGGACCAAGTTTGATTCTAAAAGAATCACACCATTGTTTCTTTCCAGTTTGTTACAAGCTCGATTTAAAAAGAATCTTGCGAGTCACCTACCGTAGTGCTGTTTAAGGTTGACACTGGAAGGATTTCCATTCGCCATTGTGAGCACTAAAGAGTGTCACTCTGAATGTTCTGGCAAGATCACACGGATTTTGGGAAGAAACCTGGACTCAAGTTTGAATCAATTAAGAATCCAAACTTAGTTTCTTTCCAGTTCTCACAAGTTTGATTCGTGTAGAATCGCACAAGTTACCTACCAATAGCATGTTTGATGCTGGCTTAAGCAGGATTTCCATCTTCATTATGAATCGTATCACTCAGATGTTCTGGCAATATCACAAGGATAATGCGTAGGACTCGATTGTGTCCTAATAAGATGATAGATTGATCTCTTTTAGCTCTAGACTCGATAGTGCGTTTTGGTAATCGGAGGCTGGAGCGGACTGCCACATTTTCAATATTAATTAACTCGGAGTGAGAAAGTTAATAGATAGGTGTTGATCTCCGTGACAATGAGACAGGTTCCTTTTGAGAGTGTGACAACCGAAAATTTTCTAGACTTTAAATAATAATAGATTATATTATTATTAATCGAAATTCGTTTTCGAGAGATATCAAAGTTATTTGATTCGAAAACGGGAGTTTATTTTACATACTGTAAAAGACTGCGCAAAATCTGAGAACAACGCGATACAAATTAAATTTATATTTAATTATTCAGAAATATTTGATAAAAGGTTTATTAAGTTATCTGATTAGTTTTAATAATGTA
Organism: Glebionis coronaria; assembly: GCA_025667525.1. Classification (NCBI taxonomy): domain Eukaryota; kingdom Viridiplantae; phylum Streptophyta; class Magnoliopsida; order Asterales; family Asteraceae; genus Glebionis; species Glebionis coronaria. The sequence continues at coordinate 364,824,200 of CM046882.1, read as the reverse complement.
CGTTGAATACGAGAGCATTCTAGTTGAATTTTTATTTTTTTCTTTGAACGCAACTATTCGAGTTAACCGATAAATAATAACTATTTTAAATAAAGATGTAAACGATTACGAGAAATTGGTCGAGTAAATACAACACTTTATTGGAAAAACTACTTTAAAACCAACGGCGCAAATCTCGTAAATCGAATTAACTTTTATCGAATGCTAACGAGTCCCGAACCGTTTATTTACAAAAGATATAAGAGATTTTCAATTTAGTCCATGCATTATTAGGAACATTTCATTATGTTTTTACAAGTTTTGAGTAGCACCTATATATTAAAAATTTAAGGTTTCCTTTCATTTATTAAAACCCTAACCCTAAATAGAAAAAACACACACACTCCTCTCTTCTTGTCAGCCGTCACTTTTCCGGTGACCTATTCCGACCATATTTTCTGGCAGCCGCCACCCCTACACCACACAACCACCATCCAAAAATCTGTTAGCCATCTATAAACCCCCCCGATCCACACTTCACCACCATCTTTTCGTGGTTTTCAACCACTGCCGCCAACGTCACGGCTACCACCAATAGATATATTATTCTACCCACCCTCATCATCCTAGCTACTTTTAATCCATACCAGCCGCCACCAATATCCACGAATCCACCACTATTATGGTCATGACGCCACCCATCCCTCACGGTCAGATCCATTCGCTACCCTTGTGACCCTATATGATCTATTAGCCATCGAACTACCACCACTAAATACCAAGCATATCTACCAGCCGCTTTTAAAAACCATCATGGCCACCTCAGCGAAGCCAGCCACCATTTTATTAGATCAGTCGGATCTGTTTGTCAACAACTCGTGAAGGGGGTTTCGTTTGCTAACAGCCGTGGGATCTGTTTGTTTCAGTTTTATTCAGCCCAAATGGGGTGTCCTTTCACGTTCGATCTGACTTAAAACAACCACTAGGGTTCGTTTTGCGTGTGGGTTTAAGAACAACAGAGATAGGAGCGTTTGGTCTGGGTGATAGCCATCAGCGAGAGTGTTTGTTTAGATGTTTACCGACCCATAAGGGTGCGTTTTGTCTACCACAGCCGGTATTGGCAGCCCGAGGGTGTCTGATCTGCTGTTAACAGCCGAAATGGTGTTTGGGTCAGCAGGGAACACCAGCGGGTGTGTTTGGATCTGCTGTAAAATCATCCGCAGGGGGCGTTTGGGATAACAGCAGGACTTTGCGGCAGAAAGTGTAAGGGTGCGTTTGGGTCTACAGTCAGCTTATAACGGGGTGTTTAGGACTGCAGACGAGATACAAAGGGGCGTTTGGTTTGCTGTTTATTAGTTTGAGTGCGTTTGGATGCGGGATTGTAAGGGTTTAGAGTACCGGACGCGATTACAATTCATGGTTGTTTTGTGGTTTAGGAATCGGCTAATAACGCATTTAACTCTATTAACTAACTCAAATGGTGGTATACATATATAAGTATATATATTTGGTTAAATAAATATGTTGAACACTATAATTATCACGATAACTATAAAAATGTATATACGTTTAAATATGTGTTTAAATAGCTCACATCGGGCGCTTGGCTTTTAATTTATAACACATAGGTTGTGTTTGGTTCTATTTAATTATGGTGATTAAATATGTTTAAACGTGATTTGCATAACGTAGATTGTTTGGATAATATAGAGAATTGATTAATATAGAAAAGGTTGTATAAACGAAAAGGTCATGTCAAAATTTCTATAAAATTTTATACTTTATATTTTGTTAGGTACAAACTACTATTATATTTGTAAATCGATAAATAAGTAAATACTATTATATTTGTAAATCGATAAAATAAATGGATTCTATTGTATTGATAAACCAATGGAAATTATATTTTTTACCTAAAAGTGACAATTATTAATTAAGTGATGATGTTCTTAAAATGTGTCGAACGATGTTGTCTAATTATTTTAATCACGACCTTTATATTGTAACTACAAAATATATATATATACTTTAATTTATAATGTAAGATTGTTGTCTCTATTATATAAATCAACATAAGAATTATAAAATCTTCTGGTTGTACGTAATGTGTACAAAATACACTACACACTTGGTGTGTGCATAATTTATTCTATTTATTTAACCAACCATAAAACTATTATAACTTGGAGCTTAAATATTTTATCAACGAGTCACATTGATGTACATATTTATCGAGAACTCAAATACACTTTTCTTAAGTTATTAGATTTAGCTGATTAGTTAAACCATAACACCATGACCGAGTCGCTTTGATTTATGTTTGTGCAGAGTATATTATTAGCATCACTATCTTTTGCGTTACTACGTCAAGGTGAGTTCATACCCCACCTTTCTAGTTTTAAATTGATTTTTAAAGGTTTTATAATCATTTTGGGGGAGGTACATGTTTGGTCGCTAACTATTTATAAACTTGCTTGGTTGGTCATAAACTGATTTAATTGTTACGTGCTGAGTGGTTAACTTCATTAATTGTCTTAACTTCATTAATTGTCATACTTATAAATGCTAATACTAAAATTTCTATTTTGGGTTTCATAACCCAAAACTTTAATTACTTTTCACTGGTTCTCGGGTAGATACAATGCTTGCAAGAATGAACCCAAATGCATATACTCGTTTATGTATTGGTCTAAGTGCCGCTTTAACCCAATTACTTTGGCCCATTATCATGAACCGTTAATTTCGGACCGGATGACCGGTCGAAAGCGCGAATGTTATGAATAGATCTATCGGGGTTGACGCCCTTGTCCAGTTTGGTCCAACAGAGGACAAACGGGCACAGTTTCATTTGAGTGTGTAGATGGATGTCGTGGGTTAGACATTCGTAGGGGCTGCATTATGTGATTATACTACCGGTGTTGTTAACGCTTCGGTGTCATGAGCTTAGACAATAATAAATGCTTTTTATGGTGACTTTGTATTTGTTATATTGTCACCAATGTTTGGGAAAATCTTGTGGTTCATCAAACACTTCATTTATTATCAAGAATCTTATTTGTTAACTGGAATATCTTTTATGATCAGGGAATTCAATTATTAACGAGAACATCTATTCTTATAAGTAAACTTTGCTTATATAGATAAACTATGTTTTTATCCGTAAACTTTGTCTTTATTATTTAACTCTATTTTTTTAATCATAAACTCTGTTATTATTATTAACTATGTTTTTCATCAAGAAACGCATTTTATTAAGATACTATAAATTTTAAATTTTTATATTTTTACTGCAGGTGCAGTGGTCATATAAACTCTAATTTTTCATAAACACCTTAAAACAAAACTTATGAACTCACCAACTTTATGGTGACATTTTAAAGCATGTATTTCAGGTACTTAACTATGTGGATTATTGGAGTCTTGTTTGTGGTTTCTGACATGTAGAGGTCGTTCTCGGATCAAGCTCTCGAATAATCATGAAGTCAAAAGTCCCTAAAGAAAGTCTTCCGTTGCAGTGAATCTGGGGGTGTAACACATTGGTATCAGAGCCTTGGTTACAGAGAACTAGGTTGCATTAGTAACTCTAGACTATAACCGGCTCTCATTTTTTTATCTAGTAGTAACACTCATCACATCATACTTATTCCGCTGCTATATGAATATTTTGTGACAATATGACATTTTCAGGTAGTAGATTTATTCTCGTATATTATTTTTATATTTTATTTTTGTGTTGGTTCATGAACTCACATAATTATATGACGGAGTTAGGGCTTACGTGCATAATTTAACGTCTTTTACGTTTAAACCGGAAACCCTAGGTTTACGTATTTACGCTTTTGTGCTCCATTTTTTATGAGACAACTTTTATTAGAATCGTTTTGTGCCGTAGTTTCAAATTTTGCAAAAACGTTTTTCGTAAATCGACCCGAGGGCACGTAAATCGAGGAAACTAGAATTGAGGAGTACCCGTAAAATATTAGGGATGAGACAAGTATAACACTTGTCCCACCCTTAATAGGGGCGGATTCAACAAGGGTGCACCACCATTTGGTGTCAATTTTCTAGCTAATACATTAGACACTTGTCTCATGAATGATTAAGGTACTTAAGCCTCAACTTCTCACACACAACACATACTTGCATGTGTAACTAGAAAGTTTTCACCAAAATCTCTCTTCTCTCCCTCTTGTAGCCGTCCACCATCACCACCATAACACCATTTTCATAAAATTTCAACCTACAACTTAAATATTCAACTTATGATAAAGACCACATAAAAGGAGGATGATTTGAGGTGATTTCAACTTGTGAAAGGAAGTTTCTATGAAGTTTTTGGGCTGATTTCTCAAGAGAAGTTTATATATTTGAAGATCACAAAAAGTTGTTTTGAAAAGTTAAAGATTTGGGTACAAAGATCAAGTATTGTTCATCCAAATCTCATCATTTTCACCATTTGGTTAGTATAAAGATTGTTTTCTTTCTATCATCCTATTATTTTTGTAAATGTACTTGTCTATTTACTTCTAAATGTATATGTATGATAGTTATGAATGATGATCAAAGTGTTGTATGGGGATTTTGTGTCATTATAATAAGTTAATAAGGCTAAATCTACAAGTAAAAGATGACAAAATCTTAACTAGTTAAGTAGGCTGTGAAAAACAGTAAGTTTCAATATTTTTAGTTGATTAAATAGATTAGATTATTTGATATAATGATAGATAAATGATTTTTACACAAGCAGTTAATTGGCTACAGAATGGAATGTTAAAAATGAGCAAGATATGGCCAAAATACTTTTGATGTACTAATCTGACTGATCTGTTTGTGACGAATTAAAACTTATATATAGAGACTGTTTGAGAAGGAGCCACAAGAGAGTAAATTGTAGATCATATTATGTAGTTTCTACAGAAAAAATTTGGGGTTCTAACTCATTATAAAACTCAAGATATGCTAAAAATGATGAACATGACTTTCTACATCAGATTTTACAATAAGTTATATAATATTAAAAGACAACTTAAGGTAAAATTTTATATAAATAAATATGTAAAAGTGAACAATTGATAATAGCTATTATAAAAAAATATTTTTATATACTATAATAAATAGATATCATATTTTATATAAATAAAACTCAACTAGTTTTCTAACTACAAACTATATATATGACTTTTACGTCTTTTCGGCTAAAACCGAAAGGATGGCGTTTTCGCCAAATAAAACTTAGATGGTCGGAACCATCTAATGTAAGATTTTTATAGGACATCTACTGATATATAAACACATTTAACAAGCAAAAACCGACAAACCCAATCTTTGTAACTTATGGACCCGTAATGGACCAAATTAACCTTGTTGGACCACTAGGCCCAACTAGTTTGGTTTAGCACTATTGGACTTGCTCATGGGATCAACCCACTTGGGCCCAACATATGAGTAGATGCCTGGTCCTAAATAGATAAATGGACTAATAAAACTTATTGGATTCTTAATGGGCCTATTGGGCCTTAACATATAAATGGGCTAAAATTAGTGTAACTGGACTAAGTTAACTAGATGCTTAACAACTAATAGAGTTGTGTAAAGTGATAAAATCCCACTTGATCATCATGTTTATGACTCGATTACATATACATAACAACTTTTTATAAATATTATTCGACATAGTCTAAGATCGAGTATTATTTGTTTAGTTTTCCCGTGATCGAGACACGCGTCGTACACCTTAATTGCCGATAACCCGCCTTTCCAAACCAACGTGAGTTCGTATCCTCGCACTCTTTAAATGTTTTTATGAAATGATTTATAAACCCGCGAGGGAGATAACATGCTAGTTTTTATAAAAATAGAACACAAGTGGTCCCGATTGTATGCTTATTGATATGGACCCGATTGATTATATGACCCAATGAATGATTGAAATGGATTATTATTAGTTAGGTTATGTCACTATAAGTCCCATTAGCATGAATTATGAACTACTAGGAGTTGGTAGACGCTTATGCATATAATAGTACTATTTGGGGAAGATCACCCCAGTACGCGTCTTGACGGTTGATCCCTGTCGTGCCACATTGATTGGCAAGCGAATTTATGTAAGAGAGGATTTATATAGCGTGATTTTAGTGACGACACGCTGATTTAAATGGGCAGATGTTTGTCGAGCTCGCGACCCGTTGTATATTATAGAAAGGCAACAATGTCACGCGGCTTATAATAATCCGATAATAATACCGATAATGGTAATATTGAGGCTGCGGTCTCAGGAATAGTGTATGATATATGATTTGAATTATAATATATTGCCTGACTAGCAATATGGGGTCTTATTACTGATATTATGCTTGTGTTCTGCTTTACATAACTGTTTTATATAACGGTTTTTACTAAACTCTATGAATTCACTCGGCATTCGCTGATTTATTTTTCGCATGTTTTATCTCAGGTGCTTGAAGGTTACTTGGACATAGATCGACTCTAATGGCCCACTTAATAATAATGTTCATTCGAAAGATGTTTTGTAACTTTATGACTGTAAAACTAGAGGACCTTGTGTAAACTTTAAACTTTTATTCAGATGAATGTATGTTTGGCTTTGTACAACCCTTTTTATGCGTTGTCTATGATTTGAGTTATTATGCTATCTCATAACACTCTATTAACCCTTCCGCTGTATCGATACGAAATTTGAGAGTGTTACAGTTTGGTACCAGAGCTCTCGTTATAGAGAATGAAAGATTTTAAAAACCAAGGTTTTGAATAAAACATTTCAAAAATATTTTAAATATAAATATTTTTAAATAAATATTTTGAGTAAAATGTTTAAAAATATTTTGACTATAACAGTGCCGAAGATCTCCGATGTTGCCAACAAGCCTTATTGAGAAGATATATATTTTGATATATAATCTAATTTATATATGTCATGATTTCAGTATATAACTGTTTAATGATTATTTTTACGCTAATACGAGATATATTATATAATGCAGATTTGTCTTGGCAGACCCTAACATTCCTGTAGATAACCCCACTATTCCTGAACCTAACCTAGATGATAACCCTTACCTAGACTTAGTGGATTATAATGTAGAAGAAGATATGGAGGAAGAAGAGGAGGAACCATTCGAGGATCCTGAGCCCCAAATAGAACTAGGAGATCAGATTGCCCCACATGTTGATATAGTAGAGGATGGGAATGTCGGTGTCGAGGAAGATGATGAGGTTGATATAGATGTTGTAGGTAATGAGGATGACGATGAGGATGTCGAGGAAGAGGTAGATATAGGTGATGAGATTGATGATGAGGCGGAGCTTATTTTTCCTTATGATGTAGAGGATGGTGAGCTTTTACCCCCTCCAGTTGAGTGGCCTGATTCTAATTCTAAGTTCCCTAGTGATGAATCGTATGAGTCTGAGTCAGAGGATGATGAGGATGATGATGCACCTGAAGGCACTAATGGGACTACTACCCGAAGGCCGATTGATAGGGATTACTTTCAGAGGAGTGTGCATGTGATAGGAGAGTCGTCGAGGGTTCGAGAGGCGACTCATATTGATGGACTTGCACCTTGGATCTTAAGACGTGAGATGCTTCCCGAGTCCAAGGTAGTATGACAGAGATTGGTTTAGGTATTGTTCAGACTCATGTTGCTTTATTGGAGTCAAAGACAAAGATTAGCGAGAAAGAGCGAGAGTTGCTTGATTTGGATTTGAGTGATGTGGAGCGTAGTTTGAATGAAGTGTTTAGGAGATTGTCTGTGTTGGAAAGTGGTGAATATGCGGAGCTGAAGAAAAAGGTGAAATCGATGGAAATTCAGTTGAATGTGGCTCGTGCAATGCGCGAGAAGGCGGAAAGAGAGTTACAAGTGTCTGTTGGTTGGAACAGTAGGTTTTATGCTGAGATGGTTGAGAGAGGAGTGATTCCTAAGCGCCCAACTGATGATGATGAGTCGTGTGATCGTCCGAGGAGATACCAAAGAAGAAGGATGATGGACCCTCTAGCAGTTCTTAGTAGACTAGTTTATCCTTAGTAGTATCTTTGTATCTTTTGTAAAACCTTAACTAAACCGGTATGTCGGTTAGTAGATCTAGAACAAATTTTGGGCTTGTATAGTGCTAGGATTATAATGTGGAAAGTTAACTAAGACGATGTAGTTGTTTGTGATCTAATGAAATATGTATCTTTTGTCTTAAATTCCATGTCGTGCCTTATTTATATTTTGCTTCCTTGATTATCAATTCGACCCTTTTATTTAAATCCATCATTGAGTGAATGCTTATCATACTTTGAATTGTGCGATAATAGAATCATGCCGCCCAATAAAACCGTGACTGAGGAAGAAGTGCGCAGGATCATTGCGGAGCAAGTTGCCGCATCTATGGCTAAGTTTATGGCAAATGATAGAAGTGGAGCTGGCGGTAGTGGAGCTGGCGGTAATGGTGTGAATGTTAATGGTGGAGGAAATGTTGGAGGACCTGGACTTAATGCACCCGAAGTCGGTGGTTGTACTTATGTGACATTCATGAAGTGTGACCCACTCCTATTTAATGGAACTGAAGGTGCGGTAGGATTAAGTCAGTGGATTGAAAAGATTGAGTCTGTGTTTCGCATCAGTAAGTGTAAGGAAGAAGATAAGGTGACTTTTGCTATGGCTACTCTTAGAGGCTGTGCATTGACTTGGTGGAATGGGAGGATTGCTTTTATGGGCATTGATGTTGCTAATGCTACTCCATGGGCTGAAATTAAAAAGTGGAAGACTCAGGAGTTTTGTCCTCGTAGTGTGATTATAAGGTTGGAACAAGAATTGACTCATTTGAAAATGAAAGGAGTGGACATTGATGGATACACAAATCGATTCAATGAGTTGGCTTTGTTGTGTCCCCGGATGGTTGAACCTGAGGAGATAAGGATTGATCAATACATTAAGGGGTTGACCAAAAATATCCGAGGGGATGTGACATCATCAAAGTCATCGACCATTGATGATGTGGTGTAAATGGCTTACCAGCTCATTGGACAAATCATTCAGGATAGGGAGGATGAAGCATCTGTTGGTGAGAAGAGAAAGGGTGAAGGCGATCGTGGAGGTCGAGGTGACAATAGGCAAGGTTACAATCGCCGTCAAAATCAAAGAAGGGGAAATGCAAACACTCTGACTAACAACGCACCACGTAATGATCCAAAGTGTGGTAATAAGAGGCATGCTGGTGATTGCTGGAAGTACAGATATTGTAGAAAGCTAGGACACAAAGTGGAAAAGTGTAAGAGGGGAGTCGTTTGTTACAATTATGGAGAAGAGGGCCATAAGAAACCATAGTGTCCAAAGTTGAAAAAGAATGGTCAAGGAAGAAACAACAAGGGTGGTGCTTATCAACTTGGGACGGTTGATGTTAAGAAGGATCCGAATGTCGTTACTGGTACGTTTTTACTCAAAAATCATAATGCTGTTGCTCTATTTGATTCGGGTGCTGATAGGAGCTTTGTATCTACCAAATTTAGTGCCCTTATCGACATTGAACATGTCGAGATAGATACCAGTTACGAAGTAGAATTGGCTGATGGTAAATTCGTAAGAACTAATAAGTTATTGCAAGGATGCTCTCTAAATCTTTTGAACCGTTCCTTCCCGATTGATTTGATGTTAATCGAACTAGGTAGTTTTGACATTATTATTGGTATGGATTGGTTATCCTTGAATGATGCTGTAATTTTATGTGGAGAAAAGAAGGTTAAAATTCCCCTTAAGAATAGAACGTTGGTAATTGATGGTAATCAGGTGAATCGCGTCTCAAAATCGTTTCATGTATTGAAGTCCAAAAGTATATCAGGAACGGTTGCAAGCTATACTTAGCTCAAGTGTCCGGGAATGAGTCTAAGGAGAAACGATTAGAAGACGTTCCTATTATCTGTGATTTTCCTGAGGTATTTCCCAATGATTTACCCGGACTTCCGCCGATAAGGCAAGTTGAATTTCGAATCGATCTTGTTCCTGGTGCTGCACCGGTGGCGCGTGCGCCTTACCGATTAGCACCATCCAAATTGAATGAATTATCCAAACAACTCAAGGAGTTGTCTGATAAGGGTTTTATTCGACCGAGCTCGTCACCTTGGGGAGCCCCGATCTTGTTCGTTAAAAAGAAAGATGGATCATTCCGTATGTGCATCTATTACCGTAAGCTAAACAAGTTGACGATTAAAAATCGATATCCTTTACCAAGGATTGATGATTTATTTGATCAACTACAAGGCTCTAGTGTATATTCTAAGATTGATCTGCGGTCTGGATATCATCAACTTCGCATCCGTGAAGAAGATATTCCTATCACTGCATTTAGAACTCGTTATGGACACTACGAATTTCAAGTAATGCCATTTGGGTTAACTAACGCACGGCGGTATTCATGGATCTAATGAATCGAGTGTGCAAACCCTATTTGGATAAATTTATGATTGTGTTCATTGACGACATTCTAATCTATTCCAAGAATAAAGAAGAGCATGGAGAACACTTAAGGACTATCTTGAATTTGTTAAAGGATGAAAAGTTGTACGCAAAGTTTTCGAAATGTGATTTTTGGTTGGACTCTGTTCAATTTCTTGGTCATGTGATTGACAAAGATGGAATTCATGTTGATCCAGCAAAGATGGAAGCCATTAAGAGTTGGTCTGCACCGACAACGCCAACGAAGGTGCGACAGTTCTTAGGATTGGCTGGCTATTATAGACGGTTCATTAAAGAATTTTCTTTAATAGCTAAACCCCTGACCAAGCTTACTCAGAAAAATAAACCTCTTTTATGGGGAAGTGAAGAAGATGGAGCATTTCAGGTATTGAAGCAAAAATTATGTAGTGCACCTATATTATCATTACCCGAAGGGAGTGAAGATTTTGTGTTATTTTGTGATGCGTCTCTTAGAGGTTTTGGAGCTGTCTTATTGTAGCGAGAAAAGGTGATAGCTTATGCTTCTAGGCAATTAAGGAAAAATGAGGAAAATTATACTACTCATGATCTAGAGTTATGAGCTGTAGTCTTTGCTCTTAGGTTGTGGAGACATTATCTGTATGACACCAAATGTACGGTATTCACCGATAATAAAAGCCTACAGATATCCTTGATAAAAAAGAACTAGACATGAGGCAACGTAGATGGATAGAGCTGTTAAGTGATTATGATTGTGAGATAAAATATCACCCAGGAAAAGAAAATGTTGTTGCCGATGCATTAAGTAGAAAGGGTAGAGAGCCGATCAGGGTACGCTCTCTAGTCATGATTGTGCATAATAATTTGCCTGATCAAGTTAGAAATGCACAAATAGAAGCTTGTAAGAAAGAAAATATTGTTAATGAAGGGTTTCAAGGTGACGGAGATCCTTTGGAGGCTAGAGCAGACAGAATGAAATGCTTAAGAGGTCGTATGTGGTTACCTAGGTATGGGGGCTTAAGAGACTTAATCATGTTCGAATCCCACAAATATAAATATTCCATTCATTCTGGTTCTAACAAAATGTATCTTGACCTGAAGAAGTTGTACTGGTGGCCGAATATGAAAGTCGATATTGCAATGTATGTTCGTCAATGTTTGACTTGTGCAAAAGTCAAAGCTGAACATCAAAAGCCATCAGGACTACTTCAACAACCCGAAATTCCTGAATGGAAGTGGGAACGAATCACGATGGATTTCATCACTAAGCTTCCTAGAACCTCTTCTAGAAATAACTCGATTTGGGTCATTGTCGACAGACTGACCAAATCGGCTCATTTCATTCCTATTAAAGAACAGTTCTCACTGGAGAAGCTGACTCGTCTTTATCTTAAGGAGGTTGTATGTAAGCACGGAGTGCCTGTATCGATTATTTCTGATCGAGACTCTCGATTCGCATCGAATTTTTGGAGATCCCTCCAAAGATCTTTGGGAACGAATCTTGATATGAGCACTGCTTATCACCCCCAAACTGATGGGCAGAGTGAAAGGACGATACAGACACTGGAGGATATGTTAAGAGCATGTGTGATTTATTTTGGTAAGGATTGGGATAAACATTTTCCATTGGCAGAATTTTCATATAATAACAGTTATAATGCTAGTATTAAGGCTGCACCGTTCGAAGCTCTATATGGTAGGAAGTGTAGGTCTCCTGTATGTTGGAGTGAAGTTGGAGATACCCAGCTCACCGGACCGGAATTGATTCGGGAAACTATGGAGATGATAGTTCAGATTAAGAAACGGTTGTTGACAGCCCGAAGTAGACAGAAAAGTTACGCGGATGTGCGGCGGAAACCGATGGAGTTTGAAGCGGGGGACCGTGTGATGTTAAAAGTGTCGCCATGGAAAGGCTTCATAAGATTTGGAAAGCGTGGGAAATTGAATCCCCGCTATATCAGACCATTCAAGATTTTATCTAGAGTTGGTCCAGTGGCTTATAAATTAGAGTTACCCCAAGAACTTCATGGCGTCCACAATACATTCCATGTATCTAATCTGAAGAAATGTTTAGCTAAGTGTGATGAGAAAATTTCGTTGTATGAGGTCAGAATTGATGAGAAGTTGCATTTTATCGAAGAACTCGTAGAGGTTATGGATCGTGAAGTAAAGCAACTTAAGCAAAGTCGAATACCTATCGTTAAGGTTCGGTGGAATTTAAAGCATGGGCTAGAATTTACTTGGGAGAGAGAGGATGAAATATGGAAGAAATAACCACAACTCTTCGACTTCAATAAGAAACGGGCATCGAGGTAAAATGGATCTACGAGGGCGTAGATCCCTTTTTAGGTGGAAATGCTGTGACAATCTGACATTTTCAGGTAGTAAATTTATTCTCGTATATTATTTTTATATTTTATTTTTGTGTTGGTTCATGAACTCACATAATTACGGGAAGAAATTAGGGCTTATGTGCATAATTTAACGTCTTTTACGTTTAAACCGAAAACCCTAGGTTTACGTATTTACGCTTTTGTGCTCCGTTTTTGATGAGAGAATTTTTATTAGAATCGTTTTGTGCCGTAGTTTCATATTTTGCAAAAACATTTTTCGTAAATCGACCCGAGGGCACGTAAATCGAGGAAACTAGAATCGAGAAGTACCCGTAAAATATTAGGGATGAGACAAGTATAACACTTGTCCCACCCCTAAAAGGGGTGGATTCAACAAGGGTGCACCACCATTTGGTGTCAATTTTCTAGCTAATACATGAGACACTTGTCTCATGAATGATTAAGGTACTTAAGCCTCAACTTCTCACACACAACACATACTTGCATGTGTAACTAGAAAGTTTTCACCAAAATCTCTCTTCTCTCCCTCTTGTAGCCGTCCACCATCACCACCATAACACCATTTTCATAAAATTTCAACCTACAACTTAAACTATATTCAACTTATGATGAAGACCACATAAAAGGAGGATGATTTGAGGTGATTTCAACTTGTGAAAGGAAGTTTATATGAAGTTTTTGGGCTGATTTCTCAAGAGAAGTTTATATATTTGAAGATCACAAAAAGTTGTTTTGAAAAGTTAAAGATTTGGGTACAAAGATCAAGCCTTGTTCATCTAAATCTCATCATTTTCATCATTTGGTTGGTATAAAGATTGTTTTCTTTCTATCATCCTATTATTTTTGTAAATGTACTTGTCTATTTACTTCCAAATATATATGTATGATAGCTATGAATGATGATCAAAGTGTTGTATGGGGATTTTGTGTCATTAGAATAAGTTAATAAGGCTAAATCTACAAGTAAAAGATGATAAAATCTTAACTAGTTAAGTAGGCTATGAAAAACAGTAAGTTTCAATATTTTTAGTTGATGAAATGGATTAGATTATTTGATATAATGATAGATAAATGATTTTTACACAAGTGGTTAATTGGCTACACAATGAAATGTTAAAAATGAGCAAGATATGGCCAAAATACTTTTAATGTACTAATCTGACTAATCTGTTTTGGACGAATTAAACTTATATTTAGAGGCTGTTTGAGAAGGAGCCATAGAAAAGTAAATTGTAGAGCATATTATGTAGTTTCTACAACAAAAATTTGGGGTTCTAACTCATTATAAAACTCAAGATATGCTAAAAATGGTGAACATGACTTTTTACATCAGATTTCACAATAAGTTATATATTAAAAGACAATTTGAGTTAAAATTTTATATAAATAAATATGTAAAAGTGAACAATTGATAATAACTATTATAAAAAAATATGTTTATATACTATAATAAATAAATATCATACTTTATAAAAATAAAACTCAACTAGTATCTAACTACAAACTATATATACGATTTTTACGTCTTTTCGGCTAAAACCGAAAGGATGGCATTTTCGCCAAATAAAACTTAGATGGTCGGACCCATCTAATGTAAGATTTTTATAGAACATCTACTGATATATAACACATTTAACAAGCAAAAACCGACAAACCCGAGCTTTGTAACTTATGGACCCGTAATGGACCAAATTAACCTTGTTGGACCACTAGGCCCAACTAGTTTGGTTTAACACTATTGGACTTGCTCATGGGCTCAACCCACGTGGGCCCAACATATGAGTAGAGGCCTGGTCCTAAATAGATAAATGGACTAATAAAACTTATTGGACTCTTAATGGGCCTATTGGACCTTAACATATAAATGGGCTAAAATTAGTGTAACTGGACTAAGTTAACTAGATGCTTAACAACTAATAGAGTTGTGTAAAGTGATAAAATCCCACTTGATCATCATGTTTATGACTTGATTACATATACATAACAACTTTTTATAAATATTATTCGACATAGTCTAAGATCGAGTATTATTTATTTAGGTTTCCCGTGATCGAGACACGCGTCGTACACCTTAATTGCCGATAACCCGCCTTTCTAAACCAACGTGAGTTCGTAGCCTCGCACTCTTTAAATGTTTTTATGAAATGATTTATAAACCCGCGAGGGAGATAACATGCTAGTTTTTATAAAAATAGAACACAAGTGGTCCCGATTGTATGCTTATTGATATGGACCCGATTGATTATATGTCCCAATGAATGATTGAAATGGATTATTATTAGTTAGGTTATGTCACTATAAGTCCCATTAGCATGAATTGTGAACTACTGGGAGTTGGTAGACGCTTATGCATATAATAGTACTATTTGGGGAAGATCCCCCAGTTCGCGTCTTGACGGTTGATCCCCGTCGTGCCACATTGATTGGCAAGCGAATTTATGTATGAGAGGATTTATATAGCGTGATTTTAGTGACGACACCCTGATTTAAATGGGCAGATGTTTGTCGGGCTCGCGACCCGTTGTATATTATAGAAAGGCAACAATGTCATGCGACTTATAATAATCCGATAATAATACCGATAATGGTCATACCGAGGCTGCGGTCTCAGGAATAGTGTATGATATATGATTTGAATTATAATATATTGTCTGACTTGCAATATGGGGTCTTATTACTGATATTATGCTTGTGTTCTGCTTTACATAACTGTTTTATATAACGGTTTTTACTAAAATCTATGAATTCACTAGGCATTCGCTGATTTATTTTTCGCATGTTTTATATCAGGTGCTTGAAGGTAACTTGGACGGAGATCGACTCTGATGGCCCACTTAATAATAATATTCATTCGAAAGATGTTTTGTAACTTTACGACTGTAAAACTTGGGGACCTTGTGTAAACTTTAAACTTTTATTCGGATGAATGTATGTTTGGCTTTGTACAACCCTTTTTATGCGTTGTCTATGATTTGAGTTATTGTGCTATCCCGTAACACTCTATTGACCCTTCCGCTGTACCGATACGGAATTTGAGAGTGTTACATATTTGCAGTGCATGGTTGTTATTGCTCGTTGCCTGTCATGTTATTACTTGTTTACATGAGTTTGCTTGCTTGATTAGTGTACTTAGACATATAATATATTTTTATATATGAACGGTAGAACATTTATTGGGGATTGTGAGTTACACAATGGTCCCACTGATTTTTCTTATATAACAAACCCTAGAGACATTATGTGGAATTTTGTTGACAATTGGTCGTGAGTAATTTCCATGTTCGAGCTAATTCATTCAAAAAGGTTGAGAGGTGTAACAATACTTAACTATGCCTCAGTGGGCCTCATGTTTGATTGAGTGCGAGATGGAATTAAGTATGGAACGTTACACAACTTATGATTTTTGATGGATTACCTCGAGGGTGGGTAAGACTCGTAGTCTTACGTGATAATGTGGAATGTGTTGTATGCTCAGAGTCGAGCTGAGTCATCGAAAGGTTGAGATGTGTAATAATTCATAACAAAACCCGGTGCCATTCTTTGTGAGTGAGTTTCGAGGTTGGGTTATGATAAGTTATTACTCAGCTTAGTATGAGTCTTCCTCGATGACGAGAAAGAATTGTGTGATTGGATAATTGCTTATTTAGAATCGACTACTATATACTTATCCTACTTATAACCGTGAGTTTCTTTACTTGATATACGTCTACGACTAATTTATCGCCTATCGACACTTATGTTCTTCGATCCGGTACGTTCGAAACGTATACTTATGGAAGACGGCTTATTTTCAACTCATACTCTTTGCTTTTTGTAATTTTGGATAATATCGTTGAGAGATTCTAACGATTTTGAATTGGATATTTTGCCGCTGACACTTAAGTAGGATGATTTATGAAGTATTTATTCAACTGGATTGGGACGCCTTTGCATTTGAATTAAGAAATCATAAATCACCGAATCATAAGTTTATAATGACATATTTGCATAGATCAGGAGACTTTTTTTATGCAAATATGTGATTATAAATGAGTGGGCTTAAGGATATCCGACGTGACCCTATATATTTATGGTATTGATTTAGTATTCCAGTTTGGGGTGTATTTTTTGACTCAGGATTCGTCCATACAAATTTATCGTATTTCGTCTTGTTATCGAGCATTACGACATTTTGACGAGTGATTCTTTAAGCTTCATTTGATTCGCGAATTGATACGAGAATCTTTTCTGAATATATACTGATCGACGTGAACGTAATGGGATGGTGGTGGTGAACCCTTAGAGACTTTTAAGAACTAACTGTTTTTCTAAACTCTTCGTTTCGAATTTTATCGTTCTATGAACGACGACCGATTTGTTAGATTGACATGTAGAACCCCTTAGGTTAATCCACTTATACCTATTGATTATCTAAGTAACTATTGGTGGGTAACACGATTTTAAATGTTCGAACAGAATTATCTGTGAGCAGATCTAAGTATATTTGATATAACACTGGGGTAGAACCTCAAAATCCCTTTCTCTACACTTTTAATTGGGTAACAATGATTGAGTTTGAGGACGAACTCCAGATAACACGGATGTACTGTGACAACCGAGAATTTTCTAGACTTTAAATAATAATAAATTATATTATTTATTAATCGAAATTCGTTTTCGAGAGATATCAAAGTTATTTGATTCGAAAACGGGAGTTTATTTAACATACTGTAATAGACTGCGCAAAATCTGAGAACTGACACGATACAAATTAAATTTATATTTAATTATTCAGAAATAGTTGATAAAAGGTTTATTAAGTTATCTGATACTTCTCTTTTAGTTTAATAATGTACGTTGAAAATGAGAGCATTCAAGTTGAATTTTTATTTTTTTCTTTGAACGCAACTATTCGAGTTAACCGATAAATAATAACTATTTTAAATAAAGACGTAAATGATTACGAGAAATTGGTCGAGTAAATACACCACTTTATTGGGAAAACTACTTTAAAACCAACGGCGCAAATCTCGTAAATCAAATTAAATTTTATCGAATGCTAACGAGTCCCGAACCGTTTATTTACAAAAGATATAAGAGATTTTCATTTTAGTCCCTGCATTATTAGGAACATTTCTTTATGTTTTTACAAGTTTTGAGTAGCACCTATATATTGAAAAATTAGGCTTCCTTTCATTTATTAAAACCCTAACCCTAAATAGAAAAAACACACACACTACTCTATTCTTGTCAAGCGTCACTTTTCCGGTGACCTATTCCGACCATATTTTTCGGCAGCCGCCACCCCTACACCACACAACCACCATCCAAAAATCTGTTAGCCATCTATAAATCCCCCCGATCCACACTTCACCACCATCTTTTCGTGGTATCAACCACTACCGCCAACGTCACTGCCACCACCAATAGATATATTATTCTACCCACCCTCATCATCCTAGCTACTTTCAATCCACACCAGCCGCCACCAATCTCCACGAATCTACCACCATTATGGTCATAACTCCACCCATCCCTCACGGTCAGATCCGGTCGCTACCCTTATGAGCCTATATGATCTATTAGCCATCGAACTACCACCACTAAATACCAAGCATATCCACAAGCCGCCAATAAAAACCATCATGACCACCTCAGTGAAGCCAGCCACTATTTTATTAGATCAGTCGGATCTATTTGCCAACAGCTCGTGAAGGGGGTTTCGTTTGCTAACAGTCGTGAAATTTGTTTGTTTCTGTTTTATTCAGCCCAAATTGGGTGTCCTTTCATGTTCGATCAAACTTAAAACAACCACTAGGGTTTGTTTTGCGTGTGTGTTTAAGAACAACAGAGATGGGAGCGTTTGGTCTGGGTGATAGCCACCAGCGAGAGTGTTTGTTTAGATGTTTACCAACCCATAAGGGTGCGTTTTGTCTACCATAGCCGTATTGGCAGCCCGAGGGTGTCTGATCTGCTGTTAACAGCCGAAATGGTGTTTGGGTCAGCAGGGAACACCAGCGGGTGTGTTTGGATCTGCTGTAAAATCATCCACAGGGGGTGTTTGGGATAACAGCAGGACTATACGGGTGTATTTGGAAGTAGCAGCGAGTGTAAGGCGCGGTGGGAACGCGGAAGAAAGTGTAAGGGTGCGTTTGGGTCTACAGTCAGCTTATAACAGGGTGTTTAGGACCGCAGACGAGATACAAAGGGGCGTTTGGTTTGCTTTTTATTAGTTTGAGTGCGTTTGGATGCGGGATTGCAAAGGCTTAGAGTACCGGGCGCGATTACAATTCATGGTTGTTTGTGGTTTAGGAATCGGCTAATAACGCATTTAACTCTATTAACTAACTCAAACGGTGGTATACATATATAAGTATATATATTTGGTTAAATAAATATGTTGAACACTATAACTATCACGATAACTATAAAAATGTTTATACGTTTAAATATGTGTTTAAATAGCTCACATCGGGCGCTTGGCTTTTAATTTATAACACATAGGTTGTGTTTGGTTCTATTTAATTATGGTGATTAAATATGTTTAAACGTGATTTGCATAACGTAGATTGTTTGGATAATATTTAGAATTGATTAATATGGAAAAGGTTGTATAAACGAAAAGGTCATGTCGAAATCTCTATAAAATTCTATACTTTATATTTTGTTAGGTACAAACTACTATTATATTTGTAAATCGATTAATAAGTAAATATTGTTATATTTGTAAATCGATAAAATAAATGGATTCTATTGTATTGATAAACCAATAGAAATTATACTTTTTTACCTAAAAGTGACAATTATTAATTAAGTGATGATTTTCTTAAAATGTGTCGAACGATGTTGTCTAATTACATTTATCACGACCTTTATACTGTAACTACAAAATAAATATGTATACTTTAATTTATAATGTAAGATTGTTGTCTCTATTATATAATTTAACATAAGAATTATAAAATCTTCTGCTTGTATGTAATGTGTACAGAATACACTACACACTTGGTGTGTGCATAATTTATTCTATTTATTTAACCAACCATCGAACTATTAGAACTTAGAACTTAAATATTTTATCAACGAGTCACGTTGATGTACATATCTATCGAGAACTCAAATACACTTTTCTTAAGTTATTAGATTTAGCCGATTAGTTAAACCAAAACACCATGACCGAGCCGCTTCGATTTATGTTTGTGCAGAGCATATTATTAGCATCACTATCTTTTGCGCTACTACGTCAAGGTGAGTTCATACCCCACCTTTCTAGTT
This sequence comes from Glebionis coronaria, assembly GCA_025667525.1. Lineage (NCBI taxonomy): Eukaryota > Viridiplantae > Streptophyta > Magnoliopsida > Asterales > Asteraceae > Glebionis > Glebionis coronaria. Next base: position 364,804,180 of record CM046882.1, on the reverse strand, counting down.
TTAAATTGATTTATTAAGGTTTTATAATCATTTTGGGGGAGGTACATGCTTGGTCGCTAACTATTTATAAACTTGCTTGGTTGGTCATAAACTGATTTAATTGTTACGTGCTGAGTGGTTAACTTCATTAATTGTCTTAACTCCATTAATTGTCATACTTATAAATGTTGATACTAAACTTTCTATTTTGGGTTTCATAACCCAAAACTTTAATTGCTTTTCACTGGTTCTCGGGTAGATACAATGCTTGCAAGAATGAACACAAGTGCATATACTCGTTTATGTATTGGTCTAAGTCCCGCTTTAACCCAATTATTTTGGCCCATTATCATGAACCGTTAATTTTGGACCGGATGACCGGTCGAAAGCGTGAATGTTATGGATAGTGTTAATGCAATAATGCCTAAAAACGTTACTTGCATTTTTCGGTCTCGCTTAGTTTTGATTACGACAATATGTAAAAACAAGCATTTACGAAAACAACGAAAAACGAATTCTTGAGTTCAAGTATTTTTCATTTTACCCATTTTCACTTAAGGTATGAATAAACAAGTACTAACCTTAATCAAGTGATCAAGTGATTTAATCTTTTCTTAAAACTCACTTTTTATTAAGTGTTACAAATTTTTAATTAAACTTTCTTTTTAAGAAAATGTTTTATTAAATTAAATATTTGAAAATTTGAAAATGACATATTCCCTTTTGATTTGGAATATCCTTTCTGGATATTTTTATAATCAGATATGACCTCCACCACTAAAGGATAAAAAGGGAGCGGAGTCTAGTTCGGCGGGTCCCTAGCGCCTAGGCGGTTCCTTATCGATAAGGTACCGCCGACTGAGATAAGGAACCGCGGGCAGATATAGCCGTTGGCCCTTTGTCCTATAAATAGTGGACCTTTCTCAGATTTTCAATTCACCTCTTTTGCACACAAATTTTCAGATTTAAACATACTTCTTAAATCACTCAAATCCTTGATCATTTGATTGATTACTACTTGTTTAGAAGTGAATCTATCTCATCCATCCCTTCCTCTTCAAGTGCAAAGAGAAGAACACTATCATTGTGAAGTGTTGAGTCCACCGCCAAAGATCCTTTGAAGATCAAATTTTATACATTTGTTGTTGTGTAATAGTTGTGAAGATCCAAGTAGTTGTGTCTATTTGGAAGTTGTGTATGTACTAAGTATAGTTGTGTAGATTGGTCCTAGCTACGATTAGGGCTCGACTTTTAGCTTAGAGTCGGAAATTGGTTAAGCCACGTGTACGGTTTTCTCCACCATAAGGAGCTTGTTGTGTAGTGAACTCTCGAGCAAGGAGTACTCGAGGAGTGGAGTAGGAACGAGGAGTGAGCTTCGTTGCCGAACCACTATAAATCCTTGGTGTTTGGTTTGATCTTTCTTTACCCTTAACTCTTTACATTATTTATTCTTTGTGCATATATATTAGTTAGTATTAGTTTAAATTACACTATCATTGTTCATATTGTGCATAAGAAGATTTCACTTATTTCCTTAAGTCTAAGTTTTTGAGAAAAAGGATTTTTTGAAAACCATCATTTAACAAATAAATATAAGAAACTATTCAACCCCCCTTCTAGTTTCTACAATTGGTATCAGAGCGGGTTGCTCAAGTATTTTTAAAATATATTGTATTTTAAAACCTGAATCGATATATGGATTCCAACAAGTACCTAGAAGGGCAATCTATGCAAAGACCACCACTTTTTGAAACCGATAGTTTTATTTATTGGAAAAATAGATTTGAGACTTATGTGAAATCAAAAGATTTAGATCTTTGGCATGTTATTACCAATGGTGATTTTTTACCTTATCAATTTAATGAAGTTTCTAAAACAAAGGAATTGGTCACTTTTGACAAAGCTAATGACGATACTAAAAAGAAACTTTCTAAAAATAATGAGGCTAAAATGGTGATTTATAATGCTTTACCTAAAAAGAGCATGAAAGGATTTTTATGTGTAAAACCGTTAAAGATATTTGGAACACTCTTTTAGTAACCCACCAAGGTAATAGCCAAGTCAAAGAAAGCAAAATCGATCTTCTTGTCCAACAATATGAACAATTTGTCATCTTAGAAGATGAAGCTATTGATAGTGCTTTTGCTAGATTTAACACTATTATTACTAGTCTAAAAGCACTTGATGAAGGTTTTTCTAGCAAGAACAATGTTAGGAAGTTTCTAAGGGCCTTACATCCGAAGTGGAGGGAAAAAGTCACGGCGATCGCAGCATCGAAAGATCTCTCAACTTTATCACTCGATGAACTCATAGGCAACTTGAAGGTTCATGAGATGATAATTTTGAAGGACTCGGAATTGGTGAAAACCAAGAGTGAAAGGAAGTCTCTTGCACTCAAAGCCAAAAAGACACAAAGCGATCATGATAGTTCCTCGATAGTGATGACGAGGAGTATGCATTGGCGGTGAGAGATTTCAAGAGGTTCTTCAAAAGACGAGGTCAACACGTGAGGCAACCCAACAATGACAAGAAACCATTCTCAAAGAATCGGTTTGCCAAGAATGAAAAAGGTGATAGGAATTGCTTTAGATGTGGTGATCCAAATCATTTCATTAGTGATTGTCCAAAGCCTTCACGAGATAAGAATCACACGGCATTCGTTAGTGGTTCTTGGAGCGATAGCGGTGAAGATGTTGATGACAACCCCAAAGAGGAGAAATGTCTCATGGCTCACACTTCTAAAGAGGTACATTCTGAAACCTAATATTATAGCAATGATAGCTCCACCTTAGATGATATTGAATTAGAAGGCCAATATGACAATTTACACAAACTTAGCCTTAAATTCATAGAAAATAACAAAACACTAAAATCAACTAGAACTAAGCTTGAAAATGAGATTAATGAACTTAGGAAAAAATTAGCCAAGCTTGAGAAAAATAAAGAAGTTGATATAGGTTGCTTAAGTTGTGAGAAACTTAGGTTAGAGAATGAAGATCTCAAGAGCACCTCCATTAAACTAGAAAAGTTCATGAAAGGTACTAGTGCTCTTGATGATATGTTAAACAAACAAAATCATTCTAAGGAAAGACTTGGTGTAGGTTTTAACTCAAATGAAGCATCAACTAGTGAACCTAAACAAGTCAGATTTTCAAAAAAACCATCTGCTGTACGCGGTCCCCGATTGTATGGGGCGGTTCCTTATCACTATGGAACCGCCGCCATAGATAAGGTACCGCGGCCAGAAAGTATTTTGGATGAAAATCCTGAACTTTCTGAAAAGTCAAATTTAGGTGAACATCCTAAGCATCTTATTGTTAACAAAGTGAAATTACCCATACTTGACGACAATGCCGTTGATAAGTTCTATAAGCCTTTGAGTAAACCTCTAATGGGAAATAGAAGTTTATCAAGACCATCTTCTACTCCACCAAGAGTACGGAATGAGTCTAGGCCTAGAAGTAGAACGACAACACCTAGAAGAGATAGTCAAAACAATTCATGACCTAGAAGTAAAACTCCAACACCTAAAAGGAATGACCATAACTCTAAACCAAGATCAAATACACCTAGGAGAAATAATGAACAACAAAATGGCTATATGAATTATTATCATCGTCCCTTTTGTTCCCCATTGGGAAACCCTCCTCCATTCATGCATCCCAACCAAATGCAAGGGATGTTTGGAACTAAAAATTTTGGACCCATGAGATATTGGGGACCAAATGTTTGATCGTGTATGTTGTTACCTAGATATGCTTGGGAATTGTTTTGGAACCCGACGAGTGGATTAAGGATAGTGGTTGTTCTAAACACATGACGGGTAATCGAAGTTTGTTCTCACGATACAAAGCATATGATGGAGGTAACGTCGCATTCGCTAGTAGTCTACGTGGTAATATCATTGGCAAAGGTACGGTTTCTCTTGACTCCACGACTATTGAAAATGTTGAGCACGTAGATAATTTAGGGTTTAACCTTTTAAGCATAGGTCAAATTTGTGACAATAAGTGTAAGGTCATCTTTTCGGAAAAAGATAGTGAAATCGTAAAAGATGGAAAGGTCATAGGAAAAGGTGTTAGAAAGCATGAGATTTATGCCATGAAGGTCAATAAGAAGTCAAAAGACAACATATGTCTTGCGACTATAGATGATAGTTCTACTCTTTGGCATAGGAGATTAGGTCACGCTAATATGCGTCTAATTCAATCTTTAGTCTCTAAGGAGTTGGTAAGACACCTCCCCAAGATGAAGTTTGATAGGCACTTTTATGATGCTTGTAAAGTTGGAAAGCAAGTTCACTCAAGTCACAAAGCCAATAATTTGGTTTCAACCTCTCGGTGCTTAGAACTCCTACATATGGATCTCTTTGGACCTACCGCCATACGGAGTTATGGAGGTAACCTTTATACCCTAGTTATAGTTGATGACTACTCTAGATTCACTTGGACTAGATTTTTGGCATCTAAGAATGAAGCTTTCGATCATTTCGAAATCTTTAGTCGAAGAATTCAAAATCAACTAGGATGTCCAATTGTCTCTATTAGGACGGATCATGGTAGCGAATTTGATAATGAAGTGCAATTTGGTGTCTTTTGTGAAGCTCATGGTATTACCCATAACTTCTCGGCTCCTCGCACTCCACAATCAAATGGGGTAGTTGAAAGGAAGAATAGGACCATCCAAGAGATGAGTAGGACGATGTTAAACGAGCAATCTTTGCCTCAAAAGTTTTGGTGCAATGCCGTGGACACATCGACTTATATTCTCAACCGAATTCGTATTCGACCTTTCCTAGGAAAGACCCCCTATGAGATTCTTAAAGGTAAGAAACCCTCATTGGAATACTTTAGGGTGTTTGGAAGCAAGTGCTTTATCCTCAACACCAAAAACTACCTTACCAAGTTTGACCCAAAGTCTTACAAAGGTATCTTTTTAGGTTATTCCGGGCAAAGCCTACATAGTCCTCAATAGAACCTCGGGCGTAATTGAAGAATCACTTAACGTGACTTTTGATGAAACCCCTCCTTTAACCAATACACCACCATTGGTTGATGATGACTTGGATGAAGTAGAAGTAGTTAGAGCCAAAGAGGTTAGAAAAATAGGAGTTGAAGACCTTAGTGTTGAAAAGGAAGTAAACATTAAGGAGTCTAAGGATCATACTCTCAATAATATCATTGGTGACTTAAATCAAAGGACCCTAAGATCTCAAGTCCAAAACCAAAGTAACTTCTTTTGTTTCGTCTCCTTGATTGAACCAAAGAATGTTAAAGAAGCTTTGAAGGATGAGAGTTGGGTCACTGCGATGCAAGAAGAAATGAATCAATTTGTTGCTAATGATGTTTGGGAACTTGTTCCTCCACCTAGAAGTTCTACCATTATAGGAACCAAATGGGTATATAGGAATAATCTAGATGAGAATGGTGTTGTGTCTCGTAACAAAGCTAGACTTGTAGCACAAGGCTATAATCAACAAGAAGGGATTGATTATGACGAGACATATGCACCGGTAGCTAGATTAGAATCCATTAGAATCCTTTTATCCTACGCTTGTGCCTTAGATATTAAGCTTCAACAAATGGATGTAAAGAGTGTGTTTCTTAACGGTTTGATCAATGAGGAGGTATATGTGGCTCAACCTCCCGGCTTCATTGATTTTGAGAAACCGGATCATGTTTACAAGCTTAAGAAGGCACTTTATGGTCTTAAACAAGCACCCAAAGCTTGGTATGATAGACTTAAAGCGTTTCTTGTTAAACATGAGTATACCATAGGAATGGTAGACAACACTCTCTTTACAAAGAAGAAAGGTTCTCACCTCATAATCGTGCAAATATATGTTGATGACATTATATTTGGCTCAACTTGTCAAGAATTGTGTGATGACTTTGCCAAAATCATGCATGATGAGTTTGAAATGAGTATTATGGGAGAACTTAACTTCTTTTTAGGACTCCAAATTAAACAAATGGACGATGGTATTTTATTTAGTCAATCTAAGTATGCTAAAGAAATGCTAAAGAAATTTAGATTAGAAGAATCTAGACCAATGAAGACCCCAAAGGCCTCGAATACTAAACTCACCGTAGATGATGATTGTGAGTCGGTAGACAACACCAAATATAGAGGTATGATTGGTAGTTTGTTGTACCTAACGGCAAGTCGACCGGATATCATGTTTAGTGTTTGCCTTTGTGCTCGCTTCCAAGAGGCTCCCAAAACCTCTCACCTTGAAGCGGTTAAGCGTATCTTCCGATACATTAAGGACACTATACATTTAGGATTATGGTATCCTAAAGGGACCGGCGTAGAAACCATTGTCTACGCGGACTTGGATCATGCGAAAGACTATGTGGACCGAAAAAGCACTAGTGGAGTTTGTACCTTCATGGGTTGTTGTTTAACTTCTTCGTTCTCCAAGAAACAAACCGCTCTTGCGATATCCCCCACGGAAGTCGAGTATGTGAGTGCCGGAAAAGCATGCCAACAAGCTCTATCGATGAAGCAAGCGCTTGTTGATTACGGGATTCGTCTTGATGATGTTCCCATCATGTGCGACAATAAAGGTGCTATAGACCTTAACAAGAATCCCGTGCAACATTCGCGAACCAAGCACATAGAAATTCGTCACCATTTTCTTAGGGATAATGTTCAAAAGGGGTACATTTCAATTGAGAAGGTAACCTCCGAGGATAACTTAGCCGACATCTTCACTAAGCCACTTAAGAGGGAACCTTTTAATTACTTGCGTCTAGGTCTTGGATTAATGGAACATATTCCTTAATTGCTTTCCCTTTATTGAGTTTCTTACTTTCTTTTGAGTCTTTTATCACTTTGAGTCATTAAGTCTCCTAAACTCTTCTTGAAAATCTTCTCTTCTCCTTTTCAAAATCCTCAAAGTCTCTTTCAAAAATGGTCAAGAAATGTTTTGACATTGTTAATTCAATCTAAAAACGTTTTTCATAGATTCTTGCTATTAATCTCGAGCTTACATAATTCATACGTATAATTCTCTCAAACATAGCAAGAACAAGATAGAATCATGGAGGATCATTGTGTCATGACTTAAGGTCTTGTCTTACACACCTCCTACATCGATTTTTAAATCCATGTATTTTGGTAAATCCCTATTTGGTGAGTTAGTATGTGTTCTCTTTGTCTATCTTTGCTTTTAAGCATATCCCTATGATAAGTTAGACTAGAAAAATAAGATTTGCTGAAAAATCTTCCTTCACCACTAAAACTCAGCCACTGTAGGCGGTTCCATATATGAACCACGGTCCCTTATCAATAAGGAACCGCCAGAAGCAATAAGGAACCGCGTACAGTGCTTCCTTCTTTTTGGGTATTTATGAAATTCCAAAATTGTTCCAACATTTTTGAGAATCTTTGCTTCAACCCTTTGAACACCCCAAAAATACCTTGAGCCTTCCCTATTTAACCATAAGCATTTTGCCTTACTTCACATCCCAAAATGTCTTACTTCCTAATGAAAGCCTTGATTCTCCTCCATTTTCCCCAATTGCTTTGAATCCCAACTCACCCAAGAATACTTTCAATCCAAATTCACCCAAGAACACTCTTAATCACATCTCTCCTACCAAGAATGTTGATTGTGGAACATCTTTTCTTCCACCACCACCCTTTAGTGTTCTTCATCCTTCTCATGATAATGTCATGCACCATGGGACATATTGTCATTGTTGTCAATATCAACATCTTGCTATGGCACACATCTATGAGGAGTTGAGCTACATCAAGAGTCTCTTAATCAAGCCTCCTCTTCACTTTGATTATGAGACTCCACCAAGCCACCACCACCACATTCCGCCACTACCTTGTCTTTCATATAAGCATTGGTTGCTTATCCACAAGACACCTTATTCAAGCAAATCTTAGAATTCTAGATTAACTAGGATTATATTTATGCTTTTGGCTTGTTTCCTCTTTCATACATCTTTGTATGACTCTTTTATTTTATATGACTTCACTTGGATCTTAGTCTTTGTGTTCTCTTCTCTTTTTAATTTATTTTTTTGTGACCTATAGTTATCTCTTGTTGGTTGTCTCTTTTGTTCAACTAACCCTTCTATGTAGCTTGTCACCATATCTCGATTCCTCGGTGCCCCAAGCAAGGGGGAGTAAGCACCAAGGGGGAGTCTTTGCAAAGTCCGTCTCTTCAACACCGACTTGTGTAACCTTTTTGCTTCGACAAAGGGGGAGAAATGAATAAACTCGTCTTCGAAAATCTTGTTTTTGTGTGATTGAGTTTATGTATTGTCGGAATCAAAAAGGGGGAGATTGTTAATGCAATAATGCCTAAAAACGTTACTTGCATTTTTCGGTCTCGCTTAGTTTTGATTACGACAATATGTAAAAACAAGCATTTACGAAAACAACGAAAAACGAATTCTTGAGTTCAAGTATTTTTCATTTTATCCATTTTCACTTAAGGCATGAATAAACAAGTACTAACCTTAATCAAGTGATCAAGTGATTTAATCTTTTCTTAAAACTCACTTTTTATTAAGTGTGACAAGTTTTTAATTAAACTTTCTTTTTAATAAAATGTTTTATTAAATTAAATATTAGAAAATTTGAAAATGGCATATTCCCTTTTGATTTGGAATATCCTTTCTGGATATTTTTATAATCAGATATGACCTCCACCACTAAAGGACAAAAAGGGAGTAGAGTCTAGTCTGGCGGTTCCCTAGCGCCTAGGCGGTTCCTTATCGATAAGGTACCGCCGGCTGAGATAAGGAACCGCGGGAAGATATAGCCGTTGGCCCTTTGTCCTATAAATAGTGGACCTTTCTCAGATTTTCAATTCACCTCTTTTGCACACAAATTTCCAGATTCAAACATACTTCTTAAATCACTCAAATCCTTGATCATTTGATTGATTACTACTTGTTTAGAAGTGAATCTATCTCATCCATCCCTTCCTCTTCAAGTGCAAAGAGAAGAACACTATCAGTGTGGAGTGTTGAGTCCACCACCAAAGATCCTTTGAAGATCAAATTTTATACATTTGTTGTTGTGTAATAGTTGTGAAGATCCAAGTAGTTGTGTCTATTTGGAAGTTGTGTATGTACTAAGTATAGTTGTGTAGATTGGTCCTAGCTACGATTAGGGCTCAACTTTTAGCTTAGAGTCGGAAATTGGTTAAGCGACGTGTACGGTTTTCTCCACCATAAGGAGCTTGTTGTGTAGTGAACTCTCGAGTAACGAGTACTCGAGGAGTGGAGTAGGAACGAGGAGTGAGCTTCGTTGCCGAACCACTATAAATCCTTGGTGTTTGGTTTGATCTTTCTTTACCCTTAACTCTTTACATTCTTTATTCTTTGTGCATATATATTAGTTAGTATTAGTTTAAATTACACTATCATTGTTCATATTGTGCATAAGAAGATTTCACTTATTTCCTTAAGTCTAAGTTTTTGAGAAAAAGGATTTTTTGAAAACCATCATTTAACAAGTAAATATAAGAAACTATTCAACCCCCTTCTAGTTTCTACAGATAGATCTATCAGGGTGGACGCCCCTGTCCGGCTTGAACCAACAGAGGACAAGCGGGCACAGTTTCATTTGAGTGTGTGGATGGATGTCGTGGGTTAGACATTCGTAGGGGCTGCATTATGTGATTATACTACCGGTGTTGTTAACGCTTCGGTGTCATGAGCTTAGACAATAATAAATGCTTTTTATGGTGACTTTGTATTTGTTATATTGTCACCAATGTTTGGAAAAATCTTGTGGTTCATCAAACACTTCTTTTATTATCAAGAATCTTATTTGTTAACTGGAATATCTTTTATGATCAGGGAATTCAATTATTATCGAGAACATCTATTCTTATCAGTAAACTTTGCTTATATAACTAAACTATGTTTTTATCCGTAAACTTTGTCTTTATTATTTAACTCTGTTTTTTTAATCATAAACTCTGTTATTATTAATAACTTTGTTTTTCATCAAGAAACGCATTTTATTAAGAAACTATAATTTTTAGATTCTTATATTTTTACTACAGGTGCAGTAGTCATATAAACTCTAACTTTTCATAAACACCTTAAACAAAACTTATGAACTCACCAACTTTATGTTGACATTTTTAAGCATGTATTTCAGGTACTTGACTATGTGGATTATTGGAGTCTTTTTTGTGGTTTTTGGCATGTAGAGGTCGTTCTCGGATCAAGCTCTCGAATACTCATGAAGTCACAAGTCTCCAAAGAAAGTCTACCGCTGCAGTGAATTTGGGGGCGTGACAGAGAGAAACTCGAATGGATGAGGAAGGGTTGTGCATCGCATCACTAGGTCCATAACACTTGTCTTCAATAGATGTGTTAACCCAGTTTCTGCCTAGGTTGCAAAGAATATTCAACTCCTTCAATGCTTACCAATACGTCATCACTAACATCTTGTTGTGATTGTTCCAGTACTAGCTTAAGTACTTAGTCCGCATTCAGCTTCATTCAACTCCATCTTTCCTAAGAACAACTATTTATAGCAATGAAATGTCCTTGGGGTAGATCCCTCTGGTTCTGGTTGGATCATCGGACTTAGTTTCCTATCCTAAACCACCTTTTGACTCCATCGTTCTGTCGTGGATAGTAGGTTGTTTTGGGTATAGATCGCAACCATAAAACCATTGAAAACCATTCAAAGTGTTTGATAAGAATCAAAACTTTTAATACTTTGAAAGTTTTACATTTCCAAAAAGCTCCCCCTTCACACATGCATCGATATACGAAATAGTTTAGCATGTGAAGGAAAGAGTTGCACTAGAGTCTTTAAGATCACATGTTGCGATATATTACATTTAATCACATTTTCTCCCTCTAATATAAAAAACATAATATTAGAGATACCAATTGATTAAAATATGACAATTTCTGAAACGGATTGGGAGAGAAACATGTGTTGCACGCATGAATCTTGGAACATGTTGTCGTCGTGTTGCTCCCCCTCAACAATATATATGTGTCATGAAACAAAAATTGACAATATTTTGGAAAATCGACACCACAAAATATGTTGAGGTACGGAGTTGAGATGCCTTTTCTGATATAATATATTACATTTGACAATTTTATATCATTTTTGGAATGTGTTGGATACATAAAGTATGACAATATCTGAGATGTACCCAACAACATTAAAGGCTTGATTTTAAAACGCTCCTCCTCAAAAATTGATCCAAATAACATATGAAATTTTTTAGATATAAAAACCACATTATGAGGAAGGGTGTGTTTAACACACAATTTTGAAAGATTTAGAAAAACCTTTTGAGAGATTCTTGAAAACTTGTGTTCAACGGTTTTAAAATAATCATGATAGAAGACTTCTCTTCTATTGCTTAGGGAAAGCGCAGTAAAATGTACACTTCCCTTTCGGGTCCATTTTTCATGAGCTCAAAACTTTGATTGTTTTGTGACTAGCTCATGACCGAGAAAAATTAATTTCCCGTTGTGAAGGATAAGTTATCATCCGTGATAAACTTTCCTTAAGGTAAAGTGCGAGTTCTAAGCTGACATTTACATAGAACTCGTTTTTCATGAACCTAAAAACTTGGAATGTTTTTATGAGAAGCTCATGACCGAGAAATATTAATTTCTCGTTGAGAAGGATAAGTTATCGTCCGAGATACACTTTCCTTATTTGAGGGCCTAGTCCTAAGTTGTGATGCTCTTAGAAGTCATTATGAGAGAATATAAAGCAGCTTCATTTGCTAGAACCTCCAAGTCTTCTGGAGTCATATACTTTATACCAAGACGGCCAACGAGATACTGAAACCTATCTTACGAAAAAGCTTTTGTAAACAAGTCTGCTATCTGATACTCAGTTCTGACAAAGTATAATTCCACGATACCGCGTTCCACTGGTTCCTTGATGAAGTGATATCTGACATCGATGTGCTTGGTTCGGGAATGCTGAACTGGATTGCAAGAGATGGCTATGGCGGACTTTGAGTCACAATACATAGGTATTTTATCAAAGTGGAAGCCATAATCCGTGAGTTGAGTTCTCATCCAAAGGACTTGAGCACAACACACGGATAGAGATACATACTTTGCTTCTGCGGATGACAGCGAGGTGCAATCCCGCTTCTTTGACGACCAACTCACAAGCTTGTCTTCCCCTAGAAATTTTACGCCACGAGAAGTGATATTTCTAGTATCAAGGCAACCTGCATGATTAGAATTTGAAAAAGCTATTATATGAAAACCGGTTTCCTTCGGATACCAGAGTCCCATGTGAATGGTATTCTTAAGGTACCAAAAGATCCGTTTAATCTCCTTGAGGTGCTTTTCAGTAGGTCTGGCTTGATATCGTGCACAATAACATGCGACATGATGAATATCAGGTCTGCTGGCTGTAAGGTACATGAGAGACCCGATCATACTGCGATATTGCGTTTGATCTATGGGATGTGAGTACAATGTTGATCCCAAACTCAGATCTTAAACCTTAGCTTTTTTAAGGGTTGTGATAGAAAGAATAAATTCCAACTAACACTAGATAAACTTTGCAATACAAAGTAACTAAACAAGATGCGGAATATAGTGTTTAGCAGAAGAACAAGTGTTTAAATCAAGCGTTGAACTTTAATATAGATATACGAATACCCAATAGTGGTATTAGGGTTACACAACCTTAAAGTATGAAATGAAATGAACAGAGAAAGATGTGTTTTACATGAAAACCTAGTGAGTCCTTTTATAGCACAAGGACTCACGTACAAGATCACTACTAACAAACTGGGAAACTATCTTGGAGTAGTAACTGAAACGCGTCATAATCTCTTCTAAGTTTATCTTAGTAGCAGGGTCTTTGACTTCCAGCAAGGGGACCAATCCCCCTGCCTTTGTTATTCAGTAGGGGGAACTTACTCTAGCAGGAGGAACTCTGACCAACCACAGGGGAACTAATACTCATACATTTATTCCCAACAATTCTTCCCTAAACTTGTGCTTTAGCCTAAAGACAAGTTTCTAAATAAATGCTAGTTGATGAGGATGCTTACAAAGTTCTTGGCCAAAGTTGACTATGAATTAATCTTACCAAATCATAAGCAACAGGTTCTTTAGCATCCACAATTAAATCAGCCTGTGCCAGTTTCTTCAAGGTCTCTTGAGTGAAAGGATAATAACCATGATTAAGCAAATAAACACTTACACCTTCCATGACTACCTCATAAACCCTAGAATTGGTAAACAACTTCCAATATAGCATCTTTGACTCATTCACTACATCAAAGATAGGATCAAATAACTCATGCTCATACATCCTATGCATGCAGTCCTAAATCACACAGTCTTTCTCTACATCATCTAAAGTAGGAGGATTTGCAACAAATGTCTTCTTCAAAATCTTCCATAGATCATCTAAGTCCTCTCTGTCTAATGTTTGAAATAACAGATCTAGCCTTAGAAAGGTCTGTGCTGTATCGTCAGCTCTTGTAAGGTTCCACCAAGACATTCCTTTGTACTCATAGAGAGCATACTCCACTATGGTGTACTTCTTCCCAAACTCACTTTGTGTAATTTCATCATTCTCTTCTATAATCAAATGCTGATCAATTTCTTCATTGGAAGGATGCTGAGTTTCCTTAGTGACTATACCAATCTTTTCCATCATTTTTAACCTTTTGGCTGCTCTTTGTGAATTGAAAACAGATCTTTCAACTGCTGGAAAAGTTGCACCTGCTTGGGATGATGCACCTGCTTGTGACGATGCACCTGCTTGTGTTGTTTCCACTGCCACTCCTTCAGCCTTTTTTTTGGACTCCCTAGCTTTCTGTATCATCTCATCCTTCCTCCTGAGATACTCAACCTCTTCAGGAGTATTTATGCCTATGAAGTTATCCACATTTGTCTCCCTTAGTACTGGCCTAGCTGCTCTCTCTATCTCCTCAAAAGTCATGTCTTTGAAGTGAGCATGAGTCCACCTCTTGTGTCTTTTAAGCATAACCTTGTAATGTGACAGCCTCCCCTTCTCAAACCTCAAATATTTTTCCTTCTGAATCTGACTCATTCTTCTTTCCAGATAATCCTTTTGATAATTGAAGACCAAAAGAATCAGTTCATATCTTTCTTCCAAAGGAGCATTCACCAACTCCTTATCCCATTGGTCTAGAAATTCTTGAACATGAGGTACCCTGTCATCTAGCTCTCTATGCATGATTTCAACCTGTTTAAGCATTTCTCTGTGCCTCATTTGTTTCATTCTCTGTTCTTGCATGTGTAGCTCTTCTTCTTGAATTCTAAGAGCTACCTGTTCATCATGTTCCTCTTGAGCCCTTAGTTGTTCAAGCGTTTTGTGTTTGTACTTCCTCTTGGGCTGTTCAATCATCTTCCCCTTTCCTTTGTCTTTTGGATCCACTACTGGTTTTGCTTTAGGTGCAGCTTCTCCAATCTTTATCCCCTTCTGAGCTGGTTGCCTTCTGTTCTTCCTAACAAATGTTTGAGTAATAGGTTTAGCAGAGGAAGGACTTACAGCAGGGGGATCATTTGTAGCAGGGGAAACTTTTGTAGAAGCAAGGGCTTCTTCTTGATTGCCCATATTTAACAAGGCTTGGAAAATATCCTTTGTGGCACTCCCCTAATCACTCCCTTTCTCATCACTTGCTACCTTTTCTTGTCCTAGATCCTGACCACTAGGAAATGCATACCACTAAGTAGACTCATCTGTTTGAAGAACTTACTCCCCTTTGGAAGCATCCTTATCTGTAGAAACAATAAGCTTTGGTCTTCTCCTCCCCTCAAGTGTAGCAAGTCTGGTCTCCAAATTATTAATAACCAGACCTTGCTTTTTGACAGTTTGTACCAGTTGTGCATTTTGCTCTTTCAAGCTAATGCACATATTCGTCAATTCCAATAAGGATAGTGGTTTCAGTTTACTCTCAACCCTAGGAGGAGATTGCTCTCCTCTTTGGGTATCACTGAGTGAGGGAGAGGACTTACTTATGGTGTCACTATCCTACTCATCCCTTGGGGATGAGACAGTAGTGGCAGCCAAACCCCCAGTATGCTCCAACCTTTTGGAGACTCTCCTCTCTGCTAATTTTGAACATTCACCAGGCAAGAGAGACCTAGCAAACCTGGTTTTGCTTCTCCTTTCATGTTGTGGGTTAGCAGGGGGAAGTTGACTGGCAGGGGTATCTCTAGCAGGGGCATTAATAAGAGAGGTTTGGGCTGCTCTTGGTTTGGAAGCAGCTTCTCTTCTGATCTGATCCATCAGGATTGGTGTAAGGGGAACTGCCCTGCCAGAAAATTGTGTGGTAGGTGCTACAAGAGTGGTGAATAGTTTGGTTGTATGGGGGTTAGCTTCAAAATAGTCCTGTGACGAATTTTACCATGTTGCCTCATATCCAACAAAATTTCAACAAACCTTGGTTACATATAAAATTTTGAATGACTTGTAACATTTTTTACCATACCTTCAAAAATCATTTGAGAAAAACAATATTTTCTCCCTGTTGCCAAGCAAATCAGGGCAGAAGCAACTTGACTCCCAAATTCATTAAAAGCTGTAGTTTTTGATGATAAGCATTGCAAAATAGTGTGAATTAAAAACTTCCAGTGGGGTGCAAACTGACCTTTAGCAAATTTACATTTTTGATCAGCAGAAATGTTGTACCCCAAGTTTGTAAGACCCTAAAAAATTTTAGCCTCTTTGAAAGCAACCACCCACCCTCATCATCCAAGACTAATTTGTCTCGAATGGAGGCAAGTGTAACCACCTTGGGATGGCCATCAACCAGGCTTTTAATTGTTACCTCTCATCCACTGTTTCAATCTTTGCATTAGACCAAAACTGTTGGATATGTGAGGTGTAGATTCTAGGATTGATGACAAGAGCTAACCTGAAATAGCAAGATTTTAGGTAAGCAACAACATCAGTGAATTCAGCAGGCTCTTGGGATAAAAGAGCAATCTGATTATGGTTAGCAGCAATTTTGAGAGTCGTGGAAGACATTTTAAGAGTAAAAAGGTTTATGTTTGTGAAAAATTAGTGAGATTTGATCGAAAGAGTGAGTTAGGCCTGCTGGTTAAGGGAATTGAGTTTATATAGGCGAATAGAAGAGCTGTGATTGGACCAAATTATCAATTTGCAAAAAGATCAGAAATAAATCTTGATAAGAAAGTAATTTATTTGAAATAATAATAAAAAGGTTACCAATCAGCGAAGAAAGCGCCTTAAATATCTTTTGAAAAGAATAAAATATTCCCTAACCAAAGAGTTAGCAAGCAGGCCCAACGGCTATAAGCAGGGCAACGGTATTGTCGGTCAACGGTCAAATAGGGGAATGTTTTGCAAAGCAGGGGAAAGTTGTAATAGCAGGGGTATCAAAAATTAAAGCAGGGGAAACTTTCCTAAGGGTATTAGACTTAACATGAATAGACCAATGCTGAACAGCTCTGCCCTAATGCACACCCTTGTAAAAACAAGTTAGATACATAGAAACTCAAGAGTCCTCCATTCAGCAAAGTTCCAAACAGAAAAAGTTAACACATAAGCAATCCTGCACCTGGTCAATCCAAGAAAATAAGCATACCCCAGACTCCATCCCTACCATTTCCTTGCTATAGTTAGTTGGTCTTGGCAATATGCACTAAAAATCTTAAATTAGACAGCAAGCTGCTCAATAAAGAATTTTAAGTACATATTACAATGCCTCAAGGTTTCAGAACTCCAACAGGCTTTACAGCAAGTCTTCATTGTCCTAAACACCTACTCACCAGTGGATATGATCTAGAATCATATATGAGTATCCTAAGGATACCCTAAGTCCTAAAGGTGTGACCTAACCTCCCCTGAAACATAGAGCACATACCTGAGACTCCCATAATATAGTATGCTCCATTAGGATCTCTGCATTGTTAGTCTAAAAACCATATATAACAACTTTAAAAAGAACAAAACCAACTTAAGAGAAAACTCTTAGCAGGGAAAAATACCTTAGCAGGGGGATGGACCCCAGCAGGGGAATCTTTGTTCAAAATCAGTGGAATGAAGAATAATGGAAAAAGTGACTAACATATGTACAACAACAGCAATAATACAATCCTGAATACACAAGACAAAACAGACAACGTATTTTAGGGAGTGATCATTCCAATACTTGCAACCAAGTACTGAAACCTCCCTACATCAAAAGCTTTTGTCAAAAGATCCGCAACATTAAGTTCTGTATCAATTGCCTCTGGGACAATCAATTATTTTTCAAAATAATCTCTAATGAAATGATGTCTAATTTCAATATGTTTAGTCTTTCTATGAAAAACAAGATTTTTAATAATGCAAATGGTGCTGTTGTTGTCAATGAATATCTTGGTTTAAAGAAAATTGTACCCATAATCAAGTAGTTGGTTCTGAACCCAAAGAACTTGTCCTCAGCATGCAACATCTGCTACATATTCAGCTTCAGTTGTGGATGTGGCCAGAATAGTCTGCTTTTTACACTGCCAAGATATAAGCCCGCTTCCCAAAAACTGACATCCACCTGTTGTAGACTTCCTATCATTGTTGTCACCAACATAATCACTATCTGAATATGACACTAACTCAAATGGTGACTCATTGGGATACCAAAGTCCTAAAGTTGGACGACACTTCAGATACCTAAAGATTCTCTTCACAGCAAAAAGATGACACTCTGTGGGTGTCACTCGGTATCATGCACATAAACAGACTGCAAACATGATGTCAGGTCTTGAAGCTGTAAGGTACATGAGAGATCCAATCATGGACCTATAGTTCCTGACATCAATAGGCTTCCCTGGACCATCTTTTCCCAAAGGATGCTCCTTATCCATGAGAGTAGAGACTTTCTTTCCTTCACACATTCCAAACTTCTTCACAATTTCAGCAACATACTTGTCTTGTGAGATAAAGATCCCATCTTTCCTCTACTGAACTTGTAACCCCAAAAAGAAGTTGAGTTCACCCATTGCACTCATTTGAAATTTATCTTGCATCAACTTGGCAAACTCTTTGCTAAGAAGAGAGTTTATGGATCCAAAGATGATGTCATCCACATATACTTGCACCAAAAGAAAGTCACCCTTCTATTTCTTAATAAACAGGGTCTGTTCAATTTTCCCCCTGTTGAAGCCATTATCCAACAGGTATTTAGAGAGAGTTCCATACCAGGCCCTAGGAGCTTGATGAAGTCCATACATAGCCTTCTTCACCTTGTAAACTTTGTCTGGGTGTTCTGGGTCTTCAAACCCTGGAGGTTGCATCACATAAACTTCTTCATCAATGGTGACATATAATAAGGCACTCTTAACATCCATTTGATATACTGTGAAGTCCATGAAGGAAGCATAAGCCAGAAACAATCTGATGGCTTCAATCCTGGCTACTAGAGCAAAGACCTCTTCATAATCAATATCTTCTTCCTGAGTATATCCCTGTGCTACCAGTCTTGCTTTGTTTTTGACTATAGTGTCCCTCTCATCCTTTTTGTTCTTGAGCACCCACTTTGTCCCAATGGGCCTTGCCTATTTTGGACAATCTACCAGAATCCATACTTCTTGGATGTCAAATTGTAAGAGTTCTTCTTGCATGGATTCAACCCAGCTTGGATCATTGAGAGCCTAAAAGATCTTCTTTGGCTCTTCTTGTGACAAAAAGGCAGTAAACAGACAGCATTTCATATTTTCATGGTTAAACTTCATAGTAATGTTGGCAATGAAGCTGTGTTCCTTTGCTGAATACCTTGTTTGTCTGGGAGTATCAAGATCACCTATGATCTAGAATTAGGGGTGATCTTTATTGATTCTGTAGGTAGTCTGCATGCTCATGATTACATCTGTTTCATCCTTTTCCAAATCAGGATCTATAGTACTATCTTGATTGGGAAATAAATCCTCAAAAGAGCTTCCAAATGATACTGCATGACTGAGGGATGGATGCTGGTGAGCTGAATGCAACTCTGAATAACTTGGACCTTCATTCCTAATTATTTTGCTTCCACTGCGAGATAAAGTGATTGGTGAAGATGAGGAAATGAGTGGGGATTCTCTTTCTTCATCATTTACAGCATTGACAACTGGTTCTTTAGCAGCAGGGGAAACATTTGGTCCAACAGGGGAATTGATTGTGGTAAAATACGACCTTTAGGAAAAGGTGCGTAAAAGCGGTAAGTATTAAGTGATGATTTAGGAAAATCAAGCACTAATGACCCTTGTGGTGTGAAAGTTCGTTTCCCAAGGAGGTATATGTGTGTGAAAAACTTGTTAAATGTTTGAGATTAATAATTGGTTTAGAAGGAGAGGAGAAAAGAAGATGACGAAGACGTGAAATTAATACTACGACGACAAAACGTAAAACCGTAAAAACTACAAAAATAAAAATTAATTCTAAAAATTACCAAAAATTCACCAAAAATCAAAATTAATAAACTAAGAGTTTATCAATGATCAAAACTTTTCAAACCTTTTAAATAATTAATTTTTCAATTTTTAAATGCTAATTAAAGCCCTAAAAATCAAATAAATTATCAAAAAGGCCAAATAAAGATTTTTCAATTGGTAAACCTCTAAAATGACCTAAAAAGATTAAAAACTATTTTTAGAAATTTTTAAACTAAGAAAAACTATTTAAATGATTTAAAAACTATTTAAACTTTAAATAATTATAAAAATTAATCTAAAAGTGATAAAATTATTCTAAGAGTTGCAAAAATCCTATTTTAATGTATTTAAGCTAAGAAAAATGTAAAAAGTTGAAAAATGTGAAATTTGAAAAATAATAATAAAATAATATTAAAATAATAATAAAAATCCAAAAATTATAAAAAATTCTAAAAACTTGCAAACTAGTTTATTTTAACCTAAATAATCAGAAAATGAAAGTGAAATGACCAGAATACCCCTATTGAGCCCTCAAATGGGCCAAAACCAAAAACAGTCCACTTAAATGGGCTTTTTAGCCCAAAAAGTCAAACCTGGCCCAATTGACTTGGAAAAGCCCAATCTGACTCAAAATTTGATTCTATACACAAAACTCTAAAGGCCCAAAAGCTGAAAGTGAGCTTATCACAGCTTATTATGCAAACAACTTATCCTTATTGGGCTTTTTAGCCCATTAAGCAATAAGCTAATGCCATAAGCTCTAATTTGACACACAACCTTCTTTTGGGATGCTTAAGAGATCTGTAAAAAGAAATTTTGAAAAAGCACTCTCAATAAGCTAGAAATAAGCAAAGTATTATTTCACTAAAAGACAAAATAGTCGTTTTTGAGAAATAAGGCACCTCAGGACTTGATTCAACTTGCAAAATGTCACACATGAACTCAATAAGCCAAAACAATCAACAAAATTCCAATAATCAAAACCAATAAGCCAGAATAAGCCAATAAGCACTTATGAAAAAGTCAATTAAGTTGGTTTTCTAGTCAAACCCTAAAGTCAACCCACCAAGTGCTCTAGTATGAACAAATGGGTCAAATAATGAGCACCTATTACAAAATCCAAGTTGTTGCTGGTTAAAATAAGCTATTATAGCTTATTGATAAGCTGAAACCCAATTAACACTAGCAGTGGCAACTTTCAATAGGAACTGGTTCCCACTGCTTTGACTATTTGACCAAGCTTTTTAGAGAGATTTAGTTGGATTCAATTGGAAACAAGGGCACCCTTGTGATCAGTGAATCACAAGGAGTCAATAGCAACAAGAAAATCCAAATATGGTTCACACAATAAGCCAGAAATGATCAAACAGTCACCAGATGATGCACAGACATGGAAAATAAGCAGTAATGCACAAATAAGCAGATTAAGCCTGAATAAGCCAACCAAACTCAGCAGGATGCATACACAAGCTATATAAACTATGAATAAGCACAAATAAACTTATATCAAACACTAAATCAAAGTAAATAGCAAGATCAAAGCAGATGAATGTTACTGATGAACAAGGTGCATATGCAGAAACCTTTTGCTGATCTAATTGACCACATATCCAAATTCAAGCACTCAAATCTCTTTCCCTGGTGTATTTAACCTAGATTTAACACTTGTTAGCCCTAGTCTATGATTAGATCTAGGTGTTCTCAAAATCCTAGCCAATTTTACCAAGTAAACAAGATTTTATACCTTTTTTATGAATCTAGGTGTTTCAAACCCCAAAATATGCAGCAATATGACCAAGTATATCAGATAAGCATGTAACAACAGATAACAACACAATCCAACCACTTATCAATACACAAATCCAAATTATGCAGTTGACCCAAACACCCCTTAAAAACCTTTTTTCAAAGGATTATCCAGTTTCAAACCACAAATCAAACTAACAACACCTCATAAACATCAAACAACTCCAAATGAACAATAATCAACATTCAAATCACAGATTTACCAACTATCATGCAAGAATCACCAAAATAAGAAAAATAAGAGAGAAATGAAAAGGGAAGAAGGTGCAAACCTCCAAGACCTACATCCAGGCCCTGGATTGTTTGAGCTTAGGTACTAGCAGAACAAGTACCAGCTTCCGATGCTGCTAAGAAGAACAAACCAACAAGTGAGATCAAAATAAACAAGACTTTCTGATTTTTGAGACCCAAGCTTTATCACTTAAAACCTTGCCTCAAAACCTTCAAACATGTAAATGGAACTTAGAATCAGGCTATTCTAACACCAACTTTTAACAAAATATAAAAGAGATTTCTCAAAATTCAGAAAATCAAATTTTATTAATTTAAAAAGGAATTACAAAGATTAATAGCCTAAAACTGGAACAAAGCTCTCTCACATGTTGAGGAGTCTTTATATAGGAAAATGCCAAGGTTAGCACTATTCACAAACCCTAGAAGTGAAATTCCTATTCTATCCTTGAGCCTTCTAGACGTTTTCTTGGTGTGAGCTGTCCAAAGTGATCCTAGATGTTCATTTTAGCTTTGGAATGAAGCAAGGACTCTTAGCTGTTGATTTTGCCACGTTGGATTACTTAGAGGTGAAGTTGTCATGTGATTGGTTAAACGGGAATTGGGGGTGGGGTCCATAGTGAGTGGGATTAAGGGTTTTAAGGTTGTGATGTGTTTCTGCACATGTGAATCAAGTGTGCAAAGGTAATTGAAAATTACCCCATGTTTAAGTGGAGTAAATTCTGGGTGGTGAAAAAGGTAAACAGTGGTGCATTTGATCCGAAATTGGGGGAGAAAAGGT
Organism: Glebionis coronaria; assembly: GCA_025667525.1. NCBI lineage: Eukaryota > Viridiplantae > Streptophyta > Magnoliopsida > Asterales > Asteraceae > Glebionis > Glebionis coronaria. The sequence continues at coordinate 364,782,004 of CM046882.1, read as the reverse complement.
GTTTGGCGCATTTTTGGGTTTGAAAGTTTCACTTGCTCACTTTTGGCCCTTGTGTTTTGGTAGAACATGTAAATCAAGTTTTCAGCCAACAAAAACAAATTCCCTTTGTTAGCAACTTTCATAACTTTACATTTTTGGCACCAAACTTTGGAAAAAGGGTTATAAGGGTAGTTTTTGCCATTTTTGGATAATTCAAGGGCTGATCTTGGACATTGTTGATCTTCAAAGGTCTTCAATATAACTTTAACTCCATGAGGGACCATATTTGGCAATTTAGAATTGTTGAGGGACTAAACTTGCCATTTCTTCAAAGGCGAAGGACCATTTGTGTAATTTTGACAAACTTAAGGGACCAAACTTGTAATTATCAATACACAAGGGTTTTAAGTGTCATTTCTTCATTCATTGAGGACCAATCTTGCATGTCTTCAAGTCTTCAAGGGTATTTGTTGGATAAATCATGAACTAGGGCCCGGTTCTTTGTACGGCTTTGTTTCTCGTGTCCGTTTTTCCTTGTTTCTTGTGATCTTTTGTCTTTTTCACGATATCCATACCTAAAATACACAAGGAAACAAACACAAACATATATATGGTATTTTATGACATTTTTATGCATTTAAAGCCCGAAAAGAACGATGAGATCATGTATAAATGCCATCTCATCACTCCCCCATACTAATCCATTGCCGTGCCCTCACGCAATGCTAGAATAAAGTATCTAAGCATCACCAAAGTTCAATTTTATTAACCTTTATTGAAGAGTAAAAGACTTGCAACATACTACGAAGATGTGTAAAGACATAATGTATGATTTTCATCACGTATGTGACTTTTAGGTCAAAGAATAGAAACAAGTAAATGTCCCTTAGAGTAAAATTCGTCATCCTTGATTGTCATACATTCCATGCTAAGTGCAAAAACGAGATCATTGTTGGTACAAGTCACAATGCTAACACTACTCATACGTCCAAATTGTGTAATACTTTTTCTCCCCGCAATCCTAGTTATTAAAAAGGAAATGGGTTACTAGCATTTTTTTAACTATTTGTCATGGATCACAAGTGATTAATATTGACTTATTTGAGTAGTATTAGTCCGAAAGCAAAGTAGCACGATTTAATCGATAGTTAGCCGAAGGACAAAATCTTTTAAAACGACTTCTCGTGTATCTCCTTAAGTTCATATCTTGGCATAACTCGTTTCACGATTTGAGACCTTTCTCGGACCAATATTTGGCATGTACTTAATACTTAAAATCTTGGGAAGACGTTCTTGAAATTATGGTCTTCTCTTCATATATTTGGAATTTCTTCACTTGACGTTTTTGAGAGATTCTTCATATTTGGACCACGACTTCATCATTTTTCTTCAATCATTATTTTGGACTTTGATATACAACGACCCGCCTCCTTTTCGGACTTCGATATATTTATCCTCATACCTTGTAAGGGTCTTTTTGGATAGACTTTCTCCATGATCTTTAGGGGAGTAATTTCTTTTCGTTGTGTGTCTCGATCCTTCATATTGATTTAGGAATAACGATACTTCACATCATCTAGGATCTTTAGCAACAAAATAGGGCTCATCATGCCTTGTTAGGGCCTTTTTGGATGATTGCCAATCTTCGTGTCCCGCTTCAATAAGTTATGCCTTGGCTATGAACTCTATTCAACCCCGAGCAACTTTTAAACGATCTTGCGCTAGAGGCCAAGTAACCTTTCAAATCGTACGACCTTACTTATTGCAATTATTATTATTCCTAATGCATTGATCTTATGGGAAGAAAAAGCCACAATTAAAAACATATGAGTTTTTGAAAGAATACTTTCATGTTCTACGTTTAGCATGATCACTTGTCTAACTCTATCATCTCTCGTTCTTCACTATATAAAGACCTCTAATTAAAGAGACTCGTGAATACTTAGCCATGCAAGTCAAAATTAAGCCAAATTTGGATTAGCTTTCATTAAGACTATATCAAATCAAAGTTTTGGGTTTTCAAGCCACCTATAGGATCTTGCACTTTCTTGGACTTTTTCAAGTTTAGAGAATGCATTTTATAGTTCCCTTGATAAGTGACTTTCTAGGATCAATTATAGGAACTTGCGAAAAGTTCTTGTTCTTAACCCGAATGAGCTAAGACTTTCGCGTTTTAAAGCTCCCTATATAAAAGTCTAGCAAAACTTGAATTGAGCGGGTTAAGGAATGTAAATGGCTCCAAATGCCCATCAAGTCAAAAATTAGCTCTTATTCTACCCATCGGAAAATATACATTCGTGTCTTAAAAACACTTATGAAAACTAAGAAAATTTTTAAAATTTGGCCATTTTTAGCCTTATTAGCAACAAAACAAAACATTGAAAATTGGAAAGCGTGAGGGCGTAGCAAAGCAAGTACCTATTCACCCCCATACTAAAAGTAAACATTGTCCTCAATCTTTCGAGTCTAAAGGTGAAGCACCCCCATACTAGAGACGAAGAATCGAATGCTTAGGATCTAGCATGGAAAGGGTGATCAACAATATATCTAAAGTCGTTTATTAAGTATACTAAAAGATAATTGTTAGAACAATATAGGATATGTCAATGGATTCGTGAAAAACTTCTTCAAGCAAACGATGGAGGCTCACGTAAACGAACACGAGAGTCTTCAATCGTAGATGATGATGATGATCTAGATAACACAATCACAAACAACCACGAGACAACGAGTTTGAAGGGTACAAGTCCCCTTATTAGTGAATAGTAAGCATAAAAGATAAGCATGGGATCTCCCCCACGAGGCACCTCGTTTTTGATTAGCGAGTCATGAGCTCGACTCGATCCCCTCAATGCTAATTATCATTGGGGAAGGTGACTTGGTCGAGGGCAACCATTGAAGGAATTTCCCCACCAAAGTAGTGCTTAAGCCTATGTCCATTCACCTTGAAATTAGGACCATCATCTTGAGCTAGCTCGATGGTCCCATAAGGAAACACTTGTGTAATGGTGAACGGACCCGACCAACGAGATTTCAATTTCCCGGAAAATATTTTAAGTCGAGAGTTAAAAAGTAACACTTGATCACCAACGTTAAAAACCCGGTTTTTAAGCTTTGAATCATGAAACTTTTTAGTCTTTTCTTTAAAAATCAATGAATTTTCATAAGCATTGTCTCTTAATTCATCCAATTCATTCAATTGTATTTTCCGGTGATCTCCCGCGGTCTTCAAGTCAAAGTTTGCAAGCTTAAGGGCCCAATATGCCTTGTGCTCCAATTCAATGGGCAAATGACAATTCTTCCCATAGACTAACTTATAAGGAGTGCAACCGATAGGTGTCTTATAAGCGGTCCTAAAGGCCCATAAAGCGTCATCGAGTTTGTCGGACCATGAAGCACGGTTTTCTCCAATCGACCTTTCTAAAATCCTCTTCAAAGCTCGGTTTGAAACCTCGACTTGCCCACTCGTTTGCGGGTGATAAGCCGTAGAAAGACGATGAGTAACTCCATATTTCCTTAAGACCTTCTCGAATTGGTCATTACAAAAATGGGTTCCACGATCGCTTATAATAGCACGAGGGGTTCCGAAACGAGAGAATAGTTGCTTCAAAAACTTTACTACCACACGAGCATCATTAGTAGGCAAAGCCTTAGCTTCCACCCACTTAGAAAGGTAGTCCACCGCGACGAGGATATACTTGTTGCCATGAGACGATGGGAACGGTCCCATAAAGTCTATTCCCCATATGTCGAAAATCTCACACACTTGAATTATGTTTTGCGGCATTTCATCACGTTGAGACGATTTTCCTTGACGTTGGCACGAATCACACGACTTCACAAGTGCGTGTGCATCACGATAGATAGAAGGACAAAAGAAGCCGGCATCGAACACTTTCTTAGCCGTGAGATTAGCACCATGGTGACCACCCGTGGGTCCCTCATGACAAGCTCTAAGGATATTAGAAGCTTTGGCACCAAACACACAACGTCGAACGCGTTGATCCGCACAAACCCGAAAAAGACAAGGGTCGTTCCAAAAATAGAACTTGACGTCACGAAAGAATTTTCGCTTTTGTTGTGTCGTCATACCCTTGATTATGAAATTGCCCGCATGGTAATTTGCAATGTCGACAAACCATGGGGTGGTGTCTTTATAATTCACTACACCGAGAGTCTCGAGAGGAAATTTTTCGGTGATTTCCTTGTTCTTGAAAACATCTTTGTGAGGATCTTCTAGACGAGAGAGATGATCGGCCGCTAGATTCTCGGCTCCTTTTTTGTCAAGCACGGTGACATCAAATTCTTGGAGGAGGAGCATCCAACGAAGCAATCTCGGCTTAGCATCTTGCTTAGCTAAGAGATACTTGATAGCCGAATGGTCGGTATACACGATGCTTTTAGTTAAGACGAGATAAGGTCGGAATTTCTCAAAAGCATAGACCACAGCAAGGAATTCCTTTTCCGTTGTGGTGTACTTTAATTGAGCCTCGGTCATCGTCTTACTAGCATAGTGGATAGGACGGAAATGTTTGTCATAACGTTTCCCTAAGACGGCCCCTATAGCATAATCACTTGCATCGCACATGATTTCAAAGGGAAATTCCCAATTAGGAGCAACAAGAATGGGAGCTTCGGTAAGTTTGCTTTTGAGAGTTTCGAAAGCTCTAACACAATCCTCATTGAAATTAAAAGGAGCATCCTTCTCGAGAAGGTGTGTCATAGGTCGACAGATTTTCGAAAATTCCTTGATGAAACGACGATAAAAGCCCGCGTGGCCTAGGAAACTCCTAACTCCCTTAACGGTTTTGGGATGAGGTAACTTGGCGATGACGTCTACCTTAGCTTTATCGACCTCAATCCCCGCTTTCGACACCTTATGTCCCAAGACGATTCCTTGTTGACATTTTTCCCAATTAAGCACAAGATTGGTTTCTTCACAACATTTTAACATTTGCTCGAGATTAGATAAACACGACGTGAACGAATTGCCAAACACCGAGAAGTCATCCATAAACACTTCCATCGACTTCTCGATCATATCGTGAAAAATCGCCATCATACACCGTTGAAACGTACCCGGTGCATTACAAAGTCCGAAAGGCATCCTACGATAAGCGAACGTTCCATAAGGACACGTAAAAGTAGTCTTCTCTTGATCACGAGGGTCGATAGGGATTTGAAAGTAACCGGAAAAACCATCTTAAAATCAATAGAAATCATTTCCCGCGAGTCGCTCCAACATTTGATCCATGAAGGGCAAAGGAAAGTGGTCTTTACGAGTGGCGTCATTTAACTTTCGGTAGTCAATACACACCCTCCAACCGGTCACAACACAATTGGGAATTAACTCGTTGTTTTCATTAGGCACAATGGTCATTCCTCCCTTTTTAGGGACACAATGGATTGGGCTCACCCATGGGCTATCGGAGATAGGATAAATCATTCCCGCGTCAAGGAGTTTCAACACTTCCTTTTTAATGACATCATGAATTTTGGGATTCACCCTTCTTTGACTTTGAATTGCGGGTTTGTAGTCCTCCTCTATTAAAATCTTGTGAGTACAAAATTTTGGGTCAATACCCTTAATGTCGGAAATTTTCCACGCAATTGCCCCTTTATGAGCTTTAAGAACTTTCAAGAGCTCGGTTTTTTCATCATTAGCAAGACATCTTGCAATAATAACCGGCAACTTGTCATCACCTTCCAAGAATGCATATTCAAGGTGAGAAGGAAGATCTTTCAATTCAAGGATAGGTGGTTCCTCGATTGAAGATTTTGGTTCAACACTCATAACTTCCATCGGCGGAAGAAATGGTGGAATAGAAGTATCATCACTAATCAACACCTCATCTTCATTGTCGATTTCATTTGATGTTAAACCGCCTCCTTGGAATGGAGTGAGATTTGGTGTGGAATTAGCAAGAATTGGATCCAAAATAGTGGGATTGCCACTTGACGAGCTATCGGAAAAACCTAACACTTCTTGTGAAAACTCATCGCAAACCACATCAACGATGTCAATGTGATTGATGGTAGCGATTGCATAAACATGAGAAGGTTTCGAGTTTTGAGTAGCGTTTATAACAAGTTCCTCTTCGTTGAATCTCAAAGTGATAGTTCTTGCATGAACGTCGATAAGCGATCTCGAGGTGTCTAAAAATGAACGACCTAAAATTAGAGGAACTTGAGGATCCGCGGGGATGTCAACTACTATAAAATCAACGGGATAGTAAAACTTCCCCACTTTCACGAAAACATCTTCGGCTACTCCACATGCTAAAATCGTAGAATGATCGGCCACCTCGATAGACATGTTCGAAGGAATAAGAGCCGGAAGCGAAAGCGATTTCCAAATGGAAAATGGCATCAAATTAATTTCTCACACCAAGATCGGCCAAGGCGAGGCATTCTTTCATATCATGTATGTCACAAGGAATGAGAAACTTTCCGGGGTCACCAACTTTTTCTGGTATGCGGTTAAGATAAACCGAAGAACAATTAGCAAGCTTTGAAAGCTTTTCCTTATCGCTCATCATACTTTTAAAACTGGAAGCGAAACGAGGCATATACAACAACGCGTCGGCTAAACTCACATCAAAATGCACTTGTTGAAACATTTTTATAAAAAGCTCGATTTGTTGTTTGTTACGTTCTTGCAATTTCTCTTTGTTTCGTCTCGAAGGGTAAGGTAAGGGTGGTGTGGGTTGGACATTAGGCAACGGCCTTGGAATCTCGGGTTCCACAATTGGTATTGGTTCAACCGTAGGTGTGGTATGAGCGGTACTTCGTGGGATTGTAATGTGCTCCTTTTCGACCATCACCTCGGGTTCTTTCTCGATTTTCTTCTCCGTAGAAGTACTTGGACGAGAGATTGGTTCCTTGAAAGTTTTACCACTTCGTGTAGTAATAACCTTCATTTCTCCCTTCGGGTTTGCAATGGTATCACTAGGAAGACCACCCGAGGAAGAGGGTTTACACATGATTGCTTCAAACATTTTAGCCATTCGGTCCTCAAATTTTGATTGCCTAGCATCCGCTTTTAACAACTCTTGCTTAATCTCATGTTGTCCTAATTCCATCTTTTGTTGATTTTGTTGAAGACGTTGGACATTTCCTTCCATTTTATTTGCATGAGTTTTAAGTTCATTAGCAAGTTCGTTTTTAAGCTCGTTTTTCAACTCGGATCTTAAGCTAATCATCTCACGTTGCATGTTATCAAATTTAGCATCATTTGCTTTAGCATAATCCAAAAATTCTCCTTGAAGATTTTTAGTGTGAGCATTTTGTAAACCTTGTGTAGTGTTTTGAAAATCACGGTTTTGGTTTTGATTAGTGACTTGTCCATTCCCACTTTGATAATTCCCCTTGTTGTAGTTACGTGAATTGCCTTGGTAATTACCACATAGGTTGTTGTTTCGATAGTTATTAGCATTTTGATTTGGTGGAGATTGATTTGGGCGGGAACCTTGACCGTTTTGTTTGTAAGTTCCCGTTGCTACATAAGCACTCGAAGTGTTACCATCCACGGTAATGCACTCGGAAAGATCATGAGCTCCACCACAAGACAAACAACTCTTAGCAACCGCTTTAACCGAAGCGGAATTTGAAGCTTCTTAAGCTTTCCAATGAGACATAAGATTAGCAAATCTATCAAAAAACCGATTTTCCTCATTAGCTTCATCATGTAAGGCATTAATGCTACGAGACGATGACGACGATGACGAACCCAAATTGGCAACACTCGGTGTGTTACGAGGGCTATAAACCTTAGATCTATTCTCGATAATCTTTAAAGCTTCATCGGTCGTTTTGCACAAAAAATTACCACCCGCTGCGGCATTCAAGTAATCTCGTTCATGATCATTAAGCCCATTATAAAAAGTATCAATTTGATGCAATTCCGAAAAATCATGGTGTGGACATTCATGTAACATTTCTTTAAAGCGTTCCCATGCCATTGAAAAACTTTTATTATTTCTTTGCACAAGTCGTGAAATCTCATTTTTCAAATGTGTTGTTTTAGATGGTGGAAAAAACTTGTTCACAAACTTAGAAACGAGATCACCCCATGTCAAAATTGAATTTGGCGGTTCTTTCTCAAGCCAAATTTTAGCGGGTCCATCTAACTATTTAAAATGATTTAAAAACTATTTAAACTTTAAATAATTATAAAAATTAATATAAAAGTGATAAAATTATTCTAAAAGTTGCAAAAATCCTATTTTAATGTATTTAAGCTAAGAAAAATGTAAAAAGTTGAAAAATGTGAAATTTGAAAGATAATAATAAAATAATATTAAAATAATAATAAAAATCCAAAAATTATAAAAAATTCTAAAAACTTGCAAACTAGTTTATTTTAACCTAAATAATCAGAAAATGAAAGTGAAATGACCAGAATACCCCTATTGGGCCCTCAAATAGGCCAAAACCAAAAACAGTCAACTTAAATAGGCTTTTTAGCCCAAAAAGTCAAACCTGGCCCAATTGACTTGGAAAAGCCCAATCTGACTCAAAATTTGATTCTAAACACAAAACTCTAAAGGCCCAAAAGCTGAAAGTGAGCTTATCACAGCTTATTATGCAAACAGCTTATCCTTATTGGGCTTTTTAGCCCATTAAGCAATAAGCTAATGCCATAAGCTCTAATTTGACACACAACCTTCTTTTGGGATGCTTAAGAGATCTGTAAAAAGAAATTTTGAAAAAGCACACTCAATAAGCCAGAAATAAGCAAAGTATTATTTCACTAAAAGACAAAATAGTCGTTTTTGAGAAATAAGGCACCTCAGGACTTGATTCAACTTGCAAAATGTCACAAATTAACTCAATAAGCCAAAAAAATTAACAAAATTCCAGTAAGCAAAACCAATAAGCCAGAATAAGCCAATAAGCACTTATGAAAAAGTCAATTAAGTTGGTTTTCTAGTCAAACCCTAAAGTCAACCCACCAAATGCTCCAGTATGAACAAATGGGTCAAATAATGAGAACCTATTACAAAATCCAAGTTGTTGTTGGTTAAAATAAGCTATTATAACTTATTGATAAGCTGAAACCCAATTAACACTAGCAGTGGCAACTTTTAGTAGGAATTGGTTCCCACTGCTTTGACTATTTGACCAAGCTTTTTAGAGAGATTTAGTTGGATTCAATTGGAAACAAGGGCACCCTTGTGATCAGTGAATCACAAGGAGTCAATAGCAACAAGAAAATCCAAATATGGTGCACACAATAAGCCATAAATGATCAAACATTCACCAGATGATGCACAGACATGGAAAATAAGCAGTAATGCACAAATAAGCAGATTAAGCCTGAATAAGCCAACCAAACTCATCAGGATGCACACACAAGCTATATAAACTATGAATAAGCACAAATAAACTTATATCAAACACTGAATCAAAGTAAATAACAAGATCAAAGCATATGAATGTTACTGATGAACAAGGTCATATGCAGAAACCTTTTGCTGATCTGATTGACCACAGATCCAAATTCAAGCACTCAAATCTCTTTCCCTGGTGTATTTAACCTAGATTTAACACTTGTTAGCCCTAGTCTATGATTAGATCTAGGTGTCCTCAAAATCCTAGCCAATTTTACCAAGTAAACAAGATTTTATACCTTTTTTATGAATCTAGGTGTTTCAAACCCCAAAATATGCAGCAATATGACCAAGTATATCAGATAAGCATGTAACAACAGATAACAGCACAATCCAACCACTTATCAATACACAAATCCAAATTATGCAGTTGACCCAAACACCCCTTAAAAACCTTTTTTCAAAGGATTATCCAGTTTCAAACCACAAATCAAACTAACAACACCTCATAAACATTAAACAACTCCAAATGAACAATAATCAACATTCAAATCACAGATTTACCAACTATCATGCAATAATCACCAAAATCAGAAAAATAAGAGAGAAAATGAAAAGGGAAGAAGGTGCAAACCTCTAAGACCTACATCCAGGCCTTGGATTGTTTGAGCTTAGGTACTAGCAGAACAAGTACCAGCTTCCAATGCTGCTAAGAAGAACAAACCAACAAGTGAGATCAAAATAAACAAGACTTTCTGATTTTTGAGACCCAAGCTTTATCACTTAAAACCTTGCCTCAAAAACCTTCAAACATGTAAATGGAACTCAGAATCAGGCTATTCTAACACCAACTTTTAACAAAATATAAAAGAGATTTCTCAAAATTCAGAAAATCAAATTTTATTAATTTAAAAAGGAATTACAAAGATTAATAGCCTAAAACTGGAACAAAGCTCTCTCACAGGTTGATGAGTCTTTATATAGGCAAATGCCAAGGCTAGCACTATTCACAAACCCTAGAAGTGAAATTCCTATTCTATCCTTGAGCCTTCTAGACGTTTTCTTGGTGTGAGCTGTCCAAAGTGATCCTGGATGTTCATTTTAGCTTTGGAATGAAGCAAGGACTCTTAGCTGTTGATTTTGCCACGTTGGATTACTTGGAGGTAAAGTTGTCATGTGATTGGTTAAACGGGAATTGGGGGTGGGGTCCATAGTGAGTGGGATTAAGGGTTTTAAGGTTGGGATGTGTTTCTGCACATGTGAATCAAGTGTGTGCAAAGGTAATTGAAAATTACCCCATGTTTAAGTGGAGTAAATTCTGGGTGGTGAAAAAGGTAAACAGTGGTGCATTTGATCCGAAATTGTGGGAGAAAAGGTGTTTGGCGCATTTTTGGGTTTGAAAGTTTCACTTGCTCACTTTTGGCCCTTGTGTTTTGGTAGAACATGTAAATCAAGTTTTCAGCTAACAAAAACGAATTCCCTTTGTTAGCAACTTTCATAACTTTACATTTTTGGCACCAAACTTTGGAAAAAGGGTTATAAGGGTAGTTTTTGCCATTTTTGGATAATTCAAGGGCTGATCTTGGACATTGTTGATCTTCAAAGGTCTTCAATATAACTTTAACTCCATGAGGGACCATATTTGGCAATTTAGAATTGTTGAGGGACTAAACTTGCCATTTCTTCAAAGTTGAAGGACCATTTGTGTAATTTTGACAAACTTAAGGGACCAAACTTGTAATTATCAATATACAAAGGTTTTAAGTGTCATTTCTTCATTCATTGAGGATCAATCTTGCATATCTTGAAGTCTTCAAGGGTATTTGTTGGATAAATCATGAACTAGGGCCCGGTTCTTTGTACGGCTTTGTTTCTCGTGTCCGTTTTTCCTTGTTTCTTGTGATCTTTTGTCTTTTTCACGATATCCATACCTAAAATACACAAGGAAACAAACACAAGCATATATATGGTATTTTATGACATTTTTATGCATTTAAAGCCCGAAAAGAACGATGAGATCATGTATAAATGCCATCTCATCACTCCCCCATACTAAGCCATTGCCGTGCCCTCACGCAATGCTAGAATAAAGTATCTAAGAATCACCAAAGTTCAAATTTATTAACCTTTATTGAAGAGTAAAAGACTTGCAACATACTACGAAGATGTGTAAAGACATAATGTATGATTTTCATCACGTATGTGACTTTTAGGGTCAAAGAATAGAAACAAGTAAATGTACCTTAGAGTAAACTTCGTCATCCTTGATTGTCATACATTCCATGCTAAGTGCAAAAACGAGATCATTGTTGGTACAAGTCACAATGCTAACACTACTCATACGTCCAAATTGTGTAATACTTTTTCTCCCCGCAATCCTAGTTATTAAAAAAGGAAATGGGTTACTAGCATTTTTTTAACTATTTGTCATGGATCACAAGTGATTCATATTGACTTATTTGAGTAGTTATTAGTCCAAAAGCAAAGTAGCACGATTTAATGGATAGTTAGCCGAAGGACAAAATCTTTTAAAACGGCTTCTCGTGTATCTCCTTAAGTTCATATCTTGGCATAACTCGTTTCACGATTTGAGACCTTTCTCGGACCGATATTTGGCATGTACTTCATACTTCAAATCTTGGGAAGACGTTCTTGAAATTATGGTCTTCTCTTCATATATTTGGAATTTCTTCACTTGACGTTTTTGAGAGATTCTTCATATTTGGACCACGACTTCATCATTTTTCTTCAATCATTATTTTGGACTTTGATATACAACGATCCGCCTCCTTTTCGGACTTGGATATATTTATCCTCATACCTTGTAAGGGTCTTTTTGGATAGACTTTCTCCATGATCTTTAGGGGAGTAATTGCTTTTCGTCGTGTGTCTCGATCCTTCATATTGATTTAGGAATAACGATACTTCACATCATCTAGGATCTTTAGCAACAAAATAGGGCTCCTCATGCCTTGTTAGGGCCTTTTTGGATGATTGCCAATCTTCGCGTCCCGCTTCAATAAGTTATGCCTTGGCTATGAACTCTATTCAACCCTGAGCAACTTTTAAACGATCTTGCGCTAGAGGCTAAGTAACCTTTCAAATCGTACGACCTTACTTATTGCAATTATTATTATTACTAATGCATTGATCTTATGGGAAGAAAAAGCCTCAATTAAAAACATATGAGTTTTTGAAAGAACACTTTCATGTTCTACGTTTAGCATGATCACTTGTCTAACTCTATCATCTCTCGTTCTTCACTATATAAAGACCTCTAATTAAAGAGACTCGTGAATACTTAGCCATGCAAGTCAAAATTAAGCCAAATTTGGATTAGCTTTCATTAAGACTATATCAAATCAAAGTTTTAGGTTTTCAAGCCACCTATAGGATCTTGCACTTTCTTGGACTTTTTCAAGTTTAGAGAATGCATTTATAGTTCCCTTGATAAGTGACTTTCTAGGATCAATTATAGGAACTTGCGAAAAGTTCTTGTTCTTAACCCGAATGAGCTAAGACTTTCGCGTTTTAAAGCTCCCTATATAAAAGTCTAGTAAAACTTGAATTGAGCGGGTTAAGGAATGTAAATGGCTCCAAATGCCCATCAAGTCAAAAATTAGCTCTTATTATACCCATCGGAAAATATACATTCGTATCTTAAAAACACTTATGAAAACTAAGAAATTTTTTAAAATTTGGCCATTTTTAGCCTTATTAGCAACAAAACAAAACATTGAAAATTGGAAAGCGTGAGGGCGTAACAAAGCAAGTACCTATGCACCCCCCCATACTAAAAGTAAACATTGTCCTCAATGTTTCGAGTCTAAAGTTGGAGCACCCCCATACTAGAGACGAAGAATCGAATGCTTAGGATCTAGCATGGAAAGGGTGATCAACAATATATCTAAAGCCGTTTATTAAGTATGCTAAAAGATAATTGTTAGAACAATATAGGATATGTCAATGGATTCGTGAAAAACTTCTTCAAGCTAACGATGGAGGCTCACGTAAACGAACACGAGAGTCTTCAATCGTAGATGATGATGATGATCTAGATAACACAATCACAAACAACCACGAGACAACGAGTTTGAAGGGTACAAGTCTCCTTATTAGTGAATAGTAAGCATAAAAGATAAGCATGGGATCTCCCCCACGAGGCACCTCGTTTCTGATTACCGAGTCATGAGCTCGACTCGATCCCCTCAATGCTAATTATCATTGGGGAAGGTGACTTGGTCGAGGGCAACCATTGAAGTAATTTCCCCACTAAAGTAGTGCTTAAGCCTATGTCCATTCACCTTGAAATTAGGACCATCATCTTGAGCTAGCTCGATGGTCCCATAAGGAAACACTTGTGTAATGGTGAACGGACCCGACCAACGAGATTTCAATTTCCCGGAAAATATTTTAAGTCGAGAGTTAAAAAGTAACACTTGATCACCAACGTTAAAAACCCGGTTTTTAATCTTTGAATCATGAAACTTTTTAGTCTTTTCTTTAAAAATCAATGAATTTTCATAAGCATTGTCTCTTAATTCATCCAGTTCTTTCAATTGTATTTTTCGGTGATCTCCCGCGGTCTTCAAGTCAAAGTTTGCAAGCTTAAGGGCCCAATATGCCTTGTGCTCCAATTCAATGGGAAAATGACCATTCTTCCCATAGACTAACTTATAAGGAGTGCAACCGATAGGTGTCTTATAAGCGGTCCTAAAGGCCCATAAAGCGTCATCGAGTTTGTCGGACCATGAAGCACGGTTTTCTCCAATCGACCTTTCTAAAATCCTCTTCAAAGCTCGGTTCGAAACCTTGACTTGCCCACTCGTTTGCGGGTGATAAGCCGTAGAAAGACGATGAGTAACTCCATATTTCCTTAAGACCTTCTCGAATTGGTCATTACAAAAATGGGTTCCACGATCGCTTATAATAGCACGAGGGGTTCCGAACCGAGAGAATAGTTGCTTCAAAAACTTTACTACCACACGAGCATCATTAGTAGGCAAAGCCTTAGCTTCCACCCACTTAGAAAGGTAGTCCACCGCGACGAGGATATACTTGTTGCCATGAGACGATGGGAACGGTCCCATAAAGTCTATTCCCCATATGTCGAAAATCTCACACACTTGAATTATGTTTTGCGGCATTTCATCACGTTGAGATGATTTTCCTTGACGTTGGCACGAATCACACGACTTCACAAGTGCGTGTGCATCATGATAGATAGAAGGCCAAAAGAAGCCAACATCGAACACTTTCTTAGCCGTGAGATTAGCACCATGGTGACCACCCGTGGGTCCCTCATGACAAGCTCTAAGGATATTAGAAGCTTCGGCACCAAACACACAACGTCGAACGAGTTGATCCGCACAAACCCCAAAGAGATAAGGGTCGTTCCAAAAATAGAACTTGACGTCACGCATGGTGATTTGCAATGTCAGCAAACCATGGGGTGGTGTCTTTACAAATCACTACACCGAGAGTCTCGAGAGGAAATGTTTCGGTGACTTCCTTGTTCTCGAAAACATCTTTGTGAGGATCTTCTAGACGAGAGAGATGATCGGCCGCTAGATTCTCGGCTCCTTTTTTGTCAAGCACGGTGACATCAAATTCTTGGAGGAGGAGCATCCAACGAAGCAATCTCGGCTTAGCATCTTGCTTAGCTAAGAGATACTTGATAGCCGAATGGTCGGTATACACGATGCTTTTAGTTAAGACGAGATAAGGTCGGAATTTCTCAAAAGCATAGACCACGGCAAGGAATTCCTTTTCCGTTGTGGTGTACTTTAATTGAGCCTCAGTCATCGTCTTACTAGCATAGTGGATAGGACGGAAATGTTTGTCATAACGTTGCCCTAAGACGGCCCCTATAGCATAATCACTTGCATCGCACATGATTTCAAAGGGCAATTCCCAATTAGGAGCAACAAGAATGGGAGCTTCGGTAAGTTTCCTTTTGAGAGTTTCGAAAGCTCTAACACAATCCTCATTGAATTTAAAAGGAGCATCCTTCTCGAGAAGGTGTGTCATAGGTCGACAGATTTTCGAAAAGTCCTTGATGAAACGACGATAAAAGCCCGCGTGGCCTAGGAAACTCCTAACTCCCTTAACGGTTTTGGGATGAGGTAACTTGGCGATGACGTCTACCTTAGCTTTATCGACCTCAATCCCCGATTTCGACACCTTATGTCCTAAGACGATTCCTTGTTTACACATAAAATGACATTTTTCCCAATTAAGCACAAGATTGGTTTCTTCACAAAGTTTTAACATTTGCTCGAGATTAGATAAACACGACGTGAACGAATTGCCAAACACCGAGAAGTCATCCATAAACACTTCCATAAACTTCTCGATCATATCGTGAAAAATCACCATCATACACCGTTGAAACGTACCCGGTGCATTACAAAGTCCGAAAGGCATCCTACGATAAGCGAACGTTCCATAAGGACACGTAAAAGTAGTCTTCTCTTGATCACGAGGGTCGATAGGGATTTGAAAGTAACCGAAAAAACCATTTAAAAAGCAATAGAATTCATTTCCCGCGAGTCGCTACAACATTTGATCCATGAAGGGCAAAGGAAAGTGGTCTTTACGAGTGACGTCATTTAACTTTCGGTAGTCAATACACACCCTCCAACCGGTCACAACACGATTGGGAATTAACTCGTTGTTTTCATTAGGCACAACGGTCATTCCTCCCTTTTAGGGACACAATGGATTGGGCTCACCCATGGGCTATCGGAGATAGGATAAATCATTCCCGCGTCAAGGAGTTTCAACACTTCCTTTTTAATAACATCGTGAATTTTGGGATTCACCCTTCTTTGACTTTGAATTGTGGGTTTGTAGTCCCCCTCCATTAAAATCTTGTGAGTACAAAATTTTGGGTCAATACCCTTAATGTCGGAAATTTTCCACGCAATTGCCCCTTTATGAGCTTTAAGAACTTTCAAGAGCTCGGTTTTTTCATCATTAGCAAGACCTCTTGCAATAATAACCGGCAACTTGTCATCACCTTCCAAGAATGCATATTCAAGGTGAGAAGGACGATCTTTCAATTCAAGGATAGGTGGTTCCTCGATTGAAGATTTTGGTTCAACACTCATAACTTCCATCGGCGGAAGAAATGGTGGAATAGAAGTATCATCACTAATCAACACCTCATCTTCATTGTCGATTTCATTTGATGTGAAACCGCCTCCTTGGAATGGAGTTAGATTTCGTGTGGAATTAGCAAGAATTGGATCCAAAATAGTGGGATTGCCACTTGACGAGCTATCGGAAAAACCTAACACTTCTTGTGAAAACTCATCGCAAACCACATCAACGATGTCAATGTGATTGATGGTAGCGATTGCATAAACATGAGAAGGTTTCGAGTTTTGATTAGCGTTTATAACAAGTTCCTCTTCGTTGAATCTCAAAGTGATAGTTCTTGCATGAACGTCGATAAGCGATCTCGAGGTGTATAAAAATGAACGACCTAAAATTAGAGGAACTTGAGGATCCGCGGGGATGTCAACTACTATAAAATCAACGGGATAGTAGAACTTCCCCACTTTCACGAAAACATCTTCGGCTACTCCACATGCTAAAATCGTAGAATGATCGGCCATCTCGATAGACATGTTCGAAGGAATAAGAGCCGGAAGCGAAAGCGATTTCCAAATGGAAAATGGCATCAAATTAATGCTCGCACCAAGATCGGCCAAGGCGAGGCATTCTTTCATATCTTGTATGTCACAAGGAATGATAAACTTTCCGGGGTCACCAACTTTTTCCGGTATGCGGTTAAGATAAACCGAAGAACAATTAGCAAGCTTTGAAAGCTTTTCCTTATCGCTCATCATACTTTTAAAAGTGGAAGCGAAACGAGGCATATACAACAACGCGTCGACTAAACTCACATCAAAATGCACTTGTTGAAACATTTTTATAAAAAGCTCGATTTGTTGTTTGTTACGTTCTTGCAATTTCTCTTTGTTTCGTCTCGAAGGGTAAGGTAAGGGTGGTGTGGGTTGGACATTAGGCAACGGCCTTGGAATCTCGGGTTCCACAATTGGTATTGGTTCAACCGTAGGTGTGGTTGATAGGTGTGTAAACACCCATCCTTTCTACCACTTAATTACAATAATAACCGGA
Organism: Glebionis coronaria; assembly: GCA_025667525.1. Lineage (NCBI taxonomy): Eukaryota > Viridiplantae > Streptophyta > Magnoliopsida > Asterales > Asteraceae > Glebionis > Glebionis coronaria. The sequence goes on along the minus strand of CM046882.1, from coordinate 364,764,545 downwards.
CCAAAACGTGTATTTTATATCTTTTACGTGGTTTGTGTTTTTGTTGTGATTTAGGACGAAAAGGTGAAAAGTGGAGAAAACACGGGCATTCACGGGCTTTTATTGAAGAAAAAGACGAAAGACGAAGTCAAGAAGTCAAGAGTGCAAAAAGAACGGAAGTCCAAGACCAATTCTGAAGATTTATCGAAGAAAAAGTCAAAAGACGGAAGTTTACTTAAAGCCGAAGAACTCAAGTCTAATTTATTGAAGAATTAAAAGACGAGTTCAAAAGAAATCCCGAGCCACAAGTCATTAGAGTCCAAGTTTAAAGAAGATTAGAAGGAAAAAGGACTAATGGTGCAATTAAAAGAAGATTAAAGAAGGAAGGACTTAATCTTGCAATTAAGAGTAAAGGAAGAAGGGGAGGAAGCTTCCTAATCCTCCCCTATATATAGATTAGGATGATAATTATTTTTCTTTGTTGGCTAAGTGTGACAATTAGTCTTCCATTTTATTTTCCTTGCACCTTTAATTCATGTCAATTTAAATATTTGTCAAATTTAAATACCTTGTCTTGCACCTTAAATTCCTTTAATTTCAAGTAAGTTTTCATTTAATTCTTGTCAATCTTTATTTTATCTTGTTAATCTCCTATCTACCTTTCTTGATCTTTGATTTTTATGTTTATGTTTGTGTTCATGTTCATGTTCTTATTTGATCAATTGGGTATTTGATTATTGTGGTTAAATTTGTTAGTTTTGTTGATTTAGATTGTTTGTTTATGATTATTGAATGCTTTGTTATTAGTTTAGTTTAATCGTTTGTTTGATTTTGGTTAAATTTGTGTTTAGATTCTTGTTACTGTGTTCCCTTGTTCTTCGGGGGTGTTTGTTGCTGTATCTGATCTTTACAGGTAAACTTCCGACTCAAGAGAAGGAGTTCTTTCATTCGGAACTTCAAAGTTCCGGATCAAAGGGCTTCATCCGGAAGAGTTCCAGATCAGCAAAAAGTTCCGAGCCAAGGAGTTCATTCGGAACTCAAGATCTTCCGAACGAAGTTCCAGACGAAATCTTCCGGATCAAGGACAAAGTTCCGAATCAATACCTCTTGTTCATTCGGAAGAGTTCCGAACAAAATTTCCGGATCAAGACTTCCGAACGAAAGTTCCGGATCAAGACTTCCGAACGAAAGTTCCGGATCAAGACTTCCGAACGAAGTTCCGGATCAAGAAGGTTCATTCGGAACTCAAGAAGTTCCGAGTCAAGAGTGTTTCATTCGGAAGAAGTTCCGGATCAAGAAGTTCCGGATCAACATCTTTTTGTTCATTCGGAACTTAAGAACTTCCGAACCAAGGGTTGACCAGAAAGTTCCGAATCAAGAGTTTCTGTCAGGTTCTTTTTAGTTTTTCTTTTTAAGTTCTGTCTTTTATTTTCAAGCTTTATTTTTCCCGCCTTTTATTTAGTTGCACTTTAAATTTTCCTTAGCTTTATTTTAAACTTGCCTTAGTTTAAGTTTTAGTTGCGATTTAAGATTGCCTTAGTTAGATTTAAGTTTGCGTCATTTACTTTAAGTGCCCTTTAATTCTCGTCTGGCTTTTAAATACTTGCCCATTATTTTAATTAGACTTAGATTTACTTTCAAGTCATTTACTTTAATTGTTTTGCACATTTATTTAAAAACAACCAAGAATATTCTTTTTCACCAAAAACAATAGAGTCATACTTTAAACCGGAAATCAATTCGTTAAGACTGGAACAACGAACTTTTCAACTAGCAAAATCTATTCATTAAAATGGCGCCGCTGCCGGCTCTTTTCGTAAAGATTAACGGTTTTCTGTGAGAGACGCGTTGCTTTTTGGGATCCGTTCACTTGTGAGCGTTATTTTTCTTGCACAAAAAATTCAAAAAACCATAAAAATTAAAAATTGTTAAAAATCCATAAAAATTAAAAATTTCAAAAATCCAAAAAGATTTTATCTTTATCGTGTATATATATTGCCTTTGTGTTTGGTTTTGTTTTCTTTTGCATTTTCAGGTGTATGCGTACTAGATCTTCTAATTATCAAGAGCCCGAGACTCAAGAAGATTTAGCTATGTCAGGTGTAAACAACAATAATCCACCGCACCCTAATAATAACAACAATGTTCTTCCACAGCCCGATCTTCGGACCATGGAGGAACTTTGTCAACCTACAATGTTTGGACGAGGAGGACCGATTGCGCCGATGCAAATCAACGCTCCTGAGTTTTCGTTGACGCACCACATGATTCAGCAAGTGCAAACTAACCCATTCCATGGATTGCCTGATGATGATGCCAACAAACACCTCGACAAGTTCATTACAATCACCCAAAGCATGAAGTTGGCTGGTGCCACAATGGATGAACTTCGCCTACAACTCTTTCCACATACTTTATTACATCATGCCGAGAAATGGTTTGATCGTCTCCCGAAGAATTCTATTCACACTTGGGATGACATGACTCAACGCTTTTTGTCGCGCTACTTTCCACCATCCATGGTCACGAGCCTTCGTAATCAAATCAGCGATTTCATGCAAGATCCTGATGAATATCTTTTTGATGCTTGGGAGCGATATAATGTCTTGATTGATCGTTGTCCAAACCACAACATGCTCCCTGTGACCTTAATAGACACTTTCTACAACGGTTTGACTTTTCGAGATCGTGATACGATTAATGCAGCCGCCGGTGGCACATTCATGAAAAGGAGACCCGAGGAGTGTAGAGAGTTAATTGAGAACATGACTACTCACCACAAAAACTGGGATTCCTCTGCTTCTTCAAGGAACAATCCGAGAGTCAATGTTTCCTCCACTTCAGCAAACCCTGATATGACCGAACTCACCCGTGTGCTGACTGAAATGAACAGAAGTATGCAACTCTTGGCTTCAAACCAACAACAACAAGTTAAAGATGTTGCTGCTCCTTGTGAAACATGCGGTGGTCCTCACTCATACACCGATTGTCCTTCGACACAAGGAAACCCGGAAAATGTGTATGCTGCTTATGGTAATTATTCACCGGAAAATTACCAAGCTCGACCTCAAGGGGATAGAAATTTGCTGAGTTACCGATCCAACAATTACCTTTCACCCGGTTTTTCTCCTCAAAACCAAAACCCCGCCAACAACTATAATAGAAGCAACCAAATCCCACCAAGAGCTTCTAATCCTTATAACCCACCCGCCCAACAAAACCCACCCATTAACTCCGATGTTGAAGCCATTATGAGAACCCAAGGTGAGCAAATCAAGAATCTACAGAGCCAAATAATCAATTTGAAAGGAGATATCACGAAGCAAGGAAATGAGATAAGGTCCGAGGTTCGCGATAATATTCAATCCTTCTTCAGCACTCAAACGAATGAATTAAAGAATATGTTGGCTAGTTTCTTGCCCTCCACTCAACCTTCTACTTCAAGTTCTCTACCTTCAAACACCGTCACTAATCAGCGAGCTAATGTGAGTGCTATTACTACTCGTAGTGGAGTTACCATCGTAGGACCACCAATCCCACCCCCATCATCTACACCTCCTCCACCACCATTTATCCCTACTCCTCCTACACCTAGTATTAGTGCATCATTACCGTCTCCGCCTCGTCATGACGATGTACCTAGGAAGGACCCTTCAACATCTCAACCTTTACCTGCTACACCTTCACCTTCCAACTATAAACCCAACATTCCATATCCTTCTCGCTTGGACAAGCCAAACTTGCTAACCAAGAATGACTGCCAAGTGTCAAACTATATCAAGATGCTCTCTCAAATGAACTTCAACATTAGCTTTCTTGAAGCACTTGTCCACATGCCCAAATTTGTTAAAGCATTTAAGAAATTGCTTAACAAGAAGGAGAAGCTGATTGAACTCGCCAACACACGCTTAAATGAAAACTGCTCTGCAGTTATTCTTAAAGAACTTCCGAAAAAACTTGGAGATCCCCGTCGTTTTGTGTTGCCTTGCGTGTTCAACAAAACTGAAGAATTTACTGCCTTTGCTGATCTCGGGGCTAGTATAAATCTTATGCCTTTGAGTGTTTGGAAAACACTATCATTGCCCGACCTCACTCCAACAAAGATGACTCTTGAACTTGCTAATCGCACCCTCGCTTACCCCGTTGGTATAGCCGAAGACATGTTCATAAAAGTTGGCACATTTACTTTCCCGGTCGATTTTGTCGTAGTTGATTATGAAATGGACCCTCGTATTCCTTTAATACTTGGTCGGCCATTCTTGAGAACCGGACGAGCTTTAGTGGATGTGGCCGAAGGTGAGTTAATCTTACGAGTCGGGGATGATTCACAAATTTTTAAAATGGGGAAGCTTACAGGCAAATCCTTTGGAGGCCGAGACTCAGTGAATATGATTAATGTGCATGAGGACTTCGTCGTCTACAACAATCCTCTATTCGAGTCTTGCAATGATAATCCACTCTTTCAAGATGATATGGATGATTCTCGCTTCACTTGGGAAGCTTCTCCCATTTATGATTCTCCACCGGTCTTTGATGCTTATGATGATGATGATTCTAGCTCAGATTCGGATGATTTTGATGATTGTACTTCTGAGTATCCCGAGATGCCCACTTTCGATGATTTTGATGAGGCCGATACTCTTACGAGCGATTCTTCACATGATGAAGATCCTCCGCCATCACTCGATCCTACTTTGGACGATTACTCATTTAAGGAAGACTTCTCTGAATTTCTCAACACTTACTTCCCTCATGAGAGTGATGCTCCTCCTTATGACTTTGAAGATTATCTTCTTGATCCTACTTTGGATTTGAAGAACATTCTTTCTAAGGAGAAGAAACCGGTCGACACCAATATCCGCATCACATATGATTTAACTCCTCTTTGTCCCCCTTCTGAGGACGGGGTTGTGCTTCTTCGCGGATCTTCTTCCCATTCTGCTGAGCCTGAGTGCTATTTTCCCTTAAAGGAAAAGGTGTTCGACCCCGGTATTGAAGTCTTTAAGCCATCTTAGTATCCACCTGATGAAATAAAAGGAAATATCTTTGGAACTTATGGAAATCTGCTTGCACCACTTCACCCTTGCTTCCACCGTGCTCCATCACTGCTTAAGGGAACCTTGCCTACTCTTCTTTGGCTTGCCTTGTTCGCCTTAAGCCTGTGTTATTTGATGGACGAAAACTATGTCTTCGATCCTGGTGGATATGTTTCATGCTTCTTCCGTTGATAATCAAGGTCGAGTCAGGCTCACGACTCGGTTAACAAAAATCAAGCGCTTATTGGGAGGCAACCCATGCATCTATCTTTTCGCTTTCTTTATCATAAGTGTAGGGGGGAGACCCGTTGGTTCGCTTTCCTCTCCTCTCTCTTAATCAGGTATTCGAGCTTCAATGATCCACTCTTGATGATTCTTGACGACCCGTGATTCCGTGTCCACTTCTTCCCGGTTCTTTCCTAAACTCTTTTCGATTCACTATTTTATATTTTCTCAATATTAAAATAGGAATCTCTTTAGTGGTCTTTTCCTTAGCGAGATTTAAACAAAGTGCACAATGTCCTAAGTGTAGGGGAGTTTACTCCCACATGCTTAAACATTGAGGACAATGTTTATCTTAAGTGTAGGGGAGACTTCTATCGAAGTTAAGTGGCCTTTTCCTTGTATTTGTCCTCATTTTAACCGGAAAATCAATTTTTCGACATTTTTCAAAATTTTTGATCTATTTTGGCCTATTAATTTTTCCCTTTGTATAGTTATTTTCTTTCTTATTAGAATAAATGATTAATAAGTGGTTTTAATTTTCAAACGTTGTGAATCTTTTGACTCAACCCGAGTTTACTTATCTAAGTTACTCTAGCTAGTATCCTTAACGTGTTTAAATCAAGTTTTGCTAGGCTTTTATATAGGGAGCTATAAGACGCGAAAGTCTTAACTCTCACGGGTTAAGAACAAGAACTTTTCGCAAGTTCCTATAATTGATCCTAGAGAGTCGTTTATCAAGGGAACTTTAAAACGCGATTTCTAAACTTGAAAAAGTCTAAGAATTTGCAAGATCCTATAGGCGACTCGAAAACCCGAAACTTTGATTTAATAGGCTAAGCATCCACGAGTCTCATTACTTGAGATTTTAAACTGTGGAGAACGAGAAATGATAGAGTCAATTATAAGTTTGGTATTCTTTCGTGAATTTATGTGAGTTAATTATAAGCCTATTCTCCCATCGCTTGCTAATAAATTTATCTGCAATAAATAAGGTTGTACGATTTGAAAAGTTACTTAGCTTCTAGCCCAAGATCGTTTAAAAGTTGCTCGGTATGGATTAGAGTTCATAGCCAAGGCATAACTTATTGAAGCGGGATGCGAAGATTGGCGAGTCCAAAAAGGCCCTAACAAGGCATGAGGGCTACATTTTGTTGCTAAAGATCCAAAAGTGATGTGAAGAATCATTTATCGAAAATCAATATGAAGGATCGAGACACACGACGAAAAGCAAAAACTCCCCAAAAGTCATGGAGAAGTGTATCCGAAAAGACCCTAGCAAGGTATGAGGATAAATAGATCCAAGTCATAAAAGGAGGCGGATCGTTGTATATCAAAGTCCAAAATAAAGATTGGAGAAAAATGAAGAAGTCGTGGTCCAAGTATGAATCTCTCAAAACTTCAAGTGAAGAAATTCCATTATGAAGAGAAGACCATTATTTCATGAACGTCTCTCAAGGTTTGAAGTATGAAGTCGCTGCCAAATATCGGTCCGAGAAAGGTCTCAAATCGCGAAGCGAGTTATGCCAAGATATGAACTTTATGAGGTCCCGAGAAGCAGTTTTAAAAGATTTTGTCCTTTAGCTAACTATTGATTAAATCGTTCACTTTATTTTCGGACTAAAAAAACTATCAAAATAAGTCAAACAATGCATCCTCGTGATCATTCAAGACAACAATAAAATATAAGAGATACACCTAGGAATAAGGGAGTCTAAGTGAATAATTGGCCCACATGAGTTCGTGTTAGTTTGCTAACTTATAATAACAATGATCTCGTTTTTGAGCTTGGTGTGGAGAAAGTGAAAACTTGAGGATGATGATTATTCATGACATTTCCAAAACCCAAGGTATGCTTTTGATTTCTTTACTTTGAATGTTTATAGTTTTCTATCTCTTTAATAAAGGCCACTATGGATTAATTATGATGAAAAATGTAAACTTGCTTTGTAACTAATGCATTGCATGAGGACATCGCAATGGTCAAGTGTAGGGGATTTGATAGGTGTGTAAACACCCATCCTTTCTACCACTTAATTACAATAATAACCGGACCAAAACGTGTATTTTATATCTTTTATGTCGGAATTATGCGTGGTTTGTGTTTTTGTTGTGATTTAGGACGAAAAGGTGAAAAGTGGAGAAAACACGGGCATTCACGGGCTTTTATTGAAGAAAAAGATGAAAGACGAAGTCAAGAAGTCAAGAGTGCAAAAAGAACGGAAGTCCAAGACCAATTCTGAAGATTTATCAAAGAAAAAGTTAAAAGACGGAAGTTTACTTAAAGCCGAAGAACTCAAGTCTAATTTATTGAAGAATTAAAAGACGAGTTCAGAAGAAATCCCGAGCCACAAGTCATTAGAGTCCAAGTTTAAAGAATATTAGAAGGAAAAAGGACTAATGGTGCAATTAAAAGAAGATTAAAGAAGGAAGGACTTAATCTTGAAATTAAGAGAAAAGGAAGAAGGGGAGGAAGCTTCCTAATCCTCCCCTGTATATAGATTAGGATGATAATTATTTTTCTTTGTTGGCTAAGTGTGACAATTAGTATTCCATTTTATTTTCCTTGCACCTTTAATTCATGTCAATTTAAATACTTGTCAAATTTAAATACCTTGTCTTGCACCTTAAATTCCTTTAATTTCAAGTAAGTTTTCATTTAATTCTTGTCAATCTTTATTTTATCTTGTTAATCTCCTATCTACCTTTCTTGATCTTTGATTTTTATGTTTATGTTTGTGTTCATGTTCATGTTCTTATTTTGATCAATTGGGTATTTGATTATTGTGGTTAAATTTGTTAGTTTTGTTGATTTAGATTGTTTGTTTATGATTATTGAATGCTTTGTTATTAGTTTAGTTTAATCGTTTGTTTGATTTTGGTTAAATTTGTGTTTAGATTCTTGTTACTGTGTTCCCTTGTTCTTCGGGGGTGTTTGTTGCTGTATCTGATCTTTACAGGTAAACTTCCGACTCAAGAGAAGGAGTTCTTTCATTCGGAACTTCAAAGTTCCGGATCAAAGGGCTTCATCCGGAAGAGTTCCGGATCAGCAAAAAGTTCCGAGCCAACGAGTTCATTCGGAACTCAAGATCTTCCGAACGAAGTTCCGGACGAAATCTTCCGGATCAAGGACAAAGTTCCGAATCAATACCTCTTGTTCATTCGGAAGAGTTCCGAACAAAAGTTCCGGATCAAGACTTCCGAACGAAAGTTCCGGATCAAGACTTCCGAATGAAAGTTCCGGATCAAGACTTCCGAACGAAGTTCCGGATCAAGAAGGTTCATTCGGAACTCAAGAAGTTCCGAGTCAAGAGTGTTTCATTCGGAAGAAGTTCCGGATCAAGAAGTTCCGGATCAACATCTTTTTGTTCATTCGGAACTTAAGAACTTCCGAACCAAGGGTTGACCAGAAAGTTCCGAATCAAGAGTTTCTTTCAGGTTCTTTTTAGTTTTTCTTTTTAAGTTCTGTCTTTTATTTTCAAGCTTTATTTTTCCCGCCTTTTATTTAGTTGCACTTTAAATTTGCCTTAGCTTTATTTTAAACTTGCCTTAGTTTAAGTTTTAGTTGCGATTTAAGATTGCCTTAGTTAGATTTAAGTTTGCGTCATTTACTTTAAGTGCCATTTAATTCTCGTCTGGCTTTTAAATACTTGCCCATTATTTTAATTAGACTTAGATTTACTTTCAAGTCATTTACTTTAATTGTTTTGCACATTTATTTAAAAACAACAAAAAATATTCTTTTTCACCAAAAACAATAGAGTCATACTTTAAACCGGAAATCAATTCGTTAAGACTGGAACAACGAACTTTTCAACTAGCAAAATCTATTCATTAGTGGTATGAGCGGTACTTCGTGGGATTGTAATGTGCTCCTTTTCGACCATCACCTCGGGTTCTTTCTCGATTTCCTTCTCCGTAGAAGTACTTGGACGAGAGATTGGTTCCTTGAAAGTTTTACCACTTCGTGTAGTAATAACCTTCATTTCTCCCTTCGGGTTTGCAATGGTATCACTAGGAAGACCACCCGAGGAAGAGGGTTTACACATGATTGCTTCAAACATTTTAGCCATTCGGTCCTCAAATTTTGATTGCCTAGCATCCGCTTTTAACAACTCTTGCTTAATCTCATGTTGTCCTAATTCCATCTTTTGTTGATTTTGTTGAAGACGTTGGACATTTCCTTCCATTTTATTTGCATGAGTTTTAAGTTCATTAGCAAGTTCGTTTTTAAGCTCGTTTTTCAACTCGGATCTTAAGCTAATCATCTCACGTTGCATGTTATCAAATTTAGCATTATTTGCTTTAGCATAATCCAAAAATTCTCCTTGAAGATTTTTAGTGTGAGCATTTTGAAAACCTTGTGTAGTGTTTTGAAAATCACGGTTTTGGTTTTGGTTAGTGACTTGTCCATTCCCACTTTGATAATTCCCCTTGTTGTAGTTACGTGAATTGCCTTGGAAATTACCAACTTGGTTGTTGTTTCGATAGTTATTAGCATTTTGATTTGGTGGAGCTTGATTTGGGCGGGAACCTTGACCGTTTTGTTTGTAAGTTCCTGTTGCTACATAAGCACTCGAAGTGTTACCATCCACGGTAATGCACTCGGAAAGATCATGAGCTCCACCACAAGACAAACAACTCTTAGCAACCGCTTTAATCGAAGCGGAATTTGAAGCTTCTTGAGCTTTCCAATGAGACATAAGATTAGCAAATCTATCAAAAAACTGATTTTCCTCATTAGCTTCATCATGTAAAGCATTAATGCTACGAGACGATGACGAACCCAAATTGGAAACACTCGGTGTGTTACGAGGGCTATAAACCTTAGATCTATTCTCGATAATCTTTAAAGCTTCATCGGTCGTTTTGCACAAAAAATTACCACCCGCTGCGGCATTCAAGTAATCTCGTTCATGATCATTAAGCCCATTATAAAAAGTATCAATTTGATGCAATTCCGAAAAATCATGGTGTGGACATTCATGTAACATTTCTTTAAAGCGTTCCCATGCCATTGAAAAAGTTTTATTATTTCTTTGCACAAATCGTGAAATCTCATTTTTCAAATGTGTTGTTTTAGATGGTGGAAAAAACTTGTTCACAAACTTAGAAACGAGATCACCCCATGTCAAAATTGAATTTGGCGGTTCTTTCTCAAGCCAAATTTTAGCGGGTCCATCTAACGAGTATGGAAACAACATCATCTTAATGGCGTCATGTGGAACATCCTTAAACTTGCTAGTAGCGGTGAGACGATTAAAATTCCTAATGTGATAATGCGGGTTGTCTTTCTCATGACCTCTAAACTTATTAGCTTGCAACATCGACATTAAACCCGTCTTAATCTCGAAAATCTCCGCAAGGATGGCGGGAATCACAATGGCCTCTCCAAACCCTCGGTGGGTGCTTGAAGCAACTCCATCATAGTACGATTAGCCATGACGACTTCTTGTTCTACAATAGGTTCAACAATTGGAGTTTGTTCTTCAATCAACGTCTCTTGATTGGCTTGATTTTGAAGACGTTTACGAGCTCGTTTTGCTTGATTACGAGTGATAATAAACTTCACGAAGAATGGGAGGTGAGCAAAGAATATTCTTTTTGGGTGTTTTGTGAATTTTGAATTTTTTTGTGTTTTTGATTGTAATTAATTTTTTTGGATTTTGGGTATCTTCTTAGACAACAATCTACAAAATCTCTCCCCGAATCAAACTCTTGATTAAAGAAGCCTCAAAGGAATGAAAACGATCACGTGGAGTGAACGCCTTCGAATGACTTTAGAACTTTGGTGAAAACCAAATTGTTCAAGAGGGTTTAATCACAAAGAAAACCAAGCAAATATATTATACGTAATAATACTTTGGGCGGCAAAACCCTCGATTAGCCTTCAATCTCAAAATACTCACAAGCAAGCGGGGAAACGAGGCGGCGCGAAGCACTTAAGAGCCTTTTTCCTTAGGGTATATTTTATAATACCCGCCTTATACCCACCTTATAGTTCGTATTTTTCAAAATCGAGCTTCACGAAAGTATTTATCTATTTTTGCCTTTTTCTTTTTGTTTGAGATTCGAATACAATAAATAGGAGATCAAATCCTAATTAAGGTTGTGTTTTCACACTTTTGGAGATATTGTTTATTTGTTGTGATACTTAATACAATATAGTAATAATATTTTCACAAGAAAAACCAAGAAAACCGATAATACGTATTAGTAGATTTCTACTAATACAAATACTATTTATGGTTAATATTAAAAACAACAATGCAAATTAATCACGACACACCTCCCAGGCAGCTGCGCCAAATTGATTGTGGTAAAATACGACCTTTAGGAAAAGGTGCGTAAAAGCGGTAAGTATTAAGTGATGATTTAGGAAAATCAAGCACTAATGACCCTTGTGGTGTGAAAGTTCGTTTCCTAGGGAGGTATATGTGTGTGAAAAACTTGTTAAATGTTTGAGATTAATAATTGGTTTAGAAGGGGATGAGAAAAGAAGATGACGAAGACGTAAAATTAATACTACGACGACAAAACGTAAAACCGTAAAAACTACAAAAATAAAAATTAATTCTAAAAATTACAAAAAATTCACCAAAAATCAAAATTAATAAACTAAGAGTTTACCAATGATCAAAACTTTTTCAAACCTTTTAAATAATTAAATATTCAATTTTTAAATGCTAATTAAAGCCCTAAAAATCAAATAAATTATTAAAAAGCCCAAATAAAGATTTTTCAATTGGTAAACCTCTAAAATGACCTATAAAGATTAAAAACTCTTTTTAGAAACTTTTAAACTAAGAAAAACTATTTAAAATGATTTAAAAACTATTTAAACTTTAAATAATTATAAAAATTAATATAAATGTGATAAAATTATTCTAAGAGTTGCAAAAATCCTATTTTAATGTATTTAAGCTAAGAAAAATGTAAAAAGTTGAAAATTTTGAAATTTGAAAAATAATAATAAAATAATATTAAAATAATAATAAAAATCCAAAAATTATAAAAAATTCTAAAAACTTGCAAACTAGTTTATTTTAACCTAAATAATCAGAAAATGAAAGTGAAATGTCCAGAATACCCCTATTGGGCCCTCAAATGGGCCAAACCAAAAACAGTCCACTTAAATGGGCTTTTTAGCCCAAAAAGTCAAACCTGGCCCAATTGACTTGGAAAAGCTCAATCTGACTCAAAATTTGATTCTAAACACAAAACTCTAAAGGCCCAAAAGCTGAAAGTGAGCTTATCACAGCTTATTCTGCAAACAGCTTATCCTTATTGGGCTTTTTAGCCCATTAAGCAATAAGCTAATGCCATAAGCTCTAATTTGACACACAACCTTCTTTTGGGATGCTTAAGAAATCTGTAAAAAGAAACTTTGAAAAAGCACACTCAGTAAGCCAGAAATAAGCAAAGTATTATTTCACTAAAAGACAAAATAGTCGTTTTTGAGAAATAAGGCACCTCAGGACTTGATTCAACTTGAAAAATGTCACAAATGAACTCAATAAGCCAAAAAAATCAACAAAATTCCAATAAGCAAAACCAATAAGCCAGAATAAGCCAATAAGCACTTATGAAAAAGTCAATTAAGTTGGTTTTCTAGTCAAACCCTAAAGTCAACCCACCAAATGCTCCAGTATGAACAAATGGGTCAAATAATGAGTACCTATTACAAAATCCAAGTTGTTGTTGGTTAAAATAAGCTATTATAGCTTATTGATAAGCTGAAACCCAATTAACACTAGCAGTGGCAACTTTCAGTAGGAACTGGTTCCCACTGCTTTGACTATTTGACCAAGCTTTTTAGAGAGATTTAGTTGGATTCAATTGGAAACAAGGGCACCCTTGTGATCAGTGAATCACAAGGAGTCAATAGCAACAAGAAAATCCAAATATGGTTCACACAATAAGCCATAAATGATCAAACATTCACCAGATGATGCACAGACATGGAAAATAAACAGTAATGCACAAATAACCAGATTAAGCCTGAATAAGCCAACCAAACTCAGCAGGATGCATACACAAGCTATATAAACTATGAATAAGCACAAATAAACTTATATCAAACACTGAATCAAAGTAAATAACAAGATCAAAGCATATGAATGTTACTGATGAACAAGGTCATATGCAGAAACCTTTTGCTGATCTAATTGACCACATATCCAAATTCAAGCACTCAAATCTCTTTCCCTGGTGTATTTAACCTAGATTTAACACTTGTTAGCCCTAGTCTATGATTAGATCTAGGTGTCCTCAAAATTCTAGCCAATTTTACCAAGTAAACAAGATTTTATACCTTTTTTATGAATCTAGGTGTTTCAAACCCCAAAATATGCAGCAATATGACCAAGTATATCAGATAAGCATGTAACAACAGATAACAACACAATCCAACCACTTATCAATACACAAATCCAAATTATGCAGTTGACCCAAACACCCCTTAAAAACCTTTTTTCAAAGGATTATCCAGTTTCAAACCACGAATCAAACTAACAACACCTCATAAACATCAAACAACTCCAAATGAACAATAATCAACATTCAAATCACAGATTTACCAACTATCATGCAATAATCACCAAAATCAGAAAAATAAGAGAGAAAATGAAAAGGGAAGAAGGTGCAAACCTCTAAGACCTACATCCAGGCCCTGGATTGTTTGAGCTTAGGTACTAGCAGAACAAGTACCAGCTTCCAATGCTGCTAAGAAGAACAAACCAACAAGTGAGATCAAAATAAACAAGACTTTCTGATTTTTGAGACCCAAGCTTTATCACTTAAAACCTTGCATCAAAAACCTTCAAACATGTAAATGGAACTCAGAATCAGGCTATTCTAACACCAACTTTTAACAAAATATAAAAGAGATTTCTCAAAATTCAGAAAATCAAATTTTATTAATTTAAAAAGGAATTACAAAGATTAATAGCCTAAAACTGGAACAAAGCTCTCTCACAGGTTGAGGAGTCTTTATATAGGCAAATGCCAAGGCTAGCACTATTCACAAACCCTAGAAGTGAAATTCCTATTCTATCCTTGAGCCTTCTAGACGTTTTCTTGGTGTGAGCTGTCCAAAGTGATCCTGGATGTTCATTTTAGCTTTGGAATGAAGCAAGGACTCTTAGCTGTTGATTTTGCCACGTTGGATTACTTGGAGGTGAAGTTGTCATGTGATTGGTTAAACGGGAATTGGGGGTGGGGTCCATAGTGAGTGGGATTAAGGGTTTTAAGGTTGGGATGTGTTTCTGCACATGTGAATCAAGTGTGTGCAAAGGTAATTGAAAATTACCCCATGTTTAAGTGGAGTAAATTCTGGGTGGTGAAAAAGGTAAACAGTGGTGCATTTGATCCGAAATTGGGGGAGAAAAGGTGTTTGGCGCATTTTTGGGTTTGAAAGTTTCACTTGCTCACTTTTGGCCCTTGTGTTTTGGTAGAACATGTAAATCAAGTTTTTAGCCAACAAAAACGAATTCCCTTTGTTAGCAACTTTCATAACTTTACATTTTTGGCACCAAATTTTGGAAAAAAGGGTTATAAGGGTAGTTTTTGCCGTTTTTGGATAATTCAAGGGCTGATCTTGGACATTGTTGATCTTCAAAGGTCTTCAATATAACTTTAACTCCATGAGGGACCATATTTGGCAATTTAGAATTGTTGAGGGACTAAACTTGCCATTTCTTCAAAGTTGAAGGACCATTTGTGTAATTTTGACAAACTTAAGGCACCAAACTTGTAATTATCAATATACAAGGGTTTTAAGTGTCATTTCTTCATTCATTGAGGATCAATCTTGCATGTCTTCAAGTCTTCAAGGGTATTTGTTGGATAAATCATGAACTAGGGCCCGGTTCTTTGTACGGCTTTGTTTCTCGTGTCCGTTTTTCCCTTTTTCTTGTGATCTTTTGTCTTTTTCACGATATCCATACCTAAAATACACAAGGAAACAAACACAAACATATATATGGTATTTTATGACATTTTTATGCATTTAAAGCCCGAAAAGAACGATGAGATCATGCATAAATGCCATCTCATCACTCCATACTAAGCCATTGCCGTGCCCTCACGCAATGCTAGAATAAAGTATCTAAGCATCACCAAAGTTCAATTTTATTAACCTTTATTGAAGAGTAAA
Source organism: Glebionis coronaria (assembly GCA_025667525.1). Classification (NCBI taxonomy): domain Eukaryota; kingdom Viridiplantae; phylum Streptophyta; class Magnoliopsida; order Asterales; family Asteraceae; genus Glebionis; species Glebionis coronaria. The sequence goes on along the minus strand of CM046882.1, from coordinate 364,749,152 downwards.
AGACTTGCAACATACTACGAAGATTGTAAAGACATAATGTATGATTTTCATCACGTATTTGACTTTTAGGGTCAAAGAATAGAAACAAGTAAATGTCCCTTAGAGTAAACTTCGTCATCCTTGATTATCGTACATTCCATGCTAAGTGAAAAAACGAGATCATTGTTGGCACAAGTCACAATGCTAACACTACTCATACGTCCAAATTGTGTAATACTTTTTCTCCCCGCAATCCTAGTTATTAAAAAAGGAAATGGGTTACTAGCATTTTTTAACTATTTGTCATGGATCACAAGTGATTCATATTGACTTATTTGAGTAGTTATTAGTCCGAAAGCAAAGTAGCACGATTTAATCGATAGTTAGCCGAAGGACAAAATCTTTTAAAACGGCTTCTCGTGTATCTCCTTAAGTTCATATCTTGGCATAACTCGTTTCACGATTTGAGACCTTTCTCGGACCGATATTTGGCATGTACTTCATACTTCAAATCTTGGGAAGACGTTCTTGAAATTATGGTCTTCTCTTCATATATTTGGAATTTCTTCACTTGACGTTTTTGAGAGATTCTTCATATTTGGACCACGACTTCATTATTTTTCTTCAATCATTATTTTGGACTTTGATATACAACGATCCGCCTCCTTTTCGGACTTGGATATATTTATCCTCATACCTTGTAAGGGTCTTTTTGGATAGACTTTCTCCATGATCTTTAGGGGAGTAATTGCTTTTCGTCGTGTGTCTCGATCCTTCATATTGATTTAGGAATAACGATACTTCACATCATCTAGGATCTTTAGCAACAAAATAGGGCTCCTCATGCCTTGTTAGGGCCTTTTTGGATGATTGCCAATCTTCGCGTCCCGCTTTAATAAGTTATGCCTTGGCTATGAACTCTATTCAACCCCGGGCAACTTTTAAACGATCTTGCGCTAGAGGCTAAGTAACCTTTCAAATCGTACGACCTTACTTATTGCAATTATTTTTATTACTAATGCATTGATCTTATGGGAAGAAAAAGCCACAATTAAAAACATATGAGTTTTTGAAAGAACACTTTCATGTTCTACGTTTAGCATGATCACTTGTCTAACTCTATCATCTCTCATTCTTCACTATATAAAGACCTCTAATTAAAGAGACTCGTGAATACTTAGCCATGCAAGTCAAAATTAAGCCAAATTTGGATTAGCTTTCATTAAGACTATATCAAATCAAAGTTTTGGGTTTTCAAGCCACCTATAGGATCTTGCACTTTCTTGGACTTTTTCAAGTTTAGAGAATGCATTTTATAGTTCCCTTGATAAGTGACTTTCTAGGATCAATTATAGGAACTTGCGAAAAGTTCTTGTTCTTAACCCGAATGAGCTAAGACTTTCGCGTTTTAAAGCTCCCTATATAAAAGTCTAGCAAAACCTGAATTGAGCGGGTTAAGGAATGTAAATGGCTCCAAATGCCCATCAAGTCAAAAATTAGCTCTTATTCTACCCATCGGAAAATATACATTCGTATCTTAAAAACACTTATGAAAACTAAGAAATTTTTTAAAATTTGGCCATTTTTAGCCTTATTAGCAACAAAACAAAACATTGAAAATTGGAAAGCGTGAGGGCGTAGCAAAGCAAGTACCTATTCACCCCCCCCCCATACTAAAAGTAAACATTGTCCTCAATGTTTCGAGTCTCAAGTTGGAGCACCCCCATACTAGAGACGAAGAATCGAATGCTTAGGATCTAGCATGGAAAGGGTGATCAACAATATATCTAAAGCCGTTTATTAAGTATGCTAAAAGATAATTGTTAGAACAATATAGGATATGTCAATGGATTCGTGAAAAACTTCTTCAAGCAAACGATGGAGGCTCACGTAAACGAACACGAGAGTCTTCAATCGTAGATGATGATGATGATCTAGATAACACAATCACAAACAACCACGAGACAACGAGTTTGAAGGGTACAAGTCTCCTTATTAGTGAATAGTAAGCATAAAAGATAAGCATGGGATCTCCCCCACGAGGCACCTCGTTTTTGATTACCGAGTCATGATCTCGACTCGATCCCCTCAATGCTAATTATCATTAGGGAAGGTGACTTGGTCGAGGGCAACCATTGAAGTAATTTCCCCACTAAAGTAGTGCTTAAGCCTATGTCCATTCACCTTGAAATTAGGACCATCATCTTGAGCTAGCTCGATGGTCCCATAAGGAAACACTTGTGTAATGGTGAACGGACCCGACCAACGAGATTTCAATTTCCCAGAAAATATTTTAAGTCGAGAGTTAAAAAGTAACACTTGATCACCAACGTTAAAAACCCGGTTTTTAATCTTTGAATCATGAAACTTTTTAGTCTTTTCTTTAAAATCAATGAATTTTCATAAGCATTGTCTCTTAATTCATCCAGTTCATTCAATTGTATTTTTCGGTGATCTCCCGCGGTCTTCAAGTCAAAGTTTGCAAGCTTAAGGGCCCAATATGCCTTGTGCTCCAATTCAATGGGCACATGACAATTCTTCCCATAGACTAACTTATAAGGAGTGCAACCGATAGGTGTCTTATAAGCGGTCCTAAAGGCCCATAAAGCGTCATCGAGTTTGTCGGACCATGAAGCACGGTTTTCTTCAATCGACCTTTCTAAAATCCTTTTCAAAGCTCGGTTCGAAACCTCGACTTGCCCACTCGTTTGCGGGTGATAAGCCGCAGAAAGACGATGAGTAACTCCATATTTCCTTAATACCTTCTCGAATTGGTCATTACAAAAATGGGTTCCACGATCGCTTATAATAGCACGAGGGGTTCCGAAACGAGAGAATAGTTGCTTCAAAAACTTTACTACCACACGAGCATCATTAGTAGGCAAAGCCTTAGCTTCCACCCACTTAGAAAGGTAGTCCACCGCGACGAGGATATACTTGTTGCCATGAGACGATGGGAACGGTCCCATAAAGTCTATTCCCCATATGTCGAAAATCTCACACATTTGAATTATGTTTTGCGGCATTTCATCACGTTGAGACGATTTTCCTTGACGTTGGCACGATCACACGACTTCACAAGTGCGTGTGCATCATGATAGATAGAAGGCCAAAAGAAGCCGACATCGAACACTTTCTTAGCCGTGAGATTAGCACCATGGTGACCACCCGTGGGTCCCTCATGACAAGCTCTAAGGATATTAGAAGCTTCGGCACCAAACACACAACGTCGAACGAGTTGATCCGCACAAACCCGAAAGAGATAAGGGTCGTTCCAAAAATAGAAATTGACGTCAAGAAAGAATTTTCGCTTTTGTTGTGTCGTCATACCCTTGATTATGAAATTGCCCGCATGGTAATTTGCAATGTCGGCAAACCATGGGGTGGTGTCTTTACAATTCACTACACCGAGAGTCTCGAGAGGAAATGTTTCGGTGACTTCCTTGTTCTCGAAAACATCTTTGTGAGGATCTTCTAGACGAGAGAGATGATCGGCCGCTAGATTCTCGGCTCCTTTTTTGTCAAGCACGGTGACATCAAATTCTTGGAGGAGGAGCATCCAACGAAGCAATCTCGGCTTAGCATCTTGCTTAGCTAAGAGATACTTGATAGCCGAATGGTCGGTATACACGATGCTTTTAGTTAAGACGAGATAAGGTCGTAATTTCTCAAAAGCATAGACCACGGCAAGGAATTCCTTTTCCGTTGTGGTGTACTTTAATTGAGCCTCGATCATCGTCTTACTAGCATAGTGGATAGGACGGAAATGTTTGTCATAACGTTGCCCTAAGACGGCCCCTATAGCATAATCACTTGCATCGCACATGATTTCAAAGGGAAATTCCCAATTAGGAGCAACAAGAATGGGAGCTTCGGTAAGTTTCCTTTTGAGAGTTTTGAAAGCTCTAACACAATCCTCATTGAAATTAAAAGGAGCATCCTTCTCGAGAAGGTGTGTCATAGGTCGACAGATTTTCGAAAAGTCCTTGATGAAACGACGATAAAAGCCCGCGTGGCCTAGGAAACTCCTAACTCCCTTAACGGTTTTGGTATGAGGTAACTTGGCGATGACGACTACCTTAGCTTTATCGACCTTAATCCCCGCTTTCGACACCTTATGTCCTAAGACGATTCCTTGTTTACACATAAAATGACATTTTTCCCAATTAAGCACAAGATTGGTTTCTTCACAAAGTTTTAACATTTGCTCGAGATTAGATAAACACGACGTGAACGAATTTCCAAACACCGAGAAGTCATCCATAAACACTTCCATCGACTTCTCGATCATATCGTGAAAAATCGCCATCATACACCGTTGAAACATGCCCGGTGCATTACAAAGTCCGAAAGGCATCCTACGATAAGCGAACGTTCCATAAGGACACGTAAAAGTAGTCTTCTCTTGATCACGAGGGTCGATAGGGATTTGAAAGTAACCGGAAAAACCATCTAAAAAGCAATAGAATTCATTTCCCGCGAGTCGCTCCAACATTTGATCCATGAAGGGCAAAGGAAAGTGGTCTTTACGAGTGACGTCATTTAACTTTCGGTAGTCAATACACACCCTCCAACCGGTCACAACACGATTGGGAATTAACTCGTTGTTTTCATTAGGCACAACGGTCATTCCTCCCTTTTAGGGACACAATGGATTGGGCTCACCCATGGGCTATCGGAGATAGGATAAATCATTCCCGCGTCAAGGAGTTTCAACACTTCCTTTTTAATGACATCGTGAATTTTGGGATTCACCCTTCTTTGACTTTGAATTGCGGGTTTGTAGTCCTCCTCCATTAAAATCTTGTGAGTACAAAATTTTGGGTCAATACCCTTAATGTCGGAAATTTTCCACGCAATTACCCCTTTATGAGCTTTAAGAACTTTCAAGAGCTCGGTTTTTTCATCATTAGCAAGAACTCTTGCAATAATAACCGGCAACTTGTCATCACCTTCCAAGAATGCATATTCAAGGTGAGAAGGAAGATCTTTCAATTCAAGGATAGGTGGTTCCTCGATTGAAGATTTTGGTTCAACACTCATAACTTCCATCGGCGGAAGAAATGGTGGAATAGAAGTATCATCACTAATCAACACCTCATCTTCATTGTCGATTTCATTTGATGTGAAATCGCCTCCTTGGAATGGAGTGAGATTTGGTGTGGAATTAGCAAGAATTGGATCCAAAATAGTGGGATTGCCACTTGACGAGATATCGGAAAAACCTAACACTTCTTGTGAAAACTCATCGCAAACCACATCAACGATGTCAATGTGATTGATGGTAGCGATTGCATAAACATGAGAAGGTTTCGAGTTTTGATTAGCGTTTATAACAAGTTCCTCTTCGTTGAATCTCAAAGTGATAGTTCTTGCATGAACGTCGATAAGCGATCTCGAGGGAACGACCTAAAATTAGAGGAACTTGAGGATCCGCGGGGATGTCAACTACTATAAAATCAACGGGATAGTAGAACTTCCCCACTTTCATGAAAACATCTTCGGATACTCCACATGCTAAAATCGTAGAATGATCGGCCATCTCGATAGACATGTTCGAAGGAATAAGATCCGGAAGCGAAAGCGATTTCCAAATGGAAAATGGCATCAAATTAATGCTCGCACCAAGATCGGCCAAGACGAGGCATTCTTTCATATCTTGTATGTCACAAGGAATGAGAAACTTTCCGGGGTCACCAACTTTTTCCGGTATGCGGTTAAGATAAACCGAAGAACAATTAGCAAGCTTTGAAAGCTTTTCCTTATCGCTCATCATACTTTTAAAAGTGGAAGCGAAACGAGGCATATACAACAACGCGTCGACTAAACTCACATCAAAATGCACTTGTTGAAACATTTTTATAAAAAGCTCGATTTGTTGTTTGTTACGTTCTTGCAATTTCTCTTTGTTTCGTCTCGAAGGGTAAGGTAAGGGTGGTGTGGGTTGGACATTAGGAAACGACCTTGGAATCTCGGGTTCCACAATTGGTATTGGTTCAACCGTAGGTGTGGTATGAGCGGTACTTCGTGGGATTGTAATGTGCTCCTTTTCGACCATCACCTCGGGTTCTTTCTCGATTTCCTTCTCCGTAGAAGTACTTGGACGAGAGATTGGTTCCTTGAAAGTTTTACCACTTCGTGTAGTAATAACCTTCATTTCTCCCTTCGGGTTTGCAGTGGTATCACTAGGAAGACCACCCGAGGAAGAGGGTTTACACATGATTGCTTCAAACATTTTAGCCATTCGGTCCTCAAATTTTGCTTGCCTAGCATCCGCTTTTAACAACTCTTGCTTGATCTCATGTTGTCCTAATTCCATCTTTTGTTGATTTTGTTGAAGACGTTGGACATTTCCTTCCATTTTATTTGCATGAGTTTTAAGTTCATTAGCAAGTTCGTTTTTAAGCTCGTTTTTCAACTCGGATCTTAAGCTAATCATCTCACGTTGCATGTTATCAAATTTAGCATCATTTGCTTTAACATAATCCAAAAATTCTCCTTGAAGATTTTTAGTGTGAGCATTTTGAAAACCTTGTGTAGTGTTTTGAAAATCACGGTTTTGGTTTTGATTAGTGACTTGTCCATTCCCACTTTGATAATTCCCCTTGTTGTAGTTACGTGAATTGCCTTGGTAATTACCACCTTGGTTGTTGTTTCGATAGTTATTAGCATTTTGATTTGGTGGAGCTTGATTTGGGCGGGAACCTTGACCGTTTTGGTTGTAAGTTCCCGTTGCTACATAAGCACTCGAAGTGTTACCATCCACGGTAATGCACTCGGAAAGATCATGAGCTCCACCACAAGACAAACAACTCTTAGCAACCGCTTTAACCGAAGCGGAATTTGAAGCTTCTTGAGCTTTCCAATGAGACATAAGATTAGCAAATCTATCAAAAAACCGATTTTCCTCATTAGCTTCATCATGTAAGGCATTAATGCTACGAGACGATGACGACGATGACGAACCCAAATTGGCAACACTCGGTGTGTTACGAGGGCTATAAACCTTAGATCTATTCTCGATAATTTTAAAGCTTCATCGGTCGTTTTGCACAAAAAATTACCACCCGCTGCGACATTCAAGTAATCTCGTTCATGATCATTAAGCCCATTATAAAAAGTATCAATTTGATGCAATTCTGAAAAATCATGGTGTGGACATTCATGTAACATTTCTTTAAAGCGTTCCCATGCCATTGAAAAACTTTCATTATTTCTTTGCACAAATCGTGAAATCTCATTTTTCAAATGTGTTGTTTTAGATGGTGGAAAAAACTTGTTCACAAACTTAGAAACGAGATCACCCCATGTCAAAATTAAATTTGGCGGTTCTTTCTCAAGCGAAATTTTAGCGGGTCCATCTAACGAGTATGGAAACAACATCATCTTAATGGCGTCATGTGGAACATCCTTAAACTTGCTAGTAGCGGTGAGACGATTAAAATTCCTAATGTGATAATGCGGGTTGTCTTTCTCATGACCTCTAAACTTATTAGCTTGCAACATCGACATTAAACCCGTTTTAATCTCGAAATTCTCCGCAAGGATGGCGGGAATCACAATGGCCTCTCCAAAACCCTCGGTGGGTGCTTGAAGCAACTCCATCATAGTACGATTAGCCATGACGACTTCTTGTTCTACAATAGGTTCAACAATTGGAGTTTGTTCTTCAATCAACGTCTCTTGATTGGCTTGCTTTTGAAGACGTTTACGAGCTCGTTTTGCTTGATTAAGAGTGATCATAAACTTCACGAAGAATGGGAGGTGAGCAAAGAAGATTCTTTTTGGGTGTTTTGTGAATTTTGAATTTTTTTGTGTTTTTGATTGTAATTAATTTTTTTGGATTTTGGTGTATCTTCGTAGACAACAATCTACAAAATCTCTCCTCGAGTCAAACTCTTGATTAAAGAAGCCTCAAAGGAATGAAAACGATCACATGGAGTGAACGCCTTCGAATCACTTTAGAACATTGGTGAAAACCAAATTGTTCAAGAGGGTTTAATCACAAAGAAAACCAAGAAAATATATTATACGTAATAATACTTTGGGCGGCAAAACCCTCGATTAGCCTTCAATCTCAAAATACTCACAAGCAAGCGGGGAAACGAGGCGGCGCGAAGCACTTAAGAGCCTTTTTCCTTAGGGTATATTTTATAATACCCGCCTTATACCCACCTTACAGTTCATATTTTTCAAAATCGAGCTTCACGAAAGTATTTATCTATTTTTGCCTTTTTCTTTTTGTTTGAGATTCGAATACAATAATTAGGAGATCAAATCCCAATTAAGGTTGTGTTTTCACACTTTTGGAGATATTGTTTATTTGTTGTGATACTTAATACAATATAGTAATAATATTTTCACAAGAAAAACCAAGAAAACCGATAATACGTATTAGTATATTTCTACTAATACAAATACTATTTATGGTTAATATTAAAAACAACAATGCCAATTAATCACGACACACCTCCCCGGTAACGGCGCCAAAATGATTGTGGTAAAATACGACCTTTAGGAAAAGGTGCGTAAAATCGGTAAGTATTAAGTGATGATTTAGGAAAATCAAGCACTAATGACCCTTGTGGTGTGAAAGTTCGTTTCCCAAGGAGGTATATGTGTGTGAAAAACTTGTTAAATGTTTGAGATTAATAATTGGTTTAGAAGGGGATGAGAAAAGAAGATGACGAAGACGTGAAATTAATACTACGACGACAAAACGTAAAACCGTAAAAACTACAAAAATAAAAATTAATTCTAAAAATTACAAAAAATTCACCAAAAATCAAAATTAATAAACTAAGAGTTTACCAATGATCAAAACTTTTTCAAACCTTTTAAATAATTAAATATTCAATTTTTAAATGCTAATTAAAGCCCTAAAAATCAAATAAATTATCAAAAAGCCCAAATAAAGATTTTTCAATTGGTAAACCTCTAAAATGACCTAAAAAGATTAAAAATTATTTTTAGAAATTTTTAAACTAAGAAAAACTATTTAAAATGATTTAAAAACTATTTAAACTTTAAATAATTATAAAAATTAATCTAAAAGTGATAAAATTATTCTAAGAGTTGCAAAAATCCTATTTTAATGTATTTAAGCTAAGAAAAATGTAAAAAGTTGAAAAATGTGAAATTTGAAAAATAATAATAAAATAATATTAAAATAATAATAAAAATCCAAAAATTATAAAAAATTCTAAAAACTTGCAAACTAGTTTATTTTAACCTAAATAATCAGAAAATGAAAGTGAAATGACCAGAATACCCCTATTGGGCCCTCAAATGGGCCAAAACCAAAAACAGTCCACTTAAATGGGCTTTTTAGCCCAAAAAGTCAAACCTGGCCCAATTGACTTGGAAAAGCCCAATCTGACTCAAAATTTGATTCTAAACACAAAACTCTAAAGGCCCAAAAGCTAAAAGTGAGCTTATTACAGCTTATTATGCAAACAGCTTATCCTTATTGGGCTTTTTAGCCCATTAAGCAATAAGCTAATGCCATAAGCTCTAATTTGACACACAACCTTCTTTTGGGATGCTTAAGATATCTGTAAAAATTTTTTTTGAAAAAACACACTGAATAAGCCAGAAATAAGCAAAGTATTATTTCACTAAAAGACAAAATAGTCGTTTTTGAGAAATAAGGCACCTCAGGACTTGATTCAACTTGCAAAATGTCACAAATGAACTCAATAAGCCAAAACAATCAACAAAATTCCAATAAGCAAAACCAATAAGCCAGAATAAGCCAATAAGCACTTATGAAAAAGTCAATTAAGTTGGTTTTCTAGTCAAACCCTAAAGTCAACCCACCAAATGCTCCAGTATGAACAAATGGGTCAAATAATGAGCACCTATTACAAAATCCAAGTTGTTGTTGGTTAAAATAAGCTATTATAGCTTATTGATAAGCTGAAACCCAATTAACACTAGCAGTGGCAACTTTCAGTAGGAACTGGTTCCCACTGCTTTGACTATTTGACCAAGCTTTTTAGAGAGATTTAGTTGGATTCAATTGGAAACAAGGGCACCCTTGTGATCAGTGAATCACAAGGAGTCAATAGCAACAAGAAAATCCAAATATGGTTCACACAATAAGCCATAAATGATCAAACATTCACCAGATGATGCACAGACATGGAAAATAAGCAGTAATGCACAAATAAGCAGATTAAGCCTGAATAAGCCAACCAAACTCAGCAGGATGCATACACAAGCTATATAAACTATGAATAAGCACAATTAAACTTATATCAAACACTGAATCAAAGTAAATAACAAGTTCAAAGCATATGAATGTTACTGATGAACAAGGTCATATGCAGAAACCTTTTGCTGATCTAATTGACCACAGATCCAAATTCAAGCACTCAAATCTCTTTCCCTGGTGCATTTAACCTAGATTTAACACTTGTTAGCCCTAGTCTATGATTAGATCTAGGTGTCCTCAAAATCCTAGCCAATTTTACCAAGTAAACAAGATTTTATACCTTTTTTATGAATCTAGGTGTTTCAAACCCCAAAATATGCAGCAATATGACCAAGTATATCAGATAAGCATGTAACAACAGATAACAACACAATCCAACCACTTATCAATACACAAATCCAAATTATGCAGTTGACCCAAACACCCCTTAAAAACCTTTTTTCAAAGGATTATCCAGTTTCAAACCACAAATCAAACTAATAACACCTAATAAACATCAAACAACTCCAAATGAACAATAATCAACATTCAAATCACAGATTTACCAGCTATCATGTAATAATCACCAAAATCAGAAAAATAAGAGAGAAAATGAAAAGGGAAGAAGGTGCAAACCTCCAAGACCTACATCTAGGCCCTGGATTGTTTGAGCTTAGGTACTAGCAGAACAAGTACCAGCTTCCAATGCTGCTAAGAAGAACAAACCAACAAGTGAGATCAAAATAAACAAGACTTTCTAATTTTTGAGACCCAAGCTTTATCACTTAAAACCTTGCCTCAAAAACCTTCAAACATGTAAATGGAATTCAGAATCAGGCTATTCTAACACCAACTTTTAACAAAATATAAAAGAGATTTCTCAAAATTCAGAAAATCAAATTTTATTAATTTAAAAAGGAATTACAAAGATTAATAACCTAAAACTGGAACAAAGCTCTCTCACAGGTTGAGGAGTCTTTATATAGGCAAATGCCAAGGCTAGCACTATTCACAAACCCTAGAAGTGAAATTCCTATTCTATCCTTGAGCCTTCTAGACGTTTTCTAGGTGTGAGCTATCCAAAGTGATCCTGGATGTTCATTTTAGCTTTGGAATGAAGCAAGGACTCTTAGCTGTTGATTTTGCCACGTTGGATTACTTGGAGGTAAAGTTGTCATGTGATTGGTTAAACGGGAATTGGGGGTGGGGTTCATAGTGAGTGGGATTAAGGGTTTTAAGGTTGGGATGTGTTTCTGCACATGTGAATCAAGTGTGTGCTAAGGTAATTGAAAATTACCCCATGTTTAAGTGGAGTAAATTCTGGGTGGTGAAAAAGGTAAACAGTGGTGCATTTGATCCGAAATTGGGGGAGAAAAGGTGTTTGGCGCATTTTTGGGTTTGAAAGTTTCACTTGCTCACTTTTGGCCCTTGTGTTTTGGTAGAACATGTAAATCAAGTTTTCAACCAACAAAAACGAATTCCCTTTGTTAGCAACTTTCATAACTTTACATTTTTGGCACCAAACTTTGGAAAAAGGGTTATAAGGGTAGTTTTTGCCATTTTTGGATAATTCAAGGGCTGATCTTGGACATTTTTGATCTTCAAAGGTCTTCAATATAACTTTAACTCCATGAGGGACCATATTTGGCAATTTAGAATTGTTGAGGGACTAAACTTGCCATTTCTTCAATGTTGAAGGACCATTTGTGTAATTTTGACAAACTTAAGGGACCAAACTTGTAATTATCAATATACAAGGGTTTTAAGTGTCATTTCTTCATTCATTGAGGATCAATCTTGCATGTCTTCAAGTCTTCAAGGGTATTTGTTGGATAAATCATGAACTAGGGCCCGGTTCTTTGTACGGCTTCGTTTCTCGTGTCCGTTTTTCCTTGTTTCTTGTGATCTTTTGTTTTTTTCACGATATCCATACCTAAAATACACAAGGAAACAAACACAAGCATATATATGGTATTTTATGACATTTTTATGCATTTAAAGCCCGAAAAGAACGATAAGATCATGTATAAATGCCATCTCATCAGGAATCCAGGATTCCACTACTTTCAACCATTCCACTGCTTTCAAGAGTTGACTTAGCAAGGGAAGGGATTGACTGCTCCTTCCTTTGAGATGTGTCGTTTTCTTCATCTGTAGCAGCATCATCAATGGGAAACAATGATGGTACAATCATGTACCTCCTTGGTGGCTTCTCCATAGCAGTTGGTTCTCTTGTACCTGAAAAGTTAGTATTCTACAAAGTATTAGGCACATAATTCATTAATTTAGAAAGTACTTCAATGTCAAAGAACCAATCAGGACCTGTTTGTACATCTTCAGGCTTGTCTTCAAGAAAATCTACATGGAGATTTTCTACCACTTTGCTTGTCTTTTTGTTGAAAACCCTATATCCGTTGTTGTTTAATGAATAACCTATAAAGTACCCATCATCCCCCTTTTCATTGAATGTACCTAAATTGTTAATTGTGTTCAGAATGATCACATGACATCCAAATGGTCTGAAAAAGTCAATCAAAGGGAGTCTGCCATTGAACAGCTGATAAGGGGTCTTGTTATGTGCCTTTACCACCAAGGCCCTGTTTTGAACATAACAAGCAGTGGCTACAGCTTCAGCCCAAAAGATAACTGGAGGCTTGGAATCAGACAGCATAGTCCTTGCAGCTTCAATAAGTGTCCTATTTCTTCTTTATGCAACTCCATTTTGTTGAGGTGTTCTTGCTATACTGTATTCCCTCCTTATTCCTTTGTTTGTGCAGAAAGTGTCCAACTTCTTGTTTCTGAACTCACAACTATTGTCTGATCTAATGGTCACCACCTTCATACTTTTGGAAAGTTCAATCTAATTAATAAAACCTATGAGTACATCTGCTGTGTCACTCTTTTCAAACAGGAAGAATGTCTATGTGAACCTTGAAAAGTCATCAGTAATCACTAGGCAGTACCATTTATTCATTATGCTTTCCATAGAAGTAGGACCAGACAGGTCCATGTGCAGCAATTTCAATGGTTTGGTGATGGACAGACTTGTTTTTGACTTGCAAGAGGCTCTGTGTTGCTTCCCTTTCAGGCAAGCAACACAAGTATGATCGTTGGCAAAGGTCTTGGAAGGAAGGCCATGAACAAGATTAAACTTGACCAGCTTGTTCATGTTCTTGAAGTTAAGATGACTAAGTCTTCTATGCCATTTATTGCATTCATCAACAGATGCTTTGGCAATGAAACAGTTTTCATTGTCTTGAAGAGTGATGTCCTTTAAATCAATGGGGTACATGTTCTTCTGTCATAGGGTTCTAAGCACAATTAGAGTGTTTGGTGGTAAAACAAACTCCATTCCCAACACAAGACATTCAGTATCAGTAAAAAGGACAAAATTCTTGTTATCAGTCATCTAGGACACACTGAAAAGATTGTACTTAAGTTCTTTCACCAAGTAGACATTATCAAATGTCATGCCATTTGTAACAATGGTCCCTTTCCCTGTAATAGTTCCATGCCCATCTCCAAATGAGACACCATCATTGCCATGTAGGGGAACAAAGTTAGACAGATAGGATTTATGTCCAGTCATACTCCTTGAACATCCACTATCCCAATAGGCTTTATCATTCCTGGTCTGCTTTGTCACCTGCAAAAAGAAAAACAATTTAGTTTCTCTTGGCGACCCAAGCCATTACTGACTTGGATCTACCTCGTGTATCAATGTAAGATAACTTGTCAAACACTAGAGATACACCATTGGATTGAGTACCCCTTTTGGGTACCCAGACCCAACGAGCTGAGACTTTCACAGCTTTTCCCCATCTTCCATGTTTCTAGAGGGAAAAACTTTGCCAGCAGGGGATACCCTAGACTTAGCAGGGGAATCCCTATGCTTAGCAGAGGGAACCCATCTTTTGTTTTGGCCTCTATTGGCGTGTTGGTAGGGTCTAGAGGCAGCTTTATATGTAGTATGAGGTTCTGGTTTAGTCACATAAGAACTAGATTTTGGACATGCATCATTCACCTTTCTTAGTGCAGGAACTACATACTTTTCAGACACCTTATTTCTCAAAGCAGGGGCAACATACTTAGCAAGGGAAAAGGATTTTGCCCCTAAATTCAATAGAATGGCTTTTGGTTGCATCTCCTTTAAAGGATTTGCAGCCACCATTTCCATTGGTGCATGACAGTCTTGATAAATGTGATCAAAACTGCCACAAGTGAAACAAGGTTTGGTGTTTTTCATAAAGTCCTCTCCTAATTGATGAGACTTTTGGTTGTTCTAATTCCTTTGATTACCTCTAATGGGTCTATACATACCAGCATATTTAACGTTAGTTTGGGAGGGGGGGGGGGGGGGGTTGGTCCTGATTCAGATCTGCTAGAGGTTCTGGATGAACTACTTTTAGAACTGGAATCACTTCTAAATAATCCTTCTCTTGAAAAGAGAACAAGGTTATCTATTTTCCATTGTTTTAAAGCAATTTGTTCCTTTTTAAAATCCCTAACAACACTGGCTTTCACTAGAGGTTCTTCTGTTTCTAGATTCTTTGGTATGTGGGCATTTAAGTCAAACTCAATATCCTCTTGCTTTTGAAACAAGGAAAACTAGTCCAAGAAAGATCTTTCCTATGCATGGGTGCATGTATATTAGCAGGTGGTGGTGGAATTGTAGCATGTTCATTTTTGACTCCAAAACCTGTTTTGTCCCTTGGAGATGGTCCTATTTCAACTACCTTAGTGAGATCTTTAGAAGCTTTTCCAAATTTTTTAACAGTTTGTTCATCTATCTTCTTGTTTGATCTAAAAACTTCTAATTCAGCAGTTAATTCCTTAATGAAATCATCTTTTTCCTTAGCGTCTTTTTCTAATATGACAATGTGATCTCTGTAATCATTTTATCTTTGTTTATATTCTCTTATGGTGGACTCTAACTGTTCTAGAGCACGTTTGTAGTTATCTAAATCATTATCATAATTAATGTAATAAACTTTTAACTTTCTTATTTGATCATTCGATGACTCAGTATTTTTTCTACAAGCTTTGGTACAATATGAATCATCATATACCTCATTGTCTGAACTAGATGTTGACATGGCCATAAGAGCAAACTCTTCCTCTTTCTCTTTAGCAACTAGGGCTTGATTCCTTTCAACACTCTATGTCATAGCACTCCAGTCCCATCCACCTGCTCCATCTATCCCTTGCATGGCTACCATAGCCTTAGCACCAGAATCCTCATCCCTGCTTTCCTTCCTATAGCTACTTTCATTCTTTGGCCCTCTTCAATCCCTAGCAAAGTAGCCTTTCTTGCCACAGTTGTAGCATTCCACCTTTGATTATCTAGCTACATCAGAAGGATTGATGGAAATCTTCTTCCCATACTTCTTGTAAAATCTGTTGGCTCTCATGCTGAGTAGAGCCATGCTCCACTTGATGTCCATCTCTTCTAGTCCTTGCTTACTGATTTGATTCAGATCTTCATGTAACACAGTAGATCCTTGAGATCCTTGAGATGCTATGAAAGCACAAGCAGTGTCAAGACTGAATGTTACAGGCCTTTCTTCTTCATAAGATGTTCAAGATCTTGCAGCAGGGGAATGGGTAGCAGGGGAAACTTCAATCCCACTGCCTTTAGAGATTCCACTGCTGTGAGATATGAAGGCCATATTAGCAGGGGAATCAGCAGATCCACTTAAATTAGTGGGGATGGTTCCTGATGACTTCATCTCATTGACTACTGGCTCAAAAATTTTCAGGTTATTGTATATGTCATCAATGTTCTTATCATCAATGTCATCTCTATTTTGCCAAATGGCTTTGTAGACAAACCATTCTTTCTGAAGACCGTTGAGGAATCTTGTAATCATCTGTTCTCTTGACACTTCTATGTCAAAGAACTCCAGCTGAGCAACCAGATCTTGAAGCCTATTGTAGATAGCACCAATTGCTTCTTCACCAATTGCTTTGAAAGAAGCAAACTGGTCAAGCATCTGACTCTTTTTCTTCTTCTTTGTAGCCTCATTCCCTCCAAATTTTTTTCCTATTGCTTCCCAAAGTTCCTTAGCAGTCTTGTACTTCCTAAACCTTAGATGATGTCTATCAGGTAGAGCCAACAACAGAGAACTGTGAGCTCTGATATCATGCCTTCTTTCTAGTACCTCCTTGTCTGCAAGAGCAACATATTTCTTTTTGCTATCACCTTTGGAGCTTTCACCACCTGCCTCTCCCTTATCCTTTTCTTCAACTACTACTGTTTTGGTGAATTGATCACCAAATTCTGTGATCTCCCATAGAACATAGTGTTCCATCTTGAGATATTGCTGAATCCTGAATTCCCATAGTTCAAAGTTTTCAGGATCCAGAATAGGCAGTTTGAGAGAATTATTGTTGTTTGAGGATGAGTTAGAATCTGAGGACATGGTTAATGTTGGTTGTAAGAGATGTTTTGTTCTTGGTTTAATCAAAGATTCTCAACAAGCTCTGATACCACTTGTTGATCCCAACTCAGATCTTAAACCTTAGCTTGTTTAAGGGTTGTGATAGAAAGAATGAATTCCAACTAACACTAGAGAAACTTTGCAATACAAAGTAACTAAACAAGATGCAGAATATAGTGTTTAGCACAACCTTAACACTAGAGAAACTTTAATATGTCATAGATATATGAATACCCAATAGTGGTATTAGGGTTACACAACCTTAAATTATGAAATGAAATGAACAGAGAAAGATGTGTTTTACATGACAACCTAGTGAGTCCTTTTATAGCACAGGGACTCACGTACAAGATCACTACTAACAAACTAGGAAACTATCTTGGAGTAGTAACTGAAACGCGTCATATTCTCTTCCAAGTTTATCTTAGTAGCAGGGTCTTTGAATTCCAGCAGGGGGACCAATCCCCTTGCCTTTGTTATTCAGTAGGGGAACTTACTCTAGCAGGGGGAACTCTGACCAACCAACAGGGGGAACTAATACTCATACATTTATTCCCAACATACAAGTCAGCGTCTAGGAATGAGGTCGACAGTGGTGTACCTAAGCGAGCACATGAGGTCATACCATGCTTTTTAAGTATCTCTTGAGCATACTTAGCTTGGTTAATAAATATACCACGCGGGGATTGATTAATCTAGAGGCCTAAAAAGAATTTTAGCCCCCCCCTTCATTGACATTTCAAATCTGCTGTGCATTAGTTTTTCAAAATGTTTTGAAAGTTTTGGGTTCGTAGAACCAAAAGTAATGTCATCAACATAAACCTACACCAGAAATATGTTATCCCCATATTTATGAATAAAGAGAGTAGGATCAATAGAACCTTTGGAGAATCCTTTAGAAACCAAGAAGTTTGATAGTTCTTCGTACCACACCCTTGGAGCTTGTTTAAGTCCATATACAGCCTTCTTGAGACGGTAGACTTTGTCAGGATGATGAGGATCAACGAATCCTTCCGGCTGATTCACATACACCTCTTCTTTCAAATGGCCGTTGAGAAATGCTGTTTTAACGTCCGTCTAATAAACCATGAAGCCCTTATGTGCATCATAAGCAACAAATATCCTGACTGCTTCCAAACGAGCGACTGGAGCAAATGATTCATCAAAATCTATTCCTTCTTGTTGACGCTATCCCTTAACCACAAGATGAGATTTGTTTTTGATAATTGTTTGTTCTTCATCCAATTTGTTTTTCAAGATCCATTTAAAATCGAGAACCGATGTTCCTTATGGTCTGTCAACAAGTTCCCATACTCCAAGTCTTTCAAATTGATGAAGTTCGTCTTGCATTGATTCAATCCACGCGTGATCAGTCATGGCTTGTTTGATGTTTGTAGGTACAGTGAAACTCACGGTGAGTGCATACATACATACATCGCCATCGGCTTCGAGTTGTCTGCGTGTTCGAACCGGTTGTGAAGGATTTCCAATTACTTGTACCAATAGATGATCCCATGTCCAATGGTGAGTGGATGGATATCGTTGATAGAATGTGTGCATGTTTGACGGATCAGCGTGTTGAGTAGAAGACTCTCCGACTTCGCGTACCGGTGTACCGAATGGGTTGATAAATTAGTCTTCGTCAGATTGTGCATCGATTGCTTGATTGTTGTTTCCTCCTGCTGCATTGACGGTTGGTGATGTTGGTTGTATGATGGTTTCTTGAGTTTCTTGAGTATCCAATGGAATTGTATCTTGAGCAATGGTTGCTGAAGTAGATGAAGTTGTGTCTTGTTGACTTTGTGCGGGTGCATCAATAGTATTGACAGCGGAAGGCTTTGACACAACTTGATTGTTTCCATAGTAACATTCATCAAACATTAGATCATATAAATCAGTCAACTCATTCATTTGTGTCGTATCCGTCGAGTCTACTGTAGGGATATTTTCTTGACATTCTTGCACGGGACGTACACTATTTTGTGTAGGTTCCATTTTTGGACATTGAGGTGCGAGACTTGAGCTGTTGTGATCAAGTAACATAGAAAGTTTTCCGAAAAGCCACTTCCAAATCCGCATCACAAAATTGACCAACTGAGAATAAATTGTAATTCAGTCCCTCGATGCAATAAACCCGTTTGATAGTAATATTCCCTTGAACTAAATCTCCATATCCGAGTATTGGTGCAAACTGATCATTTCCAAACCGTACCGTATCCATAAACTTCTCCACGAAGTCATCGAGAAGCTTAATATTTCCCGTCATGTGCTTTGTGCATCCGAGTCCATTATGAATAGAATGATTTCGACGAGCTGTATAAGAATTAGAAGACAATGTAGAGTTTGACAAATGGGAGCCCTTGATAGAAGTGGGTTCCAAAATTATTAGGCCTAGATGCAAATCCTAAAGGCAAGCTAACATTAATAGACCCAATTACAATAGTGGTTATTTTAGGTACCCATTTGTATCCGGGTGGTGTACATCTTGAGTACCCCCGTTTACATGTCCTAATCATGTTCTCATAAAGCTTCTTTAACCTGTTTTCTTTACGTAGAGTAGTGGATTCTAACGCACTTAGTTTCTTAAGTGGTTGAACAGTGGATTGGTTCAAAGTTCTTGTGGGTTTTCTAGTACTAGTGGGCACAAGAATAGGCTTCCTAGTTCTAGCATTCACGCCATTATGATTAAAAATCATAAGCATCATGATTGAAAGTACGAACACATTTTTCATATTTAACACAAACAAATTCAACATTCGAAGTCTTAACATTCAAACTATCATTACATGCAGTTACATACATTTTATTCTTAGAAAACTTAAAGTTCCTACGGTGGTCTTCTACTTCCATCTTCTTCCCTTGACTATTGTTAGGCATGACTCTATCTTGCATTCTAGTGCTCTTAAGCTATGGTCCGCTAACGCTAGTAGTGGGAGTTACTCCTATAGAAGAAGACACACGTTGATTTAGTTTTCTTAGTATTATGAGGTAACCGCGATGTTTCAGTTTGAGTGGGCCTAGTGTTCATCTTATACATTCCTGGTGCTATCACATTTATTCTCTTATCAGTTCCTAGCTTAGGCAAAGTCTGTGCGAGTTTTCCTAAAACATATGATTTAAGGCATTTAACCGCATTCGATTGATGAACGGCGGATGGTTTACCCAAAACAGACTTTCCTTTCATTTTATCAATGAGTGTTTGTAACTCACTGATGGCTATGTGCCTTTCTTGAAGCTGAGCTTTCAAATCATTTATTTCGAAACTTTTTTCATTCAATTGATGAAACGAAGAAGCTACAAGTTCTTGACACTTTTTATGATCATGAGATTTATCACCATTTTGTAAAGCAAGTTCAAGAGAAATGGAGTGTTTCTCAAGTTGGGAAAAACTTTTCAAAAGTTTGTTGTATGACTGAATTTGTTTCGAAAGCTCAATTTCAAAATTTTGACATTTAGCGCCCGTTTCTGACACTAGACATGCTACATGACAATATTGATCAAGATCGGTATACACACCAAGTATAGCATTCATATGATCAGCATAATAGTTGATGAGACTGCAATTATACATAGTCTTGATAGGTGTGTAAACACCCATCTTTTCTACCACTTAATTACAATAATAACCGGACCAAAACGTGTATTTTATGTCTTTTATGTCGGAATTATGCGTGGTTTGTGTTTTTGTTGTGATTTAGGATGAAAAGGTGAAAAGTGGAGAAAACACGGATATTCACGGGCATTTACGGGCTTTTATTGAAGAAAAGGATGAAAGACGAAGTCAAGAAGTCAAGAGTGCAAAAAGAACGGAAGTCCACGACCAATTCTGAAGATTTATCGAAGAAAAAGTCAAAAGACGGAAGTTTATCAAAAGCCGAAGAATTCAAGTCTATTTTATTGAAGAATTTAAAGACGAATTCGAAGAAATCCCGAAGCCAAAAGTCCCTTAATTCCAAGATTAACAAAAAGATTAAGAAGGAAGGACTTGATGGCGCAATTAAGAAGAAAGGAAGGAGAGGAGGAAGCTTCCTCTAACCATCCCTTAATCACCTATAAATACCCACCATTTCACTTCATTTACTCTTGTTGGCTAACTTGACAAATTAGCTCTTCCATTTTTAATTACCTTGCACCTTTATTTACTTGTCATTTTTAATTACATGTTTTGCACCTTTAATTACCTTTTAATTCCAAGTAAGTTTTTAATTTGTGTTCTTTAAATTCTTGTCTTTACCTTTCTTTATCATTTAATCAAGTTCTTTTTATCAATCTCATTCTACCTTTCTCTCTTTTTGTTTCGGCTTGAATTTCGGATTAAGCAAGTTTGCTTAATCCATTTGCTTATTTTGATTAAAGTTTCGTCCTTTTTATCTCCTCATACGAAATAAGCCACGAGATTGACAACCTTGTGTGCTTATTTGGTATTTTGTTTAAGTGTTTTAAAAGTTTTCTTTAAAGTTCCGATTTTTAAGCTTGAATTCCATTTATATTTCGTCATTTAAAATTTTAAAAGCTTTTAACTTTCTAGCTTATTGTTTCGTTTTAATTTCATTTCATTTAAGTTTTTGGTAACTGCTTATTAGATTAGCTTATTTAGTTCTTGTGCTTGTCACGAATTTGGTACTCCATCGGAAAGCTAGGGTTTTCCACATTGCGACGGTTGCAACTCCACATTCCGATAGTGACAGTGTTGGGACAAAGGGTTTTGCATTCCGATCCGGGATTGCGATAGGTGGAACTTTTCCTTATTCCGATCTGGGGATTGCGATCGCATATTGCGATCGCTCTTTCCGACGGCTCTTGAGGCTTACTTAGACGAAGTGCTGCCCAATTTTCCTTAGCCATATTCCGATCTGGACCTCATTCCGATAGATACATTCCGACAGGTTACAACTTGGTATTCCGATAGCATACATTTCGATCTGGACTACATTGCGATCTAAGGTTGTTGGGTTATTCCGATCTGAAGAGGTGACATATTCCGATCTGGGTTTCTTCAACATTCCGATAGGTAGTGTGTTCATTCCGATGGTAAGGTTGATCGGAATATATTCCGATCTGGGTTAACTTATATGTTTTGTCTTGTTTAATTCTTAGTTTAAGTTTTTAATACTTGTCTAATTTTAATTTCCGTCACACTTTAATTTTTAGTCATTTAATTGATTTACTTTCCGTCACGTTTTTAAATATTGCACACTTTCGTTTAATTAGACTTAGATTTATTTTCACGCTCTTTTAATACTTGCCCTTTACTCTAGCGACATTTACTTTTAAGTCTTTGCACATTTAAATTTAAAAACAACCAAAATTATTTGTTTCCACCAAAATAAAACTGAGTCACACATTAAACATCAAGTTGTTCAATTCGATTAGACACACATCAACGAATCTTTCTTACTAGGTAAAAGCCTAGTATTAAATGGCGCCGTTGCCGGCTCTTTTCGTAAAGATCAACAGTTTTTTGTGAGAGACACGTTGCTTTTTGGGATCCGTTCACTTGTGAGCGTTATTTTTCTTGCACTAAAATTTCAAAAAAATCATAAAAATTATAAAATTCATAAAAACCATAAAAATTAAAAATATCAAAAATCCAAAAAGATTTTATCTTTATTGTGTATATATATTGTCTTTGTGTTTGGTTTTGTTTTCTTTTGCATTTTCAGGTGTATGCGTACTAGATCTTCTAATTATCAAGAGCCCGAGCCTCAAGAAGATTTAGATATGGCAGGTGTTAACAACAATAATCAACTACCGCACCTCAATAATAATAATAATAACAACAATGCTCCCCCACAGCCCGATCTTCGGACCATGGAGGAACTTTGTCAACCAACAATGTTTGGACGAGGAGGACCGATTGCGCCGATGCAAATCAACGCTCCTGAGTTTTCGTTGAAGCACCACATGATTCAGCAAGTGCAAACAAACCCATTTAGAGGATTGCCTGATGATGATGCCAACAAACACCTCGACAAGTTCATTACAATCACCCAGAGCATGAAGTTGGCTGGTGCCACTATGGATGAGCTTCGCCTACAACTCTTTCCACACACTCTATTACATCATGCCGAGAAATGGTTTGATCGTCTCCCGAAGAATTCTATTCGCACTTGGGATGACATGACTCAACGCTTTTTGTCGCGCTACTTTCCACCATCCATGGTCACAAGCCTTCGCAATCAGATCAGCGGTTTCATGCAAGATCCCGATGAATCTCTTTTCGATGCATGGGAGAGATATAATGTCTTGATCGACCGTTGTCCAAACCACAACATGCTTCCGGTCACCTTGATCGATACTTTCTACAACGGATTGACTTTTCGAGATCGTGATACGATCAATGCAGCCGCCGGTGGCACATTCATGAAAAGGAGACCCGAGGAGTGTAGAGAGTTAATAGAAAACATGACTACTCATCATAAGAACTGGGACTCCTCTGCTTCTTCCAGGAACAACCCGAGAGTCAATGTTTCTTCTACCTCGGCAAACCCTGAGATGACCGAACTCACCCGCATGATGGCTGAAATGAGCAAAAGTATTACGCTTCTCGCTTCAAATCAACAACAACAACAAGTTAAAGCGGTTGCTAATTCTTGTGAAACATGCGGCGGTCCTCACTCATACACCGATTGTCCTTCGACACAAGGAAATCCGGAAAATGTGTATGCAGCTTATGGTAATTATTCACCGGAAAATTACCAAGCTCGACCTCAAGGGGATAGAAATCTGCTGAGCTACCGATCCAACAATTACCTTTCACCCGGTTTTTCTCCTCAAAACCAAAACCCCGCCAACAACTACACTAGAAGCAACCAAATCCCACCAAGAGCTTCTAATCCTTATCACCCACCCGCCCAACAAACCCCAACCTTTAATCCCGATGTTGAGGCCATCATGAGAACCCAAGGTGAGCAAATCAAGAACTTGCAGAGCCAAATTATCAATCTTAAAGGAGATATTACCAAGCAAGGAAATGAGATAAGATCCGAGCTCCGAGATAATATTCAATCCTCTTTCAGCAATCAAACCAATGATTTGAAGAATATGCTTGCTAGTTTCTTGCCAGCCGCTCAACCTTCTTCTTCAAGTTCTCTACCTTCAAACACCGTCACTAACCCGCGAGCCAATATGAGTGCTATTACTACTCGTAGTGGAGTCACCATCGTAGGACCACCAATCCCACCACCATCATCTACACCTCCTCCACCACCATGTATCCCTACTCCTCCTACACCTAGTATTAGTGCACCATTACCGTCTCCGCCCCGACGTGATGAAGTTCCCACCAATGATCCTTCAACATCTCAACCTTTACCTACACCTGCACCTTCACCACCCAAACCCAATATCCCTTATCCCTCTCGCTTGGGCAAGAACAAAATGCTAAACAAGGAGGACGCTCAAGTGACTAGCTATATCAAGATGATTTCTCAAATGAATTTCAACATTAGCTTTCTTGAAGCACTTGTCCACATGCCCAAATTTGTTAAAGCATTTAAGGAATTGCTTAACAAGAAGGAGAAGCTGATTGAACTCGCCAACACACGCTTAAATGAAAACTGCTCTGCAGTTATTCTTAAAGAACTTCCGGAAAAACTTGGAGATCCCGGTCGTTTTGTGTTGCCTTGCGTGTTCAACAAAACTGAAGAATTTACTGCCCTTGCTGATCTCGGGGCTAGTATTAATTTGATGCCTTTGAGTGTTTGGAAAACACTATCATTGCCCGACCTCACTCCAACAAAGATGACTCTTGAACTTGCAAATCGCACTCTCGCTTACCCTGTTGGTATAGCCGAAGACGTGTTCATTAAAGTTGGCACATTTACTTTCCCGGTCGATTTTGTCGTAGTTGATTATGAAATGGACCCTCGTATTCCTTTAATACTTGGTCGGCCATTCTTGAGAACCGGACGTGCTTTAGTAGATGTGGCCGAAGGTGAGTTAATCTTACGAGTCGGGGATGATGCAAAAGTTTTCAAAATGGGGAAGCTTACTAGTTTAACTTTTGGAGGCCGAGAATCAGTGAATATGATTAATGTGCTAGATGACTTTACCGTCTACGAAAATCCTCTATTCGACTCTCGCATCGATAACCCACTCTTTGACGATGATGTGGATGATTCTCGCTCCACTCTGGACGCTTCTCCCATTTATGATTCTTCACCGGTCTTTGATGCTTATGATGATGATGATTCTAGCTCAGATTCGGATGATTTTGATTGTACTTCTGAGTATCCCGAGCTGCCTACTTTCGATGATTTTGATGAGGCTGATACTTTATCGAGCGATTCTTCACATGATGAAGATCCTCCGCCATCACTCGATCCTACTTTGGACGATTACTCATTCGAGGAAGATTTCTCTGAATTTCTTAACACATACTTCCCTCATGAGAGTGATGCACCTCCTTTGGACTTTGAAGATTATCGTCTTGATCCTACTTTGGATTTGAAGAGCATTTTGTCCAAGGAGAAGAAACCGGTTGACACCGAAATCCGTTGCACTTATGATTTGACACCTCTTTGTCCCACTTCTGAGGACGAGGTTGTGCTTCTTTGCGGATCTTCTTCACACTCGGCTGAGCCGGAGTGCTATTTTCCCCTGAAGGAAAAGGTGTTCGATCCCGGTATTGAAGTCTTTAAGCCATCTCAGTATCCACCTGATGAAATAAAAGGAAAAATCTTTGGAAATTTGGAAGACAGGCTTGCACCGCTTCATACTTGCTTCCACCGTGCTCCATCGCTGCTTAAGGGAACCTTGCCATTTCTCTTTTGGCTTGCCTTGTTCGCCTTAAGCTCTTGCTTATTGATGGATGAAAACTATGTCTTTGATCCTGGTGGATTTGTTTCATGCTACTTCCGTTGATGATCAAGGTCGAGTCAGGCTCACGACTCGGTAAACAAAAACCAAGCGCTTCTTGGGAGGCAACCCATGCATCTATCTTTTCGCTTTCTTTACCATAAGTGTAGGGGGGACCCTTTGGATTGCTATTTCCTTTCCTCACTTCTTAATCAGGGATTCGAGCTTCAATGATCCACTCTTAATGATTCTTGACGACCCGTGATTCCGTGTTCTACTTCTTCCCGGTTCTATCCTAAACTCTTTTCGATTCACTATTTTTATATTTTCTCAATATTAAAATAGGAATCTCTTTAGTTGTCTTTTCCTTAGCGAGATTTAAACAACGTACACAATGTCCTAAGTGTAGGGGAGCTTACTCCCACATGCTTAAACATTGAGGACAATGTTTATCTTAAGTGTAGGGGGGACTTCTATCGAAGTTAAGTGGTCTTTTCCTTGTATTGGTCCTCATTTTAACCGGAAAATCAATTTTTCGACATTTTTCAAAATTTTTGATCTACTTTGGCCTATTAGTTTTTCTCTTTTGTATAGTTATTTTCCTTCTTTGCTAGAATAAATGTTTAATAAGTGGTTTTAATTTTCAAAAGTTGTGAATCTTTTGACTCAATCCGAGTTGACTCTAGCTAGTATCCTTAACGTGTTTAAGTCAAGTTTTGCTAGGCTTTTATGTAGGGAGCTATAAAACGCGAAAGTCTTAACTCTCACGGGTTAAGAACTAGAACTTTTCGCAAGTTCCTATAATTGATCCTAGAGAGTCGTTTATCAAGGGAACTTTAAGATGCGATTTCTAAACTTGAAAAAGTCTAAGAATTTGCAAGATCCTATAGGCGACTCGAAAACCCAAAACTTTGATTTAGTAGGCTAAGTATCCACGAGTCTCATTACTTGAGATTTTAAACTGTGGAGAACGAGAGATGATAGAGCCAATTATAAGTCGGTATTCTTTCATGAATTTATGTGAGTTAATTATAAGCCTATTCTCCCATCGCTTGCTAATAAATTTATTTGCTAATAAATAAGGTTGTACGATTTGAAAAGTTACTTAGCTTCTAGCCCCAGATCGTTTAAAAGTTGCTCGGTAATGACGAGAGTTCATAGCCAAGGCATAACTTATGAAGCGGGGCGCGAAGATTGGCGAGTCCAAAAAGGCCCTAACAAGGCATGAGGGCTATAATTTGTTGCTAAAGATCCAAAAGTGATGTGAAGAATCATTTATCGAAAATCAATATGAAGGATCGAGACACACGACGTAAAGCAAAACTCCCAAAAGTCATGGAGAAGTATATCCGAAAAGACCCTAACAAGGTATGAGGATAAATAGATCCAAGTCAATAAAGGAGGCGGATCGTTGTATATCAAAATCCAAAATAAAGATTGGAGAAAAATGAAGAAGTCGTGGTCCATATATGAAGAATCTCTCAAAAATTCCAAGTGAAGAAATTCCAATTATGAAGAGAAGACCATTATTTCATGAACGTCTCTCAAGATTTGAAGTATGAAGTCGCTGCCAAATATCGGCCCGAGAAAGGTCTCAAATCGCGAACCAAGTTATGCCAAGATATGAACTTTCTGATATCCCGAGAAGCAGTTTTAAAAGATTTGGTCCTTTAGCTAACTATTGATTAAATCGTGCACTTTATTTTCAGACTAAATAATTATTTAAATAAGTCAAACAATGCATCTTCGTGATCATTCAAGACAAATAATAAAATATAAGAGATACCCATAGGAATAAGGGAGTCTAAGTAAATAATTGGCCCACATGAGTTCGTGCTAGTTTACTAACTTATAATAACAATGATCTCGTTTTTAAGCTTGGTTTGGAGAAAGTGAAAAGTTGAGGATGATAATTATTCATGACATTTTCAAAACCCAAGGTATGCTTTTAATTCCTTTGCTTTGCATTTTTATAATTTTCTATCTCTTTAAATAAAGGCCAATGTGGATTGATTATTATGAAAAGTGTAAACATGCTTTGTAATTAATGCATTGCATGAGGACATTGCAATGGTCAAGTGTAGGGGATTTTATAGGTGTGTAAACACCCATCTTTTCTACCACTTAATTACAATAATAACCGGACCAAAACGTGTATTTTATGTCTTTTATGTCGGAATTATGCGTGGTTTGTGTTTTTGTTGTGATTTAGGATGAAAAGGTGAAAAGTGGAGAAAACACGGATATTCACGGGCATTTACGGGCTTTTATTGAAGAAAAGGATGAAAGACGAAGTCAAGAAGTCAAGAGTGCAAAAAGAACGGAAGTCCACGACCAATTCTGAAGATTTATCGAAGAAAAAGTCAAAAGACGGAAGTTTATCAAAAGCCGAAGAATTCAAGTCTATTTTATTGAAGAATTTAAAGACGAATTCGAAGAAATCCCGAAGCCAAAAGTCCCTTAATTCCAAGATTAACAAAAAGATTAAGAAGGAAGGACTTGATGGCGCAATTAAGAAGAAAGGAAGGAGAGGAGGAAGCTTCCTCTAACCATCCCTTAATCACCTATAAATACCCACCATTTCACTTCATTTACTCTTGTTGGCTAACTTGACAAATTAGCTCTTCCATTTTTAATTACCTTGCACCTTTATTTACTTGTCATTTTTAATTACATGTTTTGCACCTTTAATTACCTTTTAATTCCAAGTAAGTTTTTAATTTGTGTTCTTTAAATTCTTGTCTTTACCTTTCTTTATCATTTAATCAAGTTCTTTTTATCAATCTCATTCTACCTTTCTCTCTTTTTGTTTCGGCTTGAATTTCGGATTAAGCAAGTTTGCTTAATCCATTTGCTTATTTTGATTAAAGTTTCGTCCTTTTTATCTCCTCATACGAAATAAGCCACGAGATTGACAACCTTGTGTGCTTATTTGGTATTTTGTTTAAGTGTTTTAAAAGTTTTCTTTAAAGTTCCGATTTTTAAGCTTGAATTCCATTTATATTTCGTCATTTAAAATTTTAAAAGCTTTTAACTTTCTAGCTTATTGTTTCGTTTTAATTTCATTTCATTTAAGTTTTTGGTAACTGCTTATTAGATTAGCTTATTTAGTTCTTGTGCTTGTCACGAATTTGGTACTCCATCGGAAAGCTAGGGTTTTCCACATTGCGACGGTTGCAACTCCACATTCCGATAGTGACAGTGTTGGGACAAAGGGTTTTGCATTCCGATCCGGGATTGCGATAGGTGGAACTTTTCCTTATTCCGATCTGGGGATTGCGATCGCATATTGCGATCGCTCTTTCCGACGGCTCTTGAGGCTTACTTAGACGAAGTGCTGCCCAATTTTCCTTAGCCATATTCCGATCTGGACCTCATTCCGATAGATACATTCCGACAGGTTACAACTTGGTATTCCGATAGCATACATTTCGATCTGGACTACATTGCGATCTAAGGTTGTTGGGTTATTCCGATCTGAAGAGGTGACATATTCCGATCTGGGTTTCTTCAACATTCCGATAGGTAGTGTGTTCATTCCGATGGTAAGGTTGATCGGAATATATTCCGATCTGGGTTAACTTATATGTTTTGTCTTGTTTAATTCTTAGTTTAAGTTTTTAATACTTGTCTAATTTTAATTTCCGTCACACTTTAATTTTTAGTCATTTAATTGATTTACTTTCCGTCACGTTTTTAAATATTGCACACTTTCGTTTAATTAGACTTAGATTTATTTTCACGCTCTTTTAATACTTGCCCTTTACTCTAGCGACATTTACTTTTAAGTCTTTGCACATTTAAATTTAAAAACAACCAAAATTATTTGTTTCCACCAAAATAAAACTGAGTCACACATTAAACATCAAGTTGTTCAATTCGATTAGATCGGAACACAACGAATATTTTTAACCTGAGTAAAAGCCAATGTATTAAGTCTCATCGTCCAAATCGGGCTTAAAACATCATCAAAATACCCAAATATATGCTTGTGTTTGTTCATTGTGTATTTTAGGTACGGATATCGTGAAATCAACAAAAGATCACAAGAATGAAGCAAAAACGAACACGGGAAACGAAGCCGCACAAAGAACCGGACCCGAATCATGATTTTCCACAAATACCCTTGAAGTTTTAAAGATTGTCAACTTTGGTCCCTCATCTTTGAAGATTTGGCAAGAAAGGCCCTTGAAGAATTCATTTGTACAAGTTTAATCTTTGAAGTTTGAAGACATGTCAAAGAAAGCCCTTGAAGAATGCTCATTTTGCATTTATGGTCCTTTTATTAAGCTTGCAAAACAAATTGTGCCATAAATGACAAGTGCCCCAAAGTTATTATAAAGGGAAATCTGAATTTTCATTGGCAAACTTTATTAGCAACTTTTGGGGAGTTAAGGGGCTCAATGTGGCCAGACAACAATACTTGTACCCACCACTCCTCATCCTCCATGTCACCCACCCAGCCAATCACACCCCTCCTATACTCTACGTCTGATTACCACCCAACTTTTTAAAACCAGTTTATTAAACATAAAATTGGTGAGGGAAACAAGGTTTTTAAACCTTTAAACTAATCAAATCTCACTGTTTATCACCTCCGAAACTCATAAACCTTAAAACGAATTGACACAAAAACAAAGGGATTTGGGTCCTAATTGTCCAGATCCCTAATTAACCTCAATGTCACCCAAACCCACCAACAAACTCCCCTTTCCCGTGACCCCTGGGCCCTACACAGACAACCCTGCTCCCCCAAAAATGGCATACCTTGAATCTTTACAGCAAATCAAAGGCCACTTATCATTCCTTGGTCCCTAATGTTTAACAAACGGCTACGATCATCTCTTCCAGCTGTCACTCCATCAGAATCACATGGGACGAATTTTGACTAATATTCAAAAAGTGAAGACCAAGGGCAATTATGGCATTTTCTTGTTAGGGTTTTAGCTTCTAGTAATTTCCATTTCATTGTATAAATATGGGTGTCTAGTACCCATATTGGATTGTTCCAGTTTTTTGTAAGAATCTTTAAATGATTAATGATAATGAAAATTTAAGTTTTGTACAATAACTGAGTTCCAATTTAATTGTTTTTTCTAGTGTAATCTTAGTTTTCAGCAAAATAGTTTAAAGGTTTTCAAAGGGTAAATGTTTTTTCAAGGATGTTAGCAAGTAAGTTTCTGTTTTTAATATTTTCAGAACTCACCACTAAGTCCAAGTGAAAGTGAAAGTGGAAGCTTGGGTTTAGTAGTGTGTTGATTCCATTTTGTTTATTTCAGTAATGTTTTTAAAACAAGTTAAGAATTTGTGGTGTATCAAGTGATTTTCAGAAATCAGTCCTACCTTTACATTTTACTGCTTGTACAAGCTAGCCCATAAGCTACTTGACAATAGCTTATGAGCTCAGCTTTTACAAGCTTGTCTCTTTTCTTGATTTGATTTATGTTTGTGCAGGTTTTCAAGAACAAAAAACAAGACCATTTCCTTCCCTCTTTTCATTATCATTGAAGACATTTTCCCCTTGGGTCTCTTTGAGATTCCACCAACAAGGGTTCTCTACACGTCCATAAGCTCATACAAGCTCTCAAAAGCTCATTTGGAGAAGGCATCAACTAGGTTTGGCTTAGAACCCTCCTTATGTGTTTTTGTAGAATTTTTGCATGAATTTTATGATTTTTGTGTGATAACTGTTGGTATGTTAGTTTAAGCTGTAATTTATCTTTATTTGTGATTTTGATACATGTTAGAGTAAGTAACATTCAGTTTTAAGGTGTTTTAAGTGGGATCTCTTTGTTAATTTTTAATTCCAGAAGTTAAGGGGGTGTTTGGATTTGGGCTTTAAGTCAATATTGGTGACAAGATTTTGGCTTGAAACCAATTTAAACACACTCATTTCATTAGTCTCTTATTATATCAGTGTTTGGTTTCCATGTTTGATAGGTTTGTTAGGTTTTGCATGTATTTCTTTTGGTTAAGAGTAGCTAAAAATCAGTAAGTCTCTAATATAGCTTTGATTTAGAGTTTTTCTCCATCAACACTTGTAATCTGCTTAGGTCTAGGTATTGTCAAGGATTGAGAGTGGGTATTTGGTAGCTTAGTAGTTAATTAAGGAAGATTTTAACCATTGAAATTCGTCTAAGTGTCAACTAGTTCAGTAAAAGTGCATCAAACCACCAGACCTGCATACTAGCTTCTTCAGTAACTCTAATTAGGTCATTTGTGTGAAATTATTGTGTTGTAATTGGTGTTTTTCTTGTATATTTGACTCCCCACAACCCAACTGGTTGTGGGGGTGCCTTTGGTTCCCAAAAATACCAAGTAATCATCAAGTTACAAGTCAAAACCTCACCAGACACGTTTTTTATTGAAGGCAGTGGGAACCAAGTTCCCCCTGCTAGTTATAAAGTTACCACTGCTGGGCTAAAAGACAAAATCCCAGTCAGCAGTCAACATCAGTTAGGGTATGTTTTGTCTTTAGTGACCTTTTCTTGGAGTTTTTCATTAATTTTAATTTTCATATTTTTGTTATTTAATTTTTGAATTTTCCAATTAGTTTATTTTTATTTTACTGTTCATTTTCTATTTTTTTGAATTAATTGCATTTTAATTAGTTTTTAATTAATTGTTTTTGTCTTTTAGTGCAAAAGTTCAATACTTTTTAGTTTTAAAAATTTTCTTAGATTCAGAAAAAGATTTTAAGATTTTTAGTTTAAAAGATTTTACTATTTACCTTTTTAAGTATTTCTAGATTTATTTTTAGTTTAATTAGGGTTTAATTTTAATCTGTGTTGTCTTTTAGTGTAAAAAAGTTTTGTTTTCAACTTTTTTCAATTTTCTACTATTCAGTAATATAGTTTAGGATTTTTCAAATAGTCAAATTAATTTTAGCATTATTTTAATATTTTTAATCATTATTTTAGTTTATAAATAGTTTTTAGTGTTTTAAAAATAGAAATAGTATTTAAAATTTCGGAAAACTACTTTTTAGTCTTTAAATAATATAAGTGAGTTATTTGTTCAATAAAATAATATTTTCGGTTTTTTCTTAATTATATTTAATTTTACGGCTTTAATTAGCATTTAAAATTGAATATTTAATTAATAAAAGGTTTTAAAATATATTTATTGAATTTTTATTCTTATTTATATTATTTTAGACTTAGTTTAAATTTTAAATTAATTTTTAGGTTTAATTTTAATTTTGTCAGGTTTTACGTATTTACGTTCGTGTTTTACGTCAAATCGTCGTAGTGTAATCGTAGTCGTAGTTCGTCTTTAATTTTTCTCTCTTAACCCAAAAACGACACTAATCCAAACTTTGATTTTATATAATTGGCACACTTAATTCACACACCTCCTTCGAGAACGAACCCGCACTTATTCGACTTGTCGGTTTTCCTAAATCGTCGAGTTTAATACTTGCCCATTATACGTTATTTTCCTAAACACGTGTTTTTACCACAATCAATAGTATTCCTTAGAAAGTCGATCAATTTCATTAGTAAGTTGGTGTTCTTGTGTCTTTAATTTAGTTTGAAGAAAATCAACTTCGTCTTCAAGAGATTTAGCATATCTTAAATCAGTTATCATTTCCTCAGTGATAGCTTTATAAAACATTTCCACATTATTTAAAAGATCATCGATTGTTGGAACAATACATTGTTGAATGACGATTTCTACTTGTGGGTTAGGTTTAATATTCCAAATGGTATCTCTCGAAACTTTTTCATAATCGATGACACCTATGTATAGATTTAAAACCCCTTGTTTTATAAACTTAAATTGTTGAACACTTTTTGATTTCTCATTCCATTTACGTTTTTCATCCGAAATTCGTTCTTCTAACAAAATTGATTGCTTTTTGAAACCCCTTTTTAAAGAAACTTTCTTTTCTGTGTCATGACTCGTTGGTGGAACATTTGTAAAAAACTCTTGTTCTTTTGAAAGTTCTTTTTGAGGAACAAACTTAATATGATGATTAGAACCAGAAAGGTTTATCAAATCACTTAAGTTGGATCGACTTTCTTTGTGATGACGAATGATTTCGTCGCAGTCATGGGAAAGCATAAGAGCAAGATTATCATTATAACAACCGATATCATAAAGAGCAGGCTTGATACTTTGAAATTTCTTGAGATATTTAGGCTTAACAAAACTCATTTTCATATTTCTATTGAGCGTGTTCATAGTTTGAAGAGTCTGACCCGTTTTGTAAACAATTTTGTTCAACGTTTCGACTCTCTTTTCCAAAGCAAGAACTTTTTCAATATCCTTTTGTTCACGAGTTTTATAAAGTTCAGTTTGTTGTTTGTTAACCGACTCTAATTCAGAAATCTAAAGTTTATGTAGCAGCAGTTGTTCTTCAAGTTCCGGTATCTTTTGTTTTGACATATGAATTTCATGTGTTACTTCAGAACAATATTGTTCGTTGAGCACCTTACGCTCATATACCAAACCATTAGCTATAGCAACTCGTCGATCAACTTCTTTTACATAATCACACTCTTTAAGCATGTCTATCTCCTAGGCTAAGGATGTTTTTGCTTGCTTTAAACGTTTATTAGCCTCTTTGTTTTCATTATTTTCATGTTTCAAAGTTTCAATAATACATGCAAGCAAATCATGCTCCTCATCCGATTTAGTATGTTGAGCAGCAGTACCATCATCATTACACATATGTTGTGAATCTGTAGAGATATTTCTATCCTCCGTGTCCATTACATATGTGTCATTGACGCTTTCGGGTTGCTCAGGATGTCGTCGTTCATTTGCAAACACATTATGGTTATCGTATGATGATACCTTTTCAATGGGCTTAGTATCAAAGATAGGTCCAGAATTGTCAGTAGTCTCTGGAATCACTTCTTGAATCTTTGCCATGTACACATAATGTGCCTCTAACTCTCGATCATCGACATCATCATCAATGTCGTCACGCCAATCAACTTCATCTGCTGTGAGCGGAATTCCCGCCTCTTTTTTCTTACACATCAACATCTTTTCCTTGTGATATGCAGAATCCTTGACTCGTTTTGGCTTCTTGCATTCTCTAGCCATGTGCCCAAATCCCTTGCAATTAAAGCATTGAATCCCAGTCTTCTGCACAACCGGAGTGCCTACAGTATCTCTAGCCTCAACTTGACTCGGCATCCTCTGATTATCATATCTAGCATCACGATCATACCTTGGTGCATTATCAACTTCTTTGTATCTTGAATTTGATGATGGTATGAGGTTGTTGTTAGTAGGTTTGTATTTATTCCTGTAGTTTGCAGTGAGTAAAGACATGAGTTCCTCAATCTTCTTGTCCCTTGAAGTTTGTTCATCGTCACTATCTCCATCTGACTCTGTGTCATACTTTGGAGGTGGAGCGGGGACACTTGCTTTTGATTTGTTTCTAGTAGTAGCTAGAGGTTTGGTGGATGAGCTGGATGGCCTTGAGGAATGAGAAGGTGCTTGTTGATGGTGAACGGGTTTTGTTGAAGTAGCAGCCATAAAATCCATAGAGTTAGCAGACCGTTCTGCCTTTTTAGCCCTAAGTTCATTCACTTCATTCTGATGTTGTTTCAAGATATCATAAAGTTTGTGATAAGAGATAGTCTTGATATCTTCCCTTTGTTTAACCAAAGTCACAAACCTTTGCCATTCCAGTTTGAGTTGAAGTAAAAACTGAACATTGGCATGATGATTGGAGATAGTGCACTGATTCCTGACAAGCTCATTCATCATTTTGTAGAATCTCGAGTAATATGAGTCAATAGATTCACCATCTTCGGATGTGAATTTTCCGAACTCCCAAAGTAGATTAGTCTTGAGATCTTGAACATTGATCGACTCACCTTGCTTTAATTGATGAATTGCATTCCACCTTTCCTAGCATTAGGACATGCATCAACCGTGGAATATATATCGTTATCAATCCAGTGAGTATGTAGTTCACAACATCAGCTTCAGCTTGGAGAAGTTTCCTTTTCTCAGCAGGACATGTGTCGAAATTCTCCATAGCTCTTGTGGTTGATGAAGTACCATCCTCTACGCGAGTGGCACTTGGTCTGAATTCAAAAACGGGAGGTGCATTTTCAAGGCAATGACGAAGAGTCGTTCGATTATCTTTTGTATCTAGAAATCTCAGGAAACGAGATCTCCACTAAACGTAGCAACCGGCTGTCAGCACAGATGGATTAGCGTTGCCACCTTGTTCCAAACAAATTTGATTAGCATTCGCATTGTTGTTGTTGTTTGACATGGTAAATGCTTGTGAATATATTATGGATCTTAGTAGATGTGCTGTGATGAGGTGTGGTTTTGATTCCAAAAAATTGTTGAAATTCCCTTAACAATGTGTTCTCGAGAAATCAAAAAGTTCTAAGACCAAATAACTCACAAATTCACGATTTTGAAAATTTTCCAAATTAATTTCGTAATATATTCAATCAAGGATTCTCGGAATAAATTTGCTTTTGTATTCTCGGAATAATTTCACTCAAGGATTCTTGGAATAAATAAGTCTTAAGATTTTCGGAATATGGAAAACTTTAAGTTTTCGGAATGTAGAAATCTTTAAGTTCTCGGAATGTGGAACTTTGGATTTTCGGAATAAGTTTTCTGTGGATTTTCGGAATGTGTTTCCAAAAAGATTTTTGGAATGGATGTGATTTACGGAATAACTTCAGATTTTCAGAATAAACATGATTTTCGGAAAAAATATGTTGAAGATTTTCGGAATATGAATTTTGCTTACAGTTTTCGGAATAACACTTCCCACATATTTTTGGAATAACTGACAATATTCCAAAAATGAATTTCAAAAAGTGACAACCGAATTTCTCGGATACAAGGCGATGTTCTTCGAAAATCTTCACCAAAATCGAGCCAAACGCCCTAAAATCTTGCGTTTTAAACCAAAATAACTAACCCAAATCCCTACCACAACTATGTAGAAGATTTATATGAAGATTAAACCATAAAAAACACAAAAAAAATGATCAAGTGTTTTGGATCAAAATACCTCACGAAAATCAATAAGAACAAAGCCACAAATCTTCAATCACCTATCCACTGTAGGCTCTTGATACCAAATATTGATCCCAATCAATCCATAACACAATACATATGATAGAAATAGAGAGAAGTTAGAGAAAGAAAGTAGTGAGAGAAAGTAGAGAGATGGTGGAAGGTTAATACTTTATAGAGAGAAAGTGAATGTAACCAACACCCTCTTTCACATATGGAAGAGGGTTTATATACCCATGAGCTTGGTGGGCTCATGGGCATGTTTCTTGGGTCGGGCTTGGCTTGTATTTGGGCTTAGAGCACCTAACTTATAAAATATTAGCTTAAAGTCCAAGCCTGGTTAACCCGACTAACCTATTAAAATACAAGACCTTTAACGACTAAGATGACCTATTACATTCTTGTTCGACTATATAAAATATAGGGCTAACACTTGTTCGTAGGAACACCAAGATAAAAAGCATGAACATGCACACAAGAAAGTAATTATTACAAATTTTGTTTAACCAGAATACTGTTCATATAGTGAAAAGTACAAAACAACCCCGACATCCCAGGGGCTTCAGTAAGCACTTTAAGGTTGGACTGCGTTCTTAGGAGTCGCTATCTTCGATTGAGAGGAAGATTTATCTTGCACTAGAATATCCTTGGTTTGGGTGGAAAGATTATCAGGCACCTGGGTAGAAGCTGGAGCATGGGTGGAAGAAACACCATCAATCACAGCTACAACATGCCTCTCATCAGGAAGGAGTTGCATGATATCCACAACAGAAAGCTTAGAGGCCGCAACCACCTTTGCAGTAAAGGGATACTCCGTCGAGAATAGAGCGGTAAAGTCTTCCTTCCAAGTCTTGCCATCTCTGTATCAAGATTGTCGGTCATAACAATGGCCTCAGCTATCTCTTCGGCGTTACGTTTGTACGCCATAGCCTTCATAAAACCGGCGTTAAACGCTCCGTTGGCACCAAGGGAAAGAGACAACCGATACTCATAGCTGGATAGAATATTTCTCACCAAGATTGGAATACCACCCCTTACCAAGACTTTCTTGTCCACCTCGGCCTGTGCAAGAAGAGTGGTTAAATGCTTGTTGTTAATTTATACCTGCTTCTGCTGACCAGACATGCGAGCAAGGTCCTGTGCACTAGCTCCTAAAAGTCTTTCCAACCTCAGCGATCCTCCGTTGCTTCTCCTTGACAGATTCCTGCAGAATTTGCTTCTCCTCTTCTAGCCATTGTACACATTGACGATATTCTTCCTCCTTGGCAATACACCCTGCATGCTCACTCTTCAACCTCTTTTGAGAAGATGAAAAACGTTCAAGCATAGCCCGTCCTTTAGCAACGTGTTCTTGCTTGGACTAGCAAAGAGTGGCTAGGTGGGAATGATCACAACTAAGGCCCTCAAATCTTTTCATCAACTCAACGACATTCAATGTGCTTCGAGCAATAGTCTGATATGAATGGCTGAGGATATCATAATTTGAATAAGAAGACAATTCGGCTTGTTCAGCCGGAGTAGCCAAATGAAACAAGACCTCCTTCGAGGAATTATGGGAGTCGATCCTCACATCCTCCTTCAAACGCCACACCGACACAAACAGAGTCAAAGGTCCTCCGTCTTCTTGAAAATCCGAACAACGGTAGTGACCTGAGAAGAGAAACAAAGGACAAGAAAAACGTGGCTAGTCAGACAAAAGATATATATAAAAAAGGGGGGAGAAAGAGGACACACAAGTGAGAAGCACGAATAATAACATGCATCTACAGAGAAAATAAGACAAACCTCCAGAGTCAGCGGTATCATGATGATTGCCTAAAGTCCACGATGGAGATGAATGATCACTTAAGTTAATCAGAGGGGGAGTTTTCTCACGGCTAGTTCACGCGTCATCAAAATTAGTACCAGAATCATTAGGATGAGCATGACGGAGAGGAGAGGTCGGGTGGATCTCTGCCTCCTCGGACCCAGCCGATTGCTGCAAATGCTTCCTTTTCTTTGATGCAACATGACAACTTGAGGGTTTCCCTCCAGCAACCCTCTTCTTTTCGTTAGCAAGTTGATTTTTACCCTACAGACTCAATCGAGCCTCAACAACCTTCGATTTAGGAACTGTAACGACCTTTTTAAGATCAGTCAAGGCTGGGATAATCTCCCCAACAGGCAATGGTTGAGTGACCTTCGGAACCGGCACTGGCACCTCGACGTCCTCGTCACGACTGATCTTAGCATTATCAAAGGAAGGAAGCTTCAAAAACTCGTCCATAGTAAGTTCTGCAAAGAAGGAAAAGGAATAAAGATTAGAGCGAGCATGAATAGCCCGCGGAAATGATACAAAGACTGCAATAAAACAATACCATTTCTATCTAAATACACAGCAATACGACGCAAACGGGAATTCTCATATGGAACCCAAAGACTAGAGAGGAACAATAAATATCTATGGGGCGGACGAAGAGGGATAGGCGATTTGGCAGGTAGCTTAGCATGCGCCTCAACAAAGTTAATGGGAAATTCATTTGTGACCTCCGAATCCCTGTGCCTCCATGGCATAACTTGAGGAATGGCTCCCCGGTCAATAAAAACCACTTCTTTTTCCAATCTTTCAGACTAGAAGTCCTCTCCAACAAACACTTACCATACCTTCCACGCCCCCGACTCTCGAAAGAAAACCAGTGCCCATGCTTGTAAAGCTTATAGAAAACCCGAATCAAGTTAACGGTACACGATATCTTAAGACTTCGGCAACGAATCTCAAACATAGTGGCACGATTAACACTCATAGGAATTAGTTGAGAGATATGGACGCGGAAATATCGTATCATGGCCAAGAAGAAACTCGAAAAGGGAATACGGAGTCCCCCATGTTTCAAATAATCCTCTTATATCCCAATAAGTGGTTCAGGCAACTCATCCATGGTTAGCAAAGGATTAGGTAGTCGCGGCCGAAGATCCGCATGAATAAGATATTTGTGAACAATCGACTATAGATCATCGCTCGACAACTCAGAAACCCTAATGTGCATGTCACATTTGGGATCTCGAAAAATAAACTGATTTCCCCCCTCCCCAAAATCATCATCAAAAATTATATGAACAAAAGAGAAGACGAATAGATAAAGAAAAACAAAGAAGGACGGAGCGCACACCTGGTAAATAAGAATTAATGAGAGGCGAAGAAAGCAGCAATGGAAGATAACAAGAAATATAGATGAAATAGAAAAGGAAATGGGTGTTTATATCATGGGGTGCGACAATGAAACGACACCCGCAGAGACACACTCATTCCGATGCAAGATCTAAACCGTTAAAATACAGGCAAGGACACGTGGCGGCATCGCAGATCACGCGCGAGGGTAGAGGTTACAAATGGGTGCCCCTACTCAAAGACGGGTATACGCGACGGGTCGAATTTATTAGGCCCAACACTGTACAAAAACCCAAAAACCCTTGGAGGACGAACGAAAAGAAAACGCAATAAAGATCGCGTCATCAGTCAAAGCTAACAACACGATACTGGGGGGACATGTTCGCGTATGTCTCTGGTCTTAAGCCTCCGGAAACCACGCATCCTCGGCATACGCCCGAAGGCACCACATTTAATGAGTCGACACGTAGCCATCCAACAATTAATGCCAAGTAACATAGGGACTGGCAAAGGGTAAAGTAAACCATTTCTTTACCCAGAACACATCTATTTACCCAATGGATACATGGGTACACCGCTGCCCGACCACCAAATCCCATAATCGAAGGGAAGAATCTTACCTCGTGCTCAGAGCCCAGTCTAGTGATGTGACTAAACATCCAGGTACACTTTATGGAGTAGTATAAATACTTCTATTATTTATTACACACACATCTAATCACTGACAATTCACATCATACTTATAACAAAACTTCTGGTATTCAACACTGGATACCATCTCCGTGATTGTTACTTACTCTCACACCGGAGCTTGGTCTTGGGATCAATCCTAGGACGAGGCTAACGTGCGTTGCTTTGTGTTTGCAAGTCGCATACTAACACACAAGCTATCCACGCATAGGTGACCGAAGTCGGATTCTCTCGCAAGCAAGTAGTCAGAGAATTTTGCTTCAACAGTGATAAAACTTGATTTTTCACTTGAATCATTTATTTTTATAATAAAATAAAAAGACTGTTTAATTATTAAAGTGATTTATGTAATAATCTAAGTAACATAATGAATATATTTTGAAAACTCACAAATATATTTTTATTTAAGAACAATTTTTTCATAGAAGATAATTTGTTTGTTTTATTGTATTATGTTAATTAAATACTAATATATAAGCTTTTTTAGAAAAAAATGTATAACGTATAATGCAAAATGGTGTGTCATTCGCATAAAACAAATCTTTTTCTTTGTTAAGTAAAACCTAAAGTTAGGATTTTTGCAAAAGAATGTTTCTTTAATAAGAAGTATACTTTTTATATATTCTTTTTATTTTTATGGCATTTTAGAAAAAATCTAAAAATTCCCTTATTTGATAAAAGTATTTAAAAAATTGATAGCAAAATTTGATGAAGAAAATAACATAAAATTATAAGTGTCAAATTTGTAAAAAAAAAACTTCAAAAAAAGAAAGTCATAAATAAAACTTAAGTGGTTGAATTCTAAATAAATTAAATTGTGAAAAATGAAAATTATAAATTTTTATATATTTTCAGTATGTACTAAAAATTAACAAATACCATTTACAC
The DNA here is from genome assembly GCA_025667525.1 of Glebionis coronaria. Taxonomy (NCBI): domain Eukaryota; kingdom Viridiplantae; phylum Streptophyta; class Magnoliopsida; order Asterales; family Asteraceae; genus Glebionis; species Glebionis coronaria. The sequence goes on along the minus strand of CM046882.1, from coordinate 364,708,000 downwards.
TTTCTAACCTAATAATATAACAATTACAAAATATTAAACAAATAAAAGTAAAATGTTTTTATATATTTTTATATGAAATAAAATATTAAATTAAATTGATTTTTTTAACTTCGTGCGTGCACATGAGTTATAACTAGTATGTATTGGATGAAAGTAACCTTTGTGATGCGTTAAATGTCAAAAAGAAAAAAGAAAACAATGTCAACAAGAAAGAAAAAGAAAAAACATCTTAACAAGAGTCATTTAGATACCCTTTCTAAGTTTTAATGATTAAGATTTTTTCACATTTGATCGCGTATGAACAAAGAAAAAAAATCAAACAGTCTAAACGGACAAAATGCCTAACCGGCAAAAAGATTGGGCTCATTAAGAGCATGTTAAAACATTTTAAGGAATAACAAACACCACCATAGTTTTAACCTTTTAAGTATATGTTTTGAAAAAAGGTGTTTACTAAATTAGATTAATTGGTTATACATAAAACTTTTAGTTGCTCTTTAGTGGAGATGCTAATTTTAATAGCTATCTTAATTAAAAGGTATTAAGGGTTCCACTACATGGAAGCAAGAAAAAAAGAAAAACCCCAAATGAGATGCAATAATTGGCTCCCGTAATGATGGGAAGTTTAGAGTTTTTAAGGATAATTGGATTGACTGACGTGCTTAGTACCTTTTGTCACGTCTTGAGCCATGATAAGACAAGTAGCACACGTTAATCTTGTTATAAGTTTTAAGTTCGAGACTTAATTTCGGTGTAAGAATGAGTATGAGTGATATAAATAAAGTGCGAAGTATGTAGTAAGTATAACAATATGTGTTTGTTCGGTTTAAAGTAATTTCTCCCCGATAATATCATGTCTGTCAAACTCGACCAGCTGGGACTATTTATAAAGCTTACCTATTCCAAGAATTAAGCATGGGTTTGTGTTGTTCCCTAATAAAACTCACTTCACCATTGTACATCTAAGAAAATAGATGAAAGATAAATGAGATCTAGAGAGAGAAAGTAGGGAGAGAACGGTTGGAATGTATGTGATATTGCCAAACACCTCCTAACGTGCTAGGAGGTGAGTATATATAGTCCTAGCTTACATGTAGCTTAATGAACTATATGTTGATGGGTCGGGCTTGATCTATGAACTATAGAACCTAAACATGGACTATTAGCTATTTTATCAAGCCCGTGATTCCCGACTATACTACTACTTATTACAACGTTCTAATAAATGATACATAATAAATCTATGACCGATAATTCTTGTTTGACTCAATATTTTGAGTCTAGCAATCTCCCCCAATGAGAGGTCATTCTTCTACGACATTTAGAGATTTATAGAGATTACTATTCTCGCCATAAATGAGTCAGGAACGTGTAATAGTAGACTTGTTCTTTCATGTTGTGATCTTTGAGCCTTTGTCGTTGTCTTTCGAATTTGTCTTTAATCTTGAGATCTTCAAATTGGTGACCGAGTCATTCTTGATGATACAATATTTTGAGACTAACATCTCACTCACTGAGAGTTCATTCCTCTACGACATGCGAGTATTTATGGAGATAATTAATCTTTAGTATTAAAATCTTCAAAATGACGGCTTCATGCTTGTTGGTTACCATCATTGACTTGTCTTTGTCATCTTGTGATCTCGTGTCTTCATCCACATGCTCACACTATACATCATCTTGAAAGCTTGCTCACAATCTCATTTGAAAAGAGGTAATCCTCCACATTAATAGTTAAGGAAGATTTTGAACATCAAAGTTGCGGAAGACTTTTGCTTTCTTGATTGTTGAATATGTCTTTGGGCATGAGTATGTGGTTTTGAATCTTCGACTTTGCTAAGTACATTGTAACGTCACCTTCTCGAGACAAAACATAGACACGGACTAAATGGCTTTCACATTTGTCATAAATCGGTAGCACTTTACCTCCGGTCGGTGAAGACCGTTAGACGATATTATCGTACCTGTGATTAGGTAGATTCAATTAAAAACCTCCTTGACAGGGTTTCACGGCTGTACTAGCCGTTCTCTTTACTCGACCGTCTCAAGGCAAGACTGCGAACGTAAAGAGTGAATCAATTAGATAAATATCCGCTTGATTAAAGTCGTCAATTCAAGTTCCAAGAACAAGTTTGATTCATAAAGAATCTTACCATTGTTGCTTTCCACTTGACACAAGTTTGATCCATAAAGAATCTCGCAAGTCACCTACATTAGCGTTGTTTGAGGTTGATGCTAGAAGGATTTCCATTCGTCGTTGTGAATATTAATGAATATCACTCTGAATGTTCTGGCAAGACCATAAAGATATTGCATAGAAACCTGAAACGAGTTTGAATCGATTAAGAATCAAACCACCGTTGCTTTTCAGTTTACACATGTTCAATTCATAAAGAATCTTACCCATGACCTACCGCAGTGCTGTTTGATGTTAACACTGGAAGGATTTCCACTCATCGTTGTGAATACTAAGTAGTATCACTCTGAGTGTTCTAGAAATACCACAAGGATATAGCATAGGACTCACTTCTTCGTCATGTAGTGTGTCCTAACGAGATTTGATTGATCTCTTGGCTCTAGACTCGATTTATGTACTTTTAGTGGTCGGAGGCTGGAGTAGATGCCACCCATTCAATATCAACTATCTCGGAGTGAGAAAGTCAATAAAAGTCGTGTTGATCTCCATGATAATAAAACAAACTTATTTTGAGAGAAGCCTGAGTCAGCTGGGGATGGGTTGTGTAGTGCATCACTGGGTCTATGATGCTTGTTTTCATGATGTGTTGACCCTGTTTCTGCCTAAGTTGTATGGAGGGTTATTTTCTTTTCACCCTTTATCCTTACATTTATTTTTCATTCTTCAACCCCTTCAATGCTTACCAAGACATCATCACTAGCACCTTGTTGTGATTGTTCTAGTGCTAGCTTAAGTAATTAGTCGGCATTCAGCTACATTCACAATCTAGTCCATCTTTCCTAAGAACTTCTAATAATCTATTGGAGTGTCCCTAGGAAGATCCCTCCGGTTCTGGTTGGATCATAGGACATACACCTAACCACCTTTTGACACCAATAACGTCGTGAATTAAAGAGGTTGTAGGTATATAAGATCGTAACCGTCAAAATCACTTGAAACTCTACCAAAGTGTTTAAAAAACATTTAACACCTTGATAGTTTTGTCGTTTTAGAAAAGCTCCCCTCCACATATGCATCGATAATCGAAAGTGTTTCGCACATGTGGGTAAGAGTTAAAGTGCTTGAGTCTTATATGTTCGTTTCATATATTTAGATCACATTTTAATTACATTTTCTCCCCTGTCTCTAATATATAAATCGTTTGATATTAGAGATACCAAATTTGATTAAAATTATATATTGCAAAAAATAGTGTTGAAAAACTTCCGGGACAAAAATGTGTCTTACTTGCATGAATTATTGGAATATTTTATGTAGTGTCGAGCACAAATTTTTGAAAGATTTTGAATAATCATTGAAAAACTCTTGAAAAAATTATACTCGCACACTACATGTTCATGAACACATAAAAGATTATTGTTGAAGAATGTGCTCACGAACATGAAAGCTTTTTTATGTGAATAATACCAAATTGTCTTGACTTAATATATCCAACAACATTAAACTTTGATTTAGGAAAGCTCCCCCTCAAAAATTGATCCAATTGAATTATCATTTTGAGGATACGATCCACATTTCACTTTTTTTAGGACAGGAGTTGTTGAACACACAATTTTTGAAAGATTTTGAATAATCATTGAGAAATTCTTGAAAAAATTATGTTTAACGCTTTTTGAAATCCATTTCTTTTTGGTGACATGGTATTTCTAAAGCATAAACTTGAGTTCATAGACTTTGAATGTCTTGACGAATCCACTCAAGGTAAGAAGATTACTCTTCTTTTGTTAAGGGTAAGCGCACTAAATCCTACACTCCCCTGTGAATATAGATCCGGGTTGCAATCTGAAAGTGATTACAAGCCATTGTGTTTAGCTCAAAACGTTGAATGTTTTGTGACAAGCTCAACCTGTGACAGATTACTCTACCCGTTTTTTGAGAAATGTCCAAAGAAGACAATTTTCTTTATTAGAAATAGAAATGACATGTTTTGAAAAATATCTACAACTTTCATTCGAGCTTTATGTACACACCCGTGTCGTTATTGAGCGACATTTCTAGGTACGTCCATATTATCGATACTGAAAGACATGTTGAGAATATTCTTTTTGTTATTTTGAAAGGTTTTTTCATTTTTTTATTTTGTTTTTCTATTGATATTTACATTTTATTTAATTGTAGTATTTTTCATGTTTTTTGAAAATAATCCAAAATAGAATTTTGTAGAACAGAAGAAGGTGATATCGAATGTACCGAATTGGAACCCTTTGAAGAAGAAGTGAGTTCAAAATCTGTTGAGGTACCTGCAATCACAGAAGAAGAGTTCTTACAAATACTAGTGTTAGGAGTAACAAATTCCTTTTCTACATGCAGAACACTCGCATTAGTGCTGGCGCAGGTTTCATCACTCTTCTCTATTGGAATCCACTTAAGACCAACTTCCTTGAAGATCCGACCGGTTGGTTTCTACTGAAGACTAGATCTAGGAGTAGATTTCTCTTGCACAACGGAAGAATTCTTTGGAGAGAAACTATGTCGTCTATTAATCCGCGTTTCAGATTTGTTATCATTGCTTTTCTTTGCGACGAGTTTGTATCTCCTTGTTGTTTTATAGGATTCTGCATTCTTTTTCTATGCAAAGGCACGAGATTTAACCTCATAGAGGTATTGCAGAATTCAATGATCATGATTTCCATTGTGAATGCCCTTTTTGCACGTGCGGGCATAAGGGGTATTTGGAATTCACGAAAGTCCGTGCGTACCTAGGTTTTGCTGATCGTTTAATCACAGTGTCCGGTTTACGACTGCTCATTGATGGTTGCCAATTCCTAGGTTGCTGGTAAGGGATCCTAGGTTTTAGTTGACTACCATTAGGAGTATGTTAAACTCTAGCGGTTGTTGGTGTACTAGGTTTTGTATACACGGTGTTTACTTTCTGAATCTTCTCTTTTTGCTTAGCATTCTCTAGGTTGTTGGTATGAACTAAGTCATTTGAACCTACAAATTCCTTTGTGGACGCAAATGTCACACGCTTAGGAGTGTTCCTGGAAGTGCTTGGTGCATTTACATGGTTGGGAGTTGCAGGAGTGTGTTTTCTAAATGGTGGAACATAGGGTGAAATGGCTGGTTTTGGAACACTTGGTTGCACATGAGTCTTAGGAGGTAACCTAGATTTCACATGAGAATAATTTGAGAAAGGAGTATGTTTTCCTAAGATAGATGGATTTGAAACCTTGTACGCGTTACGTTGTCGAACAACAGGTTTCACAACTTTAGTTTCCACAGTTTTCCCACCCATCTTTGCAACGAGTTTCTTCAACTCTTATATCGCTATGTCCCTGTCTTGTAACTGAGCCATCAAATCTGTAACTTCCAAACTCTTTTCATTCATTTCTCGACATGATGCGGAAAGTTTTACTTGTAAGTTTTTATCATTTGGGAATTTCTGATTTTGTCTTGCAAAGCAAGTTCAAGATAATGACAATGTTTTTGAAGGAAATCACATCGGTGTTGAGTTAACGTAAACGCCTTTTATCAACATTTTCTTTGTGTTTCGAAATCTCAATTTCAAGACGTTCACACTCTTAGACCTTATCAAGATATTTGCATGCAACATCAGAATATTCATCTATATCAGCAAAAGATTTAAGAGTAACACACAAAATATCTTTGGAGAGACATTCTTCTAAGAGTAGCTCATATTCGTTTAAAAACTCTGATTTTTCAGTTTGAAGTTCATCAATTTCTTTTTCAAGAGACTCAATGTTTTCAAATCATGAAACATTTCTGACCGAATTAAGTTTTCAAATTCAAGAACCTTTGTTTCTATGGTTGCCACAATTGGGATTAAAAGTTCTTTTACAAGCAAAGTTAGATCGTGAGAAATCTCTTTTTTCCACTTGTCGTTTTCACGTTTTTGCTAGTCTCTTTCAACGATTGATTGAAAATTACCAATGTGATGTTTAAGAGTACCAAGTGTTCGCCTACTCTTGCTTTTAGAAGCATAAAGAGGCAGATAGTTAATATATTTGGAAATGTTATATTTCTTAGTGGCAACAATTTTCTTCTATTGAATTCTTCTTTGTTTGCTTTCGAAAAACAATTGCTCACGATACTTCTGTTTTTGTGGAGTGAAAAGACCATAAAGACTGTTTTCATAAGCATAATTATATGGTTTCACAAAATATTTATTGACCGGTGATCTACTCCCCTCTTCCCAAAGGGATGTCTCTTCATTATCAGGCTTAACAAGAGGACAATCATGATCGGTCCTTTCGGACTCATCAAGAAAAAGGCGCGGGTTCTCAGCTTGAGCTTGGTCGAGGTACTTAGGACTTGCAAAACTAGATTTACCCTTAAAAAAAGACCGTGGTGCTATCATTCTCATGGTTTGAATATATAACAACCCGAAAATTTTGACCAACGTTTAAACAAAGATTTTTCGAACATTTACGGATCTTGTTAATTATTTTCGATAAATCAACGAAGATCGTGTTAACTATTTCAAATTTATTTTGAATATTTTCTTTTAGTTTATGAACTGAGAAATTTAAAACTTTTACGTTTACGTTTCATAAATTATATTATTTAATTACTTGTAGTATTTTTCGACGTTTTAGAGTCGGACTGAGCAAAAATAATAAAAATAATAGTTGAAACGATTCAAAACTAAAACTTTGAAAATATTAAGAAATAGTATTTTTCATTATATTCTAAAATGTTGCTAATAACGTGAGTATTAGAGTTTATGTTTTATTTTTACGGTGAAATCTAACCGAAATAGCTAGAAATGATTAAACGGGCATTTAAATAAATAATAGCAAATGTTTTCGAAATGCGAGGAAGTAAGGACTCATTTTTATTGGAAAAATGATTTTAAAAACGATGACGCAAGTCTCGTGTCACGAATCGTCCGTTAAGTCGTCCAAACGAGCCTCGAACGCTTATTGAACAAAAGTAAATAAAACATTTACGAAATCTACCCTATACTACCCATTACTTGCCACTTCCATTTTATACTTTCTGTTATAAAAGGAAAATATATACATTTTATCTCATTTCACCTCAAACAAAACACACACACATCTTCAACAAGCTCTCAAGCTTTCATCAATGGCTTCCACCGGAAAACTTTTCGGTGGTGTTTTTCCGGCGACCTCCATATTTTCCGGCGACCTTCATTTTTCCGGCCAAGACAAAAAATGCTCCAAAACTCCGGATCTACACGAATCCCACACTCACTCTCTCCCACTCACGGCCACCTTATGCCGCCGCCACTGTTGTGGTATTATTCCTGCCGCCGCCACCTTATGGTGGTGTGTGGGTAAGGAACCCATATATATCCCAAGAGGGTATACCATAAAACCCCAAAAACATGTAGATCTAGTTCGGATCTATCCATGCATGATGGTTACATCATGTGAAACTTGTAGATCTAGTCCGGATCTATCCATGCATGGTGTTTATATCAAGTGAAACTTGTAGATCTAGTCCGGATCTATCCATGCATGGTGGTCACATCTAGTGTTGTCAAGATCTTGGATGGTTGCTTGCATGCATCACTCACTAGTACCACGACTTTGATAAGCCTCGTAAGATCTATGTCTCAATCTTAATTATTATTCCTTTTATTTTTCTTGATCTCATATATATTCCGAGTATATATATATATATATATATATATATATATATATATATATATATATATATATATATATATATATATATATATATATATATATATATATATATATATATATATATATATATATATATATATATATATATATATATATATATATATATATATATATATATATATATATATATATATATATATATATATATATATATATATATATATATATATATATATAGTTAGGTTAACGTGGTGTACCTCTTTAAAATTGTTAAAATGAAAAGTATTATGAACCATTGGATTTATTTAGTTAGTATTAAATGCAATTAATAATAGATGAATTGTATTAATGTAACTAATATATGGTCAAAGGACAATTAATAATTAAACCTAGAATTAATTTTTATTTAACCAATAGTATTTAATGTTTTAAAGAATATTTAATTTTTATTTAACCAAACTTATAGATAATAACGGTTTTCTTGATACATCTTCATATTTTTTCTTTTTTTATACATTTGTATTCTTTATAATAGGTAAACTTGATACATAAAAAAGTTTTGATAAATTATGTCTAAATAATATTCTTTACAAGTAAACAACTACATATTCAATATTTTACAAAATAATAAGATGATACATCAACAAGAAAATAGAGGTACATATCTATCAACTCATGTAAAAAATAGATACAATTCATGTCACATCCAAAATTACAAATATGATGGTACATATTTAACATTTAACTCGTACACAACCTAAACAAATAAAAAACCGTTATGTATCAATTGATGTTTGTAACTATAACTTAATATAATATACACAAAATAACTTGTCTTGAATTGTATATATTAATAGGTGATACAACATAAGAAAAAAACTAAAACTCCAATGTAGTTACTAGTACATATTAGTAAAATATAATTACTTTTGAAAAAAATAGTAGTGTTTCTTTGCAATTAATATCAAGTGTTTGAATTAAAATACAATTAATAAGTGTAATAAATATGGTTAAATTTAATCAATGAAGCCTTTTTTTTATAAATTTCCTAACAAACATAGAAATACAATTAATTAAAAATTTAATGTTCTTTTAATGAGAATGATGCCATCTTAATTAAACTAGTAAATCTAAAGGTCTAAATTACTTTTTATTTTAACAATTATAAGACACTACACTACCTTAACCAAAATCTATATATATATATATATATATATATATATATATATATATATATATATATATATATATATATATATATATATATATATATATATATATATATATATATATATATATATATATATATATATATATATATATATATATATATATACAAATTGATTAATGAGTATTGGGACATTGTGTATGAATTTTTGACACTAAAATAAAGCTAAACAAGCCCTACTAATGATTTGATTTATACGATTTTCGAACAGTAGCTAAAACAGACTATATTATCGAACTCAGTGGGTTGGGATACTGAAAACTTACATATTAAGATAGAAAAGTGATGGTCCACGATACTTGTGCAAACATATAATCAATAAGAATAAATGAAGAACATTTGCACAATTAAACCAATTGACTAACTAATAACAAAGCTTGTACTTTTCATCGTTTGTATATCTTATTAATAATGAATCAACAAATATACAAGACTTGCCCGGTTGTTTGCGGAACAACAACCGGGCGATGAATGACAAACTAAACTCCCATGTTCATAGCTGGCTAAGCATATGCAACAATGGGAGGATGAAACCCCTATCCACTAAAGTGTTACATGTGTGTTTTCTGTGGTGGGAATCATTGGCCTATTCTATTACAAGGACCACACACACACACACACACACACACACACACATATATATATATATAGTGTAGTGCTATTTGCAGAACCCTTTTTTTGGTACAGAACCTACAGAACCACCTTTTTTACTTGTAACAATGCATAATGTATATGACATTAATGCAGAATGGCAGTTTTGAAATTATAAACTAATCATCTTAGAAAAAAATAATTAAAAAGGGCAAATCTGGTATTATGATTTCCCATAAAACTAGCATCCCGTATAAAAAACATTTACATATTAAAATCAAAATGACATCCTCCCCATCCAGATCTAAAACCACCACTTCTCTTTCAATCTTCATCTTCATCACAAATCCTTAACCACTCACATCACAACTTTTAATCCAAAAAAAGAACTGCTGGGTTAGATCCGGTAATCTTCTTTTTCAGATATGTAATCGGTTCATATATTAACACCCCCCACCATGGCAAATGATCGTATAGATCTGTAATTGGTTCAGATCTATAACGCGGGTTCATAGCTCTTATCAAAGAAAAAAAAATTATCACCAGCTCATTTGGTTAAAGCTTGTAACGTGGGTTCATAGTTATTCTCTCCTTTCCGCAGCCTCTAAAATCACATCTCGAGATTTACTAATAAACATCATTTGTCACATACATAAAAATACATTTGATTATCTCGTTGCTGATTATGCCGATTAGAAGTTCACTTTTGATAAGGTAATCGCATCGTTAGTATTTTGTATTAAATTGATGTTCAATTATTTTGCTTACAATATCTGATATGTATCCTTTTTTATCGCCAAAATTCAGAGATACATGTTTTTAAAATCAATATGTGGTTTGTGTTTGAAGACAAAAAAAATTCACGTGATATTCTTTTTCAAATGCTTGTGATTTTTTATTTTAGTTTAAAATTTTTACTTTATTTGTAGTATTTGCACATCTACATTCACTTTTACTGATTTGCAATATAATATTTTGATGGGGAATTTTTTATTACTATAATAAAAACTATACTCGATATATCTTTTAGCAAGGATTTTTCCATACATGGTATTATTTAAAGATAGCATATCTCCTCCAAACGTTCTTTGTCGTATAAGAATTCTGTTTGTTTTTTAATGCTTTTTTATTGATTCTTTTAGCTAATACGATTAAATTTATAACTTTTTATTTTTGTATTGATGCAGGTATTATATTTTTCTGCTTTGAACATACGCCTCGGACCGAAGTTTATGTGACCACCGAAAACATACATGTTTTTTCCGAAAACATACATGCTTTATTCGGAAACATACATGTTTTTTCCGAAAACATACATGTTTTTTTCGAAAACATACATGTTTTTCCGAAAGCATGTATGTTTTTTTTTCCGAAAACATACATGTTTTTCCAAGGAGTGCGCGCATGTTCTTATAAATTTGATGAGAAAGCATAAAGTCGCGAAAGACAGCACAAATATGTTCAAATGAAGACGAGAAACTGAAGAGTGCCCACATGTTTTTTAAATGGCTTGTACATTTATGTTAACAAGATCCGTGTACATGTATATTATATTTTTGTATACATTATATGTTTTTGAAATCAATTTTTGTGTATATTATATGTTTTTTGGGTTGTCATAAACTTTAAAGGTTATATGTACGTGTTGTGAATAAACTTAAAAATAAAAAAAAATATGCTAGAAACATATATGCAATTATCATTTCAAACAAATAAATTTGGCTTCTAATTGCCAGAAACACATGAAATTTTCAATATCTTAAAAAAACATTTATGCACACTGTTCCAAAACATGTCATTAAAAAAAGAAATAAAAAATATGAATTTCAAAAATCAATAGAATTTAAAAACATTTTTTAATTAAAAAATGCTAAAAAATCAAAAATGTTTTGACTATAATACCCTTTTTGATTAAACTAAAATATTTAATAATACTAATTTTTGATTGGTTTAAAGTGGTTCTGTAGGTTCTGTACCAAAAAACAGGTTCTGCAAATAGCGCGCCCCTATATATATATATATATATATATATATATATATATATATATATATATATATATATATATATATATATATATATATATATATATATATATATATATATATATATATATATATATATATATATATATATACTAGCGTCGTGACCCGCCCAACGGGCGGGGTCGTTTTTTTTTGTTGTTCTTGAGGGTTTATGGTTTGTGCTTTTTTAGTGTACTGAATTTGTAATTTAACCTTTGGTATATATATGTTTAAATAACGTTAAATTTATTTAAAAATAGATATTTTTTTAAAGTTAATAAATAAAAAAAATCTACATATTTTAAATTTTTTAAAAGTTCGTATAATATAATTTGTTAAACAATTAAAAAAAAAATTAAAAAAAGTTTAAAACATATTTTGTGTTTTGTTATGTTTGAGTGTGTGTTATTAAATCAAGGTATGCTCATTAGAATTCGCCTATATAAAAAAATACAATATTATTCAGAAGTAGATAAAGTTTAAGTTTTTTTTGTTAAGATGCATGTCTTATAAATTACAACATTACCTTTTCGATTTCAACATTACTTTTTTGATTCCTAAGATGTACCGTAAAACTCGACTAAGTCTAAGCATATGGCATAAGTATGCTTACTAAGTGAGGGTGGTTTCAACCGGTTGACATACCAAAGCAAAATCAGTGGGTGAGTGAAACAGAACACCAACAGTGCTGAACTAAAAGATAAACATCTGCATAATTAAACACCTACAAAGATTTTTGAATAATACTTCCTCTGTTTTTAAATAGATGTCTACTTTGATTTTTTCGGTCTTTTTTTTCAACTTTTACCATAAATATTTATATTTGTATTATATAATAACTAGACGAGTACCCGCGCATAGCGGCGGAAATTGTCTAGTAACAGATAATTAACACGATGCGATATTGTGGTAAGTGTTTCGGTGAAGTTCAAAATATAACGTCAAAAGATTAAACTTTTATTTCAAAGCGTTGTAACATGTTATAATTCAAAATATCTTATAAGTATGTTTCAGTTGGATGAAAGGGTGTCATTTGTTTAATTAACGAAAGTTTATATCTTTTTTAATGAATAAGATTTGCATGTAGTAGTTTTTAATGGGACCCACATTTTTCAAGCATTCAACATTTTCAACTTTCAACCAAAGGGATACACCATTTATAATGTAATATAAATATATATTAATGGGACCCACATTTTTCCAGCATTCAACATTTTCAACTTTCAACCAAAGGATACACCCTTTATAATGTAGTATAGATATAGATTAGTGGGACCCACATTTTTCAACCATTCAACATTTTCAACTTTCAACCAAAGGGATACACCCTTTATAATGTAGTATAGATATAGATTAGTGGGACCCATATTTTTAAATCATTCAACATTTTCAACTTTCAACCAAAGGGATACACCCTTTATAATGCAGTATAGATATAGATTAGTGGGACCCACATTTTTCAACCATTCAACCTTTTCAACTTTCAACCAAAGGGATATACCCTTTATAATGTAGTATAGATATATATTAGTGGGACCCACATTTTTCAACCATTCAACATTTTCAACTTTCAACCAAAGGGATACACCCTTTATAATGTAGTATAGATATACATTAGTGGGACCCACATTTTTCAACCATTCAACATTTTTAACTTTCAACCAAAAGGATACACCCTTTATAATATAGTATAGATATAGATTAGTGGGACCCACATTTTTCAACCATTCAACATTTTCAACTTTCAACCAAAGGGATACACCCTTTATAATGTAGTATAGATATATATTAGTGGGACCCACATTTTTCAACCATTCAACATTTTCAACTTTCAACCAAAGGGATACACCCTTTATAATGTAGTATAGATATAGATTAGTGGAACCCATATTTTTAAACCATTCAACATTTTCAACTTTCAACCAAAGGGATACACCCTTTATAATGCAGTATAGATATAGATTAGTGGGACCCACATTTTTTAACCATTCAACATTTTCAACTTTCAACCAAAGGGATATACCCTTTATAATATAGTATAGATATATATTAGTGGGACCCACATTTTTCAACCATTCAATATTTTCAACTTTCAACCAAAGGGATACACCCTTTATAATGTAGTATAGATTGATGAAAATTATACCAATAAAATTTCATTTAAACTCAATTCATTTATATAGTTTGTATCAAGTATTATATAACATAAATATAAATATTTACAGAAAAATCGAAAAAAGTCAAAGTAAACACTTATTTAGGGACGGAGGGAAGTAGCATTATTTGCCAATGATGGGCGGCTTATTTGGATGACCATTACTCCCTCCGTCCCAATATTATAGTTCATGTTTCCTTTTCGGGTTGTCCCAAATTAATTGTCCACTTCTAAAACTTTTATAAATAGGTAGGAATTTTAGATCGAGATTAATAGATTACCCTTAATTGAAAATATAATTACAAACTTTAAAAAGGTTTTAAATTAATTGTTTAAGGATAAAACTGTCTTTTTGCAAAAAGTAAGAAAGAAAAAACTGAAAAGGTGGTACTTTTCTTAAACTGTGTGTTTTTTGTCGGGGACAATAATTTTGAGACGGAGGGAGTATTATGATCTGGACATGAAGTATAGCATGGTTGGAAGATCTTAGCATACCATTTCATTTGAACAGATAGCATATTAATTGGAAGCTATTTCGAAAGTATATATAGACTTTCTTATAAGAAGAACCTTTCGGTTATAGTAAAAACCCCATCAAACCAAATGTTAGATGACAACGTGTTAAAGTCGCCCAAAGTGTACTTATATTGAAGCATTAGATTCATGCGATTATTTAACAATTTTTTTTATTAACACTCAGAGATAAAAAAAAAAAAACTAATTAGATGGGTCTGACCCAGTTCAACATGTACTAAAGATCTGCCCACTATCAAATCGGCTCCACCTTCCCATTTTTTCACGTATACCCAGACTACATAATAGACCATATGACTTCTCATGCATCCACCATTATCTTTCCAGTACCACGTGATGAAATTCTAAATATGATATTTGGATTAGTATGGATATTTTAGATCAAAGAGATTACAAAATATAGCATGTTTAACACAGAACATATCAACTTCAAAAGAAAATTTTCTTACTCGCATATAAGCACACGCAAAAACTGACGTCTTTGCTTGAAGCTACTCTTTGCCCATACTTTCTGGGATTTTCTAACCTGTGACACACGCTCCTTCACTTGAACATATTTGGATCGTTTTCATACATAATTAAAGTAGTTTCTGTGACCGAATAACCAATGCTTCTTGAGAGATAAATGTCGACATCGGAGGTACTGGAACAAATGGACCATCGTAAATCTACACAAAACAGAACCACAATCATATGAAATTAGTCAAATCGCACATTGTCTTTCAAGGGTGTGGATATCAAAATAGGAATATAGGCTCACCTCTATAATTTCCTCTTCAATGAGCTGCTTTGCTAGCCTAATCTGTTCTTTAGTGCGTGTCGACAGTTCAATATAACTTCAAAGAATTTTAAGAAAAATGAAGGCGTGATTCAAAGAACAGTTTATTAAAGAATTTACTGATCAACTACACATATCTTACTACTTTATAAAAGATTTAAGTCTTTTTCTATTTTTAGAAGTCTTAAAATTTTCAGCCTTAAACATTTCTTAATTAGGAAATTTAAAAACTTGTTACATACACTTAAACAAAAGTTACATTTGCTATTAAATGTATTAATAAATTTATAAAAGTGTAACACCTACTTATTATTCAGTCACCATTAAAAATTCAATTACACAATATTAAGGCCCATAGTAAGTGCCCATGTAGTAACCAGACCTATAATAACTCCCACACATATACCTGAAAACTAAAATAAAACACACACTCCATCTGCTACATCTTTTTGTCTCTCCATCTGCTACATCTTTCTGTCTCTCCCGAACGCAACACAAACAGAAGCGCAAAATGCGTGAAAAGGCATCCACGAAGGTCGAGACTATCACCACCACTAGAATGGGACTTGTTGGTGGTTTAGGCGGTTTGAGTGTGACTTGGTTGTGCGTTGTTTTCTTACAGTGATTGTTAGAAAAAAAATTGTAACAAAACAATATTTGTTCGTCGCAAAATATAGTCACAAGGTACCCGCCGCTGCATTGCGCGGGCACCCTGCTAGTAGAAACTGAAGTGAGAAAACATTTATCATACCTTCACCTTTGGATAGTATGTAAGATAACAATAACTGATACCATACCAGTATATCTTACTGAAGCATAACAGCAAGATTTCATCAATTCACCTAGAAGATAACTAATTTGCTAAAAAAGCTGGACCTCGTCCTCATTTAGATATCCAGTTGCTAGTGCCATGTTGATTTTTGACATTTTCCAACCTTGTTGACCTATTTGTGATCTTTTCTGCAAATACATAGATTGGGTCAAAAAAGTTTCTTTAAATAAACATGTTTGGTTGCGCATTCAAGTGATTACTTTAAATAGGAATAAAGCGAAGAAACAATTTTCAATAAGTATATACACAGATGGCATCTCGCTATATCACACCAAACATGTGGCCTCCAACATACCAGATTTAAAGTATATACAACTGCCAACCACAAAATAATTGGGAAAAAAAACCTGTGATCATGCAACCCCCGTGAACTATTAACATGTCCAAGAAGAAACTATACCGTCATGTTTATTTATTGTCAGAACATTATATGTTTTATGTACTGGAAGTGCATCACTGAACATAAATCTACACCGATAACATTGTTGACCATTCTTTGGACAGTAAGAACCACCTTAGCATCAGATATGATTCGTGGTCAAAAACGATTCTCAACTTATTCACATGACAAATTATCCTATATTCTGATAGGAGGCATAACTTCAGTTTCAGAAGGTAAAACATTTGTTATATTTATTTTGGCTTAAGCTTACATTTAGCCTTTCAGCGTGCTTATTTGTACTTGTTTTAGGCCTCCCAAAAATCCTTAGAGCTTAAGAAGCAGCTACTGGATATCACTTTATTAAATATAAAAAAAACAATCCATGCCCATTTGTAGCTCACTCTCGTCTTTACTTCTTAGTGATTTAGACTTTTATGTAATTAGACACAATTTATCATACCCTGCAAGAACTCCAGCACCAGTTACACCCACGAGCATGTTTGCAGTAACTCTTCTGTATAACCTTCCAGGCGTGTGATCTCACTCAGTTCATGTATAGCATGTACTTAATTGGTTGACAAGAAGTCAACAACATTCTTCGCCTGAGTGTGTCAAGAGGGTAAGCACAAAAACCAGAAAATGTCGTCACACTCCAACCGATGAAAATGGCAACCCATTACACTGAAGTGGTTAGAATAAGAATTATTACTTTTTCTTTTTTCGTATAAGATTAGCTTCCCTTCATCCATGTCAACACTAAATGTTATATCTAAAATATCACTGATATCGTTCTGCAAATGAAGTTTGAACATTCATTAGTTTAATAAGAGACAAATTCTCATTAAATGCAATAAGAGTGACTTTCAATAAGACGAAATAGCAGTGGAAGGGCGCAAAGGCAAATTGATAGACTAACCTTGTTGTGATACATCACCACGCCTACCTCTGACACGTTGGGAGGACTTAACCGCCTCAAAATTTTCAACGATCACTGCAACATCAGGAAAAATGATTAAAACAACGACAAACTTGTTTCTGATGGATACTACACTATACCACATAACATTTTTTTTTTAAATTTAGTTTTCCGCACACCTTATCGGTGAAATCCATTTGAATAAAGATGCACAAATTAATGGATTCATGGGCATACACACCAGAGAATCAGCTAATCGTCCATCTTTCGGAAATCCTTTTACAGAAACAGAATCAATAGAGCGAAAAAAACTGTGAAAAAAAGAAACCCCTGAATCAAAAGGTTAATGCAGACTCGAACAAACACATAGTTAGGTGAGAGATGCATGATAATAAACCTGAACATGTTTGTTTTCAGGATCTTCTTTCTTAGAACCCTACAACGCATGGTCATTGTTTGGAAGCGTTGGTGAAGGACTGAGTATCAAGTAAATGCTATCTATCTTGACTACTGAATCATCATGCTAATGAGATCTTTTTGGAGTGGCTTCCAAAGTCAGAACACAGTCCCACCTGGTGCAGCGGTGTATGCTGATGCAGTGAGTCATACCATTTCCTAGTCAGTGGTGTCGGCGTCTTACTCCAAGAAATGGTTCCATAATATGAAAATCATGATAATCATGTGCTGCTGAATTGCTTGGTTCGTCAATAAAAGCACGAAAAGATTCTGCAACAGAACTCGAAAGGGACACCATGTGGTATTCTTTATCCAAAAAGAACACACATCGACCACCAAACAAGTCTTTTGCAATCTCGGTTTAAATGGGGATACAGGCTTTAAATTACTTGTTAATCGTAGTAGTTTATATAATGTAAAAGAGCATACACATACCTTCCAGCTCACGTGCAGCCTCAATTATAAGAGCATTCTCAGTGTTGAAGAGGTAAGTAGCCAAAGTCTTTGCAAGCTTGGTTTTACCAACATTAACCTTAAGTCCTGAATGAACAAACACTATTATCAGCTTCAGAAGTGTAACTGACAACAAAACATAGACATATATCAGCTTTAGAAGTTAGCAAGATCTAACTACCATTATTGCCTAAAACCTAAAATCAAATCTGTCAATGATTTAGATGGATAGAATACCGAGAGTTATGTCAATTTAGCATGTAAGAATACTTCCAAACAGCACAATAAAGCACAATAATCTTGAAATTTTTTTGAGGATTGGTCGGTTGAGAGATACTCAGGAGTTAAAAGAACCAATGACGGAACCTAGAGCCTATTGACCTGATCCAATCTTAGCTGGCTTCCCAAACCCTTGTCCACCAACACTTTGATTGTTGTTACTCACAAAGCCACATGTGAACGTACTAAAACTTGTCTGCTGTTGTGTCTCGGAATGTTGTTGAGATTGAATACTAAAAGATGTAGGTTTGTGGGTTACTAAATATTAAGGGGTTGCGCAGAATGGGTTAATAAAACTTCTTCTAGCCAATGTACATATGAGTAAAAAATATTGACTGCAAAACCATTGAATTTATCATCTTTCAGCTTTTTGTCAACTATCTTTCATAGGTCAGCATGATCTATATATGCATTAGTGTAATAATCCCTACAACATTAAAAAGTCTAAATGTACCTACCCATCATTTAACCTATCAAAGAAAAAATTTAATCCAAATTGACACATAACAAATAAAACTATCAGCAAATAACCTACCTATTAGTATACCTCTTGGTTTATTGATGGTGCCAACCTATATACCTCTTGATTTTTAAAAGAGGTGAACAAAACATGTTTGTAGGTCAACCAACATATCTCGACCTGTTTTAGAATGCTTTTTCTATTATAAATTCAATAGGCCTATACATCTAACAACTACAATCTCATATTAGCTTAGAAAAGTGAAATCAGAAAATTAGAGTATATCATTCCCCTTTCTGTTAGAGCTGTGGATTTGAGCCTTCAGAGAATCAAAATATTTATTCCACCTGGATATATCTCCACTCTCCTTGCAAGCATGTGTTTTCTTTAAGAATGTATAAGCAAACCGAAATACCCTCCAACTCTCTAAGAATGTAGGTTTTTTATGTTGTTACATATACAGATGGTCAAAATTGGTTTAGTGTTTGTCTTGGCTTATTTTCACGCTTATGAGCTTATTTTACGCTTATGAGCTTATTTTCAGTACGCTGTTTAGGGATTTTTTTTCTGATGAATCAGCTTTAATGACTTAAAGCTGAAAAATAAGCTTGTATGAACATCTCATAAAGGGGTGTTTGTTTAAGCTTACTTTGGGCGTATGAACTTAATTGTTTATTAGTGCTGATTTACTATTAGATACTCTTATGTAAATAAGTGTCTGGACAACAAAAATAGTGGTAGTGATGTGCCAGTGGTGGGGCGGGAGTGGCGGTGGTGGGGTGGAAGAAACAGTAGTTGTGGATCGAGCACATACAATGCCTATAAAATTTCCAGTTAACATGGTCGTAACGTAATTTGTGCAATTGACCAATGGTTACGGTCAGTCACTTGTCACAAATGAAAAAATGGTAAAAAGTAAAAAAAAGTTGTCACAAATGAAAAAATGGTAAAAAGTAAAAAAAAGTGAGCTTACGCTTGCTTTTGAGATGCTTTAGACTAATGCTAGACTTGTAGCCTTTATTGAGAGGGAAAGAGATTGTAAGGCTGTGTAACTGGTGCTTCAATTCCACAGGTCTTGCATAGTATAAAACACGGCTAACCTGCCTTCAATTCCATTGAAGAATTATTTGGAGTCGCCAGGAATCCACCAACCTTGTTCATGGTCACTAATGAGACTGTGTTCTCATTGTACTATGTGCAGAACCATAGAAAGTAGCCCCTAGGATAAAAAATGACCAAAAAACCTGCAAGTTCAAGATACACATCAACAACATTTAAAGAGCATAGTATTTTAGTTCTAAGTAATCCAATGAATGCATCAGATCACATTCTGCATATAACGCTCAAAGTCTATTAAACTGGTGATGATGGTGGAAAATGTCTATCCTTTCTCGCGCTTGAATTCTACATCCAGTTTCACGTGGTACACGTCTAAATAATTTCACCTATTAGAGATAAACAGAACCTGAATTGACCTATTGACATCAAAAAGGTTTCGAGATTTTTTTTTGCGGTACAATTATTACTAATTATGCATAAAATATCTGAAAGAGAGATAGAAGAGAAAAATACCCTTTGACGATGTTGAGATAGCTTATTAAATATAGCACTTGTCAAGTGGGTCAGCCACATTGTATGGGCAGTAGCACACCCCTGCAGCAACATCCCTAGTGAGAAAACCTAAGAAAAAAGAAATACAACTCAATTGTAGATTTCAGAAATATGGAAGTTAGAAGTAGAAGTTGGCGACATCAGAAGTCACAAATAGTGATATGCAATAATAATTCGCCATATATAACAAACACTATGATTAGTTCAGGAAGGTCTCTAAGATGAGAACTGGACACTTCACGTTTTGGAGACAGTGATTGCTAACGCTACTAACAAACCTCTGTGATCAGCAACTCGTAGAGACTGTGCCACTATTTCTTCCAGACCAGCCCCAACAAAGCCATTCGTATTTGAAGCGACATAGTCACATATGTATTCTTTGTCTTCCTGCATAAGGATATTCTTTAAATGTAAAACAAATATCTTTCGCCTACCTTGTTGGTCGGGTGCATTCACAACTACTATCCTAGTGAATCATATATTCTGCAACTTGGCTCTTTTGATATTTGTTAGCATCTGTTTACACTACCCTCATAAGAGTCAAAACATCACACCAGCTTAGATAAAATACCGATATGAACATGGGTTACAACAACTTATACCTAGTCAGTTCTGCTGATGCAATTCTTAAAGATAACCATGCCAAATGGTTTGAGTGCATATGAATGTTTAATATCCTTCTTGGTCATCTATAATAATTTTAATTATCCTTTTCAAGTCAGGCATTAAACACAAACTTTAAAATGATCATTCATCCGATTCAATCTCTAGAACACCTACACACCTGCGTGATTAAGAGGAGAAGAAACATTTTATAACAATTACTTGGATCATGGTCAGGTTCGAAGGGCATTTATTTTTCTTCCTAGTCGCACCAGTACATAACTCCCCGTTATGCTGTCTAATTCTCCTTACTGGGTTCACCCTAAACCTACAAAATCAAAGCACCAATATATACATGTCATTATAAATAATCGTACTTCAGACAATCTCACAAGCATACCATTGCAGTTTGAGTCTTCCATCATCATTTTTGAATCAGCAGAGGACATGTCTTTGAGTTTTAAACCCATATAGCCGTTTGGATTCTCAGTGCCATTGAAGAAAGAATCTACATCACTACCATCAATTTCTACAAAAAAAAATTAATGTTATAATATTAGAACATAGAAAAGACAGAATAGTCAAAATGTTAAATCAATGAACATTACGTTTTTCTCAACCGCCTCGGAGAACTTCTTTTAAATCCGCATCTTCACATATCTTGGAGATAACTTCTGCTTCAGCTTTTGGACGCTTTTTTAGATAAGCCGGTCTGAAACAGGTTAATAAAAGAAACTGAGCTAACTCATAATCGTAACCTATATAACCCCCTTTATACACTCGCATGTTACTGGATTGCTATATTCGTAAACGCAACTATATTCATAAACGCAAACTGTTGCAGGCTGAAGTTAGCATAAATGCAGCCAATTCTAAGCGTGAGAAAGCCGCAGTCACGGTATAGCTTATAGGTAGGGGAAACTGGACCAATAAATATTTTCCTAGACAGCAACTACAGCCGTAAAAACATTTCGGGTTGGCTATCCGGCTATTCAGGTGTGTACGCCAACTGGGCTCAACTAATCAGGCGTGTACATATAGTTATCATCCTGTAACGTGTGTATGATTACCCAATAAAACAGCATCCCTGATTTTACTTGCGTATACTACTCACAAGGCTTCATCATATGCTTGTCTTACAAAAGGACCATGGGCATGCAGTAAGTATTCAATATCACAACTGGAAAAAACATCAACCTCCATATCTTTTTACTTTCTAACACCTTGCAACTCAACAAAGTTATTGGGTGGTATATAAATGGTTAAAGCAGTACATTAATATAATTAAGACTTTGTATTTTACCAGGCATCTCATACATCAGCAACACAATTATATACCAAATTTCAGCGACACACCATCAGAACTAAATAATTGGTTAATAATTGTATACAAATTAAGACTTTGTACATAAAAAATTAATTAACAAAAGTTTATGTTCCTGTTCAAAAAAAGTGTATCATTAGGGTTTGAGAAAAGAGAGATACTCATTAACCTACAAAAAAACACACAGAGATTAGGGTTTGAGAAAGAAGACGAGGGTTTGCTATATTCGTGGAATAGATTTGTATTATTTCATTCATAATTTAAAAAATAACTTGTAGATTAAGATAAATTTATGATGTCTATATTAAATTGGTTTTGAATATAAAAATACAAATAATGGTTTGGTATAGTTGGTAAAGCTTGTTGGATATGAAGGAGAGGTCACATGTTCGAATCCTTCTATTGACAACTTTTTTAAAATATCCGAATTTTAGATAAAATTAAAAAAAAATCAGAAATTTATATATATTGTTTATAAATTAAAAAACAGGGTTTAAAAAAACTGAAAATAAATTAAGGCACTTGAACCGGACCGGTCGAGACCTTCAAAACTCGATTTTCAAACGCAGTTTTCATAACTGCGTTTCCAAAACGCGATTTTAAAAATACTGCCATTTAAAATCCGAATTTTGTGGAAACTGGAGATTTTTTAGGAGATTCTGAAATACCATTGGCTAAAAGATGTGACTGGGATATGACTGGATTAAAAAGTGTGGTTTCAAATCATAATTATACCTATATAATATATATATATATATATATATATATATATATATATATATATATATTGGGTGTAAAGCTTCCTTGAGAAGCTTTTACTAAAATACAAGTAACCACCTTGTACTTTGTAGTCTTCCACTAATACTTCAGACAGACACTTCTTCAGGTCTTCTAACGTCTTCAGGTCTTGTAATAAGTAATAGTCTCGAGGAGTTAGTAAGCTGTTATGTCATCACTTACTAACTCCATCATCCTTGATTCTTTGCACACTTACTGAGATCCACCTCAGCTAATGACGAGTCTATCTCGTAGACTCTAAAGAACTCTAAAGAATGACACACTGAACTTGTAACATACGTAAGTTCAGTGACTAACACTACTTAGGCTGCTTTACATACAAATCCTGTACAAGGGACAAATCAGGCACTGAATTGACCCAACAATCTCCCCCTATTTGGATAGAAAAGTAGCCTAAGTTAAATAGCAGTAAGTGAGCATTAAGGCTTCTTCTTACCTTCTATATTACAACAAAGTATACCAAGAATAACTAGCTTCACTAGTTCAAGTCATCCGCTAACTTGTATCGTCTTGTCCCTGTTGTAGTTGTTACTAAGCTTAGACAATCTCTGATCTTGTATAATGAAAACTTGAACAAACTCCCTGATGCTTATATAGTAGAACCCCCCAATGACTACTTCACTTCGGTTAAGAGTGAAGTGTATATATGCCTGTTCGTTACATATCATATGCCCTCCACTAGCATAAATAAAGTGTGGCATATTCTATCAATTAAGATCTGGAGTTTATTTACCTTTAAACAGCGGAGTGTTCAATGGTTGATGCAACAACCATAATAGATCATAGAGTAAGCTTAGCAACCCATATTCAGCGACTTGGCTCAAGCAGCCATATATGTAAACATACATGTAAGTCCCTGAAGGTTGTGTGTGATGTATGATAATGTGTATGTAGCGTGAGTAAACTTGATGTTTCTTCACATAAACACAAGTTTACTTCCGTCCTCGTTTCTCCCCCCTCAAAATTTGCTAGGGATCCAAGCAACTTTTGATCGGCTACACACTATTACATAATCAAAGCGTGATGGTGTTCATCTCGCCTGAAGTACAACTCCCCCTGAGTTTCATCTCCTATCAAACGCCTGATGTTATCAAACCCTATATAATTTATAACAATTTCCCAATTCCCTGTGTTGTACAACATGGTTTCTCAAAAACTCTATGGCTGGGGTTACAACGGATGGGGTCATAGTGGTAGGGGAGGTTCACAGCGGAGGGAGGGGGTGGTTAGGACAGCAATAGGAGTAGCTGTAGAATGGTTGTGGTGTGAGGTAATAGAAGATATCTTCTTTCTTTATCTTGGTGTGAGAAAATAGTTTCTGAGTGACCACGTCCTTCAAGTGCTGAAGGCTCTGAAGATAACATCTTTATCAGCTGGTCATCTTGCCAGCGGATCCTTTGTAAGTTGATTTTATCAGCTTCAAATCAATGATGAAGGTCCAACATGCTGGAAGGTGTGCAACGACCTGTGGAGGCTGAAGGTTCAGTCTGTGCTGAATATTAGTTGTGGTTGTGGATGTGTTTTTATCACAGGCAAAAGTCTTCATCAGGCACAGCTATCATGCTTAGTTTAGCTGTGAGGTCGCTGTGATGTTCAGCAGCGACAGGGGCCTCATTCAGCGAGCTGGCGTGTGACAGGTAGAACGACCTTTGGGGTAAAGCTTCAATAGAACGACCTATGGGCATGGGTTTAGTTGTGGTTGTGTGGTTCACAGACCTTCTGATGATTTTAGAGACGTATGAGGTCTACAAAACCTTTGATGTTTCTTTTAAACATCAAACCCCTGTGGTTATGTAAAACCTGTGGTTTGCCAAAACTTAGCAATTGAAGGTTCAGAGCTGCTGGTAGTTCAGGTCTGCTGAAAGGTCCAATCTTGCTGATGGTTCAGAGACAGAGGATTTATGGACTTGGGGACAGGGGTCCGAAGAAGAAGGTTCAGGGACCTCTGGGTTCACTGACAGCTGGGTTCAGTTACCTGTTGACAGGGTTCGCTGATCGAGTTTACTGACTGTGTAAGGTCACTGGTCTAGGAGTCTCTGACCTGGGGTTCACTGACAGGGGTCCAGACTTTGCTGGAAGAGGTCCAGAGCAGTGGTTCAATACATCAGGGGTTCAAACTGCTAAGGGTACCTCAGTGACTGCTAGTTTAGTTACCAGGGGACCATTGACAGAGGTCCTAATTGGAGGGTTTGTTGATAAGGGACAGGGTTCATGCTTCAATGACCAAGTTCGCTAGTGAACAGGGGTCCAGTGGCAGGGGGTTCTAAGACCTCAGCTATCAAAACTCAGGTTATCATTATTTGCTTATTTTGTCATAACGCCAAGTTGACCTGCTGAAATACATCAGCTACAAGTGAAAAGTCTTCAGTGATGGTACAATACCTCATTACCATCAACACCCACTGATGTTTTATCAGCTTGGTTTGATGTTGGTCAGCGGTTGGGTTTAGTGATAAAGCCCGCAACAAAGAAGTACCACCATTTTCTTTTGACCAAAACCCAGATAATCACGAGCTCACGTTTTGTTTTAACAATCAACGCTACTCCTACTACTTCGACGACATCAATCGAACAACATCGACCACCACCGCTGGTCATCAGCCTTAGACCTTTTCAAACCCACATGTTACCTTTCAAACCTGCTGATGTTTTGATCAGCTCCCAGATGTCAGTCTTTGAATGAATTTTGTCTTTTCACTACAGCCAAGTGATAGCAAATAATCCAACGACAACAATCATTCCACGAATCATGCTATACCCCGTATTCACTCCATTCATCTTCAATACAGTAAACGAATCCATCCACAGATTCTTTAAGAATATCGACCCCAACATCACGAACATGTTTTCCCACCTATAAAAATTAACAGTCGATCTTCAATTCAATCAAATCTTATCCTGTGGCCACAAGGACGAGATTAACCTACTGTTATACGAATTTGATCTCGTTTTTAATTGTGGGTCCGGTTTTGTGAATGGATGGATATGAAAAGTTTGTGTTGAGATATTCCTTTTTAATGAATGTGAGTGACGGTGGGGGATATGGAGTATAGATGATGGATAGGATTAAATGAGCGTATGTGGTGATGAATTTGTTTTTTTGTTAAAGTGATCTTTTAATTTGTGTGACATTCGGTGATTGATTGAGGTTTTAATTGTGATTTGGTTATGGTGAAACAAAGATTCGGTGGGTGTAGATTTTGGATTTGGTGGAATAAGATTTGGATATATGAAGAATAGAAAGACACGGTGAGGGTTTGTTTATGTTTTTGGTTGACACGTGAATAGGGTGGGGAGAATAGGATAAGATTTTAGGTGGTGGTGGGTAGGTAGATCAAATAGCAGTGTATTATTTCCTCCTTAAAAACTGCACCGACTACATTAGCAGTAGCAAATTTTTTTTATAATCAACAATGAAATTTGACGATCTAAATATGTTATTAGCAGTCATATACTGAAACGGATCTGGATAGTAAATTAATCCAACCCGTTCTGATACCAATTGATGGTCCACGATACTTGTGCAAACATATAATCAATAAGAATAAATGAAGAACATTTGCACAATTAAACCAATTGACTAACTAATAATAAAGCTCGTACTTTTCATCGTTTGTATATCTTATTAATAATGAATCAACAAATATACTAGACTTGCCTGGTTGTTTGCGGAACAACAACTGGGCGATGAATGACAAACTAAACGCCCATGTTCATATCTAGCTAAGCATATGCAACAATGGGAGGATGAAACCCCTATCCACTAAAGTGTTACATGTGTGTTTTCTGTGGTGGGAATCATTGGCCTATTCTATCACAAGGACCACATATATATAGTGGGTGTAAAGCTTCCTTGAGAATCTTTTACTAAAATACAAGTAACCACCTTGTACTTTGTAGACTTCCACTAATACTACAGACATACACTTCTTCAGGTCTTCTAACGTCTTCAGGTCTTGTAATAAGTAATAGCCTCGAGGAGTTAGTAAGCTGTTATGTCATCACTTACTAACTCCATCATCCTTGATTCTTTGCACACTTACTGAGATCCACCTCAGCTAATGACGAGTCTATCTCGTAGACTCTAAAGAACTCTAAAGAATGACACACTGAACTTGTAACATACGTAGGTTCAGTGACTAACACTACTTAGGCTGCTTTACATACAAATCCTGTACAAGGGACAAATCAGGCACTTAATTGACCCAACAAAACTTGTTTTGTGATAAATTCCCCGGGTGGTTCGTCCCGTGACGAATTTTAGAAAGCAAGATACGACCAAAATACGAAACAAGGACAAAATCTGACCTACTGTAAAGACGGGCTGTTTTCTCATATAAATTGTATACCGACCTATGATTATGTAAAACTAAAAGTTGTATATAAAATCATGAAGAACTAGAATCAATTGGATGGTTTACCAATTTCTTACGGTTTGGATATGGTGACCAAAATAGTGAAACTAGTCATATATGAACATACTGTTTTGACGAACTCAAAACCCTTATAAGAAATCAGAACCATTGAAAAAGGTAAAACTATAGATTGTAGATAAAATCATGAACAATTATAATCAATAGGATGGTTTACCAGTTCCTTACGGTTTGGAAATGGCGACCGGAATGGTGAAACGAGTTTGGATGCCAAAAACAGCCAACTCTTCTAGGTTAAGAAATGGGTTAATTAGGTATGAAAAGTATAAATTGAGGATAATTAGACATATAATCAGTAAAATAAATGAGTTAATAATGATTTTGGTAACAAGAACTGTAAAACCCGTATTTTAAATCGAGAAATTATAAATACGCGGTTTATTATTAATTTACGTGGGATTATTGCCAGCAGCATATGTTGCGCCGCAACAGATGTATCTTGCGCCGCAACTCTTGATTCGCAGAACCATGATCTGCAGGCCCTTCAATTTGCGCCGCAACTCACGTGTCGTGCGCCGCAACTCATGATCCGCAGATCTGTTGCGCCGCAACTGATGTGTATTGCGCCGCAACTCGTAGTCTGGGCCAAGCCCGTGTGAAGGAAATAAAACAGACGGGAGTGTAACCTTTTCTTTTCTACAGCCGACACAAACACACATATGAAACCCTAAAATCAAAACAAACAGCCGCCTACATTTTCTTTGTGTTCTCTCCTTCCCTGCCGCGACCCACATCAAGAAACACGAATAAGGGATCGAGGATTGATCCTAGGAGAACAATAGATTTGCTGTTTTGAAACCCTAAACGGTTAGTAAGCATATGTAAACCCTAATTCGTTTTATTCTTTTCTTTTAATCCGATTTATTGGGGTTTAAAACATGTTAAATAAATATTATGATCCGGGTTGTATGTCGGGATGTTGTTATGGTGATTGACTACACAACCAGCCGCAAAACATTAGGGTTTGGTTTGGGGTTTACACTAACGGGGTGTTTGGCAGTGGGTTTTAAACAGGGAATAGGGCTGTTTGGCTACAGGGGTAACGGGCTGTTTGGCAACCGGTTTTTAAAACAGTTAAGAGTGCGTTTGGGACTGTTAAATCTCATTTCTTTTTATGAGTTCACTTGAAATAAACGTTGTAAAATGCATTTAGTAAGTTAAATATAAACTGGTTTTATAAAAATATAAAAAGGGTATATTTTGGGAAAACGAATTAAACAAATTAAGAACGTACTTATATTAGCGAAATATTTTTATGAAATTAATTACCGACAGATATACATTGTACGTAACCATTAGTATAACGTTAATACATTAAAATAAATATAAGAAACCAATAAGATCAGAAAATTTGATAACGGATACCAGTTAACTTACTCGCGTCTTATAATTATGTAGCACGCGTGAAGCCCGAGTAGTATTCGTTCAGTCTTCCTTTCAGTCGGTACTGGACTAGAGGTACGGATTTCCCGTCCTTTCAGTAAGGACTTTCCTTTCTATGCATGATTAGGATTCCCCGTCTTCCGCCGAATGTTTTCCCAGTATATGTTTAATTTACCAGTAATCATGTTAATAACTAAATGGAATTGCCTGAGCGTTATATACAAGCACGACCAGTTTATGTACTAGTTACGGAGGTACCGTAACCACGACACTAGAGGCACCGGTGTCGTGACTCACATGCAGGAGAGTGATATCCTGCATCGTCCCACTCATGTTCAGTTGGCCATTCTTATATGTATGTTTTAGTGGGGCGTATGGATGCATCCTAGGCTATATGTGTTTCATGTTATCAGGGTGAATGTGGTGTGTGCTCTACATCCTTCACATTGGAGCTGATCCCTCCACCCAGCACAGTTATTTAGAGGTCACCCCTCTACAGCATGACGAGGTCACCCCTCCAGTTATTCATGCACGGTTGTTACAGCACGTGACCTATATAAGCTCTGGCAAATACAATACAGTAAATGCATGTTTTCAGAAATTAAAGGTTATATTTCGGTATCAGTTTTATGAACCAGGTTTTACAGATTTTATGCAAGGTTATACCACATGTTACATATCAGTCTTACAGCTTCATTATTGACTCTATTGCATTATCTTTCTGTGCATTTCTTATCATGCTATATCCGTTCACTGAGCGTTATGCTCAGCCGTAGTTTCCTTTCATGTTCCCCAACGGCAGGTACACAGGGACGATCTTAGGACTTCTAAGAGAGTACGTGCATTTGGATGGGAGCTATCCAGACTCCTTTATTTTTATGCACACTTTACGTTACTTTACTTTGGTTGTTTGGACACTGTTTCGTCCTTTTCCTTTCCGTACTTTAATCTTTATATTTTGGGCTTGTTGGACTACCGATGTTTGATTCCGGTATTTCCGTTTGGTCAGTTAATGTTTAATACATTGCCTTGCATGCTTTGATGACACGCCATAAATACACGTAACGGTCCATTTATCCAAGTGGGGTGTTACAATTATGGTATCAGAGCCTGGTTCGACCTGTAGGCTCTAAAACTTGACCTGTGACTAGTGGGTGGTCATCAGGAACTTCCTGTATTTTGGCGTCGTTATCTTCCATGCTATTTATGTATTTTATCAGTCAGCTTTTCAAAATTTTGATTAAGTAAACGGCTGGTACAGGACTGGCCATATTTAATCGCATGTGATTTCAGCAAAATTTTGTTTTGGTGAACTGACCATAGGCGTTCACCCTTGTTATTTAAATTTTGTATGGATGAACTGACCATAGGCGTTCATCCTTACTCATGTCAGATTTATGTTTCAGAAATCATTTTGTGAACTGACCCTAGGCGTTCACCAGTATTCATGTCATGTTTTGTCAGTTATACCACCATGAATTACACTAAGCATATTCAGATATATTACCCCAGATTTTTGCAGTTTTATCAACTCATTCTATTATATTTCAGATGCCACCCAGATGCGAAACCGAGAATGATCCTAACGCAGCTGCCATTGCTGCTGCTGTTCAGGCTGCTATACAGGCCATGTTACCCCAAATTCGTGACGAGATCCGAGCTGAATATCAGAATGGACCTCAGCAGAATAACAACCCTCCTGCTCCACCACCTGCCACTTTACCCGCGTGGCTGGATCTGTTCAACAAGCAGAAACCCCGACTGTTTGAGCAGACTGTAGCTC
Organism: Glebionis coronaria; assembly: GCA_025667525.1. Taxonomy (NCBI): domain Eukaryota; kingdom Viridiplantae; phylum Streptophyta; class Magnoliopsida; order Asterales; family Asteraceae; genus Glebionis; species Glebionis coronaria. The sequence continues at coordinate 364,677,206 of CM046882.1, read as the reverse complement.
CAACTGATGCAGAAGACTGGATCTACCATATAGAGAAAATTTTTGGAGCTATGGGTTGTGGTGATGTTTTCAAAGTTAGGCTTGCAGTTTATAAGCTGGAGGGTCCTGCTCTACATTGGTGGAGGTCTCAGAAACAGTCCAACGGGGGAGATGCTTGGGAGCTTGCATTGACCTGGGCACGTTTCAAGACGATGTTCTATGACCAGTTTTTCCCGCATGCGGAACAAGCTAAGATGAAGAGGGACTTTCACGTTATTCGTCAGAATAATGGCGAGAACAGTATCGAGTTCATGCACCGATACCTCAGGATGGCTGGATTCTTGGGGGAGGCTGCGGGTACCGTAGAGGAGCAAGTGAAGCAATTTCGCTGGGCTCTTCACACCAGGACTGCAGATAGATTGATGAGTGCCACATTCACTAATGTGTCACAAGTAGCTAATGCAGCTCGGGACATCGAGATGCTTTATGAGAGGGACGAGCTCGAGATTTTAGAGCGCCCGGAGAAGAGGTACATCTCACCCAACAGACTTAAACATTTTAGCCATTATTGCTTGGCAACTTATATGTTATTAAAACCTTGCAGACACAGAGGAGGAGACCGATCTCAATCGGCTCCTCCGCATCAGAACTACAGGAACCACGGTCAGTCATATGACCGTAATCGGTCAGATAGGAGGAACGGCGGTGATAATTACCGCGATAGTTCCAACTCCTCTGGCAGCTACAGAGATGCCGGACAGGGGCGTGACCAAAACAACAGGGGTCAACAGGTTGCCCGACCGTCAAATTCTGGTGCTCAGCAAACCAGAGCTACTTCCACCGGGTTTACTTACCCCACTTGCATCACGTGTGGGAAGAAACACTCGGGACCTTGTCGTCGTGGTTCGGGTATTTGCTACCAGTGTGGTCAGCCCGGCCATTTGAAGAGGGATTGCAAGAGCGGGGATGTTGCCGGTACTTCAGGCCAGACTCCTCAGATGTTACCTCCGCCACCACCGATACCACCAACCACCGGTCGTGTCTACACTACTACCCGTGAACAAGCAAATAAGACCACAGGTACTATTACTGGCATTTTGTTTATACACGGACAGTCTGCATGCGTGCTTTTCGATACAGGCGCCACGCACTCGGTTATATCTACTTCATATGTGGTTAGAATAAACATGACCCCTACGCCACTAGACAGTGCACTTAGTATATCTACCCCCATGCGAGACTCTGTACTCATTACCCAAGTATATAAGGATCTCCCTCTTGAGTTTGACGATAAAATCCGTCCAGTCAGTGCTCTTCCTTTGGATATGTGTGAATTCGATATTATTCTGGGTATGGATTGGTTATCGGTTCATCATGCCACCATAGATTGCCATGCTCACCAGGTTATTTTTGGTGATGTCCAGACACCAGAGTATATTCACCGAGGCTTCCTACCAGGAAAACATGTTCAGATCATTTCAGCTTTACAGGCTCGTACCTTACTATATCATGGTTGCGAGGGTTTCCTAGCTACAGTCCATGACACGACTTCTGAAACACCTTCGATTCATGATCAGCCAGTTGTGTCAGATTTTCAGGATGTTTTTCCAGAGGAACTTCCAGGTTTACCTCCCATGCGAGAGGTAGAATTTGGTATCGATCTCGTTCCGGGTGCAGAACCAGTATCTAAAGCTCCTTACCGTATGGCTCCTGTAGAGCTTAAGGAACTGAAGGATCAACTTCAGGAACTTCTCGAAAGGGGTTTCATCCGTCCCAGCGTGTCACCTTGGGGCGCTCCAGTTTTGTTTGTCAAGAAGAAGGATGGTAGTATGCGTTTGTGTATTGACTACCGTGAGTTGAATAAGCTCACTATTCGTAACCGTTATCCACTTCCTCGTATTGACGATTTATTCGACCAACTTCAGGGTGCTAAGCACTTCTCAAAAATCGATCTACGGTCAGGTTACCATCAGTTGCGTGTAAAAGAGCAGGATATATCCAAAACTGCTTTTCGCACGAGGTACGGTCATTACGAGTTTGTTGTCATGCCATTCGGTCTCACGAATGCGCCTGCAGTATTTATGGACTTAATGAACAGAGTCTTCCACGAATTTTTAGACAAGTTTGTGATCGTATTCATCGATGATATCCTTATTTTCTCCAAATCCAAAGAGGAACATGAGAATCATCTCCGTACAGTTTTGCAGATTCTCAGACAAGAAAAGCTATACGCTAAATTTTCGAAGTGCGAATTTTGGCTGAATACAGTGGCGTTTCTAGGTCATATTGTGTCTGCGGACGGAATCACCATGGATCCTGCAAAGGTGGAGGCTATCACCAAATGGCCAAGACCGACGTCTGTCACAGAGATACGTAGTTTTCTTGGGTTGGCAGGTTACTACCGCAGGTTTGTGAAAAACTTCTCACGCTTAGCGTTACCATTGACCCAACTTATGCGAAAAGGCGAGAAGTTTATATGGACCGAGGAGAGAGAAAAGAGTTTCGAGGAACTCAAGCATCGATTGATCTCAGCACCGATACTTACTCTCCCATCCGGTACAGGTGGTTATCAGATATACAGCGACGCATCGGGAAAAGGCTTAGGCTGTGTTCTTATGCAGCATGGGAAAGTCATCGCTTATGCTTCGCGTCAACTAAAGCCGTATGAGAAAAATTATCCTACTCATGATCTAGAGCTCGCAGCAGTCGTCTTCGCCCTTAAAATCTGGAGGCATTATTTATACGGTGAGTCGTGTGATATCTTCACCGATCACAAAAGTCTCAAGTATATATTTACACAGCGAGAGCTGAACATGAGACAGCGGCGATGGTTAGAACTGCTGAAAGATTATGACACTAACATCCAGTATCACCCAGGTAAAGCAAATGTCGTGGCAGATGCCCTTAGCAGAAAGTCAGGTATGGTAAATGGCATCAAAGTTCAGGAAGAAATTATTCGGGATTTAGAGCAGTATGATATTGAGCTCTTAGTACGCGGACAGAGGGGATACTGGGCTAGTTTGAGGGTAGAACCAGATTTACTCTCCAGGATTAAAGACGCCCAAAAGGATGATGGTGAGATCTGGGCGATCATCCAGAACATTGACCGTCAGACCGAATTTCGCATCGATGACGACGGTATTGTATGGCAGGGTACCAAACTCTGCGTTCCAGAAGATCCTGCTCTTAGAGAAGCCTTGATGACTGAGGCTCACAGCTCTCCGTTCTCCATTCATCCGGGTTCCACAAAAATGTACCATGATCTTAAGCAGCATTTCTGGTGGAGCGGCATGAAGCAGGATGTCGCAACATTTGTATCTAAATGTCTGACCTGCCAGCAGGTTAAGATAGAACATCAGCGTACCAGCGGGTTACTTCAGCCATTAGAAATTCCAATGTGGAAATGGGACAAGATTTCTATGGACTTTGTTACCGGTTTACCACAGACTCAGCGGCGACATGATGCAATCTGGGTCATTGTCGACCGCTTGACCAAGTCAGCACATTTCATTCCTATTCGTAAAGATTTCGCAGTCAGTAAATTGGCGAAACTATTCACCGAGGAGATTGTACGGTTACATGGTACACCCTCCGAAATTATATCAGATAGAGATCCACGGTTTACTTCTCATTTCTGGGGAGGCCTGCATAAAGCTTGGGGAACTAGGCTCAAGCTCAGCACAGCTTTCCATCCACAGACGGACGGTCAGTCAGAGCGTACTATCCAGACCTTGGAGGACATGCTACGCGCATGTGCATTAGAATGGACAGGACACTGGGATGACTACATTTGCTTGGTCGAGTTTGCTTACAACAACAGTTGGCATGCTAGTATCAAGCGTGCTCCATTCGAGATGTTATACGGTAGAAAATGCCGTGCTCCGATTTGTTGGGATCAGGTGGGAGAACGTTTAATTGAAGGACCTGAACTGATAGAACTGACCAATGAAAAGGTCGCCATCGCTAGGGCGAAGCTGCAAGAAGCGCGTACTCGCCAGAAGAGTTACGCCGACAAGCATCGCAGAGATCTATCTTTTCAGACTGGGGATCGTGTGTTCCTCAAAGTATCACCCGCACGAGGCGTCAGACGTTTTGGCCTCAAAGGCAAACTTAGCCCTCGCTACATCGGACCGTTCGAGATCCTTGAACGTATTGGTGAAGTGTCATATCGATTGGCGTTACCGCCTCAGCTTTCACACGTTCACAACGTGTTTCATGTCTCATTGCTCAGGGGGTACAACTATCATGAGCTTCACAAAGTAAATTATCCACTCGATCAGATTCGGGAGGATTTATCTTATATCGAGGAACCCGAAGCGGTTTTAGATCGCCAGGATCGAGTCATGAGAAGGAAGACCATTCCTTTCGTCAAGATCCTGTGGAGGAATCATACAGAGCGAGAGGCCACTTGGGAAACAGAGGAGTCTATACGGACTTCTTATCCTCACTTTCAGTTTTGATTCGGGTATGTCTTTTCAGCTTTTATGTCGTTCAATTTATCAGCATTTCAGCCTTTACTTCAGTCAGCTTAAATACCTTGTAATTCGGGGACGAATTTTTCTTTTAGAGGAGAGGAATTGTAAAACCCAGTACGCCGCATTTTAATTCGGGGACGAATTATTTCTTTTAGAGGGGAAGAATTGTAAAACCCGTATTTTAAATCGAGAAATTATAAATACGCGGTTTATTATTAATTTACGTGGGATTATTGCCAGCAGCATATGTTGCGCCGCAACAGATGTATCTTGCGCCGCAACTCTTGATTCGCAGAACCATGATCTGCAGGCCCTTCAATTTGCGCCGCAACTCACGTGTCGTGCGCCGCAACTCATGATCCGCAGATCTGTTGCGCCGCAACTGATGTGTATTGCGCCGCAACTCGTAGTCTGGGCCAAGCCCGTGTGAAGGAAATAAAACAGACGGGAGTGTAACCTTTTCTTTTCTACAGCCGACACAAACACACATATGAAACCCTAAAATCAAAACAAACAGCCGCCTACATTTTCTTTGTGTTCTCTCCTTCCCTGCCGCGACCCACATCAAGAAACACGAATAAGGGATCGAGGATTGATCCTAGGAGAACAATAGATTTGCTGTTTTGAAACCCTAAACGGTTAGTAAGCATATGTAAACCCTAATTCGTTTTATTCTTTTCTTTTAATCCGATTTATTGGGGTTTAAAACATGTTAAATAAATATTATGATCCGGGTTGTATGTCGGGATGTTGTTATGGTGATTGACTACACAACCAGCCGCAAAACATTAGGGTTTGGTTTGGGGTTTACACTAACGGGGTGTTTGGCAGTGGGTTTTAAACAGGGAATAGGGCTGTTTGGCTACAGGGGTAACGGGCTGTTTGGCAACCGGTTTTTAAAACAGTTAAGAGTGCGTTTGGGACTGTTAAATCTCATTTCTTTTTATGAGTTCACTTGAAATAAACGTTGTAAAATGCATTTAGTAAGTTAAATATAAACTGGTTTTATAAAAATATAAAAAGGGTATATTTTGGGAAAACGAATTAAACAAATTAAGAACGTACTTATATTAGCGAAATATTTTTATGAAATTAATTACCGACAGATATACATTGTACGTAACCATTAGTATAACGTTAATACATTAAAATAAATATAAGAAACCAATAAGATCAGAAAATTTGATAACGGATACCAGTTAACTTACTCGCGTCTTATAATTATGTAGCACGCGTGAAGCCCGAGTAGTATTCGTTCAGTCTTCCTTTCAGTCGGTACTGGACTAGAGGTACGGATTTCCCGTCCTTTCAGTAAGGACTTTCCTTTCTATGCATGATTAGGATTCCCCGTCTTCCGCCGAATGTTTTCCCAGTATATGTTTAATTTACCAGTAATCATGTTAATAACTAAATGGAATTGCCTGAGCGTTATATACAAGCACGACCAGTTTATGTACTAGTTACGGAGGTACCGTAACCACGACACTAGAGGCACCGGTGTCGTGACTCACATGCAGGAGAGTGATATCCTGCATCGTCCCACTCATGTTCAGTTGGCCATTCTTATATGTATGTTTTAGTGGGGCGTATGGATGCATCCTAGGCTATATGTGTTTCATGTTATCAGGGTGAATGTGGTGTGTGCTCTACATCCTTCACATTGGAGCTGATCCCTCCACCCAGCACAGTTATTTAGAGGTCACCCCTCTACAGCATGACGAGGTCACCCCTCCAGTTATTCATGCACGGTTGTTACAGCACGTGACCTATATAAGCTCTGGCAAATACAATACAGTAAATGCATGTTTTCAGAAATTAAAGGTTATATTTCAGTATCAGTTTTATGAACCAGGTTTTACAGATTTTATGCAAGGTTATACCACATGTTACATATCAGTCTTACAGCTTCATTATTGACTCTATTGCATTATCTTTCTGTGCATTTCTTATCATGCTATATCCGTTCACTGAGCGTTATGCTCAGCCGTAGTTTCCTTTCATGTTCCCCAACGGCAGGTACACAGGGACGATCTTAGGACTTCTAAGAGAGTACGTGCATTTGGATGGGAGCTATCCAGACTCCTTTATTTTTATGCACACTTTACGTTACTTTACTTTGGTTGTTTGGACACTGTTTCGTCCTTTTCCTTTCCGTACTTTAATCTTTATATTTTGGGCTTGTTGGACTACCGATGTTTGATTCCGGTATTTCCGTTTGGTCAGTTAATGTTTAATACATTGCCTTGCATGCTTTGATGACACGCCATAAATACACGTAACGGTCCATTTATCCAAGTGGGGTGTTACAAGAACACACTTAGATGATTTAGGGTTCAAGAGATATGATCAAATTAGCGGGACATGCCGAGATAATTGTAATAAACGGACTATACCTCATTAACGTAAAAAGCGATGTTTTTCATACAAACCGACGTGGTAGGACCCACTTGTCGGGAATTTCAGACTTATTTATATACTGATAATTATGGAACCCGAGACCCGACCAACGTAAAATATTAAGTGTACATGTTTGTGATGCGTTTTAGAACCCAAAAACTATATAAAGTGGACTTGGGACATAAAAGCCCAACTTACACATGTAATGGCTATTGGGCCATTATTGGACTTGAGGTTTATAACCAATTTAGAGTAAAATATTGAATTTAAAATGGACCTAAGTTATATAATCATGTAATGGACCACTATTGGGCTTAGGATGGGCTAAAAGTGTCAAATTGGATATTACACTAAAATGGTTAAGTTTTCACCTAAAAGTATTATAAAGAATCATAAAACTTATGCAATGTCCAAGAAATTATTAAGATATACTTATTACATATATGTACGATTTATTTCTTGTCTCGAGCCTAAGACGCGCCTCGTTATCTTTAGGTCTCGTGTGATCATGTATCGATTGTTGACATTTATTCTTAATTGACGTTCGTTCTCTATTAACTATTGTGACGATTGTATCAGGTAAGTCTATAGCCTCGCTTTTATATTATCTTGTAAATGATTTTTAACCCGCGAGGGGGAATACATGCTGTTTTATAAAGTGAACAAAAGTTGTTTTTGGTATGCTGGACCCTAATATGATGATAAATGCCTAAGTACCATTGTCTTATGAAGTCCCTGAAATTCATGAACTGTTAATTACCTTGCGATGTAAACGCTAATACATATGATAGATCTATTTGGTTTGACAAACCTTATCCTAGGGTATGTATCCATAAGTGATCACCTGAAAGGGATATTATGTATAAGAGGTCATTGGTATATGACAATATTAACTGTTGTAGGGGCGCCGTAAGTGATTCGGTTGACTGTTGGTTAACGTTCAGTTGCATGAGCTTAAGACATTTATCAATATATATATATGATTTATCTGTGTGACAAGCTTGAGATGATTAAATATTCTTGTGTTCAAATGATGATTTACAAAACCTATAGACTTTCTCAACCGTTGTATTGATGATTTTAAGCATGTATTTCAGGTAATCAAGATGGATAGCAACAGAGCATGTGAGGAGGAAGTTGGTGCTTACTTGTCTAAATTTTATATTATTTATTTTCCATCATTTGTAGTGAATAAATGACTTTAAAGTCTTGAATAAATGTATTGTGATCGGTAACGGTTTTTGGGACTAAACGCTACTCTGATTTATATATTGGGATGGGAAATACTTTTTAGACAAGACTGTATAACATTTTAACGTCTCTTTTGAGGTCGTTTTCTATGATTGTGTGTGATGTGCTATTAGTAGCGTCCCAAAGTGGTATTCCGCTGCGTGGTAATTTGGGGGTATTACAAAATGGTATCAGATCCACAAGTTATAGAGAACTAGGTCGATTTTGAAAAACCTAAACTATAACTTTGGAGTGTTCTAAAAAGTTTTAAGCACGTAACTACTCCGCATGGCTCCCGTAAGGCTATTCTTGCATTACTTTATGATTGATTGTTATTATCTGATCCTATGTGTATGTAGGAATGGTAATATGTATATGTATAATCATACTATGGTATTTAAAGGCATTGAGCGTGAAGCAATGGTCCTCGAATGATTGCCGTACATTTTATAATGCGGTTTTGTATCGGATTTAGCCTCACCGCAAATCACCAATCTTGATGATTATGCATTATCTGAATACGAGTATGAAACTCGTTTGATACTTTTAGTATGTATATGTTGTTTCATAATCTATCGCATATCGACTTGTTTAAGTTCGATTGTTATCATCGTATCGTGATGTGCCATTTTAGGACATCTCCTTTTGAAACGTAGTTGATTGATGTGAATTCGTGTTCCGACTACTTTATATGATTTTGAAGAATCATTTATCCGAGACGACATCTTATACATAATGCGACGTGTGATTTGATTTTATATGACTACGTTATTTGACGAAAAGGAGGATGCGAATGTTGGACTTAAGATATATATATCCTAATCAAATATATATATATAGTTTGGGTACAACAAAGATATGCTCGTAGTAGTCATTCGGTTGAGTGACTTAATACCTTGTATCTAAATGGAATGGGACATTTAGATATATAGATTTTAACTCGCCCAACTATGAGTTGTTTAAAGTTTTTTTATTTAAATGGATTGGGACATTTGAATAAGAGAGTTTAAACCACTGGACCTTAGATTGTTTGTGTTTTCCTTATTCAAATGGAATGGGAAGTTTGAATACGGAAATCATGATGTAAGTTAATTGACACCTTGTATTTACTATGGTATTTGGATATGATATTATGTGGATAGGTAGTAATACTTGAGTAGGATGACTTATAATCGTCTTATTGAAATGGATTGGGACGCCTTTTCATTTGAACAAGAAAGTTATAAGTTCCCGAACCGTAAATTTATAAATTCTTGTATACATGAAAGGGGACGCCTTTTGATGTAGACAAGGAATTATAAATGAGTGGGCCCAAGTATGTCTGGCTTGATTTGTGAATGTTTGGTGTGCGTACGTTATTCTTCGAATCGTTTTTCGTTGATATGAATCGTTTTGTGTCGTCGTCATTATGATTATCGTCGATTATCATCTATGTACGAATAACCCGTTGTACTTCTTTCGAGTTGTGATTTGTCTTGATGGACCATTTCTTACGTGTCTCGGTGATCGTAAGCTTTATAAGCAGATTGTTAAGAACCATTGACCGTCCCGAGAATAGGTGACTTGTTTAAGCGTCACCAGGATCTATGGGTGTACTTGTGGATTGACTGAGGATCAAGTTATCAACAGCGACTTATCGTGGATATGAAGATTTTGTAATTTTATTTGCTATTATCGACGGGTTCATTTAGGGTTTACTTAATGATCAACGGTGGAAATCTGTATTTGATGTTTATGTTTGACTTTTGCTTTTAGATACGTATGTGGCATGTGCTCTAGCCGAATGATCGTAAGTTGTGAGAACTTGAGATGGCATTGTCCAATGATGTCTGATCATGGAGAACGTGTATCATATAATATCTTTTGACTTTCCTTGGAACTTAGACGATGATTTGCCTATTTTTCACTCTTCACTGTTAGACTGAAGACTGTCACATACGAATTAAGCGCCGGGACGTCACTTCCTAAAAGGAGTGGATGATATAAAAACCCGAAAATTTTGACCAACGTTTAAACAAAGATTTTTCGAACATTTACGGATCTTGTTAATTATTTTCGATAAATCAACGAAGATCGTGTTAACTAAATTCAAATTTATTTTGAATATTTTCTTTTAGTTTATGAACTGAGAAATTTAAAATTTTTACGTTTACGTTTCATAAATTAAATAATTATTATTTAATTACTTGTAGTATTTTTCGACGTTTTAGAGTCAGACTGAGCAAAAATAATAAAAATAATAGTTGAAACGATTCAAAACTAAAACTTTGAAAATATGAAGAAATAGTATTTTTCATTATATTCTAAAATGTTGCTAATAACGTGAGTATTAGAGTTTATGTTTTATTTTTACGGTGAAATCTAACCGAAATAGCTAGAAATGATTAAACGGGCATTTAAATGAATAATAGCAAATGTTTTCGAAAGGCGAGGAAGTAAGGACTCATTTTTATTGGAAAAATGATTTTAAAAATGATGGCGCAAGTCTCGTGTCTCGAATCGTCCGTTAAGTCGTCCAAACAAGACTCGAACGCTTATTGAACAAAAGTAAATAAAACATTTACGAAATCTACCCTATACTACCCATTACTTGCCACTTCCATTTTATACTTTCTGGTATAAAAGGAAAATATATACATTTTCTCTCATTTCACCTCAAACAAAACACACACACATCTTCAACAAGCTCTCAAGCTTTCATCAATGGCTTCCACCGAAAAACTTTTCCGGTGGTGTTTTTCTGGCGACCTCCGTATTTTCCGGCGACCTTCATTTTTTCCGGCCAAGACCAAAAATGCTCCAAAACTCCGGATCTACACGAATCCCACACTCACTCTCTCCCACTCGCGACCACTTTGTGCCGCCGCCACTGTTGTGGTATTATTCCCGCCGCCGCCATCTTATAGTGGTGTGTGGGTAACGAATCCATATATATCCCAAGAGGGTATACCATAAAACCCCAAAAACATGTAGATCTAGTTTGGATCTATCCATGCATGGTGGTTACATCATGTGAAACTTGTAGATCTAGTCCGGATCTATTCATACATGGTGTTTATATCAAGTGAAACTTGTAGATCTAGTCCGGATCTATCCTGCATGGTGGTCACATCTAGTGTTGACAAGATCTTGGATGGTTGCTTGCATGCATCACTCACTAGTACCACGACTTTGAGAAGTCTCGTAAGATCTACGTGTCAATCTTATTTATTATTCCTTTTATTTTTCCTGATCTCATATATATTCCGAGTATATATATATATATATATATATATATATATATATATATATATATATATATATATATATATATATATTGATTAATGAGTATTGGGACATTGTGTATGAATTTTTGACACTAAAATAAAGCTAAACAAGCCCTAGTAATGATTTGATTTATACGATTTTCGAACAGTAGCTAAAACAGACTATATTATCGAACTCAGTGGGTCAGGATACTGAAAACTTACATATTAAGATAGAAAATTGTTTTGTGATAAATTCCCCGGGTGGCTCGTCCCGTGACGAATTTTAGAAAGCAAGATACGACCAAAATACGAAACAAGGACAAAATCTGACCTACTGTAAAGATGGGCTGTTTTCTCATATAAATTGTATACTGACCTATGATTATGTAAGACTAAAAATTATAGATAAAATCATGAAGAACTAGAATCAATTGGATGGTTTACCAATTTCTTACGGTTTAGAAATGGTGACCAAAATAGTGAATTTAGTCAAATCTGGACATACTGTTTTGACGGACTGAAAACCCTTATAAGAACTCAGAACTATTGAAAAAGGTATTACTATAGGTTGTATATAAAATCATGAACAATTAGAATCAATTGGATGGTTTACCAGTTCCTTACGGATTGGAAATTGCGACCGAAATGGTGAAAACGAGTTTGGCTGCCAAAAATAGCCAACTCTTCTAAGTTAAGAAATGGGTTAATTAGGTATGAAAAGTATAAATTGGGGATAATTAGACATATAATCAGTAAAGTACATGAGTTAATAATGATTTTGGTAAAAAGAACACACTTAGATGATTTAGGGTTTAAGAGATATGATCAAATTAGCGGGACATGTCGGGATAATTGTAATAAACGGACTATACCTCATTAACGTAAAAAGTGATGTTTTTCATACAAACCGACGTGGTAGGACCCACTTGTCGGGAATTTCAGACTTATTTATATACTGATAATTATGGAACCCGAGACCCGACCAACGTAAAATATTAAGTGTACGTGTTTGTGATGCGTTTTAGAACCCAAAAACTATATAAAGTGCACTTGGGCCATAAAAGCCCAACTTACACATGTAATGGCTATTGGGCCATTATTGGACTTGAGGTTTATAAGCAATTTAGAGTAAAATATTGAATTTAAAATGGACCTAGTTATATAATCATGTAATGGACCACTATTGGGCTTAGGATGGGCTAAAAGTGTCAAATTGGATATTACACTAAAATGGTTAAGTTTTCACCTAAAAGTTTTATAAAGAATCATAAAACTTATGCAATTTCTAAGAACTTATTAAGATATACTTATTACATATATGTACGATTTATTTCTTGTCTCGAGCCTAAGACGCCCCTCGTTATCTTTAGGTCTAGTGTGATCATGTATCGACTATTGACATTTATTCTTGATTGACGTTCGTTCTCTATTAACTATTGTGACGATTGTATCAGGTAAGTCTATAGCCTCGCTTTTATATTATCTTGTAAATGATTTTTAACCTGCTAGGGGGAATACATGCTGTTTTATAAAGTGAGCACAAGTTGTTTTTGGTATGCTGGACCCTAATATGATTATAAATGCCTAAGTACCATTGTCTTATGAAGTCCCTGAAATTCATGAACTGTTAATTACCTTGCGAGGTAAACGCTAATACATATGATAGATCTATTTGGTTTGACAAACCTTATCCTAGGGTATGTATCCATAAGTGATCACCTGAAAGGGATATTATGTATAAGAGGTCATTGGTATATGACAATATTACCTGTTGTAGGAGCGCCATAAGTTATTCGGTTGACGTGTTGGTTAACGTTCAGTTGCATGAGCTTAAGGCATTTATCGATATATATATATATATATATATATATATATATATATATATATATATATATATATATATATATATATATATATATATATATATATATATATATATATATATATATATATATATATATATATATATATATATATATATATATATATATATATATATATATATATATATATATATATATATATATATATATATATATATATATATATATATATATATATATATATATATATATATATATATATATATATATATATATATATATATATATATATATATATATGATTGTCTGTGTGACAAGCTTGAGATGATTAAAATTTCTTGTGTTCAAATGATGATTTGCAAAACCTATAGACTTGCTCAACCGTTGTGTTGATGATTTTAAGCATGTATTAGGTAATCAAGATGGATAGCAACGGAGCATGTGAGGAGGAAGTTGGTGCTTACTTGTCTATATTTTATATTATTTATTTTCCATACTTTGTAGTGAATAAATGACTTTTAAAGTCTTTAATAATGTATTGTGATTGGTAACAGTTTTTGGGACTAAACGCTACTCTGATTTATATATTGGGATGGGAAATATTTTTTAGACAAGATTGTATAACATTTTAACGTCTCTTTTGAGGTCGTTTTCTATGATTGTGTAAGATGTGATATTAGTAGCGCCCCAAAGTGGTATTCCGCTGCGTGATAATTTGGAGGTGTTACAGAATAGATTGATTCGTTTTATAAACAATTTTCTTCAAAAAGTCGACTTGTTATTCAAGTTCCGTTACTTTTTCAGTATCTTTTTCATGTCTACTTTTGAAATCTTGTTTTAAATTTTCAACCTCTTGTTTCTTATCAAGATTTTTAGCAAAATCGGTGTTTTTCATAGAAAGCATTTGTTCAAGTTCGTTAAATTTGGTGGTTGCATGGTACGTTTTTTGACATTCATCAATTAAGGAAACATTATATTTACGTTTCTCATTTACTAACAAAGCAAGAGTCTCGTATTTATTTTCAAAATCAACCTTTTTAGTGTTAATTAAACGCCCTTTGTACCCCTTAAGCTCTTTAGTGATTTGAAAAAGCTGAGCTCTATAACTATCTATAGTGTCACTGGATTTTATTAAAGCAACTTTGCTTTTTTCAAAGTTTTTAGTGAGAGTAGCATTAGTGTTTTTTAGTTGCTTTTGACTCTTTCTAGTTTCAGTGACATTCTTTTGAAGATTAGCAATTAAATTAGCAAGAGAAACACGCTCCTCATCATCATACTCATTTGCATGTTGATCATCCTCAGACTCATTACTGCACATGACTGATGAAGCGGTTATGGTATTTCTATCAACCTTTTCCGCCATACATGTGTCAATAAGGGTTTTAGTTTGATCACTATGCTCATGCGTATTGGTATTGGCAAACACATTCAATTCATCATGGTATACCCCTTCCAATGGATCAAAGTAAAAAATAGGGCCATTATCGTAGGAAGGTGTATTGCTGATGACATTCTCAGAGTCGATGCCTTGTTTGCCAGAGCTGCTGCTTTCTTTCCTAGATATGCTACGATCATTCTGTGTACCGTGCTTTGTGTTCCCGGATGTGCAGTTTTCATTCACATGACCCGATACTGTACCACAACTTGCCTTGAACCTTTTGTCTATCTCTTGTTCTTGAATTATTGTTTTGTTGACATAGTGTGTAATGGATTGGATGTTACCTGGAATCACATCTTTGAATGTTTGAGTAGTTCGATGATGTCTCTTGAAGCATTCCTTTGTACGCGAAGACATGAGGAATTCTTAATCAAAGGTCTTTTCAAATGTCGTATTGAGTTCAGTGAAGGTGATCTTGCATTCATTCCCAAGAAGTCTTTCTTTGACAAGTTGTGCCGCAAGTTTCTCCATGGCATGGGTGAATGTTCTTATGAAAATGCCAGTGGATTCACCTAAGTCTAGCAGGACTTTTGAAAGGCACTCAAAAGATGATTGAAGTCCTCTAAAACTATCCATTCATTTTTCTTTCAGGAAACGTATCCGCTGTTGTAGTCGTTCCATCTCAAGGGTTGTCACGTCTGAACTATCAGTAACCGTATTATTCGTTTCCATGATGATCGTTTCTCTGTTGATGAAGTGACTTCGGATCTTAAGTAGATCAAACATTATAGATCTAATAAAACTCATTTCACCATTATAGATCTAAGAAAATAGATTAAAGATAGATGAGATCTAGAGAGAGAAGGTAGAGATAGAAAGGAGAGAGAATGGTTGGAATGTATGTGATATTAGATTGTACAGAGAGAAAGTAAAATGAGCCAAACACCTCCTAACATGCTAGGAGGTGAGTATATATAGTCCTAGCTTACATGTAGCTTAATGGACTATATGTTGATGGGCCGGGCTTGATCTATGAAATATAGAACCTAAACATGGACTATTAGCTATTTTATCAAGCCCGTGATTCTCGACTATCCTACTAATTATTACAACGTTCTAATAAATGATACATAATAAACCTATGACTGATCATTCTTGTTTGACTCAATATTTTGAGGCTAATAGTTTGTAAAGCCCAATGGCTAGGACGTCATTTCCATAATGACATAAAACTTGTTATCTAGTGATGAACCTTTTGGTTTATCACTTCGTATCGTTCTTTTCTATCAGAAATAGGTCATACTTTAGTTTGCCAGTCGATATACTTATCAATGGATCACACTTTGGTTAATCAAGGAATTGGGTCAGACCCGATATACCGTCATGTCCCCTAGTATAATATTGTCAATCATGAATTGATGATGTTATACTCAATAATTAAAAAGTGCTCGGAAAAAACTTTCCTTGCGTTTTTATAGAGTCGTCATATGTCATGTGGGCCAATAGGCTTAAGGTGAAATAGTCCGGCCTCTTAGTGCTAAATGGGCCAAGGACACTACATCTTTATTATATAAACATCTTTCTCACATCAAAGTGATCAAACATGCTTCCTAAAACACAACAAACACGTGCCATTAAAAAAACCATTTTCCTCGTCCGGTTGGGAGTTCACGAACGAACATATACATGTTTGGTGGTTTGGTAGTCATATTTTATTCAGTTCAAGGTTTACGTTCGGCCCAAGTTGTGGTTTCAGTCTCTGTGGGTTATCGTTCGACCTATATGTTCCGTTCAAAGTTACTAGTTCGACCAATGTGTGTTCCGTTTGGCTGGCTTTACGAGTTTTTCTATGTATACTTGATTTTCGGTTGGCATAACCTTGTACCTAAAATGACAAACATTTATGAATGAATAAATAGTGAGATATTTTCTAATACAAATATTCGAATAAAACAATATTGCTATTTTACGATCTTTGTGTTTGATAACAGCAAATATAACCCTACGTAAAAGTTTACATAAAATCGCTTTACGCATGAAAATAATTTTTTCCATTTTATGGTTAAAAAAATATTTTGTTTCTAAAAGGTTGTACTAAAACACATATGTGAGTATAATTATAAGATTTTTAAGAAAATGTTTAACCACAAAAATGAGAAAAAGACAACTAGTGCAATAGACGGATCATTCGTCAAGGATACGTGGATATGTGTTAACACGAGAACTCGACCACAACTCCTTCCAAATGAGGCTTAGGCCCTGTTTCTTTTTTTGAAATGAAATGCCTTGTGGATATACATCTCTTGTGAAAGGAAAAAATGTATGGATACAAAATGTTTTGTTTCTTTTTGTTTTCTTTATTAATCACACTTCATAAGTAAAATGTCTATTTTATCCTTCTGCCATTAGTAAAGGTTGAAGAAACTGCAATAGTGTTTTCTAGATCTAAAGCCAACAAAAAAGCCTCATATCAAAAACGTTATTTTCAAATAAAAATAATCACTTATCAAACAACAAAAAACACAACAAATACAATCATACAAATACACAATAGTTCTGAAAAATTAAGCCACTCGTTGGATAACCCATAACTATTCTATTGAAAGAAAGTGATGGAAGATATGAAATATTTCTTATCTACCACCATTGATAATCCAACAAGTCTATTGAATCATAGATACAAACATTGAATAGTGAATATTACACCGGTGACTAAAAAGGACGGATGCCGGAGGTGGCAGTGGTCGAAGGAGGGTTATGCCTGACATGTGATGTTAGATGCCATTCATGGATGAAGGATTTGAGAAGAAAGTATTTTGAGTTCTTATGTAGATATATGAAGAAGGAAGATGAGGATATTATAGTAAATTCTAATAGTTGTGAATCCTTATGAACGTCAGATTGAGGAGAGACTTATTTTTTACTCTCTTCTCAATTAGAGGTACAAAGGAAAAATCATATGGAGAATATGAAAAAGAAACATGCACATAAACATTGGTGGACCCAACTTGTTAGCTAGTGGCTCATTCTGTTGAAAAGAAATGGCCCCTTAGTGTTCTCATTCAAGTTCATCATTTTACATCTTTTATGTAACATTATTTTTTCGTAGTCTCATGCATACATTCATACATACATTCTTTAATCATTATACTTGTTATATAACCATCACAAGTGATCCAATAAATTGCACTTTATAGCAAGTGAATAACACAATGAAGACATTCAAGATTCAAAGTGTTAAAGGGGTGTTTGTTTTGGCATATGAAACGTAAGTCCATATCGGCCTATATTTCATATGCCCCAATTTTGTAGCTTATTTGAAGATTATCGATTTTTATAAGTTTATTATATCATGCTGAACTTATATAAGCCCATAGGTCTCAAAATAAGCCACAAAATTGAGGCTTATAATATATAAGCCGAAAATAAGCTAGATTTTAGCTTATATTTCATAAACATCAACTTTTGTGGCTTGTATTGAGACTTAGGCCTTATGTAATGGATTGGGCACCATTTTATAAGAGACTAGGCACCATTTTATAAGATATTGTAATGAAGAAAAGTTAAATCACGTGCTTAGAGTTGATACAGAAAAGAATTTTGTAGATCTTTTTACAAAAGGTTTTGATGTAGGTAGATTTCAATGCGGGCAAGTGTTGGAATGATTAATATATAAATTCTTAAAGCTTTTTCTATTGACTGTAAAGTTTTGTAGAGTATGGTGTTGTTCTTAGTCAATTTGAATAACCTAATCAATAGTGTTTGTGTCACAATTAATGGTGTTGGTCCAACTTCTTTAACTACGGTCAAAATGTTTTGGAAAAATATTTCTTTTGGTTTTAGACTAACATTTACAAGTAAACCGGTTTGAAAGGTTTTTGGTCACTGTATACTAAGTCTTTGTTGTTGTATCATTTACTAGCAAGCTAATTTTTACTAGTTTGCTCACTTTTTGCCATTCCATTTATGTTGAGTTAGTCATATGACATCTGGCTTAGAGAACAACTTTATGTTGGAAATTCTGTCAAGAAGGCTCTTTAAATGAGTCTATCTACTCACAGAGAGTACTTAGTACTGGAAAATAGGTTAAAGAAACCTAAGTGTATGCGTGCATTATTTTATGTATGATCACACTTTTTGCTTAAGGACTAATGGATATGAGCAAGGAACCCTACATGCTTCAATGTCTATCTCATGTATATGAGTGTGATTTGATGACTTGTTTAGATCTTTATAAAATATCAAATAATCTATCCAAGAGCTTTGAGAGAGAAAGAGAAAGTAATTGTAATTGTAGAGAGAGAAAATGTGTGTTTATTATGTGAAAATGTGACCAAAACTTACCTCTCCATCAAATGGAGAGGTTTATATACCCAAGCCCATTAGATGGGCTTGGGCCGTCGAACTAGCACCTTTGATGGGCTAAGCTTGCTTATTATTCTGTATAGTTTTACATACTACGAGCCCGTAACTATATTGTTGGAGTGACCGAGTATTCTAACGAAAAACCTTATTTCCAACAATCTCCCCTAATTAAGGGAGGTCACTCTGTATTACAAAGTCCTAAACCTAGCATACTATACTAGATCTTTGTTCTTGTGCTTGTAGTCTTCTCTTTTTTCTTTTTCATCTTTTTATTTTCGCTGTGAATATGTAGAGATAATCTTTAGGCCTTTGGCTTAAAGCATGTTCTTTTGACCTTGACTTGTATGTGATTATGAGAGCATCTTGAGATCATCTTCATGTACGCCCTTTTGCCTCCTTGTGATAATTGCCTCCTCGTAACTTCTTGTCCCACATACTTATACCTTGTTGAATTCTTGAAATCCTCAGAGTTTGATACAGCGAAAGACTTATATTAAGCTTTCTTGAATCTTTCTGAAGTATCTGGTGCAAAAAGTATAAGCATATGGGGACGAATTCTTCTGGGATACCACAACGTCACCGTCTTCAAATGCAGCAACATAAGTAAACATGAACGAAATGGTTTTGAACATTTCATTCTAATGCAGTAGCATTTTACCTTCGGTCGGTTAAGAACCTCCTTTACAGGATTTCGCGGGTGAACCCGTTCTCTTTACTCGACCTTCTCAAAGCAGTCTGCGAAGATAAAGAGTGAATCATTTGGATAATATTATCCTCATGATTGAAGCCATCAATTCAGATTCCAGGAACAAGTGAAATTCAATTAAGAACCGCACCATCGTTGCTTTCCAGTTGTCACGAGCTTGATTCATATAGAACCTTTCTTGTCACCTACCGCAGTGCTGTTTGATGTTAACACTGGAAGGATTTCCACTCATCACTGTGAGTACTAAAGAATGTCACTCTGAGTGTTCTAGCAAGATCACTTAGATATTGCATAGAGGTCTGGAACAAGTTTGAGTTTAATTAAGAGTCAAACCATCATTTCTTTCCAGTTATCACAAGCTTAGTTCATAAGAACCGCACATGTCACCTACCACGAGCTTGTTTGATGTTGGCTCAAGAAGGATTTTTGTAAAATCCATGATTTTACCATGATTTGATGTAATAAAATTCCACCCAATAATTCTAGAACACTATCTCATGTGTATATTTCTATAAGTTATGTGTGAACTTGTCCATTTAAGTACTTATACTTTTACATTCATATTTGTTGTAAATAAGTTACATAACTTAAACCTTGTACTTAAGACTAGGAGAACAAGTAATAAAAATGTATAATCAATACTTGGCTATACACAACACTAAATCAAAGTTGGAAAACATGCTACACATACTATATGTAGCCATATATGTATGTGTGTATGCATACCATGAACATGTTTAAAACCTTCTTGGACTAGCCCAAGACCATATATACTCCTTGTGTGCTAGCCCAACATAAGCCCAAACCAAAGCCCATTGCCCTTTGGTTAGCTATACACGGCACACATGCATATGTGGAAGGAGAAAAGATGCTTTGGAAACACAAGAGCCTACACTTGGCACAAGTGTTCTTACCAAGGCAATCATGCATTTTGCCTTAGCTTTCTCTTTCTCCTTTAAGCCGAAAAACACACACATACATTCTCTCATTCTCTCATACAACTTAATCTCACTTCTCTTTTCATCTTTCTCTCTCAGCTGATTCAGATTTAAGCCACAAACATCCAAAGTTGTTCATTAAATCCACTAGATCCTTGTCCCATCTTAACTACTAATCATTTAGTAGCATCATCATCTTTGGAATCACTATAACAAGCCCTAGCCGAAACCTTAAAGGTCACGACTTGGTTATAGTTAGGGTTTCCATCATCTTCTAGATTAGATCTCTAATCTCCTTGTTCATCTAGATCTTCCTTGGTAACTTTAAGCAAGAAAGGTATACTCCTTATGCTTATTCATTTTTACTTGCATGCATCATCATTCATCTATAAACACATGTAAATAACTTGTTAAAATCAAGATTTGATAAGGACCATGACCATAAAGGTCACGACATATATATGAGCACCATTAGTCATGGTTAAAATCTTTTTAATAAAGAAACCTATGACTAGTACTCTATGTTTTAACTTGATTTAAAATCAAATGAATCATTTTGTGAATTTAAATAAAGCCGTGGGTTACAAGCCTCACTTTTGGGATTTTGTTTAACTAATAATCATAGATATCATAAGTGAATTTGTGTAACTCAAAAATCATGAAAACCATGACCTAAAGGGTCAAGGCATAATTAAGTGGTTAACTTATGATTTATGTACTAAGTTTTAATGATGGAAAATGTATTATTACATGTAAAATGGGATAATAAAAATCACTAAAATGAATTATGTGTACATATATAGCCGTGGGCTATATATAACCTTGAATGGGTTTTAGGTGTACATGCATGCTTATATAAGACTTAGTTCTAATGATAATAGTTTAACTTAACATGATAAACATAAAACAAGCTTATAAATCTTATGGGAATATTGGGAGAAAACAATATAGCCGTGAGCTATATGTTGTTTTCTTGGAATTGTGGTAATAATGGAAACATGCAAGAAACCTAGATAATTATGTTGTATTCTTATAAATATTTACAAGACATAAAACTAGCTAAAAAGTTCATCTTGGAAACACCAAGATTTAAAATTATAGCCGTGGGCTATGTGTATGTATGTATGGACTTATGACTTGATTTCTTGATTTGTACATAGCTAGATCTTATTTTGGGGACACTTATAAGTACATGCAACCTTAAAATAAGTGTTAACTGATCTTAATAAGCTATAATTAAATATAGCCGTGAACCATAAGCTCATATTAGAGCTTATGACTTGCATGCAACATTATAACACATCTAGATCTCATTTAGTACATCAAATAAAATAAACTATGAGTTTTATTCTTTTATTAAGGTTTAAAACTAAATATGGATAAGCTAATAATAAGCTTATAAGAAAATCCTAGATTAATACTTACATGAAATGAAAAGTAGTATTGATGGACTAATTAAGCCCATGCAACATTAATCCAAGACTTAATGGACCTAATATGCCCATTTAATAAATCCTAGTATCTTAATGGACTTAAGATTATACTTAGGCCCATTTAGTTCATTAACGGACTTAAAAATATATTTCAGCCCAATAAATGTTTTAAAGCCCATTTAAACAAGTTAGTGGACTTAAAATATATTTAGGCCCACTAGATGGCCCATTAGATATTTTAGCCCATTTAATGAGCCCATATAATGTTTTGAATGTTTAAATAAAAGTTTTCATAATAAAATGTAACTTATAAAAGCTTTTGGACTAAAATGACAATTTATGAAACTTAAGGACTAAAACTTTGACTTATGAAACTTGTTTTGATAAACTAGCAAACCCAAGGACTGAAAATGTAATTACCCGAAAGTCTAGGATATAATAAATACCATTCGTAGCATATTAAACCCTAGGGATCATTTTGGAAAGTTTCTAAAAATTGTTTTGTCATTTTATAACCCTAAGGACCATTTTGGTAATTATCCGAAACGTAAAGAAGCCCTAGGGGCTGTTTTTGTCAATTTATTAAAGTTATAAAACCTAGATATAACTAGGGGGACTAAATCTGCCATAAGCCGAAACTTTAACAAGCCCTAGGTACCAAATGTGTAAAATCCGAAAGTTATACTTTGTTTAAAATATGGAGGGACTAGTTTTGCCATGTACCGAAACTTTAACAAGCCCTAACCCTAATTCTATTTTAAATTTAGTAAAACTTAATTAAAACCTAAACCATAAGGATTAATGTATAAATTCTTAAAACTTGTAATTGATAAATTATTTTATAAATGTTAGATAATTTATGGGAACTTTTAAGTTAAATAAAATATTATATTTTATTTTTTGAAAAATAAAATATTTATATTTTTGCTTATTGAAATAAATTATATAAACAATATGGATATGTGTTACTAATACATGAACTCATATACTTTCAGGAAATAAAATTATATGAACGTTAAATAAATGGAATACTAATATTATAAGTAGAACACCTTATGTTTACTTAAAATACGAAACTTAATTGTAAGTTTAAATGATTATTACTAATAAATGTACTACGAACGTGAATTAATATTTTAAGTAGAACATTTTTATGTTTACTTTAAAAAAGAAACTTAATGATAAGTTTAAATGGATATTAGTAATACATGAACTGCGAACGTAAACTAATATTTTAAGTAGGACAATTTATGTCTACTTAAATAGGAAACTTAATTGTAAGTTGAATGGTTATTATTAATACATGTACTACGAATGCAAACTGATATTATGAGTTAAACATTTAATGTTTACTTAACTATGAAACTTATATAGATAAGTTTAAATGGATATTGTTAATACTTGTACTACAGTTATTTAGATAAATACTGTAGCATTAAGAAACTGATTAAAAATCTGTATAAGCATACACATATGCTCTTTGTACTATCTATTAAGACTATACTATTTGATTAGGCATAACTTTTGGCGTGAGCATTATTTGGATATTCGTGTTATACAACTATTGCCAACTCCCAGGTGAGTTTACAGCCCCATATAAACTATTGATAAACTTTTCCTTTACGGGGGAGAAAACATGCAACTATTTTAAATGGACATAACTGAATTGTATAAACTTGACTATGACTGACTATTATAGAAACTGTTAAATTGTTGTAAATCGCCCGAATGTTATAAATAGATCTATTATGGATTGACCATCCCCATCTGGGTGAGTCATGCTCACTGTGCCTTGGCCGGGACAACAGATGTATACCATGTTGGAACTGGGTTTAGGTGTCTTTTTGTAAGACACTACGTCCTCATCTGTTGAGGACTATGGAAGGTTAAGCTTCAGTTTCGAGTAATAGCAAATGTAATCTATTTTTTAGTAAAAATGCTTTGTGCATTGCTACTTCTACTCATGTCATATTTTAAGTAATAGCAAATGTAATCTAAATTTTAGTAATATTTTAAGTAGGACATTTTATGTCTACTTAAATAGGAAACTTAATTGTATGTTGAATGGTTATTATTAATACATGTACTATGAATTTAAGCTGATATTATGAGTTAAACATTTTATGTTTACTTAACTATGAAACTTATATAGATAAGTTTAAATGGATATTGTTAATACTTGTACTACAGTTATTTAGATAAATACTGTAGCATTAAGAAACTGATTAAAAATCTGTATAAGCATACACATATGTTCTTTGTACTATCTATTAAGACTGTACTATTTGATTAGGCATAACTTTTGGCGTGAGCATTATTTAGATATTCGTGTTATACAGCTATTGCCAACTCCCAAGTGAGTTTACAGCCCCATATAAACTATTGATAAACTTTTCCTCTACGGGGGAGAAAACATGCAACTATTTTAAATGGACATAACTGAACTGTATAAATTTGACTATGATTGACTATTATAGAAACTGTTAAATTGTTGTAAATCGCCCGAATGTTATAAATAGATCTATTAGGGATTGACTATCCCCATCTAGGTGAGTCATGCTCACTGTGCCTTGGTCGGGACAACAGATGTATACCATGTTGGAACTGGGTTTGGGTGTCTTTTTGTAAGACACTACATCCTCATCTGTTGAGGACTATGGAAGGTTAAGCTTCAGTTTCGAGTAATAGCAAATGTCATCTAATTTTTAGTAAAAATGGAATCGTCAAGGGTTCCATTTGGGGAAAATGAACAATCTACTCATGTCATGTCAAAGACAATTTTTATTAATTTGTTTAATAACCATGTAATCTGTTTTGAATAACTCCTTATCTTATGCTCTATGAACTATGTGCTATCGTTCCACCCTTGTGACATCTCCGTTGATAATTCCGCATATTTTGACCCTACCCGGGGTGTCACAGAGAATGGTATCAGAGCCTTAGTTATAGAGAACCAGATAAATTTTTAAATAAAATAAAAATAAAGTGATTTTTCTTTTATTTAAAACTGGACTATAACTTTATAAAATCTTTTGGGATTTTTTTTGGGACCGAATTAGTTAAGCATATATATCGTAGGGCATTATGTGCTACGTAAACTAAGTGTTACTGATTGATAAATAAACTGGTTAAATGATTATATATATAAGTATTAATATACATAACCTTAAAACATTACGATGATTGTTTAAAAGGGATATACTTCATAAACTTGTAGCCAAAAATAATATATTTCCTTTGTTTGTAAGCATATACTTACTTCAAATTTAAAATAATATTATTTTCAGAGTATCATGACTTCGCCTACTGCACCTTCGACTTTTCTACCAGTAGTAGCACCTGCTCCAGCTACCCGTTCATCTCTACGATCCGTACAGTGCAGATGGTTATCAGCCTCTGACTCGGAGGATGATCAGACCATCGAAGCTGTACTTTCTGAGGATCCTTTTTCTGCTCCAGCATCAGCCATACTGGTCCCCACCTCTATGGAGGAGGACCAGGTGTCTCCAGACCTACTATCTTCTGTACCTGCATCTTTACCATCGGGCTATTTTCCCCAGTGTATACCCGGCTCCACTTTTGAGATCGGGGAAGGCTCTGGGGTGGGACGTGCCGACTCTGTCCAGGCCCAGATCGCCGCACTGGCCGCACGCCAGGAGCGAGAGATATCCGACCTCCACAGCCTGTTGACAACTGGTCAACTAGGCTACACTGCCATCCATGAGTGCATCAACTCTGTCACTTATACTATGAGGGGAGAGGCACAGGCAGCCCGAGGCGTCCAGGCCAAGGCTGACGAGGCATTGCAGTGGCTTTGGAAGGAGAACTATCGTCTCCACCAGCGTATCCATACCATGGAGAGTCTCCAGCACCAGACCCATGCCGCTCTATCTGCTCAGGAGCAGTCCTTGTCCATTTTCTTCGACCTTGCCACCGTCCGTCATGATGGGGTTACTACAAATATGACTTATCTTTGAGGGGCCGTCGACAGACTCAGGACTCAGCTGCTGATAGCATTTCGCATGCTCAAGGAGGCCCGAGCGACAGTTCGGACTTTATGGAATACCAGGAGAGCATCTGCAGCTTCATCAGCCCCACCAGCCCCAGCCTCATCTAGCAGACCATCTAGGCAGGAGTAGGATAGATGTACTAGATTTCTTGTACATCGTGACCAGCCTATGGGTTGTACCCTAGCTTTCATGGTATAGGACTTTTGTACTCTTATTTATTTTCAGCTATTGGTGATGTAATCATGTACTGTATCTTTTCTTTTTGGACATGTATTTTGGGATGTAATGTATTAAAGACTGTGTGTATCACTACCCTGGACAAGGCTTGACATGCCTATGACTTGGATTTTGTTATGCTAGATGGATGTTGAATTTCTTATGGAAATAACATGTAATCACTTTCTTTATTATATTTGCTGTGCAATGTATTATATTATGAGATCTTGACAGGTTATCCAAATTTGTTATGAAATCAATGCATGAATTTTCCCCACGCAAATAATATAAAAACTGTACTAACGTTTGAACTAATAATCTCATTTTGTGTATGATTATAGACAAATGGTGATTACGCGATCAGATCCCAATAATGCCACCACTTCAAACGATGCCAACACTGATTTTCCAGAAGCTACTCAAAATGTCACCGCTGCACAACTCCGGTAAATGATAAGTGAGGGCATTACAGCAGCTATGGCAGCCAGAGGAGCTGATCCAAATGCAAACAATGATCCAAACCTTAATATGTGCAGAAACAACACCAACAGGGGTTGCTCTTACCCCGACTTCTTGAAGTGCAAACCCTCATACTACCGAGGAAAAGAAGGAGTTGTTGAATTGATGCAATGGTTTGAAAGATTAGAGACAGTTTTCCGCATCAGCGGTCGTGTTGACGAGAACAGAGTTAAGTTTGCCACATGCACACTACTCGAGAGCGCCCTTACCTGGTGGAACTCTGTGGTCGCTACCCTTGGACATGACACTGCTTATACTCTCACTTGGGCCAATCTCAAAGAGAGGATGACTGAGAAGTACTGCCCTAGAGGAGAAATGAAGAAGTTGGAAATAGAGCTGTGGGATCTAAAGTGTAAGAACAATGATATCCTTTGGTACAACCAAAGATTTCAAGAGTTAAGCTTGATGTGCACCAGAATGTTCCCTCAAAGGAGTGACAAGATTGAGAAGTATGTCAGCGGACTCCCTGACAACATCCATGACATTGTGCTAGCTTCACGACCCACTACCGTTGAAGGTGCTATGGAATTTGCGACTGAGCTGATCAATAAGCGAGCCCGCAATCTATCTGAAAGGCAAATGGATAACAAGAGAAATTCAGATAAAAGATCTCGTAGTCAGCACCAGCAGCCTTTCAAAAGGAAAAATGTTGGGCAAACTGATGACACTACTCCCACAACCCGCACCAAGAACTACTCAGGATCCAAGCCTAAGTGTTCAAAGTGCAACTATCATCATGTTGCTAGAGGACAATTCCAAGGATGCTACAAGTATGGCCAGCAAGGCCATTTTTCTCGTGAATGTCAAGCAAATGTTGCTACCCCAGTTTGACCCAATAACAACCTTGGAAACAGCAACAAAAGTAAGTCCAATGCTCGTGGGAGCGGAAGTGGCAACATGGAAACCGAAACTGCACAGGTGGAAGCAACAGTGGACCAAAGAAAGCTATGGTATGTTACGGGTGTGGAACCCCTAGACACGTGAGACCCGACTGTCCCAAGTTGGCCAACCAAAAGAAGGACAACAAGGGAACTTCATTACAAGCGTACATGGTTGGCAATGCCCAAGCCAATCCAGATGCCAACATCGTCACTGGTACGTTTTTACTAAACCAACGATATACATCTGTCTTATTTGACACCGGATCAGACCTAAGCTTTATATCTACTGAATTTAGTAAGGTATTGGAAATCACTCCATTAGTTTTAGACCCCTACTACACTATAGAATTAGCCGACGGAAAAGTTGTGACGGTTGACACCATCATTCAAGGTTGTACCTTAAACCTTTCCAATCACCCGTTTTACATCAATCAGATTCCAGTAGGTCTTGGTAGCTTTGATGTCATCATTGGCATGAATTGACTAGCAAGTATCATGCAGTTACCTTATGTAATCAAAAATTGGTTCGTATACCTTGGGGAGATGAAACCTTGATTATACGAGGGGACGGTAACCCCGATATAATCAACACTAGATTTAGTGTCATTTCTAGCACCAAAGCCCAAAAATACTTGGTCAAAGGATGCCCCATTTTTCCTAACCTGTTTCACCCTACGTGACAAGGTAGGAAACCCAAAACCTGAAAGACACATCCAACTCACAATGGGTGTACTTTGTAGGGTTATATCCGCCAATTTAGGCAACCCTAAACCTGAAAGACACATCCAACTCACAATGGGTGTATTGTGTAGGGCTGTGTTCGACATCCCTTGTAAAGAGATGCTGAATGTCCATGTTTTTGGGCATACCTTTTTCCCTCTTTGGGTCCAATTAGTTCGACAATACCATCATCCACCAAACCCTGGGAGGAGTAGCTACCCCTCTTTAGAAGTCAAAATTTGTGCAAATTTTGAAATAGTGGATGCATGACCCCTTTTTACAGCACCACGCAAGGCGCGCATTTATTTATTCTTAGTATCTTCTTTTATTTCCACCATTTGAGGTACTTCTTTTCTGCGCCCCTTTTCGCTCAGCCCCGTAGCAAATGAAGCAGATTCTTTGCAACTTCCTACCCAATTGCCATCAACAATAATCTTAACCTCTCTGATGGGTAGAAGCTTTAGTACTAGTAAATAATGTCTGTATCCCACAAGCTTGAGGTATAACTGCGAGTCTTTCGCGTAAAGCAGTTGAAATAGGAGGGGTTCTAGTTAAAATATTCTTTTATTTTATTTTACCTTCAACCCCCAATTTTCATCATCGGGTGTGGAGGTATAACCTATATCTCACCCGTGAAAAGGATGCAGAAGTAGTGCCTCCCCAGCTTTCCCAGCATATAAAACATGTTGGCGTGTCCTCCTCATACAGAAACCATCTGCAGTGGATTTGCCCTCCTAACCAAATCCACAACACCATTGGTCCTCTCTCAGCTCTGGGAAGGATGTAACTGCGACCCCGTTGAGAAGCCCGCTTCTATCCATCCATAGAAGCAGTTGTCATCACTGCTCAATCGGATGAATAGTGCGACCCGGATAAAGATCTCTTTGCATTTCCTTCTATCCATCCATAGCAGCAGTTGCCAGTACTGCTCAATCGGATGAACAGTGCGACCCGGATAAAGATCTCTTTGCATTCCCTTCTATCCATCCATAGCAGCAGTTTCCATTACTGCTCAATCAGATGAATAGTGCGACCCAGATAAAGATCTCTTTGTATTTCCTTCTATCCATCCATAGCAGCAGTTTCCATTAATGCTCAATTGGATGAATAGTGCGACCCGGATAAAGATCTCTTTGCATTTCCTTCTATCCATCCATAGCAGCAGTTGCCATTACTACTTAATCGGAAGAATAGTGCGACCCGGATAAAGATCTCTTTGCATTCCCTTATATCCATCCATAGCAACAGTTTCCATTAATGCTCAATCGGATGAATAGTGCGACCTGGATAAAGATCTCTTTGCATTTCCTTCTATCCATCCATAGCAGTAGTTGCCATTACCTCTCAATCGGATGAATAGTGCGACCCGGATAAACATCTTTTTGCATTCCCTTATATCCATCCATAGAAGCAGTTTCCATTACTTCTCAATCGGATGAATAGTGCGACCCGGATAAAGATCTCTTTGCATTCCCTTCTATCCATCCATAGCAGCAGTCTCCGCTACTGCTCAATCAGATGAATAGTGCGACCCGGATAAAGATCTTTTTGTATTCCTTTCTATCCATCCATAGCAGCAGTCTCCGTTACTGCTCAGTCGGATGAATAGTGCGATCCGAATAAAAATCTCTTTGCATCACTTTCTGTCCACCCGTAGTATCAGAAGCCTCCATTACTGCTCAACCGGATGTATAAGAGTAACCTAGGTGTAGACCACTCGCGTTAACGTCACCATCCGTTCCTGATAGAGTGTCCGAAATGAACCATATACTTAGAACATCTTTCACTTAAAAGATAACTACGTTTTTAGTAGCTTTGAGGACAAAGCTAAAATAACGGGGTGGTGCTGTAAAATCCATAATATTACCGTGATTTGATGTAATAAAACTCCAACCAATAATCCTAGAACACTCTCTCATGTGTATATTTCTATAAGTTGTGTGTGAACTTGTCCATTTAGGTACTTATACTTTTACATTCATATTTGTTGTAAATAAGTTACATAACTTAAACCTTGTACTTAAGACTAGGAGAACAAGTAATAAAAATGTATAATCAATACTTGGCTATACACAACACTAAATCAAAGTTGGAAAACATGCTACACATCCTATATGTAGCCGTGTATGTATGTGTGTATGCATACCATGAACATGTTTAAAACCTTCTTGGACTAGCCCAAGACCATATACTCCTTGTGTGCTAGCCCAACATAAGCCCAAAACAAAGCCCATTGCCCTTTGGTTAGCTATACATGGCACACATGCATATGTGGAAGGAGAAGAGATGCTTTGGAAACACAAGAGCCTACACTTGGCACAAGTGTTCTTACCAAGGCAATCATACCTTTTGCCTTGGCTTTCTCTTTCCCTTTAAGCCGAAAACACACACATACATTCTCTCATTCTCTTATGCAACTTAATTTCACTTCTCTCTTCATCTTTATCTCTCAAATGATTCGGCTTTAAGCCACAAACATCCAAATTTGTTCATCAAAAACAACTAGATCCTTGTCCCATCTTAACTACTAATCATTTAGTAGCATCATCATCTTTGGAATCACTATAACAAGCCCTAGCCGAAACCTTAAAGGTCACGGCTTGGTTATAGTTAGGGTTTCCATCATCTTCTAGATTAGATCTCTAATCTCCTTGTTCATCTAGATCTTCCTTGGTAACTTTAAGCAAGAAAGGTATACTCCTTATGCTTCTTCATTTTTACTTGCATGCATCATCATTCATCTATAAACACATATAAATAACTTGTTAAAATCAAGATTTGATAAGGACCATTACCATAAAGGTCACGACATATATATGAGCACCATTAGTCATGGTTAAAATCTTTTTAATAAGGAAACCTATGACTAGTACTCTATGTTTTAACTTGATTTAAAATCATATTAATCATTTTGTGAATTTAAATAAAGCTGTGGGCTACAAGCCTCACTTTTGGGATTTTGGTTAACTAATAATCATAGATCTCATAAGTGAATTTGTGTAACTCAAAAATCATGAAAACCATGACCTAAAGGGTTACGACATAATTAAATGGTTAACTTATGATTTATGTACTAAGTTTTAATGATGGAAAATGTATTATTACATGTGAAATGGGATACTAAAAATCACTAAAATGAATTATGTGTACATATATAGCCGTGTGCTATATATAACCTTGAATGAGTTTTAGATGTACATGCATGCTTATATAAGACCTAGATCTAATGATAAGAGTTTAACTTAACATGATAAACATAAAACACGCTTATAGATCTTATGAGAACATTGGGAGAAAACAATATAGTCGTGAGCTATATGTTGTTTTCTTGGAATTGTGGTAATCTTGGAAACATGCAAGAAACCTAGATAATCATGTGGTATTCTTATAAATATTTACAAGACATAAAACTAGCTAAAAAGTTCATCTTTAAAACACCAAGATTTAAAATTATAGCCGTGGGCTATGTGTATGTATGTATGGACTTATGACTTGATTTCTTGATTTGTACATAGCTAGATCTTATTTTGGGGACACTTATAAGTACATGCAACCTTAAAATAAGTTTTGACTCATCTTAATAAGCTATAATTAAATATAGCCGTGAGCCATAAGCTCATATTAGAGCTTATGACTTGCATGCAACATTATAACACATCTAGATCTCATTTGGTACACCAAATAATATAAACTATGAGTTTTATTCTTTTATTAAGGTTTAAAACTAAATATGGATAAGCTAATAATAAGCTTATAAGAAAATCCTAGATTAATACTTACATGAAATGAAAAGTAGTATTGATGGACTAATTAAGCCCATGCAACATTAATCCAAGACTTAATGGACCTAATAAGCCTATTTAATAAATCCTAGTATCTTATTGGACTTAATATTATACTTAGGCCCATTTAGTTAATTAATGGACTTAAAAATGTATTTAAGCCCAATAAATGTTTTAAAGGCCCATTTAAACAAGTTAGTGGACTTAAAATATATTTAGGCCCACTAGATGACCCATTAGATATTTTAGCCCATTTAATGAGCCCATATAATGTTTTGAATGTTTAAATAAAAGTTTTTATAATAAAATGTAACTTTTAAAAACTTTTGGACTAAATTGACAACTTATGAAACTTAAGGACTAATACCGTGACTTATGAAACTTGTTTTGATAAACTAGCAAACCCAAGGACTGAAAATGTAATTACCCGAAAGTCTAGGATATAATAAATACATTTGTAGCATATTAAACCCTTGGGATCATTTTGGAAAGTTTCTAAAAGTTGTTTTGTCATTTTATATCCCTAAGGACCATTTTGGTAATTATCCGAAACTTAAAGAAGCCCTAGGGGCTGTTTTTGTCATTTTATTAAAGTTATAAAACCTAGATATAACTAGGGGGACTAAATCTGCCATAAGCCGAAACTTTAACAAGCCCTAGGTACCAAATGTGTAAAATCCGAAAGTTATACTTTGTTTAAAATATGGAGGGACTAGTTTTGCCATGTACCGAAACTTTAACAAGCTCTAACCCTAATTCTATTTTAAATTTAGTAAAACTTAATTAAAACCTAAACCATAAGGATTAAGGTATAAATTCTTAAAACTTGTAATTGATAAATTATTTTATAAATGTTAATTAATTTATGGGAACTTTTAAGTTAAATAAAATAATTTTTTTTTTTTTAAATAAAATATTTATATTTTTGCTTATTGAAATAAATTATATAAACAATATAGATACGTGTTACTAATACATGAACTCATATACTTTTAGGAAATAAAATTATATGAACGTTAAATAGATGGAATACTAATATTATAAGTAGAACACCTTATGTTTACTTAAAATACGAAACTTAATTGTAAATTTAAATGATTATTACTAATACATGTACTACGAACGTGAACTAATATTTTAAGTAGAACATTTTTATGTTTACTTAAAAAAATGAAACTTAATGATAAGTTTAAATGGATATTAGTAATACATGAACTGCGAACGTAAACTAATATTTTAAGTAGGACATTTTATGTCTACTTAAATAGGAAACTTAATTGTAAGTTGAATGGTTATTATTAATACATGTACTACGAATGCAAACTGATATTATGAGTTAAACATTTTATGTTTACTTAACTATAAAACTTATATAGATAAGTTTAAATGGATATTGTTAATACTTGTACTACAGTTATTTAGATAAATACTGTAGCATTAAGAAACTGATTATAAATATGTATAAGCATACACATATGTTCTTTGTACTATCTATTAAGACTATACTATTTGATTAGGCATAACTTTTGGCGTGAGCATTATTTAGATATTCGTGTTATACAGCTATTGCCAACTCCCAGGTGAGTTTACAGCTCCATATAAACTATTGATAAACTTTTCCTCTACGGGGGAGAAAACATGCAACTATTTTAAATGGACATAACTGAATTGTATAAACTTGACTATGATTGACTATTATAGAAACTGTTAAATTGTTGTAAATCGCCCGAATGTTATAAATAGATCTATTAGGGATTGACCATCCCCATCTGGGTGAGTCATGCTCACTGTGCCTTGGCCGGGACAACAGATGTATACCATGTTGGAACTGGGTTTGGGTGTCTTTTTATAAGACATTACGTCCTCATCTGTTGAGGACTATGGAAGGTTAAGCTTCAATTTCGAGTAATAGCAAATGTAATCTAATTTTTAGTAAAAATGCTTTGTACATTGTTACTTCTATGATTAAATAGATGGAATACTAATATTATAAGTTTAAATGGATATTAGTAATACATGAACTGCGAACGTAAACTAATATTTTAAGTAGGACATTTTATGTCTACTTAAATAGGAAACTTAATTGTAAGTTGAATGGTTATTATTAATACATGTACTACGAATGCAAACTGATATTATGAGTTAAACATTTTATGTTTACTTAACTATAAAACTTATATAGATAAGTTTAAATGGATATTGTTAATACTTGTACTATAGTTATTTAGATAAATACTGTAGCATTAAGAAACTGATTAAAAATCTGTATAAGCATACACATATGTTCTTTGTACTATCTATTAAGACTGTACTATTTGATTAGGCATAACTTTTGGCGTGAGCATTATTTAGATATTCGTGTTATACAGCTATTGCCAACTCCCAGGTGAGTTTACAACTCCATATAAACTATTGATAAACTTTTCCTCTACGGGGGATAAAAAATGCAACTATATTAAATGGACATAACTGAATTGTATAAACTTGACTATGATTGACTATTATAGAAACTGTTAAATTGTTGTAAATCGCCCGAATGTTATAAATAGATCTATTAGGGATTGATCATCCCCATCTGGGTGAGTCATGCTCACTGTGCCTTGGCCGGGACAACAGATGTATACCATGTTGGAACTGGGTTTGGGTGTCTTTTTATAAGACACTACGTCCTCATCTGTTCAGGACTATGGAAGGTTAAGCTTCAATTTCGAGTAATAGCAAATGTAATCTAATTTTTAGTAAAAATGCTTTATGCATTGTTACTTCTATGATTAATGTATGTCCAAACTAATTATTGTTAAACCTGTAAATTCACCAACTTTATGTTGACCCTCTAAGCATGTTTATCTCAGGGAAATGAAGCTAGTACGAGATATGTGCATCGACTCAAGCATCTATGTAATCTGCATTGTAGGAATCGTCAAAGGTTCCATTTGGGGAAAATGAACAATCTACTCATGTCATGTCAAAGAAAATTTTTATTAATTTGTTTAATAACCATGTAATATGTTTTGAATAACTCCTTATCTTATGCTCTATGAACTATGTGCTATAAATCCACCCTTGTGACATCTCCGTTGATAATTCCGCATATTTTGACCCTACCCGGGGTGTCACAATTTCCATCTTCATTGTAATACTTTCGTATCAGTCATATGTTCTGGCAATATTACAAGAATATTGGGTAGGACTCTCAGTATCTTTCTTACTTTTCACAGAGTATGAAGAAGCAAGGAATAAATGGAGAGTGTCCTAATGAGATAATTGATTATCTCTTTGCTCTAGACTCAATACTACGTTTTTTTAGTGATTGGAGGCTGGAGAGGATTGCCACCTTTTTCTATACCAATTTATTCGGAAAAAACCGATAGATAACGTGTTGAACTCGTGACATTAAAACAAATACCTTTTGAGAGATATTTGAGTTAGCTGGGATAGGTTATGAAATGCATCACTGGTCCATGATGTATATCTTCAATACCGAGCATCATTAAAGGTATCTTGATAGGTTATGAGTTGACCCAGTTTCTACCTAAGTTGTAAGGAGGGCTTATTTCTTTTCACCCTTTATCTTTACAATTCTTTTTCATTCTTCATCCCCTTTAATACTTACAAATACATCGTTACTAGCACCTTTTTGTGATTGTTCCGGTGCTAGCTTAAGTACTTGGTCGGCATTCTACTTCGTTCACAATCTTTCTCCATCTTTCCTAAGGACTACTATTTCTAGCTATAGATTGTCCTTAGGAAGATTCCTTCGGTTCTAAAAGAATCATTGGACTTATACCTATCCAACCATCCTTTTTCACCACATACGTCGTGAGTTAAGTGTGTTTTGGGTAATTATTTTGTCACCATGAAAAATTCTTAGAAACTCACTTAGGTACTTGTGATATAAATATCAAAGTTTTTGTACCATAAGTGTATTTAATCACCAAAATACCCCCCCTAACATATGCAATACATATGTAAGGTTAGGGTTTTCCGTTAAGTCCTTTTCACTTTAATCACATATTTACAAGTCACCTTAATTCCCTTTTTCTCCCCTTATCCAAATTGTCAATCCTTGATATTTTGGATACCAATGGATTAACTGGTCGAGGTCAAATGAAATTAAGGTTGGCATTGGAACATATGTTGCTCCCCCTCAAATTAATGAGGGTGTAATTTTATTGTTCGAGTATGGAATATGAAAATTTTTGGAACCTCGTGAGAAATTCTTGAAAAGTTCATACTCTGACACTACACCATGCAAAACAAGCTTAGAATATCCACCTATTAACATATTCACAATAGTTGGAAATGACCTTTTTGGATGTCGGACAACACTCACGTGATTTGAGATAGCAGCATGTACTCATTTATGGATGCTTCCTCCAACGAACCGTTCAAGGTTCCTAACCAACCGCCTTTGGTACAACCAATTATCAATCTTTGCCATCATGTACCGAGCCCTCTTTTTATCCGATTTATTCTATTCAATGTCTGGTAGACCTCTAACATTGGTTCCAACATCGATGTGAGATAACATAGTCCGAACACGATTCAGAGTTCCGTCGCTATACTTGTACAGTTCGTTGGCTCTCATGAATTTTTTAGCATGAACGCCGTCAATCTAGATGACGCCTCTTATCGGATAGTTTACTCCCTTGTAGGCGTATTTTACAGCGTACTCTGGTCTAACATTGTCAGGACGAGTCAAATTTAGTTTCCTTTGGTATCTTTCAACTCCCAATTAAAGATCTTCAACTCTTTCCCTGATTACCGTTCATCTTGTGTACATCTGCATAGACACATTCAATGCATGGTGCTCCATGATTGATAGGTTACCAGTCCCATTTTTAGTGATAGGTAGAATCAAATCTTCTTTGTCTTCAAGGGGAAGTCTTGATAAATCGCCTTCATGAAACATGTAGACTTTATCATCTTCACGCCTAACATGGATTTCTTCCATGTAGTGTAGTCATAGAAAGTCATAAGTTTGACTTTCATGACACCCTTGATTCTATGTGGTGATAGCACGTCATACTTCAATGTTCGAAAGTATATGTAGTTGTAGAAGGATTGCCTCTTTCTTCCCCAGTGGTAGACTCCCCAAAGTGCATACTGGTCATAATCAATGATCGAGAGACTCTAGAGCCTAGGAACTCTATCATCAATCCATAAGGTGGAATCCAATAAAGTTTCTTTGGTCTTGATCACTGCTGTTGATGACGTATAGTCCCTATTCGGATCTAATGACACGACCCACGGGTACTACCCGTCTTCATTGGGTATGGATCACTACTTCGCCTTGCGCGCATGGCTCAGGAGGCCCAGTAAGCCGCTGTCGCACAACGGCCCATTACTTAGCCATATCCTCGTCGCACCGCGATAGGATAAAGCAGAAAATAATTTATCTTATGATTATATTTGCCTAAGGGAAAGGGATATACACTTAGCTTATTTATATGATAAGGATCAAAGCTATTTTGGGTCCTTATCTTTTTCTTAGGCCGCAAGAGTTGGAGAGCCCAGTCAGGACTCTCTCGAGTATAAAAGGAACCTTAGAGGTTCCACAAAGGTACGATACACAATACTCTAAAACCCTCACACATACTCAAACCGATTACTTACTCTCACGCCGGAGTCTAATCATGGGACACGCGCCCACGGTAAGCCTAACGGTGTATGTTATTTAGTGTGCAGGGTCTTCAAACAAGATTCACTTGGTGCAAGAGCCAGAGTCCACAAGACCCCGAATTAAGCCTAATTCGGGTCAAGTACGGTCCATCCAAGTTTTGTATCAACAAGTTGGCGCCATCTGTGGGACCCTACACTAAACTCTAAGCATGACGAGAAACGGATCGGTGTGGCCGAAGATCATTGACGATAGACGGTCAGATCAAATCAATGGGGGTACCCTTGGATCTGCCAGCGACGCAAACAGTCGTGATGTGATGAATCCACCTCTTCGAGGAGCGGGCTCACTATTCTCAACCCCTTACCTACCATAGAGGAAAGAGACGTAGGCCAGAGATCGACTCAGCCTCCTCCCAACAAAGACAAACGAAAACCACCCCTCACACCAGCGGAAAGTGGGGAAGTGATTGCTACAGATGCACACGCGATGGAAGAATATGTAGCAAACAACTTACAAGCTCTGCTCCCACTCGCTACTAAATACATGAAGGACCAGCAGGTCATAAAAGGAAAAAGACGCACAGGACGCTATCAATCCTCAGACAATGACTCATCAGATTCAGAATTAGACAACATTCATCATACAGAACGTAGGTGCAGATATTCCTCCCCAGTAAGCTTAGGAGGGGAAGAACACACTTTCCATTCACACAAAAGAAAAATCCAAGACTTCTTACAACCATGGAGAAGGGCAAGAAAAAACGCTTTCACAAGGAATATACAGTATTATCATGATACAATAAAGTGTCACATGCAAACAAATGTCAAAACGTATGATGGCACCACAAATCCAGAAGATCATTTGAAAGTCTTTGAATCGCAAGCAGGAATTGAGCAATGGCCCGAACGTGTATGGTATAGCATGTTCAACTCTACGTGTGACAAATCTAACATTTTCAGGTAGTAAAATATTTTCTCGTATAATATTTTGAAACTTATTTTTGTGTTGGTTGACGAACTCACAATTTGCGGATTTAATTTGGGCTTACGTGCATAATTTGGCGTCTTTTACGACTAAACCGGAAACCTTAGGATTACGTATTTACGTTTTTGAACTCCGTTTTTGATGAGACAATTTTTATTGGATTCGTTTTGTGACGGTGATTCATAATTTATAAAAACGTTTTTCGTAAAACGACCCGAGGGCACGCAAATCGATAAAACTAGAATCGAGAAATACCCGTAAACTAGTGAGATGGGACAAAACACTTTGTCCCACCCCACTAGCATGATATGGACGGCTACACTTGACACCACAACACAAGGTGGCATCAAGTTTAACTTACACATTACAAGTGTAAGCTAGCTTACACTTTAAGCTTTACCATACCACTTAACACACCAAAACTAGCTACTTGTTTCATTTTCATCACTTCTTACATGCAATCAACACCAAAAACTCTCTCAACTTCACCCTTGTGCCGTCCCAAATAAGCCAACAAACACCCTCTTTGATCTTTTCTAGCCATAAACCACATGTTTACTAGTTCTATTAAGGTGTTCTCTTGAAGCCTTGATCATTTGGTGGCCATATTAACATCTTTGGAGGTGATTTGCTTATGTCCTAGGGCTGATTTTCCAACCTATGTTCTTGATATTTGATGGTCTTGGAGATACTTGTTGTGTTCATCAAGTTCTTGTCTTCCTAAAACAAGAAATCCACTTGGATTGGTAAAGAAGATCATCCTCTCCATTTTTCTCTTGTTATTTTGTAAAGAACAAATGTATTTTCTTTCATTTTGTATATGTATATGATGTATATATGATGATAAAAATGTTGTGTGGGGATCAAGTGTTGATAAATATGCTTAAAAATGATGATAACTATAAGAAATGAAGCTAAAATCTTGACTATTTAGTTGGCTGTATAAAAACAGTAGATAACTAAAAGATGAACTGATAAAATTGCATGGTTTGATCTGTTTACAGTAATTAGATGATGTTATACACATGTGAGAGTTGGCCATGCAATGGAATCAAAATAATGAGTGAGATATGATCAAAACAAGTTAGGTGGTGTAATCTGAATAAGCAGTTTTGTAGGGACTGTTAAGGCAACTTAAACTCAAAATGGACAGTAGCTATAACTAAGTTATATGTAGCACATATTATGAAGAACATGTCATTCAAAAATGAGCTTCTAAGTCATTATAGAACTCTAGATATGTTAAAAATGGTGAACATGAAGTTAAAAATCAGATTTTTGGAAATAATGTTTATTATTATTATATAAGCACTCACATTATAATGTATAAAATGTAAAAATATAAACCCACTAACTTATAAAACTTATTTATATAAATGTATAAAAGGTTAATTAAATGAGTAAATTATATAAATGGTGGTAAAATAATATTTATAAGTAATAAAAAGTATAAACTTGATTTTTACGACTTTTTCGGCTATCGCCGTAAAATTAACGTTTTTCGCCAAATAAAACTTAGACGACCAAACCCGTCTAATGTAAAGTTTATAAAAGTCATATACTGATGTATAAGTAACTAATACAAGTAAAAACCGATAAAACCCGAACTATAAGAAATACGGACATTTACGAGCTAACTAAACATGTTGGACTAATAATTGGACTTAATAAGATAAAAACTTGTAAAAAGAACTTATTGGGCTTAACCCATTTGGGCCCAACATGAAAAGTATATATACTGATAATATAGGTATAAAATGGATTAAAACAAGTTAAAGAACTTATAAAAGGCTTAATGGACTTAAAATAGGTAAAATCGGTAAAACTAGTGAACTAGTAAGACGTTACCAAGACGTAAACACTAAAATGAGTAAACAAGGATGTATAAACCCACTTGATCATCATCATATGTACAAAATCATCATATGTATATTGTTATTTTGATAAAGGTTATTGGACCGAGTCTAAGACCGATTATTATTTATATAGGTTTCCGTGACCGAAGCACGCCCGTAGCCGATAATCCGCCTTTCATTAACAACGTGAGTTCATAGCCTCGCACTCTTTTAAATGTTTTGTAAACCTGCGAGGGAGATAACATGTTAGTTTTTATAAAATAGGACACCATTTGTCCCGATTGTTTGCTTATTGATTTGGACCCGAATGATTGAATGACCCGATTGTATGACCTGATAAATGATTAAAGGACCCGATAGATGAAATTAAATGGATTATTAAAGTTAGGTTATGTCACTAAAAGTCCCATTAGCATGAATTGTGAACTACCGGGATTTGGTAGACGCTTATGCATTTAATAGTACTATTTGGGGACGATCACCCCAGTTCGCGCCTTGACGGTTGATCCCCGTCGTGCCACATTGATTGGTAAGCGAATTTATGTATGAGAAGACTCCATAGCGTGATTTTTGTGACGACACGCTAACTTAGATGGGCAAACTGTTTGTCGGGTTCGCGAACCGCTGTTTTCATAGTAAGGTAACAATGTCATGCGGCTAATAATAATCCTACCTA
Organism: Glebionis coronaria; assembly: GCA_025667525.1. NCBI lineage: Eukaryota > Viridiplantae > Streptophyta > Magnoliopsida > Asterales > Asteraceae > Glebionis > Glebionis coronaria. The sequence continues at coordinate 364,635,967 of CM046882.1, read as the reverse complement.
ATCTAAATAAAAATGTATCCTATATATGATAACGACGCTATTACGATGAATATATTACATATCATGGTAATATAGAGACTACGGTCTCATGGACGGTTTCAGATGTATGCTTGATATATATTGCTTGACTAGCAATATGAGGACTTACTTCCGATATTATACTTGTGTTCTGATTTTAAATGATTGTTTTATATAACGGTTTTTATTAAACTCTATGAATTCACTCGGCATTTGCTGATATGATTTTTGCATGTTTTTATCTCAGGTGCTTGAAGGTAATCCGAATGGAGATCGACTCTGATGGCCCACTTAATATTAAAAATGTTCATTCGATCTGTGTTTTGTAAACTTAATGACCTGTATAATTTGGGACCTGTTGTACGCTTTTGAAACTTTTTATCGAATGAATGTTTGTTAAACCTTGTACAACCATTTTTATGTGTTGTCTATGATTGGAGTTATTGTGCTATCCCGTAACACTTTGAAAGACCCTTCCGCTGTACCGATACGAAAAATGAGAGTGTTACAGTTTGGTACCAGAGCTCTCGTTGTAGAGAACAAAAGATTTTAAAAACCAAGGTTTTGAACAAAACTTTTCAAAATCTTTTGACGATGAAAATTTGAGAAAATATTTGAAAAATCTTTTGACTATAACGGTGCCAGAGATCACCGACGTTACCAAGAAGCCCTATTGAGAAGATATATATTTTGATATATATAATATAATTTATATATATGTATATATCGTGATTTCATTATGTAATTGTTTAACTAGTATGTTATCCTAATACGAGATATATATATAAATGCAGATTGTCATGGCTGACCCTAATATTCCTGTAGAAAACCATGCTATTCCCGAACCTAATATATAAGATGATCCTTATTTAGACTTAGTAGATTATGATATCGATGATGAGGAGGAACCATTTGAGGATCCCGAGCCCGAGTTAGGACTAGGAGATCAGATTGCCCCTCAGGTTGACTTAGTAGAGAATGATAATGAGAATGTGGAGATTGAGAATGTGGAGATTGAGAATGTTGATATTGAGAATGATGATGAGATTGGGTTAGATAATTTAGATGATGAGATTGACTACGAGGATGTCGAGGAGGATGTAGGTATAGATGTTGAGGTTGATGACGATGAGGAAGCTGAGCTTATTTACCCTTATGATGTTCCAGAGGGCGAGCCTTTGCCCCCACCAGTTTGTTTGTCTGATTCTGAGGATGAGTTACCTAGGGATGAAATGTCTGGATCGTCTGAATCTGATTCTGAATCAGAGGAGGATGAGGATGACGATGCACCTGACGGTACCGATGGTATTGCTACTCGTAGACGTGAGATAGGAGAGTCGTCTAGTGCTCGAGAGGCTACTCATATTGATGGTCTTGCACCATGGGCCTTGAGACGTGATCTAGATGCTTCCCGTGTTAAGAGTTGTGTGACAGAGGTTGGATTAGGTGTTGTTCAGACTCAGGTTGCTTATTTGGAGTCGAAGACTAAGGTTGGCGAGAAAGAGCGAGAATTGCTTAGTTTGGATTTGAGTGATGTAGAACGTGGTTTGAATGAGGCTTTTAGGAGGTTATCGGTATTGGAAAGTGGTGAGTATGTTGCTATGAAGAAAAAGGTGAATACTATGGAGATTCAGTTGAGTGTAGCTCGTGCGATGCGTGAGAAAGCCGAAAAGGAGTTGAATATATCCGTGGGTTGGAACCGTAGATTTTATGCTGATATGGTTGAAAGAGGAGTAATCCGTAAGCGCCCAGCTGAAGATGTGTCTAGTGATCGTCCGACGAAGATCCAGAAGACGATGGATGATGGACCATCTAGCGGTTCTCAGTAGACCAGTCTGTATTTAGTAGTGACCTTTATATCTTTTGTGCTTGTAGCTTTGACTGAACCGACTTGTTAGTAATAGACTTGGCACGAATTTTGAGTGTATATAGTGCTAGAACTTTGATATGGATGTACTAAGACAATACTTTTGTTTCAGATCGAATGAAATATGTATCTTGTCTTGAATTCCATATTATGCCTTATTTGTATCTTGATTATGAATTCGATCCATATTATATGAATCCTTTGTTGGGTGAATGCTTAATGCTTTGAAATTGTGGAATTATAGAACTATGCCGCCCAAGAAGGCTGTGAATGAGGATGATGTACGTAGGATTATTACAGAGCAAGTTACCGCATCTATGACTGAATTTATGGCAAATGCTAGAAATGAAGCTGGCGGTAGTGGAGCTGGCGGTAGTGGAGCTGGCGGTAGTGGAGCTGGCGGTAGTGGAATTGGCGGTACTAATGTGAATGTGAATGCTAATAATGTGAATGCTAATGCTGGAGGAAATGTAGGAGGACTTGGAACGAATGCACCTGAAGTTGGTGGCTGTACTTATGTGACGTTCATGAAGTGTGAACCTCTACCTTTTAATGGAACTGAAGGTGCTGTAGAACTAAGCCAGTGGATTGAGAAGATTGAATCGGTGTTTAGGATTAGTAAGTGTAAGGAGGAAGATAAGGTGACTTTTGCTATGGCTACTCTTAAAGGTCGTGCGTTGACTTGGTGGAACGGGAGAATTGCTTTCATGGGTCTTGATGCTGCTAATGCTACTCCTTGGGCTGAAATTAAGAAGTGGATGACTTTGGAGTTTTGTCCTCGTAGTGTGATTATTAGGTTAGAACAAGAGTTGATTCATCTGAGAATGAAAGGTGTGGACATTGATAGTTACACAAACCGATTCCATGAGTTGGCCTTGCTATGTCCTCGATTGGTTGAACCCGAAGAGATCCGAATTGAGAAATATGTGAAAGGGTTGACCAGGAATATCCGGGGGGACGTGACATCATCGAAACCACTGACCATTGATGATGCTGTTCGAATGGCTTACCAACTCATTGGACAGATAATTCAGGATAAGGAAGATGAAGCCCGTGTAGGTGAGAAAAGAAAGGGTGACGGTGATCGTGTAGATAGAGGTGATTATAGGAAGAATTTCAATCGCCGTCAGAACCAGAGAAAGGGGAATGCAAATGCTCTTACCTACAATGCACCGCGCAACTATGATAGATGTCCTAAGTGTGGCAACAAGAGGCATGCTGGCGACTGCTGGAAGTGCTGAAATTGCGGAAAGCTTGGACACAAGGTTGAAAGGTGTAAGAAGGGAACCATTTGCTTCAACTGTAATGAAGAAGGTCATAGGAAATCGGAATGACCCAAGTTGAAAGCGATTGTACCTGGAAGAAACCCCAGGGTGGTATCTACCAACTTGGAACAATTGAGGTGAAGAAAGAGGATCCGAATGTCGTTACCGGTACGTTTTTGCTCAACAATCATTATGCTGTTGCTTTATTCGATTCGGGTGCCGATAGGAGCTTTGTATCCACTAAATTTAGTGCCCTTATTGATATTGAACCTGTTGAGATAAGTACCAGTTAGGAGGTGGAATTGGCTGATGGTAAATTAGTGAAAACTAATAAGCTATTAAAAGGATGCTCTCTAAATCTCTTAAACCATTCCTTTCCGATTGATTTGATGTTGATAGAATTAGGTAGTTTTGATATTATTATTGGTATGGATTGGTTGTCGTTGAATAATGCAACTATTTTATGTGGAGAGAAGAAGGTTAAGATTCCTCTTAGGAATAGGACGTTAGTAATTAATGGTAGTCGAGGTGAATCCCGTTTGAAAATCGTTTCATGTATTAAAGTCCAAAAGTACATCAGGAACGGTTGTGAGTTATTCTTAGCTCAAGTGACCGGGAATGAGTCTAGGGAGAAACGATTGGAAGATGTACCTATTATTTGTGAATTTCCTGAGGTATTTCCTAAAGATTTACCCGGACTTCCACCGATAAGGCAAGTAGAGTTTCGAATCAATTTAATTCCTGGTGCTGCACCGGTGGCACGTGCGCCTTACCGATTAGCCCCTTCTGAATTAAAGGAGTTATCTGAGCAACTTAAGGAGTTGTCTGATAAAGGTTTTATTCGACCGAGCTCATCGCCTTGGGGAGCTCCAGTCTTGTTCGTGAAGAAGAAGGATGGATCTTTTCGTATGTGCATTGATTATAGGGAACTGAATAAGTTGACAATTAAAAATCGATATCCTTTACCTAGGATTGATGATTTGTTTGATCAACTGCAAGGATCTAGTGTGTATTCTTAGATAGATTTGCGGTCAGGATATCACCAACTTCGCGTCCGTGAAGAAGATATTCCTATAACTGCATTTAGAACTCGTTATGGACACTATGAATTTCAAGTAATGCCATTTGGGTTAAATAACGCACCTGCGGTTTTCATGGATTTAATGAATCGAGTGTGCAAGCCCTACTTGGATAAATTTGTGATTGTGTTTATTGACGATATTCTAATCTATTCTAAGAATGAAGATGAGCATAGAGAACATTTGAGGATTGTTTTGAATTTGTTGAAGGACGAAAGGTTGTATGCTAAGTTTTCGAAGTGTGATTTCTGGTTAGATTCTGTGCAATTTCTTGGTCATGTGATTAACAGAGATGGAATTCATGTTGATCCTGCAAAGGTTGAAGCTATTAAGAATTGGTCTGCACCGACAACGCCAACAGAAGTGCGACAGTTCTTAGGATTGGCTGGCTATTATAGGCGATTCATTAAAGAATTTTCTTTGATAGCTAAACCCTTGACTAAGCTTACTCAGAAGAATAAACCTTTCGTTTGGGGAAGTGATGAAGATGGAGAATTTCAGACATTGAAGCAAAAATTATGTAGTGCGCCAATCTTATCATTACCCGACGGGAGTGAAGATTTTGTAGTATATTGTGATGCATCTCTTAGAGGTTATGGAGCTGTTTTGATGCAGAGAGAGAAAGTGATAGCTTATGCTTCTAGGCAATTAAGGAAGAATGAGGAGAATTATACTACTCATGATCTTGAGTTAGGAGCTGTAGTCTTTGCTCTTAGGTTGTGGAGACATTATCTGTATGGCACCAAGTGTACGGTATTCACCGATCACAAAAGCCTACAGTATATTCTCGATCAGAAGGAATTGAACATGAGGCAACGAAGATGGATAGAGTTGTTAAGTGATTATGATTGTGATATAAAATATCACCCAGGAAAAGCCAATGTTGTTGCTGATGCGTTGAGTAGGAAAGATAGAGAGCCTATCAGGGTGCGTTCTCTAGTCTTGACCGTGCACAATAATTTGCCTGAGCAAATTAGAAATGCGCAAATAGAAGCTTGTAAGAAGGAGAATTTTTTTAATGAAGGGTTCCGAGGAGAAGGAGATCCTTTAGAGGTTAGAGCTGATGGAGTGAATTTAAGAGGTCGTATGTGGATACCTAAGTTTGGAGGCTTAAGAGATTTGATTATGTTAGAATCCCATAAATCTAAGTATTCCATTCATCCGGGATCTGATAAGATGTACCATGATTTGAAGAAGTTGTACTGGTGGCCGAATATGAAAGCTGACATAGCTATGTATGTTCTTCAATGCTTGACTTGTGCTAGAGTTAAAGCCGAACATCAAAAGCCATCAGGACTACTTCAACAACCAAAGATTCCTGAATGGAAGTGGGAGCGAATTACAATGGATTTTATCACCAAGCTTCCTAGAACATCATCTGGAAACAATTCGATTTGGGTTATTGTCGATAGACTGACCAAATCAGCACACTTCATTCCGGTTAAGGAGCAGTTCTCACTGGAGAAGCTGACTCGAATATACCTTGATAATGTTGTATGCAAGCATGGAGTGCCTGTATCGATCATTTCAGATCGATATCCTAGATTCGCATCGAATTTTTGGAAATCTCTCCAAAGATCTTTGGGAACGAATCTCGACATGAGCACTGCTTATCACCCCCAGACTGATGGGCAGAGTGAAAGGACGATACAAACACTGGAAGATATGTTGAGAGCTTGTGTGTTAGACTTTGGTAAGAATTGGGATAAACATTTGTCGTTAGCAGAGTTTTCGTATAACAATAGTTACCATTCTAGTATTAAGGCTGCACCGTTTGAAGCTTTGTATGGTAGGAAGTGTAGATATCCTGTATGTTGGAGTGAAGTTGGGGATACCCAGCTCACGGGACCGGAATTGATCCGGGAGACTACGGAGATGATAGTTCAGATTAAGAATAGGTTGTTGACTGCCCGTAGTAGACAGAAAAGTTACGCGGATGTGCGGCGGAAGCCAATGGAGTTTGAAGTGGGTGACCGAGTAATGTTGAAAGTATCGCCATGGAAAGGCGTTATAAGATTTGGAAAGCGAGGGAAATTGAATCCCCGTTATATTGGACCCTTTAAGATTTTATCTAGAGTAGGTCCGGTGGCTTACAAACTAGAGTTACCCCCAGAACTTCATGGTGTTCACAACCTATTCCATGTATCTAATCTGAAGAAATGTCTAGCAGTGAGTGACGAGAAAATTCCGTTAGGTAAGGTTCGAATAGATGGGAAGTTGCATTTTATCGAAGAGCCCGTAGAAGTTATGGACCGTGAGGTAAAGCAACTGAAACAAAGTCGGATACCTATTGTCAAGATCCGATGGAATTCAAAGCATGGACCGGAGTATACTTGGGAACGAGAGGATGAAATGTGGAAGAAATATCCGCACCTCTTCGATTTCAATAAGAAACGGACATCCAAATGAAATGGATCACGAGGACGTTGATCCCTTTTAGGAGGAAAAGCTGTGACAAATCTAACATTTTCAAGTAGTAAAATATTTTCTCGTATAATATTTTGAAACTTATTTTTGTGTTGGTTGACGAACTCACAATTTGCGGATTTAATTTGGGCTTACGTGCATAATTTGGCGTCTTTTACGACTAAACCGGAAACCTTAGGATTACGTATTTACGTTTTTGAACTCCGTTTTTGATGAGACAATTTTTATTGGATTCGTTTTGTGACGGTGATTCATAATTTATAAAAACGTTTTTCGTAAAACGATCCAGGGCACGCAAATCGAGAAAACTAGAATCGAGAAATACCCGTAAACTAGTGAGATGGGACAAAACACTTTGTCCCACCCCACTAGCATGATATGGACGGCTACACTTGACACCACAACACAAGGTGGCATCAAGTTTAACTTACACATTACAAGTGTAAGCTAGCTTACACTTTAAGCTTTACCATACCACTTAACACACCAAAACTAGCTACTTGTTTCATTTCCATCACTTCTTACATGCAATCAACACCAAAAACTCTCTCAACTTCACCCTTGTTCCGTCCCAAATAAGCCAACAAACACCCTCTTTGATCTTTTCTAGCCATAAACCACATGTTTACTAGTTCTATTAAGGTGTTCTCTTGAAGCCTTGATCATTTGGTGGCCATATTAACATCTTTGGAGGTGATTTGCTTGTGTCCTAGGGCTGATTTTCCAACCTATGTTCTTGATATTTGATGGTCTTGGAGATACTTGTTGTGTTCATCAAGTTCTTGTCTTCCTAAAACAAGAAATCCACTTGGATTGGCAAAGAAGATCATCCTCTCCATTTTTCTCTTGTTATTTTGTAAAGAACAAATGTATTTTCTTTCATTTTGTATATGTATATGATGTATATATGATGATAAAAATGTTGTGTGGGGATCAAGTGTTGATAAATATGCTTAAAAATGATGATAACTATAAGAAATGAAGCTAAAATCTTGACTATTTAGTTGGCTGTATAAAAACAGTAGATAACTAAAAGATGAACTGATAAAATTGCATGGTTTGATCTATTTACAGTAAGTAGATGATGTTATACACATGTGAGAGTTGGCCATGCAATGGAATCAAAATAATGAGTGAGATATGATCAAAACAAGTTAGGTGGTGTAATCTGAATAAGCAGTTTTGTAGGGACTGTTAAGGCAACTTAAACTCAAAATGTGCAGTAGCTATAGCTAAGTTATATGTAGAAAATATTATGAAGAACATGTCATCCAAAAATGAGCTTCTAAGTCATTATAGAACTCTAGATATGTTAAAAATGGTGAACATGAAGTTAAAAATCAGATTTTTGGAAATAATGTTTATTATTATTATATAAGCACTCACATTATAATGTATAAAATGTAAAAATATAAACCCACTAACTTATAAAACTTATTTATATAAATGTATAAAAGGTTAATTAAATGAGTAAATTATATAAATGGTGGTAAAATAATATTTATAAGTAATAAAAAGTATAAACTTGATTTTTACGACTTTTTCGGCTATCGCCGTAAAATTAACGTTTTTCGCCAAATAAAACTTAGACGACCAAACCCGTCTAATGTAAAGTTTATAAAAGTCATATACTGATGTATAAGTAACTAATACAAGTAAAAACCGATAAAACCCGAACTATAAGAAATACGGACATTTACGAGCTAACTAAACATGTTGGACTAATAATTGGACTTAATAAGATAAAAACTTGTAAAAAGAACTTATTGGGCTTAACCCATTTGGGCCCAACATGAAAAGTATATATACTGATAATATAGGTATAAAATGGTTTAAAACAAGTTAAAGAACTTATAAAAGGCTTAATGGACTTAAAATAGGTAAAATCGGTAAAACTAGTGAACTAGTAAGACGTTACCAAGACGTAAACACTAAAATGAGTAAACAAGGATATATAAACCCACTTGATCATCATCATATGTACAAAATCGTCATATGTATATTGTTATTTTGATAAAAGTCATTGGACCGAGTCTAAGACCGATTATTATTTATATAGGTTTCCGTGACCGAAGCACGCCCGTAGCCGATAATCCGCCTTTCATTAACAACGTGAGTTCATAGCCTCGCACTCTTTTAAATGTTTTTATAAATGTTTTATAAACCCGCGAGGGAGATAACATGTTAGTTTTTATAAAATAGGACACCATTTGTCCCGATTGTTTGCTTATTGATTTGGACCCGAATGATTGAATGACCCGATTGTATGACCCGATAAATGATTAAAGGACCCGATAGATGAAATTAAATAGATTATTAAAGTTAGGTTATGTCACTAAAAGTCCCATTAGCATGAATTGTGAACTACCGGGATTTGGTAGACGCTTATGCATTTAATAGTACTATTTGGGGACGATCACCCCAGTTCGCGCCTTGACGGTTGATCCCCGTCGTGCCACATTGATTGGTAAGCGAATTTATGTATGAGAAGATTCCATAGCGTGATTTTTGTGACGACACGCTAACTTAGATGGGCAAACTGTTTGTCGGGTTCGCGGCCCGCTGTTTTCATAGTAAGGTAACAATGTCATGCGGCTAATAATAATCCTACCTAATCTAAATAAAAATGTATCCTATATATGATAACGACGCTATTACGATGAATATATTACCTATCATGGTAATATAGAGACTACGGTCTCATGGACGGTTTCAGATGTATGCTTGATATATATTGCCTGACTAGCAATATGAGGACTTACTTCCGATATTATACTTGTGTTCTGATTTTAAATGATTGTTTTATATAACGGTTTTTATTAAACTCTATGAATTCACTCGGCATTCGCTGATATGATTTTTGCATGTTTTTATTTTAGGTGCTTGAAGGTAATCCGGATGGAGATCGACTCTGATGGCCCACTTAATATTAAAAATGTTCATTCGATCTGTGTTTTGTAAACTTAATGACCTGTATAATTTGGGACCTGTTGTACGCTTTTGAAACTTTTTATCGAATGAATGTTTGTTAAACCTTGTACAACCATTTTTATGTGTTGTCTATGATTGGAGTTATTGTGCTATCCCGTAACACTCTGAAAGACCCTTCCGCTGTACCGATACGAAAAATGAGAGTGTTACACTACGCTTGTAGGAAACGCGCGGAACTGGTTTGACAGACTCCTGCCACGAACAATCAACGTATTCGAAGTATTACGGAAAGCATTCAAAATAAATTATGTCCAACAAAAGAGATACGACAGGAGCGACGTATCACTAGCAAGAGTCAAACAAAACCAGGGTGAATACCTAGAGGACATCTTAGAGCGCTTCAAAGGCGAATGCCTATAGATAAAAGAATGCCCGGAGATCTTGAAAGTATCCTGTTTTATGGCAGGGATAAATAACAAAGATCTAATACGAAAGTTGAACGAGAGGACACCAAAAACCTTTGATGGGGTAATGCAAAGGGTGAGATCCTTCATACAGGGAGAATCAACTGCCACGAAAGCCATGCAAAATACTTCCAACTACAGATCCCGCGACGTGACTAATAAACAAACTAACATACAGGATGGATCCCGGAATTCTAAATACCAAGGAAACCAAAAGGAATGGCGTAGCAGCAGTTTTTGATTCACGCCACTCAAATTAACCCCAAGAGAGATCCTCACATCAGAAGGCGAGAACTTCCCAAAACCACTACCAATGGTCACTCCAGTGGAAAGACGCATAGGAAATAGATACTGCGAGTACCATGGGGAAAAGGGACACGCCACAAATGAGTGTATTCAGCTACAAAAGCACATTGAAATCTTGGTACAGACGGGCAAGCTGAAGCACCTCGTCAAAGAAGCCACAGAAGACGAAAAACAAAAGCCAAAGGATATAGTCGCAACCATTTACATGGTACAAACGTGGAAACGAAGGAATAAGCAAAAGGTGAGCCAGACGTTCTCTAGAGGGAGAGACATCTCTTTCCCCCTTAGTGCGAACACTGTGGTAGAGGGCCCATTGGTAACAGAAGTAAATATCGGCGATCATAGCATTCACAGAATGTATGTCGATGGAGGCTCATCGAAGGAAATCATGTATGAGCATTGCTTCTTAAAACTAAGCAGAGAGATAAGGAACCAAATGGTACCTACGACTTCACCGCTCATTGGTTTTAGTGGAGAAGCAGTATGGCCTTTGGGTCAGTTAAAGCTAGTAGTAAAGGTAGGAAATGACGAGCATTTGACGAAAGTCTCAATGAATTTTCTAATAATAAGATTACCATCAAAGTATAATGGAATCATTGGGCGACCCGCCATCTTAGGAATGCGAGCAGTACCCTCTACGGCACACGCCATGCTGAAATTCCTAGTGGAAGAAGGAATTATAACGATATTCAATACAGCCGTACCACTCGCGGAGTGTAACATAGTTATAGAACCACCTTGAGTAACGGCAGATCCAAAAGTAAGTTTACCACCAAATCTAAAGGTAACAATTCACCCAAAATACCCAGATCAAAAGATAACAATTAGGGGAACATTATCCGACAAAGGAAAGTCAGACATGTGTTAAATTTTAAAGGATAATTTGGACATATTCGCATGGGAACCAAAAGATATAACCGGTGTACCACGATCAATAGCCGAGCATAATTTACAAATCCGCAAAGGATATACACCGGTCAGAAAAATGAAAAGGGGGCAAGCTCTAGAACGCAGTAAAGCAATACTAGATGAAGTAAAAAAACTGGTAGACCATAGAAATATGCGAGAAGTCTACTACCATGACTGGCTTTCTAATCCAGTAATGGTTAAAAAGCACGATGGTAGCTGGCGCATGTGTGTTGATTTTACAGATCTCAATAAGGCTTGTCCTCAGGACTGCTATCCGCTCCTAGAGATAGACTGGAAAGTCGAGTCATTATGCAGGTATCCCTTTAAATGCTTCCTGGATGCATACAAAGGATACCACCAGATACAAATGGCAATATAAGACGAGGAGAAGACAACATTCCACACTAGTCAAGGTGTATACTGCTACACTAAAATGCCATTCGGACTCAAGAACACGAATGCTATGTACCAACGACTGGTAGACAAGGCGTTAGACAGTCAGATTAGGCGTCACTTGGAGGTATATGTTGATGACCTGGTCATAAAAAGCCACACGCAGGATGAACTCATCCGTGATATAGATGAAACCATCTCCCCGCTTAGGAAAAGAAACATGAAGTTAAATCCGAAAAGTGCACTTTCGGAGCCACAAAAGGCATGTTCCTGGGATACATGATAGAGCCTAATGGCATTAAACCTTGCCCAGAGAAGACTGACGCGGTCATACAACTCTAAAGCCCAAAAACAAAGAAGGAAGTACAATCGCTAAATGGAAAGATGGCAGAATTAAACAGATTCCTGTCTAAATCAGTACAGAAATCACTCCCTATATTCAAAACACTCAAGAAGTGCATGAAAAGGGAGACTTCAATTGGAAAAAAGAAGCAGAAAAAGACTTCGAGGAACTGAAAAGCCACTTAGCTTCGCTACCCATGTTGTTCGCACCTCGACCGAAAGAAGAATTGATAATACACCTTTCGGCTACGTACGGAGGAATCAATGCAGTGCTAATGACGAATAGAGAAAACGTACAGACACCAGTATACTTCATAAGCAGAGCCTTACACAGCTCAGAACTGAATTATACACCAATGGAGAAATTGGTATTAGCACTGGTATTCGCAACAAAAAGGGTACGACGATATTTCCAAGCTCATCCAATAGCGGTCATCACGGACCAGCCAATAAAGCAGATAATATCAAAGCTAGACCTTGTAGGAAGACTAAAAAAGTGAAGTGTTCTACTGGAAGAACACAACATTACGTATAGACCACGTAATGCTGTCAAAGGACATATTCTAGCAGACTTCATTATTGAAAAGCCAGAGGAAGGCGAACATATATCTATACAGGAGGAGGGTAACCAAGACCCATGGGTCTTATTTACGGATGGATCCTCCTGCACAGACGGATCTGGCATATGCCTTATTCTCACCAACCCCGAAGGTATGAAGTTTACGTACGCATTACGCTTTGAATTCACAGCTACAAACAATGAAGCAAAGTATGAAGCACTTATAGCAGGGCTATGGATCGCAGCCCGTATGGGCGTACGCAATCTTGAAGCAAATGTGGACTCTCGCTTAGTGGCAAATCACATACTAGGCGAATACGAAGCAAAGGAGGAAAATATGATACAATACTTGCAAAAAGCTAAATCATTAATCAAAGGCTTCAATAGGTTCCTGATACGTCAAGTACCAAGGGGGAGAACAAAAAGGCTGACGCCCTCAGTAAGATAGCATCCACAAGCTTCACACACTTATCTAAGCAAGTTTTGGTAGAGATCTTCGAAGAAAAATCCATAAAAGTGGAGGAAGTTGCATCGGTCGTAGAAGAGGAAGGTCCTACGTGGATGACACCGATCATGGAATACTTGACAAAAGAATTACTCCCACTAGACAAAACCAAGGCGTGACGGATACGCAGATGCTCGAGACAGTTTGAGGTTAGAGATGGGATCCTTTATAAGCGATCATTCCTTCAGCCATGGTTACGATGTGTAGGACCGCAGCAGGCACAATATGTGTAAAACCCGCATATAAATACCATGAACAGTACACTACGTAAACCTACGAACCAATTAAAACTTTCCATTTATGTCATGTACACGTGTCATGAACATTAAATTCAGAAACTACGTACGTATTAATACACGATAATTATTAAGTGCGTAATAAGACATGATAATTATTAAGTATAATAATTATAATCACGAAAATATGATCATGAACAATTATAAACACGTTAATTACTACGTATAATAATTATAACACGACTATTAGAACACGACATACACGGAGTATAATTAACATGAGTATTAACACACAAATTAGAACGAATAATTAAAACGAATGTACACGAGTAATAGCTTAAACATAAAAAGGCACGGGTTTGGCCTTGTGGGCCTTGGTGTCCGTGGAAATCAAAGAAAGGAGGGGGCCAAAGCCTATTTTTGTACTTAAATAGTAAAAGTAAAAACACAGGAAACCATTTACATAATTTTATAGAGGAAAATAAAAGCCTAGCCCCTTTGGTCCCCATAGCCGCGGCACACAACAAAGAGAAGAGGAGAGATCGTTTTGATTTTTGATCCTTGGTTTATTGATATTCTTGTTCGTGTTTGTGTTCTTTTCAATCACACATTAGGGTAAAACATCAAACCTTCATCCTTTTATTTTTTATTTATTTACTTATGAACACATGATAGATCTTTAAAAACAATTGGTTAAAAATGTGATAGATTAAATAAAACATGACAAAGGGTTCGTTGGTTTGGTTTTGGTGTGGTTCACAGCCAATCGAGAGCCATAGGTTCTCGGTGTCCTTGTTTTTGCCACAGCCGAGTCCCCATGGGGCTCGGTGGGTTGGTTACTCAAGCAGTGGGAATCACCGGCTATTGCCGGTGGCTAGGTTGTTCGAGCAGGGGGTAACACAACGAAGGCAGGAGGAGCACCACCAGCTTAAGCCGGTGGGAACTGTAGATTTGTAAATCTATGCTTATGTTTTAGAGAGAGAAAGAGATAGAGAGATGGTGGATTTCACACTTTAGAGAGAGAAAGTTAAAAGGAACTATGTGAAAATTAATGAAAAACCACACCACCCTCTCCATCAAAGGAGAGGGTTTATATACCCAAGCCTTGTGATGGGCTTGGGCTTACATTATTGGGCCGGCCTACACATGTTGTAGGCTAGGCTTGGCTTTGTTTGTTTAATAAAGATGTCTAGACTACGAGCTACTACTAAGTACATTGTCGGAGTGACCGAATCTTCCTAAATACGTAAAAACGTATTTCTAACAATCTCCCCCTAAGGGAGGTCACTCCAAACAAGGGCATTACCCAAGTTACAATAATAAGATAAACCTAGCATACTATGCTTGTCTTGAGCTCGTAGTCTTCGTCTTTCTTTTTTCTTTTTCTTTTCTGGTGAACATGCTGATGTGATCTTTGATATCAATCTTGAGAATTAATCTCTTGCCTTGATCTCGTGCATCCATCACTTGTGATCTTCGCCTCTTCGTGACACCATGTCCCACATACTTATACCTTCGTAATTCTTGAAAGCTTCAGAGTTTGAAACAGCGGAAGACTTAACTTTTAGGCTTTCTTGAATTAGATGAGATATTAAGTGCATAAAGTATAAGCATGCGGGGACGACTTCTTCTTGGATCCCGCAACGCCACCGTCTTCAAATGCCGCAACAAAAGTAGACACGAACGAAATGGCTTTGAACATTTCATTCTAATTCGGTAGCATTTTACCTCCGGTCGGTGAAGACCGTTGGACGATATAAAATATCGTACCCGTGACGGATAGTTTCAGTTAAGTAACTTCCTGACAGGATTTCGCGGGTAAACCCGTTCTCTTTATTCGATCGTCCAAAGCTGACTGCGAACATAAAGAGTGAATCATTTGAATAAAAATATCCGCATGATTTAAAGCTGTCAATTCATGTTCCTGGAACAAGTGAAATTCAATTAAGAACCGCACCATCGTTGCTTTCCAGTTGTCACGAGCTTGATTCGTATAGAATCTTGCAAGTTACCTACCAAGTGCTGTTTGAGGTTAACACTAGAAGGATTTCCACTCATCACTGTGAACACTAAGGTATCACTCTGAGTGTTCTGGCAAGATCACTAAGATATTGCGTAGAGGCCTGGAACGTGTTTAAATTCAGTTAAGAATTAAACAGCTGTTGCTTTCCAGTTATCACAAGTTTGATTCATAAAGAATCGCACAAGTCACCTACCATGAGCTTTTTGATGTTCGCTCAAGAAGGATTTCCATCTTCATTGTAAATACTTTAGTATTACTCGGATGTTCAGGCAAGATCATGAAGATTTTGCGTAGGACTCTTAAAATCATTCTTACTTTTCACAGTGTGTGAAGAGGCAAGGAAATATGAAAGTGTGTCCTAGTGAGATATTTGATGATCTCAAATGGCTCTAGACTCGATCGTGCACTTTGGATTTTAGTGATCGGAGGCTGGAGAGGAGTGCCACCATTTCAATACCAATTTATTCGGAGTGAATAAATCGATAGATAACGTGTTGTCTCCGTGTGATTAAAACAAATACCTTTTGAGAGATATCTGAGTTAGCTGGGATGGGTTGTGCATTGCATCACTGGGTCCATGATGTCTGTCTTCAATATCAAGATTCATTAAAATGATCTCAATAGCATATGTATTGACCCGGTTTCTGCCTAAAGTTGTAAGGAGGGCTTCTTTCTTTACACCCTTTATCTTTACAATTCTTTTTCATTCTTCAACCCCTTCAATGCTTACCAATACGTCATAACTAGCACCTTGTTGTGATTGTTCCAGTGCTAACTTAAGTACTTGGTCGGCATTCAGCTACGTTCACATTCTTTCTCCACCTTTCCTAAGGACTACTATTTCTAACTATGGAATGTCCTTGGGAAGATTCCTCCGGTTCTAGAAGAATCATAGGACTTAACCTATCCTACCATCCTTATGTCACCACAATCTTCATCGTCGTGAAATAAATGGGTTTTGGGTAAGTATATGTCACCATGAAAATCCATTTTGATATACAAATCCGTTTTGCTCCCCCTTAACATATGCCACGATATTCGAAAACATTTCGCACATGTCGGGATGAGCCAACACATTAAGTCAAACCATTTGTGATAATATCCCATATTAAATCACATTTTCTCCCCCATATTAAAAATATTAACCCAATCGATGTTTTTAATATCAATTGATTTAATGAAGTTTTAACAAAGGTTTTGGGAAGAAAAATGCAAGTCCATTTTATCTTCATGATACCAAATGTATGAGATATGATATCGATTTGTAGCATGATCACATATTCACCATATTAAAAAGAATTGACAAGGTTGGACCTGATTGATGAGAACATCATATGATAAGATCAAATGGTTCTTGGCAGCATATGTTGGTCGCCTCGTCACGTCTGAAGTCATCTCTTGACACCACATGTACGATTGGTATTGTTGTCTTGACACCAGTTAGTGAGCTTGGCACGTTCAACATCGAAGATTCTGAATGCTTGACTATTGCTCCCCCTCAATTGTTGACCCGTGTTCTATTGAAAGAGCTGTAGTCGTCGGTTGAGTAGTCGCATCGTCGAGTATGTAGATACCAATTGTAGATTGCTATGGTTGTAGAGATGATAGCTTCATAAAAACAAGACTTCTCTTGTTTTAACAAATAAATGCATTGAAACGTACATTGATTTGTGTTAGACCAAGTTATAAAGTAAACTTGATCCCTTACAAGGTTTTAAAGTAAACCTTGCCCGAGAAAATTAATTCCCGTTGTGAGCCAAAGCTTTCATGAGAAATACTTGACTTTAATGTAAAAACCGGGTTGCAGTCTGAAATAACTACAAGCCATTTAGGCATGTTTTATGAAATATTTACAACTTTTGTACGAACTCTATTTATGGCGCCGTGTCGATATTAATCAACATTTCTAAGGTCGTAAATATTATCGTACCAAAAGACATGCCTTTGAAAAATAAAGTAAAAATATTTTTGGATTTTTATGAATTTTTCAATTTTTATGGTTTTTATATGGTTTTGTATTTTTGTATTTTGCTTTTGTGGATTAAAATATAAAAAATATATACAGATGATCACCAAGGATACGGAGAATAGTTTTACCACTACTATTCTTTCGCTTCATCTGCTAGTTCCTTTAGAGTTTCAGGCGAGAAAGCTCTCATTCCTAGCTTGTCGGCCAAAAATTCAATTCGAGCGCGATCTAAAGCCTTCGTGAAAATATCCGCCAATTGATACTCAGATCGGACAAAGTAAAGCTCGATTACTCCATTTTCCACTTGCTCCTTGATGAAATGGTAGCGAATGTCAATATGCTTCGACCGGGAGAATTGAACATTGTTGCAGCATAAGGCAATTGCACTCTTGTTGTCACAGTACATCGGAATCTTGTTGAAACCTAGACCATAGTCAGTTAATTGCGATCTCATCCAAAGAATTTGAGCACAGCAACCGGACATAGCTATGTATTCTGCTTCCGTACTTGAAATTGCAGCGCTTTTCTGCCTTTTCGATGCCCAACTGATTAGACGATCTCCTAGTAGTTGCAAAGTTCCACTCGTGCTACGCCTGGTATCTTGACAACCCGCGTGATCCGCATCTGCATATGCCATTAGTGCAATAGAAGAGTATTTCGAATACCAAAGTCCCCGATTAATGGTTCCTTTAAGATATCGAAAGATCCTTTTAACAGTGGCTAAGTGTAAATCAGTAGGCCTAGTTTGATACCTGGCACACATACATATAGCAAACTGAAGATCAGGTCGACTGGCTATGATATACAGAAGAGTACCGATCATTCTACGATAAAGTGTCGGATCAACGGCAATTCCATGTGGATCTGCATCAAGCTTAGTTTTCTCCACCATTGGAGTGTCCACGGGGTCGCAAGATTCCAGCTTATACTTCTTAAGCGATTCAAGGGCATACTTGGATTGATTGATAAAGATGCCTCTGGGACTCTGAGATATCTGAAGACCTAAGAAGAATGATACCTTGCCCATCATTGACATCTTAAACTTGGAAGACATGAGTGTCCCAAACTCATCCGATAAGGTTTGGGTCGAGGCTGCAAATATAATATCATCAACATATATTTGTACCATAATCATATCTTTACCTCGTTTCTGAATGAACAGCGTGGGATCCACCTTTCCTTTTGCGAAACCTTGAGTAATGAGGAATTGTGACAATAGATCATACCATGCGCGTGGAGCTTGCTTCAACCCATAGAGAGCCTTCTTAAGCTTGTACACATGATTAGGATAATTAGGATTCACAAAACCATCCGGCTGTTGAACATAGACTTCTTCCTTGATTTCACCATTAAGAAATGCCGTCTTCACATCCATCTGATAGACGATCATATTCATATGGGCTGCATAAGCGAGGAATAGTCTAATAGCTTCCAAACGGGCAACAGGTGCAAAGGATTCCATAAAGTCGATGCCCAATAATTGCTTGTATCCACGAGCTACTAGTCGAGCTTTGTTCTTCAATATTCCGCCTAACTCATCGAGTTTCACCTTGTAAACCCATTTCAAAGTGAGTAAATGCACTTGATCCGGGCATGGGACAAGTTCCCAAACATCAAGACGTATGAATTCGTTAAGTTCTTCTTGCATAGCTTCTATCCAACAGGATTGAGTAAAAGCTTGTTGCCATGTCTTAGGTTCAACTTCAGTGAGAAAAGCATCAAAGTGACAAAACAATAAACTTTCTTGTAACTGACTTCGTGTGGATACCGGACGATTAGGGTCACCAATAATAGAATCTATAGGATGATCCTTTGTCCACTTGCTGTCATGTTCACGAATTCGTGGATTGGAGTAAACTGTAGAAGGAGCTTCCTCTGAGGTGGACGACCCGGCTTGATTAGTGTCGGGAATTGTTACACCAAAGAATGGAAGTTCACGCATTTGAGCGAATTCCAAATCGTGATCATCATCATCCTCTTCATCATCAATAGGCATGACGTGGGTAGTTGTTACATGTGTTGGTTGAGAATTACTTGTGGATGGTATATCTTGACAAATTGTAGTTGCAGATATATCTGATTGTGCTTCGGTTGCTGGAGCGACAACTTCGGTTACCAGAGCTATTACCTCAGGTTCCGGAACAACAATACTTGGAGGAGTAAAGAATTCATCAAAGAACGGTTGAAACAACTTATCCCATTCATTCCTGGTAGGTGGTATAAATGATGAAGTAGGGTTGTTTGGGACAAGACCAGAACTAATGTTACTGGGTCCCATTTCATGAAGTGCGGGTTCAGAGCTGCTTTGCTCAGAAGCCATTGCTGTCAGCTCATCAAAATCAACATTCATAGTTTCGAGGATCTTGCGAGAGTTACGGTTGTAGATTCGGTATGCCTTCTTTGAGGGTGCGTAACCAATGAAAATACCAATATCAGCCTTTGGTTGAAGTTTTCCCAAATTGTCACCAACATTGTTTGGATAGCAGAGAGAACCAAATACATGAAGATATGATAAATCTGGTACTTTTCCATGGAGAAGCTCATAAGGTGTTTTACCATGGCGTTTACGAATTAGTGACCGGTTTTGGGTGTACACTGCAGTAGATACTGCTTCTGCCCATAAAAGCAATGGAGCCTTTGCGTAGATTAACATCGTTCGTGCAGCTTCCATAAGTGTGCGATTTCGCCTTTCAACGACACCGTTTTGTTGTGGAGTGCGTGCAACTGATGTTTCATGAGATATGCCAACTTCTTCATAATAATCACGCAAAATTTGATTCACAAATTCGGTTCCATTATCTGTACGAATGCGTCGGACAGTAGTGTTGAGACGCACTTGAATCATCTTGAGAAATCTGATGATGAATTTAGGTGCCTCACTTTTTGCTTTAAGAAATTTCACCCATGTAAACCGAGAGTAATCATCGACAATGACGAGGATGTACTTTTTGCCACTAAGACTTTCAACACGCATTGGCCCACAAAGATCCATATGCAACAGATAAAGTTTCTCTTGGTTGGTGTCTTCAGTCTTGGGTTTGTAAGACTTCTTAGTGCTTTTCCCCATTGTACACGCGGAACACAAATGATCCTTGTGAAATGATAGTTTAGGAAGACCACGAACAAGTTCGTTTTTCGCCAAGTGATTAATAGCGTCAAAGTTAAGATGAGATAACCGTCGATGCCATAACCATGACTTAGTCTTCGATGCTTTGGAGAGAAGACATACGGGAGAAGCGGCCATCATGTCTTGTAGAGACAAAGTATACAAATTATTCCCTCGAGTACCTTTCAATAAATCAACCCCTTCCAAATTACGAATGAAGCAGGTATGCTCTCGAAAAGCGACTTCTAGGTTTGCATCACAAAATTGTCCGACAGAAAATAAGTTGTGACTGAGACCTTCCACGTAATACACTCTTGAAATTATAACATTCCCAATATGATATTCACCATAACCCATTATCTTTGCAATATGATCATTACCAAATCGAACCGTACCAAGAAACTTGCTGACGAAATTTCTAAGCTGAGAGCGATCTCCGGTCATATGCTTGGAGCAACCAGAGTCCAAATACCAGAGAACAATTTGGACCACCTGTTTTCAACAACAACAGTAGACAATGCATTGGAAACTATTGGTTCCGGAGTGTTAGCAGATACAGATATGTTATTATCAGAATTGCTAACATTTTTGTTATCCTTAGATTTCCTGCATTTTCTAATGTGAGTTTTAGCATTTACAGGTTTTGCTGTTCCAACTTTCTTAGGTTTTGGATTATTCGCGGGCACTACAGTGGGAGTAGACCTATTTAAAGGGCACTTTGTTCCTACAGTAGTGTTGGTGTTCCTAGTTAAAGGACACGCTTGTGTTTTGGTAGCCTTGGTACTCCTAGTTAAAGGGCACGCTTTCTTCGCTGTAGTGGGAGTGATCCTAGTTAGAGGGCACGTATTTCCTACTATAGTGAAAGTTCTACCAGTGGGGCGCCACATCCATCCAACTTGGGTTAACACTTTCCCAGTCGGTTTCCATTCTAATCCATTTTTCCGGGCATGCATCTCATTCACATGGTCAATAAGGCAAGAATCATGACGACTAGAAAACATACATTCATTGCAATTCCAACATTTCAAATTAGAATTCACAGTAGGCTTAGAACGCTGCACAACCGCAGAGCCTTTAGGTTTAGCTACATGATTCTTTTTATTCAAAACAGAAATAACATTCCTAGGATGGGCTTCTACTTTCTTCTTCACTTGACTACTAGATGGGGGCA
The DNA here is from genome assembly GCA_025667525.1 of Glebionis coronaria. Lineage (NCBI taxonomy): Eukaryota > Viridiplantae > Streptophyta > Magnoliopsida > Asterales > Asteraceae > Glebionis > Glebionis coronaria. The sequence continues at coordinate 364,614,397 of CM046882.1, read as the reverse complement.
AGATCCTATCATTCTTCTTGTTTCTCTTAAGCTTAGATCTTTGAGCCTTAGTAGTGGTGCTTACTCCTGTAGAAGGCAACACGGGAATATTAGAAGCTGGTTTTGATTCCGCCTTATCTTTAGTGACCAAAGTTTGAGATGTTTTCGTCCTAGGGCCCTTGTTAAGTGGTGTGACGGCTATTAGGTTCCTTTTGATTGCACTAGAGGACGATGCTGAGACAGTAGCTGCGTTATCCACAACATTCTTACCTTTGAGAGTACGAAGTGTTTCCTTTAACTCAGCCAATACCAGATTCTTATCACAAATTTGTTCCCTCAAATCAGATATTTCCATCGACTTACGATTCAATTGTTCAATCAATGATTGATTCTGTGCAGTGGTATCAACACATGCGGGCTTTACTGAATCGAAGAGTCGTGTATTTTTCTGTTTTAAGTTATCAACTTTGGACAAAATCTTGGAAACTCGATTATCTAGATCAAGTTTAAAATTCTCAGCGGCCTCAAGTACGTTTACACAGTTAAGCTCCTTAGATTTCTCTATGTCTATCGGCAAAGATTGAGCAACCTTGTCACTTGGCTGACGCTGTTTTGATTGTAAATTCAATCGAAAATTCTTTTCAAAATTTGCATCATCGATATTAACACCTTCGAATGACGTTTCAAAGATTTCTTGAATAAATTGTTGCTTGCATTCAAGCGAAATACAATGTGTTTGAATCTCATCAAAACGTTTTGAAAGCGAAGAATATGAATCTTGAAGCTTTAAAAATTCAGCGTCAGATTCGTGACAAGTACTATCTACCACAGTATCCACAGATTCAACATTATGCACAATAGAATCATTATCAACACTTGTATTCACACAGACAGAAACTATATCATGAGACATCACTTGATTCAGAAGCAGATCATTATGGCGTGAAACCCGTTCTATTTCAAGTAAACTGTTTTCATAAGCATCTTCCATTTCATTGAAAACACGTCTAACTTCTTCTATTTCCAAAAACAAATCTTGATCAATATTACGAAGACAAGCTTTAACATTGTTTACAAACGGAACAATTTCATCTCGAAACGCAGCTCTAGTGTGCTCAAAGTTCCATTCACCTTCCGTTATGGCCGTGGCCGTCGTACGTTCCAAAATGACCTTGTCAAAATTGGCTAAGTGTTGGTGAACCGTATTTAAGTTAACGGACGCCTTACTTATCGATGGAATTAACTTCGTTAAATCCTTTTTGACGAGTGTAGGAGACGTACTAGGAAGGTTTTCACTTGACAAACTTTGGGGCACAAGAACTGTTAATTCTGCTAATTCCTTTTGTAAGCGAATGCGTGTCTTTTTCGAAAATTGATCTTTGTTATGTTGATCATAATCAATTGTATGGAATTTTGAAAGCATTTTAGAATGAGTTTCATCCCCAAGTGATTGTGTCTCCGCAGTACTACGAACAAAAGGTGCTTCTTTCGATTTTCCAATTATGGTCATGTCATAAAGACCGGGAATATATTCCTGAGCTTGTTTTGCATAACCGGGATTAGGTGGTAAATCTTGAAGACGCTTAAGTTCGAATTCTTTAAATGATTTAGTTAAAAGATGAACCTTTTCTGTGGAAGCGTATTGTTTTAAAAGCTGTTGTTCTTTGAATTTAAGAAGTTTGGTAGCATTAATTTCCGATTCAACCTTTTGAGACTCGAGAGTTTCGAAATCCATTTTAAGTTTCTGAAAATCATTGACAACCGACTCCTTTTCTTTTAATTCATTGGAAAGATTAGCTTTTAATGATTCTATTTCTTTCAAGTGTTCAATCTTTTCAAAACGAAATTGGTCAAATTCAGAACATGTTATTTTCTCTTCTTGAGGGACCATTTCAAATGTTTTGACCTTTTCTTTATGCAACACAAGCTCAGCAGTTAGGATGGAATTCGTATCTACGGATTGTCTGAGGGCCATATGCATTTGATCAATAATATGTTTAGGCACCATGACCAAATCATGTTGAGCATAAGATTCCATACCCGTCGTAGCATTTGGTTGAGGTTCACTCAAATGTATAGAACTGGATACCACAGCATTTGAGTTACTAGTTCCCGAATGCTGTTCGAGGTTGTCATTTTCATGCCCAACTTGATGTTGGTTATCATCAATATTATTAGATGTGGTTGGTACCTCACTGATGACATCAGAACCGTAGTGAGAGAGATTAGCAACAAGAGCATCTTGGGCAGAGTGAATGTCATCACAATCCGAATCGTATGCATCAAGATCGTCCGCTTGATAAGCTGCATTAGAAGTGGAAACGACTGCAATGCCTTCAGTATCTGCTGCCCCTGGGTCTGCCAGAAATGCCAACTCCTCTGAATCCAAAATCTTCCCCTTAGACTGAGCATCAACCAAATACATCTTTTCACGAAACCATGCATCATCCCTTCTCCTTTTCGGCTGAGTGCATTCCCTAGCCATATGACCTTGTCCTCGACAATTGTAGCAAGTCACAACCTTCTTAGGACCAATAGGACTCCCATTTCCACTAGCTTGAGCATTCACAGCTTGATTGTTCCCAGTCCTTGTAGGAGGTCCATATGAATTTTGCCTTCCCTGAATAGGTTGCACCGTCACTTGACCATCTTGAACAGTGGCTTGTTGTCGAGGATTTGATGAGGTGCGGAGCTGATTGTTTGTTGGTGGAAATCCTCTAGTTGCAACAAGTTTTGACAAGTAGGCGGTGAGATGGTTTAAAACATCAGCTGGCGTATCATTTGGAGTAAAGACCGGTGCTTCGATTGGTGGAAGTTCATTAGAGTAGAAAGCTTGTGCTGGTTGTGCTTCAATTGGAAAATATCCTTGCTGAGGAGTATAGCCCAATGGAGAAGTATTGGCTTGTGATGGTGATGTTTGATATGGTGGTTGCTGTTGAAAAGATTGTTGATGAACACTTTGTTGATATTCTTGCTGTGGCATCATTGGTGGTTGATAAGATGGTTGATGTGGTTGCTGATAGATGTGTGGTGGTGGCTGCTGCAAGTATGATGGTTGTTGATAAGTATAAGCCATGTTTTGTTGAGAAGCATACATTGCAAGTGGATCATGAACTTGAGGTGTAGACAACCGAGCCTCGATCACATGGCATTCGTGTTGTTGAAGAAAAGCTTGAAGTTGATCCACATTGGTGTTATGCAAGTCCTTAGCCAATTTAACATCCGTCACGTATTTTTTCCATTCTGGAGGAAGAGTGTTCAAATACTTGGTGTTCAATTGAAAGGTAGGGATTGCCATGCCATAGATATTAAGCTCATTCAACAATAGGGTAAATCTCAGATAGTAATCATTAAGAGTCTCCCCTGGCACATATGCAAACTTATCAAAAGTATCATAAAGCTTACACTCTCGTTCTTGTTTAGTTAACGAGGTGCCTTGCATTAGAACACGAATTCTATCCCATAACTCTTTGGCAACTTTATGTTTGCTGACGAGTTTGTAGACATCTGGAGGAAGGGCTTTGAGAATGATGTTTGTAGCATACTTATCACATTTATCTTGAATCTTCATATCTCCAGTCAACTCACCCGTTGTGCGAGGACGAGTGGTCGTACCTTCCGTCACAGTACCATAATCTAATGGTCCATTAAGCACCGATGCCCAAATAAGATGTCCATTCTCCTTGTTCAACATATAAAGTTCCATTCGGGAAGCCCATTCCTCATACATAGTCTTCACCAACATTGGTGGACGATTATCCGTACCCGAGAGGATGGACTTATACGTAAGAGATGTGTACTCCATTTCAATAAGTTAAGATTTACAAAGTTGATCGAACAATGAAATAAGGTTAAGTATTTTGTGTTGTTGTGAGTTAAAACCGAGAAACAATGTTAAAATCCCCTAAAATATGTTCTCGAAATTTTTTATGGAAAAAATTGTGATTATCGGAATGCCAGATCGGAATGTCAGATCGTAATACTTGATCGGAATGTCAGATCGTAAAACCAGATCGGAATGTCAGATCGTAACACCAGATCAGAATGTTAGATCGTAATACCAGATCGGAATATAGCCCTGTCGAAATGTTGTTGGTATCGGAATGTTCAGATCGCAAAGCCCTATCGGAATGTTCAGATCGCAAAGTGGCTGACAAAATTCGAGCAGAGTAACGACTTAAAATACTTCCTTATACCCGTCGGAATCTCAGATCGCAATAGCTATCGGAATGATTCAGATCGGAATAAGTGATTAAAATCCCACGATCGCAATGTAGAAACCAAACCCTTTCCGGTGGAAGGTTATTGCGATGGAAGCCCAAGTACAATTTGTACTTTCCGATGGATGTTTCTGCTTAAATTTCGGAATGATAGAACACAACCTTTTTGCACTTTTGATCCAAAAAATTGATGTTTTAATGAAAAACCAAGATACCAAGAACACTTTTAAGCACAAAATCCTATGTTGCACTACTTGATACTACGATCAAAGCAAAAAATTTTGAAGATTTCGGCAAAACACACTTATACTATACGAATTGTTTAGAAAACAATACGCAACACAAACACAAACCTATATTTCATCCCAAGCTCTTGATACCATTTGTAGATTTGTAAATCTAAGCTTATGTTTTAGAGAGAGAAAGAGATAGAGAGATGGTGGATTTCACACTTTAGAGAGAGAAAGTTAAAAGGAACTATGTGAAAATTAATGAAAAACCACACCACCCTCTCCATCAAAGGAGAGGGTTTATATACCCAAGCCTTGTGATGGGCTTGGGCTTACATTGTTGGGCCGGCCTACACATGTTGTAGGCTAGGCTTGGCTTTGTTTGTTTAATAAAGATGTCTAGACTACGAGCTACTACTAAGTACATTGTCGGAGTGACCGAATCTTCCTAAATACGTAAAAACGTATTTCTAACAGGAACCCTGTTCGAGCAGTAGCTAGCCGCGACGCAGCAGCAGCTAGGCTGCCGCCGTTGGCTGCGCAACCACCAGCCGTCACTACAGCCGCGACTGTGAGTGGTGGTTGGTGTTCGGGTTTTGGTTTTCGTCTCGGGATTTGGGATCGGGATTATGCAAGTTATTTATTATTATTTTTTTCAAGATTAATTAAATTAATTAACATGCCTTAATAATTAATTTAATTAAAACATGACTTAGATTGTATTATTTTTATAAATAATACATGTTTAGCCTAAGTATATTTTGTCATTTATTTTAGACTATAGTTTTATTAATTAATTATTTAATACATGGACTTATAATTAATTAATAATGCATGACTTAGGTTTAATAATTAAAATTAATAATACATGTTAACCTAAGTATTTTATTAGACTTAATTTAATTAAACCATGACTTAATTAAATTTTGTATAACCTATTGTTTATTAATTAACCATGCTATATTATTAAATAATAAAACATGTACTATCATTATTAATTAGTTATAACCTATAGTATTTAATTAATAAACTATGATATTAATTCCATAACTTATAACTTTTAACAAGTTAACACTAGCTTATATTGTAGCTTATTAATCCGTCTTATTTCTAATTATAGAAACTTTATTTTTCAAGAAACTTACTATTTTTAGAAACTTTCTATTTTTAGAAACTGATCTATTTTTGGAAACTTTCTATTTTTAGAAACTAATCTATTTTTAGAAACTTTCTATTTTTGGAAACCTGCTATTTTTAGAAAGTTACTTATTATACACTACAAGTATATTAACACAAGAATACAAGATAACACATAATTAGAAGACATGAAATACATGAATAATCTAGTATATCATTTAAAACAGTAAAATAAGACAAGAACATATAAAACAAGCTAAGAACATACAAGAACCAGTAACATACTCAGTAATCAGACAACTTATACATGTCCATTATTTATGTAGCTTTAGTGAGGTCCGAGTAGGACTTTGCATCCTTTCATCTTTCCTCGTTCACTGGACATAAGGTACATATATTCCGTACTTCAGTATGGACATTCTATTTCTTTATTAGGATTCCCCGTTTGCAGCTAACTGTTTTCCCAAGTATTCTTTTATACGTTTTGATCTGCTTATGTTAGTTTAAATGCCTAAGCCATATACATGCATGACCATGTCACCTAGTTATGAAGGTACCATAACCATAACACAAGAGGCACCGGTGTTATGACTTCCCCATGGCAGAGTGATTGCTCGTAGCGTACCTTTACAGTTTTGGCCTTATATTTATATTATCATGTAGGGCGTATGGGTGCATCCTAGTTACATGTTTTACAAGATTTTCATGGTGAATGTCGTGTGTGCCTTGCATCCTTCACAAGGAGTTGATCCCTCCTACCCAGACTAATTAACTAGAGGCATCCCCTCTAATTGCATGATGAGGTCTCCCCTCCAAGTATTCATGCACGGTGGAACCTCATGACCTATATGGGCTATTGGCTAATTAATACTGTTTTCATATAAAAAACATAAGTCTTTTCAAACTATAAAACCAGTTTATGAACATCTTCTAGGTTATCTAGGACTTATACATTTCCGCTGCTATTAGTCTTTTATGATTATGTCATTTCATGCTATGCTTGTATATCCGTTCAGTGGGCTTTATGCTCAACCATTTTCCTTTCATGTTCCCAAACGGCAGGTACTCAGGGACGCAACTAGGACTTGAGAGTATGTGCATACGGATGGAAGATATATAGCCTTCATTTCTTTATGCATTATCCATACATTACATTACTTCATTTCTTTTGGACATTGTTTAGTCCTTTTCCATTTCAGTACTTACATTCATGTGTGTGAGCTTATGTTGGACTACCGATGTTTGATTCCGGTATTTCCTTTTATGGTCATTTAATGTTTTTGGACATTTACCTTGCATGCTTTGATGACACGCTATAATTATCATGTGATATTCCATTTATCAAAATGGGGTGTTACAATTATGGTATCAGAGCCAATGCTTTGACATGTAGACTCTAAAAATATGACATGTGATTAGTGGGTAATCACCATGGTCTTCCTAGAACAGACAGTTTGTTTTCATGCATTTGTTTCATGTATGATTGTTGTAGGAATTTTTACTAAGTAATGGTTGGTACAGGATTGGCCATATTTAGTCGCATGTGCTTTTAATCGAATCATTTTGTTTTGATGAACAGATCCATAGGCGTTCATCCTCGTCATGTCATCTTGTATTGGTGAACCGACCCATAGGCGTTCACCCAAACCCATGTCATTTTGTTGGCCATGCATTCATACATTGTTTTCATGCATAATTTTTTTTCTTCATGTTTATATGCATAATTTTTTTCATGTTTATATATTATGTTTTAATCAGCTTATTCATTGCATTTTGTTTTATACGGTCAGATGGTTCTCACACGTGAACAAGAGTAACTAAATGCAGCAGCCCAAGCTGCTATGCAAGTTATGCTTCCTCAACTGAGGAATGAGATTCGGGCCGAGGTGCAAGCTGCCAACAATCAACACCAACACCAGCATCAGAATCCTCCTCCTCCACCTCCAGCTACCTGATCACATGGCTGGAGCGGTTCAATAAGCAGCATCCAAAATCCTTCGAGCAGACTGACAGCCCCGCTGAGGCTGAGAGCTGGATAGCTCACATTGAGAAGATCTTTGACGCAATGGGATGCGACCCCGTCTTTAAGGCAAGGTTAGCTTGTTATAAGTTTGAAGGGAACGTGCTTGCATGGTGGAAGGAACTTAAGTTGTCGAATGGAGGCGACGATTGGGTGACTGGATTGACTTGGGCACAGTTCAAGGAGTTGGTTATCTGGAAACAACGATTAGTGGATATTGGTACTGTCACTACACAACAAGCAAAGGATTGGGGATTCAGTGGTGTATATTGACTTCTTCCTTTGCCATCACTTTCCCTATCAGACTATACATATTATCCATCTCGGTATTTAGAGATATATTTATAGAGGCGGAAAGAGTTTATTATATAATACATACATACAAATACAATACTTTTTGGAAATGCCATAAAGCACGAACCAAGATCTGTGATACGAAAACCAAAATCAGAATGAGGAAGAAAAAGATATCATGATGTAGTTGGAGACCAGTGTTTTTGGTAAACAGTTACATGGGACTTGTCACAGTTACCCCTTTGCGAGGAGGCATACTTCTCCCGAAGGGGGCAGTTCTTCCCAAAAGCTGAGCAGGATAAGCTCAAGAGGGAGTATCATGGTATTAGGCAGAGAGCTGGGGAAAACAACAATGAGTTCATGGAGAGGTTCCTTCGACTCGCTGAATTCCTTAGCGCAGCAGCAGGGACTGTAGAGGAGCAGGGGTATCACTTTCGCTGGGCTCTTCGTACATCTGTCGCCAGTAATTTGGTGTGTGCTACATTCAATACTGTGGCACAGGTGGCAGATGCAGCCCGCAAGTTAGAAATCCTGCAAGAGAGGGATGAGTTTAGAGAGGCAGAAAGACCTGAGAAGAGGTATTTCGTCATCAGCGGTAATCATTTCATTTCATTCAATACTATCCATATATTTATCTTTCTCTATACAATTGCATCTTTCAGGCAGAAGACTGGGGACCGTTCCCAACCCGCCACTCAGCAGCAGAATCAGCATAATGGTAACGGTCAGACTCAGGACCGTTCTGCATCGGATAGGCGTGGCGGTAATGACAGTTACCGTAACAACTCTAAGAACTCCAACAACAGCAGGTCCCTAACTTACTCATTTCTATGTTATGTGCTTTATGATTCATAATTCTGACACTTCAGCATCTATTACCAGGAAAAATGGCACCGGACGGGAGCAGGACGACAAAGGTTCACAGCTCAACCGTGCAGTTCCATCGGGTATTACGTCTTACGATTTTCTACATTGTCCTGTTTGTAACCGATAATCATGTCTCATGTATACTTTTCTGAAACAGGCTCCCAACCAGCAAGGGCACCTGTTGGAGGGTGATACTCACCCCCGTTGCACTACGTGCAACCGCAGACACCCAAGGCAGTGTCAGCGTGATGGCGATGCTTGCTTCAAGTGTGGCCAGCCAGGCCATCACATGAAGGACTGCCGTAAGGGTGAGATTGAGGTCACTTCTAGACATGCCGACTCCAAGCCACCTCCGACTATGGGACGTGCGTACACTACCTCGCATGACCATGCCAACAAGTCAACATGTACCATCATTGGAATCTTGTATATCTATGGTCAAGCTGCATGCGTATTATTTGACACGGGTGCTACTCATTCGAATATATCAACTTTTTATGCCAAACGTGTTAGGATATCTCCTATGCCACTAGAAAATGGCTTAAATATTTCCACGCCATTAAGAGACTCTGTACGCATCACACATGGGTACATAGGTCTTCCCCTTGAGTTTGACAACATAATTCGTCCAGTTGACGCACTTCCATTGGACATGTGCGATTTCGAGATGATATTAGGCATGGACTGGTTATCCAAACACCACACCACCATAGATTGCCATGCATAGCCGGTGATTTTCGGTGATGTAAATACGCCAGAGTACATTCACAACGGTTTTATACCAGGAAGGTCTGTACAAAGAATTTCAACCTTACAAGTACGTGCATTAATGTCACATGGTTGCGAGGGCTTCTTAGTTACTGTTCATGATTTGGAGGCTAAATCTCCATCCATCCAGAATCAGCCTATCGTGTCAGAATTTCCTGACATATTTCTTGAAGAACTTCCTGGCATACCACCTGCTCGTGAAGTAGAGTTCAATATTGAGCTCATCCGAGGAGCTGAGCCAATTTCCAAGGCTCCTTACCGCATGGCTCCCATCGAGCTTAAGGAGTTAAAGGAACAACTACAAGAACTTTTGGAACGAGGTTTCATCCAACCTAGTGCATCTCCATGGGGTGCACCGGTTTTATTCGTGAAGAAGAAGGACGGCAGTATGCGTCTCTCCATTGATTATCGTGAGCTCAATAAAATCACCATCAGAAATCGATATCCTTTGCCACGCATTGATGATCTGTTTGACCAACTCCAAGGGGCCAAACATTTCTCCACGATCGATCTGAGGTCTGGCTATCATCAGCTACGGGTGAAAGATCAGGATATCGCGAAGACTGCTTTCTTTATACGTTATGGACACTACAATTCATAGTCATGTAATTTGGCCTTACCAATGCTCCAACAGTTTTCATGGACTTGATGAACCGTATCTTCCATGAGTTTCTGGACAAGTTCGTCATTGTCTTCATTGACGATATTCTGATTTTCTCTATATCAAAGGAAGAACATGAAGACCATCTTCGTATAGTATTACAGATACTTTGCCAGAAGCAGCTGTATGCTAATTCTCCAAATGCAAATTCTGGTTGAGTAAAGTGGCATTTCTAGGCCACATAGTATCCGCAGAGGGAATAACCATTGATCCTGCGAAGGTTGAGGATATTACCAAGTGGCCAAGACCGACATCAGCAACTGAAGTTTGTAGCTTTCTAGGCTTAGCTAGTTACTATCGTAGGTTCGTAGAGAACTTTTCCCGATTAGCACTGCTATTGACCAAACTGATGCGGAAAGGGGAGAAATTCGTCTGGACTAAAGAAAGAGAGAAGAGCTTTAAAGACCTAAAGCAAAGGCTGGTATCTACACCTATTCTTACTCTCCCATCTGGTACAGGTGGATTTCAGATCTATAGTGATGCTTCAGGGAAGGGCCTTGGTTGTGTTCTCATGCAACGTGGGAAAGTGATTGCTTACGCATCACGATAGCTTAAGCCTTATGAGAAGAACTATCCTACGCATGACTTGGAACTTGCAGCAGTTTTGTTTGCACTGAAGATATGGAGGCACTACTTGTATGGAGAATCATGTGATATTTTTACGGATCATAAGAGCCTGAAATACATCTTCACTCAGCGTGAACTGAACATGATACAAAGAAGGTGGTTAGAGCTATTGAAGGATTATGACATTAATCTGAAGTATCATCCCGGCAAGGCGAATGTAGTGGCAGATGCTCTTAGTAGAAAGTCGGGTATGATCAACGACATTAAGATAGAGGAAGAGATTATACGAGACTTGGAGCGACTGGATATTGAGATTATGGTACGTGGACAGCATGGATACTGGGCTAATCTTAGAGTTGAACCAGACTTACTCTCTAAGATCAACGAAACTCAGAAGGATGATGGTGAAATCTGGGCGATTATTCAAAACCTAGATCAGCACACGGAGTTTCGGTTAGATGACGACGATATCTTATGGTAGGGCACTAAACTTTGTGTTCCGGATGATCTTACACTTAGGGAGGCGTTATTAGCTGAAGATCATAGCTCCCCATTCTCCATTCATCCTGGTTCCACCAAGATGTACCACGACATCAAACAAGATTTCTGGTGGAGTGATATGAAACATGATGTTGCTACCTATGTCTCCAAATGTCTAACCTGCCAGTAGGTTAAGGTCGAGAATCAACAATCTAGTGGTCTACTACAACCATTAGACATTCCAGAGTGGAAGTGGGACAAGATATCCATGGATTTTGTCACCGGACTTCCATAGACCAAGAGGAAGCATGATGCCATTTGGGTTATCGTTGATCGACTTAACAAGTCAGCTCATTTCTTACCGATTCAGAAGTATGATGCGGTTAGCAAACTCGCTGACCTGTATCAGAAGGAGATCATGAGACTTCATGGTGCTCCATCCAGTATCATCTCGGACAGAAATCCTCGGTTTACTTCACGATTTTGGAGAAGTCTGCAGAAAGCTTAGGGCATCAGACTTAAGCTTAGCACGACTTTTCATCCTCAAATAGACGGGCAATCAGAGTGTACCATTCAGACACTAGAAAAAATGCTGCGAGCTTGTGCCTTAGAATGGACAGGAAGTTGGGACGACTATATCTGTTTGGTAGAATTTGCAGACAATAACAGTTGGGACGCCAGCATCAATTATGCACCATTTGAGATGTTGTATGGCCGGAAATGTCGCGCCCCAATCTGCTAGGATCAGGTTGGTGAGCGAACACTTAAAGGACCGGAGATGATAGAGATGACCAACGAGAGAGTCGCTGTAGCTAAGGCGAAACTGCAAGAAGCTCGTGCATGTCAAAAGAGTTATGCCGAAAAGCATCGTAGGGATTTTCATTTCAACGTGGGAGATCATGTCTTTCTCAGGGTATCACCGACGCGTGGAGTTAGGCGTTTTGTAATCAAAGAAAAACTCAGTCCTCGAGTCATCAGACCGTTGATATCCTCGAACGAGTCAGGGAAGTATCATATCATTTAGCGTTACCTCCGCAACTTTCTCACGTTCATAACGTCTTTCATGTGTCCTTACTCAGAGGGTACAATTATCATCCCCTTCACATGGTTCAGTATCCTTTCGAACATATTCGTGAGGATCTTACTTTCATTGAGGAACCCGAACGAGTTTTTGATCGTTAAGAGCGAGTCATGAGGAAGAAGACGATTCCATTCGTCAAAATCCTTTGGAGGGACCATTCCGAGCGGGAAGCCACTTAGGAGACGGAGGAGTCTATCTGGACTTCTTACCCTTATTTCAAGTTTTGATTCGGGTATTTTCCTCTTTCATCTTACGTTATCTATAATTCGGGGACGAATTATTCTTTTTAGGGGGGAAGAGTTGTAAAACCCGCATATAAATACCATGAACAATACACTACGTAAACCTACGAACCAATTGAAACTTTCCATTTATGTCATGTACACGTGTCACGAACATTAAATTCAGAAACTACGTACGTATTAATACACGATAATTATTAAGTGCGTAATGATACATGATAATTATTATGTATAATAATTACAATCACGAACATATGCTCACGAACAATTATAAACACGATAATTATTACGTATAATAATTATAACACGACTATTAGAACACGACATACACGGAGTATAATTAACATGAGTATTAAGACACGAACTAGAACGAATAATTAAAACGAATGTACACGAGTAATAGCTTAAACATAAAAAGGACAGGTTTGGCCTTGTGGGCCTTGGTGTCCGCGGCAATCAAAGAAAGGAGGGGGCCCAAGCCCATTTTTGTACTTAAATGGTAAAAGTAAAAACACAGGAAACCATTTACATAATTTTTTTTACAGAGGAAATAAAACCCTAGCCCCTTTGGTACCCATAGCCGCGACACACAACAAAGAGAAGAGGAGAGATCGTTTTGATTTTTGATCCTTGGTTTATTGATATTCGTGTTCGTGTTTGTGTTCTTTTCAATCACACATTGGGGTAAAACATCAAACCTTCATCCTTTTATTATTTATTTATTTATTTATGAACACATAATAGATCTTTAAAAACAATTGGTTAAACATGTTATAGATTAAATAAAACATGACAAAGGGTTCGTTGGTTTGGTTTTGGTGTGTTTCGGCAGCCAACCGAGAGCCAAAGGCTCTCGGTGTCCTTGTTTTTTCCATAGCCGAGTCCCCATGGGGCTCGGTGAGTTGGTGACTCAAGCAGTGGGAACCACCAACTATTGCTGGTGGCTAGGTTGTTCGAGAAGGGGGGAACGCAGCGAGGGCAGGAGGAGCACCATCGATTTAAGCCGGTGGGAACCATGTTCGAGCAGTGGCTAGCCGCGGCGCATCAGTAGCTAGGCTGCGTAGCCACCACAGCCGCGACTGTAAGTGGTGGTTGGTGTTCGGGTTTTGGTTTTTGTCTCGGGATTCGGACTCGGGATTGTTTTAAAGTTATTTTTTTTCAAGATTAATTATATTAATTAACATGCCTTAACAATTAATTTAATTAAACATGATTTAAGTTATATTATTCTTATAAATAATACATGTTTAGCCTAAGTATATTTTGTCATTTATTTTAGACAGTAGTTTTATTAATTAATTATTTAATACATGGACTTATAATTAATTAATAATGCATGACTTATGTTTATTAATTAAAATTAATAATACATGTTAACCTAAGTATTTTATTAGACTTAATTTAATTAAACCATGACTTAATTAAATTTTGTATAACCTATAGTTTATTAATTAACCATGATATATTATTAATTAATAAAACATGTACTATCATTATTAATTAATAATCAGTTATAACCTATAGTATTTAATTAATAAACTATGATATTAATTCCATGACTTATAACTTTTAACCAGTTAACACTAGCTTATATTTTAGCTTATTAATCCAGCTTATTTCTAGTTATGGAATCTTTCTATTTCAGGAAACTTACTATTTTTAGAAACTTTTTATTTTTAGAAACTGATCTATTTTTGGAAAATTTCTATTTTTGGAAACCAATCTATTTTTGGAAACTTTCTATTTTTAGAAACCTTCTATTTTTAGAAAGTTACATATTATTACACTACAAGTATAATAATACAAGAATACAAGATAACACATAATCAGACGACATGAAATACATGAATAATCTAGTACTACCTCCATCCCATATTAAATGTCCACATTTGACTTTTAAAGTATTTCTTTTTAAACTTTGACCGTAATAACTTTTATTGTGTTTTATAATATTTTATAAAATTTATACTAATGAAAAATACATTTAATACACAATCTATTCATATACTGTACATCAAGTATTATATAACACATACACAAATATTTAAAGTCAACGTTGATAAAAATAGACTCAAAAAAATCAAAGTGGATATTTAATATAGGACAGAGGGAGTATATCATTATAAATAGTAAAACAAGACAAGAAACATATAAATCAAGCTAAGAACATACAAGAACCAGTAACACACTTAGTAATCAGACAACTTATACATGTCCCTTATTTATGTAGCTTTAGTGAGGTCGGAGTAGGACTTTGCATCCTTTCATCTTTCCTTGTTCACTGGACATAAGGTACGGATATTCCAAATCCTTTAGTATGGACATTCTCTTTCCTTATTAGGATTCCCCATTTGAAGCCAACTGTTTTCCCAAGTATTGTTTTATATGTTTTGATCTGCTTATGTTAGTTTAAATGCCTAAGCCATATACATGCATGACCATGTCACCTAGTTATGGAGGTACCATAACCATAACACTGGAGGCACCGGTGTTATGACATCCCCACGGCGGAGTGATTGCTCGTGGCGTCCCTTTACAGTTTTGGCATTATATTTATATTATCATGTGGGGCGTATGGGTGCATCCTAGTTACATGTTTTACAGGATTTTCATGGTGAATGTAGTGTGTGCCTTGCATCCTTCACAAGGAGTTGATCCCTCCTACCCAGACTAATTAATTAGAGGCATCCCCTCTAATTGCATGATGAGGTCTACCCTCCAAGTATTTATACACGGTGGAACCTCATGACCTATATGGGTTATTGGCTAATTAATACAGTTTTCATATAAAAACATAAGTCTTTTCAAACTATAAAACCAATTTATGAACATGTTCCAGGTTATCTAGGACTTATACATTTCTGCTGCTATTAGTCTTTTATGCTTATGTCATTTCATGCTATGCTTGTATACCGTTAACTAGGCTTTATGCTCAGCCGTTTTCCTTTCATGTTCCCAAACGGTAGGTACCTAGGGACGCAACTAGGACTTAAGAGTATGTGCATACGGATGGAAGCTATCTAGCCTTCATTTCTTTATGCATTATCCATACATTACATTACTTCATTTCTTTTGGACATTGTTTAGTCCTTTTCCATTTCAGTACTTATATTCATGTGTGTGATCTTATGTTGGACTACCGATGTTTGATTTCGGTATTTCCTTTTATGGTAATTTAATGTTTTTGGATATTTACCTTGCAAGCTTTGATGACAAGCCATAATTATCCTGTGATATTCCATTTATCAAAATGGGGTGTTACAATATGTCATCAGCGAGATACATGAGGGATCTTGCGGCATGCACGCAGGACCCAAATCAGTGGTGACAAAAGCGCTCCGCAACGGATATTACTGGTCAACCATGCACTCAGACGCACAGAAACTTATTTCAAAGTGCAACGATTGCTAAGTGCACAGACCAGTTCCGCGAAAACCCCAACAAGAATTAACACCTATTATTTCTCCTTTTCCATTTTACAAGTGGGGGATCGATATCGCAGGACCTTCCCTGTGGCAGCCGGAGGGATTAAGTTCCTAATAGTCGCAATGGACTACTTCATGAGATGTATTGAGGACAAAGCGGTAACAACAATCACGAGCAACCAAGTTAAAAGGTTCGTTTGGGATAATATAGTGTGTCGCTTTGGGTTACCAGGGGAAATCGTCTCCGATAATGGAAATTAATTCGTGGAGAACCCATTTAAAGACTGGTGCGCGAAAAACAATATAAAGTAGCGATTCGCGTCAGTAGCCCATCCACAAATATAATGGACTAGTTGAAAGAGCAAATAGGAGCCTGGGGGATGACATAAAAGCGCGACTGGGGGAGGAGAACAAGAAATGGGTTGATGATTTATCAAACATGTTATGGGCACATCGCACCATGATAAAAACCGCAACCAGAGATACCCCCTTCGCCCTAGCGTACGGGACGGAGGCGATCATTCCAGCCGAAAGGATTGCCAACACTCCGCACAACGGAGGTCGACATGATTACGAACGACGATGAATTACGGTTGAACTTGGATATAATTGATGAAAGACGAGAGTTAGCAGGGATCAATGAAGCTAAAGCAAAATACAAAATGAAGGGCTACTACGACGCTAGGGTGCGAAAAACTTCATTCATACCAAGAGACTTTGTATACCGTGCGAACGCGGCTAGACGCGCTAAAAATACAGGGAAGCTTGGGCCCCAGTGGGAAGGACCCTACATGGTAATGAAATCTTTAGGAGATGGTGCGTATCGGCTGCGCGACATGGAAGGTCGCGACTTGCGAAGGACTTGGAATATCTGCCATCTAAAAAAGTGCTACCTTTAGCAGCGACGACTTTGAAAGGAGAATTACCAACTACGCCAAGCCACATTAAATACATGTATTATTATTTTTTATCATGTACTCAAAATCTTGCAAGTATTATTAAAAGGTCGTGGTCCCTAGCTAGTTCCACGACACATTCTCAAACATTTTTGCATATATTCTTTGTATATCATATCATGCCTACTGGCGTACGCCTACACAACGATTCCAAGAGAAATAAGAGGAATGGGTCTAACCTACTAATTAGACTCGTCGTGTAAAAGGAATGCAACCTCATCAGCCACGGATCACGTATCCTTCTTAGGCCCCTTGCTATTTATGACGTCGTAGCAAGTTTTTATAGCCAATATATTCAAGCTGGGCCTGAGAAAAGACACAACTGTGCACACCTAACAACGGGCCAGCCGCCCCTGGCTGTCCCTATGGTAGTAACGGTACACCGCATGTAATGAGCCTGCCTCACCTATAGGGACCACTTATGTAATTACACTAATTCATAATACAAACAAACATCGCTTTGCGAACTTAAACGTGGGAAAGATAGTTGATGAGACTGCTTTTATACATAGTCTCATCGTCCAAAATAGGCTTAAAATGGTTAAAATATTATAAAATGTGCCAAATATATGCTTGTGTTTGTTCAATGTGTATTTTAGGTACTGATATTAAGAAAATGGCAAAAGATCACAAGAAACAAGCAAAAACGAACACGGGAAACGAAGCCACACAATGAATCGGGCCCTAGAGTTGATTTTCCAAGAAAAACCCTTGAAGAAGTGAAGATTGTACAAGAAGGGTCCTTGATTATTGAAGAATTGACACTTTAAACCCTTGTATATTCATAATTACAACTTTGGTCCATAAGGTTTGTCAAATTTACAAAAAGGACCCTTAACTTTGAAGAATTGGCAAGAATGGTCCCTCATATTTGAAGACTTGTCACTTTTAGTCCTCCATGAAGACAAAAAACAAGTGAAGACCTTGAAGATTGAAGACATGTCAAGATTGGTCCTTCAAATATCATCAAATGGTAAGAAATACCCCTGAAAATACTTTGCAAAACTTTTGGGGCAAAAGTCTAAAAAAACCAAACTTCCATTACAAAGGAAATTTAGTTTTTACTTATTAAAACTGAAATGAAAGAGGGAAGAAAGAAGGGGGGGGGGTAGAAACTGCCAAAACACAATACTTATCTTAACTAGTGATAGCTTGCCACCTCGCCCCACTCACCACCACAGCCAATCACAACACCCCATTCATCCACATCACTTCCCACTTACACCCGTTTATAACGAACCCTTAATTAATTATTAATTTTGGGCGGTTAACACTTTTTTAAACCCAAAACTGGATTAAAACTTCAACTATTCATCAAAAGAACAAAATTAGGGGTTTGATAATTACTTGGAATTAAACCCTAAAACCTTCCAGAATTAGGATTAACCTATCACTAATCATAACCCAAACCTTAAACCCCATGCCACATCATCACAAGACTCACATGATACACCCCATGCACACGTTTTTAGGGAAGAAGACAAACTTGGCAGAGAAATCAACCATCCACAATGCAACTTACATTTCAAGCATTGTTGGGAGTCCTTGATCAAATTCCATCACTTTATACCTCCACAAACGTCCAAGAATCCTTCACATGTTCAAGGATTTCCAAACTTCAAAGGAGCAAATTTGGAAGACCACTACTTAGGGTTTTTATGTTTTCAGTTTATTAGGTCATTGTTCACCCTCTATATAAAGGGTTTAGTTCACAACATTTAGCTTTGTTCTTAGATTCCTTAGTCACAAATCTATAAATCCTATTTTCTTAGTGAATGAAAAAGTGTATGATCTTGTTGACGAATTCCAAGTCCCAATCTTATTCTATGCTTGTTATTGTTCAAAGTTTGTGTTTGTGAAGTCTCATATAATCTGTTTGTTATTGTTCAAAGGAGTTTATAAAGGTGTAGTGAGCTTGTGGTTTAGGGATATTCAAGGAGTGGGAACAAGCTTGAATTAATCAGCTTTATTTTTCTTTTTCTGTTTCATATAATCTGTTTGTTCTAATCTTGTTGTTCTTAGCAGCTTATTGGAAGCTTATGCCTTGTTAAGCTAGGCACATAAGCTCTAAAATTCGTGAGTGTGGATGTACATTCATGAGGTTTGAGCTCTCTTACCAAAAATCTGTTAAAAAAATGATTTTTAGTAAATTGGTGTACTGCTGTTGTATGAGTTGTTCTTGGTGCTTGAATCTTGTTGATTATGCATGAGAATGATGTTATGATGCTTGTTTAAGTTTGGTAAAACCTGTTACACACATTTGCTTTGTTAAATCTTGGATTAAAAAGTTTAAGGGGTGGTTGGGTTTACTAATTTAAGCTTTGTATGTGATTTTGTTTAGGAGTTAAGTGTTTGTTAGAGTTGGTATATGTTTACTAAGTGATTGTATGCTTGTATATGCAAGTTTTGTGCTTTGAACATCAAATCTAAATATTGTGCTATATCTTGCTTGTTTTAGACTGTTTTGACCTAAAATTTTTGAAACACCTAGAGTGTATGCATGTTTAGGGTTAACAAGTGTTTAAACAAAGTTTTTGTAACCTGTTTAAGAGATTTGAGGGTTTGAAATTGGGCTTGTGGTCAAGTACATCAACAAGGTCACTTGTGTTCATCATTTGTTCATCAGTTAACTCACATAGCTTGAATCTTGGTCTAATCTTTAAACCAGTGTTTGAAACAAGTTTATTTATGCTTATTTGAGTTTATTATAGCTTGTGTATGCATTTGGTTCAATTTGGTTGGCTTGTTCTTGCTTAATCTTCTTATTACTCCAAAACTGCTTATTTTCATGTTTGTGCAATGTCTGATGCTGTTTTGATTTAACTATATCAACTGGCTTGGAGAAATTATGTTTTCTTTGTTGATATTGACTCCTTATAACCCACTGGTTATAAGGGTGCCTGGCTTGTTCATAAATTCCAACAAAAGTCCACAAAAGTCCACAAAAGACAAAAAGTCAATTAAGTCAAGTAGTGGAAACTTTTCCCACTGTTGGACACCCAAAACTAGCCACTGCTAGTGTTATTTTTCAATCAGCTTATCAATAAGCTATAATAGTTTATTTAGAATTGCAACAACTTAGTTTTTGTAATCAATCTTTGTCACACCCCACCATGGCGGAATATGGGGCGCGACGTATGGATATCATCACAACAATAGCGTGTCTATAGAGATAACTAAATGAAATGGAAATATCATAAATGGTGACACAATGTCATGAAGATATCACAAATAATGCAGGCGTCTAGGTAAGTAGGTAACAGGTCTACCTCTTACCAAAGACATACAATTAAAAAATACAAACATATAGGTGTCTACAAAGTATCACTTATTCAAACATAAGTAAAGACTAAGAGGAAAGGGGGTTCCGCCAATGCTCCTAAGCCACCCAGCTAGCCACTCCTATTCTCACGCTTAACCACATTCTCACCTGAAAGAGGCACTAAAATGTTGATCCCAAACTTAGATTGATTAGCTTTGTGTATACGAGATTAGATCAAGTAGTACACGTAGAGAAACCTTTGTATATGCTTTATGAATCTAAGTGTTATGCGGAATCTAACACTTAAACAAGAACACACAATGATATAAACAAACTTTCACTTTGATTATCAATATCAAACTTGCTTACAATGTAAGATGTTTACGAATGAAAACTTATATAAAACTTATATCAAACATTAACCTAAAGGTCTTCTTTTATAGACATAAGAAGCCTTGTACAATAATCTACGTATCAGCTATTCTAGGTAAAGATAAATATAGAAAATACATTGTCGTTTCTATCCTTACTAGAAGTATTCTAGAATATAATAAACGTGTAGAATATATCTTCCATCAGTGCTTATCTTCAATGTGTCAACGCTTGACTTTAACTTGTCAACGCTTGAGCTGTCAGCGCTTGTTTTGTTCTTGTCAACGCTTGTTTTGTTCTTTTCAGCGCTCAAGTGATCTGGCCTTAATTTATTCCCAACATAAAACACGTCAACATAAAGTTGGTGAGAGTCATAGGTTTAGACTCCAACTCCAAATCAGTTATAAGCTGTGAATAACAACCATTAACAAAAGAACATATGGATAATGTGCTACAATTACGTTTTAACAACTAGCATTCAAGATTAACCAATCACCACAAATCTAAGGCTCCAAGCCTTACCAATAACCACAATTAAAATGCTCCAAGCCTTACCAATAACCATGGTCCCATAGGCGCCCATACACCTATGAACCAATCCCAAGGCCCCGCCTTGTCAACATCCCCTTGGTACCAAGTCAAACTGTTGTCCCTAATAATATGATGATAGATTAAAGAAATGAGATGGAAAAGATATGAATTTTAGAGAGAGAAAGTAGTGAGAGAAAGTAGAGAGAAGGAGATGATTAACTTGTGAAATTAGATTAAGAATTATGAGATCATCCACCCTCTTAACATGCTAGGAGGGTGCTTATATAGTCCACCCACATGCGGGCTCTCTAATGGACTATACTGTTTTGGACCGGGCTTGAATAAATGCTTAGTACCTTGAAAGAGGCATTTTAAGCTAACCATCAAGCCCATAATGTCACGACTATTTTAACTAACTATTACAACATTCTAATAAATATTACAATATAAACCTATGACCGAACATTCTTGTTTGACTCAATATTTTGAGGCTAACAATCTTCCCCAATGTGAGGTCATTCCTCTTCGACATTTGGAAATCAATGGAGATTATGAATTTCATCATAAATGAGTCTTGAACGTGTAATAGTAGGGTTGTTCCTTCATGTTGTGATCTTCGAGCCTTTGTTGTTGTCTTTCGACTTTATCTTTTATCTTGAGATCTTCAAATCATTCTTGACTTGTCTTTGCCATCTTGCGATCTTGTGTCTTTATCCACATGCTCATACATTGCATAATCTTGAAAGCTTGATAACAATCTCCTTTGAAGAGAGGTCATTCCTCTACATTAATTGATAAGGAAGATTTTGATCATCAGAGTTGCGGAAGTCTTTAGCTTTCTTGATTGTTGAATGTCTTTAGGTATGAGAATGTGGGTTTTCAATCTTCGACTTTGCTGAGTACACCGTAACGTCACCTTCTTGAGACAAAACATAGACACGGACTGAATGGCTTTGAAATTCGTCCAAAATCGGTAGCGTTTTACCTCCGGTCGGTGAAGACCGTTACACGATATTAAATATCGTACCTATGATTAGGTAGATTCAATTAAGAATCTCCTTGACAGGGTTTCGCGGCTGTACTAGCCGTTCTCTTTATTCGATCGTCTCAAAGTAAGACTGCGAACATCAAGAGTGAATCAATTAGATAAATATCCGCTTGATTAAAGTCGTCAATTCAAATTCCTGGAACAAGTTTGATTCATTAAGAATCTTACCATTGTTGCTTTCCAATTGACACAAGCTTGATTCATAAGAATCTCGCAAGTTATCTACCATAGCGCTGTTTGATGTTGACGCTAGAAGGATTTCCATTCTTCACTGTGAGTATTAATAAATATCACTCTGAATGTTCTGTCAAGACCATACAGATATTCCGTAGAAACCTGAAACGAGTTTGAATCGATAAAGAAACAAACCACCGTTGCTTTTCAGTTTTACATATGTTTAATTCATAAAGAATCTTACACATGACCTACCACAGTGCTGTTTGATGTTAACACTGGAAGGATTTCCACTCATCATTATGAATACTAAGTAGTATCACTCTGAGTGTTCAAGCAATATCGCAAGGATATAGCGTAGGACTCTCTTTATCTTCATCCATGTGTCCTAACGAGATTTGATTGATCTCTTGGCTCTAGACTCGATTTGTGCACTTTTAGTGGTCGGAGGCTGGAGCAGATGCCACCTATTCAATATCAACTATCTCAAAGTGAGAAAGTCAATAGAAGTCATGTTGTTCTCCGTGACAATAAAACAAACTTCTTTTGAGAGAAGCCTGAGTAGCTAGGAAAGGGTTGTACATAAATCACTGGGTCCATGATGAGTTGTCTTCATGATGTGTTGACCCGGTTTCTGCCTAAGTTATATGGAGGGCTTCTTTGTTTACACCCTTTATCCTTACATTTCTTTTTCATTCTTCAACCCCTTCTATGCTTACCAAGACATCATTACTAGCACCTTGTTGTGATTGTTCCAATGCTAACATCAGTACTTAGTCTGCATTCAGCTACGTTCACATTCTACTCCATCTTTTCTAAGGACTTCTAATAATCTATTGGATTGTCCCTGGAAGATCCCTCCGGTTCTGGTTGGATCATAGGACTTAAACCTAACCACCCTTTTGACACCAATAACGTCGTGGATTAAAGATGTCGTGGGTATTTGATCGTAACCATGAGTGCTTGACTCTTTAGATCACATTTTAATCACACTTTCTCCCCTATCTCTAATATATAAAATCTTTTGATATTAGAGATACCAAATTTGATTAAAATATATTTTGAAAAAATAGTCTTGAAAATCTAATAACTTAATTTTACTAAGTTGAAATCGTCTCGACTCTATTCGAATTGACAATAGTTTAACGTGCGACTCAGTCGTCTTTTGGTGAAAAGAAATATTTTTGGTCGTTGTTTAAAATGAAATTGCAAAACTCTAATGTAAATGATAAAGTAAATAAAGCTAAAACTGATTAAAAAGTAAATGGTGAAAAATAAAGACTTTTAAAAGTAATTTAATTAAATGACGTAAAATTAAAGCTTGACGAAAAGTAAATTTGACGATTAAATTAAAATGAAAACTTTAAATAAATCTAAGATAAAAAACAATTAAAAATGATGCTTAAGAAAAATGGCGGGAAAATCAAACACTTTAAAAATAAAAACAATAAACAAGAATCAAAACATAAGTTGGAAAACACAAATACCTTACCTAGTTCGGAATCCACTTTTCTGACGTAATTCGGAATCAACATGCAAGACCTAATTCGGAATGAACATCACAAACATAGTTCGGAATATATAACTTCTGACGTAGTTCGGAATACCTGGTCTCAGACCTCATTCGGAAAAACCATCCAGAACCTAATTCAGAATGTACATACAGGACACAGTTCGGAATCCTTGATACAAGAAGTAATTCGGGAAAACAAACTTGCAATTATTTCGGAATATAGGAAGCATGAATTTATTCCGGAATGAAGGGAAATGGACACAGTTCGGGTTAAAGAAATTTCCAACCTAACTCGGAATATTAGGGTTTATGAATAACCCAAATTAGATTAAAATTAGGCAGAAACTTAAAATAAGCTAAAACTAAAATAAGCACTTATCTAAAAACTTAACCAAATCAATTTTAAGAAAAAGCAAATAAGCCAAAATTTAAAAACTTTTAAAAACTTTTAAAAACACTAAATAATAAAAATATTTAAAATCAACTTTTTATAAAATAACTTTTAAAAACACTTAATTAAATTTAAGAAAAACACAATAAGCTATAAAATTAATAATCTAACACAATCAAAAACATAAAAGTATAACAAACAATCAAATAAGCATAACAATAAGCACATAAACATAAAGATTAACCAAAACAAGAAAGGCAGAATGAGAGATTAATATAAAAACTTGATTAAAAATAAGATTCAACAACAATTAAAAGTAAAAATTAAAGGACTTACAAATTTAAGGTGCAAGACAAGGAATTTAAATTGACAAGTAAATAAATGACATGAAAATTAAATGTGGAAGAACTATGTGTCAAATAGCCGACACCTCCTAATGTGACATTAGGAGGGTATTTATAGGGAGATTAGCAAGTGTTGATCTTTTCTTCCTTTTCTCGTCTTTTCGTCTTCTAAATTTTCGACTTTTTCGACTTTGTCTAGGGATTATTTGAACTCGTCTTATAATTTATTCATTTATTAGACTTTGAGTTCTTCGACTTCATTAAACTTCCGTCTTTTGACTTTCTCTTCGTTAAAATCTTTAGAATAGGCCTTGGACTTCCGTTCTTTTTGCACTCTTGATCTTTTGACTTCGTCTTTTGTCTTTTTCTTCGATAAAAGCCCGTGAAAGACCGTGTTTTCTTCCCTTTTCACATTTTGATCCTAAATCACAACAAAAACATAAACCACGCATAATTCCGACATTTACGACATAAAATACACGTTTTGGCTTGGTTATTATTATAATTAAGTGGTAAAAGGATAAGTGTTTTCACACTTATTAAATCCCCTACACTTGACCATTGCAATGTCCTCATGCAATGCATTAATTACAAAGCAAGTTTTACATTTTCCATCATAATCAATCCACCTTGGCCTTTATTAAACACAAGACATAAAAGAGATAGAAAATTATAAAATATTCAAAAGAAGAAAACAAGTAAAAAAATCAAAAACTTACCTTAGGGTTTTGGAATGTCATGAATTATTATCACCCACAAGTTTCACGTTCCCCATACCAAGCTTAAAAACGAGATCATTGTTATTATAAGTTGGCAAACTAACACGAATTCATGTGGCCCAATTATTCACTTAGACTCCCTTATTCCTAGGTGTATCTCTTATATTTTATGATTGTCTTGAATGATCATGAGGATGCATTGTTTGACTTATTTCGATAGTTTATTTAGGCCGAAAATAAAGTAGGACGATTTAATCAATAGTTAGCTAAAGGACAAAATCTTTTAAAACTGCTTCTCGGGACCTCATAAAGTTCATATCTTGGCATAACTCACATCACGATTTGAGACCTTTCTCAGATCGATATTTGGTATTGACTTCATACTTCAAATATTGAGAGATGTTCATGAAATAATGGTCTTCTCTTCATAATAGGAATTTCTTCACTTGAAATTTTTGAGAGATTCTTCATATTTGGACCACGACTTCTTCATTTTTCTCCAATCTTTATTTGGGATTTTGATATACAACGATCCGCCTCCTTTTAGGAGTTGGATCTATTTATCCTCATACCTTGTTAGGGCCTTTTTGGATAGACTTCTCCATGATCTTTAGGGGAGTATTTGCTTTTCGTCGTGTGTCTCGATCCTTCATATTGATTTTTGATAAATGATTCTTCACATCACTTGGGATCTTTAGCAACAAAATGTAGCCCTCATGCCTTGTTAGGACCTTTTCGGACTCGCCAATCTTCGCATCCCGCTTCAATAAGTTATGCCTTGGCTATGAACTCTAATTAATACCGAGCAACTTTTAAACGATCTTGTGCTAGAAGCTAAGTAACTTTTCAAATCGTACAACCTTACTTATTGCATTTAAATTTATTAACAGGCGATGGGAGAAAAATATTATAATCAACTCACATAAATTCATGAAAGAATACCAAACTTATAATTGACTCTATCATCTCTCGTTCTTTACAATTTAAAATCTCAAGGAATGAGACTCGTGGATGCTTAGCCAATTAAATCAAAGTTTTGGGTTTTCAAGTCATCTATAGGATCTTGCAAATTCTTAGACTCTTTCAAGTTTAGAATTCGCATTTTAAAGTTCCCTTGATAAAACTTTCTAAGATCAATTATAGGAACTTGCGAAAAGTTCTTGTTCTTAACCCGTAAGAGTTAAGACTTTCGCATTTTAAAGTCCCCTATATAAAAGCCTAGCAAAACTTGACTTAAACACGTTAAGGATACTAGCTAGAGTAAACTTGGATAAGTAAACTCGGGCTGAGTCAAAAGATTCACAACGTTTGAAAATTAAAAACACTTTATTAAAAATTGATACTAGCAAAGAAAGAAAATAACTATACAAAGGTAAATACTACTAGGCCAAAACAGATCAAAAATTTTGAAAAATGTCGAAAAATCAATTTTCCGGTTAAAATGAGGACAAATACAAGGAAAAGCCCACTTAAGTCTGATAGAAGTCCCCCGTACACTTAATATAAACATTGTCCTCTATGTTTAAGCATGTGGAAGTAAAATCCCCTACACTTAGGACATTTTACACTTTGTTTAAATCTTGCTAAGGAAGAGACAACTAAAGTGATTCCTATTTCAATCATAAATGATAAAATAATGAATCAAAAGAGTTTAGGATTGAACCGGGAAGACGGGTACACGGAATCACGGGTTGTCAAAAGGCATCAAGAATGGATCTTTGATAGCTCGAATCCCTGCACATGATTAGAAAGAAAACAACAAACACATACTAGGGTCTCCCCCTACACTTATTATAAAAACGGAATAAAAGGATAGGTACTGCGGGTTGCCTCCCGAGAAGAGCTTGTTTTTGTTAACTGAGTCGTGAGCCTGACTCGACCTTGATTAGCATGGGAAGAAACTTGAAGAACATCCACTGGGATCAAATACATGTTTTTCATCCATCAAGTAGCACAAGCTTAAGGCGAACAAGGCAAGCCAAAGAAGAGTAGGCAAGGTTCCCTTTAGCAGTTGTTGAGCATGGTGGTAGAAAGTAGGATGAAGTGCAACCATATCTCCACAAGTTCCAAAAATCTTTCCTTTTATTTCATCAGATGGATACTGAGATGGCTTAAAAATTGCAATACTGGGATCGAACACCTTTTCCTTTAGGGGAAAATAACACTCAGGCTCAGGAGAATTTGAAGAAGATCCGCTCATAAAGCGCACAATCTCATCCTCAGAAGGTGGATAGAGAGGTGTCAAAACATAAGTACTACGGATGGTGGTGTCTTCTGGTTTCTTCTCCTTTGAAACGGGTTTCTTCATATCCGAAGGAGGATAAAGACCATAATCAAAGTCCAAAGGAGGAGAATCATTCTCATTGGGGAAGTAAGTATTGAGAAAAGTAGCAAAGTCTTCCTCAAATGAGTAGTCATCCAAAGTAGGATCAAGAATTGTTGGTGGAGGATCTTCATCAAAAGTAGGAACAAGGTCATCATGTGAAGAATCACTCGAAAGAGTATCAACATCATCAAAATCAACATATGTTGGCATGTCTTTATACTCTGAAGTAAAATCATCATAATCATCCCCATCGGAACTAGAATCATCATCATAGTCATCATAGATTGGTGGAGACTCATATATTGGTGGATGATCCAAATTGGAGAGACAATCATCCACATCATTTTGGAAAAATGGATTATCATAGCAAGAATCAAAAAGAGGCTTGTTGTAGACGACAAATTATCAAGCTTTTTACTTTCCAAAGGAGTTGTATCAAGCTCGTCTTGAAGCACATTAATCATATTCGCCGATTCTCTTCCATTGGATTTGTTTGTGATCTTCCCCATTTTAAACACCTGCAAAAGAAAAAGAAAAAGATACCAAAGAAATAGAGAATATATATGTACTTGTAAAAATAAAATCTTTTTGGTATAAAAATTTGAAAAGAAATACTTTTTATAAGTTTTTTAATGTTTTTGGATTTTTGAAAATATTTAATTTTTATGGATTTTTGAAAGTTTTTAAGTTTTACGGGTTTTTGAAAATTTTTGACACGAAAAATAACGTTCATGAATGAACGGATCCCAAAATCCAAAGCGTCTCTCACAGAAAACCGTTAATCTTCACGAAATGAGCCGGCAACGGCGCCATTTTAATAACTGAATTTTACTAAGTTGAAATCGTCTCGACTCTATTCGAATTGACAATATTTTAACGTGCGACTCAGTCGTCTTTTGGTGAAAAGAAATATTTTTGGTCGTTGTTTAAAATGAAATTGCAAAACTTTAATGTAAATGATAAAGTAA
Organism: Glebionis coronaria; assembly: GCA_025667525.1. Taxonomy (NCBI): domain Eukaryota; kingdom Viridiplantae; phylum Streptophyta; class Magnoliopsida; order Asterales; family Asteraceae; genus Glebionis; species Glebionis coronaria. Next base: position 364,585,822 of record CM046882.1, on the reverse strand, counting down.
ATAAAGCTAAAACTGATTAAAAAGTAAATGGTGAAAAATAAAGACTTTTAAAAGTAATTTAATTATATGACGTAAATTTAAAGCTTGACGAAAAGTAAATTTGACAATTAAATAAAATGAAAACTTTAAATAAATCTAAGATAAAAAACAATTAAAAATGACGCTTAAGAAAAATGGCGGGAAAATTAAACAGTTTAAAAATAAAAACAATAAACAAGAATCAAAACATAAGTTGGAAAACACAAACACATTACCTAGTTCAGAATCCACTTTTCTGACGTAATTCGGAATCAACATGCAAGACCTAATTCGGAATGAATATCACAAACAAAGTTCAGAATATATAAGTTCTGACGTAGTTCGGAATACCTGATCTCAGACCTAATTCAGAAAACCCATCCAGAACCTAATTCGGAATGTACATACAGGACACAGTTCGGAATCCTTGATACAAGAAGTAATTCGGGAGAACAAACTTGCAATTAGTTCGGAATATAGGAAGCATGCATTTAATTCGGAATGAAGGGAAATGGACACAGTTCGGGTTAAAGCAATTTCCAACCTAACTCGGAATATTAGGGTTTATGAATAACCCGAATTAGCTTAAAATTAGGCAGAAACTTAAAATAAGCTAAAACTAAAATAAGCACTTATCTAAAAACTTAACCAAATCAATTTTAAGAAAAAGCAAATAAGCCAAAATTTAAAAACTTTTAAAAACACTAAATAATAAAAATATTTAAAATCAACTTTTTATAAAATAACTTTTAAAAACACTTAATTAAATTTAAGAAAAACACAATAAGCTATAAAATTAATAATCTAACACAATCAAAAACATAAAAGCATAACAAACAATCAAATAAGCATAACAAATAAGCACATAAACATAAAGATTAAGCAAAACAAGAAAGGTAGAATGAGAGATTAATATAAAAACTTGATTAAAAATAAGATTCAACAACAATTAAAAGTTAAAATTAAAGGACTTACAAATTTAAGGTGCAAGACAAGGAATTCAAATTGACAAGTAAATAAATGACAAGAAAATTAAGTGTTGATCTTTTCTTCCTTTTCTCGTCTTTTCGTCTTCTAAATTCTTCGACTTTTTCGACTTTGTCTCGGGATTATTTGAACTCGTCTTATAATTTCTTCATTTATTAGACTTTGAGTTCTTCGACTTCATTAAACTTCCGTCTTTTGACTTTTCCTTCGATAAATCTTCAGAATAGGCCTTGGACTTCCGTTCTTTTTGCACTCTTGAGCTTGTGACTTCGTCTTTTGTCTTTTTCTTTGATAAAAGCCCGTGAAAGACCGTGTTTTCTTTCCTTTTCACATTTTGATCCTAAATCACAACAAAAACACAAACCACGCATAATTCCGACATTTACGATATAAAATACACGTTTTGTCTTGGTTATTATTATAATTAAGTGGTAAAAGGATAAGTGTTTTCACACTTATTAAAATCTCTGGGAGAAAGATGTGGCAATCTTTGCATGAAGTTGAAATACTCTCCCTAAAAAAATGATCCAATGGAATTGTCATTATGAGGATATGATCCACATTAAAATTTTGAGGAAAGGAGTTGTTGAACACACAATTTTTGAAAGATTTTAAATATCAATGAGAAATTCTTGAAAAAATTGTGTTCAACGCTTTTTGAAAAATCAATTCTTTTTGGCGAAAAGGTTTTTATAAAGCATAAACTTGAGTTCATAGACTTTGAATGTCTTGATTAATCCACTCAAGTGTAAGAAGATTTCTCTTTTTTTGTTGAGGGTAAGGGCACTAAAACGTACACTCCCCCGTGAATATAAATCCGGGTTGCAATATGAATGTGATTACAAGCCATTGTGTTGAGCTCAAAACGTTGAATGTTTTGTGACAGGCTCAACCCGTTGTTGGAAATATTGTCCAAAAGAAACAATTTCCTTTATAAAAGATAGATATGACATGTTTTGAAAAATATTTACAACTTTCTTTCGAGCTTTATGTACACACCCGTGTCGTTATTGAGCGACATTTCTAGGTACGTCCATATTATCGATACTGAAAGACATGTCGAGAAGAATATTTTTGGTTTTTCAAAGATTTTTTAATTTTGTATTGTGCTTTTTCATTAATATTTACATGTATATGTTTGATAGATGAATCAAGGAGGCTTCTTTGCCAGAATCTCCAGTTCTGCTGGAGTCAAACATCTCATACTAATTTGCCTAACTAGATACGCAAACCTCTCTTTCGAAAGAGCTTTTGTAAACAAGTAAGCTAATTGGTAATTAGTTCCAACAAAGCATAGTTCAACAATACCCCTTTCAACTTGTTCCTTAATGAAGTGATATCTGACATCAATGTGCTTCGTGCGGGAATGCTGTACCGGATTGCAGGAGATGGCTATGACAGACTTTGAGTCACAGTACATAGGTAATTTATCAAAGTGGAAGCCATAATCCGTGAGTTATGTTCTCATCCAAAGAACTTGAGCACAACACGCAGATAGAGACACATACTCCAATTCAGATGATGACAGTGACGTACAATCCTGCTTCTTGGAAGACCATCCCACAAGCTTATCTTGACCTAGAAATTATGCACCACCAGAAGTACTTTTACGTGTATCAAGACACCCTGCATGATCAGAATCTGAATAGGCCGTTAGAAAGAAACCAGTTTCCCTCGGATACCAGAGTCCCAAATGAATGGTATTCTTTAGGTACCGAAAGATCCGTTTAACCTCCTTAAGGTGCTTTTCAGTGGGTCCTGCTTGATATCGTGCACAATAACACGTAGCATGTGATATATCTGGTCGACTTGCTGTTAAGTACATGAGGGATCCGATCATGGAACGATATTTCGTTTGATTTATGGCATCTCCCTCCAAATAATCATCTAGGGATTTGGTTGATAATGATGTCCCAACGGGGTCACATGAGGTCATACCATGATTTTTGATTATCTCTTGACAATACTTAGCTTGGTTGATAAAGATACCACTTGGGGATTCGTGAACTTGAATTCCTAGAAAGAATTTTAGTTCGCCCATCATTGACATTTCAAATTTGCTGTGCATGACTTTTTAAAACCATTTTGAAAGTTTTGGGTTTGTAGACCCGAAAATAATGTCATCAACATAAATCTGCACAAGCAAAATGTCATCCCTATATTTATAAGTGAACAGAGTTAGATCAATGGAACCTTTTGAGAAACCTTTGGATACCAGAAATTTTGAGAGCTCGTCGTACCACGACCTTGGAGCTTGCTTGAGTCCATAAAGTGCTTTGTGGAGACGATACACCTTGTCAGGATAATGAGGATTGACGAATCCTTCCGGCTGTGTAACATATACTTATTCCTTCAAAGGACCGTTAAGAAATGCCGTCTTTACGTCCATTTGATAAACAATGAATCCCTTATGTGCAACATAAGCAAGGAAAATCTTGACCGCTTCCAAACGAGCTACTGGTGCAAATGATTCTTCAAAATCAATACCCTCTTTCTGGCCATACCCTTTAGCCACTAGCCTAGATTTATTCTTGATGACCGTGTTGTCTTCATCCAACTTGTTTTTCCAGATCCATCGAAGATTTAATGGTATTACATCGTATGGTCTGTCAACAAGTTTCCAGACTTTAAGTCTTTCAAATTGTTGAAGTTCATCCGTCATCGATTCAATCCAAGCATGATCAGCCATGGCTTCTTTGATATATGTTGGTTCAGTTGTACTCACGGCGAGTGCGAACATATAAACATCGACATCGGTTTCAAGCTGTCGTCTTTTACGAACGGGCTGTGAAGGGTTTCCAATTACTTGAACCAAAGGATGATCTCGGGTCCAATGATGTGTTGAAGGATGTCGTTGGTAGAACGTGTGCATATTAGACGGATCAACATGGCGAGTAGAAGACTCTCCAGTTTCGTGTACCGGTGTACCGAATGGGTTGATAAATTCGTCTTCGTCAGATATGCATTGTCTGCTTGATGTGTGTTCTCTGGAGCAATGACATTAGTTGTTGATGTTGTAGGAGCGATTGTTGAAGTGATATTCTGAGGAGGTAAATCTACAGCAACCCGTGTTGAAGTAGATGAAGTTGTATCCTTTTGTTGACGATGATCGGTATCATCATTCTTATCATGAGTGACAGCGGAAGACTTCGATACAACATGTTTCTCCCCCGTGAAATTTTCATCATACATTGGTCCATATAACATTTCCAACTCTTCAATTGTCATGTTGACTGTCATATATGCTCTTGGAACATTTCCTTGAACCAGCGTTGAACTTGACGGTTCATTGCTGTGGTCTTGAGTTCCAAGTTCCGTGCGGTTGTGAACGGAAGTCGTTTGTCGTTGTGGTTCGGAACTTAAACTGTTTTGTTCAAGTGCCATTTCTTGTAATTCATCAAATCGGATGTGAATAATCTCGACTATCAATTTTGTTCTCTTGTTGTATACTCTATATCCCTTAGACTGAGTTGCATATCCCACAAGAATACATGCATCACCTTTCTCTTTCATCTTATCCAAATTTTCACCATCTCGTATTATGTAACAAGTTCATCCAAAAACATGAAGGTGTTTGAGTGAAGGTTTTCGATCATGAATTATGTGATATGGTGTCTTTTCGTGTCTTGGGATAATTAAGGAGCGGTTTTGTGTGTAGCATGCGGTTGACACGGCTTCGGCCCAAAAGTATAGTGGAAGTTTTGAAGCGGATAATAATGTTCGAGCAGCCTCAACTAAAGTACGGTTTCGTCTTTCAACAACGCTGTTTTGTTCGGGTGTTAGAGCAATAGATGTTTCATGTTCAATTCCTTCGGCTTCAAAATAGTTTCTCAGATTTGAATTCAAAAATTCTGTACCTCTGTCAGTACGAACCACTTTAACTTGAGCTTGAAGACCACGTTGTATCAGTTTAAGGAAGCTGATGAGAACTTCGGGTGTTTCATCCTTGGACCTCAAGAAGTGAGTCCATGTGTAACTTGAGTAATCATTGACAATTACCAGAATATATTTCTTTCCAATTGATACTATGAACACGCATGGGACCACACAGATCCATATGGAGAAGATCTAACCGTCCTTTAGAGCTTGGTGTGGTCTTTGTTTTGAAGCTACTTCGTTTAGCTTTACAAAGCTCACAAGAAGAACAAAGATGATCTTTGATGAATTTCAAACTTGGAAGGCCTCTCACAATATCTTTCTTGGAAAGCAAGTTGATGGTATCAAAATTAAGATGAGATAAACGTTGATGCCATAACCATGCCTGAGTCATTGAAGCTTTAGCCATGAAGCAAATTGGAGTTGATGAAGTTGTATCTTGAAGTGAAATAGTGTAGAGATCAGTACCCTGTGTACCGGTAAGTAAATCATTCCCATCATAATCACGAACAAAACACGTCTTCTTCCTGAAAGCAACCTCCAAATCCGCATCACAAAATTGACAAACCGAGAAAAGATTGTGATTGAGCCCTTCGACGTAGTATACCCTTTTATCGTTATATTTCCCTCAACCAAATCTCCATATACTAGGATCGGTGCAAATTGATCATTTCCAAATCGGACCGTACCCAAGAACTTCTCCACAAAGTTAATTAGAAGCTTGAGATTCCCCATCATGTGCTTCGTGCATCTGGAGTCCAGTATGAATAGAATTATTTGTATCACCTGCAGAAGAGTTAAAACACGATGGAGCATTTGCTAAATTAGATACCACAGTAGTTTTGATTGTAGAATCATTAGTGTCCTTAGCAATATTTAAAGGTATACTAACACTCGTTGTCACATTTTCTGTCCTAACATTAGGCATCCATTTATATCCTAGAGGACATTGATTAGCAAACCACCATTTCCAAGACTTGCTAGCAGACTCATATAATTCCTTAATTCTGCTTCTAGGGTTCTTAGTGGTGGAGTATGATGCATTACTTTTCTTAGTGGGGGTTGCACCAGAATGGTTCACTTTGTGTTTAGGTTTACTAGCACTAATAGGCATCGCAACTTGCTTCTTAGTTCTAGTTTCTACGCCTTTGACATTATTCATAGCACACATAGAATGATTAGCATTAGCACACTTTCCACATTTGACACAAACAAATTTCACATTCACAACATTCAAATCATTCAAATCATTCAAATCATTCAAATCATTCAAATCATTCAAATCGTCATTACATGCGATTACAGACTTTTTATTCTTAGGAACATTCAAATTCCTAGGGTGTTCTTGTACTTCCTTCATCTTCCCTTGACTCTTGTGTTTCCAGACCTTATCATTCACTTGAGTGCTCTTAAGCTGAGGCAGGCTAACACTAGCAGTGGAAACTACTCCTGTAGTAGAAGACACACGAATATTAGTGTTTCTAGAAGTCTGAGGTGAGTGACTAAATTTGTTTGTGGGTTCAGTGGTCATTCTATACATCCCTGGTTTAATCACATTATTGTGCTTAACGCTTGGTGCTATAGCATTCCTTATGGGTTGAGTATGTGGTAACCTTTCCTTTCCATCCATCTTGGGGGAAAACACAGGTTTTGCAAACGAAGAATTTGAGAAAGCAGATGGTTTTCCCAAGATAGAGGATCTATTCACTCTAGAGGCGTTGGGTTGTCTAACAACATGTTGCTTAACGCTAGGTTCCATAACTTTCCCACCCATCTTAGCAACGAGTTTCTTCAACTCTGCTATTGCTATGTCTTTTTCTTGTAACTGAGCTTTCAAATCTGAAATATCAAGACTTTTTCCGTTTAATAATCGACATGACTCAGATAATTTTACTTCTAAAGGTGTATCATCTGAAAAGTTACCAACTTTCTTTTGCAAAGCAAGTTCAAGTGTGTGACAATGTTTTTCAAGATAATCATATCTATGTTGAAGTAACGGAAACTCTTTTTGGTCAACTTTATTCGAAAGCTCAGTTTCAAGACGTTCACATTCTTTAAATTGATCAAGATATTTGCATGCAACATCAGAATATTCATCAATATCAGCACAAGATGTAACATAAGCACACATAATATCTTTTGAGAGACATTCATGTAAGAGTAGATCATATGCTGTAGAAAACTTGTCTCTTTTAGGTTGATGGTCATTCACTTCTTGTTCAAGAGATTCCACATATTTCAAATCATCAAACATTTCTTGCTTAATTAGTGTTTCAAATTCCAAAATATGTTTTTGCGTTCTTTCCGCAAGCGGAATCAAAATACTTTTCACAAGCACAGTTATATCGTGAGGAATTTCTTTGTCTCCTTTCGAAAGTTCACATTTTTTCTAGTCATCATTAACAACCTTTTTGAAAGTTTCAATGTTACTCTTTTAGAATACTTAGTGCTTGCTTACTCTTGCTTACAGAAGCTTTATATGGCAAATAGTCAATAAATTTTGAAACATTAGTTTTCTTATTGGCAAAAGCTTTGTCTCCATTTAATTCTTATTTGTTCACATTCGAAAAATAGTTGCTCACGAGTTTTTTGTGTTTGCGGTTTGAAAAGACCATAAAGACTGTTTTCATAAGCATAATTATATGGTTTAACAAATTCTTTATTAACTTTTGGTCTACTCTCTTCTTCCACATCGTTTGTCTCTTCACTATCTGGCCTAACAACGAGACAATCAAGATCGGTCCATTAGGACTCATTAAGATATAAGTGCTGATTCACAGATTGAGCATGCTCAAGATACTTAGGATTGCAAAACTAGGTCTATCCTTGAAAAACGAACGAGGTGCCAACATTCTCATGGTTTGAATTGATTGATTAGATTTATAAACAATTTTCTTGTAGAAATCAAGTTGAGTTTCAAGTTCCACCATTTTGTCGATGTCATTCGCTTGTTTAGTTTTGAAATCCTTTTCCGTCTTTTCAACCACAACTTTCTTTTCATTAACAAGTTTAGTTTTATCCTCTTGAAGAAAACCATTTACTTGAGTTAGCTCATTGACTTTAGTGGTGACGTTCAGTACTCAAAGAGGTGTTATAATTACGTTTTTCTTGTTCAAGAAGCTTAAGAGTTTCGCTATATTTCTCTTGAAAATCGTCCTTTTTAACATTAATTAAACACCCTTTGTATCCCTCAACCTCATTGGTCTTTTGAAGAAGCTGAGCTCTATAGCTATCAATGGTCTCACTAGATTTAATAAGAGCAGCTTTGCATTCTTCAAAATTTTGAGTGAGCGTAGCGTTTGCCTTCTTTAATTGCTTTTGACATCTTTTTGAAAAGAAACAATTAAGTTAGCAAGCGCAATACGCTCCTCGTCATCATCATACTCATTTGCATGTTGATCATCCTCAGACTCATGATTGCACATGTCTGATGAATTGGGTGTGGTATTGCTATCAACCGTTTCCATCATACATGTGTCATTAATGGCTTTGGGTAGCTCAGAATGCTCATGAATATTACCAGACACATTATATTTCTCTTCAGTGTGTACCTTATCGATTGGCTCAATATCAAAGATAGGAACATTGTCATCTTTAGTGACATTGAGAACTTCTTCAACGTTGTCCATGTACGAGTAATGTGCTTCAAGTTCTTGATCAGAGGCTTCATCATCAGTGTCATCAAGCATTGCTCCTTCCTCAGCCGACAGTTTAACCCCAACTTCCATCTTCTTGCCAAGCAGCATCTTTTCCTTATGATAGCCAGAGTCTCTAACCTGTTTCAGCTTCCTACATTCCTTTGCCATATTCCCATAGCCTTGACAATTAAAGAACTGAATCCCACTTTGCTGAACCACTGGAGTACCAACAGTTTCCATATTCCCAGCAGCAGTAGCAATCCTCTGAGCATCATACTTAGAAGTTTGTCGATCATACCGTGCAGAACCCTCAACATGTGTTGTATTACGTCGATCATACCTAGGAGGACTTTCATCACATTGACGTGTGTCATACCTTCGAGGACTCTTAACATATTGGTTCCTTGTATTTGATGATGTTCGAAGATTGTTGTTGGTGGGTTTGAATATATTCTTGTAGGTCTTCATAATGAAAGCAAATTGTTGCTTCATATCCCTATCCTTCTGAGCTAGTTCTTCATCACTGTCCTCTTCAGATGATGGCTCAGGTGATGGTGACGGTGTTCTTTGTCACGTGATCGTGTGGGAGCAGAATACCTAGATGAATTGGAGTATCTTGGTGAAGAGGATGTAGTGGAGTACCTTGGTGAGGATGATGTAGTGGAGTATGACTTTAGAGCACGAGAGCGATGATCTTGAGTGTGTTGAGTGGTAGACACCAAAGCAAGTGGATTAGCAGTCTTTGTTATCCTTTCAGCTTGAAGTTCATTTGACTTATTCTGAAATTGTTTCAAGATGTCAAAAAGCGTGTGATAGTTGACCTCGTCTAACCTACTTTGTTGTTTAACCAAAGTTACAAATCGTGTCCACTCAAGTTGAAGTTGCTGTAGAAATTGCACATTGACTTGCATGGTGGAGACTTGAAAATTGTTTCTTGTCATGTCATTCATCATCTTGTAGAACCTTGAGTAATATGAATCGATTGATTCCCCATCCAAGGAAGTAAACTTACCAAAGTTCCAAAACAAGTTAGTTTTGACATCTTGCTTGTTAAGTGATTCACTTTGTTGCAAGCGTTCAATGGCAAACCACATCTCTTTAGCAGTAGAGCATGCATCAACCGTTGAGTAAATATCATCCCCAGTCCCACTTAGAATCAAATAGATTGCTTCTTTCTCTGCATCGATCCAAGAACGTTTCTCTTTCGAAGTGTTCTCATATGTTTCCTCAATTTTTTGCTCATCGGAACCAGTCGTCGAGTCGGTTGCTGGAATTGCAGGAATGGTGATTGTAGTGGGAGTATAAGGTCCTTCTTTGATGCAACGTCGAAGAACATCACCATTGGGTTTGGTGTCAAGATATCGAAGGAATCGTGATTGCCATTGTGCATATCGACCAGTCACAAGCATTGGTGGTCTCTCTTTATTGCCCGCCACCATGATGTTGTTATTAGTAACACGATATTCAGTAGTAGAATCCATCTCAAGAATAAAGTGAAGTGAAAAAGGATCTTAAGTAGATGATGTTGTGAGAAGATTGTGGTTGAAACTTCAAGAAATGGTGTGAAAACCCTTATCCGGAATAAGTTAAATATGACAAATCCGGAATGTTACTTTTGTTTCTAATCCAGAATCAACAATGTGGCTGTTTTCCGGAATCTATTCCCTAAGCTTATCCGGAATCCTGCAAATACACCTAATCCGGAATATATCTTCTACCTCTTATCCGGAAAATGCCTTCTACGTCTTATCCGGAATACGTGTTATACCTCTTATCCGGAATAAATTCCTTGTGAGCTTATCCAGAATCCTCCCTTGTGAGTTTATCCGGAATCCTCCCTTGTGAGTTTATCCGGAATCCAAAAATTCAATGTCTTATTCGGAATCCGTGTATGACTTCTTATCCAGAATACTATACTTCTAAGTAATCCGGAATGTGAAAAAAGGTTGTTATCCAGAATACGAAAAGAAAAACTGTTATCCGAAATATGTGTTATGCCAAGTATCCGGAATATGTGTGTTGGTTGCTACCCGGAATACGTGAAGTTGCTTCCTTCTCCGGATTAAGTGTTGATGGTTATCCGGAATCTAAGTTTTGGCTACAATCCGGAATGTATATGATACATACTATCCGGAATCCAAGTTTTTTAGCTAATCCGGAATCCGTTCAACTGTTATCCGTAATCTATATTCCCACTGCTTATCTGGAATGTTTGTTTGAGGCTTATCCGGAATAACTACTATCTAGATACTATCCGGAATCACTCAAAACCCTTATAACCCGGATAACAAAAATTTCGTACCTTGTAAATTTCCCAATAATCAAGCCAAAATTACTAACTTTTTCATGAAAATCCCCAACACGAATATCACATATCCCTACCACAACTATGTAGGCAATTTGTAAGAAAGATTTTTGAGCTCGAAAACACAAAAATTTTGAGAGATGATTTGAAGAAGAAAATCACACGAATCAAAAAATGATAACCACAAACTAAACACGAATCTACCCCATGGCGATTGATACCAATTGTTGTCCCTAATAATATGATGATAGATAAAGGAAATGAGATGGAAAAGATATGAATTTTAGAGAGAGAAAGTAGTGAGAGAAAGTAGAGAGAAGGAGATGATTAACTTGTGAAATTAGATTAAGAATTATGAGATCATCCACCCTCCTAACATGCTAAGAGGGTGCTTATATAGTCCACCCACATGCGGGATCTCTAATGGACTATATTGTTTTGGGTCGGGCTTGAATAAATACTTAGTACCTTGAAAGAGGCCTTTTAAGCTAACCATCAAGCCCGTAATGTCACGACTATTTTAACTAACTATTACAAAGTTCTAATAAATATTACAATATAAACCTATGACCAAACATTCTTGTTTGACTCAATATTTTGAGGCTAACACAAACCACAATAACTGAGACGGTACGTGTTCCCCGATCCAAATCATAAACACAATCAAGAATCACATAGCAGTTAATCACATAAGTGCACACACAAGTCCATCACGAACCGTAAAAACATTCACAGCATTAGTTACAAAACCATACAGTGTCTCTTCCATCCCATATGGAAGTCAAATTCATTATAAAGACATGGGACTATGAAACTCACCTGAACAAGCTTCTCCAAGTATCCGCGCTCTGGCAAAAATCTAAACACACAAACGTATACAATCAAGACATGAACCACATACCAAAATGGCTCACCAATCTATGATGGATATATAACATTATCCTACCACTTAACCCCATTTATATGCCATATGATCTCATTACATCCCTCTATAAAGCCCTTAACTTAGTTTAGTTCATAACTCGCCCCGTTAACATTTAACCCAAAACAGTCCCGTTTTTTATACTTCAAACTATGGGTCGAACACCCCCTTAACCAAAATAACATGCCCCGTAAAAGAAACCCTATTCCCTTACATGTGTTAGCTAACTCTTAAGTTTGACCTCAATCTTAAAGCTACTGTTAAGGCCTCCATATATATATATATATATATATATATATATATATATATATATATATATATATATATATATATATATATATATATATATATATATATATATATATATATCTATATTATATATAGGTATAATTATGATTTGAAACCACAGTTTTGATCTCAGTCATATCCCAGTCACATCTTTTAGCCAATAGTATTTGAGTATTCCCTAGAAAATCTCCAAATTCCACGAATTTTCCGTCTGAAATCGCAGTTCTGTGAAAATCGCGTTTTGAAAACGCAGTTTTGAAATTTACTTTTTGAAAATCGCGTTTTGTAGGTTTGGACCGGTCCAATTCATTAATTTCGGTTTTGATTTAATTTTATGATTTTCCGAAAACTATTAAAAAGTGTTTTGCTAAACAGGGGGATGCATGATTTGAACTCATGACCTCTTGGTTATTTGTTTTGGTGTTTTCCAATTGAGCTATTGGATTGTTTTTGTTTAATGATGGTAAACTCCTATATTTATTATCCTGTTTTTAATTGAGTATGGTAAGTTTTAAATTATTTTTTTTAAAAATTAATGATAATTGTTTAATAACCATGATACGTAGTATCTTTCTATTTTTTTTGAAAATATGAAGATATACTTCTTAGTATATATATTTATCCCAATCTATACTTTTTGTTAATCACGTATCCTTTTTTTATATTCATCAATATCCAGACTCTTTATTAATCACGCGTATCATTCTTTTTTGTAAAACCCTAAATCTGTGAATCAGCATCCACCGTAATGTTCTTTGTTTTTTGTAGTGTTTTTTTTTCCCCGGTATCATGCTAAGATCAGGGACTTCACTCAGGAACACACTAAAACTTCTAATTTTTTTATGAACAGACCAACAGCATGTGGTGTTGAACCTCCTCCTGCTATTGAGGCTGCCATGGAATAGGATCGAAAATGATGGCAAATGATGTTTGTTTTGATGGCAAATGATGTTTGTTTTGATGAGAATGGCAAATGATATTTAGCGTGTTAAGTACGATAACAAGTTTTTAATATTATAGCAATAATATATATTTAGCGTGTTTGTTTTGATTGATTCACATCTGATTTACCCACACCTCAAATCATTCAATCGTAACTGATGACAAACTAATGACAAACTGATGGTTATCTCACTGCCTATGTAAACCATCTCCTCAATCATTTGTTTTTTTACTATTTCTCATTTGATAAACTGAATACTCGGATTTAATAATTACAGGGTTTTGGAAAATTGTCAGATTGCAGAAGCTCACCTAACATCTGTTCTAAGCCGAACAAAATTGGAGTGTATAAAGCCCAGCGAGAACATCACAATACGGGATAACACTCTGAGTGAGTCGATCCTATTGGAGATTCTTTAGTTCAGGTGCTCTCTTGATCTTCTTTGTGGCACCTTCAATATAAGTAAAACAGAATACATATATTTTTTTTATATCCTAATGTTAAATTTTGTGCAGCTAATCTAAGATAACTCAAATAAGGAAGAGATCTCATGGATGAGACACCAAAAAGAGGCTACTGAGTATATAGATATGACTCTCTGATTAAAGGAACCAAGTTTATGTTTGTTTCATTTATGAAACCATTACTACTTATGTTTGTAGACTAAGATTCTTCTAATAAGCAATCCCAAACACCCTGTTATCTAAACTAAGCTAATATTTTGTGGTATCAGTTACTTGAGATGGGTGGAAACAGGTTTGTTAGATCACACATATGCAAAGAAGCATTGGAATGTGGCTTTTTGGTAGCAAGCCTTAGTAGGTATGTTATGTGTAATTTATTATATGCTACAAAATTAAATAGCCTGTTCATCTTTTAGCCAAGCAACCGTTAACAAACGGGTTTCAAATATGGTAATTCTAATAATGCATATTTTTAACAAAATATCCCGTTGTATAATGCAAGATGGCTGAAGCTCCAGCTATTTTAAGCTAATTTGGAGTACCTGGTCGGGAACTGATTTGACCTGATTAGTTCCATTATAAGTAAGACTTTAAGAAGCATACGATTATAACTTCCCATCTTTATACGAGTATTCTCTTTTTTAGTTTAGTCTTTACAGCCGATCTAGATCACATGTAAGGCGAGAAAGGACCAGTGAACCTGAAGGAGTAGAGATAGTCACTAATATGTCACATGCTAAATTTATCCAGACATTTCCGCGCAAATTGTAGGAAGGCCAGATGCCACGTCCATCCAAAGGTCTTTTAGAGAATGCGACACCGAGAGTAGGAGACCATAAACACCCATGGTATGCGTACATAGCCTTTGAACAAATCCTTTTTTGTATTGCCATCTGATTACACCTCTACCCATACAAGGTCAGGTCCTACAAAACTGAGCTGATAAGATCCTCAAAATAATCGAGCTTCTTATTTAAGGTCTGTGGTCACCTGTTATATGAAGATTCAGCATTGGAACACCCGTGCTTGTATTATCTTTTGACAAACCTAGCATATGTGACATATATTTTTAGCTTTTGCTCAATCGCTCTATGTTAGTGATACAAGCTGTCATTTGAAACCATTGATTTATTATGGTTTATTGGCAGAGGTATTTTGACACTCATCTTCAAGTCCTTCAAGGGAACTCCAAATGAAGCAAGCACATTATCCGAAGTGCCTTCAGCAGCAGCAGAAAGTGGTACATGTTTTATAGAGTACATCTTCTCTAATACCTGCCAGAAAAGCCTAATGAGAAGTTTATTCCACTTATTCACGACCAGTTTAGATTTGAAAGTGATGAATGCTGATGATAATGCTACGGAACTTAGAAGGTAAATGATGAATACTGAATACTTAATTGTATTTCACCTGGCTATACATGACTTGTGCGAAACAACTTGGAAAAATGTCCATTGGTTGGTTTTAAAGTTATTAATCATTTGGTAAATTCTGATTTTGTTTTTGAGGGCGAATGACTTATGTGACGGTGACCGAAACCAAATGCATTAATGTCTTATTGTGTCAAGTGCTAATTATCCCTTGTGATCGTTTGCCTTTGCTTTTTAGTCATTGCCTTGATCTCGCGATGTGGGCCTTGGTACCTTGGTTGTTCCTAATACCAACAAGGCATTGTGTGTTACTGTCGCAACTGATCTTGGTGACCACGAAGCATCAGGTTATGGTACTGTGGCAGAAGCCTCAACATATTTGTTTGTTATTGAATTTTGCAGAAATGGAGAGTACTCTGATGATGCGTCGCCTAAAAGAATATTAGAGAGTGATTTGTTTCAAGAACAGGAGCTGAGATTGCCCTCTTTAGATCAGTCAACAAGAGTGGTGGATTAACTGGGACATACTGGGGGATATTATCAACCTCTGTGGACATCCGCCCACCTGTACGCATGTTGTTGATATCGCATAAACCTGCCAATATCAGTATAAGATATATGTAAAACTAAGAAGAGTAAGATTACAAGAATATAAGGAGAAAAGGAGACCTTAGGACGGTTGTGCGTTATTTTTCTTTATTTTTTTGCCTTTTTTTTCTCCAGTTGTTTATTATCTTTGTTTTTTTCAGGCTCCACTTCCTCCACGAGCTTCTGTGGCAATCAGGGTGCTCCAACAGCCGACGCTCTCACATCCTCTGCTGACACGCGATCGACGCTTAGGAATAGTCGCTACTGCCATGAAGGTTCGTGTTTCTATTATTTACGCCTTTTAAGTGTCCCTTAAGACCTCATTTTAGCTTACTTTTGTAACTTTTCTGCTTATATAAGTCTGTTAGGTCGTTTTGAACTTATATACGTCTAGAGGTTTCATAACAAGCAACAAAAAATGGCATTGTATCTCATGCACTGTCTTATGCATAGTTTTTAGAAATCAAAGTGTCAGGCATTGTATCTTTGATGGAGTTAGAAGCAATTTTTACGAAATAAAGTAGCAATATAGAACTAAGAATGATAAGAGTGACCATGAGGCCATCTTTTTAGCTTATTTTCTATTTTTTCGCAACTTTTCGACTTATATAAGTTATAGTTAGTCATAATTCCAAATATGCGTTTTATAACTTTTTTTTGTAAAGTAAAAATGGCCATATAAACCATAAGTCAAAAACCAAATTAGCCATAAGCCGGTATGACCTTATTAGGATCCAAAGCTGAAAATCAATTTTATAAACAGGACTAACTTTGATGAAATAAAGTAGCAGCGAGTAAAGAAGGTCGACACGGTAGCAGCAAGTATATAACTAAGAATGATAGAGTGACCATGAGGCCATCTTTTTAGCTTATTTTGTAAATTTTCGCGACCTCTTTAGCTTATTTTATAACTTTTCTACTTATATAAGTTATAGATAGCGATAATTCCAAATATGCGTTTTATACACTTTTTTGTGTAAAGTAAAAATGGCCTTATAAAACATAGGTCAAAAATCAAATTAGCCATAAGCTGGTATGAGCTTATTAGGATCCAAAGATGAAAATCAATTTTATAAACCGGACTAACTTTTGATTTAATAAAGTAGCAGCGAGTAAAGAAGGTCGACGCCACTTTTTTGTATCTCATGCGCAGTCTTATGCACAATTTTTAGAAATCAAAGTTTCATAGGCATTGTATCTTTGAAGGAGTTAGAAGTAATTTTTACGATATAAAGTAGCAGCAAGTATAGAACTAAGAATGATAGAGTGACCATGAGGCCATCTTTTTAGCTTATTTTGTAATTTTTCGCAATAATAAAATCGTTCCTCAAATAAAAGTGTTTGTGTGACTGTCTATAGTCTATTATAATATCAATTCAGAGTGTAGTGCAAATGCAGATATAAACATATAATAACATCAATTTTGGGTGTGTGTTTGTGTGTAAGTGCATACTTCAACAGCTAATAACATTGTTTTCAGTATGAGTGAGTGTCTAAATCCAGAAATAAATGTACGACAACAGCCTTACAGTGCAGGCACGGTCGCAAAGTCATAAATAACTAGACAATAACCAGCAATATTAGTAGGCGTGTGCAACTTACAGCAATGTTAGTGTGTGTGCACGCAAATAGCCAAATACATAAGTAAAAAAAAAACTACAACTAACATCATTTCAAAGTGTGTGGGTATATAAACTGAGAATAATGTCAATTAATCGTGCAAATGCTTGAATAACCCAAAATTAACAGCATATAAGTATGTAATACAGATATGAACAGATAATAACAGCATCTTGGAAGCAGCATATCAGTAAGCGTGTGCAACTTACAACAATGTCAGTGTGCGTACATGCATATAGCCAAATACAGAAGTAAAAAAACTATAACTGCAACATTTCAAAGTGTGTGGGTATATAAACTGAGATTAATGTTAATTAATTGTGTAGATGCTTGAATTGCCCAAAAATAACAGCATATAAGTATGTGTTTAGTGTATAAATGCAGAAATAAACCAAGATCAAGATAAAGGTTTCATGCTATCAAAACTGTGAAACAACTTTTTAATTTAGTGACGATGGTTCTCAAGTAACTTTGAATTTCAGGTGCAGGCCATTCATATGCTGTTGGTCAGCAACCGTGATTTGACGGTTCCATTCCTAGGGGCAGGCGTCAACGCGTGTTATACCGCCGTACATATGTTATGGTTATTAATGAAACGATCACCAGCAAGCCTCTCCAGCAAGCGACCCGCGTCCACCTCCGAGAGTATTGTCAAGTTCTTTGCACGCATTTAATTCATACTCAACTTCCAGAGTTGGGGTTATCTAAAGGCGACAAATGGTGCATACATGACCGTGACCAGTGGCTATTCAGAAATGCTTCATTCCAAAGTCTTGGCTACTTAAATTTAAATGCTCCTTTATTAGAATGAAAAAGATGAAGTTTGGAATTCTGATGATTTGAAATAGAAATACAAATATGCATGGGTAATTTTGTCTCAACTTTAATACCAAGTTTTTATTCTAGCTATTATCAATTTATCATACAGATTATTTAACTCAGCATAATCATATGCAGAAATATGTTACTAAAACACTAGAAACTGATTTTGCAATGGACTTACTATGGTTTTAGGACATATAGCGGACTTTATTTGTTCCACCTTGCATTCCAACAACAAAACCATATATGATCCAATCAGGAAGTGGAGGTGGTCTGCCGGATTTGGTGAATTGTTTAATCAGCTGAGAAGGTGATATCCTATAAAAAATCTACCTTCAGTACTATCTCCGTCTATCAAAAATTGGTCGTAATAATTTAGTTACTTCACCCTCTGTGCTCACAAAATATCAGGTTATAATGAATTTACATTGTTGGAATCCTATAGTATTAACTTTGAATGGTGGTACAATTAGACCAGTTAGTGAGGTTGTGTGATAGAAACAAACAGAAAAGGTGAGACTAACAGACAGATCCCATCCTCTTCTGCGTGGAAGCAAGGTCAAACCAGGTAACTTTTCTACCGATTTGAACAAGTGAAGAAGAGATAACTAACTCTCAAAACAGCGTCTCAAACAAGTTATCCTAGGCGGCAGGTAAGTGCTATCGAGTATAGGGCTGCAAATGCAGCGGAATGTATTACAATCGCATCCTTTTTCCATACTTCAGCAGAAACTGAGGTACTTGCTAATTTGTTGGACCTATGTATATTTGTATGTTTTACTGGTTTTGTTAGAATATTTGAGTTTTAATAAGCTTTTGTATGTTTGTAGGTCAAAATTCCAGATCTTTGTTTGATCATGGAGTACTTTTCGACTACATGGTCACAGATAAGGAGGAATTTTAGCAAGAATAAGAATTTACAGAAATAAAAGTAGACTTCTAGATAAGGTAGATTATTTTTTGTCATATCTGATTTTTTTTCGTAGTAATTCAAACCTTTTATGCACACTTTTATTTGCAAAATATCTTCTGGTTATAAAGTTTGTAGGCAAGTTACTAATTTTGGATTTTTATTATGGCTTTAGTATTGTATTTGTCTTACAAAAAGTTAATTCATGTTAGCTCTATTTCTTTATCTGCAGATACACTAAGATGCAGTTTGATAAGTAAGAAAGTTCAGAAGACTAAGCTTCCATTATTCTTTCCAAAACGTGACTATATCCAACTTTTACCCACTGGTCCTAGATTGGAGACTATTGAATGGAGTGAAGAGTACAATAATCCTAGATTGGCTTTAGTATTGTATTGTCTCATTTTTTTTTACTACAGAGAATGTGTATATGCAAAATCCTGGCAAACAAATACAAAAGATTGTGTGGGAACACATATATAAGCAGAAACAAACACCACTGATTGATATTATTATTATTATTATTTTATTTAAAGATTAAATTTTTATTGTTGATTTATGTTCGTTGTTTGCGGAATTAGATAGTCATGAACATGAAAAGATTAAGGCTATGAACCAACAGAGACAATAGAGAGACGACGAACCTAGAGTTGATCACCTATTATTGATGCTTTTCTAGCAAATCAATGTACATAAATGAAGTGTTTTGAAGTTGGACATAGTGCCCTAAAAATATCGTGTATCGATGCACCAACGGATTATTGGGAACCAGTTTGCGTGTCTGCTGATTTGCTTGTGGGAAAAAAAGTGTTTGCTATAGGAAGCCTGTGAGTGTTCATCTGCTGTTTTTGTATATTACTTTATTGCACACTTGTGATGTGTGTAGCCTAATCCTACTAATAGCCTATCCAATTAATATTCTGAGTATTAAGAATCCTTATTAGATGTTAATCTTTATTTGTTATATGTCATTCAAAATGGTAGCATTAGTATGTTCTGCAATGTCAACTATCAATGTTATACTGATCTTAACTTTTAGAGTTAGTGTTTTCAATTCACGTAGGTATGTAAACGTCCTTTTAAGTATTTTACTTTAGCGGTCAATATAATACCCCCAATATACTACCCCTATTAATATTGTCACGTGTATATATCTTGAATAATTGATGTTACGTCTCTGGTTACTGATATTATAAACAGGGTTGCAAGCACTGTTGTAGTTAAAAGTACACCCAAAATAAGTGAACCGCCGGGTTCTAAATGACCCGGGTCAACTCGGTTCTTGAGACCCGGCCTGGTTTTATTTTTTTGGGTTTTTAAAAAAAAAAATATGTAAAATTTCCGTATTTGCGACGGAATTTATTTTTTACATATTATATTTTGTTGGCAAACAATTAATATCTTTAATATACGGGAGTTTTTATAGTTTTTATACATAACTTTATTAATTATTAAAAATATAAAAGAATTTTTTTGAAAAAAAACCGGGTTGACCCCGACTCGGTGACTCAACCGGGCCGATTTAAAAACCGGGTTTTAAAACATTGCTCTAACATTGCTTAGAGCAATGAGGCTCTCTTGAGGAAGTTGTTTATTTGTACAAATAAAAACAATCTTTTTTCCCATTTGATTTTATATTTTCTTTTTTTTTCGGTTTTTTCTTGATTATTTTATTTAGTAAATTAGTTTATTTTGAGGGCATTTGACCACTGTGAATATACGACTATATTATAAGATACAATTGATTTGTATTTGTTCACTAAGTGAGAGTGATTACTTATTTACTTATGCTTCTTGTGTCTCATTATGGTTTTGCTTTACTAAGTAAAAGATTCGATTACTTCTCTAATATGTTTTGTTACATATATTAAATATTAGTATAAGTTTAACCAGTAAAATATAATAAAATATTAATATTTTTACAACCAAAGATTCACATGGGACAAAACACATCCGCTTGATTGGCCAAAGACTTAAATATCAAAGATTAGTTTTCTTTTAACTATAATAGTGTTTAAAAAGCACATTTGGAAGTATAAACAAAATCATGGACCACTCAAGTGATTTTTATTTATTTTTATTTATTATGTGGGTTCGGTTTTCGGCTTAATCCAAATAACACGAATAACACTATTTAATTTTAAAATATAATTATATAGCTATTCAGCAATAAAAAATATTATTTCGAGTATAAAAATTATTCTTTTATAGCATTATATAACTTATAAAAATATAAAATTCTTATATTTTTTATGTTTAAAGATTAACATGAGACCGAAGGTGTTAGGTATTCTAAACCTCAACAATGATTTTATAACAAAAACAAATATATGTTCAACATAACAAAAAACGTTGTTTCAAAAAATATATATACAAACAAACACACACCGTTTATTTGTGTACATCGAAAGATAACAAGAATATAATATGTCAATTAAGTGGCCCAACCCCAAATCCAATTAAAGATTAGTTTCTTATAAACAAAAACAGTTAAATCACAAAAACCGTATATGTCTAACTGCCAACAAATATGACGGATTAACCAACGTTGTTTCAGAAAAAAGATTTACAAACCGAACATGCCCATTCCTTTTACTTTACTTTTAACAAAAACGAGTACCACTGTCAACAAAAGATTTACAAACCATACCCAACATAGATTTATGTAAATTAATAAATTAATATGACACAAAACACAATAGTTGGTTGCACCAAGACCTAGCACTATCAAAGTTTAGTTTAGATTTAATCAACAAAATTATTATAAAATAAAAAACTAAACAATATTTGTATAATAAAATATTAACATGCGACAAAACACATCCATTGGGTGGGCTAAGGCCTAAAAATATCAAAGATTAGTTTCTTTTTAATTTTCTTTTAACAAAAACGGTTCCCACTGCAAACAAATAAAATTGATACACAAACGTACTTTTAGAAAAGATTTTTCACACGACCCCGCCCGTTGGGCGGGTTACGACGCTAGTATATATATATATATATATATATATATATATATATATATATATATATATATATATATATATATATATATATATATATATATATATATATATATATATATATATATATATATATATATATACTTTTACTATCCAGAATTTACTGATTTTCAACATATAAAAAGTTTGTTATGATCAGAGGGTCTTACCCTAACCCATTTGTTTAGACCTCCTCCAGATCTTTTATTTAACATATAATCTAAGTATCATGTTCGTTTGAAGGTCCAATCATACTCCTAAGTACCCTAAACATCTTAAAACATTAATTTAAACCAGACTGATTTCAAAACAGTTTTGACCTCCGATTGTTGTAACCTGTTTTTGACCCACTTACCGACCTCCAATTTATTCGTCGTTCTTGCATTCAAAAGCCTACTCAAATACCTTTTCATGGATACTTGGTTAAATTAATGAATCTTCCTAGAACTCTAGATATGATCAAAACAATAAGCCTAAAATTTTGCCCAGTTTTAAAAAACGATTTTAAACATGATTAAACCCTAATTAATCAAACATAACCCTAATTAATACCTAAAAACGATTTCGAATGATAAAAATCCATTAATTAAAGGTCCTTAACAAACCCTAATAAACATTTACGAATCTCAACCCTAATCCATCATATTAGGTTACATATACGTAAATTAAACGTTAATTGACATAGTTTTAGTGTGTACCTTAAACCCTAATTGAATTATTGTGTTTTCTTGCTCCTCCATTGATAAAAACGACTGAGATTTGGTTTGGGGAAGGCAAAATTCGTTTTTTTGTTCACATGAAGTCTTATTTATGGTTAAAATTAAAAAGTCTTCCTATTAGGACTCAAATTGGGCTCCCTTTCCCTTCCCTAAGTTTAAGTCAGCCCAAATCCAAGCCCAAACACCATATGGCCGACTTTTTTTAATTATATTACTTTAAATTAACTATTAATTATTATTACATTAAATTCCCTTAATTTATTTCAGCTCCTAAAGCCTCCAAAACCTCAAAACCGTAAAACTAGTCAAATTTACGCGTATACCGTAAAAGACGTAAAATATACAGTTTTATAAAAACTCTTGAAATATGAAATAAACTAATTAACTAAGTCCAAAATAACTTAAAACCATCCCAAAAAATACTCCCGTGACTAATTACCTCATCAGAGACCTCTAAATGATAAACCTTAAATCGTAAAAATACGATTTTCTATAATACATATACGTATACGTAAAACCACTAAATAACACCATCTTATTTCATAGTCACTACTACGTGAGCTCATGAACATAAAAACGTCACACATCATTTCACTCACAAGGTACCCCGTACCAGAAAACGATGTCCAAACCACACTTTATTCACACCAAATAACACATAAACACATAAAGACACATAATTTCACGAAATATGCCGAAAATAAAACTAAGTGAAGAACCTCAAAACCATGCTTGTCACATCACTCCCTCCTAATAGAAATCTCGTCCCGAGATTTACTCCTTAGGATCAAACACACAATCAACAAATCACATGAGGATACTTGTTCTAAATGAACTCCTCGCATTACCATGTGTACTTCAGTTCATGTCTCAATTTACCACATATACTAACCAAAAATATTAAAATTCATTCCCAAACTCCTGACCTCACAGCCCATAAATCTCACAAATGACTCTTTGATAAATCGAAGACTCTTATTAACACAAATCCCGAATAACCGTACATGCAAATATGCATTCTCAAACGACATTTCCCAATCTTATTACATGAAATATATCATGTACACCACTTAATTCCCCAGGTAATACTTTACCCATAAGCTACTGGTCTGATCTTTCCAAAGATCATAAATGGACCTACAAAACTCGACATCAAATTTTCTTTTTTACCAAAATATACCACCCGTTACTACGGGTGAAACTTCCTACATAACTTTGTCACTAAACCCTAATGGTTTCCTCCTTTTCAACATAGCATCTCTTGTTGCTCTCATCCTTTCCACAAACATAATTTCCACATTAGTAGTCTCTCTCACCAATTTTAGTCCACCATAAGGTCAACTCCCCTATCCTTCCATATAGTGCCTCAAATGGCATTCATCGACTTCTAGTATGATAAATATAATTATATGAAAACTCAGACATCGAAAACGAGTTTCCTAACTCCCTCTAAATCAATCACTCATGCCCTCAGTGTAACTCCTAAAGTTTTATAAATCTCTCACTTGCCCATCCTTTTCCAATTAGCTGGATATACTCATATCCAATGATGTTCATCAACTCCCATTAGTCCGTACCACAAACTACTTAAAAATTCCAATTTCCTTACAAAAGTGACATGTGACGGTCTTTCGCATATTCATTAGTTCATCACAACATGGCTCTTCCAATCCAAATCAACTTATGATCTATACACATCACCAAAAGGACGGTTATCTCAGTTAGTCTATCAACTACCATCCAAACCCATGATACAACTACTTCTATTAATTTTGGGTAGCTCATTAGTAGAACCTATACACTTCTTTTCTCACTTTTCTCAATGAAGGATTTTTAATGATCCTTTATACTCAACTTACCCTTGAACATATTCAACTCTTTCTAAGACAATTAGCTACATTTCTTCCTTTATACCTACACAATGTCTTACCTTCAAGGTCATATTGCTCCTCGTCTCGTTTCAGTTAGACCAAACCCTTCGCCTCTCATGACACATCACATCTATAACACCTCATCCCTTCGATTATCGATACTAAGCCTTCCAATGAAACAATATAGGCCAGTGTCATTCCCTTTTCCACACTACAACAATATTAGCCTACCTTGTGCTTTAGTCTACTCATTAGGCTATACCAAAGTTTTACCTTCGGTTCCTATCTCGACCTATTTCATTCATGATTCGCATCTATCCACACTTCCTTCTTCTTCCGCAGCTAATGGCATACATCACGAGGTTATGCTTCACGTCTTTCAAATCATCTATACGTCAAAATTTTCCACATAGCTTCACTTGTTTTCCTCACGACCAGTTCTCCAACTCCCTCCTAATAGGGACAAACTAGAGTTTCATGTGATTACATGCGGATCACACTCTCATCTTATACCCGTATTAGTTTCCATATGTCTAAACTAAGCCATATTCTAAATTCTTACTCAAGTCTCATACTTCTATTATGACCTTGCACCTAACATGAGGTACTTTCAATCATCATCTTCTAAGAATACTTGGTTCTCTCCTTCCATGGTTCTCCCTAATTCCTACACTATCATGTCCAACCAAAATTTCTCACTCAATTCATCAACTCTATGGAAATCGTTATTTCATTGGATAATGCATAACTGTCTCTTCCAAAGATCCTTCATAAACACATTTACTAAACTGACCCTATAATCACTTCTCCACGAACTTATTCAGCTCAGCTTCACTACTCATCCCTCGATATTGATTGCCACGAAATTCTATCTTTGTGTAGTCACTCGACTCCCCTTGTTACTTCCACGAGCTCTTAATCTCCCAGGTTATGTAGTCACTCCATCACGATCCATTGGTTCAGCTCTTTGTAGCTCCACTCCGGTACTCGATCTGTCCTTCTTTGTCACGAACCATACGGAGATTCCCATCATAGTGCTTGTCACCTTTCCAGTCCTTGCAACTTCTGTGACTCCTTCAAAATCTCTTGCATCCTTCTAGCAGCTGACACGTAGTCCTTTCGGCTCCTTGCTTCATGATGTAGCTCTTCACGCACTCCTTCTCGTCTCCATGATGTTACCTAAGAACTTCACACTACGCAGTAGCTTCTAACTTCAACTCATCAACCACAATATTTCTAAAGGTACTTCAACCCCTCAATGGCTCACTCTTACTTACTTGTTGTACTTCACCATTAATCAGCCTCCTACCAATCATTCTTTCACATCTATGTTTTCCTTCATGTGTCTACTACTACCTTGCCTCCATAACTATATCAATTCCCTTGCGTGTTATTTGCCCCATCTTTCAATTAGTAGAAACTCTCTACTCTACCCTCACATCTGCTAGTACTTTCATCAATATCCTAATGGTACTTTAATAAGTGTGAAAACACTTATCCTTTTACCACTTATTTCCAATAATAACAAGACCAATACGTGTATTTTATGTCGTAAAAGTTAGAATTATGCGTGGTTTGTGTTTTTATTGTGTTTTAGGACCAAAAGATGAAAAAGGAAGAAAACACGGGCTTTCACGGGCTTTTATTGAAGAAAACGAGAAAAGACGAAGTCAAAAGATCGAGAATGCAAAAAGAACGGAAGTCCAAGGCCTATTCTGAAGATTTATCGAAGAAAAAGTCTAAAGACGGAAGTTTAATGAAGTCGAAGAACTCAAGTCTAATTTTAGAAGAAAACTATAAGACAAGTTCAACTTATATCGACAAATCCCGAGACGACGTCGAGAAAGACAAAGAAATTAAGTCGAGTCGAGACGAGAAGAAAGAAAGAAGAAAGCTTAAGCACTTAACCTCCCCACCTCCTATAAATACCCTCCTAATATGTCATTAGGAGGGTGTTAGTGTTAGTTAATTAGTTCATTTTCATTTTTAGTAGTTTTTAGTTTTTAGAGAGAGAAAGTGTTTAACTTTCTCTCACTAGGAAAACTTCATCTTTTATTCCTTTCTTGTTTGAATCAAATCTTTACTTTTGAGAGTTTAATCTTGTTTTGATCTTTAATCTTCTTCTACCTTTCTTTATTTTGATCTTGATTAGTGATAATCTTTGATTTTGTTTTCATTTGATGCTTATGTGATTAAAAAGTTTATCTTTTTGATCATATCTAAGTTTTAATACGGATTAAGTTTTGAGCTTTTCATGCTTATTGACTTAGTTTGTGTTTAGCTTATTTACATTTTAAGTTTTCTTAAAGTTTAGTGTTTTTAAAGTTTCTTTTGAAAAGTTGATTATTTAAAGTTTAAAAAGGTTCTTAATTTATGATTATTAGTTCGGCTTATTATTAATTCGATCAAGTTTTGGTTTGGTCTTATTCAAAATAGCTTAAAACTTAGCTTATTTTCGAATACTTACCATCGGAAAGGGTAAACCCCTTTCCGATTAATCATTCCGATTTGGGCTCCTTATTTCGATCAACAGGATCGGAAAAGGGTTTATAGTATTCCGATCTGCTTCCTTTATTCCGATCATCTTGATCGGAAAAGGGTTTTACTTTCCGATTAGGATTCCTATTTTGGATTCCGATCAATTCATTTTGTGTATTCTGATTAGACATTCCGACGCACATTCCGACTGGGGTATTATTTAACATTCCGATTGTGCCTTTTTATTCCGACAGCTTTCCTTTTGCAATATTCCGATCAGTTTCCGACAAAGGCATTCCGATGGGATTCCGATTACAACATTCCGATGGGGTCATTTTTCGTTTTACAAAGTTTTAATTTCCAAAATTTGCACGCTTCCCGAAATCTCTGTTTTTACCAAGTGTTTTTCTAGTAATTTTTAGTTTAACTTTTCTAGTAAATGTTAGTTTAATTTTTAAAGCTTTTATTTTACTCAACGACACTTTCATTTTACCATTAGTTTAAAATAGATAATCAAACAAACTATTTTCTTTTCCACCAAGAACGACTGAGTCGCACTTTCTACTAGTAATCAATTCGAAAAGATTGGACGATAACTTTTTATACTTGGAAAAACCTTGTATTAAATGGCACCGCTGCCGGCTCTTTTCATTAAGATTAACGGTTTTTAGTGAGAGACGTGTTGGATTATGGGATCCGTTCTTTTAGGAACGTTATTTTCCTTGCTTAAAAATTTTAAAAAATCCATAAAAATTATAAATTTTCAAAAATTCAAAAACAATAAAAAATCATAAAAAGCATTTCTTTTTCAAAATTTTGCACCAAAAAGATTATATATATATATTCTCTGTTTCTTTGGTATCTTTTTCTTTTGCAGGTGTATGCGTACTAGATCTTCAAATTATTCTGAGCCCGAGACTCGTGAAGATTTAGATATGGCTGGTGTGCATAACAACAATAACAACCCACCTCTTCCCAATTTGAATAACAATCACAGCAACGACAATGTTCCCCCACCCGATTTACGAACAATGGAGGAGCTTTGTCAACCCACCATGAACGGACGCGGAGGACCGATTGCGCCGATGCAAATCACGGCTCCTGAATTTTCGTTGAAGCATCACATGATCCAGCAAGTTCAAAACGCTTGCCCGTTTAGCGGATTACCGGATGATGATGCCAACAAACATCTCGACAAGTTCATTACCGTCACTCAAAGCATGAAACTACCCGGTGCTTCCATGGATTTTCTTCGCCTTCACCTTTTTCCACACACTTTATCCCATCATGCCGAAAAATGGTTTGATCGTCTTCCCAAAAACTCAATTCAAACATGGGATGACATGACTCAAAAGTTTTTGTCTCGCTACTTTCCACCATCCATGGTCACTAGTCTTCGCAACCAAATCAGTGGACTCACACAAGAACCTGATGAGTCGCTTTTTGATGCTTGGGAACGCTATAATGTTTTGATCGACCGTTGTCCAAACCATAACATGCTCCCCGTTACTTTGATTGATACTTTCTATAATGGTCTAACTTTTCGTGATCGTGATACGATTAATGCTGCCACCGGTGGTACATTCATGAAGAGAAGACCTGAGGAGTATAGAGAGCTGATAGAGAACATGACCACTCACCACAAAAATTGGGACTCATCTGCATCTTCAAGGAATAACCAGAGGGCCAATGTTTCTTCTACATCATCCAACTCAGAACTCACCGAACTCACTCGCCAAATAGCTGAGATGAACAAAAGCTTCTTAACCATGGCTAACCAATTTCAACAAGCTAAAACTATAGCAACTTCTTGTGAGATTTGCAGGGGTTCTCATTCATACACCGATTGTCCTTCTACTCTTGACAATCCGGAAAATGTCTATGCCGTTAATGGTAACTTTTCTACAGGAGGCTACCAAGCACGTCCTCAAGGAGACCGTAACTTGCTAAGTTATCGTTCCAACAACTATCTATCTCCACCCGATTTTTCTCCTCAAAACCAAAACCAAAACAATTTCAACCGCAACAATCAAAGCCAACCTCGATCTACTAATCAATATCAATCCCAAAGAAACCCATATCCACCTCAAGAAAATAATTCAGCTTACCAATCCCCACCTATCAATCAACCCACGGCATTGAACCAAGACCTCGAAGCTTACATGAGGACCAATAGAGAGATGGTGACGAATCTTCAAAGCCAATTCATTAACTTGAAAGGTGACATGGCAAAACAAGGGAACGATATTCGAGCCGAGCTAAGGAATGACATGGCAAAACAAGAGAATGCTCTTCAAGCCGCTATGAGAAACTCTATGAACAATCAAACGAATAACTTAAGGGATATGATGGCTAGTTTTTTCCCAAGTAATCAAGCCTCTGGTTCGGGTTCTCTTCCGAGTAACACCCTTGCTAATCCAAGAGGGGAGATGAAAGCAATCACCACCCGAAGTGGCAAAGGTTTAAAGGAACCCGAGATTCCTACACCTACACCGGTGATTGTGACAAAGGAAAACGAGTCCCCTTCTCCAATTCCACCACCTTCTACTTCAACCCCTCCACCACCCAAGGATGTGAGTGAGAATTCCATTCCAAAGCCTTCATCTCAACCCAATATACCTTATCCCTCAAGGTTGAGGAAAGAGAAATTGAAGAACAAGGATGATATTCAGGTTTCTAACTTTCTCAAAATGTTTATACAACTGAATTTTAATATCTCCTTTGCTGAGGCTCTCGCTCACATGCCCAAATATGCTAAAATGTTTAAAGATCTTCTCAGTGATAAGGAGAAACTTTTTGACATCGCTCAGACCCAACTTAACGAGAATTGCTCCGCAGTGCTCTTATGGAAATTACCCACCAAACTTGGTGATCCGGGTCGTTTTCTCATTCCTTGCAACTTCCCCGGGGTAGAGAATTGTATGGCCCTAGCCGATCTAGGTGCTAGTCAAAACTTAATGCCTTTAAGTGTTTGGAAACAGTTGTCTCTACCCGAGCTTGTTCCCACACGAATGACTTTGGAATTAGCTAACCGTACGGTTGCTTATCCGGTGGGGATAGCCGAAGATGTCTTCGTTGGTGTCGACAAATTCACCTTTCCGACGGATTTTGTTGTCGTTGACTACGAGATGGACCCCCGTGTTCCATTAATCGTTGGACGTCCATTCTTGAGGACCGGTCGCACTCTCATTGATGTAGCCGTAGGCGAATTAATCATGAGAGTTGGTGACGATAAAATCGTTTTTAACATGGGTAAACTTTCTAAGCAACCTTCTGAAAACGAGAGCGTTAATTTCATTGACGTTCTTGATGAGGCTTGTGAAGAACATTTCAAAGATGCTAGTAAAAGTGGTTCTTCTTCTCTACCCATCGTTGAGACCGTTGCCTCTATTTCTCCATCACTAACTCCATTTGGAGAAAGTGATTTCATTTTCAAAGAATTTGAAGCAACTTTGGGAGATGTGGACTTACAATATGACGATTCTCCCTCCAATTGGGATGAAGACATTCGTACCATTGAGAAACTACTCAATGAGGACCATATTTCTCCACCATCTCCTAAGGACATCTCTATCGATGAACCGAAATTGAAAACGCCTTCCATAAAAAATCCTACAGATTTAGAGCTTAAGGATCTACCGTCTCATCTCGAATACGTGTTCCTTGAAGACAATAAGAAGTCACCCGTCATCATCGCAAAGGACTTGAAAGAAGAAGAAAAATCTCGACTTATCGCCGTGCTGAAGAATCATAAGAAAGCGATTGCGTGGAAAATCTCCGATATTCGTGGAATTGATCCTCACTTTTGCACACATAAAATTCTCATGGAGGACGACTTTAAACCCACTATTCAAAGCCAAAGAAGGGTGAATCCCAAGATCCATGACGTTATCAAAAAAGAGGTTATCAAACTTCTTGATGCGGGAATGATATACCCTATCTCGGATTCACCATGGGTTAGTCCGGTCCATTGTGTGCCTAAGAAAGGCGGAATCACCGTTGTTCCCAATGAAAACAACGAGTTGATTCCTACTCGTCTCGTTACAGGGTGGAGAGTTTGTATAGACTATCGCAAACTCAATGATGCTACGAGAAAGGATCATTTTCCCCTTCCTTTTATGGACCAAATGCTTGAACGTCTAGCGGGTAATGACTATTACTGCTTCTTAGACGGTTTCTCCGGGTATTTTCAAATACCCATCGATCCTAAAGACCAAGAGAAAACCACATTCACTTGTCCTTATGGAACATTTTCTTACAAAAGAATGCCTTTCGGCTTATGCAATGCTCCTGGGACTTTCCAAAGGTGTATGATGGCTATCTTCCATGACATGGTTGAAGAAACTATGGAAGTCTGCATGGATGATTTCTCGGTCTATGGTGATTCTTTCTCTTCTTGCCTTGCCAATTTGGAACGCATGCTTAAGCGGTGTGAAGACACTCGTCTTGTTCTAAATTGGGAAAAATGCCATTTCATGGTAAAAGAAGGCATTGTGCTTGGACATAAAATCTCAAAAGCCGGTCTTGAAGTGGACCGTGCTAAAATTGATGTCATAGCCAAATTACCTCCACCTTCAACCGTGAAGGGTGTGAGAAGTTTCCTGGGTCATGCGGGCTTCTATCGTCGTTTCATTCAGGATTTTTCTAAAATCGCTCGCCCGATGACCCACCTCTTGGAAAAAGATACTCCTTTTATCTTTTCTAAAGAGTGTCTCGAATCATTCAATCTTCTTAAGGATAAGCTAACTAAGGCACCGGTCTTGGTTACCCCTAATTGGGAGCTACCTTTTGAATTGATGTGCGATGCTAGCGACTTTGCTATTGGAGCAGTTTTGGGACAACGAGTGAACAAACACTTCCAACCAATCCATTATGCTAGCAAGACAATGACGGGGGCTCAATTGCATTATAACACTACCGAAAAAGAGCTTTTAGCTGTAGTGTATGCTTTTGAGAAGTTCCGCCCCTATCTTGTCCTTTCCACCACCATCGTCTATACTGATCATTCCGCGTTGATGTACTTGTTAACTAAACAAGATTCCAAGCCAAGACTTCTTTGCTGGGTTTTGCTCCTTCAAGAATTTAAAATTGAAATTCGTGACAAGAAGGGAGCCGAAAACCTAGCCGCAGATCATCTAAGTAGACTTGAGGATTCTTATCAAGGGGATCATCCGAATCAAGAGATCAATGACTCTTTTCCCCTTGAGGCCTTAATGTCTATCAATTCCAATCTTGATGACACCCCGTGGTTTGCGGACATTGCAAACTACTTAGCAGGTGGAATTCTCAAGGAAGGGTTAACGTCTCAACAAAAGAAAAAGTTCTTTAAAGAATGTGCTGATCTGATTATTCGTCGGTATGTTGATGGACCCGCAGCTTTGGACATTCTCGAAGCGTGCCATAAAGGACCCACCGGTGGTCATTTTGGTCCAAATTACACCGCGAAGAAAGTATTCGACTCTGGATTTTATTGGCCCACCATTTACCATGACGCTCATGAAATGGTTAAGCATTGTGATGCTTGCCAACGCCAAGGCAAGATCATACATAAAGATGAGATGCCTCAAAATTTCATACAAGAATGTGAAATCTTTGATGTATGGGGCATCGACTTTATGGGGCCATTTCCATCATCTAAAGGGAACAAGTACATCCTCGTAGCTGTTGACTACGTATCTAAATGGGTTGAAGCTAAGGCTCTCCCTACGAACGATGCGAGGGTGGTTGTGAACTATCTGAAGCAACTTTTTGCTCGATTCGGTGTTCCTCGTGCTATCATCAGTGACCGCGGGACTCATTTTTACAACGATCAATTCGCAAGAGTCATGGGTAAGTATGGTGTTAATCATCGTCTTTCCACCGCTTATCATCCCCAAACAAATGGTCAAGCCGAGATATCTAACCATGGATTGAAGTGACTTCTTGAGCATACTGTGGGAGAGCATCGTGCCTCGTGGGCCGATAAGTTAGATGATGCTTTGTGGGCTTTCCGTATCGCTTATAAGACCTCGATTGGTTGTACACCTTATCGTCTTGTGTACGGGAAAGCATGCCACCTCCCTATCGAGCTGGAACATAAGGCATACTGGGCGTTGAGGTTGGCTAACTTCGACATCAACAAAGCCGGTGATCTTCGGAAGATTCAACTCAACGAGCTAAATGAAGTGAGGAATGAAGCTTATGAGAACTTGTTGATCTACAAGGAGAAGACCAAGATCATCCATGATGCTAGTATTAAGAACCGAGAGTTCCACGTTGGTGATCAATTCTTACTTTTTAACTCTCGGTTGAAGATCTTCTCGGGCAAGTTGAAGAGCCGTTGGTCTGGTCCATTCACCGTCGCCAAAGTCTTCCCATATGGCACCATTGAGCTTTCTCAGCCAAATGGGCCCAATTTTAAAGTGAATGGCCAGCGTTTCAAGCTGTACTTTGGTGATGACATCTCTCATGAGATGATTCCATCCCTCACCACGTTTCCCTGGAATTAGTTTTGGGTCGGTCAGGCTCGTGACTTGGTTAACAAAAACAAGCGCTGCTCGGGAGGTAACCCGTTGATCTATCCTTTACTGTTTTCATAATAAGTGTAGGAGGAGCCCCGTATGTGTTTGTTGTCTTGTTCCTTTTGATGTGCAAGGATTTAAGCTTCAAAGATCCATTCTCGATGAATTTTGACGAACCGTGATCCCGTGTACCCATCTTCCCGGTTCCATCCAAACTGTCGCGATTCAATATTTCATATCTTATATGTTCACATTGAAATCACTATAGTTGTCCTTTCCTTAGCAAGATTTAAACAACGTGCACAATGTCCTAAGTGTAGGGGAGTTTACTCCCACATGCTTAAACATTGAGGACAATGTTTATATCAAGTGTAGGGGGACTTCTATCGTAGTAAGTGGTCTTTTCCATGAATTTGCCCTCATTTTAACCGGAAAATTTGATTTTTCGACATTTTTCAAAATTTTTAATCTATTTTGGCCTAGTAGTATAGTAGTATTTTCCTTTGTTATCGTTATTTACTTTCTTTGCTAGAATAAAATTTTCAATAAAGTGGTTTTTAATTTTTCAACGTTGTGAATCTTTTGACTCAACCCGAGTTTACTTATCCAAGTTTACTCTAGCTAGTATCCTTAACGTGTTTAAGTCAAGTTTTGCTAGGCTTTAATATAGGGAACTTTAAAACGCGAAAATCTTAACTCTCACGGGTTACGAACAAGAACTTTTCACAAGTTCCTATTATTGATCCTAGAGAGTCGTTTATCAAGGGAACTTTAAAATGCGATTTCTAAACTTGAAAAAGTCTAAGAATTTGCAAGATCCTATAGATGACTCGAAAACCTAAAACTTTGATTTAATTAGCTAAGCATCCACGAGTCTCATTCCTTGAGATTTTAAATTGTGGAGAACGATAGATGATAGAGTTAATTATAAGTTTGGTATTCTTTCGTGAATTTATGTGAGTTGATTATAAGCCTATTCTCCCATAACTTATTAATAAATATATCTGCAATAAATAAGGTTGTACGATTTGAAAAGTTACTTAGGTTCTAGCACAAGATCGTTTAAAAGTTGCTCGGTATTAATTAGAGTTCATAGCCAAGGCATAACTTATTGAAGCGGGATGCGAAGATTGGCGAGTCCGAAAAGGCCCTAACAAGGCATGAGGGCTACATTTTGTTGCTAAAGATCCAAAAGTGATGTGAAGAATCATTTATCGAAAATCAATATGAAGGACCGAGACACACGACGAAAGGCAAATACTCCCCAAAAGATCATGGAGAAGTCTATCCAAAAAGGCCCTAACAAGGTATGAGGATAAATAGATCCAAGTCCTAAAACGAGGCGGATCGTTGTATATCAAAGTCCAAAAGAAAGATTGGAGAAAAATGAAGAAGTCGTGCTCGAAATATGAAGAATCTCTCGAAAACTTCAAGTGAAGAAATTCCTATTATGAAGAGAAGACCATTATTTCATGAACGTCTCTCAAGATTTGAAGTATGAAGTCGCTGCCAAATATCGGTCCGAGAAAGGTCTCAAATCGTGAAGCGAGTTATGCCAAGATAAGAACTTTATGAGGTCCCGAGAAGCAGTTTTAAAAGATTTTGTCCTTTAGCTAACTATTGATTAAATCGTCCTACTTTATTTCCGGCCTAAATAAACTATCGAAATAAGTAAAAAATGCATCCTCGTGATCATTCAAGACAATATTAAAATATAAGAGATACACCTAGGAATAAGGGAGTCTAAGTGAATAATTGGCCCACATGAGTTTGTGTTAGTTTGCTAACTTATAATAACAATGATCTCGTTTTTAAGCTTGGTATGGGGAACGTGAAACTTGAGGATGATAAGCATTCATGAAAAAAAACCCCAATGTAAGTCTTCGATTTCTTACTTGTTTTGTTCTTTTAGTTTCCTTAGTGTTTAGCATTTAATAAAGGCCAATGTGGGTTATCTATGATGAAAAATGTAAACCATGCTTTGAAATTAATGCATTGCATGAGGGCATTGCAATGGTCAAGTGTAGGGGATTTAATAAGTGTGAAAACACTTATCCTTTTACCACTTATTTCCAATAATAACAAGACCAAAACGTGTATTTTATGTCGTAAAAGTCGGAATTATGCGTGGTTTGTGTTTTTATTGTGTTTTAGGACCAAAAGATGAAAAAGGAAGAAAACACGGGCTTTCACGGACTTTTATCGAAGAAAACGAGAAAAGACGAAGTCAAAAGATCGAGAATGCAAAAAGAACGGAAGTCCAAGGCCTATTATGAAGATTTATCGAAGAAAAAGTCTAAAGACGGAAGTTTAATGAAGTCGAAGAACTCAAGTCTAATTTTAGAAGAAAATTATAAGACAAGTTCAACTTATATCGACAAATCCCGAGACGACGTCGAGAAAGACAAAGAAATTAAGTCGAGTCGAGACGAGAAGAAAGAAAGAAGAAAGCTTAAGCACTTAACCTCCCCACCTCCTATAAATACCCTCCTAATATGTCATTAGGAGGATGTTAGTGTTAGTTAATTAGTTCATTTTCAATTTTAGTAGTTTTTAGTTTTTAGAGAGAGAAAGTGTTTAACTTTCTCTCACTAGGAAAACTTCATCTTTTATTCCTTTCTTGTTTGAATCAAATCTTTACTTTTGAGAGTTTAATCTTGTTTTGATCTTTAATCTTCTTCTACCTTTCTTTATTTTGATCTTGATTAGTGATAATCTTTGATTTTGTTTTCATTTTGATGCTTATGTGATTAAAAAGTTTATCTTTTTGATCATATCTAAGTTTTAATACGGATTAAGTTTTGAGCTTTTCATGCTTATTGACTTAGTTTGTGTTTAGCTTATTTACATTTTAAGTTTTCTTAAAGTTTAGTGTTTTTAAAGTTTGTTTTGAAAAGTTGATTATTTAAAGTTTAAAAAGGTTCTTAATTTATGCTTATTAGTTCGGCTTATTATTAATTCGATCAAGTTTTAGTTTGAGCTTATTCAAAATAGCTTAAAACTTAGCTTATTTTCGAATACTTACCATCGGAAAGGGTATACCCCTTTCTGATTAATCATTCCGATTTGGGCTCCTTATTCCGATCAACAGGATCGGAAAAGGGTTTATAGTATTCCGATATGCTTCCTTTATTTCGATCATCTTGATCGGAAAAGGGTTTTACTTTCCAATTAGGATTCCTATTTTGGATTCCGATCAATTCATTTTGTGTATTCCGATTAGCCATTCCGACATTCCGACTGGGGTATTATTTAACATTCCGATTGTACCTGTTTATTCCGACAGCTTTCCTTTTGCAATATTCCGATCACTTTCCGACAAAGGCATTCTGCTGGGATTCCGATTACAACATTCCGATGGGGTCATTTTTCGTTTTACAAAGTTTTAATTTCCAAAATTTGCATGCTTCCCGAAATCTCTGTTTTTACCAAGTGTTTTTCTAGTAATTTTTAGTTTAACTTTTCTAGTAATTGTTAGTTTAATTTTTAAAGCTTTTATTTTACTCAACGACACTTTCATTTTACCATTAGTTTAAAATAGATAATCAAACAAACCATTTTCTTTTCAACCAAGAACGACTGAGTCGCACTTTCTACTAGTAATCAATTCGAAATGATTGGACGATAACTTTTTATACTTGGAAAAACCTTGTATTATACTTCAACCAACTTCTCATAGCATGACATCTCGTTCCCACAACCAGTCAACTAACTTTACTTACTCCCTTATTCTCGTAACCAATCAAAGTTTCAAAACTCCACAAATCTTAATCATTCCTTCAACACCACTGTTGTCCCATTTATTTAGATGATATAATAGCACGAATTAAAGAAAGAGAGGTAGATATGAGATGAATTCCAGAGAGAGAAAGTAGTGAGAGAAAGTAGAGAGAAGGAGAGGATTAACTTTGGGAATATTAGATTAGAAGTGAGAAAAATGAACAACCAACCCTCCTAACATGCTAGGAGGGTAGTATATATAGTCCACCCACATGCGGGCTTTAATGGACTATATATTGGGCCGGGCTTGTCTTTTGGACTTTAATTAGTTTAAATCCAAGCCCGTAAAACACAACTAATTAACTACTTATTACAGCGTTCTAACTAATGTTACAATAATAACCTATGACCGAGCATTCTTGTTTGACTCAATATTTTGAGGCTAACAATCTCCCCCAATGTGAGGTCATACCCTTTTGATATTTGGAGATCAATGGAGATTACGAATCTCGTCATAAATGAGCCTTGAACGTGTAACAGTAGTTTTGTTCCTTCATGCTATGATCTTTGAGCCTTTGTCGTTGTCTTTCGACTTTGTCTTTTAGTCTTGAGATCTTCAAATCATTCTTGACTTGTCTTTGCCATCTTGCGATCTTGTGCCTTTATCCACATGCTCACACTATTAATTGTTGAATAAGTCTTTGGTCATGAATATGTGATTTTGAATCTTTGACTTTGCTGAGTACACCGTGACGCCACCTTCTCGAGACAAAGCATGGACACGGACTGAATGGCTTTGACATTCGTCCTAAATCGGTAGTGTTTTACCTCCGGTCGGTGAAGACCGTTATACGATATCAAATACCGTACCTGTGATTAGGTAGATTCAATTAAGAATCTCCTTGACAGGGTTTCGCGGCTGTACTAGCCGTTCTCTTTACTCGACCGTCTCAAAGCAAGACTGCGAACATAAAGAGTGAATCAATTGGATAAATATCCGCTTGATTAAAGTCGTCAATTCAAATTCCTGGAACAAGTTTGATTCATTAAGAATCTTACCATTGTTGCTTTCCAGTTGACACAAGTTTGATTCATAAGAATCTCACAAGTCACCTACCGTAGCGCTGTTTGATGTTGACGCTAGAAGGATTTCCATTCGTCACTGTGAATATTAATGAATATCACTCTGAATGTTCTGGCAAGACCATAAAGATATTGCGTAGAAACCTGAAACGAGTTTGAATCAATTCAGAATCAAACCACTGTTGCTTTTCAGTTTTACATATGTTCAATTCATAAAGAATCTTGCATATGACCTACCGCAGTGCTGTTTGATGTTAACACTGGAAGGATATCCACTCATCATTGTGAATACTAAGTAGTATCACTCTGAGTGTTCTAGCAATATCGGAGGCTGGAGCAGATGCCACCTATTCAATATCAACTATCTCGGAGTGAGAAAGTCAATAGAAGTCGTGTTGATCTCCGTGACAATAAAACAAACTTCTTTTGAGAGAAGTCTGAGTAGCTAGGAAAGGGTTGTGCTTCACATCACTGGGTCCATGATGAGTTTGTCTTCATGATGAGTTGACCCGGTTTCTGCCTAAGTTGTATGGAGGGCTTCTTTCTTTAGAGCCTTTATCCTTACATTTCTTTTTCATTATTCAACCCCTTCAATGCTTACGAAGACATCATTACTAGCACCTTGTTGTGATTGTTCCAGGTCTAGCATCAGTACTTAGTCGGCATTTAGCTTCATTCACATTCTACACCATCTTTCCTAAGGACTTCTAATAATCTATTGGATTGTCCCTGGGAAGATCCCTCCGGTTCTGGTGGATCATAGGACTTAAACCTAACCACCCTTTTGACACCAATAACATCGTGAATTAAAGATGTTGTGGGTATTTGATCGTAACCATGAAAACCACTTTAAATTCTAACAAAGTGTTTGAAAAACATTTAACACCTTGCTAGTTTTGTCGATTCAGAAAAGCTCCCCCTTGACATGTGCATCGATAATCGAAAGTGTTTCGCACATGTAGGTGAGTTAAAGTGCTTGAGTCTTATATTAGATCACATTTTAATCACATTTTCTCCCCTATCTCTAATATATAAAATCTTTTAATATTAGAGATACCAAATTTGATTAAAATATATTTTGAAAAATAGTCTTGAAAATCTTCGTGAGAAAGATGTGTTAATCTTTTGCATGAAGTTGAATTGCTCCACCTCAAAAATTGATCCAATGGAATTGTCATTACGAGGATTTGATCCACATTAAACTTTTGAGGATAGGAGTTGTTGAACACACAATTTTTGAAAGATTTTGAATATCATTGAGAAATTCTTGAAAAAATTGTGTTCAACGCTTTTTGAAAAATCAATTCTTTTTGACGAAAAGGTTTTTCTTAAGCATAAACTTGAGTTCATAGACTTTGGATGTCTTGAGAATCCACTCAAGTGTAAGAAGATTTAACTTCTTTTGCTAAGGGTAAGAGTACAAAAGCGTACACTCCCCCGTGAATTTAGATCCGGGTTGCAATCTGAAAGTGATTACAAGCCATTGTGTTGAGCTCAAAACGTGGAATGTTTTGTGACAAGCTCAACCCAAGATAGATTGCTCTACCCGTTGTTGGAAATATTGTCCAAAATAGACAATTTCCTGTTGAAAAGATAGAAATGACATGTTTTGAAAAATATTTACAACTTTCATTCGAGCTTTATGTACACACCCGTGTTGTTGTTTAGCGACATTTCTAGGCACGTCCATATTATCGATACTGAAAGACATGTCGAGAAGAATATTTTTGGATTATCAAAGATTTTTTAATTTTGTATTTTTCTTTTTCATTAATATTTACAGGTAGATGTTTGATAGATGAATCAAGCAGGCTTCTTTGCCAGAATCTCCAGTTCTGCTGGAGTCAAACATCTCATACCAATTTGCCTAACAAGATATGCAAACCTCTCTTTCGAAAGAGCTTTTGTAAACAAGTCAGCTAATTGGTAATCAGTTCCAACAAAGTATAATTCAACAATACCCTTTTCAACTTGTTCCTTAATAAAGTGATATCTGACATCAATGTGCTTCGTGTGGGAATGCTGAACCGGATTGCTGGAGATGGCTATGGCCGACTTTGAGTCACAGTACATAGGTACTTTATCAAAATGGAAGCCATAATCCGTGAGTTGTGTTCTCATCCAAAGAACTTGAGCACAACACGCAGATAGAGACACATACTCCGCTTCGGCTGATGAAAGTGACGTGCAATCCTGCTTCTTGGAAGACCATCCCATAAGCTTGTCTTGACCTAGAAAATTGTGCACCACCAGAAGTACTTTTACGTGTATCAAGACACCCTACATGATCAGAATCTGAATAGTCCGTTAGAAAGAAACTAGTTTCCCTCGGATACCAGAGTCCCATGTGAATGGTATTCTTAAGGTACCGAAAGATCCGTTTAACCTCCTTGAGGTGCTTTTCAGTGGGTCGTGCTTGATATCGTGCACAATAACATGTAGCATGATGAATATCAGGTCTGCTTGCTGTCAAGTACATGAGGGACCCGATCATGGAACGATATCTCGTTTGATCTATGGGTAATCCCTCCAAATCAGCATCTAGGGATGTGGTTGATAATGGTGTCCCAACGGGGTCACATGATGTCATACCATGCTTTGTGATTATCTCTTGACAATACTTAGCTTGGTTAATGAATATACCACTTGGGGATTAGTGAACTTGAATTCCTAGAAAGAATTTTAGTTCGCCCATCATAGACATTTCAAATCTGCTGTGCATTACTTTTTCAAACCATTTTGAAAGTTTTGGGTTTGTAGACCCGAAAATAATGTCATCAACATAAATTTGCATAAGCAAAATGTCATCCCCATATTTATAAGTAAACAAAGTTAAATCAATGGAACCTTTTGAGAAACCTTTGGATACCAGAATTTTTGAGAGCTCGTCGTACCACGCCCTTGGAGCTTGCTTGAGTCCATATAGTGCTTTGTGGAGACGATACACCTTGTCAGGATAATGAGGATTGACAAATCCTTCCGGTTGCGTGACATAGACTTCTTCCTTCAAAGGACCGTTAAGAAACGCCGTCTTTACGTCCATTTGATAGACAGTGATTCCCTTATGTGCAACATAGGCAAGGAAAATCCTGACCGCTTCCATCCGAGCAACTGGTGCAAATGATTCATCAAAATTAATTCCCTCTTTCTGGCCATACCCCTTAGCCACTAGCCTAGCTTTGTTCTTGATGATCGTATTCTCTTCATCCATCTTGTTTTTCCAGATCCAACGAAGATTTAATGGAATTACATCGTATGGTCTGTCAACAAGTTCCCAGACTTTAAGTCTTTCAAATTGTTGAAGTTCATCCGTCATCGATTCAATCCAAGCATGATCAGCCATGGCTTCTTTGATGTTTTTCGGTTCAGCAGTACTCACGGCGAGTGCGAACATACAAACATCGCCATCGGTTGCTAGTTGTCGTCATGTACGAACGGGCTGTGAAGGGTTTCCAATTACGTGAACCAAAGGATGATCTCGGGTCCAGTGATGTGTTGAAGGATGTCGTTGGTAGAACGTGTGCATATTTGACGGATCAACATGGCGAGTAGAAGACTCTCCATTTTCGTGTACCGGTGTACCGAGTGGGTTGATAAATTCGTCTTCGTCAGATAATGCATCGTCTGCTTGATTTGTGTTCTCTGGAGCAATGACAGTAGTTGTGGATGTCGTAGGATCGATTGTTGTAGTGATATTCTGAGGAGGTAAATCTGCAGCAACCCGTGTTGAAGTAGATGAAGTTGTATCCGGTTGTTGACGATGATCGGTATCATCATTCTTATCATGAGTGACAGCGGAAGACTTCGATACAACTTGTTTCTCCCCTGTAAAATATTCATCATACACTGGTCGATATAACATTTCCAAATCTTCAATTGTCGTGTCGACGGTCATATCAGCTCTAGGAACAAGTTCTGGAACCAGCGTTGAACTTGACGGTTCATTGCTGTGGTCTTGAGTTCCGAGTTCCGTGCGGTTGTGAACGGAAGTCGTTTGTCGTTGTGGATCGGGACTTAAACTGTTTTGTTCAATTGCCATTTCTTGTAATTCATCAAATCAAATGTGAATAGTCTCGACAATCAATTTTGTTCTCTTGTTGTACACTCTATACCCCTTAGACTGAGTTGCATATCCCACAAGAATACATGTATCACCTTTCTCTTTCATTTTATCCAAATTGTCACCATCTCGAATAATGTAATAAGTACATCCAAAAACATGAAGGTGTTTGAGTGAAGGTTCTCGATCATGAATTATGTGATATGGTGTCTTTTTGTGTCTTGGGATAATTAAGGAGCGGTTTTGTGTGTAGCATGCGGTTGACACGGCTTCGGCCCAAAAGTACAGTGGAAGTTTTGAAGCGGATAATAAGGTTCGAGCAGCCTCAACTAAAGTACGGTTTCGTCTTTCAACAACTCCGTTTTGTTTGGGTGTTCCAGCAATAGATGTTTCATGTTCAATCCCTTCGGCTTCAAAAAAGTTTCTCAGTTTTGAATTCAAAAATTCTGTACCTTTGTCAGTACGAACCACTTTAACTTGAGCTTGAAGACCACGTTGTATCAATTTAAGGAAGCTGATGAGAACGTCGGGTGTTTCATTCTTGGACCTCAAGAAGTGAGTCCATGTGTACCTTGAGTAATCATCGACTATTACCAGAATATATTTCTTTCCATTGATACTCTGAACACGCATGGGACCACACAGATCCATGTGAAGAAGATCTAACCGTCCTTTAGAGCTTGGTGTGGTCTTTGTTTTTAAGCTACTTCGTTTAGCTTTACAAAGTTCACAAGAAGAACAAAGATGATCTTTGATGAATTTCAAGCTTGGAAGGCCTCTCACAATATCTTTCTTGGAAAGCAAGTTAATGGTATCAAAGTTGAGATGAGAAAGACGTTGATGCCATAACCATGCCTGAGTCGTTGAAGCTTTAGCCATGAAGCAAATTGGAGTTGATGAAGTTGTGTCTTGAAGTGAAATTGTGTATAGATCAGTACCCCGTGTACCGGTAAGTAAGTCATTCCCATCATAATCACGAACAAAACATGTCTTCTTTCTGAAAGCAACTTCCAAATCCGCATCACAGAATTGACCAACCGAGAAAAGATTGTGATTGAGCCCTTCGACGTAGTATACCCTTTTTATCGTGATATTCCCCTGAACCAAATCTCCATATCCTAGGATCGGTGCAAATTGATCATTTCCGAATCGGACCGTACCCAGAAACTTCTCCACGAAGTTAATTAGAAGCTTGAGATTCCCCGTCATGTGCTTCCTGCATCCGGAGTCCAGTATGAAGAGAATTATTTGTATCACCTGCAGAAGAGTTAGAACACGATGGAGCATTTGCTAAATTGGATACCACAGTATTTGTGATTATAGAATCATTAGTGTCCTTAGCAACATTTAAAGGCATACTAACACTCGTAGTCACATTTTCTGTCCTAACTTTAGGCATCCATTTATATCCGGGAGGACATTGATTAGCAAACCACCATTACCAAGACTTACTAGCAGACTCATATAATTCCTTAATTTTGCTT
The DNA here is from genome assembly GCA_025667525.1 of Glebionis coronaria. Taxonomy (NCBI): domain Eukaryota; kingdom Viridiplantae; phylum Streptophyta; class Magnoliopsida; order Asterales; family Asteraceae; genus Glebionis; species Glebionis coronaria. Next base: position 364,542,154 of record CM046882.1, on the reverse strand, counting down.
CTAGGGTTCTTAGTGGTGGAGTCTGATGCATTACTTTTCTTAGTGGTGGTGGCACCAGAATGGTTCACTTTGCGTTTGGGTTGACTAGCTCTAATAGGCATTGCAACTTGCTTCTTAGTTCTAGTATCTACGCCTTTGACTTTATTCATAGCACACATAGAATGATTAGCATTAGCACACTTTCCACATTTGACACAAACAAATTTCACATTCATAGCACTCAAATCATTCACATCATTCATATCGTCATTACATGTGATAACAGACTTTTTATTCTTAAAAACATTCAAATTCCTAGGGTGTGCTTCTACTTCCTTCATCTTCCCTTGATTCTTGTGTTTCCAGACCTTATCATTCACTTGAGTGCTCTTAAGCTGAGGCCCGCTAACACTAGTAGTGGTGACTATTCCTGTAGTAGAAGACACACAAATATTAGTGTTTCTAGAAGTCTGAGGCGAGTGAGTATCTTTGTTTGTGGGCTTAGTGGGCATTCTATACATCCCTGGTTTAATCATATTATTGTGCTTAACGCTTGGTGCTATAGTATTCCTTATGGGTTGATTTTGTGGTAACCTTTCCTTTCCGTCCATCTTGGGGGCAAACACAGGTTTTGCAAACGAGGAATTTGATAAAGCAGGTGGTTTTCCCAAGATAGAGGATCTATTCACCTTAGAAGCATTAGGTTGTCTAACAACAGGTTTCTTAATGCTAGGTTCCACGATTTTCCCACCCATTTTAGCAACGAGTTTCTGTAACTCTGCTATCGCTCTGTCCCTGTCTTGTAACTGAGCTTTCAACCTTTTAATTTCCAAATTTTGTTCATTTATTTCTCGAAACGTTTGGGAAAGTTTTTCTTGCAATTTATTATCATGTGGAAAACTACCAACGTCTTTTTGCAATGCAAGTTCAAGTGAATGACAATGTTTTTGAAGGAAATCAGTTTTGTGTTGAAGTAACTCAAAAGCCTTTTTGTCAACATTTTCTTTACGTTTCGAAAGCTCAATTTCAAGACGTTCACATTCTTTGATCTTATCAAGATATTGGCATGCAACTTCAGAATATTCATCAATATCAGCACAAGATGTAAAATAAGCACACATAACATCTTTAGAAACGCATTCTTGCAAGAGTAAATCATATTCATCTGAAAAATCAGACTTCTCCATTTGAAGATCATCAATGTGTTTCTCAAGAGATTCAATATATTTTAAATCATCATACATTTCAGTCCGAATGAACTCCTCAAGTTGAAGAACAGTTTCTTTAATCAACATCGTGTTAGGAATTAAGAGTTCTTTCACAAGCAAGGTAATATCTTGAGGAATCAGACGTGTCCACTCAGCATTTTCACGTTTTGCCCAGTCTCTTTCAACAATAGATTTAACATTATCTATGTGGTGTTTAAGAATACCTAATGTTTTCCTACTCTTGCTTTTAGATTCATCTAGAGGGAGGTAGTTTATGTATTTGTAAACATTAGATTTCTTAGGGGTAAATGCTTTCTTCAATTGAATTCTTTTTTGTTTGCATTCTAGAAACACTTCCTCACGGGTTTTTTGAGTTTTCTTGTTGAAAAGACCATAAAGACTATTCTCATAAGCATAATTATATGGGTTTACAAACTCCTTATTGATAAGAGGTTGGCTATCATTATCCCAAAGGGCAGTCTCATCACTATCGGCACTAACAGGCATGCAATCAAGATCGGTCCTTTCAGTCTCATCAAGATACAGACACGGGTTCGCATCTTGAGCTTTGGCAAGGTACTCAGGACTTGCAAAGCTAGCTTGACCCTTAAACATGGACGGAGGTGCTAGCATTCTGACAGATTGAATAGAATCATGCGTTTTATAAACAACTTTTTTCAAAAATTCGACTTGTTCTTCTAATTTTGTTACTTTTTCAGTTTCTTTATCGTATCTACTTTTGAAGTCTTGTTTTAACGCATCTACCTCTTGTTTCTTATCCTCAAGAATTTTAGCAGAATCAGTAGTGGTCATAGAGAGCTTTTGTTCAAGTTCGTTAACTTTGGTATTTGCAAGGTACGTTTTTTGACGTTCATCCATTAAGAAAACATTATATTGACGCTTCTCTTTGGCTAATAACTCAAGAGTGGTATTATATTTGTTTTCAAAATCGTCCTTTTGACTTTTTAACGCACTTCCCTTGTACCCCTCAAGCTCTTTGGTTTTCTGAAGGAGCTCATCTCTATAGCTTTCAGTCATCTCAGTAGATTTGATAAGAGCAGCTTTGCATTCTTCAAAACTTTGAGTGAGCGTAGCGTTTGCCTTCTTTAATTGCTTTTGACTCTTTTTATTTTTAGTGACCTCTTTTTTTAAAGTAGCAATTAAATTAACAAGCGCAATACGTTCCTCTTCATCATATTCATTTGCATGTTGATCATCCTTAGACTCATTATTGCACATGTCTGATGAATTGAGTGTGGTATTGCTATCAACCGTTTCCATCATACACGTGTCATTAATGGCATTGGGTAGATCACTATGCTCAGGAATGTCACCAAACACATTATATTCATCAGTAGTGTGTACCTTATCGATTGGCTCAGTGTCAAAGATAGGGCCATTGTCATCTTCAGTGACTTTGAGAACTTCTTCAACCTTTTCCATGTACGAGTAATGTGCATCGAGCTCTTGATCAGAATCTTCATCATCAGTATCATCAAGCATTGCTCCTTCCTCAGCTAACAATTTAACCCCTGCTTCCATCTTTTTGCATAGCAACATCTTTTCCTTATGATAACCAGAGTCTCAAACCCGTTTTGGCTTCCTGCATACTTTGCCATATGCCCATAACCTTGGCAATTAAAACATTGAATCCCACTCTGCTGAACCACTTGACTTCCAACAGTTTCCCTATTCCCAGTAGCAGCAGTAATCCTATGAGTATCATACTTGGCAGTTTGTCGATCATACCTTGCAGAACCCTCAACATGTGTTGGATTATATCGATCATACCTAGAAGGACTTTCACCACGTCGACGTGTGTCATACCTTGGAGAACTCTCAACATATCGGTTCTTTGTGATAGATGAAGTACGAAGATTGTTGTTGGTGGGTTTGTAGATTTTCTTGTAAGTCTTCCTTATGTAAGCAATTTGTTGTTTCATCTCTCGGTTCTTTTGAGCTTGGTCTTCATCACTATCTTCTTCAGATGATGACTCAGATGGTGGTGATGGTGCTCTTGGCACTTTACCTCGAGATCTTGTGGATGATGAAGACTTAGATGATGTGGAATATCGTGGTGAAGATGATGTAGTGGAGTATGGCTTAGGAGCACGAGAGTGATGATCTTGAACATGTTGTGTGGTAGTCACTAAAGCAAGTGGATTAGCCGTCTTGGCAACACGTTCAGTTCGAATCTCATTTGCTTCATTCTGAAAATGCTTCAAGATGTCAAAGAGTCGATGATATGAGACCTCGTCTAACTTTTCTTGTTGTTTCACCAAAGTGACGAACCGTGTCCACTCGGGTTGAAGTTGTTGAAGAAATTGAACATTGACTTGCATGGTGGAGACTTGCAGATTATTTCTTGTCATGTCATTCATCATCTTATAAAACCTGGAGTAGTAAGAGTCAATTGATTCTCCATCCCTTGAAGTAAACTTGCCAAAATTCCAAAACAAGTTTGTTTTGACATCTTGTTTGTTGAGTGATTCTCCTTGTTGCAAGCGTTCAATCGCAGTCCACATTTCATGTGCTGTCGGGCATGCATCAACCGTGGAGTAAATATCATCTCCAATCCCACTTAAAACCATATATATGGCTTCCTTCTCCGCATCATGCCAAGCATAATTTCCAGGTGGGAGATCGGCTCTTGTTTCATCACGTTCACTTGCAGGTATTGGATCAGTAGTATATGTGGCTGCTCTTGGAGGAATTGAGATCTTCTTAGATATATATGGTCCATGAGTAATACATTTCCTCAAGGCATCACGATTAGGTCTTGTATCAAAGATATCGTATGAACCGTGATTGCCATTGAGCATACCGACCAGACACAAGCATTGGTGGTCTTTCTTTGTTGCCTGCCACCATTATGTTGTTGTTCGTCACACGATATTCGGCAGTAGAACCCATCTCAATATTCTCTGAAATGATGAAGTGAATATGGATCTTAAGTAGATATGTTGTGATTGTTGTTGTGGTTAAAATTCCGAAAATTGCAATTTTTCTTCAGTCCGACAATAAATTCCCCAGTACGACAAAACGGTAGACCAAAAAATTTTGTAATCGCCAAATTTTGAAATCGAGCTAGAAAAGTCCTAAAACTAGTATGGAAAAAATTTGAATTTACTTGACGGAAAAAAATTAACTCTTTTTTTTTTAATCTTCGTGTAAACGATATTCTGAAACTAGTCTAGATGGTGGCTAAGTCTAAAAAATACTCGAACAAAATTTGGCTAAACAGATCTCAATTTCCCATCACAATGTTGTCCCATCGCAATGTTGTCCCATCGCAATGTCTGTCGCAATATCCTATCGCAATGACCCCTGTCGCAATAACCCTGTCGCAATGACCGTGTCGCAATATTCCTATCGCAATGACCCTGTCGCAATAACCCTGTCGCAATCTATCTCAATCGTAATAATGGATCGCAATCTCAATCGGAATATCCAATCGCAATCTCTGTCGTAATATCCAATCGCAATATTCAATCGCAATTCACAGCCAATCGCAATCTGAATCGCGATGTCGATCGCAATGAAAAACCCTAGCGTATTGCGATGGAAGGCAAGGAATCCGGTCGCAATAAGGGTACTTTTCCGAAATTGTAGGCCAAAAAATGAGATTTTTACCAAGAAAAACGTGATTTTACCCAAACCAAAGCAACCAAATCGCTACCACAACTATGTAGGAGAATTAGATCAAGATTTAGAACATGGAAAACACAAAAAAATGATTTCGAGAAGAAATAAAGATTAAAACATGCGAATCAAATAAAAACACCACAACCAATCACAAAACTACCCCATGACGATTGATACCAATTGTTGTCCCATTTATTTAGATGATATAATAGCACGAATTAAAGAAAGAAAGGTAGATATGAGATGAATTCTAGAGAGAGAAAGTAGTGAGAGAAAGTAGAGAGAAGGAGAGGATTAACTTTGGGAATATTAGATTAGAAGTGAGAAAAATGAACAACCAACCCTCCTAACATGCTAGGAGGGTGGTATATATAGTCCACCCACATGCGGGCTTTAATGGACTATATATTGGGCCGGGCTTATCTTTTGGACTTTAATTAGTTTAAATCCAAGCCCGTAAAACACAACTAATTAACTACTTATTACAGCGTTCTAACTAATGTTACAATAATAACCTATGACCGAGCATTCTTGTTTGACTCAATATTTTGAGGCTAACAACCACCTTTAAACCAAAACACATCTCTGCATTCTAATATCTAACCATAAGTAATACTACCCAACTCTATCCTCTCATCCTAACGTTTCCACAACCGCATAACTAAATCAACCATGACGTGTACCAAAAGAATTCCAAACGATCGCGTCCCATAATAAGTATAGGGTAAACCGAAAGATCAACCATAATGAACCCTGGCCAAAACACTGAAAACGAAACAATGTAATCCGAAAGATCAATGTAGTGTGCCAATAACAAAAGATAGACTCATCACGATTTGTATTACCAAATTTCAATATCTTAGAAAATTTTAAATTTTCATCTTAATTAGTTACTTCACATTAGGATCATATTTTAACACCAATAAATGAAATCATAGTCATATTTTACCATCTTCGTTACTATCAAAGGGCATAACTCAGTTAGTGTACTAAAACTCACTTTATCTATCATCTCCTTTTACAATAAACTCTTCTTTTATCTTCATTATTTTATCAAAGGTATCTACTAGTTAGTAGAGAATAACGTTATTCTAACCATTATCTTGTTTACTCACATTAAACTCATTTCACTTGTTATTATGAAACCAATACGTGTTTATAAAATATGGTGTTTTTATTCATTTTATTCTATATTATAATTATTTTATATAATCCATTTAGGCTTGTTATAATTAAATATTACACATTTACAAGGTGTTGTGTTATTACTATCATTATTATAATAAAATCTTCCTTTTTAATCTTTCCGTCTATTTAAATACTTCTAAAATCTTAACTCCATTTTTAAGAAAATTACCGTAAAATTTCTTTACCCTTTATACGTACTATCAAATGTTACCTAGAAAACTAATCCATTCATTGTCAAGATTTTTTTTAAACTTATTACCAATAAACTAAAAGAAAATATATGTAAGTCAGGAAATCATACCATACACTTACAGAGTATTTTCAAAAGCATTTTCCTCTAATTAGCTAGACTCCTTTGCAAGAAAATTTGGTAGTTCTCATCAATTATAATACATACCCGAATGTAGACACACTTCAAAAGATTCAAAACTTTGTTGGAACTCCATCAAACTCCAACACTAATAAACTGTTTAAACACGAGAGAACACTAGGTACGTTCAAGTTATAATAACTATTGAACGACCGTATATCATAACATAACATCTACTAGTATATATACCTCCGTATATATATACCTATTAAATCTCCCAAAACATACTCGTTATTATACATGTCAAGTCAATAGATCGCATCATACACTCGTTTTTCCATACGAGTAATCACCATCTCAGCATTTCACCATGCCACAACAAGGCATAAAACCCATCACCAAAACCAACCCATATCGTGTGACCCCATAATCACACAACATGACTATTACTTAAAACATAAAACACAAAAAAAAACTATAGCCATATCATAGGCAACCATTACATAAACCCTATTGTATACAAATACCCAAAATACAGATCTCATTATATACAAGCATGTACTAACCCCTTTTTCATGCAACCATACTTGGAAGTCCATCGGTGTTGTGGCACATATATAATTATGTAGGCCTCCATAATTATATATGTCCCCTTTCACCCATGTACTCCCCCTGTGACGACACTTATAAGAAATTAGTACTGCACGGAACACATATATACCACATAAAATACACTATATATATATACCATATAGGTAAAATAAGAACATCTCATACGTCAACCCTAACTTCATTCATAACTCGAGGCTCAAACGCCAAAACAATCAATAACAACAAAATATCCAACATTAAAAAAAATGATCATAACAATTCAGGCAGAAATTCAAATCTACTACTAGTCGAAGACTCAACATCGGTACTATCCTATTATTACCTAGCGCACCTCTTCTTCTACGCGACATGGGTAACACTAAATAGGTTCCTACACTTCCGGTTCATACGTCGCATTAATAGAAAATAAATGAATGTACTTACATATACTATGTCTCAATAAGTAAGTATGAAAGTAAATAAATATCTAAAATGAAATTAACACTTAAGCACTCCATATACTATAATGCACACATACCCCAATGACACCTACATGCATGGACCCTTAAGCTATAGACTAGTGATACAAGGCTTTTACCTTGTAAGAAAATTAAAGTTCTTTTCTCGATATCTTAACGAATTGATCTAGGTTCTCTATGTGACTCAGTTTTATTTTGGTGGAACAAAAAGGTGTCGTTGTTGTAGTATATTTAAAGTGCAAAACAATTAAAGTAAAGTGCGTTAAAGTAAAAGTGCGTTAATTTAAATCTAAGTCTAATTAAAATAAAGTGCAAGTATTTAAAAACGTGACTGAAATTAAAGGGCACTTAAAAGTAAATAACGCAAATTTAAAACTATCTAAGGCAATCTTAAAACGCAACTAAAACTTAAACTAAGGCAAGGCTAGAATAAAGCTAAGACAAATAATCTTAAAGTGCAATTAAATAAAAAGGCAGGAAAAATAAGCTTAAAAATAAAAGACAACAATTTAAAAATAAAGACTAAAAAGAAATGAAAGAAACCTTGATTCGGAAGTTCAAAACTTCCGAATGAACTGGCTTGACTCGGAACTTTTGAGTTCCGAGTGAAACAATCTTGAGTCGGAACTTCCCAAACCCCAAAACCTTGATTCAGAACTTTTAAGTTGATCCGGAACTTTTTTGAGTTCCGAATGAACCTCTTGACCCGGAACTTTGGTTCGGAAGAATTGATCCGGAAGATTTTGTCCGGAAGTCTTGACTCGGAAGTTTTGGTCTTGATCCGGAAATTTTTCCTCCCCTTGATCCGGAACTTCGTTCGGAAGATATTGATCCGGAACTTTTGTTGATCCGGAAGTTTTCGTTCGGAACTTCGTTCGGAAGTCTTCACCCGGAACTTTTGAGTTCCGAATGAACACTCTTTATCCGGAACTTTGAATGTTCCGGATGAAACCCACTGGTTCTGAACTTTGAAAGTTCCGAATGAACAGCCTTTCTTGTCTTGGCTCGGAAGTTTTCCTGGGAATCTCAGACACAGAAACAAACACTCCCGAAGAACAAGGGATCACAATAATAACAAATCTAACACAGATTAATCAAATTCAACACAAACGATTTAACCAAATTAATAATGAAACGACAAACAATCATAAACAAACAATCTATATCAATTAATCTAACAAATTTAACCACAAATATCAAAAACCCACTTGATCAAAATAAAGAACATGAACATAAACATAAACATAAACACAAAAATCAAAGATTAAGAAAGGTAGATAGGAGATTTAACAAGATAAAATAAAGATTGACAAGAATTAAATAGAAACTTACTTGAAATTAAAGGAATTTAAGGTGCAAGACAAGGTATTTAAATTAGACAAGTATTTAAATGACAAGGAAATTAAAGGTGCAAGGTAAAGAAAATGGAAGACTAATTGTCACACTTAGCCAACAAGGAAAATGATTAACAACTAATGACTATTTATAGGGGAGGATTAAGGAAGCTTCCTCCCCTCTTTCCTTTTCTCTTAATTACAAGCTTAAGTCCTTCCTTCTTTAATTCTTCATTAATTGCATGTTTAGTCCTTTTCTTCTAATCTTCTTTGAACTTGGACTTAAAGGACTTTTGGCTTCGGGATTTCTTTGAACTCGTCTTTAAATTCTTCAATAAAATAGACTTGAATTCTTCGGCTTTTGATAAACTTCCGCCTTTTGACTTTTTCTTCGATAAATCTTCAGAATTGGTCTTGGACTTCCGTTCTTTTTGCACTCTTGACTCCTTGACTTCGTCTTTCATCTTTTTCTTCAATAAAAGTCCGTAAATGCCTGTGAATGTCCGTGTTTTCTCCACTTTTTACCTTTTCATCCTAAATCACAACAAAAACACAAACCACGCATAATTCCGACATAAAAGACATAAAATACACGTTTTGGCTCGGTTATTACTGTAATTAAGTGGTAGAAAAGATGGGTGTTTACACACCTATCAAATCCCCTACACTTGACCATTGAAATGTCCTCATGCAATGCATTAGTTACAAAGCAAGATTACACTTTTCATCATAATTAATCCACGTTGGCCTTTATTAAAAACATACAAAATAAAGAAATCAAAAGCATACCTTGGGTTTTGGAAATGTCATGAATAATCATCATCCTCAAGTTTTCCCTTTCTCCAAACCAAGCTTAAAAACGAGATCATTGTTATTATAAGTTAGTAGACTAACACGAACTCATGTGGGTCAATTATTCACTTAGACTCCCTTATTCCTAGGTGTATCTCTTATATTTTATTGTTGTCTTGAATGACCACGAGGATGCATTGTTTGACTTATTTCGATAGTTTATTAGGCCGAAAATAAAGTGCACGATTTAATCAATAGTTAGCTAAAGGACAAAATCTTTTAAAACTGCTTCTCGGGACCTCATAAAGTTCATATCTTGGCATAACTCGCTTCGCGATTTGAGACCTTTCTCGGACCGATATTTGGCAGCGACTTCATACTTCAAACCTTGAGAGACGTTCATGAAATTATGGTCTTCTCTTCATAATGGAATTTCTTCACTTGAAGTTTTGAGAGATTCATACTTGGACCACGACTTCTTCATTTTTCTCCAATCTTTATTTTGGACTTTGATATACAACGATCCGCCTCCTTTTATGACTTGGATCTATTTATCCTCATACCTTGTTAGGGTCTTTTCGGATACACTTCTCCATGACTTTTGGGGAGTATTTTCTTTTCGTCGTGTGTCTCGATCCTTTATATTGATTTTCGATAAATGATTCTTCACATCACTTTGGATCTTTAGCAACAAAATATAGCCCTCATGCCTTGTTAGGGCCTTTTCGGACTCGCCAATCTTCGCATCCCGCTTCAATAAGTTATGCCTTGGCTATGAACTCTAATCCATACCGAGCAACTTTTAAACGATCTTGGGCTAGAAGCTAAGTAACTTTTCAAATCGTACAACCTTATTTATTAACAGATAAATTATTAGCAAGCGATGGGAGAATAGGCTTATAATTAAATCACATAAATTCACGAAAGAATACCAAACTTATAATTGGCTCTATCATCTCTCGTTCTCCACAGTTTAAAATCTCAAGTAATGAGACTCGTGGATACTTAGCCTATTAAATCAAAGTTTTGGGTTTTCGAGTCGCCTATAGGATCTTGCAAATTCTTGGACTTTTTCAAGTTTAGAATTCGCGTTTTAAAGTTCCCTTGATAAACGACTCTCTAGGATCAATTATAGGAACTTGCGAAAAGTTCTAGTTCTTAACCCGTGAGAGTTAAGGCTTTCGCGTTTTATAGCTCCCTATATAAAAGCCTAGCAAAACTTGACTTAAACACGTTAAGGATACTAGCTAGAGTAACTTAGATAAATAAACTCGGGTTGAGTCAAAAGATTCACAACGTTTGAAAATTAAAACCACTTATTAAACATTTATTCTAGCAAAGAAAGAAAATAACTATACAAAGGGAAAAACTAATAGGCCAAAATAGATCAAAAATTTTGAAAAATGTCGAAAAATTGATTTTCCGGTTAAAATGAGGACAAATACAAGGAAAAGACCACTTAACTTTGATAGAAGTCCCCCTACACTTAAGATAAACATTGTCCTCAATGTTTAAGCATGTGGGAATAAACTCCCCTACACTTAGGACATTGTGCACTTTGTTTAAATCTCGTTAAGGAAAAGACAACTAAAGAGATTCCTATTTTAATATTGAGAAAATATAAAATAGTGAATCAAAAAGAGTTTAGGATTGAAGCTCGAATCCCTGATTAAGAAGTGAGGAGAGGAAAGCAAACCAACGGGTCTCCCCTACACTTATGATAAAGAAAGCGAAAAGATAGATGCATGGGTTGCCTCCCAAGAAGCGCTTGATTTTTGTTAACCGAGTCATTAGCCTGACTCGACCTTGATCATCAATGGAAGAAACATGAAACATATCCACCAGGATCAAAGACGTAGTTTTCATCGAGCAAATAACACAAGCTTAAGGCGAACAAGGCAAGCCAAAAAAGAGTAGGCAAGGTTTCCTTAAGCAAAGATGGAGCACGGTGGAAGCAAGGGTGAAGTGGTGCAAGCATGTCTCAAAATTTCCAAAGATTTTTCCTTTTATTTCATCAGGTGGATACTGAGATGGCTGCATAATATCAATACCGGGGTCGAACACCTTTTCCTTTAAGGGAAAATAGCACTCAGGCTCAGCAGAGTGTGAAGAAGATCCGCAAAGAAGCACAACCTCGTCCTTAGAAGGGGGACAAAGAGGTGTCAAATCATATGTGCAACGGATATTGGTGTCGACCGGTTTCTTCTCCTTTGACAGAATGTTCTTCAAATCCAAAGTAGGATCAAGACGATAATCTTCAAAGTCCAAAGGAGGAGCATCACTCTCATGAGGGAAGTAAGTGTTGAGAAATTCAGAGAAATCTTCCTCAAATGAGTAATCGTCCAAAGTAGGATCGAGTGGTGGCGGAGGATCTTCATCATGTGAAGAATCGCTCGAAAGAGTATCGGCCTCATCAAAATCATCGAAAGTGGGCAGCTCGGGATACTCAGAAGTACAATCAAAATCATCCGAATCAGAGCTAGAATCATCATCATAAGCATCAAAGACCGGTTGAGAATCATAAATGGGAGAAGCGTCCAAAGTAGGGAAGGAATCATCCACATCATCATTAAAAAGTAGATTATCAATGCAAGAGTCGAATAGAGGATTGTCGTAGACGACAAAGTCATCAAGCACATTAATCATATTCACTGATTCTCGTCCAAAAGATTTGCCTGTAAGCTTCCCCATTTTAAAAACTTTTGAATCATCCCCGACTCGTAAGATTAACTCACCTTCGGCCACATCCACTAAAGCTCGTCCGGTTCTCAAGAATGGCCGACCAAGTATTAAAGGAATACAAGGGTCCATTTCATAATCAACTACGACAAAGTCGACCGGGAAAGTAAATGTGCCAACTTTGATGAACACGTCTTCGGCTATACCAACAGGGTAAGCGAGAGTGCGATTTGCAAGTTCAAGGGTGTTGGGAATAAAATATAGGTCAGTTCACTAGACGCTGATAAGAAGGATGTCAACGCTGATAGGATGACATTGGACGCTGACAGCCAAGCGTTGACATTGAAGAAGTCAACGCTGACAGCCTTGAAGATTGACACTGATGGAATATCTTCATACGAATCTTTTTGTTTATTTGTTTCTTTATTTATGTATGGTAAAGATAAGCACAACATTGTATTTTCTATTATTATCTTTACCTAGAATAGTTGATTCGTAGCTTATTGTACAAGACTTCTTGTTCTATAAAAGAAGATCTTTTAGGTTAAAGTCATACATAAGTTTTCATAAGTATTCGCAAGTTAAACTCTTTCATTGTAATCAACAAGAATCATTCTAATACAAGTGAAAGTTTGTTTAACATCTTTGTGTTTTAGATCAAGTGTTAATTCCGCATAACACTTTGTTACATTACTCATAAGCAAAGGTTTCTCTACGTGTAGTACTTGATCTAATCTCGTATACACAAAGCTTAATCGATCTAAGTTTGGGATCAACAAGTGGTATCAGAGCTTGTTGAGAAACTTTTGATCTTTAAGTAACGCAAAAACCCTAAAACACCAAAAACCCTAAAAACCCTAAAATTCTCAAAACCCTAAAAACATCATGTCTGGCACAGATCAACCTGCTTCTTTGCTACAAAACAACTCCTCAAACCCTAGTATCAAAATTCCCATGTTTGATGCCAGGAACTTTGAGCTTTGGAAGTCCAATTTTGAGCAATATATAGCTATTCATGACTACACTCTTTGGGAGATTATCGAATATGGGAACACATTCGACAAAGCAGCAAAGATTACTGCTGCAATTGCCACAAGGACAGCTGTTCCTAATTGTCCTGAAGCTGATAAGGTGGAAAAGCCTGGAGATGGGAGAGCTGTAGCTGTTGAAGATATAGCCAAGAAGAGGGTGGACATGAAATCTTGAACATCTTGAAACATGCCCTAGGTCATGAGAATCAGCACAAGTACAAACGCTTTGAGTCTGCAAAAGAGCTTTGGGAAGCTCTTGAAGTAGCACATGGTGGCAATGCTGACACAAAAGAAGAAAAGAAGAAGCAACTCTTGCATGAGTATGCTGTTTTTAAAGCTCAACCCAATGAAAATCTCAGCAGTGTGAGAAGTAGACTTCTTGACATCACAAGTCAACTTTCCTTCATGGGAACACAGATTGATGACCCTGAATTGAATGCTACTTTTCTCAAAAGCCTTGGTGATGTATGGAAGATTGAGACAAGATCCATTCTTGTCAATAATACCCACAAGACTTCCAGGTTTGATGACATCTTCAACAAACTAAGACTGTTGGAGAATGAATGGCAATTGGATAGTGATAATAAATCTTCCAGTAGCAACATGGCCTTCTTCTCACAAAGTGAAGGTCAATTTGATTCCATGAACTTCTATGGACATCCAGCCACTGGATCTCAATGTGTCAACGCTGGATCTCAGCCTGTCAGCGCTGGATCATATCCTGTCAACTCTTTATACTCAAGCGCTGACACACACAATCATGGCGCTGATAGAATTAAACCTGCTGGTTTTGATCTAGATACTGTGTGTGCATTCATTGCTTCTTTGCCCAATGATTCAAGAATTACATATGAAGATCTTGAGCAGATAAGTGATGAACAATTGGAAGAAATGGACATCAAGTGGACTATGGCTCTTGTAAGTTTAAGAGCAAACAGGTTCAATAAAAGGTTCAAGAAGAAGATGAACTTTAATGCTAAGGATGTTGCTGGATTTGACAAGTCCAAGGTTGAGTGCTACAACTGTCATAGGATGGGGCACTTTATGAGGGAATGTAGATCTCCAAGAAGATCTGATGCTGGGAAGCCTTCAAGCCAAATGATTAAGAGCCCAGATCCCAAGGCCATGGTTGCTGTTCAACAAAATGATGGAGTTGGAGAATGGGACTGGAGCTGGATGGCTAAGAATGAGGAAGAGGACAGAGCTTTGGTTGCTGAAGTTAAAGAAGAGCATGCTGAATATGCTCTCATGGCACACTCCTCCTCTTCATCAGATAATGAGGTATATGATGATGCTTTCTGTTCTAAGGGTTGTCGTTTAAATACTGAAAAATTAAAACAAGAGATAGTTAAATTATTAGATGAGGCAAGTACTGAAAGATGCAAAGTATCTAATTATCAAATTGCTCTTACCCAAACAGAAAAGACAGTAGCTGAGTATAAGAAAATGGAGTTTGATTTAAAGGATCAAATAAATATCTTAAAACATGAGTTACATCAGAGTAAAGATGTTCAAGATATAGTAAATAGGGTTAATCTTGATTTGATAGCTCAGTTAGAGGAGGCTAACAAAAATAAAGATAATGTGAGTCTTAAAATCCAGAGATTTGATAAGGCCACACAATCCCTAGGAGAGTGTGTTAGTAAACAAAGAGACTCTAAGGATATGAGTGGGATTGGGATGAATAATTATACTGGTGTTCCACCACCAGCTGGGGATTTCTATGGTGTCCAATCAAAGGACTTATCTTGGACTGGCTTGCCAGAATGCCAAGAGGAGGAATTCATTCCTCCACCTAGAGTGACTTCCCCAGTTGAGGAATACAAGCAAAAACTGACTGACCTAGATGAGTGGAAGAAAGCTAACCACACCTTGTTTGTTAAGGGAGGTTTGTTGTGTGAAAGTCCAAATGAGCCCACACCAAACATGATACCAATTGTGGTTCCCATTGATCCTAAACCTATTAAGATCACACACCCTACCACTGGCAAAGCTGTTGACCTTGGCCCACAAACTGTTAGAAAACCTAGTGTTAAGTATGCAGAGATGTATAGGAATACTAGGTCACCAAAAAGCCAAGTTAGTAACCATGGAACAGGCTTCTTTGCTTCTAGACCTAAGACTATGTCTAGAAAAGCTTGTTACACATGTGGTAGCTTCTCACATTTGGCATACAAATGTGTCAACGCTTCCAATGTCAACGCTGATAGAATCCATTTCAGCGCTGACAAAAGTCAACATAGGTCAAACACTGTCAGACCCAATACCTTAGTGAACAAAAGTTCACAAGTTGTTAGACCAGCCCCATTCTTTTCTAGAGGGTCTAACACACAAGGCCTAAGACCTTTTCAAAAGTCAAACACTTGGTCAAATAGGCAATGGGTTCCTGTAGCAAACCCTAGGTTCAACGCTGATAAGAGCAATCGGGGCGCTGACAAGAGAAATTTTAGCGCTGACAAACACACTGCTAAACCTAGGTATTTGCAACCACAGGGAAATAGGTCTAAAGCTTCTACTAGCTTAACATGGAGACCAAAACAAGACCAAAACCCTAATTCTACTGGTATTTCTATGACATGCAACAGGTTTCATTATATTTCAAAGGCATTGTCAACACCAATTGGGGTTAACTGGGAATTTCATTCAAACATGGATGAAAATGGGGTTGTTATGAGAACCAAGTCTGTTCTTGTTGAACAACCAAATGAATCCAATTCTTCCAAGGCTTGGGTTCCCAAAGAAAACTAATGTGTTTTCTTTATGTGCAGGGCATTCAGAAGAAGATCAATGATTATGGATACTGGGATAGTGGATGCTCAAGGCACATGACAGGAAAGGAAGACTATCTGACTAATTTCTCTCCTATTCAAGATGGTGATAAGGTATACTTTGGAGGGGGCTACGGCACCATCACAGGAAAAGGAACCCTTGTCACCAACAATCTACGATTTGAGAATGTCTTCCTGGTAAAAGAACTGGATTATAATTTGTTTAGTGTATCACAAGTGTGTGATAACAAAAATAAGGTTCTTTTCACAGATACTGAGTGCTTGGTGTTAAGCAAAGATTATAAGCTACCTGAGGAAAAATACATAGATTTTAGAACACCAAGGCATAAAGACATATATAATGTGAATCTTAATGGAATTAAGATAAATAATAAAATGTCATGTCTATATGCTAAAGCCTCAGTAGATGAAAGTAATCTTTGGCACAGGAGATTAGGGCACATAAACTTTAAGAATATCAATAGACTTGTGAGGCTTGGTTTAGTTGATGGTTTGCCTGAAAAGGCTTTCCACAATGACCACTCTTGTGTTGCATGTCTTAAGGGAAAGCAGCACAAGGTCTCATTCAGGTCTAAACAGGTGCACTCTAGTTCTAAACCACTTCACTTATTGCATATGGACCTCTTTGGTCCAACTAATATAGAAAGTTTGAAGGGTAAATCATATTGTTTTGTTATCACTGATGATTATTCCAGGTTTACATGGACTTTCTTTTTAGCCAAGAAAAGTGAAACTGCCCAAAGTCTGATTAATTTCATTACCCAGATAGAGAAGAAGAATGGTAATGAGGTCAAAATTATTAGAAGTGACAATGGAGGTGAGTTTAGAAATCAGTTGTTAGATGATTTTTGTGCCAAGAAAGGGATTACTAGGCAGTTTAGCATAGCTAGAACCCCACAGCAAAATGGGGTTGCTGAAAGGAAGAATAGAACCCTTATTGAAGCAGCCAGAACCATGTTGGCTGATGCCCACTTTCCTATAGCCTTTTGGGCTGAAGCTGTTAACACAGCTTGTTATGTTCAAAATAGGGCATTGGTCAACAAGATACATAATAAGACACCTTATGAATTACTTTGGGGAAGGAAGCCCAATATTGGCTTTCTCAAGCCATTTGGTTGTCATGTAGTTGTTTTAGAAACTAGTGAGGCCCTAGGTAAATTTGATTCTAAAGGTGATGAAGGCTACTTCATGGGTTATTCAGTGCAGAGTAAAGGATATAGGGTTTACATTAAAAAGGAAAAACGTATACTTGAAAAATTACATGTTAGGTTTTTAGAAAGTAAACCTAGTGATCCTGAAAGTGGTCCAAATTGGTTGTTTGACTTAGAACCTTTATCTAGAGCTTTAAATTATATGCCTGTTACTGATCCAGACATTGTGAAGGTAACTTCAAGTGTTTTGGAAAAGAGAATTGGTAATGTTTCAGGTATACAGGTTGCTAAGAAGGATGGACCACCAGCAGTTGAATCATCTCCCACACAAGAATATGTTACACTTCCTATATGGACAAATGAGTATTATGCTGCTGCTACTGCTGCTAGGAAAGATAATGGTGGTGTTCAAATACCACCAAATACAAACATGCATGATTCTTCAGGCGCTGACAAAGGGAAATCAAGCGCTGACAAGACCAATTCAGACGCTGATGGCTCCAACGCTGACAACAACAGTTCAAGCGTTGTTAGCCCAAGCGCTGACAAACAAGGATCAGACTTTGGAGACACCTTTACACAGCTTTTCTCTTCCCATTTTGAACAAGGTGGACCTTCCAATGTTCATGAAGAGATTTCTGTTGATCAAGAAGAGTCTGAGGAAGAAGATATTGGCAACATGGAGCGTGAAGTTGAGGACACTAGACTTTTTGAAGGGGGAGTTCTCACTTCCACAGCAAAGGATCACCCCACATCTCAGATCATTGGTGATGTTATGGCTCCAGTACAGACAAGAAGATCCCATCAAGGTCTTGGTGGATTTATTGCCAATATACACAAGAAGGTTGATACCCCTCTAGTACAAGCATGTTTGTTTGCCTGTTTTCTGTCACAGGAAGAACCCAAGAAGATTTTTGATGCTCTCAAAGAACCAAGTTGGGTGGAAGCAATGCAGGATGAGCTTCACCAATTTGCTATACAGGATGTTTGGGAGCTGGTTGATTGTCCTAGATATGTGAGACCAATTGGGACAAGATGGGTTCTAAGGAACAAGAAAGATGAAAGAGGTATTGTGGTCAGAAACAAGGCACGTTTGGTAGCTCAGGGATACACACAAGAGGAAGGAATTGATTATGAAGAAGTTTTTGCACCAGTTGCAAGAATTGAAGCTATAAGAATTTTTCTAGCTTATGCCTCTTGTATGAATTTTACTGTTTACCAAATGGATGTGAAGAGTGCTTTCCTCTATGGAACAATTGTTGAGGAAGTATATGTCATGCAACCTCCTGGTTTTGAAGATCCTGAAAATCCAGACAAAGTTTATAGGGTGAAGAAAGCTATGTATGGACTTCATCAAGCCCCAAGAGCATGGTATGGTACATTGTCCACCTACTTGGTGGAAAATGGTTTCAAAAGGGGCACCATAGATCAGACATTGTTTACAAAGAAGAAAGGAAAACATGTGTTGCTTGTGCAGGTCTATGTTGATGATATCATTTTTGGGTCTACTGATCCAAAAATGAGTGAGGATTTTTCCAAGCTCATGACAGATAAATTCAAGATGAGTGCAATGGGTGAGATGAACTTCTTTCTAGGGTTACAAGTTCAGCAGAAAGAAGATGGTATCTTCATCTCCCAAGACAAGTATGTAGCTGAAATCTTGAAGAAATATGGTTTTTCTCCACATGAGAAGGAGGCTTCCACTCCTATGGATAGGCAACACCCTTGGGGAAAAATTGGAGCTGGAAAGGATGTGGATGTTAGGCACTATAGATCAATGATTGGTTCATTGATGTATCTTACAGCCTCAAGACCTGACATCATGTTTGTTGTGTGTGCATGTGCATGCCATCAAGTGACTCCCAAAGAATGTCACCTATTTGCTGTGAAAAGAATTTTTAGGTACCTAAGGTGTTATCCAGATCTTGGATTATGGTACCCAAAAGATTCTCCATTGGATCTTATTGCATATTCAGACAGTGACTATGGTGGTGACAAGTTTGATAGGAAATCCACAACCGGTGGATGCCAATTTCTTGGGAGCAGATTGATATCTTGGCAATGCAAGAAACAAACAGTGGTGGCAAACTCTACAACTGAAGCAGAATATGTTGCAGCAGCTGCTTGTTGTGGACAAGTCTTATGGATTCAGAACCAGCTGTTGGATTATGGGTATAATTTTATGCATACCAAGATTTTTGTAGACAATAACAGTACTTTATGCATTATTAAAAATCCTGTACATCATTCTAAAACCAAACACATAGAAATTAGACATCATTTTATAAGAGATTGCTTTGAGAAAGGTTTAATACAACCAGATAGGGTAGCCATAGAAGACAATGTGGCTGATTTATTAACTAAACCTTTTGATGCTGGAAGATTTCAATATTTGGTAACAAATATTGGGATGGTTAATCTCACTTAATATGTGTTTTGGAACCTTTTTGTAAAAGTATGTACAGGATAATGCATTGTTATTGGTCTTTGTGATGATTTAGATTTTCCACTTTATTTTTCTAACACTGACAAAGGTAAATGTAACGCTGTCAAGTGTTATTTTGCCGTTGTTAGGGATATTATTGTCTAACGCTGACAAGAGTTCCTTCAACGCTGTCAAGTGTTGTTGGGACGCTGTCAAGTGTTGTTGGGACGCTGTCAGCAACAAATGTTAGTTTTGTGGTTTTCATCTAAATGTGTAGATAGGTGGGAGCTTTATGCCATTGGATACAGAGTTGCTTATGGATCTTTGAAGAACTATTTGGACATGTTTTGTTTATGGATGATGGTTGGAATATTTATATTCCTATCTTGACATAAATTTTTAATGTTCATATATATATTTTGAGAACTCATGTATCATAGTTTAAGGGGAGGTTTAAGGAACCTTTAGGACTCTTGGGTATTCTTATAATACTCTCATCACAATTCTAGATTGTGTCCACAGGTGAGTATGGGTTAGTTTTACTAAACCATGAGGCACTGTAGCATGCAAAGTTGATAAACTATGCATGCTGCCAAGACATTTTTGGCCTAGAATTTGGTTGTGGTCTGATGGGAGACTTGGGAATACTTTGGTTATGGGTTTACCTGGGAGTTACAAAGAATTTTGTGAAATAACTTTGTTGGTAAGTATTTTGGTTAGCAAGGGACTCTAGAGGACATTTGTGTCTATCTTGCTTAAGCAAGTGTGCATAAATGGACAGTGCTTGCCGCCCAGTAATTATTATCAACTTGTAAGATATTTCCCTTAGGATAAATTACTTTCTTAAGGTTTTTTTCTTTTTCAATATTTTTATTTTTAGACGCTGACAAGTTTTTCTCCAAACGCTGTTACGTCCAATCGGGACGCTGACAAGGCTTTAGGCAAACGCTGACAAGAAAATATAGCCGTTGGGCGCTGATGGGCTATTTTTGACCGTTGACACCTAGTGGGCCCTACCCAGTTGTTATTTTTGACTAATCTTTGGCCGTAATTTTGGGGAGAAGTTACTTTTAATTAATGCATGAGATAAGTTATATTTGATTCAATATGTTCATCATTATTCTTTGAATATAACTGCCTCATTTTTGACCAATCAAAATCATGCATCTCTCCTATAAATTTGGCTAATCTTTTTATTCTGGGTATTCATATTTTCTTGTCTAACATTTTTCTCCTAGATTTTTCCCATCTCTCATAACCTAAACAGCTTTCAAACATGGCACCTAAATTCAACTCAAAGAATTTAACATTGGAGTTCAAGAGCCAACACAATATGGTAGCTTACTTGACTGCTGATGATGATTTGTTTCCTCAGTATTCACAGATGGTGGCATTTTTAAATGCATCTTCATTGAGGTATGCACTTTCTCATACACCATTAGTCCCTGTCGCACACATTAGACAGTTTTGGAACACTGCTAGTTCCACAACAGCTAATGGAGTGACCACATTAACATCTACTGTTCATGGAAGAACATGGGTGGTCACTGAAGCTTTGGTTCGCCAAGCTTTGCGTCTTGATGACGCTGATGGTGTGACTACTCTTGCCATTGCAACAATAGAACAAGGTCTTAGGGAATTGGGTTATCCTATTCCTGCTGATGTCACTTTAAATAAATATCATAAGCAGGAATTTCCCTCTGACTGGAAATATTTGATACATGTCCTTTTACAATGCTTAAGTCCAAAATGTACTTCTTTTAATGAAATAAACAGGTCAATTGCAAGTGCTTTGGTTTGTATAACACGTGGGCTTAAGTATAATTTTTCAAAAATGATTTTTGAAGGGATGTGTAAAAACAAGGGAAGTAAAATGACTTTGGCTTACCCTCGATTTTTGCAAATGGTCTTTGATTTACAAGAATATTGTTCTAGGGATCATGACACTTTTTATGAGATCCATAAACAACAGAAAACCATTTTTGCTAAAATGAGCTCCACAAACGAATCCATACCTCTTACCCAACCCATGCTTGAAGTAATTCAGGCTGCTCAACCACAACCACAACCGGACCCTGAACCCCAACTTGAGCCTATTCATGAACCATTACCTTCACCAGACCACATGGACATTGACCAACCCAGCGCTGACACTCACAATGTGGGCGCTGACACAGCCAATCCCAACACTGATACAATCCCTGAACAATCCCAAACACCCCTTAACCAACCTACACCCACACAATCTACTTCATCTTCCACCCCATTACAATCTAGGTTGAATAAACGCCAAAGGGTTACTGGAGTGTTCTCCTCTAGTGATCCTAGCCTTGTAGCAGAGAGAACCACCTCCACAAGTGTGGCTGGTGACATGGGTGAGGCTGGGGCTATTGACACAGGCTTAGATGCTGGTCAAGACAGTCCCAACATCATTAAGACCTCATCCATGCCCGATGATTCTATTTTGGGAGGTCAAATCCCCATTCTAGCTGAGGGCAGATTGGAACCTATGACAATAATTGAATTGACGGCTGCTGTCATTAGCTTGCAAAAGCAAAATGTCAGCCTTGTACAAATTGTCAACAAACAGGGACGTGAACTCCAAGTTTTGAGGGAGCGTGTGACTGTTTTGGAGAATCCAAGTAGCAGGAGTCTAATGGAGGAATCTTCCAAAGGGGAGGATGAGGAGGATGAGGAGGATGAGCTGATTCATACAGCTAGTGAGAAGAGTTCATAGAAGAGTTCACAATTTAGTGAATCTTTGCAGGTTGCTGAAGCACTCACCAATTTGAAGAAGCACCCAGTTATTGATACATCCAAGGTGACACCATTAAACTTGGAAGGATCTTTCAAAGAAACAATGGGCGCTGATACAGGTTTGAACGCTGACACATCCAGCGCTGACAAAGGTAATCGTGGCGCTGATAGGAGTAACTTGAACGCTGATAAAGTTGCAGGTGGTGTTGATGTATTCCAGCCATCAACAATCATCAAAGATGTGTCCACACAGGTTTCTTCTTCCACTTTACCAATTATTGATCCAAAAGACAAAGGTAAAGGTATTTTAATTGAAGAAGATGTTCCAAAGAAAGATGCAGCACAAATTGCATTTGATGAACAGTTGGCTGCACAACTTTTGGAAAGAGATTTGAAGAGGAGTAGAAGATCACCATTTGTTGTTTCTGAGAGTGAGGAAGAAAGTGGTGATGGAAAAGAAGGTGATAGCTCAGATTCAAGTATTCAAATTATTGAGGATCCAGAAAGGCTTGAATATGGGGATGAGCTAGCAAAGGAAAGGTTGAGTGAGTTGAAGAATCAGATTGATTGGGACCTACCAGAAATCACCAGAATGTACCATGCTTGGGAAGACAAGGTTATGGACAACCCAGGTATGAGTTTATCAGAT
This sequence comes from Glebionis coronaria, assembly GCA_025667525.1. Lineage (NCBI taxonomy): Eukaryota > Viridiplantae > Streptophyta > Magnoliopsida > Asterales > Asteraceae > Glebionis > Glebionis coronaria. The sequence continues at coordinate 364,519,147 of CM046882.1, read as the reverse complement.
CAAATTTGGGGGTTGGAAGTTCTTCTTAGGGTACAAGAAGACATAAAGGTGATTATGAGGTTTAATGCACAAGAGGTCAAGACCTGGCTCAAGAGAGATAGAAGGCAATTGTATTATAAGTTGCTTAGATGCCATCAGCCTAACTGGACATCCAAGAAGTTGCTGGCCTTATCTTTTGAGGAGCTAGAGTATAGAGCACATCCTATTTGGAGGAAGGTGCAAGAACAGAATGTCTACCAGTTCCTTTCAGAAGAAAGGAAACAAGAGCTTGCTGAGGAAATGCAGATTCAAAAGGAAATGAGGATTGCTCAAAGACCAGTGAAGAAAGGAGATCCTTTCCAATTTCCTAAAGACATGGATGTGTATTTTCCAACTGAAGGTGTTATAAGGAAGCATCTCAAGCTTTCTCCATTGGAAGCTTCAGATTTGGTAAATGTAGTACCTCTAGATGACAGAAATCCAATCATCAGTTTTGATGAAGATGAGTGTGGATTTTGGAAGATTGGCAGATTTGGAAAGGAGGTACATACTTTCACTTCAGTTATTTCTATATTTGCAAGCATAGACAGGGAGGACTTGGTGCATCTATGGAGATTAATAGAGGCCAAGTATACAGCTGAAGCACCTACTTCAGCAAATGGAATAAGACTTTGGAACACATTTATGACTTTGTGTGGTCCAAGAGAAGCAGATCCTACCATATGGAAGGATCTTGAAGATAATCTCAGTAATCTTCATTGGAGGCTTTATTCTACTTGTGGTGTATTTCATATGAGCTCTACAAAGTTTTCAGAGTATTTACTTGTGGATGCTGACTATTTCTTGTCCAAAGAAGTGTTGGAGAAGATGTTAGAGACACCCTTGGAGATTGATTATACTAGTGACGTGGCCAAAGACTTGATCAGATATGTTTATCACCAACATAAGAAGTTTTTGCAAGATTCCTCCTAAGCCTTAAGTTTATATTCAGAAACTTGATCATTGGAATGGATATCAAGTTTAGGGGAGGATTGTTGGGAATAAAATATAGGTCAGTTCACTAGACGCTGATAAGAAGGATGTCAACGCTGATAGGATGACATTGGACGCTGACAGCCAAGCGTTGACATTGAAGAAGTCAACGCTGACAGCCTTGAAGATTGACACTGATGGAATATCTTCATACGAATCTTTTTGTTTATTTGTTTCTTTATTTATGTATGGTAAAGATAAGCACAACATTGTATTTTCTATTATTATCTTTACCTAGAATAGTTGATTCGTAGCTTATTGTACAAGACTTCTTGTTCTATAAAAGAAGATCTTTTAGGTTAAAGTCATACATAAGTTTTCATAAGTATTCGCAAGTTAAACTCTTTCATTGTAATCAACAAGAATCATTCTAATACAAGTGAAAGTTTTTTTAACATCTTTGTGTTTTAGATCAAGTGTTAATTCCGCATAACACTTTGTTACTTTACTCATAAGCAAAGGTTTCTCTACGTGTAGTACTTGATCTAATCTCGTATACACAAAGCTTAATCGATCTAAGTTTGGGATCAACAAAGAGTCATCTTTGTTGGAGTGAGGTCGGGTAATGATAGTGTTTTCCATACACTCAGTGGCAACAAATTTATACTAGCCCCGAGATCAGCAAGGGCAGTAAATTCTTCAGTTTTGTTCGGCAACACAAAACGACCGGGATCTCCAAGCTTTTCCGGAAGTTCTTTAAGAATAACTGCAGAGCAGTTTTCATTTAAGCGTGTGTTGGCGTGTTCAATCAGCTTCTCCTTCTTGCTAAGCAATTCCTTGAATGCTTTGACAAATTTCGGCATGTGGACAAGTGCTTCAACAAGGCTAATGTTGATGGTCATTTGAGATAGCATATTCACATATTTCGATACTTGACAGTCATTCTTGGTTAGCTCGTTGGTCTTGCCTAAGCGAGAAGGATATGGGATGTTGGGTTTATAGGTGGAAGGTGAAGGTGTAGTAGGTAAAGGTTGAGATGTTGAAGGGTCCTTCCGAGAGACATCGTCATGACGAGGCGGAGACGGTAATGGTGTACTAATACTAGGTGTAGGAGGAGTAGGGATACATGGTGGTGGAGGAGGAGTAGATGATGGGGGTGGGATTGGTGGTCCTACGATGGTGACTCTACTACGAGTAGTAATAGCACTTACATTGGCTCGCGGATTGGTGACGGTATTTGAAGGTAGAGAACTTGAGGAAGAAGGTTGAGCGGCGGGCAAGAAACTAGCCAACAAATTCTTTAATTCAGTCGTTTGAGTGCTGAAGGAGGATTGAATATTATCGCGAACCTCGGTTCTAATCTCATTTACTTGCTTCGTGATATCTCCTCTAAGATTGATAATTTGGCTTTGCAGATTCTTGATTTGCTCACCTTGGGTTCTCATTGTGGCTTCAACATCGGTGTTTATGGGTGGGGTTTGTTGAGCGGGTGGGTGATAAGGATTAGAAGCTCTTGGTGGGATTTGGTTTCTTCTATTATAGTTGTTGGCGGGGTTTTGGTTTTGAGGAGAAAAACCGGGTGAAAGGTAATTGTTGGATCGGTAACTCATCAGATTTCTATCCCCTTGTTGTCTAGCTTGGTAATTTTCCGGTGAATAATTACCGTAAGCAGCATACACATTTTCCGGATTTCCTTGTGTCGAAGGACAATCGGTGTATGAGTGAGGACCGCCGCATGGTTCACAAGGATTAGCAACCGCTTTAACTTGTTGTTGTTGTTGGTTTGAAGCGAGAAGCGTAATACTTTTGCTCATTTCAGTCATCATGCGGGTGAGTTCGGTCATATCGGGATTTGCTGAGGTGGAGGAAACATTGACTCTCGGGTTGTTCCTAGAAGAAGCAGAGGAATCCCAGTTTTTGTGGTGAGTAGTCATGTTCTCAATTAACTCTCTACACTCCTCGGGTCTCCTTTTCATGAATGTGCCACCGACGGCTGCATTAATCGTATCACGATCTCGAAAAGTCAATCCGTTGTAGAAAGTATCGATTAAGGTCACAGGGAGCATATTGTGGTTTGGACATCTATCGATCAAGACATTATATCGCTCCCAAGCATCAAAAAGAGATTCATCAGGGTCTTGAATGAAACCGCTGATTTGATTGCGAAGGCTTGTGACCATGGATGGTGGAAAGTAGCGCGACAAAAAGCGTTGAGTCATGTCATCCCAAGTGTGAATTGAATTCTTCGGGAGACGATCAAACCATTTCTCGGCATGATGTAATAAAGTGTGTGGAAAGAGTTGTAGGCGAAGTTCATCCATCGTGGCACCAGCCAACTTCATGCTTTGGGTGATTGTAATGAACTTGTCGAGGTGTTTGTTGGCATCATCATCAGGCAATCCGTGGAATGGGTTTGTTTGTACTTGCTGAATCATGTGGTGCTTCAACAAAAACTCAGGAGCGTTGATTTGCATCGGCGCAATCGGTCCTCCTCGTCCAAACATTGTAGGTTGACAAAGCTCCTCCATGGTCCGAAGATCGGCTGTGGAAGAACATTGTTGTTATTATTATTATTATTGAGGTGCGGTGGAATGTTGTTGTTGACACCTGACATAGCTAAATATTCTTGAGGCTCGGGCTCTTGATAATTAGAAGATCTAGTACGCATACACCTGAAAATGCAAAAGAAAACAAAACCAAACACAAAGACAATATATATACACAATAAAGATAAAATCTTTTTGGATTTTTGAAATTTTTAATTTTTATGGTTTTTTATTAATTTTTTATTTTTATGATTTTTTGAATTTTTTAGGCAAGAAAAATAACGCTCACAAGTGAACGGATCCCAAAAAGCAACGCGTCTCTCACAGAAAACCGTTAATCTTTACGAAAAAAGTCGGCAGCGGCGCCATTTGATACAAGGCTTTTACCTCGTAAGAAAATTAAAGTTCTTTTCTTGATATCTTAACGAATTGATCTAGGTTCTCTATGTGACTCAGTTTTATTTTGGTGGAACAAAAAGGTGTCGTTGTTGTAGTATATTTAAAGTGCAAAACAATTAAAGTAAAGTGCGTTAAAGTAAAAGTGCGTTAATTTAAATCTAAGTCTAATTAAAATAAAGTGCAAGTATTTAAAAACATGACTGAAATTAAAGGGCACTTAAAAGTAAATAGCGAAAATTTAAAACTATCTAAGGCAATCTTAAAACGCAACTAAAAGTTAAACTAAGGCAAGGCTAAAATAAAGCTAAGACAAATAATCTTAAAGTGCAATTAAATAAAAAGGCAGGAAAAATAAGCTTAAAAATAAAAGACAACAATTTAAAAAGAAAGACTAAAAAGAAATGAAAGAAACCTTGATTCGGAAGTTCAAAACTTCCGAATGAACTGGCTTGACTCGGAACTTTTGAGTTCCGAGTGAAACAATCTTGAGTCGGAACTTCCCAAACCCCAAAACCTTGATTCGGAACTTTTAAGTTGATCCGGAACTTTTTTGAGTTCCGAATGAACCTCTTGACCCGGAACTTTGGTTCGGAAGAATTGATCCGGAAGATTTCGTCCGAAAGTCTTGACTCAGAAGTTTTGGTCTTGATCCGGAACTTTTTCCTCCCCTTGATCCGGAACTTCGTTCGGAAGATATTGATCCGAAAGTTTTGTTGATCCGGAAGTTTTCGTTCGGAACTTCGTTCGGAAGTCTTCACCCGGAACTTCTGAGTTCCGAATGAACACTCTTGATCCGGAACTTTGAATGTTCCGGATGAAACCCACTGGTTCGGAACTTTGAAAGTTCCAAATGAACAGCCTTTCTTGTCTTGGCTCAGAAGTTTTCTTGGGAATCTCAGACACAGAAACAAACACTCCCGAAGAACAAGGAATCACAATAATAACAAATCTAACACAGATTAATCAAATTCAACACAAACGATTTAACCAAATTAATAACGAAAAGACAAACAATCATAAACAAACAATCTATATCAATTAATCTAACAAATTTAACCACAAATATCAAAAACCCACTTGATCAAAATAAAGAACATGAACATAAACATAAACATAAACACAAAAATCAAAGATTAAGAAAGGTAGATAGGAGATTTAACAAGATAAAATAAAGATTGACAAGAATTAAATGGAAACTTAATTGAAATTAAAGGAATTTAAGGTGCAAGACAAGGTATTTAAATTGGACAAGTATTTAAATGACAAGGAAATTAAAGGTGCAAGGTAAAGAAAATGGAAGACTAATTGTCACACTTAGCCAACAAGGAAAATGATTAACAACTAATGACTATTTATAGGGGAGGATTAAGGAAGCTTCCTCCCCTCTTTCCTTTTCTCTTAATTACAAGCTTAAGTCCTTCCTTCTTTAATTCTTCATTAATTGCATGTTTAGTCCATTTCTTCTAATCTTCTTTGAACATGGACTTAAAGGACTTTTGGCTTCGGGATTTCTTTGAACTCGTCTTTAAATTCTTCAATAAAATAGACTTGAATTCTTCAGCTTTTGATAAACTTCCGTCTTTTGACTTTTTCTTCGATAAATCTTCAGAATTGGTCTTGGACTTCCGTTCTTTTTGCACTCTTGACTCCTTGACTTCGTCTTTCATCTTTTTCTTCAATAAAAGTCCGTAAATGCCCGTGAATGTCCGTGTTTTCTCCACTTTTTACCTTTTCGTCCTAAATCACAACAAAAACACAAACCACGCATAATTCTGACATAAAAGACATAAAATAGACGTTTTGGCTCGGTTATTACTGTAATTAAGTGGTAGGAAAGATGGGTGTTTACACACCTATCAACTAGGCTACTAAACTAACAACCTAATTCTCTGTAACCATTGGCTCTGATACCGTTCTGTCACACCCCACCATGGCGGAATATGGGGCGCGACGTATGGAAATCATCACAACAATAGCGTGTCTATAGAGATAACTAAATGAAATGGAAATATCATAAATGGTGACACAATGTCAGGAAGATATCACAAATAATGTAGGCGTCTAGGTATGTGGGTAACAGGTCTACCTCTTACCAAAGACATACAATTAACAAATACAAACATATAGGTGTCTACAAAGTATCACTTATTCAAACATAAGTAAAGACTAAGAGGAAAGGGGGTTCCTCCAACGCAATCCTAAGCCTCCCAGCTAGCCACTCCTATTCTCACGCTTAACCACATTCTCACCTGAAAGAGACACTAAAACACGTCAACATAAAGTTGGTGAGAGTCATAGGTTTAGACACCAACTCTAAATCAATTATAAGCTGTGAATAACAACCATTAACAAAAGAACATATGGACAATGTGCTACAATCATTTATTAACAACTAGCATTCAAGATTAACCAATCACCACAAATCCAAGGCTCCAAGCCTTACCAATAACCACAATTCCAAGGCTCCAAGCCTTACCAATAACCATGGTCCCATAGTCTCCCATACACCTATGAACCAATTCCAGGGCCCCGCCTTGTCAATATCCCCTTGGTACCAAGTCAAACCACAATAACTGAGATGGTACGTGTCCCCCGATCCAAATCATAAACACAATCAAGAATCACATAGCAGTTAATCACATAAGTGCACACATAAGTCCATCACAAACCATAAAAAAATTCACATCATTAGTTACAAAAACATATAGTGTCTCTTCCATCCCATCTGGAAGTCAAAATCATTATAAAGAAATGGGACTATGAAAGTCACCTGAACAAGCTTCTCCAAGTATCCGCGCTCTAGCAAAAATCTAAACATACAAACGTATACAATCAAGACATGAACCACATACCAAAATAGCTCACCAATCTATGATGGATAAATAACCTTATCCTACAACTTAACCCTATTTATATTCCATATACATCTCATTACATCCCTCTATAAAGCCCTTAACTTAGTTTAGTTCATAACTCACCCCGTTAACATTTAACCCAAAACAATCCCGTTTTTCATACTTCAAACTATGGGTCGAACACACCCTTAACCAAAATAGCATGCCCTGTAAAGAAACCCTATTCCCTTACATGTGTTAGCTAACTCTCAAATTTGGCCTCAATCTTAAAGCTACTGTTAAGGTCTCCATATACATATATATACTTTTACCTATTCAGAATTTACTGATTTTGAACATATGAAAAGTTTATTATGATCAGAGGGTCTTATCCTAATCCATTTGTTTAGACCTACTCCAGATCTTTTATTTAACATATAATCTAATTATCATGTTCGTTTGAAGGTCTAATTATACTCCTAAGTACCCCAAACATATTAAAACATTAATTTAAACCAGACTGATATCAAAACTGTTTTGACCTCCGACTGTTGTAACCTGTTTTTGACCCACTTCCCTACCTCAAATTTATTCCTCGTTTCTTGCATTCAAAAGACAACTCAAATACCTTTTCAGGGATACTTGGTTCGATTAATTAATGTTCATAGAACTCTAGATATGATAGAAACAATAAGCCTAAAATTCTGCCCAGTTTTAAAAACGATTTTAAACATGATTAAACCCTAATTAATCATACATAACCCTAATTAATACCTAAAAACGATTTCGAATGATAAAAACCCGTTAATTATAGGTCCTTAACAAACCCTAATAAAAATTTATGAATCTCAACCCTAATCCATCATATTAGGTTACATATACGTAAATTAAACGTTAATTGACATAGTTTTAGTGTGTACCTTAAACCCTAATTGAATTATTGGGTTTTCTTGCTCCTCCATTGATACAAACAACTGAGATTTGGTTTGGGGAAGGCTAAATTCGTTTTTTTGGTCATATGGAGTCTTATGTATGGTTAAAATTAAAAAGGCTTCCTATTAGGACTCAAATTAGGCTCACTTTCCCTTCCTTAAGTTTAAGTCAGCCCAAATCCAAGCCCAAACACCATATGGCCGACTTTTTTAAATTATATTACTTTAAATTAACTATTAATTATTATTATCTTAAATCCCCTTAATTTATTTCAGTTCCTAAAGCCTCCAAAACCTCAAAACTGTAAAACTAGTCAAATTTACGCGTATACCGTAAAAGACGTAAACATAAATACTCTTGAAATATGAAATAAACTAATTAACTAGGTCCAAAATGACTTAAAACCATCCCGAGAAATACCCCCGTGACTAATTACCTCATCCGAGACCTCTAAATGATAAACCTTAAATCGTAAAAAGACGATTTTCTATAATACATATACGTATACATAAAACCACTAAATAACACCATCTTATTTCATAGTCACTACAATGTGAGATCATGAACATATAAACGTCACACATCATTTCACTCACAAGGTACCCCGTACCCGAAAACGATGTCCAAACCACACTCTATTCACACCAAATAATACATAAACACATAAAGACACATAATTTTACGAAATATGCCCAAAATAAAACTAAGTGAAGAACCTCAAAACCACGGTTGTCACAATCTTCCTTAATTGACCCATTTGACTACTCTGGAGCATTTGAGACTTTGACTTTTAGGTTTGACTAGAAAATCAACTTAGTTGACTTTTACATAAGTGCTTATTTGCTTTTTCCAGCTTATTCATTGTACTTTTTGGAAATATTTTTGATTATTAAGCTTAGTTAAGTGATTTGAAACATTTTTTAACAAGAATCAGCACTTGAAACTGCTTAGAACTCGAAAACGACTATTTTGTCATTTTGTGTAGAGAGCTTTTGCTTATTTCAGGCTTATTTCTTGGGCTTATTCAAAAATTCTTTTTAAAAAGGCTTATTTAGGTCAAAAGAAGGTTGTGTGGCAAGTTTCAACTTATGACATTAGCTTATAGCTTAATGGGCCAAAAATCCCATTAAGAATAAGCTGTTTTGAAATAAGCTGTGATAAGCTCACTTTCAGCTTTTAGGCCTTTGGAATTTTGTGTTAAAAATTGAATTTTAAGCTTAACTAGAAGTTTTGGGCCATTTTTGTGAACATTTTTCTTATTGGGCCAATTTGAGCCCATTAAGGGGTCTGATTTCCTATTTGGCCCATTTGGAGGCCCATTAGGGGTATTTTTGTCATTTCAAGTTCATTTCTGTTTAAATTAGGTTAAATTAAACTAGTTTGAAAGTTTTTAGATTTTTTAATAAATTTAGGATTTTTATTAATATTTTATTATTAAAATTAGTTTTTAATATTTTTTCAACTTTTACATTTTTTAGGTTAAAAACATTAAGTTAGGATTTTTAAAACTTTTAGATTAATTTTCTTGTCATTTAATTAAATTTTAGAATTATTTAAATATTTTTATAGTTTTTAATCATTTTTAAATAGTTTTAATTAATTTTAAATTTTCCAAAAATAGTTTTTAGTTTAATTATTTTAGAGGTTTACAAATTAAAAAATCTCATTTTGGGATTTTTCTTAATTAAATTGATTTTTTGGGCTTTAATTAGCATTAAAAAATTATTATTTAATTAAATAAAAGGTTTGAGTGATTTTTGATTTTTCATAAACTCTAATTACATTTTTTAAGATTTATTGCAATTTTCTAGGAATTTTTAGGGTAACTTTTAAATTTAGTCACTTTTTACGGTTTTACGTGTACGACTTTCGTCTTAGTATAATTTTAATCATAACTGTCATCCTTTTCTCTTTTCTTTTCTCATAATCATAATCACAAATATTTAACATCTCTTTACAAAACACACTAGCCTCCTTGAGAACGATCCCACTCACTGGGTCATAAACACTTGGTTTTTCTAAACCGTTTGTTTAATACTTACCCTAATTACCTCGTTTTCCTAAACGAGTGTGAATTTACAACTATCATTTTGGCGCTGTTGCCGGGGAGGCGTGTTGTGTTTTGATTTGAACCAATTTTGTTTTTATATTAGCCATAATAACTATTTGTGTGATAAGCACTCTAATCATACGTATTATTGGTTTTTCGTTTTTGTGTGAATATTATTACTATAGTATACGTATCACAATAAATTCACAAATACCTTTTCAGGGATACTTGGTTCGATTAATTAATGTTCATAGAACTCTAGATATGATAGAAACAATAAGCCTAAAATTCTGCCCAGTTTTAAAAACGATTTTAAACATGATTAAACCCTAATTAATCATACATAACCCTAATTAATACCTAAAAACGATTTCGAATGATAAAAACCCGTTAATTATAGGTCCTTAACAAACCCTAATAAAAATTTATGAATCTCAACCCTAATCCATCATATTAGGTTACATATACGTAAATTAAACGTTAATTGACATAGTTTTAGTGTGTACCTTAAACCCTAATTGAATTATTGGGTTTTCTTGCTCCTCCATTGATACAAACAACTGAGATTTGGTTTGGGGAAGGCTAAATTCGTTTTTTGGTCATATGGAGTCTTATGTATGGTTAAAATTAAAAAGGCTTCCTATTAGGACTCAAATTAGGCTCCCTTTCCCTTCCTTAAGTTTAAGTCAGCCCAAATCCAAGCCCAAACACCATATGGCCGACTTTTTTAAATTATATTACTTTAAATTAACTATTAATTATTATTATCTTAAATCCCCTTAATTTATTTCAGTTCCTAAAGCCTCCAAAACCTCAAAACTGTAAAACTAGTCAAATTTACGCGTATACCGTAAAAGACGTAAACATAAATACTCTTGAAATATGAAATAAACTAATTAACTAAGTCCAAAATGACTTAAAACCATCCCGAGAAATACCCCCGTGACTAATTACCTCATCCGAGACCTCTAAATGATAAACCTTAAATCGTAAAAAGACGATTTTCTATAATACATATACGTATACATAAAACCACTAAATAACACCATCTTATTTCATAGTCACTACAATGTGAGATCATGAACATATAAACGTCACACATCATTTCACTCACAAGGTACCCCGTACCCGAAAACGATGTCCAAACCACACTCTATTCACACCAAATAATACATAAACACATAAAGACACATAATTTCACGAAATATGCCCAAAATAAAACTAAGTGAAGAACCTCAAAACCACGGTTGTCACAATCTTCCTTAATTGACCCATTTGACTACTCTGGAGCATTTGAGACTTCGACTTTTAGGTTTGACTAGAAAATCAACTTAGTTGACTTTTACATAAGTGCTTATTTGCTTTTTCCAGCTTATTCATTGTACTTTTTGGAAATATTTTTGATTATTAAGCTTAGTTAAGTGATTTGAAACATTTTTTAACAAGAATCAGCACTTGAAACTGCTTAGAACTCGAAAACGACTATTTTGTCATTTTGTGTAGAGAGCTTTTGCTTATTTCAGGCTTATTTCTTGGGCTTATTCAAAAATTCTTTTTAAAAAGGCTTATTTAGGTCAAAAGAAGGTTGTGTGGCAAGTTTCAACTTATGACATTAGCTTATAGCTTAATGGGCCAAAAATCCCATTAAGAATAAGCTGTTTTGAAATAAGCTGTGATAAGCTCACTTTCAGCTTTTAGGCCTTTGGAATTTTGTGTTAAAAATTGAATTTTAAGCTTAACTAGAAGTTTTGGGCCATTTTTGTGAACATTTTTCTTATTGGGCCAATTTGAGCCCATTAAGGGGTCTGATTTCCTATTTGGCCCATTTGGAGGCCCATTAGGGGTATTTTTGTCATTTCAAGTTCATTTCTGTTTAAATTAGGTTAAATTAAACTAGTTTGAAAGTTTTTAGATTTTTTAATAAATTTAGGATTTTTATTAATATTTTATTATTAAAATTAGTTTTTAATATTTTTTCAACTTTTACATTTTTTAGGTTAAAAACATTAAGTTAGGATTTTTAAAACTTTTAGATTAATTTTCTTGTCATTTAATTAAATTTTAGAATTATTTAAATATTTTTATAGTTTTTAATCATTTTTAAATAGTTTTAATTAATTTTAAATTTTCCAAAAATAGTTTTTAGTTTAATTATTTTAGAGGTTTACAAATTAAAAAATCTCATTTTGGGATTTTTCTTAATTAAATTGATTTTTTGGGCTTTAATTAGCATTAAAAAATTATTATTTAATTAAATAAAAGGTTTGAGTGATTTTTGATTTTTCATAAACTCTAATTACATTTTTTAAGATTTATTGCAATTTTCTAGGAATTTTTAGGGTAACTTTTAAATTTAGTCACTTTTTACGGTTTTACGTGTACGACTTTCGTCTTAGTATAATTTTAATCATAACTGTCATCCTTTTCTCTTTTCTTTTCTCATAATCATAATCACAAATATTTAACATCTCTTTACAAAACACACTAGCCTCCTTGAGAACGATCCCACTCACTGGGTCATAAACACTTGGTTTTTCTAAACCGTTTGTTTAATACTTACCCTAATTACCTCGTTTTCCTAAACGAGTGTGAATTTACAACTATCATTTTGGCGCTGTTGCCGGGGAGGCGTGTTGTGTTTTGATTTGAACCAATTTTGTTTTTATATTAGCCATAATAACTATTTGTGTTATAAGCACTCTAATCATACGTATTATTGGTTTTTCGTTTTTGTGTGAATATTATTACTATAGTATACGCATCACAATAAATTCACAAATACCTTTTCAGGGATACTTGGTTCGATTAATTAATGTTCATAGAACTCTAGATATGATAGAAACAATAAGCCTAAAATTCTGCCCAGTTTTAAAAACGATTTTAAACATGATTAAACCCTAATTAATCATACATAACCCTAATTAATACCTAAAAACGATTTCGAATGATAAAAACCCGTTAATTATAGGTCCTTAACAAACCCTAATAAAAATTTATGAATCTCAACCCTAATCCATCATATTAGGTTACATATACGTAAATTAAACGTTAATTGACATAGTTTTAGTGTGTACCTTAAACCCTAATTGAATTATTGGGTTTTCTTGCTCCTCCATTGATACAAACAACTGAGATTTGGTTTGGGGAAGGCTAAATTCGTTTTTTTGGTCATATGGAGTCTTATGTATGGTTAAAATTAAAAAGGCTTCCTATTAGGACTCAAATTAGGCTCCCTTTCCCTTCCTTAAGTTTAAGTCAGCCCAAATCCAAGCCCAAACACCATATGGCCGACTTTTTTAAATTATATTACTTTAAATTAACTATTAATTATTATTATCTTAAATCCCCTTAATTTATTTCAGTTCCTAAAGCCTCCAAAACCTCAAAACTGTAAAACTAGTCAAATTTACGCGTATACCGTAAAAGACGTAAACATAAATACTCTTGAAATATGAAATAAACTAATTAACTAAGTCCAAAATGACTTAAAACCATCCCGAGAAATACCCCCGTGACTAATTACCTCATCCGAGACCTCTAAATGATAAACCTTAAATCGTAAAAAGATGATTTTCTATAATACATATACGTATACATAAAACCACTAAATAACACCATCTTATTTCATAGTCACTACAATGTGAGATCATGAACATATAAACGTCACACATCATTTCACTCACAAGGTACCCCGTACCCGAAAACGATGTCCAAACCACACTCTATTCACACCAAATAATACATAAACACATAAAGACACATAATTTCACGAAATATGCCCAAAATAAAACTAAGTGAAGAACCTCAAAACCACGGTTGTCACAATCTTCCTTAATTGACCCATTTGACTACTCTGGAGCATTTGAGACTTTGACTTTTAGGTTTGACTAGAAAATCAACTTAGTTGACTTTTACATAAGTGCTTATTTGCTTTTTCCAGCTTATTCATTGTACTTTTTGGAAATATTTTTGATTATTAAGCTTAGTTAAGTGATTTGAAACATTTTTTAACAAGAATCAGCACTTGAAACTGCTTAGAACTCGAAAACGACTATTTTGTCATTTTGTGTAGAGAGCTTTTGCTTATTTCAGGCTTATTTCTTGGGCTTATTCAAAACTTCTTTTTAAAAAGGCTTATTTAGGTCAAAAGAAGGTTGTGTGGCAAGTTTCAACTTATGACATTAGCTTATAGCTTAATGGGCCAAAAATCCCATTAAGAATAAGCTGTTTTGAAATAAGCTGTGATAAGCTCACTTTCAGCTTTTAGGCCTTTGGAATTTTGTGTTAAAAATTGAATTTTAAGCTTAACTAGAAGTTTTGGGCCATTTTTGTGAACATTTTTCTTATTGGGCCAATTTGAGCCCATTAAGGGGTCTGATTTACTATTTGGCCCATTTGGAGGCCCATTAGGGGTATTTTTGTCATTTCAAGTTCATTTCTGTTTAAATTAGGTTAAATTAAACTAGTTTGAAAGTTTTTAGATTTTTTAATAAATTTAGGATTTTTATTAATATTTTATTATTAAAATTAGTTTTTAATATTTTTTCAACTTTTACATTTTTTAGGTTAAAAACATTAAGTTAGGATTTTTAAAACTTTTAGATTAATTTTCTTGTCATTTAATTAAATTTTAGAATTATTTAAATATTTTTATAGTTTTTAATCATTTTTAAATAGTTTTAATTAATTTTAAATTTTCCAAAAATAGTTTTTAGTTTAATTATTTTAGAGGTTTACAAATTAAAAAATCTCATTTTGGGATTTTTCTTAATTAAATTGATTTTTTGGGCTTTAATTAGCATTAAAAAATTATTATTTAATTAAATAAAAGGTTTGAGTGATTTTTGATTTTTCATAAACTCTAATTACATTTTTTAAGATTTATTGCAATTTTCTAGGAATTTTTAGGGTAACTTTTAAATTTAGTCACTTTTTACGGTTTTACGTGTACGACTTTCGTCTTAGTATAATTTTAATCATAACTGTCATCCTTTTCTCTTTTCTTTTCTCATAATCATAATCACAAATATTTAACATCTCTTTACAAAACACACTAGCCTCCTTGAGAACGATCCCACTCACTGGGTCATAAACACTTGGTTTTTCTAAACCGTTTGTTTAATACTTACCCTAATTACCTCGTTTTCCTAAACGAGTGTGAATTTACAACTATCATTTTGGCGCTGTTGCCGGGGAGGCGTGTTGTGTTTTGATTTGAACCAATTTTGTTTTTATATTAGCCATAATAACTATTTGTGTGATAAGCACTCTAATCATACGTATTATTGGTTTTTCGTTTTTGTGTGAATATTATTACTATAGTATACGTATCACAATAAATTCACAAGTACTCCAAAAGTGTGAAAACACAACCTTGATTTGGGATTTCATCACTCAATCATTGTATTCGAATCTCAAACAAAGAAAAAAAAAAGGCAAAATAGATAATTACTTTCGTGAAGCTTAATTTTGAAAAACACAAACTATAAGGTGGGTATAAGGCGGGTGTTATAAAATACACCCTAAAGAAAAAGGCTCTTAAGTGCTTCGCGTCGCCTCGTTTCTTCGCTTGCTTGTGCGTGTTTAGATAAAAAGGGCTAATCGAGGGTTTGCCAACCAAAGTATTATCTACATATCATATATATTTTCTTGGTTTCAAAAATTAAACCCTCTTGAACATTTTGGTGTTCCACCAACGTTCTAAAGTCATCGAAGGCGTTCACTTCACGTGATCGCTTTCATTCCTTGAGGCTCCTTTAATCAAGAGATTTGATTTGAGGAGAGATTTGTAGAGTTTTGTCTACGTAATATGTTAGCCTCAAAATATTGAGTCAAACAAGAATGCTCGGTCATATGTTTATTATGTATCGTAAATTAGAACGTTGTAATAGGTAGTAGATTAGTCGTGTATAACGGGCTTAACCTTAAGCTAAGGTTCATTCATAAGTAACCAAAGCCCAAAAGGAAAGTGCGGCCCATGTAGTATAGTCCATACAAGCCCACATGTAGGGGGACTATAAATACCCTTCCTAGCATGTTAGGAAGGGTGTTGGTTCATTTTTATTCTCATTTCTCTCAATCTAATATCACCTAGTTCCAACCAATTCTCTCTCTTTTCTCTCTCTACTTTCTCTCACTAGAATTCATCTTCTTCACCTATTTTCTTTCTTTAATTCGTGTTATATCATCTAAATATATGGGACAACAATTGGTATCAGAACTTTAATTGCTACTCCTAAATCTAGTCTTCAGGGGAAACCAACGGGTCGTATCTTCACGGAAGTTGGTCTTAAGTGGATTCCAATAGAGAAGAGTGTTGAAACCTGCTCCAGCACTAATGTGGGTGTTCTGAATATAGATAATGTATTTGTTACTCCTAACACTAGTATTTCTGCAAACTCTTCTTCTGTCATTGCAGGTACAACAGCGGATTCTAAACCCACTTCTCCTTCTTCAAAGGGTTCCAATTTTGTATATTCAAAATCACCTTCTTTTGCTGTACAAAAGTCTATTTTGGATTATCTTCGAAAAACTTGAGAAACTAAAAAAAAAAAATGTAAATATCCATAGAAAAACAAAATAAAAAATGAAAAAACTTTCAAAATACCAAAAATATTCTTCTCGACATGTCTTTCAGTATCGATAATATGGACGTACCTAGAAATGTCGCTCAATAACGACATGGGTGTGTACATAAAGCTTGAATGATAGTTGTAAATATTTTTCAAAACATGTCATTTCAATGATTTACAATTACTTCATATTGTGACTCGTGCCTTAAAGAAAGGAAAGTTGATCACGGATTATTACTTATCCTCAACAACGGGAAAATTAAATTTCTCGGTCATGAGCTATCGATAAAAACATTCAAAGTTTTTAAGCTCATGTAAACGACTTACAGTTAAATGTCAGACTGTAACTCGGACTTCAAATAAAGGAAAGTGTATCTTTAAAGATAACTTATCCTAACAAACGGGTAGAGCACTCTATCACGGGTTGAGCTTGTCACAAAACATTCAACGTTTTGAGCTCAACACAATGGCTTGTAATCACTTTCAGATTGCAACCCGGTTCTATATTCACGGGGGAGTGTACACTTTAGTACCCTTACCCTCAGCAAAAGAAGAGAAATCTTCTTACACTTGAGTGGATTCGTCAAGACATTCAACTTCTATGAACTCAAGTTTATGCTTTAGAAAAACCTCTTCACAAAAAAGAAATAGGATTTTTCAAAATGCGTTGAACACAATTTTTTCAAGAATTTCTCAATGATAAATCAAAATCTTTCAAAAACTGTATGTTCAACAACTCCCATCCTCAAAAAGCGAAATGTGGATCATACCCTCACAATGACAATTCAATTGGATCAATTTTTGAGGGGGAGCATTTTAACTTCATGCAAAAGATTAACACATCTTTCTCCCAAAGATTTTCAAGACTAGTTTCCAAAATATATTTTAATCAAATTTGGTATCTCTCATATCAAACGATTTTATATACTAGAGATAGGTGAGAAAATGTGATTAAAATGTGATCTATAGACTCAAGCACGTTAACTCTTACCCACATGTGCAAAATGTCTACTTAAATTCTTTCGCATTTCAATGCACATGTGAAGGGGGAGCTTTTCTGAAACGACAAAACTAACAAGGTGTTAAATGTTTTTCAAACACTTTGTTAGAATTTAAAGTGGTTTTCATGGTTACGATCAAATACCCACAACATCTTTAATTCACGACGTTATTGGTCTCAAAAGGGTGGTTAGGTTTAAGTCCTATGATCCAACCAGAACCGGAGGGATCTTCCCAGGGACAATCCAATAGATTATTAGAAGTCCTTAGGAAAGATGGAGTAGAATGTGAACGAAGCTGAATGCCAACTAAGTACTAATGATAGCACTGGAACAATCACAACAAGGTGCTATTAATGATGTCTTGGTAAGCATTGAAGGGGTTGAAGAATGAAAAAGAAATGTAAGGATAAAGGATCTAAAGAAAGAAGCCCTCCATACAACTTAGGCAGAAACCAGGTCAACACATCATGAAGGCAACTCAGCATGGACCCAGTGATGTATCCACAACCCTTTCCTAGCTACTCAAGCTTATCTCAAAAGAAGTTTGTTTTATTGTCACGGAGAACAACATGACTTCTATTGACTTTCTCACTTCGAGATAGTTGATATTGAATAGGTGGCATCTACTCCAGCCTCCGACCACTAAAAGTGCACAAATCGAGTCTAAGAGCCATGAGATCAATCAAATCTCGTTAGGACACACGGATGAAAATCAAGAGAGTCCTACGCTATATCCTTGTGATATTGCTAGAACACTCAGAGTGATACTACTTAGTATTCACAATGATGAGTGGAAATCCTTCCAGTGTTAACATCAAACAGCACTGCGGTAGGTCATATGCAAGATTCTTTATGAATTGAACATGTGTAAAAAACTGAAAAGCAACAGTGGTTTGACTTTAAATTGATTCAAACTCGTTTCAGGTTTCTACGCAATATCTTTATGGTCTTGCCAGAACATTCAGAGTGATATTCATTAATATTCACAGTGACGAATGGAAATCCTTCTAGCGTCAACATCAAATAGCGCTACGGCAGGTGACTTGTGAGATTCTTATGAATCAAGCTTGCGTCAAGTGGAAAGCAACAATGGTAAGATTCTTTACGAATCACACTTGTTTCAGGAATTTGAATTGACGACTTTAATCAAGCGGATATCTATCCAATTGATTCACTCTTTATGTTCGCAGTCTTGCTTTGAGACAGTCGAGTAAAGAGAACGGCTAGTACAGCCACGAAACCCTGTCAAGGAGTTTCTTAACTGAATCTACCTATCACAGGTACGGTATTTAATATCGTATAACGGTCTTCACCGACCAGAGGTAAAACGCTACCGATTTAGGACGAATGTCAAAGCCATTCAGTCCGTGTTTATGTTTTGTATCAAGAAGGTGGCGTTACGGTTTACTCAACAAAGTCAAAGATTCAAAACCACATTCTCATGCCTAAAGACATATTCAACAATTAATAGTGTGAGCATGTGGATGAAGACACAAGATCGCAAGATGGCAAAGACAAGTCAAGGATGATTTGAAGATCTCAAACTTAAAGACAAAGTCGAAAGACAACGACAAAGGCTCAAAGATCACAGCATGAAGGAACAAGACTACGATTACACGTTCAAGACTCATTTATGGCGAGATTAGTAATCTCTACAAATTTCCTAAATGACCAAGGTTTATGACCTCTCATTGGGGGAGATTGTTAGACTCAAAATATTGAGTCAAACAAGAATGCTCGGTCATATGTTTATTATGTATCGTAAATTAGAACGTTGTAATAGGTAGTAGATTAGTCGTGTATAACGGGCTTAATTTTAAGCTAAGGTTCATTCATAAGTAACCAAAGCCCAAAAGGAAAGTCCGGCCCATGTTGTAACACCCCCAAAAATACACAATTCAATACAGCGGAAGACTCGTTGGTGTTACGGGATAGGACATTACTCACATCATAGACAACGCTTAAAAATTGCGTCGTTTAATAATAAAGCATTTCCATTCATAAATATCAAATTTACATAGGTCCCAAGTCATTGTATTTTATACGGGTTTTACAAAGCATTTGAATGGAAATTATTATTTAAGTGCGGGCCATGAATTCTTTTTGTCTTCCCGAGAATTACCTTCAAGTACCTGAGATAAAACATGTTAAAAGAAAAGGTCAGCGATAACGCCGAGTGAATTCATAGAGTTTAATAAAACCATCAATATATCATCGGTACATAATTATTACCGAAAATCATTTTGTACAAATCTTTGTAATAGGCCATAAAATAGCCAAAGTCATTTTATACAAATCCTTATCAAAAATCATAATATAGGCATTTGCCTTAAAAATCATTATACGAACCATTGTTGTAAAAACATCATACAATACGTTTTATAACGTTGTATAAAGTTAAATAAACACCGTTATATGAGTATGGTTATATAAAACCAAAACACGGACATAGTATCAATAATAAGACCCCGTATTGCTAGTCAGGCAATATATCATAATTCGATGCGTATAGCAGTATTTCGTTAATTGGATTATTATAAGCCGCATGACATTGTTACCTTACTACAACAAAAAACGGGTAGCTAGCCAGAAACTCAATTTGCCCATCTAAATTAGCGTGTCTTCACAATAATCACGCTTGTGTAAATCTTCTCATACATAAATTCGCTTACCAATCAATGTGGCACGACAAGGATCAACCGTCAAGGCGCGAACTGGGGTGATCGTCCCCAAATAGTACTATTATATGCATAAGCGTCTACCAAATCCCGGTAGTTCACAATTCATGCTAATGGGACTTTTAGTGACATAACCTATCTTTAATAATCCATTTCATTTCATCTATCGGGTTATTTGATCATTCATCGGGTCATACAATCATTCGGGTCCAAATCAATAAACAGACAATCAGGACAACTGGTGTCCTATTTTATTAAAACTAACATGTTATCTCCCTCGCGGGTTTATAAAATATTTCATAAAAAATTTAAAAGAGTGCGAGGCTATGAACTCACGTTGATGTGGGAAAGCGGGTTATCGGCAATTCGGATGTACGGTACGTGCTTCAATCACGGAAACCTAGACAAATAATAATTGTCTTAGACTCTTGTCCAATAAATTTATAAAAATAACAATTATGTATACATATGATGATTTTGTAAATATGATGATGATCAAGTGGGATTGTACCTCTTTATTCAACATTATAATGTTATGTGTTGGTAATTTTCAAGACTAGTTACACTAGTTTAACTTGTTTACATTTTGAGGGACAATGGGCCCATGACAAGCCCAATACATTTTATTAGACCAATTATACTTTTATTATCAGTATTATACTTTACATGTTGGCCCAAGTGGGTTAAGCCCAATAAGTAAATTTATAAGTGTTTTACTAACTAGTCGGGTTTATAGTCCAATAAGGCTACTTTGGCCCGTTAATGTCTATATGTTGTAAAGCTCGGGTTTTATCAGTTTTTACTTGTTATATAAGTTCATATATCAGTATGTGAGTTTATAAGAGTTTATATTAGACGGGTCCAACCGTCTAAGTTTTATTTGACAAAAACGTTAATCTTTCGGTTTTAGCCGAAAAGACGTAAAACTTAGGATATAGTTTTATAACTTGGAAAAACATTTATACTTGTAATTTATAAAACATGTCCCATTTTAATATCAATATTTATATAACTATTTTATTATAATTATTATCCACTAGTGGGTTTTATATATTTATATATTTTATATAAATTTTGAGTGCTTATATTATATATTATTTATATAAAATCAGTCCTAAAAATCTAGTTTACTAAAATGGTCATATCTAGAGTTCTACATGGAGATAGAACCCCAAATTTTTATGACATATTCTACATGATATTTGCTTCATTTTATTCCCTTATAGATACTGATGAATCAACTTCTAAGTATTTTATAAAATTCGTCCAAAACAGTGTACTCAGATTTGCACTCTAAACTTGTTTTGATCATATCTCACTCATTTTTATGATTCCATTGCATGACCAACTCTCACATGTGTATAAAATCTAATACTTACTGTATATTGATTCCACTTTACCATTTTATCAGTTAAACATTTGGTTACTTACTGTTTTTATACAGCCATCACATTAAGCAAGATTTTAACCTTGTTACCTATGGTTTTTCATCTCTTTAATCATATTTATCAACACTTGATCCCCACACAACATTTTTATCATCATATATTCATCATATACATATACAATAGGAAATAAAATACATGATTACGTAATAAAAATAACAAGAGGATGGGAAGAACAATCTTTATACCACCAAGATCATGTAGGTTGTGATCAAGACATGGATTTTGATCACACAACTTGTGATAATTCAACACCAATCTTTAAGGCCACCATTACTTGTAAACTTTATGTAGAAATCAGCCCTTGGACATCATCAAATCACCTCACTGGATGCTAAGATCACCACCAATCTATAGAGCTTCAAAAGGGCTTCATCATATGTGTGAATAACATAGGATTTCATGGTTAAATCAAGATCAAAATGGGTGTTTATGGGGCATATGGGACGAATTTTTAGAGAGAGGAAAGGGAGGATGAGTGGTTTTGCATGTAAGAGTTTAGTGGACAATGGTATGTGTGAAGTAGTTTGAATGGTTTTGTGAAAAGTTAGCTTACATTGTAAGCTTTAAGCAACAAGTGTAACACTTGTTTGTTAAGTGTTGACACCTAAGGGTGTGGTGGAGCTACTTGGCCGTCCCATATAGTGGGGTGGGGCAAAACTTGTTTTGTCTCATCCCACTAATTTACGGGTATTCCTCGATTCTAGTTTCCTCGATTTGCGTGCCCTCGGGTCGTTTTACGAAAAACGTTTTTATAAATTATGAATAAACGGCACAAAACAAATCTAATAAAAATTGTCTCATCAAAAACGGAGTTCGAAAACGTAAATACGTAATCCTAAGGTTTCCGGTGTAGTCGTAAAGGACGTTAAATTATAATCGTAAGTCCTAATCTCTTCTCGTAAATTTGTGAGTTTATGAACCAACACAAATTTAAAATTCCAAAATAATATTCATGGATAAATTTATTTTCTGAAATGTCTGATTGTCACCAAAACGGTGTATGTAAACGTAAGCACGTAACGTAGAATCCTCCGGTTTAGACGTAGTCGATGCTACTTCAAGACGTAAATCCAAATTTCTTCCCAAAAATAAGTGAGTTCATAATATAACATTAAAATAATGTTTTTAAATAATATTTGAGAATAAAATATAAACCATATATTGACGGATTGTCACAGCATTTACCCCTAAACAGGATCTTTGTCCTCAAAGATCATCTTATCTTACTACTCGCTTCTTATAGAGTTAAAGCCATGTGGGTATTTCCTCCACATTCGGTCTTTTCTCACAAGTGTAATCCATTACAATACGCGAGTTTCATCAAACATAACTACGGGAATAAGATCAGGCTTATTGTTGACTTACTTTCTCTATCCATGATGTTCACGGGTTTTTGATGAGTGCAACTTTTTGCCGATCTAAACTTCATTAAGGAATAGTCAGATTTTCACCTGATAGGCATTTTATCAAGTTTGATATACGAAACATAATTCACGCAACTCTTGAAGTCCTAGGGTAGATCCAGCTTATATGCCTTTCAAACCAATCTTTTACATCACCTCAATGGTCCCATTCAACGGGGACTTATATCCCATGATCTTTCAGATCATCAATTCATTTTTCCATGGTTAAATTTTTTGGCATAACTTCGCTACCCATCTGGCACTTCAGGATCTACATTTCATATTCACATAACCTCATGCCCACTACCGGCAGTCAATAAACAAATCCTAATTTCAACAATCATTTCAGGTCTCGCGGGTCGAGTATTTTGTAAGGTTAGGTTCGCCATCATAGGAAACCTTAAACCTAAAAGACATGTCCAACTCACAATGGGTGTATGTCGGGTGTCTTCATCCCAACTCCTGCTTACAGATGCTCTCACATTTAGATCCTCACAAGATTCGGTCTCGATCCTAATACGATAGTTTTCAATGATAATCTCTCCAAATGAAAACGATTATACGGTTCATTAAACATAAAACAAGACTTCTAGTGTTTTGTATCGTTACTTTATCTCGTCCCTTCGATTGGGGTGTAAACAATACTCTCATCAAGGTTAGTTCTCAATGACTTCTGAGAAAATCTCTAGAAATTCGATGCGAAGCGAGGATCTTGATAGAGATGATCGATACAGGCACACCATGTTTACACAACTCCTTTAAATACAAAAGAGTCAATTTCTTCATCAAGAATCTATCATTAACAGGAATGATATTAGCAGATTTGGTCAGTCTGTCGACGATGACCCAAGTCGAATCAAATTCAGATGATGACCTTTGCAATAATTAGACGTTTACTAATGTATGAGACAATGTTTGCCTTCATAATTTGCCATTAGTACAACTTCTTTAGATAAAGATACATTAAATCAGAAATGACAGGAATAGAATACTTATACTTACAAGATTTCAACATAACTATATCTCAAAATCTTCATAGTTAGGCAACCACAAGTGGCCTTTAAAACATTTAACGCCATCGGCTTCTCAATTCTAATGGTTTGTATCAGCCGCGAACCCCTTTTTATTATCTATATTATCCTTCTTACAAGCATTGTTTATTTTTATATTGTTCGGCAATTTATTTTGCACCTTCATTATTAAGGAACATGTCCTAATTGCTTCTTTATCTTTTCTACATAATGTGTCAGTAATTACGTTCACTTTCCTAGATGGAATAAATATCATGACCGTATTTATTCGAAAATTCTTTCTTCACATTTTCTAAGTTTTAGTTTCTTCTCAACTATCATTTTTATCCGTTTTACTCAATCCGACGTCTAAAGCGTCGATAACTATTGCTAGTAATTAAATAATAGATATTTAGTTTTATGAAACGTAAACGTAAAAAGTTTTAAATTTCTTAGTTCGACTAATTATAATAAATTGTTCAAAACAAATTCGAATTTAATTAACACGATTTTTGTTGATTTATTGAAAATAATTAGTGAGATTCGTAAATGTTCGAAAAATCTTTGTTTATACTTCGGTCACAATTTTCTTAGTTGAAAAGCAAAAATTGTCGTTTCAAATTCCAAGTTATGGTTTAAATGGTTTCCTCAATCCTTCTTAGGTTTTGTTAAGGTATACACAAACATTTACCCCTAAACAGGAGTTTAGTAAATGTTCTGGGTTTAAGGGAATGATTCCTTAAAAATACTTTTGATAAAAAATTTGTCAAAACATATTTGCACTTTCTTTTTGGTAAAACCCAAAGCCTTAATGGTTCCAATTTTTTAAGACTCAATATATTCCATTTTCTATTAATCACACGGTTAAATAATGTAAAGGATTAAGTCTTTCATCACCTGTTAATTATTCAAGGTACAGGTTTTAATTGTTCGGCCAATTCAGGGCAATTTACAAATAATTATTAACTCATTCTCATTCTTAGAAACAAACAGATGGTCCTTAATGATCACGAGCATGAATTTATCAAATTACAGCCTACACACGCGATTCACCAGATTTATGAATACTACAGGTGCATTGGTCAATCCAAGCGACATCACATGAAACTCATAATGTTCATTACAAGTTCTGGATGTAGTGATTGGAATAGATAATCTTTTTCACGGACGCGAAGTTGATGATAACCATGCCATGAATAAAATTTTTGAATATACGCTAGAACCTTGTAAATGATCAAACAATCTATCATCTTGGGTAGTGGATATAGATTTTAATCGTCAATTTACTTAGTTCACGGTAATCAATAAATATAAGGAATGATAACACCATAGCTCTTCATGATGACGAGCTTGGTAGAATAAAAGCTTTCTCCGACAACTCTCTCAGTTGCACGGTAATTCTTTTGATTCAGATGGTGCTGATGTACAGTGCACATGTCAAAGGTGCAGCACCGGGAATATAATCAATACCAAATTCAACTTGCCTTAATGGCAAAAGTCTAGGTAATTCACCAATAAATACCTCTTAAAGTTTCAGATAACATAAACATCTTTTAATAATTTTTGTTTAAGTTCTTTCTAGATTATAATATCTATGACTAATTCACAACCATTCACAATATATTTTCAAGTCTAGATGCAGGATATGGTCATCCATCAAGAATTATTTAGATCACTTTTGATAATCAACATCTTATCATTTAGGGGAATTCTACTCGAGTTTCCATCAATTAAGACAATGTCGTCATGTCATAATCAATCAATCCATTCTACTGGCACTATTAACTTTCCAGTTTTATTGCCGTCGATAAGATGTGAACTTCTCAAAAGACTAATAATAACTCATAATCCTTCACAATTCAAGAATATATGGAGACACAACTACCATTAAAAGAGTAAGGTCAACGCATAATCTACGCGAGAGAATTTCAAATCAGATACAGACGAAAACATTTATCGAATATGAATATATCCCATGTTTTCATAATTTGAGTACGCATTCGAAAGCTCCTCGGATCGTTACCCAGGTCATTTAAATGAAATATAATCAAAAGAAATGATAGGAACGCCGATACATCCAGTCGGGTATCAACACTCGGTAATCAGATACTTTTCCTAAGAATCTCACTGCGGGAGAATTGGACAAGAAAGAATTGTCAATTGTCAAATAAGACAATTTCCATAGATGAGTAAATTCGACTCAGAAGAATAATATGTACCGGCACATATGTAGGTATCCCTATCAATATGTCCCTATTTTTCACTTCTTGCAGATCTCATAAAATTTAATCTTTCACAATCTTCGAAGAAAATTTAGTGTTTATTAATAATTTCATGGTGACTACTAATCAGCCTTGCATGGTCACTTCCAAATTGTATGTAGGCGCGCAACTATATACAATTTCAAGATTAACGATGCAATACTCAGTTCGTCAAAATTTTATCATCATGTTTATAATAAAAACATTTTCATGCTTAATTCTTAAATAAGAATAAAAATAAATTTACAAGGATTTTCTTTGTTATGAAAACAATTAAGTTTTCCAAGGTGTTTTATAAACAACTTTATTTCAATAACGATTATTTATAAGTCTCACTTTAAATAATCCATATGGTGATGAAAATTCAATTTTTCTCAAGGGATACTGTTTTATCTTATAAAAACAATCAGTGATCTGCAAAAGAGTGATGAAAAGTTGTTCACCAAGAACTAACTTCAATATATCAAGAAATGAGTTTAGCCACTTAATCATGAGGTTCATGACCTCGATGGCACTCAAAAATAATAATTCACAAGGTAACTCAAATCGAGATGAGTACTTGTTCAATGGTTGCATCACTAATGCGAACATTAGGATGAAACAATAAAGGATAGATAACATCGATACATGTAGGATTTAGTAATCAAAGGTAGTCTTTTCATTAATCACAAACAAGTCAAAATTGTACCGTAACACATTATGTGTCACTATGTCATACAATTCCAAGAACTCATCCTACCAACTGATGTCTCAGTTAAGTAAGAAATTATTTTTAAAAGATACCACAATGAATACTAATCTAAAAGAGTCATGGGGGTTCCCCCTGTCCCAGAAGATCCACCGGTCCCTATTCAGAAGAAGATTTCTTCAATTTATTTCTTGGACACTGGGCATCCTCATCATTGGACAATGGCCTAGGAACAACACTTAACATGTATCAACAATCAATTAAAACCTTATAATTCAATCACACAACTTAACGACTTCCTCTTAACAATTTCTTATTCCATACAAGTTAAATTTTACTTCATTCAAGTTTCAACCAACTTAAACTCAATTCGATATCCTACCTCATTTTCCAATACTTTCATCCTTATTCTTATACCTTAAAAGGGCAATAAAAGTTCAATATGAACAACACTTAATTTCCGATTCTATAACTTCTTCATCAATAGTTATCAAATGAGTCACTAGTATAAAATGACTCGAGCATTCAATTAAACTTCTCGGAAAGGTACTAGTGGCATGAGGCTTTTGGGTAAAGGCTCCAATGACAGCCTCAAGTGCAACATTCACCCATTCGATTTCAATTTAAGAATTGGATGACAACGAATCAGATGACATCTTTCTAGGTGATAACGTTTTGTCAAACTCCACTCTATAAGGAAAGATCGTCATGACATCGATATCATATATAATCTCGCCAATTCTTCTTTAATATCACAATCAGCTAATATCTATATTTCTACGAATATCAACCATTTTGTTGGGATCATAAATATCCACAACTTGGTTTAGATCTGGAATAGCTAGAATTCCTACGAGAATAGCTTCGATTAATTTACTAGGGGATTTAGGGTTCCTTGTGACAATCTACGTCGTATAAATACCTCGTATAATTATCAAAATAATCATCAAACAATCATGTAATCAAATTACATCATATATATATATATATATATATATATATATATATATATATATATATATATATATATATATATATATATATATATATATATATATATATATAATCCAAGTTATATATATATATATATTAAAATAACACTTCTCAGTCTGGCCTTGTCGGTAACTCGGGAATTCTTCGGCACCGTTATAGTCAAAAGATTTTTAGACATTTTAGAAAAATGTTTATAGTTAAAGGATTTTGAAATGTTTTGTTCAAAACCTTGGTTTTAAGAATCTTTCGTTCTCTATAACGAGAGATCTGATACCAAACTGTAACACCCAAAAAAATACACAATTCAATACAGCGGAAGACTCGTTGGTGTTACGGGATAGCACATTACTCACATCATAGACAACGCTTAAAAATCGTGTCGTTTAATGATAAATCATTTCCATTCATAAATATCAAATTTACATAGGTCCCAAGTCATTGTATTTTATACAAGTTTTACAAAGCATTTAAGTGGAAATTATTATTTAAGTGCGGGCCATGAATTCTTGTTGTCTTCCCGAGAATTACCTTCAAGTACCTGAGATAAAACATGTTAAAAGAAAAGGTCAGCGATAACGCCGAGTGAATTCAAAGAGTTTAATAAAACCATCAATATATCATCGGTACATAATTATTACCGAAAATCATTTTGTACAAATCTTTGTAATAGGCCATAAAATAGCCAAAGTCATTTTATACAAATCCTTATCAAAAATCATAATATAGGCATTTGCCTTAAAAATCATTATACGAACCATTGTTGTAAAAACATCATACAATACGTTTTATAACGTTGTATAATGTTAAATAAAAACCGTTATATGAGTATGGTTATATAAAACCAAAACACGAACATAATATCAATAATAAGACCCCGTATTACTAGTCAGGCAATATATCGTAATTCGGTGCATATAGCAGTATTTCGTTAATTGGATTATTATAAGCCGCATGACATTGTTACCTTACTACAACAAACAACGGGTAGCTAGCCCGAAACTCAATTTTCCCATCTAAATTAGCGTGTCATCACAATAATCACGCTTGTGTAAATCTTCTCATACATAAATTCGCTTACCAATCAATGTGGCACGACGGGGATCAACCGTCAAGACGCGAACTGGGGTGATCGTCCCCAAATAGTACTATTATATGCATAAGCGTCTACCAAATCCCGGTAGTTCACAATTCATGATAATGGGACTTTTAGTGACATAACCTAACTTTAATAATCCATTTCATTTCATCTATTGGTTCATTTAATCATTCATCGGGTCATACAATCATTCGGGTCCAAACCAATAAACAGACAATCGGGACAACTGGTGTCCTATTTTATTAAAACTAACATGTTATCTCCCTCACGGGTTTGTAAAATATTTCATAAAAACATTTAAAAGAGTGTGAGGCTATGAACTCACGTTGATGTGGGAAAGCGGGTTATCGGCAATTCGGATGTACGGTACGTGCTTCAATCACGGAAACCTAGACAAATAATACTTGTCTTAGACTCTTGTCCAATAACTTTATAAAAATAACAATTATGTATACATATGATGATTTTGTAAATATGATGATGATCAAGTGGGATTGTACCTCTTTATTCAACATTATACTGTTATGTGTTGTTAATTTTCAAGACTAGTTACACTAGTTCAACTTGTTTACATTTTGAGGGCCAATGGGACCATGACAAGCCCAATATATTTTATTAGCCCAATTATACTTTTACTATCAGTATTACTGTACATGTTGGGCCCAAGTGGGTTAAGCCCAATAAGTTAATTTATAAGTGTTTTACTAACTAGTCGGGTTTATAGTCCAATAAGGCTACTTTGGCCCGTTAATGTCTATATGTTGTAAAGCTCGGGTTTTATTGGGTTTTACTTGCTATATAAGTTCATATATCAGTATGTGAGTTTATAAGAGTTTATATTAGACGGGTCCGACTGTCTAAGTTTTATTTGACAAAAACGTTAATCTTTCGGTTTTAGCCGAAAAGACGTAAAACTTAGGATATAGTTTTATAACTTGGAAAAACATTTATACTTGTAATTTATATAACATGTCCCATTTTAATATCAATATTTATATAACTCTTTTATTATAATTATTATCCACTAGTGGATTTTATATATTTATATATTTTATATAAATTTTGAGTGCTTATATTATATATTATTTATACAAAATCAGTCCTAAAAATCTAGTTTACTAAAATGGTCATATTTAGAGTTCTACATGGAGATAGAACCCCATATTTTTATGACATATTGTAAATGATATTTGCTTCATTTTATTCCTTTATAGATACAGATGAATCAACCTCTAAAAAGTTTATAAAATTAGTCCAAAACAGTGTACTCAGATTTGCACTCTAAACTTGTTTTGATCATATCTCACTCATTTTTATGATTCCATTGCATGGCCAACTCTCACATGTGTATAACACCTAATACTTACTGTATATTGATTCCACTTTACCATTTTATCAGTTCAACATTTGGTTACTTACTGTTTTTATACAGCCATCACATTAAGCAAGATTTTAACCTTGTTACCTATGGTTTTTCATCTCTTTAATCATATTTATCAACACTTGATCCCCACACAACATTTTTATCATCATATATTCATCATATACATATACAATAGGAAAGAAAATACATGATTACATAATTAAAATAACAATAGGATCGGAAGAACAATCTTTATACCACCAAGATCATGTAGGTTGTGATCAAGACATGGATTTTGATCACACAACTTGTGATAATTCAACACCAATCTTTAAGGCCACCATTACTTGTAAACTTTATGTAGAAATCAGCCCTTGGACATCATCAAATCACCTCCTTGGATAATAAAATCACCACCAATCTATAGAGCTTCAAAAGGGCTTCATCATATGTGTGAATAACATAGGATTTCATGGTTAAATCATGATCAAAATGGGTGTTTATGGTGCATATGGGACGAATTTTTAGAGAGAGGAAAGGGAGGATGAGTGGTTTTACATGTAAGAGTTTAGTAGAAAATGGTATGTGTGAAGTAGTTTGAATGGTTTTGTGAAAAGTTAGCTTACATTGTAAGCTTTAAGCAACAAGCGTAACACTTGTTTGTTAAGTGTTGACACCTAAGGGTGTGGTGGAGCTACTTGGCCGTCCCATATAGTGGGGTGGGGCAAAACTTGTTTTGTCTCATCCCACTAATTTACGGGTATTCCTCGATTCTAGTTTCCTCGATTTGCGTGCCCTCGGGTTGTTTTACGAAAAACGTTTTTATAAATTATGAATCAACGGCAAAAAACGAATCTAATAAAAATTGTCTCATCAAACACGGAGTTTGAAAACGTAAATACGTAATCCTAAGGTTTCCGGTTTAGTCGTAAAGGACGTTAAATTATAATCTTAAGTCCTAATCTCTTCTCGTAAATTTGTGAGTTTATGAACCAACACAAATTTAAAATTCCAAAATAATATTCACGGATAAATTTATTTTCTGAAATGTCGGACTGTCACCAAAACGGTGTATGTAAACGTAAGCACGTAACTTAGAATCCTCCGGTTTAGACGTAGTCGATGCTACTTCAAGACGTAAATCCAAATTTCTTCCCAAAAATAAGTGAGTTCATAATATAACATTAAAATAATGTTTTTAAATAATATTTGAGAATAAAATATAAACCATAAATTGACGGATTGTCGCACATGTAGTATAGTCCATACAAGCCCACATGTAGGGGGACTATAAATACCCTTCCTAGCATGTTAGGAAGGGTGTTGGTTCATTTTTATTCTCACTTCTCTCAATCTAATATCACCTAGTTCCAACCAATTCTCTCTCTTTTCTCTCTCTACTTTCTCTCACTAGAATTCATCTTCTTCATCTATTTTCTTTCTTTAATTCGTGTTATATCATCTAAATATATGGGACAAAATAATACATCACAAAATCCAAAAAAAGGTAAAAACAATAAAAAATACAAAAAAATTGAAAAAGTTAAAAACACCAAAAAGAATCTTCTTTGCTCATCCCCACGTTGTACGTGACGCTTATGCAAACTCGTAACCAAGCGAGACGTGCACGTAAACGTAGAAACCGAAAGGAGACCACACCAAACCTTTCAAAGTGAAGAATCTCCTATTGACGAACCTATCGTAGAACAAGAAGTCACCATGGCTAATCGTACTATGATGGAGTTACTTCAAGCACCTACCAAGTTTTATGGAGAAGCTATTGTGATTCCCGCCATCCTTGTGGAGAATTTTGAAGTAGACGAGTTTGTTGTCGATGATCCAAAACAACAAATTCCGTGGTGATGAAAAGGACAACCCTCACAACCATATCCCCAATTCAATCGTCTTACCGCCACTTGCAAGTTTAAGGACGTCTCGAACGACTCGATTAAGATGATGCTTTTTCCGTATTCCTTAGCGGGGCCCGCTAAAATTTGGTTAGAGAAAGAGCAACCCAATTCTATATTGACGTGGAAGGATATCGTTTCAAAGTTCGTGAACCATTTTTTTCGCCCTCTAAGACTACGCATTTGAAAAACGTGTTTTCAAAATTTTCACAAGAGTTTAATGAGAGTTTTTTCTATGGCTTGGAATCGGTTTAAGGAGATGTTACATGAGTGTCCTCATCATGGTTTTTCCGACTTGCATCAAATTGACACGTTTTACAATGGATTGAACGATCATGAGAGAGATTATCTTAATAACGCCGTGGGTGGTAATTTTTTGTGTAAAACGTTCGAGGAAACATTGTTGATTATTGAGAATAGGTCTAAGGTCTATAGCCCTCGTAGCACGTCGAGTGTTCGTAAGACTTCGTCTTCGGCTTCGCCTTCATTATCTCATACCATCGATGCTTGCCAAATCGAGACAAATTTAGAGAACAAAATCTTTGATAAGCTTAAGGGAATTTTGATTGAGTTTAAAGTTGGTGAAAAATCCACTCTCGTTACGTATGAAGCGGTTGAGGTTTCTTGCATGTATTGTGGTGGATGTCATGATTTCTCCGAGTGCATTACCAACGGTGGTAACACTTCGAGTTCCTACGCGGCCAAGGGAACTTATAACCAAAACGGTCAAGTTACCCGCACTAATCAATTGACTCCACCGGGTTTTTCACCAAATCAAAATGCTAACAATTATCGAAACAATCAAGTTGGTTACAAGAACAATTATAAGGGTAACAACTATGGGAATCAAGGGGCTAATAATCAAGTTCAAAACAAAAATCAAAACCATGATTTTCAAAACAACAAGAGTTTGAAAAACTTGAAAGATCTTCCAAATGAATTTGTTGAATATGCAAATGGTAATGATGCTAGGTTTGATAATATACAAAGGGAGATCATTAGCCTAAGATCCGAGTTTAAGAATGACTTGAAAAAGGAGTTGAAAAACGAGTTAGCAAATGAACTTAAGATTCATACCAATAAAATGGAGGGTAATGTGACTAGGTTACAACAAAACCAACAAAAGATAGAACAAGGGCAACATGAAATAAAAAAAGAGATGCTTAAGGCCGATAAGAGGCAATCTATGTTTGAGGATAAAATTAAATCCATGTTTGAGGCTATAATGTGTAAACCTTTTTTGAGTAGTCTTCCTAGTAACACCATATCGAACCCTAAGGGAGAGATGAAAATGATTACCACACGTAGTGGTAAGGCACTTAAGGAACCGACTCCTCAACCAATTACTCCAACGGTGGAGGAAATTGAGGAAGAACCCGAGGTGGTGGTCGAAGAGGAGCATATCCCAATCCCACGAAGTACTGCTCAAACCACACCTACGGTTGACCCATTACCATCATTGGAACCCGAGATTCCAAAGGCTATGCCTATGACTCAACCCACACCACCTTTGCCTTACCTATCGAGACTTCGTAAGGAGAAACGATAAGAACGTGAGAACTACCAATTTGAGCTTTTTATGAAAATGTTTCATGATTTGCATTTCAATATAAGTTTTGCCGACGCTTTGGTCATGATGCCTCAAATTGCCGCTAACTTTAAGAGTATGTTGAACAGCAAGGAGAAATTGCAACAATTGTCTAGTTGTTCATTGGTTTATCTTAACCGCATACCTCAAAAAGACGGTGATCCCGGTAAATTCTTGATTCCATGTGCAATTCAAGATATGGAAGAATGCTATGCCTTGGCCGGTCTTGGTGCTAGTATTAACTTGATGCCTCTTGTAATCTTCAAGTCGCTCAATTTTCCTAATCTTACTCCTTCACTAATGTCTATCGAATTGACCGATCATTCCACTATTCCCGCATGTGGATTGGCCGAAGACGTTTTTGTGAAAGTAGGAAAGTTCTATTATCCGGTAGACTTTATCGTTGTCGATATTCCCACGGATCCTCAAGTTCGTCTTATTTTAGGTCATTCATTTTTGGATAACTCAATGGCGTTGATTGATGTGCATGCTAGAAAAATCACCTTACGTTTCAACGACGAGGAACTTGTTAGAAACGCAACAAAAAACTCTCAACTTTCTCATGTTTATTCCGTCGCGACTATAAACCTCGTTGATATGATCGAAATCGTTTGCGAGGAATTTTCACAAGAATTTTTAGGTTTTGGTGACGATGAAAATAGTGGCAATCCCACTATGCTCGATCTTATTCTTGATAATTCGACACTATCCTTTACTCCATTTGAAGGTGGTGGTTTTACGTTGGAAGAATTTGATGTTCCTCGTACTTGTAACGAAGACCTCGACAACGATGAGGACTTCTCGATTATCAAGCATTTTCTTAACGATTTCCCATTTCCTCCACCCGAGGAGGTTATGAGTATCGAACCCAACTCTTCAATTGAGGAACCACCAATCCTCTAGTTGAAAGATCTTCCTCCTCATCTTGAATATGTATTCTTGGAAGGAGACGATAAGTTGCCAATTATTATTGTGAAAGATCTTTCGAATGATGAAAAAACCGCACTTATCGATGTTCTAAAGGACCACAAAGGGGCAATTGCGTGGAAATTATCTGACATTAAGGGGATCGATCCTAAATTTTGTACCCACAAAATCTTAATGGAGGGAGACTACAAACCCGTAATCCAATGTCAAAGGAGGGTAAACCCTAAAATTCACGACATCATCAAAAAGGAGGTCCTTAAACTCCTTGACGCGGGAATGATTTACCCTATTTCTGATAGCCCTTGGGTGAGTCCTATTCATTGTGTCCATAAGAAGGGAGGAATGACCGTTGTGCCAAATGATGACAAAGAGTTATCCAACTCGACTCGTGATCGGTTGGAGGGTGTGTATCGACTATCGTAAGTTGAATGACGCTACTCGTAAAGACCATTTTCCCTTGCCCTTCATGGACCAAATGTTGGAGCGTCTTGCGGGTTATGATTTCTATTGCTTTTTAGATGGTTTTTCCGGTTACTTCCAAATCCCCATCGATCCTCGTGATCAAGAAAAAACTACGTTTACGTGTCCATATGGAACATTTGCCTATCGTAGAATGTCATTCGGACTTTGCAATGCACCGAGAACCTTTCAAAGGTGCATGATGGCTATTTTTCATGACATGATCGAGAAGACGATGGAAGTCTTTATGGATGATTTTTCTGTGTTTGGTTGTTCGTTCACTTCGTGTTTGTCGAATCTTGAGAGAATGTTAAAACATTGTGAGGAAACCAACCTTGTGCTCAATTGGGAAAATGTCATTTTATGGTTAAGGAAGGAATCGTCTTAGGGCACAAGGTTTCGAAAGCGGGGATTTAGGTAGATAAAGCTAAAATTGACGTCATCGCCAAATTACCTCATCCCAAAACCGTCAAGGGAGTTAGGAGTTTCCTAGGCCACGCGGGCTTTTACCGTCGATTCATCAAGGATTTTTCAAAGATTTCTCGACCCATTACACATCTCCTCGAAAAAGATGTTCCTTTTGTCTTTAACGAAGATTGTGTACGAGCCTTTAAAATCCTTAAGAGGAAACTTATCGAAGCTCCCATTCTTGTTGCCCCCAATTGGGACCTCCCCTTTGAACATATGTGTGATGCAAGTGATTACGCTATTGGGTACGTTCTGGGGAAACTTCATGAAAAGCACTTCTTGCCTATCCATTATGCTAGCAAGACGATGACCTAGGCTCAACTTAAATACACTACAACGGAAAAGGAATTCCTTGCCGTGGTGTATGCATTTGAGAAATTCCGACCTTACCTCGTCTTGACCCAATGCATAGTGTATACGGATCACTCGGCGATCAAGTATCTCATGGCTAAACAAGATTCAAAGCTGAGATTGCTTCGTTGGATTCTCCTCCTACAAGAATTTGATGTCGAAATCCTTGACAAAAAAGGAGTCGAGAATCTAGCGGCCGATCATCTTTCTCGCTTGGAAGATCCTCACCAAAGTGTGTACGAGAACAAGGAAATTACCGAAACATTTCCTCTCGAGACACTTGGTGTAGTGAATTCTAAGCTTGACTCATCCACCCCATGGTTTGCGGACATCGCAAATTACCATGCGGGTAACTTCATCATTAAGGGTATGACGACTCAACAAAAACGAAAATTCTTTCGTGATGTCAAGTTCTACTTTTGGAACGACCCTTACCTCTTTCGGACTTGTGTGGATCAAATTATTCGACGGTGTGTTTTCGGCACCGAAGCTTCTAATATCCTTAAAGCTTGTCACGAGGGACCAACGGGTGGTCACCATGGTGCTAATCTCACGGCAAAGAAGGTCTTTGATGCCAGTTCTTTTGGCCTACTATTTACCGAGATGCACATGCACTTGTCAAGTCATGTGTCTCATGCCAACGATAATGAAAAGCCTCACAAAACGATGAAATGCCACAAAACATCATCCAAGTGTGTGAGATCTTTGACGTTTGGGGAATTGATTTTATGGGACCGTTTCCATCATCTCGTGGTAATAAGTACATCCTTGTCGTCGTTGACTACCTATCCAAGTGGGTGGAAGCTAAGGCTTTGCCCACGAATGATGCTCGTGTGGTAGTCAAGTTTTTGAAGAATTTGTTTTCTCGGTTTGGAACCCCTCGTGCAATTATAAGCGATCGTGGAACCCATTTTTGTAATGACCAATTTGAAAGTGTTCTAAGGAAATATGGGGTTACTCAACAGCTTTCTACGGCTTATCACCCACAAACGAGCGGGCAAGTCGAGGTTTCAAACTGAGCGTTGAAGAGGATCTTGGAGAGATCGATAGGGGAGAACCGACAATCGTGGTCGGATAAGTTAGACGATGCTTAATGGGCCTTTCGTACCGCTCATAAGACGCCCATTGGGTGCACTCCTTACAAGCTTGTGTATGGGAAGAATTCATTTGCCAACTGAACTCGAACACAAAGCTTATTGGGCCCTAAAGCATTGTAATGATGACATTGAGACTGCTGGAAAATGCAACTTAATGATGTGGATGAATTGAGAGATATTGCTTATGAAAATTCATTGATTTATAAAGAGAAAACCAAAAAGTTTCACGATTCTAAAATTAAAAACCGGGTTTTTAACATTGTAGATCAAGTGTTGCTTTTTAACTCACGTTTAAAATCTTTTCCGGCAAGTTGAAATCCCGTTGGTCCGGTCCATTCACCATTACCCAAGTTTTTTGATATAGGACCATCGAGCTAGCTCAAAATGATGGACCCAATTTCAAGGTGAATGGACATAGGTTGAAGCAATACTTTGGTGGGGAAGTTCCCTCTTTTAACTACCTCGACCAAGTCACCTTCCCCAATGATAATTATTACTGAGGGGATTGAGTCGAGCTCATGACTCGGTAATAAAAAACGAGGTGCCTCGTGGGGGAGTCCCATGCTTATCCATGTACATATTATCGCTTTCTAATGTTGCTTACGTGTGGGGATTTGTGCCCTTCCGACCTTTGCTCTGTGGTTGTTTGTGAATTATGGTTTTTAGATGATCATGATCTTCACGATTGGAGCCTCTCGTGTTCGTTTTATGGGAGCACTTGATCGTTTGCTTTGAAGAATTTCTTGATATTCACAAGATATATCCTTATATGTTCTAACCTTAGGTTTTTAGCACACTTCATAAACGGCTATTAATTTAATGGTTACACCCTTTCCATGCTAGATTAGGCATTCGACTTCGTCTCTAGTATGGGGGTATCCTATCCTTAGACTCGAAACATTGAGGATAATGTTTAACTTTAGTATGGGGGGTGAATAGATACTTTCCTTGCCAAACCTTCACGCTTTCCAAAGTTTATCTTTTTGTTTATCGTTTGTTGCAAAATAAGGCTAAAAATGGCCATATTTTAAATTTTTTCTCATGTTTTGTAAGTGTTTGAAGACACGAATGTAGATTTTCCGATGGCGAGAATAAGAGTAATTTTTGACTCGACCGTGCGTGTTGAGCACTTAGCTTCAATTCCTTAACTTTATATTAGGCTAAGTCTCTTAAATGAGGACGAGAAATGATAGAGTTAATTATATGTTACTATGCTAAACGTAGAGTATTCGTATTCTTTCAAAAACTCATGTATTCTCGTTGTTTGCTTATTCTCCCTTCACTTGTATATATATTTTGCTTAATAAGTATTGGCTTAGCGGTTTAGTCTTGATTGTTGGTTTCTAGTCTTTTCTAGTAGCTTCTATCTAATTAAATCAGGAATACATTAAGGTATCGCCAGCGTAACGGTTTTGAAGTATTGGCAACCCGAATAATCGAAAGCTTCACCTAATAATAAGATTTCAAGTGCTCACCTAAATCAAGCGAACAATTTGAAGCTCACAAGGCTAAAAAATCTATGCGAAATTGAAAGTAAATTATGCCTTAATCTTTGAAGCTTTAAAGATCCAAAATTCGCCTTAGCGTGAGGATATACGTCTTTGGCCATAATAAAACCACCAATGAGGAGGATAATAAAAGGCAAGGCAAGACCGAAGTCATAATAAAAACTTCATGGCGAAGTTGAATAAAAGATGGAGGTAAACCTATGACAATAAGGCCCATCCGTTAGGGGGCGTATAAAAGTCATGGTAATAAGTCTCATGTTCAAAACCGTTATAAAACTATGTTTATCGATCCTTCTTGTTGACTTAATTTTTTGACATCGTTGTCTATTAGGGGGGGGGGGGTATTAATTCGATGGTCTTGGTTACACCGTTATGACTCTATTTTTAGACCTAAATCTCTATCATCGCATAAATAAAAAATGTATCCTCGTGAACATTCAAGAAAAAAATAAAATATAAGAGATACCACTTCGGAAAATGGGAGTCTAAGTACGTGATTAGGGCATATGAGTGGTGTTAGCATTATTAACTTATAATGAAAATGATCTCGTTACACGCTTGGCATGGAATTGGGTGAAAATCAAGGACGACGAATTTATTTCCAACGAAGCATTCACGTTTTCTTGTTCTATGAACCTAAACGTCCCATTTTGCGATGAAAATCCTACATTATGTCTAAAACACAAGTAGTAGCAAGTAGTAGTAGTGAAGCAAGTTTATCGTTCAATAAAAGTGCATAAAAATGAATTTTGGAGGTGCTACGATACTTTATTCTAGCATTGCGTGAGGGCACGACAATGGTTTAGTATGGGGGAGTGACGTGACTGCTTTTATACATAGTCTCATCGTCCAAAATAGACTTTAAATGGTTAAAATATCATAAAATGTGCATACTATATGCTTGTGTTTGTTCAATGTGTATTTTAGGTATGGATATTGAGAAAATGGCAAAGATCACAAGAAACAAGCAAAAGAAACATGGGAAACGAAGCCGCACAATGAACCGGGCCCTAGAGTTGATTTTCTAAGAAAAAACCTTGAAGAATTGAAGATTGTATAAGAAGGGTCCTTCATTATTGATGAATTGACACTTTAAACCCTTGTATATTCATAATTACAAGT
Source organism: Glebionis coronaria (assembly GCA_025667525.1). NCBI lineage: Eukaryota > Viridiplantae > Streptophyta > Magnoliopsida > Asterales > Asteraceae > Glebionis > Glebionis coronaria. The sequence continues at coordinate 364,479,494 of CM046882.1, read as the reverse complement.
TTGGTCCCTAAAGTTTGTCAAATTTACAAAAAGGAACCTTAACTTTGAAGTAATGGCAAGAATGGTCCCTCATATTTGAAGACTTGTCACTTTTAGTCCTCCATGAAGACAAAGAATAAGTGAATACCTTGAAGTTTAAAGACATGTCAAGATTGGTCCTTCAAATATCATCAAATGACAAGAAATACCCCTAAAAATACTTTGCAAAACGTTTTGGGGCAAAAGTCTAAAAAAACAAACTTCCATTACAAAGGAAATTCAGTTTTTACTTATTAAAACTGAAATGAAAGAGGGAAGAAAGAAGGGGGGTAGAAACTACCAAAACACAATACTTACCTTAACCAGCGATAGCTTGCCACCTCACCCCACTCACCACCACAGCCAATCACAACACCCCATTCATCCACATCACTTCCCACTCACACCCCTTTATAACTAACCCTTAATTAATTATTAATTTTGGGCGGTTAACACTTTTTTAAACCCAAACTAGATTAAAACTTCAACTATTCATCATAAGAACAAAATTAGGGGTTTGATAACTACTTGGAATTAAACCCTAAAACCTTCCAGAATTATGATTAACCTATCACTAATCATAACCCAAACCTTAAACCCCATGCCACATCATCACAAGACTCACATGATACACCCATGCACATGTTTTTGGGGAAGAAGACAAACTTGGCATAGAAATCAACCATCCACAATCCAGCTTACATTTCAAGCATTGTTGGGAGCCCTTGATCAAATTCCATCACTTTACACCTCCACAAACATCCAAAAATCCTTCACATGTTCAAGGATTTTTAAACTTCAAAGGGGTAAATTTAGAAGACCACTACTTAGGGTTTTTATGTTTTCAGCTTATTAGGTCATTGTTCACCCTCTATATAAAGGGTTTAGTTCACAACAATTAGCTTTGTTCTTGGATTCCTTAGTCACAAATCTGTAAATCCTATTTTCTTAGTGAATGAAAAAGTGTATGATATTGTTGACGAATTCCGAGTCCCAATCTTATTCTATGCTTGTTATTGTTCAAAGTGTGTGTTTGTGAAGTCTCATAGTTTGGTTTTAAAAGTTGTGCAAGAAATTGCAAAGTTTTCCAAAATTTGATATTTTTCTAAGTCTTGGTTCAAACCTTTGAAAATTTTTGGATTACAAGTGGTCATAACATCCTGATAAGGAGCTTATAAAGGTGTAGTGAGCTTGTGGTTGGGGGATATTCAAGGAGTGGGAACAAGCTTGAATTAATCAGCTTTATTTTTCATTTTTTGTTTCATATAATCTGTTTGTTCTAATCTTGTTGTTCTTAGCAGCTTATTGGAAGCTTGTGCCTTGTTAAGCTAGGCACATAAGCTCTAAAATTTGTGAGTGTGGATGTAGATTCATGAGGTTTGAGCTCTCTTACCAAAAATTTGTTAAAAAGGTGATTTTTAGTGAATTGGTGTACTGCTGTTGTATCAGTTGTTCTTGGTGCTTGAATCTTGTTGATTATGCATGAGAATGATGTTATGATGCTTGTTTAAGTTTGGTAAAACCTGTTACACACATTTGCTTTGCTAAATCTTGGATTAAAAAGTTTAAGGCGTGTTTGGGTTTACTGATTTAAGCTTTGTATGTGAGTTTGAGTAGGAGTTAAGGGTTTGTTAGAGTTGGTATATGTTTACTAAGTGATTGTATGCTTGTATATGCAAGTTTTGTGCTTTGAACATCAAATTGTGTTATATATTGCTTGTTTTAGACTGTTTTGACCTAAAATTTTGGAAACACCTAGAGTGTATGCATGTTTAGGGTTAACAAGCGTTTAAACAAAGTTTGTGTAACCTGTTTAAGAGATTTGAGGGTTTGAAATTGGGCTTGTGGTCAATATATCAGCAAGGTCACTTGTGTTCATCATTTGTTCATCAGTTAACTCACATAGCTTGAATCTTGGTCTAATCTTTAAACCAGTGTTTGAAACAAGTTTATTTATGTTTATTTTAGTTTATTATAGCTTGTGTATGCATTTGGTTCAATTTGGTTGGCTTATTCTTGCTTAATCTGCTTATTACTCCAAAACTGCTTATTTTCATGTCTGTGCAATGTCTGATGCTATTTTGATTTAACTGTATAAATTGGCTAGGTGAAATTGTGTTTTGTTGATATTGACTCCTTATAACCCACCGGTTATAAGGGTGTCTTGCTTGTTCATCAATTCCAACAAAACTCCACAAAAGACAAAAAGTCAATTAAGTCAAGCAGTGGAAACTTTTCCCACTGCTATACACCCAAAACTAGCCACTTTTAGTGTTATTTTTCAATCAGCTTATCAATAAGCTCTAATAGCTTATTTAGCCATGCAACAACTTAGTTTTTTGTAATCAATCTTCCTTAATTGACCCATTTAACTATTCTGGAGCATTTGAGACTTTGACTTTTAGGTTTGACTAGAAAATCAACTTAGTTGACTTTTACATAAGTGCTTATTTTCTTTTTCCAGCTTATTCATTGTATTTTTTTGGAAATATTTTTGATTATTAAGCTTAGTTAAGTGATTTGAAACATTTTGCAACAAGAATCAGCACTTGAAACTGCCTAGAACTCGAAAACGACTATTTTGTGTAGAGAGCTTTTGCTTATTTCAGGCTTATTTCTTGGGCTTATTCACAAATTATTTTTACAAAGGCTTATTTAGGTCAAGAAAAGGTTGTGTGTCAAATTTCAGCTTATGGCATCAGCTTATATCTTAATGGGCCAAAAAGCCCATTAAGAATAAGCTGTTTTGAAATAAGCTATGATAAGCTCACTTTCAGCTTTTTGGCCTTTGGAATTTTGTGTTTAAAATTGAATTTGAATCTTAACTAAAATTTTTGGGCCATTTTTGTGAACATTTTCCTTATTGGGCCAATTTGAGCCCATTAAGGGGTCTGATTAATATTTGACCCATTTGGAGGCCCATTATTTTTGTCATTTCAAGTTCATTTCTGTTTAAATTAGGTTAAACTAGTTTGCAAGTGTTTAGAATTTTTTTATAAATTTTGGATTTTTATTAATATTTTATTATCATTTTATTATTAAAATTAATTTTTAATATTTTTGCAACTTTTTCATTTTTCTTAGGTTAAAAACATTAAGTTAGGATTTTTAAAACTTTTAGATTAATTTTCTTGTCATTTAATTAATTTTTAGAATTATTTAAATATTTTTATAGTTTTTAATCATTTTTAAATAGTTTTAATTAATTTTAAATTTTCCAAAAATAGCTTTTAGTTTAAGTAAGTTATTTTAGAGGTTTACAAATTGAAAAATCTCATTTTGGGATTTTTATTAATTAAATTGATTTTTTTGGGCTTTAATTAGCATTAAAAAATTATTATTTAATTAAATAAAAGGTTTGAGTGATTTTTTATTTTTTGTAAACTCTAATTACATTTTTAGGATTCATTGCAATTTTCTAGGAATTTTTAGGGTAATTTTTAAATTTAGTCACTTTTTACGGTTTTACGTGTACGACTTTCGTCTTAGTGTTATTTTAATCATAACCGTCATCCTTTTCTCTTTTCTTTTCTCATAATCATAATCATAAATATTTAATCATCTCTTTACACAACACACTATCCTCCTTGAGAACGATCCCACTCATTGGGTCATAAACACTTGGTTTTCCTAAACCGTTTGTTTAATACTTACCCTAATTACCTTGTTTTCCTAAACGAGTGTGAATTTACAACTATCAATAGTCATAACACAAAATGTACTAAAATAGTATTACAGACTAAGTGCGAACAAACGCACCTACAAAATAAGATAACAAATTGTTTATGGGTTACAACGAATGTTTGCTTGTAAGTCAGAATCAGAAGAAGGCCTCTTAAGCTTCATGACAAGAGGACATTAGGAAGAGGCTCGGTGTTCTTTCAAATTCTTCTCCATCATATCCAATAGACGTGCGTCCCTCTCTATCAAAGGCAACGGAAGCACAGGGAATGTAGAAGCAAGGTGTGCAGCACCAACAGTTGAAGAGGCTTCTAGACACAGCGCGACTCTCTTGGTTGCGGCATGGCTAGCATGCGCAACAAGTACCTCTGACAGCGGAACCTCCTTCGCAATTTGGAAGGGGTTGAGCGCATCACGCGGATGGGCAAACACCGGTACCATCAGCTTCTCCTTGAAGGGCTTCAGGTGGAAATCTGCTTGAGTATCGGCGCCCTCCATCTTGTGGCGCGCTAAGGTTAGGCCCTCCATAACAACCTCCAAGGGGAGCTCCTGATGATCGTTGTCAAGACCAAAAGAAGGCATGAGACAACCTTCATTTTTTCCATGTCTATGGTGGTCTTGGACTTCATATAAGGATCATAGAATGACACGTCCTGCAGCTCCTCCTTCAATAGACCAGCTTTATATGCCTTCTCCAAACTAGCAGAGGTACCCTCGTTGGTGGCAGCTATAACAGACTGGGCAAAGGTTACCCGCAGAGTTGGATCCTCAAGAGCACCCATAGCCGCCAAGCGTAAGCCACATCGCACCAACCAGCGCTTCTTAGCAACCTCACACATAAGGCGTGGGTACAAGTCTTCGTCATATTCGTCACTCAAGCGCTTTAGTTGGTCCGCAAGGTCACCTACACTCTCTTTCGCCTGCGCACCTAAGGAATCAACAACAACAAACATTTGGTCTCTGTAAAAGTCAAAAGCCTTCATCGAATCCTCGTTGGAAGCTTTTAGCTGGTTCAATTAGGTGCGCTCGTTTGATAGAGCGATGACAAGATCATTCCTTTCCTCGGTCAGCATATATATGTTTGCAGCATCCTGCTTCCCTATCTCTACCTCATCAGCAATTTTCTCTTGTAGGTCCTGGAGAGCTTTAGCCTTTTCTTCAGTAGCTTGAGCAAGTTTTTATTCCGAAGCTTGGACATACGCGGATAATTCTTTGACCTTATCCTAACACGTGACATCAGTGTCACGTTCTGAGAAGACACGTAGCTTACTTCATCGGCAAGGGCAGCATCACTAAACCTATGTAGCATGCTCGCCCGCCCGGGAGGCACGACGTGGTCCAAAAAGCTGGCGCAGTCAAACGCGCTTGTCAAGTCTGAAGACCTAGGAAGGTTCCACTCAGGACCAAATATGGGATCCTCCACATACGCGCTTCCCCCTGCTGCAGAAATATCCTTTAGGGGGGGGGGGAGACACGCCAGTATCGGAAGGAGATGGGATTTCATGGTCATGACAGTAAATAAACATGCGGAGCATCAACGACATAAATATGAGCGAAACAGAAAAGAGAAGTCATATAAAGGGATATATTTTTATGCGCTCACCTTAGGTTGATAATGGTGAGGGAGTTTGTAGGAGAGTTCCAACGAAGTTGTCCCCTGTATCCTCCTCTGTCAAGGGCTCGGCGGAGGTTCCTTCTTGATGCCCTTGAGTGGCTGGGATAGAAGGCCCGACCTCAACCCAAGCATATTTCCGAGAGGTGGTAGGTGGGCTCCTCTGTCTCTTCCGAGATAAACTGATAGCGACTTCTTCCTCCCTCTCAAACTGATGGGCGACAATCTCAGCGTTTTCAGACAAATTAAACTCTGACAATAAGGGACTTTCCTCTGGTCGTTGCTGTTGTTGTTGTTGTTGTTGTTGTTGTTGTTCTAGATTAGTATCTCCATGTATGACAACCCATAAATTTCACATATATGTTATATGCTATAATTTAATGAAAGTGGAAAATCCATTAGAATATTTTTTTATACCATTACTTGGTAAGATAAACTGCTTCTTACAGCCTGAAATGCCACTTCAACATATCCCTATATGTTGGAAATACAATGTATATATATCAAGTCTAAGATCTAAAAGTAATTTAACAAGTACATTATGAATAAGAACATCTCAAATATAACTATGATGCCCTAATTTCCCTTAGAAACCCTAGAATCCCTTTAAATGAATTATAAACTCAAGAATGGTAAACTATGAATAGATAACACATATGAATAAGTTATTATGGATTATAAACAAAGTTTTAAACTATACATTAAAGACATAATAATAGTAATAACAAACCATATAAAGCTAAGTACAAGTAATTGTACATAATAGTCTAGATCACCACCTAGAGACGTTTGGTAAACAATGTTTCAAGCAATGTAACTACCTAATATCTATGTACAAGTATCAAAAACAATATACCATTTATAACCTATCATATAAAGAAAAGGTAATTAATCACAAAATGCTAATAATCACTAATCCAAGGATAATTACAAGTTAAGACCTGGTAACCAAGATTAGCATATAAAATCCATTTTATAATGAATTAAAGTCTAATGTTTTTCCACTAATTTTAGAACTCAATTATGTATCATATTAAGATTATACATTTATTTTAAGTTAAGTTACAAGTTAATAATTAAGCTCCCATAATTATCCCTAGAATATGGTAAACCTATATAAAACCTTAAACCAAGACGTAGAAACCATAGAAGTCATAAACATACTATATAAGCCCTAGAATAAAATACATTAGGATATAAACCCTAATTACCCAGTATACGAAGTCATTAGGATTAATGACCTAAAAACCCTTATATTAAGAAATCTACATAGAATCACTACCTAGTCTTTTAGGAAAAATATACAAGAACTTATAGCACTTCATTAAGGTTATAAGATCATATTAAGACAATGTAAAAGTACCCTAAGGCACAAGGTACAAGAACTTATAGCACTTCATTAAGGTTATGAGTATTTTCACAATTTAGATATGTTTACTTAGAAAAACTTAATAAAACCAATGTAGGGACTTCATGAACATATAGAGGACACTGCAGGATGTATAAAATGAGTTTACATCAGTAGCTAATTGAAGGATAATCAATTTTACTAAGACTTAACCATAAATCATTAGAAACCCTAACCCGCCTAAGTTTTCTTCCCATTTTCATAATAAACCTTTGTTAAACTTTAAACCAAAGACCCAAATCTCTTAAAAACATAGTATATACCCTAATTAAACCCTAATCCATCATTAATCGCATTCCTAATCCCTTAATCACCAAAATTACAAAGTTACAAGTTACGAGCCCTAATTTAGGACCCGGTTTAGGTTTTCCCTCAATAATACATTCAAAACCCTTTCCGTACCATTTTAAACTTAGGATAAGATCAAATAGATACTTTGGGATATTTCTAAGTAGGTGATGCACGTACTTGTGTGCTACACGTCATTGTTACTATCCTAAACATGTCGTGACTTCATTTTAGCCACAAATGGAAGATTGGAATGAACTAGCTTGTATAGTCTCCCCTAAAACTTGCATAGAACTTCCCTAGCTTCCCTTAGTCACTACCATAGCTTATTTACACGTTTACAAGCATTCCTTGGAGCCTAAGTGTTGGAAATACTATAAATAGGGATGTATGGACTAAGCTAAGACTTGTACCCCGTTTTATTTGTATCTCCTACCCATTCTCCATTTCCACTTCTATATACATCTTAGGACATGCCCCAATACCAGAAACCAGGTCTAGAAGGTAGCCATTGAAGCTCTTGAAGCTTTGATAGCAAGTAGTATTCATAAGAAGCTATTAGGAGCCATTTTGGAGCATCCTAGGTAATTTCTATGTTAGCTATGCTTTGATCTTGTTATAATACTTTATTAGAGTTGTTATAATGCCAAATTATGTTAGAAAGATAATATAAAAATAACTAAGTCATTTGGTCATTTTAAATGAAAGTTATAAGTTAAAAATGTCTTAAAACTCTAGTTTTGTAATTTACATGAAATAATAAGCAAAAACCCATTTCAAAAGCTATAATTCTAAAGAAATCTTTTTATTATGATAAAAAATATGTTTTTAAACTTTTTTTAAAAATCCTAGATCATTTGGTCCATTTTTGAGGTTGTTATGTGATTTTTACAATTATAGGGACTAAAACTGTCATTTTTTAAACTATTTAACATTTTGGGCCAAAAGTGTCATTTTGTGAAAGTTAAATATGTAAGAATAAATATTGGAAAGTTTGAGACCTTAAGGTTAAATATTGTGGCTTTAAAATGCAAATACTAAAACTATGTACTTATGGGGTTAAAAGTGTAATTATATCAAAGTATAAACTAAAAGGGCTATTTTTTCCAATTTTGAAACTAAAGAAGATTAATAAAAAATATATGCAAGTAATGAAAGTATCATGTTTTTAGGGAGCTTTGTACAAAGATGTTCCATATCGATATTACGTTCTAACTGAGTGGTTGGGTTTACAATTTAAAGTGCCCTCACTCCTCAAACGTTTATAGAATGGCTTCCAAGTATAATGGCCCGAACAATGGTGCTAGAATTACTATAAAATATTGAATAAATAAAATATAACCAATACATATGGATATTGAACAAAATATTAAAGACTTAATACTATACACAATGTATTAATCCAGGTTTGTGTGAGATCAAGCTGTTGTTTATAAGACCAAGTTGTGGTTTGTGTGATCAAGCTGTTTATTTGAGAAAGAAATATATCTGGTATAACTCAGAATAAATGGATCCCAGGTGAGTTCATAGCCATAAATTATTTGAAAACCTGTGAGGGGGATATATGTTAAGCTAGAATACAAGTATTTTGGTATGCTTCTCAGATATGATTATTGACACTACGTTTACTACTGCCTTTAAAAGTCCCTTTTTAATCATGATCGTTAATCATTTAATGAACGCTAATATTGTGAATAGTACTATTTTGGGACTAACATCCCTATCTGGGCAAGTTTCACTTGCTGGAACGCTGATGGCTATGACCTAGGCTAAACGGATACACTTTATTGTGCTTATACAGGAGTTTGGCAAACTGCTTGCATAAGGGCATTTTGTTGGTTTCTGGTATGTCTAGTAGTGGTGCATGAGCTAGTGCAATAATAATAAATTTTTTTATGTGAGCGAATAGTAACGTAGCTTAGGAAAAAGGATCTTGTATTTAAAATAACTTTAAACCTATGAATTCACTCAACCATTGTGTTGATTTTAAGCATATATCGCAGGTTTAAATATTGTTAAAATGAAGCAGCGTGAGGATGGCATGTGTAGGTCCACGATTTCTAATGATTGTTACAAGTGTTGGATTGATCTAAATAGAGAGAGGGATATATGAAGAACTTGATATGAACTAGAGAGAGAAAGGAGAGGAGAAGAGATGTAGAGAGAGAAAGTGATATTTGATAAATGAAAGTGTTAAATGAATAATGACCAACCTCTCCTAACATGCTAGGAGGGGGTATATATAGCCCACCCTACATGTGGGCTATGAAGGACTATATTGTCACATATTGGATCACGAGCCCAATACTTGAATATATCGTTGGAGTGACCGATCCTTTCTAAATACATAAAAACGTATTTCCCACAATCTCCCCATCAGGGAGGTCACTCCAAGTTACAATGTCCTAAATAGTCTATAGCTCGTGATCTATGCTAATAATGATGTGACCGAGACTTTCTTTGGAAAAACTTATTTCCAACAATCTCCCCCTAAGAGAGGTCACACCATTTTATGAAATCTTAAACCTAGCATACTATGCTTGAGTCTTCGATCTTGTTCTTGTGAACATGCTGGTGAGATCTTTGACTTTAGTCTGAAGCATGTTTCCTTGCCTTGACCTTGTGCATTCATCACTTGTGAAATTTGCCTCCTCGTGACTTCATGTTCCACATACTTACACCTTTATAAATTCTTGAAAGCTTCAAATTTTGGTACAGCGGAAGACTTGACTTTTAGACTTTCTTGAATTTGTTGAAGTATTAAGTGCATACATATAATCATGTGTTGATGACTTCTTCTGTATTTTACACCGCAATGCCACCTTCTTGTTACGCTGCATAAGACAGATAGCAACAAAACATATACACGGATGAAATGGCCTTGAACATTTCATTCTAATTCGGTAGCATTTTACCTCCGGTCGGTGAAGACCGTTGGACGATATAAAATATCGTACTTGTAGCAGGTAGTTTCAATTAAGAACCTCCTTGACAAGATTTCGCGGTTAAACCTGTTCTCTTTATTCGACCGTCCAAAGTTGACTGCGAACATAAAGAGTGAATCATTTGGATAATAATATCCGCATGATTTGAAGCCGTTAATTCATGTTCCTGGAACAAGTGAAATTCAATTAAGAACCGCACCATCGTTTCTTTCTAGTTTTCACGAGCTTGATTCGTATAGAATCTTGCAAGTTACCTACCAAGTGCTGTTTGGGTTAACACTAGAAGGATTTCCACTCATCACTGGGAACACTAAGGTATCACTCTGAGTGTTCTGGCAAGATCACTAAGATATTGCATAGAGGCCTGGAACGTGTTTAAGTTCAGTTAAGAATTAAACCACTGTTGCTTTCCATTTATCACAAGCTTGATTCATAAATAATCGCACAAGTCACCTACCATGAGCTTTTTGATATTCGCTCAAGAAGGATATCCATCTTCATTGTAAATACTTTCGTATTACTCGGATGTTCAGGCAAGATCATGAAGATTTTTCGTAGGACTCTTAAGATCTTTCTTACTTTTCACAGTGTGTGAAGAAGCAAGGAATTATGAAAGTGTGTCCTAATGAGATATTTGATGATCTCAAATGGCTCTAGACTCGATTGTGCATTTTGGATTTTAGTGATCGGAGGCTGAAGAGGAGTGCCACTATTTCAATACCAATTTATTCAGAGTGAATAAATCAATATATAATGCGTTGTCTCCATCTGATTAAAACAAATATCTTTTAAGAGATATCTGAGTTAGCTGAGATGGGTTGTGCATTGCATCACTGGGTCCATGATGTCTATCTTTAATATCAAGAATCATTAAACATGATCTCAATAGCATATGTATTGACCCGGTTTCTGCCTAAGGTTGTAAGGAGGGCTTCTTTCTTTACACCCTTTATCTTTACAATTCTTTTTCATTCTTCAACCCCTTCAATGCTTACCAATACGCCATAATTAGCACCTTGTTGTGATTGTTCCAGTGCTAACTTAAGTACTTGGTCGGCATTCAGCTACGTTCACAATCTTTCTCCATCTTTCCTAAGGACTACTATTTCTAGCTATGGAATGTCCTTGGGAAGATTCCTCTGGTTCTAGAAGAATCATTGGACCTTAACCTATCCTACCATCCTTTTGTCACCACAATCTTCATCGTCGTGAAATAAATGGGTTGTGGGTAAGTATAAATCACCATGAAATCCATTTTGAAGTGCAAATCCCTTTTGCTCCCCCTTAACATATGCCACGATATTCGAAAACATTTCGCACATGTCGGGATGAACCAACACATTAATTAAAAACCATTTTTTATAAATCATTTCCCATATTATATCACATTTTCTCTCCCATATTAAAAATATTAACCCAATCGATGTTTTTAATATCAATTGATTTAATAACATTTTAAGATAATTTGGGAAGAAAAATGCAAATCCAATTATCTTCATGATTTACACAAGCTCCCCTTCAAAATAATGAGGGTGTACTTGAAACGTAAATTAAATACCTTTTAAACGTAAGTGTAAGGTACTTATCACGTGCAAAGATCATATATGATAATGTATTCACAAGATTAGCAATTTACGAGGTTGGACCTGAATGATGGAGAACATCATATGATAGAATCACATGGTTCTTGTTCACGAATGTTGGTCGCCTCGTCACGTCTAAAGTTATCTCTTGACTCCATGTGTACGATTGATATCGTTGTCTTGACACCAATATGTGAACTTGGCACTATCGGCGCCAAAGATTCTGAATGCTGGACAATTGATCCCCCTCAATTGTTAACCCGTGTTCTATTGAAAGAGCTGTAGTCGCCGGTTGAGTAGTCGCATCGTCGAGTATCTAGATATCAATTGTAAATTGTTATGGTTGGTTGAGATGATAACTTCATAAAACAAGATTTCTCTTGTTTTAACAAATAAATGCACTGACACGTACATATATTCGTGTTAGATTGTGTTATTACGTAAACACAATCCCTTACATGGTTATAAAGTAAACCATGCCTGACAAAATTAATTCCCGTTGTCGAGTCAAAGCTTTTCGATGAAATGCTTGACTTGAGTATGAAAAACGGGTTACTATCTGAAATAATAGCAAGCCATTTTGAGCATGTTTTAAAAAACATTTGAACTTCTGCTCGAACTTTATTTACAACCCCGTGTCATTACTGAATGACATTTCTAGTATCGTAAATATTATCGATTCCAGAAGACATGCTATTTTTATCAAAACATTTTTGAACATACAATTTTGAAAGATTTAGAAAAACCTTTTGAGAAATTCTCGAAAAATTATGTTCAAAGTTTTGAAAACCAATTACTTGAGCTTAAGATGTTGAATATCTTACTAAACGAGCTCAAGTCCGAGAAGTTGTAAACTTCCCGTTGTTAAGGATAAGTTACCATCAGCGATAAACTTTCCTTTTAACTGAAGAGCGAGTCCTAAGTTGACATTTACTTAGAAGTCGTTTTCATGAGATTGAAAAACTTTTAAATATTTTAACGTAAAGCTCATGACCGAGAAAGGTGAATTTCTCGTTATGAAGAAAAGTTCTCTTATTTAAGAGATACACTTTCCTTTATGAGCTTAAAACTTGGAATGTTTTAATACAAGCTCATGACCGAGAAAAAAGAATTTACCGTTACGAGGATAACTTATCTTTAAAGATAAGCTTTCCTAAATATGAAGTCCGAGTTACAGTCTGATATTTAACTGTAAGTCATTGTGCATGAGCTTAAAAAACTTCGAATGTTTTTAATATTAGCTCATGCCCGAGAAAAATTAACTTCTCGTTGTAAGGATAAGTTTATCATTGGCGATAAACTTTCCTTTCTTTGAAATCAGGGGCATAAACTGAAATGTGATTGTACGCCATTTACACGAGCTTAAAAACCTTTGAATAGTTCTAATGTAAGCTCGTGTCCGAGAAAATTTAATTTCTCGTTAATGAGGATAAGTTTATCATTGACGATAGACTTTCCTTTCTTAGAAGCGCGAGTTACAATCTGACATGTGACTGCAAGCCGTTGTGCATGAGCTTAAAAACTTCGAATGTTTTTAATATAAGCTCATGCCCGAGAAAAATTAATTTCTCGTTGTGAGGATAAATTTATTATCGGCGATAAACATTCCTTTATATGAAGATCGGGTCATCGTCTGACATTAACCGATGAGCCTTTTACACGAGCTTAAAACCTTTGAATAGTTTTAATGTAAGCTCGTGTCCGAGAAAATTTAATTTCTCGTTTTTGAGGATAAGCTTATCATCGGTGATAAACTTTCCTTTATTTGAAGTACGGGTCATCGTCTGAAATTTAACGATGAGCCATATACATGAGCTTAAAACTCTTGAATAGTTTTAAATTTAGCTCGTGTCCGAGAAAACTTAATTTCTCGTTTGAGGGTAAGTTATCGTTGACGAGATAAACTTCCCTTTCTCTGAAGTTTGGGTCAGAGACTGTTATTTGACTGTGAGCCATTGTGCATGAGCCTAAAAATTTCGAATGTTTTTAATTTTAGCTCATGCCCGAGAAAACTTAATTTCTCGTTGTGAGGATAAGTTTATCATCGGCGATAAACATTCCTTTCTTTGATGAACGAGTTACAGTCTGTGATGTGACTATAAGTCCTTTGTAGGTAAGCTTAACCGTGAATCCCCTGAGACACTTGTTTCTCCGATATATGCTTCTTCAGTAACCAAACTCTGAGAGTTTCCTTAGTTGAACGGTATACAATGATTGGACCGCTTCTTTCTTTTGGAACCTCAACTTTGGTACTTGCATTCTCATTAGGAATTTGCATGCTTTGATATGGGTTAGCGATATCTATCTTAGAAGCAAGTGGGGGTTCACGGTTTTCTTTTCTTGTGCCATAAGTGACCTGAGGAGATGATTCACTTGTCTTAGCTGGCAAACATTTCCTTTTATAGAAAACCTTAAGTTCAGGCTTAAGTGATGTATCATCCTTTTCAATTTCCTCCCTAGTAGTCTTAGTAGAATCAATGACTATCCTAGTTAAAGGGCACTCGTTTCCTACAAGAGTGAAAGTTCTACCAATAGGGCGCCAAACTTTACCAATGGGTTTGATTTTAGCTAACCACTGGGATTTAGTTCTAGCATGGGAGTTCACCTCATTAAGGAATTTCTTGACACAAGAGTCATGATTTGCCTTAAAGACACATTTCCTACAAGATTTACAAGTAGCATATATAATGTCCGAGTAAGATCTAGAATTCCTAGATGATTGATTGATGCTCCTAGGATATGACATGCTATGGGGTTAGCAGTATTAGGTAATCGAGAAGGCATCTGACTAGGTTTGAAATTCCTATCTCTTACTTGTGTCTTTTGAATAGTTTCCCTTGGACCAACATTATGACGAACGTTATTTGAACTAGTTCTAGACGTGTTCTTTGTATTCATAGAGAAACTAGAGGCAATCATGTGATTCGGTCTTGCTAAAGCTGATTTAGTCACATTAGGCCTAGTTGGTGGAGTGACTATTCTAGAAATATGAACCATATCAACTTGGGAGGCAAACTACGGTCTCGAGGATTGTGGTCGCTCGGATCTAAATACAGTCGGTTGTCTAACGGACTGATTTGTAAAGATTTCCCCAAGATTGATGGTTTTTCAAGCTTAGTGTCCACACTAGTTCCTTTAGTTTTCCTCAATTTGTTTTTCAACGCAGCTATAGCAAAGACCTTTTCCTGTACTCGAGCCTTTAGAGTCTCATTCTCTTTGAGTAATTCATCTTGGGATGCCAACTTAGATTCTAGCAACTTAATTTGTTTCAAAAGATTATCCTTTTCAGCTTTAGAATCTATAACTTTTTGATCCAATTTTCGTTCAAGAACAACGTTTGACTTTTCAAGTTTTTCAAAATATGTTTCAAACTTGTCGGTTCTCTTAGAAAATTCTAGTTTGGCATCCTCAATATCTTTTGATTGCTGAGCTACGATCGTTTCGAGCTCTTTAATCTTGGAATCGGAATCACTTAACGAAGCAGTCATAAAGCATGTATCATGACATACTATAGCATTCTGAAGACTCTCTCCCCCATTATGACGCGAATTGGATGAATCTGAGGTGGTAAAACTATCACCCTTTTCCATCCCATATTTGTCATAAATAGGTTCGGAATGCTCAACATGCGGTAGTTCATCGGCATAAACATCATATACAACATTACATTATACCATATTTGTAGGCTCTTCATCATAAACGGGTATGGTGTCATCATAAGAGATGTCTGTAATATTCCCTGAAGTGTAACTGATGTCATGCGTAACTATTGATTCCATGTCCTTGCAATCTTTAGCAGCCTCTAATGCGTCAATTGTATGAGCATGTTCCGCTGGCATCGTAGTTTCTTGCATTCCATTATCATACGTTTACTGAAGTAGAGATCTTTCATAAATCGAATACGTGACCGATGTCATGAGTTTCAATAGTGTAC
Organism: Glebionis coronaria; assembly: GCA_025667525.1. NCBI lineage: Eukaryota > Viridiplantae > Streptophyta > Magnoliopsida > Asterales > Asteraceae > Glebionis > Glebionis coronaria. The sequence goes on along the minus strand of CM046882.1, from coordinate 364,464,025 downwards.
CACAGAAATCTTGAAGCTCGGTATGTGTGTCTCGAAGAAATGACTGGCAAATCACTGAACTTTCAGTCTTGACGATATTGAATTGGATAAAAGGTGTGAGTTGTGTCACGAGAGCCTTATATGCAAGTGTCGTTGCAGAGTGATTGAATTCTTCATTATGGAGTTGCTCTGCTAGATGGTTCAAGATGATGAACATTGATTCCATGAATATTTGACGATCTTGACCAAAGAGTGTCACAAATTCGCTTCCTCCTTGAAGCCATGAAAGAGTCACTATATGAGACTGAATTAGTCGAAATGAAGTGATTGCACTTTCACTAGCTTTGTCTTGCATTTGATGCGATTCTCCCTCTTGAAACGTCGAAGTCAACGATTCCATTGAAGTTCGATGAAGATAAAGTAAGGATTACTTAGCGATGAAAAATTCATCTTCACTTTCAAATAATAATACCCAATCAAAAATTCGTAGCGACAAAAAATAAATCCCGTCACTTTGTCTCGTCTTTTTGTCTTCAAATCTTGTCACTTTTTGTCTCGTTACTTTATCACGTTGTCTGTCTCTTTGTCTTTCCGTTTCCAAACACTTATTTTCTCACCAACAATAAGACCCAAACGTGTTATCACACTTAGCCCGTTTACAAACGTGTCCAAGCCACCAACAATGTTGACAAAAATAGTGAATACCACGTGGCGTATTTAACTTTGTAACCTCCGCCCCACTCAGATATTTATACGAATAAAACAATACCCTATCTAACATAAATTATGTCTCTTCCTTTCCAACGCAGACACCAAACAAACCAAATCACTCCACATATACCGTGACGAAAAAGTAAACAAAACCCACAAAAGTGTTGACTGACTTGTTTTGACGCAAAAAAGTTTTCTAAAATATTTAGTTTATAAAATATTGAGTTTTTATACCTTGTAGATAAACTATTTAGACAAAAATTTTATAAAAGCCCAGTTGTCATATTTAGTAAAACAAAGTGGCTTCCCAATCGTTAAATGGTACAAAATACTAAACATGGCAAAAGCTTTGTATACTCCGTCCAAGACTTTTTCAATGCCTTAAAATTATGTATTAAAATAGCACCTACCCTAATCTCATTCACTATCCACCGTCTCTTTCTTCTATATTTTCTCTCAAAAACTAACACCCCCGCTTTCCACTCTAATCTCAATCAACAAGAATCTTAATCATAAACCCAAAAATCTGCTCCTATCTTCACTTCTATAATCAAACCCACGAAAAAATCGAAGCTTTTGATACACGAATCTGTGATAAACCCAAAAAAATCTGCCCCCTCGAAAAGGATCACGAATCACAATGATTCGTTTCTTGTTGGCTGATATAACTCAAAAATCGAAACCTATTAAGAATGAAGAACCAAGATTTTCGTCATCAAGATCTTGCAAATGGTCTCAGGTAGGTACTTTTTATTTTGGTTTCTATTTTTGGTTTTGGGATCGATGACAGTTTTTTGAATGACTGAGATCTTGTTTTGTTGTGTCTTTGAGTGTGTGTGATTTCGAGCCTGACTGAGTGAGGCAACAGGTGTTGGGAGATTTTCACAATCTTGTTTTGAATCTTGTTTTGAATCTTGTTTTGAATCTTGTTTTGAGTGGTTGTGGGTAATGATGAGTCGTGTCTGTTTTGTGTCGAGTCGAACTGTTGGAGTCTAGATGGTTTGTTTGTCGAGTCTTGGTCGAGTTGGTCGAGTGTTGATTCTGTATTAGAGTCGAGGCTGTTTTGAAAGTTTTCGAGTCGAGAATGTTTGGTTTTTGTCAGTCGAGAGTCTTTGTCGAGTTTAGGTGTTGGTGGCGAGTCTTGATTGTCAGTTTTGAGTCTGGATTTTATATGTTCGAGTCAACACTAAGTTGATGTTGGTATTTGTTTGTATGTTCAGAGTCGGGTATGTGGGAGTCGAGTCGAGGCAGATTGTTTGTGTTTTGAGACTGTGTTGCGAAAGAGTCGTGAGTCGAGTCGAGAGTCGAATCAAGTCTCTGTTTGGGTTTGAGTTGGATTCCGGATCCACATTTATATCACAAGTCGGTATCCACTATTGTGAAATAAGTCAGAATCCACTATTTAGATATAAGTCGGAATAGAGTCTCAAATGTAAGTCGCAATATGAATTCGAATCACAAGTCGGAATACGTATTCGAAACACAAGTCGGAATACGTATTCGAAACACAAGTCAGAATACGTATTCGAAACACAAGTCGAAATACGTATTCGAAACACAAGTCGGAATACGTATTCGAAACACAAGTTGGAATACGTATTCGAAACACAAGTCGGAATACGTATTCGAAACGCAAGTCGGAATAGAGTCTCAAATGTAAGTCGCAATATGAATTCTTTTTGGAGGAATAAAAAACTCAAACTCTTATTCGGAATATGGACTCAAGTATAAGTCGGGATATGAAATCTTTTTAGAGGAATAAAAAAATCAGACTCTTATTCAGAATATGGGCTCAAGTATAAGTCGGGATATGAAATCTTTTTAGAGGAATAAAAAATCAGACTCTTATTCGGAATATGGACTCAAATTGGAGGGAAGAAAATAATAAGTCGGAATGTGTTATGCCACACATAAGTCGGAGTAACTCATGCCACACATAAGTTAGAATGTGACAATTTTTTGGAGGGAAAAGAAAAAAAAATACTATAATCCGGAATACAGATAAAAAATAGTTCGGAATATTGTAAACCCTCTTACTCCGAATAATACCAAATAATTTCAAAAACTTGAAATTTTTACCCAAAAATCAATCTAAAAGTTCCAACTTTTTCGTGTTTTTACCAAAACGAATACCCAAAGTCACTACCACAACTATTTAGATAATTTCTAGAAAGATTAAACCATAAAAAAACACAACTTTTTTTAATCGAATGATTTTAGATCAAAACCCAAAAATCAAAGATGAACAAACACAAGAACAACCTAATCAACCATGGCTCTGATACCAATTGTAGGTCCACGATTTCTAATAATTGTTACAAGTGTTGGATTGATCTAAATAGAGAGAGGGATAGTTGAAGAAATTGATATGAACTAGAGAGAAAAAGGAGAGGAGATGAGATGTATAGAGAGAAAGTGATATTTGATAAATGAAAGTGTTAAATGAATAATGACCAACCCCTCCTAACATGCTAGGAGGGGGTATATATAGCCCACCCTACATGTGGGCTATGATGGACTATATTGTTACATATTGGATCACGAGCCCAATACTTGAATATATCGTTGGAGTGACGATCGTTTCTAAATACGTAAAAACGTATTTCCAACAGCATGGAACGGCACAAGACTGAAATTATTCTATATTTTTGGAACCTTATAATGTAAAATTCTGATTTTTCAATAATATATAGAGGAAGTTGATTTTGTCACTCTTTTGAGTTGTTTTCTATTATTATGACTTGTGAACTATGAAGTAATACCCCAAATCAATATTCTGCTGCGTAAAGGTAAAAATGGGGGTGTTATAGATTGGCATCAGAGCCTTGGATATAGAGAACAAGAAATAAAATCTTGACTATAACTACTTTTAAAAGTAATTTCAAGAAAGTCCTCGGTGCCAACAGCCAGTGCTGCTACAAGAGTGATGTAAATGCCTATACTTGCTACTCTCTAGAACAAATGTGTAAGGATACCATGTTTATGTGTAAGTATAAAGATTATACTTACATTCAATAAGAATTATTCAACGTCTTTAGAAATATGTATCCCTATCTTCCTCCTATTATCATCCTATCGGATTCCCAAGATGAACATTCTACAAGTACTCTTGATAATTCCCCGAAGTATATTTCCAATATCCCGATGAATAATCCTTGTGATACTTCAGAAAATACACCCAAAGATCAGAAAATCCCAGAAGCCGTTTTACCTTTTGATGACGACCCCTATATGCAAGTTATACGAGCATATAATAAATAAATAAATTCTAAACCTCACCAAAAATTTTTTCCATCACCTTACCCTATTAATGTACCCTCACCTGTCTTAGAAAACTTACCCAAAAATACCTATGAACAACAAATTAAAGATATCATACCCTATATGGAAGAAGTTCCTCCTGAGTGTATTGAAGATCTTGAAGATAAAGTTGAAGGGCTTAGGAAAGGCCGAAGAATTATACAACGAGATTTTGAGAAGTTAGAAGAAGATTTTGAAGAAATTAAAGCCAAGTTGTAGAGAAGACAGATGATACACGATGAAGAAATTTTTCAAGCTCGACTGAAGATTTCAAATCTAGAATTAGTCATCGAGGACATTCAAATTAGACATCGAGCCAACATACGAAGTCTTTTTGATGCCATCAAAGAACTTAACAAAGAATGATGAAGACATTAGACTAGAAGTTGTAAAAGACTTTCAACTTTATGTCTTTTCTTTTATGTTAGCAGTGAAGCTTGTCTTGTAAGTATAAACAGACAAGTTGTTAATAAATAAAAGTTGTGTTTCTCATCAAATTCTGTTGTTCCATACTTGTTTATGAAAAGTAAGATATCCCTATTTCTTGGTTTTCTCATTAATGATCATGAATAAATTGCGTAAATTCTATAAAAAGAATATACTTGATAAAGTATATATTTTTAAAATTTCTGTTATCTTCTATGATAATGATAATTATCAAGTTGAATATAACCCGCTAGTTTGAAGAAAGAGAAATGAAACTTCCCAAGTTTTCTAGAAATATTCTATTCTCAGCTTTTGTCCACCAAAACATTCTTCTATAAGATATGTAGAAGAGAAGCTTGTTCTATAAGATGAGTTTTTACATTTTCCGTTATATTCCTCCATTCCACAACATGGAAAATTTATGTTACGATTATACACGAGTCATATCTTTATAAATCCGTGGTAAACTTTGAAATCATATTTCATAGTTGGATTTATTATTTTTGGATATGAATGATAATCAACATAGTAAGTTTCCTATATAAGCCTGAAAGATATACCTTGTATTCAATAAGCATTTATATGTATCTATATACATATGTGACAAATGTTTTCTGATATATGTATACCTTGGACTTTGATTTATTTCTATTCTTTCCTTTCATTCTAAAACCTAAAAGTATTTGACAATGAATTAACAATGACGTGGTTGCAATCCTGAAATTATAAATTATTAATAAGAAGTAATATTTGAAAGAAGATTCTGTGGCTAATTAGTTTTTGATATCCAAGGAAGATAAGATGCTATTAGTATCAACCTTTGGATTGAAAAAGCCAATTTAGTTTTCTATCAATCATATTTGAAATTATAAAGTGAAGATTGCTATAAGAAGATAGCACTTCGTCAGTTATCTTGGTAAATTCTTTATGCTCAACCTATTGAGATAAAAGAAGTTCATAAGATTGCTTAATTATATTTCAAATATTTCCTAGAAAAAAGATTAAGAAAAACTCCGCTATCTAATGATAAAAGGAAATAACCTCGAGACATACACGAAGAAATTTCAAGAGTTAGTAGAGTTAGATCATATTCCATACAATGATGAAGGCTTTTATCACAAGATTTAATCAGAAGATTTTATCATGGAATATGATAATTGAATTTCATCTGAACTTCTATTAAGAAGACTTCATTAGAAGATTTTGTTAGAAAACTTTATTAAGGAATTTTATCAAAGAAAGAATACCAGTTCCAAAATCCCAATATATTGGAAAAAGTCATTTACCTCTACCCAAAGAGTTAATGAACAAGGTAATTAAGCACAATCTTGTGCAAAAATCGGAGAGAAAATCTTAAGCGTAAATTCTGCAATGTAAGAACGTTTGTAAAATTCAAGAAAATTAGAATCCAACCTACGATAAATATGATGAAAAATTTCTTCTGTATAAGAAATGCACCCTGCATCACACAGAAATTTGCACCATCTGGTGTCAGATTTTCAGCATAATAAATCATTGGATTAGAAATTCTAAAAGCAAGTAGTCTTATAAGCTATATATTCAATAGAATTATCATGTATCTTATATACATATTTAAAGAAATCAAATATCGTCTTCTATTTTAAACTGTATGATATTATATACAAAACGTCTTACATACGCTAACGTAAGAAGGAAATATAAGGATATAATAAATACTAGAATATTAATCTATATTCGTGTTATAACGGAAATTTCTTAGTCAATAATTTACATCTTATTTATTTGATTGAACTAGGACGCTTCTTTAGTCAAATGAATAAAATTTAGATCACCAAATCTATGATTTCTTCCTTGCATAAAGTTGGACGCGTCTTTATGTTAGTAAGAATTTATAAATGGACTTAAGAATATTCGATATAAGACAAGTATAGACCTAATGAAACATTAAAATACTAAGTAAGATATTACGTATATTACTATATATAATATATTGGAAAGATACGTCGATATTCGCCTAAAATTTGGAACTTATAAATACCTAGAAGTTGAAATTCAATTCGAAGAAACTCTGAAATCCTTATATTATTAAGTCATCCGACTTACTAGTCCAACCTAAATTTCCTCCATGGAAATAAGAAAGACCGACAAGGATTTTATAGACATGATTCCATTTGGATCATTGTCGATTATTTTAGAACTATAAGATTTATTTAGGAAATGAATAATACTTTGACAAGGTTATGTGAGATATCTATTGACATAAAGTATCAATATCTATTTACTAAGGATATTTTATCTATCAATTACCCAAATTGATTTTGAAGAATGCAATAATCAATTCAAAATTTTGAATTGAGCAGTGACATATTGATACAATGATTTTTCTTTGGATTGTTATGGGGTTCAGATTAATTCTCGGACTCTTCTCGAATTGATCACAGCTCAAAGTGGAATAGTTGTCCTTGGTGACAAATAGGGGGTTTGATTTTCTATTATATTAAAAAGGTAAATGCGTGAAGTAAATAAAGATTTAAACCAAAAACAGTTAATGAAATAAAACTTGAATTAAAATTAAACAATTAAACAATTAAACAGTAGAATAACCTTGCTGAAAAAGTGCTTGATTCGGAATGTATGCTTGATACGGAATAAATCAGACAAAAATCCTTCATGCGGAATAAACTACTCATGCGGAATATCTTTGCTTACTAGGAATAAATGGGAAAAAGCTTTATGCAGAATATATACTCATGCGGAATAATAGGCTCATGCGGAATAAACTGTTCATGCGGAATAATAGCTCATGCGGAATAAAAGGTTGATGCGGAATAATGAGTTGATCCGGAATAATAGGCTCATGCGGAATAATAGATATTCCGAATAAACAAGATTGATCCGGAATAATGGATATTCCGGATGGATGAACTTGATGCGGAATATGAAGGTTGATCCGGAATATTGGATATTCCGGATGAAGGAGTTTGATGCGGAATCTGGGAATGATGAAGAACAGTAGAACAGGGGAATACGAATTCAATCAAAACAAGCCAAATTTAACCAAAATATTTAAACCAAACTAAACACTAATCATTTACTAACCATAAACATCAAATCCCAACAATAATAACACAAAACCCACTAACTTTTGAAGATCAAATCAACCAAATAAGAACTTTAAGCTTTAAATCAAAAAGATGAAGATGAACAAGATTAATGGAAGGATTATATTAAATGATTAAGGTTTAGTAAACAAAAGCAAAGATTAAAAACTTACAAAATCAAAGATTCAACAAGAAAGAAAAATCACCAACACCTTAATGGTGTTGGCTTCCTACGAAAGAAAAGAAAGAAACTGGGAAAATGAAAACTGGCTCAAAAAGTGTGAAGGGGCTGTCTTTATATAGTCCTTTTCTTTGGTTGGTGAGTTGGCTTTCTCCCGTTCTTCTTATCTTCTCGTCTTTTCAGAAAAGTTGACGTTTTCGATTCTGATTCGGGATTTGTCGACGAGTAAATTCAACTCGTCTTTTAATTTCTTCGCTTAATGGACTTGAGTTCCTTCGACATATGTAAATCTTCCATCTTTGGTCCTTTTCTTCGATAAAAATTCAAATAGGCCCATTGACTTTAAATCTTTTGCATCTCTTGGACAATAGACTTCGTCTTGAGTCTTTTTCTTCGATAAAACCCGTGCAATCCCATGTTTTCTTCAATATTCATCCGGTTGACTCTGAAAACAAAATAAACACAAAAACCACGCATAATTCCAAACAAATGATATTAAATACGCGTTTTGGTCTTGTTTTAGCAAAAAATAAGTGGTAAAAGGATGGGTGTTTCCACACCTATCAAATCCCCTACACTTAACCATTTCCATGCCCTCATGCAATGCTTAGTGATAAAGCAATTTTACACTTTTCTCATAATCAATCAACCTTGGCCTTATTAACATACTACTAAACAAAAATTAAAATACTAAGAGAAATTAAAACTTTAAAGTAAACAAAAGGATAGAAAACCATTTTCACTTGAAAATAGCTACATGGAAATAACTTGCAAAGAGATCAAGGACTTACATTAGGGCTTTGGTGCTGCGAAGATTTATCACCCTCAACTTTCACGTTCCCCAAACTAAGCTTAAGAACGAGATTATTGTTATTATAAGTTAGGAAATCAAACACTTACACACATGGCTTAATTATATGCTTAAACTCCCTTATTCCTAAGTGTATCTCTTATATTTTATTTTTGTCTTAGAATGATCATGAAGATGCATTTTTGGACTTATTACGATAGTTTATTAAGGCTGAAAGCAAAGTAGGATGATTTGATCAATAGTTAGCTAAAGGACAAAATCTCTTAAAACTGCTTCTCGGGATATCAAAAAGTTCATATTTTGGCATAACTCGTTTCACGATTTGAGAGCTTTCTCGGGCCGATATTTGGCATGTACTTCATACTTCATATCTTCGAGAGACGTTCTTGAGATAACGGTCTTCTCTTCGTTAATAGAGTTTCTTCACGCTGAGACTTTTGAGGGATACTCCAACTTTGTTGACCACGACTTCATGATTATTTCTTCAATCGCTAATTGGGATTTTGAGATACAACGATCCGACTCCTTTTCGGACTTGGATCTATTTATCCTCATACCTTGTTAGGGTCTTTTCGGATAGACTTCTCCATGATCTTTACGGGAGTTGATTGCTTTTCGTCGTGAGTCTTGATCCTTCATATTGATTTTGGGAATAATGCTTTTCACATCACCTTGGATCTTTAGCAATAAGATTGAATCCTCATGCCTTGTTAGGGCCTTTTCGGACTCGCCAATCTTCGCGCCCCGCTTCATAAGTTATGCCTTGGCTATGAACTCTTATCATTACCGAGCAACTTTTAAACGATCTTGGGCTAGAAGCTAAGTACCTTTTCAAATCGTACGACCTTACTTATTGCAGATAAATTATTAGCAAGTGATGGGAGAATAGGCAGATAATCAAACCAAGTGTGCTTGTGCAAGAATACCGACTTATAATTGACTCTATCATTTCTCGTTCTCCACAATTTAAAATCTCAAGTAATGAGACTCGTGGATGCTTAGCCTAATAAACCAATTAAGGTCTACATGGTTAAGGATACTAGCAAGAATAAACTTGGATAAGTCTATTCGGGTTGAGTCAAAATAATCGCAACGGGCCTAATATGTCAAAGATTTCAAAACTAGCTACACCACTTTATTAATATTTGTGACTTTATTGCGGGATATATACATATGAAAGCAACGATAAAAATTTAAAAATTACGACTAAATGGCCGAAGTTAATTAAAAATTTGAAAAATGCTGAAAAAGATGATTTTCCGGTTAAATGAAGGCATTTTCATGGAAAAGTCCACTTAAAACTTCGATAGAAGTCCCCCTACACTTAAGATAAACATTGTCCTCAATGTTTAAGCATGTGGGAAAAGTCTCCCCTAAACTTATGACATTGTGCACGTTGGTTAAATCAAGTTAAGGAAGAGACGACTAAAGTGATCAATTTCAAATGTGAGTATGAAGAAAATTGAATCACGATAGTTGAGAGATAGAATCGGATTTCAGATAACACGGGAGCACGGTTCTTCAAAGGTTCCAAAAGTGCATTCATCCCTGTAATCACATCACCACACAAACACAAACAACCTATAGAGGTCCCCCTACACTTAGGAGGTTAAAACGGAAAAGGATAGATACTCGGGCTGCCTCCCGAGGAGCGCTTGTTTTTGATAACCGAGTCACGAGCCTGACTTGACCCAAAATTAGTTCATGGGAAACGTCGTGAGGGATGGAATCATCTCATGAGAGATGTCCTCACCAAAGTACAACTTCACTCGTTGGCCATTCACCTTAAAATTAGGTCCATTAGGTTGAGCGAGCTCGAGAGTACCATATGGAAAAATTTGGGCAATGGTGAATGGGCCGGACCAACGAGATTTCAGCTTGCCCGAAAAGATTTTCAACCGAGAGTTAAAGAGCAAAACATTGTCTCCAACTTGGAACTATCGGTTTTTAATCTTAGAGTCGTGAATGAGCTTAGTCCTTTCCTTATAGATCAAAGAATTTTCATAAGCCTCATTCCGGAGTTCATTCAGCTCATTGAGTTGGATCTTGCGTAGGTCACCGGTTTTGTAGATATCGAAATTAGCCCACTTCAAGGCCCAGTAAGCCTTGTGCTCCAACTCAATGGGGAGGTGGCATGCTTTCCCGTACACGAGACGATATGGTGTACAACCAATCAGAGTCTTGTATGCGGTACGAAAAGCCCACAGAGCATCATCAAGTTTATCGGCCCATGAGGCACGATGCTCTCCCACGGTTCTTTGAAGAATTCGCTTTAATCCTCGGTTAGATATTTCAGCCTGGCCATTAGTTTGTGGGTGGTATGCGGTGGAAAGACGATGATTTACACCATACTTAGCCATGACTCTTGCGAATTGGTCATTGCAAAAATGAGTCCCGCGGTCACTAATAATGGCACGAGGCACACCGAATCTAGCGAACAGTGACTTCAAAAAGTTACAAACCACCCTTGCGTCATTAGTGGGTAAAGCTTTGGCTTCAACCCATTTAGAAACGTAGTCAAAGGCTACAAGGATGTATTTGTTTCCTTTAGATGAAGGGAATGGCCCCATAAAGTCGATACCCCAAACATCAAAGATTTCACATTCTTGAATGAAATTCTGAGGCATCTCGTCTTTATGTGTGATCTTGCCTTGTTTTTGACAAGCATCACAATGTTTAACCATCTCGTGAGCATCACGATAAATGGTGGGCCAATAAAATCCCGAGTCAAACACTTTTTTGGCGGTGTAGTTGGGACCAAAGTGACCACCGGTGGGTCCTTTATGGCAAGCTTCGAGAATGTCTAAAGCTGCCAGTCCATCAACACATCGGCGAATAATCAAATCAGCACATTGTTTGAATAGATACGGGTCATCCCAAAAGTAAGTCTTAATGTCTTTGAAAAACTTCTTCTTTTGTTGGGATGTTAACCCGTCAACGAGAATTCCACCCGCCAAGTAGTTTGCAATGTACGCAAACCACGGGGTTTCATCAGAATTCGAGTTGATAGACATTAAGGTCTCCAGGGGAAAAGAGTCATTGATCTCTTTGTTCGGATGATCCCCTTGGTAAGGATCCTCAAGTCTACTGAGATGATCCGCGGCTAGGTTTTTAGCTCCCTTCTTATCACGAATTTCGATTTTAAATTCTTGAAGTAGCAAAACCCAGCGAATAAGTCTTGGTTTGGAATCTTGTTTAGTTAACAAGTACTTCAACGCGGAATGATCGGTATACACAATGGTGGTAGAAAGGACAAGATAGGGGCAGAACTTTTCAAAATCATAGACAACAGCTAAAAGCTCTTTTTCGGTTGTCGTGTAATGCAATTGAGCCCCTATCATTGTCTTGCTAGCATAGTGGATTGGTTGGAAGTGTTTATTCACTCTTTGGCCCAAAACCGCTCCAATAGCATAGTCGCTAGCATCGCACATCAACTCAAAGGGAAGCTCCCAATTAGGGGTAACCAAGACCGGTGCCTTAGTAAGCTTATCCTTAAGAAGGTTGAAGGCTTCAATACACTCGTTGGAAAAGATAAAAGGAGTATCTTTTTCCAAGAGGTGGGTCATCGGGCGAGCGATTTTAGAAAAATCTTTGATAAAGCGACGGTAGAAGCCCGCATGACCAAGGAAACTTCTCACACCCTTCACGGTTGAAGGTGGAGGCAGTTTAGCAATAACATCGACTTTAGCATGGTCCACTTCAAGACCGGCTTTGGAAATTTTGTGTCCAAGCACGATGCCCTCTTTTACCATGAAATGGCATTTTTCCCAATTAAGAACAAGGCGAGTGTGTTCACACCGCTTAAGCATACGTTCTAAATTGGCAAGGCAAGCAGAGAAAGAATCGCCATAAACCGAGAAATCATCCATGAATACTTCCATAGTTTCTTCAACCATGTCATGGAAGATAGCCATCATACACCTTTGGAACGTCCCAGGAGCATTGCATAAACCAAAAGGCATGCGTTTGTAAGCAAATGTTCCGTAGGGACAAGTGAATATGGTCTTTTCTTGGTCCTTGGGGTCGATGGGAATTTGAAAATACCCGGAGAAACCGTCTAAGAAGCAGTAATAGTCATTACCCGCTAGACGCTCGAGCATTTGATCCATGAAAGGAAGAGGAAAATGATCTTTTCTCGTGGCATCATTGAGTTTGCGATAGTCGATACAAACTCTCCACCCAGTAACGAGACGAGTGGGAATCAACTCGTTGTGTTCATTGGGAACAACGGTTATTCCGCCCTTCTTGGGCACACAATGGACGGGACTTACCCATGGCGAATCCGAAATAGGGTAAATCAAGCCGGCATCAAGAAGTTTGATAACCTCTTGTTTAATGACGTCATGAATGCGAGGATTAACCCTTCTTTGGCTCTGGATTGCGGGTTTAAATTCATCTTCCATGAGAATCTTGTGAGTATAAAAGTTTGGATCAATTCCGCGGATATCGGAAATTTTCCAAGCAATTGCCTTCTTATGATCTTTAAGCACGACGATGAGGCGAGATTTTTCTTCTTCTTTCAAGTCCTTTGCAATAATGACGGGTGACTTCTTCTTGTCTTCAAGGACCAAGTACTCGAGATGGGGCGGCAACTCCTTAAGCTCTAAATCCGGAGGATTTTCGATGGTAGGCGTATGCAAAGTCGGTTCATCGATAGCATCATCCTTGGGAGATGGTGGATAAATATGGTCCTCTTTGAGAAGTTTCTCAATGAGACGAATGTCTTCATCCCAATCGGTGGGAGAATCGTCATTTTCTAAGTTCACATCTCCCATGGTGGCTTCAAAATCTTTCCAAAGGAAATCACTTTCTCCAAATAGAGAGAGTGATGAATCAATAGAGGAAACGGTCTCAACATTAGGAGGAGAGATAGGAATACTTTTGCAAGCATCTTTGAAGTATTCTTCACAAGCATCATCAAGAACGTCGATACAATTAACACTCTCGTATGAATAAGGCTGTTTAGAAAGCTTTCCCATGTTGAAAACGATTTTATCGTCACCCACACTCATGATAAGCTCACCCGCTTCGACATCGATGAGAGTGCGACCGGTCCTCAGGAATGGACGTCCAACGATAAATGGCACACGAGGGTCCATATCGAAGTCGACGACGACGAAATCGACAGGAAAAGTGAATTTGTCGACTCCTACAAAAATGTCTTCGGCTATCCCCACTGGATAAGCAACCGTACGGTTAGCTAATTCCAAAGTCATTTTGGTGGGGACTAGCTCAGGGAGAGATAATTGCTTCCAAACACTTAAAGGCATTAAGTTAATACTGGCACCTAGATCGGCTAGGGCCATGCAATTCTCTACTCCCGGGAAGTTACAAGGGATTAAGAAGCGACCCGGATCACCAAGCTTGGTTGGCAATTTCCTTAAGAGCACTGTAGAGCAATTCTCGTTAAGTTGGGTATTAGCAATATCCAGAAGCTTCTCCTTGTCACTAAGAAGATCTTTAAACATTTTCTCACACTTGGGCATGTGAGCGAGAGCCTCAGCGAAGGAGATGTTAAAATTCAATTGTTTAAACATTTTGAGAAAGTTCGAAACCTGAATATCGTCCTTGCTTTTGAGCTTCTCTTTCCTCAAACTTGAGGGATAAGGTATATCAGAAGAAGAGGAAGGCTTTGGAATAGTAGGATCACTCACATCCTTGGGTGGAGGAGGGGTAGAAGTAAGAGGTGGAGGAATTGGGGAAGTAGAAGGATGAGGAATAGGAGCAGGTGACTCGTTTTCCTTAGTCACAATCACCGGTGGAGGTATAGGAAGCTCGGGTTCCTTGGTACCTTTGCCACTGCGAGTGGTGATTGCTTTCATCTCCCCTCTAGGATTCGCAACGGTGTTACTCAGAAGAGTACCCGAAGAAGAGGATTGATTACCTTGGAAGAAACCAGCCATCATGTTCCTTAAGTCATTCGTTTGACTAGCCAAAGTGTTTCGCATATCAGCTCGAAGATCGTTTCCTTGTTTCACCATGTCTGCTTTCAAGTTGAGCACTTCCCACTGGAGATTTTCCACGATCACATCATTGGTCCTCATGTAGGTTTCAACATCTTGGTGTAATACGGTGGGTTGGTTGGGAGGAGGAGCATGGTAGGCGGGTGGTTGATAAGCAGGTTGTTGATAAACTTGGTTGCTTCTTTGAGGTGGATATGGTTGTCTTTGAGGTAGTTGGTATGGTGCTCGAGGTTGGTTTTGGTTGGGTCGGTTAAGGTTTTGTTGTTGGTTTTGATTGGGTGGAGGAAAACCGGGCGGGGAAAGAAAGTTGTTTGAGCGGTAGCTAAGCAAGTTGCGGTCACCTTGAGGACGAGCTTGATAAGCGGCCGGAGGATAGGTACCGTATGCTGCATTGACATTCTCAGAAGGATAATCTTGGGTGGTGGTACAAGTGGTGTAAGAGTGAGGACCCCCGCATATTTCACATGGTTGGCTGACAGCATTGACTTGAGCGTTTTTAGCGTTGATGTTGTTGGTGTTGCTAGCGGTTTGGGTAGCAAGCGATTCAAGAAGCGTAGTAATTTTGTCAAGTCGCTTGTCGTTGTCACTAGTACTAGCACTAGCGGCATTGGTCCGAACACTCTTGGTTTGCACTCTAGACTTATTCTCGATAATATACCAAGCGGCATTAGAAGTCTTAACCAAAATATTACCCCCTGAGGCACTGTTTAGTGAATCTTGGTTATTCATGCTTAAACCATTATAAAAAGTATTAATTTGGTGCACTTTGGTAAAACCATGTTGTGGGCATTTTCTTAAAAGGTCTTTGAAACGGTCCCAAGATTCACTAAAAGACTCATCGTACTTTTGTTCAAAATTAATGATTTCATTCCGCAAAGCGGTAGTACGAGAGGGTGGGAAAAAGTAGTTGATAAATTTGGTCTCCAAATCCGTCCACGTCAGAATACTTTGTGGCGGTTCCTTTGTAAGCCAATGACGGACTTGTCCCTCTAAAGAAAAGGGAAAAAGTTGTAAACGGATTACCTCTTGTGGAACACCATTGAATTTGACCGTATTTGTGAGTTGCAGGAATCTTTTGATGTGGTCATGAGGATCATCAATGGTACGCCCCAAGAATGGTTGAGCAGAGACCATCTAAATAAAGCCGGATTTGAGCTCAAAGTTGTTGGCTGCAATCGCGGGTATGACAATTGGATCATTGTTGCCCTCCACATGTGCTTGCAAAAGTTCAATCATTGGGCGATTGTCCGGTAGAGGTTCATTGTTGTTGTTATTGTTTTGAGGTGGATTATTGTTGTTGTTGTGTACACCGGCCATGTCTAAGTCTTCGAGAGGCTCGGGCTCTTGATAAGACGTTGAACGTGTACGCATGCACCTGCAAAAGAACTAACAAAGCAAAAACAAAGCAGAAATATTTTTGGTTTTTATGTTTTTTAATTTTTAGGATTTTTGAAAATTTTATATTTTTTTGGGTTTTTGAATTTTTTTATGAAAAAGTAACGTTCACGGTGAACGGATCCCAAAATCCAAGTTCTCACAAAAAACTGTTAATCTTTACGAGAAGAGCCGGTAGCGGCGCCATTTGATACAATGATTTTTCTTTGGTTTGTTATGGGGTTCAGATTATTTCTCGGAATCTTCTCGAATTGATCACAGCTCAAAGTGGAATAGTTGTCCATGGTGACAAATAGGGGGTTTGATTTTCTATTCTATTAAAAAGGTAAATGCGTGAAGTAAATAAAGATTTAAACCAAAAACAGTTAATGAAATGAAACTTGAATTAAAATTAAACAATTAAACAGTAGAATAACCTTGCTGAAAAAGTGCTTGATTCGGAATGTATGCTTGATCCGGAATAAATCAGACAAAAATCCTTCATGCGGAATAAACTACTCATGCGGAATATCTTTGCTTACTCGGAATAAATGGGAAAAAGCTTTATGCGGAATATATACTCATGCAGAATAATAGGCTCATGCGGAATACTATACTCATGCGGAATAAATGGTTGATGCGGAATAATGAGTTGATCCGGAATAATAGGCTCATGCGGAATAAACTGTTCATGTGGAATAACAGCTCATGCGGAATAAAAGGTTGATGCAGAATAATGAGTTGATCCGGAATAATAGGCTCATGCGGAATAATGGATATTCCGAATAAACAAGATTGATCCGGAATAATGGATATTCCGGATGGATGAACTTGATGCGGAATATGAAGGTTGATCCAGAATATTGGATATTCCGGATGAAGGAGTTTGATGCGGAATCTGGGAATGATGAAGAACAGTAGAACAGGGGAATACGAATTCAATCAAAATAAGCCAAATTTAACCAAAAGATTTAAACCAAACTAAACACTAATCATTTACTAACCATAAACATCAAATCCCAACAATAATAACACAAAACCCACTAACTTTTGAAGATCAAATCAACCAAATAAGAACTTTAAGCTTTAAATCAAAAAGATGAAGATGAACAAGATTAATGGAAGGATTATATTAAATGATTAAGGTTTAGTAAACAAAAGCAAAGATTAAAAACTTACAAAATCAAAGATTTAACAAGAAAGAAAAATCACCAACACCTTAATGGTGTTGGCTTCCTACGAAAGAAAAGAAAGAAACTGGGAAAATGAAAACAGGCTCAAAAAGTGTGAAGGGGCTGTCTTTATATAGTCCTTGTCTTTGGTTGGTGAGTGGGCTTTCTCCCGTTCTTCTTGTCTTCTCGTCTTTTTCAGAAAAGTTGATGTTTTCGATTCTGATTCGGGATTTGTCGACGATTAAATTCAACTCGTCTTTTAATTTCTTCGTTTAATAGACTTGAGTTCCTTCGACATATGTAAATCTTCCATCTTTGGTCCTTTTCTTCGATAAAACTTCAAATAGGCCCATTGACTTCAAATCTTTTGCATCTCTTGGACAATAGACTTCGTCTTGAGTCTTTTTCTTCGATAAAACCCGTGCAATCCCATGTTTTCTTCAATATTCATCCGGTTGACTCTGAAAACACAATAAACACAAAAACCACGCATAATTCCAAACAAATGATATTAAATACGCGTTTTGGTCTTATTTTAGCAAGAAATAAGTGGTAAAAGGATGGGTGTTTTCACACCTATCACATATTGACTTTAATTTCCCAAAGAACTCAGTAATAATCACAATCCTTTTTATTTTTTAAATCTAAGGAAGACTTGAGTGATTAAATGGTATGTTTTCTATATTACGTTTTATGAACTAAATTCATATGAGATAATAATATGATTTGGATCACTAAAATATATTTCATATAAAACCCTTTTGATCAAAATAAAGTTAGAAGAGATTTATTGAAACTAAATACCAGATGTAAAGCTATTTTCTTGATATGTGAATAAAACTCTAAGTAAAAGTTTGAGGAGCTATGTTTACCCTTAATGTGTTATGTTACTATTATAATCTCGGGACGAGATTTATTTAAGGGGTAGAGACTATGACAACCCATAAATTTCACATATATGTTATATGTTATAATTTAATGAAAGTGTAAAATCCATTAGAATGTTTTTTGCTTTTTATATCATTACTTGGTAAGATAAACTGCTTCTCACAACCTGAACTGCCACTTCAACAAATCCCTATATGTTGGAAATACAATGTATATATATATCAAGTCTAAGATCTAAAAGTAATTTAACAAGTACATTATGAATAAGAACATCTCAAATATAACTATGATGCCCTAATTCCCTTAGAAACCCTAAAAACCCTTTAAATGAATTATAAACTCAAGAATGGTAAACTATGAATAGATAACACATAGGAATAAGTTATTATGGATTATAAACAAAGTTATAAACTATAGATTAAAGACATAATAATAGTAAGAACAAACCACAAAGATAAGTACAAGTAATTGTACATAATAGTCTAAATCACCACCTAGAGACTCTTGGTAAACAATGTTTCAAGCAATGTAACTACCTAATATCTATGTAAAAGTATCAAAAACAATATACCAATTATAATATATCATATAAAGGAAAGGTAATTAATAAAAAAATGTTAATAATAACTAATCCAAGGCTAATTACAAGTTAAGACCTAGTAACCAAGATTAGCATATAAAATCCATTCTATAATGAATTGAAGTCTAATATTTTGCCACTAATTATAAAACTCAATTATGTATCGTATTCAGATTATACATTTATTTCAAGTTAAGTTACAAGTTAATAAAGCATAAGGTACAAGTTATCAAAGCATAGGATCTTAAGCTCCCATAATTATCCCTAGAACATGGTAAACCTATATAAATCCTTAAACCATGAACGTAGAAACCATAGAAGTCATAAACATACTATATAAGCCCTAGAATAACCATACATTAGGATATAAACCCTAATTACCTAGGATACAAAGTCATTAGGATTAATGACCTAAAAACCCTTATATTAAGAAATCTACATAGAATCGCTACCTAGTCTTTTAGGACAAGTCTAAAAACACTCATAGCACTTACTTAAGGTTATAAGATTATATTAAGACAATTTACAAGTTCCCTAATGCATAAGGTACAAGATTTCAATGCATGGCTTGTAAATTAGGTCAAAATGAGTATTTTCACCCCTTAGACATGTTTACTTAGAATAACTTAATAGAACCAATGTAGGGACTTCATGAACACATTGAGGACAATGTAGAGTATAAAATGAGTTTACAT
The DNA here is from genome assembly GCA_025667525.1 of Glebionis coronaria. NCBI lineage: Eukaryota > Viridiplantae > Streptophyta > Magnoliopsida > Asterales > Asteraceae > Glebionis > Glebionis coronaria. Next base: position 364,444,862 of record CM046882.1, on the reverse strand, counting down.
CATTAGCTAATTGAAGGATAATCACTTTTACTAAGACTTAACCATAAATCATTAGAAACCCTAACCCGTCTATGTTTTCTTCCCATTTTCACAACAAACCTTTGTTAAACTTCAAAACAAAGACCCAAATATCTTAAATACAATTTATATAACATAATTAAACCCTAATTAATCACTAATCACATTCCTAAACACTTAATCACCAAAATTACAAAGTTACAAGCCTTAATTTAGGACCCGGTTTAGGTTTTCCCTCAAAAAATGCATTCAAAACCGTTTCCCTCCAATTTTTAAACTTAGGAGCAGATAAAATATACATTTTGGGTTATTTCTAAGTAGTTGATGCACCTACTTGTGTGCTACACATCATTGTTACTATCCTAAACATGTCGTGACTTCATTTTAGCCACAAATGGAAGATTGGAATTAACTAGCTTGTATGTCACCCCTAAAACTTGCATAGACCTTACATAGCTTCCCTTGGTCACTACCATAGCTTATTTACACGTTTACAAGAATTCCTTGGAGCCTAAGTGTTGGAAACACTATAAATAGGTACGTATGAACTAAGCTAAGACTTGCACCCGGTTTTCTTTGTATCTGCAACCCATTATCCAATTCCACTTCTATAAACGTCTTAGGACATCCACCAAGACCAGAACCAGGTCTAGAAGGTAGCCATTGAAGTTATTGAAGCTTTGATAGCAAGTAGTATTCATAAGAAGCCATTAGGAGCCATTTTGGAGCATCCTAGGTAATTTCTATATTAGCTATGCATTGATCTTGTTATAATAATTTATTAGTGTTTTTATAATGCCAAAATTATGTTACCAAAATAATCTAAAAAGAACTAAGTCATTTGGTCATTTTAAATGAAAGTTATAAGTTAAAGATGTCTTAAAACCATAGTTTTGTAATTTACATGAAATAATAAGCAAAAACCAATTTCAAAAGCTATAATTCTAAAGAAATGTTTTTATTATGATTATAAATATGTTTTTAAACTTTGTTTTAAAATCCTAGATCATTTGGTACATTTTTGAGGTTGTTATGTGATTTTTACAATTATAGGGACAAAAACTGTCATTTTTTAAACTATTTAACATTTTGGGCCAGAAGTGTCATTTTTGAAAGTTAAATATGTAAGAAAAAATATTGGAAAGTTTAAGACCCTAAGGTTAAATATTGACGGTTTAAAATGCAAATACTAAAACTATATACTTAAGAGGTTAAAAGTGTAATTATATCAAAGTATAAACTAGAAGGGCTATTTTTTCTAATTTTGAAACTAAAGAAGATTAATAATAAATATATGCAAGTAATTGATAGGTGTGTAAACACCCATCCTTTTTACCACTTAATTACAATAATAACCGAGCCAAAACGTGTATTTTATGTCATTTATGTCAGAATTATGCATGGTTTGTGTTTTTGTTGTGATTTAGGACGAAAAGGTGAAGAGTGGAGAAAACACGGGCATTCACGGGCTTTTATTGAAGAAAAATATGAAAGAAGAAGTCAAGAAGTCAAGAGTGTAAAAAGAATGGAAGTCCAAGACAAATTCTGAAGATTTATCGAAGAAAAAGTCAAAAGACGGAAGTTAACTAAAGCCGAAGAACTCGAGTCTTATTTATGAAGAAAATTAAAGACGAGTCCAAAGAAATCCCGAGCCAAAAGTCATTTAAGTCCAAGATTTAAGAAGATTAAAAGGCTTAAGGACTAATGGTGCAATTAACAAAAGATTAAGAAGAGAAGGACCTAAGCTTGCAATTAAGAAGAAATGAAAGAGGAAGGAAGCTTCCTAAGCACTCCTTAATCTTCCCTATATATAGTTGAGGATCATTTCAATTTACTCTTGTTGGCTAGGGTGACACTAGTTCTTCCATCTTTAATTTTGTGCACATTTACTTTTCATGTCAAATTTAAATACTTGTCTTGCACCTTTAAATACATTTTAATTCCAAGTAAGTGTTCTTAATTTTGTTGCTTTAATTTTTATTTACCTTTGATCAAGTTCCTTTTATCATTCCCCTTCTACTTTTCTTCTTTTTCGTTCATCCAAATTTCGGATTAAGTAAGGAGTTGCTTAATCCCTTTGCTTATTTTACTAAAAAGTTTATCTTTTTACTTTGTGTAAGTTTTTGTATAAGATAAGCCATAAGTTTGACAATCTTATTGGCTTGTTTTATACTTAGCTTATTTGTTTTTCTAAGTTCTCTAAAAAGGTTTCATTTTCTAAAAGTTTTCCATTTTCGTTTTCTTATCTCGTGTTTGAAAAGGCGTTAAATTTATTGCTTATTATCTCGTCCTTTTTCATTTCATTTAAGTTTATTTGGTTACTTCTTATTAGTCATAGCTTATTGTCTTGTGCTTATTACGAATTTGTAACTCCATCGGAAAGAAGGGATACTACACATTGCGACGGCTTGCTTTCTCAACATTCCGATTGTGACATATTTGGGACAAGGGTTTTGCATTCCGATCCGGGATTGCGATCTAGAGTATCATCTCCCTCATTACGATCTGGGATTGCGATCGCACATTGCGATCACACATTCTGACGGGTCTTGAGGATTTCTAAGTCGAAGTGCTTCCCAAATTTCCCTAGAAACTTTCCGATCTAGGATTCCGATCTGACACTTTGCGATCTTAACAACATTCCGATGGGTATATTCTGATAGACTTCATTCCGATAGGTAGCATCTTTCTACATTCCGATAGACCTAGCTTCAATACATTCCGATAACTACTTTCCGATCAGGATTCCGATGGAATGGTGACAGCTTTCCGATCAGACATTCCGATGGTTGTTGGTTTTGGATTATATTTGCTTAGTTTTGTTTTTAAGTTACATTTTAATACTTCGTCAAATTTAATTTTCGTCACGCTTTAATTTTAAGTCATTTAATTAATTTACTTTTCAAAGTTTTAATATTGCACAATTTAAATTTTAATTAGACTTAGATTTACTTTAAAGTCTTTTACATTAATTGTTATGCACTTTTAATTACTACAACGACACAACCTTTTGTTTCACCAAAGAACGACTGAGTCGCATAGTTAAACCAGTTTTCAATTCGAAGAGACATATGACAAAGAATCTTTTTAACTAGGTAAAAATCCCAGTTATCAAATGGCGCCGCTGCCGGCTCTTTTCGTAAAGATTAACGGTTTTCTTTGAGAGACGCGTTGCTTTTTGGGATTCGTTCATTCGTGAGCGTTATTTTCTTGCTTAAAAATATTAAAAAATCCATAAAAATTAAAAATTCAAAAAATCCATAAAAATTAAAAAATTTCAAAAATCCAAAAAGATTTTATTTTTATTGTGTATATATATTGTATTTGTGTTTGTATTGTTTTCTTTTGCCTTTGTAGGTATATGCGTACTAGATCTTATAATTATCAAGAGCCCGAGACTCGAGAAGATTTAATTATGGCAGGTGTTAACAACAACAATAATCCACCACACCTCAACAATAACAACAATGTTCTTCCACAGCCCGATCTTCGGATAATGGAGGAGCTTTGTCAACCTACCATGTTTGGACGAGGAGGACCGATTGCGCCGATGCAAATCACGGCTCCGGAGTTTTCGTTGAAGCACCACATGATTCAGCAAGTGCAAACTAATCCATTCGCCGGAATGCCTGGTCATGATGCCAACAAACACCTCGACAAGTTCATTACAATCACTCAAAGCATGAAGTTTCCTGGTGCCACAATGGATGTTCTTCGCCTACAACTCTTTCCACATACTTTATCACATCATGCCGAGAAATGGTTTGATCGTATCCCGAAGAATTCTATTCACACTTGGGATGACATGACTCAACGCTTTTTGTCGCGCTACTTTCCACCATCCATGGTCACGAGCCTTCGCAATCAAATCAGCGGTTTCATGCAAGATCCCGATGAATCTCTTTTTAATGCTTGGGAAAGATATAATGTCTTGATTGATCGTTGTCCAAACCACAACATGCTTCCAGTCACATTGATTGATACTTTCTACAACGGTTTGACTTTTTGAGATCGTGATACGATTAATGCAGCCGCCGGTGGCACAGTTATGAAAAGGAGACCCGAGGAGTGTAGAGAGCTTATTGAGAACATGATTACTCACCACAAAAATTGGGATTCCTCCGCTTCTTCAAGGAACAACCCGAGAGTCAATGTTTCTTCCACTTCAGCAAGCCCCGATATGACCGAATTCACCCACATGATGACCGAAATGAACAAAAATATCTTGCTTCTCGCTACAAACCAACAACAAGTTAAAGCGGTAGCTAATCCTTGTGAGACATGCGGCGGTCCTCACTCATACACTGATTGTCCTTCTACTCAAGGAAATCCGGAAAATGTGTATGCAGCTTATGGTAATTATTCTCCGGAAAATTACCAAGCTCGACCTCAAGGGGATAGAAATTTGTTGAGTTATCGGTCAAACAACTACCTTTCACTCGGTTTTTCTCCTCAAAACCAAAACCCCGCCAACAACTACAATAGAAGCAACCAAATCCCACCAAGAGCTTCTAATCCTTATCACCCACCCGCCCAACAAGCCCCACCCATTAACCCCGATGTTGAAGCTTTGATGAGAACCCAAGGTGAGCAAATCAAGAATCTGCAGAGCCAAATTATCAATTTGAAAGGAGATATTACCAAGCAAGGGAATGACATTAGATCCGAGCTTTGAGATAATATCCAATCTTCCTTTAGCAATCAAACAATGATTTGAAGAATATGCTTGCTAGTTTCTTGCCCGTCGTTCAACCTTCTTCTTCGAGTTCTCTACCTTCAAACACCGTCACCAATCCGCGAGCAAATGTGAGTGCTATTACTACCCGTAGTGGAGTAACCATAGTAGGACCACCTATCCCGCCCCCATCATCTACACCTCCTCCACCACCATTTATCCCTACTCCTCCTACACCTAGTATTAGTACACCATTACCGTCTCCGCCTCGTCGTGATGAAGGACCCACCAAGAATCCTCCACCAACCCCACCTTCAACATCTCAACCTTCACCAACTACACCTTCCACCTACAAACCCAACATCCCATATCCTTCTCGCTTGGACAAGCCTAACTTGCTCACTAAGAATGACTGTCAAGTGTCGAGCTATGTCAAGATGCTCTCTCAAATGAACATCAACATTAGCCTTGTTGAAGCACTTGTCCACATGCCGAAATTTGTCAAAGCATTCAAGGAATTTCTTAACAAGAAAGAGAAGTTGATTGAGCTCGCCAACACACACTTAAATGAAAACTGTTATGCAGTTATTCTTAAAGAACTTCCGGAAAAACTTGGAGATCCCGGTCGTTTTGTGTTGCCGTGCATTTTTAACAAAACCGAAGAATTTACTGCCCTTGCTGATCTCGGGGCCAGTATTAATCTTATGCCTTTAAGTGTTTGGAAAACACTATCATTACCCGACCTTACTCCAACACAGATGACTCTTGAACTTGCAAATCGCACTCTCGCTTACCCCGTTGGTATTGCCGAAGATGTGTTTATTAAAGTTGGCACATTTACTTTCCCGGTCGACTTTGTGGTTGTTGATTATGAAATGGACCCTCGTATTCCTTTAATACTTGGTCGGCCATTCTTGAGAACCGGACGAGCTCTAGTTGATATTGCCGAAGGTGAGTTAATCTTAAGAGTCGGGGATGATGCACAAGTTTTTAAAATGGGGAAGCTTACAAGCAAATCCTTTGGACGAGAATCTGTGAATATGATTAATGTGCTCGATGATTTTGTCATCTACAACAATCCTCTATTCGAGTCTTGCATTGATAATCCACTTTTTGAAGATGATGTGGATGATTCTCTATCCAATTTAGAACCTTCTCCCATTTATGATTCTCCACTGATCTTTGATGCTTATAATGATGATGATTCTAGCTCAGATTCGGATGATTTTGATGATTGTACCTCCGAGTATCCCGACCTGCCCACATATGATGATTTTGATGAGGCCGATACTCTTTCGAGTGATTCTTCACATGATGAAGATCCTCCGCCATCACTTGATCCTACTTTGGATGATTACTCATTTGAGGAAGATTTCTCTGCTTTTCTTAATACTTACTTCCCTCATGAGAGTGATGCACCTCCTTTGGACTTTGAAGATTATCGTCTTGATTCTACTTTGGATTTGAAGAAAATTCTTTCAAAGGAGAAGAAACCGGTCGACACCAATATCCGCAGCACATATGATTTAACACCTCTTTGTCCACCTTCTAAGGACGAGGTTGTGCATCTTTTTCGCGGATCATCTTCAAATGCTGCTGAGCCTGAGTGATATTTTCCCTTAAAGGAAAAGGTGTTCGATCCCGATATTGATATTCTGCAGCCATCTCAGTATCCAACTGATGAAATAAAAGGAGAAATCTTTGGAACTTTTGAAGATATGCTTGCACCACCTCACCCTTGCTTCCACCGTGCTCCGTCGTTGCTTAAGGGAACCTTGCCTACTCTTCTTTGGCTTGCCTTGTTCGCCTTAAGCTTCTGCTACTTGATTGACGAAAACTATGTCTTTGATCCCGGTGGATATGTTTCATGCTTCTTCCTATGCTAATCAAGGTCGAGTCAGGCTCACGACTCGGTAATCAAAAATCAAGCGCTTCTTGGGAGGCAACCCATGCATCTATCTTTTAGCTTTCTTTATCCTAAGTGTAGGGAAGACCCGTTGGTGTTTGCTATCTCCTCTCTTCTTATAATCAGGGATTCAAGCTTCAATGATCCACTCTTGATGATTTTTGACGATCCGTGATTCCGTGTTCCATCTTCCTGGTTCTATCCTAAACTCTTTTCGATTCACTATTTTATATTTTCTCAATATTAAAATAGGAATCTCTTTAGTTGTCCTTTCCTTAGCGAGATTTAAACAAAAGTGCACAATGTCCTAAGTGTAGGGGAGTTTACTCCCACATGCTTAAACATTGAGGACAATGTTTATATTAAGTGTAGGGGGGACTTCTATCGAAGTTAAGTGGCTCTTTTCCTTGTATTTTTCCTCATTTTAACCGGAAAATCAATTTTTCGACATTTTTCAAAATTTTTGATCTATTTTGGCCCATTAGTTTTTCCCTTTGTATAGTTATTTTTCTTTCCTTATTAGAATAAATCTTTAATAAAGTGGTTTTAATTTTCAAACGTTGTGAATCTTTTGACTCAACCCGAGTTTACTTATCTAAGTTACTCTAGCTAGTATCCTTAACGTGTTTAAGTCAAGTTTTGCTAGGCTTTTATATAGGGAGCTATAAAACGCGAAAGTCTTAACTCTCACGGGTTAAGAACAAGAACTTTTCGCAAGTTCCTATAATTGATCCTAGAGAGTTATCAAGGGAACTTTAAAATGCGATTTCTAAACTTGAAAAAGTCTAAGAGTTTGTAAGATCCTATAGGCGACTCGAAAACCTAAAACTTTGATTTAATAGGCTAATCATCCACGAGTCTCATTACTTGAGATTTTAAACTGTGGAGAACGAGAGATGATAGAGTCAATTATAAGTTCGGTATTCTTTCGGGAATTTATGTGAGTTAATTATAAGCCTATTCTCCCATCGCTTGCTAATAAATTTATCTGCAATAAATAAGGTTGTACGATTTGAAAAGTTACTTAGCTTCTAGCCCAAGATCGTTTAAAAGTTGCTCGGTATGGATTAGAGTTCATAGCCAAGGCATAACTTATTGAAGCGGGATGCGAAGATTGGCGAGTTCAAAAAGGTCCTAACAAGACATGAGGGCTATATTTTGTTGCTAAAGATCCAAAGTGATGTGAAGAATCATTTATCGAAAATCAATATGAAGGATCGAGACACACGACGAAAAGCAAATACTCCCCAAAAGTCATGGAGAAGTGTATCCGAAAAGACCCTAGCAGGGTATGAGGATAAATAGATCCAAGTCAAAAAGGAGGCGGATCATTGTATATCAAAGTCCAAAATAAAGATTGGAGAAAAAAATGAAGAAGTCGTGGTCCAAATATGAATCTCTCAAAACTTCAAGTGAAGAAATTCCTATTATGAAGAGAAGACCATAATTTCATGAACGTCTCTCAAGGTTTGAAGTATGAAGTCGCTGCCAAATATCGGTCCGAGAAGGGTCTCAAATCGCGAAGCAAGTTATGCCAAGATATGAACTTTTTGAGGTCCCGAGAAGCAGTTTTAAAAGATTTTGTCCTTTAGCTAACTATTGATTAAATCGTTCACTTTATTTTCGGCCTAAATAACTATCGAAATAAGTCAACAATGCATCCTTGTGATCATTCAAGACAACAATAAAATATAAGAGATACACCTAGGAATAAGGGAGTCTAAGTGAATAATTGGCCCACATGAGTTCGTGTTAGTTTGCTAACTTATAATAACAATGATCTCGTTTTTAAGCTTGGTTTGGAGAAAGTGAAAACTTGAGGATGATGATTATCCATGACATTTCCAAAACCCAAGGTACGTTTTTGATTTCTTTACTTTGAATGTTTATAGTTTTCTATCTCTTTAATAAAGGCCAACGTGGATTGATTTTGATGAAAAATGTAATCTTGCTTTGTAACTAATGCATTGCATGAGGACATTGCAATGGTCAAGTGTAGGGAATTTGATAGGTGTGTAAACACCCATCCTTTTTACCACTTAATTACAATAATAACCGAGCCAAAACGTGTATTTTATGTCATTTATGTTGGAATTATGCGTGGTTTGTGTTTTTGTTGTGATTTACGACGAAAAGGTGAAGAGTGGAGAAAACACGGGCATTCACGGGCTTTTATTGAAGAAAAAGATGAAAGACGAAGTCAAGAAGTCAAGAGTGCAAAAAGAACGGAAGTCCAAGACCAATTCTGAAGATTTATCGAAGAAAAAGTCAAAAGACGGAAGTTTACTAAAGCCGAAGAACTCGAGTCTTATTTATGAAGAAACTTAAAGACGAGTCCAAAGAAATCCCGAGCCAAAAGTCATTTAAGTCCAAGATTTAAGAAGATTAAAAGGCTTAAGGACTAATGGTGCAATTAACAAAAGATTAAGAAGAGAAGGACCTAAGCTTGCAATTAAGAAGAAATGAAAGAGGAAGGAAGCTTCCTAAGCACTCCTTAATCTTCCCTATATATAGTTGAGGATCGTTTCAATTTACTCTTGTTGACTAGAGTGACACTAGTTCTTCCATCTTTAATTTTGTGCACATTTACTTTTCATGTCAAATTTAAATACTTGTCTTGCACCTTTAAATACATTTTAATTCCATGTAAGTGTTCTTAATTTTGTTGCTTTAATTTTTATTTACCTTTGATCAAGTTCCTTTTATCATTCTCCTTCTACTTTTCTTCTTTTTCGTCCATCCAATATCGGATTAAGCAAGGAGTTGCTTAATCCCTTTGCTTATTTTACTAAAAAGTTTATCTTTTTACTTTGTGTAAGTTTTTGTATAAGATAAGCCATAAGTTTGACAATCTTATTGGCTTGTTTTATACTTAGCTTATTTGTTTTTCTAAGTTCTCTAAAAAGGTTTCATTTTTCTAAAAGTTTTCCATTTTTGTTTTCTTATCTCGTGTTTGAAAAGGCGTTAAATTTATTGCTTATTATCTCGTCCTTTTTCATTTCCTTTAAGTTTATTTGGTTACTTCTTATTAGTCATAGCTTATTGTCTTGTGCTTATTACGAATTTGTAACTCCATCGGAAAGAAGGGATACTACACATTGCGACGGCTTGCTTTCTCAACATTCCGATTGTGACAGATTTGGGACAAGGGTTTTGCATTCCGATTCGGGATTGCGATCTAGAGTATCATCTCCCTCATTCCGATCTGGGATTGCGATCGCACATTGCGATCACACATTCTGACGGGTCTTGAGGATTTCTAAGTCGAAGTGCTGCCCAAATTTCCATAGAAACTTTCCGATCTAGGATTCCGATCTGACACTTTGCGATCTTAACAACATTCCGATGGGTATATTCCGATAGACTTCATTCCGATAGGTAGCATCTTTCTACATTCCGATAGACCTAGCTTCAATACATTCCGATAACTACTTTCCGATCAGGATTCCGATGGAATGGTGACAGCTTTCCGATCAGACATTCCGATGGTTGTTGGTTTTGGATTATATTTGCTTAGTTTTGTTTTTAAGTTACATTTTAATACTTCGTCAAATTTAATTTTCGTCACGCTTTAATTTTAAGTCATTTAGTTAATTTACTTTTCAAAGTTTTAATATTGCACAATTTAAATTTTAATTAGACTTAGATTTACTTTAAAGTCTTTTACATTAATTGTTATGCACTTTTAATTACTACAACGACACAACCTTTTGTTTCACCAAAGAACGACTAAGTCGCATAGTTAAACCAGTTTTCAATTCGAAGAGACATATGACAAAGAATCTTTTTAACTAGGTAAAAAGCCTTGTATTAGTAATTAAAGTATCATGTTAGTAGGGAGCTTTGTACAAAGATGTTCCATCTCAATATTACGTTCTGAATGAGTGGTTGGGTTTACGATTTAAAGTGCCCTCGCTCCTTAAACGTTTATAGAATGGCTTCTAAGTATAATGGCCCAAAAATGCTGCTAGAATTACAATCAAGTATTGAATAAATAAAATATAACCAATACAAAAGGAGATTGAACAAAAGATTAAAGACTTAATAGTATACACAATGTATTAACCTAGGTTTGTGTGAGATCAAGCTGTTGTTTATAAGACCAAGTTGTGGTTTGTGTGATCAAGCTGTTTATTTAAGAAAGAAATATATCTGGTATAGCTCAGACTAAGTGGATCCCAGGTGAGTTCATAGCCTCACTAGATCTAATTTATAAATGATTTGAAAACCCGTGAGGGGGAATATATGTTAAACTAGAATACAAGTATTTTAGTATGCTTCTCAGATATGATTATTGTCACTACGTTTACTACTGCCTTTAAAAGTCCCTTTTTAATCATGACCGTTAATCATTTAATGAACGAGAATATTTTGAATAGTACTATTTGGGGACTAACATCCCCTATCTGGGCAAGTCGCACTTGCTGGAACACTGATGGCTCTGACCTAGGCTAAATGGATACAATTTATTTTGCTTATACAGGAGTTTGGCAGACTGCCTGCATACGGGCATTTTGTTGGGTTCTGGTATATCTAGTAGCGGTGCATGAGCTAGTGCAATAATAATAAATTGTTTTATGTGAGTAAATAGTAACGTAGCTCAGGAAAAAGGATCTTGTATTTAAAAAAATCTTAAACCTATGAATTCACTCAACCATTGTGTTGATTTTAAGCATATATCTCAGGTTTAAAGATTGTTAGAATGAAGCAGCATGAGAATGGCATGGAATGGCACAAGACTGAAATTATTCTAGATTTTGGGAACCTTATAATGTAAAACTCTGATTTTTCAATAATATATAGAGGAAGTTGATTTCGTCACTCTTTTGAGTTGTTTTATATTATTATGACTTGTGAACTATGAAGCAATACCCTAGATCAATATGCCGCTACGTAATGGTAAAAATGTGGGTGTTACACCATGCGCTTGGACAGATGATGCTTCCCCAACTTCCAGGTCCATGGTGTTTCTTTTCGCTAAGACATTCAGTGGATCCTCATTTTCCTTCAGAGGGCGCGAGTACACAATAAGATATTCTGGGAAAGTGTTGCGAACTAGGTCAAGGATGTCCATTACTGCATAAAAGGAACAACACAAAACAAAAAAGTTTTGTTAGATGATAAGAGAGGAAAAATACTTACAAAATGGTACGAAGAACGTTGAGGGGACCACTAACCATGGCCATGTGGAGTGCGGAAGTAAGGGACTTCGCGCTCGCCATATATAGTCGCGCGACTAAGTCCAAAAATACAAAACAGGGCTTCTAGATAGGCCTAAATAGGAATGTGGTTGTTGTTCAGTATATCTGCGTTTGCAGCGCTATACGTGGTAGGGCCAGGCATGGGTTCCTTCCTCAACGTTCTGATTGTCAGAAATGGGTAATAAATGAGTAGGCCTCGTCGTCTATCCAGAGGAAAGAGTCATTCTAGCTTCTTAAGGAATCTACTTTTTCTTTATAGCATTGGAAACCTCCTTTTCGTTTGGCAAACGATACCCACCCATTGGATAAGAGGCGCTGGTAGATGACACGAAATAGATCGACGGTAGGTTCTATAGCAAGTGTGCGGCAGTTGATTTCGAAATTAGAAATCTTAGCCGCCCCTATACAATGTAATTGGGAAACATGAATTTCATAATGCGTTAGTACACTTATGAGAAAACGTGACATAGGGATGCAGTGATTGGCGAAGTCAAAAAACCTGGTGTACATGCCCACTTTGCCCTCGGGCGCTTGTCTAATGTTTTGGTGAGGGTTTGGTACTTCAGGGTGCAAATAGTTGGTGATATAGTAGTCCGTCGTGAAATGGTCTAGTTCCTCGACGATGATAGTAGAAGTGATTTCAGATAAATGTCTGACCATGATTGTAAGCGCATGTAAAATATTATCGTGATTCGTATATGATTACCTCAGTATTTTCTTGCTTCGGATGGATGAAAACAACTTGGTTATGGAAATTTATTTTTTTTACTCGAGAAGATGAGCAGTCAAAAGTGGCGCTAGGGGTATATATAGTCCTCTGAGTTACTGTTTGAAGGATAGTTGGATCTTTGCCACATGTATTCCACTAGCCCAAACTAGCGGTGGAATATGGATGGTTGAGATCACGTGGCATACATTTTTCCCGGGTTTCGAGGGGATTAGGTAAAAGGGGGGGGGATGTATTTTCTCTTGGCGGAAGATTTTGAAATCTTCTAGGATACTTGTTGTTGCGATGGTGCTAGGTACGGATTTTGTTGTCACCACGGTTATGGCATGCGACCACTAGACTGGGGGGACATGATGACGTATAGTCCCTATCCGGGTCTAATGACACGACCCGCGGGTACTACCTGTATTCATTGGGTATGGATCACTACTTCGCCTCGCGCGCATGGCTTAAGAGGCCCGGTAAGCCGCTGTCGCACAACGGCCTATTACTTAGTCGTATCCTCGTCGCACCGCGACAGGATAAAGCAGAATATAATTTATCTTAAGATTATATTCGCCTCAGGGAAAGGGATATACGCTTACCTTAGTTATGTGATAAGGGTCAAATCTATTTTGGGTCATTGTCTTTTCCTTAGGCCGCAAGAGTAAGAGAGCCCAGTCAGGACTCTCTCGGGTATAAAAGGAACCTCAGTGTTCCTCAAATGTACGATAAACAATACTCTAAAACCCTCACATATACTCAAATCGATTACTTACTCTCACGCCGGAGTCTAATCGTGGGACACGCGCCCACGGTAAGCCTAACAGTGTCTGTTATTTAGTGTGCAGGGTCTTCAAACAAGATTCACTTGGTGCAAGAGTCGGAGTCTACAAGACCCCGAATTAATCCTAATTCGGTTCAAGTACGGTCCATCCAACTTTTGTATCAACAGATGTAGTATACTTCTTTGCATTAGCCCGATTCTCAAATAAGCATAGTCGTTGTTGATGAAGAACTTATGAGGTATAATATCAACGTCGTCATTACTTAGGTTGATGGGTAATGGTTTGGAGAGATCAAGGGGATACTTCCTCACTTATGAGTCATTGCTTTGGATTGCTTCGTTTGTGGCTTTCAGCAATTCTTGTGACTGATATTCATACTCAATTTTGCTCATGAATGATGAATTAAGCAATTCTTCAGGATTTGCAAGAATTGCCGGAGTGACGTGATCAACTTTGAATTTGTACATGATAAAGGCTATGAAATCTACTAGAGTGTCATAAAGCTCATCAAAAGACTTCTTGACACCTTGAGAATTTGCAGTTTGAGATACCCAAGATTGACCAGGAGCATCTTTGTCAACATTCACCCTTTTATGGCATTCTTGATCTTGAGTTCCTACAACAGTGTTTTTATCGAACCACTCAATGTCTTTTGGTAGTTCTGTTTCAGGTACATCTTCCCTTGCTTGTGTAAACTCTTCTTCATGATGTGGCATAAATGGTTCTTCATGTGGAACTTGTTCTATATCTTGATGAGTAGGTTCTTGTTGTTGAACTTTCTTTCCTTTGGATTGAGAGCTTGTTTCTGTAGACTTTGGTTGAGATGCTGTTGTTTCTGGTGGATCTTGTGAAGTAGCTGGTTCTTTTCCCAAGTTTCTCCTTTTCGATCTGCCTCCCTTATTAGTTATCACCACTACCTTCTTCATCATCGCCATCCCTTTTCCTACGATTAGGAACGGTTCTACTACTAGACTCGATTATCATCTTGTCTTCCGTAATGACTTCCTTCAACATAGCATAGAAATTCTTGTGAAGTTCTGACCTCTCATAGTTTTTGGATACGATCAATTTTTCAGGAAGAAGCTTCTTGAGTTCATATTATTTGAGGTCACCGGATATAGCGTATTGTATCAGGGGTCTTAGTCGATTTGTTTTTCACTTCTCTTGCCGCTGCTGCTTCTAGTTGATCATTAAGCCATGGTTCCATGTGTGCGAGCCAAGATTTCATTTCTTCATTGATGATCTTATTTAAGTGATGGTTAACAAACTCTTGAATCACCTTCTAAATTTCTTTATTGGCAGAATTGATTTGGGTTTGAGTTATGGTTTTAACCTTCTCATTAAGTTTCGCATCGAGATATAGTTCAACATGCTCAGGAATGGTCTTGAGAGCATCGAGATATAAGTCAGAGTGTTTGTACTTTAGAAACGTCTCTTGTTTATGTTATAATTATGTAATATGACTTTCTATATGAGTCGCATTCCCTTCCACAATTTCCACACGACGATCATATTTTAGCATTGAATCAAAGTTAGGAATATCCGGTAACGGAGTTTGGTTGGACTTGATGGTGGTTGGTACAAATTTTCCGGTGGTGGTTAATATGGGTTGTTCAGTGTTTGTTGTTGGAAGAATCACTGATGATGTTGTAGCTTGATCAGGGATGAGTGATGTTGTTGTAGGAAGAGGAATCTCTGGTTCACTTGCTGAGCGGATGTTGACCAATGTCATTGCAGTATCTAAAGTCACCATATCTGCCGAGCTTTCGTGAGGTGGAGAGTTGATAAACTTTACAGCCAAGTCAGACATTGATTTGGAGCTGCTCGTGACTGGAGTTGCTGGATTTACCACGACATGTGCTTCTTCCAACGAGACAAGTAGTTCTTCATTTGTTTGAAATGGTACTGGCAACCGGCCGGTGAGCAATCCGCCATACATCTCGTTCATGTCAGCTGTCGAGAAATCTTCCCTTCCAACAGATTCATCAAGGTCATAGTATTCATCAGTATGAAAAAACTCATCTGTTTCATATCGTTCTTCTTCATTCACTTCTTCAATGATAGGTGGTTGATCTACCTCAGTTTAAGGTGTTGTTGCGGGAATTTCAACATTTTCATTCACATGTTGTTCAGATGCATTTTCAAAAGCTTCTTCCATTACCGTATCCTTAGTTACCTTTGGCCTTCTTTCCCTATCACTTGAATCTTCATCAGACTCAGACTCACCAAAAGAATCTTCATTTGTAGGCTCGGAATGTAACACCCCCATTTTTATCATATAGCAGCGGAAACTAATCTGGGGTATTACTTCAAGGTACCATAGTCACAAAAATAGAAAATGCCAAAAGACACTTTATAAAAACTCACATCATCATTCATTTATTAAAATCAGAGTTAATAAACAACTGTACATACACTGTACAAACATAGGTTTCCCCAGAGATCTAGTTTTATTGATAAAATATTAACTTTATTCAAGACACCACCATCCGCAACCCGCTAGTCCTCATTCACCTGAAATATATGCCTTAAAGTCAACACAAAGGTTGAGTGAATTCATAGGTTTTAAACAACATTTGAATACAAGTATGACTCTAGGGCTATAGTGTTATACACCCTATTTTCAAATTCATCAATTCTTATTGCACTAGCTCATGACCCCACGACTAGACATTATCAGAAAAATCCAACAAATTTTCCCATTAAGTAGGTAGATTGCCAGACTATCCTGAGTTTAGCAAAATAAAGCATATCTATTTAGCCTAGGTAGGAACCGTTAGCTGCTAGCAAGTGCGACTTACCTAGATAGGAGATGTCAGTCTCCAACAGTACTATTCACAATATTAGCGCTCATTAAATGATTAGTGTCCATGATTAAAAAGGGTCTTAATGGCAATAAGTAAACGTAGTGTCAATAATCATATAGACAACATACAAAAACACTTGTGTTCCAGTTTTAGCATATATACCCCTCACGGGTTTTCAAATCATTTATAACCTTCTAAAAGTGAGGCTATAAACTCACCTTAGCCTATAGAGTCTTGAATTATTCTGATATAACTAACCACAACCTTCTCACTGGATCTGAGCTGACACACAATATGTATATATATATATCAGTCGTAATCTCTGAGTTCAATCTTTTCATATAGTATTTTGGATATATATTATTTGATCCATGTATTTTGGAGTAATAGTATCATTGTTCAGGTCATTATACTCAGAAGCCATTATATAAACGTTTGAGAAGCGAAGGCACTTAAAATCGTAAACACAACCATGACACATTGTATTTTGTTACATTTTAAGTTCTTAAAGATTGAACGTAATATCGAGATGGAACATCTTTGTACAAGTTCGCTACTAACATGACACATTCTATTTTGTTACATTTTAAGTTCTTTAGTTTCAATATTGGCAAAAATAGTCCTTATAGTTATATTTTGGCCTAATTACACTTTTAACCCTTTAAGTATATAGTTTCATTAATTACAATTTAATCCCTCAATATTTAACCTTAGGGTCTTGATGAGACTGCAATTATACATAGTATCATCGTCTAAAACGGGCTTAATACGATTAAAATATCATAAAAAGTGCCAAAAATATACTTGTATTCGTTGTTGTATGTTTTAGGTACGGATATCGAGAAAAGGACAAAAGATCACAATGAACAAAGAAAAACGAACACGGGAAACGAAGCCACACAATGAACCGGACCCCAACGTTGATTTTTCAAGAAAAGTCCCTCAAGTTTGAAGATGTCAAGTTTGGTCCCTCAAGATTGAAGAATTATCATTTTATACCCCTCAATCATCATTATTTGCAAATGGGGTCCATAAAGTTTCAATGTATTACAAGATCAACCCTTGAAGATTGCTTAAATGGCCAAAATAGTCCTTATTTCTTGTTTCATAAAACACAAGGGGCAATCTGTCAGTATGCCAAACTTTGATATAAAGGAAATGTGAGTAAAGGCTGTTAATACTTCATTTGCACAAAATTTAGAAGATTAGGGGTCATTTATGCCAAAGTTATAACCCAAACCCAACTTAACCCTACCCATAACCCGGTCTGACCAATCACTAAACCCAACTCTACACCACTCATAACCTCACCATCAGTTAACTAAACCCATAACCCCCAAATTCCCTACTATCCCTAAGAACCCTAACCTAATTCCCTGTCACACTCAAAACCCGAAATCAAAGAACAAAGTGCAATTACCAGGGAGATAACTAACACCATGTATAACCAATCCCACGTGGGAATGTTTGGTGACTCAGCACAACAAGACACTCAGGGCCAGCTATGAATCACGGGGTAGCATAAGAAGACACTTTTGCTTAACCAATCCAACGTTGGAAATCAATCCCTTGATGGCTACTCAAATCAAACGGCTCACAAGAAATTTCTAAAGCTCGTGTCGACATCAAGACAGCATGAATTTGAATTTTGGAATATGCTAAAGGAATCAAAGGGCATTCTTGGAATTAAGAGGGGAAAGATGAAGACATCTAGGGTTTCAGAAATTGCTCCTCAGTGTAATATAAATAGTGCAACTAGGATTTAGTTTTGCTTGTTCCAATTTTTCATTTTTCATAATTTTGTAATTTGATACAAATTTTATGAATGATAATTGAGTTCCATTTAATTGTTTAATTTACGTTGCAATTTAAATTTTCTGCACACTTTAATTTTCAGTCATTTTTATTTTTAAAGATTTGATTTAAGCTTAATGTTTGAGTTTCAAAAGTCTGTGAAAGAAGGTTTTCAAGAAAGAAAAAAAATCAGATTGTTGATATTTGTTATTACTGTTTGGTTCACGTTTGCTAAGTCTTAGCAGGTTTGATTTTGGAAGCTTGTGACTAATACGCCGTCACATAAGCTCAAAAAACGAGAGCGTGGATGTACGTTCTCGAGGTTTGTCTAGAGATCTCTTTATTTGGTTTTATTTATTTTCCTTGAAAAATTGTCACGGGTGTTGTAAGTTTCTGCCTATTCTTCTAGTCTTTGAGTATTTGTGGGTAAGTCATGTTATGAGGTGATCTTGGTTGTACGTTTGTGTAAGTTTACATGCTATGTGAGTTTAGGTTTGAGTTGTGCACCAATTGGAGTTTGTATCATTGTTCTTGTTGTCTTAAACTAGCAAATAGCATAAGTTTCAATTTTCCAAGGCAAGAGTGGGTAAATTGGCATCTCTGCCGTTAGAACCTTGTTTTTTTTTGTTAGAGATTTAGTAATCTTAGGCTTGTATTAAGCTAGTTTCTAGTATTTTAGCTTATCCAAGTCTATCCAGTTGGTTAAAGTTCAACAAAATTGCAATCGTTGAGTTCTGTGAAAAATGGCTTAATTTGAGGCGTGATTTATGTTTTATGATAATGTTTTAGTGCTTTGGCTATGTGTTTGAAAACTGTGCATCCAAGTAATCCATTAAAACGCAAGTAAATTTTGATGTTTGCCTTCTGTCCGAACATAACTGTACAAGCTGTGTGCTTAACTTATTATACTTGTGGCGTGATTTTGTTCTAGTTGATGTGAATTCGTTTGTTTGGATTAAGTTAAGGATTGCTGTGTTTCAGTTAATGTGCTACCAAGCTTAACCACAAAGTAAACCATCAACAACCATAACCTAGCATTCGTTCTTATTACTTAGCCCACTGATTCATCTTGTGCCCAAATTGCTTATTTTCTGTGTTCATTGAATATTCATACAAGAGCAAAACAAAAAGACATCAAAAATCATCATACAAACCACTACATTCCCACTGTGATATTCATTTAAGATAGTGTGTTTTCTAAGTTGTTCGTAACCACACACTGTTTGCCTAAAACCTCTATCTGCGCGCTTTTAGTGTAGACTGTTGTGGGGGTGCCTTTATCCCGATACCAAACAGCATACCTAGACTACCACGAAGAGAAACATAAGTCCTTGCTTGTGACCTGCTGATTTGTGGTTCGACAGTATTAGTTTTGTATGTTTGTGATTGTGTTGGTGCCTCATTTTACGATACCTCTAGTTTGGCAAGCTACTGTCCATCAGATAGTACCATTTTTTTAATATCTTTTGAATCTTAATTTGGGTTGTGTTTGTGTTGTGTGTTAGCTTGTGCTCTTGTTTGTGCTGATATGATAATTTGCTGTTTATAAACACACATAGCCAACTGCTATTGTGTGATTTCTGTCCAAACAATCAACAAAAAGAACCAAAAAGTGTAGTCAGTGGGTTTAGAACCCATGACCTTGCTGCACAAACAGACACAACGTCAAACAACATAACCATCTGCGCTACTGGGGATTTTTGTTTGTTATACCTTTCAATTTTCTGTTATACCTTCTTTAGTATATTCAGATTATAATAAAGAAAAAAAAGATTGAAGTGACGAGAGTGGGACTTGAACACGCGACCAAATGCTTAGCAGCCCAACACCCCAACCAACTGGTCTAAGTTAGCTTTTTGTTTATAATTCCTTTTATTTTCCTTTTATTAGGTCTTTATTTTCGTCTTATTTTATATAATCAGCCCTTATAGCTTATTTTGTAGCTTATTTTGTAGCTTATTTGTAGTCTATTTTTAAGGTTTTTATTTTTCCTAGTTTTTTAAACAATATTTAGGAGTTTCATAAAAAAGATCAGATTTTTCCCTATTTGTTTGATATTTTTAATCATTTAATTAGTTAAAAATCGTATTTAATTCATAACAAAATATTTATAAGTCAAAAAAATATAATTCTTTTTCTGAAAATTTTCTTTTGTCATATAGGACGTAGGAAAAATAAATTTGTTGTCGTAAAGTTTAAATTTGATAATTTTCTTTAAAAGTCGCGTTTTTACTTATGTTATTTTGTTTTGTGTTTCATTTTTTTTACTTCTTAGCCCATTTTTTTTTCTTTTTAAATTAGTTTTTATTTTTCTCTTTAAGTTTAATAAATTTGTTTTTAATTAAGTTTTCAAAAATTTTAATTTAGTCGAAATTTTGTCATACGTTTTACGTATACGTTTAATTCTCGTCGTAGTCTAATATAAATTAATTAAATAGGTTTTGCAAAATTTGGTTTTCACTTTTGGTTTAATTAGACTTTTCTTAACTTAAATTTAAAATTTGGTGATTTTTAGTTGAGTTTAATTTTTCGTCGAATTTTGCGATTTCGCGTTTTTATTACGTCGTAGTGTAATTTTAGCGTAATTCGTCTCCGTTTTCTTTTCTTTCTTTCTTTCTTTCCAAAAACGTAACCACTCGATTAAATAACGTCTATAATTGTTGGCTAAACACCATACCTCCACCGAGAACGAACTCGATTGTCGGTATTCGCGTTTTTCACAAAACGCGATACTTAATACTTACCCGCTTTTGTCGCTTTGTTTTTCCTAAAATAAAGTGTACAAAAATACCGCATCAAAAATGGCGCCGCTGCCGGGGAGGTGTGTTTAGCCATATTTATTTATCGTGTTTGTTTGAGTGTTTACGTTTTTATCGTAAATACTTCTTTTTATTTTTCTATACTATTAGCCATACAAATAAATAGTGTTAAATAGAACTCTATTAACACAAAATCGTTTTCTCGTTTTATTGTGCATAATATATTGTATTTACGTAGAACAATAAAAATACAAGTACTCCAAATACGTGAGAAATCACAACCTTGATTCGGGATTTCATCACTCGATCATTGTATTCGAATCCAAAGCAAAAGTAAAAGGCAAAATAGATAAATACTTTCGTGAGGCTTAATTTCAATTAACATAAACTATAAGGTGGGTATAAGGCGGTTGTATTTCACGACCTAAGGGAAAAAGGCTCTTAAGTGCTTAGCGCCGCCTCGTTTCCCCCGCTTGCTTGTGCGTGTTTTGAGAAAAAGGGCTAATCGAGGGTTTGCCAACCAAAGTATTATCTACGTATATATATTTGCTTGTTTTCAAGATTAAACCCTCTTGAACGTTTTGGTGTTCCACCAACGTTCTAAAGTCATCGAAGGCGTTCACTCCACGTGATCGTTTTCATTCCTTGAGGCTCTTTTAATCGAGAAAATCGATTCGAGGAGAGATTTGTAGATTTTTGTCTACGTAATACATTCAAAATACCAAAAAAATTAAAAAAAAACAATCAAAAGCACAAAAATAGTCTTCTACATTCCCTCTAATTTCATAATTCTCTTCTTTCACCCTCTATAACGTTTAATTCTCGTAACACCGTTCTCGTTGCATCATGTCGAATGATAGTGGATATTATTCGTGTCCATATTGTGGAGGCCCGCCCGATGGTGCCAATTGTTTTAATTGTAAGGTTATTGGAGGTCGAGAGGGTTATATCTATAACTCCGCTCCACGTGATCATGGTGATAATTTTCAATCTTACAACCAAGATCACCCATCATCTTCGTTCTACTCGTCATATGATTCGTCTTTTAATTGTGATCAAAATCAAAATGGTGTAATGAATCAAAACGCCTTTTGTGACTATGTGAGACGCAATAATGCAAACTTAATGATGATTCAAGAACAAGTTAGGAACCTTAAGGAACATCACGAAAAACAATTGGAAACTCAAAAGGAATTTTACTTAAAGGAAATGGCCTCCATGAGAACCGAGTTGGAAAACGAATATGATGCCGCTTTTAAAGAACAAGAACGTTTATCTGACCTACTTGACGAGAGATGGGATAAAATTATTGATAAAGTTGTGGAGGCTTACACTAATAAGCAAAATGAACTTCTTTCAACAATTGAGACCTTAGAGAAAAAAGTAGCTTCATACGAGTCGAGTTCTTCGTCGAACGTCACCAATCCTAATCTCGAGAGAGAGGTTCAAGTTATTTCAACTCCTAAGACTCGTACGTCTCGTATTGATCCCAATCTCTCGAATTTTAGAGTCGTGCGACCTTCGTCGTCTTGCGAAAACGTTGTGGAAACAAAAACGTCATCCAACGAAGTTTTGAAAAATGTTTTTGAAAATAGACCAAAGGAAAAACTCGTAGGATACTTGGGATATTTAAATCTTGTACCTTCTAAACCTAATTTTTCTAATGAGGGTGAAATTATTGAGGATTTTCTAAATCAATATACACTTAATTTTGACAAAGAAATTCCATCAAATGATTTTAAAAAAGAAAAATGTGAAAAGGTTTTAAAGGAAATTGTTGAACCCTCGTCTTTACAAGATGAACGAAAATTAATTCCGAAGGGACGTGTTAGTAGTTTTGCTAAAATGTTTGAAAACCCACGTTCGATCTCTTTGAAGGACAAAGTTGAGACCGTCAAGGCAAAATCGTCACGAGACGAGCCTTTTACTCCTAATCCCAAAACGAGTGAGATTTTGGATTTATCATGTGAGAAGTCCGCCGATGGCCTTGCTCACATCGATACGTTTTTCGATGTCGAGGTCGAAACGACAAAGGCAAAATCTTCAATCGAAGAGCCTTCTTTTCCTAGTTTCACGACGGTTGAAGCTAGCGACTCGATTATCGACGACTTTATTGCTCGACCTCTTCCACGAGGAAGATAAGACGTTTTTGATCCCGATGGCGATTTTTCCGAGATCAAACGTATTCTTGATGACCCACCGTCGATTTTCGAGTTTGATGAGGACCGTTGCGTTAGCCCGGAGGGGGATGTTTTATTAATTGATTCACATTTTAAAAATTCAAATCCTCCTCCCGCCTTCAAGATAAATGTGGAAATTTTAAGTGTGCCTAGAATTATTTTAGAAACACCAAATATTTTCAATTTAATCAACTTGGGTTTTCGTAACAAAGAGTTAAAAAATGAAAAAAGAAAAGATTTTACAATTGATTTGAAAATTTTTCCAATGCTAACTCCGTCATCACCTCGCTTAATTGAGCTTGCTACAAACGCGTCTACTTCTTTTGACGACGTTTTGTGTGGATCTAGTGTGGGGGAAGCCCCATTTGTTCCCTCACACTTCTCCACCGAGGACGAGATTTTTGACCCCGGTATCACTTTTAAGATAAAATCTCGGTCTTTTACCGAAGTAGTCACTAGAAATCCTTTCTACACTTACGGTGAGAGTTTACCTCGATTAACTCGATTTTTATGCCCAACCAATGTCCCACCCTTCTCTTCTTATGCTATTTTCTTGTGTCCCTTTGGGACGATGTTACTTGAAGTCGTGTTGTTTCGTTTATCATCTGAAAACGAAGACACGATCTTCGATCCCGGTATAGAGGTTTTGCCTTTATACACGGTTGTTTTTGGGCCTTGTTTATCATGTAAGCCCCACTAAAAAATGACCATACCAAGATTATCCCTAAATGATCACATTTATGGGGATTCGAGTCGAGCTTTTGACTCGGTTATCAAAAACAAGGTGCCTCGTGGGGGAATTCTCATGCTTATCCTTGTAAATATTATTGCTTTTTAGATTAACCTAATGAGGGGATTTGTGCCCTTCCTACCTTTGTCTCGTGGTTGTTTGTGATTGTGTAATCTAGGTTCTTATCATCACGATGAAGCATCTCGTGTTCGTTTTACTCGAGCTTCGATCGTTGCTTTGAAGAATTTCTCGATATCCACATGATATATCCTTTGATGTTCTAACCTTAGGTTTATAGCACACTTCATAAACGGCTATTAATTTATTGGTTACACCCTTTCCATGCTAGATTAGGCATTCGACTACGTCTCTAGTATGGGGGTGTTTGCACCCCTAGACTCGAAACATTGAGGACAATGTTTAACTTTAGTATGGGGGTGAATAGATACTTGCCTTGCCAAACCTTCACGTTTTCCAAAGTTTATCTTTTTGTTTATCGTTTTTGTTGCAAAATAAGGCTAAAAATGGCCAAATTTTAAAATTTTTCTAGTTTTTCATAAGTGTTTAAGACACGAATGTAGGTTTTCCGATGGTGAGAATAAGAGTAATTTTTGACTCGACCGTGCGTGTTGAGCACTTAGCTTCGATTCCTTAACTTTTTAGGCTAAGTCTCTTAAATGAGGACGAGAAATGATAGAGTTATTTATAAGTCTCGTAATCGTCACGATCTCATGTGTAGTAATTATTAGCTTATTCTCCCCACACTTTTGATAATAAATTGTTAATAAATATTGATTTGGCGGTTTAGTCACTATTGTTGGTTTCTAATTTGTTTTAGTAGCTTCCATGTAATTAAATTGGGAAAACATTAAGGTATCGCCAGCGTCACGGTTTTGAAGTATTGGCACCCGAATAATCGAAAGCTTCACCTAATAATAAGATTTCAAGTGCTCACCTAAATTAAGCAAAAATTTGAAGCTCACAAGGCCGAAAAATCTATGCCCAAATTGAAAGTGAATCAAGCCTTAATCTTTGAAGCTTTAAAGATCCAAAATTCGCTTTAGCGTGAGGATATACGTCTTTGGCTAATAAAACCACCGATGAGGCGGATAATAAAAGGCAAGGCAAGACCGAAGTCATAATAAAAGCTCCATGGCGGAGTTGAATAAAAGATGGAGGTAAACCAAAGATAATAAGGCCCTTCCCGTTAGGGGGCGTATAAAAGTCTTGGTAATAAGTCTCATGTTCAAAACCGTTATAAAACCGTGTTTATCGATCCTTCTTGTTGACTTAATTTTTTGACATCGTTGTCTATTAGGGTGAATTATTAATTTAATGATTTTGGTTACACCGTTGAAACTCTATTTTTAGACTTAATCTCTATTCACGCATAAGTCAATGATGTATCCTCGTGATCATTAAGACAAAATAAAATATAAGAGATACCAAGTAGGAATAAGGAAGTTTAGGTTCGTAATTAACACTCATGAGATGTGACCGTGTTGCTAACTTATAATAACAACGATCTCGTTACACGCTTAGCATGGAATTGGGTGAAAATCGAGGACGACGAAATTATTTCTAACGAAGCATTCACGTGTTCTTGTTCTATGATCCTAAAAGTCACTTTTTCGTGATGAAAACAATACATTATGTCTAAAACACGTGTAGTAGTTTATTTAAATTTATGTCTTCAATAAATGTCATCATAAAATGAATTTTGGAAGTGCTATGATACTTAATTCTAGCATTGCATGGGGACACGGCAATGGTTTAGTATGGGGGAGTGATGAGACTGCAATTATACATAGTCTCATCGTCCAAAACGGGCTTAATACGGTTAAAATATCATAAAAAGTGCCAAAAATATACTTGTATTCGTTGTTGTATGTTTTAGGTACGGATATCAAGAAAAGGACAAAAGATCACAAGGAACAAAGAAAAACGAACACGGGAAACGAAGCCGCACAATGAACCGGACCCCAACGTTGATTTTTCAAGAAAAGTCCCTCAAGTTTGAGGATGTCAAGTTTGGTCCCTCAAGATTGAATAATTGTCATTTTATACCCCTCAATCATCATTATTTGCAAATGGGGTCCATAAAGTTCAATGTATTACAAGATCAACCCTTGAAGATTGCTTAAATGGCCAAAATAGTCCTTATTTCTTGTTTCATAAAACACAAGGGGCAATCTGTCAGTATGCCAAACTTTGATATAAAGGAAATGTGAGTAAAGGCTGTTAATACTTCATTTGCACAAAATTTGGAAGATTAGGGGTCATTTATGCCAAAGTTATAACCCAAACCCAACTTAACCCTACCCATAACCCGGTCTGACCCATCACTAAACCCAACTCTACACCACTCATAACCTCACCATCAGTTAACTAAACCCATAACCCCCAAATTCCCTATTATCCCTAAGAACCCTAACCTAATTCCCTGTCACACTCAAAACCCGAAATCAAAGAACAAAGTGCAATTACCAGGGAGATAATTAACACCAAGTATAACCAATCCCACGTGGGAATGTTTGGTGACTCGGCACAACAAGACACTCATGGCCAGCTATGAATCACGGGGTAGCATAAGAAGACACTTTTGCTTGACCAATCCAACGTTGGAAATCAATCCCTTGATGGCTACTCAAATCAAACGGCTCACAAGAAATTTCTAAAGCTCGTGTCGACATCAAGACAGCATGAATTTGAATTTTGGAATATGCTAAAGGAATCAAAGGGCATTCTTGGAATTAAGAGGGGAAAGATGAAGACATCTAGGGTTTCAGAAATTGCTCCTCAGTGTAATATAAATAGTGCAACTAGGATTTAGTTTTGCTTGTTCTAATTTTTCATTTTTCATAATTTTGTAATTTGATACAAATTTTATGAATGATAATTGAGTTCCATTTAATTGATTAATTTACGTTGCAATTTAAATTTTCTGCACACTTTAATTTTCAGTCATTTTTATTTTTAAAGATTTGATTTAAGCTTAATGTTTGAGTTTCAAAAGTCTGTGAAAGAAGGTTTTCAAGAAAGAAAAAAAAATCAGATTGTTGATATTTGTTATTACTGTTTGGTTCACGTTTGCTAAGTCTTAGCAGGTTTGATTTTGGAAGCTTGTGACTAATACGCCGTCACATAAGCTCAAAAAACGAGAGCGTGGATGTACGTTCTCGAGGTTTGTCTAGAGATCTCTTTATTTGGTTTTATTTATTTTCCTTGAAAAATTGTCACGGGTGTTGTAAGTTTCTGCCTATTCTTCTATTCTTCTAGTCTTTGAGTATTTGTGGGTAAGTCATGTTATGAGGTGATCTTGGTTGTACGTTTGTAACACCCCCAAATTTACACAATTCAATACAGCGGAAGACTCGTTGGTGTTACGGGATAGCACATTACTCACATCATAGACAACGCTTAGAAATCGCGTCGTTTAATAATAAAGCATTTCCATTCATAAATATCAAGTTTACATAGGTCCCAAGTCATTGTATTTAATACAGGTTTTACAAAGCATTTGAATGGAAATAAGTATTTAGGTGCGGGCCATGAATTCTTGTTGTCTTCCCGAGAATTACCTTCAAGTACCTGAGATAAAACATGTTAAAAGAAAAGGTCAGCGATAACGCCGAGTGAATTCATAGAGTTTAATAAAATCCATCAATATAATATCAGTATAAAATTATTACTGAAAATCATTTTGTACAAATCATTTTAATAGGCCATAAAATAGCCAAAGTCATTTTATACAAATCTTCATCAAAATCATAATATAGGCGTTTGCCTTAAAAATCATTATACGAGCCAATGTCGTAAAAACATCATACAATACGTCTTATGACATTGTATGAAAATAAAAACCGTTATATGAATATGGTTATGAAAACCAAAACACGAACATAATATCAACAGTATGACCCCGTATTTCTAGTCAGGCAATACATCGTAATTCGGTGCGTCTAGTAGTATTTCGTTAGTTGGATTATTATAAGCCGCATGACATTGTTACCTTACTAAACCAAACAACGGGTAGCTAACCCGATACTCAATTTGCCCATCTAAAGTAGCGTGTCGTCACAAAGGTCACGCTATGGAAATCTTCTCATACATAAATTCGCTTACCAATCAATGTGGCACGACGGGGATCAACCGTCAAGGCGCGAACTGGGGTGATCGTCCCCAAATAGTACTATTATATGCATAAGCGTCTACCAAATCCCGGTAGTTCACAATTCATGCTAATGGGACTTTTAGTGACATAACCTAACTTTAATAATCCATTTTATTTCATCTATCGGGTCCTTTAATCATTTATCAGGTCATACAATCATTCGGGTCCAAATCAATAAAAAAACAATCGGGACAAATGGTGTCCTGTTTTATAAAAACTAACATGTTATCTCCCTCGCGGGTTTATAAAACATTTCATAAAAACATTTAAAAGAGTGCGAGGCTATGAACTCACGTTGATGTGGGAAGGCGGGTTATCGGCAATTCGGACGTATGGTACGTGCTTCAATCACGGAAACCTACACAAATAATACTCGTCTTAGACACATGTCCAATGACTTTATAAAAATAACAGTTATGTATACATATAATGATTATATATATATGATGATCAAGTGGGTTTACATATTCTCGTTTACTCATTTTAGTGTTATGTGTCAATAACTTTTATATTAGTTTACTAGTTTTACCAATTTACGTGTTTTAGGTTCAATAAACTTATTATAAGTTCTTTAAATTGTATTAATCCATTTTACACTTGCATTATCAGTATTTACATTTTACATGTTGGGCCCAAATGGGTTAAGCCCAAATAATAAGTTTATAAGTGTTTTAGTCCATTTTGTTGTATTATTAGTCCAATAATGTTAACTTAGTCCGTTAATGTCCGTATGTTATATAGTTCGGGTTTTATCGGTTTTTACTTGTTATAAATGTTTATATATCAGTATATGAGTTTTATAAAGTTCACATTATACGGGTCCAACCGTCTAAGTTTTGTTTAACAAAAACGTTAATTTTACGATAATAGCCGAAAAAGTCGTAAAAATCATGTTTATAGTTTTATAACTTATAAAACTTAACAAGTTACCATTTTTATAAAATGTACACTTATTTATTCTTATACATATTTATATAAATGTATTATATAAGTTAGTGGGTTTTAATTTACATTTTATACTATTTTTATTTGAGTGCTTATATAATACTATTATACTTTAATTTCCAAAATCTTATTTTTATCTTCATGTTCACCAAAACTGCCATATCTAGAGTTCTATATAGAGATAGAACCTCACATTTTTATCACATAAACTACATGATATGTGCTCCATTTAACTCTTCTATAGCTACTGTTGAATCAGCCTCTAAGTATTTTCTAAAAATCGTCCAAAACAATGAACTCAGATTTGTACTTTAAACTTGTTTTGATCATATCTTACTCATTACAATGATTCCATTGCATGGCCAACTCTCACATGTGTACAAGACCCATAGCTTATTGTATATTGATTCCACTTTACCATTTTATCAGTTTATCATTTGGTTACTTACTGTTTTTATACAGCCATCTTATTAAGCAAGATTTAACCATGTTTACATGTTGTTTTTCCATCTTTTTACACATGTTTATCAAATCTATCAACACCAAATCCCCACATAATATTTTTAATCAACATTCATCATCATATACATATACATAAATAAAGAAAATACAAGATTACATAATCAAAATAACAAGAGGATAGGAAGAACAATCTCTATACCACCATTAGTGATGAAAAGATGAGGTTTTTGATGAACAAGACTTGGTTTTGGGTAACCAATCTTATGAGATATAAACACCACTTCTAGGGTCCAAGTATTTGTAGATTCCTCCAAAAATCAGCCCTTGTTCTTCATGAAAACTCCTTGAGAAATCAGCCCCAAAGTCCCTTGAAAACTCCTTTTTACATGTTAAGATCACCTCCAATCTTCAAGGCTTCAAAGGAGCATCATCATGTGTATGAATAACACATGATTTTATGGCTAAAATAGATCAAATAAGGGTTGTTGTTGGTGATTTTGGGACGAATTTGAGAGAGAGAGGAGAGTAGTTTAAATGAAAAATGGAGTGAATGGTAAAGGGTTAGTGGTTTTACTAGTTTTGGTGGGTGAAGTAGCTTAAGTGTGAAGCTATGCTTACAAGTGTAAGCTTATTAAGTGTAAAGATGCCACATCTTTGATGTGGTGTCTTCCTTGGCTGCCCCTTAAGTTAGTGGGGTGGAATACACTTGTTTTGTCGCATCCCGCTAATTTACGGGTATTCCTCGATTCTAGTTTCGTCGATTTACGTGCCCTCGGGTCGTTTTACGAAAAACGTTTTTATAAATTATGAATCAACGGCACAAAACGAATCTATTAAAAATTGTCTCATCAAAAACGGAGTTCGAAAACGTAAATACGTAATCCTAAGGTTTCCGGTTTAATCGTAAAGGACGTTAAATGAAAATCGTAAGTCCTAATCTCTTCTCGTAAATTTGTGAGTTTATGAACCAACACAAATTTAAATCTCAAAATAATATTCACGGATAAATTTATTTTTCTGAAATGTCGGACTGTCACCAAAAACGGTGTATGTAAACGTAAGCACGAACATAGAATCCTCCGGTTTAGACGTAGTCGATGCTACTTCAAGACGTAAATCCAAATTACTTCACAAAAATAAGTGAGTTCATAAAATAATATTTTTAAATAAATATTGAGAATAAAATATCAATCACAAATTGACGGATTGTCACAGCATTTACCCCTAAACAGGATCTTTGTCCTCAAAGATCATCTTACTACTCGCTTCTTATAGAGTTAAAGCCATGTGGGTATTTCCTCCACATTCGGTCTTTTCTCACAAGTGTAACTTATTACAATACGCGAGTTTCATCAAACATAACTACAGGAATAAGATCATGCTAAATGTTGACTTACTTTCTCTATCCATGATGTTCACGGGTTTTTGATGAATGCAACTTTTCACCGATCTAAACTTTACTAAGAAGAATTCGGATTCTCACTTGATAGATATTCCATCAAGTTCGATATACGAATCATAATTCACGTAGCTCTTGAAGTCCTAGGGTAGATCCAGCTTATATGCCTTTCAAACCAAATCTTTTGCATCACCTCAATGGTCCCATACAACGGGGACTTATATCCCATGATTTGTCAGATCATTAATTCTTTTCTCCAAGGTATAAAATTTTGGCATAACTTCGCTACCCATCTGGCACTTCAAGATCTACATTTCATATTCACATAACCTCTTGCCCACTACTGGCTGTCAATAATCAGATCCTAATTTCAGCAATCATTTCAGATCTCGCGGGTCGGGTATTTTGTAAGGTTAGGTTCGCCATCATAGGAAACCTTAAACCTAAAAGACATGTCCAACTCACAATGGGTGTATGTCGGGTGTCTTTATCTCAACTCCTGCTTATAGATGCTCTAATATTGATCCTAACAAGATTCGATCTCAATCCTAATACGATGATTATCAATGATAATCTCTCCAAAGGAAAACGATTATACGGTTTATTACTAAAGGTCATTCATTCAAACATAAAACAGCACTTATATTACTTTTTATCGTTACTTTACCTCGTCCCTTCGATTGGGGTGGTACATAGTACTCTCATCAAGGTTCGTCCTCAATGATTTCTGAGCAAATCTCTAGAAATTCGATGCGAAGCGAGGATCTTGATAAAGATGTTCGATACAGGCACACTATGTTTACACAACTCCTTTAAATACAAAAGAGTTAACTTCTTCATCAAGAATCTTTCATTAACAGGAATGATATTAGTAGATTTGGTCAGTCCGTCGACGATGACCCAAATCGAATCAAATTCAGATGATGACCTTTGTAATAGTTAGACGTTTACTAATGTATGAGGCGATGTCTGCCTTCATAATTTGCCATCAGTACAACTTCTTTAGATAAAGATACATTTAGTCAGAAATGACATGAATAGAATACTTATACTTACAAAATTTCAATATGACTACATTTCTAAATCTCCATAGTTAGGCAACCACTAACGACCTTTTATACATTCAACGCCATCGGCTTCTCAATTCTGATGGTTCACATTAGCCGCGAACCCCTTTTATTATCTATATTATCC
This sequence comes from Glebionis coronaria, assembly GCA_025667525.1. NCBI lineage: Eukaryota > Viridiplantae > Streptophyta > Magnoliopsida > Asterales > Asteraceae > Glebionis > Glebionis coronaria. The sequence goes on along the minus strand of CM046882.1, from coordinate 364,413,124 downwards.
TTCTTACAAACATTAGTTATTTTTAAATTGTTTGACAATTTATTTTGCACATTCATTATTAAGGAACACATCCTAATTGATTTTTTTATTCTCTCTACATAATGCGTCAGTATTTACATTCATTAAAAATTTCTTTCTTCACATTTTCTAAGTTTTAGTTTCTTCTCAACTATCATTTTTATCCGTTTTACTCAATCCGACGTCTAAAGCGTCGATAATTATTACGACTAATTAAATAATAAATATTCAATTTTTATGACACGTAAACGTAAAGATTTTAAACTTCTTAGTCCGTCCAATTATATGAAAATGTTCAAAATAATTTTAATTTAATTAATACGATTTTTGGTTGATTTATCGAAAATAATTAATATATTTAAGAAGATCCGTAAATGTTTAAAAAATCTTTGGTTATATTTTGGTCAAAATTTTCTTAGTTAAAAAGCAAAAAGTGTCGTTTCAAATTTCAAGTCATAAATTATATAGTTTCCTCAATTCTTCTTAAGATGTCTAGAAGTATACACAAACACTTACCCCTAAACAGGAGTTTAGTTAAATGATTTGTGTATAAGGGAATAATCCCTTAAAAATCCTTTGTTAAAACATTTGTCAAAACATATTTCCATTTTCTTTTTGGTAAAACCCAAAGTCTTAAAAGGGCTCTTAATTTTTAAAGAGTCAATATATTCCATTATCTATTACTCAGACGGTCAATTAATATATAGAATTTAGTCTTTAATCACATGTTAAATATTTAAGGTACAGGTTTTTATCGTTCGGCCAATTCAGGGCAATCTATAAATAATTATTAACTCATTCTTATTCTTATAAACAAACAAATAGTCCTTAATGATCACAAGCATGAATTTATCAAATTACAGCCTACACACGTGATCCACCAAATTTATGGATGCTACCTGTGCATTAGTCAATCCAAACGACATCACGTGAAACTCATAATGTTCATTATAAGTACCGGATGTAGTGATTGGAATAGATAATCTTCTTCGCGGAAGCGAAGTTGATAATAACCATGTCGTGGATCAAATTTTTAAAACATACGCTAGAACCTTGTAAATGATCGAACAAATCTTCCATTTCGAGTTATGGATATAGATTTTTTATTGTCAATTTACCTAGTTCACGGTAATCAACAAATAAATATAAGGAATGATAACACCATAGCTCTTCATAATGACGAGCTCAGTAGAATAAAATCTTTCTCCGACAACTCTCTCAGTTGTACGGTAATTCTTTTGATTCAGATGGTGCTGACATAGGGTGCACACGCCACAGGTGCAACACCGGGAATATAATCAATACGAAATTCAACTTGCCTTAATGGCGAAAGTCTAGGTAATTCACCAGCAAATACCTCCTAAAGTTTCAGATAACAGAAACATCTTTTAATAAATTTTCTTTAAGTTCTTTCTAGATTATAATATCTATGACTAATTCACAACCATTCACGGTATAATTTCAAATCTAAATGCAGGATATGGTCATCCATCAAGAATTATTTAGATCACTTTTGATAATCAACATCTTATCATTTAGGGGAATTTTACTCGATTTCCCATCAATTAAGATAATGTCGTCATGTCATAATCAATCAATCCGTTCTACTGGCACTATCAACTTTTCAGTTTCATTACCGTCGATAAGATGTGAACTTCTCAAAAGACTAATAATAACTCATAATCCTTCACAAATTCAAGGATATATGGAGACATAAATAACCTTAGAAGAGTAAGGTCAACGCATAATCTACGCGAGAGAATTTCAAATCAGATATAGACGAAAACATTTAATGAATATGAATATATCCCATGTTTTCATAATTTGAGTACGCATTCGAAAGCTCCTCGGATCGTTACCCAGATCATTCAAATGAAATCAAATCAAAAGAGATGATAGGAATGTCGATACATCCAGTCGGGTATCAATACTCGGTAATCATATACTTTTCCTAAGAATCTCACTACGGGAGAATTGGACAAGAAAGAATTGTCAATTGTCAAATAAGACAATTCCCACAGATGAGTAAATTTGATTCAGAAGAATAGATGCTATAGGCACATATGCAGGTGTCCCTAACACTATGTCCCTATTTTTCACTTCTTGCGGATCTCATAAAATTTAATCCTTCACAATCTTCAAAGAAAATGTAGTGTTTATTCATTAGTTTTATGGTGACTACTAATCAGTCTTGCATGGTCCATTCAAAATTGTATGTTGGCGCGCAACTATATACAATTTCAAGATTAACGATGCAATACTCAGTTCGTCAAAATTTTATCATCATGTTTATAATAAAAACATTTTCAGGCTTAATTCCTAAATAAGAATCAAAAATAAGTTTACAAAGATTTTCTTTGTTATGAAAACAATTAAGTTTTCCAAGGTGTTTTATAAACAACTTCATTTCGATAAGAATCACTTATAAATATCACTTTAAATAATCCTTTCAGTGCTGAAAATTCAATCTTTATCAAGGGATACTGTTTTATCTTATAAAAACAATGTGTGATCTACAAAAGAGTGATGAAGAGTTGTTCACCAAGAACTAACTACAATATGATAGGCAATGAGCTTAGCCACTTTATCATGAGGTTCATGACCTCGATGGCACTCAGGAAGAATAATCCACAACGTAACTCAATTCAAGATGAGTACTTGTTCAATGGTTGCATCACTAATGCGAACATTAGGATGAAGCAATAAAGGATAGATAGCATCGATACATGTAGGATTAAGCAATCAAAGGTAGTCTTTTTCATTAATCACAAACAAGCCAAAATTGTACCGTAACACATTACGTGTCACTATGTCATACAATTCTCGGAACTCATCCTACCAACTGTTGTCTCAGTTAAGTTAGGGATTATTTGTAAAAGATACCACAATGAATACTAATCTACAAGAGTCATCAGGTGTTCCACATGTCCCGAAAGATCCATCGGTCTCAATTCAGAAGAAGATTTCTTCAATTTATTTCTTAGACACTGGGCATCCTCGTTAGTGGACAATGGCCTAGGAACAACCCTAAACGCAAACTAACAATCATTTAAAACCTCATAATTCAATCAAAGAACTTAACGACTTCCTCTTAACAATCTCATATTTCATACAGGTTAAGTTTCACTTTATTCAAGTTTTAACCAAATCATACTCAATGTGATATCCTACATCATTCCCCAATACTTTCAACCTTATTCATAAACCCTAATAGGGCAATAAAAGCTCGATAAGAACAACACTTAATTTCCAATCCTATAGCTCTTACAACAATAGTTATCAAATGAGTCACTAGTATGAAATGACTTGATCATTCAACTAGACTTCTCAGAAAGATACTAGTGGCATGAGGCTTTTGGGTAATGGTTCCAATGACAGCCTCAAGTGCAACATTCGCCCTTTCGATTTTAATTTAAGAATTAGATGAAAACGAATCAGATGACACCTTTCCGGGTGGTAACGTTTTGTCAAACTCCACTCTATAAGGAAAGTTCGTCATGACATCGATATCAGTTTTAATCTCGTCAATTCTTCTTTAATATCACAATCAACTAATACCTACATTTCTACGAATAGCAACCATTTTGTTGGGATCATAAATATCGACAACTTGGTTTAGATTTTTAGCTAGAATTTATACGAGAATAGCTTCTTTTAATTTGCTAGGGGAGTTAGGGTTTCTTGTGACAATCGACGTCGTATAAATACCTCGTATAAATATCAAAATAATCATCAAACAATCATGTAATAAAATTACATCATATATATATAATCCAAGTTATATATATATATATATTAAAATAACACTTCTCAGTCTGGCCTTGTCGGTAACTCGAGAATTCTTCGGCACCATTATAGTCAAAAGATTTTTAGACATTTTTAGAAAAATGTTTATAGTTAAAATATTTTGAAATGTTTTATTCAAAACCTTAGTTTTAAAAATCTTTAGTTCTCTATAACGAGAGCTCTGGTACCAAACTGTAACACCCCCAAATTTACACAATTCAATACAGCGGAAGACTCGTTGGTGTTACGGGATAGCACATTACTCACATCATAGACAACGCTTAAAAATCGCGTCGTTGAATAATAAAGCATTTCCATTCATAAATATCAAGTTTACATAGGTCCCAAGTCATTGTATTTAATACAGGTTTTACAAAGCATTTGAATGGAAATAAGTATTTAGGTGCGGGCCATGAATTCTTGTTGTCTTCCCGAGAACTACCTTCAAGTACCTGAGATAAAACATGTTAAAAGAAAAGGTCAGCGATAACGCCGAGTGAATTCATAGAGTTTAATAAAATCCATCAATATAATATCAGTATAAAATTATTACTGAAAATCATTTTGTACAAATCATTTTAATAGGCCATAAAATAGCCAAAGTCATTTTATACAAATCTTCATCAAAATCATAATATAGGCGTTTGCCTTAAAAATCATTATACGAGCCAATGTCGTAAAAACATCATACAATACGTCTTATGACGTTGTATGAAAATAAAAACCGTTATATGAATATGGTTATGAAAACCAAAACACGAACATAATATCAATAGTATGACCCCGTATTGCTAGTCAGGCAATACATCGTAATTCGGTGCGTCTAGTAGTATTTCGTTAGTTGGATTATTATAAGCCGCATGACATTGTTACCTTACTAAACCAAACAACGGGTAGCTAACCCGATACTCAATTTGCCCATCTAAAGTAGCGTGTCGTCACAAAGGTCACGCTATGGAAATCTTCTCATACATAAATTCGCTTACCAATCAATGTGGCACGACGGGGATCAACCGTCAAGGCGCGAACTGGGGTGATCGTCCCCAAATAGTACTATTATATGCATAAGCGTCTACCAAATCCCGGTAGTTCACAATTCATGCTAATGGGACTTTTAGTGACATAACCTAACTTTAATAATCCATTTTATTTCATCTATCGGGTCCTTTAATCATTTATCGGGTCATACAATTATTCGGGTCCAAATCAATAAACAAACAATCGGGAAAAATGGTGTCCTGTTTTATAAAAACTAACATGTTATCTCCCTCGCGGGTTTATAAAACATTTCATAAAAACATTTAAAAGAGTGCGAGGCTATGAACTCACGTTGATGTGGGAAGGCGGGTTATCGGCAATTCGGACGTATGGTACGTGCTTCAATCACGGAAACCTACACAAATAATACTCGTCTTAGACTCATGTCCAATGACTTTATAAAAATAACAATTATGTATACATATGATGATTATATATATATGATGATCAAGTGTGTTTACATATTCTCGTTTACTCATTTTAGTGTTATGTGTCAATAACTTTTATATTAGTTTACTAGTTTTACCAATTTACGTGTTTTAGGTTCAATAAACTTATTATAAGTTCTTTAAATTGTATTAATCCATTTTACACTTGCATTATCAGTATTTACATTTTACATGTTGGGCCCAAATGGGTTAAGCCCAAATAATAAGTTTATAAGTGTTTTAGTCCATTTTGTTGTATTATTAGTCCAATAATGTTAACTTAGTCCGTTAATGTCCGTATGTTATATAGTTCGGGTTTTATCGGTTTTTACTTGTTATAATGTTTATATATCAGTATATGAGTTTTATAAAGTTCACATTATACGGGTCCAACCGTCTAAGTTTTGTTTAACAAAAACGTTAATTTTACGATAATAGCCGAAAAAGTCGTAAAAATCATGTTTATAGTTTTATAACTTATAAAACTTAACAAGTTACCATTTTTATAAAATGTCCACTTATTTATTCTTATACATATTTATATAAATGTATTATATAAGTTAGTGGGTTTTAATTTATATTTTATCATATTTTTATTTGAGTGCTTATATAATACTATTATACTTTAATTTCCAAAATCTTATTTTTATCTTCATGTTCATCATAACTGCCATATCTAGAGTTCTATATAGAGATAGAACCTCACATTTTTATCACATAAACTACATGATATGTGCTCCATTTAACTCTTCTATAGCTACTGTTGAATCAGCCTCTAAGTATTTTCTAAAAATCGTCCAAAACAATGAACTCAGATTTGTACTTTAAACTTGTTTTGATCATATCTTACTCATTACAATGATTCCATTGCATGGCCAACTCTCACATGTGTACAAGACCCATAGCTTACTGTATATTGATTCCACTTTACCATTTTATCAGTTTATCATTTGGTTACTTACTGTTTTTATACAGCCATCATATTAAGCAAGATTTAACCATGTTTACATGTTGTTTTTCCATCTTTTTACACATGTTTATCAAATCTATCAACACCAAATCCCCACATAATATTTTTAATCAACATTCATCATCATATACATATACATAAATAAAGAAAATACAAGATTACATAATCAAAATAACAAGAGGATAGGAAGAACAATCTCTATACCACCATTAGTGATGAAAAGATGAGGTTTTTGATGAACAAGACTTGGTTTTGGGTAACCAATCTTATGAGATATAAACACCACTTCTAGGGTCCAAGTATTTGTAGATTCCTCCAAAAATCAGCCCTTGTTCTTCATGAAAACTCCTTGAGAAATCAGCCCCAAAGTCCCTTGAAAACTCCTTTTTACATGTTAAGATCACCTCCAATCTTCAAGGCTTCAAAGGAGCATCATCATGTGTATGAATAACACATGATTTTATGGCTAAAATAGATCAAATAAGGGTTGTTGTTGGTGATTTTGGGACGAATTTGAGAGAGAGAGGAGAGTAGTTTGCATGAAAAATGGAGTGAATGGTAAAGGGTTAGTGGTTTTACTAGTTTTGGTGGGTGAAGTAGCTTAAGTGTGAAGCTATGCTTACAAGTGTAAGCTTATTAAGTGTAAAGATGCCACATCTTTGATGTGGTGTCTTCCTTGGCTGCCCCTTAAGTTAGTGGGGTGGAATAAACTTGTTTTGTCGCATCCCGCTAATTTACGGGTATTCCTCGATTCTAGTTTCGTCGATTTGCGTGCCCTCGGGTCGTTTTACGAAAAACGTTTTTATAAATTATGAATCAACGGCACAAAACGAATCTAATAAAAATTGTCTCATCAAAAACGGAGTTCGAAAACGTAAATACGTAATCCTAAGGTTTCCGGTTTAATCGTAAAGGACGTTAAATGAAAATCGTAAGTCCTAATCTCTTCTCGTAAATTTGTGAGTTTATGAACCAACACAAATTTAAATCTCAAAATAATATTCACGGATAAATTTATTTTTCTGAAATGTCGGACTGTCACCAAAAACGGTGTATGTAAACGTAAGCACGTAACATAGAATCCTCCGGTTTAGACGTAGTCGATGCTACTTCAAGACGTAAATCCAAATTACTTCCCAAAAATAAGTGAGTTCATAAAATAATATTTTTAAATAAATATTGAGAATAAAATATCAATCACAAATTGACGGATTGTCACAACGTTTGTGTAAGTTTACATGCTATGTGAGTTTAGGTTTGAGTTGTGCACCAATTGGAGTTTGTATCATTGTTCTTGTTGTCTTAAACTAGCAAATAGCATAAGTTTCAATTTTCCAAGGCAAGAGTGGGTAAATTGGCATCTCTGCCGTTAGAACCTTGTTTTTTTTGTTAGAGATTTAGTAATCTTAGGCTTGTATTAAGCTAGTTTCTAGTATTTTAGCTTATCCAAGTCTATCCAGTTGGTTAAAGTTCAACAAAATTGCAATCGTTGAGTTCTGTGAAAAATGGCTTAATTTGAGGCGTGATTTATGTTTTATGATAATGTTTTAGTGCTTTGGCTATGTGTTTGAAAACTGTGCATCCAAGTAATCCATTAAAACGCAAGTAAATTTTGATGTTTGCCTTCTGTCCGAACATAACTGTACAAGCTGTGTGCTTAACTTATTATACTTGTGGCGTGATTTTGTTCTAGTTGATGTGAATTCGATTGTTTGGATTAAGTTAAGGATTGCTGTGTTTCAGTTAATGTGCTACCAAAGCTTAACCACAAAGTAAACCATCAACAACCATAACCTAGCATTCGTTCTTATTACTTAGCCCACTGATTCATCTTGTGCCCAAATTGCTTATTTTCTGTGTTCATTGAATATTCATACAAGAGCAAAACAAAAAGACACCAAAAATCATCATACAAACCACTACATTCCCACTGTGATATTCATTTAAGATAGTGTGTTTGCTAAGTTGTTCGTAACCACACACTGTTTGCCTAAAACCTCTATCTACGCGCTTTTAGTGTAGACTATTGTGGGGGTGCCTTTATCCCGATACCAAACAGCATACCTAGACTACCACGAAGAGAAACATAAGTCCTTGCTTGTGACCTGCTGATTTGTGGTTCGACAGTATTAGTTTTGTATGTTTGTGATTGTGTTGGTGCCTCATTTTATGATACCTCTAGTTTGGCAAGCTACTGTCCATCAGATAGTACCATTTTTTAAAATCTTTTGAATCTTAATTTGGGTTGTGTTTGTGTTGTGTGTTAGCTTGTGCTCTTGTTTGTGCTGATATGATAATTTGTTGTTTATAAACACACATAGCCAACTGCTATTGTGTGATTTCTGTCCAAACAATCAACAAAAAGAACCAAAAAGTGTAGTCAATGGGTTTAGAACCCATGACCTTGCTGCACAAACAGACACAACGTCAAACAACATAACCATCTGCGCTACTGGGGATTTTTGTTTGTTATACCTTTCAATTTTCTGTTATACCTTCTTTAGTATATTCAGATTATAATAAAGAAAAAAAAGATTGAAGTGACGAGAGTGGGACTTGAACACGCGACCTACTGCTTAGCAGCCCAACACCCCAACCAACTGGTCTAAGTTAGCTTTTTGTTTATAATTCCTTTTATTTTCCTTTTATTAGGTCTTTATTTTCGTCTTATTTTATATAATCAGCCCTTATAGCTTATTTTGTAGCTTATTTGTAGTCTATTTTTAAGGTTTTTATTTTTCCTAGTTTTTTAAACAATATTTAGGAGTTTCATAAAAAAGATCAGATTTTTCCCTATTTGTTTGATATTTTTAATCATTTAATTAGTTAAAAATCGTATTTAATTCATAAAAAAATATTTAAAAGTCAAAAAAATATAATTCTTTTTCTGAAAATTTTCTTTTGTCATATAGGACGTAGGAAAAATAAATTTGTTGTCGTAAAGTTTAAATTTGATAATTTTCTTTAAAAGTCGCGTTTTTACTTATGTTATTTTGTTTTGTGTTTCGTTTTTTTACTTCTTAGCCCATTTTTTTTTCTTTTTAAATTAGTTTTTATTTTTCTCTTTAAGTTTAATAAATTTGTTTTTAATTAAGTTTTCAAAAATTTTAATTTAGTCGAAATTTTGTCATACGTTTTACGTATACGTTTAATTCTCGTCGTAGTCTAATATAAATTAATTAAATAGGTTTTGCAAAATTTGGTTTTCACTTTTGGTTTAATTAGACTTTTCTTAACTTAAATTTAAAATTTGGTGATTTTTAGTTGAGTTTAATTTTTCGTCGAATTTTGCGATTTCGCGTTTTTATTACGTCGTAGTGTAATTTTTAGCGTAATTCGTCTCCGTTTTCTTTTCTTTCTTTCTTTCTTTCCAAAAACGTAACCACTCGATTAAATAACGTCTATAATTGTTAGCTAAACACCATACCTCCACCGAGAACGAACTCGATTGTCGGTATTCGCGTTTTTCACAAAACGCGATACTTAATACTTACACGCTTTTGTCGCTTTGTTTTTCCTAAAATAAAGTGTACAAAAATACCGCATCAGGTCTCAAACTTTTCAACATTTATTCTTACAGATTTAAATTTCATAAAATAACACTTTTGTCCTAAAATGTTAAATAGTTTCGAAAATGACAGTTTTGGTCCCTATACTTGTAAAAATCATATAACTTCTTCAAAATGTACCAAATGATCTAGGATTTTAAAACAAAGTTTTAAAACAAATTTATAATCATAATAATAACATTTGACAAGAATTATAGCTCTTGAAATGGATTTTAAGTCATTATTTCATGTAAAATACAAAACTACGGTTTTAAGACATCTTTATCTTATAACTTTCATTTAAATGGATGAAATGACTTAGTTCTTTTTAGATCATCTTTCTAACATTATTTTCGCATTATAAAAAGTCTTATAAATCTTTATAACAAGATCAAAGCTTGGTTAACATAGAGATTACCTAGGTAGATCCAAAATGGCTCCTTATGGCTTCCTATGAACACAACTTTCTATCAAAGCTTCAAGGGATTTAATGGTTGCCTTCTAGACCTGGTTTCTGGTTTTGTGGGATTTCCTAAGACGTTTATATAAGTGAATATGAAGAATGGGTAGGATGTTAAAGGAAAACAAGGTGAAAGTCTTCATGTTGTGCTATTCGTCCCTATTTATAGTATTGGCAACACTTAGGCTCCAAGCTAAGCTCCTAAACGTGTAACAAGGATAGAAAAATGACTAAGGATAGCTAGTGAATCTCCACACAAGTTTATAGACAATAGCTTCAATCCAATCTTCACTTGTGGTTCAAAAGAGGTCATGGCAACATGTTGATAAGAATGGTGATGTGTAGCACCCTAGTAGGTGATGCACCTGCTTGTCACCACTTATAAAATATCTTAAAACATTTAAATATCTTGTTTTTGAACTTTTAATGGGAGGAAAAGTGTTTAAAATTAGTTTTGGAGGGAAAATACAAAATCGGGTCTAATTTCTAGGCTTGTAACTTATGGTTTGTAATTTTGGTGATTAGGGACTTAAGAAAGTGATTAGTGAATTATTAAGGCTTAATTATGGTTTAGACATTCTATTTAGAATACTTGGGTCCTTTGTTTGAAGTTTAACAAAGGTTTGATGTGAAAATGGGAAGTATACTTATGTAGATTAGGGTTTTCTAATGATATTGGGTTAAATCTTAATAAAAGTAATTATCCTACTCTTAGCTATTGATGTAAACTTAATTTAGGTCCTATAAATTGTGTTTTAAGTGCAAAAAGAGTTCTTACACTTGGTTTGATGGTTTAGTTTAAGTAAACATGTCTAAAGAGTGAAAATACCTATTTTGACCTAATTTACAAGTCATGCATTGAAATCTTGTACCTTGTGCATTAGGATACTTGTACATTGTCTTAACATAATCTTATAACCTTAATGTAGTCCTATAAATGATTGTAGACTTATCCTAAAAGACTAGGTGATGATTCCATGTAGATTTCTTAATATAAGGGTATCTATATTATTAAGCCTAATGACTTCCTATCTTGGGTAATTAGGGTTTATATCTTAATGTAGGCTTATTCTAAGTCTTATATAATATGTTTATGACTTCTATGGTTTCTAAATTATTAGTTTAAGGGTTTGTATAGGTTGATCATATAATAGGGTTGATAAAGTGAGCTTAGGGTCCTATGCTTTGAAAACTTGTACTTTATGCTTTAATAATTTGTAACTTGGTTTAAGATAAATGTATTAACTTATTATGATACTTAGTTGAGTTTTAAAATTAGTTGCAAATGATTAGACTTTAACTAATTATATAATGGATTTTATATGCTAATCTTAGTTTTAGGTCATTTTCTTGTAATTAGCTTGAGATTAGTGAATATCAATGTTTTGTGATTATTTACCTTACCTTTATATGATAGATTATAATTAGTATAATGTATTTGATAATAGTACATAGATATTATGAAGTTATATTGCTTGAAACATTAGTTTATTAGGGATTTTTAGGGTTTCTATGGTTCTTTAGGGTATCCTTATTGTATTTGAGTTGTTCTTATTCATTGTTTATACATATAGTTACTTTTAGAACTCAGACTTAATATATACATAGTGTTTACAACATATAGGCATATGTTGATGTGGCAGTTGTGATAGTAAGTATCCATGTATTTAACAATTCAGTCACATACCATAGTAAAATGCAAAAAATTTCTTAGTAAAATCACCTCTTTATTTATGAACATAGATATTACATTAGTCAAAACTACTGGATGTTATAGTCTCTTCCCCTTATTTTAAATCTCGTCCCGAGAATTAGCTAGAACTAGGGTTAACAGAAGAAAATAGATGCAGATATTTAGCTTGAGTTTGATCTTCACGTTTCCAAGTATACTCAAGTCCTCTCTTCGGGTTCCATCGTACCTTGACTATTAGGATACAGATCTAGTTGAATCGTTTCACTTCTCTATCCATAATTTCCACAGGCTCTTCCATAAAATTTAACTTATCATCGAGTTAAAGTTCTTGCATCGGTTTGATGATAGATTCATCAGATAAGCATTTCTTCAGATTCGAAACATGAAAAGTATTGTGAACATTACTAAGCTCTTCAGATAGCTCTAGTTTATATGCCACATGACCAATTCTTTTGGTTATTTTGAATGGTCCTATATACCTTGGGTTTAGTTTCTTCTTCTTTCCGAATCGAATAACTCCTTGACGAGGCGAAACTTTCAACATAACACGATCTCCTACTGCAAATTGCAGAGGTTTACGTCTAGTATTAGCGTAACTCCTTTGTCTATCTTGTGCAGCTTGTAATCACTGTCGGATTTGAACAATCTTTCCAGTAGTCTCATGTATTATTTCTGGTCCTGTTAGTTGGACATCTCCAACTTCGTCCCAGCAAACAGGTGATTGCCACTTTCTTCTACAAAGTACTTCGAAAGGCGCTTCTTTAATACGAGCATGATAACTATTGTTATAAGAGAAGTCTACTAAAGGTAGATGGCTCTCCCGTATTTTTACTGAATCTATCACACAAGCTCTAACCATATCTTCGAGAGTTTGAATCATTCTTTCACTTTGTCCATCTGTTTGAGGATGATATGCGGTACTTATGTCCAATTGAGTACCTAAGGCACTTTGCATCGATTTCCAAAATACCGATGTAAAACGACTATCACGATTTGAGATAATATATACAGGCACTCCGTGTTGAGAGATTATTTCCTTAATGTAAAATCTCGTAAGAGTTTCCATACTATCAGTCTCTTTAATAACAAGAAATCGCGCAGATTTTGTAAGACGATCGACAATAACCCAGATGGTGTCCTGTACATTTGATGTATTAGGTAATTTTGTCGCAAAATCCATCGTAATCCTTTCCCACTTCCATATTGGAATCTTTGGTTGTATCAACAGACCGGATGGCTTCTGATACACTACTTTAAATCTTTCACACGTTAAACACTTACTAACGTATTCTGCTATGATTGCCTTCATGTTAGGCCACCAATAGAGTTTCTTCAGATCTTGAAACATCTTGTAGGAGATGTATAGAATACTTCAATTTATGTGACTCGTGCATAATAAAATATCGTAAATTACCATGGGCAGGTAACCAACTATAATTTTTAATACAACAAATTCCATCTTGACGAACTTCAAATTCTTTATCCATTCCTCTCAACTTCTCAGCTTTTACATTCTCTGCCTTAAGTGCTTCTTCTTGCGCTTCGAGAACTTGGGTAGGTAACTTTGGTAAAAGAGTTATCATTAATGATCTAACTCGTAACGGATTAACATGCTCCATTCGACTTAAAGCATTACTACGTTGGCTTTACCTGGGTGATAACGAATTTCACAATTGTAATAAGCAAGTAACTCTAACCAAAGTCGCTATCTCATATTCAATTCCTTCTGTTGAAGAATATATTGAAGACTTTTATGATTGGTAAATACTACACACATTGTACCATAGAGGTAATGTCTCCAGATTTTAAGAGAAAATATCACCGCTCCTAATTCTATATCATGAGTACTATAATTCTTCTCATTAGGTTTAAGTTGCCTTGATGCATAAGGAATAACTTTATTCCTTTGCATAAGCACTGCTCCCGTTCCTTAAATATATGCATCACAGTAAACGATAAAGTCATCGTTACCTTCTGGTACTGCTAGGATAGGTGCTTCACACAAATTTCGCTTCAATAATGGAAAAGATGTGTCTTGACTATCTCCCCAGTCAAACGGTTTGTTTTTCTGAGTCAATTCAGTCAAAGCTTTAGCAATTTTTGAAAAACCTTCGATAAATCTTCGGTAATACCCATTAAGTCCCAAAAGTTATCTTATTTCCGTAGACGTACTAGGCTTACTCCAATTCATTACCGCTTCAATCTTAGCAGGATCCACACGAATACCTTGGCTATCAATGAAATGTCCTAGGAATTGAACAACATCGATCCATAATTCGCATTTCGAGAACTTAGCATACAACTTCTCCTTCTTAAGTAATTCGAGAATTATAACAAGATGCTTGACATGTTCTTATCTATTACGAGAGTAGATAAGAATATCATTGATAAACATGATTACGAATTTATCCAAATAAGGTTTACACACTCTGTTCATGAGGTCCATGAAAACAGCTGGTGAATTGGTTAAACCAAAAGGCATTACTTGAAATTCATAATGCCCGTATTGCGTCCTGAAAACAATTTTAGGAATATCCTCTTCCTTAACTCTCAGTTGATGATAACCTGACCGTAAATCAATTTTCGAATATACGCTTGATCCTTGGAGTTGATCAAATAAATCATCGATTCTGGGTAATGGGTAACGATTCTTTATAGTAAGTTTGTTTAACTCACGATATCGATACACATCCTAAAAGATCCATCTTTCTTTTTCACAAATAAGACTGGAGCTCCCCACGACGATATAATTGGTCTAATAAATCCTCGATCAGTTTGTTCTTGGATTTGAATTAAAATTTCTTGCATTTCCGAAGGTGCTAATCGATAAGGAGCTTTAGCAACTGGTGTTGCTCCTGGTATGAAACCGATTTGGAATTCAACTTGGCGCTCAGGCGGCAAACCTGGTAATTCCTCGGGAAATACTTCGGGAAATTCTCTAACTATCGGAATATCCTCTAGTAGCTTCTCTTCTTGCTCTTTCTCCACTACTTCAACTAAGAAAACTTGACCACATCGGGATACATACTTATTTATCTTTAAGCATGATATGAGATTTAGTCGAGTCTTACTTTGCTCACCATGGACAATCAAAACTTCACCGTTAATAGGAATATGAACGTATTTTTCGTCACATAGAATTTTAGCATGGTATTTAGATAACCAATCCATCCCAATGACTACGTCAACACTACCGAGCTTAATTGGCATAAGGTCGATTTCAAAGGATTGCGTAATAAAGTAATAATACATCCTTGAATAACGGTATTAGTGCTAATTATTTTTCTGTCGGCCATTTCTATATCATACTTAGTATTCATGGAAACAGTCAGAATATCTAACTTAGCAGCAATTTTAACAGATATGAAACTTTTATCAGCTCCTGAGTCAAATATTACTTTAACTAGATGTTGATTTAGATGAAACATACCCGTAACCGTATTCTGATCTTGATGAGTATCGTTTAGCAAATAGGTTTTTCCTCGGCTATTGCTTTCTTTATGGAACTCATTCACCAGATGCCCTTTTTCTCCGCAGTTATGGCAAACCTTAGTTACAAGAATTTGATTACTTCTAGTAGCTGGTCCTTTACTTCTGTAGAATCTTGTCTGATGTCTTATCTTTCCAAAGTTCTGACACTTGATAGTGCAATATCATGTGTGATGTAGAGAACACCTCTAACAAAGGGGTTGTCTTCCATTATAACCATTGCTTGAAGTTACAACATAAACTTTATGTGAGACCTCCAGAATCTGACATGGAACAACTAGGCAACGAGGGGATCACACGTCAAGGAACAAGTAACAATGAATTATAAATGACACGAAAAATGACGTAATAGAAGACATATATATTACATCACATTATACCAGAGTTTAGAAACATTGGTCCCACAAGTTTTAAAACATAATAAAGTACCATAACGTCATAGTTTAAAGTTTTAAGATAATAAAAGATCAGCGGAAGACTTTAACAACGTCATTTATAACAAAGCATAAACATATCACAACACAGATCTTTCCAAGCTGCCAACATCCTATGGTAACTCGTCCAAGCACATTAAGCATTATTACCTGAGATTAAAACATGTAAAACCCGTCAACAAAAATTTGAATGATATTCGTAGGTTTAGAAAGCTAAGTAATGGAACACAATATACTTTGCAAAACAAGTAATGGGGGGGAATGACTATGTACATTCTCCATAGTCATGATATATTATTGCTATTTAGTTCATGAACCGAAGCTTAACTCAGTGTAAGTTCCTCTAGTCAGTATTCAGCCTAAATACTTAAGTGATAAATAAATGTACGTGCATCAAGGTAATCAGGACGGGGATTGTCAATCCCGATGGATCCACCCACAACATTCGCGCTTGGTAGCAGGATTAATGAACGGTTCATGATCAATGAGAGGTAACTTAAGGCTAAAGACTAAACGCAATAATATCAATGATTTCATCTGGCAGCATACAGTTCTGGATAGCATACAGTTTAAAAAATTGTGTTCCAACATGTTAATCTCACCCCATGTTTTGAAACAATGAACAAGTAGCTAGAGGGGCTATAAACTCACCTTAGCTATTAAGGCGGAATCAACACAAAACTGGAGGGCTCAGTAGTAACAACGGAAAGTCAAGAAACGTTAAGTCATCCGAGACCTACGATAACGGGACGCGAAAGTTTAGAAGAAACGAAATAAATGTTTATAAAAATACTTGAAATAAATAAGTACATAACCAAATTATGACACATAAGAAAAGCCATGCAAGGGGTACCTCTAGACTCCATCTAAAAGTATACTTTTATTAGATAATGTTTTCGATAAAAACTGCCGGCACATACCAAATGTACGGGCTGATTTACCTCGCTTAGACACGTCAAATATTTATGGTACTAACTGAGAAGCTCAATTAACATCTATAGAAAGACATATAAAACGCTCATCAAAAGTTTTTACTTCTAAGACTCACTGCCCAACACATCTTCGGGTTACAAAATCCGGACAGAATTACGTCTTTGACTCGTAAAACCATTTTAACCTTTCTAAACAATACCGTTTATAAACCCGACACTTGAGTTTGATAATAGAATCACAACCCTAAGTTTATAGTCCAAAAACAACCTTTGAAAATTTTTAAAACTCAACTTATAGTCCCCGAGATTCGATCCAAATATCGACAACAATTTTTAGATTGTGTCGATACTCGTCTCCCGGTACACGAATAATCAAACTAACGCCATTTTCAACTCGTTTGGAGTTGGAAGCTCTAATTTATATCAAATTGAAGCTAAGAAAAATATCTACAGCCCTATTTTATTAGTTTAATAATAAAATAAGTTTAAGATACCCAAAACCTTCCTCAACTTTCTGCCTAAAATTGGCACTTTGAAAATCATAACAAATGATGTTTACAACAAGATCTAATCATTTTCCCACTCATAAAATCATCCTAATATCATTCTTAAACATACTAAACTCTTGCATGCAACAAAAAATCAAAAGATAAAAATCAAAACTTTGATTTTTAAATATCAAAACAATAAAATCTAGGCATGATCATCTTAAAAACAATGATCAACCATCATCCCCACCAAGAAATCACCAAAAACATAAGGTTGTTGCATGTGTATAAATTTTGCATCTTTGGAATCACCTTCAAAATCTAGGAGGTGATCTTTAATTAGTTTAGCTCAATTAAATATGGATGATGATGATTTTGGGGGTTTTTGGTGATGGATTCACGGCAACAAAGGGGGAGGGAGTTTGTGTTTGTGTTTTTTTTATTAAAATGGATGTGTGAGTGGTAGTGGAAAGAAAAAAAAAGTATTTATATGTCTAGTTAAGTGGAGCGGCCTTTGTTGCAACTTTTGAGAATTTAGGACCACAAAATAAATACTTTGTTAAAAAGTGGGAAATGACTATTAGTCAAATTTACAAATATTTATGGGGCTCGGGTTTCGTAGAAATACTTCTCAATAGTTAAAACGCACTCGAAATAAGATAATATAGACTCCCGACTCGACTTAACACGACATTAAAAGAAAACATCGAAAACATCGAACATTGAAATAATCGACAGTAAAAATATGAAATACAAGAATTTATTACTGTGCCCGTTATCAGTCTAGACTTAATACAATGTAAAGATAAATATCTTTAAGTCGAAAGATTTAGCCCTCGGTTTTTGTTCCGTTGATTCAAGTAAAAGTTTGTAAAAATACACGTGGGTGATTTTAAATCAAAATATTTGATTTAAATAAATATGGAACTATAAAATAAAAATAATTTTATAATTTCGAATAAGTACCAACAATGATTAAAATAATGAATACGAGTAAAATAATTACCCGGAAAATACGAGATCTCACAGTCTTCCCCCCTAAAAGAACTCTGGTCCCTCAGAGTTTAACTGGAGATGGAAGAAGAAGACGAGAACATATGGGGATACTTAGTCTTGAACTGCTCTTCACTTTCCCAAGTGAACTCAACACCCCGACGTGAATCCCAACGAACTTTAACGATAGAAATCCAACTACGTTTCAGCTTCTTGATTTGGCGATCCACGATCTCTATCGATTCTTCAATGAAGTACATTTTCTCGTCCACCCTTATTTCTTCTAACGGTATCTGAACATCTTATTCGGTTAGACATTTCTTAAGATTGGAAACGTGAAATACATCGTGAACACAACTTAACTCCTGGGGTAACTTCAGTCGATAAGCTACCGAACCAATACGCTCGACGATCTCGAATGCTCCTACAAAACGTGGCGCCAGTTTTCCTCTTTTACCAAACCTCACAATACCCTTCCATGGAGATACTCCTAACACCACACGGTCTCCGACTTGAAACTCGAGAGGTCTGCGTCTTTTGTCTGCGTAACTCTTCTGACGACTTCTAGCAGTTTTCAGTCTTTCCCTAATCTGTACAATCTTGTCTGTAGTTTCAAAAACTAGTTCAGGCCGTATCAGTTTACTTTCACCTACTTCGTTCCATATCACTGGCGATCTACACTTACGTCCGTACAAAGCCTCAAATGGTGAACACTTGACACTTTTATGATAATTGTTATTATAGGAGAATTCAACCAAAGGTATATGAGTGACCCAACTACCACCAAAATCCATAACACATGCTCGTAGCATGTCTCCCAGAGTCTGAATAGTGCGTTCACTTTGTCCATCCGTTTCTGGGTGATATGTTGTACTCATTAATACTTGCGTACCCAACGCCTTTTGAACTGCTTTCCAGAAATGTGATGCAAAACGACCATCCCTATCAGAAATAATTGATATTGGCACTCCGTGCTTTGCAACAATCTCATTGATGTAGATTCGAGCCAATCTATCAGTTTTATAATCCTCACGAATAGGAAGAAAGTGAGCAGATTTGGTTAATCTATCAACAATTACCCAAATTGCATCAAAACCACCACTGCTTCTAGGCAGCTTTGTGACTAAGTCTATTGTAATCTTTTCCCATTTCCATTCTGGGACTTCTGGTTGTTGTAAAAGACCTGAGGGTTTCTGATTTACTACTTTAATCTTTAAACAAGTCAGACACTTATTAACGTATTCTGCTATATCCTTTTTCATACCTGGCCACCAGTAAATATCCCTTAAATCGTAGTACATCTTATCTGCACCAGGGTGAATCGAATATCTTGAAGCGTGAGCTTCGTCCATTATTACCTTTCTTAATCCTCCAACTAATGGAATCCATAATCGTCCAACAAAGTAAATTGTTCCATCTTCTTTCCTTTCAAACTGAGCATCTAATCCTCGCAGCAATTCTGCTGGAGCCTTAAAGTCCTTTGCAGCTTCTTGCTGTGCTTCTAAAATCTTAGCCTTAAGGCTAGATTGAATGGTCATGTTCAGAGCACGCACTCTCCTAGGTTTAAGTCTTTCCTTTCGACTTAGGGCATCAGCTACAACATTAGCCTTTCCTGGGTGATACTTAATTTCACATTCATAGTCGCTAAGAAGTTCTAACCAACGTCTTTGTCGCATGTTCAAGTCCTTTTGGTTAAAGATATACTGGAGACTCTTATGATCAGTGTATATCACACTTTTCGTCCCATGAAGATAAAGTCTCCATATTTTCAAGGTGAATACTATTGCACCTAACTCCAAATCGTGAGTAGTATAGTTCTGTTCATGGGTTTTAAGTTGTCTGGAGGCATAAGCAATCACTTTTCCTCGCTGCATTAAGACACAACCGTAACCTTGATGGGATGCATCACAATAAACAACAAAATCATCCGGTCCGTCTGGAAAGTTAACACTGGAGCATTACACACTTTGTCCTTTAATAAGCAAAAGGCTCGCTCTTGCTCTTCATTCCAAATGAATTCCTTGTTCTTTTGTGTAAGCATGGTTAAAGGCTTAGCAAATTTTGAGAAGTTTTCAATGAATCTGCGATAGTATCCGGCTAACCCGAGAAATGAACGGACCTCAGTAGGCGATTTAGGAGATTTCCAATTCTTAACTGCTTCAACTTTACTAGGATCCACATGTATACCATCCCGATTTACCACGTATCCTAAAAACTGAAATTCTTTCAACCAAAATTCACACTTAGAGAATTTGGCATACAACTTTTCTTTCTCCAAAAGACTTAAGATGGTTCTAAGATGATTTTCATGATCTTTTTCTGATTTCGAGTAAATGAGGATGTCATCAATAAAGACTATGACAAACTTGTCAAGGTAGGGTTTGCAAACACGGTTCATTAGATCCATAAAAACGACAGGAGCATTGGTAAGACCGAATGACATAACGGTAAATTCAAAGTGACCATAACGGGTTCTAAATGCGGATTTGGAGATGTCACTTTCATGCACTCTTAACTGATGATAACCTGAACGAAGATCTATCTTGGAGAAACAACAAGCACCTTACAATTGGTCAAATAAGTCGTCTATACGAGGGAGAGGGTAATGATTCTTGATTGTCAGCTTATTCAATTCCTGGTAGTCTATACACATTCTCATTGCACCATCCTTTTTCTTAACAAAGAGCACATGCGCTCCACACGGCGAATGACTCGGTCTGATGAAACCTTTCTCTTGTAATTCCTTAAGCTGATTCGATAATTCATTCATCTCAGACGGGGCTAGACGATAAGGCGATTTGGCAACAGGCAGTGCACCCGGAATAAGATCGATACAGAATTCAACTTCACGTACAGGAGGTAATCCCGGCAAGTCGTCTGGGAAAACTCCAGGAAATTTATAAACGATACGAATTCCATCAAGCTTTTTCTGATCAGCCTTGATAGAAAGAAGAGAATTCGGATTATCATCCAGCTTCTCACCGCGAAGTTCTAAGATTTTACCCGAAGAAAGAGGAATGCGCAAGATTCGCTCAGAACAAATAATGACAGCACGATGAGACGCTAACCAATCCCTACCAACAATAACATCAAAACTGCCGAGACGCGTCGGTAAAAGATCAATTAAAAATAAACTAGTTTAAAACTCGTGTAATACACGGGCGGTCTCAATATTGATGCTGTATTAGGTGGCAGATAATTATTTTTTCAATTAGTCAATGTAAAGTTTCTGATTGTTTTGTTAATATACACTAAGAGCAGTAATTTTAATGGAATGTGTTGCATAAATAAGTAAGTTCATGTATTGTTTCTTGAGGAAGTGAAACAACAAAAATGAGGAAACACAAATACTTTGTAATCTTTACAAAATATGAAACTTTTAACAAACTAATGAACCTACATGCCTATTTGTTCTTTATACCTATATCAATTATCATGATTTATGCCCAATTGCATATAATATTCAGTTCTATAAAAGAGTTGGTCATGCATCACTTGTCTAATCTAAATGACAACAAAAGATGCACATAGTTGGGCCTTTTTGACACTGAGACTCATAAACGATAGATCCAATATCTATAGCTGATGGAAATTTTCAAAAAATATACTAAAAGGATCATCTTTTGAACATTTACAAAAATATTCTAATATCTAGGAAACCAATTATACAATCTCCTTAACAAACAAATTTTCTTTAGAGATTTATCAAATAATGAAAGTTCTTTGTGAATATCTAACATCTCTGAGAAGTCGCCTTTCCTTCAGGTGTTCTATAAGAGATTAAAAAAACAATAAGAATACTTGAAAACTATAGTCAAAATAAAACGTTAGCTTGAGGAAGAACAAAAAGTTGATACCTTGGATTTAAGAACTGAAACAGCTCACTCAACCAAATAATATGTATTAAACTAATGATCTTCAAAACCAGATATAGTAAGTCCCTTTATCATGACCCTTATTAATCGATATTTAAAGCTATAGCTACCTTGTTATTTGTTATCAATTGCTTGATGTTTTATAAAAGAAAATGCTCAAACAAATACAAATATAGAGTAAAAAGGACATATTAACAATACCATGACAAAAGATGCAGTCTTAAAATTCAAATGAGCTTTAAGTTCATTGGTCACTTTGCAACCTAAAAAAATAAGACAACACAGAAACCAACTAAACATTCTACATTCCACCGAGTATCAACCCAGTTTTATTTATAATTAAACCATATTAGCATTTGACAAAAGTCAACATTATATCCCCTGCAACAAAGTACACGTAGTTCTTAAAGAATTTTATCCGGTTTATGAGCTTGGAGTATCAGTAAGTAAACAGAATTAATTAGTTTATAATTAATGCTCTAAAAAGGTTAATGATTGTCTAAAATCTCCTTAGTTTATTTAAGTTAAGATGAAGTTAAGTGAATGACATTTTATTGAGGACATACAAATGCACAAAATTATACTTGAATATAAATCTACCCTTAGGATTATATAAATGCATCTAGATTAGCAGGAATCTTATGTCTACTTATCTGTATAAGCTTATAAGAACCATTTGAAGCTCATAAGGACCATTTGGTATAGCGAAAGCAAAACCAACGACCACCACTTGTGTTGCCACCTTCGCCAAACCATCCCCAACGCTATTTCATGTCAAATGAAAAGTTCAATAAGAATTAAGCACGAGAAGTTACCAAGTAGTTTTAGTCTATGTAAATTTGACAAATAATAAGATGATACATAACAATACCTTTAGAATAACTCCCCCGCCCTCGTTAGGTTGACCGTCGCTTAAACAAATAAAGGAGTTCTCCAAAACAATATTGTCACTATACTACACAGGTAGAGCTCATAATATGTAACCATCTCCCTTTCTTCTCCCAAATCCGTCACCTAAGCACTATTAAACTAATGGCCTTTGCAGGCCTCCAAGACATCTCATCTTCAAGGTAGTAGCATGTATCTGTTGCTTGTTCTTCATACTTAAGCCATTCTAATTAAGACACCTCATTTTTGTTAAATATTTAATAAGCAATGTGGTTATAGCAGTTGCAACCTCCTCATTAGTTTTTACCAATAGCTCGTATCCTCAACAAAACTGTATCATGTCCCAATTGGATTATCTTACAACCAAAAAATTATCACTTAGTTTAAACAAATATTAAGAAATACCTTTGGCAAGAAAGTATCCAATATTTGAACGAAATTCAAGAAAATACAGCGGGATATAGAATCTAAGAAAGCACTATGCACGATAGTCATTTATAAGAAAGGTTTATAAAAAAATAAAGAAAAAACTATGCCCAGTTCAGTAAAACAGTATGCACAAAAGTTAACCTATATCCTATAATAGTATAATTTAACATAATTTACTAAAAGTGACTGGTTAAATATGCACTATGTTTCAAGAAGATACAAGTGACTGGCTATAAAAACTATAATTGTCAATTATTAACCATCTCATTTTAGGTTTATAGTTACACATAAACAATGTGTGACATATGCCTTATAGAAACCAAGACCAAACAACCAACAAATGTCGAAGGTGACTTGCATATGTAGCTACGGTTTCAAAATTTCTTTTTCAAAACCAATCTTTCTCTTTGGTTGTAGTTGAAATGGAAACCACCTACAAAGTTAATCCCGCAATATTGATCTAGCTATTAGAGAATAAACACAAACCACTAAAATTTATAACAATTTTATTCGCTGATTTAGCCTGTTCACTCTCGCCCTATTCTCTAGTTAGTGCATCTTTCTTCTCAACTAAGCGTCTAGCAAAAGCAACGAAAAAGAAAAAGAACCTAACCATCAATAAAATTTAATACTTTATTAGAAATAGATTTGTATATTTAGTTTATCTTAAAAAATAATATACTTTTACAAAATTCAAGACAATTTCATTAGTAGGTTAATGTATTAAAATTATTTTAAACATGTACACAAGTAGATATTCACATAAACAAAAATGTGAACTATTTGGATGTATCAGCTTCATTTCCACTATTTTCAACAATTAATAACTTGTAATGTGCCCATCTTTATGTGATGCTTATTAAAAATAGCTCAAGCTATGAATTAAGATCAAACACTATCTGATGCTTATTAAAAACAGATTATACACCAATGATCACAAAATTAAGAGCATAAAAGAGTACAATTATACCTTTGTCTTTGAGCCATTTAAGTAAAACACATGTTAAGCGCTCGCTTTCATCAAGCCCCTGTTATCAATAAACATGATGACAAAAATTAACCATCCATTAAGTATATATCCAAATGTAAACATCAATTATGCGTAAATACATATACGTATCAATAGCTCATGATAAGAGTTTTTTTGGTAAAGGGAAATGAGCCCCGGTAAAATACTCATGATAAGAGTTACACAAGTTAATAAAGTGGAGATTCAAAATTTCTTTGATAAGTAAGTGTTGTGATCATTAATTTAAAGTATGAATTAATGAGGACTATAATTTATTAGCTTTGTAGTTTAGGATTACCAAATTATTACTGAAGTTTGTAAAGGGGTTCAAATGGGATAAAAATGTATTTAAGCAAATAAACTAAAACAGAGGTAAAAAATTAAGCAAATCAAGTAAAACTAAGTTCGGAGATAACTCATAATGTATCAAAAAGGTGACGTGCAGAATGAAATCAACATAAATTAAAAGGATTAATGTGTAAACAACAAACCTTTGTTTCACACGCTGTTTAAATATCTCATTAAGCTGTGATATCCCTGCTATAACACATATAGGATTCCCAAGCACTATTTTCTTAACAAAAATTGATGGTTTATGTTATAAGACAGAGAGGATGGAGATAAGAATCTTGATAGTTTGATATTAGTTTATAACTTGGTGCAGGGTTCGATACTTGTTCATTGTGAATTATAAAATGTGTAACAAAATAGAGAATTAGTTTATAACTTGGTGCAAGGTATGATACTCCAAGAGCTTTATCTTATTCAACATTTCATCAAACACTTTTTGTGCATTTCATAAAGCACCCATTTTAAAGTAAACTTTATTGACGAAAACATATTTGAATCATCACTAATGACAAAGAAGCCATACCAATGCATAAGCCATAAAGATCATGAACCTAAAAAAATAAAATAAAAAAGCTTATTAACTTGAAATCATAACTTTAAACATATAAAAGGGAAACACATATATGATGATGAGTTCATTTTGAATCAATGTACTATGCGTAGCAACATGAGTCATGACTTGCGTTGAGCGTATTTGTAAGATTAACAGTAAACAAATTTAAATCATCACTTATTTACATTATAATAAAAATAAAACAGAAGCATTCATACAAATGCAAATTGGTAAAAGCAATGTTAAAAGAATCAATTAACATACCTTTAGATCAGAAGTTTGAGAGGCTTGATGAACATGTAAAATTAAATTATGATATGAAGGGATTGATATAAGTTTGAGATCTGAATTTGTTTTAAAATTCAAATTAAACGTTTTTTCGATGCGCCTCAGGAGAAAACAAATGAGCGTGTAGCCTTTTTCCATGAATACTGTGCAGCCTTGAAGCATGAAAGAAAAAGATTATTTTATGAAATGACTTAGGTTCTTGCAAAGTAAACTAACAATAAATTTATTAAAAAAACTAACAATAAAGTAAATGTACTTTATGTTTTATGACATCAGCATCAGTTTTATTTAATTTAAATAACCAATCAAAAGCATCCACCTAGTCAAAGATGACGTCGGCAGAAACCTTATTTTAATAGTATTAAATAGATGACCAAGCAAATCAAGGGTACAACCACGTAAGACTGTATTGGTACTAACAATCTTACCGTCTGCTAATTCTACTTCATAGCTAGTGTCTAAAGCAGAAGGAGTAATATCAATGAAAGGAGTGAAAGCAGAAGACACAAAACTCTTCTCAGCACCGGAATCGAATAAAACACTAACATAGTGATCGTTAAGAATATACGTACCCGCGACCACCTGAGGATTCGGCTGAGCGTTAATTCCCACATGATACACTCTACCTCGAGCTTCATCGTTCTGTGGATCCTTAGCCTTTGGACACCTATTCTGGTAATGACCTTTTTCACCGCAGCCATAGCACACCACATTACAGATTCCTTCCTTATGGCCAAACCTATTACAAACTGTACATCTAGTATGACACGCACCGACAGGGTGATGCCAATTACATCGATCACACTTAGGCAGATTCCCAGTATAACCTCGTCTGCCAGCAGGAGTAGCAGGAGCAATAGGAGCAGCAAGAGTAACAGGAGCAGCAGGAGCAGCAGGAACAGCAGGAGTAGCTGCATATATGGTTGTTGTCTCTTATCTCTTGTTGGCTTGTCGGTTATTATTCCTGTTGGAGTTTCTGTTGTTGCCTCGGTTGTTGTTACGGTTATTACCCTGATTGTTTCCTTGACTGTTTCCTTTATTCTCCTCCCACTTGCGTTTGTTGTCAGCATTTAACTTATCAGCTTTACCTTCCACAGACTGCTCGACCAATTCACGAGCCATGTTCACTGCTTCATGTAGGGAAGAAGGTTTTGATGAAGTAATTTGTCCTTTAATCCTTTCGGGAAAGCCCTTGACATACCTTTTTATTTTCTTCTTCTCATCTGGAACCAGTTCAGGACACATTAAGGCCAACTCATGAAACCTATTAGTATAAGCTTCAATATCATCATTCTTCATTTGTAAGTTTCATAGCTCGTGTTCCATCCGAGCTATCTCAGTCTCAGGGCAGTACTCAGTAGCCATCATTGTTTTGAACTCGCTCCAAGGGATTTGGTTTGCATTATCAAGACCTAAGGTTTTAATATTTCCATTCCACCTGGTAAGTGCAATACCTTCCAAAGTACTAGCAGCATAAATTACCTTATCCTCTTCAGCACATTTGCAAGTTCCAAATACTTGCTCCATCTTTTTAAACCATCGTGTCAAACCAACGACACCTTCGGTCCCTTTGAAGGAGTGGGGTTTTCCAAACATGAAGGTCTTGTGTGAACATACTTTTGTGCTTGAAGAACCTTCGGCTTTAGTTTGAGTCTCTTGGCTCCTTTCGTATTCAGCAATAGCTTTCTTTACCCTTTTTGCAATAACTCTCCCCATAGTAGCCCGGTAGGATCTCCTGGGTCCATCAGCTCTATGAATTCTGGTAGGCGGCATGTTTCTGTCAACAACACAATACAAAATTCAGTGTGAACTTGTATAAGTATGTTATTTCAAGATTCATGAAATGGAGAAAATAGAATAAGAAGAGACTTTAGGTATGCATAGCTGATTGTCAACAAGGAATGCAACGCTAAGGAGTGGAATATATATATAATATTAAGCAAGAGGGGTTTGGAAGGAGGTAATACGTATCACAATGAAACCAATGTAATATTTCAAATGAAATCAAGGTATGAAATATTATAAGAATAATTAAGGTAAACAATAAGGATTAGAGAGTTACCCACGCAGATATTGAACAACATTGGTAGAATCTGTGTTTGACACTTGTAAAGCATGAAATATCTTGAAATTTAGTTATAGACCAAGTTTTGAAAATGACCCAGTTCTCTATAACCATCGCTCTGATACCAATCTGTGAGACCCCCAGAATCTGACATGGAACAACTAGGCAACGAGGGGATCACACGTCAAGGTACAAGTAACAATGAATTAAAATGACACGAAAAATGACGTAATAGAAGACACATATATTACATCACATTATACCAGAGTTTAGAAACATCGGTCCCACAAGTTTTAAAACATAATAAAGTACCATAACGTCATAGTTTAAAGTTTTAAGATAACAAAAGATCAGCGGAAGACTTTAACAACCTCATTTATAACAAAGCATAAACATATCACAACACAGATCTTTCCAAGCTACAAACATCCTGCAGTACCTCGTCCAAGCACATTAAGCATTATTACCTGATATTAAAACAAGTAAAACCCGTCAACAAAAAGTTGAGTGATATTCATAGGTTTAGAAAGCTAAGTAATGGAACACAATATACTTTTCAAAACAAGTAATGGGGGGGGGGATGACTATGTACATTCTCCATAGTCATGATATATTATTGCTATTTATTTCATGAATCGAAGCTTAACTCAGTGTAAGTTCCTCCAGTCAGTATTCAGCCTAAATACTCAAGTGATAAACAAATGTACGTGCATCAAGGTAATCAAGACGGGGATTGTCAATCCCGATGGATCCACCAACAACATTCGCGCTTGGTGTAACAACCCCAATTTTACAAGTCAGCGGAATATCAACATTGGGCGTTACTTCATAGCACATCACACACAGTCATAGAAAACGACCTCAAAAGAGACGTTTTATAAAATAAACCATTCGATAATTTTATTAAATCAGAGTTAACTAAAAAAAAGTCCCACCAATTTATACAAACCTTAAGAAATAACAAAGATTTGTCAAATGTATTGAATGGAAATTGTTTGTTTTGCCTTTACTTTATCCTGCGCGGCTCCATGCTCCAGCTGCTCTTAAACCTACACACCTGAGAATACATGCTAACATGTCAACACAACGGTTGAGTGAATTCATAGGTTTTTAATAAACAATAATGGGTTTTTAAATAAACCATAAAGCTTTTGAACACAAGAATATCATCCACTGTCGATAGTGCAACACATGTAATACCCAAAGTCCACGCTATTCTACTAAGCCATGACACCGAAGCCTTAAGTATAATAATGCCCTAGTCAGGTATTTTGCTGAATACCCCCTTACTTCTAATACAACACACCTGGCTGAGCCTCCAACCCACAGGTGCGACCTGCCCAGGTGGGGGCCATCCCCGATGGATCCATCCGTCTGTACCAGCACCTACCCATTATAGGTAGTTAACGGTTCATGGGTTTTAGGGACTTTCAAATTTTGGCAATACAGTACTTAGCAAATAGCGGTTCACAATCAATACAATCAACGCTTGTGTTCATCTTTCAAAAGCATTTAATCAACCATCTTACATTCATTTACAACAACAGGTATTCGTTCAAAGCATATAGCAAACCACATGTTTATTCGTAAACATGTATTCTCTCAAAACCATATATATATAAACATCATATATTTTTTATACCAAGAGCATGTATTCCCCCTCGCGGGTTTATAAACACATATAAAGCAGTAAAAGCGAGGCTATGAACTCACCTGATATAGCTATCATACGTTTATCGAGGAACAAACATCCAATAGTCGATACACGACTTCACGAGATATCAATCGCTCAATGATCGAGAACAAAATGCCTAATAGTCGACATGCGACTTCATAAGATAACAATCAATTGCTGATCGAGAGCGAGATTCCCAAAGGTCTACATATGACTGAGCGAGACCTAACATGACGAGACGCGTCTTAGGCTCGAGACGATAAATATATCATACATATATGTAAATAGTTCACTTTAGTAAGTTTGGACATTGTATAAGTTTTATAAAACTTTTCATAAGACTTTTGATAATAATTTACCATATATTTTACCATTTTGACAATTAAGTCCATTAAAGCTCATTAGTGGTCCATTACATATTCATGTGAGTTAAGTCCATTTCAAAATCAATATCAAACTTATTATGAATCTGAAGTCCAATTCTTACAATTTCCCGATATGCCTCGTTAATTAGATCGTTTCTCGTAAACCGTAAATAATATAGATGAGTTATTTTTACTAAATTCATTCTTAACTTATGTAGTTTAATTAAGTTCAATTGCCCCTAATTTATATTTATCATAGCTCAATTGCTCATTTTCTCACTTAGAGGAGTTGGCTGTTTTTCGCAGCCAACTTCAGTTTCACCGTTCTGGCCGCCATTTCCGAACTGTAAAGAACTGGTGAACCATCCGATTGAATATAGTTCTTTATGATTTTATCTACAACTCATAGTTTTACCCTTTTCAATGATTCTATACGAATCTATAAGTTTTAAGTCAATTTATACAGACTGTTCAGATTTGACACTTTTACCATTTCAGCCATATCTAATTCCTCGGGTATCGTCACTAGACGAACGACCCGACAAAATCACCACAAAACACAGGGCTAACTCCCTATATATTATCTAATGACCATAATCTACTGAGTTCCCACAAGTCTATGTTTTTGCCACTGATCTATAATCAAAATTATCACAACTTACTTAGGCTTGTTCTAACTTGCTTTTAGTGATAAAAACTCATATACAATGTCGAAAAATACAAAATAAGCTATTATAAATCTTAATCTCAGTATGTAAATGACAATTACATATTCATAAAACTTATATACAAATAAATTATGAGAAAAAGATAATCAAATGATCCTTACAAGAAAAATGAAGAAATCATCATAACAGCAAGGCAATCTCAAAGCTCCTTGGCTCAAACCCATAATTTAACCAATCCCATAATCTTTACTCAAACTTAAAAAACCATGCAAGACTCCTTTATATATCAGCCCAAAAACTCTAAAAATGATGACAACGATGATGGTTTATCATGAGATAAAACCAATGTATTAGGTTGAGACCTTAACTTTAAATTTTTGAACAAATGAACTAGTATCACTTTATAATAGATATGGTGTTGGTTGGGAGGAGTCTTACGTTAGAAAGCAAAACAAGAAGGAAATGGTTGGCTTATTTTCTTGCTAAGTGAAATGGATGACAATGACCTTTTTTTTTATGGATGACAATGACCTTGATATCTATTACTTTGAACATTTAAGGTGTACTAGACACATGTTGTAATAATTTGACACATCTTGCTTGTAAGTGTATTGCGTGACATATTAATAAGTGGGGTGAAATTTGATATAAATTTTGCCCCAGAATATATTAAAGCGGATATTATCGAAGCCCGATATTTTAAAAGTTACGCGATTTGAAAGATACGTTTAAAACACGAAAAATAAACGCTCAATATGAAATAAAGACGGCGACATTCGGAGAAAATTTATATTTCAATAAATAAAGGAGGTCTTATTATTTAAAATACTTTAACGCATCGTCTAAACGAATGACGCCTAAAGGTTTAACGTAAATTGCGAAGAATGCTCGTAAAAAAAATAAAATTAAAATGACGACAATAGAAAATATTTCTATGTCATAACGAGGATATTTACGGTCGATGACGGACATAGACTTTGTCGATAAATAATAAATGCCACATACTCAATACGTTAAAGCCTTAACCTTGCCGATTAGCCGAGAACTCAATATTATTCGCAAAAATGACCATGACAAATAAAAGTCGACTAATAAATATTGGTCCGACTATTAGAAACAGTATTAGAACTCGGTTTAAATATTGATTTTAATTTTTGGGTTACTACACTTGGTAGCAGGATTAATTAACGGTTCATGATCAATGAGAGGTAACTTAAGGCTAAAGACTAAAAGAAATAATATCAATGAATTCATCTGGCAGCATACAGTTCTGGATAGCATATAGTTTAAAAGATTGTGTTTCAACATGTTAATCTCACCCCGTGTTTTGAAACAATGAACAAGTAGCTAGAGGGGCTATGAACTCACCTTAGCTATAAGGCGGAATCAACACGAAACTAGAGGGCTCGGTAGTAACAACGGAAATTCAAGCAACGTTAAGTCATCGGAGACCTACGATAACGGGACGCGAAAGTTTAGAAGAAACGAAATAAATGTTTATAAAAACACATGAAATAAATGAGTACATAACCAAATTATGACACATAAGAAAAGCCATGCAAGGGGTACTTCTAGACTCCATCTAAAGTGTACTTTTATTAGATAATGTTTTCGATAAAAACTACCGGCACATACCAAATGTACGGGCTGATTTACCTCGCTTAGACATGTCAAATGTTTATAGTACTAACTGAGAAGCTCACTTAACATCTATAGAAAGACATATAAAAAGTTCGTCAAAAGTTTTTACTTCTAAGACTCACTGCCCGACACATCTTTCGGGTTACAAAATCCGGACAGAATTACGTCTTTGACTCGTAAAACCATTTTAACCTTTCTAAACAATACCATTTATAAACCCGACACTTGAGTTTGATAATAGACTCACAACCCTAAGTTTATAGTCCAAAAACAGCCTTTGACAATTTTTAAAACTCAACTTATAGTCCCCGAGATTCGATCCAAATATCGACAACAATTTTTAGATTGTGTCGATACTCGTCTCCCGGTACACGAATAATCAAACTAACGCCATTTTCAACTCGTTTGGAGTTGGAAGCTCTAATTTATATCAAATCGAAGCTAAGAAATATATCTACAACCCTATCTTATTAGTTTAATAATAGAATAAGTTTAAGATACCCAAAATCTTTCTCAACTTTCTGCCTAAAATTGGCACTTTGAAAATCATAACAAATGATGTTTACAACAAAATCTAATCATTTTCCCACTCATAAAATCATCCTAATATCATTCTTAAACATCCTAAACCCTTGCATGCAACAAAAAATCAAAAGATAAAAATCAAAACTTTGATTTTTAAACATCAAAACAATAAAATCTAGGCATGATCATCTTAAAAACAATGATCAACCATCATCCCCACCAAGAAATCACCAAAAACATAAGGTTCTTGCATGTGTATCAATTTTGCATCTTTGGAATCACCTTCAAAATCTAGGAGGTGGTCTTTAATTAGTTTAGCTTAATTAAATATGGATGATGATGATTTTGGGGGTTTTTGGTGATGGATTCACGGCAACAAAGGGGGAGGGAGTTTGTGTTTGTGTTTTATTTTTATTAAAGTGGATGTGTGAGTCGTAGTGGAAAGAAAAAAAAAAGTATTTATATGTCTAGTTAAGTGGAGGGGCCACTGTTCAACTTTTGAAACTTTAGGACCACAAAATAAATACTTTGTTAAAAAGTGAGAAATGACTATTAGTCAAATTTACAAATATTTACGGGGCTCGGGTTTCGTAAAAGTACTTCTCAATAGTTAAAACGCACTCGAAATAAGATAATATAGACTCCCGACTCGACTTAACACGACATTTAAAGAAAACATCGAAAACATCGAACATTGAAACAATCGACAGTAAAAATATGAAATACAAGAATTTATTACTGTGCCCGTTATCAGTCTAGACTTAATACAATGTAAAGATAAATATCTTTAAGTCGAAAGATTTAGCCCTCGGGTTCTCGTTCCGTTGATTCAAGTAAAATTTTGTAAAAATGCACGTGGGCGATTTTAAATAAAAATATTTGATTTAAATAAATATGGAATTATAAAATAAAAATAATTTTATAATTTCGAATAAGTACCAACAATGATTAAAATAATGAATACGAGTAAAATAATTACCAGGAAAATATGAGATCTCACACTTTAGAAACATCATTTCTTTTGTTCTTCTTCTGACGATTATTGCCTTGATTATAGTTGCGATAATTATTCTTCTGGAAATTATGATTAACAGGAAAGTTCCTCATATCATCAAATTTCCTTTTATTATTGACTGTCACTTGTACAAGATTATACCTTATCACTTGATCCATTAATCTTTGAGTAATGGTGATAACTTCCTCTAAAGTTTGGGGTTTAGAGGCGGTAACATTCCCTTCAATACTTCTAGGCAATCCTCCAATAAAAGCTTCCATCAACTTTTTAGTATTGGGCACCATATTAGGACATAATAATGCCAATTCTCGAAATCTTAGGATGTAAACTTTGAGATTATTCTTCTTTACTGCTAAATTATAGAACTCTTCTTCCATTTTCCTTATCTCATTACAAGGACAATACTTCTTAATTAGCAGATTCTTGAATTCACTCTAGGGAGTCTGATGAGTTTGTTCTATCCCAATGGGCTGTGTATAAGCATTCCACCAAGACAAAGCTTCTTCTACCAGCGTACCCATAGCAAACTTCACTTTACAATCTTCAGAACAGTCACTACGAAAAAATACTTATTCAGTTCTCTCGAACCAGCGAATAAGTCCAACAGTTCCTTCAGATCCTTTTTATTTAAAAGGCTGACATTTTATGAAATCTTTGTAAGTGTAACACCCCCTAAGTGGTCAGAATGCAGTGGAATAGTACTTGGGGTGTTACTTGGTGGATCGATAGCAAATAGTATACATAGCATGATCATAAAGTATCATTGAAACATATTACATGAATCAAATGTGCAGATTAAATAGATTGTCTGAAAGTCAACATTTATTATTGTCCAAAATAGTAACCTTACCCCGATGGTAAATATGATGCCTCCTATATGATGCTGGAGGTCCAAGTGCACATAAACCTGCTTAGTTACCTAAGAAAACATGTAAAGAAAAATGTGGGGGTCAACACGAGGTTTGTGAATTCACAGGTTTAATTCAAAAGTATTGATATGCAAAACACCACGAAGATAGTAGAGTACCAAGCTACTTACTATCGTAGTTCCTATTGCCTTTAATAGAAGCTAGACAACAGTAGCCAGTGCCTATGTGGTCATCTGGTAAGTAGCCATAAAAATCCGACAATGTTACATGTCCGTTGGCCTGGCCGAGGCACAGTGAGCGCTACTCACACAGACAGGGACAGTCAATCCCAAATAAATCTATCTATAACATTTCGCGCTTCCACAAATAACTATTACAGTCCACGGGTAATGGGCGAACACAATAGGCAAGAATAAAATTGTTGTCTGTAAATGTTTTCATATACAATATGTAGCATGTTTTCTCCCCCAGTTTAGTATAAAAGCAGTAAAGTATGGGGCCATGAACTCACCTCAGTAGTAATGTAGTAGTGGTATAATCACTGAATAAACTGGCCCAGTATGATCACGAAGCAGTAGAATTACCTAAATAATTTAAGTGGGTCTCAGTAAATGCACAACAAAATGTACATATAGATGCAGCGGATGACAATGCATGATCACAGATTTATTATAGTTTTTGTTATCGTACTGCTTTTAAATGAGTTATCAAAATAATATACCTTTCATGTTATTAAAGTATAATTAGCTTTGTTCGAATACTAATAGTAAATTAAATAAAATGATTTTTATTTAATTAGGACTTGTATAAATTTAGTCTATACTATATATTAAAAGAAAACACTTTCTATTTTTAGAAATGTTACAAAATCAACTTACAACACTATATGCATAATGTACAAGTATATAAATATAATTAAAAACTAATTAATACATAATATAATACTCATTATTAAAAATAATTAATACATAATTCAATACTCATTATTAAAACTATTTAATACATAATACTAAAACAAATTAATACATAAATTAATACTAATATTAAAATTAATTAATACATGATAATAATTAACACACACTTAAGAAATTATTAATACACCACATTACTTAGAAACAGTATAATATATTCACATTTTACAACAACTATAATAATATATATCTATAAGATCGTACATATTGTCTACCTAATATGATGAGGTTTAATTAAAAACCAAAAACCAGAGTCACAGTCTGTTCAACTAGCCAATAAAATCGTCAGAATACGAATCGGAGAGGGCCCACGGAAATTGATAAAAACGGAACTGTTAAATTATTTAGTACTACTTTTTTGAACAACACACAAATATGTACTACTTATACTAGCAGAGTACCTGCGAAATGCGGCTGCGGGTAACCTTAACATAATTTTCGGTCAATAATATTTTAATTTTATATTCGTTACAATGATATCTCGAAAAACGACAATTGAAGGTTTAAATAACTTTGTCTAATTGTCTAGCTAAACCGATGGTGGCTACGGTTGAACCCGTTGGTCTGGTTATCATTTTACATAAACAACATATGTATATATGATTTTGTTAATATATGTTTTAAAATATTGTATATTGTGAATATAAAATTATATATTTATGTAATAGGATGTATTAATTATATATTAATTAGTGTTGATTAATTTTGAAAAAAATAGGATGGAGTGACATTTGTACAACGTGTTGTTTTATTTGTAAATTGTGATAATAAGTTGTTTTATATATAATATTAATAACATTTAATTAAAGTATTAAATGAAATATGTTGTATTAAATGGAATTAATTGTGTATTGCAATGTTATTATTTCTATTTTTTATTTTGAATGTATATTGATTTGTACATGAAACATTACAAAGAGTAAGTTGATTTTCTAACATTTATAAATAGAAAGGATTTTCTTTTAATATATATAGATATAAGAGATTGCACGCTATCTCTTCAAAAAATTTAGTAGTACAATGTTACAAGGTTTTGGTACAAACTTTTATAACACAAAAATTTCATAAATTTATTTCTATATTAATTGATGGGCAATACACATTAAATGACAAAATTAATACAATACAAATTAATATGAAACATTTACAAATGATTATTGTTACAAATTCTATTTTTTTAGATACAATTATTTAAATTGTTTGCTAATGTAAGTTTTATATCAAACTTCTGTGTTTGATTCTGAACCATTTTATTATAAATGTGCATTTTCGAAGACATATATCTTCTATGTATGTATTTAGTATAAATTAGTGAAATGCTTATCATTTTCTTGATTAATTCGATTAAAGCGAACACATCAAAGTAGGAAGATTTAAAAATCATTATGATGTATGAAGATATGTTAACATATAAATTAAGAAGATTTTCTATATTTATATGTTATATAATATTGAGATGTTATATAGATTTGCAAATACCTTTCACCATCAATCATCACAATAATATGAAATTGCTTATTATTGCTCAAAGTTATTTCAACTTAAAGCTATTATAATTATTTAAAAATATAACTATAAAATATTGCGCTAATAGAATTTTGTTTCAGGGTATCCGCAGCCGCATCGCGCGGGTACCCTGCTAGTGTTCTATAAAAGTCCTTCAAATTTTGCAAGTTACCATTTAACCCTTATAGTTTATTAACTAATAATATTAATAAAACTTAGTTTAAATTACACCCAAATCCTTGGTTTTAATATAATTACCAAAATAGCCCCCTAGGGCTTGCTGAACTTTTGGTACTTGGCAAGTTTAGTCCTTTCAATCCAAAACATATATATTGTAAATGCTGATTTTTGAAAATCATTTACGGGTTCGTTACTTAACCATTTCGCAAGCTGAAAACATATTTGTACTCTCGGGTATCCCGTCTATAATTTTCGTTCTTTAAGTTTTGCATGAAAAATGGGTCTAAAGTAGGTAAAAACGCGTGTAAAGTCAGCGGGTCAGAGTTCTTAATTTGCATCAGCATTTTAAAGTGTGCGAGACAGATTTTATAAGGGCTATAACTTACTCATTGTTTGTCTGTTTTTAGTGTTCCTGATGTCTACGGAAAGTTAGCAAGGAGATCTACCAAATCCTAGTTAGTGTCAGGTTTTAGTTATAACTCTAACTCGCTAAAAAACGCAGCCCAAGTAGGCTGGTCAACCTACATATAAATGCTGCCAGTTGCTGACAGCTTTTGTGTGCTAATCACAGATTTTCAAATTCAGTTTCCCGCTTCGTTATAGCTCCGTTTTGGGTGATTCAAAAGCTACGAAAAGCTGGCTAGGTGATCTACGAAATGCCCCCATAACTAGGTCCATACTGGGGGGGTCTTAATGGGTCTAAACGGGCTCTAAAGTAGGCTGTTCGGGGTAATTTATTGCATAAAATAACGTTTATGTTTAATTCGTTTAACATAGCAAACGTGCTCCATTTACGTTCAAATTTGGAAAGGTTACTAACTAAGGGATAAACTAAGACCTAGTACTTTAGTTATTTCCCAGCTCGTGTTCTAAGTGCACGTTTCCCTATGGTGCATTACTATATCAGAAGGTTGTTTTATTTGGATCTACATTAGTAAGGTAAGCTAGTACTTCCATTTTTGTTTATTATAGCATAAGATAATCAATGTGGAAGGTATGCATATGACTAGAAAAACAAATGGAGAACGAGGGTTGAATACTCACTATACTTAGAGTCTTGGTGTAAGAATTCTCAAGGATTTAGAAAAATCTAATTTAGATTTTCCAAGATTTTCTAAGATATATAAAATCTAGTTATATTCTTAAAGATTTATAAAATCTGTTTAGATTTTCCGAAGATTTTCTAACATTTATAAAATCTAATTAGATTTTCAAAGATTTATAAAATCTGGTTAGATTTTCCAAAAATTTATAAAGATTTTTTTAGATTCTATTTAGATATATCTAAGGATTGTTATGTACAAAGTTGTTTGTGGTTACAATGCATTGTTCGGGCCATCATTCTTCAAAAGTCATTCTATAAAAGTTTGAGGAGCGAGGGCACTTTAAATCGTAAACCCAACCCTACTAACATGGCATGCTTATATGTTTCATTAAATACCTTAAGTATTTTAATAGCTTCATAAGGATATTAAACAATCGTAATATGTATGCTCTATATACTATATGCCTAAATATTAGCATCCCAAAAAATCAATTTTTTCCTTAAACTGATTTTTATATTCAGTTATAGTCTAGTTAAATTTTTTATTATTTAAGATTTTTTAATTTTTTGATCTGGTTCTCTATAACTATCGCTCTGATATTATTCTATAGCACCCCCAAAGTGGTCAGAATGCAACGGAATAGTACTTGGGGTGTTACTTGGTGGATCGATAGCAAATAGTATACAT
The DNA here is from genome assembly GCA_025667525.1 of Glebionis coronaria. Classification (NCBI taxonomy): domain Eukaryota; kingdom Viridiplantae; phylum Streptophyta; class Magnoliopsida; order Asterales; family Asteraceae; genus Glebionis; species Glebionis coronaria. Next base: position 364,374,241 of record CM046882.1, on the reverse strand, counting down.
AGAATGATCATACAGTATCATTTAAACATATTACATGAATCAAATGTGCAGATTAAATAAATTGTCTGAAAGTCAACATTTATTATTGTCCCAAATTGTAACCCTGCCCCGATGGTAAATATAATGCCTCCTATATGATGCTGGAGGTCCAAGTGCACAAAAACCTGCTTAGTTACCTGAGAAAACATGTAAAGAAAAATGTGGGGGTCAACACGAGGTTGGTGAATTCATAGGTTTAATTCAAAAGTATTGTTATGCAAAACACCAAGAAGATAGTAGAGCACCAAGATACATACTATAGTAGTTCCTATTGCATGTAACAGAAGCTAGACAGCAGTAGCCAGTGCCTATGTGGTCATCGGGTAAGTTGCCCTAAAAATCCGACAATGTTACAAGTCTGTTGGCTTGGTCGAGGCACAGTGAGCGCTACTCACGCAGAAGGGGACAGTAAATCCCAAATAGATCTATCTATAACATTTCACGTGTAACAATCCACTTTGAGAAGTGGACTGTTACGTGTATTTATAGCGTGTCATCAAAGCATGCAAGGCAATGTATTAAACATTAACTGACCATAACGTAAATACCGGAATCAAACATCGGTAATCCAAAAGTAAGCTCAAAAATAAAAGATTAAGTACTGAAGGAAAAAAGACGAAACAATATCCAAACAACCAAAGTAATGTATGAGTGCGTAAAATAAAGGAGTCTGGATAACTCCCATCCAATGCACGTACTATCTCAAAAGTCCTAAGAGCGCCCTTGTGTACCTGCTGTTTGGAACATGAAAGGAAAACTACGGCTGAACATAACACCCAGTGAACGGATATAAAGCATGATAATAATGTACTGTAATGGAACAGATAACAAATACTGAAACTATAACTAATATGTAAAATAGTGGAAATTGTGTATAATCTGAGAAGTCTGATTTATAAATAATAAAGCTGGATTATTAACTGTTACATCTGAAAACATGCATTTACTGTATTTTAATTGCCAAGAACTTATATAGGTCATGTGCTGTAACAACTGTTGCATGAATAACTGGAGGGATGACCTCGTCATGCTATAGAGGGGTGACCTCTAAATAATGTGTTAGGTGGAGGGATCAACTCCAGTGTGAAGGATGTAGAGCACACACCACATTCACTTGATAACTATAAACTGATAGCCTAGGATGCATCCATACGCCCCGCTGATAATACTGATAAATGGCCAAGCTGAAATAATGGGACTGTGACACCCCGGGTAGGGTCAAAATATGCGGAATTATCCACGGAGATGTCACTAGGGTAGATCGATAGCATATAGTCCATAGAGCATAAGATAAAGAGTTATTCAAATTAAATTACATGTTTGTTAAACAAATAAATAAAAATTATCTTAAACATGATGAAAGATGATTGTTTGTGTTTCCTAAATAGAACCCCTGACGAGTCCTACAATGCAGATTATTAAGATGCTGGAGACCATGCACACACCACGTACTAACTTCATATTCCTGTGCAAAACATACAAGAGGGTCAACATAAAGTTGGTGAATTTACAGGTTTTAACAATTAATTAGTTTGGACATACATTAATCATAGAAGTAACAATGCACAAAGCATTCTTACTAAAATTTAGATTACATTTGTTTATTATTAGAAACTGAAGCTTAACCTTCCATAGTCCTCAACAGATAAGGACGTAGTGTCTTACAAAAAGACACCCAATCCAGTTCCAACATGGTATACGTCTGTTGTCCCGGCCAAGGCACATTGAGCATGACTCACCCAGACGGGGATGGTCAATCCCTAACAGATCTATTTATAACATTCGGGCGATTTACAACAATTTAGCAGTTCCAATAATAATCAATCATAGTCAAGTTTATACAACTTTATTATGTCCATTAAGTGTTTGCATATTCTCTTTCCCAAAAGGGAAAGTTTTATCAAAAGTTTATATGGGGCTGTAAACTCACCTGGGAGTAAGCAATAGCTGTTTAATATGAACATCCAAATAAAGCTTACACCAAAAGTTATGCCTAATCAAATAGTACAGTCTTAATAGATAGTACAAAGAACATATATGTATGCTTATACAGATTTTAGTCAGTCCATTTATGCTACGGTATTTATCTAAATAACCTTAGTTCAAGTATCAACAATATTCGTTTAAACTTATTTATATAAGTTTCGTTTCTAAGTAAACATAAAATGTTTAACTATTAATATCAGTTAGCATATATGTATTTATAATAATCATTCCACTTACAATTAAGTTTCTTATTTAAGTAGACATAAAATGTCCTACTTATAATATTAGTTTACGTTCTCCGTTCATGTATTATAATCAATCATTTACTATTAAGTTTCATTATTAAGTAAACATAAAAATTCTACTTAATATTAGTCCACGTTTGTAGTTCATGTATTATAATCACTCATTTACTATTATGTTTCATATTTTAAGTAAACGTAAGGTGTTTTACTTACATATTAGCATTCAATTTATCCAACGTTCATATAATTTTATTTCCTAAAAATATATGTGTTTATGTAATAGTAATACATGTCCATATTGTTTATATAATTTATTCCCTAAAGAAAATATGAATATTTTTATTTTGAAAAATGAAATATAATATTTTATTTAACTTTAAAGTTTCCCATAAATTATTTTAACATTTATAAAATAATTTATTAATCACAAACTTAAGTACTTATACCTTAATTCTTATAGTCTAGGTGTTTAATTATGTTTTATTATAATTAAAATGGATTTTAGGGTTAGGGCTTGTTAATGTTTTAGGATATAGCAAAACTAGTCCCTCCATTTATTAAACAACTATAACTTTTGGATTTTACATATTCGATACCTAGGGCTTGTTAAAGTTTCGGCTTATGGCAGATTTTGCCCCCCTAGTTATATCTAGGTTTTGTAACTTTACTAAAATAACAAAAACAGCCCCTAGGATTCTTTAAGTTTCGGCTAATTACAAGAATGGTCCTTAAGGTTATAAAATGACAAAATAACTTTTAGAAACTTCCCAGAATGGTCCCTAGGGTTTAATTTGCTACAGATAGTATTTATTAAACCCTAAACTTTTGGATAATTACATTTTCGGTCCTTGTGTTTACTAGTTTATCAAAACATGTTTCATGAGTTACGGTTTTAGTCCTTAGGGTTTCATAAATTGTCATTTTAATCCAAAACGTTTTTATAAGTTATATTTTTATTATAAAAACTTTTGTTTTAACATTCAAACATTATATGGGCTCATTAAATGGGCTAAACATCTAATGGGCTATTTTAGTGGGCTTAAATATATCTCAAGTCCACTAATTTATTTAAATGGTCCTTTAAATCATTTATTGGGCTTAAATACATTTTTAAGTCCTTTAATTAGTTAAATGGGCCTAAGTGTAATCTTAAGTCCATTTAAGTTACTAAGATTTATCAAATGGGCTTATTGGGTCCATTAAGTTTTGGATTAACATTTCATGAGCTTAAATAGTCTAGTAACACTACTTAACATTTTATGTGAGTTTTAACTTAGGATATTCTTATAAGCTTATTATTAGCTTATTCATATTTAGTTTTAAATCTAAATAGAAGAGTAAAACTTATAGTTTGTTTTATGTGATGTTCCAAATTAGATCTAGGTGTGTTACAAGGTTGCATGCAAGTCATAAGCCCTAATAGGAGCTTATATCTCACCTCTATAATTAGTTATATCTTATTAGGATAAGTCAAGTCTCATTTTAAGGTTGCATGTACTTATAAGTGTTTACAAAAATAGATCTAACTATGTACAAGTCAAGAAAACAAGTCACAAGTCCAAAATGAGATCTAAACTATGTCTAGACCTAAAAATCAATCATAGATCCATGTACACATATATATAGCCCACGGCTATATTCTAAATCTTGGTATTTCCAAGATGAATACTTAAGCAAATTTTAAGTCTTGTAAATAATTACAAAAATATAATCATGATTATCTAGGTGTCATGTATGTTTCCAAGGTTACCATTTTACCAAGGAGACTACATATAGCCCACGGCTATATTGTCTCTTCTCAAGGTTCCCATAAGATTTTATAAGCTTGTTATTATGTTTAACATACTCAAGTTAATCTTTATCATTAGATCTATGGTTTATATAAGCATGCATGTATATCTAACCCATTTTAGGTCATATGTAACCCACGGCTACATATATACACATAAGTCATATTTTATGATTTTTAATATTCTATTTAACATGTAACATTTCATATTACATTATTAAAACTTAGTAGACAAATCATATGGTCATTACTCATTTTAGCCGTGACCTTTAGGGTCATGGTTTTCATGATCTTTAAGTTACACAAGTTCATTTTATGAGATCTATGGTCATTAGTTAACCAAAGTCCCATAAAACAAGATTTGTAACTCATAAAATGTTTAGATTCATAAAATGTTTCATATGGTTTTCAAATCAAGTTTAAAACATATAATACAAACCATATGTTTTTTATTAAAAGATTTTTAGTCATGTATATGATTTTATAAATATGTCATGACCTATAATGGTCATGGCTTCATCAAATCTTGGTTTTAACATGTTATTTACTTGTGTTTATAGATGTATGATGATGCATGCATGAAGAAATGAAAGAACATGTAGTGCATACCATTCTTGCTTAAAAGTACCAAGGATGATCTAGATGAACAAGCAGATTTGAGATCTGCTCAAGATGGTGAAGAAAACCCTAGTTATAACTAAGCCGTGGCCTTAAAGATTCGGCTAGGGCTTGTTTATAGTGATTCCAAGAGGAATGATGCTATCAAATGATTTGTAATCAAGATGCGACAAAGATTTAGTTGATTTAATGAATCAACTTTAGATTTTTGTAGCTTGTAGCCGAAATGTAGAGAGAGAGATAAAGAGAGAAGTAATATTGCATGTATGAGAATGTGTGTGTGTGTGTGTGTTTCGGCTTAAAGAGGAGAGAGGGAAAGGGAATGCAAAAGGCATGATTGCCCAGGTAAGAACACTTGTGCCAAGTGTAGGCTTTTGTGTTTCCCATGCATACCTTCTCCTTCCACATGCCCTTGGTGCCATGTCTAGCTAGCCAAATGGAGAAATGGTCCTTTGGCTTGGTCTTATGTTGGGCTTACACACAAATGGCATCTATTCTTGGGCTTATCCAATAGTTAAGTAAACTCTTAGTCTACATACTCACTTATACATGGATACAATACCTAATGTAGTATATTTCCAAGTTTTTATTAAGTGTTGAGTATTTCCAATATTAAGTATATATCTTACTACTTGCTAACCCTAGTTTCAAGTACAAGTTTTAAGCTATGTAACTTATTTACAACCAATATGAATGTAAGGGTATAAGTACATATGGACAAGTTCACACACCTCTTAAGGAGATATAACACATGAATGAGTGTTCTAGGATCATTAGGTGGAAATTTATTATATTCAATCATGGTAAAATCATGGATTTTTACAGCACCACCCCGTTATTTTAGCTTTGTCCTCAAAGCTACTAAAAACGTAGTTATCTTTTAAGTGAATGATGTTCTAAGTATGATTCGTTTCAGACTCTCTCTCAGGTACGGATGGCGGCATGAACGCGAAGTGGTCTATACCTAGGTTACTCTTATACGTCCGATTGGACATTAATGAAATCTTCTGTTATTACGGGTGAACAGAAGAGAATGCAAAGAGATTCTTATCCGAATCGCACTATACATCCGATTGAGCAGTAAAGGAGACTGCTGTTGTAGATGAATATGAAGGGAATGCAAAGAGATCTTTATCCGAATCACACTATACATCCGATTGAGCAGTAAAGGGGACTGCTGTTGTGGATGAATAGGAAGGGAATGCAAAGAGATCTTTATCCGAATCGCACTATACATCCGATTGAGCAGTAAAGGGGACTGCTGCTGTGGATGAATAGGAAGGGAATGCAAAGAGATCTTTATCCGAATCGCACTATACATCCGATTGAGCAGTAAAGGGGACTGCTGCTGTGGATGAATAGGAAGGGAATGCAAAGAGATCTTTATCCGAATCGCACTATACATCCGATTGAGCAGTAAAGGGGACTACTGCTGTGGATGAATAGGAAGGGAATGCAAAGAGATCTTTATCCGAATCACACTATATCAACAACTTTAAGAAAAGACTTACAATTATACTTCAAGCTTGTGGGATACAAACATTAGTTAACAGTATTAAAGTTTCTACCCAACAGAGGGTTAAGATTATTGTTGATGGCAATTTGGTAAGAAGTTGCCAAGAGTCTGCTTCATCCGCCGCGGTGCTGAGCGATAGGGACGCAGAAAAGAAGTACCTCAAATGGTGGAAATAAAAGAAGATACCAAGAATAAAGAAGTGCGCGCCTTGCAGGGTGCCGTAACAAGGGTCATGCATTCACTATTACTGGTTCAAAATTTGTACAAATCCTGACTTCTAAAGAGAGGAAATCACATCTCCCAGAGTCTGGTGGGTGATGGTATTGTTGAACTAATTGGACCCGAAGAGGAAAGAGGAATGTCCAAAAACATAGGACATTCAACATCTCTTTACGAGGGATGTCAGACATAGCCCTACAAAGTACACCCATTGCGAGTTGGATGTGCCTTTCGGGTTTGGGGTTGCCTAAGTGGCGGATATAACCCTACAAAATACACCCACTGTGATTTGGATGTGTCTTTCAGGTTTAGGCAGGGGAGAAACAGGTTAGGGAAATGGAGCATCCCTGGACCAAGTACTCTCTGGCTTGTTGGTGCTAGAAATGACACTAAATCTAGTGTTAACTATATTGGGGTTATGGCTCCCCAGTATAATCAAGGTTTCATCTCCCCAAGGTACACGAACCAATTTTTGGTCAGATAGGATCATTGCATGCAACTTGCTAGTCAATTCATGCTAATGAAGACATCAAATCTATCAAGAATTTCTAGGATCTGATTGATGTAAAACGGGTTTTTGGAATGTTTTAAGGAACAACCTCGAATGATGGTGTTAACCATCATAACTTTTTCGTCGACTTTTCTACTGTATAATAGGAGTCTAGAGCTAACGGAGGGATTCCCAATATCTTACTAAATTTAGCAATTATAAATCTTTGGTCTACCCATGTGTCAAACAAGATAGATGCATATCATTGGTTTAGTAAGAACGTACCAGGCACGATGTTGGAGCCGGGGTTTGCTGGCCATGTACACTTGCGAAGGAGTTCCCTTGTTGTCCTTCTTCTGGTTGGACAACTTGGTACAATCGGGTCTCACATGCCCAGGGGTTACACACTCGTAACATACCATAGCTTTCTTTGGTCCACTACTACTTCCACCTGCGGGGTTTTGGTTTCCCTGCCGCCCACTTCCACTTCTAACTGCGTTGGACTTGCCCTTGTTGCTGTTCCCGGGATTGGTATTGGGTCGACCTGGGGTAGCAACATTTTTTTGAAAATAGCGAGCAAAATGACCTTGTTGGCCACACTTGTAGCATCCTTGGAATTATCCTCCTGCAACATGATGGTAGTTGCACTTTGAACACTTAGGCTTGGTCCCTGAGTAGTTCTTGGTGCGGGTTGTGGGAGTAGTGTCATCAGCTTGCCCAACGTTTTGCTTTTTGGAAGGCTGCTAGTGCTGGCTACGAGAGATTTCATTGGATTTTCTCTTGTTGTTCGTTTGCCTCTCGGACAGATTGCGGGCTCGCTTGTTGATCAGCTCAGTCGCAAATTCCATAGCACCTTCTACGGTAGTGGGTCGTGAAGCTAGCACACTTTCATGAATGTTATCAGGGAGTACGCTGACATACTTCTTAATCTTGTCTCTCCTTAGAGGGAACATTCTGGTGCACATCAATCTTAACTCTTGAAATATTTGGTTGTACCAAAGGATATCATTGTTCTTACTCTTTAGATCCCACAACTCGACTTCCAACTTCTTCATTTCTCCGCTGAGACAGTATTTCTCAGTCATTCTCTCCTTGAGGTTGGCCCAAGTGGGAGTATAAGCAGTGTCATGTCCAAGGGTGGCGACCACAGAGTTCCACCAGGTAAGGGCGCTCTCGAGTAGGGTGCATGTAGCAAACTTAACTCTGTTCTCGTCAGCACAACCGCTGATGCGGAAAACTGTCTCTAGTCTTTCAAACCACTTCATCAATTCAACAACTCCTTTTTTCCCTCGGTAGTATGAGGGTTTGCATTTTAAGAAGTAGGGGTAAGAGCAACCCCTGTTGGTGTTGTTTCTGCGTGCATCAAAGTTTGGATCATTGTTTGCATTCGGGTCAGCTCCTCTGGCTGCCATGGCTGCTGTGATGCCTTCACTTATCATTTCCCGCAGTTGTGCGGCAGTAACATTCCGAGTAGCTTCTGGGGATTAAGCATTATCGGCATTGGAAGTGGTTGCATTATTTGGATTTGATCTCGTAATCACCATTGTCTATAGTCATACACAAAATGAGATTATTAGTTCAAGTGTTAGTACAATTTTTATATTATTTGCACAGGAAAATTTCATGCATTGATTTCATAACAAATTTGGATAACCTGTCAAGATCTCATAATATAATACATTGCACAGCAGATATAATAAAGAAAGTGATTGCATGTTATTTCCATGAGAAATTTAACATTCATCTAGCATAACACAATCTAAGTCATAAGCCGGTCGGGCCTAGTCCAAGGTAATGATACACACAGTCTTTAAAACATCACATCCCAAAGTTACATGTCCCAAAAGAAAAGAAAAGAGAAAGTACGAAATTACATCACCAAAAGCTGAAAAAGAAATGAAAGTACAAAGGCCCTATGTCAAGATAGTCAGGATACAACCCGTAAGCTTATCATGACATACAAGAAGTCTAGTAGTCTATACTAATCCTGCCTGGATGGTCCACTAGATGATGCCGGGGCTGATGGTGCTGATGGAGCTGGTGGGGCTGCAGAATTCCTCTTGGTGTTCCATAAAGTCCGAACTGTTGTTCGGGTCTCCTTGAGCGTACAGAGTGCCGATAGCAGCTGGTTCCGGAGTCTATTGACGACCCCTCGGAGATAAGCCATCTCCCCAGTAACCCCATCATGCCGTACAGTGGCGAGATCAAAGAAAATGGATAATGATTGCTACTGAGTAGAAAGAGCAGCATGGGTCTGATGCTGAAGACCCTCCATGACCTGAATGCGCTGGCGGAGGCGGTAATTCTCCTCCAATAACTACTTCAGTGCCTCATCCGTCCTAGCCTGGACACCTTTAGCGGGTTGGGATTCTCCTCTCATAGTGCGAAAGAGATTGTCGATACGATCATAGATGACGTCATGGCTTTGTTGACTGACTGTCAACTGGCTGTGGAGGTCGGATATCTCCCGCTCCTGGTGTGTAGCCAGTGCGGCAATCTGGGCCTGGACGGAATCGACACGCCCTGCCCGGAGCCTTCCCCGGTCTCATAAGTGGAGACGGGTACGGGCCCGGAAAAATAGCCCGATGATAAGGATGGAGGCATGGAAGATGGTATGCTAGGACGGACGTGGTCCTCCTCCATAGAGGTTGGGGCCAGTGTGGCTGATGCTGAGATGGAAAAAGGGTCCTCTAGGTGTACAACTTCGATGGTTGGGTCATCCTCTGAATCCGAGGCTGACAACCATCCACACTGCGTCGATCGTGGAGATGAACAAACAACTAGAGTAGGAGCTACTACGGGTAGAAGAGACGAGGATGCAGTAGGCGGAGTCATGGTGCTCTAAAATAGTATTATTTTAAGTTTGAAGTGAGTATAAGCTTACAAACAAAGAACAATATTATTTTAGATTACATGTTTTATGAAATATATCCCTTTTAAACAATTAAAATGATGTTTTAAGGTTACGGATATTAATACTTATATATATATATATATATATATATATATATATATATATATATATATATATATATATATATATATATATATATATATATATATATATATATATATATATATATATATATATTGTTATCATTTAAGCAGTTCATTGAACAATTTGTAAGTGCAAGGTTTGGTTTATATTACCTATATTTTCATTTAAGTATTTTAATATGTAGTGTAAAATTTTCAAGTTTAGCATATCTAACAATTTCCATGGCAATACCTCACTAAACAGTATTAATAATCAAGTTTAGTAACAATATATATACACTTAGTTCACATAGCATAAAATGCCCTAAGATCTATATGCTTAACTAATACGGTCCCAAAATAAAATCCCAAAAAGATTTTTATAAGTAATAGTCCAGTTTTAAATAAAAGAAAATTCATTTTATTTTTGTTTTATTTAAACATTTATTTGGTTCTCTATAACTAATGCTCTGATACCATTCTCTATGACACCCCGGGTAGGGTCAGAATATGCGGAATTATCCACGGAGATGTCACTAGGGTGGATCGATAACATATAGTCCATAGAGAATAAGATAAAGAGTTATTCAAATCAAATTACATGTTTGTTAAACAAATAAATAAAAATTGTCTTAAACATGATGAAAGATGATTGTTTGTGTTTCCCAAATAGAACCCCTGACGAGTCCTACAATGCAGATTACTAAGATGCTGGAGACCATGCACACACCACGTACTAACTTCATATTCCTGTGCAAAACATACTAGAGGGTCAACATAAAGTTGGTGAATTTACAGGTTTTAACAATTAATTAGTTTGGACATACATTAACCATAGAAGTAACAATGCACAAAGCATTCTTACTAAAATTTAGATTACATTTGTTTATTATTAGAAACTAAAGCTTAACCTTCCATAGTCCTCAACAGATGAGAACTTAGTATCTTACAAAAAGACACCCAATCCAGTTCCAACATGGTATACGTCTGTTGTCCCGGCCAAGGCACAATGAGCATGACTTACCCAGACGGGGATGGTCAATCCCTATTAGATCTATTTATAACATCCGGGCGATTTACAACAATTTAACAGTTCCAATAATAATCAAATCATAGTCAAGTTTATACAATTTTATTATGTCCATTAAGTGTTTGCATATTTTCTTTCCCAAAAGGGAAAGTTTTATCAAAAGTTTATATGGGGCTGTAAACTCACCTGGGAATAGGCAATAGCTGTTTAATATGAATATCCATATAAAGCTCACGCCAAAATTTATGCCTAATCAAATAGTACAGTCTTAATAGATAGTACAAAGAACATATATGTATGCTTATATAGATTTTAGTCAGTTCATTTATGCTACGGTATTTATCTAAATAACCGTAGTTCAAGTATCAACAATATTCATTTAAACTTGTTTATATAAGTTTCGTTACTAAGTAAACATAAAATGTTTAACTATTAATATTAGTTAGCATATATGTATTTATAATAATCATTCCACTTACAATTAATTTTCTTATTTAAGTAGACATAAAATGTCCTACTTATAATATTAGTTTACGTTCTCCGTTCATGTATTATAATCACTCATTTACTATTAAGTTTCATTATTAAGTAAACATAAAAATTCTACTTAATATTAGTCCACGTTTGTAGTTCATGTATTATAATTACTCATTTACTATTAAGTTTCATATTTTAAGTAAACGTAAGGTGTTTCACTTACATATTAGCATTCAATTTATCCAACGTTCATATAATTTTATTTCCTAAAAATATATGTGTTTATGTATTAGTAACACATGTCCATATTGTTTATATAATTTATTCCCTAAAGCAAATATAAATATTTTTATTTTGAAAAATGAAATATAATATTTTATTTAACTTTAAAGTTTCCCATAAATTATTTTAACATTTATAAAATAATTTATTAATCACAAACTTAAGAATTTATACCTTAGTTCTTATGGTCTAGGTGTTTAATTATGTTTTATTATAATTAAAATGGATTTTAGGGTTAGGGCTTGTTAATGTTTTGGGATATGGCAAAACTAGTCCCTGCATTTATTAAACAAGTATAACTTTCGGATATTACATATTTGGTACATAGGGCTTGTTAAACTTTCGGCTTATGGCAGATTTAGTCCCCCTAGTTATATCTAGGTTTTATAACTTTACTAAAATTACAAAAACAGACCCTAGGGCTTCTTTAAGTTTCGACTAATTACAAGAATGGTCCTTAGGGTTATAAAATGACAAAATAACTTTTAGAAACTTCCTAAAATGGTCCCTAGGGTTTAATTTTCCACGGATAGTATTTATTAAACCCTAGACTTTTGGATATTTACATTTTCAGTCCTTGTGTTTACTAGTTTATCCAAACAAGTTTCATAATTTACGGTTTTAGTCCTTAAGTTTCATAAATTGTCCTTTTAATCCAAAAAGTTTTTATAAGTTATATTTTTATTATAAAAACTTTTGTTTTAACATTCAAACATTATATGGGCTCATTAAATAGGCTAAACATCTAATGGGCTATTTTAGTGGGCTTAAATATATCTCAAGTCCACTAATTTATTTAAATGGACCTTTAAATCATTTATTGGGCTTAAATACATTTTTAAGTCCTTTAATTAGTTGAATGGGCCTAAGTGTAATCTTAAGTCCATTTAAGTTACTAAGACTTATCAAATGGGCTTATTGGGTCCATTATGTTTTAGATTAACATTTCATGGGCTTAAATAGTCCATTAACACTACTTTACATTTTATGTGAGTTTTAACTTAGGATATTCTTATAAGCTTATTATTAGCTTATTCATATTTAGTTCTAAATCTAAATAGAAGAGTAAAACTTATAGTTTGTTTTATGTGATGTTCCAAATTAGATCTAGGTGTGTTACAAGGTTGCATGCAAGTCATAAGCCCAAATAGGAGCTTATATCTCACGGCTATAATTGGTTATAGCTTATTAGGATAAGTCAAGTCTCATTTCAAGGTTGCATGTAATTATAAGTGTTTACTAAATAGATCTAACTATGTACAAGTCAAGAAAACAAGTCACAAGTCCAAAAAGAGATCTAACCTATGTCTAGACCTAAAAATCAATCATAGATCCATGTACACATATATATAGCCCACGGCTATATTCTAAATCTTGGTATTTCCAAGATGAACACTTAAGAAAATTTTAAGTCTTGTAAATAATTAAAAAAATATAATCATGATTATCTAGGTGTCATATATTTTTCCAAGGTTACCATTTTACCAAGGAGACTACATATAGCCCATGGCTATATTGTCTCTTCCCAAGGTTCCTATAAAATTTATAAGTTTGTTTTTATGTTTAACATACTCAAGATAATATTTATCATTAGATCTATGGTTTATATAAGCATGCATGTATATCTAACCCATTTTAGGTCATATGTAACCCACGGCTACATATATACACATAAGTTATATTTTATGATTTTTAATATTCCATTTAACATGTAACATTTCATATTCCATTATTAAAACTTAGTAGACAAATCATATGGTCATTACTCATTTTAGCCGTGACCTTTAAGGTCATGGTTTTCATGATCTTTAAGTTACACAATTCATTTTATGAGATCTATGGTCATTAGTTAACCAAAGTCTCATAAAACAAGATTTGTAACTCATGAAATGTTTAGATTCATAAAATGTTTCATATGGTTTTCAAATCAAGTTTAAAACATAGAATACAAACCATATGTTTCTTATTAAAAGATTTTTAATAATGTATATAATTTTTATAAATATGTCGTGACCTATAATGGTCATGGCTTCATCAAATCTTGGTTTTAACATGTTATTTACTTGTGTTTATAGATGTATGATGATGCATGCATAAAGAAATGAAAGAACATGTAGTGTATACCTTTCTTGCTTAAAAGTACCAAGGATAATCTAGATGAACAAGGAGATTTGAGATCTACTCAAGATGGTGAAGAAAACCCTAGTTATAACTAAGCCGTGGCCTTAAAGATTTGGATAGGGCTTGTTTATAGTGATTCCAAGAGGAATGATGCTATCAAATGATTTGTAATCAAAATGAGACAAAGATTTAGTTGATTTAATGAATCAACTTTGGATTTTTGTGGCTTGTGGCCGAAATGTAGAGAGAGAGAGAGAGAGATGAAGAGAGAAGTGAGATTGCATGTATGAGAATGTGTGTGTGTATGTTTCGACTTAAAGAGGAGAGAGGGAAAGGGAATGCAAAAGGCATGATTTCCTAGGTAAGAACACTTGTGTCAAGTGTAGGCTTTTGTGTTTCCCATGCATCCCTTCTCCTTCCACATGCCCTTGGTGCCGTGTCTAGCTAGCCAAAAAGAGAAATGGGCCTTTGGCTTGGGCTTATGTTGGGCTTACACACAAATGGCATCTATTCTTGGGCTTATCCAAGAGTTAAGTAAACTCTTAGTCTACATACTTACTTATACATGGCTACAATACCTAATGTAGTATATTTCCAAATTTTTATTAAGTGTTGAGTATTTCCAATATTAAGTATATATCTTACTACTTGCTAACCCTAGTTTCAAGTACAAGTTTTAAGCTATGTAACTTATTTACAACCAATATGAATGTAAGGGTATAATTACATAATGGACATGTTCACACACCTCTTATGGAGATATAACACATGAATGAGTGTTCTAGGATCATTAGGTGGAAACTTATTATATTCAATCATGGTAAAATCATGGATTTTACAGGGACGCTGCGAGAAATCACTCCCTCGTAGAGGAGTCATGACACCGGTTCCTCTAGTGTCATGGTTACGGTACCTCCGTAACTAGTACATAAACTGTTCATGCTTGTATATAAAGCTCAAGCATTTTATTTAGTTATTAAAATGATTACTGATAAGCTTAAAAACATGTACTGGGGAAAACATTTGGCTGTAGATGGGGAATCGTAATCATGCATAGAAGGAAGTCCTTACTGAAGGACGGGAAATCCATACCTCGTGTCCAGTAACCGACTGAGATCAACTGACAGAAAGTCTACTCTGATTTCACGCGAGATACATGAATAAAGGACGTGAATAAGTTAACTGATATTTATTTATTTTCACTTATCTTATTTGTTTCTCGTTTGATTTATTTTATTCTTGAAATACTGTATGTGTATAAACTGACAAATATGAGTGTTCTAATATTTCTTATTAACGTATTCTTGTTCTACTGTTAGTTACGACCTAACACGTATTCTGACATTATAATATTTCTATATTTGGTAACCTGTTAAAAATAGAAAGTTTCCTAGTTTAGAAAGTTTCCAAAATTGAATTAAATGATTTAATAATATTATACCTTTTTAATATTATAAAAACTAGTCTAACATTATATATTTAATTTACTAATTAAATCATAAAACATTTATTTGTAAATGTAACTAAATAAGGTATAATTAAAATCTGCGTTTTTATCCTTTGATTATAAATCCGAGCCTACCGAGATGCCCCATTCTCGGTCGCACTAAAACAAGACAACAATACTACATAAATTTATAACTGGATTAGCGACAAAATTTTCTGTCGCTAACTGTCACTAATTGTCGCTAAAACTGTGACCCAAATCTGTCCCAAATCTGCCATGTAAAACTGTGACAGAAATACTGTCGTTAAACTGTCGCTAATTTCAGATTTAAATCTTATTAATTTCTGTTTAAACATGTACCCACTGGTCTGAATATTATTGGCACTGTCTTTGGTAAAGTTCCCACTTTTTTTAACACAGCCAACACCCCGTTAAATAATTTTAACCCCCGATGGGGTTTGTTTGGCTGCGATGGCTGAAACACAGCCCTAAGCCACCCTTGTGTGGGTCACGGCTGGGCAGAGAAAGGACCACCGAGACCTCTTGGTCTCGGTTTCATGAACCACATCAAAACCTGACACCCCTTTCTATATATACCCTCCTGTTTGGGGTTGTTTTGCTCGCAGATGGGCCAAAGAAAACACTACGCCGGACTGTATGTTCCAGACTGGCCAACGACACCATCTACCGAGACCTCATGGTCTCGGTTTACGTGAGATGAGCAGAAACACGACCCCCCCTTATTTTGTTTATTCAAGATTCGGTTTTTATAAGCTTAATACAAATAAAAATCGTGACATAAAATAAGATTATAAGATGAGGGTGATACCGTTACAACGATTAAGAAAGATGGATGATTACACACGGATCGAAGATGAACAACGAACCCGAAACCCCCTTTTTTCCTCTATACCTGGCGGCCACAACATAAACACATAAAACCCTAAAATATTTTCTTTGTTACTTAAAAAATAAAATGGGAATACTCCCTTTTTGTTTCACTGTGGTTTAATTTTACTATGGGTCGGGCTCAAGGCCCATTTCTCTTTTGTTTACTACTCTAGCCGCCACCCGCCTTTAGTATATTTGGGGTTTTCGTTTATTTTCGACACTGAAATTTATCGTGTTCATTTGTATTTCTTATTTTTAAATTTTCTGAAAACGTAAACCCTTTTCTATAACCAATATAATACATACTAAGTATTTTCTGAAACTTAATAATTATTTTCTAAATAATTATTATTTTTTAGAATTTAATTAAAACTGATACTGCGTATTTACTGTTTACGTTTCATTAACGTCAAAGATGAGACTTCACGTATTTAATATTCTAGAATTTTAAATACGGGTTTTACAATTCTTCCCCTCTAAAAAAATAATTCGTCCTTGAATTAAGGATGCGATTATGTTGGGGTTTTTACAATTCTCCTCTCTAAAAAGAAAATTCGTCCTCGAATTAAAGGTAATTTAAGCTGATGAAGTTTATATAACTGAAAGACACATAGACTGAAAGGACATGAAAGCTAGAAGACATATAAGCTGAAGGACGTGTAACTGAAAGACATACCCGAATCAAAAATGGAAGTGAGGATAAGAAGTTCGTATAGAATCCTCTGTTTCCCAAGTGGCCTCCCGCTCGGTATGGTTCCTCCACTGGATTTTGACGAAAGGAATGGTCTTCCTTCATATAACTCGATCCTGGCGATCTAAGACTGCTTCGTGTTCTTCAATATAAGATAACTCCTCCCGAATCTGATCGAGTGGATAATTAACTTTGTGAAGCTCATGATAGTTATACCCTCTGATTAGTGATACATAGAACATGTTATGAACGTATGAAAGCTGAGGCGATAATGCCAACCAATATGATACTTCACCGACACGTTCAAGGATTTTGAACGGTCCGATGTAGCGAGGGCTGAGCTTGCCCTTGAGGCCAAAACGTCTGACCCTGCGTGCTGATGATACTTTGAGGAAGACACGATCCCCAGTGTGAAATGATAGATCTCTACGATGCTTGTCGGCGTAACTCTTCTGACGAGTACGCGCTTCTTGCAGCTTTGCCCTGGCAATGGCGACCTTTTCATTGGTCAGCTCTATTAATTCTGGTCCCTCAATCAACCGTTCTCCAACTTTATCCCAACAAATAGGAGCACGACATTTTCTGCCGTATAACATCTCAAAGGGAGCACGCTTGATACTGGCATGCCAACTGTTGTTGTAGGCAAACTCAACCAAGCATATATAGTCATCCCAATGTCCCATCCATTCTAATGCACGAGCGCGTAGCATGTCCTCCAAAGTCTGGATGGTACACTCTGACTGACTGACTGTCCGTCTACGAAGGGAAAGTTGTGCTGAGCTTGAGCCAGGTTCCCCAAGCTTTATACAGACCTCCCCAGAAGTGAGAAGTGAAACGTGGATCCCTGTCTGATATAATTTCTGAAGGTGTACTGTGTAATCACACGATCTCCCTCGTAAATAGGTCCGCTAGTTTACTGATTGCGAAATCTTTACGTATAGGAATGAAATGTGCTGATTTGGTCAAGCGATCGGCAATAACCCAGATTGCATCATGTTTCCTCTGAGTCTGTGGTAACCCGGTGACAAAATCCATATAGACCTTTTCCCAATTCCACATTGGAATATCTAATGGCTGAAGTAGGCCACTAGTACGCTGATGCTTTATTTTAACCTGCTGGAAGGTTAGACATTTAGAAACAAAAGTGGCGACATCTTGTTTCATGCCGCTCCACCAGAAATGCTACTTAAGATCGTGGTACATCTTAGTGGAACCTGGATGGATAGAAAACAGAGAGCTGTGAGCCTCAGTCACTAAGGCTTCTCTGAGGGTAGGGTCTTCTGGAACGCATAATTTGGTACCCTGCCATACAATACCATCTTCATTGATACGAAATTCAGTCTACTGGTCAATATTCTGGACAATCGCCCAGATTTCACCATCATCCTTTTGTGTAGCTTTAATCTGAGAGATTAAATCTGGTTCCACTCTCAGACTAGCCCAGTAGCCTCTCTGCCCGCGTACTAAGATCTCAATATAATACCTCTCTAAGTCCCGTATAATCTCCTCCTGAACCTTTATGCCATTTATCATTTCTGCTAAGGGCATCTGCTACTACATTCGCTTTACCTGGGTGGTACTGAATGTTAGTGTCATAGTATTTCAGTAGTTCCAACCATCGCCTCTGTCTCATGTTCAGCTCCCTCTGTGTAAAAAGATACTTGAGACTTTTGTGATAAGTGAAAATATCACATGACTCACCGTACAAATAATGTCTCCAGATTTTGAGAGCGAAAACGACTGCTGCGAGCTCCAGATCATGTGTGGGATAATTCTTCTCATACGGCTTTAGCTGTCGTGAAGCATAGGCAACGACCTTCCCATGCTGCATGAGTACACAGCCCAAACCTTACCCTGAAGCGTCACTGTAAATCTGATAACCACCTATACCAGATGGGAGAGTAAGGATTGGCGATGAAATTAAACGATGTTTGAGTTCCTCGAAACTTCTTCCTCTCTCCTCCGTCCATATAAACTTTACCCCTTTACGCATAAGTTTGGTCAACAGTAATGCCAAATGTGAGAAATCCTCTACAAATCTAGGGTAATATCCCACTAACCCAAGAAAACTGCGGACTTCTGTGGCAGATGTCGGTCTCGGCCATTTTGTAATAGCCTCCACCTTTGCATGATCCATGGTGATCCCCTCCACAGAAATGATATGGCCTAGAAATGCCACTTTAATTAACCAGAACTCACATTTGGAAATTTTAGCATAAAGCTTCTCTCGTCAGAGAATTTCCAAAACTGTACGGAGATGATCCTCATGTTCTTCGTTAGATTTGGAGAAAATAAGGATATCGTCGATGAATACAATTACAAATTTGTCTAAGCATTCATGACATTCATCAAGTCCATAAATACTGCTGGCGCATTCGTGAGACCGGATGGCATGACAACAAACTCGTAATGACCATACCTCGTGCGAAAAGCAGTCTTAGATATATCCTGCTCTTTTACATGCAGCTTGTGGTAACCTGATCGTAAATCAATTTTGGAGAAGTGCTTGGCAACCTGAAGCTGATCAAATAAACCATCAATACGAGGAAGTGGATAACGGTTACGAATAGTGAGCTTGTTCAGCTCGCGGTAGTTAATACACTGTCGCATACTACCATCCTTCTTTTTGACAAACAATGTTGGGAATAAAATATAGCCAGTCTACTTGAGCGCTGACAAGAGTAAAACAAGCGTTGATAGGAAGAAAACAAACACTGACAGATCAAGCGTTGACAAGAAGAAGTCAAGCGTTGATACATTGAAGACAAGCACTGATGGAAAGGTTTAGTCTACGCGTATATTGTTTCTAGTTTGTTTCTAGTAAGGATAAGTTCAACAATGTATTTTCTATAATTATCTTTACCTAGAATAGTTGATACGTAGACTCTTGTACAAGGCTTCTTATGTCTATAAAAGAAGACCTTTAGGTTATTGTTCAATATAAGTTTTTCATACGTTAAACACTTTCATTGTAAGCAAGTTTGTTATCATTAATCAAGTGAAAGTTTGTTTACATCTTTGTGTTCTTGTTTAAGTGTTAATTCCGCATAACACTTAGATTATCATATACATATACAAAGGTTTCTCTACGTGTATTACTTGATCTAATCTCGTATACATAAAGCTAAATCGATCTAAGATTGGGATCAATAAGTGGTATCAGAGCTTGTTGAGGAACTTTTGATCTTAAAGAACACAAGAACCCTAAAATCACCAAAACCCTAATTTTCAAAACCCTAAAAACATCATGTCAAATCCAGAAGTAACCTCCTCCTCCTCACATTTACCAAACATCAAGATTCCCATGCTTGATGCAACCAACTTTGAATTGTGGAAATTCAACTTTGAGCAATATCTGGGGATCTATGACTACACACTCTGGGAGATTATTAAATATGGAAACACATTCAATAAAGCTCAAAAGATTGCTAATGCCATTGCTGCAAGAGCAGGTGTTGCTGGATGTTCAGAAGCAGATAAGAAAGAAAAACCTGATGATGGTAGAGCTGTGTCTGCTGAAGACATAGCAAAGAAAAGGGTTGATATGAAAACCCTAAATATTTTGAAACTCTCTTTGGGACAAGAGAAGCAACATAAATACAGAGGTTATGAATCTGCAAAAGACCTTTGGGCAGCTCTTGAATTTGCATATGGTGGCAATGATGATACTAAGGAAGTGAAAAAGAAGCAACTCATGCATGAGTATGCTGTTTTCAAAGCTCAACCTAATGAGAAGCTTAGCAGTGTTAGAAGCATACTCCTTGATATTACTAGCAAGTTGTCCTTCATGGGGACACAAGTTGGTGACGTTGACACCATTGCTACTTTTCTTAAAACCTTGGTGAAGCATGGAAGATTGAGGCAAGACCTATACTTGCCAATAACACTCACAAAAGTTCTACTTTTGATGATATCTACAACAAACTGAGGCTGTTGGAGAATGAAACTCTTTTGGAGCATGGAAGCAAGTCTACCAACAGTAACATGGCCTTCTTCTCTCATAGTGAAGGTCAATTCAATCAGAAGGACTCTTACATGCATCCAGTCACTGGATCAACATGTGTCAACGCTGGAACATGTCCTGTCAACGCCTCATATTCAGACGCTGACACATACAAAAGTGACTCACCAAGAGTTAAACCTGCTGGTTTGGATCTGGATACTGTATGTGCTTATATTGCTTCTTTGCCCAATGGTTCAGTGATTACATATGAGGACCTTGAGCAAATAAGTGCTGAGCACTTGGAAGAGATGGATATTAAGTGGAACATGGCTCTTGCTAGTATAAGAGCAAACAGGTGGAATAGAAGGTTTAAGAAGAAGATGACCTTTAATGCAAAGGACACTGCTGGATTTGATAAATCCAAAGTTGAGTGCTAGAACTGTCATCGTATGGGGCACTTCATGAGGGAATGTAGATCTCCAAGAAGATCTGATGCTGGCAAACCCTCAAGTCAAATTGTTAAGGCTCAGTATCCTAAGGCCATGGTTGCAATGCAAGAAATTGATGGTATGGGATGGGATTGGAGCTATTTGGCTAAGGATGGGGAAGAGGATAAAGCTTTGGTTGCTGAAATAGAAGAAGAGCATGTTCAATATGTTCTCATGGCACACTCCTCCTCTTCATCAGATAATGAGGTATACGATGATGCTTTTTGTAGTAAGGGTTGTAGGTTAAATACTGAGAAACTTAACAAAGAGGTGTTAAGATTAATAGATAATGTGAGTACTGAGAGATGAAAACTGTCTAAGTACCAACTTGCTCTCACTCAAACTAAGAAGACAGTTTCTGAGTACAAGAAAATGGAATTTGACTTAAAAGACAAAATAAACATCTTAAAACATGAGTTAAATGCTAGTAATGATGTTAGAAGCATCATGGAAAGGGTTAATGGTGAGCTACAGGCTAAGTTAGATGAGGCCATTAAGAATAAGGATAATGTTGGCCTTAATATTCAGATATTTGATAAGGCCACACAAACCCTAGGAGAATGTGTTAATAAACAAAGGGATCCTAAGGACATGACTGGGATTGGGATGAAAGACTACTCTGTGGTTCCACCACTAGCTGGTGACTTCTATGGTGTCCAAAGAAAGGACCTATCTTGGACTGGTCTACCAGAACTCCAAGAGGAGGAATTTATTCCTCCACCAAGAGTCATTACCCCAGTTGAAGAGTATCAACAGAAGTTGACTGACTTGAATGAATGGAAGAAAGCCAACCCTACCTTATTTGTTAAGGCTGGCTTGTTATGTGAAAGTACTAATGAGTCAACCCCTATTAAGGTAACAAACCCAATCACTGGTAAGGCTGTTGATACTTGCGATTTTGTATGGGGTTCTCTATATTCTCTCGATATCCTCTCGAATTGATCTCGGCTCTAAGTGGAATGAATTTTTCTTGGTTAATAAAAAGGTGATGGATTGTTTATCTATTTTAAACTAATGACAAGTAATTAAATGTCGAAGAGTAAAATTAAAGACTTTAAAAGATTAAGGTAAAAAGACGAGTTTAAAAATAAATGCTTGAAAACTTAAAGATTATATTAGAAAAATAAATGGACACTCAATAAAAACCAACTCATGGAAAACTTTGTAAAAATATGAACCTAATTGAAAAGTACTAAAAGAAAGTAAGAACGGAACAAAGCAAAATAGCTTAGATCGGAATATCACGAAATGGGCAATCGCAATGTATTCCGATCAAGTGATCGGAATGTGGAGGAGAATGGTAATCGGAATATTGCCAAAAGAAACACAATCGGAATGCTTGGAAGTACTAATCGGAATATGTAAAAACTAGCCAATCGGAATATGGAAATGAGTACAATCGGAATGATGGTGATCAGAATATCTTAAAACATGCAGATCGGAATAACCGCCAGCTTGGTCTAATCGGAATATGGAGAGATGGGGCACATCGAATACTAAAATACTTACCGTCGGAATGCTCTAAACCCTTTTCCGATCTAAGGATCGGAATAAAGGGGTGTCCTTGGTCGGAATGACTGGTCGGAAAAGGGCTTTGCCCTTTCCGAAAATGGTGCAAATTCGAATGAAAAGCAAAGGAAATAAGCTTAGGGAATAAGCTAACTCCCAAAACTAGCTTGAATCCAACAATAAGCTGATCAAATAAGCACTAAGAACAACTTTTCTAAACTCAAAATAAACAACTTTTAAATCAAATCAATAAAAAGATGAACTTTTCATAAAAAACTTTAAAAAGTAAATAAGCTAAATCAACAAATAAGCCAATAAGAACAAGGATCTTAAAGCTTATTCGTGTATAAACTTAAGGAAACATAAAAAGAAATCAAATTTTTAAGCACAAATCATTGATGAACAACACGGATCATACGAGATTTGTACTAAAATCAATCAAAATAAAAGAAATGAAGGATGAGATTAAAGATTAAAAGATAAAAACTTGAACTTGATTAATGAAAATTAATACAAATGTTTTTATCTAGAAAGAGAAAAAGATGAAATCTAGTGAGATAAAGTTTAGAACTTTCTCTCTCTAAAACTAAAAACTACCTAAAAGACTAAGTGTCAAATTTGTGAAGTAGAGTCCTATTTATAGGCGTGTCTTGTGGTGGTGGGCTTGTGATTGGGCTTTGGTTTGGGCTTCTTTTTCTTCCTTCTTCTTTAGTCTTCACGCTTCTTTTAAATAAACGTTTCCGACTTGGATTTGAGAAGTGTCGGTGAATAATTCCAACTCGTCTTATAATCTTTTGTTTAATAGACTCGAGTTCTTCGACATATATGAATCTTCCATCTTTGGCTCTATTCTACGATAAATCTTCAAATAGGCACAATGACTTCAAATCTTATGCATCTCTTGGGCAATTGACTTCGTCTTGAGTCTTTTTCTTCGATAAAACCCGAGCAATCCCATGTTTTCTTCAATATTCATCCGGTTGACTCTGAAAACACAATAAACACAAAAACCACGCATAATTCCAAACAAATGATATTAAATACGTGTTTTGGTCTCGTTTTAGCCAGAATTAAGTGGTAAAAGGATGGGTGTTTTCACACCTATCAAATCCCCTACACTTAACCATTGCCATGCCCTCATGCAATGCTTAGTGACAAAGCACATTTACACTTTTCTCATAATCAATCAACCTTGGCCTTATTAATATACTACTAAACATAAACGAAAGTACTAAGAGAAATTAAAACCTTAAAGTAAACAAAAGGATGGAAATAACTTGCAAAGAGATCAAGGACTTACATTAGGGCTTTGGTGCTGCGAAGATTTATCACCCTCAAGTTTCACGTTCCCTAAACTAAGCTTAAAAACGAGATCATTGTTATTATAAGTTAGTAAATCAAACACTTACACACCTGGCTTAATTATATGCTTAAACTCCCTTATTCCTAGGTGTATCTCTTATATTTTATTTTTGTCTTAGAATGATCATGAAGATGCATTTTTGGACTTATTTCGATAGTTTATTTAGGC
This sequence comes from Glebionis coronaria, assembly GCA_025667525.1. Lineage (NCBI taxonomy): Eukaryota > Viridiplantae > Streptophyta > Magnoliopsida > Asterales > Asteraceae > Glebionis > Glebionis coronaria. Next base: position 364,349,953 of record CM046882.1, on the reverse strand, counting down.
TAAAAGCAAAGTAGGACGATTTGATCAATAGTTAGCTAAAGGACAAAATCTCTTAAAACTGCTTCTCGGGATATCAAAAAGTTCATATCTTGGCATAACTTGGTTCGCGATTTGAGACCTTTCTCGGGCCGATATTTGGCATGTACTTCATACTTCATATCTTGAGAGACGTTCTTGAGATAATGGTCTTCTCATCGTAATAGAGTTTCTTCACTTGGAGACTTTTGAGGGGTACTCCAACTTTGTTGACCACGACTTCATGATTATTTCTTCAATCTCTAATTGGGATTTTGAGATACAACGATCCGCCTCCTTTTCGGACTTGGATCTATTTATCCTCATACCTTGTTAGGGTCTTTTCGGATAGACTTCTCCATGATCTTTATGGGAGTTGATTGCTTTTCGTCGTGAGTCTTGATCCTTCATATTGATTTGGGAATAATGCTTTTCACATCACTTTGGATCTTCAGCAATAAAATGGAATCCTCATGCCTTGTTAGGGCCTTTTCGGACTCGCCAATCTTCGCGCCCCGCTTCATAAGTTATGCCTTGGCTATGAAATCTTATCATTACCGAGCAACTTTTAAACGATCTTGGGCTAGAAGCTAAGTAACCTTTCAAATCGTACGACCTTACTTATTGCAGATAAATTATTAGCAAGTGATGGGAGAATAGGCAAATAATTACACCAAGTAAGCTTGTGCAAGAATACCGACTTATAATTGACTCTATCATTTCTCGTCCTCCACAATTTAAAATCTCAAGTAATGAGACTCGTGGATACTTAGCCTAATAAACCAATTAAGGTCTACATGGTTAAGGATACTAGCTAGAATAAACTTAGACAAGTCTATTCGGGTTGAGTCAAAATAATCGCAACGGGCCTAATATGTCAAAGACTTCTAAACTAGCTACACCACTTTATTAATATTTTTGACTTTATTGCGAGATATATACATATGAAAGCAACGATAAAAATTTAAAAATTACGACTAAATGGCCAAAGTTAATTAAAAATTTGAAAAATGTTGAAAAAGATGATTTTCTGGTTAAATGAAGGCATTTTCATGGAAAAGTCCACTTAAAACTTCGATAGAAGTCCCCCCTACACTTAAGATAAACATTGTCCTCAATGTTTAAGCATGTGGGAAAAATCTCCCCTACACTTGTGACATTGTGCACGTTGGTTAACTCAAGTTAAGGAAGAGACGACTAAAGTGATCAATTTCAAATGTGAGTATGAAGAAAATTGAATCACGATAGTTGAGAGATAGAACCGGATTTCGGATAACACGGGAGCACAGTTCTTCAGAGATTCCAAGAGTGCACTTATCCCTGTAATCACATCACCACACAAAAACAAACACCTATACAGGTCCTCCTACACTTAGGAGGTAAAAACATAAAAGGATAGATACTCGGGCTGCCTCCCGAGGAGTGCTTGTTTTTGATAACCGAGTCACGAGCTTGACTCGACCCAAAATTAGTTCATGGGGAACGTGGTGAGGGATGTAATCATCTCCTGAGAGATGTCCTCACCAAAGTACAGCTTCAGACGCTGGCCATTCACTTTGAAATTGGGCCCATTTGGCTGAGAAAGCTCAATGGTCCCATATGGAAAGGCTTTGGCGACGGTGAATGGACCAGACCAGCGGCTCTTCAACTTGCCAGAGAAGATCTTCAACCGAGAGTTAAAGAGTAAGACTTGATCACCAACGTGGAACTCTCGGTTCTTGATTTTTGCGTCATGAAGGATCTTCGTCTTCTCTTTGTAGATCAGCGAGTTCTCATAAGCTTCATTCCTCAGTTCATTGAGTTTGTTGAGTTGACTCTTGCGATGATCACCGGCTTTGTTGATGTCGAGGTTCGCCCACTTCCAGGCCCAGTGCGCCTTATGTTCCAACTCGATGGGAAGGTGGCATGCTTTCCCGTACACAAGACGATAAGGTGTGCAACCGATCGGAGTCTTATAAGCAGTACGGAAAGCCCACAGAGCATCATCTAACTTATCGGCCCACGCGGCACGATGCTCTCCCAAAGTACACTCCAAAATTCGCTTCAATCCACGGTTGGATATCTCGGCTTGCCCATTGGTTTGGGGATGATAGGCGGTGGAAAGACGGTGATTGACACCATACTTTGCCATGACTCTTGCAAATTGATCGTTGCAAAAATGAGTCCCGCGGTCACTGATAATAGCACGAGGAACGCCGAATCTAGCGAACAACGATTTCAAAAAGTTACAAACCACCCTTGCATCATTAGTAGGTAAAGCTTTGGCTTCAACCCACTTTGAAACATAGTCAACGGCTACAAGGATGTATTTGTTTCCTTTAGATGAAGGGAATGGCCCCATAAAGTCGATACCCCAAACATCAAAGATTTCACATTCTTGTATGAAATTTTGAGGCATCTCATCTTTATGTGTGATCTTGCCTTGTTTTTGGCAAGCATCACAATGTTTAACCATCTCGTGAGCATCACGGTAAATGGTGGGCCAATAAAATCCCGAGTCAAACACTTTTTTGGCGGTGTAGTTGGGACCAAAGTGACCACCGGTGGGTCCTTTGTGGCAAGCGTCAAGGATTTCTAAAGCTGCCGGTCCATCAACACATCGGCGGATAATCAGGTCGGCACATTGTTTGAATAGGTAAGGGTCGTCCCAAAAGTAAGTCTTAATGTCGGTGAAGAACTTTTTCTTTTGTTGGGACGTCAACCCTTCCTTGAGAATTCCACCCGCTAAGTAGTTTGCAATATCCGCAAACCACGGGGTTTCATCAGAATTCGAATTGATAGACATTAAGGTCTCCAAGGTAAAAGAATCATTGATTTCTTTGTTCGGATGATCCCCTTGGTAAGGATCCTCAAGTCTACTGAGATGATCCGCGGCTAGGTTTTCAGCTCCTTTTTTATCACGAATTTTGATTTTAAATTCTTGGAGTAGCAAAACCCAGCGAAGAAGTCTTGGTTTGGAATCTTGCTTTGTCGACAAGTACTTCAACGCGGAATGATCGGTGTAAACGATTGTGGTGGAAAGGACAAGATAGGGGCGGAACTTTTCAAAGGCATAGACAACAGCTAAAAGCTCTTTTTCGGTTGTCGTATAATGCAACTGTGCCCCCGTCATTGTCTTGCTAGCGTAATGTATTGGTTGGAAGTGTTTGTTCACTCTTTGTCCCAGAACCGCTCCAATAGCAAAATCACTAGCATCGCACATCAACTCAAAGGTAAGTTCCCAATTAGGGGTAACCAAGACGGGTGCCTTAGTTAGCTTATCCTTAAGTGAGTTGAAGGCTTCAAGACACTCTTTGGAAAAGATAAAAGGAGTATCTTTTTCCAAGAGGTGGGTCATCGGGCGAGCGATTTGAGAAAAATCTTTGATGAATCGACGGTAGAAGCCCGCATGACCCAGAAAACTTCTCACACCCTTCACGGTTGAAGGTGGAGGCAACTTAGCAATAACATCGACTTTAGCACGATCTACTTCAAGACCGGCTTTCGAGATCTTGTGTCCTAGCACGATGCCTTCTTTTACCATAAAATGGCATTTTTCCCAATTCAGAACAAGGCGAGTGTCTTCGCACCGCTTAAGCATACGTTCCAAATTGGCAAGGCAAGAAGAGAAGGAATCCCCGAAGACCGAGAAATCATCCATGAAGACTTCCATGGTTTGTTCAACCATGTCATGGAAGATAGCTAACATGCACCTTTGGAAAGTCCCAGGGGCATTGCATAAGCCAAAAGGCATTCTTTTGTAAGCAAATGTGCCATAGGGACAAGTGAATGTTGTCTTCTCTTGATCTTGGGGATCGATGGGTATTTGGAAATAACCCGAGAAACCATCAAGAAAGCAGTAATATTCATTCCCTGCTAAACATTCAAGCATTTGGTCCATAAAAGGTAGAGGGAAATGATCCTTTCTCGTGGCATCATTGAGTTTGCGGTAGTCTATACAAACTCTCCATCCAGTAACGAGATGGGTAGGAATCAACTCGTTGTTTGCATTGGGCACAATGGTGATGCCGCCTTCCTTGGGCACACAATGGACTGGACTAACCCATGGTGAATCCGAAATAGGGTAAATCATACCCGCATCAAGAAGTTTGATAACCTCTGTTTTGATGACTTCATGGATTTTTGGATTCACCCTTCGTTGGTTTTGAATTGTGGGCTTAAAGTCGTCCTCCATGAGAATTTTGTGTGTGCAGAAGTGAGGATCAATTCCGCGAATGTCGGAGATTTTCCAAGCGATAGCTCTTTTATGCTTCTTCAACACGGCGATAAGTCGAGTTTTCTCTTCATCTTTCAAGTCCTTCGCGATAATGACGGGCGACTTCTTCTCTTCTTCAAGGAACACGTACTCGAGATGGGGCGGCAACTCCTTCAGTTCTAAATCCGGAGGATTTTCGATGGGAGGCGTTTTCAGAGTCGGAGCATCGATAGCAATAACCGTGGGAGATGGTGGAGAAAGATTGTCTTCGTTGAGAAGGTTTTCAAAGAAATGCATGTCTTCATCCCCATCGGTGGGAGAATAATCATTAGCTAAGGTCACATCTCCCATAGTGGCTTCAAGATCGTTCCAAAAGAAATCACTTTCTCCAAATAGAGACAGTGATGAATCAATAGAGGAAACGGTTTCGACATTGGGAAGAGAGGTAGGAATACTTTTGCAAGCATTTTGGAAGTGTTCTTCACAAGCCTCATCAAGAACGTCAATACAATTAACACTCTCGTTGGAATAAGGTTGTTTAGAAAACTTTCCCATGTTGAAGACGATTTTATCGTCACCCACTCTCATGATAAGCTCACCGGCTTCAACATCGATGAGGGTGCGACCGGTCCTCAGGAATGGACGACCCACGATCAAGGGAACACGAGGGTCCATCTCGTAGTCGACGACGATGAAATCGGCAGGAAAAGTGAATTTGTCGACTCCTACAAATACGTCTTCGGCTATCCCCACTGGATAAGCAACCGTACGGTTAGCTAATTCCAAAGTCATTTTGGTGGGGACTAGCTCAGGGAGAGATAATTGCTTCCAAACGCTTAGAGGCATTAGATTAATACTGGCACCTAGATCGGCTAAGGCCATGCAATTCTCTACTCCCGGGAAATTGCAAGGGATTAAGAAACGACCCGGATCACCAAGCTTGGTTGGCAATTTCCTTAAGAGCACTGCAGAGCAATTCTCATTAAGTTGGGTGTTGGCAATATCAAGAAGCTTTTCCTTGTCACTCATAAGATCTTTAAACATTTTCGCGTATTTGGGCATGTGAGCGAGAGCCTCAGCGAAGGAGATGTTAAAATTCAATTGTTTGAACATTTTAAGAAAGTTCGAAACCTGAATATCGTCCTTGCTTTTGAGCTTCTCTTTCCTCAACCTTGATGGATAAGGTATATTGGAAGTAGAGGAAGGCTTTGGGATCGAAGGATCACTCACATCCTTGGGTGGAGGAGGGGTAGAAGTAAGAGGTGGGTAAATTGGGGAAGTAGGAGGATGAGGAATAGAAGCAGGTGACTCGTTTTCCTTAGTCACAATCACCGGTGGAGGTATAGGAAACTCGGGTTCCATGGTACCTTTGCCACTGCGAGTAGTGATTGCTTTCATCTCCCCTCTTGGATTCGCAACGGTGTTACTCGGAAGAGTACCCGAAGCAGAGGGTTGATTACCGTGGAAGAAACTAGCCATCATGTTTCTTAAGTCATTCATTTGACTGTCCATAGTATTTCTCATATCAGCTATCAGATCGTTCCCTTGTTTCATCAGGTCGGCTTTCAAGTTGCGCACTTCCTGTTGAAGATTTTCCACGATCACATCGTTAGTTCTCATGTAGGTTTGCACTTCTTGGTGTAAAGCGGTGGGTTGGTTGGGAGGAGCGTTGTATGCGGGTGGTTGATAAGCAGGTTGCTGGTAAACTTGGTTGTTTCTTTGAGGTGGTTGTTGTTGTTTGTGAGGGGGTATGTATGGTGTACGAGGTTGTTGTTGTTGTTGAGGAGGGCGATTGAGGTTTTGTTGTTGGTTTGGGTTGTTAGGAGTAGAACCAGTTGGTGAGAGATAGTTGTTGGAGCGGTAGCTAAGCAGGTTGCGGTCACCTTGAGGTCGAGCTTGATAAGCAGGTTGAGGATAGGTACCGTATGCTGCATTCACATTTTCAGAAGGGTAGTCTTGGGTGGCAGTACAAGTGGTGTAAGAGTGAGGAACACCGCATATCTCGCATGGTTGGCTAACAGCATTGACTTGAGCGTCTTTAGTGGTTCTAGCGTTGATGCTGTTGGTTTTGCTGGCGGTTTGGGTAGCAAGCGATTCAAGAAGCGTAGTGATTTTGTCAAGTCGCTTATCGCTATCACTAGTACTAGCACTAGCAACATTGGTCCGAACACTCTTGGTTTGCACACGAGACTTATTCTCAATGATATCCCAAGCAGCATTGGAAGTCATAGCTAAAAGATTACCCCCCGAGGCACTGTTTAGTGAATCTTGGTCATTCATGCTTAAACCATTGTAAAAAGTGTTAATTTGATGTACTTTGGTAAAACCATGTTGTGGGCATTTTCTCAAAAGGTCTTTGAAACGGTCCCAAGATTCACTAAACGACTCATCGTACTTTTGTTCAAAATTTATGATTTCATTCCGCAAAGCGGTAGTACGAGAGGGTGGGAAAAAGTAATTGATAAACTTGGTCTCCAAATCCGTCCACGAGAGAATACTCTGTGGCGGTTCCTTAGCAAGCCAATGCCGGGCTTGTCCCTCTAAAGAAAAGGGAAAAAGTTGTAAACGGATAACCTCTTGTGGAACACCATTGAACTTGACCGTATTAGTGAGTTGTAAGAATCTCTTGATGTGGTCATGTGGATCATCAATGGTACGCCCCAAGAATGGTTGATCAGAGACCATCTGGATAAAGCCTGATTTGAGCTCAAAGTTGTTGGCTGCAAATGCTGGTATAACAATTGGATCAATGTATCCATCTACACGGGCTTGCAGTAGTTCAATCATCGGGCGATTATCCGGTAGAGGCTCATTGTTGTTGTTGTTATTCATGTTGTTGAAAGGTGGGTTGTTGTTGTTATTATTGTTGTTTTGAGGTGGTATGTTATTGTTGTTTTGTACACCGGCCATGTCTAAGTTATCGAGAGGCTCGGGCTCTTGATAAGACGTTGATCGAGTGCGCATACACCTGCAAAAGAACTAACAAGAGAAAAACAAAGCAAAAATATTATTGGTTTTTTATGTTTTTTACTTTTTAGGATTTTTGAAATTTTATATTTTTTAGTGTTTTTGAAGATTTTTAAGAAAAAGTAACGTTCACGGGGAACGGATCCCAAAATCCAGGTTTTCACAAAAAACTGTTGATCTTAACGAGAAGAGCCGTCATCGGCGCCATTTGATACTTGCGATTTTGTATGGGGTTCTCTATATTCTCTCGATATCCTCTCAAATTGATCTCGGCTCTAAGTGGAATGAATTGTTCTTGGTTAATAAAAAGGTGATGGATTGTTTATCTATTTTAAACTAATGACAAGTAATTAAATGTCGAAGAGTAAAATTAAAGACTTTAAAAGATTAAGGTAAAAAGACGAGTTTAAAAATAAATGCTTGAAAACTTAAAGATTATATTAGAAAAATAAATGGACACTCAATAAAAACCAACTCATGGAAAACTTTGTAAAAATATGAACCTAATTGAAAAGTACTAAAAGAAAGTAAGAACGGAACAAAGCAAAATAGCTTAGATCGGAATATCACGAAATGGGCAATCGGAATGTATTCCGATCAAGTGATCGGAATGTGGAGGAGAATGGTAATCGGAATATTGCCAAAAGAAACACAATCGGAATGCTTGGAAGTACTAATCGGAATATGTAAAAACTAGCCAATCGGAATATGGAAATGAGTACAATCGGAATGATGGTGATCAGAATATCTTAAAACATGCAGATCGGAATAACCGCCAGCTTGGTCTAATCGGAATATGGAGAGATGGGGCACATCGGAATACTAAAATACTTACCGTCGGAATGCTCTAAACCCTTTTCCGATCTAAGGATCGGAATAAAGGGGTGTCCTTGGTCGGAATGACAGGTTGTAAAAGGGCTTTGCCCTTTCCGAAAATGGTGCAAATTCGAATGAAAAGCAAAGGGAATAAGCTTATGGAATACGCTAACTCCCAAAACTAGCTTGAATCCAACAATAAGCTGATCAAATAAGCACTAAGAACAACTTTTCTAAACTCAAAATAAACAACTTTTAAATCAAATCAATAAAAATATGAACTTTTCATAAAAACTTTAAAAAGTAAATAAGCTAAATCAACAAATAAGCCAATAAGAACAAGGATCTTAAAGCTTATTCGTGTATAAACTTAAGGAAACATAAAAAGAAATCAACTTTTTAAGCACAAATCATTGATGAACAACACGGATCATACGAGATTTGTACCAAAATCAATCAAAATAAAAGAAAGGAAGGATGAGATTAAAGATTAAAAGATAAAAACTTGAACTTGATTAATGAAAAGTAATACAAATGTTTTTATCTAGAAAGAGAAAAAGATGAAATCCAGTGAGAGAAAGTTTAGAACTTTCTCTCTCTAAAACTAAAAACTACCTAAAAGACTAAGTGTCAAATTTGTGAAGTAGAGTCCTATTTATAGGCGTGTCTTGTGGTGGTGGGCTTGTGATTGGGCTTTGGTTTGGGCTTCTTTTCCTTCCTTCTTCTTTAGTCTTCACGCTTCTTTTAAATAAACGTTTCCGACTTGGATTTGAGAAGTGTCGGTGAATAATTCCAACTCGTCTTATAATCTTTTGTTTAATAGACTCGAGTTCTTCGACATATATGAATCTTCCATCTTTGGCTCTATTCTTCGATAAATCTTCAAATAGGCACAATTACTTCAAATCTTATGCATCTCTTGGGCAATAGACTTCGTCTTGAGTCTTTTTCTTCGATAAAACCCGTGCAATCCCATGTTTTCTTCAATATTCATCCGGTTGACTCTGAAAACACAATAAACATAAAAACCACGCATAATTCCAAACAAATGATATTAAATACGTGTTTTGGTCTCGTTTTAGCCAGAATTAAGTGGTAAAAGGATGGGTGTTTTCACACCTATCAGCTGTTGACCTTGGCTCAAACACTGTTAGAAAACCTAGCATTAAGTATGCAGAGATGCATAGGAATACTAGGTCACCTAAAAGCCAAGTTAGTAATGATGGAACAGGCTTCTTCTCTTCTAGACCTAGGGTTGTGTCTAGAAAAGCCTGTTACACTTGTAGTAGCTTTTCACATTTAGCATATAAGTGTGTCAACGCTTCTAAGGTCAACGCTGTTAAAAAGTCAAACGTTGTCAGATCCAAAACTTGTGTGGAGCAAAGTCCACAAGTTGTTAGACCTGCCCCATTCTTCACTAGAGGGTCTAACACTCATGGACAAAGACCATTTCAAAAGACAAATACTTGGTCTAATAGGCAATGGGTTTCTGTAGCAAACCCTAGGTTCAACGCTGACAAGGATCATTTCAGCATTGACAAGACCAAATCCAACGCTGACAGAAACGTGACCAGACCTAAATATTTGCAACCACAGGGTAAGGGGTCTAAAGCTTCTTCAAGCTTGACATGGAGACCTAAGAAAGATTAAAACCCTAATGATAATGGGATTTCTATGACCTGCAATAGATTTAATTACATTTCAAAGGTCATTACAAAACCTATTGGGGTTAACTGGGTATTTCATCCAAAGAGGGATGAACAAGGGGTTGTTATGAGAACTAAGTCTGTTCTTGTTGAACAACCAGATGAATCCAAGTCTTGTAAGGCTTGGGTTCCCAAAGAAAACTGACTTGTTTTCTTTATGTGCAGGGCATTCAAAAACAGGTCAATGATTATGGATATTGGGACAGTGGATGCTCAAGGCACATGACAAGGAAGGAAGATTATCTGACTAACTTCACTTCCATTAAGGATGGTAATAAGGTTTACTTTGGAGGCGGATATGGAACTATCACAGGCAAACTTGCGTTTTGAAAACGTGTTTCTGGTAAAGGAACTTGATTACAATCTTTTTAGTGTATCACAAGTTTGTGATAACAAAAATAAAGTTTTGTTTACTGATACTAAATGCTTGGTGTTAAGCAAGGATTATAAGATCCCAGATGAGAAATATATTGATTATAGAACACCTAGACATAAATACATTTATAATGTAAATCTTAATGGTATTAGGATGAATAATAATATGTCATGTTTTTATGCTAAAGCTTCAGTAGATGAGAGTAATCTATAGCACAGGAGACTAGGGCACATAAACTTTAAAAATATAAACAGGCTTGTGAGACTTGGCTTGGTTGATGGCTTGCCTGAAAAGGCTTTCCACAATGACCACTCTTGTGTTGCATGTCTTAAAGGCAAGCAGCACAAGGTCTCATTCAAGTCTAAACAGGTACACTCTTGTACTAGACCACTTCACTTACTGCATATGGACCTATTTGGTCCAACTAATATAGAGAGTTTGAATGGTAAATCATACTGCTTTGTCATCACAGATGACTTTTCTAGGTTTACTTGGACTTTTTTTTAGCAATGAAGAGTGACACTGCTGACACTTTAATTGACTTTATCACTCAGATTGAGAAGAAGACTGGTAATGCAGTTAAAATGCTTAGGAGTGATAATGGTGGTGAGTTTAGGAATAAATTTTTAGATGATTTTTGTGCCAAGAAAGGGATTACTAAGCAGTTTAGTGTTGCCAGAACCCCACAGCAAAATGGGGTTGCTGAGAGAAAAAATAGAACCCTAATTGAAGCAGCCAGAACTATGTTGGCTGATGCTCATTTCCCATAGCTTTTTGGGCTGAGGCTATGAATACAGCATGCTATGTTCAAAATAGAGCATTGGTCAACAAGATACAGAACAAAACACCTTATGAATTACTTTGGGGAAGGAAACCTAATATTGGTTTTCTTATACCTTTTGGCTGTCATGTAGTTGTTCTTGATAATAGTGATGCCTTAGGTAAATTTAGTGCAAAAGGTGATGAAGGCTATTTCATGGGGTATTCAGTGCAGAGCAAGGGATATAGGGTTTACCTTAAGAAGGAAAAATGTATTCTTGAGAGAGTACATGTTACGTTTTTAGAGAGTAAACCTAGTGATCTTGAAAGTGGTCCAAATTGCTTGTTTGACTTGGAACCTCTATCTAGAACTTTAAATTATATGCCTGTTACTAATCCAGACATTGTGAAGTTAACTTCAAATGTTGTGGAAGAACAAGTTGTTGATGTTTCAGGTACACAGGTTAATGAAGAGGTTGGATCACAAGCAGAAAAGTCATCTCCTATACAAGAGTATGTCACAATTCCCATATGGACAGATGCTTTTGCTGCTGCTGCTACTGCTGGAAAGAATAATGGTGATCCCCATGTACCACCAGTTAACAACATATATGGTCCTTCAGGCGCTGACAAAGGAAAATCTAGCGCTGACAGGACAAATTCAGACGTTGATGGCTCAAACGTTGACAACAACATATCAAGCGTTGTTAGCCCAAACGCTGACAACCAAGGTTCAGGCGTTGACAACAATTTTGAGCATCTTTTCTCTTCTAATTTTGAGCAAGGTGGACCTTCAAATACTCATGAAGAGGTTCATATTGATGAAAGAGAGTCTGATGAAGATATTAGCAATATGGAAGATGAGATAGAGGACAATAGACTTTTTGAAGGAGGAGTGCTTACTACTACAACCAAGAATCATCCTCCTTCTCTTATCATTGGTGATGTGATGTCCCCTGTTCAGACTAGAAGATCTCATCAGAGTCTTGGAGGATTTATTGCTAATATTCACAAGAAGGTTGATACCCCTCTTGTGCAAGCATGTTTGTTTGCCTGTTTTCTGTCACAACAGGAACCCAAGAAGATGTTTGATGCTCTCAAAGAACCAAGTTGGGTGGAAGCAATGCAGGATGAGCTTCACCAATTTGCAATTCAGGATGTTTGGGAGTTGGTTGATTGTCCTAGATATGTCAGACCTATTGGGACAAGATGGGTTCTAAGGAACAATAGAGATGAAAGAGGCATTATGGTCAGAAACAAGGCACGTTTAGTGGCTCAGGGATATACACAAGAGGAAGGGATAGACTATGAAGAGGTCTTTGCACCAGTTGCAAGGATTGAAGCCATAAGAATATTTCTAGCCTATGCTTCCTGCATGGGCTTCACTGTCTATCAAATGGATGTGAAGAGTGCCTTCCTCTATGGAACAATTGTTGAGGAGGTGTATGTCATGCAACCTCCTGGTTTTGAAGATCCAGAGAATCCAGACAAGGTGTATAGAGTCAAGAAGGCTATGTATGGCCTTCATCAAGCCCCAAGAGCATGGTATGGTACATTGTCCACTTATTTGGTGTAAAATGGATTCAAGAGGGGCACCATAGACCAGACATTATTTACCAAGAAGGCTGGTAAGGATGTCTTGCTTGTTCAGGTTTATGTTGATGATATCATTTTTGGATCTACTAATCCAAAGATGAGTGAGGATTTCTCCAAGCTTATGACAGACAAATTCAAGATGAGTGAAATGGGGGAGATGAACTTCTTTCTAGGGTTACAAGTTCAACAGAAAGAAGATGGTATCTTCATCTCCCAGGATAAATATGTGGCAGAGATCTTGAAGAAGTTTGGCTTTTTACCACATGAAAAGAGGGCTACTACTCCTATTGATAGAGAACACCCTTGGGGAAAGATTGGAGATGGAAAGGATGTAGATGTCAGGCACTATAGATCAATGATTAGTTCATTGATGTATCTCACAGCCTCCAGACCTGAGATCATGTTTGCTATGTGTGCTTGTGCACGCCATCAAGTGACTCCCAAAGAATGTCACCTTTATGCTGTCAAGAGAATCTTTAGGTACCTAAGATGTTATCCTAGTCTTCGCTTGTGGTACCCAAAAGATTCACCTTTGGAGCTTATAGCATATTCAGCTAGTGACTATGGAGGTAATAAGTTTGATAGAAAATCCACAACCGGTGGATGTCAGTTTCTTGGGAGCAGGTTGATATCTTGGCAATGCAAGAAACAAACAGTGGTGGCTAATTCTACAACTGAAGTAGAGTACGTTGCTGCAGCTGCTTGTTGTGGACAAGTTTTATGGATTCAGAACCAGCTGTTCGACTATGGGTATAATTTCATGCATACCAAGATATTTGTTGACAATAACAGCACTTTATGCATTATTAAGAATCCTGTACATCATTCTAAAACCAAACACATAGAAATTAAACACCATTTTATAAGAGATTGTTTTGAAAAGGGTTTAATACAACCAGATAGGGTTGACACAGAAGAGAATATGTCAGATTTACTAACTAAACCTTTTGATGTTGGAAGGTTTCAATACATGGTAACAAGTATTGGAATGATCAATCTCACATAATATGTGTTTTGGGGTCTTTTTGTAAAAGTATGTACAGGATAATGCATTGTTATTGGTCTTTTTGAGGATTTAGATTTTCCACTATATTTTTCTAACACTGACAAAGGTTGCTTTAACTCTGATAAGTGTTATTGTGACGTTGTCAGCAATATATTTTTCTAACACTGACAAAGCTTTTCTTAACGCTGACAAGTGTTATCGGGGCGTTGTCAGCAACAATGTTAGTTTCGTGGTTTTCAATCTAAATGTGCAGGTGGTGTTAGCATTATACCATTGGATACAGAGTTGCTTATGGATCATTGGAGAAGCATTTGAGCATGTTTTTATTTATGGATGATGGTTGGAGTTTTCTATTCCTATCTTGACATAATTTTTTTTTATGTTCATGCATATTTTTGTCAACATATGTATCATAGTTTAAGGGAGGTTTTAGGAACCTTTAGGACTTTTGGGTATCCTTATGATACTCTTATCACAATTCTAGATTGTGTCCACAGGTGAGTATGAGTTAGTTTTACTAAATCATGAGGCACTGTAGCATGCAAAGTTGATATACTATGCATGCTGCCAAGACATTTTTGGCCTAGAATTGGTTGTGGTCTGTTGGGAGACTTAGGAATGATTTTATCATTGGTTTTACCTGGGAGTAACAAGGAATTTTATGAGGTAACTTAGTTTTTAAGAGTTTTGGTTAGCAAGGGACACTAGAGGACTGTTATGTCTATCTTGCATAAGCAAGTATGCATAACTGGACAGTGCTTGCCGCCCTATAATAATTATCAACTTATAGGTTATCTTCTCTAGGATAAATTACTTTGTTAAGGACATTTTTCATTTTTAAATATTTTTATTTTTGGACGCTGACAGTATTTTTCCAAGCGTTGTTGTGACCAATTTAGACGCTGACATGGCTTTAGCAAACGTTGACAAGAATATAGCCGTTGGGCGTTGATGGGTTATTTTTGACCATTGACACTCAATGGGACCTACCCAGTTGTTACTTTTTGACATATTTTTGGGCCGTAATTTTGGGAGCAGATAACTTTCATTTAATGCATGAGATAAACTTATTTCTTTTCAATATTTTCATGATTGTATTTTGAAAATAGTTGCCTAATTTTTGACAAATCACATGCATTTTTCTCTCCTATATATTTGGCTCCTATTTTTAAACAGGGTACCTATCATTCGTGTCTAACAATATTTTCTCCTATACTTCATCTTTATCAATCATTCAAACAGCTTTCAACAATGGCACCAAAATTTAAACCAAGTGATTTGGAATTGGGATTCAGGAGTCAACACAATATGATAGCATATCTAGAAGCTGATGATACTCTGTTTCCTCAATACACAAAAATGGTGGCGTATTTGAATGCATCCCCAATTAGGTATGCTCTTTCTCATGCTCCACTCATTCATGTCACACATATTAAACAGTTTTGGAACAATATTAGTTCCTCAACAGTTAATAGAGTGACTACATTATCATCTATTGTTCATGGGCGCACATGGGTGGTTACTGAAGCTTTGGTTCGCCAAGCTTTGCATCTTGTTGATGCTGATAGTATAACCATCCTCCCCATTAATGAAATGGAACAAGGACTAAGGGCTTTGGGTTATCCTTTCCCTGATGAGGGAACTTTAAATAAATATCATAAACAGGAGTTTCCCCCAGCCTGGAAGTACCTAATACATGTCCTCTTGCAATGTTTGAGTCCCAAGTGTACTGCACACAATGAGATCAATAGATCTATTGCTAGTGCTATTGTGTGCATTGCTACTGGGCAAAAGTTTAATTATTCCAAAATGATTTTTGAGGGCATGTGTAAAAATAAAGGGAACAAAATGACTTTAGCTTATCCCAGATTTTTACAAATGGTTTTTGATGTCCAAAATTACTGCACAAGGGATCATGATGATTTTTATGAGATCCCTGTTTAAAAGAAAGCAATTTTTATGAAGATAAACTCACCCCCACATCATGACTTACCCCTAACCCCAGCTATGATTGCTGTCATTGAAGCAGTACAACCCCAACCAGACCCACAACCTCAACTTGACCCAATACCTGAACCTTTACCTTCACCACAACACATGCAACTTGACCAAGATCCCTTCGACGCTGACACATTAAATGTTGGCGTTGACATGCCTATTCCAAACGTTGATACCACTCCTTCATAGACCCAAACACCCCTTAACCAACCCACATCCACCCAATCCACATCATCTTCTCCCCCAACACAATATAGGTTGCAAAAACGCCAAAGGACTACTGGAGTGTTCTCCTCTAGTGGTCCTAGCCATGTAGTAGAGAGAACCACCACCACAAGTGTGGTTGGTACTATGGATGAGGCTGGGACTATTGGTTCTGGCTTAGAAGCTGGCCAAGATAGTCCTAACATCTTTAAGACCTCATCCATGCCCAATGAATCTACCTTGGGAGGTCAAATACCCATTTTAGAGGAGGGCAGATTGGAACCAATGACTTTAATGGAATTGACGGCAGTCTGCATTAGCTTGCAAAAGCAAAATGCAGACTTGGTACAAGTTGTCAGTACACAAGGCCTTGAACTCAAGCAATTGAGGGAGAGGATTGTTATTTTGGAGACTGCTAGCACCAGGCGTGGGATGGAGGAATCTTCCAAAGGGGAGGATGAACAGATAAATGTGAGTATAAGGGCTCACATGATGGTGAATCTTTGGGTGTTGCTGAGGCCCTAACAAGTTTGAAGAAACAACCAGGTTTTGATACATCTCTAGTCACTCCTACAAAATTAAATGTGTCTTTTACAGCTATGTTGGAGGAAATTACAAGAGGCGCTGAGACAGGTAATTTGGGCGTTAACAAGCAAGATTTGAACGCTGACATGAGTACCTTGGGCGCTGACAGAGCAAAATTGAGCGTTGACAGACCTGCAGATGAGGTTGATGTATTCCAGTCATCATCCATCATCAAAGAAGTTTCTTCACAGGTATTACCATCTACCTTACCCACAGTTGATCCATTAGATAAGGGTAAGGGTATTATGGTAGAAGTAGATGTTCCAAAGAATGCAGCACAAATTGAGTTTGATAGAAGGTTGGCTGCACAAATTGAGGAACAAGAAAGAAAGAAGGTGGGTGAATCACCTTTTGTTGTCACATCAGAAGAGCAAGAAGGAAGTGATGAAGCTAGTTCAGACTCAAGTGTAATGATCATAGAACAACCAGAAAGACTTGAGTATGGTGATGAGCTGGCAAAAGAGAAGTTGAATGAGTTGAAATTGCAAGTTGATTTTGATATGCCAGAAGTTGTTCAGGTGTACCATGCTTGGGAAGATAGGTGTATGGAGAATCCACATTTGACTATTTCAGACCAGATATGGGGTTTGGAGATTCTTCTAAGAGTACAAAAGGATTGCAAGGTAATTCTGAGACACAGGGCTAACAATATTCTCTCATTGTTGAGAAGGGATAGAAGGGAGTTGTACTACATGCTACTCAGATGTCATGGAACAGGGTGGACTTATAAGAAATTGATTGGATTGACATTTGAAGAGTTGGAGTTCAAAGCTTATCCCATTTGGGTAAGAGTGCAGGAAGAAAACACTCTAAGACTTCTTTCTGATGAAAGAAAAGAAGAACTTGCAGAAGAAATGGAGCTTAAGAAGGAAATAATTGTTCCCAGACCTGTGAAGAAGGGAGTTCCTCTTGAGTTTCCCAAAGATATGGATAGGTTGAATCCAAGTGAAGTTGTTATAAGAAGGAGCCTCAAGCTCTCACCATTAGAAGCTTCAGATATGGTGCAAGTGTTACCTCTTGATTCCAGGAACCCTATTATAAGCTATGAAGAAGATGAATGATGAGACTGCTTTTATACATAGTCTCATCGTCCAAATCGGGCTTAAAATGCATTAAATATCATCAAAATACCCAAATATATGCTTGTGTTTGTTGCTTGTGTATTTTAGGTACGGTTATTGAGAAAATGACAAAAGATCACAAGAATCATGCAAAAACGAACACGGGAAACGAAGCCGTACGATGAACCAAGCCCTAATGAAGAATTTTCCAAAGAAAACCCTTGAAGATTTGAAGAATATTGAAGATTGGTCCTCCAAGTTTGAAGAACTGACACTTTATACCCTTGTATCTTCATAATTACAAGTTAGGTCCCTAAAGTTTGTCAAAATTACAAAAAGGACCCTTAACTCTGAAGAATTGGCAAATTTAGTCCCTCAACAAAACTAAATTGTCAATAAAGGTCCTCCAAGAAGTCAACAAACAAGTCAAAGCCTTGAAGTTTGAAAACATGTCAAAATCAGTCCTTGGAATATAAAGAAATTGCATGTTTAGTCCTTGTTTCAAGATTATAAAAAGATTGTGCCAAAAATGACAAATCAGCAAAGTTATTTACAAAGGGAGTCTTGTTTTAAGCTGTTTAAATCAAAGAGACAAGAAAGAAGGAATGCAAGGGCCATTTATGCCAAGACACACAAACATATTCCACCACTCCCCTTTTGACACGTCACCCCCACCAGTCCATTTCCATAAAACGAACCAGTTCATAATTATTTAACTCTATCACAAAACCTTTTTGAACCCATCTCTTTAATTAAACTTGTTTAATTATTAAAAGTGGGGGAAACAGAATTTCAAAAAGGTTATTATCCCCCAAATGGATTAAACCCAACTGCTCACCACCCCTAATCCCTAGAACCCTAATCACGTTTATCTCCAAATCAAAGGGGTATTAAACAAAAGCTTCCAGAATGATAATTTGCCCTATCCCCATCCAAACCCACATCCCAAAACCCATCACCTTGAACTCATGGGTCCCCCACGTGGCTCCCCTGCTACTCCAGGACAAAGCAAGACAGCAAATCAACGAGTACTAGGGATTCCTTGGTCCTAAAGGACTTTAAATCAACGTCCATGATCACTTGTACCTGTTGGCATACACAAAACTCCAACAATTTCACATGGGACGATTTCAAACAAGGCATCAAATTGGCATATTCCAGATTCGACCAAGGGCTTATTGGGAAGTTCAGCATTAGGGTTTAGCAGTATTTTCCAACTTTCTAGAACCAATGTGACCCTATATAAAGGGCAATAGGACTTAGCTTAGTTTTTTGTTCTTTCTTCTCCGTTTTTGTCACAAGTCCTGTAAATCCACTTTTCTATTGAAATGAAAATGGTGTTGTATTGTTGATGAGAAGCAAAGAGCCCCCTTACATTTCAGCAATTTACTTTCCAAGTTTAATTTCAATTCAAGTTTTCTGTTTAACTCAAGTTTTACTTTTTGAAAATTCGTCCAAAAGCTTCAAGCTAATAGCATAAGCCTGATAATCTATTTGATTATCAAGCTTAAGTGAGGTGTGAAGTTTTTGTTGATCTACTTGTTAGAAATATTCCAAAAATATATATAAAAAAAAACTAGTTTTCATTTTATTCTTAAATAAGCCATAGACAGCTTAATTGATAAGCTTGTTTGTAGCTTATTTGCTTTGTGATATAGAAAGATTGTGCTTTTCTCTTCTCTTAGCAGGATCAAAAAAGCCATTGCATTTTGAAGACATTAAGGTGTGTGAGTCAACAGTGACCACCACTTATTTCTCTTTTTCCTGTTTATTGTTTGACCAAGGATCTGCATAGACCCGGGTCTATTGGAGAAGGCTAAAACAGCCTTGGTTGAGCCTGGATGTAGGCTCAACAAGGTACTTCCTTGTTTTCACTTTTCCATTTTCAGAAAGTCAAGAAATTTGGTGTTAAAGTGATTTACATGAAACTGCATGCCAAGTTGTTCTTGTGATTTGATTTAGGTTTATGTGGTATGTTATGCATGTTAAGTAAGTTAGAAATCAGTTTGCTTGATTATTGTATGGATTTACTTTGTTAAATTTCATTTCAAGAGTTTAAAGGGTTGTTTGGATACGGGTTTAAGTAGGGTAAAAAATCATTGCTTGTGCTTAAAACCTGTTTAGATATACTTCTTAGGTGATAAATAGGTAGTGTGTAGTTTAGATATCAGTTTGGTAAAGGTTTAAAACTATTTGTATGTTAAAAAGTTGAGAGAATAGCAAAAATTCAGAAATCTGCTCATTGTGTATGATTTTGTTGAGATTTTGTGCTTGGATCTTGAAGGTTGTTAGATTTTAGGGTGCCTGAGGATTGTGTGTCATTTGTATGCATGTTGGTGAGCTTATTTTCAAGTTGTAAGGCTTTGAAATTCGGATTTGTGCATGAAACACCAGCAACTGTTCATCAGACCTGCTTAGTGACTTTTCAGAAACTTTTTGGCTTGATTGGTGCTTATTGTGTTAAGTGATTGACTGTTTTTTGTGTATAATCTGACTCCTTATACTCCAAAGAGTATAAGGGTACCTTTTTGTCCCAAATAAGCTATCAAAATAAGCTTTCCTAAGCTTATTGAAAAATAGACCAAAATTTAACTCTATCAGTGGGAACTCCTTTCCCACTACTAGTATCTTTTTTACCACTGCTGCACTAGCAGACAAACACCAACACATGTCACTATCTGATTTCTTTCTTTTTTGTCTTTAGTGCTCAAAAAGTTGAATTAGATCTTCAAACCAGTTCCATTATTTTTCTTATTTAATTTAGGATTTTTCTGTTTAATTAAATTTTTAATTACTATTCATTTGGTAATTTTTAGGTTTTATTGCATTTTTAATTAACTTTAATATTTCTGTTTTTTGTCTTTTAGTGCTAAAAAGTAATATTTTTCAGTTTAATTAATTTTCTTGGACTTAGAATATTATTTTAAGATTTTTGGTTAAAAAGGATTTTACTGTTCATCCTTTTATTAATTTTTAGAATTAATTTAAGTTAATTAGGGTTTTAATTAAGCTGTTTTTGTCTTTTAGTGGTAAAATTAATATTTTTCCAACTTTTTCATTTTTATTCTGTTTATTAGAGTAAAATAGGATTTTTAAAATTGGTAGATTATTTTTAGCATTATTTTATTATTTTATATAATTATTTTAATTTTAAAATAGTTTTTAGTAATTTAAAAATAGTAAAAAGTATTTTAAAAATCTGAAAAAATAGTCTTTAGGTTTTTATTCATATTTTTGAGGTTTACAGCTTATTAGGTTTTCAATTTAGCTTATTTTTGATTTTATTGGATTTTAGGGTTTTTAGCTAACTTTAAAATTTAATATAAAATTATTAAATAGGTTTCAGAAAATTTGGTTTGCATTTTTGTTTTAGTTACATTATTTAGGATTTTTGATAATTTTGTAGAATTATTTTCAAACTTCTTATTTTTTTGAATATTTTAATATTATTTTATAATTAAAAATTGAAGTTTTATTTTTTCTAGTTTTTTCATTTTTCCTAGGTTAAGGACATTAAATTAGGAGTTTTGTCACTTTCCAAATATTTTTTAGACTTTTCAATTAATTTCTAGATTTAATTTAAGATTTAATACATTTTAATAGTTTTTAAGTGTTTAAAAATAGTTTAATTTGGTTTTAAAATTTTTAAAAATAGTTTCTAGCTTAATTAGGATATTTTTGAGGTTTACAAACTATAAAATCTTGTTTAGGGCTTTTTAATAATTAAAAGTGATTTTTAGGGCTTTAATTAGCATTAAAAAGTCATTATCTAATTAATTAAAAGGTTTTAGCAAGTTTGGATTTTTTTTAAACTCTTAGAATATTATTTGGGATTTTTAGTAATTTTTAGGAATTTTTAGGTTAAAATTTTTATTTTTGGCATCATTTACGACTTTACGTGTTCGTCTTTTTCGTCGTAGTTTAATTCGTAATCGTAACCGTCTCTTCTTTCCTTTCTAATTTCTTTTCTTCTTGTTCATAATCACAAACAAACATTAATCAACTCTTAACACAACGCACTTGCCTCCTTGGGAAACGAACTTGGACTTCATTTGGGTCATTAGTGCTCGGTTTTCCTAAACCGACACTTAATACTTGCCACTTTTGTCATCCTTTTCCTAAAGGGTACAAAAAACACTACAATCATTTTGGCGCCGCTGCCGGGGAGGCGTGTTGTGTTTTGGTTGAACCATTGTTGTTTTTATATATAGCCATAAAAGTAATTGTATTAGTAGCACTCTACTAATACGTATTATCGGTTTTTCGTTTTTTTGTGAATATTATTACTATATTGTATACGTAGAACAATAAATTTACAAGTACTCCAAATACGTGAGAAATCACAACCTTGACTTGGGAGGTCATTACCCAATCATTGTATTCGAATCTCAAACCAAAGAAAAAGGCAAAAATAGATAAATACTTTCGTGAAGCTCGATTTTGAGAAATACAAACTATAAGGTGGGTATAAGGCGGTTGTATTTCACGACCTAAAGGAAAAAGGCTCTTAAGTGCTTCGCGCCGCCTCGTTTCCTCCGCTTGCTTGTGCGTATTTTGACTTTGAAGGCTAATCAAGGGTTTTGCCGCCCAAAGTATTACTTACGTATCATATATATTTTCTTGGTTTCATTTGATTAAACCCTCTTGAACGATTTGGTGTTCCACCATCGTTCTAAAGTCATCGAAGGCGTTCACTTCACGTGATCGTTTTCATTCCTTGAGGCTTCTTTAATCGAGAGATTTGATTAAGGAGGAGATTTGTAGATTTTGGTCTACTTAATACATTCCAAAAAAATCCAAAAAAGTTAAAAACAATCAAAAACCACAAAAAAATTGAAAAAGTAAAAACACCAAAAAGAATCTTCTTTGCTCGCCTTCTCGTTGTACGTGACGTTTATGCAAACTCGCTCTAAAGCAAGACGTGCTCGTAAACGAAGAAACAAATCACTCACTCCTACTAGTGAGGACTCTCCTATTGACGAACCCATTGTAGTGAAAGAAGCACCCATGGCTAATCGAACTATGATGGAGTTGCTTCAAGCACCCACCGAGGGTTATGGAGAAGTGATTGTGATTCCCGCTATCCTTGCGGAAAATTTTGAGGTTAAGACGGGTTTGTTGTCAATGATTCAAAACAACAAGTTTCGAGGTGACGAAAAGGACAACCCTCATAACCACATTCGCCAATTTAATCGTCTCACCGCCACGTGCAAGTTTAAGGATGTTTCAAACGACTCGATTAAGATGATGCTTTTTCCGTATTCCTTAGCGGGGCCCGCAAAAATTTGGTTAGAGAAAGAGCCACCTAATTCTATATTGACGTGGAAGGATCTCGTTTCAAAATTCGTGAACCAATTTTTTCCGCCCTCTAAGACTACGCACTTGAAAAACGAGATTTCAAAGTTTTCGCAAGAGTATAATGAGAATTTTTCAACGGCTTGGAATAGGTTTAAGGAAATGTTGCACGAATGTCCTCATCATGGTTTTTCCGACTTGCATCAAATAGACACGTTTTACAATGGCTTGAACGATCATGAGCGTGATTATCTTAATGCCGCCGCGGGTGGTAATTTCTTGTGTAAGACGGTCGAGGAAGCATTGTTAATTATTGAGAATAGGTCTAAGGTGTATAGTCCTCGTAGCACATCGAGTGTTCGTAAGGCTTCGTCTTCATCTTCACCTAGTTTGTCACACACCGTTGATGCTTGCCAAGTCGAGGCTAATTTGGAGAACAAAATTTTTGATATAGTGAAAGGATTGTTAGTTGAGTTTAAAGTTGGTGAACAACCCGCTCCCGCTACGATCAAAGCGGTTGAGGTTTCTTGTATGTATTGTGGTGGAGCTCACGATTATTCCGAGTGCATTACCAACGGTGGTAACACTTCGAGTGCCTTCGCGGCCGCGGGAACTTATAACCAAAACGGTCAAGTTCCTCGCACTAATCAATTGACTCCAACGGGTTTTTCACCAAATCAAAATGCTAACAATTATCGAAACAATCAAGTTGGTTACCAAAGCAATCAAAGGAACAATTATAAGGGTAATAACAACTATGGGAATCAAGGGAGTAGTAGTAGCCAATTGCAAAATCAAAATCAAAACCGTAATTTTCAAAACACGAGTCAAGGTCTTCAAAATGCTCACACTAAAGAACTTCCAATGGACTTTTTGAATTACGCTACTTCAAATGATAAGATTTTGGAAAACATTCAAGAGCAATTGGCTAGTCAAGCTAGGGACACGGCTAAGAACGCAAAGGAGTTAGCTAATTTTGTTAAGGAAAATCTAGCCATGAGAAATGAATTGAAAAATGATTTTGCTAACCAAATTCGAGGTCAAAACAACAAGATAGAGCAAAGTCATGCTAGGCTTGAACAAAGAATTGACCAAAAAGCCGCTAGTCAAGATTTGAAGTTTAATGGTTTTGATGTTAAGCTTAATGCCATTTTAGAAGCCGTCATGGGGAACAAAGCCTCTACTTCGGGTAGTTTGCCTAGTAACACCGTTTCTAACCCGAAGGGAGAGATGAAAGTGATTACCACACGAAGTGGTAAGACACTTAAAGAACCAACTCCTCAACCAATTACTCCAACGGTGGAGGAATTTGAGGAAGAACCCGAGGTGGTGGTCGAAAAGGAGCATATTTCAATCCCACAAAGTACCGCTCATGCCACACCTACGGTTGACCCATCACCTATTTTGGAACCCGAGATTCCAAAGGCTATGCCTATGCCCCAACCCACACCACCCTTGCCTTACCCATCGAGACTTAGGAAGGAGAAACGACAAGAGCGCGACGACTACCAATTTGAGCTTTTTATGAAAATGTTTCATGATTTGCATTTTAATGTGAGTTTCGCCGATGCTTTGGTCATGATGCCTCGATTTGCCGCTAACTTTAAGAGTATGTTGAACAACAAGGAGAAATTACACCAAATGTCTAGTTGTTCGTCGGTTTATCTTAATCGCATACCTCAAAAAGTCGGTGATCCCGGTAAAATTTTGATCTCTTGTGCAATTCAAGATATGGAAGAATGCTATGCCTTGGCCGATCTTGGTGCTAGCATTAACTTGATGCCACTTGCAATCTTCATATCGCTCAATCTTCCTAATCTTACTCCTTCACGAATGTCTATTGAGTTGGCCGACCATTCCACGATTCTTGCATGTGGTTTGGCGGAAGACGTTTTTGTGAAAGTGGGGAAGTTCTACTATCCCGTAGACTTTATTGTTGTTGACATCCCCACGGATCCTCAAGTTCCTCTTATTTTAGGTCGTTCGTTTTTAGATACGTCTATGGCTTTAATTGATGTTCATGCTAGAAAGATCACCTTACGTTTCAACGACGAGGAACTTGTTATAAACGCAACTCAAAATTCTCAACTTTCTCATGTTTATTCCGTTGCTACTATAAACCTCGTTGATATGATCGACGTGGTTTGCGAGGAATTTTCACAAGAAGTTTTAGGCTTTGGTGATGAAGAAACTAGTGGCAATCCCACTATGTTAGATCCAATTCTTGATAATTCGACACCAACCTTCACTCCTTTTGAAGGTGGTGGTTTTACGTTGGAAGAATTCGATGTTCCACGTACTTGTGACGAAGACCTCGACAACGATGAGGACTTCTCGATTATCAAGGATTTTCTCAACGATTTCCCATTTCCTCCACCTGAGGAGGTTATGAGTATCGAGCCCAAATCTTCACTTGAGGAACCACCTATTCTCGAGTTGAAAGATTTACCTCCTCACCTCGAATATGTCTATTCGGAGGAGGACGACAAGTTGCCGGTTATTATTGCGAAGGATCTTTCGAATGATGAAAAAACCGCACTTGTCGATGTTCTTAAGGACCACAAGGGGGCGATTGCGTGGAAGTTATCCGACATTAAGGGAATCGATCCCAAGTTTTGTACCCACAAAATCTTAATGGAGGAAGATTTCAAGCCAACAATCCAAAGTCAAAGGAGGGTGAACCCCAAAATTCACGATGTCATCAAAAAGGAGGTCCTTAAACTCCTTGACGCGGGAATGATTTACCCTATTTCCGATAGCCCTTGGGTGAGTCCTATTCATTGTGTCCCTAAAAAGGGAGGGATGACCGTTGTGCCAAACGATGCCAACGAGTTGATTCCCACTAGACTCGTGACCGGATGGAGAGTGTGCATTGACTATCGTAAGTTGAATGAAGGCACTCGAAAAGACCATTTTCCCTTGCCCTTCATGGACCAAATGTTGGAGCGTCTTGCGGGAAACAATTTCTATTGCTTTCTAGATGGTTTTTCCGGTTACTTCCAAATTCCCATCGATCCTCGTGATCAAGAAAAAACTACGTTTATGTGTCCATATGGAACGTTTGCCTATCGTAGAATGC
Organism: Glebionis coronaria; assembly: GCA_025667525.1. Taxonomy (NCBI): domain Eukaryota; kingdom Viridiplantae; phylum Streptophyta; class Magnoliopsida; order Asterales; family Asteraceae; genus Glebionis; species Glebionis coronaria. The sequence continues at coordinate 364,324,295 of CM046882.1, read as the reverse complement.
CATTCGGACTTTGTAATGCACCAGGAACTTTTCAACGATGCATGATGGCTATTTTTCATGATATGATCGAGAAGACGATGGAAGTCTTCATGGATGACTTTTCCGTGTTTGGTGATTCTTTCACTTCGTGTTTGTCGAACTTAGAGAGAATGTTAAAACGTTGTGAGGAAACCAACCTTGTGCTCAATTGGGAAAAATGTCATTTTATGGTTAAGAGTGGAATCGTCTTAGGGCACAAGGTCTCGAAAGCGGGGATTGAGATAGATCAAGCTAAGGTAGACGTCATCGCCAAAGTACCTCATCCCAAAACCGTCAAGGGAGTTAGGAGTTTCCTAGGCCACGCGGGCTTTTATCGACGATTCATCAAGGATTTCTCGAAGATTTCTCGACCCATTACACATCTTCTTGAAAAAGAGGCACGTTTTGTCTTTGACGAAGATTGTGTATGAGCCTTTGAGATCCTTAAGAGGAAACTTACCGAAGCTCCCATTCTTGTTGCTCCCAATTGGAACCTCCCCTTTGAACTTATGTGTGATGCAAGTGATTACGCTATTGGGGCCGTTTTGGGGCAACGTCATGATAAGCACTTCTTGCCTATTCACTATGCTAGCAAGACGATGACCGAGGCTCAACTTAAATACACTACAACGGAAAAGGAGTTCCTTGCCGTAGTGTATGCATTTGAGAAATTCCGACCTTATCTCGTCTTGACAAAATGCATAGTGTATACGGACCACTCGGCTATTAAGTATCTCATGGCAAAGAAAGATGCTAAGCCGAGATTACTTCGTTGGATTCTCCTCCTTCAAGAATTTGATCACAAAATCGTTGACAAAAAAGGAGCCGAGAATCTAGCGGCCGATCATCTCTCTCGTTTGGAAGATCCTCACCAAAGTGTTTACGAGCCTAAGGAAATCACCGAAACATTTTCGCTTGAGACACTTGGTGTAGTGAATTCTAAGCTTGATTCTTCTACCCCATGGTTTGCGGATTTTTCAAATTACCATGCGGGTAACTTCATCATTAAGGGTATGACGACTCAAGAAAAACGAAAATTCTTTCGTGACGTCAAGTTCTATTTTTGGAACGACCCTTACTTGTTTCGAACTTGTGCGGATCAAATCATCCAACGTTGTGTATTTGGCACCGAAGCTTCTAACATCCTTAGAGCTTGCCATGAGGGACCCACGGGTGGTCACCACGGTGCTAATCTCACGGCTAAGAAGGTGTTTGATGCCGGCTTCTTTTGGCCTACTATTTACCGAGATGCATAAATTCTTGTGAAGTCTTGTGATGCATGCCAACGACAAGGAAAAGCCTCACAAAAAGATGAAATGCCACAAAATATCATTCAAGTATGTGAGATCTTTGAAGTTTGGGGCATAGACTTTATGGGGCCGTTCCCATCATCTCGTGGTAATAAGTACATTCTGGTTGCGGTTGACTACCTATCTAAGTGGGTGGAGGCGAAGGCCTTGCCCACTAATGATGCTCGTGTGGTAGTTAAGTTCTTGAAAAGTTTGTTTGCTAGGTTTGGAACCCCTCGTGCTATCATAAGCGATCGTGGAACCCATTTTTGTAATGACCAATTCGAAAGAGTCTTAAGGAAATATAGGGTTACACATCGTCTTTCTACGGCTTATCACCCGCAAACGAGTGGGCAAGTCGAGGTTTCAAACCGAGCGTTGAAGAGGATCTTGGAGAGATCCGTAGGGGAAAACCGACAATCTTGGTCGGATAAGTTGGACGATGCTTTATGGGCCTTTAGGACCGCTCATAAGACACCCATTGGGTGCACTCCCTATAAGCTTGTGTATGGAAAGAATTGTCATTTGCCTATCGAGTTAGAACACAAGGCTTATTGGGCCCTAAAGCATTGTAATGATGATATGGAGACCGCGGGAAAATACCGGAAAATGCAATTAAATGAATTGGATGAATTGAGAGACATTGCTTATGAAAATTCATTGATTTATAAAGAGAAAACTAAAAAGTTGCATGATTCTAAAATTAAAAACCGGGTTTTTAACATTGGGGATCAAGTTTTGCTTTTTAATTCAAGATTGAAAATCTTTTCCGGTAAATTGAAATCCCGTTGGTCCGGTCCATTCACCGTGACTCAAGTATTTCCGTATGGGACCATCGAGCTAGCTCAAGATGATGGTCCTAACTTCAAGGTGAATGGACATAGGTTGAAGCACTACTTTGGCGGGGAAGTTCCATCCTTGAACTACCTCGACCAAATCCCTTTCCCCAATGATAATTAGTATTGAGGGGATCGAGTCGAGCTCATGAATCGGTAATCAAAAACGAGGTGCCTCGTGGGGGAGTCCCATGCTTATCCTATGTACATATTATCGCTTTCTTAGTCTAATGTAGCTTACGTGTGGGGATTTGTGCCCTTCCAACCTTTGTTCCGTGGTTGTTTGTGCATTGTGGTTTTTAGATGATCATCTTCACGATTGGAGCCTCTCGTGTTTGTTTTATGGGAGCACTCGATCGTTTGCTTTGGAGACATTTCTCAATATCCATGATATATCCTTTTGATGTTCTAACCTTAGGTTTTTAGCACACTTCATAAACGGCTATTAATTTAATGGTTACACCCTTTCCATGCTAGATTAGGCATTCGACTACGTCTCTAGTATGGGGGTGTTTGCACCCCTAGACTCGAAACATTGAGGAAAATGCTTAACTTTAGTATGGGGGGGGGGTGAATAGATACTTGCCTTGCCAAACCTTCACGCTTTCCAAAGTTTATCGTTTTGTTTATCATTTTTGTTGCAAAATAAGGCTAAAAATGGCCAAATTTTAAATTTTTCTCATGTTTTATAAGTGTTTGAAGACACGAATGTAGGTTTTCCGATGGCGAGAATAAGAGTAATTTTTGACTCGACCGTGCGTGTTGAGCACTTAGCTTTGATTCCTTAACTACACATTAGGCTAAGTCTCTTAAATGAGGACGAGAAATGATAGAGTTAATTATAAGTTACTATGCTAAACGTAGAGTACTCGTATTCTTTCAAAAACTCATGTGTTCTCGTTGTTTGCTTATTCTCCCTTCGCTTGTAAATATTTTTTGCTTAATAAATATTGACTTAGCGGTTTAGTTAGGATTGTTGGGTTTCTAGTCTTTTCTAGTAGCTTCCGTGTAATTAAATTGGGAAGACATTAAGGTATCGCCAGCGTCACGGTTTTGAAGTATTGGCACCCTAATAATCGAAAGCTTCACCCAATAATAAGATTTCAAGTGCTCACCTAAATCAAGCAAACAATTTGAAGCCCCACAAGGCCTAAAATCTATGCAAAATTGAAAGTGAATCAAGCCTTAATCTTCGAAGCTTTAAAGATCCAAAATTCACTTTAGCGTGAGGATATATGTCTTTGGCTAATAAAACCACCGATGAGGCGGATAATAAAAGGCAAGGCAAGACCGAAGTCATAATAAAAGCTTCATGGCGAAGTTGAATAAAAGATGGAGGTAAACCAAAGATAATAAGGCCCTTCCGTTAGGGGGCGTATAAAAGTCTTGGTAATAAGTCTCATGTTCAAAACCGTTATAAAACCGTGTTTATCGATTCTTCTTGTCAACTTAATTTTTTAACATCGTTGTCTATTAGGAGGGGTTATTGATTTGATGGTCTTAGTTACACCGTTAGGACTCTATTTTTAGAACTAAATCTCTATTATCGCATAAGTCAAACAATGTATCCTCGTGAAACATTCAAGACATCATAAAATATAAGAGATACAACTTAGGAATAATGGGAGGATAAGTACGTGATTAGGGCATATGAGTAGTGTTAGCATTACTAACTTATAATGACAATGATCTCGTTGCACGCTTAGCATGGAATTGGAGTGAAAATCGAGGACGATGAAATTATTTCTAACGAAGCATTCACGTGTTCTTATTCTATGAACCTAAACGTCCCATTTTGCGATGAAAATCATACATTATGTCTATAACACAAGTAGTAGTAATAGTAGTAGTGTAGCTAGTTTATCATTCCAATAAAGTGAATAAAAATGAATTTTGGAGATGCTATGATACTTTATTCTAGCATTGCGTGAGGGCACGGTAATGGTTTAGTATGGGGGAGTGATGAGACTGCTTTTATACATAGTCTCATCGTCCAAATCGGGCTTAAAATGCATTAAATATCATCAAAATACCCAAATATATGCTTGTGTTTGTTGCTTGTGTATTTTAGGTATGGTTATTGAGAAAATGACAAAAGATCACAAGAATCATGCAAAAACGAACACGAGAAACGAAGCCGTACGATGAACCAAGCCCTAATGAAGAATTTTCCAAAGAAAACCCTTGAAGATTTGAAGAATATTGAAGATTGGTCCTCCAAGTTTGAAGAATTGACACTTTATACCCGTGTATCTTCATAATTACAAGTTTGGTCCCTAAAGTTTGTCAAAATTACAAAAAGGACCCTTAACTCTGAAGAATTGGCAAATTTAGTCCCTCAACAAAACTAAATTGTCAATAAAGGTCCTCCAAGAAGTCAACAAACAAGTCAAAGCCTTGAAGTTTGAAAACATGTCAAAATCAGTCCTTGGAATATGAAGAAATTGCATGTTTAGTCCTTGTTTCAAGATTATAAAAAGATTGTGCCAAAAATGACAAATCAGCAAAGTTATTTACAAAGGGAGTCTTGTTTTAAGCTGTTTAAATCAAAGAGACAAGAAAGAAGGAATGCAAGGGCCATTTATGCCAAGACACACAAATATATTCCACCACTCCCCTTTTGACACGTCACCCCCACCAGTCCATTTCCATAAAACGAACCAGTCCATAATTATTTAACCCTATCACAAAACCTTTTTGAACCCATCTCTTTAATTAAACTTGTTTAATTATTAAAAGTGGGGGAAACAAAATTTCAAAAAGGTTATTATCCCCCAAATGGATTAAACCCAACTGCTCACCACCCCTAATCCCTAGAACCCTAATCACGTTTATCTCCAAATCAAAGGGGTATTAAACAAAAGCTTCCAGAATGATAATTTGCCCTCTCCCCATCCAAACCCACATCCCAAAACCCATCACCTTCAACTCATGGGTCCCCCACGTGGCTCCCCTGCTACTCCAGGACAAAGCAAGACAGCAAATCAACGAGTACTAGGGATTCCTTGGTCCCAAAGGACTTTAAATCAACGTCCATGATCACTTGTACCTGCTGGCATACACAAAACTCCAACAATTTCACATGGGACGATTTCAAACAAGGCATCAAATTGGCATATTCCAGATTCGACCAAGGGCTTATTGGGAAGTTCAGCATTAGGGTTTAGCAGTATTTTCCAACTTTCTAGAACCAATGTGACCCTATATAAAGGGCAATAGGACTTAGCTTAGTTTTTTGTTCTTTCTTCTCCGTTTTTGTCACAAGTCCTGTAAATCCACTTTTCTATTGAAATGAAAATGGTGTTGTATTGTTGATGAGAAGCAAAGAGCCCCCTTACATTTCAGCAATTTACTTTCCAAGTTTAATTTCAATTCAAGTTTTCTGTTTAACTCAAGTTTTACTTTTTGAAAATTCGTCCAAAAGCTTCAAGCTAATAGCATAAGCCTGATAATCTATTTGATTATCAAGCTTAAGTGAGGTGTGAAGTTTTTGTTGATCTACTTGTTAGAAATATTCCAAAAATATATATATAAAAAATCAGTTTTCATTTTATTCTCAAATAAGCCATAGACAGCTTAATTGATAAGCTTGTTTGTAGCTTATTTGCTTTGTGATATAGAAAGATTGTGCTTTTCTCTTCTCTTAGCAGGATCAAAAAAAGCCATTGCATTTTGAAGACATTAAGGTGTGTGAGTCAACAGTGACCACCACTTATTTCTCTTTTTCCTGTTTATTGTTTGACCAAGGATCTGCATAGACCCGGGTCTATTGGAGAAGGCTAAAACAGCCTTGGTTGAGCCTGGATGTAGGCTCAACAAGGTACTTCCTTGTTTTCACTTTTCCATTTTCAGAAAGTCAAGAAATTTGGTGTTAAAGTGATTTACATGAAACTGCATGCCAAGTTGTTCTTGTGATTTGATTTAGGTTTATGTGGTATGTTATGCATGTTAAGTAAGTTAGAAATCAGTTTGCTTGATTATTGTATGGATTTACTTTGTTAAATTTCATTTCAAGAGTTTAAAGGGTTGTTTGGATACGGGTTTAAGTAGGGTAAAAAATCATTGCTTGTGCTTAAAACCTGTTTAGATATACTTCTTAGGTGATAAATAGGTAGTGTGTAGTTTAGATATCAGTTTGGTAAAGGTTTAAAACTATTTGTATGTTAAAAAGTTGAGAGAATAGCAAAAATTCAGAAATCTGCTCATTGTGTATGATTTTGTTGAGATTTTGTGCTTGGATCTTGAAGGTTGTTAGATTTTAGGGTGCCTGAGGATTGTGTGTCATTTGTATGCATGTTGGTGAGCTTATTTTCAAGTTGTAAGGCTTTGAAATTTGGATTTGTGCATGAAACACCAGCAACTGTTCATCAGACCTGCTTAGTGACTTTTCAGAAACTTTTTGGCTTGATTGGTGCTTATTGTGTTAAGTGATTGACTGTTTTTTGTGTATAATCTGACTCCTTATACTCCAAAGAGTATAAGGGTGCCTTTTTGTCCCAAATAAGCTATCAAAATAAGTTTTCCTAAGCTTATTGAAAAACAGACCAAAATTTAACTCTATCAGTGGGAACTCCTTTCCCACTGCTAGTATCTTTTTTACCACTGCTGCACTAGCAGACAAACACCAACACATGTCACTATCTGATTTCTTTCTTTTTTTGTCTTTAGTGCTCAAAAAGTTGAATTAGATCTTTAAACCAGTTCCATTATTTTTCTTATTTAATTTAGGATTTTTCTGTTTAATTAAATTTTTAATTACTGTTCATTTGGTAATTTTTAGGTTTTATTGCATTTTTAATTAACTTTAATATTTCTATTTTTTGTCTTTTAGTGCTAAAAAGTAATATTTTTCAGTTTAATTAATTTTCTTGGACTTAGAATATTATTTTAAGATTTTTGGTTAAAAAAGATTTTACTGTTCATCCTTTTATTAATTTTTAGAATTAATTTAAGTTAATTAGGGTTTTAATTAAGCTGTTTTTGTCTTTTAGTGGTAAAATTAATATTTTTCCAACTTTTTCATTTTTATTCTGTTTATTAGAGTAAAATAGGATTTTTAAAATTGGTAGATTATTTTTAGCATTATTTTATTATTTTTTATAATTATTTTAATTTTAAAATAGTTTTTAGTAATTTAAAAATAGTAAAAAGTATATTAAAAATCTAAAAAAATAGTCTTTAGGTTTTTAATCATATTTTTGAGGTTTACAGCTTATTAGGTTTTCAATTTAGCTTATTTTTGATTTTATTGGATTTTAGGGTTTTTAGCTAACTTTAAAATTTAATATAAAATTATTAAATAGGTTTCAGAAAATTTGGTTTGCATTTTTGTTTTAGTTACATTATTTAGGATTTTTGATATTTTTGTAGAATTTATTTTCAAACTTCTTATTTTTTTTGAATATTTTAATATTATTTTATAACTAAAAATTGAAGTTTTATTTTTTCTATTTTTTTCATTTTTCCTAGGTTAAGGACATTAAATTAGGAGTTTTGTCACTTTCCAAATATTTTTTAGACTTTTCAATTAATTTCTAGATTTAATTTAAGATTTAATACATTTTAATAGTTTTTAAGTGTTTAAAAATAGTTTAATTTTGTTTTAAAAATTTTAAAAATAGTTTTTAGCTTAATTAGGATATTTTTGAGGTTTACAAACTATAAAATCTTGTTTAGGGCTTTTTAATAATTAAAAGTGATTTTTAGGGCTTTAATTAGCATTAAAAAGTCATTATCTAATTAATTAAAAGGTTTTAGCAAGTTTGGATTTTTTGTAAACTCTTAGAATATTATTTGGGATTTTTAGTAATTTTTAGGAATTTTTAGGTTAAAATTTTTATTTTTGGCATCATTTACGACTTTACGTGTTCGTCTTTTTCGTCGTAGTTTAATTCGTAATCGTAACCGTCTCTTCTTTCCTTTCTAATTTCTTTTCTTCTTGTTCATAATCACAAACAAACATTAATCAACTCTTAACACAACGCACTTGCCTCCTTGGGAAACGAACTTGGACTTCATTTGGGTCATTAGTGCTCGGTTTTCCTAAACCGACACTTAATACTTGCCACTTTTGTCATCCTTTTCCTAAAGGGTACAAAAAACACTACAATCAATGAATGTGGGTTTTGGAAGATTGGCAGGTATGAAAAAGAGGTTCACACTTTTACCACTCTTATATCTTTGTTTGCAAGTTTTGATAGAGAAGACTTGGTAGACCTATGGAGGTTGTTAGAGGCCAAGTATGAGACGGATGCTCCCACTTCAGTCAATGTAATAAAACTGTGGTCAACATTCAAGAGAATGTGTGGACCAAGAGATGAAGATCTTGCTATTTAGAAGGATCTTGAAGATGGCCTCAGTGGTCTTCAATGGCGTTTGTATTCAGCTGCTGGTGTGTACTACTTGAGTTCTACAAAGTTTGCTGAGTATCTTCTTGTAGATGCTCAGTATTCCATGTCCGAGGAAGTCTTGGAGAAGATGAAGACTACACAGCTGGAAATTGATTATTCAAGTGACGTGGCCAAAGATTTGATCAGACATATTTATTACCAATATGAGAAAGTTTGTAAGATTCCTCCTAGATCTTAATGTTTATTCAGAAACTTGATTACTAGAGTAGATATCAAGTTTAGGGGAGGATTGTTGGGAATAAAATATAGCCAGTCTACTTGAGCGCTGACAAGAGTAAAACAAGCGTTGATAGGAAGAAAACAAACGATGACAGATCAAGCGTTGACAAGAAGAAGTCAAGCGTTGATACATTGAAGACAAGCACTGATGGAAAGATTTAGTCTACGCGTATATTGTTTCTAGTTTGTTTCTAGTAAGGATAAGTTCAACAATGTATTTTCTATAATTATCTTTACCTAGAATAGTTGATACGTAGACTCTTGTACAAGGCTTCTTATGTCTATAAAAGAAGACCTTTAGGTTATTGTTTAATATAAGTTTTTCATACGTTAAACACTTTCATTGTAAGCAAGTTTGTTATCATTAATCAAGTGGAAGTTTGTTTACATCTTTGTGTTCTTGTTTAAGTGTTAATTCCGCATAACACTTAGATTATCATATACATATACAAAGGTTTCTCTACGTGTATTACTTGATCTAATCTCGTATACATAAAGCTAAATCGATCTAAGTTTGGGATCAACAAACAAAACTGGCGCGCCCCAAGGTGACACGCTTGGACGAATGAAACCTCTTTCTAGAAGTTCCTGGAGCTGATCTTTCAGTTCCTTAAGCTCGATTGGATCCATACGGTAAGGAGCTTTAGATACTAGTTCTGCACCTGGAATGAGATCGATACTAAACTCTACCTCTCGCATGGGAGGTATGCTTGGAATTTCTTCTTGAAATACATCCGGAAAATCTGATAAAATTGGCTGGTCATGGAGTGAAGGTATCTCAGAAGCAGTGTCATGAACTGTAGCTAGAAAACCCTCACAACCATGGTATAATAGAGTACGGGCCTGTAAAGCTGATATAATATGAACATGTTTTCCTGGCAGAAAACCACGGTGAATAAACTCTGGGGTCTGGACATCACCGAAAATGACTCGGTGAGCATGACAATCTATGGTGGCATAATGAGCTGACAACCAATCCATACCCAGAAGAATATCGTACTCGCACATATCTAGAGGGAGGGCACTGACTGGACGGATTTTATCGTCAAACTCAAGAGGGAGATCCCTGTACACCTGAGTAATGCGTACAGAGTCTCGCATGGGTGTAGACATACTTAGGACACTGTCTAGTGGTGTAGGGGTCATGTTTATTCTAACAACAAATAAAGTAGATATAACTGAATGTGTGGCGCCTGTATCAAAAAGAACGTAGGCATCGTGTCCGTGTATAAACAAAATGCCAGTAATGGTACCTGTGGTCTTATTTGCTTACTCTCTAGTAGTAGTGTAAACGCGACCAGTGGTGGTGGTAAAATCTGAGGAGTGTGGCCCGAGGTACCGGGAGTATCTCCTTTCTTGCAATCCCTCATCATATGGCCCTGCTGACCATACTTGTAACAACCACTCGAACCACGGTGACACGGTCCTGGGTGTTTCTTCCCACATGTGATGCAAGTGAGATTAGAATACCCCTAGAAGCAGCTCTGGTTTGCTGTGAACCTGATTTAAGAAGACTTGCAAGTGTCACGATCATGATAACATAACTGGAATAAGGCTGTTTAGATGAAATCTAAAATTACCAAAATTTGTTGGTCGGGTAGACTGTTGACCTCTATAGTTTTGGTCACGCCCTTGTCCATCATCTCCGTTGACATATTGAAAGTTAGAATTTGTTTTACACGATGGTTTAGTATTGTGAAGCTTAAATAATCACCTGTGGTTGCCAGATGAGTTTGAGCTGCCGCGGTAGTTATCACCACCGCTTCTCTTATCTGATCGATTATGGTCATAAGACTGAACATGGTTTCAGTAGTTCTTCTATCGAGTAGCTGATTGGGATCGGTCTCCTCCTCTGTGTCTGCAAAATTATAATTGGGTATGACATGATATATATTGACAAATAATAACAAGAGTTAAATTGCTTAAGTCTGCTGAATGAGATGTACCTCTTCTCAGGACGCTCTACATTCTCGAGCTCGTCCCTCTCGAACAACATCTATATAGCACGAGCTGCATTAGCTACCTACGACACGTTAGTGAACGTGGCACGCATTAGCCTATCCGCAGTCCTAGAGTGAAGGGCCCAGCGAAATTATTTCGCTTACTCCTCCGTGGTACCTACAGCCTCTCCCAAGAACCCAACCAACCTGAGATATCGCTGCATGAACTCTATACTGTTTTCTCCATAATTCTGACGAATGGCGTAAAAGTCCCTCTTCAGTTTTGCCGGCTTAGCATGAGGGAAAAACTGGTCATAAAATATTGCCTTGAACTGTGTCCAAGTCAATGTTAGCACCCACTCATCTCCCCCATTCGTCAACTTATATGCCTTCCACCAATGTAGAGAGTGACTGATGAGACTGCTTTTATACATAGTCTCATCGTCCAAAAAGGGATTTAAATGCATAAAATATCATAAAAATACCCCAATATATGCTTGTGTTTGTTGCTTGTGTATTTTAGGTACAGATATTGAGAAAATGACAAAAGATCACAAGAATCATGCAAAAACAAACACGGGAAACGAAGCCGCACATTGAACCAAGCCCTAATGAAGATTTTTCCAAGAAAACCCTTGAAGATTTGAAGATTTATGAAGAAGGTCCTCCAATATTGAAGAATTGACACTTTATACCCTTGTATCCTAATAATTACAAGATTGGTCCCTAAAGTTTGTCAATATTGCAAAAAAGGGCCCTCCACTTTGAAGAATTGGTAATTTTAGTCCCTCAACAAAACTAAAATGTCAATATTAGTCCTTCTCAAAGTCAAACAAACCATGAAGAACTTCAAGTTATAAGAAATTACAAGTTTGGTCCTTTAAAAATGTTAAATTACAAAAAGGACCCTTGACTTTGAAGACTTGGCAAGAATGGTCCCTCAAAAATGAAGACTTGTCATTTTTAGTCCTCCAAAATGTCAATCATACAAGTCAAGACCATAATCCTTGAATAAAATACCAAATCAGTCCTTCAAGAATAAAGAAATGGCAAGAAATACCCCTGAAAATACTTTGGAAAAGTATTTGGGGCAAAAGTGTGAAAATGAAAACTTCAATAACAAAGGAAATGAAGTTTGGGTTGTTTTATTTGCAAATGAAAAGAAGTGGAAAGATTGGGGGTTTAACCTGGCAGACAACACAACTTACCTAGACTAATCACCATGTGACACGTGCCCCATTAACTCTTTTCCACCAATCACCTTACTCCCTTCCTCCACATCACCATTCCACTTCACCAGGTTTATATCTATTAAACATTGGCGCCTAAACACGAATTTAAACCTTAATCCACCCCTAATCTGGATCAAACACACAACTATTCACCTCAAGAACACAATTAGGCTTTCTTAAACCTGTTGTAATTAGGCCCTAATATTGTGCAGATTTATGATTAAGGGTCCTATAAACACATCCCAACCTTAATATCACTTGCCACGTCACCACAATTGTCTCATTGTGACTCCCCTGCTACAACTTTTGGGAAGAAGCCAAAATAGTACCATGGATCCAATGCCCCATATTCCAGCTTATTTTCTAAGCTTATTTGAAGCCATTGATCACATTTTCACACATGCCACCTCCACAAACTGCCAAGAACTTATCACATGATCTTCAAAGAGTTCAAACCCTCAAGGGCATTTCTGGGACTTCACCAAGCATTAGGGTTTCGTTTGAAGCTTTCTTAGACTTCACTTGTAGCCTATATAAGGCATAGGACTGAGTACATTTATCTTTGCTATTGAATTTTCCATTATTCACAAATCTGTAAATCATATATTCAGTAATGAAATGTGTTTGAATTTGGTGAAGAAAAATCAAGTGCCAACCTTATTATCTGTTTATTTTTGTTTGATGTTTACTAGTCTTTGATCTTAAAACTTGTTTTCAAAAGGAGTGTGCAAAAGTTTGCACATTTTCCACTTTTCTTGATATTTTGCTAAGTCTAGTTCAAACCTTGGAATTCTTGGGCTATAAAGTTGATCATAGCATCCTGATATTGTGTTATCAAGGTGTGGTGAAGCCTATAACTTGGGGATAATCAAGTGTGGGGAACTAAGGTTGCATTAATCAAGGATTTTCACTTTTTTGATTTTGATATTTTGCTTCTAACTTTGTTGAATCTTAGCAGGCTTTATTGTGGAAGCTTGTGCTTGTTCTTGCTAGAACATAAGCTCAAAATTCAGGGGTGTGGATGTACATCCATGAGGTACACACCATTCTACCCAAAATCTGTTAAAATCTTAATTTTTGGTGAATTTTTGAGTTGCTTATGTTCTTGTTGATTTTGTGGTCTAATCTTGTTCTAATCTGCATATTATATCTGTTATTGTGTTGATTTGGGCTTGGGTAACCTTAGAATGCACCTTTGATTTGAAAAATTGTGATTTGAAAATATAAAGGGGTGTTTGGGATTACCTGTTTAAGATCATAAGTTGTTATTTTATTGTTGGAAGTTTGTGTTATTGCTTTGTATCTGCTATATACTTGTTTGAGTGCTATTTGCTGCAACTTTTCAACTTTGAAACACCAAATCAAAGATAGTTCTATAGATTGCTTGTTTTGACTGTTTTTGACCTAAGACTTTGGGAACACCTAGAGTGTATGCATGCTTAGGGCTAAAAAATGTTTAAACATAGTTAATATAACCTGTTAACAAGATTTGGGGGTTTGAATTTGGCTGGTGGTCAAATACATCAGCAAGTGTTCATAACTGCTTGTGTTAGTGTTCATCAGTAACTTTTTATGCTTGAATCTTGACCTAGGCTTTGAATCAGTGCATGAAACCTGTTTAGAATCGTTCATTTGAATTAATTATAGCTTGTGTATGCATTTGGTGAAGTTTGGCTGGCTGATTTGTGCTAAAAGTGCTTATTGAACCTTAACTGCTTATTGTTCAAATTCTGGTGCATGTTTGGTGCTTAATTGAATTAACTGTACAAATTGGCAGATTGTGATTGTGATTTCTTTGTTGTTATTGACTCCTCTTGATCCACTGATCATTTGGGTGCCTTTGTGTAACTTGAATCTCCAAAAAAGTCACTAAAGACAAAAAGTCAAGAAAGTCAAGTAGTGGAAACTTTTCCCACTGCTCAGACACCAAAACTAGCCCCTGCTAGTGTTAATTTTCAGTTAGCTTATTGATAAGCCATATTGGCTTATCTAGACCTGCAACAACTTATTTTTTGTGATCAATCTTCCTCATTTGACCCATTTGTTTGAACTGGAGCTTATCAGACTTTGACTTTGACTTTTTGCTAGAAAACTCTTAAAGTTGACTTTTAAGAAAGTGCTTATTTGCTTATTTCATCTTATTGAATGAACTTATTTGAAAACTTTTTTTTGATTAAGCTTAGTTAAGTCATTTAAAAGCTTTTGAAACTTGAATCAGCTCTTGGGGTGGCCTAGAACTCGAAAACGACTATTTTGTCGTTTTGTGAAGATTGCTTATTGCATTTTCAGGCTTATTCCTTGGACTTTTTTCAAATTTCTTTTTACAGAAGTCTTAAGTAACTCAAAATAAGCTTGTGTGTCTAACTTGAGCTTATGGCATCAGCTTATAGCTTAATGGCCAAAAAGCCCATTAAGAATAAGCTGTTTGAAATAAGCCAGCTTATATCACATTTTCAGCTTTTGGGCCTTTGAAAAATTGTGTTCAGAATCAAATTTTGAGTTAGATAGGAGCTTTTGGGCCATTTTATAAACATCTTTTTTATTGGGCATATTTTGGCCCAATAAGGGTCTGTTTTAGATTTTGGCCCATTTGAAGGCCCATTAGAGGTATTTTATAATTTCAACTTTATTTTTGTGTTTATTAGGTTAAAATAAGCTAGTTTGCAAGTTTTTAGAATTTTTTTATAAATTTTGGATTTTTAATATTATTTTATTATTAAAAATTAAAATTTAGATTTTTCAAGTTTTTACATTTTTCTTAGGTTAAATACATTAAGTTAGGAATTTTACAATTTTTAGAATATTTTCATTGTCCTTAGATTAAATTTTATAATTATTTTAAGTTTTAAGAGTTTTTAATTGTTTTTAAATAGTTTTAATTAATTTTAAAATTTTCAAAAATCATTTTAAATTAAGTTAGGTTATTTTAGAGGTTTACAAAGTGATAAATCTCATTTTGGTATTTTTATTAATTATTTTGATTTTTTGGGCTTTAATTAGCATTAAAAAATTATTATTTAATTAAATAAAAGGTTTGAGTGATTTTTGATTTTTTGTAAACTCTAATTGCATTATTTAGGATTTATTGAAATTTTCTAGGAATTTTTAGGGTAAATTTTTAATTTTGCTACTTTTTACGGTTTTACGTGTACGACTATTTCGTCTTAGTTTAATTCGTCATCGTAACCGTCATTCTCTTCTTATCTCATTTCTATTTTCTTTTCTTATCATAAATATAATCACAAAGTTAATCATCTCTCTATACAACACACTAGCCTCCTTGAGAACGATCCCCACTTTGGGTCATAACTTGTGGATTTCCTAAATCACTTGTGTACTTACCCTAATTTGCCCTCTTTTCCTAAAGAGTGGTAAAAACTTCAACCATCAGTTACCCTCCAACTTGTAAACAGCAAGCCTAACCTTGAAGGCATCCCCACAACCCATGGCCTCAAAAATTTTCTCTATATGATAAATCCAGTTTTCAGCGTTCGTTGGAGCTATAGTCTGTTCAAAAGGTTGGGGTTTCTGTTTATTAAACCTTTCTAACCATATAGCTAAAGTGGCAGGTGGTGGAGGAGGAGGGTTGTTATTATGCTGAGATCCGTTTTGGTACTCAGCTCGGATTTCATCATGAATCTGG
The DNA here is from genome assembly GCA_025667525.1 of Glebionis coronaria. Taxonomy (NCBI): domain Eukaryota; kingdom Viridiplantae; phylum Streptophyta; class Magnoliopsida; order Asterales; family Asteraceae; genus Glebionis; species Glebionis coronaria. Next base: position 364,308,708 of record CM046882.1, on the reverse strand, counting down.
GGTAGCATGGCTTGTACAACTGCCTGAACAGCAGCAACAATTGTAGCAGCTGTAGCCTCATTCTCATTATCGCGTCTGGGTGGCATATGAAATTTAAAGATGATAAGCTGATAAACTTGTTAGAAACCTATAATAAGAATCTGAAATATGCATGAGGTAGTTCATGAAGGCATAGCAAACAAAAATATGACATGAATACTGGTGAACGCCTATGGTCAGTTCACAAAATGACATTTGACTGAAACATGAATCTGACATGAGTAAGGATGGACGCCTAAGGTCAGTTCATCAACGCAAAATCTAAACGGACAAGGGTGAACGCCTATGGGTCGTTCACCAAAACGAAATTCGCTGAAAAGCACATGCGACTAAGTATGGCCAGTCCTGTACCAACCTTTTACTTAGTCAAAATTAAGAAAACTGACTGATGAAATGCACGATCCACATGAAAGATAACAACGCCAAAATACAGGAAGTTATTGGTGACTACCCACTAGTCACAGGTCAAGTTTTAGAGCCTACAGGTTGAACCTTGCGCTCTAATACCATAATTGTAACATCCCATTTTGATAAGTGGACCGTTACGTGTATTTATGGCGTAACACCCCGTTTTGGTAAATGGAATGTCACGTGTGATTATGGCGTGTCATCAAAGCATACAAGGAAAATGTCTTAAAAACATTACATTACCATGAAAAGGAATACCGGAAACAAACATCGGTACCCTAAGTATAAGCTCATCACACACAAACATAAGTACTGTAAAGGAAAAGGACTAAACAATGTCCAAAGAAATAAGTAGCAAAATATATGATGAAATGCATAAAGTAGAGAAGGCTAGATAGCTTCTAATCCATATGCACGTACGCTTAAAGTCTACGAGCGCCTTAGAGTACCTACCGTTTGGGAACATGAAAGCAAAACGGTTGAGCATAACGCTCAATGCAGCGATATACAAGTATAGCATGGAATAGCATAAACATAAAGACTAACAGCAGCGGAATATCATAAGTTCTAAGTAATCTGGATTCATGTTCATAAAACTGGTTTTATAGTTTGAAAAGACTTATGTTTCTATGAAAATCTGTTTAATTAGCCAAATAGCCCATATAGGTCATGAGGTTCCACCGTGCATGAATACTTGGAGGGGAGACCTCGTCATGCAATTAGATGGGTTGCCTCTAATTAAATAGTCTGGGTAGGAGGGATCAACTCCTAGTGAAGGATGCAAGGCACACATCGCATTCACTATGATATTACCGGTAAACATGTAACTAGGATGCACCCATACGCCCCACATGATAATATAATATAATGGCCAAAACTGAAAAGGGATGCCACGAGCAATCACTTCGCCGTGGGGAAGTCATATCACTGGTGCCTCCAGTGTTATGGTTATGGTACCTCCATAACTAGGTGACACTGGTCATGCATGTATATGGCTTAGGCTCTTATATAACATAAGTATCAAACATATAAAACAAATACTAGGAAAACAGTTGGCTGCAGACGGGGAATCCTAATAAGGAAAAAATGTCCATACTGAAAGGACGGGAAATCCGTACCTTATGTCCAATGAACGAAGAAGACGAACGGAAGGAAGTCCTACTTCGATCTCACTAATGCTTGTATTATATGTTCATGTCTTGTTTTACTGATTTTAACGTTATGTTGTGTTTATCATGTGTTCTGTGTATTCTAATTAAGTATTACTTGTATTCCTTGTATTACTATACTTGTTGTGTAATAATAAGTAACTTTCTAAAAATAGCAGGTTTCCTAAAACAGAATGTTATCAAAAATAGAAAGTTTCCAAAAATAGAAAGTTTCCAAAAATAGAAAGTTTCCAAAAATAGATTACTTCTTAAAATAGATCAGTTTCTAAAAATAGAAAGTTTCCAAAAATAGTAAGTTTCCTAAATTAGAAAGTTTCAATTTTTAGAATTAAGCTGAATTAAATATCATAAGTCATGTGATTATAGTATAGTTTATAAATAATATCATGTTAACTAAATAAACTATAGGTTATATGATTTAGTTAAATATAAGCATGATTTAATTAAATTAAAGTGTATAAAATACTTAGGTTAAAACATGTATTAATATTATATTAATTATAACCTAAGTCATGATTATTAATTAATTATATTTCATGTCTAAATAATTACTAATTAATACTATAGTCTAAATTAAATAATTAAATACTTAGTTTAAAACATGTATTATTTCCTAAATAATAATTAACCTAAGTTCATGAATTAAATAAATTAATTATATGCCATGTTAAATTAATTTAATTAACTTGTAAAATTTTACATTTTGTAAAATAATTACTTGTACCATTTTAGTCATGAACCAGACCCATGTAATTAATTTAGACATGCCGTGAACCGGACCCGGAACACCTTGAACCGGTCCGAACCAAACATCCCTTAACAGTGGCAAATCGGTTTGGCCGGTTGCCACTGCTTTTGTTAAGGCTGCCACCGGCTTAAGCCGGTAGTCTTGCTTCTCTCGGCTAGCTACTGCCAACAGCAGTGGGTTCCCACCGGATGTGTGCCGGTGGCCACCTGCTGCGCTGCATTCCCCCTGCGTGACCCCAAACTGCCACCGGCTGTGTGCCGGTGGTGGGCTGCTTGCTGCCGAGACCCAACCAAAACCACAAGGACACCCCCGACTCGCGTCGGGGTGCCTTGTCCCTGCTGTCGACCGAACCAAACACCACCGAGATCGTAGATCTTGGTTGGTGGCGTGATCAAGAACACACCGAGTGCCTAGGGCTCTCGGTTTGTGTTTCGGCCGAGCAAACCAAACCCGAACAAACCCTTAATCTTTTTTTACCCCCTTGATCCTGATTGTGGTAAAATACGACCTTTTAGGAAAAGGCGTAAAAGCGGAAAGTATTAAACAAATGACTTAGGAAAATCAAGTGTTAATGAACCAATTAAGTTCGTTTCCCAAGAAGGTATATGTGTGTGAATAATTTGTAATTGGTTTGAGATTAAAATTTGAAAGAAGGGGATGAGAAAATAGAATGACGAAGACGTGAAAATTATTAATACGGCGACTAAAATTAAAACCGTAAAAAGAGCTAAAATAAAAATAAATTCTAAAAATTCCCAAAAAATTACCAAAAATCAAATTAAATAAACTAAGAGTTTACAAATGATCAAAACTTTTTCAAACCTTTTAATTAATTAAGTATTAATTTTTAAATGCTAATTAAAGCCCTAAAAATAAAAATAATTATTAAAAAGCCCAAATAAAGATTTTTTCACTTTGTAAACCTCTAAAATAACCAAATAAGACTAAAAACTATTTTTATGAATCTTTAAACTAATTAAAACTATTTAAAATGATTAAAAGCTATTAAAAACTTAAAATAATTCTAGAAATTAGAAAAATGAAGATAAAATTAATCTAAGAGTTGCAAAAATCCTATTTTAATGTATTAAACCTAAGAAAAATATAAAAAAGTGCAAAAATGTGAAATTTGAAATTTAATATTAAAATAATATTAAAAATCTAAAAATTATAAAAATTCTAAAAACTTGCAAACTAGTATATTTTAACCTAAATAGACATAAAAAGAAAGTAAAATGACCAAATTACCCCTAATGGGCCCCCAAATGGGCTAAAATAGAAAACAATCAAAACTAATGGGCTTTTAGGCCCAACAACTCAAACTTGGCCCAAATGACCTGAAAAAGCTCTATCTGACTCAAAATTTAATTCTAAACACAAAAGTCTAAAGGCCCAAAAGCTGGTTTTGAGCTTATCACAGCTTAAAAGGTCAACAACTTATTCTTATTGGGCCATTAAGCCCATTAAGCAATAATCCAATGCCATAAGCTCAGATTAGACACACGACCTTCTTTTGAGATGCCTAAGAGATATGTGAAAAGAAATTTTGAAAAAGCACACTCAATAAGCCAGAAATAAGCAAAGTAGAATTTCACTAAAAGACAAAATAGTCGACTTAGAGTTCTAGACCACCTCAGACCTTCTAATAAGTTGCAAAAGACACTAAATGACTTAATTAAGACAAATCAACAAAGAAAAGTTCAATAAGCCAAGCCAAATAATCACAATAAGCTAATAAGCACTTATTTAAAAGTCAAAGTTATTGGTTTTCTAGTCAAACCTCAAAGTCAACCCCTCAAATGCTACAGAAAGAACAAATGGGTCAAATAAGTGACACCTATTACAAATTCAAAGTTGTTGCAGGTTAAAATAAGCTAGAATAGCTTATTGATAAGCACCAGTTGAAATAACACTAGTAGTGGCTAGTAGCAGGGGAAAGGAGTTCCTACTTCTTTGACTATTTGACTTGCTTTTTTAGAGAGATCTAGTTGGATTCAAATGGAAACAAGGGCACCCTTGTAATCAGTGTATCACAAGGAGTCTATATCAACAAAGAAATCACAATTTGGTTCACTCAATAAGCATAGAATAGGCAAACAGTTCTCAGATATGCCATAGACTTCGAAAATAAGCAATTACGAACAAATAAGCAGATTGAGCATGAATAAGCCAGCCAAATTGAACCAAATGCATACACAAGCTATAATAAAGTCCAATAAGCACAAATAAACTTGTTTCAAGCAATGGATCAAAGTAAATAAGCAGATTGAAGCACCAAAAGTTACTGATTAGCAAAAGTGATTATCCAAAATCCTTTTGCTGATCTAGTTGACCACCAATCCAATTTCAAGCCTTCAAATCCCCTTCCCTGATTAAGTTAACCAAAATTTAGCACTTGTTAACCCTAGTCTACGCTTAGATCTAGGTGTCCCCAAAATTTTAGCAAAAATACCCAAGTTAAACAGATTTTATAGCCTTTTGATTGATTTGGTTATTTCAAGCCACAAAACTTATAGATAATGAACCCTTTGCACCAGATAAGCAGATACCAACCCAATAGAAACAATAAACAACACACTAGTTGCCTTAAGCCCTTTGAATCAGTTAACCCAAACACCCCTTTGGAATCTGATTTCTCAATCTTCCAAAGGATTGTTATGATTTAACCTTCCAAACAAGATCTAATCAACCCTAACAACACTTATCCAACCTCAGTAACTCAAATCAACCACAAATTCACAGATCCACAATCAAATATGCAAATATCACCAAAAATCATACAAAAATCAGAAAAATGAAAAAGGAATAGAGATGCAAACCTCCAAGATGTACATCCACACCTTGGATTGTTTGAGCTTAGGTGCAAGCAAAACAAGCACCAGCTTCCTTGTACTTGCTAAGAACAACAAACAAAAAGGATGAACAAATAACTATGAAATCTGATTTTTTTGAAAACAAGAGTTTTATCCCATAAAACCTTTCCTCAAAAACCAACAAATGATAAATCGGAACTCAGATCTTAGCTATTCAGATACCAAACTTTTATAAATAACACAAGAGAATTAAAGATTTTCAGAAATTTAAATTTATTTCATAAAAAGGGATTACAAAGAAGATAGCTAAAATCTGGAACAAAAGATCTCTCACATGTTGAGGATTATTTATATAGACGAATACAAGGTACCAATAAGCAAAACCCTAGACTATGAAATCCCTAAGATGCCCTTGAAATCTTCTAGAGCATTTTGTTGTTGAGCTGTCCAAATGAATCAGAGACGTTCATTTTAGCTTTGGGGTTAAGCAATGAGTGTTAGTTGTTGATTTGGCCACGTGTCTTTACTTGGAGAGGAGGGTGTGATATGACTGGGTAACGGGTTTGGGTGTGAGGTCCTTTGTTGAGTGGTGAAGAGGGATTTAACTTTTTGGATGAGTTCTGGAGTGTGTGAATTAAACGTGTGTCAAGGTAATTTCATTTTACCCTTTGGTTAAGTGGGTGGTAATTCTGGGTTCATCACGTGCTACAGTAACAAGTTTGATCCGATATTAGTGGGAGAAAAGTGTTTGGCGCGTGTTTATTGAGTTTAAACTTTGGAAATTGGCACATTGGGTCCTTGTGTTTTGGTAGAAGTGGTATAAAACGTTTTTCAGCTTGAAACTTGGTTTCCCTTTGTTAATTAAGTTCTATACTTCACACTTTTGCCCCAAAACTTTGGCAAAAGGTTTTCAAGGGTTGTTTTTGCCATTTTTGCATAGTTTGAGGACTGATCTTGGACATTCTTGATCTTCAAAGGTCTTCAATGTATCTTTGACTTCATGAGGGACCATTATTGACAATTTAGAATTGATGAGGGACTAAACTTGCCAATTCTTCAAAGTTGAAGGACCTTTTTGTAATTTTGACAAACTTAAGGGACCAAACTTGTAATTATGAATATACAAGGGTATTAAGTGTCATTTCTTCATAAATTAAGGATAAATCTTGTACATCTTCAAATCTTCAAGGGTTTTTCTTTGAGAAATCCATAACTAGGGCCCAGTTCTTTGTACGGCTTCGTTTCTCGTGCTCGTTTTTCCTTGTTTCTTGTGATTTTTTGTCTTTTTCACGATATCCATACCTAAAACACACAAGTAAACAAATACAAGCATATATAAGGTATAATTATGACATTTTATGCATTTAAAGCCCGAAAGGAACGATGAGATCATGTATAAATGCCATCTCATCAATCCCATGACATGTTTTTAATCCATATTTTATTTAATTCATGTTCATGTACTAATTAATTAAATAAAAGAAAAAAACAAAAGGGTTTACGGATTACTGAATGCGTGAAAAGATTGAGGAATAATAACACGAACACGATCTAGGATTTAATTAGCTAAAAATCAACCAATCACCCCTTTGGCGGTGATGTATGCCGCCGGCCACAAGAGAGAATAACAAGGAGTAGGGTTCTTGATTTTTCTTTAAAACTCTATGAATGAAAAGGTTTCCTTCCTTTTTGTTTATTATTAAAAATCAAAGTGGGCTTGGCCCGTTTCTTCTCTTGGTGCCACGGCTACAATGGTCCACAATGGAAAACCCGGAGTTTTCCTGTGTTCTAATTTATGTGTTCGTATTCTCGTATTTTCATGTTATAATTAAATGTTCGTGTTATATTAAATACTTGTACATAACGATACTAAATGTATAATATTAATTAAGTACGTAGTTACATGTTCGTGATTATTACGTTCACGATTTCATGTTCGTGATTATAATCATTATTGTTAATAACTATCGTGTACTAACACGTACGTGTACATAACGATACTAAACGTATAATATTAATTAAGTACGTAGTTACATGTTCGTGATTATTACGTTCATGATTTCATGTTCGTGATTATAATCATTATTGTTAATAATTATTGTGTACTAACACGTACTTAATACTTATCGTGTAATTATACGTACATAACTTCTCAAATTACTAATCGTGACACGTGTTCATGCTATAAATAGAAAGTTTTTAAATGTACGTACGTTACTAAGTGTATTGTTCATGGTAAAAGCATGCGGGTTTTACATCTCTTCCCCCCTAAAAAGTATAATTCGTCCCCGAATTAAAGATAAAATAAACTGAAAGAGGAACATACCCGAATTCAAAATAAGAAATAAGGGTAAGAAGCCCGGATAGACTCCTCTGTTTCCCAAGTGGCTTCCCGCTCTGTATGGTCCCCCCAAAGGATTTTGACGAATGGACTCGTCTTCTTCCTCATGACTCGTTCTTGCATGTCAAGAACTCGTTCGGGTTCCTCTATGAAGGCAAGATCTTCACGAATCTGTTCTAGTGGATACTGAACCATGTGAAGGGGATGATAATTGTATCCTCTGAGTAAGGACACATGGAAAACGTCATGAACATGAGAAAGCTGCAGAGGTAACGCTAAGCGATAAGATACTTCACCGACTCGCTCGATGACATCAAACGGTCCGATGAATCGAGGACTGAGTTTCCCTTTGATTCCAAAACGTCTAACCCCACGTGCCGGTAATAACTTAAGGAAGACGTGATCTCATACGTTGAAATGTAAGTCCCTACGATGCTTGTCGCATAACTCTTCTGACGTGTACGAGCTTCCTGCAATTTCTGCTTAGCTACAGCGACCTTCTCGTTGGTCAACTCTATCATCTCTGGTCCTTCAAGTGTTCGCTCACCAACCTGATCCCAGCAGATTGGGGCGCCACACTTTCTGCCATACAACATCTTGAATGGTGCACACTTAATGCTGGCGTGCAAAGTGTTGTTGTATGCAAACTATACTAAACATATGTAATCATCCCAGTCTCCTGTCCACTCCAATGCACATGCTCGGAGCATGTCTTCCAATGTCTGAATCGTCCTCTCCGATTGTTCGTCTGTTTGAGGATGAAAAGCCGTGCTAAGCTTAAGTTTTGTACCCCAAGCTTTTTGCAGACTCCTCCAAAATCGCGAAGTGAACCGAGGATCCCTATCTGAGACGGTACTAGATGGAGCACCATGAAGTCTCATGATCTCCTTCTTGTAATTATTGGCGAGTTTGCTGAACAGATCATCCTTACGGATCGGTAAGAAATGAGCTGACTTAGTAAGTCGATCAACGATAACCTAAATCGCATCATGCCTCCTCTTTGTCTACGGAAGACCGGTAACAAAATCCATGGTGATCTTGTCCCACTTCCAATCTGGAATGTTTAACGGTTGTAGTAAACCACTAGATAGCTGATGCTCGATCTTAACCTGCTGGCAGGTAAGACATTTGGAGACATAAGTAGCAACATCCTATTTCATACCACTCCACCAAAAGTACTGCTTGATGTCGTGGTACATCTTGGTCGACCCAGGATGAATGGAAAACGGGGATTTATGAGCTTCAGCTAAGAACGCTTCCCTGAGTGTAAGATCATCAGGAACACAAAGTCTAGTGCCCTGCCATAAGATACCATCGTCATCCAACCGAAACTCGGTCTGCTGATCCAAGTTCAGAATGATCGCCCAAATTTCACCATCATACTTCTGAGCTTCCTTGACCCTAGAGAGTAACTCAGGTTCCACTCTAAGATTAGCCCAGTAACCGTGTTGTCCACGTACCATGATCTTGATGTCTAGTTGCTCCAAGTCTCTTGTAATTTCCTCCTTAATTTTAATGCCGTTTATCATACCGGACTTCCTACTAAGTGCATCTGCCACTACAGTCGCCTTGCCGGGATGATACTGTAGATTAATATCATAATCCTTCAAAATCTCTAACCATCTCCTCTGCCTCATGTTAAGCTCACGTTGAGTGAAGATGTCCTTCAGGCTCTTGTGATCTGTGAAGATATCACATGATTCTCCATACAAGTAGTGCCTCCTGATACAATGCTTTTGACTGGGGTTCAGATTTATGTCTCGGTATCTCCTCGAATTGATCACGGTTCTAAGTGGAATGATTTGTTCTTGGTTAATAAAAAGGTGTTGGTTTGTTTATTTATTTTAAACTAATAACAAATAAGTAAGTGTCGAAGAGTAAAATCAAAACTTTAAAAGATTAAACTAAATTGACAAGTTAAAAATAAATGTTTGAAAACATAAAGACAAGATTAGGAAAGTTACTTGAACACTTAATAAATCTAACACTTGAACACTTTGCAAAAACAAGAAATTAAACAAACAATTTATGCCAAATCGGAATATCTAAAGTGGCTTAATCGGAAAGTGTAGTCGGAACACTGGTCGGAATGTGCAAATGAGGCTGCGATCGGAATGTTAGAAACCAACCCTATCGGAATGTTGTACTTGGTGCAATCGGAATATAGCAAATAACTCAGATCGGAATATAGGGCAAATGGATCCAATCGGAATAATCTAAAACAAGCTAATCAGAATGTTAAAGAAACAATCTAATCGGAATAAGGAAAATAAGTTGTAATCGGAATGTCATAAAATGAATACTGATCGGAATACACCAAAATCACCTCAATCGGAATCTTCAAAACCCTTTTCCGATCAATACGATCGGAATAAGGGATGCTGGTCGGAATGACTGATCGGAAAGGGGTTTACCCTTTCTGATAGCTTTTGATTCGAAATAAGCTAGGGTAATAAGCTATATAAATAAGCCAACACCATAAACTAGCACGAATCTAAACTGAATCGGATCAAATAAGCACTAAAAACAACTTTTCTAACTTTAAATAAGCAAACTTATAAATCAAATAATAAAAAGATGAACTTTTTATGGAAACTTTAAAAAGTAAATAAGCTAAACTTACAAATAAGCCAATAAGCACAAAGATCTTAAAGCTTATTCGTACAGAAACTTAAGGAAACATAAAAAGATTAACTTTTTAAGCACGAAAACATAGATGAACAACACGGATCATAAGTAATTCGTACCAAAAGTGAATCAAAATCAAAGAAAGGTAGAATGAGATTAAAGATTAAAAGCTTGAATTTAAACTTGATTAATGAAAAACAATACAAAAGTTTAATCTTGAAAGAAAGAAAGATGAAAACTAGTGAGAGAAAGTTGAGAACTTTCTCTCTCTAAAACTAGAGAGAATGAAAAACTAAAACTAAAACAAAGACTAACTCCCGAAAATGTGAAGTGAAATCCTATATATATAGGCGTCTCTTGTGATGGTGGGCTTGTGAATGGGATTTGTTTTGGGCTTCTTTTCTTCTTTCTTCTTTAGTCTTTACGTTTCTTTTAAATAAACGTTTCTGACTTTGGATTTTGAGAAGTGTCGGTGAATAATTCCAACTCGTCTTATAATCTTTTGTTTAATAGACTCGAGTTCTTCGACATATAAGAATCTTCCATCTTTGGCCTTTTCTTCGATAAATCTTCAAATAGGCGCAATGACTTCAAATCTTTTGCATTTCTTGGATAATAGACTTCGTCTTGAGTCTTTTTCTTCGATAAAACCCGTGCAATCCCATGTTTTCTTCAATATTTATCCGGTTGACTCTGAAAACACAATAAACACAAAAACCACGCATAATTCCAAACAAATGATATTAAATACGTGTTTTTGTCTTGTTTTAGCCAGAAATAAGTGGTAAAAGGATGGGTGTTTTCACACCTATCAAATCCCCTACACTTAACCATTGCCATGCCCTCATGCAATGCTTAGTGATAAAGCAATTTTACACTTTTCTCATAATCAATCAACCTTGGCCTTATTAACATACTACTAAACAAAAATTAAAGTACTAAGAGAAATTAAAACTTTTTAAAGTAAACAAAAGGATAGAAAATAGTTACGTGGAAATAACTTGCAAAGAGATCAAGGACTTACATTAGAGCTTTGGTGATGCGAAGATTTATCATCCTCAAGTTTCATGTTCCCCAAACTAAGCTTAAAAACGAGATCATTGTTATTATAAGTTAGCATATCAAACACTTACACACATGGCTTAATTAAATGCTTAAACTCCCTTATTCCTAGGTGTATCTATTATATTTTATTTTTGTCTTAGAATGATCATGAAGATGTATTTTTGGACTTATTTCGATAGTTTAATTAGGCTGAAAGCAAAGTAGGACGATTTGATCAATAGTTAGCTAAAGGACAAAATCTCTTAAAACTGCTTCTCGGGATATCAAAAAGTTCATATCTTGGCATAACTTGGTTCACGATTTGAGACCTTTCTCGGCCCGATATTTGGCATGTACTTCATACTTCATATCTTCGAGAGACGTTCTTGAGATAATGGTCTTCTCTTCGTTAATAGAGTTCTTCACTTGGAGTATATTTGAGGGATACTCCACTTTGTTGACCACTACATCATGATTATTTCTTCAATCTCTAATTGGGATTTTGAGATACAACGATCCGCCTCCTTTTCGGACTTGGATCTATTTATCCTCATACCTTGTTAGGGTCTTTTCGGATAGACTTCTCCATGATCTTTATGGGAGTTGATTGCTTTTCGTCGTGAGTCTTGATCCTTCATATTAATTTTAGGAATAATGCTTTTCACATCACTTTGGATCTTCAGCAATAAAATGGAATCCTCATGCCTTGTTAGGGCCTTTTCGGACTCGCCAATCTTCGCGCCCCGCTTCATAAGTTATGCCTTGGCTATGAACTCTTATCATTACCGAGCAACTTTTAAACGATCTTGGGCTAGAAGCTAAGTAACTTTTCAAATCGTACGACCTTACTTATTGCAGATAATTTATTAGCAAATGATGGGAGAATAGGCAAATAATTACACCAAGTGAGCTTGTGCAAGAATACCGACTTATAATTGACTCTATCATTTCTCGTTCACCACAATTTAAAATCTCAAGTAATGAGACTCGTGGATGCTTAGCCTAATAAACCAATTAAGGTCTACATGGTTAAGGATACTAGCTAGAGTAAACTTAGATAAGTCTATTCGGGTTGAGTCAAAATAATCGCAACGGGCCTAATATGTTAAAGACTTCTAAACTAGCTACACCACTTTATTAATATTTTTGACTTTATTGCGGGATATATACATATGAAAGCAACGATAAAAATTTAAAAATTACAACTACATGGCCAAAGTTAATTAAAAATTTGAAAAATGTTGAAAAAGATGATTTTCCGGTTAAATGAAGGCATTATCATGGAAAAGTCCACTTAAAACTTCGGTAGAAGTCCCCCCTACACTTAAGATAAACATTGTCCTCAATGTTTAAGCATGTGGGAAAAGTCTCCCCTACTCTTATGACATTGTGCACGTTGGTTAAATCAAGCTAAGGAAGAGACGACTAAAGTGATCAATTTCAAATGTGAGTATGAAGAAAATTGAATCACGATAGTTGAGAGATAGAACCGAGTTTTGGATAACATGGGAGCACGATTCTTAAAAGGTTCCAAAAGTGCACTCATACCTGTAATCACATCACCACACAAAAACAAACACCTATATAGGTCCCCCTACACTTAGGAGGTAAAAAACAGAAAAGGATAGATACTCGGGCTGCCTCCCGAGGAGCGCTTGTTTTTGATAACCGAGTCACGAGCCTGACTCGACCTAAAATTAGTCCATGGGGAACGTGGTGAGGGATGGAATCATCTCCTGAGAGATGTCCTCACCAAAGTACAACTTCACTCGTTGGCCATTCACCTTAAAAGTTTGTCCATTAGGTTGAGCGAGCTCGAGAGTACCATATGGAAAAATTTGGGCAATGGTGAATGGGCCGGACCAACGAGATTTCAGCTTGCCCGAAAAGATTTTCAACCGAGAGTTAAAGAGTAAAACTTTGTCTCCAACTTGGAACTCTCGGTTTTTAATCTTGGAGTCGTGAATGAGCTTAGTCTTTTCCTTATAGATCAAAGAATTTTCATAAGCCTCATTACGGAGTTCATTCAGCTCATTGAGTTGGATCTTGCGTAGGTCACCGGCTGTGCTGATATCAAAATTAGTCCACTTCAAGGCCTAGTAAGCCTTGTGCTCCAACTCAATGGGGAGGTGGCACGCTTTCCCGTACACGAGACGATATGGTGTACAACCAATCGGAGTCTTGTAAGTGGTACGAAAAGCCCACAAAGCATCATCAAGTTTATCAGCCAATGAGGCATGATGCTCTCCCATGGTTCTTTCAAGAATTCGCTTTAATCCTCGGTTGGATATTTCAGCCTGGCCATTAGCTTGTGGGTGGTATGTGGTGGAAAGACGATGATTTACACCATACTTAGCCATGACTCTTGAAAATTGGTCATTGCAAAAATGAGTCCCGCGATCACTAATAATGGCACGAGGCACACCGAATCTAGCGAATAGCGATTTCAAAAAGTTACAAACCACCCTTGCGTCATTAGTAGGTAAAGCTTTGGCTTCAACCCACCTGGAGACGTAATCAACGGCTACAAGGATGTATTTGTTTCCTTTAGAGGAAGGGAATGGCCCCATAAAGTCGATACCCCAAACATCAAAGATTTCACATTCTTGAATGAAATTCCGAGGCATCTCGTCTTTATGTGTGATCTTGCCTTGTTTTTGGCAAGCATCACATCGTTTAACCATATCGTGAGCATCACGGTAAATGGTGGGCCAATAAAATCCCGAGTCAAACACTTTTTTGGCGGTGTAGTTGGGACCAAAGTGACCACCGGCGGGTCCTTTGTGGCAAGCGTCAAGGATTTCTAAAGCTGCCGGTCCATCAACACATCGGCGAATAATCAAATAGCACATTGTTTGAATAGATACGGGTCATTCCAAAAGTAAGTCTTAATGTCTTTGAAGAACTTTTTCTTTTGTTGGGAAGTTAACCCGTCAACGAGAATTCCACCCGCCAAGTAGTTTGCAATGTCCGCAAACCACGGGGTTTCATCAAAAGTCGAGTTGATAGACATTAAGGTCTCCAGGGGAAAAGAATCATTGATCTCTTTGTTCGGATGTTCCCCTTGGTAAGGATCCTCAAGTCTACTAAGATGATCCGCGGCTAGGTTTTCAGCTCCTTTCTTATCGCGAATTTCGATTTTAAATTCTTGGAGTAGCAAAACCCAGCGAAGAAGTCTTGGTTTGGAATCTTGCTTGGTTAACAAGTACTTCAACGCGGAATGATCGGTATACACGATTGTGGTAGAGAGGACAAGATAGGGGCGAAATTTTTCAAAAGCATAGACAATAGCTAAAAGCTCTTTTTCAGTTGTCATGTAATGCAATTGAGCCCCTGTCATTGTCTTGCTAGCGTAATGGATCGGTTGGAAGTGTTTGTTCACTCTTTGGCCCAAAACCGCTCCAATAGCAAAGTCGCTAGCATCACACATCAACTCGAAAGGCAGCTCCCATTTAGGGGTAACCAAGACTGGTGCCTTAGTTAGCTTATCCTTAAGCAGGTTGAAGGCTTCAATACACTCGTTGGAAAAGATAAAAGGAGTATCTTTTTCCAAGAGGTGGGTCATCGGGTGAGCGATTTTTGAAAAATCTTTGATAAAGCGACAGTAGAAGCCTGCATGACCCAGGAAACTTCTCACACCCTTCACGGTTGAAGGTGGAGGCAACTTAGCGATAACATCGACTTTAGCACGGTCCACTTCAAGACCGGCTTTGGAAATCTTGTGTCCTAGAACGATGCCCTCTTTTACCATGAAATGGCATTTTTTCCCAATTAAGAACAAGTCGAGTGTCTTTACACCGCTTAGGCATTCGTTCTAAATTGGCAAGGCAAGTAGAGAAAGAATCACCATAGACCGAGAAATCATCCATGAATACTTCCATAGTGTCTTCCACCATGTCATGGAATATAGCCATCATACACCTTTGGAACGTCCCAGGAGCATTACATAAACCAAAAGGCATGCGTTTGTAAGCAAATGTTCCGTAGGGACAAGTGAATGTGGTCTTCTCTTGGTCTTTGGGATCGATGGGAATTTGAAAATACCCGGAGAAACCGTCTAAGAAGCAGTAATAGTCATTACCAGCTAGACGCTCGAGCATTTGATCCATGAAAGGAAGAGGAAAGTCGTCTTTTCTCGTGGCATCATTGAGCTTGCGATAATCAATGCAAACTCTCCACCCAGTAACGAGACGAGTGGGAATCAACTCGTTGTGTTCATTGGAAACAACGGTTATTCCGCCCTTCTTGGGCACACAATGGACGGGACTTACCCACGGCGAATCCGAGATAGGGTAAATCAAGCCGGCATCAAGAAGTTTGATAACCTCTTGTTTGATGACGTCATGAATGTGAGGATTAACCCTTCTTTGGCTCTAGATTGCGGGTTTAAAGTCATCTTCCATGAGAATCTTGTGAGTACAAAAGTTCGGATCAATTTCGCGGATATCGGAAATTTTCCAAGCAATTGCCTTCTTATGATCTTTAAGCACGGCGATGAGGCGAGATTTTTCGTCTTCTTTCAAGTCCTTCGCGACGATGACGGGCGACTTCTTGTTTTCTTCAAGGAACACGTACTCGAGATGAGGCGGCAACTCCTTAAGTTCTAAATCCGGAGGATTTTCGATGGGAGGCGTTTTCAAAGTCGGAGCATCGATAGCAATAACCGTGGGAGATGGTGGTGAAATATTGTCTCCTTTAAGAAGGTTCTCAATGAGTCGAAGATCTTCATCCCAATCGGTAGGAGAATCGGCATGTTCTAAGTTCACATCTCCCATGGTGGCTTCCAAATCGTTCCAAAGGAAATCACTTTCTCCAAATAGAGATAGTGATGAGTCAATAGAGGAAACGGTCTCAACATTGGGAAGAGAGGTAGAAATACTTTTACAAGCATCTTTGAAGTGTTCTTCATAAGCCTCATCAAGAACGTCAATACAATTAACACTCTCGTTAGAATAAGGCTGTTTAGAAAGCTTTCCCATGTTGAAGACAATTTTATCGTCACCCACTCTCATGATAAGCTCACCAGCTTCAACATCGATGAGAGTGCGACCGGTCCTCAGGAATGGACGACCAACAATTAATGGCACACGAGGGTCCATATCGTAGTCGACGACAATGAAATCGGCAGGAAAAGTGAATTTGTCGACTCCTACAAAGACGTCTTCGGCTATCCCCACTGGATAAGCAACCGTACGGTTAGCCAATTCCAAAGTCATTTTGGTGGGGACTAGCTCAGGGAGAGATAATTGCTTCTAAACGCTTAGAGGCATTAAATGAATACTGGCACCTAGATCGGCTAGGGCCATGCAATTCTCTACTCCCAGGAAGTTACAAGGGATTAAGAAGCGACCCGGATCACCAAGCTTGGTTGGCAATTTCCTTAAGAGCACTGCAGAGCAATTCTCATTAAGTTGGGTGTTAGCAATATCAAGAAGCTTCTCCTTGTCGCTAAGAAGATCTTTGAACATTTTAGCATACTTAGGCATGTGAGCGAGAGCCTCAACAAAGGAGATGTTGAAATTCAATTGTTTAAACATTTTAAGAAAGTTCGAAACTTGAATATCATCCTTGCTTTTGAGCTTCTCTTTCCTCAACCTTGAGGGATAAGGTATATCGGAAGAAGAGGAAGGCTTTGGGAGAATAGGATCACTCACATCCTTGGGTGGAGGAGGGGTAGAAGTAAGAGGTGGAGAAATTGGGGAAGTAGAAGGTTGGGGAATAGAAGCAGGTAACTCGTTCTCCTTAGTCACAATCACCGGTGGAGGTATAGGAAGCTCGGGTTCCTTGGTACCTTTGCCACTGCGAGTGGTGATTGCTTTCATCTCCCCTCTTGGGCTCGCAACGGTGTTACTCGGAAGAGTACCCGAAGAAGAGGGTTGATTACCTTGGAAGAAACTAGCCATCATGTTCCTTAAGTCATTCGTTTGACAGTGTTTCTCATATCAGCTCTCAGATCGTTCCCTTGTTTCACCAAGTCTGCTTTCAAGTTGAGCACTTCCCGTTGGAGATTGTCCACGATCACATCATTAGTCCTCATGTAGGTTCCAATGTCTTGGTGTAATGCGGTGTGTTGGTTGGGAGGAGCATTTTATGCGGGTGGTTGATAAGCAGGTTGCTGGTAAACTTGGTTGTTTCTTTGAGGTGGATATGGTTGTTTGTGAGGTGGTATGTATGGTGTACGAGGTTGTTGTTGTTGAGGAGGGCGATTGAGGTTTTGTTGTTGGTTTGGGTTGTTAGGAGGAAAACCGGGTGGTGAGAGATAGTTGTTTGAGCGGTAGCTAAGCAAGTTGCGGTCACCTTGAGGACGAGCTTGATAAGCGGCCGGAGGATAGGTACCGTATGCTGCATTCACATTCTCAGAAGGGTAGTCTTGGGTGGCGGTACAAGTGGTGTAAGAGTGAGGACCCCCGCATATTTCACATGGTTGGCTTACAGCATTGACTTGAGCATTTTTAGCATTGATGATGTTGGTGTTGCTAGCGGTTTGGGTAGCAAGAGATTCAAGAAGTGAAGTCATTTTGTCAATTCGCTTGTCGCTGTCACTAGTACTAGCACTAGCGGCATTGGTCCGCACACTCTTGGTTTGCACACGAGACTTATTCTCAATGATATCCCAAGCGGCATTGGAAGTCTTAACCAAAATATTACCCCCCGAGGCACTGTTTAGTGAATCTTGGTCATTCATGCTTAAACCATTATAAAAAGTATTAATTTGGTGCACTTTGGTAAAACCATGTTGTGGGCATTTTCTTAAAAGATCTTTGAAACGATCCCAAGATTAACTAAAAGACTCATCGTACTTTTGTTCAAAATTAATGATTTCATTCCGCAAAGCGGTAGTACGAGAGGGTTGGAAAAAGTAGTTGATAAACTTGGTCTCCAAATCCGTCCACGTAAGAATACTTTGTGGCGGTTCCTTAGCAAGCCAATGCCGGGCTTGTCCCTCTAGGGAGAAAGGAAAAAGTTGCAAACGGATTACCTCTTGTGGAACACCATTGAATTTGACCGTATTCGTTAGTTGCAAGAATCTCTTGATGTGGTCATGTGGATCATCAATGGTACGCCCCAAGAATGGTTGAGCAGAGACCATCTGGATAAAACCGGATTTGAGCTCAAAATTGTTGGCTGCAATCGCGTGTATGACAATTGGATCATTGTTGCCATCTACATGTGCTTGCAGAAGTTCAATCATCGGGCGATTGTCTGGTAGAGGCTCATTGTTGTTGTTATTATTGTTGTTGAGAGGTGGATTGTTGTTATTGTTTTGAGGTGGGTTATTGTTGTTGTTTTGTACACCGGCCATGTTTAAGTCTTCGAGAGGCTCGGGCTCTTGATAAGACGTTGATCGTGTACGCATGCACCTTCAAAAGAACTAACAAGGCAAAAACAAAGCAGAAATATTTTTGGTTTTTATGTTTTTTAATTTTTAGGATTTTTGAAAATTTTATATTTTTTAGGATTTTTGAAATTTTTTATGAAAAAGTAACGTTCACGGCGAACGGATCCCAAAATCCAAGTTCTCACAAAAAACTGTTGATCTTAACGAGAAGAGCCGGCAGCGGCGCCATTTGATACAATGGTTAATAAAAAGGTGTTGGTTTGTTTATCTATTTTAAACTAATAACAAATAAGTAAGTGTCGAAGAGTAAAATCAAAACTTTAAAAGATTAAACTAAATTGACAAGTTAAAAATAAATGTTTGAAAACTTAAAGACAAGATTAGGAAAGTTACTTGAACACTTAATAAATCTAACACTTGAACACTTTGCAAAAACAAGAAATTAAACAAACAATTTATGCCAAATCGGAATATCTAAAGTGCCTTAATCGGAAAGTGTAGTCGAAACACTGGTCGGAATGTGCAAATGAGGATGCGATCGGAATGTTAGAAACCAACCCTATCGGAATGTTGTACTTGGTGCAATCGGAATATAGCAAATAACTCAGATCGGAATATAGGGCAAATGGATCCAATCGGAATAATCTAAAACAAGCTAATCGGAATGTTAAAGAAACAAGCTAATCGGAATAAGGAAAATAAGTTGTAATCGGAATGTCATAAAATGAATACTGATCGGAATACACCAAAATCACCTCAATCGGAATCTTCAAAACCCTTTTCCGATCAATACGATCGGAATAAGGGGTGCTGGTCGGAATGACTGATCGGAAAGGGGTTTACCCTTTCCGATAGCTTTGGATTCGAAATAAGCTAGGGTAATAAGCTATATAAATAATCCAACACCATAAACTAGCACGAATCTAAACTGAATCGGATCAAACAAGCACGAAAAACAACTTTTCTAACTTTAAATAAGCAAACTTATAAATCAAATAATAAAAAGATGAACTTTTTATGGAAACTTTAAAAAGTAAATAAGCTAAACTTACAAATAAGCCAATAAGCACAAAGATCTTAAAGCTTATTCGTACAGAAACTTAAGGAAACATAAAAAGATTAACTTTTTAAGCACGAAAACATAGATGAACAACACGGATCATAAGTAATTCGTACCAAAAGTGAATCAAAATCAAAGAAAGGTAGAATGAGATTAAAGATTAAAAGCTTGAATTTAAACTTGATTAATGAAAAACAATACAAAAGTTTAATCTTGAAAGAAAGAAAGATGAAAACTAGTGAGAGAAAGTTGAGAACTTTCTCTCTCTAAAACTAGAGAGAATGAAAAACTAAAACTAAAACAAAGACTAACTCCCCAAAATGTGAAGTGAAATCCTATATATATAGGCGTCTCTTGTGATGGTGGGCTTGTGAATGGGCTTTGTTTTGGGCTTCTTTTCTTCTTTCTTCTTTAGTCTTTACGTTTCTTTTAAATAAACGTTTCTGACTTTGGATTTTGAGAAGTGTCGGTGAATAATTCCAACTCGTCTTATAATCTTTTGTTTAATAGACTCGAGTTCTTCGACATATAAGAATCTTCCATCTTTGGCCTTTTCTTCGATAAATCTTCAAATAGGCGCAATGACTTCAAATCTTTTGCATCTCTTGGAAAATAGACTTCGTGTTGAGTCTTTTTCTTCGATAAAACACGTGCAATCCCATGTTTTCTTCAATATTTATCCGGTTGACTCTGAAAACACAATAAACATAAAAACCACGCATAATTCCAAACAAATGATATTAAATACGTGTTTTGGTCTTGTTTTAGCCAGAAATAAGTGGTAAAAGGATGGGTGTTTTCACACCTATCACCTCCATATCTTCAATGCAAACACGACTGCTACAAGTTCCAAGTCATGCGTAGGGTAAATTTCCTCATAAGGCTTAAGCTGCCGTGAAGTGTACGCAATCACTTTCCCATGTTGCGTGAGAACACAACCAAGTCCCTTCCCTGAAGCATCACTAGAGATTTGAAATCTACCTGTACCAGATGGGAGAGTAAGAATCGGTGTAGATACTAACTTCTGCTTTAGGTCTTCAAATCTCTTCTCTCTTTCTTCAGTCCAGACAAATTTCTCCCCTTTCCGCATCAGTTTGGTCAATGGCAGTGCTAACAGGGAAAGGTTCTCTACGAACCTACGGTAGTAACCAGCTAAGCCTAGGAAACTACGAACTTCAGTCGCTGATGTCGGCCTTGGCCACTTGGTAATAGCCCCAACCTTTGCAGTGTCCATGGTGATTCCTTCTGTTGATACAATGTGGCCTAGGAACGCCACCTTGTCTAACTAGAACTCACACTTGGAGAATTTAGCATACAGCTGCTTCTGGCGAAGTATCTGTAGTACTGTACGAAGATGGTCTTCGTGTTCCTCCTTGGACTTAGAGAAAATAAGAATGTCGTCAATGAAGACAATGACGAACTTGTCCAGGAACTCATGGAAGATATGGTTCATCAGGTCCATGAAAACAGTTGGAGCATTGGTAAGGCCAAATGGCATGACTACGAATTCATAGTGCCCATAGCGTGTACGGAAAGCAGTCTTGGCGATGTCCTACTCTTTAACCCGTAACTGATGATAGCCCGACCTCAGATCAATCTTGTAGAAATGTTTAGCCCCATGGAGTTGGTCAAACAAGTCATCAATGCGTGGCAACGGATATCTATTCCTGATGGTGATCTTGTTAAGCTCACGATAATCTATGCACAGACGCATGTTGTCCTCCTTCTTCTTTACGAACAGAACAGGTGCGCCCCATGGAGAAGCACTAGGTCGAATGAAAACGCGTTCTAACAGTTCCCTGTAGTTTTTCCTTTAACTCCTTCAGCTCTATGGGAGCCATGCGATAAGGAGCCTTGGAACTTGGGTCAGCTCCTCGGATGAGCTCAATATTAAACTCCACTTCACGAGCAGGTGGTATGCCCAGAAGTTCTTCTAGAAACACGTCTGGGAATTCTAACACGATCAGCTGATTCTGGTTAGATGAAGATTCAGCCTCCAAATCATGAACAGTGGCAAGATAGCCATCACAACCATGTGACAGTAGTGCGCGTGCTTGTAAGGTCGAAATTATTTGTACAGACCTTCCGGGTACGAACCCGTTGTGAATGTACTCTGGTGCATTTACATAACCGAAGATGACCCGATATGTATGGCAGTCAATGGTGGCGTGATGTTTGGATAGCCAGTCCATGCCTAATATCATGTCAAAATCGCACATATCTAGTGGAAGTGCGTCAACATGACGAATCTTGTCATCAAATTCTAGAGGAAGGCTCTTGTACCCATGGGTTATACGTACAGAGTCTCTTAAAGGCGTAGAAATGTTTAGTACATTCTATAAAGGCATAGGGGAAATCCTAACATTCTTGTCATAAGCAGTAGAAATGACCGAGAGAGTAGCACCTGTGTCAAATAAAACACATGCAGCTTGACCATACATATATAAGATTCCAGTTATGGTACCTGTAGACTTGTTGGCCTGATCGCGAGAAGTCGTGTAAACCCGTCCACTAGTAGGATGTGGCTTGGAATCAGCATGTACAGATGTGCCCTCCATCTCGCTCTTGCGACAGTCCTTCATGCGATGACTAGTAAGGCCACACTTGAAGCAAGCGTCACTGTCGCGGCGACATGGCCCTGGGTGCCTACGATTGCAGGTAGTGTAGAGAGGGTGAGTATACCCTCCAACAGGTGCCCATGCTGGCTGGGAGCCTGTCCAGAATTGTATACATGAGACATAGTTTATAGGTACAAAGGACAATGCGAAAAAACGTAAGATGTAATACCAGTGATAGCTGGATGATTAGGTTGTGAACCTCTTTGGTCCTGTTCCCTCGCGTTACCATGATTCCTAGTAGAAGATTGTTAATGTGTCAGAATTATAAATTACAACATATAACATAAGAAATGAGTTAAATGTAGGGACCTGCTGCTTTTGGAGTTTCCAGCGTTGTTACGGTAATTATCATTACCGCCATGCCTATCCGTAACAGAACGGTCTTGAGTCTGACCGTTACCCTTGGGATGAGTAGGTTTTTGCTTAGTAGCCGGTTGAGACCGGTCCCCAGTCTTTTGCCAGAAAGATGCAGTTTAAAGAGAAAGATAAATATTGGATAGTACTGGTTGAATTTGAAATGGTCACCACTGAATGACGAATAAATACCTCTTCTCGGGTCTCTCTACTTCCTCTACTTCCTCTCTTTCCTGCAGCATCGGCAACTTGTGCCACCGTGTTGAAGGTAGCACACATCAAGTTGTTGGCGACCGATGTACGAAGAGCCCACCGGAAGTGGTATGCTTGCTCTTCGGCAATATCTGCTGCTACGCCAAGAAAACCAGCCAAACGAAGAAACCGCTGCATAAACTCGTTATTCTCCACAACTCTCTACATGATTCTGTGGTACTCCATCTTCAGCTTGTCTTGCTCAGCCTTGGGGAAGAATTGTCCCATCACTAACTCCCTGAACTGAGCCCAAGTCAAACCAGCCACCCAATTGTCACCTCCCTCAGACTGCTTTTATGCCTTCCACCATCCCAGTACATCTCCTTCGAACTTGTAACAGGCCAACCTCGACTTGAAGACGAGGTCGCAGCCCATTGCATCGAATATCTTCTCGATATGAGCCAACCAGCTTTCAGCTTCACTGGGGTTGTTAGTTCTCTCGAAGGATCGAGGACGTTGCTTGTTGAATCTCTCTAGCCATGTGACCAATGTTGCTAGAGGAGCAGGAGGATGAACTGGGTGCTGTTTTTGATTGTTGGCAGCGTGCACCTCAGCCCTGATTTCGTTCCTCGGCTGAGGAAGCAAAGCTTGCATCATAGCTTGGACTGCTGCATTGAGTTGTTCCTGCTCGCGTGTGAGAACCATCTGACAGTATAAAACAAAATACCTGCTTAAACTGATCAAAACATGAAATATATACATGAAAAAAAATTATGTCAATAAATCATGAGAAAAATTTTATGCACGAAAAACAGTACATGAATGCATGATGCAGTTTATGAAAACTTTTATATGCGCGAGAGTGAACGCCTATGTCAGTTCACCCAAAACAAAAGACATGGCGAGGGGACGCCAATGGGTCGGTCCCAAAGTTAAAAGTTTCGATAAAAGCACATGCGACTAAATAGGGCCAGTCCTGTACCAACCATTTCTTAGTCATAAACCTGCGACAATGACATATAACATGAATGCATGAAAACAATGAATGCATGAAAACCGACTGTCAGTTCTAGGAAGATCATAGTGACTACCCACTAATCATAGGTCGTGTTTTGAGATCCTACAGGTCGAAGCCTTGGCTCTGATACCATAATTGTAACACCCCATTTTGGTAAATGGAATGCCACGCGTGATTATGGCGTGTCATCAAAGCATACAAGGAAAATGTCTTAAAAACATTACATGACCATGAAAAGGAATACCAGAAACAAACATCAGTATCCTAAGTATAAGCTCATCACACACAAACATAAGTACTGTAAAGGAAAAGGACTAAACAATGTCCAAAGAAATAAGTAGCAAAATATATGATGAAATGCATAAAGTAGAGAAGGCTAGATAGCTTCCAATCCATATGCACGTACGCTTAAAGTCTATGAGCGCCCTTGAGTACCTACCGTTTGGGAACATGAAAGGGAAACGGCTGAGCATAACACTCAGTGCACGGATATACAATTATAGCATGGGGCATAAACATAAAGAATAACAACAGCGGAATATCATAAGTTCTAAGTAATCTGGATTCATGTTCATAAAACTAGTTTTATAGTTTGAAAAGACTTATGTTTCTATGAAAATCTGCTTATTTAGCCAAATAGCCCATATAGGTCATGAGGTTCCACCGTGCATGAATACTTAGAGGGGTTGCCTCTAATTAAATAGTCTGGGTAGGAGGGATCAACTCCTAGTGAAGGATGCAAGGCACACATCGCATTCACTCGGATATTACTGGTAAACATGTAACTAGGATGCACCCATACGCCCCACATGATAATATAATATAATGGCCAAAACTAAAAAGGGATGCCACGAGCAATCACTTCGCCATGAGGAAGTCATAACACTGGTGCCTCCAGTGTTATGATTATGGTACCTCCATAACTAGGTAACATTGGTCATGCATGTATATGGCTTAGGCTCTTAACTAACATAAGTATCAAACATATAAAAGAAATACTAGGAAAACAGTTGGCTGCAGACGGGGAATCCTAATAAGGAAACAATGTCCATACTGAAAGGACGGGAAATCCGTACCTTATGTCCAGTGAACGAAGAAGACGAACGGAAGGAAGTCCTACTTTGATGTCACTAATGCTACATAAATAGTATACGTGTATTAATATCCTCACTACTGAGTACGTAACTGATTTTTATCATGTCTTAGCTTGTTTTATATGTTCATGTCTTGTTTTACTGATTTTAACGTTATGCTGTGTTTATCATGTGTTATGTATATTCTGATTAAGTATTACTTGTATTCCTTGTATTACTATACTTGTTGTGTAATAATAAGTAACTTTCTAAAAATAGCAGGTTTCCAAAAATAGAAAGTTTCAAAAATAGAAAGTTTCCAAAAATAGATTACTTCTTAAAATAGATCAGTTTCTAAAAATAGAAAGTTTTCAAAAATAGTAAGTTTCTAGAATTAGAAAGTTTCCATATTTAGAATTAAGCTGAATTAAATATCATAAGTCATGTGATTATAGTATAGTTTACAAATAATATCATGTTAATTAAATAAACTATATGTTATATGATTTAATCAAATATAAGCATGATTTAATTAAATTAAAGTGTATAAAATACTTAGGTTAAAACATGTATTAATATTATATTAATTATAACCTAAGTCATGATTATTAATTAATTATATTTCATGTCAAAATAATTAATTAATACTATAGTCTAAATTAAATAACTTAATACTTAGGTTAAAACATGTATTATTTCCTGAATAATAATTAACCTAAGTTCATGATTTAATTAAATTAATTATATTCCATGTTAAATTAATTAACTTGTAAAATTTTATATCTTGTAAAATAATTACTTGTACCATTTTAGTCATGAACCGGACCCATGTAAATAATTTAGACATGCCGTGAACCGGTCCGAACCAAACATCCATTAACAGTGGCAAACCGGCTTGGCCGGTTGGCACTGCTTTTGTTAAGGCTGCCGCCGGCTTAAGTCGGTCGTCTTGCTTCTCTCGGCTAGCCGCTGCCAACAGCAGTGGGTTCACACCGGCTGTGTGCCGGTGGCCCCCTACTTGACCCCAAACTGCCATCGGCTGTGTGCCGGTGGTGGGCTGCTTGCTGCCGAGACCCAACCAAAACCACAAGGACACCCCCGACTCGCGTCGGGGTGCCTTGTCCCTGCTGTCGACCAAACCGAACACCATCAAGATCGTAGATCTCGGTTGGTGGCGTGATCAAGAACACGCCGAGAGCCTAGGGCTCTCGGTTTATGTTTGGCCGAGCAAACCAAACTCGAACAAACCCTTAATCTTTTCCCCCCTTAATCCCATAACATGTTTGTAATCCATGTTTTATTTAATTCATGTTCAGGTACTAATTAATTAAATAAAAGAAAAAAACAAAAGGGTTTACGGATTACCGAATGCGTGAAAAGATTTGTGGAATAATAACACGAACACGATCTAGGATTTAATTAGCTAAAAATCAACCAATCACCCCTTTGGTGGTGATGTATGCCGCCGGCCACAAGAGAGAAGAACAAGGAGTAGGGTTTTTTATTTTTCTGTAAAACTCTATGAATGAAAAGGTTTCCTTCCTTTTTGTTTATTATTAAAAATCAAAGTGGGCTTGGCCCGTTTCTTCTCTTGGTGCCGCATCTACAATGGCCCACAAGGGAAAACACGGAGTTTTCCCATGTTCTAATTTATGTGTTCGTATTCTCGTGTTTTCGTGTTATAACTAAATGTTCGTGTTATATTAAATACTTGTACATAACGAAATTAATCGTATAATATTAGTTAAGTACGTAGTTACGTGTTCGTGATTATTACGTTCATGATTTCATGTTCGTGATTATAATTATTATTGTTAATAATTATCGTGTACTAACACGTACTTAATACTTATCATGTAATTATACGTACATAACTTCTGAAATTACTAATCGTGACACGTGTTCATGTTATAAAAGGAAAGTTTTTAATTGTACATACGTTGCTAAGTATACTGTTCATGGTAAAAGCATGCGGGTTTTACATATGGCGTGTCATCAAAGCATGCAAGGCAATGTATTAAACATTAACTGACCATAACGGAAATACCGAAATCAAACATCGGCAATCCAAACGTAAGCTCAAAAATAAAAGATTAAGCACTGAAGGAAAAAGGACGAAACAATGTCCAAACAACCAAAGTAGTGTATGAGTGCATAAAATAAAGGAGTCTGGATAGCTCCCATCTGATGCGCGTACTCTCTCAAAAGTCCTAAGAGCGTCCTTGTGTACCTGCCGTTTGGAACATGAAAGGAAAACTACGGCTGAGCATAACACCCAATGAAGGAATATAAAGCATGATAATAATGTAATGGAATGGAACAGATAACAAATACTGAAACTATAACTGATATGTAAAATAGTGGAAATTATGTATAATCTGAGAAGTCTGATCTATAAATAATAAAGCTGAATTATTAACTGTTACATCTGAAAATATGCATTTACTGTATTTTAATTGCCAAGAGCTTATATAGGTCATGTGTTGTAACAACTGTTGCATGAATAACTGGAGGGGTGACCTCGTCATGCTATAGAGGGGTGACCTCTAAATAATGTGTTGGGTGGATGGATCAACTCCAATGTGAAGGATGTAGAGCACACACCACATTCACCTAATAACCGTGAACTGATAGCCTAGGATGCACCCATACGCCCCGTTGATAATACTGATAAATGACCAAGCTGAAATAATGGGACGCTGCGAGAAATCACTCCCTCGTAGAGGAGTCATGACACTGGTGCCTCTAGTGTCACAGTTACGGTACCTCCGTAACTAGTACATAAACTGGTCATGCTTGTATATAAAGCTCAGGCAATTTGTTTAGTTATTAAAATTATTATTGATAAGCTTAAAAACATGTACTGGGGAAAACATTTGGCTGCAGACGGGGAATCCTAATCATGCATAGAAGGAAGTCCTTACTGAAGGATGGGAAATTCGTACCTCGTGTCCAGTAACCGACTGAGATCAACTGACAGAAAGTCTACTCTGATTTCATGCAAGCTACATGAATAAAGGACGTGAATAAGTTAACTGATATTTATTTATTTTCACTGATCTTAATTTTTTCTCGTTTGATTTATTTTATTCTTGAAATACTTTATGTGTATAAACTGACAAATCTGAGTAAACTAATATTTTTTATTAACGTATGCTTGTTCTACTATTAGTTACGGCCTAACACGTATTCTGACGTTATAATATTTCTATATTTGGTAACCTGCTAAAAATAGAAAGTTTCATAGTTTAGAAAGTTTCCAAAATTGAAATAAATCATTTAATAATATTATACCTTTTTAATTTTATTAAAACTAGTTTAAGATTATAAATTTAATTTACTAATTACATCATTAAAACATTTATTTATAAAAGTGACAAAATAAGGTATAATTAAAATCTACGTTTTTATCCTTTAATTATAAACCTGAGCCTATCGAGATGCCCCTTTCTTGGTCGCACTAAAACAAGCCAACAATACTACATAAATTTATAACTGGATTAGCGACAAAATTTTCTATCGCTAACTGTCACTAACTGTCGCTAAACTGTGACCCAAATCTGTCCCAAATCTGCAATGTAAAACTGCGACAGAAATACTGTCGCTAATTTCAGATTTAAATCTTATTACTTTCTCTTACCCACTGGACTGAATATTATTGCCGCTGTCTTTGGTAAAGTTCCCACTGATTTTAACACAGCCAACACCCCCTTAAATAATTCTAACCCCCGATGGGGTTTGTTTGGCTGCGATGGTTAAAACACAGCCCTAAGCCGCCGCTGTATTGGTCACGACTGGGCAGAGAAAGGACCACCGAGACCTCTTGGTCTCGGTTTCATGAACCACATCAAAACCCGACACCCCTTTTTATATATACCCCCTGTTTGGGGTTGTTTTGCTCGCGGCTGGGCCAAAGAAAACACCACGCCGGACTGTATGGTCACGGCTGGCCAGCGACACCATCTACCGAGACCTTATGGTCTCGGTTTACGTGAGATGAGCAGAAACACGACCCCCCCTTCATTTTGTTTATTCAAGATTTGGTTTTTATAAGCTTAAAACAAATAAAAATCGTGACATAAAATAAGATTATAAGATGAGGGTGATACCGTTACAACGATTAAGAAAGATGGATGATTACACACGGACCGAATATGAACAACGATCCCGAAAATCCCTTTTTCCTCTATACCCGGTGATATTAGGGTTTTGCTAGGTTCAATTTTACTCTCGATATCCTCTCGAATTGATCTCAGTCTTAAGTGGAATGATTGTTCTTGGTTATTAAACAAAAGGGTTTGGTTTTCTAATCTAATAAAAAGTGGAAATGAAAATTTAAATCAAAAAACAATTACTTTAATTATAATTAACTAAGACTTGGTTTGAAATTAAAATCAAAATCAAAATTAAATTAAAATTTAAAGTTCAAATTAAAATTAAAGTTAAAATATAAATTGTGAAATATGAGTAAAGAAACAGTAAAACAACAACAGTAAAACAGCAACAGTAAAACAGCAACTTTAAAATACCCAAGGATAACTGATTCGGAACTTTCTGATTCGGAAGGTACTATTCACTCATCCGGAACTCAATGATTCGGAAGTCTGACAATTTATTCGGAAGTTTTTCTTGATTCGGAACCTTCCGGATGAAGAGGTCAATTCGGAAACTTCCGGATGAAGACTATTGATTCGGAACTTGCTGACTCGGAAATAACTGGTTCGGAACTTTCAGCTTGATTCAGATGTTTCCGGATGAAGGTTGATTCGGAAGTTTTCCAGATGAGGGGTTGATTCGGAACTCCTTGCTTGATCCGGAACTTAATGACTGGTTCGGAATCTTCCGAATGATGGCTTCATTCGGAACTTTTTAGCTGGTTCAGAAGTTTTGAATACCCAGATACAGTAGCAGGTAAGCGAAGAACACGGGACACAAATCTTAATCAAAATCAAATCAAATACTTAAAAAGGATTTACCAAATTAAACACAAATCATTTACACACCATAAGCAACGAATCCCACTAATAAAAACACAAATTCAAACAACTTTTGAAGATCAAATCAAGAAAATAAAAACTTAAGAGCTTGAAGATAAAGATGAAGCTGAACAAGATTAAAGGGAAAGATTAGACAAAAGCTTTGTATTGAATGATTAATGTTTTGACAAGATAAACCAAAGATTAAAATTACAAGATTGGAAAGACAAAGATAAAAATCACCAATCACCCTAGTGGTGATGGTGTTCTATGAACCAGGAAGAAAGAGTGGGGAAAAAGAAAAAATGAAAAAAACTAGTCTAAAATGTGTGAGGGGAAGGCTATTTATAGCCTTGTCCTTTGGTTGGTGAGTGGGCTTTCTCCCGTTCTTCTTGTCTTTTCGTCTTTTCAGAAAAGTTTCCGTTTTCGATTCTGATTCGGGATTTGTTGTCGATTAAATTCAACTCGTCTTTTAATTTCTTCGTTTAATAGACTTGAGTTTCTTCGACTTATGTAAATCTTCCATCTTTGGTCCTTTTCTTCGATAAATCTTCGAATAGGCCCAGTGACTTCAAATCTTTTGCATCTCTTGGACAATAGACTTTATCTTGAGTCTTTTTCTTCAGAAAAAACCGTGCAATCCCATGTTTTCTTCAATTTTTATCCGGTTGGCTCTGAAAACACAATAAACACAAAAACCACGCATAATTCCAAACAAATGATATTAAATACGTGTTTTGGTCTCGTTTTAGCCCGAATTAAGTGGTAAAAGGATGGGTGTTTACACACCTATCAAATCCCCTACACTTAACCATTGCCATGCCCTCATGCAATGCTTAGTGATAAAGCAAGCTTACACTTTTCTCATAATTAATCAACCTTGGCCTTATTTAAAATTCTACTAAACAAAAATTAAAGAAATAAAACTTCAAAGATAACAAAGGGATAGAAAACCATTTTCACTTGAAAATAGCTACATGGAAATAACTTGCAAAGAAATCGATGACTTACATTAGGGCTTTGGTGCTGCGAAGATTTATCACCCTCAAGTTTCACGTTCCCCAAGCTAAGCTTAAAAACGAGATCATTGTTATTATAAGTTAGCAAATCAAACACTTACACACATGGCTTAATTAAATGCTTAAACTCCCTTATTCCTAGGTGTATCTCTTATATTTTATTTTTGTCTTAGAATGATCATGAAGATGCATTTTTGGACTTATTTCGATAGTTTATTAGGGCTGAAAGCAAAGTAGGACGATTTGATCAATAGTTAGCTAAAGGACAAAATCTCTTAAAACTGCTTCTCGGGATATCAAAAAGTTCATATCTTGGCATAACTTGGTTCACGATTTGAGACCTTTCTCGGGCCGATATTTGGCATGTACTTCATACTTCATATCTTCGAGAGACGTTCTTGAGATAATTGTCTTCTCATCATAATAGAGTTTCTTCGCTTGGAGACTTTTGAGGGGTACTCCGACTTTGTTGACCACGACTTCATGATTATTTCTTCAATCTCTAATTGGGATTTTGAGATACAACGATCCGCCTCCTTTTCGGACTTGGATCTATTTATCCTCATACCTTGTTAGGGTCTTTTCGGATAGACTTCTCCATGATCTTTATGGGAGTTGATTGCTTTTCGTCGTGAGTCTTGATCCTTCATATTGACTTTAGGAATAATGCTTTTCACATCACTTTGGATCTTCAGCAATAAAATTGAATCCTCATGCCTTGTTAGGGCCTTTTCGGACTCGCCAATCTTCGCGCCCCGCTTCATAAGTTATGCCTTGGCTATGAACTCTTATCATTACCGAGCAACTTTTAAACGATCTTGGGCTAGAAGCTAAGTAACTTTTCAAATCGTAAGACCTTACTTATTGCAGATAAATTATTAGCAAGTGATAGGAGAATAGGCAAATAATTACACCAAGTGAGCTTGCGCAAGAATACCGACTTATAATTGACTCTATCATTTCTCGCCCTCCACAATTTAAAATCTCAAGTAATGAGACTCGTGGACACTTAGCCTAATAAACCAATTAAGGTCTACATGGTTAAGGATACTAGCTAGAATAAACTTGGTTAAGTCTATTCGGGTTGAGTCAAAATAAACGCAACGGGCCTAATAGATCAAAGACTTCTAAACTAGCTACACCACTTTATTAAAATTTGACTCTATTGTGGGATATATACATATGAAAGCAACGATAAAAATTTAAAAATTACAACTAAATGGCCAAAGTTAATAAAAAATTTGAAAAATGTTGAAAAATATGATTTTCTGGTTAATTGAAGGCATTTTCATGGAAAAGTCCACTTAAAACTTCGATAAAAGTCCCCCTACACTTAAGATAAACATTGTCCTCAATGTTTAAGCATGTGGGAAAAGTCTCCCCTACACTTATGACATTGTGCACGTTGGTTAACTCAAGTTAAGGAAGAGACGACTAAAGTGATCAATTTCAAATGTGAGTATGAAGAAAATTGAATCATGATAGTTGAGAGATAGAACCGGATTTCGGATAAACACGGGAGCACGGTTCTTCAAAGTTTCCAAGAGTGCAGTTATCCCTGTAATCACACCACACAAAGACAAACACATATAGAAGTCCCCCCTACACTTAGGGGTTTAAAATATAAAAGGATAGATACTCGGGCTGCCTCCCGAGGAGCGCTTGTTTTTGATAACCGAGTCACGAGCCTGACTCGACCCAAAATTAGTTCATGGGGAACGTGGTGAGGGATGGAATCACCTCCTTAGAGGTGTCCTCACCGAAGTACAACTTCACTCGTTGGCCATTCACCTTAAAATTTGGTCCATCAGGTTGAGCGAGCTCGAGAGTACCATATGGAAAAATTTGGGCAATGGTGAATGGGCCGGACCAACGAGATTTGAGCTTTCCCGAGAAGATTTTCAACCGAGAGTTAAAAAGTAAGACTTTGTCTCCAACATGGAACTCTCGGTTTTTGATCTTGGAGTCGTGAATGAGCTTAGTTCTTTCCTTATAGATCAAAGAATTTTCATAAGCCTCATTACGGAGTTCATTCAGCTCATTGAGTTGGATCTTGCGTAGGTCACCAGCTTTGTTTATATCAAAATTAGCCCACTTCAAGGCCCAATAAGCCTTGTGCTCCAACTCAATGGGGAGGTGGCACGCTTTCCCGTACACAAGACGATAAGGCGTACAACCGATTGGGGTCTTGTAAGCAGTACGGAAAGCCCACAAAGCATCATCCAGTTTATCAGCCCATGAGGCACGATGCTCTCCCACGGTCCTTTCAAGAATTCGCTTAAGACCTCGGTTGGATATTTCGGCCTGGCCATTAGTTTGTGGGTGGTAGGCTGTGGAAAGACGATGGTTTACACCGTACTTAGCAATGACTCGAGCAAATTGGTCATTGCAGAAATGAGTCCCACGATCACTAATAATAGCACGAGGCACACCGAATCTAGCGAATAGAGCTTTCAAAAAGTTACAAACCACCCTTGCGTCATTAGTAGGCAAAGCTTTGGCTTCAACCCACTTTGAAACGTAGTCAACGGCTACAAGGATGTATTTGTTTCCTTTAGACGAAGGGAATGGCCCCATAAAGTCGATACCCCAAACATCAAAAATTTCACACTCTTGAATAAAATTCTGAGGCATCTCGTCTTTATGTGTGATTTTGCCTTGCTTTTGGCAAACATCACATCGTTTGACCATATCGTGAGCGTCACGGTATATGGAGGGCCAATAAAATCCCGAATCAAACACTTTTTTAGCGGTGTAGTTGGGACCAAAGTGACCACCGGTGGGTCCTTTGTGGCAAGCATTAAGGATTTCAGACGCTGCCGGTCCATCAACACATCGGCGAATAATCAGGTCAGCACATTGTTTGAATAGGTAAGGGTCGTCCCAAAAGTAAGTCTTAATGTCAGTGAAGAACTTCTTCCTTTGCTGGGACGTCAACCCTTCCTTGAGAATTCCACCCGCCAAGTAGTTTGCAAAGTCCGCAAACCACGGGGTTTCATTCGGCTTCGAGTTTATAGACATTAAGGTCTCCAAGGGAAAAGAATCATTGATTTCTTTGGTCGGATGATCCCCTTGGTATGGATCCTCAAGTCTACTAAGATGGTCCGCGGCTAGGTTTTCTGCTCCTTTTTTATCGCGGATGTCGATTTTAAATTCCTGGAGCAGCAAAACCCAGCGAAGAAGTCTTGGTTTGGAATCTTGCTTTGTCAACAAGTAATTCAACGCGGAATGATCGGTGTACACAATGGTGGTGGAAAGGACAAGATAGGGGCGGAATTTTTCAAAAGCATAGACAACAGCTAAAAGCTCTTTTTCGGTTGTCGTATAATGCAATTGTGCCCCAGTCATTGTCTTGCTAGCGTAATGGATCGGTTGGAAGTGTTTGTTCACTCTTTGTCCAAGAACCGCTCCAATAGCAAAATCACTAGCATCGCACATCAACTCAAAAGGAAGCTCCCAATTAGGGGTAACCAAGACGGGTGCCTTAGTTAGCTTATCCTTAAGCGAGTTGAAGGCTTCAAGGCACTCTTTGGAGAAGATAAAAGGAGTATCTTTTTCCAAGAGGTGGGTCATTGGGCGAGCGATTTGAGAAAAATCTTTGATAAATCGACGGTAGAAGCCCGCATGACCCAGAAAACTTCTCACACCCTTCACGGTTGAAGGTGGAGGCAACTTAGCGATAACATCGACTTTAGCACGGTCAACTTCAAGACCGGCTTTCGAGATCTTATGTCCAAGCACGACGCCTTCTTTTACCATAAAATGGCATTTTTCCCAATTTAGAACAAGGCGAGTGTCTTCGCACCGCTGTAGCATACGTTCTAAATTGGCAAGTCAAGCAGAGAAGGAATCCCCGAAGACCGAGAAATCATCCATGAAGACTTCCATGGTTTGTTCAACCATGTCATGGAAGATAGCTAACATACACCTTTGGAAAGTCCCGGGCGCATTACATAAGCCAAAAGGCATTCTTTTGTAAGTGAAGGTGCCATAGGGACAAGTGAATGTAGTCTTCTCTTGATCTTGGGGATCGATGGGTATTTGAAAATAACCCGAGAAACCATCAAGAAAGCAGTAATATTCATTACCGGCTAATCGTTCAAGCATTTGGTCCATGAAAGGTAGAGGGAAATGATCCTTTCTCGTGGCATCATTGAGTTTGCGGTAGTCTATACAAACTCTCCACCCAGTAACGAGACGAGTGGGAATCAACTCGTTGTGTTCATTGGGAACAACGGTTATTCCGCCCTTCTTGGGCACACAATGGATTGGACTAACCCACGGTGAATCCGAAATAGGGTAAATCATACCCGCATCAAGAAGTTTGATAACCTCTGTTTTGATGACTTCATGTATTTTTGGATTCACCCTTCGTTGGCTTTGAATAGTGGGCTTGAAGTCGTCCTCCATGAGAATTTTGTGTGTGCAGAAGTGAGGATCAATTCCACGAATATCCGAAATCTTCCAAGCAATAGCCTTCTTATGAGCTTTCAGCACAGCGACAAGTCGGGCTTTCTCTTCATCCTTCAAATCCTTAGCAATGATGACTGGCGACTTCTTCTCTTCTTCGAGGAATACATACTCAAGATGGGGTGGCAACTCCTTAAGTTCCAAATCCGGAGGATTGTCGACGGGAGGCGTATTCGAAGTCGGAGTATCGATAGCAATGATAGTGGGAGATGGAGGAGAAGGATTGTCTTCTTTGAGGAGGTTAGCAATGAAACTGAGGTCTTCATCCCAAGTGGCAGTAGAATCGTCATTGTTTTGCTTCACATCTCCCAAGGTGGCTTCCAAATCTTTCCAAAGGAAATCACTTTCTCCAAATAGAGATAGTGATGAGTCGATAGAGGAAACGGTCTCAACATTGGGAAGAGAGGTAGGAATGTTTTTACAAGCATCCTTGAAGTGTTCTTCACAAGCCTCATCAAGAACGTCAATACAATTAACATTCTCGTAAGAAGAAGGCTGTTTAGATAACTTTCCCATGTTGAAGACTACTTTATCGTCACCCACTCTCATGATAAGCTCACCGGCTTCAACATCAATGAGAGTGCGACCGGTCCTCAAGAATGGACGACCAACAATGAGTGGCACACGGGGGTCCATCTCGTAGTCGACGACAACAAAATCGGCAGGGAAGGTGAATTTGTCGACTCCTACAATGACATCTTCGGCTATCCCCACTGGATAAGCAACCGTACGGTTAGCTAATTCCAAAGTCATTTTGGTGGGGACTAGCTCTGGGAGAGATAATTGCTTCCAAACACTTAGAGGCATGAGATTAATACTGGCACCTAGATCGGCTAGGGCCATGCAATTCTCTACTCCCGGGAAATTGCAAGGGATAAGAAAACGACCCGGATCACCAAGCTTGATTGGCAATTTCCTTAAGAGCACTGCAGAGCAGTTCTCATTAAGTTGGGTGTTGGCGAGATCGAGGAGCTTTTCCTTGTCGCTCAGAAGATCTTTAAACATTTTGGCATACTTGGGCATGTGAGCGAGAGCCTCAGCGAAGGAGATATTGAAATTCAGTTGTTTGAACATTTTAAGGAAATTCGAAACCTGAATATCATCCTTGCTCTTTTGTTTCTCTTTCCTCAACCTTGAAGGATAAGGTATATTGGAAGAAGAGGAAGGCTTTAAGGGAATAGATCACTCACAAGCACGGGTGGAGGAGGGGTAGAAAGAAGAGGTGGAGAAATTGGGGAAGGAGAAGGAGGAGGAATAGGAGCAGGCGACTCGTTCTCCTTAGGCACAACCACTGGTGGAGGTATAGGAAGCTCGGGTTCCTTGGTACCTTTACCACTTCGAGTAGTGATTGCTTTCATCTCCCCTCTTGGGTTCGCAACGGTGTTACTCGGAAGAGTACCCGAAGAAGAGGGTTGATTACCTTGGAAGAAACTAGCCATCATGTTCCTCAGGTCATTTGTTTGGCTATCCAACGTAGTTCTCATATCGGCTCTCAAATCATTTCCTTGCTTGACCAAATCTGCTTTCAAGTTGAGCACCTCTCTCTGAAGATTTCCCACAATCGCATCGTTAGTCCTCATATAAGTTTCCACTTCTTGGTGAAGGGCGGTGGGTTGGTTGGGAGGAGCATTGTATGCAGGTGGTTGGTAAGCAGGTTGTTGGTATACTTGATTGTTACGTTGAGGTGGTTGTTGTTGCTTGTGAGGTGGGATGTATGGTTGTCGAGGTTGTTGTTGTTGAGGAGGGCGGTTGAGGTTTTGTTGTTGGTTTGGGTTGGTAGGAGGAAAACCAGGTGGTGAAAGGTAATTGTTGGATCGATAGCTCAGCAAG
The DNA here is from genome assembly GCA_025667525.1 of Glebionis coronaria. Taxonomy (NCBI): domain Eukaryota; kingdom Viridiplantae; phylum Streptophyta; class Magnoliopsida; order Asterales; family Asteraceae; genus Glebionis; species Glebionis coronaria. Next base: position 364,271,569 of record CM046882.1, on the reverse strand, counting down.
TTACGGTCACCTTGAGGTCTAGCTTGATAAGCAGGTTGTTGGTAGGTGCCATATGCCGCATTCACATTCTCAGCAGGGTAATCTTGGGTGGCGGTACAAGTTGTGTAAGAGTGGGGACCACCGCATATCTCACAAGGTTGGCTGACAGCGTTCACTTGTGCATTTTTGGCGTTGTTGCTGTTGTTGTTGCTGACGGTGTGGGTAACAAGCGATTCAAGAAGCGTGGTGATTTTGTCAAGTCGCTTGTCGCTGTCATTAGTGCTAGCACTAGCAACATTGGTCCTAACGCTCTTGGTTTGCACACGAGACTTGTTCTCAATGATGTCCCAAGCAGCATTGGAAGTCTTAGCCAATAGATTACCCCCCGAGGCACTATTCAGTGAATCTTGGTCACTCATGCTTAAACCATTGTAAAAAGTATTGATTTGATGTACTTTGGTAAAACCATGTTGTGGGCATTTTCTTAAAAGATCTTTAAAGCGATCCCAAGATTCACTGAATGACTCATCGTACTTTTGTTCAAAGTTTATAATCTCATTCCGCAAAGCGGTAGTACGAGAGGGTGGAAAAAAGTAGTTGATAAACTTTGTTTCCAAATCCGTCCACGAGAGAATACTCTGTGGCGGTTCCTTAGCAAGCCAATGCCGGGCTTGTCCCTCTAAAGAAAAGGGAAAAAGTTGTAACCTTATCACTTCTTGTGGAACTCCATTGAACTTGACCGTGTTGGTGAGTTGTAGAAATCTCTTGATATGGTCATGTGGATCATCAATGGTTCGTCCCAAGAACGGTTGAGCTGAGACCATCTGGATAAAGCCTGACTTTAGCTCGAAATTGTTGGCGGCAATTGGTGGTATAACAATTGGATCCGTATTGCCATCGACATGAGCTTGCAGCAATTCAATCATTGGCCGATTATCCGGAAGGTGCTCATTGTTGTTGTTATTATTCATGTTGTTGAAAGGCGGGTTGTTGTGGTTATTATTGTTGTTCGGAGGTGGTATGTTATTGTTGTTTTGTACACCAGCCATGTCTAAGTTATCGAGAGGCTCGGGCTCTTGATAAGACGTGGATCGAGTGCGCATACACCTGCAAAAGAATGAACAAAGAAAAACAAAGCAAAAATATTTTTGGTTTTTATTGTTTTTTAATTTTTAGGATTTTTGAAAATTTTATATTTTTTAGTTGTTTTTGAAGATTTTCTTGAAAAAAGTAACGTTCACGGGGAACGGATCCCAAAATCCAAGTTCTCACAAAAAACTTTTGATCTTAACGAGAAGAGCCGGCAGCGGCGCCATTTGATATTAGGGTTTTGCTAGGTTCAATTTTACTCTCGATATCCTCTCGAATTGATCTCAGTCTTAAGTGGAATGATTGTTCTTGGTTATTAAACAAAAGGGTTTGGTTTTCTAATCTAATAAAAAGTGGAAATGAAAATTTAAATCAAAAAACAATTACTTTAATTATAATTAACTAAGACTTGGTTTGAAATTAAAATCAAAATCAAAATTAAAATTAAAATTTAAAGTTCAAATTAAAATTAAAGTTAAAATATAAATTGTGAAATATGAGTAAAGAAACAGTAAAACAACAACAGTAAAACAGCAACAGTAAAACAGCAACTTTAAAATACCCAAGGATAACTGATTCGGAACTTTCTGATTCGGAAGGTACTATTCACTCATCCGGAACTCAATGATTCGGAAGTCTGACAATTTATTCGGAAGTTTTTCTTGATTCGGAACCTTCCGGATGAAGAGGTTGATTCGGAAACTTCCGGATGAAGACTATTGATTCGGAACTTGCTGACTCGGAAATAACTGGTTCGGAACTTTCAGCTTGATTCGGATGTTTCCGGATGAAGGTTGATTCGGAAGTTTTCCGGATGAGGGGTTGATTCGGAACTCCTTGCTTGATCCGGAACTTAATGACTGGTTCGGAATCTTCCGAATGATGGCTTCATTCGGAACTTTTTAGCTGGTTCGGAAGTTTTGAATACCCAGATACAGTAGCAGGTAAGCGAAGAACACGGGACACAAATCTTAATCAAAATCAAATCAAATACTTAAAAGGGATTTACCAAATTAAACACAAATCATTTAGACACCATAAGCAACGAATCCCACTAATAAAAACACAAATTCAAACAACTTTTGAAGATCAAATCAAGAAAAATAAAAACTTAAGAGCTTGAAGATAAAGATGAAGCTGAACAAGATTAAAGGGAAAGATTAGACAAAAGCTTTGTATTGAATGATTAATGTTTTGACAAGATAAACCAAAGATTAAAATTACAAGATTGGAAAGACAAAGATAAAAATCACCAATCACCCTAGTGGTGATGGTGTTCTACGAACCAGGAAGAAAGAGTGGGGAAAAAGAAAAAATGAAAAAAACTAGTCTAAAATGTGTGAGGGGAAGGCTATTTATAGCCTTGTCGTTTGGTTGGTGAGTGGGCTTTCTCCCGTTCTTCTTGTCTTTTCGTCTTTTCAGAAAAGTTTCCGTTTTCGATTCTGATTCGGGATTTTTTGTCGATTAAATTCAACTCGTCTTTTAATTTCTTCTTTTAATAGACTTGAGTTTCTTCGACTTATGTAAATCTTCCATCTTTGGTCCTTTTCTTCGATAAATCTTCGAATAGGCCCAGTGACTTCAAATCTTTTGCATCTCTTGGACAATAGACTTTATCTTGAGTCTTTTTCTTCAGTAAAACCCGTGCAATCCCATGTTTTCTTCAATTTTTATCCGGTTGGCTCTGAAAACACAATAAACACAAAAACCACGCATAATTCCAAACAAATGATATTAAATACGTGTTTTGGTCTCGTTTTAGCCCGAATTAAGTGGTAAAAGGATGGGTGTTTACAAACCTATCACCCGGCGGCCACAACACAAACACATAAAACCCTAAAATATTTTCTTTGTTACTTAAACAATAAAATGGGAATACGACCTTTTTATTTCCCTGTGGTTTAATTTTACTATGGGTCGGGCTCAAGGCCCATTTCTCTTTTGTTTACTACTCTAGCCGCCATCCCCCTTTAGTATATTCGGGGTTCTCGTTTATTTTCGACACTGAAAAGTATCGTGTTCATTTGTATTTCTTGTTTTTAAATTTTTTGAAAACGTAAACCCTTTTCTGTAACTAAAATAATGCATACTAAGTATTTTCTGAAACTAAATAATTATTTTCTGAAAAATTATTATTTTGTAGTATTTAATTAAAACTGATACTGCGTATTTACTGTCTACGTTTAATTACCGTTAAAGCTGAGACTTCGCGTATTTAATATTCTAGAATTTTAAATACGGGTTTTACATCGTTTAACACCCCCAAATTTACACGCAACGGAATACATCTTTGGGTGCTAAACAATGATACAACAACACATAATTTATAAATAACGACTCGAAAAGAGACGTTTTAGATTTATCGTTCCTAAAACATTTGTCAGAGTAGCGTAGTCCCAAGTAATCGTTACCAAAAGATAAGTTAAAACAACATATTGGTTTGTTTTGAAAATGGAACGATAAATAAATCAAAGAGTTTGAACAACAAAAGCAGTGCACAACTTCATTCCCCGTGACCTCCAAGCTTCCACTTCTTGATTACCTGAAATACATGTGAGTAAAACAATCAGCAAAAATGCCGAGTGAATCTATAGGTTTATGAAATCAATTTGAACACAAGCAAAGATTATAAGTTTGTGGTATGCTTATAAGCATCAAATAATAATTTGCATCAACAATGATAATTGTATATAGCATAAATTGCAATAAGCTCATGGAACCGAGCCCTTAGACACTCCCTTTAGAGGTCTGATAAGACAGGAGATTTATTAATTGTCGGTTACCTCCAGATTATTGGTACATTGCCGTATACTTGACTTCTCAATACAATATGCTCAAACAGTGTGGAGGTCGGGCCTAAGCTTCTATGACAAGTCCACAAAAACTGAACCGGGGCGGCTTCCCCCATAGATATATTAATTGTACTAGCGGTTAACCCATCATAGGTTAATTAACGGTCCATAATTGAGGTTTTAACAAAGGCAATCACTTAATGCAATTTAAAGGCAACCACGGGTCCATTCATAGAGGGACAAAGCATACCATAAAAATCTTGTGTTCTAAGTTTATAAAACATGTATTCCCCCTCGCGGGTTTAAAATCATTTAATAACTAGTATAAAGCGAGGCTATAGACTCACCTTAGCCAATAGTGGTAATGAGACGATCGCCGACGATAGATGATGCCTTTCAAACACGAGAACCGCAACCTATCAAATGAGGTGCGTTCATTAATAATAGACTCGAGAAATAACCCATACATAAGAATATAAAACTCGACTCATAAAATCACGACAAAATCGAGAGAAAACGACACACTCTCCTATATATTCATTTTATTTTTCTACGCCTTTAATAAAAATCTGCCGGAACATACCGAATGTCCAAGCCGTTTTCCCATACTTAGACATATCAACTTTTTATGATACTAATCAGAGAACTCACTTACTATATGTAGAAAGTCCTCCCAAGAGCCCATTAAAAGCTTTTACTTCTAAAGTTCCCTGCCCGACTCATCTTTGAATCACAAAATCCGGACAGTTTAGCGACCTTGACTTACGAAACCATTTTGACCATTCTAAACAACTCCATTTGTAAAACCGCCACTTGATTCTAAAAATAGACTCAAAATGCTAAACTTGGAGCCTGAGAACAGCCCTTGAATCATTTTGAAACTCATTTTATAGTCCCCGAGATTCGATCCATATATCGACAACAATTTTCGGATTGTGTCGACACTCGTCTCCCGGTACACGAAAATCAAACTAGTGTATCTTCCACCTCGTTTGGAGTGGGAAGGCCTACTTTATATCAAATCGAAGCTAACGAAATTCTCTACAACATAATCCCATAATATCAACCTATTTTCAGACTTAAGATTTTCGAAAATGCCTCTAAACCTACTGCCTAAAATTGGCCATTTAAAAACCATACAAAATCAAGTTTTTGATCAAAACCAACAACTTTTATCATCATTCTAACATCCTAATATCATCATAAACCCATCCTAACACTTGTATCATCCTCAAAATAAAAAACCCAAAAATTAAAATTCAACTTTTTAACAAAAACATTACATAAACATCATTTGATCATCATCTCTAACACATGCATGATCAAAATCATCACCTAACAAGTCTAGTTTTTATCAAAATTCAAAACTCAATGCATGTAAATAAAAATGGTATCATTAGAATCACCTTTCAAAATTAGGAATGGGACTTGTCTTTGTTTTGGAAGAATCAAGCTAGAAAATCAAAAAAAATTGATGTATATGTTTAAAGGGGTGTGTTTTTGGAGAAAAAGGAGAGAGGAAGAAGAAGTTTTTGTTTTAATGATCTTTTTAAATGAAATGGTGCTAGTGGAAATTGTATATATAGTCCAAGGTTAAGGTAGTTTTTGCCAATTTGTGATAGTTTTGGTCCAAAATGTAATAAAATAATTTAAAAGGGTAGAAAAAGTAAATTGTAAATTTTAAAATGTTTACGAGACTCGGGTTTCGTAAAAATACTTTAAAAGTTTAAATGCACACGAAAAATAATAATATAACGACTCGAAACGTAATTAAAATGATATCATCGAAAGTATTAAATATCGAAACGATCGATAATAAAATATAAAAATTTTAGGCATCCGTCGGTATCGCGATCACTAGTAGTCATCGTTACTCGTCAAAATATTAAAATAGAATATTTAATATTGGTTTCAACTTAAACCGTTAAGCATAATAGTATTTAACGTTATAAATACGTCAAAAATATTTGAAAAGTATAATTAAATTATGACCTTATTTTTACGGGTTTTACATCCTCACCACCTTAAGGGAGCGACGTCCCGGCGCTCAACTCGCCTCATACACGAGTTGTTCACTACCCGGAAGTATGACGACATTCCTTAATAAGGAGTCCTTACGTTCCCACGTGAATCTCGATCCACGATCTCCACTGGTTCTTTTACAAAACGCAACTTGTCGTCAAGTTGTATCTCACCATAAAGGAATAAATAAATCCTTATCCACCAGTCACCCGTCAAGCTTGACACATGAAAATTTTATGAATCACACGAAGCTCATTCGACGACAAGAATAGGTGACAGGATTTTCGGGTAAGTCCAGTTAAAAAGAATGTTGCAATTTAAAGGATAGCCAATGGTCAGATAGCCATGGACACACATCAAAAAGAATTAACAAGAAAAACATTTTCGTCATCGGAGGGTACTCACACGCGGGTCCTCGCTCAAAAGATAATACAAAGACACCATCTCACTTTCGCCAACGCACATTAAAGTCTCAATAAACATCATCGTTGAAAGTCAAAAAGATATTACATAATATATGTTCTACATGATCGGACGTCATCGGATGATGCCGTCTCAAGTTCTCACAACTTACGATCATTTGACTAGATCACATACCACATAAGTATATAAAAATAAAAGGTCGAACAATAACATCGAGTATAGATTTCCATCGTTAATCATCGAGAAAACCTTGAACGAACCCTTGATAATAACCACTTGATCACAAGAGTCTTTCCACTTGCGGTGTCGGCTTCAACATACTCCTCGAGGTCGTAACGAATTTATTAACTCCATTAATTAAGAGATTCGGTCCTCAATCATTCCACAAGTACACGCATAAATCCTGGTGACACTTATCGTTTCTCCTTATACACTGCTTCCCGAGATTCATTTTAAACTCAGAATAAAATAGTGATCTTCAATACGAGGAACATAACGAGATCAAATAAATTCAATAAACGCATAAACGGGCAAGATGTGGTAAAATGATTTAAGGTTGACGATCGACGAGGGATCTCAAATCACGTAACCGTAAAACATAATAATTCACAATACTAGAAAAATGAGAGCGAAGAATGAATTAAATATTAACATTAAAATAACGTTTGTCACAATTATCCGTCCCGGATTTGGTATTACCTTAAAACTCAATTGAGATACTTTCTTGATAAAGATGATATATTAAAGATAGAAGTTAACGAACTTTATACTTTATTTTGGTTGTCTTAAGAACCTTTGAAAGAATGACATGAATTTATTAATTGAACTCATATTGATGGTTACAATTAGAAAATATAATCTCCAAATTAAATCACTATTAGAAATATAAATTAAACCGGTAATTTCATTACATTTAAAGTAAAGTATGATAAGTCAATTACTTCAAAAGATAGAACATAATTTCATTTTAAACATTAGTTTTAGTTATACAGAATATGATGTATAAATTTGACCTTTTACTTGTGATGGTTATTTCAATAATTGAAAATTATTGGAAAAATGTATAAAAGATCCATAAAATTTTATAATACGTTGTAGAAATACATAAAGGTGTTTATTATTTCAAAATAAATATGGGATATATTCGGGTTTCAAAATGTGACAAGATAACAAACGAATACGGATGGAAATAATGGTCAACAATTAGTACGAAATCAACGGTACAAAAGAGGACGAAGCAAATGTCGTATGAATTCTTAAAGAGAATAATAAAATAAAGGCATTGATGGTATGACGATAAGAAATAATAGATTAAACAAGTAGTCAACTTTGGTTAGTGCGGTCGATGGTTCACCGGTATCAGCTCGTTAACTTAGCGGTGGTCGATACATGATCGGAAATAAAATCCAAACAAAATTTTTAATAAAATAAAATTCCTAATAATCACTTGCAATTAAAACAAATCAAATGAACGATGTTAGTGTTTAAAGAGAGAAGTCAAAGCACGGTTCAAAAGAGTGGATTTCGAGACAACGAGAGTGACGGACGTCATCCCGGATATTCGGAAATCACTCTAGTGATAATTCATTATTCACGTGCGGAGACATTCCAAAGATCTACCCAGTCGCATAAAGAAGATTGGACAAGAAGGAAGGATAAAACATTGAGACTTTCAAGTCATTTATCAACAGTCAGTAATTAGACGAACGGTCAAAAGAAATCAGTTATAAGACAAAATGAAGTAACAAGTGGAAAAACGATTGTCGAGTAAAAATGTATTCGTAAGCGCGTAATTCGTTTAACGAAAGGTTAGAAAACATATGCGAATGCATAGAAGTTGTGCTACTTGCATAAAATATAAAGGTTTTCAAAACTTCTTTTCAATTTATTTCATTTTATTTAGTTTTATCATAATTACAGGTAAAAAGTTGATTATCATCAAGATTTTTAAGGTGACTACTATTCAGCCTAGCATGGCTCCTTCTAAATTAGACATAGGTGATCAGGCCATGTATAATTTAGGAATAGCAATGTAGTGCTCAGTTTCGTCGAAAAGTACTACGTTTCTTATGTTTATATATAAACCATGCCATTTGTAAAATGGAATTTTAAAATAGTTTATGAATTTATACGATACAAGTAATTTGTGAGATACTTAATAAGCAACTTTTAATCTTACGAAAAGTATTTTATAAGACCAAAGTAAAAACAATTGGTGAAAATAATCGTAAAACAATATCCGATTTATTTATAAGGTGACATTATGACAACGTATAAAGTAGCCAAAGGTTTGCAAAAAGTGTCAAATAGTAGCTCATAAAACAACCAATGAAATGGTTACAAGTTGTTAAGTTTTCAAAGGGTTATAAGGTTTAGACGAAAATGCCATGAGACATGTGATAAAAAAAAATATCGATGAAGAATGTGAAGACAAAACTTCAAAACTCAACTCAAATCAGTGGAAGGTTAGAAGAAAAATAAAAATAATATCAAATGACAAAAGAGTCATATATATAAAAAGAATAAAACAATCCAAATGTGTATTCTATGTAAGATACTCGACACAACATGCTTTTAAGAAAATATATTATTCATTTTCAAATTACACCATTAATCTGGTAATAGCTAATCCTGTAATGTTTCTATTTTTAAACATTTTCACATGAAACTAGTATTAGTTATTTGTAAAATAATATTCGTTAAAATTTTACGATCTCAAATGAAATCAAAACAGCTTAGAAACGTTTAAAACTCATGTTAATTTTTTTTTTCAAATTTAACTTTTAAATATGAGCCGATTAATTGACCCGATAAACGACATCTCCAAGACTCAGAGTCTAAAGCATTTTGATGCAAAACGACGTTTCAGACGACTTTCTAGTTTTACCCGAGACCTGAAAGCCAATGTAAAATGACCAAAATACCCCTGCAAGTTCTGTGCAGGTTTGACTATTTTATTTTAAAAACGCAGGTTTTACTTTTAAGTTTTGACCTGTTTATATTGCCCCTACAGTTTCTGCATAAAGTGTATTTTTCGACACTTAAACGGCTCAAAATATATACATATATACACACATGTCTTGTGGATTTTATAACAACGAAAAATAAATCTCGTAATGAGCATCAAATAAAATATAGCATGATGAATGACAGAAAATGCTTCAAGGTATTCAACACGAAATTTAGGAAGCAAGACGGTGAAAGACGTTCGTAATTTAGATTTCAAAATGCAATGTAGGCAAATCTCCTTGCTGCCACGATTGTCAAAAACACAAAACATAACAAGAAAAGAATGGAACATTAACATGCTACACTCCGGGAGCAAGAAGGTTAATGAAAAACAAATGATACAATTTTATATAAGTAAAATCGTATTCCACTCTAGTGCCATAATCTAGACGATGATTTATAAAATAACGATGATGTTACCGAGATATAAGTGAACAATACACTTCGGAGTCGATACATATAAATGTCAATGAATTAAATCTTCGCATGTCGTGTAAAACGATAATAAAAATCAACAAAATATTATGAGAACCATGATATTATTCAACACTATTTTAAGAAATGTTTCAAAATGTATGACTCACATGATAGCGGTTAGTCTATTCCAAGGACACATTGAGCTACGCAATGGTCTAGAAATTACGTTTCAAGACGTCTAAACACAAACAGTCGGAAGACGATTTGGATATCTAAATAGATATCACAAAGGGTTAAACAATGAAAGTAACGCGCGTAGATGAAGTTATGTAAGGTCATAATATAAAAAATTTTGCAATAAAAGCAATTTAAATAGTTCAAAAATAAATACAGAAAAATCTTGAAAATTCATTGTATTTATTTAAGTTAATCATTAATAAATGATAAACTTTTATCGAAAAGTTTAACGACATAAATATATATCGATAAAGGATTATAGTATTTATTTAGAAATACTTAGCAATAAGGCATACATAATAATGTATACTAAAGTTGTAATCCCAGAAGTAGCTTGAACCTGAAGTCACGCGAAATCATGTGCACCGACTCTTTGAAAAATAAAACCGACAGTTATAGTTTAGGTTTTTAGAAAAAGACCTAGTTCTCTATAACTCATGGCTCTGGTACCAATCTTTAACACCCCCAAATTTACACGCAGCGGAATACATCTTTGGGTGCTAAACAATGATACAACAACACATAATTTATAAAGAACGACTCGAAAAGAGACGTTTTAGATTTATCGTTCCAAAAACATTTGTCAGAGTAGCGTAGTCCCAAGTAATCGTTACCAAAAGATAAGTTAAAACAACATATTGGTTTGTTTTGAAAACGGAACGATAAATAAATCAAAGAGTTTGAACAACAAAAGCAGTGAACAACTTCATTCCCCGTGACCTCCAAGCTTCCACTTCTTGATTTCCTGAAATACATGTGAGTAAAACAATCAGCAAAAATGCCGAGTGAATCTATAGGTTTATGAAATCAATTTGAACACAAGTAAAGATTATAAGTTTGTGGTATTCTTATAAGCATCAAATAATAATTTGCATCAACAATGATAATTGTATATAGCATAAATTGCAATAAGCTCATGGAACCGAGCCCTTAGACACTCCCTTTAGAGGTCTGATAAGACAGGAGATTTATTAATTGTCGGTTACCTCCAGATTATTGGTACATTGCCGTATACTTGACTTCTCAATACAATATGCTCAAACAGTGTGGAGGTCGGGCCTAAGCTTCTATGACAAGTCCACAAAAACTGAACCGGGGCGGCTTCCCCCATAGATCTATTAATTGTACTAGCGGTTAACCCATCATAGGTTAATTAACGGTCCATAATTGAGGTTTTAACAAAGGCAATCACTTAATGCAATTTAAAGGCAACCACGGGTCCATTCATAGAGGGAAAAAGCATACCATAAAAATCTTGTGTTCTAAGTTTATAAAACATGTATTCCCCCTCGCGGGTTTAAAATCATTTAATAACTAGTATAAAGCGAGGCTATAGACTCACCTTAGCCAATAGTGGTAATGAGACGATCGCCGCCGATAGATGATGCCTTTCAAACACGAGAACCGCAACCTATCAAATGAGGTGCGTTCATTAATAATAGACTCGAGAAATAACCCATACATAAGAATATAAAACTCGACTCATAAAATCACGACAAAATCGAGAGAAAACGACACACTCTCCTATATATTCATTTTATTATTCTACGCCTTTAATAAAAATCTGCCGGAACATACCGAATGTACAAGCCGTTTTCCCATACTTAGACATATCAACTTTTTATGATACTACTCAGAGAACTCACTTACTATATGTAGAAAGTCCTCCCAAGAGCCCATTAAAAGATTTTACTTCTAAAGTTCCCTGCCCGACTCATCTTTGAATCACAAAATCCGGACAGTTTAGCGACCTTGACTTACGAAACCATTTTGACCATTCTAAACAACTCCATTTGTAAAACCGCCACTTGATTCTAAAAATAGACTCAAAATTCTAAACTTGGAGCCTGAGAACAGCCCTTGAATCATTTTGAAACTCATTTTATAGTCCACGAGATTCGATCCATATATCGACAACAATTTTCGGACTGTGTCGACACTCGTCTCCCGGTACACGAAAATCAAACTAGTGTATCTTCCACCTCGTTTGGAATTGGAAGGCCTACTTTATATCAAATCGAAGCTAACGAAATTCTCTACAACATAATCCCATAATATCAACCTATTTTCAGACTTAAGATTTTCGAAAATGCCTCTAAACCTACTGCCTAAAATTGGCCATTTAAAAACCATACAAAATCAAGTTTTTGATCAAAACCAACAACTTTTATCATCATTCTAACATCCTAATATCATCATAAACCCATCCTAACACTTGTATCATCCTCAAAATAAAAAACCCAAAAATTAAAATTCAACTTTTTAACAAAAACATTACATAAACATCATTTGATCATCATCTCTAACACATGCATGATCAAAATCATCACCTAACAAGTCTAGTTTTTATCAAAATTCAAAACTCAATGCATGTAAATAAAAATGGTATCATTAGAATCACCTTTCAAAATTAGGAATGGGACTTGTCTTTGTTTTGGAAGAATCAAGCTAGAAAATCAAAAAAATTTGATGTATATGTTTAAAGGGGTGTGTTTTTGGAGAAAAAGGAGAGAGGAAGAAGAAGTTTTTGTTTTAATGATCTTTTTAAATGAAATGGTGCTAGTGGAAATTGTATATATAGTCCAAGGTTAAGGTAGTTTTTGCCAATTTGTGATAGTTTTGGTCCAAAATGTAATAAAATAATTTAAAAGGGTAGAAAATGTAAATTGTAAATTTTAAAATGTTTACGAGACTCGGGTTTCGTAAAAATACTTTAAAAGTTTAAATGCACACGAAAAATAATAATATAATGACTCGATACGTAATTAAAATGATATCGTCTAAAGTATTAAATATCGAAACGATCGATAATAAAATATAAAATTTTTAGGCATCCGTCGGTATCGAGATCACTAGTAGTCTTCGTTACTCGTCAAAATATTAAAATAGAATATTTAATATCGGTTTCAACTTAAACCGTATAGTATTTAACGTTATAAATACGTCAAAAATATTTGAAAAGTATAATTAAATTATGACCTTATTTTTACGGGTTTTACACATCGCGCTTCCACAATTAACTATTATAGTCCACGAGTAATGGGCGAACACAATAGGCAGGAATAAAGTTGTTGTCTGTAAATGTTTGCATATATAATACGTAACATATTTTCTCCCCCAGTTTAGTATAAAAGCAGTTAAGTATGGGGCCACGAACTCACCTCAGTAGTAATGTAATAGTGGTATAATCACTGAATAAACTGGTCCAGTATGATCACGAAATAGTATAATTACCTAAGTAATTTAAGTGGGTCTCTGTAAATGCACAACAAAATGTACATATACATACAGCGGATGTCAGTGCATGATCACAGATTTATTATAGTTTTCATTATCGTAGTACTTTAAAATGAGTTATCAAAATAATATACCTTTCATGTTATTAAAGTATAATTAGCTTTGTTCGAATACTAATAGTAAATTAAATAAAATGATTTTTATTTAATTGGGACTTGTATAAATTTAATGTTCTATAAAAGTCCTTCAAGTTTCGCAAGTTACCATTTAACCCTTATAGGTTATTAATTAATAATATTAATAAGACTTAGTTTAAATTACACCCAAATCCTTGGTTTTAATATAATTACCAAAACAGCCCCCTGGGGCTTGCTAAACTTTTGGTACTTGGCAAGTTTAGTTCTTTTAATCTAAAACATATATATTGTAAATGCTGATTTTTGAAAATCATTTACGGGTTTGTTACTTAACCATTTCGCAAGCTGAAAATATATTTGTACTCTCGGGTATCCCGTCTACAAGTTTCGTTCTTTAAGTTTTGCATGAAAATGGGTCTAAAGTGGGTAAAAACGCGTGTAAAGTCAGCGGGTCAGTGTTCTTAATTTGCATCAGCATTTTAAAGTGTGCGAGACAGTTTTTCAAAGGGCTGTAACTTACTCGTTGTTTGTCCGTTTTTAGTGTTCTTGGTGTCTACGGAAAGTTAGCAAGATCTACCATATCCTAGTTAGTGTCGGGTTCTGGTTCTAACACTAAGTCGCTAAAAACACAGCCCAAGTCGGCTGGTCAGCCTACATAGTAAATGCTGCCAGTTGCTGACAGCTTTTGTGTGCTAATAATAGATTTTTAAATTCAGTTTCCTGCTTCGTTATAGCTCTGTTTTTGGTGATTCAAAAGGCTACGGAAACCTAGCTAGGTGATCTACGAAATGCCCCCATAACCACGTCCATACTGGGGTTCCTAATGGGTCTAAACAGGCTCTAAAGTAGGCTGTTCGGGGTAATTTACTACATAAAATAACGTTTATGTTTAATTTGTTTAACATAGCAAACGTGCTCCGTTTACGTTTAAATTTGGAAAGGTTACTAACTAATGGATAAAATAAGACCTAGTACTTTCTTTATTGCCCAACTCGTATTTTCAGTGCACGTTTCCCTATGGTGCGTTACTATATCAAAAGGTTGTTTTATTTGGATCTACATTAGTAAGGTAAGCTAGTACTTTCGTTTTTGTTTATTATAGCATAAGATAATCAGTGGGGAAGGTATGCATATGACTAGAAATACAAATGGAGAACGAGGGTTGTATACTTAATATACTTAGAGTTGTGGTGTATGTTGTTTGCAACGAGAACCTCGAACCTTTCTAGCATCAACGCCCCAAACCAAGAATTCACAAGGACGCATGATTCCTTGTGATTACATCAGTGAAGGACCAAGGGTTTCATGCTTTTTTTTAGTTTTTCGCCGACAAATAAAACCAAATCAGGGTGACAAGGTTCTAAGTGGGTGTTTGTGTATCTGCTGCGAACAATCAAGAGAAGAGAGGGAAGGTTTGCTTGTGTTTGTCTCAGTTTGTGTCTTCACCAGAAATACCAACCACGAGATAGATGATTGGTTGTAGTATGTGAAATTTGTGTGTAGTGGGTTTCTTAGATAGGAGAAAGAGGGTTTGTGATGTACATAAGTATGGGTCAAGCAATGGCATACTTGCCCTTTAGAAGTGGGAATGAGGAAGGTGAAGGTGTTCGTTGGGTTATGTAGCCGTGAAAGAGAGAGAGATATGAATGTGAGGATTGTGTTTGTGGTTCAAGTTTATACACAGCTATATAAGGATTTTTGAAAATCTTTGTAAATCTTGTAAGATCCTAGTATATCTAAACTAGATCTTGTTTATCCTAGTGTTTTACACATTTTCCCTTTCAAGTCTTGTGTTGCCGCATCTCATTAGGTCAAAGAGACAAATGGTGAATCTATGTTTTAATATTAAGGTTTGTACAAGGTATATGACATGTGGATAAATCTTGCATCAATCCTAGGTAGTAGCCGAATGTTTTATGTAGTGTGGTTAGGGTAGCTAGCTTTTCTATATTCTTAGGATCTTAGGTAGATCTAGTGTATCTTAGTTAGATTTTAGGAGATTTTAGTTAGGTTCAGGAGATCTTAGTAGTACTTAGCTAGACTGAATAGGATTTGAAAAATCTTAGTAGTAAAAGTGTAGGATTTGTTAGGTTGTGTTAGATTGTGTAAGATCTAGTTAGTACCTATGTAGGATTGTATAAGATATTGTTAGATTTTAAAATGAATGTATGAGTATGTAAAATAATAGGACGTGAGTTTTTCTTGCCAAAAAAACAATAAAAACTTTTTTATAAGTTGTAATATAATTGTGGTGTTATTTATTATAGTGTAGTTAAGGTAAAAGTGTTTATATAATAGTAAGTTAAAATACTCCACTATTTTTATCTACAAAAATTATGATTTTTGTACATGATAAATCTTGAAATGATGATTTTTGGTACGTAATAAGTCTTGTGATGATATATTGTAAAGGTGGTCCGTAACAATATTATATGATGAATGATAATAATAATGAAGCCAATGACGTGGCAAAAACCCAAAATGAGGGGTTTTGTATTCTCTACCCATTATTTTAGCTTTGTCCTTAAAGTTTAAGATGAAGTTACTCGTCCAGAGAACAAGTGAGGACACTTTTTCTTGGACGTGTAATCTTGTGAACTCAAGTTTAGACTCATAGGTGTTTTTTAAAATATAGTTATTGATCGTATGCCTCCGGTGAGTAAATTTTAATGCAAAAAGTAATTTTCTTTTATGTTTTGATAATTTGCACTTTTGGTCCTTCTATTTTGTAATATGGCCCTTAGGGCACATATAAAATAACCTAGGGCTCAAATTTAGTTTTAAAAGTGGTAAAATCAACCCCTAGGGTTTTTAACCCGTGTTAAATCAACTAAGGCTTCTTTTAAGTTTGTTTAAATCCACGTTTAGTCGTTAGAGTTTTACAACTCTCGTCTCTTTATTCTAGGGCTTATAATATGTTTGACAAATGGCAAAATAAGTTCCTGATAGTTCTAAAAAATCAAGTTTAGCCCAAAAGATCTTGTAAAATGTTCATTAAATCATATTTGAGTTTTTATAAGTTTACAAGGTTGAATAAATTATGGCAAGCTCGTTTTAGGTCTTGGTTTTATTTAAATGTGCTTCATAGGCCTTATTGGGCCTCGATATGCATAGATAAGGCTTGTTTAACGTTTTAATAGTTCTTCAAGAAATTATTAAGTCTATTAAGCTTAAATGAGTTTACATGAGTTTATTCGTCTTATGTGGATAAAAAATAAGCCGAGGATCCTTAGCATAGTGTTATGATCCAAGAGAAATGAGCACGAATCTTTCTTATGTTTCTTGATAAGGAGGTAATAATGATAAGATATCTTTGGAGGAATCGTGAGTCAAAAGGGAATACACTCCATAGCTGGATTAATAGAATAATATCAATAATGAGTCACGTCGAATATATTTAAGCCCACTTGTTTATAAATTTTTATTTACATCGATAAGCGTCCTCATCCATGTAAGGTAATAATTTATAACCTCATGGTTCGGTACCCTATGATTTCTTTATTAAAACGAAAAAATGTTCTAATTCATTTCAATAAAGATTTCATAGCCCTTCCTACTTAATTATTCTCGACAAGGCTTACAATCAAAAATAATATAATAAGTAAGAAAATAAATATTACTAAGAGACTTTACAGCCCGTTTATTTATAACTTTCATCTTCGGGCGTCCCATTCCACCTTAATACGAATTTATAAATAAACTTCTGGTCTGGTGGCTTATGATTTCACCTTTAGATGTCCCATTCCATCTAAACACGAAATCAATAATTAACTTATGATCAAGAGACTCATGTTTCATATTTAAACGTCATCTAAATATAGAGTCATAAGTACCTTGATTTGGGTCCCACCGTATCATTTAAACATGCAAACTTATCCAAGTAATACCACATGAAAATTAACATAAGAAAGAGCGTATAAGTCGTCAATAAGTTGTGTTCCATAGGTAGGTGTTCACATTACATGTGGTAAGATATGAATCAAACATGGATCTTGTATATAATATAATAATATATTATAACAGTTATCAAGTAGGTATAAGGAGCAATCAGCGTATAAACTTAAACAAATACAGCAAGTAGTCATGAAAGATTCAAAAATCTTAGTATAGGATTAAGGATTTACTTGGATATTATTATAATATCAAGTACATTTTATTAGTTGGTAAATATTATGCAATCTTTAAAAAGGTAGAGAGAAATTTTTACACACTGGCTAGTAACTACTAGCCGAAAACTTTAGTATGAGATTTGTTAAAATTTAGTTAAATACTAAATGATTTCGTTAGATTTCCGAAGATCAACTCAGATTTACAAAGAGTAAATAAGATTTCCAAAGAATAAATAAGATTTCCAAAGATTAAATAAGATTTTGAAAGATTAAATAAGATTTCTAAAGATTAAATAATATTTCCAAAGAGTTAGTTCGAATAGGATTTCTCAAGAATAATAAAAATCTAATTTAGATTTTCCAAGATTTTCTAAGATTTATAAAATCTAGTTAGATTCTAAAAGATTTATAAAATCTGGTTAGGTTTTCCAAAGATTTTCTAAGATTTAAAAATTGTAATTAGATTTTCAAAGATTTATAAAATCTAGTTAGATTTTCCAAAAAATTTTAAAGATTTTGTTAGATTCTATTTAGATATTTCTAAGGATTGTTATGTACAAAGTTGTTTGTGGTTACAATGCATTGTTCGGGCCATCATCCTTTAGAAGCCATTCTATAAACGTTTGAGGAGCGAGGGCACTTTAAATCGTAAACCCAACCACTTAGTCAGAACGTAATATCAAGATGGAACATCTTTATTACAAAGCTCCCTACTAACATGGCATGTTTATATGTTTCATTAAATACCTTAAGTATTTTAATAGCTTCATAAGGATATTAAACAATCGTAATATGTATGATCTATATGCTATATGCCTAACTATTAGGGTTCCCAAAAATCATTTTTTCCTTAAACTGATTTTTATATTCAGTTATACTCCAGTTAAAATTTTTTATTATTTAAATTTTTGAAGTTTTTGATCTAGTTCTTTATAACTATTGCTCTGATACCATTTTGTAACACCCCAAAGTGGTCAGAATGCAGCGGAATAGTACTTGGGGTGTTACTTGGTGGAATGATAGCAAATAGTATACAGAGCATGATCATAAAGTATCATTTAAACATATTACATAAATCAAATGTGCAGATTAAATAAATTGTCTGAAAGTCAACATTTATTATTGTCCCAAATTGTAACCATGCCCCGATGGTAAATATGATGCCTCATATATGATGTTGGAGGTCCAAGTGCACAAAAACCTGCTTAGTCACCTAAGAGAACATGTAAAGAAAAATGTAGGGGTCAACACGATGTTGGTGAATTCACAGGTTTAATTCAAAAGTATTGATATGCAAAACACCACGAAGAAAGTAGAGCACCAAGCTACATACTATAGTAGTTCATAATGCCTGTAACATAAGCTAGACACCAGTAGCCAGTGCCTATGTGGTCATCTAGTAAGTAGCCCTAAAAATCTGACAATGTTAGAAGTCTGTTGGCCTGGCCGAGGCACAGTGAGCACTACTCACGCAGACGGGGACAATCATTCCCAAATAGATCTATCTATAACATTTCGCGCTTCCATAATTAACTATTATAGTCCACGGGTAATGGGCGAACACAATAGGCAGGAATAAAGTTGTTGTCTGTAAATTTTTGCATATACAATATGTAGCATGTTTTCTCCCCCAGTTTAGTATAAAAGCAGTAAAGTATGGGGCCATGAACTCACCTCAGTAGTAATGTAGTAGTGGTATAATCACTGAATAAACTGGCCCATTATGATCACGAAGCAGTAGAATTACCTAAGTAATTTAAGTGGGTCTCAATAAATGCACAACAAAATGTACATATAGATGCAGCGGATAAGAATGCATGATCATAGATTTATTATAGTTTTCGTTATCATACTGCTTTAAAATGAGTTATCGAAATAATATACCTTTCATGTTATTAAAGTATAATTAGCTTGGTTCGGATA
The DNA here is from genome assembly GCA_025667525.1 of Glebionis coronaria. Taxonomy (NCBI): domain Eukaryota; kingdom Viridiplantae; phylum Streptophyta; class Magnoliopsida; order Asterales; family Asteraceae; genus Glebionis; species Glebionis coronaria. Next base: position 364,252,195 of record CM046882.1, on the reverse strand, counting down.
CTAATAATAAATTAAATAAAATGATTTTTATTTAATTAGGACTTGTATAAATTTAATGTTCTATAAAAGTCCTTCAAGTTTTGCAAGTTACCATTTAAACCTTATAGTTTATTAATTAATAATATTAATAAAACTTAGTTTAAATTACACCCAAATCCTTGGTTTTAATATAATTACCAAAACAGCCCCTAGGGCTTGCTAAACTTTTGGTACTTGGCAAGTTTAGTCCTTTTAATCCAAAACATATATATTGTAAATGCTGATTTTTGAAAATCATTTACGAGTTCGTTACTCAACCATTTCGCAAGCTGAAAACATATTTGTACTCTCGGGTATCCCGTCTACAAGTTTCGTTCTTTAAGTTTTTGCATGAAAATGGGTCTAACGTGGGTAAAAACGCGTGTAAAGTCAGCGGGTCAGAGTTCTTAATTTGCATCAGCATTTTAAAGTGTGCGAGACAGATTTTCAAAGGGTTGTAACTTACTCGTAGTTTGTCCATTTTTAGTGTTCTTGGTGTCTACGGAAAGTTAGCAAGGAGATCTACCATATCCTAGTTAGTGTCGGGTTCTGGTTCTAACACTAACTCGCTCAAAAAAGCAGCCCACGTCGGCTAGTCAGCCTACATAGTAAATGCTGCCAGTTGAAGACAACTTTTTTGTGCTAATCATAGATTTTCAAATTCAGTTTCCCGCTTCGTTATAGCTCCGTTTTGGGTGATTCAAAAGGATACGGAAAGCTGGCTAGGTGATCTACGAAATGCTACATAAGCAGGTCCATACTCGGGGTCCTAATGGGTCTAAACGGGCTCTAAAGTAGGTTGTTCGGGGTAATTTATTGCATAAAATAACGTTTATATTTAATTCGTTTTACATAGCAAACGTGCTCCGTTTACGTTCAAACTTGGAAAGGTTACTAAATAAGGGATAAACTAAAACCTAGTACTTCCGTTATTGCCCATCTCGTGTATTAAGTGCACGTTTCTCTATGGTGCGTTACTATATCAGAAGGTTGTTTTATTTGGATCCACATTAGTAAGGTAAGCTAGTACTTCCGTTTTTGTTTATTATAGCATAAGATAATCAGTGGGGAAGGTATGCATATGACTAGAAAAACAAATGGAGAACAAGGGTTGGATGCTCACTATACTTAGAGTCGTGGTGTATGTTTTTTGCAACGAGAACCTCGAACCTTTCTAGCATCAACGTACCAAACCAAGAATCCATAAGGACGCATGATTCCTTGTGATTACATCAGTGAAGCACCAAGGGTTTCATACTTTATTTTAGTTTTTTGCCAACAAATAAAACCAAATCGGGTGACAAGGTTCTAAGTGGGTGTTTGTGTAGCTGCTGCGAACAATCAAGAGAAGAGAGGGAAGTTTTGCTTGTGTTTGTCTCAGCTCGTGTCCACCAGAAATACCAACCACGAGATAGATGATTGGTTGTAGTATGTGAAATATGTGTGTCGCGGGTTTCTTAGCCAGGATAAAGAGGGTTTGTGATGTACATGAGTATGGGTCAAGCAGTGGCTATATAAGGATTTTTGGAAATCTTTTTGAATCTTGTAAGATCCTAGTATATCTAAACTAGATCTTTGTATCCTAATGTTGTACACATTGCCCCTTTCAATTCTTGTGTTGCCGCATCTCATTGGGTCAAAGAGACAAATGGTTAAATCAAGTACTAGGTTTTAATGTTAAGGTTTGTACAAGGTATATGGCATGTGGGTAAATCTTGCACCAATCCTATGTAGTAGTCGAATGTTTTATGTAGTGTGGTTAGGGTAGCTAGCTTTTCTATCTTGTTAGGATCTTAGGTAGATCTAGTGTATCTTAGTTAGATTTTAGGTGATTTTAGTTAGGTTTAGGAGATCTTAGTAGTACTTATCTAGATTGAATAGGATTTAAAAAATCTTAGTAGTAAAAGTGTAAGATTTGTTAGGTTGTGTTAGATTTTTTAAGATCTAGTTAGTACCTATGTAGGATTGTATAAGATATTGTTAGATTTTAAAAATGAATGTATGAGTATGTAAAATAATAGGACGTGAGTTTTGCTTGCCAAAAAAACAAGAAAAACTTGTTTATAAGTTGTACTATAATTGTGATGGTATTTATTATAGTGTAGTTAAGGTAAAAGTGTTTATATAATAGTAAGTTAAAATACTCCACTATTTTTATATACAAAATTTATAATTTTGTACATGATAAATCCTGAAATGATGATTTTTGGTACGTAATAAGTCTTGTGATGATATATTGTAAAGGTGGTCCGTAACAATATTATATGATGAATGATAATAATAATGAAGCTGGTGACGTGTCATAATCGTAATCAGCAAGTAATTCTAACCAACGTTGTTGTCTCATATTCAATTCTTTCTGATGAAGAATATATTCAAGACTTTTATGATTAGTAAATACTACACAATTTGTACCATAGAGGTAATGTCTCCAGATTTTAATAGCAAATATCACCGCTCCTAATTCTAGATCATGAGTATTATAATTCTTCTCATTAGGTTTAAGTTGCCTTGATGTATAAGCAATAACTTTATTCCTTTGCATAAGCACTGCTCCCATTCCTTGAATAGATGCATCATAGTAAACGATAAAATCATCGTTACCTTCTAGTAATGCTAGGATAGGTGCTTCACACAACTTTCGCTTCAATAATTGAAAAGCTATCTCTTGGCTATCTCCCCAATCAAACAGTTTGTTTTTCTGAGTCAATTCAGTCAAAGCTTTAGCAATTTTTGAAAAACCTTCGATAAATCTTCGGTAATACCCAGCAAGTCCCAAAAATTGTCTTATTTCCATAGGCGTACTAGGCTTACTCCAATTCTTTACCGCTTTAATCTTAGCAGGATCCACACGAATACCTTGGCTACCAATGACATGTCCTAGGAATTGAACAACATCGATCCATAATTCGCATTTCGAGAACTTAGCATACAACTTCTCCTTCTTAAGTAATTCGAGAATTATACCAAGATGCTTGGCATGTTCTTCTCTATTACGAGAGTTGATAAGAATATCATCGATAAACACGATTACGAGTTTATCCAAGTAAGGTTTACACACTCTGTTCATGAGGTCGATGAAAACAGCTGGTGCATTGGTTAAACCAAAAGGCTTCATAATGTCCATACCGCGTCCTGAAAGCAGTTTTAGGAATATCCTCTTCCTTAACTCTCATTTGATGATAACCTGACCGTAAATCAATTTTCGAATATACGCTTGATCCTTGGAGTTGATCAAAATAAATCGTCGATTTTGGGTAATGGGTAACGATTATTTATAGTAAGTTTGTTTAACTCACAATAATCGATACACATCCTATAAGATCCATATTTCTTTTTCACAAATAAGACTGGAGCTCCCCACGACGATATACTTGGTCTAATAAATCCTCGATCAGTTAGTTCTTGGATTTGACTTAACAATTCTTGCATTTTCAAAGGTGTTAATCGATAAGGCGCTTTAGCAACCGGTGTTGCTCTTGGTATCAAATCGATTTGGAATTCAACTTGACGCTCATGCGACAAACCTGGTAATTCTTCAGAAAATACTTCGAGAAATTCTCTAATTATCGGAATATCTCCTAATCGCTTCTCTTCTTTCTCCTTTTTCCGCTACTTGAACTAAGAAAACTTGACCACCTCGGGATACGTACTTATTTATCTTAAGGCACGATATGAGATTTGGCCGAGTCTTACTTCGCTCACCATAGACAATCAAAACTTCATCGTTAATAGGAATATGAACGGCTTTCTCGTCACATAGAATTTTGGCATGGTATTTAGATAACCAATCCATTCCAATGAATACTTCAAAACTACTGAGCTAAATGGGTATAAGATCGATTTCAAAGGATTGACGTAATAAAGTAATGATACATCCTCGAATAACGGTATTAGTGCTAACTATTTTTCTGTCGGCCATTTCTATATCATACTTAGTATTCAAAGAAACAATCGGAATATCTAACTTAGCAGCAATTTTAACAGATATGAAACTTCTATTAGATCCTGAGTCAAATATTACTTTAACCAGACGTTGATTTAGATGAAACATACCCGTAACCGTCTTCTGATCTTGTTGATTATCGTTTAGCAAATAAGCTTGTCCTCGACTATTGCTCTCCTTACGGCACTCATTCATCAGATGCCCTTTTTCTCCGCAGTTTTGACAAACTTTAGTTACAAGAATTTGATTACTTATAGTAGATAATCCTTTACTTCTATAGAATCTTGTCTGATGTCCTATTTTTCCATAGTTCTAACACTTGATAGTGCAAAATCCTATGTGATGTAGAGAACACCTCTGACAAAGCGGTTGTCTTCCACTATAACAATTTCTCGAATTTACATCATAAACTTTAGAAACATCATTTCTTTTGTTGTGTTGTTGACGATTACTGCCTTGATTATAGTTAGGAAAACTATTTTTCTGGAAATTACGATTAACAGGAAAATTCCTCCTATCATCAAACTTCCTATTATCATTAACTGCCACTTGTATAGGAGTATACCTTATCACTTGATCCATTAATATTTGAGTAATGGTGATAACTGCCTCTAAAGTTTGAGGTTTAGAGGCGGTAACATTCCATTATATACTTCTAGGAAATCCTCCAATAAAAGCTTCCATCAGTTTTTCAGTATTAGGCACCATATTAGGTGATAATAATGCCAATTCTTGAAATCTTCGGATGTAAACTTTAATATTAGTCTCCTTTCCTGCTAAACTATAGAACTCTTCCTCCATTTTCCTAATCTCATTGTGAGGACAATACTTCTTAATTAGCAGATTCTTAAATTCATTCCAAGGAGTCTGATAAACTTGTTCTATCCTAATGGGTTGGTCATAAGCATTCCACCAAGACAAACCTTCTTCTACCAGCGTACTTGTAGCACACTTCACTTTACAATCTTCAGAACAGTCACTGCGAACAAATACTGATTTAGTTCTCTCAAACTAGCGAATAAGTCCAACAGCTCCTTCAGATCCTTTATAGTTAAAAGGCTGACAGTTCAAGGAATATTTGTAAGTACATCTCTATTCCACCGGAACTTCTCTTCTAGCAGCATTTCCATTACTTGTACTAGCTATATTGGCGGCTTGTGCTTGCAAAGCTACAGTCACACTCTCAGCAACCAATTGCCTTATTTCTTAGATGTCATATTTACTGTCGCAAGTTGATGCTCTCGTATGAGCCATGCTTCCAACATAATAACACTCGATAAGAATGATATTATTTTTAAATTTTCATACATGGAGTATGGAATCAATATATCATAGATTATCGATAATTTCTAATTCTTTCGACAATTTCATATGTGAGGATTCGTTATCTGAATGACGATAAAATTTCCTAACTCTTTCAAACAAATTCATATATGAGGATTCATTATACGAATAAAGGCTCAAATAAAATGACAAGAATTTTTGAGAACAAACGCACACTTCTTTATTCATGAACAACTTATCGTTTATATTTACACGATAAGCATCTTTGTTACATAAAGAAAAATTGTACATATCTTACAAACTGACACTAGATTCCTAGGCTTACTTTCTCATTTTGATCTCCTCAATTATGTCCAAAATATATCTGGAGTCAGATTGTTGAGTGGTTTAAGGATCTTCGATGAGTAATTCTAAATTAAGCCCAGTCCTCGTAAGTCCTTCTTTCAGTTCAGAATTCTCGTTCTCTAGTTTTGCCATATTCATTTCATAAGCATGCATTGTTATACTTAGTCTAATATTATGGCGTCGAGTAACGTCCACATTATATTCCAACTGACTTATATGCTCTTCAATCTCCTTTCTTCCTCTTATCAAATTTCTAATATTCTTCTCTACGATTCTGAAAGCTTCTAGGGATATTTCATCAAGATGACTAGCAGTTACGGACAATTGCTTTTCATGCTTTTCCACAATGTGCTCTAGAGTCTTCCTTAGTTTCATAAGGATCTTCATGACTTTGTTTGGGAGCTGAATAAAGATCCTCAGGTAACAAAAAACGAGACGTAGGTGAAGGTGTACTATTTATCACTTCAGTTTGATGTGAGAAATACTCTTGTACTTTAGGAGTATCGTAAAAAGACAAGCTCAGAACACGTACATTTGTGGGAGATGGAGTGAACATCGGGATTTCTCTTTCATCATCGTCAGAAATGAGAATATAGGTGGAAGTAGACATCCTTGTAGTTTACATAATATAATAACATGAGATATGCTACTAAAGGAATAAAAATCTTACACTGGCGCTAATGATGGCCGATAGTCTTGAATTTTAAAAATCTCAATTATAGTTTAATAAAACCTTATTCTCTATAAAGATAGGCTCAGATGCCAATCTATAACACCCCCATTTTTACCATATAGCAGCGGAAGCTAATATGGGGTATTACTTTAAGGTACCATAGTCACAATAATTGGAAATGCCAAAATACACTTTATAAAAACTTACGTCATCATTCATTTATTAAAATCAGAGTTAATAAACAACTATACATACATTGTACAAACACAGGTTTCCTCAAAGATCTATTTTTATTGATAGAATGATAACTTTATTCAAGACACTACCATCTGCAGCCAAGCAGTCCTCATTCACCTGAAATATATGCCTTAAAGTCAACACAAAGGTTGAGAGAATTCATATGTTTTAAACAACATTTGAATACAAGTATGACTCCAGGGCTATAGTGTTATACACCCTATTTTCAAATTCATAGATTATTATTGAACTAGCTCATGACCCCGCAACTATACATTATCAAGAAAAACAACAAATTACCCTTAAGCAGGTAGTTTACCGGACTATCCTGAGTTTAGCAAAATAAAGCATATCTGTTTAGTCTGGGTAGGAACCATTAGCTGCTAGCAAGTGCAACTTGCGTAGATAGGAGATGTCAGTCTCCGATAGTAGTATTCGAAATATTAGCGTTCATTAAACGATTAGCGGTCCACGATTAAAAATAGACTTAATGGCAATAAGTAAACATAGTGTCAATAGTCATATAGGCAGCATACAAAAACACGTGTATTCCAGTTTTAGCATATATCCCCTCACGGGTTTTCAAATCATTTATAAACTTTCAAAAGTGAGGCTATAAACTCACCTTGGCCTATGGAGTAATAAATTATTCAACTATAACCTATCACAACCTCCTTAAAATATCCGAGTTGACACACAATATGTGTATATATTAAGTCGTAATCTTTGAGTTCAATCTTTTTAAATAGTATTTTGTATACATATTCTTTGATTTTATTATTTTGTAGTAATAGTATCATTGTTCGGGCCATTAAACTCAGAAGCCATTCTATAAACGTTTGAGGAGCGAGAGCACTTTAAATCGTAAACCCAACCACTCAGTCAAAACGTAATATTGAGATGGAACATCTTTGTACAAAGTTCCCTACTAACATGACACATTGTATTTTATTACACTTTAAGTTCTTTAGTTTCAATATTGGCAAAAATAGTCCTTATAGTTATATTTTGGCATAATTACACTTTTAACCCTTTAAGTATTCATTAATTGTAATTTAATCCCTCGATATTTAACCTCAGGGTCTCAAACTTTCCAACATTTATTCTTATAGCTTTTACTTTATCAAAATGACACGTTTGGCCCAAAATGTTAAATAGTTTCAAAAATGACAGTTTTGGTCCTTATACTTGTAAGAATCATATAATTCTTAAAAAATGTACCAAATGATCTAGGATTTTACAAGAAATAAAGAAAGTTTTAAAACATATATATCATAATAACAACATTTTACGAGAATTGTAGCTCTTGAAATGGATTTTAAGTCATTATTTCATGTAAAATACAAAACTAGGGTTTTAAGACATCTTTAGCTTATAACTTTCATTTAAATTCATGAATGACTTAATTATTTTTAGATTATCTTTCTAACATTATTTTGGTATTATAACAAGTCTTAGAAATCATTATGACAAGATCAAATCTTGGTTAACATAGAGATTACCTAGGTAGCTCCAAAATGGCTCCTTATGGCTTCCTATGAACACTACTTGCTATCAAAGCTTCAAGAGATTTAATGGCTACCTTATAGACCTAGTTTCTGTTATTGGGGGATGTCCTAAAACGTATATATATAAGTGAATATGAATAATGGGTAGGAGTTTTACGGAAAACGGGGTGCAAGTCTTCATGTTGTGTATTCGACCCTATTTATACTACTTGCAACACTTAGGCTCCAATTTAAGCTCCTGAACGTGTAAGATAGATAGAGAAATTACTAAGTATAGCTAGTGAAGCTCTACACAAGTTTATAGCCCTAGCTTCATTCCAATCTTGACTTGTGGTACATAAGAGGCCACGACAACATGTTGATAAGAATGGTGATGTGTATCACCCTACTAGGTGATGCACCTACTTGTCACCACTTCTAAAATATCTTAAAACATTTAAATATCTGGTTTTTGAACTTGGAATGGGAGGGAAAGTGTTTAAAGTTAGTTTTGGAGGGAAAATACAAAAGTGGGTGTAATTTCTAGGGCTTGTAGCATATGGTTAGTAATTTTGGTGATTAGGGACTTAGGAAAGTGATTAGTGAATTCTTAGGGATTAATTCGGGTATATATATTCTATTTATAAGATTTGGGTCCTTGGTTTGAAGTTTAACAAAGGTTTGATGTGTAAATGGGGAGTATACTTATGTAGATTAGGGTTTTCTAATGATCTAAGGTTAAATATTAGTAAAAGTGCTCATCCTCCTCTTAGATACTGACGTAAACTTAATTTAGGTCCTAGACATTGTGTTTTAAGTGTCCAAAGATTTCTTACACTTGGTTTGATGGTTTTGTTTAAGTAAACATGTCTAAAGAGTGAAAATACCTATTTTGACCTAATTTACAAGTCATGCATTGAAATATTGTACCTTATGCATTAGGATACTTGTACATTGTCATAACATAATCTTATAACCTTAATTAAGTCCTATAAGTAATTTTAGACTTCTCCTAAAAGACTAGGTAATGATTCCATGTAGATTTCTTAATACAAGGGTTTCTATATCATTAAGCCTAATGACTTTTTATCTTGGGTAATTAGTGTCTATATCATCATGATCACTTATTATTAGTCTTATATGATGTTTCTATGACTTCTATGGGTTCTACATTCTTAGTTTAAGGGTTTGTATAGGTTGATCATATCCTAGGGTTGATTTAGTAAGCTTAAGGTCCTATGCTTTGAAAACTTGTACTTTATTCTTTAATAATTTGTAACTTAGTTTGATATAAATGTATGATTATAATATGATACTTGGTTGAGTTTTATAATTATTTGCTAAAGATTAGTGAATATTAGTGTTTTGTGATTGTTTACCTTTCCTTTATATAGTGGATTAGAATTAGTATAATGTATTTGATAATAGTACATAGATATTATGCAGTTATACTGTTTGAAACATTAGTTTACAAGGGATTTCTAGAGTTTCTATGGCTATTTAGGATATCCTTGTTGTATTTGATTTATTCTTATTCATTTTTTATACATATAGTTACTTTTAGAACTCAGACTTGATATATACATAGCATTTACAACATATAGGCATATGTTGATGTAGCAATTGTGATAATAAGTATCTATATATTCAACAATTCAGTCACATACCATAGTGAAAATGCAAAATTTTCTGTGTAAAATCTCCTCTTTATTTATGAACATGGATATTACATTAGTCAAAACTACTGGATATTATAAGTATGGAATCAATTTAATATATCATAGAGTATCGATAATTTCTAATTCTTTCGCCAATTTCATATGTGAGGATTCATTATATGAATGACGATAAAATTTCCTAATTCTTTCAAACAATTCATATATGAGGATTCATAATATGAATAACGATAAAAGCTTAACTAAAATGACAAGAATTTTTTAGAAGAAACACACACTTCTTTATTTATAAACAACTTATCGTTTATATTTACACGATAAGCATCTTTGTTACATAAAGAAAAACTTTACATATCTTACAAACTGAAACTAGATTATTAAGCTTAATTCCTCATTTTGATCTCCTCAATTCTGGCCAAAATATATCCAGAGTCAGATTGTTGAGTTGTTTTAAGATCGTCAATGAGTGTTTCTAAATTAAGCCCAGTCCTCGTAAGTCCTTCTTTCAGTTCAACATTCTCCTTCTCTAGTCTTGCCATATTCATTTCATAAGCATATTCTTCTACTCAGTCTAATATTATGGCGTCGAGCAACGTCCAATTTATATTCTAACTGGGTAAAATGCTCTTCAATCTCCTTTCTTCCTCTAATCAAATTTCTGGTATTCTTCTCCATGATTCTAAAAGCTTCTAGGGATGTTTCATCAAGATGACTAGCAATTACGTACAATTGCTTGTCGTGCTTTTCCACAATCTGTGCTCTAGAGTCTTCCTTAGTTTCATAAGGCTCTTCACGACTTCGATTGGGAGACGAATAAAGATCCTCAGGTAATAAAAAACGAGACGTAGGTGAAGGTACACTATTCATCTCTTCAGTTTGATGTGAGAAATATTCTTGTACTTCAGGAGTATCGTAAAAAGACAAACTTGGAACACGCACATCTGCTGGAGATGGAGTGAACATCGAGATTTCTCTTTCATCATCGTCGGAAATGAGAATATAGGTGGAAGTAGACATCCTTGTAGTTTTTGTAATATAATAACATAAGATATGCTACTAAAGGGATACAAATCTTACACTTGTGTTGATGATGGCTGATGGTATTGAATTTTAAAAATCTCAGTTCTAGTTTAAGAAAAAACTTATTCTCTATAACCGTAGGCTCTGATGCCAACCTGTAACACCCCCATTTTTACCATATAGCAGCGGAAGCTAATCTGGGGTATTACTTTAAGGTACCATAGTCACAATAAAAGAAAATGCCAAAAGACACTTTCTAAAAACTCACGTCATCATTCATTTATTAAAATCAGAGTTAATAAACAACTGTACATACACTGTACAAACATAGGTTTCCCTAAAGATCTAGTTTTATTGATAGAATGATAACTATATTCAAGACACCACCATCCGCAGCCCGCCAGTCCTCATTCACCTGAAATATATGCCTTAAAGTCAACACAAAGGTTGAGTGAATTCATAGGTTTTAAACAGCATTTGAATACAAGTATGACTCTAGGGCTACATTGTTATACACCCTATTTTCAATTTAATCGATTCTTATTGCACTAGCTCATGACCTCGCGACTAGACATTATCAGGAAAGTCAAACAATATTGCCCTTTAAGCAGGTAGATTGCCAGACTATCCTGAGTTTAGCAAAATAAAGAATATCTGTTTAGCCTAGGTAGGAACCGTTAGCTGCTAGCAAGAGCGAGTTGCCCAGATAGGAGATGTCAGTCTCCAACAGTACTATTCTATATTAGCGCTCATTAAATGATTAGCGGTCCACGATTTAAAAGGGTCTTAATGGCAATAAGTAAACATAGTGTCAATAATCATATAGGCAGCATACAAAAACACTTGTATTCGAGTTTTAGCATATATACCCCTCACGGGTTTTAAAATCATTTATAAACTTTCAAAAGTGAGGCAATAAACTCACCTTAGCCTATAGAGTCTTGAATTATTCTGCTATAACCAACCACAACATTCTCACTAAATCTGAACTGACACATAATATGTATATATAACAAGTCGTAATCTCTGAGTTCAATCTTTTCATATAGTATTTTGTATACATATTATTTGATTCAATTATTTTGGAGTAATAGTATCATTGTTCGGGCCATTACATTCAGAAGCCATTCTATAAACGTTTGAGGAGCGAGGACACTTTAAATCGTAAACCCAACTACTCAGTCAAAACGTAATATCGAGATGGAACATCTTTGTACAAAGTTTCCTACTAACATGACGCATTGTATTTTATTATATTTTTAGGTCTTTAGTTTCAATATTGGCAAAAATAGTCCTTATAGTTATATTTTGGCATAATTACTCTTTTAACCCTTTAAGTATATAGTTTCATTAATTGCAATTTAATCCCTCAATATTTAACCTTAGGGTCTCAAACTTTCCAACATATATTCTTCTAGCTTTAACTTTCATAAAATAACACTTTTGGCCCAAATTGTTAAATAGTTAAAAAATGACAGTTTTGGTCCCTATACTTGTAACACCCCATTTTGGAAATGGAATCTTATGCATAATCATGGCGTGTCATCAAAGCATACAAGGATAAATGTCTAAGCATTATTTGACCATAAAAGGGAAATACCGGAATCAAACATCGGTAACCCCAAAGTAGAGCTCATCACACACAAACATAAATACTGTAAAAGGAAAGGACGAAACAATGTCCATAGCAACTGTATCAAAGTAAAGGAAATGCATAAAGTAAAGAAAGACAGTAAAGCTTCCAGTCCATATGCACGTACGTTTGAGATCTACGAGCGTCCCTGAGTACCTGCCGTTTTGGGAACATGAAAAGGAAAACGGCTGAGCAAGACGCTCAGTGCACGGATGTACAATATAGCATGAAATAGGATAAGCATGTAACACATAACAGCGGAAGACTAAATTCTGAGTAAACTGGTTAAGCATTAAGAAAACTGGTTTTATAGTTTGAAAAGCCTTATGTTTATCTTATAAAAACTGTTTTAACATAAATATACCATAGCCCATATAGGTCATAAAAAGGTCACGTGCATGAATACTTGGAGGGGTGACCTTATCATGCTGATTAGAGGGGATGCCTCTAATTAATATACTGGTTTGGGTAGGAGGGATCAACTCCTTGTGAAGGATGCAAGACACACACCACATTCACCATGAAATACTGAATAAAACATGTAACTAGGATGCACCCATACGCCCCACATGATATAATAATATGGCCAAAACTGAAAGGGACGCCACGAGCAATCACTCCGCCGTGGGGAAGTCATAACATTGGTGCCTCCAATGTTATGGTTATGGTACCTCCATAACTAGGTGAAACTGGTCATGCTTGTATATGGCTATAGATTATGCTAATTAAACATAAGCAGTTCAAAACAAATAAAACAAATACTGGGGAAAACAGTTGGCTGCATACGGGGAAATCCTAATAAGGAAAGAATGTCCATACTTAAAGGACGGGAATCCGTACCTCAAGTCCAGTGAATGAACGGAAGAAAGACTCCTACTTCTGGATCACTAAAGCTACATGAATACACACGTGTATAAGTATCGATTCACTGATTACGTAATGGGTTTTATTTCTCGTCTTAGCTTACTTTGCCTGTTTTAAGTCATGGTTTACTGTTTAAAGCCTTAAACTGTGTTTATCTTGTATTCTGATTAATCTGATTAAGTATTACTGGTATTTCATGTATTATTATACTTACTGTGTAATAATAAGTAACTTTCCAAAAAAAATAGCAGGTTTCCAAAAATAGAAAGTTTCCGAAAATAGAAAGTTTCCAAAAATAGAAAGTTTCCAAAAATAGAAAGTTACCAAAAATAGAAAGTTTCCAAAAATAGAAAGTTTCCAAAAATAGAAAGTTTCCAAAAATAGAATTTACTGCTTAAAATAGATTAGTTTCTAAAAATAGAAAGTTTCCAAAAATAGATCAGCTGCCTTAATTAAATAAGTTTCCATATATAGAAGGTTTCCATGATTAGATTAGGTGCCTGAAATAGATAGGTTTCCATATATAGAAGGTTTCCATTAATAGATTAGAATTAAGCTGGTTACATAAGCTAACATATAAGTCTAAGTGTTTATAAGCTTATTTCTTAAGTCATATGATATAGTGTGAAGTTTAATTATTATTTCATGTATTTTAATTAAACTATAGGTTAAGCATTTTAATTAAAGTATAACATGTTTTAATTAAAATGAAATAAAATACTTAGGTTAAAATGTGTATTATTATTATTAATAACATAACCTAAGTAATGTCTAAATTAATTAATTATAGGCATGTTTTAAATAATTAATTAATTATAACTTATAACAAAAAAATACTTAGGTTAAATTAATATCATGCTAAATTAATAATTAAAATAAACTAAGTCATGATTTAATTAATATCTCATGTTATTAATTAATTTATATCCTAAGTTCATAATTCATAAAAATTAACATGAAGCATAAATCATGATTTAACCAACGAACCATGAATCGGGCATGAACTCGACACCGTACCCCGAGCCAAACTCGGGGTACGTGTGCCCCCTTGTTGCCGTGGGTCCCACAAGAACCAACCAAGACCAACAATGGTCTTGGTGGTGGCGGCTAAAAGCAAACCGAACCCCCCCTCGGGTTGGTTATGCTAGGCGGCTAAAACAAACACCCTTTTATATCATCCTTTGATTTTAATTTACCCCAAAACATGTTAGATCAATGTTTAATTATCATGTTTTAATAAGAATATTAATAACATGTTCATGAAAATAATCAAAGATTAAAAAGAATTAAAAAGAAAGGTTTAGAATGATATACCAATACGTAGCTTGAAAGGGGATGAACAAACACGGTTTCTAGCACTTGTTTTTAATGTCAAAAATCAACAACACCTTCCTATGGTGTTGTTATGGGTGGCGGCACAAGGAGGAACAAGGAGGAGAAGGAGAAAAATCTTTTAGGGTTTTATGTTTATTTTCTTGAAAAGTGAAAATGAATGTAGTTTTTACCATTTACCCCCCTTTCATGTAAACTTGATGGGCTTAGCCCATTTCTTGATTGTTGTGCCGTGGGTATGGGGGCCCCACATGGGGTACCCGTACCTTTTCTCGTGTCCCGATGTTTCGTGTTCGTTCGTGGTTAAACGTGTTCGTGTTTAAAGTGTTTCTGTTTATTTTATCATGTAGTTTATCGTAATCTTAACGCTCGTAATTATATTATATGTATTTACGTAATTATTTTAGTTCGTAATTTAAATGGTGATCATGATTTAATTATGTTCACGTGACATATTTATTAACTGTTTATCATGAGTTCGTACGTAATCGATACTTATCATGTCATACACGTATGCACTTGCTTGATTATTAGCACATGAATGTGATCAATACTAAATAAGGTAAGTTTTAATCTAGGACGTACGATCTTAAGGGCACTATTCATGGTAAAAGCATGCGGGTTTTAAAATTCTTCCCCCCTAAAAAGAATAATTCGTCCCCGAATTATAGATAAAGCAACTGGAAGGAAAATAACATACCCGAACTTAAAATATGAAGTGAGGGTAAGAAGCCCGGATAAACTCCTCTGTTTCCCAAGTGGCTTCCCGCTCGGTATGGTCCCTCCGAAGAATTTTGACGAATGTAATCGTCTTCCTTCTCATGACTCGTTCTTGCCTGTCAAGAACTCGTTCGGGTTCCTCTATAAAAGTGAGATCTTCACGTATCTGTTCCAGTGGATACTGAACCATGTGAAGGGGATGATACTTGTACCGTCTGAGTAAGGACACATGGAACACGTTATGTACGTGCGAAAGCTGAGGAGGTAACGCCAATCGGTAAGATACTTCACCGATTCGTTCAATGATATCAAAAGGTCCGATGAAACGAGGACTGAGTTTCCCTTTGATCCCGAAGCGTTTAACACCACGTGCCGGCGAAACCTTGAGGAAGACGTGGTCTCCCACATTAAAATGTATGTCCCTACGATGCTTATCGGCGTAACTCTTCTGACGTGACCGTGCTTCCTGTAGCTTCTGTTTAGCTACTTCGATCTTCTCATTGGTCAATTCTATAATCTCTGGTCCTTCGAGTGTTCGCTCTCCCACTTGATCCCAGCAGATTGGAGCGCGACACTTCCTGCCATACAACATTTTGAAAGGAGCACATTTGATACTTGCGTGCCAGCTGTTGTTGTATGCAAACTCGACCAAACAGATGTAATCGTCCCAATCACCTATCCTTCCAACGCACACGACCTTAACATATCTTCCAATGTCTGAATTGTTCGCTCCGACTATCCGTCCGTTTGAGGATGAAAGGCCGTGCTCAGCTTAAGTTATGTACCCCAAGCTTTTTGTAGACCTTTCCAGAATCGCGACGTGAAACGAGGATCTCTGTCTGGGACGATGCTGGAGGGAGTACCGTGGAGTCTCATGATCTCCCTTCTGTAAGTATCTGCGAGTTTACTTACCGGATCTTCCTTGCGTATCGGTAAGAAATTAGCTGATTTGGTGAGTCGATCAACAATGACCCAAATAGCATTGTGCTTCTTCTTGGTAGGCGGAAGACCGGTAACAAAATCCATGGTGATTTTGTCCCACTTCCACTCTGGAATATCCAACGGTTGAAGGAGACCGCCCGATCGCTGATGTTCAATCTTAACCTGCTGGCAGGTAAGACATTTGGAGACATAAGTGGCTACATCCTGTTTCATACCACTCCACCAAAAGTGCTGTCGGATGTCATGGTACATTTTTGTCGACCCAGGATGTATAGAAAATGGGGAGCTGTGAGCTTCAGCTAACAATGCTTCCCGGAGTTCTTGATTGTCAGGAACACAAAGTCTCGTGCCCTGCCAAACGATACCGTCTGCGTCCATTCTGAATTCTGTCTGCTTCTCCAAATTCTGAATTATCGCCCAAATTTCTCCATCATCCTTCTGCTCTTCCTTGATCCTAGACAGTAACTCAGGTTCTACTCTAAGATTCGCCCAGTATCCGTGCTGCCCACGTACCATGATTTCGATGTCTAGCCGCTCCAAGCCTCTTATGTTTTGTTCCTTGATTCCAATGCCATTGATCATTCCGGACTTTCTGCTTAGTGCATCTGCTACTACGTTAGCTTTCCCGGGATGATACTGTAGGTTAATATCATAATCCTTCAACAGTTCCAACCATCTCCTTTGTCTCATGTTCAATTCTCGCTGTGTGAAGATATACTTCAAGCTCTTGTGATCCGTGAAAATGTCGCATGATTCTCCGTATAAGTAATGCCTCCATATTTTCAATGCGAACACCACTGCAGCAAGTTCCAGGTCATGCGTAGGGTAGTTTTCTTCATAGGGCTTAAGCTGCCGTGAAGCATACGCGATCACTTTCCCATGTTGCATGAGAACACAGCCCAGTCCCTTCCCCGATGCATCGCTATAGATCTGAAATCCACCTGTACCAGATGGGAGAGTAAGAATAGGTGCAGATACTAACTTCTGCTTTAGGTCTTCGAAGCTCTTCTCTCGTTCTTCCATCCAGACGAATTTCTCTCCTTTTCGCATCAGTTTGGTTAGAGGTAGTGCCAAGCGGGAAAAGTTCTCCACGAATCTGCGGTAATATCCAGCTAAGCCTAAGAAACTGCGGACTTCTGTCGCTGACGTTGGTCTTGGCCATTTAGTGATAGCCTCAACCTTCGCTGGGTCCATAGTGATCCCTTCTGTTGATACAATGTGACCTAAGAATGCCACCTTGTTTAACCAGAACTCACACTTGGAGAATTTCGCATACAGCTGCTTCTGACGAAGAATCTGTAGTACCGTACGGAGATGGTCTTCGTGTTCCTCCGTGGACTTTGAGAAAATCAGGATGTCATCGATGAATACAATGACAAACTTATCAAGGAATTCGTGGAAGATTCTGTTCATCAGATCCATGAATACTGCTGGAGCATTAGTCAGGCCGAATGGCATGACTACAAACTCATAATGGCCATAGCGGGTACGAAAAGCAGTCTTGGCAATATCCTGCTCTTTAACCCTTAGCTGATGGTAGCCTGACCTTAGATCGATCTTTGAGAAGTGTTTGGCTCCTTGAAGTTGGTCAAATAGATCATCTATACGTGGCAGTGGATACCTATTGCGGATGGTAATCTTATTAAGTTCACGGTAGTCTATGCAAAGTCGCATGCTGCCGTCCTTCTTCTTAACGAACAAGACCAGTGCGCCCCATGGAGATGCGCTTGGTCTAATGAACCCTCGCTCAAGAAGTTCCTGCAATTGGTCCTTCAGTTCTTTTAGCTCTATGGGAGCCATACGATACGGAGCCTTAGAGATTGGCTCAGCTCCTGGAACAAGGTCGATGTTGAACTCTACTTCTCGTGCAGGTGGTATGCCTGGAAGTTCAGCTGGGAAAACGTCTTGAAATTCCGAAACTACTGGTTGATCCTGAATCGATGGGGAATCAGCATCTATGTCATGAACCGTAGCTAGATAACCCTCACAGCCATGTGACAGTAATGCACGTGCTTGCAAGGTAGATATGACTTGTACAGACCGTCCGGGTATGAACCCGTTATGAATGTACTCTGGTGTATTAATGTCGCCGAAGATCACGCGATATGAGTGGCAGTCTATGGTAGCATGGTGCTTGGATAACCAGTCCATGCCGAGAATCATATCGAACTCAATCATGTCTAGGGGAAGTGCATCTACTGCACGAACTTTATCGTTAAACTCTAGGGGAAGACTCTTGTATACATGAGTTATTAATACAGAGTCCCTCAAAGGCGTGGAAATGGTAAACCTATTTTCTAATGGCAAGGGAAGTGTCCTGATGTTCTTGGCATACGTAGTGGAAATAACTGAGTGAGTGGCACCCGTGTCGAAAAGAACACATGCAGCTTGGCCGTACATATACAAAATTCCAGTAATGGTACCTGTAGATTTGTTTGCCTGATCACGAGATGTCGTGTAGACACGCCCAGTGGTAGGAGGCGGCTTAGTATCAGCATGACCCGAAGTACCCTCCATTTCACCCTTACGGCAATCTCTCATACGATGGCCAGGGAGGCCGCACTTGTAGCACGCGTCGGAATCACGACGACATGGGCCAGGGTGTCTGCGATGGCAAGTGCTGCAAAGAGGATGAGTGAATCCTCCAGCAGGAGTCCTTGCTTGCTGAGGGCCTGCTGATGACAAAATGTGTTAAAAATAAAGTATATGCACGAGTATAAGACATATGCATCATAAGATGTTCACCAGTGTTAGCTGAACGGTTAGGCTGCGAACCCCTGTGGTTCTTGTCCTTCCCGTTACCGTGGTTCCTGGTAGAGATTAATATAGTGTCATCATGAGAGATATAACATGAAATCATAAGAAGATGCATAAATAGTAGGACCTGCTGTTGTTGGAGTGTCCAGCGTTGTTACGGTAATTATGATTACCGCTACGCCTTTCCACAACAGAACGGTCGTTAGTGTGACCGTTTCCTTTGGGCTGATGAGGCTGCTGCTGAGTAGCCGACTGAGACCGGTCCCCAGTTTTCTGCCTGGAAGATACAGTTTAAGAGATGATTATAGAACATATCATGATAGGATGCGGTTTGGTTATCGATAGAATACGAAATGTTTTACCTCTTGTCGGGTCTTTCAGCTTCCCCGAACTCATCTCGTTCCTGCAACATCTCTAGCTTCCTTGCTGCGTCGGCCACTTGTGCTACTGTATTGAACGTAGCACATACCAGATTGTTCGCGACCGAGGTGCGAAGTGCCCACCTAAAGTGGTGTGCCTGCTCCTCAAGAGTACCAGCTGTTGCTCCCAGAAAACCAGCTAAGCGAAGAAAGCGCTGCATGAATTCGTTGTTATTCTCGCCCGCTCTCTGACGTATCCCATGGTACTCTCGCTTGAGCTTGTCCTGCTCTGCCTTTGGATTGGGCCCATGTCAAACCAGCGACCCAATCATCACCTCCTTCCGACTGCGTCAAGGCTAGCCACCAGTTGAGTACATCGCCTTCAAACCGGTAGCATGCCAATCTCGCCTTGAATGCGGGGTCACATCCCATAGCATTGAAAATCTTCTCGATATGAGTCAACCAGCTTTCAGCATCGCTGGGGCTATCAGTCTTTTCAAAAGCTCTAGGACGGAGCTTGTTGAATCTTTCCAACCACACTGCTAGTGTCACTGGGGGAGGAGGAGGAGGAGGAGGTGCCTGATTCTGCTGCTGCTGATTGTTAGCAGCTTGGACTTCAGCACGAATGTCATTCCTCAGTTGAGGAAGCAAGGCTTGCATGGCAGCCTGAATTGCAGCATTGAGCTGCTCTTGCTCGCGTGTGAGAACCATCTGACAGTATAACATAAAACATATGATTAACAGTTCAAACATAAAATATAAGTTATATATATATATATATATGAAAAAAATTTATACCAAAAATTTCACGAGAAAAATTTTATGCAAGAAAATCTTGTACGAATGCATGATGCAGTTTTATGAAAACTTTTGATGCTCGAGAGTGAACGCCTCTGGTCAGTTCACTCAAAATAAAAGACATATCGAGGGGACGCCTATGGGTCGGTCCCAAATCTAAAAGTTTCGATAAAACACATGCGACTAAATAGGGCCAGTCCTGTACCAAACATTACTTAGTCAAAAACCCTGTAACAATGACATGTATATGTATGCTTAAAAATGATGAATGCATGAAAACAACTGTCAGTTCTAGGAAGACCGTAGTGACTACCCACTAATCACAGGTCATATTTGAGAGCCTACAGGTCGAAACCTTGGCTCTGATACCATAATTGTAACACCCCATTTTGGAAATGGAATCTTACGCATAATCATGGCGTGTCATCAAAGCATACAAGGATAAATGTCTAAGCATTATTTGACCATAAAAGGGAAATACCGGAATCAAACATCGGTAACCCCAAAGTAGAGCTCATCACACACAAACATAAATACTGTAAAAGGAAAGGACGAAACAATGTCCATAGCAACTGTATCAAAGTAAAGGAAATGCATAAAGTAAAGAAAGACAGTAAAGCTTCCAGTCCATATGCACGTACGTTTGAGATCTACGAGCGTCCCTGAGTACCTGCCGTTTTGGGAACATGAAAAGGAAAACGGCTGAGCAAGACGCTCAGTGCACGGATGTACAATATAGCATGAAATAGGATAAGCATGTAACACATAACAGCGGAAGACTAAGTTCTGAGTAAACTGGTTAAGCATTAAGAAAACTGGTTTTATAGTTTGAAAAGCCTTATGTTTATCTTATAAAAACTGTTTTAACATAAATATACCATAGCCCATATAGGTCATGAAAAGGTCACGTGCATGAATACTTGGAGGGGTGACCTCATCATGCTGATTAGAGGGGATGCCTCTAATTAATATACTGGTTTGGGTAGGAGGGATCAACTCCTTGTGAAGGATGCAAGGTACACACCACATTCACCATGAAATACTGAATAAAACATGTAACTAGGATGCGCCCATACGCCCCACATGATACAATAATATGGCCAAAACTGAAAGGGACGCCACGAGCAATCACTCCGCCGTGGGGAAGTCATAACATTGGTGCCTCCAATGTTATGGTTATGGTACCTCCATAACTAGGTGAAACTGGTCATGCTTGTATATGGCTATAGATTATGCTAATTAAACATAAGCAGTTCAAAACAAATAAAACAAATACTGGGGAAAACAGTTGGCTGCATACGGGGAAATCCTAATAAGGAAAGAATGTCCATACTGAAAGGACGAGAATCCGTACCTCAAGTCCAGTGAATGAACGGAAGAAAGACTCCTACTTCTGGATCACTAAAGCTACATGAATACACACGTGTATAAGTATCGATTCACTGATTACGTACTGGGTTTTATGTCTCGTCTTAGCTTACTTTGCCTGTTTTAGGTCATGGTTTACTGTTTAAAGCCTTAAACTGTGTTTATCTTGTATTCTGATTAATCTGATTAAGTATTACTGGTATTTCATGTATTATTATACTTACTGTGTAATAATAAGTAACTTTCCAAAAAAAAATAGCAGGTTTCCAAAAATAGAAAGTTTCCAAAAATAGAAACTTTCCAAAAATAGAAAGTTTCCAAAAATAGAAAGTTTCCAAAAATAGAAAGTTACCAAAAATAGAAAGTTTCCAAAAATAGAAAGTTTCCAAAAATAGAAAGTTTCCAAAAATAGAAAGTTTCCAAAAATAGAATTTACTGCTTAAAATAGATTAGTTTCTAAAAGTAGAAAGTTTCCAAAAATAGATCAGCTGCCTTAATTAAATAAGTTTCCATATATAGAAGGTTTCCATGATTAGATTAGCTGCCTGAAATAGATAGGTTTCCATATATAGAAGGTTTCCATTAATAGATTAGAATTAAGCTGGTTACATAAGCTAACATATAAGTCTAAGTGTTTATAAGCTTATTTCTTAAGTCATATGATATAGTGTATAGTTTAATTATTATTTCATGTATTTTAATTAAACTATAGGTTAAGCATTTTAATTAAAGTATAACATGTTTTAATTAAAATGAAATAAAATACTTAGGTTAAAATGTGTATTATTATTATTAATAACATAACCTAAGTCATGTCTAAATTAATTAATTATAGGCATGTTTTAAATAATTAATTAATTATAACTTATAACAAAAAAATACTTAGGTTAAATTAATATCATGCTAAATTAATAATTAAAATAACCTAAGTCATGATTTAATTAATATCTCATGTTATTAATTAATTTATATCCTAAGTTCATAATTCATAAAAATTAACATGAAGCATAAATCATGATTTAACCAACGAACCATGAATCGGGCATGAACTCGACACCGTACCCCGAGCCAAACTCGGGGTACGTGTGCCCCCTTGCTGCCGTGGGTCCCACAAGAACCAACCAAGACCAACAATGGTCTTGGTGGTGGCGGCTAAAAGCAAACCGAACCCCCCCTCGGGTTGGTTATGCTAGGCGGCCAAAACAAACACCCTTTTATATCATCCTTTGATTTTAATTTACCCCAAAACATGTTAGATCAATGTTTAATTATCATGTTTTAATAAGAATATTAATAACATGTTCATGAAAATAATCAAAGATTAAAAAGAATTAAAAAGAAAGGTTTAGAATGATATACCAATACGTAGCTTGAAAGGGGATGAACAAACACGGTTTCTAGCACTTGTTTTTAATGTCAAAAATTAACAACACCTTCCTATGGTGTTGTTATGGGTGGCGGCACAAGGAGGAACAAGGAGGAGAAGGAGAAAAATCTTTTAGGATTTTATGTTTATTTTCTTGAAAAGTGAAAATGAATGTAGTTTTTACCATTTACCCCCCTTTCATGTAAACTTGATGGGCTTAGCCCATTTCTTGATTGTTGTGCCGTGGGTATGGGGGCCCCACATGGGGTACCCGTACCTTTTCTCGTGTCCCGATGTTTCGTGTTCGTTCGTGGTTAAACGTGTTCGTGTTTAAAGTGTTTCTGTTTATTTTATCATGTAGTTTATCGTAATCTTAACGCTCGTAATTATATTATATGTATTTACGTAATTATTTTAGTTCGTAATTTAAATGGTGATCATGATTTAATTATGTTCACGTGACATATTTATTAACTGTTTATCATGAGTTCGTACGTAATCGATACTTATCATGTCATACACGTATGCACTTGCTTGATTATTAGCACATGAATGTGATCAATACTAAATAAGGTAAGTTTTAATCTAGGACGTACGATCTTAAGGGCACTATTCATGGTAAAAGCATGCGGGTTTTACAATACTTGTAAAAATCATATAACTTCTTCAAAAATGTACCAACTGATCTAGGATTTTAAAACAAAGCTTCAAAACACATTTATAATCATAATAACAACATTTTACCAGAATTATAGCTCTTGAAATGGATTTTAATTCATGATTTCATGTAAAATACAAAACTAGGGTCTTTAGACATTTTTATCTTAAAACTTTCATTTAAATTGATGAAATGACTTAGTTCTTTTTATATCATCACGTAAATTTTAAGGACATGATTTTCTTAAAGTGGTCGGACAATTTTTAGGTCGTGAGAGCAAATATTATATCATCGACATAAACTTGTACCAACATCATATTCGTTCCCTCCTTGCGAATGAATAGCGTTGGATCCACCCTGCCTTTAGCGAAACCCTCTGAGATGAGGTATTGTGAAAGGAGATCGTACCATGCAGTGGAGCTTGCTTCAACCCATAAAGAGCCTTTTTAAGCTTGTACAAATGATTGGGAAATTCCGGGTTCACAAATCCATCCGGCTGACTTACGAAGACTTCTTCCCTTAGTTCACCATTCAGAAATGCCATCTTAACATCCATTTGATAGACGATCATATTCATGTGAGCATTGAAGGTTTATGGACTTATATTTAATAGTCGTGTGATAGGATCGAACTCGAGATTACGGGATTATACACAATATGTAAAGAGATCATTTATTTAAAAAATGCATTTATTATATTTATTAATTTATTTAATAAACATATTTATTATATTTATTAAATTAAACCAAGCTATAACTTTAGCGATCATTACATAATTCAGAGTTAAGTATTAACGAGCGTTATGGAATAAATAGAAAGTAGAATAAATAGAAAGAAGAATGGAAGGTTCCGGAACACCCCTAAGGGATGTTTGGGCCGTCGGTTATAGAGGACAAGGGGGAACGGAAAAACTTTCCTTATATTTGTTTTGGGATACAAGATTTAGGTCTATATAAACAACCCCCACCCTCATAATTCAACACGCCATTCTCGTCTCTCTCCCTTTCTCCAGTCGATCGCAAGGGGAAACCCACAAAGGGTTTTGGTTAGTTTTCTTGTTCTTTCGATATTACTTATAATCTAGTCCTAACCCCTCTCTAGGGTTGTTGGGTAGATTTTTCCACAAGTGTATAAGCTCGGTTTATACGTGCTAGAATCGCAGTTAGCTCGTTGTATTACGTGTGTACAAGAACGTAATATAGTCTTACTTTAGACTATATTTTGGTGGTCTTTGTTATAAACCCGACTTGGTGATTCGTTATTTATCTTGTGGATTTTCTTTAGCGTAAAAGTATGTAACCCTAATTTGATTAATTATAATTATGTTATTATTATGATCTTGTTAAATCGCTTCCGCTATGTGTGCTTTGATCTTGTTTAGGGTTTTGTGTAAATGTTATGAACTTTATGATCCTTCAGTGGCATCGAGAGCCGTTTTAACATGTTATAATTATCGAAAATCTAAAGTTTTTTAACTAATAGTTGTTTTGAGTTAAAACTACATGTTTTTTAGGTTTTCTTAAAAATTAGGGTT
The DNA here is from genome assembly GCA_025667525.1 of Glebionis coronaria. Classification (NCBI taxonomy): domain Eukaryota; kingdom Viridiplantae; phylum Streptophyta; class Magnoliopsida; order Asterales; family Asteraceae; genus Glebionis; species Glebionis coronaria. Next base: position 364,227,178 of record CM046882.1, on the reverse strand, counting down.
TTGTTTTTTTAAAGATTAAGGTTTGGCCGATTTTTATGAAAAAAAATTGTTTTTGAAACCCTAAATTACATGTTGGATAATTTTAGATTAAATAGAATGATTAATTGTTATGTCATGTATATTAAAGGATATGATCCGAAGAGATTTAATTGTTAAGATTTGAGGTTGGATCCATGATAAACGTGCATGTTTTCATGGATCGTAAAATCGTATGTTTATATGATTTTATGTGCTACTTTCTTTATTTGATTCAATAAATCTTGAATTAGGAAAGACTTTTATATGAATATAAAAACCTAAATTTAAAGTTTATTGAATAAATCGTATGCATGTGGCTATTTGATTTATTTATTGCACATATAAATTGTTATTATGTATTTATGATTTAGTTTTTTTTACGTTTATGTTAAAAATTGTACGAATTGTTGTAAACAAGGGTTTTTTTAAGAAAAAAAATATGGACCAAATCATATTAAATTTGAGATTTGTTTGAGTTCTAACTTACATAGAATTACGTTGATTGGTGAATTACAATAATAATCTAACAGCCTACTCCTTTTGACAAACTATAAAGTGGGTATAATGCACCGCTGGTCATGTACCTGGTTAAGGAAGGAGGTGTTAAGCCATTAGTCGTTGACCAAATTCCCGGCTCGCCTGTGCATCAAATTGAAATTACCTACGATTATTATTTGAATTATACCTTAAGGTTGATTTACCGCAAGTTCACATCCGAATTCACAATGAATAAGGTTATTGCTTTGTGCTTTAGCCATAAGTATGTTGTGAATAGTTGTGGGTAAATTATTTGATTGGTTAAACCAATACCTCAACATAATTTATGTAGAAATTTAGTCTCGTGAAAAAGTTTACTAAATGTTTTATTAAACTTATGCTATGGAGTTGTATGCATGCTTCTCCATACATTGATTTTGACATCAAATTTATACTCTTAAAATTTAAGTCGAATGCTCCTAATTGACGAACACTTGAAATTACTACGTCATCAAATGAGATTTTTGGACGATGTTATAATAGAGAGAAAACTTTCATAGAATGAGAATTCGTATGATGGTTTTACGTTATTCAGATTAGACGACTTAATTTAGTTACTTAGTGAGATCTGGAAACTTAAGGCATTCAGAAGGGATGAAACATGTTTACAATGCAAAATGTTTTTTTGGCAATGTAAATCCCTTAAATATCTAGAAATTGAAAATTGTTTGTCAATTGAATTGTTTGACAAGTCGCTATGTTGAGTACATTTATTACTAGCAGATCAACTGATGTAATGGATCTATGTCAATATATGTTCTAGGATTCAAGGAAAATACTATGGTTTATATACTGGGGTAATTTTATTTTCTTGAAAGTATTTTATCGAAAATACTAATATTTGAACTTATTTCTGTAGAAATGGCTCAACCCGACAATAACACTATAAGTTCTGCGTTTAAAGCGTTTTTTGATCGTCCTGAACTTACTGGTCCAAACTTGAATGATTGGTACCGCTCACTAAGAATTGTATAGAGAGTAGCAGGTACTATTGATATCTTGACCACTCCTTATCTGGAGGATCTTGCTGAAGGAGCTTCTGAAGCGCAAAGGCTTGAACACGATGCTAATGTTAAGAAGCACTCAGAGGTGGCTTGCTTAATGTTATGGAAAATGTATCCTCTGCTTCAAAAGAAGTATGAGTTATCTTCGCCTAAGCGTATGATTGATGAGATCAAGGCTATGTTCTAAAAGCCGCAAGTTTTGGAGATCTACGACTTAGTAGATGCTTTGCATACCTGCAAGAAAACTTCTAGAAAGTCTGTTAGCGCCCAGTACATGGAGATGAGGGGCTATATGGAACAACTCATTGCACTAGGACAATCCTATGATCATAATATGGCTATCAACTTGATCAATAGGTCCCGTAACCATGACTTCAATGATTTTGTTTGAAACTATAATATGCATTGCACAGGGAAGACAGTTAATGATTTGCATGCAATGCTCATTGACTACAAAAATGGGTTAAAGGAAAAGGAATCTACTTCTACTCCTCCTGTACTAACCATACAAAAGGGTAGAGTGAGTAAGCCAAAACCGCAAGAGAACAAGAAGAAAGGCAAAGACAAGGGTAATAAGGGCAAGCAAGTTGTGACTTATTCAAAACCTAAGCAGAACTTTGTCAAGAAGAATCAATCTCAGAAGGATGAGACCTGTCACCATTGCAAGGAAAGTGGTCACTGGAAGAGGAATTGTCCTCTTTACCTCGAAGACTTGCGAGAAATAAAGAAGAAGTCTGAGCAGAGCGCTGCAGCTTCAGGTACTTTATTTATTATTGAATTATTAAATTTGACATACAAATTAAATTCCTAGGTATATGATACGGGATGCGGTATTAACATTTGTATTACGCTGTAGGGATTTAATCTAGAAAGGAATCTATCCTATAGGGAAATATTTATGCAAGTGGCAATGGCGCAAAGCAGCGGTTGAAGCTATAGGAACATTTAATTTAGTTTTACCTTCGGGTTTAGTACTGATTTTAAATGATTTTCATTATGCACCTACAATTGTGAGGGTTGTTATTTCCTTTTCTTGTTTTTTGAATAATGGATTCGTTCACACTATTGATAATAATGGAATTTCTGTTTGGAAAGATGGTATTTTCTATTTTAATGCAATTTCTGTGAATGGTGTGTTTGAGATAGACCTCCATGATAATGAATCTAGGTATAATAATAATTTTGTTTTTAGCATGAGAAAGAAGAGAAAATTTGACAAGAACTCTTCTTATCTTTGGCATTGTAGACTTGCCCATATTGGGAAGACTCGTTTACAAAAGCTTCAACGTGAAGGAATTTTGGAAAATATCAATGATGAATCATTTGACAAATGTGAGTCTTGTATCTCTGGAAAGATGACCAACAAACCGTTTAATAGCAATATTGAAAGGGCTACTGATCTACTTGGTTTAATACATACTGATCTGTGTGGACCACTTAGACATTTTTCAAGAAAAGGTGCTAAATACTTCTTAACATTTACGGATGATTATAGCCGTTATGGTTATGTTTATTACTTAAACATAATATGAGGTATTTGAAACATTCAAAGTTTTTAAAGTAGAAGTAGAATTGCAACTAGGAAAGAAGATTAAAGCTCTTCGTTTTGATAGAGGTGGTGAATATTTAATTTAAGATTTAATAGATTATCTAAGTGAGAATGGAATTGTTCAGCATCTTACTTCTCCCTATACTCCACAACAAAATGGTGTATCTGAAAGGAGAAATCATACATTTTTAGATATGGTACGATCTATGTTTAATCTTACAACTTTACCATTATCCTTTTGGGATTATGCTTTAGAATCTGTCGTTCACATTTTAAATATGGTTCCCACGAAGAAGGTTCATAAGACATTATATGAACTATGGCATGGAAAGAAGCCATATTTGTCTTATTTAAAGGTCTGAGGTTGCGAGGCGTATGTGAAACGTGACTCAGGCGATAAACTCTAACAACAATATGTAAAATGTATCTTTGTAGGATACCCTAAGGAAACTATGGGTTACTACTTTTATTATCCACCTGAGAACAAAGTGATTGTTGCTAGGTATGGAGACTTCCTTGAATGTGATCATGTAAATCAAGAATTCAGTGGGAGGAATTATGATCTTGAAGAGAGTCATATAGATACATTACCTTCTGAAAACACTAGCGAAATAATTCCTGTAGAACCAGAAAGTCTGGCGGTTCCATCGCAATTAGTTCCTCTGCATATATCTGAAAGGATTAAAAACGCAAATAGAAATATATGTCTTAATATAGAGGATGATGATGAAGTAGGGGATCTTGGAGAACCTGCTAATTATAAATCCGCCATGCTTGATCCTGAGAGGGATAAGTGGATGGTTGTTGTGGATGAGGAAATGAAATCCATGAGAGTTAATGATGTTTGGATTCTTGTAGATCCACCACCAAATGATAAAGTAGTGAGACATAAGTGGATATACAAGAATAAAACCGACATGGACGGAAAAGTAAAATCCTATAAAGCTCGTTTAGTAGTTAAAGGTTTTACTCAAACTTTTGGCGTAGACTACGAGGATACTTTTTCTCCTGTAGCAGACTTAAGAGCTATTAGGATTCTCATAACTATATCAGCATACTATGACTATGAGATATGGCAAATGGATATTAAAACTGCCTTCTTGAACGGTCGCTTAGATGAAGACATCTATATGCAACAACCGGAAGGGTATGTTGATCCTAAAATACAAAACACGTGTGTAAACTTCAAAGATCTATTTATGGTTTGAAGCAAGCATCACGTCAATGGAATAAACGATTTGATGAAGAAATAAAAAAGGTTGGATTTATTCAAAATCGTGATGAGCCATGTGTATATTGAAAAGCTAGTGGGAGTGATGTAGTTATTACACCCCATTTAATAGGATAGAGTGCTACAGTAAATTATGACGTATCATCAAAGCATGCAAGGTAAATGTCTAAAAATTCATGACCATAAATAGAAATACCGGAATCAAACATCGGTAGTCTAGTAACTCACAAACAAGCAATATAAGTACTGTAAATGGAAAGGACTAAACAATGTCCAAAAGATGTAAAGTATGATAAAGTAGGAATAAATGCATAAGGTAAATGAGTCCGGATAGCTTCCAATCCGAATGCACGTACTCTAGAGTTCCTACTTGCGTCCTTGGGTACCTGCCGTTTGAGAACATGGAAAAGTAGACGGCTAAGCATAACGCTCAGTGCAAGGATATACAATAAAGCATGAAAAAACATAGAGTATAGAAGCATATAAAGAATATAAAGCATGAATGGCAGCGGAAATGAATAAGTCTCGGAAAACCTAGTCGTCTGTCATGTTAACTAGTTTTAGTTCTGAAAACATAGCTTATGTTACTTATGAAAAATTTGTATTAGTTAATGTACCATAATAGCCAATATAGGTCATGAGGTCAACAACGTGCATGAATATTTGGAGGGGAGACCTCATCATGCAATTAGAGGGGTTTCCTCTAATTAACTGGTAAGTGGGTATGAGTGATCAGCTCCTTGTGAAGGATGCAATGCACACACCACATTCACCATGAAATCCTGACTGAAACATGTAACTAGGATGCACTCATATGCCCCACATGATAATATAATAATATAATGGCCAAATAACTGAAAAGGGACGCCACGAGCTATCACTCCGCCGTGGTGAAGTCATAACACTAGTGCCTCTAGTGTTATGGTTATGGTACCTCCATAACTAGGTGAAACTGGTCATGCATGTATATGGCTAAGGTAACTAATAAACATAAGCATTTAATCTATAACTACCGGGGAAAACAATTGGCTGCATACGGGAAATCCTAATGAAGGAAGAGATTGTCGTTACTGAAGGACGGGAAATCCGTACTTTATGTCCAGTAGAAGCTAACGGAAATGATGAAGACTAATCCGCCTTGACGGATAACACTACATAAGAAATATGGATGTGTATGAGTTGTCTAAATTACATGTGTTTTACTGGTTCCGTGTGTTATTTGCTTGTTATACGTATTATGTCATGTTTTACTGTTTACTGTGTTAACAGTAGTTATTCTGATATGCTGTTGTGTATTATTCATGTATTAGTGTATTACTACCGCCGTCCCATAATTATTGTCCACTTTTGACTTTTTGGGTCTTTCTTCGTTAACTTTGACCTAAAATTATTTTCTTTGTATTATATATTACTTGATAAAAGTTATATGAATGAAAAATACATTTAAAACTCTATCCATCCATGTATTATGCATCAAATATTAAATAACACAAACAAAAATATGTCAGGTCAAATTTGATGAAGAAAGACTTACAAAGTCAAACATGGACAATAATTATGGGACGGAGGTAGTATAATACTTGTATTGTAATACTAAGTAACTTTCTAAAAATAGCAGGTTTCCATAAATAGTAAGTTTCCAAAAATAGAAAGTTTCCAAAAATAGAAAGTTTCCAAAAATAGTAAGTTTCCATAATTAGAATTAAAGCTGAATTATAAATAATATGTGAAGTTAAATTAGTACAATTCAAGTCATGGTTATAGCTTAATAATTAAGTAACTGGCTAATTTAATTAAACTATACGTTATATGATTTTAATTAAAATACATGTTTTAATTAAAATGACTAAGTATAAATACCTTAGGTTATACATGAATCAATTTAATAAATTAATTAACCTATAGTTTAATATAACATGACTTATAAAAATAGTTTTTATAAAAACTCGAATCCCGAGCCCGTGTTTTAATTAAGCCGAACCAAATAAGCTATAAACAAGTCCCACCGAGACCTTGGAGGGGTCTCGGTTGACACTACTTAATCAACTAAACATGTAAACATACCCCGACTTGAAGTCGGGGTCCCTGTGGTCTCGGGTCCGATCAAACAAAACCAACCGAGCCTCACGGGGTCTCGGTGGTGCCTCGTCTCCACATAAACCGAAAACAAACACACCCCGACCGAACTTGCCTACGTCCGAGCCACGAACCAACCATGCCGAGACCTTTAGGGTCTCGGTGGTGGTGTTTAAAAACAAGCCGAGCACCCCCCTTGGCGTCTCGGTTGTCTCGGCCGAACCAAAACACAAACCAAACGCACCCTTGACAAAATTAATTAATCCTAGTTATTCTTTTACATGTTCATGTGATTAATTAATTTTAAACATGAAATCATAAGAAAATAAAAATGAAAAGAAAAGATTTTTGAATATACCAATGCGTGTAGAATGACGAGGTGATCACGAATAATTAAACAAACAGAAAAATCGTCCGGGTTTGCCCTTGTTCTTGAGGTGGCTGGCGGCTATGGTGAAACAAGGAGGAATAAGACAAAATTTTCTGTAACCTAAAATATGAGAAAAATAATTCTCCTGATGTTTTTATTAAAATTGGTTTTGGGCCAAAAGGCCCACTTGGCCTCCCTTCTCTTGTCTAGCCGCGGCATAGGGGCCCACCATGGGGTAAACCTGTAGTTTTTCGTGTATTAAATAATTTACGTGTGTGTTCGTGATTTAATATTCGTGATTTTGGTATTTGTGATCGTGTAACATTTATAATGTTCATGATTTTTCGTTATTTTTTATCGTGACACGTGTATTAATATTATAAATGGAAAGTTTAAATTTTACCGTGTTTCTGTAAGTTACTGTTAACGTGTACTGTTCATAGGTTTTTAATGCGGGTTTTACAACTCTTCCCCTCTAAAAGAACAATTCGTCCTCGAATTGGAGAAACGTAAACTGAAAGAAAACATACCCGAATAAGAACTGGAAATGAGGGTAAGAAGTCCGTATAGACTCCTCCGTCTCCCAAGTGGCTTCCCGCTCAGGATGATCCCTCCAGAGGATTTTGACGAAAGGGATCGTCTTCCTCCGCATGACACGATCTTGTCGCTCAAGAACTCTCTCGGGTTCTTCGACATATGAAAGATCCTCTCGAATCTGATCAAGTGGATACTGGATAACATGAATTGGATGATAGTTGTATCCTCTGAGTAAGGACACATGGAACACGTTGTGAACGTGTGATAGCTGAGGCGGTAATGCTAAACGGTATGACACTTCACCAATGCGTTCTATGATGTCGAACGGTCCGATGAAGCGAGGACTGAGCTTCCCTCTGATTCCAAAATGTCTAACTCCTCGTGCAGGTGATACCTTGAGGAAAAAGTGATCACCCACGTTGAAAGACACATCTCTACGACGTGTATCAGCATAGCTCTTCTGACGAGCACGAGCTTCCTGAAGTTTTGCCTTGGCGACAGCGACCTTCTCATTGGTCACTTCAATCATCTCTATACCTTCAAGCAGTCGTTCGCCCACCTGATCCCAGCAGATTGAGGCGCGACACTTTCTGCCATACAACATCTCAAAGGGAGCACACTTGATGCTAGCATGCCAGCTGTTCTTGTATGCGAATTCTACTAGGAACATATAATCATCCCAGCTTAATGACCATTCTAGAGCACACGATCGCAGCATGTCCTCCAATGTCTGAATGGTACGTTTTGACTGTCCGTCGGTCTAAGGATGAAAGGCAGTGCTGAGCTTAAGTCTGGTGCCCCAAGCTTTCTGCAGACTCTGCCAGAAACGTGATGTGAAACGGGGATCTCTGTCAGAGATGATTTCTGATGGAGTACCATGCAGTCTCATGATCTCTCTCTGGAATGTGTCTGCTAATTTGCTGACCGGATGCTCCTTGCGAATCGGCAAAAAATGAGCAGATTTAGTCAACCTATCCACAATAACCCAAATTACGTCATTCTTCTTCTGAGTAACCGAAAGACCAGTAACAAAATCCATGGATATTTTGTCCCACTTCCATGCTGGAATATCTAATGGTTGTAGTAAACCACTAGCTCGCTGATGTTCGATCTTCACCTGCTGGCAGATCATACACTTAGAAACGAAGGTGGCAACATCCTGCTTCATACCACTCAACCAAAAGTGTTGCTTGATGTTGTGGTACATCTTGGTAGAACCAGGATGTATGGTAAATGGAGAACTGTGAGCCTCAGTCAACACAACTTCCCTAGGAGTGGAGTCATCAGGAACCACTAGTCTAGTCCCTGCTAAAAGATACCGTCGTCATCAACACGAAACTCCGTCTATCGATCAAGGTTCTAAATGATAGCCCAAATATCACCATCGTCCTTCTAAGCTTCCTTGATCCTAGAATGTAAGTCTGGTTCCACTCTAAGATTAGCCCAGTAACCGTGTTGTCCTCGTACACAAAACTCAATGTTAGCCATCTCTAGGTCACGAATGATCTCCTTTGCAATCCAAATGCCAGCAATCATACCCGACCTTCTGCTTAGAGCATCTGCCACCACATTCGCCTTACCAGGATGGTACTGAATGTTGGTGTCGTAGTCCTTCAATAGCTCTAACCAGCTCCTCTGTCTCAGGTTTAGTTCCTTCTGGGTGAAGATGTACTTGAGACTCTTGTGGTTGGTGAATATGTCACATGATTCACCATACAAATAATGTCTCCAGATCTTTAACGCGAAAACAACTGCTGCAAGCTCTAAATCGTGAGTAGGATAGTTTTCTTCATAAGGTTCCAGCTGTCGTGATGTGTATGTAATAACCTTCCCATGTTGCATGAGAACGCAGCCTAAACCCTTTCTTGAAGCGTCACTATATATCTGAAATCCACTTGAGCCAGATGGGAGAGTAAGAATAGGTGCAGTCACTAACTTCTGCTTAAGATCTTCAAAGCTCTTCTCTCGCTCTTCCGTCCAGACGAATTTCTCTCCTTTCCTCATCAGCTTAGTCAAAGGTAAGGTTAACCATGAAAGGTTCTCTACAAACCTATGGTAGTAGCCAGCTAAACCCAGAAAACTTCTAACTTCTGTTGTTGATGTAGGTCTCGGCCATTTAGTGATAGCTTCAACCTTGGTAGGATCCATGGTGATCCCCTCTGCATATATAATATGGCCCAGAAATGCCACCTTGGTTAACCAGAACTCACACTAAGAGAACTTGGCGTACAACTGCTTCTGACAAATAACCTGTAAGACTGTACGAAGGTGTTCCTCATGTTCCTCCTTGGATTTGGAGAAGATCAGGATGTCATCAATGAACACAATGACGAAATTGTCCAGAAACTCATGGAAGACACGGTTCATCAAATTCATAAAGACAGCTGGAGCATTAGTGAGTCCGAATGGCATGACTATGAACTCATAGTGCCCATAACGTGTACGGAAAGAAGTCTTGGAGATATCATGCTCAGATCGATCTTGGAGAAATGCATGGCGCCCTGAAGTTGATCGAATAGGTCATCAATACGCGGCAAAGTATAACGATTCATGGTCGTGATCTTGTTCAGCTCACGATAGTCTATACATAAATGCATGATGCCGTCTTTCTTCTTCGCGAACATTACCGGTGCACCCCATGGTGATGCACTTTCTGCCATACAACATCTCAAAGGGAGCACACTTGATGCTAGCATGCCAGCTGTTCTTGTATGCGAATTCTACTAGGAATATATAATCATCCCAGCTTCATGACCATTCTAGAGCACACGATCTCAGCATGTCCTCCAATGTCTGAATGGTACGTTCCGACTGTCCGTCGGTCTAAGGATGAAAGGCAGTGCTGAGCTTAAGTCTGGTGCCCCAAGCTTTCTGCAGACTCTGCTAGAAACGTGATGTAAAACGACGATCTCTGTCAGAGATGATTTCTGATGGAGTACCATGCAGTCTCATGATCTCTCTCTGGAATGTGTCTGCTAATTTGCTGACCGGATGGTCCTTGTAAATCGGCAAAAAATGAGCAGATTTAGTCAACCTATCCACAATAACCCAGATTGCGTCGTTCTTCTTCTGAGTAACCGAAAGACCAGTAACAAAATCCATGGATATTTTGTCCCACTTCCATGCTGGAATATCTAATGGTTGTAGTAAACCACTAGCTCGCTGATGTTCGATCTTCACCTACTGGCAGATCATACACTTAGAAACGAAGGTGGCAACATCCTGCTTCATACCACTCCACCAAAAGTGTTGCTTGATGTCGTGGTACATCTTGGTAGAACTAGGATGTATGGTAAATGGAGAACTGTGAGCCTCAGTCAACACAGCTTCCCTGGGAGTGGAGTCATCAGGAACCACTAGTCTAGTCCCTGCCAGAAGATACCGTCGTCATCAACACGAAACTTCGTCTGTCGATCAAGGTTCTGAATGATAGCCCAAATATCACCATCGTCCTTCTGAAATTCCTTGATCCTAGAATGTAAGTCTGGTTCCACTCTAAGATTAGCCCAGTAACCGTGCTGTCCTCGTACACAAAACTCAATGTTAGCCATCTCTAGGTCATGAATGATCTCCTTTGCAATCTAAATGCCAACAATCATACCCGACGTTTTGCTTAGAGCATCTGCCACCACATTCGCCTTACCAGGATGGTACTGAATGTTGGTGTCGTAGTCCTTCAATAGCTCTAACGAGCTCCTCTGTCTCAGGTTTAGTTCCTTCTGGGTCAAGATGAACTTGAGACTCTTGTGGTCGGTGAATATGTCACATGATTCACCATACAAATAATGTCTCCAGATCTTTAACGCGAAAACAACTGCTGCAAGCTCTAAATTGTGAGTAGGATAGTTTTCTTCATAAGGTTTCAGCTGTCGTGATGTAAATGCAATAACCTTCCCATGTTGCATGAGAACGCAGCCTAAACCCTTTCTTGAAGCGTCACTATATATCTGAAATCCACTTGAGCCAGATGGGAGAGTAAGAATAGGTGCAGTCACTAACTTCTGCTTAAGATCTTCAAAGCTCTTCTCTCGCTCTTCCGTCCAGAAGAATTTCTCTTCTTTCCTCATCAACTTAGTCAAAGGTAAGGGTAACCGTGAAAAGTTCTCTACAAACCTGCGGTAGTAGCCAGCTAAACCAAGAAAACTTCTAACTTCTGTTGTAGATGTAGGTATCGGCCATTTAGTTATAGCTTCAACCTTGGTAGGATCCATGGTGATCCCCTCTGCATATATAATATGGCCCAGAAATGCCACCTGGGTTAACTAGAACTCACACTTAGAGAACTTGGCGTACAGCTGCTTCTGACAAAGAACCTGTAAGACTGTACGAAGGTGTTCCTCATGTTCCTCCTTGGATTTGGAGAAGATCAGGATGTCATCAATGAACACAATGACGAAATTGTCCAGAAACTCATGGAAGACACGGTTCATCAAATTCATAAAGACAGCTGGAGCATTAGTGAGTCCGAATGGCATGACTATGAACTCGTAGTGCCCATAACGTGTACGGAAAGCAGTCTTGGAGATATCCTGCTCTTTAACCCGTAACTGATGTTAGTCGGACCTCAGATCGATCTTGGAGAAATGCATGGCGCCCTGAAGTTGATCGGATAGGTCATCAATAAGCGGGAAAGGATAACGATTCCTGATCGTGATCTTCTTCAGCTCACGATAGTCTATACATAAACGCATGATGTCGTCTTTCTTCATCGCGAACAGTACCGGTGCACCCCATGGTGATGCACTGGGACAGATGAAACCTCGTTCCAGAAGTTCTTGCAGCTGATATTTTAGTTACTTAAGCTCTATAGGAGCCATACGGTAAGGAGCTTTGGAAATCGGATCTGCACCTGGTATGAGCTCGATTCCAAACTCGACTTCATGAACAGGTGGTATGCCCGGAAGTTCATCTGGAAATACGTCAGGAAACTCTGACACAATAGGTTGATTTTGGATCGATGGAGACTCGGCACTAATGTCATGAATATTAGCTATGAAGCCCTGAAAGCCGTGTGATAGCAATGCGCGCTCCTCCATGGATGAAATAATTTGTACTGACCTCCCTGGTAGAAAACCAAGGTGTATGTACTCTGGATATTTAACATCACCAAAGATAACCCGATAAGTGTGGCAGTCAATTGTGTCCTGGTGTTTGGATAACCAGTCCATGCCCAAAATCAAGTCAAAATCACATATGTCCAAAGGAAGTGCGTCAACTCTACGGATCTTGTCATCAAATTCTAGGGGAAGATCTTTGTACACCTGAGTGATTTGTACAGAGTCCCTAAGTGGCGTGGAAATGTATAAGCCATTATCTAATGGCATCGGGGAAATCTTAACACGTATAGCAAAAGTAGTGGACACGACTGAATGCGTCGCTCCAGTATCAAACAGAACACATGCTGCCAAATCATTCATAAAGAGATTTCCGGTGATGGTACCTGAAGTCTTATTCGCCTGATCCCGAGTAGTAGTGACCACGCGACCATAAGTAGGAGGTGGCTTGGTGTCGGCTTGTCTAGAGGTGCCTTCTATCTCACCCTGGCGACAGTCCTTCTACTGATGGCCTTGTTGGCTACACTTGAAACAACCACCAGTACCTCAGCGATAAATACCAGAGTGTCTGTGCGAACAAGTAGGACAGACAGGATGCGTGAATCCTACAGCAGGCGTCCTAGTTAGCTGAGAGCCTGTTTAAGGATTGAATGCATGAGACATGATCGTGGAATATAAACATGATTACATAGAAAGTGTAAATTTTACCAGATGAGGTAGAACGGTTAGGCTGTGAACCCCTACGATCTCGTTCCCTGCCGTTACCATTGTTCTTGAATTAACAATTGTTGGAGTGTCAGAATGCCATAACATAAAATAGTTGATCATGAAAGAAGGTTAATGTAGGGACCTGCTGTTGTTCGAGTTGTTAGCGTTGTTACGGTAACTATCATTACCGCCGCGCCTCTCAGAACCAGAACAGTCGTTAGTCTGACCGTTTCCCTTGGATGCTTGCTGCTGAGCGGCCGCAGGCTTACGGTCGTCAGTCTTCTGCCTGGAATATATATATTGTTGAACAGAGGGTTATATGAAATGAATAATACTGATGGAAATGAATTGTTTATAGTTGGTGATTGAAGATACCTCTTCACCGCTCTGTCATCACCGAACTCCTCTCGTTCCTAAAGCATCTCGAGCTTACGGGCTGCATCGGCCACCTGTGCCACTGTAGTGAAAGTAGCACATACCAGGTTGTTGGAAATCGAAGTGCGAAGTGCCCAGCGAAAGTTCTCAGCCTGCTCCGCAGCAGTTCCTGTGGCTGGACCCAGAAAACCTGCTAGACGGAGAAACCTCTGCATGAATTCATTGTTGTTTTCACCAGTAATCTGCCGAATGTCGTGGTAGTCCCTCTTTAGCTTCTCTTGTTCAGCATGTGGAAAGTACTGATTAAGGAAGAGCTCCTTAAACCGGTCCCATGTCAGCTGTGCAACCCAATTGTCACCACCGTTGGACTGCTTGACCGATTTCCACCACTGCAGCACATCACCTTCAAACTTATAGCAAGCCAGTCTTGCCTTAAAAATAACATCACAACCCATTGCATCGAAAATCTTCTCGATGTGAGAAATCCAAGCTTCAGCCTCGTTGGGGCTATCAGTCTGCTCAAACGAACGGGGTCGTTGTTTGTTGAATCTCTCCAACCAAGTCATAAGAGTAACCGGTGGAGGAGGAGGGTTGTTTTGATTACCATGATCCTTGAATTCCGCTCAAGTTCATCCTTGATTTCATTGCGAAGTTGGGGAAGGAGGGCTTGCATAGCTGCATTGATAGCTGCTGTCAAATCTGGAGTATTACGATTGTTCACCATCTGACAGTTTAAAACAACAAAATGCAACATAAATTATAAATCTGAAATGAGATAACATAAGAATGCATGAACAATGTATAAATCAAAGAAGAAGTTTATAATGCATGAAACAATGTAAAAATGCATGATGCAGTTTATAAAACTTTTATATGAACGGGAGTGAACGCCTATGGTCAGTTCACTCAAAACAAAAGACATGGCGCGGGGACGCCAATGAGTCGGTCCTAAAGATAAAAGTTTCGATAAAAGCACATGCGACTAAATAGGGCCAGTCCTGTACCAACCATTACTTAGTCATAAACCTGCTACAATGATATGAATGCATGAAATAAAATGAAAATGAATGAATGCATGAAAACCAACTGTCAGTTCTAGGAAAACACTAGTGACTACCCGTAAGTCATAGGTCATTTTTACAGAGCTATAGGTCGAAACCTTGTCTCTGATACCATAGATGTAGCACCCTATTTAATAGGATAGAGTGCTACAATAAATTATGGCATATCATCAAAGCATGCATGGTAAATGTCTAAACATTCATGACCATAAATAGAAATACCGGAATCAAACATCGGTAGTCTAGTAACTCACAAACAAGCAATATAAGTACTGTAAATGGAAAGGACTAAACAATGTCCAAAAGATGTAAAGTATGATAAAGTAGGAATAAATGCATAAGGTAAAAGAGGCCGGATAGCTTCCAATCCAAATGCACGTACTCTGGAGTTCCTACTTGTGTCCTTGGGTACATGCCGTTTGGGAACATGGAAAAGTAGACGGCTGAGCATAACGCTCAGTGCACGGATATACAATAAAGCATGGAAAAACATAGAGTATAGAAGCATATAAAGAATATAAAGCATGAATGGCAGCGGAAATGAATAAGTCCTGGAAAACCTAGTCGTCTATCATGTTAATTGGTATTACTTCTGAAAACATAGCTTATGTTACTTATGAAAAATCTGTATTAGTTAATGTACCATAATAGCCAATATAGGTCATGAGGTCAACAACGTGCATGAATACTTGGAGGGGAGACCTCATCATGTAATTAGAGTGGTTGCCTCTAATTAACTAGTAAGTGGGTAGGAGGGATCAGCTCCTTGTGAAGGATGCAAGGCACACACCACATTCACCATGAAAATCTGACTGAAACAGGTAACTAGGATGCACCCGTACGCCCCACATGATAATATAATAATATAATGGCCAAATAACTTAAAAGGGACGCCACGAGCTATCACTCCACCGTGGTGAAGTCATAACACTAGTGCCTCTAGTGTTATGGTTATGGTACCTCCATAACTAGCTGAAACTGGTCATGCATGTATATGGCTAAGGTAACTAATAAACATAAGCATTTAATCTATAAATACCGGGGAAGAGAGTTGGCTGCATACGGGAAATCCTAATGAAGGAAGAGATTGTCCTTACTGAAGGACGGGAAATCCGTACCTTATGTCCAGTAGAAGCTAACGGAAACGATGAAGACTAATCCGCCTTGACGGATAACACTACATACGAAATATGGACGTGTATGATTTGTCTGAATTACATGTGTTTTACTGGTTCCGTGTGTTATTTGCTTGTTATACGTATTCTGTCATGTTTTACTGTTTACTGTGTTAACTATAGTTATTATGATATTCTGTTGTGTATTACTCATGTATTAGTTTATTATAATACTTGTATTGTAATACTAAGTAACTTTCTTAAAATAGCAGGTTTCCATAAATAAAAAGTTTCCAAAAATAGAAAGTTTCCAAAAATAGAAAGTTCCAAAAATAGTAAGTTTCCATAGTTAGAATTAAAGCTGAATTATAAATAATATGTGAAGTTAAATTAGTACAATACAAGTCATGGTTATAGCTTAATAATTAAATAACTGGTTAATTTAATTAAACTATACGTTATATGATTTTAATTAAAATACATGTTTTAATTAAAATGACTAAGTATAAATACCTTAGGTTATACATGAATTATTTTAATAAATTAATTAACCTAAAGTTTAATATAAGATGACTTATAAAAATAGTTTTTATAAAAACCCGAATCCGAGCCCGTGTTTTAATTAAGCCGAACTAAATAAGCTATAAACAAGTCCCACCGAGACCTTGGAGGGGTCTCGGTTGACACTACTTAATCAACTAAACATGTAAACATACCCCGACTTGAAGTCGGGGTCCCTTTGGTCTCGAGTCCGATCAAACAAAACCAACCGAGCCCATGGGGTCTCGGTGGTGCCTCGGCTCCACACAAACCGAAAACAAACACACCCCGACCTTCGGTCGAGGTTTCTTGCATGCGTCCGAGCCACGACCCAACCATGCCGAGACCTTTAGGGTCTCGGTGGTGGTGTTTAAAAACAAGCCGAGCACCCCCCTTGGGTTCTCGTATGTCTCGGCCGAACCAAAACACAAACCAAACGCACCTTTGACAAAATTAATTAATCCTAGTTATTCCTTTACATGTTCATGTGATTAATTAATTTTAAACATGAAATCATAAGAAAATAAAAACGAAAAGAAAAGATTTTTGAATATACCAATGCGTGTAGAATGACGAGGTGATCACGAATAATTAAACAAACACAAAAATCGTCCAGGTTTGCCCTTGTTCTTGAGGTGGGCGGTGGCTATGATGAAACAAGGATGAAGAAGACAAAATTTATGTAACCTAAAATATGAGAAAAAAAATTCTCCTTATGTTTTTATTAAAATTAGTTTTGGGCCAAAAGGCCCACTTGGCATCCCTTCTCTTGTCTAGCCCCGACATAAGGGCCCACCATGGGGTAAACTTGTAGTTTTTCGCGTGTTAAATAATTTACGTGTGAGTTCGTGATTTAATATTCGTGATTTTGGTATTCGTGATCGTGTCACATTTATAATATTCATGATTGTTAGTTATATATTGTCGTGACACGTGTATTAATATTATAAATGGAAAGATTAAATTTTACCGTGTTTTTGTAAGTTACTGTTCACATGTACTGTTCATAGGTTTTTAATGCGGGATTTACAATAGTATTCTAGTCCTATATGTTGATGACATATTAATCATGGGAAGTAACATTCCAGGACTTAAAGCTGTTAAGGATTATCTTGGTAAATGTTTTTCTATGAAGTATTTAGGAGAAGCTGCATATATTCTGGGAACTAAGATCTATCGAGATTGGAAAAGACGGTTAATTGGTCTTAGTCAAGATGTGACAATCCGTCAATTTGAGATCGTTATTTTATTCTCAAGCATTATTTTAAAATCATTATTTTATTTTTAATTTATGAACTTACTCACCTTTGGGAAGAAATTGGGGTTTACGTCTTAAAGTAGCATCGACTACGTCTAAACCGGAGAACTCTATGTTACGTGTATACATTTACATACTCCGCTTTGTAACAGCCTGACATTCAAATAATAAATTTATTCTCGAATATTATCTTGGAATTTTAATTTGTGTTGGTTCATAAACTCACAAATTTACGAGAAGAAATTAGGACTTACGTGCATAATTTAGCGTCTTTTACGATTAAACCGGTAACCCTAGGTTTACGTGTTTACGCTTTTAAACTCCGTTTGTGATGAGACAATTTTTATTAGAATCGTTTTGTGCCATAGATTCAAAATTTATAAAAACATTTTTTGTAAAACGACCCGAGGACACGTAAATCGAAGAAACTAGAATCGAGGAGTACCCGTAAATTAGTGGAGATGAGACAAGTTTACACTTGCCTCACCCCCACTATGGGCGGCCAAGACTTAGCCAACACACCATGAGAGGTGTCAACTTTTCATACACACAAGGACACATGTCCTTTGTGCATAACCAAAACCACCAAACCATAAAACTAGTTAACCAAACCATTTGCATACATGCAAAGAAGGAAAACAACTCAAATCTCTCTCTCTCTAGCTCACCCTTTCCGTCCCATAACCATCATCAAACACCACCATTGATCAAGTTTCTACCATAAATCTTGTGTATAACTTGCATAAGATGAAAACCCATTGAAGACATGGTGATTTGAGGTGATCCTAACAACTAAAAAAAGAAGTTTTCAAAGGAGTCTAGGGCTGATTTTCTCAAGGTGTTTCATATACTTGATGATCTTGAAGGTGGTCATGATATTTCATAAGATTGGTTACCAAAAACCAAGTCTTGTTCTTAACCTTTCACTATATTGGTTGGTATCAAGATCATTTCTTCTATCATCTTGTTATTTTGTAAATGTAATCATGTATATTCTTTATAAATGTATATGTATATGATGATGAATGATGATCAAAGTATTATGTGGGGATTTTGTGTTAATAGATTTGGTTAAAAAGGCTAAAATCAACATGTAAAGATGTTAAAATCTTGGTTAGATTCATAGGCTATATAAAACAGTAAGTATCAACATGATCACTTGGTAAAATGGCTTGGATTATTAAATATACAGTTATATTATTTTACATATGTGGAGAGTTGGCCACTCAATGGAATCATTAAAATGAACAAGATATGATCAAATTACTATTGAGGTACAAATCTATATAGTTTGTTTTGGACGAATTATTTAAAATACTTAATGGATGATTGAGCAGTATCTATACGAGTGTTAATTGTAGCACATATTATGTAGTTTATGTTGTTTAAATTTGAGCTTCTATCTCCTAGTATAACTCAAGATATGGCAAAAATGATGGAATGGACTTTAATAATCAGATTTGTAAATAATCTATATAGTATAAAAAGAGCACTCAAGTAAATATTATTTTAAAATATATATATAAAATCCACTAACTAATAATAATTATTATAAAATGATTTGTATACTAAAATAAATAAGTATGGCATTTTTATAAAAGTAAAAACTCAAATGTTTTCTAAAGTTATAAAACTATATATAAGTTTTACGTCTTTTCGGCTAAAACCGAATGATTAACGTTTTTGCCAAATTAAACTTAGACGGTCGGACCCGTCTAATGTAACATTTTTATAACTCATATACTGATAATGTGAATACATTTGACAAGTAAAAACCGATAAACCCGAGCTTTATAACTTATGGACCATAATGGGCCAAAGTAACCTTATTGGACCCTTAGCCCAACTAGTTTGGCTAAACACTAATGGACTTACTCATGGGCTTAACCCACTTGGGCCCAAAATATGATTATAGGCCTGGTATTAAAAGTATAAATGGGCTAATATAATGAATTGAACTCTTAATGGGCTTGTTGGGCCTATCATAACTAGTCTAAAATTTACTAACACATAACAACTATAATGTTGTATGAGGAGATAAAATCCCACTTGATCATCATCATACTTATGATATCATCATATATACATAACCATTATTTTTATATAGTCATTGGACAAGAGTCTAAGACCGAGTATTATTTGTCTAGGTTTTTGTGATTGAAGCACGTACCGTACATCTAAAACGCCGATAACCCGCCTTTCCCAATCAATGTGAGTTCATAGCCTCGCACGCTTTTAAATGTTTTATGAAATATTTTATAAACCTGCGAGGGAGATAACATGTTAGTTTTAATAAAAATAGGACACTAGTTGTCCCGATTGTATGCTTATTGATATGGACTCGAATGATTATATGACCCGATGAACGAAATGAAATGGATTATTATTAGTTAGGTTATGTCACTAAAAGTCCCATTAGCATGAATTGTGAACTACCGGGATTTGGGAGACGCTTATGCATATAATATTACTATTTGGGGAAGATCACCCCAGTTCGCGCCTTGACGGTTGATCCCCGTCGTGCCACATTGATTGGTAAGCGAATTTATGTATGAGAAGATTTATATAAGCGTGATTTTTGTGACGACACGCTGTTCTAGATGGGCAAAAGAATTACGGGTTAGCTACCCGATATGTGTTATAGAAAAGTAACAATGTCATGCGGCTTATAATAATCCAATAACGAAAATACTGATATACGCATTGAATTATAATATATTGCCTCACTAGCAGTACGGGGTCTTATTACTGATATTATGTTTGTGTTTTGGTTTTACATAACCATTTTCATATAAAGGTTTTTATTTAACTCTATACAACCTTATAAAATGTATTGTATGATGTTTTTGCGACAATGGTTCGTATAATAGTTTTGAAGGCAAAAGCCTATATTATGATTTACGACAAAGATTTGTATAAAATGTATTTGGCGTATTTTATAACCTACGACAAAGAATTGTACAAAATGATTTCCGGTGATATTTATATACCGATGATATACTAATGGTCTTTGTTAAACTCTATAAATTCACTCGGCGTTTCGCTGACTTTTTAACATGTTTTATCTCAGGTATTTGAAGGTAATTCTCGGGAAGACGACAAGAATTTATGGCCCGCATTCAAATAAAATTTCCATTCAAATGTTTTGTAAAATTGTATGATATACTATGACCTGAGGACCTATGTAAATTGATATGTATAATGGAAAATGCTTTATTATTCAACGACGTGATTTTTAAGCGTTGTCTATGATTTGAGTAATGTGCTATCCCGTAACACCAACGACTCTTCCGCTGAACTAAAGTATGAATATTTGGGGGTGTCACACAAGATGCTTATATAGATAAGATATTGGAGAAGTATAATATGCATAATTCCAAGAAAGGTTTTCAACCTATTGAATTTAAGCATAATCTAAGGCATGAGATGGACGCATCAACTTTTGAAGAAGAGGCATACATGTAGAAGGTTCCTTATGCTTCAGCTATAGGATCTATTATGTATGTTGTAAGATGCACAAGGCCCGAAGTGGCTTTTGCTCAGAACTTGGTCAGTTGTTACCAAATAGAATTTTGGGTAGCTCCACTGGGTTGCTGTTAAAACATATTCTAAAGTATTTGAGAAATACGAAGGGAATACTTTTTGGTGTTCGGAGGAAAGCCAGTATTTAAGGAGTAAGAAACAAATGTGGTTTGGATTAGGAAGTTTTATTGGAGATCTTGGAGTGATGCTTTCAATAAAAGAACCTAGTAAATATGTATTGGGAAAATTCTGCCACAATCATATTCTCCAATGATGCTGGAATCATGAAGGGCGCCAGACACTTTAAGCGTAGACATCACTATGTCCGAGAACAAGTTGAAGCTCGTGAAATCAAACTAATAAAAGTTCACACAGATGATAACGTAGCTGATCCTTTTACTAAGGCTTTGCCTAGACCAAAGGTAGTTAAGCATGACAAGGCTATTGGGCTGCAACTAGCTAGCGATTTCATGCAATAAATATGTGATTAGTATTTGGATAAAGGATGTTAAGACATTATTATTTAATAAAATAAAGATTGGGTTTCGTTTATTCTTATGACTTAATTTTGTATCCTATTTTTCATGTTTTAATCCATGAATAAATTGTTATGCTAAATGTCCTTTGTCGATTAATAATATGGGAATATTATTAAATTAAGACAAATCAAAATTGCAATAGAGTATACTTGAAAGTATATTGATCGATTTTGGATGATATTCGATGAATTGAATATTGGACTTATCCCAACTATATGATTTTACTTTATGGATCTTTGTCATCAAGTAAATCATAAATAGTTATCCATAGACTTGAGATACCAGGAAACTGTTATGAATCTAGTGCATCTCTGTGGAATAATCTAACGCTAAACGTAACTGGTAACTATAAGGATTATTTTCAGAAGTGTTACAAAATTCATAAGTTTTGCTTGTAGTCAATATGGAATTTATTTCCTCCAATCTAGTTTTGGAGTATAATACAGTTGGGCCCCTCATGGGATTTGTAAGATGTTTGTATGGCCACACCCAAATTTGTTTTGGTAATCTTGCTGAATTTGTGAACAAGAAACAGAATGGTTAATGAAAGGAATGACCGAGATCCATATCCTTATTACCATTGTATTAGAAATAAAAGGATAATAATAATGATGAATCATTAAAAGGTTTTATCCAAGAGACCTTACTCGAGTTGTACTAGTGACATTGCTAGTGTAACTAGATGCTAGTCAGTGTAATCACGATAGTCGAAATATGTCCAAGTGGGAGCTGAATGTTTATGGACTTATATTTAATAGTCGTGTGATAGGATCGAACTCGAGATTACGGGATTGCAGACAATACGTAAAGAGTTAAATTATTTAGTAAATGTATTTATTATATTTATTATTTAATAAATATATTTATTATATTTATTAAATTAAACCAAGCTATAACTTTAACGATCGTTAATAATTAAGAGTTAAGTACTAACGAGCGTTATAGAATAAATAGAAAGTGGAATAAATAGAAAGAAGAATGGAAGGTTCCGGAACACCCCTAAGCGGTGTTTGGGGCGTCGGTTATGGAGGACAAAGGGGAAGGGAAAAACTTTCCTTATATTTGTTTTGGGCTACAAGATTTAGGTCTATATAAACAACCCCCCGCCCTTATAATTCAACACACCATTCTCCTCTCTCTCTTTCTCCAGTCGATCGCAAGGGGAAACCCACAAAGGGTTTTGGTTGGTTTTCTTATTCTTTCGATTTTACTTAAAATCTAGTCCTAGCCCCTCTCTAGGGTCGTTGGGTAGATTTTTCCACAAGAGTAGAAGCTCGGTTTGCACGTGCTAGAATCACGGTTAGCTCGTTGTATTACGTGTGTAAAAGAATGTAATATAGTCTTACTTTAGACTATATCTTGGTGGTATTCGTTATAAACGCGAATTGGTGATTCGTTCTTTATGTTGTGGATTTGCTTTAGCGTAAAGGTATGTAACCCTAATTCGTTTAATTATAATTATTTTATTATTATGATCTTGTTAAATCGCTTCCGCTATGTGTGATTTGATCTCGTGTAGGGTTTTGTGTAATTGTTATGAACTTTATAATCCTTCAAGCGTCGTACGCGAGAAAGAGTCAAATAGCTTCCAATCGGGCGACGGGTGCAAGGATTCCTCAAAATCAATGCCCATAGCTTGTCTATAACCTCGAGCAACCAACCTTGCTTTATTTTTCAATACTCCACCCCAACTCATCGAGTTTTACCTTAAATACCCATCTCAAAGTAAGTAGAGTCACTTTGTCAGGGGCGGGAACAAGTTCCCATACTTTTAGACGTTGGAAATAATTAAGTTCTTCTTGCATGGATTCAATCCAACAAGATTGTGTTAAGGCATCTTTCTAAGTCTTAGGTTCAACGACGGTGAGAAAGGCATCAAAGTAGCAAAATAATGCATTTTCTTGTAGTTGGTGTCAGTTTGAAACCGGTCTGTCAATGGCACCAATAATGTTTTGGATTGGATGATCCTTTGTCCATTTGCTATTGTGTTCATTGATCCTTGTGCAAGAGTAGATCGTAACAGGAGCTTCCTATGAAGTGGACGGTCCGGAAGAATTCATGAAAAACAG
The DNA here is from genome assembly GCA_025667525.1 of Glebionis coronaria. NCBI lineage: Eukaryota > Viridiplantae > Streptophyta > Magnoliopsida > Asterales > Asteraceae > Glebionis > Glebionis coronaria. The sequence continues at coordinate 364,203,615 of CM046882.1, read as the reverse complement.
AACACCAAAGAATGGAAGTTAATGCTCATGAGCGAAATCCAAATCGTGATCATCGTCATCCTCTTCATCATCATTAGGAACGAGGTGGAGTGTTGATTCGGCTGTAGTTTGTGAATTAATGGGGGACGATGTCTCATGTGCAATAGTAACTATAGAGACATCGGATTGTGCTTCATTGTCTTAAGCAACAACTTCGAGAATCGGAGCTATTACGTCAGGTACTTGAGCAGCAACACTTGAAGGATCGAATAATTCATCAAAAAACGGTTAAAATAGCTCATCCCACTCGGGCCTTGTTGGTTGAACAAAAGATGATTAAGAAGGGTTATATGGGACAAAACCAGAACTTATAGAGTTGGGTCCCATTTCATGAAGCGCGGGTTCGGAGCTGCTAAGCTCAGAAGCCATATGCCGTTAGCTCATCAAATTCATATGCTAAACACTTTACCTTAATCTGAAGAATGAGTCCTAAGCTGACATTTACTTAGAAGTCATTTTCATGAGCTTAAAAACATCGAATGTTTTACTACAAGCTCATGACCGAGAAAATTAAATTTCTCGTTGTTAAGGATAAGTTATCTTAGTTAAAAGATACACTGTCCTTTAGTTGAGGACCGGGGCACCATCTGTGATATTATAATACGCCATTTAAATGAGCTTGAAACTTTAGAATAGTTTAAAACAAACTCGTGACCGAGAAAGGTGAATTTACCATTGTGAGGATAAGTCATTGACTTTCCTTTCTTTGAAGTTCAAGTTACAATCTGTCATGTGACTGCAAGCCATAGTCTGAAGATTAATCACGAATCCCCTTAGGCACTTGATTCTTAGATATCAACTTCTTCAGCAACCAAACTCTGAGATTTTCCTTAGTTGAAGGATTTACAAATACTTTATCATTTAGTTCTTGGTGAACCTTGACTTTGGTACCTGCACTTTTATCATTGGTTTGTATGCATTTATATGGGTTAGTGATATCTTTGTTAGAACCATGTGGGGGTTCACAATCAACCTTGGTAGTTCTAGAGGGGAATATCCTTCATGTAGGAATCCACCTAAGACCAAAAGATTTGAAGATCCTACCCGTGGGTTTACACCTGAGATTGGATCTAGGCGACATGGTTTTCTCATGCACAACGGAATACTTATCGAGAGAAACCTATTTCCTTTAGGGATCCCTCTTTTAGCACATGAATTTCACTCATTCAAGACCCTAGCTACACAAGCCGCATGATTTGTCGTGAAGACACTTTTCATGCATACAGAAGAAACACCATGTTTGGCTTCCGTGTGAAATCTATAAATCCTAGTGTGATCTGCTACACGCGCTTCAGATGAATTTTCACTACTTCTCTTAGAAGCAAACCAATTCCTAGCTGACTGACTAATGCTCCTAGGTTTAGAAATGCTACCATCAGTAGTAATATGTAGTCTAGCAGAAGGCATCACATTAGCATTTCTTGCTTGTGTCCTTTTCTTATCTTCCTCTCTATAGTGATTATAAGGCATGTTAGTTAACATATGTCTTAGCACGTTCTTAGAAATATACCTAGAATCATTAGAGGCAGTATTGTTTGGAGGTTTAGCAAAGGCAGATTTAGTCACATTGGGCTTAATTAGTGGAGTGAGTGGTTTAGAAGAATGACCCATATCAACTTGGGAGGAAAACCATGGTCGATTTTGGTCGCTCAGATCTAAATGTAGTCGGTTGTCTAACGGACTGATTTTTAGGCGGTTTCCCCAAGATTGATGGTTTTTCAAACCTAGTGTCCACTCTGAAGGTTTATTAGTATCATAACAATTATATAAAACCCTAAACGAGAACAAAGCACACATAGCAGAAACGATTTAACATGATCATAATAATAACACAACTATAATTAATCGAATTAGGGTTACATACCTTTACGCAAAAGCAAATCTACAAGACAAAGAACGAATCACCAATTCGGGTTTATACCGTATATCACGAAGACATAGTCTAAAGTAAGACTATATTACGATCTTGTACACACGTAATACAATGAGCTAACCGTGATTCTAGCACTTGTAAACCGAGTTACAACGATTGCAAATAATCTACCCAACAACCCTAGAGAGGGGCTAGGACTAGATTATAAACACAATCGATCAACCAAGAAAACCAACCGAATACCCTTCGTGCGTATACCTTGCGATCGACCAAGAGGAGAGGAGAGGGAGAGATTCAAGTTATGAAGATTAGGAGGGGTAAGGGGTTGTATTTATAGGCCTAGAATACATGTAGCCCAAACAAATAAAATTCAAGGTTTTTGTCTTTCCCTTTTGTGCCCTAACTGACCCACGAACACCCCCATATAGGGTGTTTCAGAACCTTCCGTCCTTCTTTCTTTTTAATCCTCTTTCTATATATTATTTAACACTCGTTAATAATTAACTCTTAATTAGTTAACGGTCGGTTAAGTTATATAGTTATACAGCTCGATTTAATTAAATAAATATAATATATATATATTAAATAAATTAATAAATACAATATATATATTCATTAATTAAATTAACTCTCTACGAATTGTGTGCAATCCCGTAATCTCGAGTTCGATCATATCACACGACTATTAAATATAAGTCCATAAACTTTCAGCTCCCACTTGGACATATTTCGAATATCGTGATTACATTAACTAGCGTCTAGTTACACTTAGCAATGTCTCTAGTACAACTCGAGTAAGGTATCCTGGGTAAAACCTTTTAATGATTCATCATTATTATTATCCTTTTATTTCTAATACAACATTAATAAAGATATGGATCTCAGTCATTCCTTTTATTAACCATTATGTTTCTCGTTCACAGATTAAGCAAGATTACCAAAACAAATTTGGGTGTGGCCACACAAACATCTTACTAATCCCACAAGGGGCCCAGCTGTATTAAACTCCAAAACAAAATTGGAGGAAATAAATCCCATATTGACTACGCACAAAACTTATGAATTTTGTAACACTTCCGAAAATAATCCTTATAGCTACCACTTACGTTTAGCGTTAGATTATTCTACAGAGATGCGCTAGATTCATAACAGTTTCCTGGTATCTCAAGTCTAAGGATAACTATTTATGATTTACTTAATGACAAAGATCCATAAAGTAAAATCATATAGTTGGGATAAGTCCAATATCGGATTCTTCGAATAACATCCAAAATCGATCAATATACTTTCAAGTATACTCTATCGCTATTTTGATTTGTCTTAGTTTAATAATATTCCCATATTATTAATCGACAATGAACATTTAGCATAACATTTATTCATGGATTAAAACATGTAAAATAGGATACAAAATTAAATAATAAGAATAAACAAAACACAATCTTTATTTTATTAAATAATAATGTTTTAACATCCTTTATCCAAATACTAATCACATATTTATTGCATGAGTTCGCTAGCTAGTTGCAGCCCAATCGCCTTGGCATGCTTAACTACCTTTGGTTTAGGCAAAGCCTTAGTTAAAGGATCAGCTACGTTATCAGCTGTGTGAACTTTTATTAATTTTATTTCACGAGCTTCAACTTGTTCCTGGACGTAGTGATGTCTATGTTTAAAGTGTCTGGCGCCTTTCATGATTCCAGCATCATTGGCGAATATGATTGTGGCAGAATTGTCCCGAACATAGTTATTAGATTCTTCTATTGCAAGCATCATCCCAAGATCTCCAATAAAATTCCTAATCCAAACCACATTTAGTTATGTATATGGCTACCCTCCGAATACCAAAACATTTCTTTTCGTATTCCTCAAATACTATAGAAAGTGTTTTAACAGCAACCCAGTGGATCTTCCTTGGATTCTGTAGGTATCTACTGACCAAGTTCTGAGCAAACGCCACATCAGGCCTTGTGCATATAACAGTATACATAATAGATCCTACAGCCGAAGCGTAAGGCACCTTCTGTATGTATGCCTCCTCTTCAGGAGTTGATGCATCCATCTCATGACTCAGATTATGCTTAACTTCCATAGGTTGAAAACCTTTCTTGGAATTATGCATATTATACTTCTTCAATATCTTATCTATATAAGCATCTTGACTTAGACCAATTAACCGTCTTTTCCTATCCCGATAGATCTTAATTCCCAGAATGTATGCAACTTCTCCTAAATCCTTCATAGAAAAATATTTACCAAGATAATCCTTAACATCTTTAAGTCTTGGAATGTTACTTCCCATGATTAATATGTCATCAACATATAGGACTAGGAATACTACATCACTCCCACTAGCTTTGTGATATACACATGGCTCATCACGATTCTGAATAAATCCAAACTATTTGATTTCTTCATCAAATCTTTTATTCTATTGACGTGATGCTTGCTTCAAACCATAAAAGGAGCTTTGAAGTTTGTTGATATGAGCAAAAACTCATATCAATTAATCAACAAATCACCCTAAAACACATGGAAAATACCTAACTTTTGTGCTATATAGCGGAATTATGTGTATGTTTCGTGTTTGTGTATAAATAGGTAAGAAGGATGCATTTTCAAGCAAACAAGAAGAAATAAAGCTTATTTGGACGAAAAAGACAAAGAAGGATCAAAGATGACAAGACTTTGAAGATGAAGGACCTATCTTGACAACATTCCAAAGTTGAAGGACTCAAAGTGTAAATTGGTCAAAGTCAAGATCCAAGTCAAACATGGTCAACTCCAAAGTCAACCAAGTCAAAGGGTCAAACTAGACAAGAATGCAAGTGGAAGGACCAAAAATGACATTGGAATGAAGATTATAACTCATTTGGACATTTTGCCTAACTTTAGGGACTTTATTTGCCAAAAATACTCCAAGTTTGAAAGCAATCCGTGTGCTAAGGCTCTTAACCAATGAAAATGCAAGAAAACTAAGACAAGGATTGCCAGCAAATATAGCCAGCTCACCAAGCTCATTAATGAGCCGTTATTCCAACAGTTCACCCCACTATCTATTTTCTAACCAATGGAAAGCTGACAGCCCATATTCATTTTATCCAAGTTTGGATATCAATACGTGTGCTCACCCCTTGCCCAACCAAAGACTGCCACGTGGCATTGTCTTCCACAAACGAACCCAGAATCGTTCTTGAGCTACAAAGCATTTCAAGAGATGATTTATACATAAAACTTGCTCGTTTTCAAGAGAGGAACACAATGGGAGTATTTAATCAAACTGAAACTCAAAGGATAAAAATCCCCAAATTCATGAAGAACACAAGAATCTGTAATTGAGAAATTGGTGACACCTGGCAGCCTGCTATTGGATGGGATACGTCATCAACCCCAACTCACTCTCAATTCTTGTCTATAAATAGGGATTAGATCTTTCATTTGTTGTAAGTAGCTGAGTGTGAAATTCACACACACTTCCCAATTTTCTCTCTTCGTTCCTGTTAGTTAGTTGTTAGCATAACAAACTCAAGAGCTTGACAACCTCTTGAGTTAGTTATAGTTAGTTATAACCACTTACCTAATTCTGTAACCAACTTTTACATTCAAAATCAATAAAATACTCATTTTCACTCAATCTTCTTATCTACTCCGCATTCCTATTGAATCTTGTTGCTGTTATGAGTTTCTTGTGATCACATTTGATCATAAGAAGTTTTTTGTTGAAGATTTGTAGTTGTTCCTTACCATTTCAGTTGCTGAGTTGATTTGTAGCAGATTTTGGGTAGATATGATGATGGTGATGATGGTAGATGGTTGAATAGTTGATTTTAGATCTAAGGTGGTGGTTTAGCATTGTTTAGGAGGCTCAACGCCTACCTACTCCATCAATGGAGGCTTATTGCTAAAAGGTTTCAAGTTCTGAGTTTGGTTCCACTTAATAGTCATTTGCATGCTAAATTCTAGTTTATTTACTAAATTTTGCTTGATCAAGTGTGATTAGTTTGTTTTGGATTGATTCAGTTGTTTAGATAGCTTATATGTTAGTTTGATAATCTTTAGCTTGCTCATACTTGTTCCTGTTATCATACTTATCAGTCATTTAGCTTGTTGTTGAATTTTGAGTACTTGTGTGTTTAATAGCCTGTTCTTGGTTCATTTACATCTCATTTTGTTCATCAAGTTTGGTTAGATATCAGTCTAAGATCAGCTTAACCATTTGCTCAATTTCTCTTTACAAAATTCCTAAACAGATCAGATAAGAGTGTTTAGATTTGCATACATTTTGAAGTTCAAGTTTTGTAAACTGGTTAAACATAGTTCATAACTCATACTTTAGTCTTTTTAAACAAGTTTGTGAAGTTTTCAAGTCAAAAGGTAGGTCAAACAGGCAAATGGTTGATAAAAAGTTTTGGTCAGTTTTGTGATAAAAGTTCATCAGTAAAGTAGCACTTTTCAATCTTATGCCATAGTTTCATTTCTTGATCAAATTCAGTCAAACCAGTTTCTACTTGTCATTTAACATCTGAAGTTTTAGTGTTTGGAAGGAAATCATACAGTTTCCACAATTAAGCTCAGAATAAGTTTTTGAATAAGCACTCAAACCACTTCAAGTTTCTGTGATAAATTTGTATACTGATTTCTTGGTTTGGCAATTCTACTTCATAAATCATGTAATTTTCTTCCACATTCCTACTTAGAAACATGTCTTGATTAAATTTTGAGCTTTTCAGTTTTTTCACTTTTTGGTCAAACTTGGTCAATAAGCTAGGTTTCAGCTTTTTTTTCAAATTCTAGCTTAAATACTTGACCATTTTTCATAAGGAAAGATATTTTAGACTCACAATAAGCTGATTAATCAGATTTCACTCTAAAATTGAGATGTGCATGTCTGGATTTCATTGTAGCTTATTCTTGGCTTATTGGAGTTGGCTTATTTGAGTTCTAGTGCATTTTAAGCTTTTTCCTTGGACAAGCCTAAGTGTTTTTCAGTTTTAAGCAGTTTAAAACTTGTTTGAGCTTAATTGGTTCATTTTTGAGCTTATACGAGCTCATTAGTTCTTTGTGCCCATTTTTGGTGAAATTTCTCTTTTAATTGCACTTTAGTCCTCATAGTTTTAAACTGTTTTCATTTCTAGCTAAATTTCCACTTTATTAGGGTTTGCTAGATGTCAGTCCATAACTTTTCACAAGTTGCCATTTTCAGTTAGTTAGTTTTGAAAGTTGTTACAATTTGTTAGAAATTTGTTAGAATTTGCATAATTGGTCCTTTTACTTTCTGATTTTTACATTTCAAGCATTTAAGTTTCATTTACTTACAATTTTAGCACATTAATTTCCTAGATTTACAATGTTTTCCTTTTGTGAATAAAAATTTGGTATGTGCTAATTGTTTTATGGTTACGTAGCTTAATATTTTTCACATTTTTACGTGCTTGTTTAAATAGACATAGGAAATCCAAATAACCCTATCAACCAAAAACGATAATAAACCTGATATTGTTAGGACTTTCAATTGGTTAAAAATCGAGAGAAACGAACTTCAATTTAATATATTTCAAATGGCGCCGCTGCCAGTTCTTTGAATTTACGAGAGACTATCTATTGACGGTTTTCATTGGCTTGTGGGATCCGTTCACCTCGTGAACGTTATTTTTACGTATCTTAAATCAAAAAAATAAAAAAAAAAAAATATAAAAATATAATAAACTAAAAAATAATAAAAAAAATTCTTTTCCAAAAGAATTGACCAAAAAAAATAAAAAAATCAAAAAGCAATCTTTTTCCTAAGAGATTGCAACCAAAAATATATATTATTGGATTTCCTCGGTTTTTATGTACATATAGTATTTTCTTTACAAAACCCCAATAAATAAAAAAATATTTTTTCTATATTATTATATGTAAATACGTATACGTATAAGAACAACCAATACACATATTCTCCATAAGTTTTGCCAAGGCAATACACCGTGTTAGGGGGCGTTCCGGTCCTTGACACGAGTATCGATCAAATTCAATAAAGCAAGAATAGATAAATACTTCCAATAGGCAATAATTCGAATAATACAAACTACAAAGTGAATAGAAAGGCGATGTGCTATAAAATGCCATCTAAGGGTCAATAGGTACTTAAGTGCTTCGCGCCACCTAACCCCCCGTTCACTAGTGTGTATTCTAAGAAGGAAGGCTTCATTGGGGGTATTGCACCAAGTAGTAATTACGTATAATATACTTTCTTGTGGATATTTGATATTAAAACTCGAAGAGGATAATCCCTTTCTCTTCAAAGTCAAACGAGAGCTTCTCTCTCATTCCTCGTATTGAGTTGCATGCTCACTCGCGGGCGTGCACAAATACCGATTGGTGTACAACCTCTTCCTCCAAAAAGGAAGAAAAAGAGAAAGAGTAGGAACACCATCGTCCATCAAGCCGATCCCGAGAATCGTGCTTTGATCCACACACAACAAGAAGCCATGGCCGGAGTTGACACTCGACCTTTGATGGAGCATTTGCAATCTAATGTGCAAGGACATGCCGATGCTATCAAGATACCCGATATTCCCGCAAAAACATTTGAGCTAAAGACATCCATGATTAACTTGGTTTCAAACACACCATTTTTTGGGAATAAGAATGATAATCCACATGATCACCTTAAGAAATTTCTTGCTCTTTGCAACACCATTAAGTACAGTGGAGTTCCCCATGATGCCATTAAGTTGATATTGGTACAATTTTCATTAGAGGGTCCGGATAAGCATTGGTTAGATACACAATCACCCGAGAGCATTACCACATGGGATGGTTTCTTCTAAGAAGTTTTTGAACAAGTTCTTTCCCCCATCTAAGACCACGGCTTTGAGGAACTTAATTATAGGCTTTCAACAAAAACCTAGTCAAACTTTTAGTGATGCTTGGGAGGAGTATAGAGAGTTATTGAGGAGATGCCCTAACCATGGATTAGATGAAGTTCACCAAATCAATACTTTCTACAATGGCCTTAGACCTCATCACCAAGACTCACTTAATGCTTCCGCGGGAGGAAATATTCTTCTTAAATCCATTCAAGACGCTTGGGACATAATTGAGACTAAAGCAATGGTGAAAACTAACACACAATTTGATGAGAGAGTACATGTAATTCAAGAAGGAGGTTCTAAACCATTTGAGACTCAACTCATTTCATCCATCCAAGAATTGACTCAAGCTCAAAAGGAAAGTCAAACAATTATGCAAAACACACAAAAGATGCAACAAACCATGATGAATGACTTTATGAAACTTTCTTTGGGAAATAATTCCACCAATGATGTGCATGCTATTACTCTTTCCTGTGAGACTTGTGGAGGTCCCCATTCATGTCAACAATGTGATAAGGTGCAAGGATATCAAGGGGAGTGTTATGCATGCCAAGAGGAACATAGAGAACATTTCAAACCCAACATCAATCAAAATAACCTTTCTTATAAGTCTCAAAACTATCTTGCACCACCGGGATTCCCACCCCAACCACCTACCCAACTTCAACAAAATTCCCCTTAATTGTTACAAAGGAACCAAGGGCCAAGGCCACAATACCAAGGGAACAACTATAAAGCACCCAACACCTTTCACAATCAAGGAAATAACTTTTATCCACCAATTCAAGGATTTAATGCACCACCTCCACCCTATCTAAACCAAGGTTTTTATCAAGGGAATGTGCAACCTAACCCCATGGATTTGATTCTTCAAAAGCTTACTTCCTATGAGAGACAAATGAAAGAGGGTCAAGAGGAAAACAACAAGAAATTTCCTCTTCTTCACAACCAAATTATGCATAATCAAAGACCACAAGGGGCTTTACCATCTAACACACAAACAAACCCGAGAGCAAATGTCAATGAAATTATAACAAGAAGTGGAAAAACAACAAATGATCCTTCACCTCCTACACCCTCTATTGTTAAACCCACTTTGGTTCCCACTTGTGATAAACCTTCTACGTCTACTTCACCACCTTCAAACTCTACTACTTCATCAACCACACCTTCTCCACCTATTCCCACTTCTACTTTTCCTTCCACAACTCCCAATGAAGAAGCTAACAAAGAAAAATCTTCCACTACAACACCTACAACACCTAAACCTAAACCAAATCTTCCTTACCCTTCAAGTTTGAAAAAGGACAAATTAAAGAACAAGGATGATATACAAGTCTCAAATTTCTTAAGGATGTTCAAGCAACTCAACATTAACATCTCCTTTGTGGAAGCTCTTGCTCACATGCCAAAATTTGCTAAGATGTTCAAGGATTTACTCTCCAACACATCCCTTAATGAAAATTGTTCCGCCGTGTTACTCAAAACCTTACCAACAAAACTTGGAGATCCAGGGCGCTTTTTGATACCTTGTAATTTTCCCGGGGTGGAAAATTGCATGGCTTTGGCGGATCTAGGGGCAAGCATAAACCTCATGCCTTTATTGGTTTGGAAAAAAACTCTCTCTTCCTGAGCTCACTCCCACTAGGATGACACTTGAGTTAGCCAACCGTACCATAGCTTACCCGGTAGGTATCGCGGAGGATGTGTTTGTAGGTGTGGATAAGTTTACCTTTCCGGCCGACATTGTAGTGGTTGATTATGACATGGAACCTAGAGTTCCTTTGATTGTTGGTAGACAGATTTTGAGAACGGGTCGTTAATACATAGATTTACTAAGTATCAAAGTTCGTTGTTCCGATCTCTTCGAATTGATTTCCGGTCTAAGGTGCGACTCAATTTTATTTTGGTAAACAAGAGAATGGTTTGGTTTGGTTATCTATTTTAAACTAAAAACAAGTAAGAAAATGTCGTTGAGTGAAATTAAAGCGTTTAAATATTAAACTAGAAGATTATTTAGAAAAACACTTAAAACATAAAACTTTGTAAAACTTTAAAACTTAAAAACTTAGTCTATCGGAATATAACAAGTCCTTTCTATCGGAATGCACCAAAGTTAAATCCATCGGAATATAATTAAAACAAGTCATAGGAATAATACAAGTGAATGTCCATCGGAATATCAAAGTCCATCCTGTCGCAATGATGACAATTGGAATGTCCTAGATCGCAATGTCAGATCGGAATATTCTAAATACCTCTGTCGCAATGTCCAGATCGGAAAGTTGTAAACTAAAATTGGGCAGAGTTTCGTTTCAAAGTAACCTTAGTCCCGTCGGAATATGCTATCGCAATGAGCGATCGCAATCCCAGATCGGAATAAGGGGTAAGTGACAAGCTATCGCAAAGTAGAACCCTATATGGGTAATTGCGATATAAACAAACACCCGTCGGAATGTAGAAATCCCTAATATTGCGATGGAATGCAAACTTAATCCGAAATTGGTGGTAAGCTTAAAACTCAATAAGCACATACAATAAGCTAACTTATCCGAATCTTAAACAACCCAAAAAGCTTAAATTCGACAACTTTTAAAACATAAAAGATCATAAACTTTATGAAAGAAACTTTAAGATGACTAAAACTTTTAAGAAATCCGAAAACCAATAAGCTAAACTTGAAATAAGCCCATAAGCATAAAGAGCTTATAGCTTATACGTGTATGAGCTTATGTAGAAACAAGAAAGATTAAACTTTAATCACGAAAACATCAAATCAAACGAATGAAGTATGAATTTCGGATCTAAAGATAAAGTAAACCAAGAATTGTAGAAAGAGAGTAAAGAACTAAAAACTTAACTTAAACTTGATTAATGGAATCCAAAATACAAAAAACTTAAATTTAAAAGATTAAAAGAAAGAAAAGATGAAAGACTTAGTGAGAGAAAGTTTAGAACTTTCTCTCTCTAAAAACTAGAAAGAAAAAATTAAAAGTGCAACTAGCTAACCACACTCCTAATGTGATTAGGAGGGTATTTATAGGGCAATGGGAAGTGCATGTGTGGTGTGCTTCCTTCTTTTCTTCTCGACTCGATTTAAATCTTTGTCTTCCTCGACGTCGTCTCGGGATTTTAACTCGTCTTAATAATTTTCTTCTATAATTTAGACTTGAGTTCTTCGACTTCATTAAACTTTCGTCTTTAGACTTTTTCTTCGATAAATCTTCAGAATAGGTCTTGGGCATCCGTTCTTTTAGCACTCTTGATCTCTTGACTTCGTCTTTTCTCATTTTCTTTGATAAAAACCCGTGAAAGCCTGTGTTTTCTTCCTTTTTCATCTTTTGGTCCTAAAACACAATAAAAACACAAACCACGCATAATTCCGACTTTTACGACATAAAATACACGTTTTGGTCTTGTTATTATTGGAAATAAGTGGTAAAAGGATAAGTGTTTTCACACTTATCAAATCCCCTACACTTGACCATTGCAATGTCCTCATGCAATGCATTAATTTTAAAGCACAGTTTACATTTTCCATCATAAATAACCCACCTTGGCCTTTATTAAATACTAAACGTTTATGGAAAGTAAAAAGATAAAAACAAGTAAAGAAATCAAAGACTTACATTGGGTTTTGGCTGCCATGAACGTTTATCATCCTCAAGTTTCACGTTCCCCATACCAAGCTTAAAAACAAGATCATTGTTATTATAAGTTAGCAAACTAACACGAATTCATGTGGGCCAATTATTCGCTTAGGCTCCCTTATTCCTAGGTGTATCTCTTATATTTTATTGTTCTCTTGAATGATCACGAGGATGCATTGTTTGACTTATTTCGATAGTTATTTAGGCCGAAAATAAAGTGGACGATTTAATCAATAGTTAGCTAAAGGACAAAATCTTTTAAAACTGCTTCTCGGGACCTCATAAAGTTCATATCTTGGCATAACTCGCTTCACGATTTGAGACCTTTCTCGGACCGATATTTGGCAGCGACTTCATACTTCGAATCTTTGAGAGACGTTCTTGAATTATGGTCTTCTCTTCATAATAGGAATTTCTTCACTTGAAGTTTTGAGAGATTCTTCATCTTTGGACCACGACTTCTTCATTTTTCTCCAATCTTTATTTTGGAATTTGATATACAACGATCCGCCTCCTTTTAGGACTTGGATCTATTTATCCTCATACCTTGCTAGGGTCTTTTCGGATAGACTTCTCCATGATCTTTTAGGGGAGTATTTGCTTTTCGTCGTGTGTCTTGATCCTTCATATTGATTTTCGACAAATGATTCTTCACATCACTTTTGGATCTTTAGCAACAAACTGTAGCCCTCATGCCTTGTTAGGGCCTTTTCGGACTCGCCAATCTTCGCATCCCGCTTCAATAAGTTATGCCTTGGCTATGAACTTTAAATAATACCGAGCAACTTTTAAACGATCTTGGGCTAAAAGCTAAGTAACTTTTCAAATCGTACAACCTTATTTATTGCAGATAAATTTATTAACAAGCGATGGGAGAATAGGCTCATAATTAACTCACATAAATTCAAGAAAGAATACCAAACTTATAATTGACTCTATCATCTCTCGTTCTCTACACTTTAAGATCTCAAGGAATGAGACTCATGGATGCTTAGCCTATTAAATTAAAGTTTGGGTTTTCGAGTCATCTATAGGATCTTGCTAATTCTTAGACTTTTTCAAGTTTAGAAATCGCATTTTAAAGTTCCCTTGATAAAAAACTCTCTAGGATCAATTATAGGAACTTGCGAAAAGTTCTTGTTCTTAACCTGTGAGAGTTAATACTTTCGCGTTTTAAAGCTCCCTATATAAAAGCCTAGCAAAACTTGACTTAAACACGTTAAGGGTACTAGCTAGAGTAAACTTAGATAAGTAAACTCGGGTTGAGTCAAAACATTCACGACTTTGAAAAACTTAAAACCACTTTATTTTTAGCAAGGAAAGTAAATAACGATAGGAAAGGAAAATTACAAGGCCAAAATAGATTAAAAATTTTGAAAAATGTCGAAAAATCAGATTTTCCGGTTAAAATGAGGACAAATTCATGGAAAAGACCACTTACTTCGATAGAATTCCCCCACACTTGATATAAACATTGTCCTCAATGTTTAAGCATGTGGGAGTAAACTCCCCTACACTTATTATATTGTGCACTTTGTTTAAGTCTTGCTAAGGAAAGGACAACTAGAGTGATTTCAATGTGAACATATAAAATATGAAATATTGAATCACGACAGTTTAGCATAGAACCAGGAAGATGGGAACACGGGATCACGGTTCGTCAAAAGTCATCGAGGTGCTCTTTGAAGCTTGAATCCCTGCACAAAATAAGAAACAAGACAACCAACACATACGGGGCTCCCCCTACACTTATTATGAAAGCAGTAAAGGATAGATCACGGGTTGCCTCCCGAGAAGCGCTTGTTTTTAATAGCTGAGTCACGAGCCTGACTCGACCCAAATTTAGTTCATGGGAAATGTGGTGAGGGATGGAATCATCTCATGGGAGATGTCCTCACCAAAGTACAGCTTCAAACGCTGGCCATTCACCTTGAAATTGGGCCCATTTGGCTGAGAAAGCTCAATGGTGCCATAGGGAAAGACTTTGGCGACGGTGAATGGACCAGACCAGCGGCTCTTCAACTTGCCCGAGAAGATCTTCAACCGAGAGTTAAAAAGTAAGACTTGATCACCAACGTGGAACTCTCGGTTCTTGATTCTTGCGTCATGGATGATCTTGGTCTTTTCCTTGTAGATCAGTGAGTTCTCGTAAGCTTCATTCCTCAGTTCGTTGAGCTCATTGAGTTGAATCTTGCGAAGATCACCGGCTTTGTTGATGTCGAAGTTAGCCCACTTCAAGGCCCAGTACGCCTTATGTTCCAGCTCGATGGGGAGGTGGCATGCTTTCCCGTACAAAAAGACGATAAGGTGTACAACCAATCGGGGTATTATATGCGGTACGGAAAGCCCACAAAGCATCATCTAACTTATCGGCCCACGCGGCACGATGCTCTCCCACAGTACGTTCCAGAATCCGCTTCAATCCACGGTTGGAAATCTCGGCTTGCCCATTGGTTTGGGGATGATAGGCGGTGGAAAGACGATGATTAACACCATACTTAGCCATGACTCTTGCAAATTGATCATTGCAAAAATGAGTCCCGCGGTCACTGATTATAGCACGAGGAACACCGAATCGAGCAAAAAGCTGCTTCAAAAAGTTCACAACCACCCTCGCATCGTTCGTTGGGAGAGCCTTAGCTTCAACCCATTTAGAAACGTAGTCAACGGCTACGAGGATGTACTTGTTCCCTTTGGATGATGGAAATGGCCCCATAAAGTCAATACCCCATACATCAAAGATTTCACATTCTTGTATGAAATTTTGAGGCATCTCATCTTTATGTGTGATCTTGCCTTGGCGTTGGCAAGCATCACAATGCACAACCATTTTGTGAGCGTCACGATAAATGGTGGGCCAATAGAATCCAGAGTCAAACACTTTCTTAGCGGTGTAGTTGGGACCAAAGTGACCACCGGTGGGTCCTTTATGGCAAGCATCAAGGATTTGTAAAGCTGCCGGCCCATCAACACATCGACGAATGATCAGATCAGCACATTGTTTGAAGAGATAAGGTTCATCCCAGAAGTAAGTCTTAACATCTTTAAAGAACTTCTTCTTTTGTTGGGATGTTAACCCTTTGATGAGAATACCACCCGCTAAGTAGTTTGCAATGTCCGCAAACCACGGGGTGTCATCAATATTGGAATGAATAGACATTAAGGTCTCAAGGGGAAAAGAGTCATTGATCTCTTGATTCAGATGATCCCCTTGATACGGATCCTCAAATCTACTCAGATGATCCGCTGCTAGGTTTTCGGCTCCCTTTTTGTCACGAATTTCAATGTTAAATTCTTGAAGGATTAAAACCCAGCGAAGAAGTCTTGGCTTAGAGTCGTGCTTAGTCATCAAGTACTTCAACGTGGAATGGTCCGTGTACACAATGGTGGTGGATAAAACAAGATAGGGGCGAAATTTTTCAAAAGCATAGACAACAGCTAAAAGCTCTTTTTCGGTTGTCGTATAATGCAATTGAGCCCCCGTCATTGTCTTGCTAGCATAATGGATTGGTTGGAAGTGTTTATTCACTCTTTGGCCCAAAACCGCTCTGATAGCAAAGTCGCTAGCATCGCACATCAACTCAAAAGGTAGCTCCCAATTAGGGGTAACCAAGACTGTTGCCTTAGTTAGCTTATCCTTAAGAAGATTGAAGGCTTCAAGACACTCTTTGGAAAAGATGAAAGGAGTATCTTTTTCCAAGAGGTGGGTCATCGGGCGAGCGATTTTAGAGAAATCCTTAATGAAACGACGATAGAAGCCCGCATGACCCAGAAAACTTCTCACACCCTTCACGGTTGAAGGTGGAGGTAATTTGGCTATGACATCCACTTTAGCACGGTCCACTTCAAGACCGGCTTTAGAGATTTTATGTCCCAGCACAATGCCTTCTTTTTACCATGAAATGGCATTTTTCCCAATTCAGAACAAGGCGAGTGTCTTCACACCGCTTAAGCATACGTTCTAAATAGGCAAGGCAAGAAGAGAATGAATCACCATAAACTGAGAAATCATCCATGAAGACTTCCATGGTTTCTTCAACCATGTCATGGAAGATAGCCATCATACACCTTTGGAATGTCCCAGGTGCATTGCACAAGCCGAAAGGCATTTTTTTTAAGCAAATGTTCCATAAGGACAAGTGAATGTGGTTTTCTCTTGGTCTTGGGGATCGATGGGTATTTGAAAATAACCCGAGAAACCGTCTAAGAAGCAGTAATAGTCATTACCCGCTAGACGTTCAAGCATTTGGTCCATGAAAGGAAGGGGAAAATGATCCTTTCTCGTAGCATCATTGAGTTTGCGATAGTCTATACAAACTCTCCACCCTGTAACGAGACGAGTAGGAATCAACTCGTTGTTTTCATTGGGCACAATGGTGATTCCGCCTTTCTTAGGCACACAATGGACTGGACTAACCCATGGTGAATCCGAGATAGGGTAGATCATGCCCGCATCAAGAAGTTTGATAACCTCTTTTTTGATAACGTCATGGATCTTAGGATTCACCCTTCTTTGGCTTTGATAGTGGGTTTAAAGTCGTCCTCCATGAGAATTTTATGTGTGCAAAAGTGAGGATCAATTCCACGAATATCGGAGATTTTCCAAGCAATCGCTTTCTTATGATTCTTCAGCACGGCGATAAGTCAGGATTTTTATTCTTCTTTCAGGTCCTTTGCGATGATGACCGGTAACTTCTTGTTGTCTTCAAGGAAAACGTACTCGAGATGAGACGGAAGATCCTTAAGTTATAAATCCGGAGGATTTTCGATGGACGGCGTAGTCAAAGTCGGATCATCGGTAGAGATAGCCTTAGGAGACTGTGGAGAAATATGGTCCTCATTGAGAAGTTTCTCAATGGTACGAATGTCTTCATCCCAATTGGAGGGAGAATCGTCATATTGTAAATCCACATCTCCCAGAGTTGCTTCAAATTCTTTCAAGAGGAAATCACTTTCTCCAAATGGAGTTAGTGATGGAGCAATAGAGGCAGCGGTCTCAACAGTGGGTAGAGAAGAAGAACCACTTTTACAAGCGTCTTTGAAATGTTATTCACAAGCCTCATCAAGAACGTCAATAGTATTAACACTCTCATAGGAATAAGGTTGCTTAGAAATCTTACCCATGTTGAAGACAATTTTATCGTCACCAACTCTCATGATTATTTCGCCTGCGGCTACATCAATGAGAGTGTGACCGGTCCTCAAGAAGGGACGTCCAACGATTAATGGAACACGAGGATCCATCTCGTAGTCAACGACAACAAAATCCGTCGGGAAGGTGAATTTGTCAATGCCAACAAAGACGTCTTCGGCTATCCCCACTGGATAAGCAACCGTACGGTTAGCTAATTCCAAAGTCATTTTGGTGGGGACTAGCTCGGGGAGAGATAATTGCTTCCAAACACTTAAAGGCATTAAGTTTATACTAGCACCTAGATCGGCTAGGTCCATGCAATTATCTACTCCCGGGAAGTTGCAAGGAATCAAGAAGCGACCCGGATCACCAAGTTTGGTGGGTAATTTCCTTAAGAGAACCGCAGAGCAATTCTCATTAAGTTGGGTCTGAGCAATGTCAAGGAGCTTTTCCTTGTCACTTAGAAGATATTTAAACATCTTCGCATATTTAGGCATATGAGCGAGAGCCTCGGCAAAGGAGATGTTAAAGTTCAATTGTTTAAACATTTTGAGAAAGTTTGAAACTTGAATATCATCCTTGCTCTTTTGCTTCTCTTTCCTCAACCTTGAAGGATAAGGTATATCGGATGAAGAGGAAGGATTTAGGGGAGTAGGATCACTCACAACCGCGGGTGGTGGGGGAATAGGGGTAGAAGGCAAAGGAGGTGAGGAAAGTTGCTCTTTTTCCTTGTTCACAATCACGGGTGGAGGTGTAGGAAGCTCGGGTTCCGTATAACCTTTTCCACTACGAGTGGTGATTGCTTTCATCTCCCCTCTTGGATTAGCAACGGTGTTACTCGGAAGAGTACCCGAAGAAGAGGGTTGATTACTTTGGAAAAGCGAACCGAGCATATCACGTATATTATCCGCTTGAGTGCTGAAAGAGTCTCTCATGTCAGCACGAATATCATTGCTTTTTTTCGCCATGTCATTCCTTAACTCGGCTCGAATATCACTCCCTTGTTTTGCCATGTCTGCCTTCAAGTTGATGAATTGACTCTGAAGATTCATCACCATCTCTCTATTAGTCCTCATGAACGTCTCGATGTCTTGATTCAACGCCGTTGGTTGATTGAGAGGTGGAGCTTGGTAAGCTTGAGAATTTCCTTGAGGTGGGTATGGGTTTCTTTGTGATTGATATTGATTGTTAGCACGAGGTTGGGTTTGGTTATTTCGGTTATAGCTTTGTTGTTGGTTTTGGTGTTGAGGAGTAAAACCGGGTGGTGCAAGATAGTTGTTTGAACGATAACTTAGCAAGTTACGGTCTCCTTGAGGACGAGCTTGATAGCCTCCCGTGGGATAATTACCGTATGCCGCGTTAACGTTTTCACAAAAATTGCCTTGAGTAGAAGGACAATCATTGTAAGAATGAGGACCACCACATGTGTCACAAGAAATAGCAACGGCTTTAGCTTGTTGAGTATGGTTATTAGCCAAAATTTGCATATTTTTGCTCATTTCGATAATGGCTCGTTCCATGGCGGACATGTCGGTGGTGGAATAAGTAGATGAAACAATGACTCTCGGATTAGATCTTGAGGATGCGGATGAATCCCAATTCTTGTGGTGAGTAGTCATGTTTTCAATCAACTCTCTACACTCCTCCGGTCTCCTTTTCATAAAAGTACCACCGGCGGCGGCATTGATCGTGTCACGATCACGAAAAGTGAGACCATTGTAGAAAGTATCAATGAGAGTGACGGGGAGCATGTTATGGTTCGGACAACGGTCGATCAAATCATTGTAGCGTTCCCAAGCATCAAAGAGCGATTCATCATTGTCTTGCATGAATCCACTGATTTGGTTACGAAGGCTCGTGACCATGGATGGTGGAAAGTAGCGCGACAAAAATCGTTGAGTCATGTCGTCCCAAGTATGAATAGAGTTCTTTGGGAGACGGTCAAACCATTTTTCGGCATGGTGAGAAAGCGTGTGGGGAAATAGTTGAAGGTGAAGGACATCCATAGAAACATCGGGCAACTTCATGCTTTGAGTCATGGTAATGAATTTGTCGAGGTGCTTGTTGGCATCATCATCCGGCAATCCGCGAAATGGATTAGTTTGCACTTGTTGGATCATGTGATACTTCAACGAAAACTCCTGGGGCCGTGATTTGCATCAGCGCAATCGGGCCTCCGCGTCCATTCATGGTGGGTTGACACAATTCCTCTATTGTTCGTAAATCGGGTAGGGGAGCATTGTGGTTGTTGTTATTGTTATTCAAATTGTGTAGAGGTGGGTTATTATTGTTGTTATGAACACCAGCCATATCTAAATCTTTACGAGTCTCGGGCTCAGAATAATTTGAAGATCTAGTACGCATACACCTGCAGAAGAAAAAGATACCAAAGACACAGAGAATATATATATATATATATATATATATATATCTTTTTGGTGCAAAACCTTTGGAAAAGAAATGCTTTTTATAATTTTTAATGTTTTTGTATTTTTGAAACAAAATTTAGCAAGGAAAATAACGTTCTTAAAAGAACGGGTCCCAAAATTCAATGCGTCTCTCACTAGAAACCGTTAATCTTAACGAAAAGAGCCGGCAGCGGCGCCATTTAATACATAGATTTACTAAGTATCAAAGTTCGTTGTTCCGATCTCTTCGAATTGATTTCCGGTCTAAGGTGCGACTCAATTGTCTTTTGGTAAACAAGAGAATGGTTTGGTTTGGTTATCTATTTTAAACTAAAAACAAGCAAGAAAATGTGGTTGAGTGAAATTAAAGCGTTTAAATATTAAACTAGAAGATTATTTAGAAAAACACTTAAAACATAAAACTTTGTAAAACTTTAAAGCTTAAAAACTTAGTCTATCGGAAAATAACAAGTCCTTTCTATCGGAATGCACCAAAGTTAAATCCACCGGAATATAATTAAAAAAAGTCATCGAAATAATACAAGTGAATGTCCATCGGAATATCAAAGTCCATCCTGTCGCAATGATGACAATTGGAATGTCCTAGATCGCAATGTCAGATCGGAATATTCTAAATACCTCTGTCGCAATGTCCAGATCGGAAAGTTGTGAACTAAAATTGGGCAGAGTTTCGTTTCAAAGTAACCTTAGTCCCGTCGGAATATGGCATCGCAATGAGAGATCGCAATCCCAGATCGGAATAATGGGTAAGTGACAAGCTATCGCAAAGTAGAACCCTATATGGGTTATTGCGATATAAACAAACACCCGTCGGAATGTAGAAATCCCTAATATTGCGATGGAATGCAAACTTAATCCGAAATTGGTGGTAAGCTTAAAACTCAATAAGCACATACAATAAGCTAACTTATCCGAATCTTAAACAACCCAAAAAGCTTGAATTTGACAACTTTTAAAACATAAAAGATCATAAACTTTATGAAAGGAACTTTAAGATGCCTAAAACTTTTAAGTAATCCGAAAAGCAAAGCAAATAAGCTAAATATAGGAAATAAGCCAATAAGCATAAAGAGCTTAATGCCTAACCCAAATAAAAGCTTAACAAGTAGTAAAAATATTAACCTTTTAAACACTTAAACATCAACAAAATCAATCCGTATGGATTATGATTTTCGGATCAAAGCAAAATGAAACCAAGAAATGTAGAAGGAGATTAAAGAACAAAAGCTTAAACTTTAACTTGATTGATGAAATTGAAATACAAAAAGCTTAAACTGAAAGATTAAAGGAAAGAAAAGATGAAAAACCTAGTGAGAGAAAGTTTAGAACTTTCTCTCTCTAAAAACTAGAAAGGAAAAATAAAAAAAATGCAACTAGCTAATCACCATCCTAATGTGATTAGGAGGGTATTTATAGGGCAATGGGAAGTGCATGTGTGGTGTGCTTCCTTCTTTTCTTCTCGACTCGATTTAAATCTTTGTCCTTCTCGACGTCGTCTCGGGATTTGAACTCGTCTAAATAATTTTCTTCTATAATTTAGACTTGAGTTCTTCGACTTCATTAAACTTCCGTCTTTAGACTTTTTCTTCGATAAATCTTCAGAATAGGTCTTGGACATCCGTTCTTTTAGCACTCTTGATCTCTTGACTTCGTCTTTTCTCGTTTTCTTCGATAAAAGCCCGTGGAAGCCCGTGTTTTCTTCCTTTTTCATCATTTGGTCCTAAAACACAATAAAAACACAAATCACGCATAATTCCGACTTTTACGACATAAAATACACGTTTTGGTCTTGTTATTATTGGAAATAAGTGGTAAAAGGATAAGTGTTTTCACACTTATTAGTCGTACTTTAATAGATGTAGCGGAGGGAGAAATAGTTATGAGAGTTGAGGATGAGAAAGTGGTGTTTAAGTTAGGGAAAGTATGTGATGAGAAAGTGATTAAGGCGTCTAAACCTTGTGAAACCATTAATATAGTTGATGTATTAGATGAGGTGTGTGATGAGCATTTTCATGACGCTTGCAAGAGTAATAGTAAGTATATGCCCCATGTTGAGACCGTGACCTCAATTGCTCCCTCCTTAACACCTTTTGGAGAGAGTGATTTCCTTTTGGAGGAATTTGAGTCCAACTTTCTTGGTAATGATGATTCTCCCATCAATTGGGAAGAAGATATTCTCACTATCCAAAATTTGCTCAATGAGGACCCCATTCCTTCACCCATTCCACATGAAGTAACCAATGATGATCCATCCATAGTTAAACCTTCCGTAGAGAGTCCACCTCCACTTGAACTTAAGGACCTTCCACCCCACCTAGAGTATGCTTTCTTAGATGGAAAAGACCAATTACCCGTGATCATTGCTAAATATTTGAAAGAAGATGAGAAAGAGAAAGTCATAGAAGTCCTTAAGAAACATAAGCAAGCCTTAGCATGGAAAATATCCGACATAAGGGGAATAG
Source organism: Glebionis coronaria (assembly GCA_025667525.1). NCBI lineage: Eukaryota > Viridiplantae > Streptophyta > Magnoliopsida > Asterales > Asteraceae > Glebionis > Glebionis coronaria. The sequence continues at coordinate 364,181,168 of CM046882.1, read as the reverse complement.
ATCCACATTTTTGTACACACAAAATCCTTATAGAGGATGATTACAAACCCGCTATTCAAATCCAACGAAGGGTTAACCCTAAGATCTATGAGGTCATTAAGAAGGAAGTTATCAAACTCCTTGATGCGGGCTTGATTTACCCCATTTCCGACTCTCCATGGGTTAGCCCGGTACATTGTGTTCCTAAGAAGGGTGGAATCACCGTAGTGCCCAATGAGAACAATGAGCTTATTCCTACGAGACTTGTTACGGGTTGGAGAGTTTGTATTGATTATAGGAAGCTCAATGAGGCTACTAGGAAAGATCACATCCCTTTGCCTTTTATGGACCAAATGCTTGAACGCTTAGCGGGAAATGAGTATTATTGCTTTCTTGATGGATTTTCGGGTTATTTTCAAATACCCATTGACCCTAAGGATCAAGAAAAGACCACATTCACTTGTCCCTACGGTACATTTGCTTACAAGAGAATGCCTTTTGGCTTGTGTAATGCACCGGGGACATTTCAAAGGTGTATGATGGTAATTTTCCATGATATGATTGAGCAAACTATGGAGGTTTTCATGGATGATTTCTCCGTCTTTGGATTCATTCACCTTTTGTCTCACCAATTTAGAACGAATGCTTAAGCAGTGTGAGGAAACCCGTTTAGTTCTTAATTGGGAGAAATGTCATTTTATGGTGAAAGAGGGAATTGTCTTGGGACACAAGATATCCAATAAGGGATTAGAAGTGGATCGAGATAAAATTGATGTGATTGCTAAGCTTCCCCCACCTACTACGGTTAAAGGTGTAAGGAGTTTCTTAGGTCATGCGGGGTTTTATAGACGCTTCATTCAAGATTTCTCTAAGATAGCAAGACCGATGACCCACCTCTTGGAAAAAGAGGCTTCTTTCATTTTCAACCAAGAGTGTTTGGATTCTTTTGAGACTCTTAAGGAGAAATTGACTAAGGCTCCCATTTTGGTTTCTCCAAATTGGGAATTACCTTTTGAGCTTATGTGTGACGCTAGTGATTATGCGGTGGGGGCCGTGTTAGGACAAAGAGTGAATAATAATTTTCAACCTATACACTATGCTAGTAAAACCATGACCGGTGCACAACTTCATTATACTACCACGGAAAAAGAGTTGCTTGCTATAGTTTATGCCTTTGAGAAATTTAGACCATACCTTGTGCTATCTAAAACCATAGTGTATACGGATCATTCCGCTCTCAAGTATCTCATGACAAAGCAAGATGCTTAGCCTAGGCTTTTGAGATGGGTTTTATTGCTCCAAGAGTTTAAGATAGAAATTCGAGATAAGAAAGGAGCCGAGAATTTAGCGGCGGATCACTTGAGTAGACTTGAGCATCCTTTTCAAGGAGATTTGCCTAATAAGGAAATCAATGAATCCTTTCCATTAGAGGATCTCATGTCTATCTCTTCTCAAGAGGATGCCACCCCTTAGTTTGCGGATATTGCAAACTATCTTGTGGGGAATGTGCTTATAGAGTGTAACACCTCATTTTGATAAATCGAATGTCACGTGAAATTATGGCATGTCATCAAAGCATACAAGGATAAATGTCTAAAACATTACATGACCATAGGGATAACCGAAATCAAACATCGGTTCCCAAACATAAGCCCAAAACATAATAAAGCAAAGAAATGAATGAAAGACTAAACAAGCATAAGTATATGAAGGCAAAAGGAGAAGAAGTCTATGGCAACTTCCATCCTATGCATGTCCTCCAAATGCTCGAGTCCGTCCTTGGGTACCTGCCGTTTTGGGACATGGAAAGGAAAGTAACGGCTGAGCAAAACGCTCAGTGCACGGATATAGACATAGTATGAATGACTAAAACATAATAAAGACTTAATAGCAGCGGAAATGTATAAGTCCTGGAAAACCTGGAACATGTTCATAAAACTTGTTTTATAGTTTGAAAAGACTTATGTTTATCTTATGAGAACTGTTTAACGTATTTTACCATTAGCCAATATAGGTCATGAAAATCCACCGTGCATGAATACTTGGAGGGGTGACCTCATCATGCAAATTAGAGGGGCTGCCTCTAATTTAATATACTGGTTTTTGGGTAGGAGGGATCAGCTCCTTGTGAAAGATGCCAGGCACACACCACATTCACCATGAAATCCTGACTAAAAGCATGTAACTAGGATGCACCCATACGCCCCACATGATAAATATAAATAAATGGCCAAAAGCTGAAGGGACGCCAAGAGCAATCACTCCACCGTGGTGAAGTCATAACATCAGTGCCTCTAATGTTATGGTTATGGTACCTCCATAACTAGGTGAAACTGGTCATGCATGTATATGGCTATAGGTAATCTTAATTAAACATAAGCAATCAAACACATAACTTATACTACGGGAAAACAGTTGGCTGCATACGGGGAATCCTAATAATGAAAGAATGTCTATACTGAAAGGACGGGAATCCGTACCTTATGTCCAGTGAACGAAGAAGATGAACTGAGAGAAATCCTACTTCCGAATCACTAGTGCTACATAAATACATACATGAATAAGTATCTGCTTACTAAATACGTAGCTGGTTTTATGTCATGTCTTAGCTTATTTTATGTGTTCTTACTATGTTTTACTATTTTTAAGCCTTAAACCGTGTTTATCTTATATTCTGTTTAATCTGATTAAGTATTTCTGGTATTTCATGTGTTATTATACTTACTGTGTAATAATAAGTAACTTTCCAAAAATAGCAGGTTTCCTAAAATAGAAAGTTACCAAAAATAGAAAGTTTCGAAAAATAGAAAGTTTCCAAATATAGAAAGTTTCCAAAAATAGAAAGTTTCCAAAAATAGAAAGTTTCCAAAAATAGATTTACTGCTTAAAATAGATAAGTTTCTAAAAATAGAAACTTTCCATAAATAGATCAGCTGCCTTAATTAAATAAGTTCTAAAAATAGAAATTTTCCATAATTAGAAATAAGCTGGTTAAATAAGCTAAGTATATAAGCCTAAGTGTTTTCATGATTATTTTCTAAGTCATATGATATAAGGTATAGTTTAATAATTATTTCATGTAATTAAATTAAACTATAGGTTAAAATATTTAATTAAAGTATAACATGTTTTTAATTACATAAAGTTAAATACTTAGGTTAAAACATGTATTATTATTTATTAATAATATAACCTAAGTCATGTTAATTAATTAATTATAATCATGGTTTTTAAATAATTAATTAATTATAAGTCTAAAATGTAAAATACTTAGGTTAATTAATTTCATGATTATTAATAATTAAAATAACCTAAGTCATGTTATTAAATTAATCATGTCATTTATTAATTTAATCTTTAACATAAGATCATAAAAAAATAAAACTAAACATACACCATGAACCGGATCTAGACTAAAAAGCATGAACCGGACATGAAATCGACACCGTACCCCGAACCAACTCGGGGTACCCCGTGCCTTGATGCTGTCGTGGGACCCACACACACCAACCAAGACCATATGGTCTTGGTGGTGGTCGGTTGGCCAAACCGAAACCCCTTCGGGTTCGGTGCAGCCTGCGGCCAAAACAAACACCCCTTAAAAACATACTTTTGATTTTATTAAACCCCAAATCATGTTAGATCCATGTTTATTTATTAGGTTTTTGTAAAAACATAACATGTTCTTGATTTATAAAAAGATCAAATCAAAAGAAAAGGTTTAAAAAGGATTTACCGAATTCGTGGATCAAAAGGATGAAGAACAAACACGATCACCAACTTAAATTTCCAAGATCCAAGATCACAAACCACCTCCTTGTGGTGTTCTTAAGGTGGCGGCACAAAGAAGAACAAGGAAGAGGGTTTTAGGGTTTTTCTAAAAATCTTCTGTGAATGAAAATAAGTAGTGAAAAATATCCCTTTTCCTTTTTAGTGAAAAATTGATGGGCTAAGCCCATCCTCCCTCCCTAATTTCATGGTAATGGGGCCCACAAGGGGTAACCCGAATGTTTTCCGTGTCTAAAACATTGGTGTGTTCTCGTGTGTTAAGTTATACGTTCGTGATTATTTGTGTTCGCGTTTTAAGTGTTCTCGTTACGTAAATATCGTGATCTAATATATTTAATTACGCTCGTAATAAATATATATACGTAATTAATAATAGTTCGTGTTTTAATTGCGTTCATGATTTCGTGATCGCATGTTCGTGATTAATTATTGTCAAATAATTATTACGTGCTCGTGCGTAGTAAATACTTATCGTGTTCTAACACGTACGTAATACGTAAAATCCTAACACGTAATCGTAATCATGCTATATTAGGAAAGTTTAAATCTAGTACGTACGATCTTAAGGGTACTATTCATGGTAAAACCATGCGGGTTTTACAACTCTTCCCCCCTAAAAAGAATAATTCGTCCCCGAATTATAGATAACGTAACTGAAAGAGAAACATACCCGAATCAAACTGAGAGGGTATGTAAGATAAATTAACGTGCAGGTGACCTGGCAGAAAGAACGCGGAACGTGACATGTCTAAAAAGGACATGGAACGTGAAGTGGCTGAAAGGACATATCTAATTGATAAGAGAAAACGGATAAGAAGTCCGGATGAACTTGTCCGTTTCCAAGTGGCTTCCCTCTTGGAACGGTTCCTTTATAAGATCTTGACACGAATGATAAGTCTTGGTCCTCCTGACCTTGACTTGGAATACGAAGAAGTTCTTGGTTATCAACGTAAGGTAGATCCCCTAAATTCGATCGAGGGAATAAGAATTAACGTGTAAGAGTAACTGAAACATTATGGTGCAAAACAATCCAACTTAACTGATAACTAGCAACGATGCGCGAGACATATAGAAACGTAGTACGTGAAAAATTTTGAACGTGATACGTGAAAAATTTTGAACGTGCTACGTGGAGATATGGCGAGTGTAGTATGAGTAAACATATCGTGATCCCTGATACGTGTAACATATCTTGATCATGATATGAGGAATGTGGAATGAACATGACATGTGTAACATATCGTAATCATAGAATATAATGGCGGTAACGACAAACGCTAGAAGGGGAGACATAGATTATGACGAGAAACGTCTATCTGAGGATAGGGAGTTATACTAAACTTGGGTCTGGTCTCTCAAGTTCTTGCAAACTACCCATAATGAGAAAAGAAATGAACGTAAAATCGTAAACCAAAATACGATCATGAACATGAATAATGTCATGAACGCGAGCGCGAAAGCAAGGCGTGGAATTAGAACAAGGACGTGAAGTAAATAAGGAGCATAATTATGAATATTTGTCTGACCTGATAACTGAGGAATTGCCAAGTGATCGGATGAGCCTTGGCTGGAACATGTCCGATCAATCTGTTGGTTCTGAAATCCTTGCGGATGTAAGGATTCTGCAGACTTGATCAAACTGTTTGCAATAAACCAGATAGCATCATGGTTCTTCGGAGTTTGCGTTAAACTGGTAGCCAAAATCCGTGGAGATCTTGTCCCATTTCATTTCACAATTTCAGATGATGAAAACATCCCAGTCTGTTGGTGTCCTATCTTAACCTGTTGGTATGTCAGGTACTTAGATATGAACGTAACTGTATCTTGCTTCGTAGGACTTGATACATAGGAGTTTGCGAAACTCTGAGTTTCTGAATCTAGACTTCTCCTAGCGTAGGATTTTCTAGAACACCTAATGTAGTGTAGGGTTTTCTCCCTTACGCATAAGCTGAGTCATAGTAAGATTAACCGTAGAAACCCATGTGATTCAGCGTGTCACTGTAATCAAACAGAATTGCTATTGGAAAAATTTTCTAGGGTAAAATTTCTCTTGTCATAGAATTTGCAACATAGTGCAGATATGGTCTTCCTGTTCTTCTCTAGGCTTAAAGGAAATCAGGTTATCCTCAATGAAAAACGCCGATGAATTTGTTTAGGAGTTCATGGAAACTCAATTTATTAAGTCCATAATGCTGTTGGAGCATTGATGAGACTAATTCAAAATCATAAATCTAGCATGACCGAGTCGTGTACGAATCGCAGTCATGGACATGTCCTGCTTTTTCACTCGTTACTGTTGGCAGCATGATCATGAGTTCGATCTTGGAAAAGTGATTAACACTATACGGTTGATTGGACATGTCGTCAATACGTGGAGGAGAATGACGGTCATGAATGGTGATTTGTTTAAATCGACGGTAGTCGACACATAATCTCATGGTACCATCCTTCTCCTTGAAGGTTCTTCTGGAATATATGGGAAAATTTTGGAATAATCAACTGGCTATGTGTAAAGGGACTTAAGTAGTCGTGTCTTACTGATAGCTAGAAAATTTTAGCGACCATGGCTAACAACGCACATGCTTGTAAGCCTAGATAATTTGTACAGATTTTCCTGATGGAAAATCAAGCTGAAAGTATTCAAGAGCCTGAACATTACTGTACATAATTATGAATCGTAGCATGGTGTGCTGTTCATAGTCCATAATTTGGATAAAATTCATCTCGTGTCTGTCCGAGGAACTGCGTTAGCAGCTTGGATCTCATCATTAAGCTGAAGGAAAACCTTCGTATACGTGGGAATACGAAAGGCGTCCTTCATGGTCATGAATATATGAACTATGGTGAAAGAAATGAAAGTGACATCGGCAACGTGACAGTTCTCACTGATGCGCCGATAATGGTATAGAAATTCTTGTGGCCTGATTAATACATGGCACAACAAAATAGATATACCCTTGGAGGGTACCCTGAATTTCTTAGAAATGTTCCATAGTTGGACGTGAGTCATGTGTCTTGACTCATTTCTTGGAACTATAAGCATGACATATGTCTTGACTGGTGTCTTGACATGTGTCTTCAGAAAGTATACGTGAGACATGTGTCTTGACTGATGTCTTGACATGTGTCTTCAGGAGTATACGTGAGACATGTGTCTTGACTGATGTCTTGACATGTGTCTTCAGAAAGTATACGTGAGACATGTGTCTTGACTGATGTCTTGACATGTGTCTGGAGTTGTGAAACAAATATAACCACAATATAAGGTTATTATGCCAGAATTGGCGGATCGGTTGGACTACTAATCCTTGTATTTCTGATCACGTCCGTGGCCAGAGTTTCGGTTGCGATTTATAGGATAGTTGCTGTCATAGTAGTGGTTACTATCGTCCTGTCTGTCAGTTCTATGATGGTCATTCTCATGACCGTGATTCATGTAACTATTCAGCTGAGTGGCCGGCTGGTACCGGTTTGCACTCATATGGCTGAAATGACAGTCGAATGACGTGTGACATGTAACTAAGAATTAGGGACAATGATTGATGGGAATCGTCTGACGGTGAAGCATCTTCTCTTCCAATTGCTTTGCTCCGAAGCCTTTGTCTTCGTCTTGTAGGATCTCCAAGTTGTGAATAGCATCCGCATCTCGTAGCGTCTCCGAACGTCAGCAGCATCAACCTTTAGTAACATTTCCAAGTTATGAGCGGCATCAGCAATTTGTAGAGTATTAGCAAGTGGACAAATGCCTAAGAGGATTCAGAATCGACTAGTGAATACTCGTGCAGTATTACAAGTGAAATACACATGGATTTAGGTACGTGTAATACACATGGAACATGGTACATGGAGTACACGTTGAATGCACATGAAATGATCGGTATGGGGTCGATCATTTGTCATGATTTAAGGAAAGTATACCGGTTAAACGGTTAGGAAAACCATCATGATAACTTGGCAGTATTAGCATAGACATCATTCTGGTTATAACGGAAACGTTAAAGTGTGGTTACATAAAATTCAACGATGATTTGCCTGACAGCATGATCAATGAAAACCAACCATGACTATCATGAAAGCATGATTCAATGAAATCTAACAATGTCTTGCAGGACAACGTAAATAACAAAGGAGGCGTAAAACATAATCAACATGAAGACGGAATTATCATGAAGAAACATGAAACCATCTATCACGAAGAAGTGTATAACATAATCAGCATGAAACTGAAGTTAACCATGACAGTATGAAAACATACTTGACATAAAAACATAATAACTTATGAGGGGACATGAAAAAAATTTATGCCAATTTAAATCATGAGAAAAATTTTATGCATGAAAACAGTGCATGAATGTATAATGTAGTTTATAAAAACCTTTATATGTGCGAGGGGACGCCTATGGGTCGGTCCCAAAACAAAAGACATAGTGAGGGGACGCCTATGGGTCGGTCCCAAAGTTAAAAGTTTCGATAAAAGCACATGTGACTAAATAGGGCCAGTCCTGTACCAACCATTACTTAGTCATAATCCCTGCAACAATGATTCACGAAACATAAATAAATGAAACTCATCTGTCAAAACTTATCAGAAAAAAATTTTATGTGACTAATTATGAACTATTGGGGTTCAGTCCACATAGCCACAGTTCACGAGGAACATTATACATGAAACAATGACACATAACTACATATGAATGACGGTTGTCCATCCATATTAGTAAACAATATCGATGAAAACATGAAGGTTAAAACCTCAAGGTGTTGAAAACATCATGGTTAAAACAATAATGCGCTGAAAACATCAATACGTAGAATAACAAACGTTGGCTTAGGAAGCTCCTGGTGACTACCTACTAGTCACAGGTCGAGTTTTAGAGCCTACAGGTCGAAACCTTAGGCTCTGATACCATAATTGTAACACCCCATTTTGATAAATGGAATGTCACGTGAAATTATGGCGTGTCATCAAAGCATACAAGGATAAATGTCTAAAACATTACATGACCATAGGGATAACCGGAATCAAACATCGGTTCCCAAACATAAGCCCAAAACATAATAAAGCAAAAGAAATGAATGAAAGACTAAACAAGCATAAGTATATGAAGGCAAAAGGAGAAGAAGTCTATGGCAGCTTCCATCCTATGCATGTCCTCCAAATGCTCTAGTCAGTCCTTGGGTACCTGCCGTTTTGGGACATGGAAAGGAAAGTAACGGCTGAGCAAAACGCTCCGTGCACGGATATAGACATAGTGTGAATGACTAAAACATAATAAAGAATTAATAGCAGCGGAAATGTATAAGTCCTGGAAAACCTGGAACATGTTCATAAAACTGGTTTTATAGTTTGAAAAGCCTTATGTTTATCTTATGAGAACTGTTTAACGTATTTTACCATTAGCCAATATAGGTCATGAAAATCGACCGTGCATGAATACTTGGAGGGGTGACCTCATCATGCAAATTAGAGGGGCTGCCTCTAATTTAATATACTGGTTTTTGGGTAGGAGGGATCAGCTCCTTGTGAAGGATGCAAGGCACACACCACATTCACCATGAAATCCTGACTAAAAGCATGTAACTAGGATGCACCCATACGCCCCACATGATAAATATAAATAAATGGCCAATAGCTGAAGGGACGCCACGAGCAATCATCCTCCGTAGTGAAATCATAACATCAGTGCCTCTAATGTTATGGTTATGGTACCTCCATAACTAGGTGAAACTGGTCATGCATGTATATGGCTATAGGTAATATTAATTAAACATAAGCAATCAAACACATAACTTATACTACGGGAAAACAGTTGGCTGCATACGGGGAATCCTAATAAGGAAAGAATGTCCATACTGAAAGGACGGGAATCCGTACCTTATGTCCAGTGAACGAAGAAGATGAACTGAGAGAAATCCTACTTCCGAATCACTAGTGCTACATAAATACATACATGAATAAGTATCTGCTTACTAAATACGTAGCTGGTTTTATGTCATGTCTTAGCTTATTTTATGTGTTCTTACTATGTTTTACTGTTTTTAAGCCTTAAACCGTGTTTATCTTATATTCTGTTTAATCTGATTAAGTATTTCTGGTATTTCATGTGTTATTATACTTACTGTGTAATAATAAGTAACTTTCCAAAAATAGTAGGTTTCCTAAAATAGAAAGTTACCAAAAATAGAAAGTTTCCAAAAATAGAAAGTTTCCAAAAATAGAAAGTTTCCAAAAATAGAAAGTTTCCAAAAATAGAAAGTTTCCAAAAATAGATTTACTTCTTAAAATAGATAAGTTTTTAAAAATAGAAAGTTTTCATAAATAGATTAGCTGCCTTAATTAAATAAGTTTCTAAAAATAGAAATTTTCCATAATTAGAAATAAGCTGGTTAAATAAGCTAAGTTTATAAGCCTAAGTGTTTTCATGATTATTTTTCTAAGTCATATGATATAAGGTATAGTTTAATAATTATTTCATGTAATTAAATTAACTATAGGTTAAAATATTTAATTAAAGTATAACATGTTTTTAATTAAATAAAGTTAAATACTTAGGTTAAAACATGTATTATTATTTATTAATAATATAACCTAAGTCATGTTAATTAATTAATTATAATCATGGTTTTTAAATAATTAATTAATTATAAGTCTAAAATGTAAAATACTTAGGTTAATTAATTTCATTATTATTAATAATTAAAATAACCTAAGTCATGTTATTAAATTAATCACGTCATTTATTAATTTAATCTTTAACATAAGATCATAAAAAAAAATAAAACTAAACATACACCATGAACCGGATCTAGACTAAAAAGCATGAACCGGACATGAAATCGACACCGTACCCCAAACCAACTCGGGGTACCCCGTGCCTTGATGCTGCCGTGGGACCCACACACACCAACCAAGACCATATGGTCTTGGTGGTGTTCGGTTGGCCAAATCGAAACCCCTTCGGGTTCGGTGCAGCCTGCGGCCAAAACAAACACCCCTTAAAAATATACTTTTGATTTTATTAAACCCCAAATCATGTTAGATCCATGTTTATTTATTAGGTTTTTGTAAAAACATAACATGTTCTTGATTTATAAAAAGATCAAATCAATAGAAAAGGTTTAAATATTTACCGAATTCATGGATCAAAAGGATGAAGAACAAACACGATCACCAACTTAAATTTCCAAGATCCAAGATCACAAACCACCTCCTTGTGGTGTTCTTAAGGTGGCGGCACAAAGAAGAACAAGGAAGAGGGTTTTAGGGTTTTTCTAATAAACTTCTGTGAATGAAAATAAGTAGTGAAAAATATCCCTTTTCCTTTTTAGTGAAAAATTGATGGGCTAAGCCCATCCTCCCTCCCTAATTTGGTGGTAATGGGGCCCACAAGGGGTAACCCGAATGTTTTCCGTGTGTAAAACATTGGTGTGTTCTCGTGTGTTAAGTTATACGTTCGTGATTATTTGTGTTCGTGTTTTAAGTGTTCTCGTTACGTAAATATCGTGATCTAATATATTTAATTACGCTCATAATAAATATATATACGTAACTAATAATAGTTCGTGTTTTAATTACATTCATGATTTCATGATCGCATGTTCGTGATTAATTATTGTCAAATAATTATTACGTGCTCGTGCGTAGTAAATACTTATCGTGTTCTAACACGTACGTAATACGTAAAATCCTAACACGTAATCGTAATCATGCTAAATTAGGAAAGTTTAAATCTAGTACGTACGATCTTATGGGTACTATTCATGGTAAAAGCATGCGGGTTTTACATAGAGGGTCTTACTTCACAAAAAAAGAATAAATTTTTAAAGGAAGTGAAGTATTACTTTTGGGGTGATCCTTACCTCTTTAGGCAATGTGCGGACCAAATCATTAGACGGTGTGTAGATGGGCCCGAGGCATTTAAAATTTTAGAAGCTTGTCATAAGGGACCTACGGGTGGACATTTTGGGCCCAACTATACCGCCAAGAAAGTCTTTGATTCCGGTTACTATTGGCCTTCCATTTACAAAGATGGCCAAGAGATGGTGAAATTTTGTGATGTATGTCAAAGACAAGGAAAAATTACACAACGTGATGAGATGCCACAAAACTTCATTCAAGAGTGTGAGATTTTTGATGTGTGGGGAATAGATTTTATAGGATCGTTTCCATCTTCCAAGGGAAATAAGTATATACTTGTAGCGGTGGATTATGTGTCAAAATGGGTTGAGGCCAAAGCCTTACCTACTAATGATGCTCGAGTTGTTGTGAAATTTTTGAAGCAATTGTTTGCTAGATTTGGTATAACTAGGGCCATCATAAGTGATCGTGGTACACACTTTTGTAATGATCAATTCACGAGAGTTATGAAGAAATATGGAGTTAATCATAGGCTTTCTATCGCGTATCACCCTCAAACCAATGGTCAAACCGAGGTCGCTAATCGTGGTTTAAAGATAATTTTGGAAAGAACGGTGGGAGAGCATCGAGCTTCTTGGTCGGATAAGCTTGATGATGCTTTGTGGGCTTTTAGGACGGCTTTTAAGACACCAATTGGTTGTACTCCATATAGGCTTGTCTATGGAAAAGCATGCCACCTCCCATTCGAGTTAGAACATAAGGCTTCTTAGGCTCTCAAGTGGGCTAACTTTGATTTAAACCAAGCCGGCTCACATAGAAAGGATCAACTTAATGAAATGGATGAATTGAGAGCCAATGCTTATGAGAACTTATTGCTTTATAAGGAGAAGACGAAGAAATTGCATGATGCTAAGATTAAAAACCGGGAGTTTAAAGTTGGAGAGCCGGTTCTCCCCTTTAACTCAAGGTTGAAACTTTTTGCGGGCAATCTTAAGTCGAGATGGTCCGGTCCATTCACTATTGCTCATATATTTCCATATGGAACTATTGAGTTGTCACAACCCGATGGTCCCAATTTTAAAGTGAATGGTCACCGTGTGAAGCACTATTTTGGAGAGTACATTTCCGTGGAAATGGTCCAAGAGATCCTCATTTTCCCCATGAATTAATTCATTGTGGGAAGAGTCGAGCTAGAGACTCCTTAAATCAAGCTTGAATAACTAGGTTTAGAAGTTTTTAGACTTAGAGTGTTGTAGGATAGAAATAAGGATAGCATGTTGATGAGAAGTTTAGGGGAGACCTTCTTTTGTGTTCATGATTGTTTGTAGGGTTGCTCACTCATCACGTGCTTTGGAGCTTATGGAGGAGGCCCTTTTATTCGGTTCACTTCGTTACTATTGTGATTTTTCATAGACACATTTTGCTTTAAAAATGAATTCACTATAGTTGATCTTTCCTTAGCTTGGGTTAAGAAAAGTCTATTCATTGTCATAAGTGTAGGGGAAGTTTTATACTTCCATGATCTTAAACATTGAGGACAATGTTTAGCTTAAGTGTAGGGGGTCTTCTATCGAAGTGGCCTTACCTAGACCTTGTCTGAGACCTTCATGATAACACGAAAATTAATTTTTCAAACATTTTTCAAATTTTTGATCTACTTTGGCCACAAAAAATATGCATTCATAGTTTTTGCATCAATCATTTTTCATTTGCATAACACATTTGCATTGTATATATTTCTTCTTTTGTTCTTTATGAAAAGTTAAAAAAAAGAAAAAATACAATAAAGGATATGGTTTAACAAATTTAGACTTCTTTGACATATTAGGCCCGCCATGGATATTTTGACTCAACCCGAGTTTGCTTATTCAAGCATTCTCTAGCTAGTATCCTTAACCATGTAGTCCTTCATTGGTCTATTAGGCTAAGCATCCACCAATCTCATTATTTGAGATTTTAAATTTGTGGAGAATGGGAAATGATAGACTCGAAGCAAGTATAAAAGGGCTAGATAAACTTCATGATAATTACTTGTGGCTAAACCCTTCTCTTCTTTACCTCTATTTTCTTCGCATGTATATATGTTAATAAATAATCAAGAACCGTTTTAATCGGTTTGTAATCTCTTATGCATTTTTGTCTAATCATTCACGGTTGGTATAAGTACGTATTAAGATTATAAGTTAGAACGTTTTATGTGTACTAGACTTATGTCATGCTTAATACTTAGCGGGTGTTTTTTCTTTTATTCTTTTCAACTTTCTTTGTGAGGAATAAAGAAAAATAAGAGCGGCTTACAAAAAAATGAGTGGCTAGAAAAAAAAAGAGAAAAAGAAAAAAAGAAAAGAAAAAAAATAATTATACAAGACTCCCAAGAGGGGCAGTGAAGTGTTAATTATAGTAACTATTAGATTCCAATATTACTTTGACGGGTTGCGGGGATTTAATAGTTGCTCCAATCCAGTATTACCTTGACGGGTTGCGGGATTAAAGATCCAAAGTCTCAAAAAGGCGGAAGATGTAAATTACTGCGTGAGTTTTATTTTTCTTTCTTTAGCGAGTGTGTAGCTACTTATTAATGCATGGCATGAGGATTTTACACATAAGGAGAATGACTTATTACTCTTGAAACGGACTTATATTAATTGTGAGCGGTTTTTCAAGTAATGGATGAGAGGATTACTTAGGATTAAAACCGTGCTTCCTTATTTTTGGATTTTACATTTCTTATATTTCATGCTTCAAATAATGACAAATTTTCCTTCAAGCAATTTGCTCAAATAATAACCGGTTCCACACTTAATTGTCATGAATAAGTTGATGCACCTTTTTACTTGTGAATGCAATGATCCCATTTTTAAGCTTGGTATGGGGAAAGTGAAACTTGAGGGTGATAAGTATCCATGGTACCAAAGCTCTAATTTAAGTCATTGATTTCTTTATGAGTTTTTCCATCAAAGTCATTAATGTTGGGAGATTTTGTATGCCCTTTTTATATCTATTTTCGTTCCTCAAATCAACTCGAATTTGATTTCCAACTTACGTGAGACTTACTTTGTTCTTGGTAACTAATTTTTTTTTTTTGTATTTTAAACTAAATCTATTTAATTAAAAACTTTAAAGGAAAACTATTTTAAAATTTATCTTAAACTAAACTAATGTAAAAACTATTTTTTAAAAATAAAACTTTTTAATCTAATTAAATGAAAACTTTTTTTAAAAAAACTTTAAATGAAAATATATTTTAAAATAAAACTTGAAATAAACTAATTTTATACTATTTAAAAAAAACCTATTTAAAAGCTTTTATGAAACTATTTTAAAACCTAAACTAAAATTTAAACTAGAATTAAAATTTATAAAAACAATTTAAATAAAATATTTTTTATCTTTTTATATTTATTTTTAAAACTGATTAAAGTAAATAATTAAGAAAAACTTTTAATTAAAATTTAAATAAAACTAAAAACATGTATTAAACTACTTTTAATAAAAACTGCCACTAATTAAACAAGCTATATTAATATAATGAAGAAAAGATAAACATAAAAAGTAAGCTAGAACAATTGGTTGGTGCGTTTGACAGTTATACGAGAGGTCTGGTGATCGAATCCCACCCCAGACAAAATTTTATGCTAATATTATATTTTTTGGACAATCAAATTTTCATTCAAATCAATTGTATCTGAATGTTAAGTAATAACAGTAATATATAAAATCAAATAAGCTAATCCAAAACCCAAATAAGCAATAACAATAACCATAGGTCAAATAAGCTATAAATCACTACTAGACGAAACAGATAAGCTAATAAGAAACAGAATAAGCAGTCTAAATAAGCTGAAAAGCAGATAAATCTTCTACTCAATAAGCTGAACAGTCAAATTAACTAACCAAAATTAAGCAGATTCAATTTTAAACATATTAAAACAAATAGCAGATTAAACTTAAAAGCAAATACCAAATATCCTCAAAACCAAACAATCATAAAACTTAAACAGATAGATAAAATAACTAAATTAAAATAAACCAAATAAACATGGACAAACACCAGATTCGATCTAAATTCAGACAAGCCAAATACTAGCAATTCAAACAAAAACTCAGGAACAAAAAGTATTTAGACTAAAGTAGATCCAGCATAAACTTAAACAAAAACAGATTAAACCAAACAAATAACTAAAATTAATCTAAAATTGACAAAAATAAAAGAGATGAGAAGGAAACTTGATGGAGATAGCCTTTGCGACAAAGGATGGCGTTGTGCCTCCTTTTGAACCGAAACAAACACCACTTTAACCACCAAAGATCAGCATCATCTCGAACAAAATACTCTCGAACAGTAACTTTACCTCGAATAATGAACTCGAACAGTAAACCGTAACAGTAACCTTTTGTTACTTCCCAGTAGGGAAAGTAATTTACCACTCTTTTTCTTTCTTTCTTTTTTTTATATCAATTAATAAAACGAACGAACAGTAAATAAAAAAAAAGATTAAAGCAGATTATGAGAGTTGATAGAAATATTAAAATGAGACTGAATTTAATTAAAATAAACTTTTCATTAATTAATTAAAAATTACAATTGACTGAAAATTAAAATTACAATAAACCTAATCTAATTTACTGAAAATTAAAATAAAGAAAAAGTGCTCTCTAAAAAATTACATATGAAGGGTTTTTATAGGCAAACCCTAGGAAACCCTCTTGATGGCTTCAAAATTAAGCAACAAATCTTGGCCGCTCTTCCATCTTCTCTCTCTTTTTCTTGTGATCAAACGGATGAGATCAACCCTTCTTGCACACGGATTGCCCTCGTGGCGTTTTTGTGCTTCTTGTTTTTCTTCTATGATGATGTGGAGGCATCTTATTGGATGGAGTGGAGTTGTGATGTGTATTAACCAATCAAAAACAAGGATGAGATGCTACGTAGGAGTTGATTGAGGACCACCATGAGTGGATCTTCCGATTTGTGTGGGGATTTATTCAAGATACGTGTGAATCACACGTTTTGAGTAAATCCCCAATTTTCTATGGGTAAAATTGGTGTATTGGGAGATTAGGGTTTGGTAAAATGTGAGATGGTGTCTGGTAGTATAGGAGAGAAAAAGAAGGTGGGGTGAACTTTGTTATTATCGATTGAGGGGTGAGGGTAAAAAAAATATAACGTTTTATTAAATGAGTTGGGGTAAGAGAAGTACACGTGTGAGGGTGTTGGTGTAGGGTGAATTTATTTCTCTTAGTTAATATCGAAAATGGGTTGGTGGGTGATAAAATAAATAAAACGTGGGACGGTTGGTTATTTGTTTGTGTGAGGGTTGGAAAGTTGGGTTGACCAAGTGTGTGAGGTTTGCTGGCAATTTGACCGAGTATCAAGTGAAGTAAATTCACTTGTTTTGTTCTAAAAACTTTAATGGGCTTCCCAATTCATTTCACGTTTAAATTGCCTCTGGCCCAATATAACCAATCCGTTCCTAAATTTTTAAAGTGAATTTGGGCTTATGTTTTGGGCTCATTTTTCCATAAGTGAATAATGTTTAATCCTCTATTGGGCTTTTGAACCCAATAAGTAAATGTGGGACCCACTAAGCCCGAAATCTTAGTAAATAATTAGATCCACTATAACAAGCTCGATTTCGGCTTTCTCGATCTTTTCTTCAATTCCGTGTTGATTTTGACGGTTTTCGTGATCTTCGGCACACTTTTGGTCTTTTGACTTTGTCTTCGTCTCTTTTGGACTTTTCTTCAACATTTGACCATGAAATCCCGTGTTTTCTCTTCTTTTGATCATTTGTACCTATTTTAACACAAAAACACAAAACCACGCGTAATTCCGACTTTTACGACATAAAACACATGATTAGGTCTTGTTTTTCCTTGATTTTAGTGGCAAAAGGATAAGTGTTTACACACTTATTAAATCCCCTACACTTGACCATTGCAATTACCCCATGCAATGCATTATTTTAAAGCATAAAGTCATATTTTTCTCATAATTAACCCATCATGGACTTTATTAAGATACACTATTACTACTACGACGGAAAGATAAAAACTTGAAAGGAAACAAAAGTTATAACAATTTATTTAACTTGAAAATTATTTGATGGAACAAACTCGTAAAGAAATCTAAGACTTAGATTATGGCTTTGGTGTCATGAATATTAATCACCCTCAAGTCTCACGTTCCCCATACCAAGCTTAAAAACGAGATCATTGTTTACCATAAGTTCTCAAGTTAAAACCACTCATATAAGATAATTGTGTAATACTCTTTCTCCAGTTCCTACTTTGTATCTCTAGATTTTATTGATTGTCATTCACCCGTAGGCTCATTTGACTTATTTGATAATTATTAATCCAAAAATGAAGGCCAAACGGTGCAAACCCGACACTCAAAACCTAACCTCGTCCTCAAAAACGTTGTCACTAAAGTAAGCCCACATCAAGGATGATTTAACACGATTTGGGGAATAAATTCTTGGACCCAAAATTTGGCCAAATAGTACTACTTATTAATTATTCCTCCAAAGTCATGTAGACTTTATGTGGAGTTTAGCAAGTTCACATCATATACCCTTAGGCTCTTTAAGATGTAAAAATGCTCCCCGTCTATTGTCCACACCCTAAGGCTCCTTGAACGATAAACGAGGGAATTGATTATTTGATCAATTTTTATTCAACACTTACCATGCCATACACCCTAAGGCTCTAATGACAAGGTTCGTGCTACATGCCCCACACCCTAAGGCTCCTTGAGGTCATGTTTTAATCTTATTCTTTCTTTATTTAAGATATATATAGTAGGCCAAATTCCGCGGTCCCATGGTCTGAATACCTCCTACTTAGTGGTTATGAGCCACCTTAGTCGAAAGTCCACAACGCTGGCACCCTCAATGTGTTCATGCTTTAATTACAAGGAGAATAAAGATTTGGCTAAGAGTTAAGATATCAAATCGACACCGCAAAAATCCTCATTTATTAAGCAATTGAATATACAAGCGGGAAGAAAGAGCCACAAAAATCATATAAGCAAAAATTAACCCTTAAACTTATTATCAACTCTATCATCTCTCGTTCTCCACAATTTAAAATCTCAAGGAATGAGACTCGTGGATGCTTAGCCTAATAAACCAATTAAGGTCCATATGGTTAAGGATACTAGCTAGAGTAAACTTGAATAAGTAAACTCGGGTTGAGTCAAAATATTCACGACGGGCCTAATATTTCAAAGATATCTAAACTTGTTAAAACCATTTTATTCATTTTTTTTTACTTTTATTCTTGAAATGGAAATTTATTAGTACGATGCAATGACAAAAGGAAAGAAAATAAAACTAAATACTACGAGGCCAAAATAGATCAAAAATTTGAAAAACGTTGAAATTTTTTTAAAATTTCCGGTTTAAATGGGGTCAAATTCATGGAAAAGTCCACTAAAATTTCGATAGAAATCCCCCTACACTTAATATAAACATTGTCCTCAATGTTTAAGCATGTGGGAAAATAAACTCCCCTACAGGACATTGAGTACGTTGTTTAAAATCGAGCTAAGGAAAGGACAACTAAAGTGATTACATTATTAGTTTTATTTTTATACAAGATGAATCACAATAGCAAAAACTTATCGAAGGAACCGAGTACACGGGAAACACGGGAACACGGGTCTCGTCAAAAGTACCAAAAGTGGATCATTAAGCACATGTCCCTGCACAACAACATCACAACACATAAACAAACAACCTACTTGGCTCCCCCCAACACTTTTTGGTGAAAATGGGTGAAAAAGGGTAAAAATCTAACCTAGTTATACGATGCTTGATTTTTTATCACGAGTCTCTAGCTCGACTCGATTTCCCGAATGTCTTCATTCAAATGGGAAAATCATGGAAAAGCCGAGATTTTCAAGGGAGGAAAATCTCTCCATGATAAAGGTGAAACAAAGTCATACAAGGCATACCCCATGAAAATCCACACGGGTCAACAAACATAATTTCCATCACAAAAGGAAATAAACCCCGAGGTGGTACGCAAGTCAAACTAAAGTGGGGTATCCGTAGGCAAAAGTCTCTTACAAGGAAGGGTGCTATGGTAATATGGCAATGAAAGCACAAAAGTCTCTATTCCGGGATCAAACACCGGTTCCTTAATGGGAAAATAGCAAGAGGTAGTGACATTTAAGCTCAAAATATCATCAAAATCCAAAGTGGGAAAGTCGTCCTCTTCCAAACTTGATGTGAAAACATCAGTATCGTCGGAGTCATAGGAAAATTCTTCCTCATGAGGAAAATAGGTATTTAGAAAGATATCTAAATCCTCCTCAAATGGAATAACCTCTAAATTAGGTATGATCTCTAAGAGTGGAGGATCCTCCTCAATAGTCATGACTTCTAAAATTGGAGTATAAAAGTCAAAAGGAGTCTCCATGGAAGAATCACTCATAGAGATATGAGGTGCATTAAGATCATAGGGTGGGTCATCAAAATTAATGAGATCACTTAAAGAAGTGTCATCATCGTAGGTATCAAAGATTAGGGTATCATAAATGGGTGGGTCAAAAGTGGGTGGGTCAAAAGACGAGTCGTCTAAACCGAAGATAGTGTGATCACTTGAAGAAGTGTCATCACTATAGGTATCATAAATAGGAGTTTCAAGAATTTGAGGCTCTAAGGGAAGGGATGAAGTTATCACAAACATTTTGATTAGACTTTTCAATTCCAAAAGGATTAATAAAAATCTCATCATTATCATAATTAAGAACATCAATCATATTGACCGACTCTTTTCCATTTGATTTTGTTGTGATTTTTCCCATTTTAAAAACTTGTTGTTCATCCCGAACCCTAAGAATTAACTCCCCTTCGGATACATCAACTAAGGCTCTTCCGGACCTTAAGAATGGTCTACCAAGTATTAACGGAATACGAGGATCCATCTCATAGTCGATGACGACAAAGTCCACGGGAAAAGTGAATGTACCAACTCGAACAAAAAAGTCTTCGGCAATACCAACGGGGTATGCGAGAGTTCGATTAGCTAACTCGAGAGTCATGCGAGTCGGTACAAGTTCGGGTAATGATAATTGTTTCCAAACCGAAAGTGGCATAAGATTGATGCTAGCACCGAGATCCGCTAAAGCCATACAATCATCGATTTGAGGAAACGAGCAAGGTAACACGAATCGTCCGGGATCTCCTAGCTTTTCGGGAAGCTATTTGAGAAGGATCGCAGAACAATTCTCATTTAAACGGGTATTCACGAGCTCAACCATTTTTTCTTTCTTATTAAGCAAATCATTAAACATTTTCACAAATTTTGGCATTTGAGCAAGTGCTTCAATAAGGCTAATGTTAACATTGACGTTGGAAATCATTTTCAAAAAGTTAGAGACATGAACGTCATCTTTGGTGAGCACTTTAGCCTTGTCTAACCTAGATGGATAAGGGATATTAGGCTTAGACTTTGAAGGTTGAGAAGGAGAAGGACTCGCTTCTTGAACAACCATAGGGATAGGCTCTTTCGGCAATGGAGCACTAGTACTAGGAGTGGTAGTGGGAGGAATCACCGAAGGGGGAGTAGGATTGCTCATTATGACCTCCGGGCCTTGTCTCTCCTTTATGGGCGAAGAGATGGAAGGTCCCACTAAAGTGGCTCCACTTCGAGTATTCATAGCACTCACATTAGCACGAGGGTTAATCTTGGTATTGGATGGTAAGGCTCCTTGGGGTCTAAGGGCTGTATTCATTGTCAAAAATCTCTTATCGTTGGACTCTTGCATTTGTCTAGTGGATTCTTGCATTGCCTTCATGATTTTCTCATGTTCGGTCAATTTTTGTAGAACCAAGTCCATTTGAGGATTTTGCATGTTCATTTGATTAAACCCTTGATTAGGAAAACCTTGGTTTTGATATTGAAAACCGTTGTTATTATAAAAACCTTGGTTATTATTTTGAAACCCTTGATTTTGACCATTAAAATTCCCTTGATTAGCATTCCCTTGAAAATTACCCATTTGAGGACCTTGGTTCCTAGTTTGGTATTGGGTTATTTTGGGTAGGTGGGGGTGGTCTTTGTGGTCCTACAAAACCCGGGGGAGCAAAATAACTAGTACTCTTGTAAGACAAATGGTTAACATTAACATTAGGTTTAAATTGAACCCGTTCATTAGCATTAGAAGCACAAACTTGTTGTTGTTGATTGTAATCCTTGTCACAATTGAAATATGAATGTGGTCCACCACAAGTATCACACGGTTCACAAGTTTCTTTCACAGCATTAACATGTGTAGTGGGAGGGTTATCTCTTAAAACAAGGTGTTTCACAATTTAAGTAAGCTCAATTTGATTAGTCACCTCATTATCACTAGCACTAGCTATTGTAGTCCGAACACTCTTAGTTTGCACTTTTGCCTTGTTCTCAATAATGGCCCAAGCCTCGTTCATGGTTTTCACAAGAATATTGCCCCCCGCGGCACTATTAAGTGAGTCTTGGTCATTTAGAGTTAAACCATTGTAAAACGTATTAATTTGATGCACTTTGGTGAAACCGTGTTGTGGACATTTTCTCAAAAGCTCTTTAAATCGATCACAAGACTCACTAAACGTTTCCCCATATTTTTGTTCAAAGGTTATGATTTCATTCCTTAAAGCCGTGGTCCGTGATAATGGAAAAAAGTAGTTAATGAACTTGGTCTCTAAGTCGATCCATGTCGTGATACTTTGGGGTGGTTCCTTATCAAGCCAAATCTGGGCTTGTCCCTCGAGGGAAAAAGGAAAGAGTTGTAAACGAATAGCCTCTTGTGGCACCCCATTGTATTTGACGGTATTTGACAAATGGATAAATCTCTTGATATGATCATGGGGGTCATCTTGGGAACGACCCAAAAATGGGATAGCGGAAACCATTTTAATTAAATCCGATTTGAGTTCAAAATTATTTGCTCCAATAGCGGGGACAACGATAGCGTCATCGTTTCCTTCAACGTGAGATTGCAAAATCTCGAGCATAAGTCGGTTATCCGTTTCCATTGTATTGTCGAAAGCACGATTCTCGGGATCGGCTTGAATGATGGTTTTTTTGTTTTTCTTCTTCTTCTTCTTTTTGGAAGAATTTGGTACACCAATCGGTATGTATGTACGCGCGCGAGTGCGCATACAATTAAAACTTTGGAATGAGGTAGGTGACCTCGGTCGACTTTGAGAGGAAAAGGATTTTCCCTCTCGAGGAGCAATATGAAAAATCTACAAAAATATATACTTAATTACTAACTGAGTTGGCAAACCAATAATAGGTCGTCCCTCTCAATATACGCACAAGCAAGCGGGGAAACGAGGTGGCCCCAAAGCACTTAAAAACCTTTTTCCTTAGACGGCCTTTTATAGCGCGTCGCCTTATACCCACCTTATAGTTTGTATATGTCGAGTTCAAACGTCTTACTAGTATTTATCTATTTTTCCCTTTTATTTCGTTATGGATGCGACTACAATAGTTAGGTGATGAAATCCCAACTAAGGCTTATTTGAAAAGTAGGTAAGTTATTGTGCTACGTAATATACTATAGTAAAAGAAAAATCTTTTTGTATTTTTTTTTGTAGAAAAATATATATTCACAATAAAAACGAAAGAAATCGAACTAAGAAATAACACTAATACGTAATATTTTTTGTGTAATACTTTTAGGAAAAAGTATTACTTTTGTGTTTTTTTTGTATTTTTTAATTTTTTGATTTTTTTTTTGTATTTTTGATTTTTGTTGCAAGAAACGTAACGTTCAAAGCGAACGGATCCCAAAATCCAAACGTCTTCACGAAAAATCGTCAATCGTACGAGCGAAGCGGCATCGGCGCCATTTTAATATAGAGTAAATTAAAGCTTAAGACTTTTAAATAAAAAGATTTTTAAATAAACAAAATAAAATGAAAACAAATTTAAAATTATAAAAGTAAATAAAATATTTTTTTATTTTTTTATTTTTTTTATAAAAGCTGAATTAAAGTAAATTAATGTAAATCTTTTAATAAAGAAAAATTTACTTAAACTACAAAACTTAATTAAACTATTAAATAAAATCTGCCACTAATTTATTAACCTATAATAACTAAATGTTGCAATAATAAACACAAGTAAAGGGGTAGCAGAGTTGGTTGGGCTATAGTCTGGTGTGCGAAGGGTCCTGTGTTCGAATCCCAGAAGGGACCAATTTTTTGGCGATTTTTTTTTTTTACTTTTAGGCACTTTATAAAAGACAACAGACTGAAGAGTCTGTATCTTGATGCAGGAAACAAAACAGTTAAATAGCAAATAAGCAATGACAGACAAGAAAGATGAAAGAAAATAAGCTACCAACCAATTAAGCTATAACCTAATAAGCAGACAAACAATAAGCTGAAATAAAAAAAAAACTAAACAAGCATTTTAAGATAATACGAATAAGCAGATACAATCAAATGCAACAAACCAAATAAACTACAAAAGCAATAAGCATATTATCCAAATTAAAACATAAGCAGATACCAATAAACCTAAAACTAAAAAAAACAGATTAAAAACTAATTACTGATAAATCAAACAAACATGAGACAAAAGCAGATCCAAACAAAACTAAGCAAGTATCGAATAGCATCAAAAATAAAAAGCAGATTAAGCAGATTTTAAACTCAACTAAGCAAATAAATCAAAACTAACAACAAACTTAACAATAAATTAAAAGTAGAGAAAGCACCTTGTGTCGATATCCGTTGTGACGAAGGTAGGCGTTGTGCCTCCTTATGACTCGAAGCAAACACCACCATTAATCATCTCGAATATCATCACCATATAGCACTATCTTGAACCAAACAGTAACTCGACCCAAGTACTCTCTTCTCGAACCAAACGAACCAAAAGAAAGAACAAACTTGAACAAAACAGTAACGTTTAATATCTTCCAGTGGGGAAGATTATTCACTTTCTTTTTATTTTTTTTATTATTTTTAATTTTTTTTTTTATAATAATAATAATTAAACTTGAACAGTAGTAAATATATAAAAGCAGATTCAATTAAACGAAATTTAAACGAGAAATTTAAACAAGAAATTTAAACAGTAAATAATAAACTTTTCATTAATCATTAAAATAAACTTTAACAGTAATAATAATCAAACTTTAACAGAAAGTTAAAGGAGACAGAATTAAATTGAAATCAACTTTTCATTATTTAAAAAGAGAATAACAAATACTGAAAATTAAAAATTACAATTTAACCTAAAACTAATTTACTGAAAATTAAAATAAAGAAAAAGTGCTCTCTAAAAAATTACATATGAAGGGTTTTTATAGGCAAACCCTAGGAAACCCTCTTGATGGCTTCAAAATTAAGCAATAAATCTTGGCCGCTCTTCCATCTTCTCTCTCTTTTTCTTGTGATCAAACGGATGAGATCAACCCTTCTTGCACACGGATTACCCTCGTGGCGTTTTTGTGCTTCTTGTTTTTCTTCTATGATGATGTGGAGGCATCTTATTGGATGGAGTGGAGTTGTGATGTGTATTAACCAATAAAAAACAAGGATGAGATGCCACGTAGGAGTTGATTGAGGACCACCATGAGTGGATCTTCCGATTTGTGTGGGGATTTATTCAAGATACGTGTGAATCACACGTTTTGAGTAAATCCCCAATTTTCTATTGGTAAAATTGGTGTATATTAGGGTTTGGTAAAATGTGAGATGGTGTCTGGTAGTATGGGAGAGACAAAGAAGGTGGGGTGAACTTTGTTATTATCGATTGAGGGGTGAGGGTAAAAAAAATATAACGTTTTATTAAATGAGTTGGGGTAAGAGAAGTACACGTGTGAGGGTGTTGGTGTAGGGTGAATTTATTTCTCTTAGTTAATATCGAAAATGGGTTGGTGGGTGATAAAATAAATAAAACGTGGGACGGTTGGTTATTTGTTTGTGTGAGGGTTGGAAAGTTGGGTTGACCAAGTGTGTGAGGTTTGCAGGCAATTTGACCGAGTATCAAGTGAAGTAAATTAACTTGTTTTTTTCTAAAAACTTTAATGGGCTTCCCAATTCATTTCACGTTTAGATTGCCTCTGGCCTAATATAACCAATCCGTTCCTAAATTTTTAAAGTGAATTTGGGCTTATGTTTTGGGCTTATGTTTTGGGCTCATTTTTCCATAAGTGAATAATGTTTAATCCTCTATTGGGCTTTTGAGCCCAATAAGTAAATGTGGGACCCACTAAGCCCGAAATCTTCATAAATAATTAGATCCACTATAACGAGCTCGATTTCGGCTTTCTCGATCTTTTCTTCAATTCCGTGTTGATTTTGACGGTTTTCGTGATCTTCGGCACACTTTTGGTCTTTTGACTTTGTCTTCGTCTCTTTTTGGACTTTTCTTCAACATTTGACCGTGAAATCCCGTGTTTTCTCTTCTTTTGATCATTTGTACCTATTTTAACACAAAAACACAAAACCACGCGTAATTCCGACTTTTACGACATTAAACACATGATTAGGTCTTGTTTTTCCTTGAATTTAGTGGCAAAAGGATAAGTGTTTACACACTTATTAGTCATTTCAAGAAAAAATCCAAAAAGATATAAATAGAGTTTTTTCTTTTGCATTGCATTGTTCAAAATCAAAATCATGCATCATATAGAGTAGCATAGTGTAATAGCATTCCATATTGGCCAAGGTGGGTTAATTATGAGAAGAATGTAAATTTGTGATTTAAAATATAGCATTGCATGAGGTCATGGCAATGATCAAGTGTAGGGGATTTGATATGAGCAAAAACTCATATCAGTTAATCAACAAATCACCCTAAAACACATGGAAAATACCTAACTTTTGTGCTATAAAGCGGAATTATGTGGTATGTTTCGTGTTTCTGTATAAATAGGTAAGAAGGATACATTTTCAAGCAAACAAGAAGAAATCAAGCTTATTTGGATGAAAAAGACAAAGAAGGATCAAAGATGACAAGACTTCAAAGATGAAGGACCTATCTTGACAACATTCCAAAGTTGAAGGACTCAAAGTGTAAATTGGTCAAAGTCAAGATCAAAGTCAAACATGGTCAACTCCAAAGTCAACAAAGTCAAAGGGTCAAACTAGACAAGAATACAAGTGGAAGGACAAAAAATGACATTGGAATGAAGATTATAACTCATTTGGACATTCTGCCTAACTTTAGGGACTTTATTTGCCAAAAATACTCCAAGTTTGAAAGAAATCCGTGTGCTAAGGCTCTTAACCAATGAAAATGCAAGAAAAAAAGACAAGGATTGCCAGCAAATATAGCCAGCTCACCAAGCTCATTAATGAGCCGTTATTCCAACAGTTCACCCCACTATCTATTTTCTAACCAATGGAAAGCTGGCAGCCCATATTCATTTTATCCAAGTTTGGATATCAATCCGTGTGCTCACCCCTTGCCCAACCAAAGACTGCCACGTGGCATTGTCTTCCACAAACGAACCCAGAATCGTTCTTGAGCTACAAAGCATTTCAAGAGATGATTTATACATAAAACTTGCTCGTTTTGAAGAGAGGAAAACAATGGGAGCATTTAATCAAACTGAAACTCAAAGGATAAAAATCCCCCAATTCATGAAGAACACAAGAATCTGTAATTAAGAAATTGGTGACACCTGGCAGCCTGCTATTGGATGGGATACGTCATCAACCCTAACTCACTCTCAATTCTTGTCTATAAATAGTGATTAGATCTTTCATTTGTTGTAAGTAGCTGAGTGTGAAATTCACACACACTTCCCAATTTTCTCTCTTCATTCTTGTTAGTTAGTTGTTAGCATAACAAACTCAAGAGCTTGACAACCTCTTGAGTTAGTTATAGTTAGTTGTAACCACTTACCTAATTCTGTAACCAACTTTTACATTCAAAATCAATAAAACACTCATTTTCACTCAATCTTCTTATCTACTCTGCATACCTGTTGAATCTTGTTGCTGTTATGAGTTTCTTGTGATCACATTTGATCATAAGAAGCTTTTTGTTGAAGATTTGTAGTTGTTCCTTACCATTTCAGTTGCTGAGTGGATTTGTAGCAGATTTTAGGTAGATATGTTGATGATGATGATGGTAGATGGTTGAATAGTTGATTTTAGTGCTAAGGTGGTGGCTTAGCATTGTTTAGGAGGCTCAGCGCCTACCTACTCCATCAATGGTGGCTTATTGCTAAAAGGTTTCAAGTTCTGAGTTTGGTTCCACTTAACAGTCATTTGCATGCTAAATTCTAGTTTAAATACTAAATGCTGCTTGATCAAGTGT
The DNA here is from genome assembly GCA_025667525.1 of Glebionis coronaria. Taxonomy (NCBI): domain Eukaryota; kingdom Viridiplantae; phylum Streptophyta; class Magnoliopsida; order Asterales; family Asteraceae; genus Glebionis; species Glebionis coronaria. The sequence continues at coordinate 364,153,261 of CM046882.1, read as the reverse complement.
GATTAGTTTGTTTTGGATTGATTCTGTTGTTTAGATAGCTTATATGTTAGTTTGATAATCTTTAGCTTGCTCATACTTGTTCCTGTTATCATACTTATCAGTCATTTAGCTTGTTGTTGAATTTTGAGTACTTGTGTGTTTAATAGCCTGTTCTTGATTGATTGTAGTAAAATACGACCTTTAGGAAAAAGAAGTAAAAGTGGTAAGCGTTAAGTGTCGGTTTAGGAAAACCGAGCACTAATGACCAAACAAGTTCGTTTCCCAAGGAGGCAAGTGTGTTGTGTTAAGAGTTGATTAATGTTTGTGATTATATGATTGAGAAAGAAATAGGATTAGAAGAAGAAGACGGTTACGAAAACGAATTAAACTATGAAGAAAAAGGCGAACACGTAAAACCGTAATTAGTGCCAAAATTAAAATTTTAACCTAAAAATTCCTAAAAATTACTAAAAATCCCCAATAATATTCTAAGAGTTTACAAAAAATCCAAACTTGCTAAAACCTTTTAATTAATTCAATAATGACTTTTAATGCTAATTAAAGCCCTAAAAATCACAATTAAATATTAAAATTCCCTAAACAATATCTAATAGTTTGTAAACCTCAAAAATGACCTAATTAAGCTAAAAACTATTTTTTAAAATTTTAAAACCAAATTAAACTATTTTTAAATACTTAAAAACTATTAGAATCTATTAAATATTAAATTAATTCTAGAAATTAATTGAAAAGTCCTAAAAAGATTTGGAAAGTTGCAAAGTTCCTAATTTAATGTCCTTAACCTAGGAAAAATGAAAAAACTAGAAAAATGAAACTTCAATTTTTAATAATAAAATAATATTAAAATATTCAAAAAAATAAAAAGTTTGTAAATAAATTCTAAAAAATTACCAAAAATCCTAAATAATGTAACTAAAAAAAAAATGCAATCCAAATTTTCTGAAACCTATTTAATAATTTTATATTAAATTTTAAAGTTGCTTAAAAACCCTAAAATCCTATTAAATTAAAAATAAGCTAAATTGAAAACCTAATTAGCTGTAAACCTCAAAAATATGATTAAAAACCTAAAAACTATTTTTCCAGATTTTTAAATTATTTTTTTCTATTTTTAATGACTTTTTAAAATAAAAACTTAAAATAACCCTAATAAATTAATGAATAAAGGGAAAAATATACTTTTTGCTCAGAAAAATCAAAAACCTTAATATAAACCTAGGAAAAATACTACTTGGTAAAAACCTCAAAGAAATAAGCCAGAAAAAGCTTATTTACAAGCTGCTAATCAAATAAGCTATAAAACAATTAACCCTTAAATAAGTAATGAAATGAAGCTATAACGTAAAAAGCCATCTGGATCACTGGTTAACACGTTAGTCCTTGGAAAGCAAGGTCGCGTGTTCGAGCCCAGGCAAGGTGAGCTTTTTGCAAACTTTTTTTTTTTTTTTTTTTACTTTTCCAAACTCAAACAGTACTCTTGTTAACCACAAAAACTCAAACACAATCCAAATTAAACAAGAATTAACCCCTAAAAATCCAAGAACGTGCTCAGTTATGCTCAACTTTCTGATGAACACAAGTGAATGTTCTTCACTTGTGAATAAATGATCAAGAGGTCTTGATCTTATGATTGTGGATGTTTGATTGGATACAAAGGGTACCCTTATACTCTTTTGGAGTATAAGGAGTCAATATAACTCAAAAACAAGCAAGATCAAAAACAAACTCAAACCAAATGCTCAAAAACCAGTTACTGAAATAGCTATTGATGACTGATGAAAAATTAGGCTATATTACTTGCACAATGATGAGATTCCAAGGCTAATATCATGCATATAAGTTCACAACTTATCATACAAACAAGTCACAATCCTCAAACAACCCTGAATCTAACAAACTACAAGATTTGCTAACCAAATTCACACAAATCAGTTTCAATAGGCAGTTTTCTGATTTTTAACCTTTTGTACCAATTTTTAACTTGCACACTTGTTTAAATCAACACCAATCTGAAAACTTAAGCTAACAAACAACCTATTGATATCCTATGAGTGATTATAACAGGTTTGAACTTCAAAATTCTTTCAAAAATCTCAGTTAACAAGTAGATCCAAACACCCCTTTAAAATCTGAAATCAAATTTTTAACAAAGCAAATGGTATCAAAACACAATCAAACTGATTAAACACTATCTAACCATGCATACAAGTCCTATATAAGCAATATTAAACTCTCAAATGAACACTTAACCAATTAACATGCAGAATCACACAAGGCACATATTTTTCAGAAAACTAAAGATTTAAATAAGAGACAAGGGGCTACCTTAAGGGTCCTACATCCATGACCCTTAGTGGTTGAAAAACCACCTCCAAACAAGCCCGGGCTTGTGCTGAACTTTGTTGAGGTTCTGATGAAGTTTGCTTAACAAAAAAATGAATAAGGTTGGTTCTTTTTTTGAATCTGCTAAGAGAGAAAAGGGAAAAGCTGTGTAAAAAGCTTAAGGCTTGCTCCTAGCTTATAGATTAAGCTAGAAGATAGCTTTAGCTTGTGGGTAAGGATATGATAAGCTAAAAATAGGAAATGACCAAACCAATGGCTATTTTAAACTTGGGTACCCACTACACCAGAACAAGCCATGGTGTTATGGACATACACAAGCTCAAATACCATCACTCCAACACACTTAATCACCATTGTATCAGGTTTGTATGAAAATTTAAGATATAAGAAAACTTTGAAAAAGAAACAGAAACTTGGAATTTTGAAAACCTTTGCTGAAACTTAAACCAAACTCAACATGAAATTAAATCAACATAAAATGTAAAAGGAACTCAATCTTTCTCATCAAAAAACACTTAAACCATTTATATTCCTTAATAAACTGGATTTACAAAGCTTGTGAAAAAAGGAGAAAAAAATCAAGAACAAGAACTATGCTAAGTCCTATAATGCCTTTATATAGAGGCTTACAAGTGATTCTAGAAGTGAATAGAAGCTAAAAACCCTAACACTTGAACTTCCAATCTTGCCCTTGGACGATTTTGAATTCTCAGTCAAAACTAAGCCATGTGAAGATCTTTGGCAGTTTGTGGGATGCCAGCAATGAAAAGAGGATCTTGGACGTCCATTTAGCCTTTGGGAACACGAAAATGTTGTGGGATGTTGATTTGCTGTCCTCATTTTGTTTGAGAGTGAATAGTGGGGCAGGGGAGGGTTGCACAAACATGTGAGGTGATGGTGATGGTGGTTTAAGGGTGGTTTTGGGTTTAAGTGGTGTTTAATCAATGATCTGGAAATAATTACCCAAAAACCCCTTGTTTTAATTGATGTTCTTCCTTGAAATATTTAGGGTTTAAGGGTGGATTAGGGACGGGTTTAATCCAGTTTGGGGGTTTTATTATTTAAATTTTGTGTTTGGAGGGAAGGGTTAAACCGACTAATTAAATCAGTTATTGTGAGTGGAGAGGTGACGTGGTGAAGGGGTGGTTTGTGATTGGTTAAATTGTGTGAGTGGGTGAGGTGGCAGTTTCTGAGTGGAGGGTTTGAGTTTGTTTGTCTGGCAGGTTTGCCCCCTCTCTTTTCAAACTTTGTTCACTTTGTAATAAATGGCTATCAACGCCCATTTAACACATATCAACTTTTGAACATTGGCAGTTTTGGCACAACAAGTTTTGAAACTTGTTTTAAGGACTATAAGTGTAATTTTGGCAATCTTCAAGGGCTGTTTTTGACATGTCTTCATACTTCAAGGCCTTGACTTGTTTGTTGACTTCTTGGAGGACCATTATTGACAATTTAGTTTTGTTGAGGGACTAAATTTGCCAATTCTTCAAAATTAAGGGTCCTTTTTGTAATTTTGACAAACTTTAGGGACCAAACTTGTATTTATGAAGATACAAGGGTATAAAGTGTCAATTCTTCAAACATGGAGGACCAATCTTCATGATTCTTCAAATCTTCAAGGGTTTTCTTTGGAAAATTCTTCATTAGGGCTTGGTTCATCGTGCGGCTTCGTTTCCCGTGTTCGTTTTTGATTGATTCTTGTGATCTTTTGTCATTTTCTCAATATCCGTACCTAAAATACACAAGCATATATTTGGGTATTTTGATGATATTTAATGCATTTTAAGCCCAATTTGGACGATGAGACTATGTATAAAAGCAGTCTCATCACTCCCCCATACTAAACCATCGCCGTGCCCTCACGCAATGCTCGAATAAAGTATCGTAGCACCTCCAAAATTCAATTTTATTCACTTTATTGGAATGATAAACTAGCTATACTACTACTATTGCTATTACTACTTGCGTTTTGGACATAATGTATGATTTTCATCGCAAAATGGGACGTTTAGGTTCATAGAATAAGAACACGTGAATGCTTCGTTAGAAATAATTTCATCGTCCTCGATTTTCACTCCAATTCCATGCTAAGCGTGCAACGAGATCATTGTCATTATAAGTTAGTAATGCTAACACTACTCATATGCCCTAATCACGTACTTATCCTCCCATTATTCCTAAGTTGTATCTCTTATATTTTATGATGTCTTGAATGTTTCACGAGGATACATTGTTTGACTTATGCGATAATAGAGATTTAGGTCTAAAAATAGATTCCTAACGGTGTAACTAAGACCATCAAATCAATAACCCCTCCTAATAGACAATGATGTTAAAAAATTAAGTTGACAAGAAGAATCGATAAAAACGGTTTTATAACGGTTTTGAACATGAGACTTATTACCAAGACTTTTATACGCCCCCTAACGGAAGGGCCTTATTATCTTTGGTTTACCTCCATCTTTTATTCAACTTCGCCATGAAGCTTTTATTATGACTTCGGTCTTGCCTTGCCTTTTATTATCCGCCTCATCGGTGGTTTTATTAGCCAAAGACGTATATCCACACGCTAAAGCGAATTTTGGATCTTTAAAGCTTCGAAGATTAAGGCTTGATTCACTTTCAATTTTGCATAGATTTTAGGCCTTGTGGGGCTTCAAATTGTTTTCTAGATTTAGGTGAGCACTTGAAATCTTATTATTAGGTGAAGCTTTCGATTATTGGGGTGCCAATACTTCAAAACCGTGACGCTGGCGATACCTTAATGTCTTCCCAATTTAATTACACGGGAAGCTAATAGAAAAGACTAGAAACCCAACAATCCTAACTAAACCGCTAAGTCAATATTTATTAAGCAAAAAATATTTACATGCGAAGGGAGAATAAGCAAACAACGAGAACACATGAGTTTTTGAATGAATACGAGTACTCTACGTTTAGCATAGTAACTTATAATTAACTCTATCATTTCTCGTCCTCATTTAAGAGACTTAGCCTAATGTGTAGTTAAGGAATCAAAGCTAAGTGCTCAACACGCACGGTCGAGTCAAAAATTACTCTTATTCTCGCCATCGGAAAACCTACATTCGTGTCTTCAAACACTTATAAAACATGAGAAAATTTTTAAAATTTGGCCATTTTTAGCCTTATTTTGCAACAAAACGATAAACAAAACGATAAACTTTGGAAAGCGTGAAGGTTTGGCAAGGCAAGTATCTATTCACCCCCCCCATACTAAAGTTAAACATTGTCCTCAATGTTTCGAGTCTAGGGGTGCAAACACCCCCATACTAGAGACGTAGTCGAATGCCTAATCTAGCATGGAAAGGGTGTAACCAATAAGTAATAGCCGTTTATGAAGGGTGCTAAAAACCTAAGGTTAGAACATCAAAAGGATATATCATGGATATTGAGAAAGGTCTCCAAAGCAAACGATCGAGTGCTCCCATAAAACGAACACGAGAGGCTCCAATCGTGAAGATCATGATCTAAAGTTCACCATTCACAAACAACCATGGAACAAAGGTTGGAAGGGCACAAATCCCCACACGTAAGCTACATTAGAAAGTGATAATATGTACATAGGATAAGCATGGGACTCCCCCACGAGGCACCTCGTTTTTGATTACCGAGTCATGAGCTCGACTCGATCCCCTCAATACTAATTATCATTAGGGAAGGTGACTTGGTCGAGGTAGTTCAAGGATGGAACTTCCCCGCCAAAGTAGTGCTTCAACCTATGTCCATTCACCTTGAAGTTAGGACCATCATCTTGAGCTAGCTCGATGGTCCCATAAGGAAACACTTGAGTCACGGTGAATGGACCGGACCAACGGGATTTCAACTTACCGGAAAAGATTTTTAATCTTGAATTAAAAAGCAAAACTTGATCCCCAATGTTAAAAACCCGATTTTTAATTTTAGAATCATGCAACTTTTTAGTTTTCTCTTTATAAATCAATGAATTTCCATAAGCAATATCCCTCAATTTATCTAATTCATTCAATTGCATTTTCCGGTGTTTTCCCGCGGTCTCCATATCATCATTACAATGCTTTAGGGCCCAATAAGCCTTGTGTTCTAATTCGATAGGCAAATGACAATTCTTTCCATACACAAGCTTATAGGGAGTGCACCCAATGGGCGTCTTATGAGCGGTCCTAAAGGCCCATAAAGCATCGTCTAACTTATCCGACCAAGATTGTCGGTTCTCTCCAACGGATCTCTCCAAAATCCTCTTCAATGCTCGGTTTGAAACCTCGACTTGCCCACTCGTTTGCGGGTGATTAGCCGTAGAAAGACGATGTGTAACCCCATATTTCCTTAGAACCCTTTCAAATTGGTCGTTACAAAAATGGGTTCCACGATCACTTATGATAGCACGAGGGGTTCCAAACCGAGAAAACAATTGCTTCAAAAACTTGACTACCACACGAGCATCATTGGTGGGCAAGGCCTTGGCCTCCACCCACTTAGAAAGGTAGTCAACCGCAACAAGGATGTACTTATTACCACGAGATGATGGGAACGACCCCATAAAGTCTATGCCCCAAACGTCAAAGATCTCACATACTTGAATGATATTTTGTGGCATTTCATCTTTTTGTGAGGCTTTTCCTTGTCGTTGGCATGCATCACACGACTTCACAAGATCTTGTGCATCTCGGTAAATAGTAGGCCAAAAGAAGCCGGCATCAAACACTTTCTTAGCCGTGAGATTAGCACCGTGGTGACCACCCGTGGGTCCCTCATGGCAAGCTCTAAGGATGTTAGAAGCTTCGGTGCCAAATACACAACGTCGGATGATTTGATCCACACAAGTTCGAAACAAGTAAGGGTCGTTCCAAAGGTAGAACTTGACTTCACGAAAGAATTTTCGTTTTTCTTGAGTCGTCATACCCTTAATGATGAAGTTACCCGCATGGTAATTTGAAAAATCCGCAAACCATGGGGTAGAAGAATCAAGCTTAGAATTCACCACACCAAGTGTTTCGAGTGGAAATGTTTCGGTGATTTCCTTGGGCTCGTAAACACTTTGGTAAGGATCTTCCAAACGAGAAAGATGATCGGCCGCTAGATTCTCGGCTCCTTTTTTATCAACGATTTTGTGATCAAATTCTTGAAGGATGAGAATCCAACGAAGTAATATCGGCTTAGCATCTTGCTTTGCCATAAGATACTTAATAGCCGAATGGTCCGTATACACTATGCATTTCGTCAAGACGAGATAAGGTCGGAATTTCTCAAATGCATACACCACGGCAAGGAACTCCTTTTCCGTTGTAGTGTATTTAAGTTGAGCCTCGGTCATCGTCTTGCTAGCATAGTGAATAGGCAAGAAGTGCTTATCATGACGTTGCCCCAAAACAGCCCCAATAGCGTAATCACTTGCATCACACATAAGTTCAAAGGGGAGGTTCCAATTTGGAGCAACAAGAATGGGAGCTTCGGTAAGTTTCCTCTTAAGGATTTCAAAGGCTCGTACACAATCTTCGTCAAAGACAAAACGTGCCTCTTTTTCAAGAAGATGTGTAATAGGTCGAGAAATCTTTGAAAAGTCCTTGATGAATCGACGATAAAAGCCCGCGTGGCCTAGGAAACTCCTAACTCCCTTGACGGTTTTGGGATGAGGTAATTTGGCGATGACGTCTACCTTAGCTTGATCTACCTCAATCCCCGCTTTCGAGACCTTGTGCCCTAAGACGATTCCACTCTTAACCATAAAATGACACTTTTCCCAATTGAGCACAAGGTTGGTTTCCTCACAACGTTTTAACATTCTCTCTAGGTTCGACAAACACGAAGTGAAAGATTCACCAAACACGGAAAAGTCATCCATGAAGACTTCCATCATCTTCTCGATCATATCATGAAAAATAGCCATCATGCATCGTTGAAAAGTTCCCGGTGCATTACAAAGTCCGAATGGCATCTACGATAGGCAAACGTTCCATATGGACACGTAAACGTAGTTTTTTCTTGATCACGAGGATCGATGGGAATTTAGAAGTAACCGGAAAAAACCATCTAGAAACAAATATAAATCGTTTCCCGCAAGACGCTCCAACATTTGGTCCATGAGGGCAAGGGAAAATGGTCTTTTCGAGTGGCTCATTCAACTTATGATAGTCAATGCACACTCTCCATCCGGTCACGAGTCTAGTGGGAATCAACTCGTTGGCATCGTTTGGCACAACGGTCATCCCTCCCTTTTTAGGGACACAATGAATAGTACTCACCCAAGGGCTATCGGAAATAGGGTAAATCATTCCCGCGTCAAGGAGTTTAAGGACCTCCTTTTTTATGACATCGTGAATTTTGGGGTTCACCCTCCTTTGACTTTGGATTGTTGGCTTGAAATCCTCCTCCATTAAGATTTTGTGGGTACAAAATTTGGGATCGATTCCCTTAATGTCGGATAACTTCCACGCAATCGCCCCTTTGTGGTCCTTAAGAACATCGACAAGTGCGGTTTTTTCATCATTCGAAAGATCCTTCGCAATAATAACCGGCAACTTGTCGTCCTCCTCTAAATAGACATATTCGAGGTGAGGAGGTAAATCTTTCAACTCGAGAATAGGTGGTTCCTCAAGTGAAGATTTGGGCTCGATACTCATAACCTCCTCGGGTGGAGGAAATGGGAAATCGTTGAGAAAATCCTTGATAATCGAGAAGTCCTCATCGTTGTCGAGGTCCTCGTCACAAGTACGTGGAACATTGCATTCTTCCAACGTAAAACCACCACCTTCAAATGGAGTGAAGGTTGGTGTCGAATTATCAAGAATTAGATCTAACATAGTGGGATTGCCACTAGTTTCTTCATCACCAAACCCTAAAACTTCTTGTGAAAATTCCTCGCAAACCACGTCGATCATATCAACGAGGTTTATGGTAGCAACAGAATAAACATGAGAAAGTTGAGAATTTTGAGTTGCGTTTATAACAAGTTCCTCGTCGTTGAAACGTAAGGTGATCTTTCTAGCATGCACATCAATTAAAGCCATAGACGTATCTAAAAACGAACGACCTAAAATAAGAGGAACTTGAGGATCCGTGGGGATATCAACAACGATAAAGTCTACGGGATAGTAGAACTTCCCCACTTTCACAAAAACGTCTTCCGCCAAACCACATGCAAGAATCGTGGAATGGTCGGCCAACTCAATAGACATTCGTGAAGGAGTAAGATTAGGAAGATTGAGCGACTTGAAGATTGCAAGTGGCATCAAGTTAATGCTAGCACCAAGATCGGCCAAGGCATAGCATTCCTCCATATCTTGAATTGCACAAGGGATCAAAAATTTACCGGGATCACCGACTTTTTGAGGTATGCGATTAAGATAAACCGACGAACAACTAGACATTTGGTGTAATTACTCCTTGTTGTTCAACATACTCTTAAAGTTAGCGGCAAATCGAGGCATCATGACCAAAGCATCGGCGAAACTCACATTAAGGTGCAACTCACGAAACATTTTCATAAAAGCTCAAATTGGTAATTATCGCGCTCTTGTCGTTTCTCCTTCCTAAGTCTCGATAGGTAAGGAAAGGGTGGTGTGGGTTGGGGCATAGGCATAGCCTTTGGAATCTCGGGTTCCAATGTTGGTAAAGGGTCGACCGTAGGTGTGGCATGAGCGGTACTTTGTGGGATTGAAATATGCTCCTTTTCGACCACCACCTCGGGTTCCTCAATTTCCTCCACCGTTGGAGTAATTGGTTGAGGAGTCGGTTCCTTAAGTGTCTTACCACTTCGTGTGGTAATCACTTTCATCTCTCCCTTCGGGTTTGAAACGGTGTTACTAGGTAGACCACTCGAAGTAGAGGCTTTGTTTCCCATGACGGCTTCTAAAATTGCATTAAGCTTAGCATCGTGACTATTAAACTTCAAATCTTGACTAGCGGCTTTTTGGTCAATTTTTTGTTCAAGCCTAGCATGACTTTGCTCTATCTTGTTGTTTTGACCTCGAATTTGATTAGCAAAATCTTTTTTCAATTCATTCCTCATGTTAAGATTTTCTTTCACAAAGTTAGCCAACTCCTTAGTGTTTTTAGCCGTGTCCCTAGCTTGACTAGCCAATTGCTCTTGTATGTTCTCCAAAATCTTATCATTTGCCGTGGCGTAATTCAAAAAGTCCATTGGAAGTCTTTTGTGTAAACATTTTGAAGACCTTGACTTGTGTTTTGAAAATTACGGTTTTGATTTTGATTTTGCAATTGGCTACTACTACTCCCTTGATTCCCATAGTTGTTATTACCCTTAAAATTGTTCCTTTGATTGCTTTGGTAACCAACTTGATTGTTTCGATAATTGTTAGCATTTTGATTTGGTGGAAAACCCGGTGGAGTCAATTGATTAGTGCGAGGAACTTGACCGTTTTGGTTATAAGTTCCCGCGACTGCAAAGGCACTCGAAGTGTTACCACCGTTGGTAATGCACTCGGAATAATCGTGAGCTCCACCACAATACATACAAGAAACCTCAACCGCTTTAATCGTAGCGGGAGCGGGTTGTTCACCAACTTTAAACTCAATTAACAATCGTTTCAACTTATCAAAAATTTTGTTCTCCAAATTAGCCTCGATTTGGCAAGCATCAACGGTGTGTGACAATGAAGGCGAAGACGAAGTCTTACGAACACTCGACGTGCTACGAGGACTATACACCTTAGACCTATTTTCAATGATTAACAATGCTTCCTCGACCGTCTTACACAAAAAATTACCACCCGCGGCGGCATTAAGATAATCACGCTCATGATCGTTCAAGCCATTGTAAAACGTGTCAATTTGGTGCAAGTCGGAAAAACCATGATGAGGACATTCGTGCAACATTTCCTTAAACCTATTCCAAGCCATTGAAAAACTCTCATTATACTCTTGTGAAAACTTTGAAATCTCGTTTTTCAAGTGCGTAGTCTTAGAGGGCGGAAAAAATTGGTTCACGAATTTTGAAACGAGATCCTTCCACGTCAATATAGAATTGGGTGGCTCTTTCTCTAACCAAATTTTTGCGGGCCCCGCTAAGGAATACGGAAAAAGCATCATCTTAATCGAGTCGTTTGAGACGTCCTTAAACTTGCAAGTGGCGGTGAGACGATTAAATTGGCGAATGTGGTTATGAGGGTTGTCCTTTTCGTCACCTCGAAACTTGTTGTTTTGAATCATGGACAATAAACCCGTCTTAACCTCAAAATTCTCCGCAAGGATAGCGGGAATCACAATCGCTTTTCCATAACCCTCGGTGGGTGCTTGAAGCAACTCCATCATAGTTCGATTAGCCATGGGTGCTTCTTTCACTATAATGGGTTCGTCAATAGGAGACTCCTCACTAGTAGGAGTGATTGATTTGTTTCTTCGTTTACGAGCACGTCTTGCTTTAGAGCGAGTTTGCATAAACGTCACGTACAACGAGAAGGCGAGCAAAGAAGATTCTTTTTGGTGTTTTTACTTTTTCAATTTTTTGTGGTTTTTGATTGTTTTTACTTTTTTTGGATTTTTGGAATGTATTAGTAGACACAAATCTACAAATCTCCTCCTTAATCAAATCTCTCGATTAAAGAAGCCTCAAGGAATGAAAACGATCACGTGAAGTGAACGCCTTCGATGACTTTAGAACGATGGTGGAACACCAAATCGTTCAAGAGGGTTTAATCAATAGAAACCAAGAAAATATATATGATACTTAAGTAATACTTTGGGCGGAAAAACCCTCGATTAGCTTTCAAAATCAAAATACGCACAAGCAAGCGGAGGAAACGAGGCGGCGCGAAGCACTTAAGAGCCTTTTTCCTTTAGGTCGTGAAATACAACCGCCTTATACCCACCTTATAGTTTGTATTTCTCAAAATCGAGCTTCACGAAAGTATTTATCTATTTTTTCCTTTTTCTTTGGTTTGAGATTCGAATACAATGATTGGGTAATGACCTCCCAAGTCAAGGTTGTGATTTCTCACATATTTGGAGTACTTGTAAATTTATTGTTCTACGTATACAATATAGTAATAGTATTCACAAAAAAAAACGAAAAACCGATAATACGTATTAGTAGAGTGCTACTAATACAATTACTTTTATGGCTATATATAAAAACAACAATTGTTCAACCAAAACACAACACGCCTCCCCGGCAGCGGCGCCAAAATGATTGTAGTAAAATACGACCTTTAGGAAAAGGAAGTAAAAGTGGTGAGCGTTAAGTGTCGGTTTAGGAAAACCGAGCACTAATGACCAAACAAGTTCGTTTCCCAAGGAGGCAAGTGTGTTGTGTTAAGAGTTGATTAATGTTTGTGATTATATGATTGAGAAAGAAATAGGATTAGAAGAAGAAGACGGTTACGAAAACGAATTAAACTATGACGAAAAAGGCGAACACGTAAAACCGTAGTTAGTGCCAAAATTAAAATTTTAACCTAAAAATTCCTAAAAATTACTAAAAATCCCCAATAATATTCTAAGAGTTTACAAAAAATCCAAACTTGCTAAAACCTTTTAATTAATTCAATAATGACTTTTTAATGCTAATTAAAGCCCTAAAAATCACAATAAAATATTAAAAAGCCCTAAACAAGATCTAATAGTTTGTAAACCTCAAAAATGACCTAATTAAGCTAAAAACTATTTTTTTTAAATTTTAAAACCAAATTAAACTATTTTTAAATACTTAAAAACTATTAAAATCTATTAAATCTTAAATTAATTCTAGAAATTAATTGAAAAGTCCTAAAAAGATTTGGAAAGTTGGAAAGTTCCTAATTTAATGTCCTTAACCTAGGAAAAATGAAAAAACTAGAAAAATGAAACTTCAATTTTTAATAATAAAATAATATTAAAATATTCAAAAAAATAAAAAGTTTGTAAATAAATTCTAAAAAATTACCAAAAATCCTAAATAATGTAACTAAAACAAAAATGCAATCCAAATTTTCTGAAACCTATTTAATAATTTTATATTAAATTTTAAAGTTGCTTAAAAACCCTAAAATCCTATAAAATTAAAAATAAGCTAAATTGAAAACCTAATTAGCTGTAAATCTCAAAAATATGATTAAAAACCTAAAAACTATTTTTCCAGATTTTCAAATTACTTTTTTCTATTTTTTTAATGACTTTTTAAAATAAAATCTTAAAATAATCCTAATAAATTAATGAATAAAGGGAAAAATATACTTTTTGCTCAGAAAAATCAAAAACCTTAATATAAACCTAGGAAAAATACTACTTGGTAAAAACCTCAAAGAAATAAGCCAGAAAAAGCTTATTTACAAGCTGCTAATCAAATAAGCTATAAAACAATTAACCCTTAAATAAGTAATGAAATGAAGCTATAACGTAAAAAGCCATCTGGATCACTGGTTAACACGTTAGTCCTTGGAAAGCAAGGTCGCGTGTTCGAGCCCAGGCAAGGTGAGCTTTTTGCAAACTTTTTTTTTTTTTTACTTTTCCAAACTCAAACAGTACTCTTGTTAACCACAAAAACTCAAACACAATCCAAATTAAACAAGAATTAACCCCTAAAAATCCAAGAACGTGCTCAGTTATGCTCAACTTTCTGATGAACACAAGTGAATGTTCTTCACTTATGAATAAATGATCAAGAGGTCTTGATCTTATGATTGTGGATGTTTGATTGGATACAAAGGGCACCCTTATACTCTTTTGGAGTATAAGGAGTCAATATAACTCAAAAACAAGCAAGATCAAAAACAAACTCAAACCAAATGCTCAAAAACCAGTTACTGAAATAGCTATTGATGACTGATGAAAAATTAGGCTATATTACTTGCACAATGATGAGATTCCAAGGCTAATATCATGCATATAAGTTCACAACTTATCATACAAACAAGGCACAATCCTCAAACAACCCTGAATCTAACAAACTACAAGATTTGCTAACCAAATTCACACAAATCAGTTTCAATAGGCAGTTTTCTGATTTTTAACCTTTTGTACCAATTTTTAACTTGCACACTTGTTTAAATCAACACCAATCTGAAAACTTAAGCTAACAAACAACCTATTGATATCCTATGAGTGATTATAACAGGTTTGAACTTCAAAATTCTTTCAAAAATCTCAGTTAACAAGTAGATCCAAACACCCCTTTAAAATCTGAAATCAAATTTTTAACAAAGCAAATGGTATCAAAACACAATCAAACTGATTAAACACTATCTAAGCATGCATACAAGTCCTATATAAGCAATATTAAACTCTCAAATGAACACTTAACCAATTAACATGCAGAATCACACAAGGCACATATTTTTCAGAAAACTAAAAATTTAAATAAGAGACAAGGGCCTACCTTAAGGGTCCTACATCCAGGACCCTTAGTGGTTGAAAAACCACCTCCAAACAAGCCCGGGCTTGTGCTGAACTTTGTTGAGGTTCTGATGAAGTTTTCTTAACAAAAAAATGAATAAGGTTGGTTCCTTTTTTGAATCTGCTAAGAGAGAAAAGGGAAAAGCTGTGTAAAAAGCTTAAGGCTTGCTCCTAGCTTATAGATTAAGCTAGAAGATAGCTTTAGCTTGTGGGTAAGGATATGATAAGCTAAAAATAGGAAATGACCAAACCAATGGCTATTTTAAACTTGGGTACCCACTACACCAGAACAAGCCATGGTGTTATGGACATACACAAGCTCAAATACCATCACTCCAACACACTTAATCACCATTGTATCAGGTTTGTATGAAAATTTAAGATATAAGAAAACTTTGAAAAAGAAACAGAAACATGGAATTTTGAAAACCTTTGCTGAAACTTAAACCAAACTCAACATGAAATTAAATCAACATAAAATGTAAAAGGAACTCAATCTTTCTCATCAACAAACACTTAAACCATTTATGTTCCTTAATAAACTGGATTTACAAAGCTTGTGAAAAAGGAGAAAAAATCAAGAACAAGAACTATGCTAAGTCCTATAATGCCTTTATATAGAGGCTTACAAGTGATTCTAGAAGTGAATAGAAGCTAAAAACCCTAACACTTGAACTTCCAATCTTGCCCTTGGACGATTTTGAATTCTCAGTCAAAACTAAGCCATGTGAAGATCTTTGGCAGTTTGTTGGATGCCAGCAATGAAAAGAGGATCTTGGACGTCCATTTAGCCTTTGGGAACACGAAATTGTTGTGGGATGTTGATTTGCTGTCCTCATTTTGTTTGAGAGTGAATAATGGGGCAGGGGAGGGTTGCACAAACATGTGAGGTGATGGTGATGGGGGTTTAAGGGTGGTTTTGGGTTTAAGTGGTGTTTAATCAATGATCTGGAAATAATTACCCAAAAACCCCTTGTTTTAATTGATGTTCTTCCTGGAAATATTTAGGGTTTAAGGGTGGATTAGGGACGGGTTTAATCCAGTTTGGGGGTTTAATTATTTAAATTTTGTGTTTGGAGGGAAGGGTTAAACTGATTAATTAAATCAGTTATTGTGAGTGGAGAGGTGACGTGGTGAAGGGGTGGTTTGTGATTGGTTAAATGGTGTGAGTGGGTGAGGTGGCAGTTTCTGAGTGGAGGGTTTGAGTTTGTTTGTCTGGCAGGTTTTCCCCCTCTCTTTTCAAACTTTGTTCACTTTGTAATAAATGGCTATCAACGCCCATTTAACACATATCAACTTTTGAACATTGGCAGTTTTGGCAAAACAAGTTTTGAAACTTGTTTTAAGGACTATAAGTGTAATTTTGGCAATCTTCAAGGGCTGTTTTTGACATGTCTTCATACTTCAAGGCCTTAACTTGTTTGTTGACTTCTTGGAGGACCATTATTGACAATTTAGTTTTGTTGAGGGACTAAATTTGCCAGTTCTTCAAAGTTAAGGGTCCTTTTTGTAATTTTGACAAACTTTAGGGACCAAACTTGTAATTATGAAGATACAAGGGTATAAAGTGTCAATTCTTCAAACATGGAGGACCAATCTTCATGATTCTTCAAATCTTCAAGGGTTTTCTTTGGAAAATTCTTCATTAGGGCTTGGTTCATCGTGCGGCTTCGTTTCCCGTGTTCGTTTTTGATTGATTCTTGTGATCTTTTGTCATTTTCTCAATATCCGTACCTAAAATACACAAGCAACAAACACAAGCATATATTTGGGTATTTTGATGATATTTAATGCATTTTAAGCCCAATTTGGACGATGAGACTATGTATAAAAGCAGTCTCATCACTGATTCATTTACATCTCATTTTGTTCATCAAGTTTGGTTAGATATCAGTCTAAGATCAGCTTAAACATTTGCTCAATTTCTCTTTACAAAATTCCTAAACTGATCAGATAAGAGTGTTTGGATTTGCATACATTTTGAAGTTCAAGTTTTGTAAACTGGTTAAACATAGTTCATAACTCATACTTTAGTCTTTTTAAACAAGTTTGTGAAGTTTTCAAGTCAAAAGGTAGGTCAAACAGGCAAATGGTTGATTAAAAGTTTGGGTCAGTTTTGTGATAAAAGTTCATCAATAAAGTAGCACTTTTCAATCTTATGCCATAGTTTCATTTCTTGATCAAATTCAGTCAAACCAGTTTCTACTTGTCATTTAACATCTGAAGTTTTAGTGTTTGTAAGGAAATCATACAGTTTCCACAATTAAGCTCAAAATAAGTTTTTGAATAAGCACTCAAACCACTTCAAGTTTCTATGATAAATTTGTATACTGATTTCTTGGTTTGGAAATTCTACTTCATAAATCTTGTAATTTTCTTCCACATTCCTACTTAGAAACATGTCTTGATTAAATTTTGAGCATTTCAGTTTTTTCACTTTTTGGTCAAACTTGGTCAATAAGCTAGGTTTCAGCTTATTTTCAAATTCCAGCTTAAATACTTGACCATTTTTCACAAGGAAAGACATTTCAGACTCACAATAAGCTGATTAATCAGATTTGACTCTAAAATTGAGATGTGCATGTCTGGATTTCATTGTAGCTTATTCTTGGCTTATTGGAGTTGGCTTATTTGAGTTCTAGTGCATTTTAAGCTTTTTCCTCGGACAAGCCTAAGTGTTTTTCAATTTTAAGCAGCTTAAAACTTGTTTGAGCTTATACGAGCTCATTAGTTCTTTGTGCATGTTTTTGGTGAAATTTTCCTTTTAATTGCACTTTAGTCCTCATAGTTTTAAACTGTTTTCATTTCTAGCTAAATTTCCACTTTATTAGGGTTTGCTAGATTTCAGTCCATAACTTTTCACAAGTTGCCATTTTCAGTTAGTTAGTTTTGAAAGTTGTTAAAATTTGTTAGAAATTTGTTATAATTTGCATAATTGGTCCTTTTACTTTCTGATTTTTACATTTCAAGCATTTAAGTTTCATTTACTTACATTTTTAGCACATTACTTTCCTAGATTTACAATGTTGTCCTTTTGTGAATCAAAATTTGGTATGTGCTAATTGTTTTACGGTTACGTAGCTTAATATTTTTCACATTTTTACGTGCTTGCTTAAATAGACATAGAAAATCCAAATAATCCTATCAACCAAAAACGATAATAAACCTGATATTGTTAGGACTTTCAATTGGTTAAGAATCGAGAGAAACGAACTTCAATTTACTATATTTCATTTTTACACGTGTCCTGGATACTCAGGATCAACATACCCTTCTGATTGCTGCATATAGATGTCTTCATCTAAGCGACCGTTCAAGAAGGCAGTTTTAACATCCATTTTTCATATCTCATAGTCATAGTATGATGATATAGCTATGAGAATCCTAATAGCTCTTAAGTCTGCTACAAGAGAAAATGTCTCCTCGTAGTCTACACTAAAAGTTTGAGTAAAACCTTTAGCTACTAAACGAGCTTTATAGGATTGTACTTTTCCGTCTATGTCGGTTTTCTTCTTGTATATACACTTATGTCTCACTACTTTACAATTTGGTGGTGGTTCTTCAATAATCTAAACATCATTTACTTTCATGGATTTTATTTCCTCATCCATAACAACCATCCACTTATCCTTATCAGGATCAAGTATGGCGGATTTCTAATTATCAAGTTCACCAAGATCTCCTACTTCATCATCATCCTCTATTTTAAGACATATATTGCTATTTGAGTTTTTAATCCTTGCGGATCTACGCAGTGGAACCAATTCTGGTGGAACCGCCAGACTTTCTGGTTCTACAGGAATTACATCACTAGTGTTTTCAAAAGGCAATGTATCTATATGACTCTCTTCAAGATCATAATTTCTCCCACTGAACTCTTGATTTACAAGATCTGACTCAAGGAATTCTCCATATCTAGCAATAATTACTTTGTTCTCAGGTGGATAATAAAAGTAGTAACCCATAGTTTCCTTAGGGTATCCTACAAAGATACATTTTACAGATCGTTGTTGGAGTTTGTTACTCGAGTCACGTTTCACGTATGACTCGCAACCCCAGACCTTTAAATAAGAAAAATATGGCTTCTTTCCATGCCATAGTTCATATGGTGTCTTATCGAACTTCTTTGTGGGAACCATATTTAAAATGTGAACTGCAGACTCTAAAGCATAATCCCAAAAGGATAAAGGTAAAGTTGTAAGATTAAAGATAGATCACGCCATATCCAATAATGTACGATTTCTCCTTTCAGATACACTATTTTATTGTGGAGTATAGGGAGATGTAAGATGTTGAACAATTCCATTCTCACTTACATAATCTATAAACTCTTGACTTAAATATTCACCACCTCTATCTAAACGACGAGTTTTTATCTTCTTTTCTAGTTGCAGTTCCACTTCTGCTTTAAACACTTTGAATGTTTCAAATACCTTATGTTTATACTTAAGTAAATAAACATAACCATAACGGCTATAATCATCCGTAAATGTTAAGAAGTAGCTAGCACCTTTCCTTGACAAATGTCTAAGTGGCCCGCACACATTAGTATATACTAAACCAAGTAGATCAGTAGCCCTTTCAATATTGCTATTAAAAGATTTCTTGGTCATCTTTCCAGAGATACAAGACTCACATTTATCAAATGATTCATCATTGATATTTTCCAACATTCCTTCACGTTGAAGCTTTTGTATACGAGTCTTCCCAATATGGGCAAGTCTACATTGCCAAAGAAAAGAAGAGTTCTTGTCAAACTTTCTCTTCTTTCTCATGCTAAAAACAAAATTATTATTATACCTAGATTCATTATCATGCATGTCTATTTCAAACACACCATTCACAGAAATTGCATTAAAATAGAAAATACCATCTTTCCAAACAGAAATTCTATTATTATCAATAGTGTGAACGAATCCATTATTCAACAAACAAGAAAAGGAAATAACAACCATCACAATTGTAGGTGCATAATGACAATCATTTAATACCGCATAGCTTCAACCGTGCTTGTGCGCCATTTCCCACTTGCATAAATTGTTCCCCATAGGATAGCTTCCTTTCCAGATTAAATCCCTGCAGCGTATTACAAATGTTAATACCGCATCCTGTATCATATACCCATGAATTTAATTTGTATGTTAAATTGAACAATTCAATTATAAATAAAGTACCTGAAGCTGCAACACTCTGCTTATATTTCTTCTTTATTTCTCGCAACTCTTCGAGGTAAAGAGGGCAATTCCTATTCCACTGACCACTTGCCTTGCAATGGTGACAAGTCTCATCCTTCTGAGATCTATTCTTCTTGACAAAGTTCTTCTTAGGTTTCGAATAAGTCGCAACTTGTTTGCCCTTATCACCCTTGCCTTTGCATTTCTTCTTGTTCTCTTACAGTTTTGGCTTACTCACTCTACCCTTTTGTATGGTTAGTACATAAGGCGTAGCGGTAGATTCCTTGTCTTTTAACCCCTTTTCATAGTCAATGAGCATTGCATGCAAATCATTAACTGTCTTCCCCGTGCAATGCATATTATAGTTTCTAACAAAATCATTGAAGTCCTTGTTAAGGGACCTATTGATCAAGTTGATAGGCATATTATGATCACAGGGTTGTCCTAGTGCAATAAGTTGTTCCATATAACCCCTCATCTCCAAATAATAGGCACTTACGGACTTTCCTGGAGCTTGCTTGCAGCTATGCAAAGCATCTACTAAGTCGTAGATCTCCACAACTTGTGGCTTCTCGAACATAGCCTTGAGCTCATCAAGCATTCGCTTTGGTGAAAATAGCTCATACTTCTGTTGAAGTGGAGGAGCCATTTTACCTAGAATTAAGCAAGCCACCTCAGAGTGCTTCTTAACATTAGCAGCGTGTTCAAGCCTTTGCGCATCAGATGCTCCTTCAGTAAGATCCTCCTGATAGGCAGTAGTCAAGATATCAATAGTACCCGCTGCTCTCAAGACAATTCTTAGCGAGCGATACCAATCATTGAAGTTTGGGCCAGTAAGTTCAGGACGTTAAAAGAAAGCTTTGAACGCGAAACTTATAGTGTTATTGGTGGGTTGAGCCATTTCTATAGAAATAAGTTCAAATATTAGTATTTTCAATAACAAAATACTTTCAAGAAAATAAAATTACCCTGGTATAAAAACCATATTATTTTCCTTGAATTCTAGAACTATATTGACATAGATCCATTACATCAGTTGATCTGCTAGTAATGAATGTACTCAATGTAGCGACTTGTCGAACAATTCAATTGACAAACAATTTTCAATTTCTAGATTTTTAAGGGATTTACATTGCCAAAAAAATGTTTTGCATTGTAAAGATGTTTCATCCCTCCTGAATGCATTAAGTTTCCAGATCTCACTGAGTAACTTACTAAGTCGTCTAATCTGAGTAACGTAAAACCATTATACGAATTCTCATTCTACGAAAGGTTTTCTCTCCATCACTACATCACCCAAAAATCTCATTTGATGACGAAATAATTTCAAGTGTTCGTCAATTAGGAGCATTCGACTAAAATTTTAGGGGTATAAATTTTGATGTCAAAATCAATGTATGGAGAAGCATGCATACAACTCCATAGCATAAGTTTAATAAAACATTAGTAAACTTTTTCACGAGATTAAATTACTTCATAAATTATGTTGCGGTATTGGTTAAACCAATTAAAGAATTTACCCGCATATTCACAACGAACTTTTGCTAGAACTCGGCTACGCACAAAGCAATACCCTTATTCATTGTGTTTCAGATGTGAATTTGTGATAAATCACCCTTAAGGTATAATTCAATTAATAATCATAGGTAATTTCAATTTGACACATAGGCAAGCCGGGAATTTAGTCAGCGACTAATGGCATAACACCTCCTTCGTTAACCGGGTACATGACTAGCGGTGTGTTAAACATGCTTTATAGTTTGTTAAAAGCAGTAGGCCGTTAGATTATTATTGCAATTCACCAATCAACGTAATCTTATGTAATTTAAATCTCTAACAAATCAATATTTTAATATGATTTAGTCCATATTATTTCTTTTCATAAAAAAACCCTTGTTTACAACAACTCAATAATTTTTAATATAAACAAGTAAAAAAACTAAATCATAAACACATAATAACAATTTATATGTGCAATAAATGAATCAAATAGCCACATGCATACGATTTATTCAATAATCATCAAATCTAGGTCTTTATATCCATATAAAAGTCTTCCCTAATTCTAGATTTATTGAATCAAATAATCATGTAGCACATAAAATCATATTAACATATAATTTTACGATCCATGAAAACATGCACGTTATCATGGATTCCCCACAAATCTTAACAATTAAATCTCTTTGGATCGTAACCATACATGACATAACAATTAATCATGCAATTTAATCTAAAATTATCCCACATGTAATTTAGGGTTTCAAAACTATTCTTTTTTTTTAATTAGAAATTCCGCCAAAACCCTAATTTTTAACAAAAGAAACCCTAATTTTAAGAAAAACTAAAAACATGTAGTTTTAACTCAAAACAATTATTAGTTAAAAAAACTTTAGATTTTCGATAATTATAACATGTTAAAACGATTCTCGATGCCACTGACGCTTTTTTAGTATATCATAACAATTATATAAAACCCTAAACGAGATCAAAGCACACATAGCGGAAGTGATTTAACAAGATCATAATAATAACACAACTATAATTAATCAGATTAGGGTTACATACCTTCACGCTAAAGCAAATCCACAAGACAAAGAACGAATCACCAATTCGGGTTTATACCGTATCTCACCCAGATATAGTCTAAAGTAAGACTATATTACGATCTTGTACACACGTAATACAACGAGCTAACCGTGATTCTAGCACGTGTAAACCGAGCTACAACGCTTGTAAATAATCTACCCAACATACCTAGAGAGGGGCTAGGACTAGATTATAAACACAATCGATCAACCAAGAAAACCAACTGAATACCCTTCGTGGGTATACCTTGCGATCGACCAAGAGGAGAGGAGAGGGAGAGATTCAAGTTATGAATATTATGGGGGGTAAGGGGTTGTATTTATAGGCCTAGAATACATGTAGCCCAAACAAATAAAAGGCAAGTTTTTGCCTTCCCCTTTTGTGCCCTAACCGACCCACGAACACCCCTATATGGGGTGTTCTGGAACCTTTCGTCCTTCTTCCTTTTTAATCCTCTTTCTATACATTATTTAACACTCGTTAATACTTAACTCTTAATAAATTAACGATCGTGAAATTTATATAGTTATATAGCTTGATTTAATTAAATAAATATTATATATATTTATTAAGTAAATTAATAAATACAATAAATATATTCACTAATTAAATTAACTATTTACATATTGTGTGCAATCCTGTAGTCTCGAGTTCGGTCCTATCACACGACTATTAAATATAAGTCCATAAACTTTCACACTCTAGTTCCATTAATTTTCCTCAGTTTGTTTTTCAACGCAGCTATTGTAAAAACCTTCTCTTGAACATGAGCCTTTAAATAAGCATTTTCATGTTGTAATTTCTCTTGAAAAGCCAACTTAGATTCTAACAAATTAATTTGTTTCAGAAATTGATCCTTTACAGATTTAGCATCTTGAATTTACGATCCAATTGTCGTTCAAAAACCATATTTGCTTTTTCAAGTTTTTTTAAAATATGTTTCAAACTCTTCTGTTTTCTTCGAAAATTCAAGTTTGGCATTCTCAAGATCTTTTGATTGTTGAGCTAAAACCGTTTTGAGCTCTTCAATCTTAAAATCAAAATTGGTTAATGAAGCAGTCATATGGCATTTATCATGATATCTTACAGCATTCTGGTCAGTCTCTCCCCCTTTATGACTCACATCGGATGAATCAGAAATGGTATTGCCATCACCCTTTTTCCATCCCATGTGTGTCATAAATGGGTCCAAAATGCTCAACATGCGGTATGTCATCGGTATATACATCATATACAACATTCCATTGAACCTCATTTGTAGGCTCTTCGTCATAAATGGGTCTGGTGTCATCATAAAAGATGACTTCCACATTCCTTGACGTGTTGCTAGTATCATGCTTTCCTGATTCTATGCCATCTCATTCACCTTGCTGTTATGATCACGTTGAAGTAGTCTCTACTCTTCGAAGCTTCATAGAGTTCTTTCACAAGTAAAGGTGCACAATTATTTGTACCTGAAAGTATAGATTTATCCGAAAGTGAAGACATGTTGAAAGCACTCATGATAGATTAGTTGTTGATCGAGCGGTGAAAGGAAGGTAATTGTGCTTGAAGAATTAAGAGCAATGTAAGTAAAAGGGTGTCTGTACGACAGTGTGATAATCCTGGATATCTAACTTGAATCGTGTAAGTTCACTTTCCGTATAAAGTATTTCGACCCTATGGTGCCTGGGTTACACGAAATCCTTATCGGGATAATTCAAGTAGAACACTTTGATTCTAGGCACAAGAGATCAAAGCAGGAACATAGAGGAAATTGTATGAATTTTCGTTATGTTCTGTGAGAAACAATCTGGTAGTTTATTGACCTGGCAGCGGGACCCCAGCAAGGGGCTCTGCCCCTTGACCCCGTAAGGGGCGCTGCCCCTTGACCCCGCAAGGGGACGCAGCCCCCTTGACCCCCGCATTTTCGTCGTGGGCGATAACATATTAGCTCAACGAGTGTGCACTCCGCACTTCCCCTAACTCGCGTCAGAACCGAATATGAAATCTCATTGATATCTAGTAAATCCCGATTAACTAAAATAGTTGATGACACTAAAATCACCAACAAGCAATACTCTTTGACATTCATTCAAAGTTTCTATTAAGACTAAGTAGAATTTATTATGTTTAGTCTAAATCTACAACCTAGATTAAAATGATCAAAGGGATCAGCAACTAGGCTGGCCGAAAATCCATCTGGCGACACTACCCTTACTCGCATATGTTTAGCCAAAAGCTGACCAAAGTCATCTGGATGTTCGCCCTGCCCATCTAGTCGCGTGGCCGAATGAATATGACCTCCCAAGTTTCATTAATACGTAAATTTAAGTGGTATTAACACTACAAGAAAAACTACATTTCCTGACACACAAAAAGTGTCAGGAAAAGTACAAAAAAGTGTCAGTGACGGTAAATTAGCTTCTCTTTCACTAATAATAAGTGTCAGCAGAAGTTCAGACGGGAAAGGTATATGCTGACAGACCTACCTTGACACTTAATGTATCAACAAAAGCTGAAATCTTTGTCTACACAAAGTTTGTGTCAGCAATACCAAAAAAAAATAAAAAAAAAATTACAAATATAATCCCAAAATTATCAAATACATTCATATCCAGAAAATTCAAATTCATACATAAATACCAATAGAACTTAATGTGGTTGGTTTCTCGCCTACTGGTTGTGAATCCGCTATTTCATTCTTGTGTGTGGCTATTGCTGCTACAAAGGTTTATTCCATTGTGTCCACGTCAAACGGTGGTGCTCCTGCATTTGTTACTGTGTCAGTTCTTGTAGTATGTAAGATTCATAGTTAACTGAAATTAGCTAAATACTACGTATCAGATTGGTACATAAGATGATTCGAATAAAACAATAACAGATTGTTACCAATATTCTTTTCTATTCATTATGGTCTAGCTTAATAACATTGACCATCCCTATGGGACTATTTTCATCCCGTGATGTGAGAACTTATATGACCAAACTACCGTAATCATATTATTAAAGTAGTGATACATAAAGTAGTGATCATAATAGGGGTTTTTATGGGTCTTCAACCCTTCGGCCTGTGACTTTGATTGGGCAACTAATACCTTAAGCAAACCTAAACTGGCCAACAACAATAAGCATAATTCTGAGCCTAGACTCTAACATTATATATAGGGTTAAAGCCAATCCTGGAAAATTGCAAATAATCAGTTTAAAGGTTTCGTTTACCGCAAGTCTCGTAAGCCAGTATATGTGTTTGGTAAATAGGATTTTTAGCACAGTTTAGTGTAGCACTGCAGCTACACAACCATGGCATAATCCTAGTGTATGTGCAGGCATTAATTGGTTATCTAAACCATCAACTCCTAACCTCTCTTTATAACATCTCCTTAGTGTATATCCACGTATGGCATTACAATGGTATATAATTATATGTAAAAGTTTAACTAAAAGGAAAAAAAGACAGTAATGGAACCAACCTCGTGCCTCGCTGCGGGTTTAGGAACATCGGTGTCGATAGTGGATTCCACGGCTGTTGTATTCACAGGCAGATGGGATGCATCAGCCAGCCTACATAATTTTTTACAGAAGTCTGTAGGAGGTTGCTGTTCACTTCATATTCATTAATCTCCTTTCTTTGCTTTAGCTTCTGATGACATCAGGGACATAATTTTTATGGCCACTTTGTTGATAACATCAGATGGTGGAGTACCTGCATGGAGTACGATGTTAGTATTGAGATAAACTGTGAGAAATAAAGTAACAGTATGTTCATTATAAAAAGCGTTGCACATTTTGCTTATTAAAGGGGTTATTAGGTTTTTCTGAAAACATATCAACGCTCTTTTAACCTCTGGATGATCAAGTTTCTCTACTTACACTTAAGAATAAGTAACTGGGTACCAACTTATGTGAAACTACTAATAAGCAGATAAGCACTTCAAGAATAAGCAATCCCAAACACCCTATAAATTGGCTTTTTCTTTTATCAAACTCACATCGTAGCTATTAGTAGCCTGCTAATATGAGAAATCCGAAAGTCATACCTTCATTCTTTACATACATCTCGGGTTTTCTCTTTTCACCACTCTCCCAGCTCATCAACATGACTCATTCAAAGAACCTGCAGATTATAAATTCAACAATTACCACAAATACTTTTTTGTTAATAATTTGTTAATAAACAAAAATCAAATGAATGCCTATTGCCTAGGCAGATCTCCATAATCGTACTAACGTGGTACTTTTATATGCTCATATTAGGATTTACGAATGTCAAACTACCTCAAAAAAAGATAACAAACCACAACCTATCCTAGTCCCATCCTAGTCCCATCCCTCATCTCAGTGAACAACAACCAACACAAACAAACCCACACATCAATCCCCAACTCTCTCTAACCAAGACTCGAAGAACATAAAGAAGCTACAATCTAATAAATAGGTTGATCCTTACAGAGGCGTCCTCCCACACCACTTGAAAACACGTAGCCTCCTCATTAGATACCACGTATGAACTCAGACACGCACACACGGAACTTTCCAAGAAATCCTGCTAAACCTCACGTGTAACTTTTTTTTGATCCAAGCATATGAAATATCTACAAAACGTAAACACAGATCAAGAATCAATCAACCCAGCGCAGAAAAATGACCATCGCCCATTCTAACTGTAGACTAACGAACTCAATTAAAAATATGACCATCACGCATTCTAACTGTAGATACTCATTTAGCAAAGCATAGTCAAATCAAATCCACGTAAAATTATTAGAACCCATAAATATTACTCGTGTATCAAACAACACGATCAGAAATTGCATAAACAGATCAGTATTAAGGTTACTCGAAAACATATAAGAACTTTTTTTGCTTTTCTGATATAAAAGTTTGTCACACTCACTACTTGTAGCCTCAAATAATGAGTTTGCTAAATCAAATATTCATTCGCAATAACAAACCTAAAGATTTATTAAAAAACTGAAATAGATTATCTTATAAGCAATGTAACTCGAATAGATTATCTGAATTTGTTCCAGAAACTCAACAGTGCCAAATTTCATCATATTTCAAAAATACCCATTCGAGCCCAAAAGTATTAGAATTCAACGATCCAATCACCTATTCCTAAAACAAACACATAGCTTAAAAATCTCTCAAACGTCTAAACCTAACAATAAATTCATCCATCCATTCTACACAAATAATCAATGTTACATGTTTCAATTGATCAATTATTCAGTCCAAACTCTAAAGAGCAGATCTATATATATGAATATGAAAAAAATTACAAACTGTATAAATCATTGTATTATACCTAACTCCATGAAATGATCTACACGGTGACGGAGATTGACGGTGATTGAAGACGAAGATCAGTGATTGTTATTGACGGCGGATATCGGTGACGGCGGAGATAGGTGACGGTGATTGACGGAGGAGATCGGTGATGGTGATTTACGGCGGAGATCGGTGACGGCGCTTTACGACGTAGATCAGGATGGCGATTGACAACGGAGTGTGTGTGATTAGGTGACGGAAGGATACACATTTTCTATTTTTTTTTTACTTTTACTCTATAAGAGTAATATATATATATTTGGTTTTAATTGGTTTTAATTTTATTATGTGGAAATACGGCAGTCTCAAAATCGGCTCGGACACAATAAAAACCGAACTTGTCTAAAATGTTGGATCGAAAATTGAGCCAATCATGTTCGATCCTACTAAGCATAATTGTGGTTTTTGTAATGTAATTTGAACCGGACTGAAATAAAATGAGTGGACAGAATACCAGTTATAACGAAAAATACAGATTAAATTATAAATTTGAACCAATATATGTATTCTCAAAACCAAATCACATTATTCGTATGAAATTTAATACTGTATATAATATAAAATTTAATGTGTTTATCTATTCTATTAAAATGGTTCGGGTAGGATTAATTTGACTCGGTTTGAGTTGGATCTGTTCAACTCAGTTTGGGTTGGATTGAGTATGATTAGTTTTGTTCACACTTATAAAAACCATAAACAAAACATTAGACTTTTGCTTACACTTATAAAACAGTAAACAAAATACTAGACTTTTGCTTACACTTATAAAAACAGTAAACAAAATACTAGACTTTTGCTTACACTTATAAAAACAGTAAACAAAATACTAGACTTTTGCCCACACTTACAAAAACCGTAAACAAAACACTAGAATTTTGCTTACACTTATTGAAAAATATAAACAAAACATTAGACTTTTGCTTATACTTATAAAAATAGTAAACAAAACATTAGACTTTTGCTTACACTTATAGAAAAATATAAGCAAAACACAAGACGTTTGCTTATACTTATAAAAAAGTGTGAGCATAGCTTAAGATTTATTTACACAATTTGAAAAGTGTAAGTAAAAGTATAAGTTTTGCTTATAAATTATTAAAAGTATAAGTAAAACATTAGACTTTTGCTTACATTTTACAAAAAGTGTAAGTAAAACTTCATATATCCTTACACTTTTTATAATCTATAAGCAAAACTTATACTTTTACTTACATTTTTCAAAATGTGTAAATAAAAGTTAAGCTATGCTCATATTTTTTCTTAAAGTGTTAGGATATGTGGACTTTTGCTTACACTTTTTATATGTGTCATTAAAACAAGTGTCATTAAAAGAGCTTTTTCTTGTAGTGTAACCTCCAAGTCTGATAATGTACCCCTTAACAACTCACACCTTGACATTTTTATGACCCTTTGGTCACAAGTTTCACCCTTGGAGGATAAGAGTGACTAAGAATATATATATGTACCTCATGCTTTGGTTGTCATACATGAAAATTTACCCTTGTTCTCACTCATAAGGACGAATTTTCTGCAACCATTACATTATATATAGGGTCCTTCTATGTTTTACACGGCTTCTCGTTGCGTTATTTTACATTGTATGTTATCGCTTTGCACAAGGGGAGTTTATATCCGCACTTTTACTCATTTAATTGTTTTACAAACTCTTTAGGAGGGGGCGGGAGATACATGCTACTTTTTACGAATCGGCGCAAATGCTTGAAAACTGTATGCTGAGGTGATTTTATTAACACTAAGTACCACTATTGCCAGAGAGTCTCTAAGTTTCATGAACCGTTAATTACATTTTGAGATTAAATGCCAATACTGTGAATAGATTTATGGGTATGTCATTCCTCGTCCAGGTAAGTGATGCTTACTTGATTTCCATATCAAACAGGTGCCCTGCATTTTGAGAATTCTATGTAAACGGAAAATTACCTACTAATGGCAAACTTATCTAACGTTAATGTTTCGGTGTCACGAGTTTAGTGCAATTTTTAACACTTTATAACTTTTGTATGCATTCCAAATCACTTGGAATATTGTCGTCCGCTACTTTAATTATAGACCTATAAATTTGACTCAATGTTTTCGTTGACATTTTTAGAATGTTGATTCTCATGTTCTTAAAAAGTTAGCTTTGGCATTGCACGAAATGACGAAATATTTTGAAGGCAATGCATCATGTTACCATTCCATTGTAAACTATGGTATTTATAAATCAAATGTTTAACTTTTTAAAACGTCTCATTTCATTTAGAAGTCGTTTTTCGTTGATAAATTTTTTATTATTTTATTTTTAGTATATTTATTATATTTTAATTCAAATTTTTTCATTTTAACAATAACTTCTGATCACGAACATTATGCTGGTACCATGGCTAGTTTACTCAATAACAAAATAATTGCAATCAGAGATAGTCGTTACTCATTTAACAAAAAACATCTCTCTGAAAACAATACCAGCTCCATTTCACCTTTTCAGTTATAACCGTTTCATCTCCAACAAACACACACTAAACACACAAATCACAAATCATTATACGTCTCATTTCCTTCCATTTTTTGTTTATTTCATTCGCGTAAATTTCGGATTTACGCGTGATTTCGTTTACAGAATTTGAGCTGATACATTTTAAATGGAAG
Source organism: Glebionis coronaria (assembly GCA_025667525.1). Taxonomy (NCBI): domain Eukaryota; kingdom Viridiplantae; phylum Streptophyta; class Magnoliopsida; order Asterales; family Asteraceae; genus Glebionis; species Glebionis coronaria. Next base: position 364,122,866 of record CM046882.1, on the reverse strand, counting down.
CGATGGAAGAATTAGTACACATTTCTGATTCGATGAGGCAGGCTGTTGATATGCTTAATGACGAAGATACTGACGATGATGATGATGATTCTAGATGTATTTCGACGTTTTTGAACGTTGTTGCTTTAGGAAATACTGTATGTCCGTCAAATACGAAACTTATTGATCTGATTGTGTTGTCATTCGTAATTTGAGTGTATCGTTTGCGTAATGTAGTAGGTGTTATTGTAGATCATCCGCTTACTCTTTTGTTTAGCATAAATTTTTTTTAATTAGTTGTTGCTACGTACAAAAGATGGCGTGACATCTGATATGTTGTTACGTAGTTGTTACAGTATAGAGATGTAAGCTTTGGTTTGCGAATTATAAGTTTCGCGTAGCATCCATGTATTAGCATACCTTGCTGAATCACCATGCAGGGCATAGTAAAAAGTTGATATTGCCGTACAAATCGGGAGTCACAAAAATGTATTGCTACACGCAGGGGTGGAGCCAGAAAGTTATGGTCGAGGGGCATAATGTGATAATTTTTAGAAACTACACTACAAATCGGTTCATTTGGGGGACAAATTATAAAAATAACCAGATAATTTTTTTTTTTTTACCACTAGGGCATTCGGTGATGGTTAAATTGTTACGCTTTAAGGCACCATATAAACTAGTTTTTTATTTATTTTTGATCTCAAATGAGACACAGGTATGAGAATATTTGCCACTCAAATAAAATGTTATATGGTTTTTGTGCGTTTCGGGTGGGACAGGAGGAGAGTAATGGTAAGTACTAATAGTGCTTGGGAGTTTGGATGTTACTGGGGTCAAAATTTAAGTACTATATCTCCATTTCCAGGTTTTCTTTTTAACTTTGCGAGGTTATTTTGCTGTTTTTTTCGCCCGTTCTCATTGTATCATAAATACTGTGAGCCCTACCTATGCTACCGTGTTCTTTCCTCTTCTCGTTGTTGCTTGATGCAAATGTGACTGTTGCTACCACAATTTCATGCCTTTGTTATGATGATTATTACTATATCAAGTTCGGTGTATTTATCCACTTATCCCTAAACCCATGAAAATTATTAACAATATAAACTCAAACTAGATCTTCTAGTAATATTATCAAGTTTCTAAATATGAACCACAACTTGCTCAGGGTGCAGGTAAATCAGCAGTACTGAATAGCTTGATTGGACATCATGTCCTGGTAAGACATTGATTCTTTTTAGTTCCCATACGGTTTATTTAATAATTTGTAGTATATGTATTTCTGTAAACAATTTATGCTAAACACCGTGCATTTGATAGAATTTGATATTGCATCAGCTGAAAAATGTAGAAGTGTAACTGTTAGTATCAAGTATCTAATTCTGATTCAATATTTGGACTTATTTGCGCAGCCTACTGGTGAAGGTGGTGCAACTCGTGCGCCTATATGCATAGACTTAAAGAGGGATGGCAACTTAAGCAGCAAATCAATTACATTGCAAATCCATAATAAATCCCAGCCCGTGTCTGCAAGTAAGTCTTCGTATGATACTTAATGTCACTTGTTTAACTATAAGAAAGGATACTCGTGCAGATCAGTTTTCCTTCAAATATATAGGTTGATGTCCTAGTGATATTAATTGTAACTGCCCTCCTTCTGTTCAATTATAGGTTCTCTCCGGCGTTCTTTACAGGATAAACTCAGTAAAACATCAAGCAAGAGCCGTGAGGAGATATATCTGAAACTTCAAACGAGCACAGGTGAATTAGGATATTACGTTATGAAGTTGGCAGGATTTTAATTAATACTAATAAATGAAATTCTTTAATATGATAATACAGATCCAACAAATTTAAATACTAGAGTTTCATGTTATAAATTGCTTCCCTCGTATATCTACCCCGTGTCCTTAATTAACTAATATTAATCTATGGATTCATATCATAGCACCTCCTTTGAAGTTGGTTGATTTGCCTGGGGTGGATAAAGGAAAACTAAGTGATTCACTGGTGAGTTGCTTTCATTTGAATTATAATGGTTTCAGTTTTGCTTAGTAATAATGCAGTTCACTCGTATTTTTGCTACCACTACTTGAATGAGATGTAAGGCTTGTTTTTGCTTCTTGGAGAGAGATCTAATAGCTAGTGTTCTTGCAGAAGGAATATGCTGAACGCAATGATGCAATAGTGCTGGTGGTAATATCAGCTGCTCAAGCACCGGAAATTTCATCTGCTAAAGCACTCAGAATCGCAAAGCAATATGATGGAGAATGTGAGTTTAGTGTTCACTAGTTTAGTACTGCAAAATCTTTTGTAAGTTATATTCTTGTCTTTTATAAAATCCTTAAGTTGTAAATATGATGTTTGGGTACTGTAGCAACAAGAACTGTTGGTGTCATCACTAAAATAGATCAAGTTTCATCAGATCCTAAAGTTCTTGCAGCCACTCAAGCACTTATGTTAGGTCAAGGACCAGAGGGCACAATCGATATCCCGTGGGTTGCTCTAATTGGTCAATCGGTTTGTGTCACTTCAGCACCATCGGGATCTGATAATTCATTAGAAATGTCCTGGCTAGCTGAAAGTGAAACTCTAAAAACTATGCTGACAGGAGCTCCTCAGAGCAAGCTTGGTAGAATAGCCTTGGTGGCAACCCTTGCTGACCAAATGCGTAGCCGTATGAAAATTTGGCTTTCAACTCTTCTATCAGGGTAAGATGGACGATTCAGCTCTCTGTCTTTTAATCTTTGTTTATTTGTTACACATTTTACAGGTTCTTTGAAATGTCTACTGATCTAGCATCTATTAACCTCTATTGTTCAGGTTTTGAATATTTTAGAAGCTGGTGATATGATGGATCAAAATATCTTATTTTTTATGTATCTGTGGATTTTAATTTACATGCGAGTTTCATAATGTTGTAGGAAATGACCAAATTTAGAGAGCTTATATTGCAATCAGACAAATGTTCTTTGATTCTAGTTTATAGCTAACACCATGGCCACATTACTAGAAGTTTCTTATCATCTTCATACATACTCCTTTTTATTGCATTGCTGTTTGACAAACGCTCTTTGATTCTAGTTTAATAATATCGATAAAACTTGTACAGGCTTCAACGTAAGTCTCAAGGTGTGCAGAATGAGTTGGTACAGCTTGGAGAATCAATGGTCCACACTTCTGAAGGAACAAGGGCTTTGGCTTTAGAGCTTTGCCGTGAATTCGAGGACACATTTCTTCAACATATATCTAGTGGGGAGGTGAGCATTGGAAACGTAGTACTAGGAGTTATATAAGCACAGTAAGAATAACCTAAAATTTTGGATTTTATGTTTTCTGTTGTGATCAACTTCACAAAAGTTTCTATGCAAGGTGGACATGATTTAAACAAATTGAGTTCCATTATTAGTTACTTATAAGAATTTAGACGTCTCCTGGATAACTTGCAGATGAAAAAAAAAAAACATTTTTGACCCCTATCTTAAAATACAGATGTGGAGTCAATGTAAGTTGAAGGTTTAGTTGAGGAACTAACGCAGAATTTCCAAGTTTTTATTGGTATACAATTTGTGCATGTCATTTAATATTCCACATAATATTTTGTGTAATACGGCTCAAGTTACAACATAGGCGTGTGTATGTGTTACTCTCCGTACCAAAGTTAGCATTTGTTAGGTGGAAAAAGGTTGATATCCAGCAACCCAAAGCCGCCCACAATGGGTTGTCTTTTCATAATGTGGGGAGCATACCTAACTCACTCAACAGTCATGGCCATGGGCGTGAGCCGGCTTGAACCCTGGACCTTGTGGTTGTTTAATTTGGTGGCAAAGATGCCCCTCGCCTGTTACCAACTAAGCTACGTGCCATTGGCAACTATCATTTCTGTTACAGCTATACGTAGTATATTTTATGTTTTACATAAAGTTGCAGATAAGTGGTATATCCTTGCCAACGTACATATACCAACTTTTTAAAACAAATTGGGTTCATCTTATTATAGAATGTGTGGTTAGCTTTGTTTTTTGGTAACCGTGGTTTCCGACACATTGGCCGACTAATCCACGGGGTTTGAGCCCACCGTCACACAGACTCAAACCAGGTAAAGCCCTCCCTTTTCAGAAGGTTGGCGTGGCCACTTCAAGTAGTTTGCACCTAGTAGGAATTGAACTTGAGACCTCACACACTTTGGAGTGATAGCCACAAACCCTTTTGCCACTAGGCCACCCTTAAGTGGTTTGTGGTTAGCTTCATGTACGTGGTACTTATAAAGTGATAATATGATGGTGTTGTTACACACCAATTGTTTCAAACACTTTGTTTAAAAAAGTTTATAATAATTTGATTAAGTTTCGGACTTTCGAGTAATAAGAGGTTTCATACAGGGACACTTACCAAGCAGTGTTTTTCATTCAGCTTGAATCATTTAAATTGTCATTTAGTTATGCAACTGACTTTTTCAGGGTAGTGGGTGGAAAGTTGTTGCAAGTTTTGAAGGTAATTTTCCTAATAGGATCAAGCAGCTTCCTCTGGACAAACATTTCGACTTGAATAACGTTAAGAGGGTATGATCATCTTCATTTATGTCACTCAAATCTGTTTCCACCACTATATGATGACTGCGGAATGTTTATCAGGTTGTGCTTGAAGCAGATGGTTACCAACCTTATCTTATTTCTCCAGAGAAAGGGCTGCGGTTTTTAATAAGAAGTATACTAGAAATGGCAAAAGAGCCATCTCGCCTTTGTGTAGATGAGGTACAAATCACTCTTTTTATCATCCCTTTTCGTTTATCTATATTATTAACCTTTTATTTTTTCCCTTTATCTCTATATCTTGGTTTATTAGACTTAATTATACACAGGTTCATCGTGTGCTTGTGGATGTAGTTTCAGCATCAGCAAATGCTACACCTGGTCTAGGAAGATATCCTCCATTCAAGAGAGAGGTAGGCATTACCTGCAATTTAATATGATCTTCCTAGTGAACCCTTTGTTTGTGCTTTGATTTGATACTTTTGATGCTTAATTATTTAACTAGGTGGTCTCTATAGCAACTGCCGCCCTGGATGGATTTAAAAATGAAGCCAAGATCATGGTGGCTGCACTTGTTGACATGGAGCGTGTGTTCATCCAACCAAAACACTTCAATCACTTGGTGCAGAGAAGGTGTGCTCAGTACTCACATATTAAGTCTTAGCATGTCTTAGCATGTCTTAACACGTGAATGACACAAGATATCCTTTAACAGTTCGTATATTTTAAATGAATTTATGCAGTTTTTAAATTGTTTATTTAGATTACATTTTCTTTTTTGACGAGACATTCTATATCATTCCTACCAGGATGGATAAGCAGAGGCAAGAGGAAGACGCAAAAACAAATTCTTCTAGGAAGGATGTTGATGCTGAGCTATATTTACATAATGGGGTACATCAAATCAACATTGATTGCAAGATCAAACATATGTTGCAGATATCAAATTCCTGAATAATAACCTGAGATTTATTTACTTTAATCTTCTACTTTTTTGTACTTAATTTAGGGCACTAGTCCCCAAAATGGCGGGAGAGAACCTGGCTGTACCTCAAAATTGAACCTACTAAAAGAAACAAAAAAGTATAAGGATGTGCAAGAGGCGCCTGCCTTAAAGATCTCAGGACCCGAGGGGGAGATTGTAGCAGGTTCTTACATCTTTCTCTCATATTTACTTATTGATTGCATATATATTATCCCAAACATTGTTTATGAGAACATTATTATTGTTTCATACTTTCATATATTATGTTTGTGAGATCTTAATATGCCAGTCTTGTGTGACGAGCTGGGTCTGGCATCCACCAAGTATCTGACATACTGATACTGCACACTCATTATTGTTGCATATGTTTTGTGTCGCAGGATTCTTGCTGAAGAAAAGTACAAAAAATAATGGATGGAGTAGGAGATGGTTTGTTTTAAATGAGAAAACTGGGAAGGTTAGTAATATCATCTGTATATCAATGTTTGTAGCTCGTAGGTACATTCTGACACTTTAAGTTGCTAAAAAAGTGTCACTTATATAATGATTACAATCATGTGACAAAAGATTTTGGTTGTTGGACTCATATGTGTTAAGTATTCATCTGCAGCTTGGATACACTAAGAAACAAGAAGATAGATATTTTCGTGGCGTCATTAATTTAGAGGTATGGGTTACGTATTCCACTGCAGCTAAAATTATGTTTTTTTACTATCAATTGCGCTTGATGTTCAGATATTGATTAATTGAAGACTTGTTGTTACTACATTGTGTTTTTATGCCTTAGGAATCTAATATAAAAGAAATTGAAGAAGAAGCTTCCCAGTCCAAAAGTTCTAAGGGTTCAAAGGGAGAAGAAAAGGCACCCAGTCTAGTGTTCAAGATAACAAGCAAGGTGTCATATAAGACGAGGTTGAAAGGTTTAGGTGGTTCTACAGCTCACAGCACTGTCGTGTTAAAGGCTGAGACTGCTGCTGAAAAAGCTGAGTGGTTAAAAAAATTAAAATCCATAACCGGTGACAAAGAGGATCAATTGGTTACAAAAGCAGACAGTCCTTCCATTCGGAAAAGTCAACCGGACGTGTCGCTTGTGAGTAACCGTGCTTTATTAGCTTTTTGACATAAACTTAATAATGTGTTGCTTCCTGAAAAATAATTAATTGAATGAGTTGGTGAATGTTTGGATGCATATTATTATATTGATTAATTTGATAACAAGAATTTAGTTGATATAATTAGCTCCAATAAAGTGGACTGTAAAATGATAGTTATCGGAAATTGGAATGCCCTTATGTTATTTTAAGTTGTGATAGTAAGATAATCAGATATTTAGTGTTGGACAAAACTGATAATGTAAAGGAATTCATAGTAATCAGTTTTGTTGTAATTTTACTTCTGATAATAATCAGTTTTGTTGTACTAGTTGATATGGCATTGAATATAAAAGCCCTGATTTACAGGAAAATTGAAAGCGTAATCTGATTCTAACAATTAAACTAACTGACTACTAGACTTTAAATTAAAAATTTCACAATGCCAATCCAAAAACCAACAATTCAGATTTATATTACTTGTCATTTGCATGCTTGTCTATCTCTAAACTAAAGTTACAAGAAAATATTAGGATACAGCAGACAGCAAACCTGCAGATCCTGAGGAAGAACTACGTTGGATGGCTCAAGAAGTACGTGGCTACTGTGAGGCTGTTTTGAACAGCCTTGCAGCAAATGTTCCCAAGGTATTTCTCTATCTTTACAATGCCATGATAATGGTGTGTGATCCAACCTATGTTTAGTTAAGCTTCCCATTTTGTGTGTTGTGTAGGCTGTTGTTCTTTGCCAAGTAGAAAAGGCGAAAGAAGAAATGCTGAATAAGCTTTACATTTCTGTAAGGTCAGCATCTGCGTTTTACTCATTCTTCATATCAGATTACACATAATAATAACGACCCATTAATCTTCCTTTCTTCTTGCCTTGATTAAATGTTAAATGGAATTCATTACTTCCTGTTTTAATGTTTCATAGTTCCCAAAGTACGTTGATGATTAAAGAATTGCTTCAAGAGGATAGTAATGTGAAGCGTAAAAGAGAGAAAGTTCAGAGACAATACTCTTTGCTCGCTGAACTTGCCAGGCAACTCGGTCATCATGATAATCAATCCGTTGCATCTTCAACCATGTCAAATGGTTGTCACGCAGGTACTATTTATCCTGATTCTTTGCTTCTTATATCTTGCATATGTAGGTTAAAAGGGTGTGAGTTAAACACAGTTTTCTATACACTTTAAAACGGGTTGAATTGACCCTAAACACTTTATTTTGTGTTATATATACATTAAATAGTTAAGAATGTGGATAAAGGGCTTTAGTATGTTGCATGCATGAGTAATAAACTTCAGGAAATGTTTAATCCGTTTCCTTATAAGCTAATTTTTGTTTACCCAGAGATAGAATATTACCCGTAAATAGTCCAGAGTTTGCAACCTCTCCTCTTACATTAGAAGGCTGGGTTTATTACTTAATTTTCGATTATGCAGTTGAATATATAAACTATCTCTTCCCCCACTTGTTGATCATATGATCTGATATCAACATATAGTCTAAGAACTAACGGAGTCCGAACAGGTGATGATTGGAGATCTGCTTTTGATTCTGCTGCCAACAGTCACTCGCGGCTAGACTCTAGGTTTGGGTCCGGTGGTCACAGCCGCAGGTATAGTGACCCTCCCTAAAACGTTGATGCTGGCTTAGATTCAAGATCAAACAGCCTCCACACACTCAAGCGAATGGAATTTGCACCACATGGTTTTGGTTATGCATTTTAAACTTTTAACTAAGAGCCTTATGCTATTCAATCTGATTCATGCATCATTTTTGTTTAGATACCAGGCTCATCTGCACAGTTTCTGTGATGTAGAATCGATATAAAAGGTAGTTTTTTTTGTAAATAAACATTGATTTGGCAGGGACTCCTGCCTGTAATAGCAGGAAAGTCGATATGTGGTTTTTGTTGCATTTTTGTAAAGAGTAAACTGCAAATTTTAGTCCTTTTGACTTTGCCAAAATGGCAAATATGTCAGTGAGTGGAAAGTTCCCGGATATTTGCCAATATACGTTGCATTTCCATGCCAAAAACCCCCGAGTTAACTTTTTTTAACTTTTGGGTGTTAACCCCAGTTAACTATGACACGTGAGGGTATTTTCGTCATTTCCGATCGCCTGTCTCGCGTCAACACATCTCCCACCTTTGGTTCATGCTAAATACGTCCCCAAAAGCATTTTCCCACCCGACACTGTTTCTTTCCCGGTAAAAAATTCGCTTCGAGGTTTGAATTTGCAATCTAAACTATCCATCATTTATGTTATAATACATCAGCCTAATTCCTTCCCTCAACCTGTATCGCACAACAAGAACACCAATCAAATAATGGATAAGTTTTGGCAAAATCCTCTCGCAGTACCACCATCCTTGATTTGGTTCTTTGTCTCCTTTAGGTAAGCTTAGTTTGGATATGCTCCTATTCTTATGTACATTGCCTAGTTAATGATTATTTGTGTTTTGTATTCTTTTTTTTTTGTTTCACATAATCGAATTAAAAAATTGTTTACTGTGAAAATTCATCACAATGGTGAATTTACCTCACCACCAGAAAGAATATATCGCTTTGGTACTATAAATTGGTTTGACTTAGTTCACTATGACAAGTTTGGTATGTAACACTGGAAGAAATGTTTAAAGATTTAGGGTACATAGAATGTATGCTTTTGTTCCCGCATTTTAGGATACCTGACCAGTCATTGGACGACGGTGTGCTACCACTATCGTCTGAAGAAGACGTTAGCAGATTTTTGGAGTATGTTCCTAGGTTTAAGGAAATGGAGGTGTATATTGAAATAGGCGTTTCGTTGGTACAGCAGCACCCAATGGAGCAAAAGGCACGTACGGGTAAGGCTGTGGTGGTAGAAGAAAATGTTGGTGATGATGTTATGAAAGAGTTAGATCGAGACAATGTCAACAGTGACAGAATGATGACATTTTGTCAGACTAGCTTTGTTGGGAGAGACGGAACTATAGTTGCTAATGATTTTCGTGTCTATGATTATGACATTGAGTTCCCACCACCATGGTCAATGAAAAAAATGTTTGAAGATAAGACTAGAAGGATGAGTGATGAGTATGAGTTCCAGAGAATATTGGAAGAGCTTGACAACGAGTTTGGGTTTGATGATTCAATAAGAACAACAAGTTTTAAACATTGTCACTTGTAATGATGTCTCTTCCGGTGAAGTTGATTTTGATGATTTTGATATGGGTATGAAGATTCATCAGCATGATATTGATCATAGTGATAGCATTAGTGGCAAGTTAGGGGATTTTCCTACATGGAACATTGACGCATATTTGGATGAAGCTATGGATGTTGATTGGAATGATGATCGAGGATGAGCCTGAAAAGATTGGTGACATGTTTGCTAACATTGATCAAGCACGGATGAGCTTAAGCAAATAACTCAAACTAAAGATTTGGGTGACATTTTTGCTTTTTATCAGCAACAAATAGATGAAGAAGATGTTGAGTTAGTGATTCAAGATGAAGAAGTGAAAGCAGAGGCTGTTGAGGTGACACCAGCGGATGTTGAGGTGAAAGCAGAAGCTGTTGAGGTGAAGAAAGAGGAAAATGATGGTGATGATGTTGTTGCACAATAGCTGGTGGAGACCTCAAGAGGAGAAGAGTGATGGCAGTGATGACTAACAAGCAAGAGAAAAATAAAGCTAAATGAATGGTTTCAAGCTTAATCTTTTGTTATGGCTAAGTTGTAGAAGATTATGTCAATGTGGCATTACGTTTTAATCTAACTTTTAGTTATATATTAGGTTATGGTAAGGAAGCCTAACATTGGCAATTTATGAACAACATATAGGCAGTTTGACTAATTTGGCAACAATAGTGGACTTGTATGAGCAATTTGTCATTGATTTGCAGTTTGTCAAAAAGAATCACTGCAAATCTATTTAAGACATGAATTTGCAAGAGCTTAACATAGGCTTTGCATATCATTTTCAGAGTTGACTTAATTTGCATTTTGTCTAAATGGTGATAAAAATCCATGTCAAACTACAAATTTGGTCACTGTCTCTTGCAAATCCATATCAAACTCTTAGAATGTTTGACATTCGAGAGTCAAACATCATGTAGAAATTAGAAGGGGGGGTTGAATAGTTTCTTAAATTTTTTTGTTTAAAGAACGGTTTTCAAAAATCCTTTTTTAAAAACTTAGACTTGAGTGATTATGTGAAATCTTCTTTTGAACAATATGAACTAATAATCACAAATATATGCTAGGAAGGAATAATGAATGTAAAGAGATAAGGAAAGGAAAAATCAAACCAAACACCAAGGATTTATAGTGGTTCGGCAACGAAGCTCACTCATCGTTCCTATTCCACTCCTCGAGTACTCCTTACTCGAGTTCACTAATCAACAAGCTCCTTAAGGTGGAGTGATAGGTGTGAAAACACCCATCCTTTTACCACTTATTTCTTACTAAAACAAGACCAAAACACGTATTTAATATCATTTGTTTGGAATTATGCGTGGTTTTTGTGTTTATTGTGTTCTCAGAGCCAACCGGATGGATATTGGAGAAAACATGGGATTGCACGGGTTTTATCGAAGAAAAAGACTCAAGACGAAGTCTATTGTCCAAGAGATGCAAAAGATTTGAAGTCAATGGGCCTATTTAAAGATTTATCGAAGAAAGGGACCAAAGATGGAAGATTTACATATGTCGAAAGAACTCAAGTCTATATAACAAAGAAATTAAAAGACGAGTTGAATTTAATCGTCGACAAATCCCGAATCAGAATCGAAAACGTCCACTTTTCTGAAAAGACGAGAAGACAAGAAGAACGGGAGAAAGCCCACTCACCAACCAAAGACAAGGACTATATAAAGGATATCCCTTGACACTTTTTGAGCAGTTTTTAGTTTTCCAGTCTTTCTTTTCTTTCGTAGGAAGCCAACACCATTAAGGTGTTGGTGATTTTTCATTTTGTTGAATCCTTAATCTTGTAAGCTTTTTAATCTTTCCCTTTGTTTGTTTAACATTAATCTTTCAATATAATCCTTCCATTAATCTTGTTCATCTTCATCTTTTTGATTAAAGGTTTAAAGTTCTTATTTGGTTGATTTGATCTTCAAAAGTTATTGGGTTTTGTGTTTTTATTGTTGGGATTTGATGATTATGGTTAGTAAATGATTATTGGTTAGTTTGGTTTAAATCTTTTGGTTAAATTTGGCTTGTTTGGATTAAAATCGTCTTCCCCTGTTTTTCTGAGTTCTTCATCATTCCCAGATTCCGCATCAAGTATTTTTCCCAAACATTCCGGATCAGTTATTTTATTCCGTATCAAGTTTGTTCATCCGGAATATTCTATATTCCGGATCAAAGCCTTTCATCCGGAATAATCAATTATTCCGGATCAACCCTCTTATTCCGAATCAAGCTCATTTCCATTCTATTCCGCATCAAGTTCATCCATCCGGAATATCCATTATTCCGGATCAATCTTGTTTATTCGGAATATCCATTATTCAGCATCAACTCTTTATTTCGCATGAGATATTATTCCGCATGAGTTTATATATTCCGCATCAACAGTTTATTCCGCATGAGCCTATTATTCCGCATGAGCTTATATTCCGCATCAACAGTTTATTCCGCATGAGTAAGATATCCCGCATGAAGGATTTTTGTCTGATATATTCCGAATAAAGGGTACATTCCGAATCAAGCATTTTTCAGGGTATCTACAGTTACTGTTTTCTTTTAATTTTAATTCAAGTTTTATTTTTATTAATTAATTGCTTCTAGTTTACTTTTATTTATTTCACGCATTTACCTTTTTAGTAGAATAGAAAACCAAACCCCCTATTTGTCACCAAGAACAACTATTCCACTTTGAACTGTGATCAATTCGAGAAGATTCCGAGAACTAATCTGAACCCCAATGAAACACCTAGTATCAAATGGCGCAGCTGCCGGCTCTTCTCGTAAAGATTAACAGTTTTTTGTGAGAACTTGGATTTTGGGATCCGTTCACTGTGAACGTTACTTTTTCATAAAAAATTTCAAAAACCCTAAAAAATATAATATTTTCAAAAATACAAAAAAAAAAAAAAAACCATAAAATCCAAAAATATTTCTTGTTTGCTTTGTTAGTTCTTTTGCAGGTGTATGCGCACTCGATCAACGTCTTATCAAGAGCCCGAGACTCTCGATAACTTAGACATGGCCGGTGTTCACAACAACAATAACAATCCACCTCAAAACAACAATAATAACAACAACAATGAACCTCTACCGGACAATCGCCCTATGATTGAGCTTTTGCAAGCACATGTAGAGGGCAACAATGATCCAATTGTCATACCCGCGATTGCAGCCAACAACTTTGAGCTCAAATCCGGCTTTATCCAGATGGTCTCTGCTCAACCATTCTTGGGGCGTACCATTTATGATCCACATGACCACATCAAAAGGTTCCTGCAACTCACGAATACGGTCAAATTCAATGGTGTTCCACAAGAGGTAATCCGTTTACAACTTTTTCCTTTCTCCTTAGAGGGAAAAGCCCGTCATTGGCTTGCAAAGGAACCATCACAAAGTATTCTGAAGTGGACGGATTTGGAGACCAAATTCATAAACTACTTTTTCCCACCCTCTCGTACTACCACTTTGCGGAATGAAATTATTAATTTTGAACAAAAGTACGATGAGTCTTTTAGTGAATCTTGGGACCGTTTTAAAGATCTTTTAAGAAAGTGTCCACAACATGGTTTTACCAAAGTGCACCAAATTAATACTTTTTATAATGGATCATGAATGACCAAGATTCACTAAATAGTGCCTCGGGGGGTGATATTTTGGTTAAGACTTCTAATTCCGCTTGGGATATTATTGAAAATAAGTCTCGTGTGCAAACCAAGAGTGTTCGGACCAATGCCGCTAGTGCTAGTACTAGTGACAACGACAAGCGACTTGACAAAATTACTACGCTTCTTGAATCGCTTGCTACCCAAACCGCTAGCAACACCAACAACATCAACGCTAAAAACGCTCAAGTCAATGCTGTCAGCCAACCATGTGAAATATGCGGGGGTCCTCACTCTTACACCACTTGTACCACCACCCAAGACTACCCTTCTGAGAATGTTAATGCAGCATACGGTACCTATCCTCCGGCCGCTTATCAAGCTCGTCCTCAAGGAGACCGCAACTTGCTTAGCTACCGCTCAAACAACTTTCTTTCCCCGCCCGGTTTTCCTCCTAACAACCCAAACCAACAACAAAACCTCAATCTCCCTCCTCAACAACAACCTCGTGCACCATACCAACCACCTCAAAGACAACCATATCCACCTCAAAGAAACAACCAAGTTTACCAACAACCTGCTTATCAACCACCCGCCTACACTGCTCCTCCCAACCAACCCACCGCATTACACCAAGATATTGGAACCTACATGAGGACTAATGATGTGATCGTGGACAATCTCCAGCGGGAAGTGCTCAACTTGAAAGCAGACATGGTGAAACAAGGGAACGATCTTCGAGCTGATATGTGAAACACTTTGGCAAGTCAAACGAATGACTTAAGGAACATGATGGCTGGTTTCTTCCAAGGTAATCAATCCTCTTCTTCGGGTACTCATCCGAGTAACACCGTTGCGAATCCAAGAGGGGAGATGAAAGCAATCACCACTCGCAGTGGCAAAGGTACCAAGGAACCCGAGCTTCCTATACCTCCACCGGTGATTGTGACTAAGGAAAACGAGTCACCTACTCATATTCCTCATCTTGCTACTTCCCCAATTCCTCCACCTCTTACTTCCACCCCTCCTCCACCCAAGGATGTGAGTGATCCTTCGATCCCAAAGACTTCTCTTCTTCCGATATACCTTATCCCTCAAGGTTGAGGAAAGAGAAGCTCAAAAGCAAGGATGATATTCAGGTTTCAAACTTTCTCAAAATGTTTAAACAATTGAATTTCAACATCTCCTTCGCTGAGGCTCTCGCTCACATGCCTAAATATGCGAAAATGTTCAAAGATCTTCTTAGCGACAAGGAGAAGCTTCTTGATATTGCTAAGACCCAACTTAATGAGAATTGCTCTGCAGTGCTCTTAAAGAAATTGCCAACCAAACTTGGTGATCCGGGTCGCTTCTTAATCCCTTGCAACTTCCCGGGAGTAGAGAATTGCATGGCCCTAGCCGATCTAGGTGCCAATATTAACTTAATGCCTTAAAGTGTTTGGAAGCAATTATCTCTCCCCGAGCTAGTCCCCACCAAAATGATTTTGGAATTAGCTAACCGTACGGTTGCTTATCCAGTGGGGATAGCCGAAGATGTTTTTGTAGGAGTCGACAAATTCACTTTTCCCGCCGATTTCGTCGTCGTCGACTATGATATGGACCCTCGTGTGCCATTAATCGTTGGACGTCCATTCCTAAGGACCGGTCGCACTCTCATCGATGTAGAAGCGGGTGAGCTTATCATGAGAGTGGGTGACGATAAAATCGTCTTCAACATGGGTAAGCTTTCTAAACCGCCTTATTCATACGAGAGTGTTAATTGTATCGACGTTCTTGATGAGGCTTGTGAAGAACACTTCAACGATGCTTGTAAAAGTATTCCTACCTCTCCTCCCAATGTTGAGACCGTTTCCTCTATTGATTCATCACTAACTCTATTTGGAGAAAGTGATTTCCTTTGGAAAGATTTTGAAGCAACCATGGGAGATGTGAACTTAGAAAATGACGATTCTCCCACCGATTGGGATGAAGACATTCGTCTCATTGAGAAACTTCTCAAAGAGGACCATATTTCTCCACCATCTCCTAAGGCTATTGCTATCGATGAACCGAATTTGAATCCGCCTCCCATCGAAAATCCCCCAGATTTAGAGCTTAAGGAGTTACCATCTCACCTCGAGTACGTGTTCCTTGAAGAAAAGAAGAAGTCGCCTGTCATCATCACGAAGGACTTGAACGAAGAAGAAAAATCTCGCCTTATCGCCGTGCTTAAAGATCATAAGAAGGAATTGCTTGGAAAATTTCCGATATCCGCGGAATTGATCCAAACTTTTGTACTCACAAGATTCTCATGGAAGATGACTTTAAACCCGCAATCTAGAGCCAAAGAATGGTTAATCCTCGCATTCATGACGTCATCAAACAAGAGGTTATCAAACTTCTTGATGCCGGCTTGATTTACCCTATTTCAGATTCGCCATGGGTAAGTCCCGTCCATTGTGTGCCCAAGAAGGGCGGAATAACCGTTGTTCCCAATGAACACAACGAGTTGATTCCCACTCGTCTCGTTACTGGGTGGAGAGTTTGTATCGACTATCGCAAACTCAATGATGCCACGAGAAAAGATCACTTTCCTCTTCCTTTCATGGATCAAATTCTCGAGCGTCTAGCGGGTAATGACTATTACTGCTTCTTAGACGGTTTCTCCGGGTATTTTCAAATTCCCATCGATCCTAAGGACCAAGAAAAGACCACATTCACTTGTCCCTACGGAACATTTGCTTACAAACGTATGCCTTTTGGTTTATGCAATGCTCCTGGGATGTTCCAACGGTGTATGATGGTTATCTTCCATGACATGGTTGAAGAAACTATGGAAGTATTCATGGATGATTTCTCGGTTTATGGCGATTCTTTCTCTGCTTGCCTTGCCAATTTAGAATGTATGCTTAAGCGGTGTGAAGACACTCGCCATGTTCTTAATTGGGAAAAATGCCATTTCATGGTAAAAGAAGGCATCGTGCTAGGATACAAATTTCCAAAGTCGGTCTTGAAGTGGACCGTGCTAAAGTCGATGTTATTGCTAAACTGCCTCCACCTTCAACCGTGAAGGGTGTGAGAAGTTTCCTGGGTCATGCGGGCTTCTACCGTCGCTTTATCAAAGATTTTTCTAAAATCGCTCGCCCGATGACCCAACTCTTGGAAAAAGATACTCCTTTTAGCTTTTCCAACGAGTGTATCGAAACCTTCAACCTTCTTAAGGATAAGCTAACTAAGGCACCCGTCTTGGTTACCCCTAATTGGGAGCTGCCTTTCGAGTTGATATGCGATGCTAGCGACTTTGCTATTGGAGCGGTTTTGGGCCAAAGAGTGAACAAACACTTCCAACCAATCCACTATGCTAGCAAGACAATGACAGGGGCTCAATTGCATTACACGACAACCGAAAAAGAGCTTTTAGCTGTTGTCTATGCCTTTGAAAAGTTCCGCCCCTATCTTGTCCTTTCCACCACAATCGTTTATACCGATCATTCAGCGTTGAAGTACTTGTTAACTAAACAAGATTCCAAACCAAGACTTCTTCACTGGGTTTTGCTACTTCAAGAATTTAAAATCGAAATTCGTGATAAGAAGGGAGCTGAAAACTTAGCCGCGGATCATCTAAGCAGACTTGAGGATCCTTATCAAGGGGATCATCCGAACAAAGAGATCAATGACTCTTTTCCCCTGGAGACCTTAATGTCTATCAACTCGAGTAATGATGAAGCCCCGTGGTTTGCGGACATTGCAAACTACTTGGCGGGTGGAATTCTCATTGACGGGTTAACATCCTAGCAAAAGAAAAAGTTCTTCAAAGACATTAAGACTTACTTTTGGAATGACCCGTATCTATTCAAACAATGTGCTGATTTGATTATTCGCCGATGTGTTGATGGACCGGCAGCTTTAGACATTCTCGAAGCTTGCCACAAAGGACCCACCGGTGGTCACTTTGGCCCCAACTACACCGCCAAAAAAGTGTTTGACTCGGGATTTTATTGGCCCACCATTTATCGTGATGCTCACGAGATGGTTAAACATTGTGATGCTTGCTAAAAACAAGGCAAGATCACACATAAAGATGAGATGCCTCAAAATTTCATACAAGAATGTGAAATCTTTGATGTTTGGGGTATCGACTTTATGGGGCCATTCCCTTCATCTAAAGGAAACAAATACATCCTTGTTGTTGTTGACTACGTTTCTAAATGGGTTGAAGCCAAAGCTTTACCCACTAATGACGCAAGGGTGGTTTGTAACTTTTTGAAATCGCTATTCGCTAGATTCGGTGTGCCTCGTGCCATTATTAGTGATCGCGTGACTCATTTTTGCAATGACCAATTCGCAAGATTCATGGCTAAGTATGGTGTCAATCATCGTCTTTACACCGCATACCACCCACAAACTAATGGCCAGGCTGAAATCTATAACCGAGGACTAAAGCAAATTCTTGAAAGAACCGTGGGAGAGCATCGTGCCTCATGGGCCGATAAACTTGATGATGCTCTGTGGGCTTTTCGTACCGCATACAAGACTCCGATTGGTTGTACACCATATCATCTCGTGTACGGGAAAGCATGCCACCTCCCCATTGAGTTGGAGCACAAGGCTTACTGGGCCTTGAAGTGGGCTAACTTCGATATCAACAAAGCCGGTGACCTACGCAAGATCCAACTCAATGAGCTGAATGAACTCCGGAATGAGGCTTATGAAAATTCTTTGATCTATAAGGAAAGGAATAAGCTCATTCACGGCTCTAAGTTTAAAAACCGAGAGTTCCAAGTTGGAGACAAAGTTTTACTCTTTAACTCTCGGTTGAAAATCTTTTCGGGCAAGCTGAAGTCTCGTTGGTCCGGCCAATTCACCATTGCCCAAATTTTTCCATATGGTACTCTCGAGCTCGCTCAACCTAATGGACCTAATTTTAAGGTGAATGGCCAACGAGTTAAGTTGTACTTTGGTGAGGACATCTCTCATGAGATGATTCCATCCCTCACCACGTTTCCCATGAACTAATTTTGGGTCGAGTCAGGCTCGTGACTCGGTTATCAAAAACAAGCGCTCCTCGGGAGGCAACCCGAGTATCTATCCTTTTCCGTTTTAACCTCCTAAGTGTAGGGGGACTTCTATCGGTTGTTTGTGTTTGTGTGGTGATGTAATTACAGGGATTAGTGCACTCTTGGAATCTCTGAAGAACCGTGCTCCCGTGTTATCCGAAATCTGGTTCTATCTCTCAACTATCCTGATTTAATTTTCTTCATACTCACATTTGAAATTGATCACGTTAGTCGTCTCTTCCTTAGCTTGATTTAACATACGTGCACAATGTCATAAGTGTAGGGGAGACTTTTCCCACATGCTTAAACATTGAGGACAATGTTTATCTTAAGTGTAGGGGGGACTTCTATCGAAGTTTTAAGTGGACTTTTCCATGAAAATGCCTTCATTTAACCGGAAAATCATCCTTTTCAGCATTTTTCAAATTTTTAATTAACTTTGGCCATTTAGTCGTAATTTTTAATTTTTTTATCGTTGCTTTCATATGTATATATCCCGCAATAAAGTCAAAAATATTAATAAAGTGGTGTAGCTAGTTTTGAAATCTTTGACATATTAGGTCCGTTGCGATTATTTTGACTCAACCCGAATGGATTTATCCAAGTTTATTATAGCTAGTATCCTTAACCATGTAGACCTTAATTGGTTTATTAGGCTAAGCATCCACGAGTCTCATTACTTGAGATTTTAAATTGTGGAGAACGAGAAATGATAGAGTCAATTATAAGTCGGTATTCTTGCACAAGCACACTTGGTGTGATTATCTGCCTATTCTCCCATCACTTGCTAATAATTTATCTGCAATAAGTAAGGTCGTACGATTTGAAAAGTTACTTAGCTTCTAGCCCAAGATCGTTTAAAAGTTGCTCGGTAATGATAAGAGTTTATAGCCAAGGCATAACTTATGAAGTGGGCGCGAAGATTGGCGAGTCCGAAAAGGCCCTAACAAGGCATGAGGGTTCAATCTTATTGCTAAAGATCCAAGGTGATGTGAAAAGCATTATTCCCAAAATCAATATGAAGGATCAAGACTCACGAAGAAAAGCAATCAACTCCCATAAAGATCATGGAGAAGTCTATCCGAAAAGACCCTAATAAGGTATGAGGATAAATAGATCCAAGTCCGAAAAGGAGGCGGATCGTTGTATCTCAAAATCCCAATTAGCGATTGAAGAAATAATCATGAAGTCGTGGTCAACAAAGTTGGAGTATCCCTCAAAATTCTCCAGGTGAAGAAACTCTATTAACGAAGAGAAGACCATTATCTCAAGAACGTCTCTCGAAGATATGAACTATGAAGTACATGCCAAATATCGGCCCGAGAAAGGTCTCAAATTGTGAAGCGAGTTATGCCAAGATATGAACTTTTTGATATCCCGAGAAGCAGTTTTAAGAGATTTTGTCATTTAGCTAACTATTAATCAAATCGTCCTACTTTGCTTTCAGCCTAAATAAACTATCGCAATAAGTCCAAAAATGCATCTTCATGATCATTCTAAGACAAAAATAAAATTTAAGAGATACACCTAGGAATAAGGGAGTTTAAGCATATAATTAAGCCATGTGTGTAAGTGTTTTATTTGTTAACTTATAATAACAATGATCTCGTTTTTAAGCTTAGTTTGGGGAACGTGAAACTTGAGGGTGATAAATCTTCGCAGCACCAAAGCCCTAATGTAAGTCCTTTATCTCTTTGCAAGTTATTTCCATATAGCTATTTTCAAGTGAAAATGGTTTTCTATCCTCTTGTTTACTTTAAAGTTTTAATTTCTCTTAGTACTTAAATTTTTGTTTTAGTAATAAGTTAATAAGGCCAAGGTTGATTGATTATGAGAAAAGTGTAAAATTGCTTTATCACTAAGCATTGCATGAGGGCATGGCAATGGTTAAGTGTAGGGGATTTGATAGGTGTGAAAACACCCATCCTTTTACCACTTATTTCTTACTAAAACAAGACCAAAACGCGTATTTAATATCATTTGTTTGGAATTATGCGTGGTTTTTGTGTTTATTGTGTTTTCAGAGCCAACCGGATGGATATTGGAGAAAACATGGGATTGCACGGGTTTTATCGAAGAAAAAGACTCAAGACGAAGTCTATTGTCCAAGAGATGCAAAAGATTTGAAGTCAATGGGCCTATTTAAAGATTTATCGAAGAAAGGGACCAAAGATGGAAGATTTACATATGTCAAAAGAACTCAAGCCTATATAACGAAGAAATTAAAAGACGAGTTGAATTTAATCGTCGACAAATCCCGAATCAGAATCGAAAACGTCCACTTTTCTGAAAAGACGAGAAGACAAGAAGAACGGGAGAAAGCCCACTCACCAACCAAAGACAAGGACTATATAAAGGATATCCCTTCACACTTTTTGAGCAGTTTTTAGTTTTCCAGTCTTTCTTTTCTTTCGTAGGAAGCCAACACCATTAAGGTGTTGGTGATTTTTCATTTTGTTGAATCCTTAATCTTGTAAGCTTTTTAATCTTTCCCTTTGTTTGTTTAACATTAATCTTTCAACATAATTGTTGGAAAAACGTTTTACGTATTAAGAAGGATCGGTCACTCCAACGATAGTCCATGTAATAGCTCGTAGTTTAGTTAACTTTCTTTATATATCAAACAAGAACAAGCCAAGCCTACAACATGTGTAGGCCGGCCCAAAATGTAAGCCCAAGCCCATGACAAGGGCTTGGGTATATAAACCCTCTCCTTTGATGGAGAGGGTGTGTGGTTTTCATTAATTTTCACATAGTAAACATTTCTTTCTCTCTCTAAGTGTGTGTGTAATCCACCATCTCTCTATCTCTTTCTCTCTCTAACACATAAGAAAGATTTACAATCCTACAAATGGTATCAAGAGCCATGGGATGATTGTATTGTTCATGTGTTTGTGTTCTTGATTCATACGCCATTTTTGATCCATTTTCACACGTCCAAATTTTGTTTTTGTGTTTTTGATGGTTTTTTCTTGATACAAATCTTCTACATAGTTGTGGTAGGGATTTGGTATAGTTACTTTGGCTAAAAACACAAAATTTTTGGGTGTTTTGATCATTTTTTGGCTTAAAATCACGAATTGGTTGAGTTTTGTCCGAGAAAAGTAGAAATTATTCCGATCAGGTCATCGGAAAGGGGTTTATAGTACATTCCGGTATGTGTAATCGGAATAGGGTTTAGGTATTCCGATCACAGCATTCCGATTGGTATTCAGATTGGTATTCCGATCACGGCATTCCGATTGGTATTCAGATTGGTATTCAGATTTGGTATTCCGATTGGTATTCAGATTGGTATTCAAATTTGGTATTCCGATCACGACATTCCGATTGGTATTCAGATTGGTATTCAGATTTGATATTCCGATCACAGCATTCCGATTGGTATTCAGATTGGTATTCCGATCACGGCATTCCGATTGGTATTCAGATTGGTATTCAGATTAGGTACATTCCGATTAGGGTTCATTCCGATCATCATTCCGATCACTATTCCGATCACAATTCCGATAATCACAAAAATTTCCATAAAAAAAAAAATCGTGTGTAATTTTGGCTTGGAATTTTTGGTTTATTGAGAACATATTTTAGGGGATTTTAACATTGTTTCTCGACTTCAACTCACAACAACAAACACATTTACTTTCTTTCATTGATCGATCAACGTTTGTAAATCTTAACTTATTGCAATGGAGTACACATCTCTTACGGATAAGTCCATCCTCTCGGGTACGGATAATCGTCCACCAATGTTGGTGAAGACTATGTATGAGGAATGGTCTTCCCGAATGGAACGTTATATGTTGAACAAGGAGAATGGACATCTAATTTGGGCATCGGTGCTCAATGGACCATTAGATTATGGTACCGTGACGGAAGGTACGACTACTCGTCCTCGCACAACGGGTGAGTTGACTGGAGATATGAAGATTCAAGATAAATGTGATAAGTATGCAACAAACATCATTCTCCAAGCCCTTCCTCCAGATGTCTACAAACTCGTCAGCAAACATAAAGTTGCCAAAGAGTTATGGGATAGAATTCGGGTTCTCATGCAAGGCACCTCGTTAACTAAACAAGAACGAGAGTGTAAGCTTTATGATACTTTTGATAAGTTTGCCTATGTGCCAGGGGAGACTCTCAATGATTACTATCTGAGATTTACCCTATTGTTGAATGAGCTAAATATCTATGGCATGGCGATTCCTACCTTTCAATTGAACACCAAGTATATGAACACTCTTCCTCCAGAATGGAAAAAATACGTGACGGATGTTAAATTGGCTAAGGACTTGCATAACACCAATGTGGATCAACTTCAAGCTTTTCTTCAACAACATGAATGCCATGTGATCGAGGCTCGGTTGTCTACACCTCAAGTTCATGATCCACTTGCAATGTATGCTTCTCAACAAAACATGGCTTATACTTATCAACAACCATCATACTTGCAGCAGCCACCACCACACATCTATCAGCAACCATCCTATCAACCACCAATGATGCCACAGCAAGAATATCAACAAAGTGTTCATCAACAATCTTTTCCACAGAAACCACCATATCAGACATCACCATCACAAGCCAACACTTCTCCAATGGGCTATACTCCCCAGCAAGGATATTTTCCAATAGAAGCACAACCAGCACAAGCTTTCTACTCTAATGAACTTCCACCAATCCAAGCACCGGTCTTTACTCCAAATGATACGCCAACTGATGTTCTAAACCATCTCACAGCCTACTTGTCAAAACTTGTTGCAACTCGAGGATTTCCACTAACAAATAATCAGCTCCGCACCTCATCAAATCCTCGACAACAAGCCACTGTTCAAGATGGCCAAGTGACGGTGCAACCAATTCAGGGAAGGCAAAATTCATATGAACCTCCTACAAGGACAGGGACCAATCAAGCTGTGAATTCTTAAGCTAGTGGAAATGGGAGTCCTATTGGTCCTAAGAAGGTTGTGACGTGCTACAATTGCCGAGGACAAGGTCATATGGCTAAGGAATGCACTCAGCCGAAAAGGAGGAGGGATGATGCATGGTTTCGTGAGAAGATGTATTTGGTTGATGCTCAGTCTAAGGGGAAGATTTTGGATTCAGAGGAGTTAGCATTTCTTGCAGACCCAGGGGCAGCAGATACTGAAGGCATTGCAGTTGTTTCCACTTCTAATGCAGCTTATCAAGCGGATGATCTTGATGCATACGATTCGAATTGTGATGACATTCACTCTGCCCAAGCTGCTCTCGTTGCTAATCTCTCTCACTACGGTTCTGATGTCATCAGTGAGGTACCAACCACATCTAATAATATTGATGATAACCAACATCAAGTTGGGCATGAAAATGACAACCTCGAACAGCATTCGGGAACTAGTAACTCAAATGATGTGGTACCCAATTCTACACATTTGAGTGAACCTCAACCAAATGCTGCGACGGGTATGGAATCTTATGCTCAACATGATTTGGTCATGGTGCCTAAACATATAATTGATCAAATGCATATGGCCCTCAGACAATTCGTAGATACGAATTCCACCCTAACTGCTGAGCTTGCGTTGCATAAAGAAAATGTCAAAACTTTTGAAATGGTCCCTCAAGAAGAGAAAATAACATGTTCTGAATTTGACCAATTTCGTTTTGAAAAGATTGAACACTTGAAAGAAATAGAATCATTAAAAGCTAATATTTCCAATGAATTAAAAGAAAAAGAGTCGGCTGTCAATGATTTTCAGAAACTTAAAATGGATTTCGAAACTCTCGAGTCTAAAAAGGTTGAATCGGAAATTAATGCTACTAAACTTCTTAAATTCAAAGAACAACAACTTTTAAAACAATACTCTTCCACAGAAAAGGTTCATCTTTTAACTAAATCATTTAAAGAATTCGAACTTAAGCGTCTTCAAGATTTACCACCTAATCCCGGTTATGCAAAACAAGCTCAGGAATATATTCCCGGTCTTTATGATATGACCATAATTGGAAAATCGAAAGAAGCACCTTTTGTTCGTAGTACTGAGGAAACACTATCACTTGGGGATGAAACTCATTCTAAAATGCTTTCAAAATTCCATACAATTGATTATGATCAACATAACAAAGATCAATTTTCGAAAAAGACACGCATTCGCTTACAAAAGGAATTAACAGAATTGACAGTTCTTGTGCCCCAAAGTTTGTCAAATGAAAACCTTCCTAGTACGTCTCCTACACTTGTCAAAACGGATTTAACAAAGTTAATTCCACCGGTAAGCAAGGCGTCCGTTAACTTAAATGCGGTTCACCAACACTTAGCCGATTTTGACAAGGTCATTTTGGAACGTACGACGGCCACGGCCATAACGGAAGGTGAATGGAACTTTGAGCACACTAGAGCTGCGTTTCGAGATGAAATTGTTCCGTTTGTAAAGAATGTTAAAGCTTGTCTTCGTAATATTGATCAAGATTTGTTTTTGGAAATAGAAGAAGTTAGACGTGTTTTCAATGAAATGGAAGATGCTTATGAAAATAGTTTACTTGAAATAGAACGGGTTTCACGCCATAATGATCTGCTTCTGAATCAAGTGATGTCTCATGATATAGTTTCTGTCTGTGTGAATACAAGTGTTGATAATGATTCTATTGTGCATAATGTTGAATCTATGGATAATGTGGTAGATAGTACTTGTCACGAATCTGACGCTGAATTTTTAAAGCTTCAAAATTCATATTCTTCGCTTTCAAAACGTTTTGATGAGATTCAAACACATTGTATTTCGCTTGAATGCAAGCAACAATTTATTCAAGAAATATTTGAAACGTCATTCGAAGGTGTTAATATCGATGATGCAAACTTTGAAAAGAATTTTCGATTGAATTTACAATCAAAACAGCGTCAGCCAAGTGACAAGGTTGCTCAATATTTGCCGATAGACATAGAGAAATCTAAGGAGCTTAACTGTGTGAACGTACTTGAGGCCGCTGAGAATCTTAAACTTGATCTAGATAATCGAGTTTCCAAGATTTTGTCCAAAGTTGATAACTTAAAACAGAAAAATACACGACTCTTCGATTCAGTAAAGCCCGCATGTGCTAACACCACTGCACAGAATCAATCATTGATTGAACAATTGAATCGAAAGTCGGTGGAAATATCTGATTTGAGGGAACAAATTTGTGATAAGAATCTGGTCTTGGCTGAGTTAAAGGAAACACTTCGTACTCTAAAAGGTAAGAATGTTGTGGATAACGCAGCCACTGTCTCAGCATCGTCCTCTAGTGTAATCAAAAGGAACCTTATAGCCGTCACACCACTTAACAAGGGCCCTAGGACTAAACCATCTCAAACATTGGTCACTAAAGATAAGGCGAAATCAAAAACAGCTTCTAATATTCCCGTGTTGCCTTCTACAGGAGTAAGCACCACTACTAAGGCTCAAAGATCTAAGCTTAAAAGAAACAAGAAGAATGATAGGATCTTGCCCCCATCTAGTAGTCAAGTGAAGAAGAAAGTAGAAGCCCATCCTAGGAATGTTATTTCTGTTTTGAATAAAAAGAATCATGTAGCTAAACCTAAAGGCTCTGCGGTTGTGCAGCGTTCTAAGCCTACTGTGAATTCTAATTTGAAATGTTGGAATTGCAATGAATGTATGTTTTCTAGTCGTCATGATTCTTGCCTTATTGACCATGTGAATGAGATGCATGCCCGGAAAAATGGATTAGAATGGAAACCGACTGGGAAAGTGTTAACCCAAGTTGGTTGGATGTGGCGTCCCACTGGTAGAACTTTCACTATAGTAGGAAATACGTGCCCTTTAACTAGGATCACTCCCACTGAAGTGAAGAAAGCGTGCCCTTTAACTAGGAGTACCAAGGCTACCAAAACACAAGCGTGTCCTTTAACTAGGAACACCAACACTACTGTAGGAACAAAGTGCCCTTTAACTAGGTCTACTCGCACTGTAGTGCCCACAAATAATCCAAAACCTAAGAAAGTTGGAACAGTAAAACCTGTTAGTGCTAAAACTTACATTAGAAAAAGCAGGAAATCTAAGGGTCACAAACATGTTAGCAATTCTGATAATCTTATATCTGTATCTGCTAACACTCAGGAACCAATAGTTTCCAATGCATTGTCTACTGTTGTTATTGAAAACAGGTGGTCCAAATTGTTCTCTAGTATTTGGACTCTGGTTGCTCCAAGCATATGACCGGAGATCGCTCTCAGCTTAGAAATTTCGTCAGCAAGTTTCTTGGTACGGTTAGATTTGGAAATGATCATATTGCAAAGATAATGGGTTATGGTGAATATCATATTGGGAATGTTATCATTTCAAGAGTGTATTATGTGGAAGGTCTCGGTCACAACTTATTTTATGTGGGACAATTTTGTGATCCAAACCTAGAAGTTGCTTTTCGAGAGCATATCTGCTTCATTCGTAATTTGGAAGGGGTTGATTTATTGAAAGGTACTCGAGGGAATAGTTTGTATACTTTGTCTCTACAAGACATTATGGCCGCTTCTCCCGTATGTCTTCTCTCCAAAGCATCGAAGACTAAGTCATGGTTATGGCATCGACGGTTATCTCATCTTAACTTTGACGCTATCAATCACTTGGCGAAAACCGAACTTGTTCGTGGTCTTCCTAAACTATCATTTCACAAGGATCATTTGTGTTCCGCGCGTACAATGGGGAAAAGCACTAAGAAATCTTACAAACCTAAGACGGAAGACACCAACCAAGAGAAACTTTATCTGTTGCATATGGATCTTTGTGGGCCAATGCGTGTTGTAAGTCTTAGTGGAAAAAAGTACATCCTCGTCATTGTCGATGATTACTCTCGGTTTAGATGGGTGAAATTTCTTAAAGCAAAAAATGAGGCACCTAAATTCATCATCAGATTTCTCAAGATGATTCAAGTGCGTCTCAACACTACTGTCCGACGCATTCGTACAGAAAATGGAACCGAATTTGTGAATCAAATCTTGCGTGATTATTATGAAGAAGTTGGCATATCTCATGAAACATCCGTTGCACGCACTCCACAACAAAACGGTGTCGTTGAAAGGCGAAATCGCACACTTATGGAAGCTGCTCGAACGATGTTAATTTACGCAAAGGCTCCATTGTTTTTATGGGCAGAAGCAGTATCTACAGCAGTGTACACCCAAAACCGGTCACTAATTCGTAAACGCCATGGTAAAACACCTTATGAGCTTCTCCATGGTAAAGTACCAGATTTATCATATCTTCATGTATTTGGTTCTCTTTGCTATCCAAATAATGATGGTGACAATTTGGGAAAACTTCAACCAAAGGCTGATATTGGTATTTTCATTGGTTACGCACCCGCAAAGAAGGCATACCGAATCTACAACCGTAACTCTCGCAAGATCCTCGAAACTATGAATGTTGATTTTGATGAGCTGACAGCGATGGCTTCTGAGCAAAGCAGCTCTGAACCCGCACTTCATGAAATGGGACCCAGTAACATTAGTTCTGGTCTTGTCCTAAATAACCCTACTTCATCATCATTTACACCACCTACTAGGAATGAATGGGATACGTTGTTTCAACCGTTCTTTGATGAATTCTTTACTCCTCCAACCATTGTTGCTCCAGAACCTGAGGTAATAGCTCCGGTAACCGAAGTTGTCGCTCCAGCAACCGTTGCACAATCAGATATATCTGCACCTAATGGTCAAGATATACCTTCAACAAGTAATTCTCAACCAACACATGTTTCAACTACCCATGTCATGCCTATTGATGATGAAGAGGATGATGATGATCACGATTTGGAATTCGCTCAAATGCGTGAACTTCCATTCTTTGGTGTACCAATTCCCGCCTCTAATCAAGCCGGGTCGTCCACCTCAGAAGAAGCTCCAACTACGGTTTACTCCAATCCACGGATTCGTGAACATGACAGCAAGTGGACAAAGGATCATCCTATAGATTCTATTATTGGTGACCCTAATCGTCCGGTATCCACACGAAGTCAGTTACAAGAAAGTGCATTGTTTTGTCACTTTGATGCTTTTCTCACTGAAGTTGAACCTAAGACATGGCAACAAGCTTTTACTCAATCCTGTTGGATAGAAGCTATACAAGAAGAACTTAACGAATTCATACGTCTTGATGTTTGGGAACTTGTCCCATGCCCGGATCAAGTGGAGTTACTCACTTTGAAATGGGTTTACAAGGTGAAACTCGATGAGTTAGGCGGAATATTGAAGAACAAAGCTCGACTAGTAGCTCGTGGATACAAGCAATTATTGGGCATCGACTTTATGGAATCCTTTGCACCTGTCGCCCGTTTGGAAGCTATTAGACTATTCCTCGCTTATGCAGCCCATATGAATATGATCGTCTATCAGATGGATGTGAAGACGACATTTCTTAATGGTGAACTCAAGGAAGAGGTCTATGTTCAACAACCGGATGGTTTTGTGAATCCTAATTATCCTAATCATGTGTACAAGCTTAAGAAGGCTCTCTATGGGTTGAAGCAAGCTCCTCGCGCATGGTATGATCTTTTGTCACAATTCCTCATTACGCAAGGCTTCACTAAAGGCAAGGTGGATCCCACGCTGTTCATTCAGAAACGAGGTAAAGATATGATTATGGTACAAATATATGTTGATGATATTATATTTGCAGCCTCGACACAAACCTTATCGGATGAGTTTGGGACACTCATGTCTTCCAAGTTTAAGATGTCAATGATGGGCAAGGTATCATTCTTCTTAGGTCTTCAGATATCTCAGAGTCCCAGAGGCATCTTTATCAATCAATCCAAGTATGCCCTTGAATCACTTAAGAAGTATAAGATGGAATCTTGCGACCCCGTGGATACTCCAATGGTGGAACGAACTAAGCTTGATGCAGATCTACATGGAGTTGCCGTTGATCCGACACTTTATCGTGGAATGATCGGTACTCTTCTGTATATCACAGCTAGTCGACATGATCTTCAGTTTGCTATATGTATGTGTGTCAGGTATCAAACTAGGCCTACTGAATTACACTTAGCTACTGTTAAAAGGATCTTTCGATATCTTAAAGGAACCATTAATCGGGGACTTTGGTATTCGAAGACTCTTCTATTGCACTAATGGCATATGCAGATGCGGATCACGCGGGTTGTCAAGATACCAGGCGTAGCACGAGTGGAACTTTGCAACTACTAGGAGATCGACTAATCATTTGGGCATCGAAAAGGCAGAAAAGCGCTGCAATTTCAAGTACGGAAGCAGAATACATAGCTATGTCCGGTTGCTGTGCTCAAATTCTTTGGATGAGATCACAATTAACCGACTATGGTCTAGGTTTCAACAAGATTCCGATGTACTGCGACAACAAAAGTGCAATTGCCTTATGATGCAACAATGTTCAATTCTCCCGGTCGAAGCATATTGACATTCGCTACCACTTCATCAAGGAGCAAGTGGAAAATGGAGTAATAGAGCTTTACTTTGTCCGATCTGAGTATCAATTGGCGGATATTTTCACGAAGGCTTTAGATCCCGCTCGAATTGAATTTTTGGCCGACAAGCTAGGAATGAGAACCTTCTCGCCTGAGACTCTAAAGGAACTAGCAGATGAAGCGAAAGAATAGTCTTGGTAAAACTATTCTCCGTATCCTTGGTGATCATTTGTATATACTGTTTATATTTTAATCCACAAAAGCAAAATACAAAAATATAAAACCATATAAAAACCATAAAAATTGAAAAATCTAGGAAAATCCAAAAATATTTTTACTTTATTTTTTAAAGGCATGTCTTTTGGTACGATAATATTTACGGCCTTAGAAATGTTGATTAATATCGGCACGACGCCATAAATAGAGTTCGTACAAAAGTTGTAAATATTTCATAAAACATGCCTAAATGGCTTGTAGTTATTTCTGATTGCAACCCGGTTTTCATATTAAAGTCAAGTATTTCTTATGAAAGCTTTGACTCACAACGGGAATTAATTTTCTCGGGCAAGGTTTACTTTAAAACCTTGTAAGGGATCAAGTTTACTTTATAACTTGGTCTAACACAAATATATGTACGCCTCAGTGCATTTATTTGTTAAAACAAGAGAAGTCTTGTTTTTATGAAGCTATCATCTCCACAACCATGCTATCTACAATTGGTATCTACATACTCGACGATGCGACTACTCAACCGACGACTACAGCTCTTTCGATAGAACACGGGTCAACAATTGAGGGGGAGCAATTGTCAAGCATTCAGAATCTTCGATGCCGAACGTGCCAAGTTCACAAGTTGGTGTCAAGACAACAATACCAATCGTACATGTGGTGTCAAGAGATGACTTCAGACGTGACGAGGCGACCAACATATGCTGACAAGAACCATTTAATCTTATCATATGATGTTCTCATCAATCAGGTCAAACCTTGTCAATTCTTTTTAATATGGTGAATATGTGATCATGTTACAAATTGGTATCATATCTCATATATTTGGAATCATGAAGATAAAATGGACTTGCATTTTTCTTCCCAACACCTTTGTTAAAACTTCATTAAATCAATTGATATTAAAAACATCGATTGGGTTAATATTTTTAATATGGGGGAGAAAATGTGATTTAATATGGGATATTATCACAAATGGTTTGACTTAATGTGCTGGCTCATCCCAACATGTGCGAAATGTTTTCGAATATCGTGGCATATGTTAAGGGGGAGCAAAACGGATTTGCATATCAAAATGGATTTTCATGGTGACATATACTTACCCAAACCTCATTTAATTCACGACGATGAAGATTGTGGTGACATAAGGATGGTAGGATAGGTTAAGTCCTATGATTCTTCCAGAACCGGAGGAATCTTCCCAAGGACATTCCATAGCTAGAAATAGTAGTCCTTAGGAATGATGGAGAAAGATTGTGAACGTAGCTGAATGCCGACCAAGTACTTAAGTTAGCACTGGAACAATCACAACAAGGTGCTAGTTATGACGTATTGGTAAGCATTGAAGGGGTTGAAGAATGAAAAAGAATTGTAAAGATAAAGGGTGTAAAGAAAGAAGCCCTCCTTACAACTTTAGGCAGAAACCGGGTCAACACATATGCTATTGAGATCATTTTAATGATTCTCGATATTGAAGACAGACATCATGGACCCAGTGATGCAATGCACAACCCATCCCAGCTAACTCAGATATCTCTTAAAAGATATTTGTTTTAATCACACGGAGACAACATGTTATCTATTGATTTATTCACTCCGAATAAATTGGTATTGAAATGGTGGCACTCCTCTCCAGCCTCCGATCACTAAAATCCAAAGTGCACGATCGAGTCTAGAGACATTTGAGATCATCAAATATCTCATTAGGACACACTTTTATATGTCCTTGCTTCTTCACACACTGTGAAAAGTAAGAAAGATTTTAAGAGTCCTACGCAAAATCTTCATGATCTTGCCTGAACATCTGAGTAATACGAAAGTATTTACAATGAAGATGGAAATCCTTCTTGAGCGAATATCAAAAAGCTCATGGTAGGTGACTTGTGCGATTCTTTATGAATCAAACTTGTGATAACAGGAAAGCAACAGCTGTTTAATTCTTAGCTGAACTTAAACACGTTCCAGGCCTCTACGCAATATCTTAGTGATCTTGCCAGAACACTCAGAGTGATACCTTAGTGGTCACAGTGATGAGTGGAAATCCTTCTAGTGTTAACCTCAAACAACACTTGGTAGGTAACTTGCAAGATTCTATACGAATCAAGCTCGTGACAACTAGAAAGCAACGATGGTGCGGTTCTTTATTGAATTTCACTTGTTCCAGGAACATGAATTGACGGCTTCAAATCATACGGATATTATTATCCAAATGATTCACTCTTTATGTTCGCAGTCAGCTTTGGACGGTCAAATAAAGAGAACAGGTTTACCCGCGAAATCCTGTCAGGAAGTTACTTAATTGAAACTATCCGTCACGGGTACGATATCTAATATCGTCCAACGGTCTTCACCGACCGGAGGTAAAATGCTACCGAATTAGAATGAAATGTTCAAAGCCATTTTGTTCGTGTCTACTTATGTTGCGGCATTTGAAGACAGTGGCGTTGCGGGATCAAAGAAGAAGTCGTCCCCGCATGCTTATACTTTATGCACTTAATACCTCATCTAATTCAAGAAAGCCTAAAAGTTAAGTCTTCCGCTGTATCGAAATCTAAAGCTTTCAAGAATTACTAAGGTATAAGTATGTGGGACGTGAGGTCACGAAGAGGCAAAGATCACAAGTGATGGATGCACGAGATCAAGGCAAGAGATTAATGCTCAAGACTGATATCAAAGATCACATCAGCATGTTCACCAGAAAAAGAAAAGGAAAAGAAAGACGAAGACTACGAGCTCAAGACAAGCATAGTATGCTAGGTTCATTTCATTATTGTAACTCGGGTAACGCCCTTGTTTGGAGTGACCTCCCTTAGGGGGAGATTGTTGGAAATACGTTTTACGTATTAAGAAGGATCGGTCACTCCAACGATAGTCCATGTAATAGCTCGTAGTTTAGTTAACTTTCTTTATTTATCAAACAAGAACAAGCCAAGCCTACAACATGTGTAGGCCGGCCCAAAATGTAAGCCCAAGCCCATGACAAGGGCTTGGGTATATAAACCCTCTCCTTTGATGGAGAGGGTGTGTGGTTTTCATTATTTTTCACATAGTAAACATTTCTTTCTCTCTCTAAGTGTGTGTGTAATCTACCATCTCTCTATCTCTTTCTCTCTCTAACACATAAGAAAGATTTACAATCCTACAATAATCCTTCCATTAATCTTGTTCATCTTCATCTTTTTGATTTAAAGTTTAAAGTTCTTATTTGGTTGATTTGATCTTCAAAAGTTATTGGGTTTTGTGTTTTTATTGTTGGGATTTGATGATTATGGTTAGTAAATGATTATTGGTTAGTTTGGTTTAAATCTTTTGGTTAAATTTGGCTTGTTTGGATTAAAATCGTCTTCCCCTGTTTTTCTGAGTTCTTCATCATTCCCAGATTCCGCATCAAGTATTTTTCCCAAACATTCCGGATCAGTTATTTTATTCCGTATCAAGTTTGTTCATCCGGAATATTCTATATCCCGGATCAAAGCCTTTCATCCGGAATAATCAATTATTCCGGATCAACCCTCTTATTCCGAATCAAGCTCATTTCCATTCTATTCCGCATCAAGTTCATCCATCCGGAATATCCATTATTCCGGATCAATCTTGTTTATTCGGAATATCCATTATTCAGCATCAACTCTTTATTCCGCATGAGATATTATTCCGCATGAGTTTATATATTCCGCATCAACAGCTTATTCCGTATGAGCCTATTATTCCGCATGAGCTTATATTCCGCATCAACAGTTTATTCCGCATGAGTAAGATATTCTGCATGAAGGATTTTTGTCTGATATATTCCGAATAAAGGGTACATTCCGAATCAAGCATTTTTCAGGGTATCTACAGTTACTGTTTTCTTTTAATTTTAATTCGAGTTTTATTTTTATTAATTAATTGCTTCTAGTTTAATTTTATTTACTTCACGCATTTACCTTTTTAGTAGAATAGAAAACCAAACCCCCTATTTGTCACCAAGAACAACTATTCCACTTTGAATCGTGATCAATTCGAGAAGATTCCGAGAACTAATCTGAACCCCATGCAAATCTCGAGTATCATGGAGAAACCGTACGCACTACGCTAAAAGTCGAGCCCTAATCTTAGCTAGGACCAATCTACACCAATATAATTTAAGGACTAAGTATTAACCACAATACATACACAACTTCCAAAATTTCACAAAAATTTGGATCTTCACAACAACACAAGAATGAAATAAAAGCTTGATCTTTAATGGATCTTGAGGTAGACACAACACTTCAATGATGAAAGTGTTCTTCTCTTTGCACTTGAGAGGATGAGATGAGAGGAGAAAGATTCACTTCTAAACAAGTAGTAATCAACCAAATAACCAAATATTTGAGTGATTTAAGAAGGTGGATTAAATCTAGAAATTTGTGTGCAAAAGAGGTGAAGAGAAAATCTAGAAATGGTCCACTATTTATAAGACAAAGTTCCAACGGCTAGTACTGGGCGCATGTCCTTATTAAACCTGCGGTTCGATATTGATAATGAACCGCCTAGGCATTTAAGGAACCGCACTCCCTAGACTACGCTCCTTTTTGTATTTTAGTGGGTTAGTCACATCTGATGGAGTTTCTATCCTCAAAGGATATTCCTAAACCAAATTAAATATGTCATTATCAAATTTTCAAATTTCTAATTTAATAAAACATTTTCTTAAAAATAAAGTTTGTAGAAACTAAAAGGGGGGGGGGGGTTGAATAGTTTCTCTTTGGTTTATGTCCTAATTAAAATTCCTTTCAATTAGGATTTTCCAAAACTACCTTTTACTTGAAAGCTAGTTTCATAATGATTAGGTTCAATTCTAATGCATCAACAATGACAAGTAATAGATGTATGCAATGTAATATAGTAAGTAAGTAAAGGATAAAGAAAGAAGCAACCTAATAGGAAGACACCCAAGATTTATAGTGGTTCGGAAACAAAACTCTCTCTCCGTTCCTACTCCACTCCTCGAGTACACCTTACTCGAGATTTCCACTATATCCACAAGCTCCCTTCTTGGCGGAGAAAACCTTACAACGTTGCTTACATTCTTTTCCGACACTAAGCTAAATGTCGAGACCTAATCTTAGCTAGGACCAATCTACACACATCACTGCTTCACCATTTTCCGACACAAGGCTAGATGTCGAGTTCTAATTGAAATCTAGAACCAATCTTCATCGCCCATCTTATTTTCTGACACGAGGCTAGATGTCGATTTCTAATCCAAAGCTAGAACCAATCTTCACAACTCTTCACTTTGAAGCTAAGTGAGAACTCACAAGACACATACACAAATCACATTATAGTTTAGTGAGAACTAACACACAACTCTTACAACTCAATAAAACATATCCAAGTATACAGACAAATCCAAGTATATACATATATAATGGATTTACACAAGACTAATCCAAATATTCACAAATACATTGGATTAACACAACTTATCCAAGTATACACAAATACATTGGATCTACACAAGACTCAAATAAAAATGACGAACAAGACTAGATATAAGGTAGGTTGATCTTCATCAAGGCTTCATCTTTAATCACATCACAAGTGTATGAGTGATCTTCTCTTTGGACAAGTAAAAAAGGGGATCAAGAGGATAATCATAAGTAAACATACTTAACACATTAAGTGATCATTTACTAATGGTTAGGATTTAGAAAAGAGAAAGAAGGCAGAAAGAATGTCCAAAAAGGTTCTTGGAAAATGTAAATTGATCCACTATTTATTGGAGACAAAGGCCAACGGAACTCTGAGTGCAGTTCTTTAATTGTGCCTGCGGTTCCATATCAATAAGGAACCGCATAACCATTTGAGGAACCGTGATTAGTAGACTCCGCTCCTTTTTGTCCTTTAGTGGGGAAGTAATATCTGAGGTAAGTTTTACCTTCAAAGGATATTCCTATGGCATTTAGAATATGCCATATTCAAATTTACATTTTTCATTTTAATAAAACATTTTCTTAAAAAGAAATCTTATTAACTATTTTTGTCACATTTGACAAAATGTTAGTTTAAGGCCAATAACTTTTTATGATCACTAAACATGATTAAGATATGTTAGTGCAATACTTAAATGATTATTACCTTGATGATAGTGTTTGTTAAATAATTCGTCTTACGATTGTCTTTGACGATAAATGTCTTTTTCATTTGTCGTGATCAAAACTAAGAAAGATTAGTTAACACTAATAATGTTTTTAGGCATCACTTGCATTAACAATCTCCCACTTTTTGATTACGACAAACTATAAACTCATTTATGTAAAATACAAAATTATTCGAATTATTAACGAGTTTATCACTATCTTTCTCCCTCTTGTCGAAGCAAAAAGGTTAGCACAAGTATTTGAAGAAGAGAAGAATCGACTTTGCTAGTAGCTCCCCTTGGTATTTACTCCCCCTAGCTTGGGGCACCAAGAGATTGAGCTAAGGTGACATGCTACATACAAAGGTTAGTAGAGAGAAAAGAAACACCAATGTATATATTAGTCACTACCTACTAAATAACTTGAGAGGGAGAAAGAAAAAAATCTCAAATTAGAAGCAAGTATTTTCTAAGTATGTCCAAGGAGGGTGTTTTGACAAAATCAAATTACAATTGGTGGAATAAAGGTAGAAAAGAAACCTACATACCAATTGTAATGATAATATGTCAAAGGGTTAGAAACTTAGAATTGTTGGAATCACCCAAAAAAACAATTGTAAATTTTAACCATAATCAACTCTTAACAATATGAGTGATAAAGAATTAGCGGGAAAAGAAAAAACACACATAACATTCATATTACAAAAATATGAAAGAACATACAAGAAAAATATTCATACACACAATATGAATATTAAAACAACAAATAAGGAAAATAAACAACATAAGCATAAACTACTCTAGTAGTGATAATTCTCCAAGATTGCTTAGGCTTTTATTTGACTCAAACAATTAAAACACAAAGTGTGCTTTAATTGGAAAAATAAGACGACGCGACATCATTCGAAGATTTGTTCACAGGAACAAATACTTTGAGAGGAGGTCGAGTGAGAAGAAATTCAAGAAAATTTAGCTTGTCATACACATGAGTAAGTTCAATTTGTTGAAATCGACAACAAGCACACGAGCTTCCTTATTGCAAAACAAAGTCGTTTGATGTGGGAGGACCATCAAAATGAGAAGGTGGTGGAATAGAAGGAGAAAGTGGATAAGAGAGGTTTTCACAATGCCTAGTGAGATTGGGTAAAAGAAGAGAGGTTATTGAGGCGAGGTATGTTGCAAGGTTTAGGTGGTGGTGGAAGAGCTTCTCTTTCTCCGGTAATTGGATTGATAGAGAAAGTCTCATTCCAATACTCAATAGGAGAGAAAGAAGAAGTCTTGCAAGGTTTGGGAGAAGAGGATTCATGATGATCCTTATTCTTCTTTATCTAAACGGGTCGAACCGAGATTTTCGGTTTCTTAGAAAGCTTAAAATAAGAAGCTTTAGGTTTAGAAGATTGTGACAAAGAGATGTCAAGGTTAAGATTAGAAGAGTTAGACATTGTCAGGGATGAGAAGAAGAACTCCCAAAACAAGAGGATTTAAAGAAAGTAGACAAGGCAAAGATTTGAAACGAAAACAAAAGGTTTCAAGGAATGTTTAGCCAAAATTAGCAAACAAAGAATCTTAAAATATATTGTGGTCAAAGAAGAAAGACAAAAAACGAGCCAAAAAGTGGTTGATGTCCGCGGTTCTTTAAATGAACATGCGGTTCTTTAAAGATAAAGAACCATGCGGCATTTAATGAGCCGCCCACAGTGGACATGAATTTTTTTTACAATCTTTTGAGAAAAAATAAGACTCTTTCAAAATTTTGCAAATCTTAGATTTTTACCTCTATTAGCACTAGATTATATTTTGGTTGCACAAAAGGAAACACACTCACAAAGAGTGTCTTGACAAAGGGTGACAAAATATTTAGATAACATTTTGATCCAATTTTAGTCAAGTTTTAGAGGTTATGATAGATTAAGGTTTAATTTTAACTAAATTGAAGTTGATTAGTGTGAGAACATGGGTAGAAACACACAAAGACTTAATCAATTAAACATCCTCATGAAAAACTCATGAAGGAAAAGGAAATACAAGAAATGAAATAACAACTAACTATCCAAAGTTAGCTAATCTAGTTCTTGAATTGGTAGACATCCTTGGCTTGATTTTCTTTAAAACACATTTTTGGAAAATCATCATTCATCTCCTAGGATGAGGAGGAATGGAGAACAAAGTAAGCAAGAAATCTTGCAACCTCCTATGAAGTCCAAACATATCAATTCTTAGGTTTTGAATGATGTAGTTGTTATAGAGGCAACATGGACAATTAGAACCACGAGCTTCTAGGAAACCAAAGAAGTATAGATCACCCATGAAGCAGGAAATGGGAACACCCAAAATTGGAGTGTTAGAGGGAGGATAAGGAGGCATGGTGTCCAATGGTGATATGGGTGAGTTTGGTGGAGTGAAAGGTGAGGTAACCAAAGGCTCAACAAAGTCATTCTCAAAGGGAATGCTTTGGAGAGGTTGAGGGTTCACATCCAAGATAGGACTTAAAGTGAAGGGGGAGGAAAACTCAATCATCCTAGATTGGAATGAAGAGGAGGTAGAACCAAGTGAATAGTTAGTGCCGTGATTTGAACTAGTCTTGCATGGTGCAAGAGGTGGTGAAGGTGATGAAGAAATAAGAATTAGAGTAATCTCATTCTTGGGTGTAAGAAAAGATGAAGAGCCTTGTTTAGGAAACTTGATCTTGATCTTGATCTTAAGGTTTCTTTTGGAAGAAGAGTGTTTGAAGGAGTTTGAGGATCTTGTGGACAACATGGTTGTGTGTCTAGGTTTAGAAGAAGGCTTAGAGGATGAAGAAGAAGAATAACCAAGAGAATGAATGATCCAAACTAGTAATGGGTTAAAATTCATTTTGATGAATAATGAAATTAGGTAGGCTAAATTGGGAAAAAGCTAGTTTTTAGCAAAAAAATCATCAATGTTTACAAAGACTTAGAGAAAATATTGTAAAGCAAAAATGCCTTCGAAGTCAGTACCTGTTGTTCCTCAAATAGGGCCGCGGTTCTTTATTGATAAAGAACTGCCTAGAGTTAGAGAACCGCGGGCAGAGGGCATAAGAAGATGGTCTTCCAGCAATTTTCAACAGCCCATATTTTAAGCAAAGATATAACAAGCCAAGATAGATTACCAACCAAAATCTAAATAGATAACTAACACTTAATTGCACAAAGTCATGTAAATCGAAACATCGATCACATGAGCACATTAGGATTGAAATATTAAGTAATCCAAACACAAATTATTAGTGTTAGCCCTATATTTTATATAGTCAAACAAGAATGTAATAGGTCATCTTAGTCATTAATGATCTTGTATTGTAATAGGTTAATCGGGTTAACTGGGCTTGGTATTTAAGCTAATATTGTATAAGTTAGGGGCTCTAAGCCTAAGCAAAGCCAAGCCCGACCCATGAACAAGCCCACTAAAGCCTTTAAGGCGTGGCATATATATACCCACTTCCATGTGTGGAAGAGGGTGTTGGTTACCATTTACTTTCTCTCTCTAGTAATGATTTAACCTTCCATTCTCTCTACTTTCTCTCTCTACCTTCATCTATTTCTCTCTCTAAATATCATCTTAATATTGTGTTATGGATTAAAGTGGGGATAACATTTGGTATCAAGAGCCTATAGTGGATAGGTGATTGAAGATTCGTGGTTGTGTTCTTATTGATTTTGTGAGGTATTTGATCCATAATCCTAAATCCAAAAATTTTTTCTGTGTTTTTTATGGTTTAATATTGATACAAATCTTCAACATAGTAGTGGTAGAGATTTGGTATTGTTTCTTTGGCTAAAACCACAAAAGTTTTGGGTGTTTGGATCAATTTTTGGCTTAAAATCATGTTTTGGGATTGTTAGATCCGATAAAGGTGGAAGTCGGCAAACTGTTTCATTGTCTTCGGAATAATTTTGATCATATTGCGAAGTACCTCCTAGGGTTTTAATATTGCGAAGTTACTTTGGAATATTGGGTATATTACGAAGTTACCTTGGATTCCGAAGTTGATAGGCATTTTGGGTATATTCCGGAGTCATCATTGATGTTTTGTGATATTCCGAAGTAAATAGTATTCCGAAGTTCTAAGGGATTGCGAAGTGCTACTCTGAAGTTCAAAAGATTGCGAAGTTCCTTTATTCCGAAGTAAGTTTATCCCGAAGATAAGTTTTTGTTCATTCCAAAATTCTTTCTTTTGAAATATTCCGAAGATACCTTTTATTCCGAAGACAACATTTGAGTTATTCCAAAGTGTATTTTGGAGATATTCCGAAGATAGCTTTTGATTTATTCTGAAGTTATCACATCTTGATAACATTCCGAAGATAACTTTCAGAAGTGGTATTCCGAAGTGGATATTCCAAAGTGCTAACTTATTCCGAAGTACATTCGATTCCGAAGTAGAATTGCGAAGTCAATATTCTGAAGTACATTCGATTCCGAAGTAGAATTGCGAAGTCATTATTCCGAAGTACCATTTTATTCCGAAGATATATTCCGAAGTGCATTTAGATTGCGAAGTCAACTAGATTCCCAGGTAATCTCGATTGCGAAGTTATCAAGATTCCGAAGTAGATTTTTGGTGTACTGCGAAGTGGATTTTTTAAAGTCCAACATTCCGAAGATCACTTGTCAATCATTCCGAAGATAACTGATGTGAATACATCATATTTCCTCGTAAAATGTGCTAAAAACGGATAAATAATCATCATAAATGCCAAATATATGCTTGTTTTGTTGTTTGTGCATGTGCAGGTACGGATACAAAGGAAATCACAAGAACTGAAGCCAAAGAGCCAAAACGGACACGAGAAATGGAAAGAGCACAGAAAATTGAGTCCAACGGCGTCTTCATATTTTATTGGGTCGGCCCGACACATTTGTATGGATCGGACCGACCCATTAATAATCAAATGGGATACAAATTCAACACAATTCAAAGTAAAGCTGCTGGCCCATTTTTATTATCATAAACGTTGGTGGCCCAAAAAGTGGAAGGTAGCCCAGTAGCCCACAAGACGCAGCAGCCCTTGAAGCCTTCACATTTGTTGTTTATAAAAAACTATAGATCAGATAGAGCTAGCTTCATACATACGCACTATATTCTTTATCTTTCCCTATTTTTTTTCCTTTCAAGTAGATGTAGCTTAAAAAAACGCAGCATACCACTTTTCTTATCTGTTCCATATTATATTCGTAGAGTAGTTATATAAGGATTTTATATTTGGTTAATGATCTTGAATTCGATAATATGTTGCTTGGTTAACGAAGGTGTTTGTGTTCGATAGATTGATGAAAATTTCGATTCGTGTTTGGTTTTGATGTTTGTAGTCGGTGAAGTAGGATAGCAATCTCGATTTAATTTTGTACTAGTAGGGTTTACGAATTGGTTATATTATTCGTTTAATATTGTTGGTGTTTGGCCGAATTCAGTTATGAATCTCGGTAGTGGTTGCTTTAATTGATACTGGTGGTTTCGGTTGAAAGTGTTTTCGGTTGAAGTTTATGTTTGTGATTCGATTATTGGTAGTTTGAAAGGGTTTCGATTCAGTTATTATAGTTTGCTATTGGTTGATTTCCAGGAAATGAAACCGAGTTCTTTCAATTTGATGTCTTTGGTACTGTTATTATGATTTTACTGGTCTCGGATAGTGAGATAGTTGTATAATATTTCAGGTTAAATTCGAGTGATAGATTCCAGTCTGCTAGTAGTTCGTTCAAGTAGCGGTTTAGATCTGTGGTTACTTTCGAATTAGGTTTTTTTTGGTAAAGCGATTCGGGCAGCAGATTATAGCTTATGAATTTTGGAGTAGCCGTTTTAATCAGACAGGTTTTAGTTAATTCAGCGAGAGTTCGAGGTTTGATTTCATTAGTCGCAAGCGGTGTTCGGATTCAGAATCAGTTCAAATAGCTTAGTTTCGTTTGGTTGAGTTTAGTTCGCTGCAGTTCAAATCAGTTCGGCTTATATGTGATATTAGTTTAGGTTAGTTTCGATATCGGTATAGCGGTCTCGATTTCAGCTTTCAGTTTTTGGTTCAAATATAGTTTCGATATCAGCTTCGATATTAGTTTCATGTTCGATTCGAGATCAGTTTCAGCGTTAATTCAAATCAGTTAAGATATAGATTATTCAGCAAGAATTCGTGCTTCAATAACGTCAGCTCAAAAGCTGGTGTTTGATATTGCTATTACTCTCTGCCGCTGTTGAAATAAGCCGATCGAGAAGCTGTTACAGCTTATTCGAGGCTGTTTTATAGCTACTGTTTGAAGGCTGCGGGTTTGAGTGTTTAATTCAGCAACCGATAGCTAGCACGACATCAGTGGACATGCCGGGAAGAGGGGAGTTTCACTTTAAATTTTCTGCATATCAGTAGTTTAATCTGCTATTAGATCATTTGTAGCTTGATCTTTGTGTGGAAATTTACTTGAGAAGTTATCCCTGTTATTTGTTTCTTTGTGCTGCTCGTTAATCTGATTCGAAATTATGTTCTTTGATTCGAGTTTTTCTTAGAAGTAGTTTTCACTTCAGTTTCGACACTTAAATACATGGCTTTAGGATTAGATTAGAAGGGTAAAAGCTTTGAGTGGTTTGATTTATGCTATTCTGCTGAATGTGTTTAAAAGTAGACTTATAATAAGCTAGGGAATGATAACTTTTCATTGAAAGAATAGTTTGACTATAAAATCAGTAGACAATATGAACCGGTTTTGTTTTCTTTTAATCCTAAACTAATTTCTTAACTATACACTTTAGATCTTCTATTTTGAGTACTTCCATTGCAGTTGTGGTCCTTAGGTTAGTTAGTAGTTATAGCAGTTAGTTTCTCTTTCTTTGAGTCTGTTGCAGTTAGTTTCTCTTTCGTTGAGTCTGTTATAAAGCAAATTCACATTTCATTTTTTCAAGTCTATTTCACGTTTCATTTTGGGCCTCTATAAAGATGTTTAGGCTGTATTTGTTTTATTAATTGTGTTTGCATTTCACTATAATTCTTAGCTTAGTTTTGTTACTATCGTATTAGTATAAAAGTAGTAATAGTATTATAATAATATAGAATATAATATTAGTATAATACCTCGTTTTCCGTGCATTTATATTTAACGTTATAATTTTGTCAAAAGTAGATTAGATACCAAATATCCTTTTATTAACCAAAAACGAATTGAGTCTTGACGAGAAAACGTAAAATCAATTCGACACGATTCGAGGAGAAAACGATATACTTAAAAAACGGTTACTAAAATGGCGCCGCTGCCGGTTCGTGCTCGTTACGATTGACGATTTTTCGTGAGGCGATTTGGATTTTCGGATCCGTTCGATTTTGAACGTTATTTTTATTGTTAAAAAAAAAATTAAAAATTTTTTTTTTTTATTAAAAATTAAAAAATAATTAAAAAATCAATAAAAACCAAAAATATTTTCTTATTTTTCTTCTTTTCTTTATTACTATATGTACCCTTTAAAAAAAATTAAAAAAATATTT
The DNA here is from genome assembly GCA_025667525.1 of Glebionis coronaria. Classification (NCBI taxonomy): domain Eukaryota; kingdom Viridiplantae; phylum Streptophyta; class Magnoliopsida; order Asterales; family Asteraceae; genus Glebionis; species Glebionis coronaria. The sequence goes on along the minus strand of CM046882.1, from coordinate 364,079,229 downwards.
TTTCTTTTAGATTTTATTTTTCACTAGCTATATATTACAATATTTTCTTAAAAAAAATAATAAAAAAATAAATAAAAAAATAATAATAATAAAAAAAATAAAATAATAATAATAATAATAAAATAATAAAATAAATACCAAAAAAAAAAAAATTCACAAAAGCATTTCTTTTCTAAGATTTGCATCAAAAAATATAAAATAAAAACAAAGTAATACTTTTCCTAAAGTATTACACAAAAAAAAATCTACGTATATATATATTTTCTATCTTGGTTTCTTCTTCGTTTTACGTACATATTATATTCTCTTTTATAAAAATATTATTATTATCGTGACGACTCAAGCCGATCCCGAGTATCGTGTTTTTGAAATGGCTATGGATAATCGATCGATTTATGAGTTGTTGCAAGTACCAACTGAGGGATGTCTCGACAGTACGATCGTGATACCGGATATCGATAGTGATTATATTGAGCTTAATGCGGATTTGATTAAGTTGATATCCGGTCGTCCTTTTTACGGATTTGAGGACGACGATCCTTATGCTCATATCCGCCATTTTCGTTCATACGCCAATACCATCAAATACACCAATGTGACACAAGACATTATCTATTTACACCTTTTTCCTTTCTCCCTCGATGGAGCAGCCCGACTTTGGCTAGAAAAGGAACCACCACGATCTATTTTCACATGGGCTAATCTTGAGTCAAAATTCTTAAATCAATTTTACCCTTATGCTAAAACGAGAAAAATTCGGTTGGAAATAACTAATTTTGAAGAGTCTAATACTGAAACGTTTACCGATGCTTGGAAAAGATTTAAGGATTTAGTGCGTAGTTGTCCTCATCATGGATTTTCCACCTTGCATTTAATTGATTCGTTTTATCACGGGTTGACCCAATACGATCAAGATTCTCTTAACACGGCTGCAAGCGGAAATCTTTACTCTCGGAGTACTAGTGAGGCTTTAATGATTATTGAGAATAAGTCTCAAGTGTGGAGCAAGACCGAAGTATCCGGTAATAAGGTTATCATTAGGAGTGGCCCTCTTTTCTCATATACTCCGAGAGTTAGTGATGAGCCATGTGTTGATTCGGATGACCCTATTTTTGATGATTCTTCTAGTCCCCTTTCTCATGTGACTAGTGACTCTTCTCCTCCGGATTTTGAGGAAGAAGTAGTTATTGAGCAACTCTTGGTTGAGTTGACTCCTGACCCGCCACAAATTAATGACGGGTGTTATGGGGATTTTCAAAATCAAAGCTTTCAAATTCAAGAATATTTCAAAATCATAACAATTTTCAAAGTAATAATCAAGGGGATTTTAAAATTCAACCTTCACAAATGGACGAAATAGTCGAAATATTTGAGGAACAAAAGAGGATGATAAATGATCTTCATGAACAAAACCAAAGTCTTACATATCAACTTTTAGAAGCTTTGAGAGCTCATGTTGAGGCTAACACCACTTCTAGTAGTGATGTTCCCACTGTGGATCCTTCCATCTCTCCACTAATAAAGGAGAGACAAGGCCTGGAGATTATCATGAGTTTTACTCCCCCTCCGGTGTTGACACCCACAAATACATTTAGCTCTCCCCTTCCTCATCTTGTGAGGAAATTCCCGAGATTGTACTTGAGCCTACATTTGACCCCATTCCTTTTATGACTCCTTCACCTACTCCTCTAAATGATACTACTCCTCATAGTAGTTATCTGGATATGGATGTGTTATCTTATGATTCCGACTATACTTTTAATTCTTTATCGGGCTCGGATGAGGATTACTCTCCTATTTTACAAAAACCGACTTTTGAAAAACATGCTAATGATACTAATGATTTTTCGGATACTTCACTCCTTAGTGATGATGGTTTTCACATTCCCGAGATCGATGAGTTTCTTGATATTGATACACCCGTAGAGTACATATCCGGGTATTTTGATGTGGAGGGAGATATACTTTTTCTAGAGGATTTATTACACGATGACACTATACCTTTTATCCCTCCCGACCCACCCATTCATGATGCCAAAGAGAACAAAGACCCAGGGGTTCCCACTATTAGTGTTTTGACACCTACTTTTTCACCCCCGGCGTCTCTTGTTGATTTCACATTTGAGGGTGATTCTTGTATGGTTGACACCGAGTTGTCTTGCTATTTTCCCATAGAGGGAACAGTATTTGATCCGGGTATACACATTTTTGAGCAATCTCAGTATCTTAATGATGAAATCAAAAGGAAATTTTTTGAAAAATTGGGATCATTACCTTCTTACTATACCCTTCATTGTGACAGATTTTTGCTTAAAGGAAACCAATCTTTCTTATACTTTTTTGTTATTGCCACTTTGGGGTCTATTTCTTTTAGAGATGGAAATCACGTATTTGACCCGGGTGGACTTTTATGGGGTTTTCCTTATTTGGGAGGTTATTTCACTTTATCATGGAGAGTTTTTCTTTTATGGGTATATCTTTTTCTCTCCATGATCGTTTCCCTAAGGACAATTTAGTTTGGGGATCTAGTCGAGCTCATGACTCGGTTACCAAAAACGAGGTGCCTCGTGGGGGAGATTCCCATGCTTATCATTCTATCTTCTTTCAAATCTCTAATGTGAAGGGCTTGTGCTTCTTCGTTTGTTTCTCGTGTTTCGTTTGTGATGTGATTTTAGGTTTCTCATATATCGAAGACTCTCGTGTTCGTTTTTCATCACATATCACTCGAGTTTTGATCCTTTATTTGAGACATCCGATATCCGATGATTATATCCTTTACTAACGCTTATTTTTATTGGCATAATTAATAAACGGTTTTTAATTATTGTGTCATACCCTTTCCATGCTAGAATTTTACATTCGACTCTTCATCTCTAGTAGGGGGGCATTATACCCTTAGACTTGAAACATTGAGGACAATGTTTGGTTTTAGTATGGGGGGTATCTATCGATATGCTTTTCCTTTTGTTCGTTGTCTTCATGTACTCCGTTTTTCAAAAAATTTCTTAAAATTACATAAATTTTAAATTTTCTTTCATATTTTAATAAGTGTTTTTGACACGAATGTAAGCTTTCCGTTGGTGAAAAGAAGAATACGTTTTGACTCGACCGATTTTTTACCTTAGCTCATTCCTTAACCATGTAGACCTTAATTGGTTTATTTGGCTAAGCATCCACGAGTCTCATTAGTTGAGATTTTAAATTGTGGAGAACGAGAGATGATAGAGTTGATAATAAGTTTAAATGTTAATTCTTCCTTATATGAGTTTTTGTGGCTCTTTCTCCCCGCTTGTATATTTAATTGCTTAATAAATGAAGATTTTTGCGATTTAGGTTTGATATTTTAGTTCTTAACCAAATCTTTTATTCCCTTGTAATTAAAGCGAGAACACATTGAGGGTGCCAGCGTCATGGACTTCCGACTAAGGTGGCTCATAACCACTAAGTAGGAGGTATTCAGACCATGGGATTGCAGAATATGGCCTACTATATATATCATAAATAAAGAAGAATAAGATTAAAACATGATCTCAAGGAGCCTTCGGGTGTGGGACATGTAGCACGAGCCGTGTCATTAGAGCCTTAGGGTGTATGGCATGGTAAGTGTTTAATAAAAATTGCTTCATCATTACTTCAAGGAGCCTTAGGGTGTGGAGTGATGAGGAATGTCAATTCCCTTGTTCATGGTTCAAGGAGCCTTAGGGTGTGGATCATAAATAAGGAGCACTTTTACATCTTAAAGAGCCTAAGGGTATATGATGTAAATTTGCTAACTCCACTATAAAGTCAAATGACTTTGGAGGAATAAATAATAAGTAGTACTATTTGGTCAAATTTCAAATCCAGGAATTTATTCCCTAAATCGTGCTAAATTATCCTTGATGTGGGCTTTCTTTAGTGACAACGGTTTTTGAGGATGAGGTTAGGTTCTTAGTGTCGGGTTTTACACCGTTTTGCCTTCATTTTTGGATTAACAATTATTAAATAAGTCAAATGAGCCTATGGGTGAATGACAATGTTTAAAATCTAGAGATACAACTTAGGAATAATGGAGAAGGAGTTCTACACAAATGTCTTATATAAGTGGTCTTAACAAGAGAACTTGTTGTTAACAATGATCTTGTTTTTGAGCTTGGCATGGAAAGAGTGAAAAGTCGAGGACGATGAACCTATTCAAGTTATATGATCCTAAAAGTTATTTTTGAATAATGAAAGCGATACATTATGTCATTTACACATTAAATATCAATAAAATGAATAAATGCTTTTAATAAATGGAAAACGGAGTTGCTTTATACTTTATTCTAGCATTGCGTAAGGACACGACAATGGTTTAGTAGGGGGTGTGATGTGACTCTAATTACACATCATATTTCCTCGTAAAATGTGCTAAAAACGAATAAATAATCATCATAAATGCCAAATATATGTTTGTTTTGTCGTTTGTGCATGTGCAAGTACGGATATAAAGGAAATCACAAGAACTGAAGCCAAAGAGCCAAAACGGACACGAGAAATGGAAAGAGCACGGAAAATTGAGTCCAACAGCGTCTTCATATTTTATTGGGTCGGACCGACACATTTTTATGGCTCGGACCGACCCATTAATAATGAAATGGGCTACAAATTCAACACAATTCAAAGTAAAGCTGCTGCCCATTTTTATTATCGTAAAAGTTGGTGGCCCAAAAAGTGGAAGGTATCCCAGCAGCCCACAAGACGTAGCAGCCCTTGAAGCCTTCACATTTGTTGTTTATAAAAAACTGTAGATCAGATAGAGCTAGCTTCATACATACGCACTATATTCTTTATCTTTCCCTATTTTTTTTCCTTTCAAGTAGATGTAGCTTAAAAAAACGCAGCATACCACTTTTCTTATCTGTTCCTTATTATATTCGTAGAGTAGTTATAAAAGGATTTTATATTTGGTTAATGATCTTGAATTCGATAATATGTTGCTTGGTTAACGAAGGTGTTTGTGTTCGATAGATTGATGACAGTTTCGATTCGTGTTTGGTTTTGATGTTTGTAGTCGGTGAAGTAGGATAGCAATCTCGATTTAATTTTGTACTAGTAGGGTTTACGAATCGGTTATATTCTTCGTTTAATATTGTTGGTGTTTGGCCGAATTCAGTTATGAATCTCGGTAGTGGTTGCTTCAATTGATACTGGTGGTTTCGGTTGAAAGTGTTTTCGGTTGAAGTTTATGTTTGTGATTCGATTATTGGTAGTTTGAAAGGGTTTCGATTCAGTTATTATAGTTTGCTATTGGTTGATTCCAGGAAATGAAACCGAGTTCTTTCGATTTGATGTCTTTGGTACTGTTATTATGATTTTACTGGTCTCGGATAGTGAGATAGTTGTATAATATTTCTTGTTAAATTCGAGTGATAGATTCCAGTCTGCTAGTAGTTCGTTCAAGTAGCGGTTTAAATCTGTGGTTACTTTCGAATTAGGTTGTTTTGGTAAAGCGATTCAAGCAGCTGATTATAGCTTATTAATTTTGGAGTAGCCGTTTTAATCAGACAGGTTTTAGTTAATTCATCGAGAGTTCGAGGTTTGATTTCATTAGTCGCAAGCAGTGTTCGGATTCAGCATCAGTTCAAATAGCTTAGTTTCGTTTGGTTGAGTTTAGTTCGCTGCAGTTCAAATCAGTTCGGCTTATATGCGATATTAGTTTAGGTTGGTTTCGATATCGGTATAGCAGTCTCGATTTTAGCTTTCAGTTTTTGGTTCAAATATAGTTTCGATATCAGCTTCGATATTAGTTTCATGTTCGGTTCGAGATCAGTTTCAGCGTTAATTCAGATTAGTTAGGATATACATTATTCAGCAAGAATTCGTGCTTCAATAACGTCAGCTCAAAAGCTGGTGTTTGATATTGCTATTACTCTCTGCCACTGTTGAAATAAGCCGATCGAGAAGCTGTTACAGCTTATTGGAGGCTGTTTTATAGCTACTGTTTGAAGGTTGCGGGTTTGAGTGTTTAATTCAGCAACCGATAGCTAGCACGACATCAGTGGACAGGCCGGGAAGAGGGGAGTTTCACTTTAAATTTTCTGCATATCAGTAGTTTAATCTGCTATTAGATCATTTGTAGCTTGATCTTTGTGTGGAAATTTACTTGAGAAGTTATCCCTATTATTTGTTTCTTTGTGCTGCTCGTTAATCTGATTCGATCTTATGTTCTTTGATTCGAGTTTTTCTTAGAAGTAGTTTTCACTTCAGTTTCGACACGTAAATACATCGCTTTAGGATTAGATTAGAAGGGTAAAAGCTTTGAGTGGTTTGATTTATGCTATTCTGCTGAATGTGTTTAAAAGTAGACTTATAATAAGCTAGGGAATGATAACTTTTCATTGAAAGAATAGTTTGACTATAAAATCAGTAGACAATATGAACCGGTTTTGTTTTCTTTTATTCCTAAACTAATTTCTTAACTATACACTTTAGATCTTCTATTTTGAGTACTTCCATTACAGTTGTGGTCCTTAGGTTAGTTACTAGTTATAGCAGTTAGTTTCTCTTTCTTTGAGTCTGTTGCAGTTAGTTTCTCTTTCGTTGAATCTGTTATAAAGCAAATTCACATTTCATTTTTTCAAGTCTATTTCACGTTTCATTTTGGGCCTCTATAAAGATGTTTGGGCTGTATTTGTTTTATTAATTGTGTTTGCATTTCACTATAATTCTTAGCTTAGTTTTGTTACTATCGTATTAGTATAAAAGTAGTAATAGTATTATAATAATATAGAATATAATATTAGTATAATTCCTCGTTTTCCGTGCATTTATATTTAACGTTATAATTTTGTCAAAAGTAGTATAGATACCAAATATCCTTTTATTAACCAAAAACGAATTGAGTCTTGACGAGAAAACGTAAAATCAATTTGACATGATTCGAGGAGAAAACGATATACTTAAAAAACGGTTATTAGTAACATTTAAAATCCTGATATTCGAAAGTTCACATTTTTACACTTAAAAATTTCGTGAGTTTTTTGTTTGTCTTGGAATTTTTTGGTTTATTGTAAACACTTTGTTAGGGGATTTCACACAACTTTTCGGAATTGACAACCACACCTCATCACAATACATCCACTAAGATCCTAATCCATTCACACACACTTACAATGTCTAACAACAACATTAGCAATGCGACTGCTAATCAAATTCGTTTGGAACAAGGTGGCAACGGTAATCCACCTGTGCTCACTGCCGGTTGCTTCGTTCAATGGAGATCCTCGATTTCTCAGATTTCTCAACGGAAAAGAGAACCGAACTGCTCCTTGAGAATCCACCTCCAGTTTTTGAATTCAGACCCATTACCACACAAGCAGAGGATGGTTCTTCATCAACTACACGAGCTATGGAGAATTTCGATACATGTCTTGCTGAGAAAAAAAAACTCCTCCAAGCTGAAGCTGATGTTGTTAACTACATACTCACTGGGATTGATAACGATATCTATTCCACAGTTGATGCATGTCCTAATGCTATGGAAATGTGGAATGCAATTCATCGTTTGAAGCAAAGTGAGTCGATCAATGTTCAAGATCTCGAGACTAATTTACTTTGGGAGTTTGGAAAATTCACATCCGAAGATGGTGAATCCATTGACTCATATTACTCGAGATTCTATAAAATGATGAATGAGCTTGTCAGAAATCAGTGCACCATCTCCAATCATCATGCCAATGTTCAGTTTCTACTTCAACTCAAACCGGAATGGCAAAGGTTTGTGACTTTGGTTAAACAAAGGGAAGATATCAAGACCATCTCCTATCACAAACTTTATGATATCTTGAAACAACATCAGAATGAAGTGAATGAACTAAGGGCTGAAAAGGCAGAACGGTCTGCTAACTCTATTGCTTTTGTGGCTGCTACTACAACAAAACCCGTCACCGTCAACAACCACCTACTCATTCCTCAAAGTCATCAAGCTCATCCACCAAACCTCTAACTACTGTTAAAAACAAAGAAAAAAAGCAATTGTCCCCACTCTACCTCCAAAGTATTACACCAATTCAGATGGAGACAGTGATGATGAACAAAATTCAAAGGACAAGAAGATTGAGGAACTCATGTCTTAACTCACCACAACTTATAAGAAGATCTACAAACCTACCAACAACAAACTCAGATCATCCTCCAATGATAGATATAAGGAAGTTGATCATGCATCTAGGTATGATCGTGATGCTAGGTATGATAATCAGAGGATGCCGAATCAAGTTGGGGCTAGAGATACTGTAGGCACTCCGGTCGTGCAGAAGACTGGGATTCAATGCTTCAATTGCAAGGGATTTGGGCACATGGCTAGGGAATGTAAGAAGCCAAAACGGGTTAAGGATTCGGGATATCACAAGGAAAAGATGTTGCTGTGTAAGAAAGAAGAAGCAGGGATTCCACTCACAGCATATGAAGTTTATTGGCGTGATGACACTGATGATGAAGCCGATGATCAAGAGTTGGAGGCAAATTATGTGTACATGGCAAAGATTCAAGAAGTGATTCCAGAGACTGCTGACCATTCTGAACCTATCTTTGACACTGAGCCAATTGAAAAGGTACCGTCATACGATAACTATAATGTGTTTGCTAATGAACGAAGGCATCCTGAGCAACCCGAAAGCATCAATGACACATATGTAATGGACACGGAGGATAGCAATATCTCTACGGATTCACCGCATATGTGTAATGATGACGGAAATGATGCTCAGGATACTGACTCGGATGAGGACCGTGATTTGCTTGCGTCTATTATTGATTCTTCAAAACATGAAATTGAGGAAAACAAAGAGGCTAATAAATGTTTGAAGCAAGCAAACACATCCTTAGCCGAGGAGATAGACAGGCTTAAAGAGTGTGATTATGTAAAAGAAGCTGATCGACGAGTTGCAATAGCTAATAGTTTGGTATATGAACGTAAGGTTCTCAACGAACAATATTGTTCTGAAGTAACACATGAAATTCATTTGTCAAAACAAAAGATATCGGAACTTGAAGAACAACTACTGCTACATAAACTCCAGATTACTGATTTAGAGTCGGTTAACAAAGATCAAACTGAGCTTTATAAAACTCATGAAGTAAAGGATATTGAAAAAATTATTCCTTTGGAAAAGAGAGTCGAAACGTTAAACAACATTGTTTACAAAACGGGTCAGTCTATTCAAACTACGAATATGCTCAATAGAAATATGAAAACGAGTTTTGCTAAGCCTGAGTATCTCAAGAAAGTTCAAAGTATCAAGCCTGCTCTTTATGATATCGGTTGTTATGTTGATAATCTTTCTCTTATGCTTTCCCCTGACTGCGACGAAATCATTCGTCATCAAGAAGAAAGTCGATCGAATTAAGTGATTTAATAAACCTTTATGATTCTGATCATTATATTAAGTTTGTTTCTCAAAAGAATTTTCCAAAGAACAAAAGATGTATACAAATGTTCCACCACCGATTCCTGAAACGAAAAAGAAAGTTTCTTTAAAAAGGGGTTTCAAAAAGCAATCAATTTTTTTAGAAAAAACAAATTGCGGATGAAAAACATAAATGGGATGAGAAAAGTAAAAGTGTTCAGCAATTTGAGTTTATAAAACAAGGGGTTTTAAATTTGTACAAAGGTGTCGTCGATTATGAAAAAGTTTCTAGAGATACCGTTTGGAATATTAAACCTAACCCACAAGTAGAAGTCGTCATTCAACAATGTATTGTTCCACCCATCGATGATCTTTCAAATAATGTGGAAATGTTTTATAACGCTCTCACTGAGGAAATGTTAACTGATTTAAGATATGTTAAATCTTTTGAAGATGAAGTTGATTTTCTTGAAACTAAACTAAAGACACAAGAACACCAACTTTCTAACAAAATTGATCGACTTTCGAAGGAATACTTTTATGCTGACCATATGAATGCTATACTTGGTGTGTATACCGATCTTGATCAATATTGTCATGTAGCATGTCTAGTGTCAGAAACGGACAAGAAATGTCACAATCATGAAGTTGAGCTTTCGAAAAGTTTTTCCCAACATGAGAAACACTCCATTTCTCTTGCACTTGCTTCAAAAAAAGGTGAAAAATCTCATAATCATAAAAAGTGTCAAGAACTGGAAGCTTCTTCGGTTCGTCAATTAAATGAAAATGGTTTCGAAATAAATGATTTGAAAGCTCAGATACAAGAAAGGGACATAGCCATAAGTGAGTTACAAAAACTCATTGAGAAAATGAAAGGAAAGTCTGACTTGGGTAAAAATGAAAGGAAAGTCTGACTTGGGTAAACCATCTGCCGTTCGTGAACCGAATGCGGTTAAATGCCCTAAATCATCTATTTTGGGCAAACCCCCTGTAAAACCCGCATGCTTTTACCATGAATAGTACCCTTACGATAGTACGTACATGATTAGAAATTTCCTTTTATAGCACGTTTACGCTTCATGAACAAGAATTACAAGTATTACGTACGTGTTATAACACGATAAGTATTTATTACGTATAAACACACGATAATTATTCCAATATTAATTATAATCACGAATATACGAACATGAAATCATGAACGTAAATTAATCACAAGCTAATAATACGTATGTATGTATAGTTATTACAAGCACGAATAAATATATTAAGTCACGAACGATTACTAATAAAATCACGTAAAATACGAACACGAGAACACACTTATATTTTAGACACGAGAAAGGTTCGGGTTACCCTTATGTGGGTCCCTACCCGCGGATACAATAAGAAACATGGGCCAAGTCCATGTAAAATTTACTAACTAGGGAAAAAGGGAAAAACATGTTTCATTAATCACAAAAATTTAGAAAACAAGAAAACCCTACTTCTTCCTTTTGGTTTCTTTTGGCCGCCGGGTTTACATCACCAAAAGGGGTGATTCGGTTTGATTTTGTTCTTTGATTTATTGCAAGGATCGTTGTGTGTTCATCCTTCTTGATTTCACGTAATCGGTATAAAACCTAACTCTTTTATTTTATGTTTTGATTTATTTAATCACATAAAATCATGAATGTTTTAATAAACTAATTAAAAACAAGACATAAACATGCTATTTAATCATGGGGGTTAAATCAATCAAGTGTTAAGGGGTGTTTGTTGTGGCTGACGCCTAATCGAGCCCCAAGAGGGGTCTCAGCTTGGGTTTACTCGCACCACGGAGACCACATGGTCTCGGTTTGGTGATGGTGGTGTCACGGCAGCAGCAAGGGGAAGAAACCCCGACCTAGGTCGGGGTATGGTGATGGTTACGGGTCCGGTTCATGAGTTTTAAACACGGGTCCAGTTCACATGTTTAGATTTAAAACACGGTCCGGTTCATGAGTTATGTTTCAAGGTTTAATATTTTTACAAGTTATATTATTTTTACAAGATTTAAATTAAATTAATTAAAAGCATGAACATGATTAATTTAATTTACATGACTTAGGTTATTAATTTTATTATTAATACATGAATTATAACCTAAGTATTTATCATTTAACTAGACTATATAATTAATTAATTATTAAAACCATGACTATAATTAATTAATTTACATGACTTAGGTTATATTATTAATAGATATTAATACATGTTTTAACCTAAGTATTTTATCCTTATTTAATTAAAATCATGTTATATTTAATTAAATACTTTAACCTAGAGTTTATTTAATTCACATGAAATAATTAATAAACTATAATATATAATCACATGACTTAGAATATTAATCAAAAAACACTTAAGCTTATATAATTAGCTTAATTATCCAGCTTATATCTAATTATGGAAACTTTCTATTTTTAGAAACTTATTTATTTAAGGCAGCTAATCTATTTATGGAAACTTTCTATTTTTAGAAACTTATCTATTCTAAGCAGTAGTTCTATTTTTGGAAATTTTCTATTTTTGGAAACTTTCTATTTTTGGAAACTTTTTATTTTTGGTAACTTTCTATTTTTGGAAACTTTCTTATTTAGGAAACCTACTATTTTTAGAAAGTTACTTATTATTACACAATAAGTATAATAATACATGAAATACAAGTAATACTTAATCAGAATAGACAGAATATATGATAAACACAGTATAAAGCTTAAATCAGTAAAACATGACATGAACATATAAAACAAGCTAAGACATGATATAAAACCAGTTACGTACTCAGTAATAAGATACTTATACACGTATGTATTTATGTAGCATTAGTGATACCGAAGTAGGACTCTCTTCCGTTCGTCTTCTTCGTTTACTGGACATAAGGGACGGATTCTCCGTCCTTTCATTGTGGACATTCTTTCCTTATTAGGATTTCCCGTATGCAGCCAACTATTTTCCCCAGTATATGTTTTATATGTTTTGAATTGCTTATGTTTAATTAGAGTACCTAAAGCCATATACATGCATGACCAGTTTCACCTAGTTATGGAGGCTCCATAACCAGAACACTGGAAGCACCAGTGTTATGACTTTACCATGGCAGAGTGATAGCTCGTGGCGTCCCTGTCAGCTTTAGGCCATTTATTATATTATCAGGTGGGGCGTATGGTTGCATCCTAGTTTACATGTTTTCAGAAGATTACTCAGTGTGAATGTGGTGTGTGCCTTGCATCCTTCACAAGGAGCTGATCCCTCCTACCCAAAAACCAGTATATTAAATTCAAGGCAGCCCCTCTAATTTGTATGACGAGGTCACCCCTCCAAGTATTCATGCACGTTGATATTTCATGACCTATATTGGCTAATGGTAAATATGTTAAACAGTTTTTACAAGATAAACATAAGGCTTTTCAAACTATAAAACCAGTTTTACTAAGATATAACCAGGTTACCCAGGACTTAGTTTCTTCCGTTATTTCATGTTTATATGCTTATACTATTCATGCTATTCTTGTATATCCGTGCACTAGGTGTATTGCTCAGCCGTTTTCCTTTTCATGTTCCCAAAACGGCAGGTACTCAGGGACACTCATAGACTTTAAGCGTATGTGCATATGGATTGAAAGCTTCCTAGCCTTCTTTACTTTATGCATTTCTTTATACTTTGATACTTATTTCCATGGACATTGTTTAGTCCTTTCATTTACAGTACTTATGTTTGTGTGTGAAGAGTTCTACTTTTGGGATACCGATGTTTGATTCCGGTATTTCCTTTATGGTCACGTAATGTTTAGACATTTATCCTTGCTTTGATGACACGCCATAATCACGCGTGACATTCCATTTATCAAAATGGGGTGTTACACCCCCACATATTTTTCCTAAGCTAGGAACTGATAAGAGCACAAATGTGATAGCACCTGGAATGTATAAGATGAACACTAGGTCCACTCAAACTGGAACATCGCGGTTACCTCAAAATACTAGGAAAACTAATCAATGTGTGTCTTCTTCTACAGGAGTAACTTCCACTACTAGCGTTAGCGGACCACAATTTAAGAGCTCTAGAATTTAAGATAGAGTCATGCCAAACAATAGTCAAGGGAAGAAGATGGAAGTAGAAGACCACCATAGGAATTTTAAGTTTTCTAAGAATAAAACATCTGTAACTGCATGTAATGGTAGTTTGAATGTTAAGACTTCAAATGTTGAATTTGTTTGTGTTAAATGTGGAAATTGTGTTCGTACTTTCAATCATGATGGTTGTTCTTTTAATCATAATGGCGTGAATGCTAGAACTAGGAAGCCTATTCTTGTGCCCACTAGTACTAGAAAACCCACAAGAACTTTGAACCAATCCACTGCTCAACCACTTAAGAAACTAATGCGTTAGAATCCACTACTCCGCGTAAACAAAACATGTTAAAGATGCTTTATGAGAACATGAGTAGGACATGTAAACGGGGGTACTCAAGATTTACACCACCCGGATACAAATGGGTACCTAAGACAACCACTATTCTAATTGGGTCTATGAATGTTAGCTTGCCTTTAGAATCTAGGCCTACTAATATTTTGGAACCCACTTCTATCAAGGGCTCCCATTTGTCAAACTCTACATTGTCTTCTAATTCTTATGCAGCTCGTCGACACCATTCTCTTCATAATGGACTTTGGGTGCACAAAGCACATGACGGGCAATCTCAAGCTTCTCAGTAATTTCGTGGAGAAGTTTCTGGGTACGGTATGGTTTGGAAATGATCAGTTTGCACCGATACTCAGATATGGAGATTTGGTTTAAGGAAATATCACTATCAAACGGGTTTATTACATCGAGGGACTGAATCACAATTTATTCTCGGTTGGTCAATTTTGTGATGTGGATTTGGAAGTGGCTTTTCAGAAAACTACTTTCTATGTTAGATAATAAGATGGGAATGGCCTTCTTATAGGTTCTCGTGCTTTTGATCTCTACACAGAAACTGTTGATACAAAAGTTGGATGATCCTTGCTAGACCCGAATTAGGCTTAATTCGGGTAGGCTGGGCTCCGGCTCTTGCACCAAGTGAATAACTTGCTCTGATCCTGCACACTAAAGCAACACGCGTTAGACTTACCGTGGGAGTGTATCCCACGATTAAACTCCAGCGTGAGAGTAAGTAATCGGCTAGGGTTAGAAATCGGTTGTGAGTTGAGAGTATGGAGAATGTAATACCTTTGTGGAACCCTTGGGGGGTCCTTATATAGGTAGTGAAACCCTAATGGGTCATTGTTACTTCGGCCCCAAGCACAAGATAATCACCATAATTAGCTTGATTGTTATCTTCTAATTATGGTTAGTGTATATCCTATCCTTGAAGGTAAATCCCAATCCTAATAAGATTGTGATTCTGTCTAACCCTGTCCCGGTTGTGCCGGGCCATGGGCCGCACACACTTTATGCGGACACTTATTTATTCAAGGCCATAAGCTTAACTGTCATTAATCCAACCCATTCGTGATGGGCCGGATGCGGGTAGTACCCGTGGGCCGGGTTCATGATCCAAACTAGTAAAGGGTTAAAAAGGGAAAGCCCAAGATATTTTGGGAGTGATCAAAGGTTTGAAACAAAGATTCCAAAGGGTGTTGGAACAATTGAGAAGTTTTAGAAAACCCGAATATGAGAGCTTCTGCCCGCGGTTCTGTATCTCCAGTGGTGGTTCCATATTGATATGGAGCCACAGTCTATTTAAAGAACCGCCTAGAAAGGCTTGGTTTAGGTGGTGAAGGAGTATTTTCCAATTCAGCAAATCCTAATGTTCTAGTCTAACTTATAATAAAGTCATGCTTAAGAGCAATAAAAACTAGAACACACACAAAGGAAAGACACATAGGTTCAATTAGCACGTAAGAAGAAAGCTAAGAAAAACCTAACGGCTACAAAAGAAAAAGACTCATAATGACATACAAAGTTCATCAAAGTAAACTATCATTAGTCATATATAGGAAGAGCCATTTATTCAATTTAGAGAATGATTATGAGACTATCACTAGAGGTGCTTAATTAAGGCTAAACATGACCATTTTTACGAGTTATACACCAACTCAACTTCCCACATGGAAGTAATTCAACCGTTAGGTCAAATTAAGATCCTAGTTCATAAATTCTCTAGTAGTCATTCTCAAGTTAGACAAAATGTAATTCCAACATTTTCCTAATAAAGTTTAGCAAGGATGAAACTTGCATGGCGACACAATGCATGACCTAATGAGGGTTAAGAATGCACCATTGCATATCTTGTCAAACAAGTCTAGTTAAGGTTATTTACCTTAATAGAACTTGAGGCCAATAACTTTGAAGTGTATAAACAACGTTTACACAAACCAAAGGAACACTCTTGATTGGTCTTTCGGAAATGACACATTTATAAATTGCATAGCAATTTAAATTACTTGAGTATTTCGGGTGAAACATCCAAGTTATCAAACCGACTCTATTGTGCATTATAAGTAATTATTAACCAAAATATGTCTAACAGTTTGAACAAGTAGATTCAATATAACACCATCAACACAAGTGTGAGTTATGATCCGATGTATATTATTAATAAACCACATTCATGTCTACACTAAAAAACATGTCAATTAGATTCGATAATGATATCAATCATAGTTTGAATAATGCATTGATACTTAATCGAAATCTTTCTTGATTCCCACAAACACTCTTTTAAGAGAAAATAGCTAAGATTTTCAAAGGGTGTTTCATGTTTTATAGTGAGACATTTATCTACTTGAACTAATAACACAATGATCGGGTAAGACGACCTAAATCAATAGATTTGACAAGCTCATAAAGATTTCAAACCTAAAAGTGTTAAAGAACATGCCGAGATGTACAAGATGTTTATGTAACATTTGTAAACCAAGAGATGTTAATCCTATATGCAATGCACACATAATGTTGCAACCAAAATGCAAGAAATCTAGCATACATCCTAATTAGGAAAAATTAGATACTAACAAATACCAAGCAAGGCACAAGAGACTAGACATATAAGCAATACTACTACAAATAGCAAGGAACACTTAATAATGTCTACATATAATAATAACATACAAAAAAACATACACAAACAATTAACTTAACATATAAAAGCATTCGTCCATGTTTTGAGTGTTAGATACAACAAAGTATTCATAGCTTGTTTTTTATTTTAAAATAGTCTTTGACCCATTTAAAATTGGGAAAATCACTCAAAAATATGGTAAACTTACCACTTTTTATGGTTGTATGTAGTAAAATACTTTTTTTCTCATTGTGTGTATTAAACATTCAAATTCATATCATTGTGTGTATTTTGTGACCATTTTACCCCTACTTTTTTCAAATTTTGATGTGTAAAATGGTCATTTTACTAGACAAAATCGTCTCAAAATACATACAATGATCGAAATTAAAAAGTTTAATACACACAATGAGAAAAAAATAGTTTAGTACACACAACCATAAAAAGTGGTTAGTTTACTATATTTTTAAGTGATTTTCCCTTTAAAATTTAATTAAGTTTAACACTTTGTAAATATATCAATTTTCAAAGATATATCACCAAGAGATGTCCAACTTAATAGAAAAGAGTAAAACACAAGTTTTACGACAAACCGAAGCTCAATACTTTGGACAAAGTATGGAACTTAGAAACCATCCAAATTTAAAGTTTGAATAAAGGTTTGGAAGCATTTTTAATTGAAAAAAATTCAATTACGTTCGAAATGACGGGTGGCACGACTTCTACGGACTTACGGTTGATTTTATATGATTTTTCAAAGTTTTCAAAAATCTGTGTCGGACTGACCGCGGTTCCTTATTGATAAGGAACCGTAGGGAATAGATAAAGAACCGCGTCCAGAGATAAAAATGGGGTTTTTGGCCAAAATCATTTGGTAACTTTTTGGAAGGACTTAGGACTCTAAAAAATCAATTTAGACACATAGAACTCGTATTTTAGAGTTAATTATGACACAAAATATTTTTATACTTCCAAACATAAAAAGATTTAATTCAAGCTATTATACAAAGTTTAATTAACACCAAAACTTGTACGAATGAAACAACAAAACACATTTCATAAGTAATCACTCTTCATGAACAATTTTATACAAAGATCGTCTCTATTTTTAAAAACCGTTTTCATTTTTAAAAACCATTTGTTTTGAAAAAGAGAGCAAAGATCGATCCAAGCTTTAAAGTACAATATACTTCAAAGATCTTGAATAACCTCGCGCTGATACCAATTGTAGAAACTATAAGGGGGGGTTGAATAGTTTCTAGTTCATTTTCAAAACATTTCGGCTTAATCCACTGTGTGCGGTTCTTTATGTGTACCCGCGGTTCCTTATCAACAACGAACCGCTGGTCCATTTAGGGAACCACAGACAGTGGACAGAACCATTTACTACATGTTAAGATTTAACCATCCTTTGTATCAAACTGCTTATCAATCTTAACTAGATATGAGATGTGTTTGATTGTAAGATAAATACTACAAGTAAGAACATACAAACACATCAAATCAAGAGTACATCAATCAATAGTCTAAACACTAAGCACACACCTACTAAGCCATAGCTTTTCTGCAACTAAGATGTTTAGACTAAGGGATGCACACTTGACCATAATCTAAACATGAAGCACACACGTACTAAGCCAAAGCTTTTCCGCAACTTAGATGTTTAGATTATGTGATGCACACAAAGACACACAACACAAGTATGAAACTATAAATACATCTACAAAGGTAAAGACATAAATGTAAAGGGAAGTACCGACACGACGATTTATAGTGGTTCAGTCACGAAGCTCCTCTTCGCCCTACTCCACTCCTCGAATACACCTACTCGAGAGTTACTTCACTAGTCAACAAGACTCCTTTCAAGGCGGAGAAAACCATATACATCGCTTACACATTTCCGACACTATGCTAGATGTCGAGTCCTAATCTTAGGTAGGACCAATCTACACAACGTCGCCTACTTCACCATTTTCCAACACAAGGCTAGATGTCGAGTCCTAATCATAGGTAGGACCAATCTACACCAATCTTCACCTAATCTACCCACTAGTTATGTTTTATGGCCCAACATAACAAACCTTGTGTTTTATGGACTAAACACATAAACCATATAGATCTAAGAACACAACACTTAGATCTATAACTCTAACACTATATCCAAGTACTAACAAGACTTGGATCTATACAACTAACACCTAATCCAAGGATACCCATCACTTGGATATTCTACCCTTACAAACACATCCAAGTGTACCCACAACTCGGATCTTCTACATATACATAGTAGGAAGACTATAATCATGACTTGATCTAGAGAGATCTTCATCATGTTATGACTCTAGACACTAATACTTCACAAGGGTGAAAGTGTTCTTCTCATTGCTCTTGAGGAGGATGAGGCAAATGAGGAATGGGATGTTGGAAGGTTTTTATGTGTTTTTCTTCAAGTCAAATGGAAGAGAATAGTCTTCTATTTAAAGCCAACTCTTTCCTTGGAGAGAACCTTTTTACCCAATGGATAAAAGAGTGGACTACCCATTGGATAAAAGGATGCAGCTTATATTCTTGGAGCCCAAATTCAAAATTTGAATTTATTTTCTTCCCTCATCTTCTAGAAGTAAATTCAAACTTTGAATTTTAAATTTACTAGTTTCCTCCATCTTCTAGAAACTTCCAAAAATCTTGAGTAAGCCTAAACCGGCTTGACTACCCGCGGTTCTATATCTTCTCGCGGTTCGATATCACTAAGGAACCGTGTGTTCTATAAGAGAACTGCGCGTCCTTCTTGTCTTTCATGACGAATGTAATCTTCAAGGTGTCGAGAGAAGTATACATAAGTATGATTGAGTGATTACGAGTACCTTACACATTTTACATTATGTATTGCGAGTTATACGTTTGTCATCACCAAAACATAAAGGGATCATCTTGATTAAACATCGTAATGTTTGCACTAACAAATAGTTTGGTTGTATGGGGGTTAGCTTCAAAATGATCTTTGTGTCGAATTTTACCAGGTTGCCTCATATCCAAAAAAACTTCTATAAACCTTGGATACATACAAAATTTTGAATTGCTTGTGACATTTTTGACCATATCTTCAAAAATCATTTGAGAAAAACAATATTTTCTCCCTGTTGCCAAGCAAATCAGAGCAGAAGCAACTTGACTCCCAAATTCATTAAAAGCTGTAGTTTTGATGATAAGCATTGCAAAATATTATGAATCAAATACTTCCAATGGGTGCAAACTAACCTTTAACAAACTTACATTTTTTATTAGCAGAAATGTTGTACCCCAAGTTTGTGAGACCCTCAAAAATTTCAGACTCTGGTAAGGTAACAACCCCATCCTCATCATTCAAGACTAATTTGTCTCGAATGGAGGTAGCTGTAATCACCTTGGGATGACCATCAACCAGGCTCTTAAGTGTTACCTCTCCATCCACTGTTTCAGTCGTGGCATTATACCAAAACTCTTGGATGTGTGAGGTGTAAATCCTTGGACTAATCACTAGAGCTAACCTAAAATAACTAGATTTGAGGTAAGCAACAACATCAGTGAATTTAGCAGTCTCTTTAGATAAGATAGCAATTTGGTTATTGTTAGGAACGATTTTGAGAGTCATTGAAAACGTTTGAAGAATTTAAAGGTTTATTATTTGTAAAAAGTAGTGGATATGATCGACTAAATGAGTTAGGCCTGCTGGTTAAGGGAATTGAGTTTATATAGGTGAATTGAAGGACAGTGACTGGACCAAATTATTAATTTGCAAAAATATCAAAAATCAATCTTGTTAAGAAAGTAATTTATTTGAAATAATAATAAAAAGGTTACCAATCAACGAACAAAGCGCCTTAAATATCTTTTGAAATTAATAAAATATTGTCTAACCAAAAAGTTAGCTAGCAGGCATAACGGCTATAAGCAGGGCAACGTATTTGTCGGTCAAAGGTCAAACAGGGGAATGTTTTGCAAAGCAGGGGAAAGTTATACTAGCAGGGGTATCAAAAATAAAAGCAGAGGAAACTTTCCTAAGGGTTTTAGACTTATGCAGAATAGATCAATGCTAAACAGCTCTGCTCTAATGCACATACTTGCATAAACAAGCTAGATACATAGAATCTCAAGAGTCCTCCATTCAGCAAAGTCCCAACCAGAAAAGTTAACACATAAGCAACTCTACACCTGTTCAACCCATTAAAATAAGCCTACCCAGGACTCCATCCCAAGCATTTCCTTTTTCTGGTTAATTGGTCTTCGCAATATGCACTAAAAAGTCCTAGTTTGTGTAACAAGCTGCTCAATCAAGAATTGTGAGTACATATTGCAGTGCCTCAAGGTTTCAGAACTCCAACAAGCTTTGCAGCAAGTCTTCATTGTCCCAAACCCTTACTCACCAGTGGATATGATCTAGAATCATATAGGAGTATCCTAAGGATACCCTGAATCCTAGAGGTGTGACCTAACCTTCCCTGAAACATAGAGTACATACCAGATTTTTCCATAAGGTATATAATAAGTGTGAAAACACTTATCCTTTTACCACTTATTTCCAATAATCACAAGACCAAAACGTGTAATTTATGTCGTAAAAGTCAGAATTATGCGTGGTTTGTGTTTTTATTGTGTTTTAGGACCAAAAGATGTAAAAGGAAGAAAACACGGGCTTTCACGGGCTTTTATCGAAGAAAACGAGAAAAGATGAAGTCAAAAGATCAAGAGTGAAAAAAGAACGGAAGTCCAAGGCCTATTCTGAAGATTTATCGAAGAAAAAGTCTAAAGACGGAAGTTTAATGAAGTCGAAGAACTTAAGTCTAATTGAAGAAGAAAATTACAAGATAAAGTCTAAAGACGGAAGTTTAATGTACTCTATTCTGAAACATAGAGTACATACCAGATTTTTCCATAGGGTATACCATACTCTATTGTAAGCTCTGCATTGTTAGTCTAAAACCATTATAAAAAGAACAAACCAAACAAGGGAAAAACCCTTAGCAGGGGAAACTTCCTTATAAGGGGAATTAACCCTAGCAGGGGAAACTTTGCTCAAAAGCAGTGGAATGAAGAATAATGGAAAACTGACTAACGTATGTAGAACAACAGTAATTATACAATCCTGAATACACAAGACATTCCAGACATCTAATTTTAGGGAGTACCATTCCAAAACTTGCAACCAAGTACTGAAACCTCCCTATGTAAAAATATTTTTTCAAAAGATCAGCAACATTGAGTTATGTGTCAATTGCCTCTAGGACAATTAATCCTTTTTCAAAACAATCTCTAATAAAATGATGTCTGATTTCAATATGTTTAGTCTTAGTGTGAAAAACAGGATTTTTAATTATACAGATTGTGTTGTTATTGTCAATAAATATCTTGGTTTTAAGAAAATTGTACCCATAATCAAGCAACTGATTCTGAATCCAAAGAACTTGTCTACAGCATGTAGCAGCTGCCACATATTCAGCTTTAGTTATGAAAGTTGCCAGAATAGTTTGCTTTTTACACTGCCAAGATATGAGCCTGCTCCCCAAAAACTGACATACACCTGTAGTAGACTTCCTATCATTGTTGACACTAGTATAGTCACTATATGAATAGGCCACTAGCTCAAATGGCGACTCCTTGGGATACCAAATCCCTAAAGTTGGATGACACTTTAGATACCTAAATATTCTCTTGATAACAAACAGATGACACTATGTGGGTGTCACTTGGTATCTTGCACATAGACAGACTGCAAACATGATGTCAGGTCTTGAAGCTGTAAGGTACATGAGAGATCCAATCATGGACCTATAGTTTTTGACATTAATGGGCTTTCCTGGGCCATCTTTTCCCCAAGGATTATCTTTATCCATGGGAGTGGAGACTTTCTTTCCTTCACACATTCCAAACTTCTTCACAATTTCAGCAACATATTTGTCATGTGAGATGAAGATCCCATCTTTCCTCCACTGAACTTGTAGAATATTGTAAATCTAGCTTATGTTTTAGAGAGAGAAAGAGATAGAAACTTGGTTGATTTCACACACACTTCTAGAAAGAGAAAGTAAGAAACTATGTTAAAATATGAATGAAACCACACCCTCTCCATCTAAGGAGAGGGTTTATATACCCAAGCCCATGAGATGGGCTTGGGCTTACAAGTTGGGCCGGCCTACACATGTTGTAGGCTTGGCATTACCTTAGTTGTTTAATATTAGTAAAACTAAACTACGAGCTATTGCTTAGACTAATGTTGGAGTGACCGATCCTTTCTAATATGTAAAACATATTTCCAGCAATCTCCCCCTAAGGGAGGTCACTCCAAACAAGGGCGTTACCCAAGTTACAATAATAAAATAAACCTAGCATATTGTGCTTGTCTTGAGCTCGTAGTATTCGTCTTTCTTTTCTTTTTCTTTTCTGGTGAACATGCTGATGTGATCTTTGATATCAGATTGTTCGTTGATGGAAAACCTCTAGTAGCAACAAGTTTTGACAAGTAAGCAGTGAGATGGTTTAAGACATTAGTAGACGTATCATTTGAAGTAAAGACTGGTGCTTGGATTGGTGGAAGTTCATTAGAGTAGAAGGCTTGTGCTTGTGGTGCTTCAGTTGGAAAATATCCTTGTTGAGGAGTATAGCCTATTGGATAAGTGATAGCTTGTGATGGTGATGACTAACGTGTTGGTTGCTGTGGATAAGGCTGTTGATGAACACTTTGTTGAAATGCTTGTTGTGGCATCATTAGTGGTTGATAAGATGGTTGTTATGGTTGCTGATAGGTGTGTGGTGGGGGCTGCTGCAAGTATGATGGTTGTTGATAAGTGTAAGCCATGTTTGGTTGGGGGGTCATTTGTTGAGAAGCATACATGGCAAGTGGATTACAAACTTATGGTGTTGACAACCGAGCCTCGATCACATGGCATTCGTGTTGTTGAAGAAAAGCTTGAAGTTGATCCACATTGGTGTTATGCAAGTCCTTAGCCAATTTAACAACCGTCACGTACATACGTCATTCGGATGGAAGGGTGTTCAAATACTTGGTGTTTAATTAAACGTGGGAATTGTCATGCCATAGATATTGAGCTCACTCAACAACAGAGTAAATCTCAAATAGTAATCATTGAGAGTCTCCCCGGGTACATAGAAAAACTTATCAAAAGTATCATAAAGCTTATACTCTCGTTCTTGTTTAGTTAACGAGGTGCCTTGCATTAGAAAATGAATTCTATCCCATAAATCTTTGGCAACTTTATGTTTGCTGACGAGTTTGTAGACATCTAGAGGAAGGGCTTGAAGAATGATGTTTGTAGCATACTTATCACATTTGTCTTGAATCTTCATATCTCCGGTCAATTTACCCGTTGTTCGAGGACGACTAACTGCACCTTCCGTCACTGTACCATAATCTAATGGTCCATTGAGCACCGATGCCCAAATGAGATGTCCATTCTCTTTGTTCAACATATAAAGTTCCATTCAGGAAGTCCAATCCTCGTACATAGTCTTCTCCAACATTGGTGGACGATTATCCGTACCCGAGAGGATGGACTTATCCGTAAGAGATGTGTACTCCATTTCGATAAGTTAAGATTTACAAACGTTTATCGAACAATGAGAGAAAGTAAATGTGTTTGTTGTTGTGTGTTGAAGTCGAGAAATAATGTTGAAAAATCTTGGAATAGTTGTCACAGTATCGCAATGTGTGATCGCAACCTTAGATCGTAAGATGTAGATCGCAAGTCGTGATCGTAAGATGTGATCGCAAGTCTTGATCGTAAGATGTTATCGCAATCATTGATCGTAAGATGTAGATCTCAAGTCGTGATCGTAAGATGTGATCGCAAGTCCTGATCGTAAGATGTGATCGCAAGTCGTGATCGTAATGATAGATCGCAACCGTGATCGCAATATTAGATCACAACCCTGATCGCAATATTAGATTGCCACCCTGATCGCAACCCTGATCGCAATGACAGATCGCAACCCTGATCGCAATGACAGATAGCAACCCGGATCGCAACACTAGATCGCAATATAGATCGCAAGTGAGCTATCGGAATATTCGATCGCAATGTAGAAACCCTAGGGTTTTTGCGATCGAAATATTCGGATCGGAATATAGAACCCTTTAGATGTTACGATGGAGTCGATCGCAATATGAAAACAAAAGTACCACTTTTCTCGGATATCACACAACAAATTCGAGATTTTTAGCCAACAAATGAATCAAACACCAAAATTTTTTGTCTTTTTAACCAAAGTAACAATACCAAATCATTACTACAAGTATGTAGATGATGTATATCAAGATTAATCGTTAAAAACACAAAAAAAATTGGTCTGAATGTTTTTGGATCAAAATAGGCGTATGAATCAAGAACACAAACACACAAACCAAACAATCATCCCATGGCTCCTGATACCATTCGTAGAATATTGTAAATCTAGCTTATGTTTTAGAGAGTGAAAGAGATAGAAACTTGGTAGATTTCACACACACTTCTAGAGAGAGAAGTAAGAAACTATGTGAAAATATGAATGAAACCATACCCTCTCAATCTAAGGAGAGGGTTTATATACCCAAGCCCATGAGATGGGCTTGGGCTTACAAGTTGGGCCGGCCTACACATGTTGTAGGCTTGGCATGGCCTTAGTTGTTTAATATTAGTAAAACTAAACTACGAGCTATTGCTTAGACTATTGTTGGAGTGACCGATCCTTTCTAATACGTAAAACGTATTTCCAACAGAACTTGTAACCCCAAGAAACAGTTGAGTTCACCCATGGCACTCATTTAGAATTTATCCTGCATCAACTTGGCAAACTCTTTGCTAAGCAGGGAGTTTTTGGATCCAAAAATGATGTCATCCACATACACTTGCACCAAAAGAAAGTCACCCTTGTGTTTCTTGTTAAACAGGGTCTGGTTAATTTTCCCCCTGTTGAAGCCATTATCTAACAGATATTTAGAGAGAGTCCCATACCAGACCCATGGGTTTGATGAAGCCCATACATAGCCTTCTTTACCTTGTAAACCTTGTCTGGATGTTTTGGATCTTCAAAACCTGGAGGTTGCATAACGTATACTTCCTCATCAATGGTGCCATATAAAAAGTCACTCTTAACATCCATCTGATATACTGTGAAGTCCATGAAAGAAGCATAGGCCAAAACAATCTGATGGCTTCAATTCTGGCAAGCGGAGCAAAGACCTCATCATAATCAATACCTTCTTCCTAAGTATATCCCTGTACTACCAATCTGGCTTTGTTTCTGACCACAATGCCCCTCTCATCCTTTTTGTTCCTGAGCACCCACTTTTTCCCAATGGGTCTTGCCCATTTTGGACAGTCCACCAGAATCCACACTTCTTGGATATCAAATTAAAGAGCTCTTCCTACATAGCTTCAACCCAGCTTAGATCATTCAATTCTTGAAAAATATTCTTAGGCTCTTCTTGGGAGAAAAATGCACCAAAGAGGCAGCATTGCATATTATCATGATTGTACTTCATTATGATGTTTGCAATAAAGTTGTGCTCTTTTACTTGATACCCTTGTTTTCCTGGGAGTTCCAAGATCTCCTATAAACTGTGATGGAGGATGATCCTTGTTGACTCTGTAGGTTGGGTGCTTGTCAACAATAACCTCAGATTCCAAGTTGCTCATGTCAGCTTCTATTGGGCTATCCTGTTTTGGGAAAAGATCTTCAAGATAGTTTCCCAAGGAGATAGCATTGGTCAATGAAGGAGTTGTATGAAAATCTGATGAACTTTGGCCTCCATGTCTGAGTATTCTGCTTCCACTGCTTGATAAAGTGATAGGTGAAGAAAAGAGTGGGGATTCTCTTTCTTCCTCATGAGTATCATTCACAACTGGTTCTTCAACAGCAGGGGAAACATTTGGTCTAGCAGGGGAATCCATGATTCCGCTGCTTTCAGACATTCCACTGCTTTCAGGATTTGACTTAGTAGGGGAAGAGACTAGTTGTTCCTTCTTTTTAGAGATGTCATCTTCTTTATCCTTTCTTGTAGCAGCATCATCAGTAGGAAACAATGAAGGTACTGTCATGTACCTCATTGGTGGATTCTCCAAAGCAGTTGGTTCTTTTGTACTTGAAATGTTAGTATTCTCCAAAGCAACAGGCACATAATTCATTGATTTAGAAAGTACTTCAATGTCAAAGAACCAAGTAGGACATGTTTGTACATCTTCAGGCTTATCTTCAAGAATATCTACATGGAGATTTTCTGTCACTTTGCTTGTCTTCTTGTTGAAGACCCTATATCCTTTGTTGTTTAATGAGTAACCTACAAATTGTCAATAGTGTTCAAAATAATCACATGACATCCAAATGTTCTGAAAAATTCAATCAAGGGGGTCTGCCATTGAACAGCTGATAAGGGGTCTTGTTGTGTGCCTTTACCACCAAGGCCCTATTTTGAATATAACAAGCAGTGCTAATAGCTTCAGCCCAAAATATCACTGGAAGCTTAGAATCAGATAACATGGTTCTTGCAGCTTCTATCAGTGTTCTGTTCCTTCTTATTACAACTCCATTTTGCTGTGGAGTTCGGGCTATGCTGTATTTCCTTTTTATGCCTTTGTTGGTGCAAAAAGTGTCCAGCTCCTTGTTTCTGAACTAACCGCCATTGTCTGATCTAATGGTAACCATTTCATGCTTTTGGAAAGTTCAATCTGAGTAATAAAGTCTTTAAGTACACCTACTGTGTTACTCTTCTCAAACAAAAAGAATGTCCATGTGAACCTTGAAAAATCATCAGTGATCACTAGGCAGTACTATTTCTTCTTTATGCTTTCCACAGAAGTGGGACCAAAAAGGTCCATATGTAGTAATTCCAATGGCTTGGTGGTGGAATGAACTGTTTTGGATTTGCAAGAGGCTCTGTGTTGCTTCCCCTTCAAGCAGGCAACACAAGTATGATCATTGGAAAAGGTCTTTGAAGGAAGACCATGAACAAGATTGAACTTAACCAACTTGTTCATAATCTTGAAGTTAAGATGACCAAGTCTTCTATGCCATTTCTAGCATTCATCAACTGATGCTTTGGCAATGAAACAGTTCTCATTGTCTTGAAGGGTGATGTCTTTTAAGTCAATGGTGTACATGTTCTTCTGTCTTGGTGTTCTTAGCATAATAGGAGTGTTTGGTGGTAAAACGAACTCCTTTCCCAACACCAGTCACTCAGTATCAGTGAAGAGGACAAAATTCTTGTTGTCAGTCATCTTAGACACACTAAAGAGGTTGTACTTTAGCTCTTTCACCAAGTAGACATTATCAAAAGTCATTTCATTAGTAACAATGGTCCCTCTTCCTGTGATTGTACCATGCCCATCCCCAAATGAGACACCATCATTATCATGTAGGGGAATAAAATTAGACAGATAAGATTTATGCCCAGTCATGCTTCTTGAACATCCATTATCCCAATAGGCTTTATCATTCCTGGTCTACTTAGTCACCTACAAAAAGAAAAACAATTTAGTTTCTCTTGGGGACCCAAGCCATTACTGACTTGGATCTACCTCGTGTATCAATGTAAGATAATTTGTCAAAGGCTAAAGATACACCATTGGGTTGAGTACCCCTTTTAGGCCCAAACCCAACGAGTTGAGGCTTTCAAAGCTTTTACCCATCTACCCATGTTTCTAGAGGGCAAAACTATGCAAACAGGGGATACCCTGGACTTAGCAGGGGAATACCTAAGCTAGCAGAGGGAACCAATCTTTTGTTTTGGCCTCTATAGGTGCGTTGGTAGGGTCTATGGCCAGATGTACATGTAGTATGAGGTGCTGGTTTGGTCACATGAGAGCTAGATTTGGGACATGCATCATTTACCTTTCCTAGAGCAGGAACAACATACTTATCAGAAACCTTATTTCTCAAAGCAGGGGGAACATATTTAGCAGGGGAAAAGGTTTTTCCCCTGCATTTAATAGAATGGCTTGTGGTTGCATTTCTTTTAAAGCATTTGCAGCCACCATTCCCATGGGTGCTTGACAGTCCTGATAGATATAATCAAAACTGCCACAAGTGAAACAAGGTTTGGTGTTTTTCACAAAGTCCTGTCCTAGTTGCAGGGACTTTTGATTATTCCAGTTCCTTTGATTACCTCTAACCACATTTCTTCTAATAGGTCTATATACCTGCATATTTAATGGTGGTTTTGAGAGGCTCTGGACTAGTTGGTGCTGAATCATATCTACTAGAGGTTCTGGATAAACTACTTTTAGAGATGGAGTCACTTCCAAATAGTACTTCTTTTGAAAAGAGAACAGGGTTATCTATTTTCCATTGTTTTAAAGCAATTTGTTCCTTTTCAAATTTCCTAACAGCACTGGTTTTCACTAGAGGTTCCTCTGTTTCTAGATTCTTTGGTATGTAGGCATTTAAGTCAAACTCAATGTCCTACTACTTTTTAAAACAAGGGAGTCCAGTCCAAGAAAGATCTTTCATTGGAATGGGTCCATGTATATTAGCAGGTGGTGGTGGAATTTGTAACATGTTTATTTTTGACTCCAAAACCTGTTTTATCTCTTGGAGATTGTCTAATTTCAACTACCTTAGTGAGATCTTTAGAAGCTTTTCCAAATTTTTCAACTGTTTGCTCATCTATCTTTTTATTAGATCTAAAGACTTCGACTTCAACAGTTAATTCCTTAATGGAATCATCTTTTTCCCTAGCATCTCTTCCTAATATGCCAATATGATCTCTATAATCATTTTCTCTTTGTTTATAAACTCTTATGGTGGACTCCAATTGTTCTAAAGCACGTTTACAATTGTCTAGCTCATTCTCAAATTTTATGCAATTAACATTTAACTCTCTAGTTTGGTTGTTTAATGATTCAGTATTTTTTCTACATGCGTTGGTACAGTAAGAATCATCATATACCTCATTATCTGAGCTAGATGTGGACATGGCCATAAGAGCAAGCTCTTCCTCTTTCTCCTCAGCAACTAGAGCTTGATTCCTTTCTACATTTTCTGTCATAGAACTCCAGTCCCATCCAGTTTCATCTATTCCTTGCACAGTAACCATGGCCTTAGCTTCAGAATCATCATCCATGTTTTCTCTCCTATAGCTGCTACCATTCTTTGGACCCTTGCACTCTCTTGCAAAGTGGCCTTTCTTTCCACAATTGTAGCACTCCACTTTTGACTTGTCAAATCCAGCCACATCAAAAGGATTGATAGAAATCTTTTTCCCATATTTCTTGTATAATCTATTGGCCCTCATGCTGAGTAGAGCCATATTTCATTTAATATTCATCTCCTCTAGTCCTTGCTTACTAATTTGATTCAGATCTTCATGTAGCACAGTAGAGCCCTGAGATCCTTGTGATGCAATGGAAGCACAAGCAGTGTCAAGTCTGAATGTTGTAGGCCTCTCTTCATCATTTGATGGTCCTGACCTTGAAGCAGGGGAATGTGTAGCAAGGGAAACTTCAATCCCACTGCCTTTAGAGATTCCACTGCTGTGAGAAAAAAACGCTATATTAGCAGGGGATTCAGCAGTTCCACTTGAATTAGTGGGAATGGTTCCTGATGCCTTCATCTCATTGACCACATGCTCAAAGACCTTCATATTGTTGTAGATGTCATCAATGTTTTTATCATCAACATCATCTCTGTTTTGCCAAATGGATTTGTAAACAAACTATTCTTTCTGCAGACTATTGAGAAATCTTGCATTGATCTGTTCTGTAGGCACTTCTATGTCAAAGAATTCCAGTTGTGGCACAGGATCTTGAATCCTGTTATAGATGGAGCCAATTGATTCATCACCTTTTGCTTTAAAAGAAGAAATGATCTATCATCTGATT
Organism: Glebionis coronaria; assembly: GCA_025667525.1. NCBI lineage: Eukaryota > Viridiplantae > Streptophyta > Magnoliopsida > Asterales > Asteraceae > Glebionis > Glebionis coronaria. The sequence continues at coordinate 364,048,944 of CM046882.1, read as the reverse complement.
CTAATTTTTCTTCTTGGTGGCTTCATTGCCTCTAAATGTTTTTCCAATAGCTTCCCAGAGATCCTTAGCTGTCTTATGCTTCCTAAACCTCAACTAATGTCTATCAGGTAGAGCTAACAGCAAAGAACTGTGAGCTCTGACATCATGCCTTCTTGCCTGGATCTTTGTTGATACAAAAGTTGGACAAACCAAGCTTGACCCAAATTAGGCTTAATTTGGGGCCTTGTCGACTCTGACTCTTGCACCAAGTGAAACTTGTTTTGAGGACCCTGCACACTAAACAGACACCGTTAGGCTTACCGTGGGTTTATGACCCACGATTAGACTCCGGCGTGAGAGTAAGTAATCGATTTGAGTATGTAATGTTTAGGGTATTATGTGTATCGTACCTTTGTGGAACCTATGGGGTTCCTTTTATACCCGAGAGAGTCCTGGCTGGGCTCTACTACTCTTGCGGCCAAAGGAAGAGATAATGACCCAATATAGTTTGATCCTTATCGCATAACCAAGGCAACTGTATGTCTCTTCCCTTTAGGAGAATATATCTATATGATAGATTATATTCTTGTCTGATCCTGTCGCGCTGCGACGAGGACCATGCTAAGTAATTAGCCGTATGTGCGACAACGGCTTACCGGGCCTAATGGGTTGCACGCGCGTATTGCACAAGCATTCAATCCATTCCTGATGGATGGGGGTAGTACCCGTGAATCGGACTATCAAGCCTGACTGGGGACTATACGTCATCATGTCCCCCCAGTCTAGTGGTTGCAGGTTCCAACCGCAGCTACTAGACTATAAATCAACCAGAACACTCGCGTAGTCCAGATATGAACAAAGATTTCAAACATTCCGCCAAGAAGACATTCATCCCCCTTTAACCTAACCTCCTCGGTATCTGGGAAAAGTGCCTGCCACGTCATAGTTACCCCTTCAACTTCTACAATTAGATCAAGCAAGTGGGAAACACGTGGCACATATCTAACCGTGAACAGTGAAATCAGTAGGTATATATATATATATCCCTGACGCCTTGTTTTGACTGTTTACCAATTACAAAACTCTCAAACCTCCATTAACGCCTCCAACACACACCATCATCACCAGATTTCTGCGAAGGTAATCTGCGCGACCACCTTATTATACATATAACACCATGGTGAAACAATTATTCGACATTACGTCAACCTTGACCATAGAGGAGCTAGACCAATTCACCACTGAGTTCTACATACCTAATTACCTGCACCTAGAAGTTTCTAACCCCCAACATAATATAAGCCAGGCCCCAGCAGGAAAGATAGCGGTGTATACCCGGTTCTTCGACTACGCAAACCAGCGTATACCCATGTCACACTTCCTTCTTAGTGTGTTGATGCATTATGAGACCCACGTCTCTCAATTGCATTGTATATGGGAGGCTAAAATTTCAATTTTCGAAATAAACTGCCGCACCCTAGACATAGAGCCTACCGTAGACCTTTTCTGCGTATTCAACCAACGGCAATTAGCCAATGGTTGGGTATCCTTCGCTAAGCGAAAAGGCGGGATGCAATGTTATGAAAAAAAGTAGACTCCCTAAGGGACTGGAATGACAGATTCTTCTGGCTTGACGATGCCGCCTTCCCTTTTCACTTCCCTTTTTTGACCCCTGGCCGCAACTCCTATAACCCTGAAGACGCGGAGACTCTAAACAACAATCGTATCCCCGTACAACCATATCCGGAGAGTGTGCTAGTCACCCTTTGACTAAGTCGCGCAGCGATCTTTGGCGCGCACAGGATACCCATCTTCTGCACCCAGGATGGACCGGGTTAGTGGTTCTTCCCCTCATCCACCATCGCATTCTGTAAGTACCTTCCTATGCCAAGAAACAAAATTTGATCTTTCTGTTTGTATGTTTGCTTGTTGCGCAGTTATGGATCTTCTTGAACTCGTTCGTGGTTCTTTCCCAAAAGATTTGATGGTCTACTCGCGCCCTGAGAGGAAAAACGAAGAGCCCCTCGAAGTTCGCACACAAAAGAACACCATGGACCTGGAAGTCGGGAGCCATCCGCCGCCCAAGAGAATGACGACACAAGCGCGGACCAGCCACCACCCCCATCACCAGCACGACAGCAACAACAGCCATCACTAGCACAACAGCCACCAGTAGTACAACAGCCAGCGCCGTCCTTCCTCAGCTCCTCGCTGTCTTTGGATAATCTTACCGAGGACGCTGAGAAAGGCGTGGAAGGATTTGACGAAGAGGACACTTCTTCCTTGGGGAAAAGACAAAGGAGCCCCCCATCGTCTTCACGCAAATCTACGCGCATTGGGGCCGGTCCCTCCTGGACAGAGGTGCGCACAGCCGAGGAAGAATTCGAGGAGAACCTTGTGAAGACTCCCCCATGCACTCCTCCAGTCACCATCAACCTAAGGTAACTACTTTCCCACACATGGTAGATCTTGTTCATATGTTGTTTGTTGTTTTTTTATCTCGCCATCATTCCTATGTATCAGTGACGACCCAGAGAAGTCTTCTGTTAAAGCTGAGACCACGCCTTCCCCCCACAAGGAGACTTCATCAGCAGGGGAAGTGCGTTTCTCCCAGACCCTGTCTTTGCTCCCAACTAGGAACTGCCGGCATCTTCTGATCTGACAAGCGCGTTTGACTGCTCAAGTTTTCTGGATAATATTGTGCCCCCTGGCCGAGCGGAAATTCTGGGGGAAATGAGCGACGTCGTCCTAGCCGATGAAGCCAGCTATCTAGCCGCACAACATGTGACATTGATGTCACATCTTAAGAAGAGATACCTAGAGTTGTCTGCCAAAGTCCGCACGATGGAGGAAAGACTGAGGTAGGTCACTGAAGAGAAATCCATCGCTCTGGGAGATATGCAAGAAAAGATCGACCAAGAGATCGAGAGAGGGAGAAAAGATGCAGCCCTTCTCCATTATTTGACAGAGGAGAGGAACAAGCTATCCTCCGCTCTTGACGAAGAGAGCGCCTAACTCAACCAGCTAAAGGCCTCCAACCAAGTTACTATGGGGATTTTGAAGAGGGAAAGAATAAGTTTGTGGCTGATGTTGACGCGTTGGGCGCCAGGGTGAAGGAGGATGTAAGCGACCTCAGCGATCAATTAAAAAGGGTGAGCATAGAGCTGGATGAAGACTTGTATCCTCGCTTAATGAAGGAAGTAGTCGAGAAGCGGTGGCTAGTGCGCCATGGTTTGCGCTTAGCCGTAATGGGTGCTTTGGAAGACCCCAACTTGCGAACTTCTTTCTCCAAGTATGTGATAGCTTCGGTTAACGAGGGTATTTCCAGGGGTTTGGTGACAGCACACAAGGCAAAGTTACTGAATAAAGAATTAGTAGAGGTGTCCTTTTATGATCTGAAGGCCGATTCCAAACTTACAACAACCTTGCAAGATACGAAAGCTTGTCCACTGCCATCCTTTGGTTTAGAGGACCATGAGGTGCCCATGGAAATTTTAATGGAGGGCCTTACGCTGGCGCGCCACAAGGCTGAGGGCGCAGAAGCATTGTCGGACTTCCACCTGAAACCGTCCATGGAGCAGCTAACAATACCCATATTTGCGCATCCCAGGGACGCACTTGATCCATTTAGAATTGAGAAGGAAGTTCCATTGTCCGAGGTGCTTGCAGACCATGAGAACCGCGCTACTACCAAGAAGGCCCTTTTGAACATAGAGGTTGCACCATCTGTTGGCGCGGCCCACCTTGCACCCTCCGATCCTGTGCTGCCATTACCGCTGCTAGAGAGGGACTCGCGCATGTTGGACCGAATGGAGAAGAGCTTGAAGGATCATCGCGCTATACTGTCCACCGTTGCTAAAATTGAAGAGCTCCTCATCCGAGACCCATTTGCTCACCAACCGCTCTACTGACTTGTAAATATGTTGCTTATTTTGTTATGCTCAAATGTTCGCTCTCGTTTGTAATAAACACTATTTCTGTTTATGATAAGTGTGTTTAATGTTTGCAACACACTTCGCATAATGAGTTAATGTAAACTCATAAATGGTCCATATGGGTTTGAGAAGCTCATTACGTGTGGTATACCGCTACTACCATAAGGACGACCAGTGAGGCTGATCAATTGTTAGGTGCTCACGATTGTATCTTAACAGTCTTAGAGTTTACTGGTTGCATAACTTGCTATGACGTCATAAATAGCAAGGGGGCTAACAAGGATACACGATCCATGGTCGATGGGGTTGCATCTCACTTACTCGACGAGTCTAATTAGTAGGGTAGGCTCATTCCTCTTATTTCTCCTGGAAACGTTGTGCACGCGTGCGCCAGTAAGCAATATATAATACATAAAAAAGAAAATATGTATGACAAAAAGAAATGTTTTTAGAATGCGCCGTAGAACTAGCTAGGTACCACGACAGTTTTATTAATACTTGTAAGATTTAACACATAAAATAAAAGAAAAAACAATACATTTATTCAAGAAGTCCGCCGCTAAAGGTAGCACTTCTTTAGATGGCATATGTTCCAAGGTCTTTGTAGGTCACGGCCATCCATGTCACACAACCGATACGCGCCGTTCCCTAGTGCATCTGTCACTATATAAGGTCCCTCCCACTTAGGACCAAGTTTTCATGTATTCTCAGCACGGCTGGCCGCGTTTGAGCGATACACAAATTCACCTGGCCTGAAGGAGGTCTGGCGCACCCTAGCATCTTAGTAGCCTTTCATTTTTTCTTTGGATTTAGCTTCGTGGATTGCTGTCAACTCTCTCCGCTCCTCGATTATGTCTAGGTTAAATCGTAGCTCCTCGTCGTTAGTGACCATGTCTACCTCCACTGTGCGGAGTGTTTGCAATCCAATCTCTGATGGGATGATTCCCTCTATACCATATGTTAGGGCGAAAGGGGTATCACCCGTGACTGTCTTGTTCATCGTGCGATGCGCCCACAAGACATGCGACAACTCATCAACCCACTTCCTGTTGTGTTCCCCCAATCGTGCTTTTATGCTGTCTCCTAGACTCCTGTTTGCTCTTTCCACAAGTCCATTCGTTTGTGGATGGGTTACCGATGCGAAACGTTGGTGTATTCCATTTTTGCGCACCAATCCTTGAATGGGTTCTTCGCAAATTGTTTTCCCATATCAGAAACTATTTCGCCGGGTAGTCTGAAACGACATACTATGTTATCCCATATGAACCTCTTCACCTGGTTCCCCGTGATTGTTGTGACTGCCTTCGCTTCAATCCATCTCGTTAAGTAATCCATCGCGACTATGAGGAACTTAATCCCACCTGCGGCTACGGGAAAAGGTCTCGTGTAACACCCCCAAATTCGGGTCATATGCGGAAGCTCATCTGGGGTGCTACTTCATAATATAACAGCTCAAGTAATAGAAAACGACTCGAAAAGAATCGTTTTAGAAGTAAGCATTGGATTGAAATAAAAGTTTACAATCGTTCATAACATGGTCCCCAAACATTTATTAAACAAGCACCGAACATCTTTTCATAATAAAAGTCATTGAACGATTTTTACAAAATAGTGATCTTTTAACCCATTTATTATAATTCCGCAAGCACTGAAATCCCTCCTGCCATTACCTTCAAGGACCTGAGATAAAACATGCTAAACTTGTCAACAACAATTGAGTGAATCTATATAGTTTACAATAAACATTTCCACACACAAGTATATTTTAAAACCATCAGGAATTAACGATGTGGATCAAACAACGTTATATGGATTATTATAGGCCTCATGACATTGAAACGTTTTCATAATATTTGCCCACCATACACCTCGCTAAGTGTATATTAAACTCTCACGCATGCATCCCCCTTGGGCCTCAAGTGTGCCCTAACGATAGCTAGTCGTAATAGGACAGGAGGAGGTCGGTCCTCCCGAATAGTACTATTCCATGTATAAGCACCTACCATAACTCGGTAGCTAACAATTCATGATATAATTGGGACTTTCATTTGCGAAATAACAAACGTATAATAATAAAGGCAACTAGCATACATCGGGTCCCTTGTGTTCTATTTTTAAAAACAAGCATGTAATCCCCCTCGCGGGTTTTAAAATCATTTACAAGATAGTATAAAAGTGAGGCTATAGACTGACCTTAGTATAAGAGTAGTAGCAAGACGATCGTCGATGATGGATGATGCTCGTTAAATACGAAAACCGCAACCTACCAAATAAGGTGCGCTCGTCAGTAATTGACTTAAGTATAATACATACTTAATAACATAAAACTAAAAACTATAAAATCATGACAAACCCGAAAGAAAACCATACAAGTGATACTATTTCACCTTTCTATATGTTTACTTAATTAAACCGTTCTATTAATAGAAATCTGCCAGTACAGACCAAATGTACTAGCTCATTTACCCCACTTAAACATGTCAAAAGTTTATGATACCACACAGAGAACTCACTTACTATATTTAGAAAGTTCTCCTAAAAGTTTATCAAATGATTTCACATCTAAAGTTCCCTTCCCGACACATCTTTGATATACAAAATTCGGACAGTTTGGCAACCTCGACTATGAAACTTTGACCAACCTAAACAACTCCATTTGTAAAACCGACCCTTGATTCTAAAAATAGACTCAAAACACTAAACTTAGAGCCTGAGAACAGCCCTTGACTACTTTTAAAACTCATTTTATAGTCCCCGAGATTCAATCCAAATATCGACAACAATTCTCGGATTGTGTCAATACTCGATTGCCGGTACACGAAAATCAAAATATCATAACTTCCTCCTCGTTTGGAGTTGGAAGTCCTATTTTATATCAAATCGAAGCTTATGAAATTCTCTACCACAATATCTAATCATATCAAACTGTAAACAAAATTAAGTTTCCCGAAAATGACCTCAATCCTACTGATCTAAAATACCTTCTTAAAAATCACCTTAACTCATCATTCCAACCCATTTTGACAACATCTATGCTCCTATGATCATAGTAATACAATCCTTTTCAACTCTAATCATCTTAATATCACTTACATGTACAAATCAAAGAAAACCGAATTCAAAAATCAAACATGCAACCAATTAAAACTTGAATATAATAATATTAACACTTATATACAACATAATAATGGATCAAACACAACTAGTTCATCAAGAAAAATAAAATTTTGAAAAAGTTAATGCATTTGAATAAAAATCATACCAATATGATGGGTAGCTCAAGATTAAGATGGGTCTTGTGTTGGTTTAACTTAGATCATAATAGAGTTTGAGTAAAAATTGATCAAAGATTGGATTTGGGATGAGGGGGAGTCACGGCTTATATAAAAAAAAAATAAAAAAAATTTGGTGGTTTGTATTTTCTATGTGTTTTTAGGTGTAAAATTTAGCTTATATATGGTGGTGGAGGGACCATTGTTGTGAATTTTCAATAGTTGTGACCCAAAATGAAAATAGTTAGCTAAAAAGCAGGAAATGACTATTAATCAATTTTGAAAATGTTCACGGGGCTCGGGTTTTATAAAAATACTTTTCAAAAGTTAAAAGGTGTCATAAATATAATAATAACGTCTCCGACTCAACTTGACACGACATTAAAAGAAAACATCGAAAATATCGAACATCGAATAATCGACAATAAAACGTAAAATATTGGGCATCCGTCGACATCCCGTGTACTAATCGTCTTCTTTACTCGTAAAAAGGTAAAAATAAAGCCTTAATTATCGGTTTTAACTTAAACCGTCTAAAATAATAATACTCAATTTCATTAAAATATTTAAGATATTTATATAAAATGGGATTTAATAATGACATGAAATTTTCAGTTTGTCACAGCATCTCCACCTAACGGGGATCTTCGTCCCGAAGATCAATTCGCCTTATGGTCTGGTTTCTTGTTGACATTGAACAAGTGTGGATATTTCTTCCACATTTGATCTTCCCTTTCCCAAGTAAACTTCGGTCCACGCTTCCATCAGACCTTGACAATAGGGATCCGGCTTTGCTTTAGTTGCTTCACCTCCCTATCCATGATCTCGACGGGTTCCTCGATAACGTGCAACTTGTCATCGATCTTGACTTCATCCATTGGGATAACACGGTCTTCATCGGACAAACACTTCTTTAGGTTCGACACGTGAAAAGTATTGTGGATTCCTTGTAGTTCCCGAGGTAATTCAAGTTTATATGCTACCGGACCCACTCTTGATGTAATCTTGAATGGTCCAATATAGCAAGGACTTAACTTCCCACGCTTCCCAAACCGTATAACACCTTTCCATGGCGATACTTTTAGCAAACTTTGTCACCTACCTCGAACTCTAAAGTTTTCGTCTCACATCAGCATAACTTTTCTGTCTACTACGAGCAGCTAACAAACGATTCTTGATTTGCACAATCATTTCAGTAGTCTCGCGAATCAATTCTGGTCCAATGAGTTGAGCATCTCCAACTTCACTCCAACATACAGGCGATCGACATTTCCTTCCGTAAAGAGCCTCGAAAGGTGCGGCTTTAATGCTAGCATGATAACTATTATTGTAGGAGAATTCTGCCAATGGTAAGTGTTTATCCCAATTACTACCAAAGTCAATCATGCAAGCCCGCAACATGTATTCCAATGTTTGTATTGTTCTTTCACTTTGCCCATCGGTTTGAGAATGATAAGCAGTGCTCATATCCAAATTAGTCCCCAATGATTTTTGAAGTGATTCCCAAAATTTTGATGCGAAACAACTATCACGGTCCGAGATGATGGTTATAGGAACACCGTGTTTACAAACAATTTCCTTCAAATAGATAAGAGTAAGTTTTTCCAACTTGAATCTTCCATTTATCGAGATAAAGTGGGCTGATTTGGTCAAGCGATCCACAATCACCCAAATAGAATCAAAGCCAGATGGAGTTCTTAGAAGTTTAGAAATGAAGTCCATGGTAATACGTTCCCATTTCCAAATAGGAACTTCAGGTTGTTGAAGCAGTCCAGATGGCTTTTGGTATTCAGCCTTGACCTTAGCACATGTCAAACACTTTCTAACATATGTTGCAATATCCGCCTTCATGTTTGGCCACCAGTACAACTTCTTCAAATCATGATACATTTTATCCGACCCGGGGTGAATGGAATACTTGGACTTGTGAGATTCCAATATAATTAGATTTCTCAATCCTCCATATAATGGTAACCATACTCGTCCCCTTAGACATTTTGTACCATCTGATCTAATTTGAAAAGGTTCACCTTCACCGTGAAAGTTTTCAGATTTAATATTCTCAGATTTCATAGCTTCAGCTTGTGCTTTTCGAATCTGTTCCGGTAGATTGTTATGTACCATTACTACCAAAGCACGCACTCGAGAGGTTTTTCCCTTTCCTTCCTGCTTAATGCATCAGCTACCACGTTTGCTTTTCCCGCGTGATAACGAAATGTACAATCGTAATCGCTCAAAAGCTCGATCCATCTACGTTGCCTCATATTCAGCTCTTTTTGATCCATAATATATTGTAGACTCTTATGATCGGTGAATATCGTACACTTAGTGCCGTACAGATAATGTCTCCAAAGGCGAAGAGCAAAAACCACCGCGCCTAATTCCAAGTCGTGAGTGGTGTAGTTTTCCTCGTTCTTCCTAAGTTACCTAGAGGCATACGCAATGACTTTTTCTCGCTTCATCAAAACAGCCCCAAATCCTTTTAGAGATGCATCACAGTAGACAACGAAATCCTCGCTGGCCTCGGGTAATGATAAGATTGGCGCACTACACAATTTAAGTTTCAACGTTTGAAATGCCTCCTCTTCATCGTTACCCCATACATACGGTTTATTTTTCTGGGAAAGCTTTGTTAATGGTTTGGATATTAACGAAAATCCTTCAATAAACCTTCTGTTGTAACCGGCCAAACCCAAAAATTGTCACACTTCAGTAGGAGTAGTAGGTGCAGCCCAATTTTTAATGGCTTCGATTTTTGCGGGATCGACATGAACTCTATTGATATCAATCACGTGACCAAGGAATTTTACGGACTCAAGCCAAAAATCACATTTTGAAAACTTTGTGTATAACTTTTCATTCCTTAGCAACTCCAAGATAGTCTTCAAGTGTTCGCCATGTTCTTCTTTATTCTTGGAATAAATAAGAATATCATCGATGAACACGATCACGAATTTGTCAAGATACGGCTTGCACACGCGGTTCATTAAATCCATGAACACAGCCGGTGCATTGGTCAATCCAAACGGCATTACTTGAAACTCATAATGTCCATATCGAGTTCTAAAAGCTGTAATTGGAATATGTTCCTCGTGTACGCGAAGTTGATGATAACCAGACCGCAGATCAATTTTCGAATAAACACTAGAACCTTGCAACTGATCGAATAAGTCATCGATCCTTGGTAAAGGGTATCGGTTCTTGATAGTTAACTTGTTCAACTCCCGATAGTCGATGCACATGCGAGATGAACCATCTTTCTTTTTCACGAATAATACCGGAGCTCTCCATGGTGACGAGCTTGGTCGAATAAAACCTTTCTCGGATAATTCTTGCAATTGCTCCGATAATTCTTTCATTTCAGATGGTGCTAAACGATATGGCGCACACGCCACAGGTGCAGCACTAGGAATAAGATCAATACAAAAATCAACTTGCCTTGGTGGCGGAAGTCTGGGCAATTCATCAGGAAACACATCAGGAAAATCACGCACGATAGGAACATTATCAATTTGCTTCTCTTCAGTTTCAACTTCGGTCACTTGAGCCAGGAATAATTCACAACCTCTTTCTATGTATTTATGAGCCTTAATACACGAAATGATCTTTAATCTAGAATTATTCTTGTCGCCTTCGATAACCAAAGTTTTGCCAATCAAGGGAATCTTCACCTTTTTCTCACCACATAGGATAGATGCATTATACTTAGACAAACAGTCCATCCCAATTATGACATCGAAACTTCCTAGTTCTATGATCATTAGGTCGATTGAGAAGGAATGATTCAGAAGATTAAGGGTACACCCCCTTAAAATGCTATTGGTAAGTATTATCTTTCCATCGGCCAATTCGATTTCATATTTAACATCTAACTCAACGGGATCAATATCAATAAGGGTACTAAAAGTTGTAGATACGAAACTCTTATCGGCACCCGAATCAAATAGAGCAGTGGCATAACGATTGTTGAGTAAGAACGTACCAGTAACGACTTTCGGATCACGCTGGGCCTCAGTAGCTCCTAACTGAAGTGCAACACCACGATTGTTTCCACCTTGTCCACCCTTGTTCAACTTCGGACACTCCCTTTTCATATGCCCCTTTTCGCTATAGTTGAAGCAGGTCACATCCTTGACAAGGGCTCGACACTTGTTAGCTTTGTGTCCAAGCTTACCACATTTATTACACTTCCAACAATCACCATCATGCTTCCTATTCTTGCAAACCGGACAAGCATCCTTGTTGCTTGTTGTAGCATCAACCATAGCCGTTGCATTAGATCTCCTTTGGTTTTGATGACGGTTTTGGTCGCGTTTGTCATCACCATGACTCTCACGATCAGCTTCACCCTTCCTTTTCTCACCAGAAGTGGCCTCATCTGCCTTATCTTGAATAATTTTTCCCATAATCTGGTAAGCCATACGGACACCCTTATCAATGTCAGTCGATTCAGATGAAGTCACATCACCACGGATATTCTTGGTTAGTCCACAGATGTACTGTTACACCTTAACTTGTTCAGATTCTACCATTCTTGGGCATAGAATCGCTAACTCATGAAAACGATTAGTATACCTATCGATGTCAGTTCCCTTTAGTCTTAGGTTATACAAATCATGTTCCAACCTCTGAATCATACTACAAGGACGAAATTCTTCAGTCATCTACCTTCTTACCACAGCCCATGGTGTCCCATACGCAGTATCAATACCCATAGAGGCAAGTCTCCCATTCCACCAAGTCAAAGCACGACCTTTGTCACACCCCACCATGGCGGAACATGGGGCGCGACGTATGGATATCATCACAACATGGCGTGTCTATAGAGATAACTATATGAAATAAGAATTGTCGTAAAAATGGTGACACGAAGGTCATGACAATATATCAACAAATGCAAGGGGTATAGGTAAGTAAGTAACAGTCCTACTTCTTACCCAAGACAACAAATATCATACCAAAACAATCATATGTGTGCCACAGTATCACTTATTAAAATGAACAAACAAATAAAACTAAGAAGGAAACTGGGATTCTTCTTCTATATGCATTCCTAAGCCTCTCCAATCCTAGCCACTTATGTTCTCATGCTTAACCATAGTATCACCTGAAAGAGACACTAAAACACGTCAACATAAAGTTGGTGAGAGTCATAGATTTAGACTCCAACACAAGACAAGTCATAAGCTGTGAATACCATAAACCAATAAACATATGGACAATGCGCTACAATCATGTACTAACAACTAGCATTCAAGTTCAATCAATCATTACAATTCCAAGGCATCACGCCTTACCAATAATCACAATTTCCAAGGCATCATGCCTTACCAACAATCACAATTTCCAAGGCATCACGCCTTACCAACAATCACAATTTCCAAGGCATCACGCCTTACCAACAATCATAATTTCCAAGGCATCACGCCTTACCAACAATCACAATTTCCAAGGCATCACCCCTTATCATTAACCATAGGTCCCATAGGCGCCCATACACCTATGTACCTTTCCAATCCAGATCACACATAAACAAGAATCACATATCAGTTAATCACATAAATGTACACACAAGTCCATCTCAAACCTTAAAACATTCACAACATTAATTTAGAAAAAAATTCAACATAGTGTCTCTTCCATCCCATCTGGAAGTCAAAAACAATAGTAAACATGGGACTATGAAACTCACCTGATAGCTCCTTCACGAGTCCTCGCACTAGCAACAAGCTAACAAACCAAAAACACGCAATTAATACACGAACCAATCACTAAGATGGCTCATTAACCTATGATGGACATCTAGCATATTCCCACATATTTACCTCATTGACAAGCTCTAATCACCCCATTACCCTTCTTTAACAAGTCCTTAACTTGGTTAAGTTTAATAACTATCCCGTTCATATTTTACCCAAAACAGTCCCAGTTTTTTGGTCTCAAAACCTTAAGTCAAACGTCCGTTTAAACATACCCATGGTTTCTACAAAAGGAATATTCATACCCTTACGTATGTTGGCTAACACCTCCCACTTGACCTAACCTTAAAGCTACTGTTAATGCCCCGATATACATATATCTACTTTTGTCATTCCAGATTTCCTTATTTTAAACGTACTAAAAGTTTGTTACCATTAAGGGGTCTTACCCTAAACCACAACCTTAGCTCAAGTGCAGATAATTACTAAAATATATAAACCATCTCTCACGTTCGTGAGAAGATCCCAATTCAAACCTAAGTACCCCAAACAACCCAAAACTTAAAAAGAAAACAGGCTGAATTCAAAACTGTTTTGACCTCCAACTGTTGTAACCTATTTTTGACCTACTTCCCGACCTCCAATTTAGTTCTCGTTTCTTGCATTGGAAATCCACTTCAAATACCTTTCAAGGGGTACTTAGATCGCATCTTGAATGTTCCTAAAACTCCCGATATGATCAAAACAATTGACACAAAATCTGCCCAGTTTTTAAAAACGGGTTTAACAAAATCAACCTCATTAATTAACTCTAATCCCTCTAATTACAAGCCCTAATTTATATAATCATCATATTATGATTATCACACCATTAATTTACTGATTTTATATGAACCCTAACCCTAATTCCATCATAAGAATGATTATAAAAACATAAAAACAATTAAATTAAAAAGGGTTATGAAGGTTTACCTTTGATTTATGAAAACCCCCAAAATTATGAAGAACCCTAAAAACCCTCATGAAAACCCACGAATTTTTTTTTAATCTCCAGGGAATAATAGTGAATTTTGATTGTGATTAAAAACAATATATAGGGTGTACATAAAATCCTAGTCCAAAAATAAGCCCACTTTCCTTTTTTTCCTCTTTTTCCCTTTTTCCCTTCTTTTCTGCGTCCAAAACCGACTATGCACCCTTAAAATTCGTTTTTATCCCCTTTTTATTATTAACATATGTATTAATAATATTACCTTAATTTTCCTTAATTTATTTCAGCTCCTAAAGCCTCCAAAACCTCAAAACCGTAAAACTAGTCAGTTTTTACGCGATTACCGTAAAAGACGTAAAATATACACTTTTAAAAAAAAATTCAGATTTTGAAATAAACTTTATAACTAAGTCCTAAATGACTTAAAACCATCCCGAAAAATATTCATATGGATAATTACCTCACCCGAGACCTCTAAATGCTAAACCGTAAATCCTAAAAAAAATACTATTACTATAATACTTATACATATACGTAAACACCAAAATAACACCATTTCATTTCATAGTCACTAATTGTGAGCTCATGAACATGAAATAACCGTTCCTCAATTTACATATGAGTACTCTATACTCATAAACGATAACCACACCAACCTCGTTCACACAAAATAAACACGTAAACACACAATTCAAGTAAGCGCACATAAAATAACCTAAAAGTAAGACCAAGTGACAAATCCAAAACCTAGGGTTGTCACATCACTCCCTCCTAATAGAAATCTCGTCCCGAGATTCACTCCCAAACTCAAACTTATTCTCAGCAAACAAACGAGGATGCATATCCCTGATAAAACCTTCACGTTCAAACGTGAACTCAGTTTACACGAAAATAATCTCAACCAACAACACATGAGCCTTAACAGTCCGCGAGGAAACTTATCAAAACCATAAAGTTATGTAACCAACCTAACTAAATCTCGCAACTCATCAAACAAGAACTGTCTTGAAACCAAGTTAGAAGCCGTCACATAACTCAACGGGTTTAAAACTGTCACCCTGATTTTTGTCTTACTCATAAATACCATAAATCAAAACTCATCAAAATATAACCACGTATAATAAGGTCTAAAGAACTATCAAATTCCTTCCCAACTCATCTCTATGTTAACCCTCCAAGTGTTCATTACCGCAAAATACCCAAAACACGAGTTTAAACCATGTTGTCCGAAAATTAACCTTGAACTCAACACTTGTACAATTAATTAGACCAAGCAATTGACTTCCAATTACGAAACTTTCTGAATATTTGAAAAGTATGTTCCGAGTACATAATTTTAGGCTTTTGAATCACCCAAAAACCTTTAAAAACGAATAAGTTATGACCAAAACGATTTTTCTCAAAATCTGTCTAGGCATTAGCGACAGTTTCTGACAGTTAGCGACATATTTTGACAGTTTAGCGACAGTTTCTGCCTACTCCGATTTATACCAAAAAAAAACGATTTTTAAACCCTAAAACCCCCCATTAATTACCAAAACTAGAACCTAATTTATTTTAATTCCAGAAAATTAAAACTCTATTAATTACATGATTTTAACATATTTCACTAAATAAGAACAAAATTTTTAACTTAAGAACAATAACTTTAGGTGATCAAAACCAAAATATTTTAAAATAACCGAGTCATGATTATATGTTAAAGAATTTATATTCCACCTTATTTGAAACATGATCCCGACACTTCCTTATTTCATCGACTACCAACAACTATTTTTTTTTTAATTTGCAAGTTCTATTTTTTTTTTACCATGTATAACTCGAAACAAAAGACATCGTTACCCCAAAAAGAAATCTCCACCATCTCAAAATCCTTCACGCCAAAAGGACCGTACAAACAAACACGTGAAATGAGGACCCGAGAAATGCGCTACTACAGAAGTTGAACATCTCAAAGAGAAACGAGCTAGCAACCATCCCAAGAATACAACCGGTAAGTAGAAAATAATTTTACATACATAGGCATAAGCGTACATACACTCAAATCCATCCAACATATACTATACAAGCATATATTAACTCTCTTTCATGTAATCATACTTGAAAGTCCAGTGGTGTTGTGGCACATATATAATTATGTAGGCCTCCATAATTATACATGTTCCCTTTCACCAATGTACTCCCTCCTATGATGACACTTATAAGAAATTAATACTACACATAACACATAATCCAACAACTTACAAGCACATAACCACACAAGATAAGATCCAAAACCCCATGTATTAAAATAACATAGCCAATGCACGAAACACATAAACTCGTAGTCCAGCTGAACCAGCGTAGACAAAATTCAAAATGTATAAAGAACATGAAAACATAATTCAGCGAAATCCAACAATGACTAGCGTATACGACCATGGTTCCACCCGCACTAATCAAAACTCGTAAAGAAAATAACAAGTAGTTAAGTATGAACTTACTATGGTTCAATTCATACTAGTCAAAATATCGCAATAAATAACATCCAAACACATATAAAATGCACACATACTCCTATGACGCCTATATGCAGGGACCCTTAAGCTATAGACTAGGCTATGCGACTAGGAAACCTAATTCTCTATAACCATTGGCTCTGATACCATTCTGTCACACCCCACCATGGCGGAACATGGGGGCGACGTATGGATATCATCACAACATGGCGTGTCTATAGAGATAACTATATGAAATAAGAAATGTCGTAAAAATGGTGACACGAAGGTCATGACAATATCTCAACAAATGCAAGGGGTATAGTTAAGTAAGTAACAGTCCTACTTCTTACCCAAGACAACAAATATCATACCAAAACAATCATATGTGTGCCACAGTATCACTTATTAAAATGAACAAACAAATAAAACTAAGAAGGAAACGGGGATTCTCCTTCTATATGCATTCCTAAGCTTCTTCAATCCTAGCCACTTATGTTCTCATGCTTAACCATAGTATCACCTGAAAGAGACACTAAGACACGTCAACATAAAGTTGGTGAGAGTCATAGGTTTAGACTCCAACACAAGACAAGTCATAAGCTGTGAATACCATAAACCAATAAACATATGGACAATGCACTACAATCATGTACTAACAACTAGCATTCAAGTTCAATCAATCATTACAATTCCAAGGCATCACGCCTTTGCAACAATCACAATTTCCAAGACATCACGCCTTACCATCAATCACAATTTCCAAGGCATCAAGCCTTACCAACTATCACAATTTCCAAGGCATCACGCCTTACCAACAATCACAATTTCCAAGGCATCACGCCTTACCAACAATCACAATTTCAAGGCATCACGCCTTACCAACAATCACAATTTCCAAGGCATCACGCCTTACCAATAATCACAATTTCCAAGGCATCACACCTTATCATTAACCATAGGTCCCATAGGCGCCCATACACCTATGTACCTTTCCAATCCAGATCACACACAAACAAGAATCACATAGCAGTTAATCACATAAATGTACACACAAGTCCATCTCAAACCTTAAAACATTCACAGCATTAATTTAGAAAATAATTCAACACAGTGTCTCTTCCATCCCATCTGGAAGTCAAAAACAATAGTAAACATGGGACTATGAAACTCACCTGATAGCTCCTTCACGAGTCCTCGCACTAGCAACAAGCTAACAAACCAAAAACACGTAATTAATACACGAACCAATCACTAAGATGGCTCATTAACCTATGATGGACATCTAGCATATTCCCACATATTTACCTCATTGACAAGCTCTAATTACCCCATTACCCTTCCTTAACAAGTCCTTAACTTGGTTAAGTTTAATAACTATCCCGTTCATATTTTACCCAAAATAGTCCCAGTTTTTAGGTCTCAAAACTTTAAGTCAAACGTCCCTTTAAACATACCCATGGTTTCTGTAAAAGGAATATTCATACCCTTACGTATGTTGGCTAACACCTCCCATTTGACCTAACCTTAAAGCTACTGTTAAGGCCCCGATATACATATATCTACTTTTGTCATTCCAGATTTCCTGATTTTAAACGTACTAAGAGTTTGTTACCAATAAGGGGTCTTACCCTAAACCACAACCTTAGACCAAGTGCAGATACTTACTAAAATATATAAACCATCTCTCATGTTCGTGAGAAGATCCCAATGCAAACCTAAGTACCCCAAACAACCCAAAACTTAAAAAGAAAACAGGCTGAATTCAAAACTGTTTTGACCTCCGACTGTTGTAACCTATTTTTGACCCACTTCCCGACCTCCAATTTAGTTGTCGTTTCTTGCATTGGAAAGCCACTTCAAATACCTTTCTAGGGGTACTTGGATCGCATCTTGAGTGTTCCTAGAACTCCCCATATGATCAAAACAATTGACACAAAATCTGCCCAGTTTTTAAAAACGGGTTTAACAAAATCAACCAAATTAATTAACCCTAATCCCTCTAATTACAAGCCCTAATTTATACAATCATCATATTATGATTATCACACCATTAATTTACTGATTTTATATGAACCCTAACCCTAATTCCATCATAAGAATGATTATAAAAACATAAAAACATAAAAACAATTAAATTAAAAAGGGTTATGAAGGTTTACCTTTGATTTATGAAAACCCCCAAAATTATGAAGAACCCTAAAAACCCTCATGAAAACCCACGATTTTTTTTTTATTCTCCAGGGAATAATAGTGAATTTTGATTGTGATTAAAAACAATATATAGGGTGTACATAAAATCCTAGTCCAAAAATAAGCACACTTTCCTTTTTTTCCTCTTTTTCCCTTTTTCCCTTCTTTTCTGCGTCCAAAACCGACTATGCACCCTTAAAATTCGTTTTTTCCCCTTTTTATTATTAATATATGTATTAATAATATTACCTTAATTTTCCTTAATTTATTTCAGCTCCTAAAGCCTCCAAAACCTCAAAACCGTAAAACTAGTCAGTTTTTACGCGATTATCGTAAAAGACGTAAAATATACACTTTTAAAAAAAATCTCAAATTTTGAAATAAACTTTATAACTAAGTCCTAAATGACTTAAAACCACCCCGAAAAATATTCATATGGAAAATTACCTCACCCGAGACATCTAAATGCTAAACCGTAAATCCTAAAAAAAATACTATTACTATAATACTTATACGTATACGTAAACACCAAAATAACACCATTTCATTTCATTGTCACTAATTGTGAGCTCATGAACATGAAATAACCGTTCCTCAATTTACTTATGAGTACTCTATACTCATAAACGATAACCACACCAACCTCGTTCATACAAAATAAACACGTAAACACACAATTCAAGTAAGCGCACATAAAATAACCTAAAAGTAAGACCAAGTGACAAATCCAAAACCTAGGGTTGTCACAACCTTGTAGAGTAGCCGTAGCAAACTTGACCTTATCAGCTTCATCACAGTTACTGATCCGGAAGACAGACTCCAACTTTTCAAACCATTGGCACAAACCCACGACACCCTCAGTTCCCTTAAAAGTTTGTGGTTTGTACTTCATAAATGTAGTGTAATCCCAGCCCCTTAATGTAGGTGCATTAGGTAAGTTTGCACGGCCAGTATTTGCACCAGTTCCACCAGTTCCAGCACCATTAGTTCCAGTACCATCAGTTCCACCACCTGAACCGACAGCTCCACCTGAACCGCCAGCTCCATTACCGGAACCACCAGACCCACTAGAACCGCCAGCTCCACCAGAACCTCCAGCTCCACCAGAACCTCCAGTACCAGCAGCGTAGTTAGCCATAAATTCTACCATAGCCGTTGCAACTTGCTCATTGATAAGTGCACGTTTTTGTGCCTCATTCATATTCTTTGGTGGCATGATTCTGTTATAACATAAATCAAATCATAATGAGTATTCATTCAATGATTGTAATTGAATAACAAAAGAAATAGATGGGAGAAATGAGGAACTAAGAGAGAACAAAATAGATATCGAGAAGGAAATTATTAAGCAAAGATTAACTAATCAGGAAGGGATCAACACCCTAAACCAAGCAATCAAATTTATTCATGCAAACTCTTTATGCTTAAGCCTACATATTTATAAGCTCTTATTTCCATGGGTCGACCAAACCTATGTGAATAAGTTTTTATAAACTAATAGTTCAACAATTTATAATTTCCTTGTTCAAATAAACGGTTAATTTTTTTCAACAAGATAATGATAAATTACTTTATTTGAGCATCGTTCGTTTAACACAAAAGATCAAGATCGAATACATCAAAGACTGGTATGACAAAATTCTGGTGATATGGTATGGTATTTTAGTAGGCATGTAAATAACGAACCAATCAATACAAATTTCTTACGAACAACAGTAATATTTCATAAAAACATGTTTCTAAAACACTAGAAAGTTGAAGATCAATGAGAACGAAAAGTGAATCTGTTAAACAGTATAGATGGATTGATAATTCAAGAATAAGATTAAAGGAATCAATAATCTTTGAAACCATATAATTATCATTAGGAATGGCAACTATTTTGTCAGGATTATAGAGATCCGCAACTTAGTTAAACTCAGGAATAATGAATTCTAATTTGGAAATGACTGCGTGACAATCTACGTCATAATAATACCTCATATTAATATAAAATTAACATTTATAATTAAATAAATGTAATAATGACTTGTAACTTACAAGTACAAATGTTTCAAATTATAACACATATATATCCCATATATATAAATACTTTCTTTCTGGTCCTATCGATAATTTGGAGATTTCGCTTGCGACAATTATAGTTAAAAGATATCAAAACTTTTATTTTGGAAAATCTTTTGTTCTCTATAACTTAAGCTCTGATACCAATCTGTACCCCAAATTCGGGTCATATGCGGAAGCTCATATGGGGTGCTACTTCATAATATAACAGCTCAAGTAATAGAAAACGACTCGAAAAGAATCGTTTTAGAAGTAAGCATTGGATTGAAATAAAAGTTTACAATCGTTCATAACATGGTCCCCAAACATTTATTAATCAAGCACACAACATCTTTTCATAATAAAAGTCATTGAACGATTTTTACAAAATGGTGAGCTTTTAACCCATTTATTATAATTCTGCAAGCACTGAAATCCCTCCTGCCATTACCTTCAAGGACCTAAGATAAAACATGTTAAACTTGTCAACAACAGTTGAGTGAATTTATAGATTTTACAATAAACATTTCTGCACACAAGTATTTTTAAAACCATCAGGAAATAACGATGTGGATTAAACAACGTTATATGGATTATAATAGGCCTCATGACATTGAAACGTTTCCATAATATTTGCTCACCATACACCTCGCTAAGTGTATATTAAACTCTCACGCATGCATCCCCTTGGGCCTCAAGTGTGCCCTAACGATAGCTAGTCGTTATAGGACGGGAGGAGGTCGGTCCTCCCGAATAGTACTATTCCATGTATAAGCGCCTACCGTAACTCGGTAGCTAACAATTCATGATATAATTGGGACTTTCATTAGCGAAATAACAAACCTAAAATAATCAAGGAAACTAGCATACATCGGGTCCCTTGTATTCTATTTTTAAAAACAAGCATGTTATCCCCCTCGCGGGTTTTAAAATCATTTACAAGATAGTATAAAAGCGAGGCTATAGACTCGCCTTAGTAGAAGAGTAGTAGCAAGACGATCGTCGATGATGGATGACGCCCGTTAAACACGAAAACCGCAACCTACCAAATAAGGTGCGCTCATCAATAATTGACTTAAGTATAATCCATACTTAATAACATAAAACTCAAAATTATAAAATCATGACAAACCCGAAAGAAAACCATACAAGTGATACTATTTCACCTTTCTATATGTTTACTTAGTTAAACCGTTCTATTAATAGAAATATGCCGGTACATACCAAATGTACTAGATCATTTACCCCACTTAAACATGTCAAAAGTTTATGATACCACACAGAGAACTCACTTACTATATATAGAAAGTTCTCCCAAAATTTGATCAAATGATTTCACTTCTAAAGTTCCCTGCCCGACACATCTTTGATATACAAAATTTGGACAGTTTGGCGACCTCGACTTACGAAACCATTTTGACCAACCTAAACAACTCCATTTGTAAAACCGACCCTTGATTCTAAAAATAGACTCAAAACACTAAACTTAGAGCCTGAGAACAGCCCTAGACTATTTTTGAAACTCATTTTATAGTCCCCGAGATTCGATCCAAATATCGACAACAATTCTCGGATTGTGTCAATACTCGATTCCCGGTACACGAAAATCAAAATATCATAACTTCCTCCTCGTTTAGATTTGAAAGTCCTACTTTATATCAAATCGAAGCATATGAAATTCTCTACCACAATATCTAATCATATCAAACTGTAAACAAAATTAAGTTTCTTGAAAATGACCTCAAACCTACTGATCTAAAATACCTTCTTAAAAATCACCTTAACTCAACACTCCAACCCATTTTGACAACATCTATGCTCCTATGATCACACTAATACAACCCTTTTTAACTCTAATCATCTTAATATCACTTGCATGTACAAATCAAAGAAAACCCAATTCAAAAATCAAACATCCAACCAATTACAACTTGAATATAATAATATTAACACTTATATACAACATAAAAACAGATCAAACACTACTAGTTCATCAAGAAAAATAAATTTTGAAAAAGTTAATGCATGTGTATAAAAATCATACCAATATGATGGGTAGCTCAAGATTAAGATGGGTCTTGTGTTGGTTTAGCTTAGACAGAATAGAATTTGAGTAAAAATTGATCAAAGATTGGATTTGGGATGAGGGGGGTCACGACTTATATAAAAAAAAGAGAAAAAATTTTGGTGGTTTGTATTTTTTATGTCTTTTTAGGTGTAAAATTTAGCTTATATATGGTGGTGGAGGGACCATTGTTGTGAATTTGCAATAGTTGTGACCCAAAATGAAAATAGTTAAAGCGGGAAATAACTATTAGTCAACTTTGAAAATGTTCACGGGGCTCGGGTATCTTAAAAATACTTTTCAAAAGTTAAAAGGTATCATAAATATAATAATAACGTCTCCCGACTCGACTTGACATTACATTAAAAGAAAACATCGAAATATCAAACATCGAACAATCAACAATAAAACGTAAAATATTGGGCATCCGTCGACATCACGTGTACTAATAGTCTTCTTTACTCGTAAAAAGGTAAAAATAAAGCCTTAATTATCAGTTTTAACTTAAACCGTCTAAAATAATAATACTCAATTTCATTAATAAATTTAAGATATTTATATAAAATAGGATTAATAATGACCTGAAATTTCTAGTTTGTCACATCCCGCGATATCTATTCCCCACTTGAAGAATGGCCAAGGGGATGTGATCGGCCTGAGCTCC
Source organism: Glebionis coronaria (assembly GCA_025667525.1). NCBI lineage: Eukaryota > Viridiplantae > Streptophyta > Magnoliopsida > Asterales > Asteraceae > Glebionis > Glebionis coronaria. Next base: position 364,025,626 of record CM046882.1, on the reverse strand, counting down.
TCCTAGGATTGCCGAGGTATTGGCCTGTGCACCTGGCAGTCATTGCATTTATTAATGAGCGTTCGCGCATCCATATGCATGGTTAGCCAGTAGTACCCGATGCGCAATGATGTTGCTACCACGGACCTTGGTCCTGCCTGCATGCCGCATGACCCTTTCGTGGATTTCGCTAATGATGTACTGCGCCTGGCGCGTCCCTACGCATCTTATCCATGGCTGGAGAAATGATCGCTTGTAAAGAACGCCATCTCTTACTTCAAATTGCCTCGAACGTCTTCGTATTCATCGTGACTTGGTTTCGTCATTTGGGAGTGAATCATTCGTCAAATAATCTACAATCGCTGTCATCCATGTAGGGCCTTCTTCCTCTACGATCGATGTGACCTCTTGCTCTTTTATTGACTTGTCCTTGAGAATCTCCACCTGTTTTGATAGGTGTGCAAAGCTGGTAGATGCTATTTTACTAAGTGCATCTGCTTTCTTGTTCTCCCCCTGGGTACTTGGCGTATTCGGAACTTATTGAATCCTTCAATCAACGTTTTGGCTTTTTCTAAGTATTGCATCATGTTATCTTCGTTCGCCTCGTATTCGCCAAGTATGTGATTTGCTACCAGCCGAGAATCTACGTTTGCTTCAAGATTGCGCACCCCCATTCGTGCTGCAATTCTCAGCCCTGCTATTAGCGCTTCATACTCTGCCTCATTATTTGTCGCTATGAACTGAAAACGCAATGCGTATGTGAATTCCTTTCCTTCGGGGTTGGTGAGTATGAGCCCCGCGCCTGATCTGTCAGTGCAAGAGGACCCATCAGTGAACAAGACCCACGGGGTTAGGTCTACTTCCTTTCGATCTAGCTCTTGAACGTCTTCTTCTGGTTTTTCGATGATGAAATCTACCAAAATTTGCCCCTTTACGGCATTGCGCGTTCTGTAAGTAATGTTGTGTTCCCCTAGTAGAACACTCCATTTCTGGAACATACCTGCGACCTCTGGTTTTGATATTACCTGCTTTATGGGCTGATCAGTTATCACCACTATTGGGTGCGCTTGGAAGTATCGACGCAACCTCTTTGCCGCAAACACTAGTGCGAGTACTAATATTTCCATTGGGGTATACTTTAGCTCCGAGCTTTGCAACGCTCTACTTATGAAGTATACTGGAGTTTGCACATTTTCTCTATCTGTCATTAGCACTGCACTGATCGCTCCATGTGTAGCAGAAAATTACACTATCAGCTCCTCGTTAGATCGTGGCGCGACTAACATAGGGAGCGAAGCCAAATGCGTTTTCAATTCCTCGAAGGCCTTTTCCGCTTCCTTCGTCCAATTGAAGTCCCCTTTCTTAATGCACCTTTTGAGTGTTTTAAATAAAGGGAGCGATTTCTCCGCTAACTTGGATAAGAACCTGTTCAGCCCTGCGAGTTTTCCATTCAGCGACTGTACTTCCTTTTTGTCTTTGGGCTTTGGAGTTGAATATCGCATCTATTTTTTCCGGACAAGGTTTGATGCCATTGGGGTCAATCATGTATCCTAGGAACATGCCTTCTGTTACCCAAAAACTACACTTATTGGGATTTAACTTCATGTTTATTCTCTTGAGTGTTGAGAACGTTTCCTCTATATCCCGGATAAGCTCGCTCTCTGTGTGACTTTTGATTACCAAATCATCGACATACACCTCCAAATTTCGCCCTATTTGGATTTCAAACGCTTTATCAACCAGCCGTTGATACGTGGCCCCTGTGTTTTTAGCCCAAATGGCATTTTTGTGTAGCAGTACACACCCTGGCTGGTATGGAATGTTGTTTTTTCTTCTTCCTCTTCTGCCATTTGTATCTGGTGGTACCCCTTGTACGCGTCCAGGAATCATTTTATGGGGTACCCGCACAATGATTCTACCTTCCAATCTATCTCTGGGAGTGGATATCAATCTTGGGGACAAGCTTTATTGAGGTCTATGAAATCAACGCACATGCGCCAGCTACCATCATGTTTCTTCACCATTACTGGGTTAGCGAGCCAGTCATGATAGTAAACTTCCCTCATGATTCCTGCGTCTACTAGCTTTTTCACCTCCTCGAGTATCACCTTGTTGTGTTCTGGGGCTTATCTTCTTTTCATTTGCCTAATCGGAGGGTACCCTTCGCGGATTTGGAGCTTGTTCAGCTATTGACCTTGGTACCCCTGTCATATCTTTGGGTTCCCATGCGAAGATGTCTAGGTTTTTCTTTAAAAGGCGACACATATCCGCCTTTCCTTTGTCAGACAATGTTCCTCCGATTCTTGATCCGGATACTGCGGATGCACTGCTACTTTTAGATTTGGCGGTGAGTTTACCTTCGATTCCATTGTGACCCGTGGAGGTTCTGTGATCGTGTTACACTCCGGGGGAGTTATCGTTGTGTTGAAGATCTTTACGATCCCTCCATCCACTGGGAATTTGATCATGCCATGAGCTGTGGAAGGTATCGCACGCATTGCTAGCATAGCTGGTCGCCCTATAATCCCTTTATATTGCGATGGCGACCGTATGATCAAGAAGTTCATTGAGACTTTTGTTGAGTGCTCATCGTCTCCTACTTTCACTAATAGCTTTAGTTTACCCAAAGGTCACACCGGTTCTCCACTAAACCCGATGAGCGGGGAGGTTGCAGGCATCATTTGGCTCTATACTTCTACACTAAGCTTCAGGAAGCAGTGCTCATACATTATTTCTGCTGATGAACCTCCATCCACATACATGCGATGTATGTTGTGCTGACCAATGCTTACTTCTATGACTAACGGGCCCTCTACGACGTTCCTCGCGTTGAGTGGGGGGAAAAATGCCTTTTCCCTTGGAGAATTTCAGGCTCACCATTTGTCTGGTCCTTCGCTGCCATGATTCCACCATGTAAATATTTGCGCTAGCGATTTTTTGTCTTTCGTCTTTCGTGGTTTCCTTGACAAGGTGTTTCAGCTCGCCTTTCTTTACAATATTTTCGATATATTTTTACAGCTTCATACATTCGTACGTAGCATGCCCCCTCTCATTATGGTATTCGCAATATCTATTACCGAAGCGATTTTCGATCGGGGTGGTCATTGGTGTTGGCCTTGGTAAATTCGCACCTTCTGATACGAGTATCTCTCTTGGGGTTAACTTAAGGGGAGTAAACCTAAAGTTATTAGCTCATCCCTCTCTTCTCCTTCCTAAGTAATCAAGACCTAGAGGTCTGCCTTGCCTACTGGGCCCTTTACTGGGCGCGTGAATAGATCTATAGTCATAGGTGTTTCGTGTTACTTCGGAAGTAGCTGATTCTCCCTGTATGAAGGATCTTACCCACCTTAGTACTCCATCGAAGGTTTCGGACATTTTTTCATTCAGCTTCTTTATTAGATCATTGTTTCGTATACCCGCCATGAAGCAAGATACTTTCAGAATTTCTGGGTAGTCTTTTATCTGAAGACACGCGCTCTTGAAACATTCCAGAAAGTCTTCCAGGTATTCGCCCTGGTTCTGCTTTACCCTGGAAAGTGATACAGCCCTCCTATCATGTCTTTTCTGTGGCACATAGTTTCTTTTGAATGCTTTCCGCGACACTTCGTACCCGTTGATTGTTCATGGTGAAAGCCTGTCGAACCACATCCGCACGTTACCTACGAGTGTAGAGTTGAACATGTTGCGCCATACGGGTTCTGGCCATTGTTCAATACCTGCCTGGGATTCAAAGACTTTTAAGTGGTCTTCTGGATCTGAAGTGCCATCATAAGTTTTCACGTTTGATGGCATGCGGCGCTTTCTTGTATCTTCGTAATACTGTATGCGCCTTGTAAAAGCGTTTTTCCTAGATCTTCTCCACGGTTGCGAGAAACTTTGGTCATCTGAGGAGTAACTTGCACGCATGTGTTTTTCCGGGAGGTTATCACCCGATCCTGACAGGTTGCTTTTGGAGGATTCAACGTGTTTCGCGCGCTTTGCTTCTTTTATTATCTTCTCGTGTTTAGCAACCAAAGGGATGAGGGTTTGTAGGTTATTAGCTACGTACTCCTCCGTTATGCGTGCCTCCGTGGCAACGAATTCCCCGCCCTCCTCTTGGAGCGTCCTTCTTTTTTGTTTATTAGGAGGAGGCTGAGTTGACTCTCGTTCTGCGCCTTTTTCCTCCACAACGGGTAGGGGAGTTGAGAACAATCCGATTGTCTTTATGATTGGGGGGTTGTTTACATCCCGGGTTGTAGAAACTAGATGGGGGTTAAATAGTTTCTCATCGGTTTATCTCCTAATTAAAATTCCTTTCAATTAGGTGAGTGCACAAAACTATCTTTTTCTTGAAAGCTAGTTTCATAATGATTAGGTTCAATTCTAATGCATTAACAATGTATAGTAAGTGTAGTGATAATTAATGTAAGTAAAGAGTAAGGATAGAAACAACCTAGTAGGAAGACACCAAGATTTATAGTGGTTCGGAAACGAGGCTCTATCCTTGTTCCTACTCCACTCCTAGAGTACACCTTACTCGAGATTTCCACTATATCCATAAGCTCCCTTCTTGGCGGAGAAAACCTTACAACGTCGCTTACATTATTTTCTGACACTAAGCTAAATGCCGAGACCTAATCTTAGCTAGGATCAACCTACAAAACGTCTCCCACTTCACTCTTTTACGACACAAGGCTAGATGTCGAGTTCTAATCCAAAGGTAGAACCAATCTTCACAACATTGCATACTTCACCATTTTCCGACACAAGGCTAGATGTCGAGTTCTAATCCAAAGCTAGAACCCATCTTCACGACTCTTCACTTTGAAGCTAAGTGAGAACTTCACACAACACAACTACATATCAATTTATAGTTTAGTGAGAACTCACAAGACACAACCAGATCACTTTATAGTTTAGTGAGAACTCACAAGACACAACCACATCACTTTATACTTTAGTGAGAACTAAAAAACTAATTACAACTCAACTAATCATATCCAAGTACACATATGTAGCTTGGATCTACACAACATAAATCCAAGCACACACATGTGCAATGGATGTACCCAACTCTAATCCAAGTATTCACAAATAGCTTGGATGAACACAACTAGTCCAAGTATTCACAAATACATTGGATCTACACAAGACACAAATAAACAAATGATGAACATGATTAGATCTGTACGTCACAACCCACCATGGCGGAATATGGGGCGCGACGTATGGATATCATCACAACAATAGCGTGTCTATAGAGATAACTAAATGAAATGGAAATATCATAAATGGTGACACAATGTCATGAAGATATCTCAAACAATGCAGGCGTCTAGGTAAGTAGGTAACATGTCTACCTCTTACCAAAGACATACAATTAACAAATAACAAACATATAGGTGTCTACAAAGTATCACTTATTCAAACATAAATAAAGAATAAGAGGAAAAGGGGGTTCCTCCAAATGCAATCCTAAGCCTTCCAGCTAGCCACTCCTATTCACACGCTTAACCACATTCTCACCTGAAAGAGATACTAAAACACGTCAACATAAAGTTGGTGAGAGTCATAGGTTTAGACTCCAACGCCAAATCAGTTATAAGCTGTGAATAACAACCATTAACAAAAGAACATATGGACAATGTGCTACAATTATGTATTAACAACTAACATTCAAGATTAACCAATCACCATAAATCTAAGGCTCCAAGCCTTACCAATAACCACAATTCCAAGGCTCCAAGCCTTACCAATAACCATGGTCCCATAAGCGCCCATACACCTATGAACCAATCCCAAGGCCCCGCCTTGTCAACATCCACTTGGTACCAAGTCAAACCACAATAACTGAGACGGTACGTGTCCCCCGATCCAAATCATAAACACAATCAAGAATCACATAGCAGTTAATCAGATAAGTGTACACACAAGTCCATCACAAACCATAAAAACATTCACATCCATAGTTACAAAACCATAGAGTGTCTCTTCCATCTCATCTGGAAATCAAATCATAAAAAAGAAATGGGACTATGAAACTCACCTGAACAAGCTACTCCAAGTACCCGTGCTCTAGCACAAATCTAAACACACAAACGTATTCAATCAAGACATGAACCACATACCAAAATGGCTCATCAATCTATGATGGATATCTAACCTTCTCTTATAACTTAACCCCATTTATATGCCATATGAATCTTATTACATCCCTATATAAATCCCTTAACTTAGTTTAGTTCATAACTCGTCCTGTTAACATTTAACTCAAAACAGTCCCGTTTTTCATACTTCAAACGATTGGTTGAACACCCCCTTAACAAAAATGGCATGCCCTTTAAAAGAAACCTTATGCCCTTACATGTGTTAGCTAACTCTCCCCTTTGGCCGAAACCTTAAAGCTACTGCTAAGGCCTCCATATATATATATATATATATATATATATATATATATATATATATATATATATATATATATATATATATATATATATATATATATATATATATATATATATATATATATATATATATATATATATACTTTTACCTACCCAGAATTTACTGATTTTGAACATATGAAATGTTTGTTATGATTAGAGGATCTTACCCTATCCCACATGCTTATCCCTTCTATACATATTTTATTTAATATATAATCTAAGTCTCATATTCATTTGAAGCTCCGATTATAAACCTAAGTACCCCAAACAATTCAAAACATAAAATGAAAACATGCTGATCCAAAAACTGTTTTGACACCCGACTGATGTAACCTGTTTTTGACACACTTTCCCACCTCCAATTTAGTTCTCGTTTCTTGAATTTGAAATCTAATTCAATTAACTTTCCAGGGACATAAGATTCGAAAATTAAAAGTTTGTAGAACTCTAGATATGATCAAAAGAATGGACCAAAAATTCTGCCCAGTTTTTAAAATCGAATTTAAACATGATTAAACCCTAATTAACATTACTAATTATCACCAATCATTATCCTAATCATGTTAATTGTTATAAAACCCCTAATTACAGATCTATTAAGAACCCTAATCCATCATATAAATTTATTAGATAATACTTGAAGCCTTAATGATATAAAACATGAAAACTATAAGAATTAAATCAAGATTTTTACCTCAAATCTTCAAGAAAATTATTTTTGATAAATTCCTAAATTAGGGCTCATAATATTTCGGCTAAAAAGGGTGGAGGAGAGAAAAAAATTGATCTTTTTTATATTATGATTGGTTTTTAAAGGATTTAATAAAAAGGCTTACACAATTGGGCTCAATCTGGGCTTTTAACAACTTCCTCTTTTTTCTTTCTTCCTTTCGTCGTCCAAACCGACCCCTTTATTATCTTTTTATTTTTATTTTCTTTTTATTATTAATTAATGTATTAATAATATTACCTTAATTTACCTTAATTTATTTCAGCTCCAAAAACCTCCCAAACCTTAAAACCGTAAAACTAATCAAATTTACGCGTATACCGTAAAAGACGTAAAAATATACAGTTTTATAAAATCTCTTAGAATATGAAATAACCTATATAATTAAGTCCTAAATCACTTAAAACCATCCCGTAAATTATTCCCGTGACTAAATAGCTCATCCGAGCCCCCTAAATACACAACCCTAAATCGTAAAAATACGATTTTCTATAATACATATACGTATACGAAACCACTAAATAACACCATCATATTTCATAGTCACTACTATGTGAGCTCATGAACATGAAAACATCACACATCGTTTCACTCACATGGTACCCCGTACCCGAAAACGATGTCCAAACCACAGTCTATTCACACCACATAACTCATAATGTAAAACCCGCATGATTTTACCATGAACAATACATTAATAATCGTACGTACATGATTAAAACTTACCTTATATAACATGAACACGTATCACGAATATTAATTACAAGAACTACGTACGTATTATTACATGATAAGTATTAAATACGCGTTAGTACACGATAATTATTAATAATAATAATTATAATCACGAACATAAAATCATGAACATGAAATCACGAACAGATAATTATATACTTACGTTATTATTAATACGATGAATGTCGTTATGCACAAGTATTTATAATAACATAAATAATTATTAATTACGTAACATGTAACACGAATAATTAACACGATTATTCTTCGGGTATTAAATTAAATACGGTAAGTCATTACGAACATAATAGTTACGCTTAAAAGTATACAGATAACCATGAGGGAAATTCATGACGTTCAATACTCGATTAGCGCGTCTTTTATCAAGACGCGATTTAATTAAAAGCATAAGTCTTTGTTGGGCTGTTTTAGACAGAGAAGAAAAGAGGAAGGACTTGGGCTCAAGGCCCAAGTGTGTTGGTTTGGCCGTGTAAACATAAAGACGGGGAGGGAGTATTTTTCCTTTTGGACAACAAAAATTCCATAAAACCCTAGAACTAGAAAACAGCCGCCACTTAATCCTTGTCCTCCATGCTGCCGTCGACCAACACCATTGGAGCAAGATCAAAACGTGGTTTTTGATCCTAGAAGATCAAGGATTGCGTTTGTTTTTGATACCCTAAACCCTAACAAGAAAAACAAGTGTAAGTAAACCCTAATCTCATTCTATTTTATTTTCTTAGATTAATTGATCACGAATAAAGAGTTATGATCTAAAAACATGTAAATATACGTTAGTAGGAAGGGGGTGTTGTTTGTTTGACGTTGTTGTGCTCGTATGGCCACAACCCGAGACCTTCTATGGTCTCGGTGATGATTTCTGACCACCAGCCGCAACCCTATTGGGTGCTGGCTGGGTTTCGCTCTATCATTGGCAACGACGGCCTAGCAGGGGGAACCACTGGCTGCGGCCAGTGGTGGAGTTAGCCTGTCAGTGGGAACCGGGGGTCTAAACTAGCAGGGGGAACACAAAACTGCCAGGAGGAACTGGCAGTTAAGGGATTGTTTGTTTTTGGGTTTAAAACAGACTTAAGGGTGCATTTGGCTGTCAGTTTTATAAACACAATTTAAGGGCTGTTTGGTTCGGCGTATTTGTAAAACACAACACGTTTTCATGGGTTTTCACGAGTTGATTTACGACACGTTTTAATAATATAATACATGGTTACGGGTTATTATTTTACAAGTTCATGTAGCTTTACATGTACATTAGTTACAAGGTAATTAAAATAAAAGAACATGACTTATTATTACAAGATTATTGATTTACAAGTTTAATTAAATTAATTTGACATGTTACTTAATTAATTTAATTATTTATTAATAATTAATTTGACTTAGGTTATTATTATTAATAATTATACATGGATTGTAACCTAAGTATTTATTATTTATATTAGACTATATAATTAATTAATTATTTAACATGCCTTATAATTAATTAATTTACATGACTTAGGTTATATTAATACTAAACATTAATACACGTTTTAACCTAAGTATTATTACCTTTTATTTAATTAAATCATGTTATAGTTTATTAAATACTTTAAACTATAGTTTATATAAATTACATGAAATAATTAATAAACTATACTATATAATCACATGACTTAGAATAATAATCAGAAAACACTTAAGCTTATATAATTAGCTTAATTAACCAGCTTATATCTATTTATGGAAACTTTCTATTTTAGAAACTTATTTATTTAAGGCAGCTGATCTATTTATTTAAGGCAGCTGATCTATTTATAGAAACTTTCTATTTCACAAGGAGCTGATCCCTCCTACCCAAAACCAGTATATTAAATTAGAGGCAGCCCCTCTAATTTGCATGACGAGTTCACCCCTCCAAGTATTCATGCACGTTGATATTTCATGACCTATATTGGCTAACGGTAATATATGTTAAACAGTTTTTACAAGATAAACATAAGGCTTTTCAAACTATAAAACCAGTTTTACTAAGATATAACCGGATTATCCAGGACTTAGTTTCTTCCGCTGTTTCATGCTTTTCTGCTTATATTATTCATGCTTTACTTGTATATCCGTGCACTGAGCGTTATGCTCAGCCGTTACTTTCCTTTCCATGTCCCAAAACGGCAGGTACCCAAGGACAGACTCGAGCATTCGGAGGACATGCATAAGATGGAAGCTGCCATAGACTTCTTCTCCTTTTGCCTTTATATACTTATGCTTGTTTAAGTCTTTTATTCATTCCATTTACTTTATTATGTTTTGGGCTTATGTTTGGGAACCGATGTTTGATTTCGGTTTACCCTATGGTCATGTATGTTTCATTACATATTACCTTGCATGCTTTGATGACACGCCATAATTACGCGTAACGGTCCACTTATCAAAGTGGGGTGTTACAATTATGGTATTAGAGCCAAGGCTTCGACCTGTAGGCTCTAAAAATCAAGCTGTGACTAGTGGGTAGTCACCAGGAGCTTCCTAAGCCAACGTTTGTTATTCCACGTATTGATGTTTTCAGCGCATTGTTGTTTTAACCATGATGTGTTCAGCACCTTGAGGTTTTAACCTTGATGTTTTTCATCGATATTGTTTTACTAATATGGATGGACAACCGTCATTCGTATTTAGTTATGTGTCATTGTTTCATGCATGACGTTCCTCGTGAACTGTGACTATGTGGACTGAACCTCAGTAGTTCATAATTAGTCACATAAAAAAAATTTCTGATAAGTTTTGACAGATGAGTTCCATTTATTTATGTTTCATATATCATTGTTGCAGGGATTATGACTAAGTAATGGTTGGTACAGGACTGGCCCTATTTAATCGCATGTGCTTTTATCGAAACTTTTAACTTTAGGACCGACCCATAGGCGTCCCCTCGCCATGTCTTTTGTTTTGGGACCGACCCATAGGCGTCCCCTCGCACATATAAAGGTTTTTATAAACTGCATCATGTATTTATGCACTGTTTTCATGCATAAAATTTTTCTCATGATTTATAAGCATAAAATTTTTCATGTCCCCTCATAAGTTAATATGTTTTTATGTCAAGTATGTTTTCATACTATCATGGTTAACTTCAGTTTCATGCTGATTATGTTATACATTCCTTCATGTTGGTTTGTTCCATGTTTCTTCATGATGACTTCGTCTTCACGTGATTATGTCTTACGTTTTTTTTTGTTGTTTGCTTTCATGCAAGACACTGTTGTAATTCATTTAAATCCTGCTTTCATGATAGTCATGGTTGGTTTTCATTAATCATGCTTTCAGGAAAATCATCATTGAAATACGTTTAACCGCACGTTAGCGTTTCTCTATGCAACCAGAATGAGGTATATACTGGCATTTCCAGGTTATCATGATGGTCTTTTCTAACCGTTTAATCAGTTATTTACCTTTAGAATCATGTCAAATGATCGACCCCATACCAATCATTTCATGCACATTCCATGTGTACTTCATGTACCTTATCCCATGTGCGTATTTCCACTTGCTGATACTCTACAAATTGTTGATGCCGCTCATAGCTTGGAGATGTTACTAAAGGTTGATGCTGCTGATGTTTGGAGGCGCTACGAGATGCGGATGTTGTTTACAACCTGGAGATCCTACAAGACGAAGACAAAGGCGTTAGAGCAAAGCAATTGGACGAGAAGATGCTTCACCACCAGACGATTTCCATCAATCATGTCCCGAATTTTTAGTTACATGTCACGCGTCATTCAGTTGTCGTTTCAGTCATATGAGTGCGAACCGGTACAAGCCGATCACTCAGCTGAATAGTTACATGAATCATAGTCATGAGAATGACCGTCATGGAACTGACAGACAAGATGGTAGTAACCATTACTATGACAGCAACTATCCTACCAATCGCAATCGAAGCTCCGGCCACGGACGTGATCAGAAATACAAAGGATCAGTAGTCCAACCGATCCGCCAATTCTGGCAAAATAACCTAATACTTGTAGTTCTATTTGTTTCACATCTCGAGACACATGTCAAGACATCAGTCAAGACACATGTCTCATGTATACGTTCCAAAGACACATGTCAAGACACCAGTCATGACACATGTCATGGTTATATTTCCAAGACACGAGTCAAGACATACAACTCACGTCAAATTCTGGAATATCCCTAAGAAATTCAGGGTACCCTCCAAGGGTATATCCATTTTGTTGTGCCATGTATCAATCAGGCCACAAGAATTTCAGTACCATTACCGGCGCATCAATGAGAACTGTCACGTTTCCCGATGACACTTCTATTTCTTGTATCCATATCTCATAGATTCATGACCATGAAGGACGCCATTCGTATCACTCATGTATACGGAGATTTTCCTTCAGTCTACTGATAAGATCCAAGCTGCTAACGCATTGCCACAGACAGATGCGAGTTGAATTTAATCCTAATTATAGACTACGAACCACACATCATGCTATGATTCAAGGTTATATACAGTGATGTTCAGGCTCCTGAATAGATTCAGCTTGATTTTCCATCAGGAAAATCTATACAAATTATCTATGCTTACAAGCACGTGCGTTGTTAGCTATTACTGCTAAAATATTCAAGCTGTCAGTTAAGACACGACCACTTAAGTCCTTTTACGCTAACAAGCGGATTATTCCAAAATCGTCCCTTATACTTCAGAAGAACCTTCAAGGAGAAGGACGGTAACATAAGATTATGTGTCGACTACCATCGATTTTAAACAAATCACCATTTACAACCGTTACTCTACTCCACGTATTGACAAGATCGGATTCATTTAGGGTGTTAATCACCTTTCCAAGATCGGATACATGATCATGCTGCCAAGAGTGACGAGTGAAATAGCAGGACATGCCCATGACTGCTATTCGTACACGATTTGGTCATGCTAGATTCATGATTTTGTATTAGTCTCATAAATTCTCTAGCGGCATTATAGACTTAATAAATGAGTTTCCATGAACTCATAAACAAATTCATTAGTGTTCTCATCGAGAACAACCTGAATTCCTCTAAGTCTAGAGAAGAGTAGTAAGACCATATTTTCACTATGTTGCAAATTCTATGACAAGAGAAATTTCACCCTGAAAATTTTCCAATCTAACTTTTGGTTTATTACAGTGACACGCTGAATCATGTGTATTCTCACGGTTAATCTTACCATGACTCAGCTTATGCATAAAGGTGAGAACCCTACACTACGTTAGGTGTTCCAAGAAAATCCTACGCTAAGAGAAGTCTAATTTCGGAGACTCATAGTTCCGCAAATTTCTAGGTATCAAGTTTCTACGAAGCAAGATATAGTTACGTTCATATCTAGGTACCTGACATACCAACAGGCTAAGATAGAACACCAATTGACTGGGATGTTTATCCACCCTCGGAACTGTGATCAGAAACAGGACAAGATCCCCAGGGATTTTGATTACCAGATTAACGCAAACTCAGAAGAAGCATGATGCTATCTGGGTTATTGCCAATAGTTTGATCAAGACTACAGAATCCTTACATCCGCAAGGATTTCAGAACCAACAGGTTGATCGGACATGTTCCAGTCAAGGCGCGCCCGATCACTTGGTAATCCCTCACCTATCGGGCCAGAGAAAGGTTCCCATTTGTGCTCCTTAATTACGTTCATGACTTATTTTCACACTTACGTTCATGAAATTATTCACGTTCATGATCGTATCTTGGCTTACGATTTTATGTTCATCTTCGTTCTAGGAAGTTTAGCAAGAATTTCAGAGACCAGACTCAAGTCTAGTATAACTCTCTAAATCAGACAGACGCTTCACGTCACATTCCACGTCTAATCTTATACCGCAGTTGTATTCCATGTTCACGATATGTTTCACATGTCATGTTCATTCCACGTTCCCCATATCACGTTCACGATACGCTACACGTATCATGGATCACGATATGTTTACTCATACTACACTCACTGTATCTCCACGTATCACGTTCAAAATTTTTCACGTATCACGTTCAAAAATTTTCACGTACTATGCTTCAATATGTCTCGCGCATCGTTGCTAATTATCAGTTAAGTTAGATTGTTTTGCACCATAACATTTCAGTTACCCTTGCACGTTAAATCTTTTCCCTTGATCGAATTCAGAGGATCCATCTTACGTTGATAACCATGAACTCTTCGTATTTCAAGTCAAGGTCAGGAGGACAAGATTTATCATTTGTGTCAAGATCTTGAGCAGGAGTCGTTCCGAGAGGGAAGCCACATGGAAACGGACAAGTTCATCCGGACTTCTTATCCGTTTTCTCTTATTGATTAGATATGTCCTTTCAGTCATGTCACGTTCCATGTCCTTTCAAGACATGTCACGTTCCACGTACCTTCTACCATGTCACCTGCATGCCCTTTTATCTTACATACCATTCCAGTTAAAATTCGGGTGTGTTCCTATTCCATTTTACGTTATCTATAATTCGGGGACGAATTATTCTTTTTAGGGGGGAAGAGTTGTAAAACCCGCATGATTTTACCATGAACAATACATTAATAATCGTACGTACATGATTAAAACTTACCTTATATAACATGAACACGTATCAAGAATATTAATTACAAGAACTACGTACGTATTATTACACGATAAGTATTAAACACGTGTTAGTACACGATAATTATTCATAATACTAATTATAATCACAAACATAAAATCATGAACATGAAATCACGAACAGATAATTATATACTTACGTAATTATTAATACGATGAATGTCGTTATGTACAAGTAATTATAATAACATAAATAATTAATAATTACGTAACATGTAAACACGAGTAATTAACACAATTATTCTTCGGGTATTAAATTAAACACGGTAAGTCATTACGAACATAATAGTTACGCTTAAAAGTATAAAGATAACTATGAGGAAAAATCATGACGTTCAATACTCGATTACGCGCGTCTTTTATCAAGACGCAATTTAATTAAAAGCATAAGTCTTTGTTGAGCTATTTTAGACAAAGAAGAAAAGAGGAAGGACTTGGGCTCAAGGCCCAAGTGTGTTGGTTTGGCCGTGTAAACATAAAGACGGGGAGGGAGTATTTTTCCTTTTGGACAACAAAAATTCCTTAAAACCCTAGAACTAGAAAACAGCCGCCACTTTATCCTTGTCCTCCTTGCTGCCGTCGACCAACACCATTGGAGCAAGATCAAAACGTGGTTTTTTATCCTAGAAGATCAAGGATTGCGTTTGTTTTTTATACCCTAAACCCTAACACGAAAAACAAGTGTAAGTAAACCCTAATCTCATTCTATTTTATTTTCTTGGATTAATTGATCACGAATCAAGAGTTATGATCTAAAAACATGTAAATATACGTTAATAGGAAGGGGGTGTTGTTTGTTTGACGTTGTTGTGCTCGTATGGCCACAAACCGAGACCTTCTATGGTCTCGGTGATGATTTCTGACCACCAACCGCAACCCTATTGGGTGCTGGCTGGGTTTTGCTCTATCAGTGGCAACGACGGCCTAGCAGGGGGAACCACTGGCTGCGGCCAGTGGTGGAGTTAGCCTGCTAGTGGGAACCGGGGGTCTAAACTAGCAGGGGGAACACAAAACTGCCAGGGGGAACTGGCAGTTAAGGGATTGTTTGTTTTTGGGTTTAAAACAGACTTAAGGGTGCGTTTGGCTGTCAGTTTTATAAACACAATTTAAGGGCTTTTTGGTTCGGCGTATTTGTAAAACACAACACGTTTTCATGGGTTTTCACGTGTTGATTTACGACACATTTTAATAATATAATACATGGTTTCGGGTTATTATTTTACAAGTTCATGTAGCTTTACATGTACATCATTTACAAGGTAATTGACATGTTACTTTATTAATTTAATTATGACTTGGGTTATTATTATTATTAATAATACATGGATTGTAACCTAAGTATTTATTATTTATATTAGACTATATAATTAATTAATTATTTAACATGCCTTATAATTAATTAATTTACATGACTTAGGTTATATTAATACTAAACATTAATACACGTTTTAACCTAAGTATTATTACCGTTTATTTAATTAAATCATGTTATAGTTAATTAAATACTTTAAACTAAAGTTTATATAAATTACATGAAATAATTAATAAACTATACTATATAATCACATGACTTAGAATAATAATCAGAAAACACTTAAGCTTATATAATTAGCTTAAGTAACCAGCTTATATCTATTTATGGAAACTTTCTATTTTTAGAAACTTATTTATTTAAGGCAGCTAATCTATTTATGGAAACTTTCTATTTTTAGAAACTTATCTATTTTAGCAGTAATTCTATTTTTGGAAACTTTCTATTTTTGGAAACTTTCTATTTTTGGAAACTTTCTATTTTTAGAAATTTCTATTTTTGGAAACTTCCTATTTTAGGAAACTTTCTATTTTTGGTAACTTTCTATTTTTGGAAACTTTCTATTTTAGGAAACCTGTTATTTTTAGAAAGTTACTTATTATTACACAACAAGTATAATAATACATGAAATACAAGTAACACTTAATCAGAATAGACAGAATATACATAAACACGGTAATAAGCTTAAATCAGTAAAACATGACATGAACATATAAAACAAGCTAAGACATGATATAAAACCAGTTACGTATTTAGTAATCAGATACTTATACACGTATGTATTTATGTAGCATTAGTGATACCGAAGTAGGACTCTCTTCTGTTCGTCTTCTTCGTTCACTGGACATAAGGTACGGATTCTCCGTACTTTCAGTATGGACATTCTTTCCTTATTAGGATTCCCCGTATGCAGCCAACTGTTTTCCCATAGTATAAGTTTATATGTTTGATTGCTTATGTTTAATTAGAATACCTAAATCCATATACATGCATGACCAGTTTCACCTAGTTATGGAGGTACCATAACCCTAACACTAGAGGCACTGGTGTTATGACTTCCCCACGGCGAAGTGATTGCTCGTGGCGTCCCTTCAGCTTTTTGCCATAATATTATATTTATCATTGGGGCGTATGGGTGCATCCTAGTTACATGTTTTCAGCATATTACTCAGTGTGAATGTGGTGTGTGCCTTGCATCCTTCACAAGGAGCTGATCCCTCCTACCCAAAACCAGTATATTAAATTAGAGTCAGCCCCTCTAATTTGCATGACGAGGTCACCCCTCCAAGTATTCATGTACGTTGATATTTCATGACCTATATTGGCTAACGGTAATATATGTTAAACAGTTTTTACAAGATAAACATAAGGCTTTTCAAACTATAAAACCAGTTTTACTAAGATATAACCGGGTTATCCCGGACTTACTTTCTTCCGCTGTTTCATGCTTTTATGCTTATATTATTCATGATTTACTTGTATATCCGTGCACTGAGAGTTATGCTTAGCCGTTACTTTCCTTTCCATGTCCCAAAACGGCAGGTACCCAAGGACAGACTCGAGCATTCAGAGGACATGCATAGGATGGAAGCTGCCATAGACTTCTTCTCCTTTTGCCTTCATATACTTATGCTTGTTTAAGTCTTTTATTCATTCCATTTACTTTATTATGTTTTGGGCTTATGTTTGGGAACCGATGTTTGATTCCAGTTTACCCTATGGTCATGTATGCTTCATTACATATTACCTTGCATGCTTTGATGACACACCATAATTACGCGTAACGGTCCACTTATCAAAGTGGGGTGTTACACATAAACACATAAAGACACGTAATTCCACGAAATATGGACAAAATAAAACTAAGTGACGAACCTCAAAACCGTGGTTGTCACATCACTCCCTCCTAATAGAAATCTCGTCCCGAGATTTACTCCTTAGGATCAAACACATCAATCAACAAATCACATGAGGATATTTGTTCTAAAAGAACTCCTCTCATTTCCACGTGAACTTTAGTTCATGACTCAATTTACTAATATATTAACCAAAAATATTTAACTTCATTCTCAAACTCTTGACCTCATAGTCCATAAATCTTACAATGACTCTTTGAAAATCAAAGACTCTAATTATCACAAATCCCGAATAACCGTATATGTAAATATGCATTCTCAAACCACATTTCCCAAATCTTAATGCATGAAATATATCATGTACACCACTTAATTTCCCAGATAATTCTATACCCATAAGCTACTGGTCTGATCTTTCAAAAGATCATAAATGGACCTACAAAACTTGACATCAACTTTTCCCTTTTTACCAAAACATACCACCCGTTACTATGGGTGAAACTTCCTACATAACTTTGTCACTAAACTCTAGTGGTTTCCTCCTTTTCAACATTGCATCTCTTGTTGCTCTCATTCTTTCCACAAACACCATTACTACATTAGTAGTATCTTTCGCCAATTTTAGTCTACCATAAGGACAACTCACCCTATTCTTCCATATAGTGCCTCAAATGGCATTCATCAACTTCTAGTATGATAACTATCATTATATGAAAATTCAGACATCTCTAACGAGTTTTCCACCTCCCTCTAAATTAGTCACCCAAGCTCTCAACACGACCCCTATACTTGTAGCAATTTCTCACTTTGTCCATCCATCTCTAATTAGCCGGATATACTCATATCCAATCATGTTCATCCAATCCCTTTAGTCCGTACCCCAAACCACTTAAAAATTCCAATTTCCTTACAAAAGTGACCTATGACGGTCTTTCACATATTCATTAGTTAGTTCTGTCAACTTCCATCCAAACCCATACTACAACTACTTCCATTAAATTTGGATAGCTCATTAGTAGCACACATACACTTCTTTTCTCACTTTCCTCAACGAAAGATTTTTTAGTGATCCTTTATACTCAACTTAACCTTGAACATATTCAACTCTTTCTAAGACAATTAGCTACATTTCTTCCTTTATATCTACCCGATGTCTTACCTTCAAAGTCATAGTGCTCCTCATCTCTTCTCAGTTAGACCATGCCCTTCGTCTATCGTGACACACCACATCTATAGATCCTCATCCCTTCTATTATCGATACTAAGCCTTCCAATCACACAGTATAGGTCAGTGTCATTCCCTTTTCCATACTACAACAATATTAGCCTGCTTTGTGCTTTATTCTACTCATTAGGCTCTACCAATGTTTTAACTTCGGTTCCTATCTCGACCTGTTTCATTCATGATTCGCTTCTATCCACACTTCCTTCTTCTTCCTAAACTCATGCCATACATCACGATGTGATGCTTCCCTTCTATCAAGTCGTCTACACGCTGAAATTACCTAAGTAGCTTCACTTGTTTTCCTTACGACCAACACTCCTACTCCCTCCTAATAGGGATAGATTAGAGTTTCTTGTGATTCCACTCGGATCACACTCTCATCTAAAACCCATATTAGTTTTCATTGTCTAAACTAAGCTATATTATAAATTCTTACATAGGTCTCATAACTCTCTTTTGACATTGCACCTATCATGTGGTACTTCAATCGTCAACTTCTAGGGATACTTGTTTCTATCCTTCGAAGGTTCTCCCTAATTCCTTCACTACCATGTCCAATCAAAATTTCACACTCAACTCATCAACTCTATGAAATCGTTAGTGCATTGGATAATGCATAATTGTCTCCTCCAAAGATCCTTTATAAAAACTTTCACTAGACTGACCCACTAATCACTTCTCCACGAACTTATTCAGCTCAGCTTCACTACTCATCCCTCAATATTGATTGCCACGAAATTCTATCTTTGTGTAGTTACTCGACTCCCCTTGTTACTTCTACGAGTTCAAAATCTCCCATGTTATGTAGTCACTCCATCACGATCTATTGGTTTAGCTCTTTGTAACTCCACTCCATTACTCGATCTGTCCTTCTTCGTCACGAACCATACGGAGATTCCCATCATTGTGCTTGTCATCTTTCCAGTCCTTTCAACTTCTGTGACTCCTTCAAAATCTCTTGCAGCCGGCACGTAGTCCTTTCACCTCCTTGCTTCACGATGTAGCTCCTCACGAACTCCTTCTCGTCTCCATGATGTAACCTAGGAACTTCACACTACGTAGTAGCTTCTAACTTCAACTCATCTACCACAATATTTCTATAGGTACTTCAACCCCTCAATGGCTCACTCTTCCTTACTTGTTGTACTTCACCATTAATCAGCTTCTTACCAATCATTCTGTCACATCCATGTTTTTCTTCACGTCTCTACTACTACTTTGCCTCCATAACTATACCAATTTCCTTGCGTGTTATTTGCCCAATCTTTCCATTAGTAGAAACTTTCTACTCTACCCTCACATCCGCTAGTACTTTCATCAATCTCCTAATGGTACTTCAACCAACTTCTCATAGCATGACATCTCGTTCCCACGACCAGTCAACTAACTTTACTTACTCCCTTATTCCCGTAACCAATCTAAGTTTCAAAACTCCATAAATCTTAATCATTCCTTCAAAACAACCTTTAAACCAAAACACATCTCTCCATTCTAATATCTAACCATAAGTAATACTACCCAACTCTATCCTCTCATCCTAACGTTTCCACAACCGCATAACTATATCATGACGTGTACCAAAAGAATTCCAAACAATCGTGTCCCAAAATAAAATATAGGGTAAAATGAACCCTAGCGAAAACAACTGAAAACAAAACAATGTAATCCGAAATATCAATGGAGTGTGCCAACAATGAAAAATTAGACTCGTCACGATTAGTATTACCAAATTTAGATATCTTAGAATATTTTTAACTTTTGTCCCAGTTAGTTACTTTTCTTAAGAACCAAACTTCAATACTTCTAAAATCAATCATACTCATTTTTAACCATAAACTCATCTTTCATCTTCATTATTATATCAAGGATATCAACTAGTTGGTATACTATAATCTTATTCTAACCATTATCTTTTTTACTCATATTAAACTTATTTCGCTTGTTATTATGAAACTAATACATGTTTATAAAATATAGTGTTTTTTTCTTTCATTATAATCTATATTATTATTATTATTATTATTATTATTATATATAATCCATTTAGGCTGGTTATAACTAAACTATTACAAGTTTACAAGGTGTGGTGTTATTATTATCATTACTATAATAAAATCTCCCTTTTTACTCTTTCTGTCAGTTAAATACTTCTAAAATTTTAACTCCACTTAAGAAAATCATTGTAAAATTTCTTCACACTTTAAAATGTATTATCACATGTTACCTAGAAAACTAATCCAATTATTTTCAAGACAAATTTTTTTTATAACTTACTACCACAAACTTAAATAAAAGATATATAAGTCACGATATTGTGACAATCCGTCAATTTATGGTTGATATTTTATTCTCGAATATTATTTAAAAACATTATTTTAATATTACAATATGAACTCACATATTTTTGGGAAGAAATTTGGATTTACGTCTTGGAGTAGCATCGACTACGTCTAAACCAGAGGATTCAACGTTACGTGCTTACGTTTACATACACCGTCTTTGGTGATAGTCCGACATTTCAGAAAATAAATTTATCCATGAATATTATTTTGGAGTTTTAAATTTGTGTTGGTTCATAAACTCACAAATTTACGAGAAGAGATTAGGACTTACGATTTTATTTTAACGTCCTTTACGACTAAACCGGAAACCCTAGGATTACGTATTTACGTTTTCGAACTCCGTTTTTGATGAGACAATTTTTATTGGATTCGTTTTATGACGTTGATTCATAATTTATAAAAACGTTTTTCGTAAAACGACCCGAGGGCACGCAAATCGAGGAAACTAGAATCGAGGAGTACCCGTAAATAAATGGGGATGAGACAAGTGGGACACTTGTCCCACCCCCATCAAAACCGGCCAACACAACACAACTTAACACTTGATGTGTCAAGTTTAGCTACCAAGTGTTACACTTGTAACCAAGCTTACAAGTTAAGCTTTCTATCCATCAAAACAACTAGCTATACCACTTCTCTCATTTACACACATGCAAAACCACATTTTCTCTCTATACTCCATTGATGCCGTCCACTCTTACACCATAAACACCCCATTCATACAAATTTTAACCATAAACATATGTTATAATTAACATATGTTAATCTCCATTCAAAAAGATGAAGATTGGTGCAAGTTATAACATCTAAGGAGGAGTATTCATGGTGTCTTTGGGGCTGATTTTCCACAAGGTGATCATAGAGATTGATGGTCTTGAAGATGGTGTTGGCTAAGCACAAGTTTCTCCATCAAAATCCATGTTTTGATCACAACCTACATCATCATGGTGGTATAAAGATTGTCCTCCTCAACTTCTTGTTAATTTGATTATGTAAACATGTATTTTATTTCCTATTGTATATGTATATGATGATTATATGATGATAAAAATGTTATGTGGGGATTTGGTGTTGATAAATATGGATAAAAAGGTGAAAAACTATAAGAAACAAGGTTAAAATCTTGATTAATTTACATGGCTGTATAAAACAGTAAAGAAACATGTTATGAACTGATAAAATGATGAAGTATAATGGATTTACAGTAAGCTATGGGTCTTGTACACTTGTGAGAGTTGGCCATGCAATGGAATCATTGTAATGAGTGAGATATGATCAAAACAAGTTTAGGGTATAAATCTGAGGTTACTGTTTTGGACGATTTTTAGAAAATACTTAAAGGATGATTCAACAGTAGCTATAGAAGAGTTACATGTAGCACATATCATTTAGTTTATGTGATAAAAATTTGAGCTTCTATCTCCATGTAGAACTCAAGATATGGCAGTTTTGGTGAAAGTAAAGATGAAAATCATATTTTTGAAAAATAAAGTATAATACTATTATATAAGCACTCAAAATTATATTGTATAAAATGTAAAGTTAAAACCCACTAACTCATGAATTTTATTTATATAAGTAGGTAAAAGGTTAAATAAGTGTACATTTATAAAAATGGTAACTCGATAAGTTTTATAAGTTATAAAATTATAAACATGATTTTTACGACTTTTTCGACTATTGCCGTAAAAATTAACGTTTTTGTTAAATAAAACTTAGACGGTTGGACCCGTCTAATGTAAACTTTATAAAACTTATATACTGATATATAGACATGTATAACAAGTAAAAACCGATAAAACCCGAACTATAGGATATACGAACGTTAACGGACTAAATTAACATTATTGGACTAACAATACAACAAAAATGGACTAAAACACTTATAAATTTATTATTGGGCTTAACCCATTTGGGCCCAACTTGTAAAGTTTAAGTACTGATAATATAAGTACAAAATAGATTAAAATAAGTTAAATAACTTATAATAATCTTATTGGACTTAAGACACGTAAATGGGTAAAACTAGTAAACTAATATAAAAGTTATCAACATATAACACTAAAATGAGTAAACGAGAATATGTAAACCCACTTGATCATCATATATATATAATCATCGTATGTATACATACTTGTTATTTTTATAAAGTCATTGGACAAACGTCTAAGACCGATTATTATTTGTCTAGGTTTCCGTGATTGAAGCACGCACCGTACGACCGAATTGCCGATAACCCGCCTTCCCACATCAACGTGAGTTCATAGCCTCACACTCTTTTAAATGTTTTATAAATGCTTTATAAACCCGCGAGAGAGATAACATGTTAGTTTTTATAAAAGTTTGGACACCATTTGTCCCGATTGTTTATTTATTGATTTTGGACCCGAATGATTGAATGACCCGATTGTATGACCCGATAAATGATTAATGGACACGATAGATGAAATCAAATGGATTATTAAAGTTAGGTTATGTCACTAAAAGTCCCATTAGCATGAATTGTGAAGTACCGGGAGTTGGTAGACGCTTATGCATTTAATAGTACTATTTGGGGACGATCACCCCAGTTCGCGCCTTGACGGTTGATCCCCGTCGTGCCACATTGATTGGTAAGCGAATTTATGTATGAGAAGATTTCAATAGCGTGACCTTTGTGACGACACGCTACTTTAGATGGGCAAAATTGGTATCGGGTTAGCTACCCGTTGTTGGTTTAGTAAGGTAACAATGTCATGCGGCTTATAATAATCCAAAAACTAACGAAATACTACTAGACGCTCCGAATTATGATGTATTGCCTGACTAGCAATACAGGGTCATACTATTGATATTATGTTCGTGTTTTGGTTTTCATAACCATATTCATATAACGGTTTTTATTTAACTTTATACAACGTCGTAAGACGTATTGTATGATGTTTTTACGACATTGGCTCGTATAATGATTTTTAAGGCAAATGCCTATATTATGATTTTCGATAAGGATTTGTATAAAATGACTTTGGCTATTTTATGGCCTATTAAAACGATTTGTACAAAATGATTTTCAGTAATACTTTTATACTGATATTATATTGATGGAATTTATTAAACTCTATGAATTCACTCGGCGTTATCGCTGACCTTTTCTTTTAACATGTTTTATCTCAGGTACTTGAAGGTAATTCTCGGGAAGACAACAAGAATTCATGGCCCGCACTTAAACAATATTTTCCATTCAAATATTTTGTAAAACTTTGTATGAAATGTAATGACTTGGGACCGATGTAACTTTGATATTTATGAATGGAAATGATTTATTATTAAACGACGCGATTTTTATGCGTTGTCTATGATGTGAGTAATGTGCTATCCCGTAACACCAACTAGTCTTCCGCTGTACTGAGTTGTATAAATTTGGGGGTGTTACAGTTTGGTACCAGAGCTCTCGTTATAGAGAATGAAAGATTTTTAAAACCAAGGTTTTGAATAAAACATTTCAAAATATTTTAACTATAAACATTTTTCTAAAATGTCTAAAAATCTTTTGACTATAACGGTGCCGAAGAATTCCCGAGTTACCGACAAGGCCAAGACTGAGAAGTGTTATTTTAATATATATATATAACTTGGATATTATATATATATATATATATATATATATATATATATATATATATATATATATATATATATATATATATATATATATATATATATATATATATATATATATATATATATATATATATATATATATGATGTAATTTTATTACATGATTGTTTGATGATTATTTTGATTTTTATACGAGGTATTTATACGACGTAGATTGTCACAAGTAACCCTAAATCCCCTAGTAAATTAATCGAAGCTATTCTCGTAGGAATTCTAGCTATCCTAGATCTAAACCAAGTTGTGGATATTTATAATCCCAACAAATGGTTGATATTCGTAGAAATATAGATATTAGTTGATTGTGATACTGAAAAAGAATTGGCAAGATTAAATCTGATATCGATGTCATGACGATCTTTTCTTATAGAGTGGAGTTTGACAAAACGTTACCACCTAGAAAGATGTCATATGATTCGTTGTCATCCAATTCTCAAATTGAAATCGAAAGGGTAAATGTTGCACTTGAGGCTGTCATTGGAACCATTACCCAAAAGCTTCATGCCACTAATACCTTTCCGAGAAGTCTAAGTTAAATGATCAAGTCATTTCATATTAATGACACATTTGATAATTGTTGTTGTAAGAGCTATAGGATTGGAAATTAAGTGTTGATTCATATTGAGATTGTATTGCCTTTACAAGGCCGGAGAATAAGATTGAAAGTATTGGAATATGAGGTAGGAAATTGAATTGAGTATAAAATTGGTTGAAACTTGAATAAAGTAAAATTTAACTTGTATGGGATATAAGATTGTTAAGAGGAAGTCGTTAAGTTTTGTGATTGAATTCTAAGGATTTAATTGATTGTTGTTTCGTGTTAAGGGTTGTTCCTAGACCATTGTCCACTAACGAGGATGCCCAGTGTCCAAGAAATAAATTGAAGAAATCTTCTTCTGAATTGAGACCGATGGATCTTCCGGGACATATGGAACACCTAATGACTCTTGTAGATTAGTATTCATTGTGGTATCTTTTAAAAATCCCTAACTTAACTGAGATATCAGTTGGTAGAATGAGTTCTGAGAATTGTATGACATAGTGACACGTAATGTGTTACGGTACAATTTTGACTTGTTTGTGATTAATGAAAAAGACTACCTTTGATTGCTAAATTCTACATGTATCGATGTTATCTATCCTTTATTGCTTTATCCTAATGCTCGCATTAGTGATGCAACCATTGAACAAGTACTCATCCTGATTTGAGTTACGTTGTGGATTATTCTTTTGAGTGCCATCGAGGTCATGAACCTCATGATTATTTGGCTAAAGCTCATTCCCTATCATATCGTAGTTAATTCTTGGTAAACAAGCTTTCATCACTCTTTTGCAGATCACTCATTGTTTTTATAAGATAAAACGGTATCCTTTGAGAAAATTTAATTTTCATCACAATAAGGATTATTCAGAGTGAGATTTATAAGTGATTGATATCAAAATGAAGTTGTTTATGAGACGCCTTGGAAACTTAACTATTTCCATAACAAAGAAAATCTTTGTAAATTTATCCTTGATCCTTATTTATGAATTAAGCATGAAAATGTTTTTATTATAAACATGATGATAAAATTTTGACGAACTGAGAATTGCATCGTTAATCTTCAAATTGTATATAGTTGCGCGCCTACATACAATTTGGAATGGACTATGCAAGACTGATTAGTAGTCACCATAAAACTAATGAATAAACACTAAATTTTCGTTGAAGATTGTGAAAGATTAAAAATTTTATGAGATCTGCAAGAAGTGAAAAATAGGGACATATTATTAGGGACACCTACATATGTGCCTATAGCATCTATTCTTCCGAGTTGAATTTACTCATCTGTGGAAATTGTCTTATTTGACAATTGACAATTCTTTCTTGTCCAATTCTCCCGTAGCGAGATTCTTAGGAAAAGTATCTGATTACCGAGTGTTGATACCCGACAGGATGTATTGACGTTCTTATCATTTCTTATGATTTGATTTCATTTGAATGACCTGGGTAACGATCCGAGGAGCTTTCGAATGCGTACTCAAATTATGAAAACATGGGATATATTCATGCTCGTTAAATGTTTTCATCTGTATCTGATTTGAAATTCTCTCGCGTAGATTATGCGTTGACCTTACTCTTTAGATGATAGTTGTGTCTCCATATATCCCTGAAATTGTGAAGGATTATGAATTATTATTAGTCTTTTGAGAAGTTCACATCTTATCGACGGCAATAAAACTGAAAGGTTGATAATTCCAGTAGAATGGATTGATTGATTATGACATGACGACATTGTCTTAATTGATGGGAACTCGAATAGAATCCCCCTAAATGATAAGATGTTGATTATCAAAAGTGATTTAAATAATTCTTGATGGATGACCATATCCTGCATTTAGACTTGAGATTATATTGTGATTGGTTGTGAATTAGTCATAGATATTATAATCTAGAAAGAACCTAATATGTATTTATTAAAAGATGTTTCGGTTATCTGAAACTTTAGTAAGTATTTATTGATGAATTACCTAGACTTTCGCCATTAAGGCAAGTTGAAATTGGTATTGATTATATTCCCGGTGCTGCACCTGTGACTTGTGCACTGTACGTCAGCACCATCTGAATTAAAGGAATTACCATACAACTGAGAAAGTTGTCGGAGAAAGATTTTATTATACCAAGCCTGTCATCCTGAAGAGCTATGGTGTTATCTTTCCTTATATTTATAGATTACCGCGACTGAGTAAATTGACAATCGAAAACGATATCCATAACTCGAAATGGAAGATTTGTTCGATCATTTACAAGGTTCTGAGTGTATGTTTTAAAGATTTGATCCTTAGCATGGTTATCGTCAACTTCGCATCTGCGAAAGAGATTATCTATTCCAATCACTACATCCGGTGCTTGTAATGAACGTTATGAGTTTCACGTGATGTCGTTTGGATTGACAATGCACATGTAGTATTCATAAAATTGGTGAATCACGTGTGTAGGCTGTAATTTGATAAATTCATCTTGATCATTAAGGACCATTTGTTTGTTTATAAGAATAAGAATGAGTTAATTATCATTTATAGATTGCCCTGAATTGGCCGAACGATGAAAACCTGTACCTTAAATATTTAACATGTGATTAAGGACTTAATCCTTTACATAAAAGGACCATTGGATTAATAATGGTAAGATGTATGCATATATACTCTTCAAAAATTAAGAGCCCTTTTAAGACTTTGGATTTTACCAAAAAGAAATGGAAATATGTTTTGACAAATGTTTTAACAAAGGATTTTTAAAGGGATTATTCCCTTATACACAAACCATTTAACTAAACTTCTGTTTAGGGGTAAATGTTTGTGTATACCTCAAGATAACCTAAAAGGGATTGAGGCAACCATTTGAACCATGATTTAAAATTTGAAACGACAATTTTTGCTTTTCAAATAAGAAAATTTTGACTAAAGTATAAACCAAAGATTTTTCGAACAATTACGAATCTTATTAAATATTTTGGATAAATCAACGAAAATCTTGTTAATTAAATTCAAATTTATTTTGAACATTTTATATAACTGGTCGAACTAAGAAATTTAAAATCTTTATGTTTACATTTCATAAAAATTGAAAATTTATTAGTTAATTAATTATAATAATTATCGACGCTTTAGACGACAGATTGAGTAAAACGGATAAAAATGATAGATGAGACGAAACTAAAACATAGAAGATATGAAGAAAGAAGTTTTGAATAAATACGGTTGTGACATTTATTTCTTGAGGAAAGTGAACGTAATTTCTGACGCATAATATAGAAAGAATATCTGAGTGAATTGTGAACATGATAACTACATCATCATGAGAAGTGAATATAGATACTGACAGATTATATAAAAAGGATAAAGAACCAATTAGGATATATTTCTTAATAATGAACGTGCAAAATAAATTGCCGAACGCTATAAAAATATACGATGTTTGTAAGAAGGATAATATAGATACTAAAAGAGGTTCGCGGCTAATGTGAACCATTAAAAATTGAGAAGCCAATAGCGTTATATGTTTTAAAGGGCCGTTTATGGTTGCCTAAATATGGAAAATTGTGAGATATAGTTATGTTGGAATTTGTAAGTATAAGTATTATATGTATGTCATTTATGACT
Source organism: Glebionis coronaria (assembly GCA_025667525.1). Lineage (NCBI taxonomy): Eukaryota > Viridiplantae > Streptophyta > Magnoliopsida > Asterales > Asteraceae > Glebionis > Glebionis coronaria. Next base: position 363,996,592 of record CM046882.1, on the reverse strand, counting down.
AAAAGTATCTTTGTCTAAAGAAGTTGTACTGATGGTAATTATGAAGGCAGACATCGCCTCATACATTAGTAAACGTTCAGCTATTGCAAAGGTCATCATCTGAATTTGATTCGATTTGGGTCATCGTCGACAGACTGACCAAATCTGCTAATATCATTCTCGTTAATGATAGATGCAAAAGAGTTATGTAAACATAGTGTGCCTGTATCGAACATCTTTATCAAGATCCTCGCTTCGCATTGAATTTCTAGAGATTTGCTCAGAAATCATTGAGAACGAACCTTGATGAAAGTACTATGTACCACCCCAAATCGAAGGGACGAGGTAAAGTAACGATACAAGGTAATATAAGTGCTGTTTTATGTTTGAATGATTGACCTTTGGTAATAGACCGTATAATCGTTTTCCTTTGAAGAGATTATCATCAATAATCATCGTATTAGGATCGAGATCGAATCTTGTTAAGATTTAGAAATTAGAGCATCTGTAAGCTGGAGTTGAGATGAAGACACCCGACATACACCCATTGTGAGTTGGACATGTCTTTTAGGATTAAGGTTTCCTATGATGGCGAACCTATCCTTGCAAAATACCCGACCCACGAGATCTGAAATGATTATTGAAATTAGGATTTGATTATTAACTGCCGATAGTGGGCAGGAGGTTATGTGAATATGAAATGTAGATCTTGAAGTGCCAAATGGGTAGCGAAGTTATGCCACAATTTTTAACCTTGGGAAAAATGAACTCATGATCTGACAAATCATGGGATATAAGTCCCCGTTGTTTGGGACCATTGAGATGATGTAAAAGTTGGGATTGAAAGGCATATAAGCTGGATCTACCCTAGGACTTCAAGAACCGCGTGAATTATGTTTCGTAAATCGCACTTGATGGAATATCTATCAAGTGAAAATCTGATTGTTTTTAGTAAAGCTTAGATCGGCGAAAAGTTGCATTCATCAGAAACCCATGAACATCATGGATAGAGAAAGTAAGCCAACATTAAGCCTGATCTTATCCCCGTAGTTATGTTTGATAGAACTCGCGTATTATAATGGATTACACTTGTGAGAAAAGACCGAGTGTGGAGGAAATACCCACATGGCTTTAACTCTATAAGAAGCGAGTAGTAAGGTAAGATGATCTTTGAGGACAAAGATCCTGTTTAGGGGTAAATGCTGTGACAATCCGTCAATTTATGGTTGATATTTTATTCTCGAATATTATTTAAAAACATTATTTTAATATTACAATATGAACTCACATATTTTTAGGAAGAAATTTGGATTTACGTCTTGGAGTAGCATCGACTACGTCTAAACCAGAGGATTCAACGTTACGTGTTTACGTTTACATACACCGTCTTTGGTGACAGTCCGACATTTCAGAAAATAAATTTATCCATGAATATTATTTTGGAGTTTTAAATTTGTGTTGGTTCATAAACTCACAAATTTACGAGAAGAGATTAGGACTTACGATTTTATTTTAACGTCCTTTACGACTAAACCGGAAACCCTAGGATTACGTATTTACGTTTTCGAACTCCGTTTTTTAAGAGACAATTTTTATTGGATTCGTTTTATGACGTTGATTCATAATTTATAAAAACATTTTTCGTAAAACGACCCGAGGGCACGCAAATCGAGGAAACTAGAATCGAGGAGTACCCGTAAATAAATAGGGATGAGACAAGTGGGACACTTGTCCCACCCCCATCAAAACCGGCCAACACAACACAACTTAACACTTGATGTGTCAAGTTTAGCTACCAAGTGTTACACTTGTAACCAAGCTTACAAGTTAAGCTTTCTATCCATCAAAACAACTAGCTATACCACTTCTCTCATTTACACACATGCAAAACCACATTTTCTCTCTATACTCCATTGATGTCGTCCACTCTTACACCATAAACACCCCATTCATACAAATTTTAACCATAAACATATGTTATAATTAACATATGTTAATCTCCATTCAAAAAGATGAAGATTGGTGCAAGTTATAACATCTAAGGAGGAGTATTCATGGTGTCTTTGGGGCTGATTTTCCACAAGGTGATCATAGAGATTGATGGTCTTGAAGATGGTGTTGGCTAAGCACAAGTTTCTCCATCAAAATCCATGTTTTGATCACAACCTACATCATCATGGTGGTATAAAGATTGTCCTCCTCAACTTCTTGTTAATTTGATTATGTAAACATGTATTTTATTTCCTATTGTATATGTATATGATGATTATATGATGATAAAAATGTTATGTGGGGATTTGGTGTTGATAAATATGGATAAAAATGTGAAAAACTATAAGAAACAAGGTTAAAATCTTGATTAATTTACATGGCTGTATAAAACAGTAAAGAAACATGTTATGAACTGATAAAATGATGAAGTAGAATGGATTTACAGTAAGCTATGGGTCTTGTACACATGTGAGAGTTGGCCATGCAATGGAATCATTGTAATGAGTGAGATATGATCAAAACAAGTTTAGGGTATAAATCTGAGGTTACTGTTTTGGACGATTTTTAGAAAATACTTAAAGGATGATTCAACAGTAGCTATAGAAGAGTTAAATGTAGCACATATCATGTAGTTTATGTGATAAATATTTGAGCTTCTATCTCCATGTAGAACTCAAGATATGGCAGTTTTGGTGAAAGTAAAGATGAAAATCAGATTTTTGAAAAATAAAGTATAATACTATTATATAAGCACTCAAAATTATATTGTATAAAATGTAAAGTTAAAACCCACTAACTCATGAATTTTATTTATATAAGTAGGTAAAAGGTTAAATAAGTGTACATTTATAAAAATGGTAACTCGTTAAGTTTTATAAGTTATAAAATTATAAACATGGTTTTTACGACTTTTTCGGCTATTGCCGTAAAAATTAACGTTTTTGTTAAATAAAACTTAGACGGTTGGACCCGTCTAATGTAAACTTTATAAAACTTATATACTGATATATAGACATGTATAACAAGTAAAAACCGATAAAACCCGAACTATAGGACAAATAGACGTTAACGGACTAAATTAACATTATTGGACTAACAATACAACAAAAATGGACTAAAACACTTATATATTTATTATTGGGCTTAACCCATTTGGGCCCAACTTGTAAAGTTTAAGTACTGATAATATAAGTACAAAATAGATTAAAATAAGTTAAATAACTTATAATAAGCTTATTGGACTTAAGACACGTAAATGGGTAAAACTAGTAAACTAATATAAAAGTTATCAACATATAACACTAAAATGAGTAAACGAGAATATGTAAACACACTTGATCATCATATATATATAATCATCATATGTATACATACTTGTTATTTTTATAAATTCATTGGACAAACGTCTAAGACCTATTATTATTTGTCTAGGTTTCCGTGATTGAAGCACGCACCGTACGACCGAATTGCCGATAACCTGCCTTCCCACATCAACGTGAGTTCATAGCCTCACACTCTTTTAAATGTTTTATAAATGCTTTATAAACCCGCGAGGGAGATAACATGTTAGTTTTTATAAAAGTTTGGACACCATTTGTCCCGATTGTTTATTTATTGATTTTGGACCCGAATGATTGAATGACCCGATTGTATGACCCGATAAATGATTAATGGACACGATAGATGAAATCAAATGGATTATTAAAGTTAGGTTATGTCACTAAAAGTCCCATTAGCATGAATTGTGAAGTACCGGGAGTTGGTAGACACTTATGCATTTAATAGTACTATTTGGGGACGATCACCCCAGTTCGCGCCTTGACGGTTGATCCCCGTCGTGCCACATTGATTGGTAAGCGAATTTATGTATGAGAAGATTTCAATAGCGTGACCTTTGTGACGACACGCTACTTTAGATGGGCAAAATTGGTATCGGGTTAGCTACCCGTTGTTGGTTTAGTAAGGTAACAATGTCATGCGGCTTATAATAATCCAAAAACTAACGAAATACTACTAGACGCTCCGAATTACGATGTATTGCCTGACTAGCAATACAGGGTCATACTATTGATATTATGTTCGTGTTTTGGTTTTCATAACCATATTCATATAACGGTTTTTATTTAACTTTATACAACGTCGTAAGACGTATTGTATGATGTTTTTACGACATTGGCTCGTATAATGATTTTTAAGGCAAATGCCTATATTATGATTTTCGATAAGGATTTGTATAAAATGACTTTGGCTATTTTATGGCCTATTAAAACGATTTGTACAAAATGATTTTCAGTAATACTTTTATACTGATATTATATTGATGGAATTTATTAAACTCTATGAATTCACTCGGCGTTATCGCTGACCTTTTCTTTTAACATGTTTTATCTCAGGTACTTGAAGGTAATTCTCAGGAAGACAACAAGAATTCATGGCCCGCACTTAAACAATATTTTCCATTCAAATATTTTGTAAAACTTTGTATGAAATGTAATGACTTGGGACCGATGTAACTTTGATATTTATGAATGGAAATGATTTATTATTAAACGACGCGATTTTTATGCGTTGTCTATGATGTGAGTAATGTGCTATCCCGTAACACCAACTAGTCTTCCGCTGTACTGAGTTGTATAAATTTGGGGGTGTTACAGATATCATACCATACACTTACAAATTATTTTCAAAATGTTTTCCTAAAATTAGTCAGACTTATTTGCAAGAAAATTTAGTATTTCTCATTTATTAAAATACATACCCAAATGTAGAAACACATCAAAAGTCTCAAAACTTCGTCGGAACTCCATCAAACTCCAGTACCATAAAACACGAGCAAACACAAGGTACGTTCATGTTATAATAACTATTAAACGACCATATATCATAACTTAACACATAGTAGTATATATACATCCTCATATATATACCAATTAAATCACCTAAAACATACTCGTTACCATACATGTCAGATCAATCAATCGCGTCATACACTCGTTTTTTCATATGAGTAATCACCATCTTACAACAAGGCATAAAACCCATCACTAAAAACAGTCCATATCGTGTGACCCCATAATCACACAACATGAGTATAACCCAAAACATATAACACACTAAAAAATAGCCATATGGTAGATAGCCGTTACATAAACCCATATATTATACATATACCCAAAAATCCACATCTCATCATAGACAAGCATGTACTAACCCTCTTTCATGCAATCATACTTGAGAACCCATTGAAGTTGTGGTACTTGTATAACTATGTTGGCCACCATACTTATACAAATACCCTTTCCTCAATGCCCTCCCTCCTATGATGACACTTATAAGAATCAATACAACATATAAAACATAAATCCATCTACTCACATAAGCTCAAAACCACATAAACAATAAGGTCCAAAAGTCCATCTAATAAAATAATATAATCAAACTCTTGGAATACATAAATCCATAGTCTAGCTAAAACAGCATAGACAAACTCCAACACAACATCATAATCAGTTATAAGTCATGTCGCCCATAAGAGTGGAAACAACTTAAAATCCTTCCCATCCACCTACTCCTATTAACTTGAATCACCACATGATTCTTAGGGAACATGACTTAAACATCAAAATAAAAATACTATACATTAGGTACACCAAATAACTTATTATGGTGAAAGTAATTTATATATCAAAAGCAAAACAGAAAGTAACAGGTGACTAAGTATGGGCAACTACAGTTCAACTCATACTAGTCAAAACTCACAAAAAATAAAATTTAGGAAAATACAATCAAGACCACATGTAATCCTATGACGCCTATATGCAGGGATCCTTAAGCTATAGACTAGGCTAGGCAACCTAATTCTCTATAACCATTGGCTCTGATACCATTCTGTCACACCCCACCATGGTGGAATATGGGGCGCGATCTATGGATATCATCACAACAATAGCGTGTCTATAGAGATAACTAAATGAAATGGAAAAATCATAAATAGTGACACAACGTGTGACAATCCGTCAATTTGTGGTTGATATTTTATTCTCGAATATTATTTAAAAACAAATTACAATATGAACTCACATATTTTTGGGAAGAAATTTGGATTTAAGTCTTGGAGTAGCATCGACTACGTCTAAACCGGAGGATTCAACGTTACGTGCTTACGTTTACATACACCGTCTTTGGTGACAGTCCGACATTTCAGAAAATAAATTTATCTGAGAATATTATTTTGGAATTTTAAATTTGAGTTGGTTCATAAACTCACAAATTTACGAGAAGAGATTAGGACTTACGATTTTATTTTAACGTCCTTTACGACTAAACCGGAAACCTTAGAATTACGTATTTATGTTTTCGAACTCCGTTTTTGATGAGACAATTTTTATTAGATTCGTTTTGTGACGTTGATTCATAATTTATAAAAACGTTTTTCGTAAAACGACCCGAGGGCACGCAAATCGAGGAAACTAGAATCGAGGAGTACCCGTAAATAAATAGGGATGAGACAAGTGGGACACTTGTCCCACCCCCATCAAAACCGGCCTTAGTTAGCTACACAAGACACTTATGTGTCAAGTGTAAGCTAAAGCCTTACACATGGCTCATTTAGCTTAAAAGCTAAGCCTTCTTCCATCAAAACCATCAAACCCTTTTCATTCCACCATTTCACCATGCAAAACAACTTCACAAACTCTCTCACCCTTGGTTATGTCGTCCCATTCTTCTCCCTAAATCACCATCACTTGACAAAAATCTAACCATAAACATATGTTATAATTAACATATGTTAATCTCCATCCAAAAAGATGAAGATTGGTGTAAGTTATAACATCAAAGGAGGAGTTTCCATGGAGTATTAGGGCTGATTTTCCACAAGAAGTTCATGGAGCATGGTGGTCTTGAAGATGGTCATGGTTGTCTACAAGTTTCTCTATCAAAAACCATGTCAAAATCATAACCTATATCAACTTGGTGGTATAAAGATTGTCCTCCTCATCTTCTTAATATTTTGATTATGTAAACATGTATTTTATTTCCTATTGTATATATTTATGATGATTATATGATGATAAAAATGTTATGTGGGGATTTGTTGTTGATAATCATGGATAAAAAGGTGAAAAACCATATGAAACAAGGTTAAAATCTTGATAAATTTACATGGCTGTATAAAACAGTAAGTAAACAGGTCATGGACTGATAATATGATGAAATAGAATCCATTTACAGTAAGCTAAATGTCTTGTATACATGTGAGAGTTGGCCATGCAATGGAATCAAAATAATGAGTGAGATATGATCAAAACAAGTTTAGGGTATAAATCTGAAGTTACTGTTTTGGACGATTTTTAGAAAATATTTAGAAGATGTTTCAACAGTAGCTATAAAAGAGTTAAATGTAGCACATATCATGTAGTTTATGTGATAAAAATTTGAGCTTCTATCTCCATGTAGAACTCAAGATATGGCAGTTTTGGTGAAGATGAAGTTAAAAATCAGATTTTTGGAAATTAAAGAATAATACTATTATATAAGCACTCACATTTTAATATATAAAATGTAAAATAAAAACTCACTAACTTATAAAACTTATTTATATAAATATATATAAGGTTAATCAAATGGATAAATTATATAAATGGTGGTGAAATAATGTTTATAAGTAATAAAAACTATAAATATGATTTTTACGACTTTTTCGGCTATTGCCGAAAAATTAACGTTTTTGTTAAATAAAACTTAGATGGTTGGACCCGTCTAATGAAAACTTTATAAAACTTATATACTGATATATAGACATGTATAACAAGTAAAAACCGATAAAACCCGAACTATAGGGCATACGGACATTAACGAGCTAAGTAAACATATTGGACTAATACTTGGACTAATAAATGGACTAAGTAGGATAAAAACTTGTAAAAAGAATCTATTGGGCTTAACCCATTTAGGCCCAACTTGAAAAGTACACATACTGATAATATAGGTACAAAATGGATTAAAATAAGTTAAATAACTTATAATAAGCTTATTGGGCTTAAGACACGTAAACGGGTAAAACTAGTAAACTAGTATAAAAGCTATCGACATATAACACTAAAAATGAGTAAACGAGAATATGTAAACCCACTTGATCATCATATATATATATATAATCATCATATGTATACATAATTGTTATTTTTATAAAGTCATTGGACAAACGTCTAAGACCGAGTATTATTTGTCTAGGTTTCCGTTATTGAAGCACGTACCGTACGTCCGAATTGCCGATAACCCGCCTTCCCACATCAACGTGAGTTCATAGCCTCGCACTCTTTTAAATATTTTATAAATGCTTTATAAACCCGCGAGGGAGATAACATGTTAGTTTTTATAAAAGTTTGGACAGCATTTGTCCCGATTGTTTGTTTATTGATTTTGGACCCGAATGATTGAATGACCCGATTGTATGACCTGATAAATGATTAATGGACCCGATAGATGAAATCAAATGGATTATTAAAGTTAGGTTATGTCACTAAAAGTCCCATTAGCATGAATTGTGAACTACCGGGAGTTGGTAGACGCTTATGCATTTAATAGTACTATTTGGGGACGATCACCCCAGTTCGCGCCTTGACGGTTGATCCCCGTCGTGCCACATTGATTGGTAAGCGAATTTATGTATGAGAAGATTTCCAATAGCGTGACCTTTGTGACGACACGCTACTTTAGATGGGCAAAATTTGTATCGGGTTAGCTACCCGTTGTTGGTTTAGTAAGGTAACAATGTCATGCGGCTTATAATAATCCGAATTAACGAAATACTAATAGACGCTCCGAATTACGATGTATTGCCTGACTAGCAATACAGGGTCATACTATTGATATTATGATTGTATTTTGGTTTTCATAACCATATTCATATAACGGTTTTTATTTGATTTTATACAACGTCATAAGACGTATTGTATGATGTTTTTACGACATTGGCTCGTATAATAAATTTTAAGGCAAATGCCTATATTATGATTTTCGATAAGGATTTGTATAAAATGACTTTGGCTATTTTATGGCCTATTATAAAGATTTGTATAAAATGATTTTGGCTATTTTACGGCCTATTACAATGATTTGTATGAATTGATTTTTGGTACTAATTTTATACCAAAATTATATTGATGGAATTTATTAAACTCTATGAATTCATTCGGCGTTATCGCTGACCCTTTTCTTTTAACATGTTTTATCTCAGGTACTTGAAGGTAATTCTCGGGAAGACAACAAGAATTCATGGCCCGCACTTAAACAATATTTTTCCATTCAAACACTTGTAAAACTTTTGTATGAAATTTAATGACTTGGGACCGATGTAACTTTGATGTTTATGAATGGAAATGTTTTATTAATAAACGACGCGATTTTTATGCGTTGTCTATGATGTGAGTAATGTGCTATCCCGTAACACCAACTAGTCTTCCGCTGTACTAAGTTGTATAAATTTGGGGGTGTTACAGTTTGGTACCAGAGCTCTCGTTATAGAGAACGAAAGATTTTTAAAAAAACGAAGGTTTTGAATAAAACTTTTCAAAATCTGTTAACTAAAAACATTTTTCTAAAAATGTCTAAAAATCTTTTGACTATAACGGTGCCGAAGAATTCCCGAGTTACCGACAAGGCCAAGACTGAGAAGTGTTATTTTAATATATATATAACTTGGATTATATATATATATATATATATATATATATATATATATATATGATGTAATTTTATTACATGATTGTTTGATGATTATTTTGATATTTATACGAGGTATTTATACGACGTAGATTGTCACAATATACCCTAAATCCCCTAGTAAATTAATCGAAGCTATTCTCGTAGGAATTCTAGCTATCCTAGATCTAAACCAAGTTGTGGATATTTATGATCCCAACAAATGGTTGATATTCGTAGAAATATAGATATTAGTTGATTGTGATATTGAAAAAGAATTGGCGAGATTAAATCTGATATCGATGTCATGACGATCTTTCCTTATAGAGTGGAGTTTGACAAAACATTACCACCTAGAAAGATGTCATCTGATTCGTTGTCACCCAATTCTTAAATTTGAAATCGAAAGGGTGAATGTTGCACTTGAGGCTGTTATTGGAACCAGTACCCAAAAGCCTCATGCCACTAATACCTTTCCGAGAAGTCTAGTTGAATGATCAAGTCATTTCATATTAATGACTCATTTGATAATTGTTGTTGTAAGAGCGGATAGGATTGGAAATTAAGTGTTGATTCATATTGAGATTGTATTGCCTTTACAAGGCCGAAAAATAAGATTGTAAGTATTGGAATATGAGGTAGGATATTGAATTGAGTATAAAATTGGTTAAAACTTGAATAAAGTGAAACTTAACCTATATGGAATATAAGATTGATAAGAGGAAGTCGTTAAGTCCTGTGATTGAATTATAAGGTTTTAATTGATTATTGATTCGTGTTAAGTGTTGTTCCTAGGCCATTGTCCACCGACGAGGATGCCTAGTGTCCAATAAATAAATTGAAGAAATCTTCTTCTGAATTGAGACCGATGGATCTTCTGGGACATGTGGAACACCTAATGACTCTTGTAGATTAGTATTCATTGTGGTATCTTTTAAAAATCCCTAACTTAACTGAGATATCAGTTGGTAGGATGAGTTCTGAGAATCGTATGACATAGTGACGCGTAATGTGTTACGGTACAATTTTGACTTGTTTGTGATTAATGAAAAGACTACCTTTGACCGCTAAATTCTACACGTATCGATGTTATCTATCCGTTATTGCTTCATCCTAATGCTCGCATTAGTGATGCAACCATTGAACAAGTACTCATCTCGATTTGAGTTACGTTGTGGATTATTCTTTTGAGTGCCATCGAGGTCATGAACCTCATGATTATTTGGCTAAAGCTCATTCCCTATCATATCGTAGTTAATTCTTGGTGAACAAGCTTTCATCGCTCTTCTGCAGATCACTCATTATTTTTATAAGATACAATAGTATCCCTTGAGAAAAATTGAATTTGCATCACTATAAGGATTATTCAAAGTGAGATTTATAAGTGATTGTTATCGAAGTGAAGTTGTTTATAAAACATCTTGGAAAACTTAATTGTTTTCATAATAAAGAAAATTTTTGTAAATATATTCTTGATTCTTATCTAAGAATTAAGCATGAAAATGTTTTTATTATAACCATGATGATAAAATTTCGACGAACTGAGTATTGCATCGTTAATCTTGAAATTGTATATAGTTGCGCGCCTACATACAATTTGGAATGGACTATGCAAGACTGATTAGTAGTCACCATAAAACTAATGAATAAACACTACATTTTCTTTGAGGATTGTGAAAGATTAAATTTTAATGAGATCTGCAAGAAGTGAAAAATAAGGACATAGTGTTAGGGACACCTACATATGTGCCTATAGCATCTATTCTTCTGAGTCGAATTTACTCATCTGTGGGAATTGTCTTATTTGACACTTGACAATTCTTTCGTATCCAATTCTCCCGTAGTGAGATTCTTAGGAAAAGTATATGATTACCGAGTGTTGATACCCGACTGGATGTATTGACGTTCTTATCATTTCTTTTGATTAATATTTCATTTGAATGACCTGGGTAACGATCCGAGGAGCTTTCGAATACGTACTCAAATTATGAAAACATGGGATATATTCATATTCGTTAAATGTTTTCGTCTGTATCTGATTTGAAATTCTCTCGCGTAGATTATGCGTTGACCTTACTCTTTAGATGGTAGTTGTGTCTCCATATATCCTTAAATTTGTGAAGGATTATGAGTTATTATTAGTCTTTTGAGAAGTTCACATCTTATCGACGGCAATGAAACTGGAAGGTTGATAGTGCCAGTAGAATGGATTGATTGATTATGACATGACGACATTGTCTTAATTGATGGGAACTCGAATTGAATTCCCCTAAAAAGATAAGATGTTGATTATCAAAAGTGAACTAAATAATTCTTGACGGATGATCGTATCCTGTATTTAGACTTGAGATTATATTGTGATTGGTTGTGAACTAGTTATAGATATTGTAATCTAGAAAGAACCTAGTATGTATTTATTAAAAGATGTTTATCTTATCTGAAACTTTAGGAGGTATTTGTTAGTGAACTACCTAGACTTTCGCCACTAAGGCAAGTTGAATTTGGTATTGGTTATATTACCGGTGCACTGTACGTCAGCACCATCTGAATTTAAGGAATTACCGTACAACTGAGAGAGTTGTCGGAAAAAGATTTTATTATACCAAGCCTGTCATCCTGAAGAGCTATGGAGTTATCTTTCCTTATATTTATAGGTTACTGTGAACTGAGTAAATTGACAATCGAAAACGATATCCATAACTCGAAATGGAAGAATTGTTCGATCATTTACAAGGTTCTAGAAAATTTGATCCATAGCATGGTTATAATCAACTTCGCATCTGCGAAAGAAATTATCTATTCCAATCACTACATCCGGTGCTTGTAATGAACGTTATGAGTTTCACGTGATGTCGTTTGGATTGACAATGCACATGTAGTATTCATAAATATGATGAATCACGTGTGTAGGTTGTAATTTGATAAATTCATGCTCGTGATCATTAAGGACTATATGTTTGTTTATAAGAATAAGATTGAGTTAATAAGTTAATTATAGATTGTCCTGAATTGGCTGAACGATAAAAACCTGAACCTTGAATAATTAACACGTGATTAAGAACTTAATCCTTTACATAAAATGACCGTTGGATTAATAATGGTAAGATGTATGCATATAGACTCTTCAAAATTGAGAGCCCTTTTAAGACTTTGGATTTTTTTTACCAAAAAGAAATGGAAATATGTTTTGACAAATGTGTTAACAAAGGATTTTTAAAGGGATTATTCCCTTATACACAAACCATTTAACTAAACTTCTGTTTAGGGGTAAATGTTTGTGTATACCTCAAGATACCCTAAGAAGGATTAAGGAAACCATTTAAACCATAACTTGAAAACTTAAAACGACAATTTTTGCTTTTCAACTAAGAAAACTTTGACCAAAGTATAACCAAAGATTTTTCAAATATTTACGAATCATATTAATTATTTTCGATAAATCAGCAAAAATCTTGTTAATTAAATTCAAATTTATTTTGAACATTTTATATAATTGGTTGAACTAAGAAATTTAAAAACTTTTACGTTTACGCTTCATAAAAATTAACTAATAAATTATTTAATTTACATATAATAATTATCGACGCTTTAGACGCCGGATTGAGAAAGACAGATAAAAATGATAGATGAGACGAAACTGAAACTTAGAAAATATGAAGAAAGTTGAACGTAAATACTGACGCATAATATAGAAAGAATATCTGAGTGAATTGTGGACACGATAACCACATCATCATGAGAATAATATAGATACTGACATATTATATAAAGAGGATTAAGAACTAATTAGGACATGTTCCTTAATAATGATTGTGCGAAATAAATTGCCGAACAATTTAAAAATAGCCGATGATTGTAAAAAGAGATAATATAGATAATAAAAAGGGGTTCGCGGCTAATGTGAACCATTAAAATAGAGAAACCAATAGCGTTAAATATTTAAAAGACCACTTGTGATTGTCTAAATATGGAGGATTGTGAGATATATTTATGATGGAATTTGTAAGTATAAGTATTATATGTATCTCATTTTATGACTAAAAGTATCTTTGTCTGAAGAAGTTGTACTAATGGCAATTATGAAGGCAGACATCGCCTCATACATTAGTAAACATCAAGCTATTGCAAAGGTCATCATCTGAATTTGATTCGATTTGAGTCATCGTCGACAGACTGACCAAATCTGCTAATATCATTCTCGTTAATGATAAATGCAAAAGAGTTATGTAAACATAGCATGCCTGTATCGATCATCTAAATCAAGATCCTCGCTTCGCATCGAATTTCTAGAGATTTGCTCAGAAATCATTGAGAACGAACCTTGATGAGAGTACTATGTACCATCCCAAATCGAAGGGACGAGGTAAAGTAACGATACAGAGTAATAGAAGTGCTGTTTTATGTTTGAATGATTGACCTTTGGTAATAGACCGTATAATCGTTTTCCTTTGAAGGGATTATCATTGATAATCATCATATTAGGATCGAGATCGAATCTTGTTAGGATCTGAATCATAGAGCATCTGTAAGCAAGAGTTGAAATGAAGACATCCGACATACACCCATTGTGAGTTTGACATGTCTTTTAGATTTAAGGTTTCCTATGATGGCGAACCTATCCTTGCAAAATACCCGACCCGCGAGATCTGAAATGATTGGTGAAATTAGGATTTGATTATTAACCGCCGATAGTGGGCAAGAGGTTATATGAATGTGAAATGTAGATCTTGAAGTGCCAAATGGGTAGCGAAGTTATGCCACAGTTTTTAACCTTGGAAAAAAAATGAAGTTCATGATCTGACAAATCATGGGATATGAGTCCCCGTTGTATAGGACCATTGAGATGATGTAAAAGTTGGGATTGAAAGGCATATAAGCTGGATCTACCCTAGGACTTCAAAGACTGCGTGAATTATGATTCGTAAATCGAACTTGATGGAATATCTATCAAGTGAAAATCTGATTATTCTTAGTAGAGCTTAGATCGGCGAAAAGTTGCATTCATCAGAAACCCGTGAACATCATGGATAGAGAAAGTAAGTCAACATTTAGCCTGATCTTATTCCCGTAGTTATGTTTGATGAAACTCGCGTATTATAATGAATACACATGTGAGAAAAGACCGAGTGTGGAGGAAATACCCACATGGCTTTAACTCTATAAGAAGCGAGTAGTAAGGTAAGATGATCTTTGAGGACAAAGATCCTGTTTAGGGGTAAATGCTGTGACAATCCGTCAATTTGTGGTTGATATTTTATTCTCGAATATTATTTAAAAACAAATTACAATATGAACTCACATATTTTTGGGAAGAAATTTGGATTTAAGTCTTGGAGTAGCATCGACTACGTCTAAACCGGAGGATTCAACGTTACGTGCTTACGTTTACATACACCGTCTTTGGTGACAGTCCGACATTTCAGAAAATAAATTTATCTGAGAATATTATTTTGGAATTTTAAATTTGAGTTGGTTCATAAACTCACAAATTTACGAGAAGAGATTAGGACTTACGATTTTATTTTAACGTCCTTTACGACTAAACCGGAAACCTTAGAATTACGTATTTACGTTTTCGAACTCCGTTTTTGATGAGACAATTTTTATTAGATTCGTTTTGTGACGTTGATTCATAATTTATAAAAACGTTTTTCGTAAAACGACCCGAGGGCACACAAATCGAGGAAACTAGAATCGAGGAGTACCCGTAAATAAATGGGGATGAGACAAGTGGGACACTTGTCCCACCCCCATCAAAACCGGCCTTAGTTAGCTACACAAGACACTTATGTGTCAAGTGTAAGCTAAAGCCTTACACATGGCTCATTTAGCTTAAAAGCTAAGCCTTCTTCCATCAAAACCATCAAACCCTTTTCATTCCACCATTTCACCATGCAAAACAACTTCACAAACTCTCTCACCCTTGGTTATGCCGTCCCATTCTTCTCCCTAAATCACCATCACTTGACAAAAATCTAACCATAAACATATGTTATAATTAACATATGTTAATCTCCATCCAAAAAGATGAAGATTGGTGTAAGTTATAACATCAAAGGAGGAGTTTCCATGGAGTATTAGGGCTGATTTTCCACAAGAAGTTCATGGAGCATGATGGTCTTGAAGATGGTCATGGTTGTCTCCAAATTTCTCTATCAAAAACCATGTCAAAATCATAACCTATATCAACTTGGTGGTATAAAGATTGTCCTCCTCATCTTCTTAATATTTTGATTATGTAAACATGTATTTTATTTCCTATTGTATATATTTATGATGATTATATGATGATAAAAATGTTATGTGGGGATTTGTTGTTGATAATCATGGATAAAAAGGTGAAAACCCATATGAAACAAGGTTAAAATCTTGATAAATTTACATGGCTGTATAAAACAGTAAGTAAACAGGTCATGGACTGATAATATGATGAAATAGAATCCATTTACAGTAAGCTAAATGTCTTGTATACATGTGAGAGTTGGCCATGCAATGGAATCAAAATAATGAGTGAGATATGATCAAAACAAGTTTAGGGTATAAATCTGAAGTTACTGTTTTGGACGATTTTTAGAAAATATTTAGAAGATGTTTCAACAGTAGCTATAGAAGAGTTAAATGTAGCACATATCATGTAGTTTATGTGATAAAAATTTGAGCTTCTATCTCCATGTAGAACTCAAGATATGGCAGTTTTGGTGAAGATGAAGTTAAAAATCAGATTTTTGGAAATTAAAGAATAATACTATTATATAAGCACTCACATTTTAATATATAAAATGTAAAATAAAAACCCACTAACTTATAAACTTATTTATATAATATATATAAGGTTAATCAAATGGATAAATTATATAAATGGTGGTGAAATAATGTTTATAAGTAATAAAAACTATAAATATGATTTTTACGACTTTTTCGGCTATTGCCGAAAAATTAACGTTTTTGTTAAATAAAACTTAGATGGTTGGACCCGTCTAATGAAAACTTTATAAAACTTATATACTGATATATAGACATGTATAACAAGTAAAAACCGATAAAACCCGAACTATAGGGCATACGGACATTAACGAGCTAAGTAAACATATTGGACTAATACTTGGACTAATAAATGGACTAAGTAGGATAAAAACTTGTAAAAAGAATCTATTGGGCTTAACCCATTTAGGCCCAACTTGGAAAGTACACATACTGATAATATAGGTACAAAATGGATTAAAATAAGTTAAATAACTTATAATAAGCTTATTGGGCTTAAGACACGTAAACGGGTAAAACTAGTAAACTAGTATAAAAGCTATCGACATATAACACTAAAAATGAGTAAACGAGAATATGTAAACCCACTTGATCATCATATATATATATATATATATAATCATCATATGTATACATAATTGTTATTTTTATAAAGTCATTGGACAAACGTCTAAGACCGAGTATTATTTGTCTAGGTTTCCGTGATTGAAGCACGTACCGTACGTCCGAATTGCCGATAACCCGCCTTCCCACATCAACGTGAGTTCATAGCCTCGCACTCTTTTAAATGTTTTATAAATGCTTTATAAACCCGCGAGGGAGATAACATGTTAGTTTTTATAAAAGTTTGGACACCATTTGTCCCGATTGTTTGTTTATTGATTTTGGACCCGAATGATTGAATGACCCGATAAATGATTAATGGACCCGATAGATGAAATCAAATGGATTATTAAAGTTAGGTTATGTCACTAAAAGTCCCATTAGCATGAATTGTGAACTACCGGGAGTTGGTAGACGCTTATGCATTTAATAGTACTATTTGGGGACGATCACCCCAGTTCGCGCCTTGACGGTTGATCCCCGTCGTGCCACATTGATTGGTAAGCGAATTTATGTATGAGAAGATTTCCAATAGCGTGACCTTTGTGACGACACGCTACTTTAGATGGGCAAAATTTGTATCGGGTTAGCTACCCGTTGTTGGTTTAGTAAGGTAACAATGTCATGCGGCTTATAATAATCCGAATTAACGAAATACTAATAGACGCTCCGAATTACGATGTATTGCCTGACTAGCAATACAGGGTCATACTATTGATATTATGATTGTATTTTGGTTTTCATAACCATATTCATATAACGGTTTTTATTTGATTTTATACAACGTCATAAGACGTATTGTATGATGTTTTTACGACATTGGCTCGTATAATAAATTTTAAGGCAAATGCCTATATTATGATTTTCGATAAGGATTTGTATAAAATGACTTTGGCTATTTTATGGCCTATTATAAAGATTTGTATAAAATGATTTTGGCTATTTTACGGCCTATTACAATGATTTGTATGAATTGATTTTTGGTACTAATTTTATACCAAAATTATATTGATGGAATTTATTAAACTCTATGAATTCACTCGGCGTTATCGCTGACCCTTTTCTTTTAACATGTTTTATCTCAGGTACTTGAAGGTAATTCTCGGGAAGACAACAAGAATTCATGGCCCGCACTTAAACAATATTTTTCCATTCAAACACTTGTAAAACTTTTGTATGAAATTTAATGACTTGGGACCGATGTAACTTTGATGTTTATGAATGGAAATGTTTTATTAATAAACGACGCGATTTTTATGCGTTGTCTATGATGTGAGTAATGTGCTATCCCGTAACACCAACTAGTCTTCCGCTGTACTAAGTTGTATAAATTTGGGGGTGTTACACAACGTCATGAAGATATCTCAAACAATGCAGGCGTCTAGGTAAGTAGGTAACATGTCTACCTCTTACCAAAGACATACAATTAACAAATAAAAAACATATAGGTGTCTACGAAGTATCACTTATTCAAACATAAGTAAAGAATAAGAGGAAAAGGGAGTTCCTCCAAATGCAATCCTAAGCCTTCCAGCTAGCCACTCCTATTCACACGCTTAACCACATTCTCACCTGAAACAGACACTAAAACACGTCAACATACAGTTGGTGAGAGTCATAGGTTTAGACTCCAACGCCAAATCAGTTATAAGCTGTGAATAACAACCATTAACAAAAGAACATATGGACAATGTGCTACAATTATGTATTAACAACTAACATTCAAGATTAACCAATCACCACAAGTCTAAGGCTCCAAGCCTTACCAATACCCACGATTCCAAGGCTCAAAGCCTTACCAATAACCATGGTCCCATAGCCGCCCATACACCTATGAACCAATCCCAAGGCCTCGCCATGTCAACATCCCCTTGGTACCAAGTCAAACCATAATAACTGAGACGGTACATGTCCCCCGATCCAAATCATAAACACAATCAAGAATTACATAGCAGTTAATCACATAAGTGTACACACAAGTCCATCACAAACCATAAAAACATTCACATCATTAGTTACAAAACCATCGAGTGTCTCTTCCATCCCATCTGGAAATAAAATCATAAAAAGAAATGGGACTATGAAACTCACCTGAACAAGCATCTCTAAGTACCCGCGCTCTAGCACAAATCTAACCACACAAACGTATTCAATCAAGACATGAACCACATACCAAAATGGCTCATCAATCTATGATGGATATCTAACCTTCTCTTACAACTTAACCCTATTTATATGCCATATGAATCTCATTACACCCCTATATAAAGCCCTTAACTTAGTTTAGTTCATAACTCGTCCCGTTAACATTTAACCCAAAACAGTCTCGTTTTTCATACTTCAAACTAATGGTTGAACACCCCCTTAACAAAAATGACATGCCCTGTAAAAGAAACCCTATGCCCTTACATGTGTTATCTAACTCTCCCCATTGGCCGAAACCTTAAAGCTACTGCTAAGGCCTCCACATATATATATATATATATATATATATATATATATATATATATATATATATATATATATATATATATATATATATATATATATATATATATATATATATATATATATATATATATATATATATATATATATATATATATATATATATATATATATATATATATATATATATATATATATATATATATATATATATATATATATATATATATATATATATATATATATATATATATATATATATATATATATATATATATATATATATATATATATATATATATATATATATATATATATATATATATATATATATATATATATATATATATATATATATATATATATATATATATATATATATATATATATATATATATATATATATATATATATATATCTATATATATATATATATATATATGTATATATACATACATATATATATATATATATATATATATATATATATATATATATATATATATATATATATATATATATATATATATATATATATATATATATATATATATATATATATATATATATATATATATATATATATATATACTTTTACCTACCCAGAATTTACTGATTTTGAACATATGAAATGTTTGTTATGATCAGAGGGTCTTAGCCTATCCCACTTGCTTATCCCTTCTCCAGATCTTTTATTTAATATATAATCTAAGTCTCATGTTCATTTGAAGCTCCAATTATAAACCTAAGTACCCCAAACAATTCAAAACATAAAATGAAAACATGCTGATCCAAAAACTGTTTTGACACCCGACTGATGTAACCTGTTTTTGACACACTTCCCTACCTCCAATTTAGTTCTCGTTTCTTGAATTTGAAAGCTAATTCAGTTACCTTTCCAGGGACATAAGATTAGAAAATTAAAAGTTTGTAGAACTCTAGATATGATCAAAAGAATGGACCAAATATTTTGCCCAGTTTTTAAAAACGAATTTAAACATGATTAAACCCTAATTAAAATTACTAATTATCACCAATCGTTATCCTAATCATATTAATTGTTATAAAACCCCTAATTATAGATCTATTAAGAACCCTAATCCATCATATAAATTTATTAGATAATACTTGAAGCCTTAATGATATAAAACATGAAAACTATAAGAATTAAATCAAGATTTTTACCTCAAATCTTCAAGAAAATTATTTTTGATAAATCCCTAAATTAGGGCTCATAATATTTCGGCTAAAAAGGGTGGAGGAGAGAAAAAAACTGATCTTTTTGATATTATGATTGGTTTTAAAGAATTTAATAAAAAGGCTTTCACAATTGGGCTCAATCTGGGCTTTTAACAACTTCCTCTTTTTTCTTTCTTCCTTGCGTCGTCCAAACTGACCCCCTTTATTATTTTTTTATTTTTATTTTCTTTTTATTATTAATTAAGGTATTAATAATATTACCTTAATTTACCTTAATATATTTCAGCTCCAAAACCTCCAAAACCTCAAAACCGTAAAACTAATCAAATTTACGCGTATACCGTAAAAGGCGTAAAAATATACAGTTTTATAAAAACTCTTAGTATATGAAATAAACTATATAATTAAGTCCTAAATCACTTAAAACCATCCCGTAAATTATTCCCATGACTAAATAGCTCATCCGAGCCCCCTAAATGCACAACCCTAAATCGTAAAAATACGATTTTCTATAATACATATATAAGTATATGAAACCACTAAATAACATCATCATATTTCATAGTCACTACTATGTGAGCTCATGAACATGAAAACATCACACATCTTTTCACTCACATGGTACCCCGTACCCGAAAACGATGTCCAAACCACAGTCTATTCACACCACATACCTCATAAACACATAAAGACACATAATTCCACGAAATATGGACAAAATAAAACTAAGTGACGAACCTCAAAACCGTGGTTGTCACACTTTAGGAGAAGGTGATCTTCATCAATGCTACATCTTTAATCACATCACAAGTGTGTGAGTGATCTTCTCTTTGGACAAGGTAAAGAAGGAGATCAAGAGGATAATCATGAGTAAACATACTTAACACATTAAGTGATCATTTACAAATGACTAGGATTAGATAAGAGAAAGAAGGCTGAAGAAGATGTCCAAAAAGGGTTGATGAGAATGCAGATTTGATGCACTATTTATCGGACAAAACATCCAACGACTATATCTGCCCGCGGTTCTTTATTGGAGCCTCGGGTTCCTTATCGATAAGGAACCGTCGTAGGTGCTAAGGTACCGTCGGCGTAGAGTCTGATCCTTTTTGTCTTTCAGTGAATTTGAAATATCTGAGGCTGTTTAAACCTTCAAAGGATATTCTTATGGCATATGGAATATGCCATATTCAAATTTGCATTTTCATTTTAATAAAACATTTTCTTAACAATAAATTTTATTAAAAAACTTTTGTTATGTTTGACAAAAGTGAGTTTTAAGGCTAATCACTTTTATGATCACTAAACATGATTAAGATATGTTAGTGTAATGATTATTACCTTGATGATAGTGTTTGTTAGATAATTCATTTTATGATTGTGTTTGACAATAAATGTCTTCGTAATTTGTCGTGATCAAAACTAAGAAAGATTAATTAATACTAACAATGTTTTTAGGCATTGCTTTGCATTAACAATCTCCCCCTTTTTGATTACGACAAACTATAAACTCATTTACGTAAAATACAAGTTTATTCGAATTATTAACGAGTTTATCACTATCATTTCTCCCCCTTTGTCGAAGCAAAAAAGTTAGCACAAGTCTTTGAAGAAGAAAAGAACCGGACTGTTTGCTAGTAGCTCCCCCTTGGTGCTTACTCCCCCTTGCTTGGGGCACCAAGTCAATGACTTAAGGTGACATGCTACACAAAGGTTAGAAGAAAGAAAAGAAACACCAATGTATATATGTGCACTACTTACTAACTAACTTGAGAGGGAGAAGGAAAAGAAATCTCAAATTATAAGCAAGCATTTGCTAAGTATGTCCAAACGGTGTGTATTGACAACATCATAGTTCAATTGGTGGAATAAAAGAAGAAAAGAAACATCCAAACCAATCAAAGATGATTTAAAATGTCAATTGGTTAAAATTTAGAATTTATGGAATCACCCATAATTAATTTTAAGTTTTAACCATGATCAACTCTTTAACAAATGTGTGAAATAGAATTAGAGGGAAAGATAACACACATAACATTCATGTTACATAAATATGAAATAACATACAAGATAAATATTCATACACACAATATGAATATTTAAAGCAAAAAATATGGAAAATAGACCACAAAGCATAAACTACTCTAATAGTGATAATCTTCCAAGATTGCTTAAATTTTATTGACTCAAACAACGAAAGTACAACATGTGCCTTAGTTGGAAAAGAAAGACGACGAAGCATCATTGAATGTTTCGTTCACGGGAATGAAAACTTTGAGAGGAGGTCGAGGGAGGAGGAATTCAAGAAAATTTAGCTTGTCATAGATATGAGCAAGTTCAATTTGTTGAAAACGACAACAAGCACACGAGGAACCATGATGCAAAACAAAGTCGTTAGATGGGGGAGGTCCATCAAGATTAGAGGTTGGTGTAGAGGGAGATAATGGATAGGAGATGTTTTCACAATGCCTAGTGAGGTTAGGGAAAGAAGATAGGTCATTGAGTTGAGGAGAGTCGAAAGGTATAGGTGGTGGTGGAAGAATTTCTTTTTCTCCGGTAATTGGATTTATAGAGTAAGTCTCATTCCAATATTGAATCGGAGAGAAAGAGGAATTCTTAGAGGATTTTGGAGAAGAAGAATCATGAGGATTCTTGATCTTTTTGATCCAAATGGGTTTAACCAATATTTCGGTTTCTTAGAAAGCTTAGAAGAAGATTTAGGTTGAGAAGTTTGTGACAAAGAAATTTCAAGGTTAGGAAAGGAAGAATTAGGCATTATGAGGGATGAAGGAAAGAACTCCCAAAAGAGAAGAATTTAAATAAAATAGACAAGGAAAAGATTTGAAATGAATCTTAACCAAAACAGTGGTCAAAGAAGAAAGACCAAAAATAAGCCAATAACGGCTTTACTAGGCGTGGTTGTTTAAACTTGATTTTCAAAAAAATTGGAGAAAGATAACACTTTTTCAAAATTTTGAAAATATTGGATTTTTACCTCTTTTAACACTAGAGTATGCTAGGGTTGCATAAAAGCAACACATTCACAAAGAATGTCTTGACAAATGGTGACAAAATATTTAAATAACATTTTGGTCCAATTTTAAGTCAAGTTTTTAGAGGTTGTAATAGCTTTAGGTTCAATTTTAAATAAATTGAAGATCTTTAATGTGATCGCATAGATTAAAGCACATAAAACTAAATCCATAAATCATCCACATGAGAAAATCATGAGGGAAAGGAAAGGAAATACAAGAATTAAAAAGACAATTAACTACTACAAAGATAGCTAACAAGTAGGTCTTGAGTTCATAGTTCTCTTTGGCTTGACCTTCTTTTTAAAAAAGCATGTTAATTTAAAAACCATCATTCATCTCCTAGGAGGAGGCATGGAGAACAAGACAAGCAAGAAATCATGCAACCTTCTATGAAGGCCAAGCATCTCCATCCTTAGGTTTTGAATGATGTAGTTATTATAGAGACAACATGGGCAATTTGCACCATGAGCTTCTAAGAACCCAAAGAAGTAAGGATCACCCATGAAGTGAGGGATAGGAATGCCCAAAATAGGAGCATTAGCGGTAGAGGGTGGAGGAGGTGGTGGAGGCATAGTGTCCAAGGGTGAGATGGGAGAGTTTGGTGGAGTGAAAGGAGAGGTGACCAAAGGCTCAAGTACAAAGGGGATATGATTGTAGTGTTTTACCACACATTTGGGTAAATGAGGTAAATAGGGAAAGTATTAAGTGATGATTTAGGAAAATCAAACACTAATGACCCTAATGATGTGAAAGTTCGTTTCCCAAGGAGGTATATGTGTGTGACTAAAATGTGACAAGATTTGAGATTAATATTTGAGAGAAGGGGATGGGAAAATAGAATGACGAAGACGTGAAATTAATTACTACGACGGCTAAACGTAAAACCGTAAAAAGAGCTAAAATAAAAATTAATTCTAAAAATTCCTAAACAATTACCAAAAATCAAATTAAATAAACTAAGAGTTTACAAATAATCAAAAGTTTTTCAAACCTTTTAATTAATTAAATATTAATTTTTAAATGCTAATTAAAGCCCTAAAAATCAAATTAATTAGTAAAAAGCCCAAATAAAGATTTCTCACTTTATAAACCTCTAAAATATCCTAAAAGATTAAAAATTATTTTTATAAAATTTTAAACTAATTAAAACTATTTAAAATGATTTAAAAACTATTTAAACTTAAAATAATTATAAAAATTAATCTAATGATGATAAAATTAATCTAAGAGTTGCAAAAATCCTATTTTAATGTATTAAACCTATGAAAAATATAAAAAGTGCAAAAATGTGAAATTTGAAATTTAGTAATAAAATAATATTAAAATAATATTAAAAATCCAAAAATTCTAAAAAATTCTAAAAACTTGCAAACTAGTTTATTTTAACCTGAATAATAAGAAATTGAAAGTGGAATTACCAAAACACCCCTAATGGGCCCCCAAATGGGCTAAAACTGAAAACAGTCAACCTTAATGGGCTTTTGGGCCTAAAAAGTCAAACTAGGCCCAAATGACCTAAAAAAGCCCTATCTGACTCAAAATTAAATTCTAAACACAAAAGTCTGAAGGCCCAAAAGCTGGTTTTAAGCTTATCACAGCTTAAATAGTCAACAGCTTATTCTTATTGGGCCAATAAGCCCATTAAGCAATAAGCCAATGCCATAAGCTCTGCTTAAACACACAACCTTCTTTTGAGATGCCTAAGAGATCTGTGAAAAGAAATTTTGAAAAAGCACACTCAATAAGCCAGAAATAAGCCAACACTATTTTCACTAAAAGACAAAATAGTCGACTTGGAGTTCTAGACCACCTCAGACCTTCTAATAAATTGCAAAAGACTCAAAATGACTTAATTAAGACAAATCAACAAAGACAATTTCAATAAGCCAAGCCAAATAAGCACAATAAGCTGATAAGCACTTTTATAAAAGTCAAAGTGTTTGGTTTCCTAGTCAACCCTTAAAGTCAAACCCTCAAATGCTCTAGAATGAACAAATGGGTCAAATAAGTGACACCTATTACAAATCCAAAGTTGTTGCAGGTTAAAATAAGCTAGATTAGCTTATTGATAAGCACCAGTAGAAATAACACTAGCAGTGGCTAGCAGCAAGGGAAAGGAGTTCCCACTGCTTTGACTATTTGACTTGCTTTTTTAGAGAGATCCAGTTGGATTCAAATGGAAACAAGGGTACCCTTGTGATCAGTGAATCACAAGGAGTCTATATCAAAAAATAAATCACAAATTGGTTCACCCAATAAGCCTAGAACAAGCAAACAGTCCACAGATATTACACAGACCTTGAAAATAAGCAGTTATGAACAAATAAGCAGTTTGAGCATGAATAAGCCAGTCAAATTGAACCAAATGCATACACAAGCTATAATAAAGTCCAATAAGCACAAATAAACTTGTTTCAAGCAATGTTTCAAAGTAAATAAGCATATTCAAGCACCAAAAGTTTCTGATAAGCAAAAGTGATTATCCAAAATCCTTTTGCTAATCTATTTGACCACTAATCCAATTTTAAGCCTTCAAATCTCATTCCCTGATTAAGTTAACCAAAATTTAACACTTGTTAACCCTAGTCTACCCTTAGATCTAGGTGTCCCCAAAATTTTAGCCAAAATACCCAAGAAAAACTGATTTTATGACCCTTTGATTGATTTAGGTGTTCAAAGCCACAAAACTTGCAGATAATGAACACTTAGCACCAGGTAAACAGATACCAAACAAATAGAACCAATAAACAACAACCAAGTTGCCTTAAATCCCTTTGCAATCTTCCAAAGGATTGTTATAATTTAACCTATCAAACAAGATCTAATCAACCGTAACAACTCTTAATCAACCTCAGAAACTCAAATCAAGCCACAAAACACAGATCCACAACAAATCATGCAAAATCACCAAATATTTAACAAAAATTCAGAAAAATGAAAAAGGAGAGAGATGCAAACCTCCAAGACTTACATCCAAGCCTTGGAATGTTTGAGCTGAGGTGCTAGCAAAACAAGCACCAGCTTCCTTGTACCTGCTAAGATCAACAAACCAAAAGGATGAACAAATAATAGAAAATCTGATTTTTTTGAAGACAAGAGTTTTATCCCATAAAATCTTTCCTCAAAAACAACAAAACATGAATATGGAACTCAGATTTCAGCTATTCAATCACCAAACTTTTATAAATAACAAAAGAGAAAAACACTATTTTCAGAAACTCAATTTTATTTCAATAAAAAGGAATTACAAAGAGATAGCTAAAATCTGGAACAAAGGGACTCTCACATGTTGAGGTCTCCTTTTATAGACGACTAGGATCATTCTAGAAGGGAAAATACATGAAAACCCTAGCTATGAAATCTCAAATATACCCTTGAGTGCTTGATGGCGGTTGATGTTTGTGAGCTGTCCAAATGAATCAGAGACGTTCATTTTAGCTTTGGGGTTAAGCATTGAGTCTTGGCTGTTGATTTGGCCACGTGGCAAGCCTTGGAGGTGAAGGTTTGATATGATTGGGTAACGTGTTGAATGGTAGGGTCAGATGGTGAGTGGTGATTGGGGTTTTGGGTGTGGGATGAGTTCTTGGGCATGTGAATCAAGCGTGTGCCTGGGTAATTTCATTTTACCCTTTGTTTTTAGTGGGGTAAGTTCTGGGTTCTTGATGGTAAACAGTAACTCGTTTGATCCGAAATAAGGGGGTGTGAAGTGTTTGGCACGTGTTTGTGCAAGTTTAAACTTTGGGAAATGGCAGTAGTAGTCCTTGTGTTTTGATGAAACTTGTAAAACGTGTTTTTCAGCCTTATAACTTGATTCCCTTTGTTATTTAAGTTGTAAACTTCACACATTGGCCACAAAACTCTGCAATAAGGGTTTCAAGGGTTATTTTTGCCAATTTTGAATATTTGACGGACTGATCTTGGACATTCTTGATCTTCAAAGGTCTTCATTGTATCTTTGACTTCATGAGGGACCATTATTGGCAATTTAGAATTGATGAGGGTCTAAACTTTCCAATTCCTCAAAGTTGAAGGACCATTTTGTAATTTTGACAAACTAAAGGGACCAAACTTGTAACTATGAATATACAAGGGTTTTAAGTGTCATTTCTTCATAAATTGAGGATCAATCTTGTACATCTTCAAGTCTTCAAGGGTTTATCTTGGATAATTCATGAATTAGGGCCCGGTTCTTTATACGGCTTCGTTTCTCGTGTCCGTTTTCCTTGTTTCTTGTGATCTTTTGTCTTTTTCACGATATCCATACCTAAAACACACAAGTAAACAAATACAAGCATATATATGGTATTTTTATGACATTTTATGCATTTAAAGCCTGAAAAGAACGATGAGATCATGTATAAAAGCCATCTCATCACTCCCCCATACTAAGCCATTGCCATGCCCTCACGCAATGCTAGAATAAAGTATCTAAGCATCACCAAAGTTCAATTTTATTACCCTTTATTGAAAAGAAAAAGACTTGCAATAATACTACGAAGATGTGTAAAGACATAATGTATGATTTTCATCACGAATGTGACTTTTAGGGTCAAAGAATAGAAACAAGTAAATGTCCCATAGAGTAAATTTCGTCATCCTTGATTGTCATACATTCCATGCTAAGTGCAAAAGCGAGATCATTGTTGGTACAAGTCACAATGCTAACACTACTCATACGTCCAAATTGTGTAATACTTTTTCTCCCCGTAATCCTAGTTATTATAAAAGGAAATGGGTTTCTAGAATTTTTTAACTACTTGTCATGGATCACAAGTGATTCATATTGACTTATTTGAGTATTTATTAGTCCAAAAGTAAATTAACACGATTTAATCGATAGTTAGCCGAAGGACAAAATATTTTAAAACGGCTTCTCGTGTATCTCCTTAAGTTCATATCTTGGCATAACTCGTTTCACTATTTGAGACCTTTCTCCGACCGATATTTGGCATGTACTTCATACTTTAAATCTTGGGAAGACGTTCTTGAAATTATGGTCTTCTCTTCACATTTTTGAATTTATTCACTTGATGTTTTTGAGAGATTCTTCATACTTGGACCACGACTTCATCATTTTTCTTCAATCTTTATTTTGGACTTTGATATACAACGATCCGCCTCCTTTTCGGACTTTGATATATTTATCCTCATACCTTGGAAGGGTCTTTTTGGATAGATTTTCTCCATGATCTTTAGGGGGTACTTTCTTTTCGTCGTGTGTCTCGATCCTTCATCTTGATTTTGGAATAATGATACTTCACATCATCTTGGATCTTTAGCAATAAAATAGAGCTCCTCATGCCTTGTTAGGGCCTTTTTGGATCTTCACCAATCTTCGCGTCCCGCTTCAATAAGTTATGCCTTGGCTATGAACTCTATTCAATCCCGAGAAAATTTTAAACGATCTTGTGCTAGAAGCTAAGTAACCTTTCAAATCGTACGACCTTACTTATTGCAATTATTTTTATTCCTAATGCATTGATCTTATGGGAGAAAAAGCCACAATTAAAAACATATGAGTTTTTTAAAGAACATTTTCATATTCTACGTTTAGCATGATCACTTGTCTAACTCTATCATCTCTCGTTCTTCTCTATTTAAAGACCTCTAACTAAAGAGACTCGTGAATACTTAGCCATGTAAGTCAAAATTAAGCCAAATTTGGATTAGCTTTCATTAAGACTATATCAAATCAAAGTTTTGGGTTTTCAAGCCACCTATAGGATCTTGCACTTTCTTGGACCTTTTCAAGTTTAGAGAATGCATTTTATAGTTCCCTTGATAAGTGACTTTCTAGGATAAATTATAGGAACTTGCAAAAAGTTCTTGTTCTTAACCCGAATGAGCTAAGACTTTCGCGTTTTAAAGTTCCCTATATAAAAGTCTAGCAAAACTTGAATTGAGCGGGTTAATGAACGTAAAGGGCTCCAAATGCCCATCAAGTCAAAAATTAGCTCTTATTCTACCCATCGGAAAATATACATTCGTGTCTTGAAAACACTTTATTAAAAGTAAGAAACATTTTAAAATTTGGCCATTTTTAGCCTTATTAGCAACAAAATAAAATATTGAAAGTTGGAAACGTGAGGGCGTAGCAAAGCAAGTATCTATTCACCCCCCCCCCCCCTCCCATAATAAAATTAAACATTATCCTCAATGTTTCGAGTCTAAAGGTGGAGCACCCGCATACTAGAGACGATGAGTCGAATGCTTAGGATCTAGCATGGAAAGGGTGATCAACAATATATCTAAAGTCGTTTATTAATTATGCTAAAAGATAATTGTTAGAACAATAAAGGATATGTCTTGGATTCGTGAAAAACTTCTTCAAGCAAATGATGGAGGATCACGTAAACGAACACGAGAGTCTTTAATCGTAGATGATGATGATGATCTAGATAACACAATCACAAACAACCACGAGACAACGAGTTGGAAGGGCACAAATCCCTCTCATTATTTATTAGAAAGCATAAAAAGATAAGCATGGGATCTCCCCCACGAGGCACCTCGTTTTTTATTACTGAGTCATGAGCTCGACTCGATCCCCTCAATGCTAATTATCATTGGGGAAGGTGACTTGGTCGAGGTCATCCAATGAAGGAATTTCCCCACCAAAGTAGTGCTTAAGCCTATGTCCATTCACCTTGAAGTTAGGACCATCATTTTGAGCTAGCTCGATGGTCCCATAAGGAAACACTTGTGTAATGGTGAAGGGACCCGACCAACAAGATTTCAATATCCCGGAAAATATCTTTAATCGAGAGTTAAAAAGTAACACTTGATCACCAACGTTAAAAACCCGGTTTTTAATCTTTGCATCATGGAACTTTTTAGTCTTTTCTTTGAAAATCAATGAATTTTCATAAGCATTATCTCTTATTTCATCCAATTCATTCAATTGTAGGTGGTGATCTCTCGCGGTCTTCAAGTCAAAGTTTGCATTCTTAAGGGCCCAATATGCCTTGTGCTCCAATTCAACGGGCAAATGACAATTCTTTCCATAGACTAACTTATAAGGATTACAACCGATAGGTGTCTTATAAGCGGTCCTAAAGGCCCATAAAGCATCATCGAGTTTGTCGGACCATGAATCACGGTTTTCTCCAATCGACCTCTCTAAAATCCTTTTCAAAGCTCGGTTCGAAATCTCGACTTGCCCACTCGTTTGCGGGTGATAAGCCATAGAAATACGATGAGTAACTCCATATTTCTTTAAAACCTTCTCGAATTAGTCTTTACAAAAATGGGTTCCACGATTGCTTATAATAGCACGAGGGGTTCCGAACTGAGAGAATAGTTGCTTCAAAAACTTCACTACCACACGAGCATCATTAGTAGGTAAAGCCTTAGCTTCCACCCACTTAGAAAGGTAGTCGACGACGACGAGGATATACTTGTTACCATGAGACGATGGGAACGGCCCCATAAAGTCTATGCTCCAAATGTCGAAAATCTCACACACTTGAATTATGTTTTGCGGCATTTCATCACGTTGAGACGATTTTCCTTGACGTTGGCACGAATCACACGACTTCACGAGTGCGTGTGCATCACGATAGATAGAAGGCCAAAAGAAGCCAACATCTAACACTTTCTTAGCCGTGAGATTAGCACCATGGTGACCACCCGTGGGTGCCTCGTGACAAGCTCTAAGGATGTTAGAATCTTCGGTACCAAAAACACAACGTCGAACGAGTTGATCCGCACGAACCCGAAAGAGATAAGGGTCGTCCCAAAAATATTACTTGACGTCACGAAAGAATTTTCGCTTTTGTTGTGTCGTCATACCCTTGATTATGAAATTTCCCGCATGGTAATTTGCAATGTCGGCAAACCATGGGGTGGTGTCTTTAGAATTTACTACACCGAGAGTCTCGAGAGGAAATGTTTCGGTGATTTCCTTGTTCTCGAAAACATCTTTGTGAGGATCTTCTAGACGAGAGAGATGATCGGCCGCTAGATTCTCGGCTCCTTTTTTGTAAAGTACGGTGACATCAAGTTCGTGGAGGAGGAGCATCCAACGAAGCAATCTCGGTTTAGCATCTTGCTTAGCTAGGAGATACTTGATAGCCGAATGGTCGGTATACACGATGCTTTTAGTTAAGACGAGATAAGGTCGGAATTTCTCAAAAGCATAGACCACGACAAGGAATTCCTTTTCTGTTGTGGTGTACTTTAATTGAGCCTCGGTCATCGTCTTACTAGCATAATGGATAGGACGGAAATGCTTTTCATAACATTGCCCTAAGACGACCCCTATAGCATAATCACTTGCATCGCACATGATTTCAAAGGGTAATTCCCAATTAGGAGCAACAAGAATGGGAGCTTTGGTAAGTTTCCTTTTGAGAGTTTCGAAAGCTCTAACACAATCCTTATTGAAATTAAAAGGAGTATTCTTCTCGAGAAGGTGTGTCATAAGTCGAGAGATTTTCGAAAATTCTTTGATGAAACGACGATAAAAGCCCGCGTGGCCTACGAAACTCCTAACTCCCTTAACGGTTTTGGGATGTTGGTAACTTGGCGATGATGTCTACCTTAGCTTTATCGACCTCAATCCCCGCTTTCGAGACCTTATGTCCTAAGACGATTCCTTGTTTACACATAAAATGACATTTTTCCCAATTAAGCACAAGATTGGTTTCTTCACAACGTTTTAACATTTGCTCGAGATTAGATAAACACGATGTGAACGAATTGCCAAACACCGAAAAGTCATCCATAAACACTTCCATCGACTTCTCGATCATATCGTGAAAAATAGCCATCATACATCGTTGAAACGTACCCGATGCATTACAAAGTCCGAAAGGAATCCTACGATAAGCAAACGTTCCATAAGGATACGTAAACGTAGTCTTCTCTTGATCACGAGGGTCGAGAGGGATTTGAAAGTAAACGGAAAAACCATCTAAAAAGCAATAGAATTCATTTCCCGCGAGTCGCTCCAACATTTGATCCATGAAGGGCAAAGGAAAGTGGTCTTTACGAGTGGCGTCATTTAACTTTTGGTAGTCAATACACACCCTCCATCCGGTCACAACACGAGTGGGAATTAACTCGTTGTTTTCATTGGGCACAACGGTCATTCCTCCCTTTTTAGGGACACAATGGATTGGGATCACCCATGGGCTATCGGAGATAGGATAAATCATTCCCGCGTCAAGGATTTTTAAAACTTCCTTTTTTATGACATCGTGAATTTTGGGGTTTACCCTTCTTTGACTTTGAATTGCGGGTTTGTAGTCATCCTCCATTAAAATCTTGTGAGTACAAATTTTGGGTCAATACCCTTAATGTCGGAAATTTTCCACGCAATTGCCCCTTTATGAGCTTTAAGAAGTTTCAAGAGCGCGGTTTTTCATCATTAGCAAGACCTTTTGCAATAATAACCGGCAACTTGTCATCACCTTCCAAGAATGCATATTCAAGGTGAGATGGAAGATCTTTCAATTCAAGGATAGGCGGTTCCTCGATTGAAGATTTTTGTTCAACACTCATAACTTCCATCGGCGGAAGAAATGGTGGAATAGAAGTATCATCACTAATCACCTCATCTTCATTGTCGATTTCATTTGAAGTAAAATCGCCTCCTTGGAATGGAGTGAGATTTGGTGTAGAATTAGCAAGAATCGGATCCAAAATAGTGGGATTGCCACTTGACGATCTATCGGAAAAACCTAACACTTCTTATGAAAACTCATCGCAAACCACATCAACTAAGTCGATGTGATTGATGGTAGCGATTGCATAAACATGAGAAGGTTTTGAGTTTTGAGTAGCGTTTATAACAAGTTCCTCTTCATTGAATCTCAAAGTAATAGTTCTTGCGTGAACGTCGATAAGCGATCTCGAGGTGTCTAAAAATGGACGACCTAAGGAACTTGAGGATCCGCGGGGATGTCAACTACTATAAAATCAACGGGATAGTAGAACTTCCCCACTTTCACGAAAACATCCTCGGCTACTCCACATGATAAAATCGTAGAATGATCGGCCATCTCGATAGACATGTTCGATGGAGTAAGAGCCGGAAGCGAAAGCGATTTCCAAATGCAAAATGACATCAAATTAATGCTCGCACCAAGATCGGCCAAGGCGAGGCATTCTTTCATATCTTGTATGTCACAAGGAATGAGAAACTTTCCGGGGTCACCAACTTTTTCTAGTATGCGGTTAAGATAAACCGAAGAACAATTAGCAAGCTTTGAAAGCTTCTCCTTATCATTCATCATACTTTTAAACGTGGAAGCAAAAAGAGGCATATATAACAACACGTCGGCTAAACTTACATCAAAATGAACTTGTTGAAACATTTTTATAAAAAGCTCGATTTGTTGTTTGTTACATTCTTACAATTTCTCTTTGTTTCGTCTCGAAGGGTAAGGTAAGGGTGGTGTGGGTTGGACATTAGGAAACGGCCTTGGAATCTCGGGTTCCATGATTGGTATTGGTTCAACCGTAGGTGTGGTATGAGCGGTACTTCGTGGGCTTGTGATATGCTCCTTTTCGACCATCACCTCGGGCTCTTTCTCGATTTCCTTCTCCGTAGAAGTACTTGGACGAGAGATTGGTTCCTTGAAAGTTTTACCACTTCGTGTAGTAATAACCTTCATTTCTCCCTTCGGGTTTGCAATGGTATCACTAGGAAGACCACCCGAGGAAGAGGGTTTACACATGATTTCTTCAAACATTTTTGCCATTCGGTCTTCAAATTTTGATTGCCTTAAATCTGCTTTTAACAATTCTTGCTTAATCTCATGTTGTCCTTGTTCCATCTTTTGTTGATTTTGTTAAAGACGTTGAACGTTCCTTCCATTTTATTAGCTTGAGTCTTAAGTTCATTAGCAAGTTCGTTTTTAAGCTTGTTTTTCAACTCGGATCTTAAGCTAATCATCTCACGTTGCATATTATCAAACTTAGCATCATTTGCTTTAGCATAATCCAAAAATTCTCCTTGAATATTTTTAGTGTGAGCATTTTGAAAACCTTGTGTAGTGTTTTGAAAATCACGGTTTTGGTTTTGATTTGCAACTTGTCCATTCCCACTTTGATAATTCCCTTTGTTGTAGTTACGTGAATTGCCTTGATAACCACCATTTTTATTGTTGTTTCGATAGTTATTAAAATTTTGATTTGGTGGACCTTGATTTGGGCGGGAACCTTGGCCGTTTTGGTTGTAAGTTCCCGTTGCTACGTAAGCACTCGAAGTGTTACCACCGGCGGTAATGCACTCGGAAAGATCATGTGCTCCACCACAAGACAAACAACTCTTATCAACCGCTTTAACCGAAGCGGAATTCAAAGAATCTTGTGCTTTCCAATGAGTCATAAGATTTGAAAACCTATCGAAAAACCGATTTTCCTCATTAGCTTCATCATGTAAGGCATTAATGTGACGAGACGATGACGACGATGACGAACCCATATTGGCAACACTCGGTGTGTTACGAGGGTTATAAACATTTGATCTATTATCGATAATCTTTAAAGCTTCATCGGTCGTTTTGCACAAAAAATTACCACCCGCGGAGGCATTCAAATAATCTCGTTCATGATCAATAAGCCCATTATAGAAAGTATCTGTAAAACCCAGTACGGCCGTATTTTAATTCGGGGACGAATTATTCCTTTTAGAGGGGAAGAATTGTAAAACCCGTATTTTAAATCGAAAATATAAATACGCGGGTTATTTATTTAGACCATTACGTAGAAATTTATAAACGAAACAACGCAAGAAAATATTACAAGTAATATTTATTACAAGAATTATTATTTTACAAGTTTAAAAAAAAATAAATAAATAAATAAATAAATAGATAGTAAAGGGGGCGGCTTTAACAAAAAAAAAAGAGAAGGAAAAGAAATTTGGGCTTTAGCCCATTTGGTTAACATAAACAGTCGGGGTTCCCCTTCCCCTCCATATCACTCGTACTACAAAAAAAAAGAAAAAGAAATAGAATTAGGGTTTGAGTAGCCGCCGGAAAAAAAAAAAAAAAAGAAGAATCGGTTAGCATAATCATCACTGTAAAACTTGTTTTCCATTTCTTTTCTCTTTTTTTTTTGGTTCGGCAAAGGGTTAGGGTTTGTCACAGCCGAGACATAAAGTCTCGGTGGGTTTTCTTTTTACCAGCCGCGACCTGAAACAACTAGGGTGTCGGGTTGTGTTATCAGACACCAAACCGAGACATAAAGTCTCGGTGGTGGCTTTGAGTTACAGCCGAAACAAAACAGGGGGTGTCGGGTTTGAGCAAGCCTCGGGGGTGTTTGGTTTGTGCAGCCGCGAAAAAGAAAAAGGTAAGGGAGATGCCGGGTTGTCTACCTCAGGGAACCGAGACCATAAGGTCTCGGTGTGTGTGCTGCACGACCCAACCGAGACCACAGCCGGTCTCGGTGGTCCTTTTCTTGCCAAACCCGAGCCACAATTCAATAAGGGTGCGTTTGGTTGTAAACAGAATAGGCAGTGGGAACTGTGAAGTAAAACAGGGGGAACTAAATACTAAGCAGGGGGAAAATGGACAGAAAAACAAGAAAGTTTAATTAACTTTAGCGACAGCTTAGCGACAGATTGTTCTGTCGCAAATCTGTTAGGGTAGACAGTTTTTAAATAAGCAGCTTTAGCGACAGTTTTTGGTGACACAGAAATTCTGTCACTAATTTTTTCGGACAGATTTTGTGTATATGTTTAATTGTTAGTCGGTAAGCTCGGGACGTTTTTATAAATGATAAAATAAACATTTTTATGTTATACCTTTTTAATATAATTAAGTTGTTTTATAATTATTTAATATATATATATTTTATGTGTATTAAATTAAATTATTTCGTTAATATTTAAAAGGGTATATTTTAGAAAACGAATTAAACTATTTAAGAACTTTCTAAATTAAGGAACTTCTATTTTTAGAGAAATACTTATTATAGAATTATTTACCATTAGATAAACGTTGTACGTAGCTATTAGTATAACGTTCATACATTAAAAAATTATGTTAATGGTCAGATTTAGCCGTAATCATACATATAGAATATCTGAAATAAATAACTAAGAAAACAATAAGACCAGTAAATTTGATAACGGATATCAGTTAACTTATTCGCGTATTTTAATTATGTAGCACGCGTGAAGCCCGAGTAGTATTCGTTCAGTCTTCCTTTCAGTCGGTACTGGACTAGAGGTACGGATTTCCCGTCCTTTCAGTAAGGACTTCCTTTCTATGCATGTTTAGGATTCCCCGTCTGCAGCCAAATGTTTTCCCCAGTATACGTTTAAGCTTGTCAGTAATCATATTAATAATAGAATAAATTGCCTGAGCATTATATACAAGCATGATTAGTATGTACTAGTTACGGAGGTACCGTAACCACGACACTAGAGGCACCGGTGTCGTGACTCACATGCAGGAGAGTGATATCCTGCATCGTCCCACTCAGCTCAGCTTGGCCATTTTATCAGTATTATTATTAGTGGGGTGTATGGATGCATCCTAGGCTATAGTTTACAGTTTAGCATGTGAATGTGGTGTGTGCTCTACATCCTTCACACTGGAGCTGATCCCTCCACCCAGCACAGTTATTTAGAGGTCACCCCTCTATAGCATGACGAGGACACCCCTCTATGTATTCATGCAATAGTTGGTTTAATACATGACCTATATAAGCTCTTGGCAAATTAAAATACAGAAAATGCATGTTTCAGAATTTGTAAGTCATATTTCAGTTTCAGTATTTATAAAAAGGTTTATCAGATTTTATGCAGAGTTTTACCACTTTTCATATCAGTCTTATAGTTTCATTGTAGTCTTTTATCTCCATTACTTCAGTACATCCTATTCATGCTATATCCGTCCACTGAGCGTATTGCTCAGCCGTAGTTTCCTTTCATGTTTCCAAACGGCAGGTACACAGGGACGATCTTAGGACTGCTAAGAGAGTATGTGCACTGGATGGGAGCTATCCAGACTCCTTTATTTTATGCATACATTACATTACATCTTTTTGGTTGTTGGACATTGTTTCGTCCTTTTTCTTTCAGTACTTAATCCTTATATTTTGGGCTTGTTGGACTACCGATGTTTGATTCTGGTATTTCCGTTTGGTCAGTTAATGTTTAATACATTGCCTTGCATGCTTTGATGACACGCCATAAATACACGTAACGGTCCATTTATCCGAGTGGGGTGTTACAATTATGGTATCAGAGAGCAAGGTTCGACTTGTAGGCTCTAAAACTTGACCTGTGACTAGTGGGTAGTCATCAGGAACTCCTTGTATTTTGGCGTCGTTATCTTCCATGCTACTTATATATTTTATCAGTCAGATTTTTTTTAAAATTTTGATTAAGTAAACGGCTGGTACAGGACTGGCCATACTTAATCACATGTGATTTCAGCGAAATTTTCGTTTTGGTGAACTGACCATAGGCGTTCACCCTTGTTATTTAAATTTGTATGGATGAACTGACCATAGGCGTTCATCCTTACTCATGTCAGATTTATATTTCAGAAATTGTCATTTTGTGAACTGACCTAGGCGTTCACCAATATTCATGTCATATTTTGTTAGCTATACCTTCATGAATCACACTAAGCATATTCAGATATATTACCCCAGATTTTTTTTGCAGTTTTATCAACTCATCCTCTTATATTTCAGATGCCACCCAGACGCGAAACCGAGAATGATCCTAACGCAGCTGCCATTGCTGCTGCTGTTCAGGCTGCTATACAGGCCATGTTACCCCAAATTCGTGATGAGATCCGAGCTGAATATCAAAATGGACCTCAGCAGAATAACAACCCTCCTGCTCCACCACCTACAACGTTACCCGCTTGGCTGGATCTGTTCAACAAGCAGAAGCCCCGACTGTTTGAGCAGACTGTAGCTCCAACTGATGCAGAAGACTGGATCTACCATATAGAGAAAATTTTTGGAGCTATGGGTTGTGGTGATGTTTTCAAGGTTAGGCTTGCAGTTTACAAGCTGGAGGGTCCTGCTCTACATTGGTGGAGGTCTCAGAAACTGTCCAATGGGGGAGATGCTTGGGAGCTTGCATTGACCTGGGCACGTTTCAAGACGATGTTCTATGACCAGTTTTTCCCGCATGCGGAGCAAGCTAAGATGAAGAGGGACTTTCACGTTATTCGTCAGAATAATGGCAAGAACAGTATAGAGTTCATGCACCGATACCTCAGGATGGCTGGATTCTTAGGGGAGGCTGCGGGTACCGTAGAGGAGCAAGTGAAGCAATTTCGCTGGGCTCTTCACACTAGGACTGCAGATAGATTGATGAGTGCCACATTCACTAATGTGTCACAAGTAGCTAATGCAGCTCGGGACATCGAGATGCTTTTTGAGAGGGACGAGCTCGAGAATTTAGAGCGCCCGGAGAAGAGGTACATCTCACCCCACAGACTTAAACAATTTAGCCATTATTGCTTGGCAACTTATATGCTATTAAAATCTCACAGACACAGAGGAGGAGACCGATCCCAATCGGCTACTCCACATCAGAACTACAGGAACCACGGTCAGTCATATGACCGTAATCGGTCAGATAGGAGGAACGGCGCTGATAATTACCGCGGCAGCTCCAACTCCTCTGGCAGCTACAGGTGAGCCTTTAAGCTCCAAGAATACTAAACTATCGTGTAAAACAGATCTTAAATTTATGTGTAAATTCCAACAGAGATGCTGGACAGGGGCGTGACCAAAACAACAGGGGTCAACAGGTTGCCCGACCGGCAAATTCTGGTAATTATAAATTTCAGTCAAACAGCCTCATTTCAGTTTAAAATATCAGCATCATGACACGTGTTTGTCATCGTGAATCAGGTTCTCAGCAAACCAGAGCTGCTTCTGCTGTGTACACTTATCCCACTTGCGTTACATGTGGAAAGAAGCACACGGGACCGTGCCGTCGTGGTATGAGTGGTTGCTTCCAGTGTGGCCAGTCGGGCCATCTGAAGAGGGATTGCAAGAGCGGGAATACTGCTGGTACCTCAGGCCAGACTCCTCAGATGTTACCTCCGCCACCACCACTACCACCAACCACTGGTCGTTTCTACACTACTACCCGTGAACAAGCAACTAAGACCGCAGGTACCATTACTGGCATTTTGTTTATACACGGACAGTCTGCATGCGTGCTTTTCGATACAGGCGCCACGCACTCGGTTATATCTACTTCATATGCTGTTAGAATAAACATGACCCCTACGCCACTAGACAGTGCACTTAGTATATCTACCCCCATGCGAGACTCTGTACTCATTACCCAAGTATATAAGGATCTCCCTCTTGAGTTTGATGATAAAATCCGTCCAGTCAGTGCTCTTCCTTTAGATATGTGTGATTTTGATATTATTTTGGGTATGGATTGGTTATCGGCTCATCATGCCACCATAGATTGCCATGCTCACCAGGTCATCTTTGGTGATGTCAAGACACCAGAGTATATTCACCGAGGCTTCCTACCAGGAAAACATGTTCAGATCATTTCAGCTTTACAGGCTCGTACCTTACTATATCATGGTTGCGAGGGCTTCCTAGCCACAGTTCATGACACGACTTCGGAGACACCTTCAATTCATGATCAGCCAGTTGTGTCAGACTTTTCAGATGTCTTTCCCGAGGAACTTCCAGGTTTACCTCCCATGCGAGAGGTAGAATTTGGTATCGATCTCATTCCAGGTGCAGAACCAGTATCTAAAGCTCCTTACCGTATGGCTCCTGTAGAGCTTAAGGAACTGAAGGATCAACTTCAGGAACTTCTCGAAAGGGGTTTTATACGTCCCAGCGTATCACCATGGGGCGCTCCCGTTTTGTTTGTCAAGAAGAAAGATGGTAGTATGCGTTTGTGTATTGACTACCGTGAGTTGAATAAGCTCACTATTCGTAACCGTTATCCACTTCCTCGTATTGACGATTTATTCAATCAGCTTCAGGGTGCCAAGCACTTCTCAAAAATCGATCTACGGTCAGGCTACCATCAGCTGCGTGTAAAAGAGCAGGATATATCCAAAACTGCTTTTCGCACGAGGTACGGTCATTACGAGTTTGTTGTTATGCCATTCGGTCTCACGAATGCGCCCGCAGTATTTATGGACTTAATGAACAGAGTTTTCCACGAATTTTTAGACAAGTTTGTGATCGTATTCATCGACGATATCCTCATTTTCTCCAAATCCAAAGAGGAACATGAGAACCATCTCCGTACAGTTTTGCAGATTCTCAGACGAGAAAAACTATACGTTAAATTTTTGAAGTGCGAGTTTTGGCTGAATACAGTGGCGTTTCTAGGCCATATTGTTTCCGCAGAAGGAATAACTATGGACCCTGCAAAGGTGGAGGCTATCACCAAATGGCCAAGACCGACATCCGTCACAGAGATACGTAGTTTTCTTGGGTTGGCGGGTTATTACAGCAGGTTTGTGGAAAACTTCTCACGTTTGGCGTTACCATTGACCCAACTTATGCGAAAGGGTGAGAAGTTTATATGGACCGAGGAGAGAGAAAAGAGTTTTGAGGAACTCAAGCATCGATTGATCTCAGCACCGATACTTACTCTCCCATCCGGTACAGGTGGTTATCAGATATACAGCGACGCATCAGGAAAAGGCTTAGGCTGTGTTCTTATGCAGCATGGGAAAGTCATCGCTTATGCTTTGCGTCAACTAAAGCCGTATGAGAAAAATTATCCTACTCATGATCTAGAGCTCGCAGCAGTCGTCTTCGCCCTTAAAATCTGGAGGCATTATTTATACGGTGAGTCGTGTGATATCTTCACCGATCACAAAAGTCTCAAGTATATATTTACACAGCGAGAGCTGAACATGAGACAGAGGCGATGGTTTGAACTGCTAAAAGACTATGACACTAATATTCAGTATCACCCAGGCAAAGCAAACGTAGTAGCAGATGCCCTTAGCAGAAAGTCAGGTATGGTAAATGGCATCAAAGTTCAGGAAGAAATTATTCGGGATTTAGAGCGGTATGATATTGAGCTCTTAGTGCGCGGACAAAGGGGATACTGGGCTAGTTTGAGAGTAGAACCAGATTTACTCTCTAGGATTAAATCCGCACAAAAGGATGATGGTGAAATCTGGGCAATTGTCCAGAACATTGACCGTCAGACCGAATTTCGCATCGATGACGATGGTATAGTATGGCAGGGTACCAAACTCTGCGTTCCAGAAGATCCTGCTCTTAGAGAAGCCTTGATGACTGAGGCTCACAGCTCTCCGTTCTCCATTCATCCAGGTTCCACTAAGATGTACCATGATCTTAAGCAGCATTTTTGGTGGAGCGGAATGAAGCAAGATGTCGCAACTTTCGTTTCCAAATGTCTGACCTGCCAGCAGGTTAAGATAGAACATCAGCGTACCAGCGGGTTACTTCAGCCATTAGAAATTCCAATGTGGAAATGGGACAAGATTTCTATGGACTTTGTTACCGGTTTACCACAGACTCAGCGGCGACATGATGCAATCTGGGTCATTGTCGACCGCTTGACCAAATCAGCACATTTCATTCCTATCCGTAAAGATTTCGCAGTTAGTAAATTGGCAGATCTATTCACCAAGGAGATTGTACGATTACACGGTACACCTTCAGAAATCATATCAGATAGGGACCCACGATTCACTTCTCACTTCTGGGGAGGCCTGCACAAAGCTTGGGGAACCAGGCTCAAGCTCAGCACAGCTTTCCATCCACAGACAGACGGTCAGTCAGAGCGTACCATCCAGACCTTGGAGGACATGCTACGCGCCTGTGCATTAGAATGGACAGGACACTGGGATGACTATATTTGCTTGGTCGAGTTTGCCTACAACAACAGTTGGCATGCTAGTATCAAGCGTGCTCCATTCGAGATGTTATACGGCAGAAAATGCCGTGCTCCGATTTGTTGGGATCAGGTTGGAGAACGCTTGATTGAGGGACCAGAATTGATAGAAATGACCAATGAAAAGGTCGCCATCGCTAGGGCAAAACTGCAAGAAGCGCGTACTCGCCAGAAGAGTTACGCCGACAGACATCGCAGAGATCTATCATTTCAGACTGGAGATCGTGTGTTCCTCAAAGTATCACCCGCACGCGGTGTCAGACGGTTCGGCCTCAAAGGCAAACTTAGCCCCCGCTACATCGGACCATTTGAAATCCTTGAACGCGTCGGGGAAGTATCGTATCGGTTGGCGCTGCCGCCTCAGCTTTCACACGTCCACAACGTGTTTCATGTCTCATTGCTCAGGGGGTACAACTATCACGAGCTTCACAAAGTAAATTATCCACTCGATCAGATTCGGGAGGATTTATCCTATATTGAGGAACCCGAAGCGGTTTTAGATCGCCAGGATCGAGTCATGAGAAGGAAGACCATTCCTTTCGTCAAGATCCTGTGGAGGAACCATACCGAGCGGGAGGCCACTTGGGAAACAGAGGAGTCTATACGGACTTCTTATCCTCACTTTCAGTTTTGATTCGGGTATGTCCTTTCAGCTTTTATGTCGTTCAGTTTATCAGCATTTCAGCTTTTACTTCAGTCAGCTTTAAATACCTTGGAATTCGGGGACAAATTCTTCTTTTAGAGGGGAAGAATTGTAAAACCCAGTACGGCCGTATTTTAATTCGGGGACGAATTATTCCTTTTAGAGGGGAAGAATTGTAAAACCCGTATTTTAAATCGAAAATATAAATACGCGGGTTATTTATTTAGACCATTACGTAGAAATTTATAAACGAAACAACGCAAGAAAATATTACAAGTAATATTTATTACAAGAATTATTATTTTACAAGTTTAAAAAAAATAAATAAATAAAAAAATAAATAAATAGATAGTAAAGGGGGCCGGCTTTAACAAAAAAAAAAGAGAAGGAAAAGAAATTTGGGCTTTAGCCCATTTGGTTAACATAAATAGTCGGGGTTCCCCTTCCCCTCCATATCACTCGTACTACAAAAAAAAAAAAATAGAATTAGGGATTGAGTAGCCGCCGGAAAAAAAAAAAAAAAAAAAAAAAGAAGAATCGGTTAGCATAATCATCACTGTAAGACTTGTTTTCCATTTCTTTTCTCTTTTTTTTTTTGGTTCGGCAAAGGGTTAGGGTTTGTCACAGCCGAGACATAAAGTCTCGGTGGGTTTTCTTTTTACCAGCCGCGACCTGAAACAACTAGGGTGTCGGGTTGTGTTATCAGACACCAAACCGAGACATAAAGTCTCGGTGGTGGCTTTGAGTTACAGCCGAAACAAAACAGGGGGTGTCGGGTTTGAGCAAGCCTCGGGGGTGTTTGGTTTGTGCAGCCGCGAAAAAGAAAAAGGTAAGGGAGATGCCGGGTTGTCTACCTCAGGGAACCGAGACCATAAGGTCTCGGTGTGTGTGCTGCACGACCCAACCGAGACCACAGCCGGTCTCGGTGGTCCTTTTCTTGCCAAACCCGAGCCACAATTCAATAAGGGTGCGTTTGGTTGTAAACAGAATAGGCAGTGGGAACTGTGAAGTAAAACAGGGGGAACTAAATACTAAGCAGGGGGAAAATGGACAGAAAAACAAGAAAGTTTAATTAACTTTAGCGACAGCTTAGCGACAGATTGTTCTGTCGCAAAACTGTTAGGGTAGACAGTTTTTAAATAAGCAGCTTTAGCGACAGTTTTTGGTGACACAGAAATTCTGTCACTAATTTTTTCGGACAGATTTTGTGTATATGTTTAATTGTTAGTCGGTAAGCTCGGGACGTTTTTATAAATGATAAAATAAACATTTTTATGTTATACCTTTTTAATATAATTAAGTTGTTTTATAATTATTTAATATATATATATTTTATGTGTATTAAATTAAATTATTTCGTTAATATTTAAAAGGGTATATTTTAGAAAACGAATTAAACTATTTAAGAACTTTCTAAATTAAGGAACT
Source organism: Glebionis coronaria (assembly GCA_025667525.1). Lineage (NCBI taxonomy): Eukaryota > Viridiplantae > Streptophyta > Magnoliopsida > Asterales > Asteraceae > Glebionis > Glebionis coronaria. Next base: position 363,951,948 of record CM046882.1, on the reverse strand, counting down.
TCTATTTTTAGAGAAATACTTATTATAGAATTATTTACCATTAGATAAACGTTGTACGTAGCTATTAGTATAACGTTCATACATTAAAAAATTATGTTAATGGTCAGATTTAGCCGTAATCATACATATAGAATATCTGAAATAAATAACTAAGAAAACAATAAGACCAGTAAATTTGATAACGGATATCAGTTAACTTATTCGCGTATTTTAATTATGTAGCACGCGTGAAGCCCGAGTAGTATTCGTTCAGTCTTCCTTTCAGTCGGTACTGGACTAGAGGTACGGATTTCCCGTCCTTTCAGTAAGGACTTCCTTTCTATGCATGTTTAGGATTCCCCGTCTGCAGCCAAATGTTTTCCCCAGTATACGTTTAAGCTTGTCAGTAATCATATTAATAATAGAATAAATTGCCTGAGCATTATATACAAGCATGATTAGTATGTACTAGTTACGGAGGTACCGTAACCACGACACTAGAGGCACCGGTGTCGTGACTCACATGCAGGAGAGTGATATCCTGCATCGTCCCACTCAGCTCAGCTTGGCCATTTTATCAGTATTATTATTAGTGGGGCGTATGGATGCATCCTAGGCTATAGTTTACAGTTTAGCAGGTGAATGTGGTGTGTGCTCTACATCCTTCACACTGGAGCTGATCCCTCCACCCAGCACAGTTATTTAGAGGTCACCCCTCTATAGCATGACGAGGACACCCCTCTATGTATTCATGCAACAGTTGGTTTAATACATGACCTATATAAGCTCTTGGGAAATTAAAATACAGAAAATGCATGTTTCAGAATTTATAAGTCATATTTCAGTTTCAGTATTTATAAAAAGGTTTATCAGATTTTATGCAGAGTTTTACCACTTTTCATATCAGTCTTATAGTTTCATTGTAGTCTTTTATCTCCATTACTTCAGTACATCTTATTCATGCTATATCCGTCCACTGAGCGTATTGCTCAGCCGTAGTTTCCTTTCATGTTTCCAAACGGCAGGTACACAGGGACGATCTTAGGACTGCTAAGAGAGTATGTGTACTGGATGGGAGCTATCCAGACTCCTTTATTTTATGCATACATTACATTACATCTTTTTGGTTGTTGGACATTGTTTCGTCCTTTTTCTTTCAGTACTTAATCCTTATATTTTGGGCTTGTTGGACTACCGATGTTTGATTCCGGTATTTCCGTTTGGTCAGTTAATGTTTAATACATTGCCTTGCATGCTTTGATGACACGCCATAAATACACGTAACGGTCCATTTATCCGAGTGGGGTGTTACAGTATCTATTTAATGCAATCCCGAAAAATCATGGTGTGGACATTCATGTAACATTTCCTTAAATCGTTCCCATGCCATTGAAAAACTCTCATTATTACGTTGTGTAAACCTTGAAACGAGATCGCCCCATGTCAAAATCGAATTTGGCGGTTCTTTCTCGAGCCAAATTTTAGCGGGTCCATCTAATGAGTATGGAAACAACATCATCTTAATGGCGTCATGTGGAACATCCTTAAACTTGCTTGTTGCGGTGAGACGATTAAAATTCCTTATGTGGTAATGCGGGTTGTCTTTCTCATGAACTCTAAACTTATTTTCTTCCAACATCGACATTAAACCCGTCTTAATCTCGAAATTCTCCGCAAGGATAGCGGTAATCACAATAGCTTCTCCAAAACCCTCGGTGGGTGCTTGAAGCAACTACATCATAGTACGATTAGCCATGACGACTTCTTGTTCTACAATAGGTTCAATAATTAGAGTTTGTTTTTCAATCAATGTCTCTTGATTTCCTTGACTTTGACGACGTTTACGAGCTCGTTTTGCTTGATTACGAGTTTGCATAAACTTCACGTAGAATGGGAGGTGAGCAAAGAAGATTCTTTTTGGGTGTTTTGTGAATTTTCAATTTTTTTTGTGTTTTTGATTGGTTTTTAATTTTTTTTGATTTTGTGTATCTTCGTAGACAACAATCTACCAAATCTCTCCTCGAATCAAACTCTTGATTAAAGAAGCCTCAAAAGAATGAAAACGATCACGTGGAGTGAACGCCTTCGAATGACTTTAGAACTTTGGTGAAAACCAAATTGTTCAAGAGGGTTTAATCACAAAGAAAACCAGGCAAATATATATATGATATGTAATAATACTTTGGACGACAAAACCCTCGATTAGATTTCAATCTAAAAATACTCACAACCAAGCGGGGAAACGAGGCGGCGCAAAGCACTTAAGAGCCTTTTTCCTTAGGGTATATTTTATAATACCCGCCTTATACCCACCTTATAGTTTGTATTTTTCAAAATCGAGCTTTACGAAAGTATTTATTTATTTTTGCCTTTTTCTTTTTGTTTGAGATTAGAATACAATAATTAAGAGATCAAATCCCAATTAAGGTTGTGTTTTCACACTTTTTGAGATATTTTGTATTGATTGTGATACTTAATACAATATAGTAATAATAATTTCACAAGAAAAACGAAAAAACCGATAATACGTATTAGTAGATTTCTACTAATACAATTACTATTTATGGTTAATATTAAAAACAACAAGACAAATTAATCATGACACTCCTCCCCGGCAGCGGCGCCAAAATGATTATAGTGTTTTACCACACCTTTAGGAAAAGGAGGTAAATAGGGAAAATATTAAGTGATGATTTAGGAAAATCAAACACTAATGACCCTAATGATGTGAAAGTTCGTTTCCCAATGAGGTATATGTGTGTGACTAAAATGTGACAAGATTTGAGATTAATATTTGAGAGAAGAGGATGAGAAAATAGAATGACGAAGACGTGACATTAATTACTACGACGGCTAAACGTAAAACCGTAAAAAGAGCTAAAATAAAAATTAATTCTAAAAATTCCCAAAAAATTACCAAAAATAAAAATTAAATAAACTAAGAGTTTACAAATGATCAAAACTTTTTAAAACCTTTTAATTAATTAAATATTAATTTTTAAATGCTAACTAAAGCCTAAAAATCAAATTAATTATTAAAAAGCCCAAATAAAGATTTCTCACTTTGTAAACCTCTGAAATATCCTAATAAGAATAAAAACTATTTTTATAAATTTTTAAACTAATTAAAACTATTTAAAATGATTTAAAAACTATTTAAAATTAAAATAATTATAAAAATTAATCTAATGATGATAAAATTAATGTAAGAGTTACAAAAATCCCATTTTAATGTATTAAACATAAGAAAAATATAAAAAGTGCAAAAATGTGAAATGTGAAATTTGAAATTTAATAATAAAATAATATTTTAATAATATCAAAAATCTAAAAATTATAAAAAATTCTAAGAACTTGCAAACTAGTTTATTTTAACCTAAATAATAAGAAAATGAAAGTGAAATTACCAAAACACCCCTAATGGGCCCCCAAATGGGTTAAAACTGAAAACATTCAACCTTAATGGGCTTTTGGGCCCAAAAAGTCAAACTAGGCCCAAAAAGTTAAACTAGGCCCAAATGACCTGAAAAAGCCCTATCTGACTCAAAATTCAATTATAAACACAAAAGTCTCAAGGCCCAAAAGCTGGTTTTGAGCTTATCACAACTTAAATAGTCAACATCTTATTCTTATTGGGCCAATAAGCCCATTAAGCAATAAGCCAATGCCATAAGCACTACTTAAACACACAACCTTCTTTTGAGATTCCTAAGAGATATTTGAAAAGAAATTTTGAAAAAGCACACTCAATAAGCTAGAAATAAGCCAAGAAGATTTTCACTAAAAGACAAAATAGTCGACTTGGAGTTCTAGACCACCTCAGACCTTCTAATAAGTTGCAAAAGACTCTAAATGACTTAATTAAGACAAATCAACAAACAAAAGTTCAATAAGCCAAGCCAAATAAGCACAATAAGCTAATAAGCACTTATTTAAAAGTCAAAGTGTTTGGTTTCCTAGTCAACCCTCAAAGTCAAACCCTCAAATGCTCCAGAATGAACAAATGGGTCAAATAAGTGACACCTATTACAAATACAAAGTTGTTGCAGGTTAATATAAGCTAGAATAGCTTATTGATAAGCACCAGTTGAAATAACACTAGCAGTGGTTAGCAGCAGGGGAAAGGAGTTCCCATTGCTTTGACTATTTGACTTGCTTTTTTAGAGAGATCCAGTTGGATTCAAATGGAAACAAGGGCACCCTTGTTATCAGTGAATCACAAGGAGTCTATATCAACAAATAAATCACAAATTGGTTCACTCAATAAGCCCATAATAAGCAAACAGTCCATAGATATTGCACAGATCTTGAAAATAAGCAGTTATGAACAAATAAGCAGTTTGAGCATGAATAAGCCAGCCAAATTGAACCAAATGCATACACAAGCTATAATAAAGTCGAATAAGCACAAATAAACTTGTTTCAAGTAATGGATCAAAGTAAATAAGCAGATTCAAGCACCAAAAGTTTCTGATAAGCAAAAGTGATTATCCAAAATCCTTTTGCTGATCTATTTGACCACCAATCCAATTTTAAGCCTTCAAATCTCTTTCCCTGAGTAACTTAACCAAAATTTAACACTTGTTAACCCTAGTCTACCCTTAGATCTAGGTGTCCCTTAAATTTTAGCCAAAATACCCAAGAAAAAATGATTTTATGACGCTTTAATTGATTTAGGTGTTCAAAGCCACAAAACTTGTAGATAATGAACACTTAGCACCAGGTAAACAGATACCAAACAAATAGAACCAATAAACAACAACTAAGTTGCCTTAAATCCCTTTGAATCAGTTAACCCAAACACCCCTTTGGAATCTGATTTTGCAATCTTCCAAAGGATTGTTATGATTTAACCTATCAAACAAGATCTAATCAACCCTAACAACTCTTAATCAACCTCAGAAACTCAAATCAAGCCACAAAACACAGATCCACAACAAATCATGCAAAATCACCAAATATTCAACCAAAATTCAGAAAAATGAAAAAGGAGAGAGATGCAAACCTCCAAGACTTACATCTAATCCTTGGAATGTTTGAGCTGAGGTGCTAGCAAAACAAGCACCAGCTTCCTTGTACCTGCTAAGATCAACAAACCAAAAGGATGAACAAATAATATAAAATCTGGTTTTTTGAAGACAAGATTTTTATCCCATAAAATCTTTCCTCAAAAACAACAAAACATGAATATGGAACTCAGATTTCAGTTATTCAATCACCAAACTTTTATAAATAACAAACGAGAAAACCACAATTTAAAGAAACTCAATTTTATTTCAATAAAAAGGAATTACAAAGAGATAGCTAAAATCTGGAACAAAGGGACTCTCACATGTTGAGGTCTCCTTTTATAAACGACTAGGATCATTCTAGAAGGGAAAAATACATGAAAACCGTAACTGTGAAATCTCAAATATGCCTTTGAGTGCTTGATGGCGTTTGATGTTTGTGAGCTATCCAAATGAATCAGAGACGTTTGTTTTAGCTTTGGGGTTAAGAATTGAGTCTTGGCTGTTGATTTGGCCACGTGGCAAGCCTTAGAGGTTAAGGTTTGATATGATTGGGTGACGTGTTGAATGGTGAGGTCAAATGGTGAGTGGGGATTGGGGTTTTGGGTGTGGGATGAGTTCCTGGGCATGTGAATTAAGTGTGTGCCTGGGTAATTTCATTTTACCCTTTGTTTTAAGTGGGGTAAGTTCTGGGTTCTTGATGGTAAACAGTAACTCGTTTGATCCAAAATAAGGGGGTGTGAAGTGTTTGGCGCGTGTTTGTGCAAGTTTAAACTTTGGGAAATGGCAGTAGTAGTCCTTATGTTTTGATGAAACTTGTAAAACGTGTTTTTCAGCCTTATAACTTGATTCCCTTTGTTATTTAAGTTGTAAACGTCTCACATTGGCCACAAAACTTTGCAATAAGGGTTTCAAGGGTTATTTTTGCCACTTTTGAATATTTGAGGGACTGATCTTGGACATTCTTGATCTTCAAAGGTCTTCATTGTATCTTTGACTTCATAAGGGACCATTATTGTCAATTTAGAATTGATGAGGGACTAAACTTGCCAATTCTTCAAAGTTAAAGGACCATTTTGTAATTTTAACAAACTTAAGGGACCAAAATTGTAATTATGAATATAAAAGGGTTTTAAGTGTCATTTCTTCATAAATTGAGGATCAATCTTGTACATCTTCAAGTCTTCAAGGGTTTATCTTGGATAATTCATGAACTAGGGCCCGGTTCTTTGTACGGCTTCGTTTCTCGTGTCCGTTTTTCCTTGTTTCTTGTGATCTTTTATCTTTTTCACGATATCCATACCTAAAACACACAAGTAAACAAATACAAGCATATATATGGTATTTTTATGACATTTTATGCATTTAAAGCCCGAAAAGAACGATGAGATCATGTATAAAAGCCATCTCATCAGGATACTTTGTAGAGGTTGAGGTTGAGAAATCCCATCCAAAGGAGGACTAGGGGTGAAAGGTGAAGAAAGCTCATTCATTCTTGATTAGAATAAAGAGGAGGTAGAACCATGAGAATGGTTAGTACCATGGGTTGAGTTTTTCTTGCATGGAGCAATGGGTGGTGAAGGTGAAGATGAAATGAGAATGGGAGAGATTTCATTTTTGGTAGTGTGAAAAGATGAAGAACCAATGTTAGGTATCTTGATCTTAATTTTGAGGCTTCTTTTTGAGGAAGAAGTTTTGGAATAAGTGGATGTTCTAGTGGACACCATGGTTGTGTGTTAAGGTTTAGAGAAGAGTTGAAGGGATGAAGAACACAATCAACATGAGAGGGTTTAAGAAGAGAAGGGAATGATCCAAACTAGTAATGGGTTAAAATAATTTTAGGTGAATAATGAAATTAGGTACCCTAGTTTAGGAAAGTGCATGTTTTTCAAAAAATTTATCAAAGTTTTACACAGATTAAGGAAAATAGTGTAAAGCAACGATTCTGTTAAAACAGGAACATGTTGTTCCTTACGTAGGTCCACGGTTCTTTATCGCTAAGGAACCACGAGTTCGATATGGAACCGCGTCTAGTGGTGACAGAAAAGTGCACTTCCTTAAACTTTGGTCAGCCCAGATTTCACACATGTAAATAACAAGCCAAAGTTAACTATAAGTCAAAATCTAGGAAGCTAACAAACACATAATATGCACAAAGCTATGTAAATCAAAAGAACGATTACACAATTAATTAAGGATTAAAATAGTTAGTAATCCAAACAAGTAGTATTAGTTAATATACACTCATAAAAGAAACGAAAGCAAATGTTCAACACAAAGCATGTTTAACAACATGTTCTCCTTGAATTAAATCAAAGTCTTTATCTTCTTTTCTTTCCAAGTCCCTTGATCAAATTTCCCAAGTATTTGAATCCCTTTCTTGACTCCACTCAATGATCAAACAACTCACCTCGAGTCTTAAGATTTTCACGGTAGAGACACTCCGTGTTGAGGTCTTCCGGTACTTCACTAGTGGAATGGTGAGGAGGAGGAGCTAAGTCTTTAAGTCCATCCACGAATGAGTTTGTGGATTGACGGGAGTTACTTGAAGAGCCGACATGAGCACTAGTACCTATGTCACCACCATCACTTGGTGACATATCAAAGTCCTCATCAGCGGACTCTTGTTGATCATGTTTTCTCGAACCTTTATCACTTCTGATCTTTCTTTCATATACCTCTTGAATAGTTAACATCACCCGTTGAACCGGTTGCAAGCGAGAGAAGTCAAGGAAGAGAAAATCATGAACAACCCTCTTAAAGAGGAGAGTAAGAAGCATAGCATAGGGTAGATTTGTTTTGGGTTTGGAAATAGCATAATTAATTCGTCGAGCGATATAGTATGCCAAGTTGTACTTGGTTTCGGTAAATATGCAAAATAGCATATGCACCATACACGCCGGAATGTGATCCCGGTTCCCACCAAGAAAAAATACATTCTCCCTAAGGATCTCGGCCCAACGAACCATATAATCCTTAAGGTCGCTTGAGAGAACCCTAACGATTTATAAGTCGTTTATTAGAATAGGCTTCTCACAACGTTTCCATCACGCTCTTTGGAAATGATTTCAAGGATAAAATCGAGATCAACTTCATAGTGGTCATTTGGAGGTTTATCGTTGGATTCATCGAGAGCATCAAGTCTCCATTTTTCCATGAAACGACAAGTACCCTCAAATGGCACACCAAGAATTTGACCAAAGGTTTCGAGAGAGTATTGAAAGACTTGATCATTCAATAAGAATCTAACGAATATTCTACCAGTGAATTCAAGGATATAATAGGAGCTAAGGAAATCCAAAAGAAATATGGGATATATCTCTTCATCTATGTAAAGAAGACAATCAAACCCCGTAGGTTCAAACATAGATTTGATATAGTCATAACCCGTAATTTCTTCATCAATAGTTCTACCTTCATGGAAACAACGTTTTGAAAGAGATGAATAGGAGTTTTGAAGTTGGATAGAAGCAACAATTTGAGAAAGGTTTGGCATATATCGTCTAGTGTTTTGATGATCTCTTTGATATCTTGAAGGCGTGATTAGTACCTAAATACAACAAACAAAGATATTTCTCCAATCACTCATATGAAAAAAAAATCAAGATTTCAAAAGGTGAGAATGTGTTTCATCAATAGCTTGACACACAAAGGGTTAATCCTTGTCATTCTCATGTTCACAATGTACCCATTTCACCATTGATCAAAACATATGAACTATGTAAGATCAACAATGAACTAGAACATTGCTTTTTTTCAAAACAAGGTTTTTTAGGTAAGCATTTAACAATGTTATTACCAACTTGTTCATGGGTTCATATCAATTCAATCAGTCAACCAAACTATTTAGTCAAAATTTGGATTTGTTCTACAAATGGGTTTTAGTGAAATATCAATGAATATGAACCTAAGGAATCATAGTAACAATACTATGTCAACTCTTATTCCTAATAAGGTTCTAATTCAATGTCAATTTTAAAAAGCCCCAATTATGAATGTATGAACCCTAGAACAAATTAGATGAAATTGAAAGAAATAACTTATAATTAAATGATCTTGGATGATGGATGAGTGAAACCCACGAACTTGAATCAATTAATTGAGTGATTGAAGGTTTTTGAAGCTTCAACAATGGTGGAAAAACAAGAGAAAACCGTCGCTTGTGTGTGAAGGAGAGAGAATGACTTGTTTGAAAAAGATATTTTAATAAAACTGGCGCTCTGACAAAAGCTACTGCCTGCGGTTCCTTATCGATAAGGAACCACGCCTCTGAGCCGCCAGAGATAAAGAACCGCCTACAGAGGCATGTTTTTATCAAAGAAAGACAATGAATTTTTGGAAACCAAAATTTTTAAAATACTTTAAAATATATCTTAAAACTTTTAGGATATCATTGGACCACCACAACACTAGGTAATAATGCTTTGTTGAAGGATTACGAGCTGAATCGAGATAGGAAAAGACCGAAATGAACAAAAGATTACTCGTAGCAAAAAGGCAAAGGGAGAGGACTCAAGAGAAGTGAATCAAGACCGAGAACATTTCTCAAGAGACAAATGACATTCTTCAAATTGAGGAGGTGAAGAGCTTGTGTCATATATAGTGGTTTAAGACGTGCCTTTCCAGCGAAAGTATAAATGGCTTTGGTAATGAATTAAACCAGGCAATTTTGATGCATAGAATAAGATCATTTTTAAGAGTAGTCTTATTCTATTTCAAAACATGAGCAAAGTATAGATTCACGTTCTCTCCCACATGATCGGATAATTATTGCTAGAATTAACAATAACAATATCCTTGGAATATTTCAATTCCAAATGTGTAAAATCCACCTACAACTTAATGAAGTAGTTTGGTATCCCAAGGGATTCACTAATCATCCTAGAGATGAGCTTAATTGTAAGCCTACTAACCGTAAGGGTGCAAACCATGGAAATCATGTTTGATACTTTAAGCTTCTACTAACTCACCCGACATATCCATAGTGAGTTAAGTATCCAAAAAATGAAGGTTTGAGAGGGAAAAAGAAAAGAATCACAAACCACAAATAAATGTCAAGGCAAGGATGCCAAGAGCAAGCATATAGTCAATTAATGATCAAAAGAATGATCAATAGGGCGTGTGGAAGAACGAAAGCGTACCTTGGCCACAAATTGCATTCCGAGCTTTCAAGGAACCTAAGCAAAGCCCAACTATGACTAATAGTAACTACTAAGTCTTCAAAGACTAGTATCACCTCTACCCATCTAGATATCATCATTCAATGATGTTGGAAATCAAAGAAGATGAGTCTTCTACAAGTGTAAGTAACTCAATCCACAATCAATAGAATGATTTATCTTCATGAGTACCTACACATAACAAGATGCAAACTAGTAGATACATTTCAAGAGTAAGTCTAAAATGCATTAATACTACTAACTTAAGTAATATGTAATATTAACATTTTAAAAGACTTATTTTCAACAAAAGATAGTTTTGACCAAAGAAAAACTTTAGTACAACTTAACCTTCTAATTTGGTGAGACAATGGATCGATCTAAGTTTTAAAGTACAATATTATTAACCATAAGATTCAAGCTATTTAGGGGTGATCCGGAGGTCGGGGAGGATAAAAGAAGTGGTTAGACATTATAGAGAGAGAAAGTGAGAGACTATTAAATGTGTGTGTTTTATTGAGAGAGAAAGTAGAAAAAGAATAATGGGAATCCTCACCCCTCCATGGAAGTATGGAGGGGTATATATATCCTAGACACACATGAACTATTCTAACTTAACAAAACTAGTCCCTGCGTGTGTGGCTATATTAAACTAATGTAATTCCGTAAATGGCGCTCACATTTTAGGGCTAACAATCTTCCCCCAATGTGGAGACATACGGAATTACTTATGATGTTCCTAACAAGTACAAATACAAAAAAATAAAATCTTCCAAGGCGCTTCTAATGCTGAGGATGTCTTCTAAGTCTTCTTGTCTTCATAACTTGTACCTCATGTTGAATCCTCTTTGTCTTTGCTTGTTGTGGAACAATTGTAATATGCATGTTTGGATTAACTTCCCCCCAATTCATGCAGCATGTATTAAAAAACTTTCTTCATAGACTTCTTTTTTATGAAGATTCTGAATCAGCTTCCCCCCCACACCAATATCTGTATCTTAAGAAGATTCTGACACTTTGATGTAGTTTGAACAATCTTCTAGCTCATCGGCTTAAGTGCACAGCGGAAATTTGTAGAAGAACAACACCAAATAACATTGCTTCTATACTGTTACATGTTGTCACACCCCACCATGGCGGAATATAGGGTGCGACGTATGGATATCATCACAATAATAGTGTGTCTATAGAGTTAACTAAATGAAATAGAAATGTCATAAAAAGGTGACACGGTGTCATGACAATATCTCAAACAATGTAGGCTTCTAGGTAAGTAGGTAACAGGCCTACCTCTTACCAAAGACATTCAAATAACACACATCAAACATATAGGTATCAAACAATATGCTAAATCAAAAGACAAAATAAAATCTAAGAGGAAAGGGATTCCTCCTAATGCAATTCTAGCAGCCTCTAAACTCTAGCCACACTTCTAATAGCATCCTTCTCAACTACCTCACCTGAAAATGACACTAAAATCTGTCAACATAAAGTTGGTGAGAACATAGGTTTAAATTATCAAAACATCTTAAGAACCCTTAACAACCGCTGTAAATAGTTGAAGAAAAACAATTTATAGTAATGGACCATAATGTGAATATCATGCTACATGCATCCACAATAAAACTCAATCCAAGTACCAATCACATCTATAATTCACAAAGCACACTATAATAGTCAAGAAGTATCCCGTCACACACAACACACTATCCGGATCTGTCCCACACCACCTGTGGAAGATGAACTATATCCCCGTCGAGATATCTTGCCTCGGAAGAGACGATGCACAAGTACTCAGGACGGATCGTGCCCCCCGAACCATGAACTCAGGACGGATCGTGCCCCACGAACCAAGAACTCAGAACCAAGAACTCAGGACGGATCGTGCCCCACGCTCCACACACATCACAACTGGTCCCATAGACGCCCATACATCTATGTACCAATCCTAATCATAACACAATCAAGATTCACATATCATAACACATATCAAAGCACATATGAGAACACATAAGCACGCAAGTCACACAATATCACATTTATGTCCACACATTTTAAAACATAGTACTAAATCATGTTAAAGAACATTGCAAGTGTCATCTCCATCCCATACTGGAAAAAAACATTTAAAAACGTAGCAAAATGGGACTATGAACTCACCTGATAGCACATCAAGCTAGCACTCCTGTAAACTATAAAATCATACACGAAACCCTTAGCTCAGGTCTTAACACCCAAGTTAAGTAACAATCAAGGAGATGAATCTAATCCCCCAATCCCCATTATCTACTTCTCCCACTACAAGCTATTCTATACGTAAAATTCCAGTTTTTCCGCGGTACGGTTTACTAGTCACTAAACGATCACATGAAGTGAACTTAGCACCACACTTGACTCCTACCCTACTAGAGTTATGTTGTTATATAATCTAAGAACTTCAAAAACCAATTTTACTTTCTAATTACACGTTTAACCCTTTCGTTTAGTCTCTACGCCAAAAGTCGTTTTCACCAAAACTGATTTTCTGTACATGCTAAATGTTCGACACCAAAAGCCCGACCTAAACACCATAACTTTTATTGAAAACCTCCAGTACTTTTATATACATTATAAAGAGTTCCCAAATCAAAAATCTTTGGCTATCTCATTCGTTTGGTTAGGTTTTGACTCAAATCCCCGAAATCAAAATTTATTCCTGAACAGCGCACTGTTTTTGTAAAAGTTATTTGACGACCTTCCCGAACTCCATTTTCGACCAAACTTACATTTTTGAAAAGTAGACTCTCTGAACTTAATTTTAAAAAAAAAGAAACTCGACCAAAGGTGCTACCTACGGCCCAGAACAGTCGACACAAGACAGCCTTAAAAATCAGACTGTTTTACGCCTTTATGCACTAACCTTCTAAACATCATTAATTACCCCTAATTTATTAAACTAGAACCCTAAAATCATTAATGGATCTTAATTAATATATTTTTCTAGAAAATTAATAAAACCCTAATCATCTCAATGATGGTTAATTAACAATACATTTATGATTAATTAATAAAAACATAAATTATATTAAGGTTTAATTGATCACTTACCTTGAAACAAGAAAAATTAATGAACCCTAATCATAATTTCGACTTCTCTTGATATCCATGGAAGATTTAGACTGAGTTTAGGTTTATTTAGGGTTATTAGTCATTTTTAGGGGTCTAGGGGTGTTTATATAGGCCTTGGTAACCTTCTAGATAAGTTTAGGCCCAATTAGGACTTTTAAATGGTAATTATCCTATTTTTATTAATTTATTTATTAAAATTAAGGCTATAGGACCCACAAATTCGACTCCTCTCTGTGTTTTGTCATATTTACACTCTCCCCCTTCTATTTTATGTTTACTTATACTCCTATACACTTTCGGGACCAAACCGGGTACCCTTTTGCTAATTTTTCGACTTTTTTACGCGATTTTTGAACTAGCCTTCATTTCTAAAAGTTTCTAAATATAGAAAGTAACTATAAAACTTATCCTAACCATATTATATATACTTAATACGTACATACAACATACGATACGTACACAAAACCTTATCAAAACGATACCCGAACTTTTCTACAGTTCATTTCTGAACTCATTTCATTTCATTTCATTTCGTTTCATTTCCAACTTATACCATGATTTATACATTCATGTGAACTCATGAGCACGAACCAACCCCATCATACATCATCATATAACGTACCATGTACTACGTAAACAATGTCTAACATTATGATAAAGTCTCAAATATGAGCACATAACACATAAACGCACACCAAGCACATGATTAACATCAAACAGTCAAAAGTGACAAATCCAAAATCTAGGGTTGTCACATCACTCCCTCCTAATAGAAATCTCGTCCCGAGATTTACTCCATAAGCTCAAAAAACTTCATTTCACAACCAACTCGCTATCTCTCTCATAAGAACGTAATCGGATCATCCGTATGACTACAACAACGCCCTCAATGCATATAAGCTCAAGACAAATTTTAGGACCCCCAACTTCGGATAAACGATCAAACCCATGGACAACTAACGGACGTTTACGCGAACGAATTTAAAAGAATGAACCAAAATGAGACTCCAAAAGATACTCAACATAAAACATGTATCGACTCCCACCGAACCATGGAAACGGACCAACGACAACAAGCACCCAACGACAACTAAAATGTGTTACGACCGGCGACATACTATTAAAACCTTGTGGAAAACCAAATTTTACCCCAGAATGGATTTTGTACCTTAATGTATATTAGTTGTTCTAAAACCATGGTATCACATTAGTAATTTATGTAATCATTTGACGAAAAAAATATATATAGTCTCTTCACGAACGATCAATTGTCTAAAGCACACAACACAATATCACACGTCAACATTGACTCCGGAACCCACATTCTTCATCAATGTACAATCCTTATGGTGGATACATCTCAAATCCTATCCCAAATAAGCCCTATGTTAGCCCTCTAAGTGTTCACTATCCCAAAATATCCAAAACACAAGTTTAAACCATATCGTTTGAAAATTAATCTTGAACTCGACACCTGTACAATTAATTTGACCAAGCTACTTACTTCCAATTACCAAAATTTCGGAATATTTGAAAAGTACGTTCCGATTACATAATTTTAGGCTTTTGAATGTCCCAAAAAGCTTTAAAAACGAATAAGTTATGACCAAAACGATTTTACCTAAAATTTGCCCAGACATTAGCGACAGTTTCTGACAGTTTAGTGACGAATTTTGACATTTTTGCGAAAGTTTCTGCCTACCCCGATTTATAACAAAAAAACGATTTGAAGCCCTAAAACCCCTCATTAATTACCAAATTCAAGACCTAATTTATTTTAATTCCAGAAAATTAGAAACCCTTACCCATCATATGAGTAATTACATGATTTTAACATATTTAATTAAATAAGAACAAGAATTTAACTAAAGATCATTAGCTTTAGGTGATCAAAACCAATTTTAGTTTTTTTAAAAAATAAACAAGCCATACTTATATGTTAAAAAAAATAAAAAAAAATATGTATCCCATCTTATTTTAAACACGCTTACGACACTTAACCCTTATTTCACCGACTACCAACAACTATTTTAACTATTTACAAATTCCATTTCTTTTACCACGTAAAATTCAAACTAAAAGATACCGTGATCCCAAAAAGAAATCTCCACTCTCTCAATATCCTCTACACCAAAAGTACCGTACAAACAAATACGTGAAATGAGGACTCGATAAATGCGCTACTACGGAAGTTGAACATCTCAAAGAGAAACGAGCTAGCAAACCATCCTAAGAATACAATCGATAAGTAGAAGGGATATATACATATATAGGCATAGGCGTACATACACGCAAATCCATACAACATATACAATACAAGCATGTATTAACCTCTTTCATGCAACTATACTTAGGAATCCTATTGATGTCGTGGTACTTGTATAACTATGTTGGCCACCATACTTATACCAGTCCCCTTTCACTAATGCACTCCCTCCTATGATGGCACTTATAAGAATTAATACTACACATAACACATCAGTCTACCAACTCAAATAATCACATAGATCCTACAACTCATATAAGCACATAATCCACAACATAACATAAGGTCCAAAAACACATGTATTAAAATAACATAGCCAATGCATGAAACAAATAAACTCGTAGTCCAGCTGAACCAGCGTAGACTAAATTCAAAATGTATAAAGAACATGAAAACGTAATTAAACGAAATCCAACAATGACTAGCATATACGACTATAGTTCTACCCGCACTAGTCAAAACTCGTAAAGAAAATAAAATGTAGCTAAGTATGAACTTACTATGGTTCAATTCATACTAGTCAAACATCGCAATAAATAACATCCAAACACATCAATTAATATAAAATGCACACATACTCCTATGACGCCTATATGCAGGGACCCTTAAGCTATAGATTAGGCTACGCGACTAGGCAACCTAATTCTCTATAACCATTGTCTCTGATACCATTCTGTCACACCCCACCATGGCGGAATATGGGGCGCGACGTATGGATATCATCACAACAATAGCGTGTCTATAGAGTTAACTAAATGAAATAGAAATGTCATAAAAAGGTGACATAGTGTCATGACAATATCTCAAACAATGTAGGCGTCTAGGTAAGTAGGTAACAGGCCTACCTCTTACCAAAGACATTCAAATAACACACATCAAACATATAGGTATCAAACAATATACTAAATCAAAAGACAAAATAAAATCTAAGAGGAAAGGGATTCCTCCTAATGCAAATTCTAGCAGCCTCTAAACTCTAGCCACACTTCTAATAGCATCCTTCTCAACTACCTCACCTGAAAATGACACTAAAATCTGTCAACATAAAGTTGGTGAGAACATAGGTTAAAATTATCAAAACATCTTAAGAACCCTTAACAACCGTTGTAAATAGTTGAAGAAAAACAATTTATAGTAATAGACCATAATGTGAATATCATGCTACATCCATCCACAACAAAACTCAATCCAAGTACCAATCACATCTACAATTCACAAAGCACACTATAATAGTCAAGAAGTATCCCGTCACACACACAAGAACACACACCACACTATCCGGATCTTTCCCACACCACCTGTGGAAGATGAACTATATCCCCGTCGAGATATCTTGCCTCCGAAGAGACGATGCACAAGTACTCAGGACGGATCGTGCCCCCCAAACCAAGAACTCAGGACGGATCGTGCCCCATGAACCAAGAACTCAGGACGGATCGTGCCCCACGCTTCACACACATCACAACTGGTCCCATAGACGCCCATACATCTATGTACCAATCCCAATCATAACACAATCAAGATTCACATATCATAACACATATCAAAGCACATATGAGAACACATAAGCACGCAAGTAACACAATATCACATTTATGTCCACACATTTTAAAACATAGTACTAAATCATGTTAAAGAACATTGCAAGTGTCATCTCCATCCCATACTAGAAAAAACATTTAAAAACGTAGCAAAATGGGACTATGAACTCACCTGATAGCACATCAAGCTAGCACTCCTATAAACCTATAAAATCATACACGACACCCTTAGCTCAGGTCTTAACACCCAAGTTAAGTAACAATCAAGGAGATGAATCTAATCCCCCAATCCCCATTATCTAGTTCTCCCACTACAAGCTATTCTATACGTAAAATTCTAGTTTTTCCCCGGTACGGTTTACTAGTCACTAAACGATCACATGAAGTGAACTTAGCACCACACTTGACTCCTACCCTACTAGAGTTATGTTGTTATATGATCTAAGAACTTCAAAAACCAATTTTACTTTCTAATTACACGTTTAACCCTTTCGTTTAGTCTCTACGCCAAAAGTCGTTTTCACCAAAACTGATTTTCTGTACATGTTAAATGTTCGACACCAAAAGCCCGACCTAAACACCATAACTTTTATTGAAAACCTCGAGTACTTTTATATACATTATAAAGAGTTCCCAAATCAAAAATCTTTGGCTATCTCATTCGTTTGATTAGGTTTTGACTCAAATCCCCGAAATCAAAATTTATTCCTGAACAGCGTACTGTTTTTGTAAAAATTATTTGACGACCTTCCCGAACTCCATTTTTTACCAACCTTACATTTTTGAAAATTAGACCCTCTGAACTTAATTTTAAAAAAAAGAAACTCGACCAAAGGTGCTACCTACTGCCCAGAACAGTCGACACAAGACAGCCTTAAAAATCAGACTGTTTTACGCCTTTGTGCACTAACCTTCTAAACATCATTAATTACCCCAAATTTATTAAACAAGAACCCTAAAATCATTAATGGATCATAATTAATATATTTTTCTAGAAAATTTATAAAACCCTAATCATCTCAATGATGGTTAATTAACAATACAATTATGATTAATTAATAAAAACATAAATTATATTAAGGTTTAATTGATCACTTACCTTGAAACAAGAAAAATTAATGAACCCTAATCATAATTTAGACTTATCTTGATATCCATGGAAGATTTAGACTGATTTTAGGTTTATTTAGGTTTATTAGTCGTTTTTAGGGGTCTAGGGGTGTTTATATAGGCCTTGGTAACCTTCTAGATAAGTTTAGGCCCAATTAGGACTTTTAAATTGTAATTATCCTATTTTTATTAATTTATTTATTAAAATTAAGGCTATGGGACCAACAAATTTAACTCCTCTCTGTGTTTTGTCACATTTACACTCTCCCCCTTCTATTTTATGTTTACTTATACTCCTATACACTTTCGGGACCAAACCGGGTACCCTTTTGCTAATGTTTCGACATTTTACGCGATTTTTGAACTAGCCTTCATTTCTAAAAGTTTCTAAATATAGAAAGTAACTATAAAACTTATCCTAACCATATTATATATACTTAATACATACATACAACATACGATACGTACACAAAACCTTATCAAAACGATACCCGAACTTTTCTACAGTTCATTTCTGAACTCATTTCATTTCATTTCATTTCGTTTCATTTCCAACTTATACCATGATTTATACATTCATGTGAACTCATGAGCATGAACCAACCCCATCACATCATCATATAACGTACCATGTACTACGTAAACAATGTCTAACATCATGATAAAGTCTCAAATATGAGCACATAACACATAAACGCACACCAAGCACATGATCAACATCAAACAGTCAAAAGTGACAAATCCAAAATCTAGGGTTGTCACACATGTCGTTTAGGTTTTGGTGATAATCCGTTTGGGGTAACATACAGGAAATCATCAACAATTCTTCTCACGCCTGCTGTAGAATACTTCATAAAAATCATATAAAGTGAAGTAGATACCATTCCATGTACACTACTTCCCCCTGGAAGTTGATCTGATTACTTCAAAGTACACGATCTTCCCCCATGATGATTTCGAACTCTCGGAAGCATCATTATCGTGGACGTCCATATACTCGAGAAGTTCTTAGTCTTAAGAAAATGTCTTGAAAAGTTTTGAAAGTCATTGAGAAACTTTGAAAATATTGCTTAGACTATGAAGTACCATTGTCGTTATGTAGCTCAAAAATATCCCGTGAGATTTGATTGCTGATTCCATCTCTCTCTGTCTAACTTACCAACCTCGAATTATTTCGGATATTTGTTGTGACCACATGTGAAGTAAACCTGATATTCCAAACTTGAAACTGAAGTACAATCCCCCAAATTTGTTACTTAAGCTTACACTTATGTCGATTGAAGAACGGTGTAGAAACAAGTCTCTTATACCTCTTGAAGTTATCCACACGAGCAACTGCGTGTGACACTGAGAACTGTAACAAAGCTCCCAAAAATGATAGTAATCCATGTCGTCGACCATTCACCCCTTGTCAGTGGAAACTAGATAATTCAAGTCTCAATCATAAATTTTATCGCCCAAGCAAGTCATCAATCGATAGACTGGGTTTGAAGAAAAGAGGTAGAAAAATAGAAGGAAGGCTCGATGATGAAATAAGTAGACGCCTTCATGAAATCCCACTTCAACTTCAAATAAAGAATACCAAATCCACTTCGTGATCACTTGTCTTTGTAGAATCAAAACTAGCCGTTTTGTCATGTGAGTGAATCTTATATCGGATCATTTTAGAGTTAAGTGTTTTCTTTGATGTTGTGTGTTGTGAATGTCGTTAACTAGACCAAATTATGAAAGAATTGTCATTAAGGACAGAATTTGTCTAGATAACTTGTCGTTTTGTTTTCTTTGTCGTTGAAGCACTTTCGATCGAGACATTGCGAATACCCGGCATAAAAAATAATGTCTTCATAGCCCGAAAAATAAAAACTGTCGTCATAGCCTGCTCGTCCATTTAGTAAAGCTCAACCCAAAATTTATTAAACTGACCATCTTTTGTACCTTCAGTGAAGCCCATCACAAATTGTAACCAAATCCAATTCATATCCCACGAAGAGATTAGAGGCACATTTCTTTTTAACATTTACTCAGCCCAGACAATGGAAGAATAATAGAAGTGTATGCCACCCCATACTTCCTCAATTTGTTGACCAATTCAACATTTCTTCACCTCAACATGTGGGAGTATAAGAAAAAGTACCCACAAGAATACTTGTGAATCACAACAACATGTGGGAATGTGATGGTCCATAAAAACCACTATACTCGGTCAACACTTGAGGGTCTTGGGAATATAAGTTAGTACATTTTACCAAAAGATGAGGTAACCAAATAATATGCAAACCCTAAACTCATATCATAGTATTCTCTTCCTCCCATCTCCACTGCTCTCATCCACACATATCAAAAACTCATCTCATATCCATCTAATCATCCGTTACTAATCCAGATAGAGCAAAACGCATCCACAATCTTCCTTTTGATTATACAAATCTCAAATACCATGCACCCCTTTTTCCATTAACATCGAACCAAGACCACAACATGTCATCTTGTTGTCACACACCCACGAACCAAGATCAATACAGAAATTAAAGATCCTTCCGAGGGTCGCAGGTAGGGTGTAGTATTTGATTATCATATTGAATGTTGTCATAATCGAAACAAAGAAAAACTATAGCATATTTGTTATTAGTTACTCTTTGATTTCGTATATTGAAAGAGAGATTTGGGCCTATACATGATATATGATGAAATATTAAACAAAAATGATATTCTGAGATCTCTTAATTGATTTGTTTCTTCTTTTTTAAGTCTTGATGTGGTTCAGTGATGATGTGACGATGGGAATTAGTAGTCGAGTTGGGTTGATCATCGTAATATGTTTTCCATCGGAATGCAGACTCTTTAACATCACTGTATGAGTTTGGAGTTGACCATCGGAATGTAGAATCCATCAGAATATGGATCCGAATAATCCATCGGAATGATCATCGGAATAACCATCCGAATAAGCATCCGAATAACTATCGGAAAAAGCATCAGAAAAGGGTTTTGACTTTTCTTGATGTCACTGAAAATGGTGGATCTCGGTTTTTTTTTCAGATCTGGATTTTGGAGAATAGAAGAATAGAGAGATAACATAGATGACTCGAAAACAATATCAATGATAAAACAATGATAAAACAATGATAAAACCACTAGACACCATTCAAAATGAGACTTTTGGTCGTTAATCAGATCGAGACAAAGAAAAGAACATTTTGAACCTTTTTGGACAATGGATTGAGCAACATATGTGACCATTTGGACGGAAACCAAATAAACAACACCAAAAAATCGTGACTTTTAACAACTTAAAAAAAATTAGCCAAAAAAGCCACAAATCAGCAAACACAAACACAAAATACCCCCGGTTAGCTCTGATATCAATTGTTAATCATAAGATTCAAAGCTATTTAGGGGTAATCCGGAGGTCGGGGAGGATAAAAGAAGTGGTTACACATTATATAGAGAGAAAGTGAGAGACTATTAAATGTGTGTGTTTTATTGAGAGAGAAAGTAGAAAAAGAATAATGGGAATCCTCACCCCTCCATGGAAGTATGGATGGGTATATTTAGCATAGACACACATAAACTATTCTAACTTAGCAAAACTAGTCCCTGCGTGTGTGGCTATAATAAACTAATGTAATTCCGTAAATGGTGCTCACATTTAAGGGCTAACAAATACACTTCAAAGATCTTGTGTCACCATCGCTCTGATACTAATTGTAGAAACTAGAAGGGGGGTTGAATAGTTTCTCATCGTTTATCTCCTAATTAAAATTTCTTTTCAGTTAGCTGAGTGCACAAAACTATCTTTTACTTGAAAGCTAGTTGCATAATGATTAGGTTCAATTCAAATGCATTAACAATGTATAGTAAGTGTAGTGATAATGAATGTAAGTAAAGAGTAAGGAAAGAAACAACCTAGTAGGAAGACACCAAGATTTATAGTGGTTCGGCAACGAGGCTCTATCCTCGTTCCTACTCCACTCCTCGATTACACCTTATTAAAAATTTCCACTATATCCACAAGCTCCCTTCTTGGCGGAGAAAACCTTACAACGTCGCTTACATTATGTTCCGACACTAAGCTAAATGTCGAGACCTAATCTTAGCTAGGACCAATCTACACAACGTCGCCCACTTCACTCTTTTACGATACAAGGCTAGATGTCGAGTTCTAATCCAAAGGTAGAACCAATCTTCACAATGTTGCCTACTTCACCATTTTCCGACACAAGGCTAGATGTCGAGTTCTAATCCAAAGCTAGAACCACTCTTCACGACTCTTCACTTTGAAGCTAAGTGAGAACTTCACACAACACAACTACATATCACTTTATAGTTTAGTGAGAACTCACAAGACACAACCACATCACTTTATAGTTTAGTGAGAACTCACAAGACACAACCACATCACTTTATAGTTTAGTGAGAACTAACACAACTAATTACAACTCAACTAATCATATCCAAGTACACACATGTAGCTTGGATCTACACAACATAAAACAAATGATGAACATGACTAGATCTTTAGGAGAATGTGATCTTCATTAATGCTACATCTTTAATCACATCACAAGTGTGTGAGTGATCTTCTATTTGGACAAGGTAAAGAAGGAGATTAAGAGGATAATCATGAGTAAACATACTTAACACATTAAGTGATCATTTACAAATGAATAGGATTAGATAGAAGAAAGAAGGCTGAAGAAGATGTCCAAAAAGGGTTGATAAGAATGCAGATTTGATCCACGGGACAAAACATCCAACGGCTATATCTGCCCGTGGTTCCTTATTGGAGCCCGCGGTTCCTTATCAATTAGGAACCGCAGTAGGTGCTAAGGTACCGCCAGCGTAGAGTCTGCTCCTTTTTTACTTTTAGTGAATTTGAAATATCTGAGGTTGTTTAAACCTTCAAAGGATATTCTTATGGCATTTGGAATATACCATATTCAAATTTTCATTTTCATTTTAATAAAACATTTTCTTAACAATAAAGTTTATTAAAAATCTTTTGTTATGTTTGACAAAAGTGAGTTTTAAGGCTAATCACTTTTATGATCACTAAGCATGATTAAGATATGTTAGTGTAATGATTATTACCTTGATGATAGTGTTTGTTAGATAATTCGTTTTATGATTGTGTTTGACAATAAATGTCTTTGTAATTTGTCGTGATCAAAACTAAGAAAGATTAATTAATACTAACAATGTTTTTTGGCATTGCTTTGCATTAACACGGGTGTTTGCTTCACTGGTAGATCTAGGAGTAACATTCACGGATGTGATACGGCCATCTACCGTCGAGGATCCTTGAAGACCTTCATTCATACCGCTTTTCGTCAATAGCTAGAGCTTAGTGTGGGTCCCACGGATGGCGCCAACTTGTTGATACAAAAGTTGGATAGACCGAGCTTGACCCAAATTAGGCTTAATCTGGGGCCTTGTGGACTTCGGCTCTTGCACCAAGTGAAACTTGTTTTGAGGACCCTGCGCACTAAACAGACACCGTTAGGCTTACCGTAGGTTTGTGACCTACGATTAGACTCCGGCGTGAGAGTAACTAATCGATTTGAGTATGTAGTATTTAGGGTATTATGTGTATCGTACCTTTGTGGAACCTATGTGGTTCCTTTTATACCCGAGAGAGTCATGGCTGGGCTCTCCTACTCTTGCGGCCAAAGGAAGAGATAATGACCCAATATAGTTTGATCCTTATCGCATAACCAAGGCAAGTGTATATCTCTTCCCTTTAGGCGAATATATCTATATGATAGATTATATTCTTTTCTAATCCTGTCGCGCTGCGACGAGGACCTTTCTAAGTAATTAGTCGTATGTGCGACAACGGCTTACCGGGCCTCCTGGGCTGCGTGCGCGTATCGCACATGCATTTAATTCATTCCTGATGGATGCGGGTAGTACCCGTGAGTCGGACTATCCAGCCTGACTGGGGACTATACGTCATCAATCTCTTTGTCTGCAACAACAGCAGACTTGGTTTTATCACCCTTGGAGCTTTCACCAACTTCTCCCTTATCTTTGTTCTTATCTTCTATTGCTACTGTTTTGGTGAACTGATCACCAAACTCTATGACCTCCCATAGAACATATTGTTCCATCTTGAGATATTGTTGAATCCTGAATTTCCATATTTCAAAGTTTTCAGGGTCTAGAATGGGAATTTGAGAGCATTGTTGTTTGAGAATGAATGAGAATCTGAAGACATGGTTGATGTTGGTTGTAATGAATGTTTTTTTCTTGGTTTAATCAAAGTTTCTCAACAAGCTCTGATACCACTTGTTCATCTCAAACTCAGATCTTAAACCTTAGCTTGTTTAAGGGTTGTGGTAGAAAGAATGAGTTCAAACTAACACTAGAGAAACTTTGCAATACACAAAGTAACTAAACATGATGCGAAAAATAGTGTTTAGCACAAGAACAAGTATTTAAATTAAACGTTGAACTTTAATATATCAAAGATATACGAATACCCAATAATGGTATTAGGGTTCTACAACCTTAAAGTATGAAATGAAATGAACAGAAAGAGATATGAAACATGAAAACCTAATTAATCCTTTTATAGCACAACGACTCATGTACAAGATTACTACTAACAAACATGGAAACTATTCTGGAGTAGTAACAGAAACGCGCTAATATCTCTTCCAAGTTTATCTTTGTAGCAGGGTCATTGACTTCTAGCAGGGGGACCAATCCCCCTATATTTCTTATTCAGCAGGGGTAACTTACTCTAGCAGGGGGAACTTTGACCAACCCGTAGGGGGAACTAATACTCATACATTTATTCCCAACAATTAAGATAAAAGTACATAAGATCGCTTGAATAAAATTCAAATATTTCCTAAAAGAATGATTAAGAAAAACTTTGCTATCTAATGATAAAAAGAAATTAACCTCAAGATATACATGAGAAAATTTCAAGAGTTAGTAGAACTAAATCATATTCCGTAAAATGAGAAAATCCTTCCTCGGAAGATTTTATCATGGAATTATGTCATGGAATTCCATCTGAAATTCTATTAAGAAGATTTCATTTAGAAAAATTTATTAAGGAATTTTATCAAAGGTTTTAAAAGATTACCACTTCCAAAATCCTAATATATTATAAAAAAATCATTTATCTCTACCCAAGAAGTTATTGAACAAGGTAATTAAGCACAATCCTGTGCAAAAATCATAAATCTTAAGCATAAATTTGGCAGTGAAAGAACGTCCGTAAATTATAATGAATGAGAAACTACCATAACTTGAATTTCTAATCCAATCTATGGTGAATACGATGGAAATTTTCTTCTGTGTAAGAATGCACCTTGCATCATACAGAAATTTACACCATCTGGTGTCAGATTTCCAACATAATAGATCATTGGATTATGAATTTTAAAGGCAAGTGACCTTATAAGTTGTATGTTCAATAAAAGTTTCATGTATACGTGAATAAAATATCATCTTCTATTTAACTCGTTCGTCTCTAGAAAACCGTATTCTTAGATATTATATACAAAACGTCTTACATACGCTAACATAAGAAGGAAATATAAGGATATAATAAATTTATTAATTACTAGAACATTTTTCTATATTCGTATTATGACATGAATTTCTAAGTCAATGATTTACATTCTGTTTATTTCATTGATTTAGGATGTTTCTTCAGTCAAATGAATAAATTTAAATCGCCAAATCTGTGATTTCTTCCTTGCATAAAGTTGAACGCATCTTTATGTTAATAAGAATTTATAAATGGACTTAAGAATATTCGATATAAGACAAGTATAGACCTAATGAAAATACTAAGTAAGATATTACGTATATTACTATGTATAATATATTGGAAAATACATCAATATTCTCCTAAAATTTGGAACTTATAAATACCTAGAAGTTGAAATTCAATTCGAAGAAACTCTGAAATCCTTATATTATTAAGTCATCTGACTTACTAGTTCAATCTGGATTTCCTCCATGGAAATAAGAAAGAACAACAAGGATTTTTTAGATGTGATGCCATATGGATTATTGTCGATTATTCTAGAACCATAAGATTTATTTAGGAAATTGATAAACTTTGACAAACTTATATGAGATAATTTGTTGACATAAAGTATCACTATGTAATTACTAAGGATTTTTTCTCTATCAATTACCCCAAATTGATTTTGAAAAGTGCAATAACCAATTCAAAATTTTGAATTGAGCAGTGACATATTAACTTGAGTTTCCCAAAGAACTCGGTAGTAATCACAATCCTTTTAATATTTTGAATCTAAGGAAGATTTAAGTGATTAAATGGTATGTTTTCTATATTCCATTGGGTGATAAACTAAATTCTTATGAGATAATAATATGATTTTGATCACTAAAATATATTTCATATATAACTTTTTTGATAAAAGAGATTTATTCAAAACTAAATACCAGCTGTAAAGCTATTTTCTTGATATGTGAATAAAATTCTAAGTGAGAATTTAAACCCCTAGGAGCTATGTTTGCCCTTAATATGTTATGTTACCGTTATAATCTCAGGACGAGATTTATTTAAGGGGGAGAGAATATGACAACCCATAAATTTCACATATATGTTATATGCTATAATTTAATAAAATTGGAAAATCCATTAGAAATTTTTTCTTTTTATACCATTACTTGGTAAGATAAACTGCTTCTCACAACCTGAACTACCACTTCAACATATCCCTATATGATGGAAATAAAATTTATATATATCAAGTCTAAGATCTAAAGTAATTTAACAAGTACATTATGAATAAGAACATCTCAAATGTAACTATGATGCCCTAAATTCCCTTAGAAACCCTAGAAACCCTTTAAATGAGTTATAAACTCAAGAATGATAAACTATGAATGGAAAGTACATATGAATAAGTCATTAAGGATTATAAACAAGTTATAAACTATACAACTAATACATAATTATACCTAAAGATAGTAAGAACAAACCATAAAAAGCTAAATACAAGTAATTGTACATAATAGTCTAGATCACCACCTAGAAGCCTTTGGTAAACAATAATTCAAGCAATGTAACAACATAATATCTACATACAAGTATCAAAAATAATATAACAATTATAATCTATCATATAATGGAAAGGTAATTAATCACAAAATGTTAATATTCACTAATCCAAGGCTAAATACAAGTTAAGACCTAGTAATCAAGATTAGCATATAAAATCCATTATATAAAGAATTAGAGTCTAATCTTTTGCCACTAATTATAAAACTCAATTATGTATCATATTAATATTATACATTTATTTTAATATAAAGTACAAGTTAATAAAGCATAAGGTACAAGTTATCAAAGCATAGGATCTTAAGCTCCCATAATCAACCCTAGAATATGGTAAACCTATATAAACCCTTAAACCAAGAATGTAGAAACCTTAGAAGTCATAAACATACTATATAAGCCCAATAATAAGCTTACATTAGAATAAAAACCCTAATTACCCAAGATAGAAAGTCATTAGGATAAATGACCTAAAAACCCTTATATTATGATATCTACATGGAATCACTACCTAGCCTTTTAGGACAAGACTACAAACACCCATAGCACTTCATTAAGGTAATAAGATTATATTAAGACAATGTACAAGTACCCTAAAGCACAAGGTACAAGATTTCAGTGCATGGCTTGTAAATTAGGTCAAAATGGGTATTTTCACTCTTTAGACATGTTTACCTAAACTAAGCTATTAAACCAAGTGTGAGAACTCATTGGACACTTAAAACACAATTTCTAGGACCTAAATTAAGTTTACATCAGTAGATGAAGGATAAATCCTTTTACTAATATTTAACCCTAGATCATTAGGAAACCCTAATCTACGTAAGTATACTTCCTATTTTCACATCAAACCTTTGTTAAAGTCTAAACCAAGGACCCAAATCTCTTAAATAACCCTAATTAAGCCTTAATAATTCACTAATCACTTCCCAAGTCCTTAATCACCAAAAACACAAACCATAAGTTACAAGCCCTAGTTTTGAAACTCGGTTTTGGTTTTTCCCTCCAAAATGCATTCAAACACTTTCCCTCCCATTTTTAAACTTAGGATCAGACCAAATAGATATTTTGGGATATTTCTAAGTAGGTGATGCACCTACTTGTGTGCTACACATCATTGTTACTATCCTAAACATGTCGTGACCTCTTTATGGCCATAAGTTGAAGATTGGTTTAAACTAGCTTGTATAGTCACCCCTAAAACATGCATAGACCTTCACTAGCTTCCCTTAGTCACTAAAATAGCTGATTTACATGTTTACAAGCATTCCTTGGAGTCTAAGTGTTGGAAACACTATAAATAGGGACGTATGGACTAAGCTAAGACTTGCACCCCATTTTCTCTTAACCTCCATTACCCATTATGTTTCCACTTCTATATACATCCTAGGACATGTCCCAAGACCAGAAACCAGGTCTATAAGGTAGCCATTGAAGCTTTGATAGCAAGTAGTGTTCATAAGAAGCCATTAGGAGCCATTTTGGAGCATCCTAGGTAGTTTTTATGTTAGATATGCTTTGATCTTGTTATAATGATATATTAGACATATTATAATGCTAAATTTATGTTAGAAATATAATCTAAAAGAAACTAAGTCATTTGGTCATTTTAAGTGAAAGTTATAAGTTAAAGATGTCTTAAAACCCTAGTTTTGTAATTTACATAAAATAATAAGAAAAAACCCATTTCAAAATCTATAATTCTGAAGAAATGTTTTTATTATGATTATAAATATGTTTTGAAACTTTATTTTAAAATCCTAGATCATTTGGTCCATTTTTGAGTTTGTTATGTGATTTTTACAAGTATAGGGACTAAAACTGTCATTTTTGAAACTATTTAAAATTTTGGTCCAAAAGTGTCATTTTATGAAATTTAAATATGTAATAATAAATTTTGGAAAGTTTGAGGTCCTAAGATTAAATATATAAGGTTTAAAATACAAATACTAAATCTTTATACTTAAGGGGATAAAAGTGTAATTAAGCCAAAGTATAAACCAAAAGGACTAATTTTGCTAATTTTGAAACTAAAGAAGATTAATATGAGGAAGTAACGAAAGTATCATTTTTGTAGGGAGCTTTGTTCAAAGATGTTCCATCTCGATATTACGTTCTGACTGAGTTGTTGGGTTTACGATTTAAAGTGTCCTCGCTCCTCAAACATTTATAGAATGGCTTCTGAGTATGATGGCCCGAAAAATGGTGCTAGAATTACCATCAAATAATAATTAAAGAATATATAACCAAATACTTAGAAATATTGAACAAAATATTAAAGACTTGATACTATACACAATGTATTAATCCAGGTTTGTGTGAGATCAAGCTATTGTTTATAAAACCTAGTTGTGGTTTGTGTGATCAAGTTGTTTATTTGAGGAAGAAATAAATCTGTTATAAGCTCAGACTCTATGGATCCCAGGTGAGTTCATAGCCTCACTAGATCTAATTTATGAATGATTTGAAAACCCATGAGGGGGATGTATGTTAAAATGGAATACAAGTATTTTTGGTATGCTTATCAGATATGATTATTGACACTACGTTTATTTCTGCCTTTAAAAGTCCCTTTTTAATCATGACTGTTAATCATTTAATGAACGTTAATATTGTGAATAGTACTATTTGGGGACTGACATCCCCTATCTGGGCAAGTCGCACTTGTTGGAATGCTGATGGCTCTGACCTAGGCTAAACGGAAACACTTTATTTTGATAATACAGGAGTTTGGCAGACTGCCTGCGTAAGGGAATTTTGTTAGGTTCCGGTATGTCTAGTAGCGGTGCATGATCTAGTGCAATAATAATAAATTGTTTTATGTGAGTGAATAGTAACGTAGCTCAGTAAAAGGATCTTGTATTTAAAGTAATTTTAAACCAATGAAAACACTCAACTATTGTGTTGATTTTAAGCATATATCTTAGGTTTAAAGATTGTTAGAATGAAGCAGCATGAGGATGGCATGGAATGGCACAAGACTGAACTTATTCTATATTTTTGGGAACCTTATAATGTAAAACTCTGATTTTTCAATAATATATCAAGAAAGTTGATTTTTTTTCACTCCTTTGAGTTATTTTCTATTATTATGACTTGTGAACTATGAAATAATACCCCAGATTAATATTCCGTTGCGTAAAGGTAAAATGGGGGTGTTACAGGTCCACTATAGTGTTATGAGATAAAACTCGATTTCCTTAAAAACTGGTATAACAAATTCTTCTGGATAGATAGCACAGTCTTCCCCTTTGAATATGATTTCATAACCTAAGAGACTGTGATAAAAAATGAACGACCTGAACCAGGAATGTATAGCGCTGAAGATGCTAACACAATAAACACGAACCGTATCCCTATACAGGAGTATCCTAAAGTATTGTTGTACGCCATTGGACTCAACCACAATATCATTATGCGTGACGATCATCTACCATAATTTTATGATGACTTTGGACATGGTGAGCATGAATATACCAATTTTATTACTTATACGCGATTATATTAAAAAATCACATCTCATACTTTCGTTTTCTCCACACAGATGAGCCTGTCCCAATTAGTGAAATGCCCGCACCTCCATGCAGTGGCTATGTGCACCCACCCCCGATCTGTAGAAAAACTACCGCTAAAAATAACTGTATGCGGACTTACCAAGCACACAGAAGCACAAGAATCCAGCTCATCATTAGATGTCGAAAGAAGGCCAGTACTAAACGCAACGCCTATTCACAACGTTCCTAGACAAATGGAAAAGTCTTCCTCGGAGGAGGATGAAAATACAAGTAAAAACCGAATGAAGTCGCCTGATGAGGAAACAACATCAGTAGAGCATGAATCCCAGGATAAGACAGCGATGCACCTAATTCACAAAAAGCACAGAGAAACGCCCCTAGATGTGCCGCAAAAGGTAGCACGAATAGAGATTGAAGACTCTTCCTCCGCTAGATACACCACCGCGTATTTTCACGTCTTTTATTCCCCACCTACACATCATTCCTTCAAAGCAAGCTTCTCAGATCCCTTCGTAAAAGCTACTATCCATACTGAAGAACAAAGGTACAACATTTGTCGCACATTCCCCCAAAACTGGTCGTTCTGTTATTGTATTGCATAAAGACCCTAACCTTGCCTTTCACTTAATATTATAGAGCCGGTACTGAGAAGAATCCCACAACAGATGCTGCTACTATTCCAATATCTGTCGCACAAGATGCCACAATAAGCACTCGCCCTAATGAGGAAACGAAAACTACCCCAATCACATTTACTTCAACATCTCAATCAGATGTATTTATCCTCCAATGGTGAGTATCACCATCATGCGATTTAACTAAAACCCAGGATTGCAAGAATTTTCTAGACAATATCATCCCCATGGGCATTCTCAACTTCCAGACTTCCTTTCGGATGACCTGTTACTAAATGAGGCAACCGTGACCAGAACTCATGAAGTATCGCTAATGTCCTATTTAAAGAAGAGATATTTGGAATTAATCTGATGTGTCGTGGATAGTATATGTGATAATTTGATATACGTTATAAGGTAAATTAGAAAATTACCTTTAGGAAAAAGTAATAGACTAATAATACCAATGACGAATTCAATTAAACACGTTGATGACTCGAGTTCGTTGTACACGAAGATCTTATGAATTTGAGACGTTTTGCTTTGATTTGGACAATTGAATCGAATTGGTTTTCGGTTTTCAAAATACAATTAAATTCTACCAATTTTAAGCTATTAAAACTTATCCTAGAGTGCATGAATCGTAAACCCCGCTTATTTTAGAATCACAAACAATTACTTACTTAAAAATTAAAACTATTTAAGAATTAATCTAATTAAAAAATTCTATAAAAGTAAATCTATTTAATTAAAATAACTTTTGAACTCATTAAAGAATCTAATTAAACTTTTTAAAGCAAATTACTTTATTAAAAATTACTTAAAACAAATTTATATATTTTTTTTATTTAAACTAAATTTATTTAAACTAAATTTATTTAAAATCTAAAGTTATATAAAATCTAATTGTAAAAAAAATAAACTAATAAAACTTTTTAATTAATAAAAAAACAGTTTTTTTTATTATTATATTTATTATTTATTTTATTTAAACTAAGATTTTATTTGATAAAAATATTAATTAAAAGTTAAAAAAAGCGTAACCTTACTTTCTAAAATACTAGAAATGTAAAAAACTGCAAGACAAAAATGTCACTATATTAATTAAATGTGAGAGATATCAATTAAAATAGCATGTATCCCAGATGGCTATCACACTATGCCTGTGACCAGGAGGTCACAGGTTCGATTCCAGGTAGAGACATATTTTTTTGGAATTATTTCTCTTTTTGACAGATTAAGCAATTAGTCTCAGGAGAGACTTTTTGTACAGAATTATTGATAAGCTGATAGGACTCAGCTTAATGGACTTATCAGATCAGTTGGATCTGATAAGCTAAATGCTTGAACAAATATGCAGAAAGATCAAATAAAAACCAATCAAATAAAGACTTAGATTCAACAAACAATATAGATATCCCAATTTAGCAGAAAATATTCAGCAAAACATTACCAGATACAAACTAATATTAAAACAATCCATATTTAGCAAAGATCAGAAATACTGAATGTATAAATCAGTAAAACAACACTACATTTATCCAGCCCTTGACGAATTTAAAGGAAGCAGATTAAACAGTTGAAACAATATAACCCAAGAGCAGTTCAGTACCAAAAATCATGTAGCATACACTTACATATCAGTAACATTTTAATCACCAAAAATATAACTAAGTTTATCTCAGCAATCTAAATCACTTTACAAAAATCAGATTACTAAAGCAGACTAAACCATTGAGTTGAACAAGAAATTTAGGACATAAAAAAAACTTCAACAGGTTCAAAACCTTATCAAATAATCATTTAGCAATCTTAAATTCAACCAACTACTATTTAAACAGTATACTTATAAGATCTTTCAGCAAATCAAAATCTCATCAGCTTATCAAATTATCAGACGCAAAGTTTAATATCTAGCAAATAAATCTCTTAAGCAATAACAAGATCGGTCTCGCCTAAACATTAACTTGACTCTAAATTATCAACACATAACAAACCAATGTAATTTCAGTAAGCTTAATCTAATCAGAACATCTCATTCAACCAAAATCTCTAATCTAAACATCTAGCATAATAACAAAAACAAGAAAAACAAGAAAATAAAAGAGTTTAGAACCTTATGATGAACCTCTGAGAAGTAGGTATGCGCTGAGCATCCTATGAACCGTAACTAAACCTCCATTAACCACCATTATTTTTACACCGAACCACCATTCGAACCATATAACATCAACTTACCAAATTACTTTTTCACTTATCCTGTGGGGATAAGTGTGGATCCAATCTTCACTTTTAATATTAAAAGATAAGCTATTATTTAGCTTATTCTTAATATCTTAAACATCACCCTTGTGAAACAGTTAACAGATTTAATTTGTAAATCAATTTAAAGCAAAAAATAAAACAAGACACGATTGAAGATTAAAACGATTTTACTTTCATTAATTTTCAGAAATATTACAATACTAGATAAAAAGGAAATACATCATTTAATCTAAAACTATTTCTACAGAGTAACTTTAAAAAAAATGAAGAAAGGATGATAAATACAAGATTATATGGGGGTTTTTATAGCCTCCCAAGGGCTTGCTGAGGAGCGAATATCCGAATATTTTGAAGAATATTCCTTTCTATTCTTGGCCCTTGATCTTCATTCTTCTCTCTCTTTGTTGAATCGGATGGTGGATGATACACACTAGCACACGGATTGCCAACGTGGCCTCCGTGTGTGCTAGTTGTGCTTCTTTGAAGCCCTGTGATTGGAGGATTATGGAATTTAAGGTGTTGCTTCCAATTAAAATCAGCCACGTAGCCTCTTCAATCCGCATACTCTCTTCCTTAAAGATTGGGGGAATTAATTCCCCCACACGTGATTAACACGTGGGATCAAAACCCCCATGTTTAATTAACTTTTTACCCATCTAGGGTTTTAGTGAATAGTAATAAGTTGCAGGTTTTTAGGAGAAAGGGAAGATGAAAAAGAAGACTTTGGTTGTATCGAATTTATGTGTGAGAGAAAGTGGGTGAAGATATGGAACGGATTAATTTATTTATGAGTGTGTGACGTGTGAAAACATGAGGGGTCAGTTTAATGTGAATGGGTGGGTGAAAGTAAATGGGTGAGTGGATGGTTTAATAATTATTTATGGTGAGGAAGAGTGCGTGTGAGAAAACGAGTTTATATAAACTCAAAGAAATGTTCGTTTGTCAAACCCTAGAAAGCCCAATAACTCAATATTCGTTCCATAATTTGGGCTTGGGCCCAATGTAAACCGTTTATCCATCCATGTGTAATACATTGGGCCAAGAGTTTGGGCTTTGTCCAAAAGTAATACCATTTGTATCCAAACTTGGGCTTTTCAGGCCCAATAAGCTCATGTGGGACCCACTTGGCCCATAAACTAGACAATTAATTAAATCCTCTAAAGTCGAGCTCTATTAAGGCTTCTATGATCTTTTTCTTCAAACTCGTGTCGATAATTGCCGGTTTTCGCGAACTTGGTACCTACACACATTCAAACAAGAAAACAACATATCTAAGGCATATCTGATACATTTTGTGCAATATTTCATTGTTTTAAGCTACAAATGATATGAGTATTTAAGCTCATATAAAATTCCCCCATGCTAAGCAATTGTCGTGTCCTCACGCAATGATAAAATAAAACTATAACTAAACCATTATTCAACTTTTGACTTATTATTTTGCAAAGACATAATGTATTGCTTTCATTATTGAAAAATAACTTTAAGGATCATAAAACTCAAATAGATTCATCGTCCTTGACTTTTCACTTTTCCATGCCAAGTGCAAAAACAAGATCATTGTTATTATAAGTTAGCAAACTAACACGAACTCATGTGGGCCAATTATTCACTTAGACTCCCTTATTCCTAGGTGTATCTCTTATATTTTATTGTTGTCTTAAATGATCACAAGGATGCATTGTTGACTTATTTCGATAATTTATTAGGCCAAAAATAAAGTGAACGATTTAATCAATAGTTAGCTAAAGGACAAAATCTTTTAAAACTGCTTTTCGGGACCTCATAAAGTTCATATCTTGGCATAACTTGCTTCGCGATTTGAGACCTTTCTCGGACCGATATTTGGCAGCGACTTTATACTTCCAACCTTGAGAGACGTTCATGAAATAATGGTCTTCTCTTCATATAGGAATTTCTTCACTTGAAGTTTTGAGAGATTCATACTTGGACCACGACTTCTTCATTTTTCTCCAATCTTTATTTAGGATTTTGATATACAACGATCCGCCTCCTTTTTGGACTTGGCTTCATTTATCCTCATACCTTATTATGGTCTTTTTGGATAGACTTCTCCATGACTTTTTGGGAGTATCTGCTTTTCGTCGTGTGTCTCGATCCTTCATATTGATTTTTGATAAATGATTCCTCACATCACTTGAGATCTTTAGCAATAAAATATAGCCCTCATGTCTTGTTAGGACCTTTTTGGACTCGCCAATCTTCGCATCCCGCTTTAATAAGTTATGCCTTGGCTATGAACTCTAATCCATACCGAGCAACTTTTAAACGATCTTGGGCTAGAAGCTAAGTAACTTTTCAAATCGTTCAACTTTATTTATTGCAATTAAATTTATTAACAAGTGATGGGAGAATAGGCTTATAATTAACTCACATAAATTCCCAAAAGAATACCAAACTTATAATTGGCTCTATCATCTCTTGTTCTCCATATTGTAAAATTTCAAAAATGTGAAATCAATGGATACTTAGCCTATTAAATCAAAGTTTTGGGTTTTCAAGTCATCTATAGGATCTTGCATCTTCTTATACTTTTGCAAGTTTTAGAATTTGCTTTTAAAGTTCCCTTGATAGACGACTTTCTAGGATCAATTATAGGAGCTTGCGAAAACTTCTTGTTCTTAACTCGTATGAATTAAGACTTTCGCGTTTTAAAGCTCCCTACATAATAGCCTAGCAAACTTCTTGTTAGGATACTGGAAGAGAAAAACATTGAAATAGCCCGTGTAAAAGTGAGACTTGGCTGAAGCTACAACTCGAATGAATGCGAACACCATCCAATCTCTACAAGATGAGTAGATCAAGATCTTGGATTCATTATCCCAAGAGCGCACCAAGCTAAAAGAATAGGAGTCTAAAAACCGGTGGGCGATGAAACAATTGGAGGAGTGTAAAGAAAAATTCTTTGCCAACGCTGATTACTTCAACACTAAGTGCCAACAAAGACTAAGTGAGCATAGAAGAAAGCTTCAGTGCCTGAGTGTAGATTTCGATGAGGAACTTTACCTGCACCTGGTATGCGTACTAGCAGAAAGGCGGTGGCTAATTCAATACGGCCTCCCCCTAGCCACCAAGGGTGCGATGGAATCCCCAAACATTCGAGAGGCGTATACACGTGTTATACTCGCAGCCATGGTTGAAGGTCAAAGCACCGCCATGAAGCGCGCGTCTGAAGAAGGATTGTTAAAGAAGAGCTTGGAGAAGGTACCCTTGTACGACCCCATGATGCAAGATAAACTAGACGATAACGTGACCTTCCCTTGGTAAAGATGATAGAACAGGACCAAGATTGGCCTATTAGCGTGATAATGGAGGGGCTTACCCTGGAGAGGCATAAGATGGAGGGTGCGAAAGAGGAATACGACTATCTCCTAAAACCTGATGTTGCCCAGCTAAAAGTACCTGTTCGCACTGTCCTCGAAACAATGTCGATCCTACTATGATAGTAAAAGAATTTCCCTTGGAGAAAGTACATACACAACATGCAAAGCGTGTCGCTAGGAGAAAAGGTCTTGAATCGAAGAGCGCCATAGTTGGTCAAGGCACTGCGCACCAATCTTGATCTAATGGTATAGCTGTCAGCGTGCCTACTATCTCTGCACGGGATACTCGGATACTTCAAGATATTGAGAGAGCACTCAAGGAACATATTATCTCTTCATCCAATTCCCTTCCACACAGTCTAAAAAGGTCTCGTTCAACCAGGGATTTGTTATAAATATCCTTTATCGTGATATGGCCAATGTACATACTGCCCATAGTTTGTATGTATGATGACCAATGGTCATGGCTTGTAAAACCCACATGCTTTTACCATGAACAGTACACTTAGTAATCGTACGTACAAGATTAAAACTTTCCTTTTATAACATGAATACGCTTCACGAATATTAATTACAATAATTACGTACGTGTTATTACACGATAAGTATTAAGTACGTATTATTACACGATAATTATTATTAACAATAATTATAATCACGAGCATGAAATCATGAACGTAAGAATCACGAACATATAATTATGTATTTACGTATATTATTATTACCATTACGTACAAGTATTTATAATAACACAAATATTTAATAATAACGTAACGTAAATACAAACACACGAATACATATTATATTAGAACACAGAAAAGCTTCGGGTTTCCCTTGGTGGGCCCTACAAGCCGCGGTAACAAGGAGAAGAGGGGGCCCAGCCCATAATTTATTTTACCAAATAAACTAATATGGTAAATTTCATTCACAGTAAAATTTCAAGAAAATTAAAACCCTAAATCTTTCTCCTTCTCTCTCTTGGCCGGCGGCTACATCACCACACAAGGGTGGTTGTTTGATTTTGTTTAAGAAATCATAAGAACGTGTTCGTGTAATCATTTTCCATCCATTCCACGTGTTTTGGTAATCCAAAAACCTTTCTTTTTATTTCTTTTCATGTTTTTATGAACATATGATCATGGGGATTTATAAACAAGAGTAATTAACATGTTAAAACTATGGTGGGTAAATCAATTAAGGGTATTTCGGGTTTGGTTGTTTCGGCCGCCACACAAACCGAGAGCCACGAGGCTCTTGACGTCGTTTGGTTCGCACCACCAACCAAGACATAGGTCTTGGTGGTGTTTGGCTCGGTCAACAGCAGGGACAAGACACCCCGACATGCGTCGGGGGTGTCTTGTTGTTTGTTTGGTCTCGGTAGCAACACAGCCCACCACCGGCTTAAGCTGTTGGCTATTTTTGTTAAGCAGGGGGAACCACACGCAGGTAGGGGGAACCACCGGCAACTGCCGGTGGGAACCCTTTTGGTCAACGGCTAGCCGAGAGAGAACAAGACCACCGGCAGCAGCCGGTGGCAGTTTGCCGAGAGCAGGGGCAACCGGCTTAGGCCGGTTTGCCACTGTTTTCGGGGGTGTTTGATTCACGGGTATCACGGGGTCGGTTCACGACATGTTTTAATAAAATAATACAGGGTTCGGGCTACGATTATTTTTACAAGTTTAATTAGTTTTACAAGTGTATTTATTTTACAAGTTAATTAAATTAATTAACATGGCATATAATTAATTTAATTAAAACATGGACTTAGGTTTATTATTATTATTTAATAATACATGATTTAAACCTAAGTATTTTATTATTTAATTTAGACTATAGTAATTAATTAATTATTAAAAACATGACATATAATTAATTAATTATCATGACTTAGGTTATATTAATATAGATATTAATAGATGTTAACCTAAGTATTTTATATACTTTAATTTAATTAAATCATGTGTATATTTAATTAAATCTTATAACCTATAGTTTATTTAATTAACATGTTATAATTAATAAAATATATTATTAATCACATGACTTAGTATATTTAATTAGTAAAACTAAGTGTTAGGAATCTAAGTTTATTAGATTCCCTGTATCATAGATTTAAACACAAATCAAGCTTTTTGATATTAACTTGCCTGTGCCTAGGAGGCAGGTAAGTATCGCAAGACTCACAGAGATCAAGTCTCTGTGAGCAACCTCAGAGGAGTCCATGTCAGAGACATTGTCAAGGAAGTCGAAGATTACTTGAAGACATACTCATTGGCTTTGATGGATAACAACCAAGATGTATCAGGGACTCTGAGGGGTTGAGGGTTAACAGGGGTGGCAATACTCTGTTAACACTCAGTACACTTGGAAATACCTTAGTGTGTACGAGACTATGAAGAAAATAGAAACTATGTCAACTCTGTTTCCCTAAAGCATTGTGGCAGACTACCAAGAATAGAAGAGCATCTTGTGATAGAGGTTTGACAAGTGTCTGTATAGTGTAGTCACCATCAACCAGTACTTGGAGTCAACCTCGTACCACTATAAATAGGTTATGTAGCCTAGAGTTAATGTCTAACACTTTGACATATTTCACATATTAACTCTTAGAACTTGTTGAACCAAACAGCTGCGACTGTGTTCATAAGTTAGGTTTTAGTTTGTCCAAAGTGTGCACAACACATTGTCATCAAACCGTGTTATCCATAACACTTGTAATTCTTTATTATACAATAATAAGTATTACGTTTGAAAAGTAATTAAGTGTGTTGATTAGTTAAGTTTATTGTTTCAAGCTTGGTATAGGGACTTACAATTGGTATCAGAGCGGTGTTTGATAATAAAACCCTAATAAATATCGTTCTAAGTTTTATAATCAAGATCCACCATGCCTGAAACAAGCAATACACCACCACCACCACCGTCTTCTGGGAACAACGCTACTCCACCACCAACATCACCAAGACTCACTCCTCCACCTCAAAATGAAGATGATCTACCTCAACTTCTTGACTCAAGAGGCGGATCTCATGTCACCAATGTACCAGTCTTTGATGAAGACGATTTTGCAAGTTGGAAGAGTCAATTCCTCGTGTATCTCGACGGACTTGAACCATTTCTTCTAGAAATTCTAGATAATGGAACTTATGTTCCCATGGCGCTTACCTCTACTGATGAGAATCCTCTTCCCAAACCTCTCAAGCAATGGA
Organism: Glebionis coronaria; assembly: GCA_025667525.1. Classification (NCBI taxonomy): domain Eukaryota; kingdom Viridiplantae; phylum Streptophyta; class Magnoliopsida; order Asterales; family Asteraceae; genus Glebionis; species Glebionis coronaria. The sequence continues at coordinate 363,911,777 of CM046882.1, read as the reverse complement.
CTCCAGCTGATAGGAAATTGGCAAACCAAGACAAACGTCTCAAGAGCATCATTATATCATGTCTTCCCAAACACATCATGAAGTCTGTAATTCAGTGTCCTACAGCCAAACAAATGTGGACAGACCTTATCCTTGGTCATGAAGGACCCTCTAAAACCAGAGAAACCAAGATTTAGACACTCAGACTTCAGTTCAATGATTTCAAGGCACTTGAAGGTGAAAAGGTTCAACAAACTTATACAAGGCTGAAGCTTCTTCTCAATGACCTTGCTATGAATGAAGTCACCATTGGTCAAGCTGAAGTAAATGCCACATTTGTCAACAGCCTTCCAAGAAAATGGTTGAGTATGAATCAGACTCAGAGAGCTAATAACTCAATCAAGAATGATACCTTAGCTCAGCTATATGGAAAGTACAATTATGAAGAAGGGCTGATTGATACCATATACAAATCAGAGACTGAAAGATTTGTAGTTCAGGGAGAAACATCCAAAGCTTTGATTTCTACCCCACACCCTCATGACAGCGACTCTAATGTTGAAGAAGACACACGCAGCAGCCAAGAGTTCTTGAAAGACCTTAATGCTGAATTTCATAAAAGAGCCTTGCTAGCTAATCAAAGGAGATTCTACAAAAGATCAGGGAGAGTAGGATCAGCTAGCAAACAAACCGACAAATCAAAAGAAACTTGCTTTGCCTGTGGAAAACTTGGACAGTTTTAAAAAGACTGTCCTTCCACAAAGACATCCTCACCTTCTTATCCATCATCCTCTACCAAACCATACAAGTTCAAATCACAACACAACAACTCACCCCACCAATTCAACTCCTCTGACAATGAGAAGAAGTATTACAAGAACAAGTATAAGGCTCTTAAGGCTGAGTTAGAACAGATGAATTTAAAGCTTGAAGCTCTGTCTAAGAAGAAAGGAGGTGATAAGAAGAAAGAGAAAGGGTTGGTAGCTGAAGCATATGACTTGAATGATGAGCCGTAGACTTCAGATGAGGAAGATACTACTAGAGTCAGGGCTTTCATGGCAATAGCTGAGGATGAACCAGCTGTTGGGAAAGGAGATGCAAGATCAGGACTATGGGTTGACATCACAATGAAAAAGGTACACAGGCTTCTATCTATGTCTGAAAGTGATGAACGCAAACATGTCCTTGATTACACCATTGTTGATTTAGACTTTGTTGAGGAAAGAAGAAAGAACTTGCTCGATAAGTTTCACTCTGTTAAACATGAACTGTTAGTTGCTAAGGCTGAATGTGAAACTCTCAAACAGGTTAATTCTGAAAAGATATCTCTTCAAAACGAAGTTAATAGGTTAACCTTAAATAATAGTGCCTTAAATGATCAAGTATCTGAATTAAATAAGGTTATAGAAAAATGGTTGTGCAGTAGGTTCACTATAGATGAATTGCTTAATGATGAACTGCCTACTGACATAAAAAGGGATATCTCTGCTAATAAAAATAATTTGAAAATTCTCACAAAACCCAAAGTGATTGTTTTCAAATCTACAGACACTATGCATATGTCAGATCCTCTCTTGACTGATGTACCTGTCTCTGAAGATGTAGTTGATTTACCACCCTTACCTAAACTCTAAGGAGTTGAACCCAGCAACTCTTCTAGAGGAGCTAAGGCTGAACCCAAAACAGATTTTGAGAAACCACCAGCTAAGGTATTTGTTGTACCAGCTAAACAATCTGTTAAGCAAGTTGCCTTTAAGCCTGTCTCAACAAAATCTGTAAACAAAGTTGACTACTCAACTGAAGAACGCTTGTTGTCATTAATGAAAGAAGTAGAACTCTTGAAACTTCATATTAAGCCTTCCGCTGAATGCTCTACTTCCCATGAATCTAAGTCTATTCTAGGAGAACCCAAAGGTGAAAGGATAGTCAAACCTTACTTCAATATTTGTAAAAACTCTCATCACATGACCATAGATCATGATAGACATATGGCTGTTAAGAGATCTCAGACCCCTTCTAGGGTTAGACAACAGGCTTCTAGGAGACAATTAGGTAACTACAGACCTTATCCTCCTTGTAAATTTTGTGGATTCACAGACCATCACTCAGATGAGTGCAGTGACTTTCCAGGATGTGATATCTGTGGAAGGTTCACACATGAGACAGCTAACTATCCTTCCCATCATCAAAAGTTCTACAAGAACTCAAGAGTTACTAATCAGCAATTCAGGGAACCCACTGGAAAGTGGGTTCACCATAGGAACTAACTTCTTTCTATGTATCTGTGCAGAAACATCTTAAGGAATCGGTATGGTATCTAGACAGTGGCTGTTCTAGACACATGATAGGGATTCGACAATACATGCACAGATACTCAAAGTAACCATGTCCTAAAGTGGTGTTTGGGGATAATTCTTCAGGGGACACAGACAGATACGGCTCAGTGAACTGCAATGGGATAACATTTACAAGGGTTGCATATGTGAATGGTCTTAAGCACAATCTTATTAGCATCAGCCAATTGTGTGATGCTGACTACAAGGCTTTGTTTACTAAGACTCAGGGAACCATATTCAATAAGAACAATGATGTGGTGCTTATTGCACCAAGAAGGAGAGATGTGTATGTCATCAACATGGCTACTTGCTCTGAAGACAGCTCCAACTTTTTTCTAGCCAAAGCCTTTGAAAGTGTCAATTGGCTGTGGCATAAAAGACTGTCTCATCTCAACTTTAAGAACATCAACAAGATAGCCACACAAAACCTGGTTGCTGGTCTACCTTCAGTGACTTTTTCTAAAGACAAGACTTGTTCAGCTTGTGTCAAGGGAAAGCATCACAGGTCTTCTTTTAAGACCAGGAAATCATTCTCTATTGACAAGTGCTTACATCTCCTTTACATGGATTTGTTTGTTCCTGTCAAACCTCAGACCATTAATCATAACAAATATACCTTGGTCATAGTTGATGAGTTTTCAAGGTATACATGGGTTTTCTTCCTCAGAAGGAAAAGTGATGCAGCTGATACTATCATGTCCTTCATCAGACATGTTAAAAATATGAATGATGTTAGAGTCAAAGCTCTAAGAAGTGATAATGGTACTGAATTCAAGAATCGACAACTTGAATTCTTTTGTGATTAAAAGGGAATATCACAAAACTTCTCTTCAGCTGGCACCCCTGAACAAAATGGTGTGGTTGAAAGAAGAAACAGGACTCTGATTGAAGCAGCCAGAACTATGTTAAATGGTGCAGCTTTACCAAAACAATTTTGGGAAGAAGCTGTTCACATTGCATGCTACACTCAAAATAGGTCAATCATCGTCAAGAGACATGGAAAAACTTCCTATGAAGTTTTCAGAAATAGAGCTCCAGATGTCAGCTATTTCCATGTTTTCGGATGTCCTGTGTTCATTTATAACTACAGGGATAAACTTGGAAAATTTGATGAAAAGGCTGATGATGGTTTCTTCTTAGGATACTCTCCAACTACCAAGGCCTTCAGAGTATTCAATACTAGAAGACAAGAAGTAGAAGAAACCTTTCATGTAAGATTCAATGAAGATGATGACGTCATACAGAGATCAGGAACAGAGGGTGATGAAATTGATTTTAATGAAAACGTGTCTTTCCCAAGTGATGAATTCTAAGAACCAAGACCTCCCTGTCATCACCATCATCCAACAACACTCTCACTCCTTATGTTCCTGCATTTGACCCTCTGTCAAGACACAACATTGAAGTTCCTTCTTCTTAGGGACTTGATGAAGAAGAACCACAGCCTTTTTGTAGTCCTTGTTCCTCAACTGTTGACGATGACTCACAAATTCTTCAAATTCCTGAAGACTTTCCTGCTGATAATGAATTTGTGCCCCTTGATATAGCTGAAGTTGACACAGATACTGAGGTCATCTTTGAAGAAAGTCCCCCTATTCAGTAGGAAGAAACTCAAATAGTGCTAGCTACCTCCACAGATGTCCTTGTCCATGATTCCCCTTCTCCCCAAACTAAATGGTCAAGAGATCAACACATTCTTCTTGTCAACATTATTGGGGAACCTAATGCAGGGGTTGCTACTAGACAACGATTCATGACTCAGAGTCAGCCTCACCCAACGAATGTCTCTTTGCTGAATTTCTCTCTCAAATTGAACCTAAGAGAGTAGTTGAGGCTCTTATGGAAGATGGGTGGGTAGCTGCTATGCAGGAAGAGATTAATCAGTTCAAAAGGAACAAAGTATGGACTCTAGTGACAGCTCTACTTGGTAAGAACATCACAGGCACTAGATGGATTTATGTAAATAAGATGGATGAAATTGGAAACATCATCAGAAACAAGGCTAGGCTGGTTGCACAGGGGTATACACAGACTGAAGGGATTGATTATGATGAAACTTTTGCACCGGTGGCAAGACTTGAAGCTATTAGAATCTTCCTTGCTTATGCTGCATATATGAACTACGCTGTGTATCAGATGGTGTTAAGAGTGCCTTCCTAAATGGTGATTTGGCTGAGGAAGTATATGTTGAACAGCCTGAAGGATTCGAGAACAGCGAGTTTCCTAATCATGTGTACAGACTACACAAAGCCATGTATGGGCTTAAACAAGCTCCAAGAGCATGGTATGAAACTCTATCTAATTTTTTAACTAAAAATAAATTTGTCAGGGTTCCATTGATAAAACACTCTTCACCTTCAAGGATAAGAGTGATTTCATCATTGTGTAGATTTATGTGGATGATATCATCTTTGGGTAAACTAATGTTAATGTTAGTAAACGTTTTGCTAAATTAATGACCAAGTAATATGAGATGAGTATGGTGGGTGAATTAACTTACTTTTTGGGTTTTCAAATTAAACAATGTCCTAAGGGAATTTCAATTTGTCAAGAAAAGTATGTTAAAGATTTACTTAAAAAATATGACTTAGTTAATTGTGCATCAGTGAAATGCCCCATGCTTCCTCCCAACAACTTGGGTCCTGATGAGTCAGGGGTCTCTGTTACTAAGACTTTATACAGAGGCATGATTGGGTCACTTTTGTATTTAACAGCCAGTCATCCTGATATCCAATTCTCCTCATGTCTCTGTGCTAGGTACCAAGCTAACCCAAAAGAATCCCATCTAGTGGCTATTAAGAAGATTTTCAGGTATCTCAAAGGCACAACCTCCCTAGGTCTATGGTATCCCAAGGAATCAGGCTTTGATCTCAAGGCCTATTCAGATTCAGACTATGTTGGATGCTGTATTGACAGGAAAAGTACCTCAGGTAGCTATCAAATCCTAGGAGGAAAATTGGTTGGATGGAGTGCTAAGAAGCAAAACTCTGTGGCCAGGTCATCAGTTGAAGCTGAATATGTTGATGCTGCCAGCTGTTGTGCTCAGGTGCTCTGGATGAAGAGTCAATTGGCTTACTATGAGATCCTATATGACAAAGTGCCAATCTTCTGTGACAACACCAGCGCCATTGCCATCTCCAACAACCCTGTTCTTCACTCTCGAACCAAACACATTGATATCAGGTATCATTTTATCAGGGATCATATAATGAAGGGAGATATTGAGTTGCATTTCATTCCCACTGAGCTGCAACTAGCTGACATATTCACAAAGTCTTTGGTTGAACCCTCGTTCAACAGGCTAGTTGCTGAGTTAGGGATGCTCAATATCTCAAAGCCTGTGACTTGATATTTAATGTGTTCATTAATGTTTGATTAAATATTAAATGTTCTTCACATGAAACTAGGTAGTTACTTTCCAAGTAAATGCTAAAAAACATTCCCTATATTTAATTATTTCTTTTCCGAATAACGAGGAGAAAAATGGTTTTGAAAAGTCAAGGGACCCACTTGTGCAGTCTTTTTCCCACTACGCATTAAATGCGTTTGAATAACTGTTTCAAACTTTTGAATATAAATATTGTCTCACGTTTCTTCTCACCTACCACTATTCTCATTTCTCACAATCTCGTCTCTCTCTAAATTTTCTCTCTCTAAACCCTCTCACCATTTTCGTTATCATCAACCTTGAATCCATGGCGTTTCCAGTTCCTAAGGCTTCTAATGTCACCTTCGAACTCAATGAGAGCATTCTTGCGTCTAACAACTCGACTGGATAGCTTAAGGCTCCTAACGACACCTACACAGATCTGGTCAATTTCATGAAAAATTGTGATGTAAGTGAAGCACTCACAAAATCCCCATCCGTTTTCTACCAAGAATACCGTAGGGAATTCTGGTATTCTGCTGAAGTCATTGACGACACCATCACCTTTAGCCTCTCGTGCAATGAACACCCCTTCGCCTTCTCTCTCAAAGATTTTGCAAATGTGGCTGGGCTAAGACATGGAGATGAATGCCTGAAGGTTGTAGACAAAAAGGTTATAAAGGACGCCCTTGCCACACTTAAACCCATACATGATGTAAACCCAGCTCTCACTCCTGCTAAAGTTCTTGCCAAGTCTCCTCTGAAGATCAAATACTTTTCCCCTATGTGGCGTGTCCTCTTCACTTACTTAGTCAAATCCCTGGGTGGTATGTAGGGTTCTCAAGACAAAATGTCATTTAATCACCAATCCATTGCTTTTGGGCTGATTTGGGGCACAGACGTAGATGTTGGAAGCATACTTTTCTCAAACCTTGTGGAAAAGCTTAAGGGAGCAAATCAGGTCAGGGAGAAAAATATTTGCTATGTTCGCTTTCTTTCTCTTCTCTTTGAAAGCCTGTTGGGTAACAGCTACCACAACTCTGCACTCACAACCTTGAAGCCATATCGTATTACTGGAGCTATCTACAAGGAGATTGGACCTGAAGATGTGCCTGCTACTTCGCACATGTTGAACATTACCAATAAACAACCTTATGTTGTGAAGTCCTTGCTCCCTTCCTCTGAGAAGGTGAATACATCTGGTGTGTCTGGCAAGTCAGCATCTTTGACCTCTGGGCAGCACACCACGTCGTCCAAGGCAACAACTGGCCAACAGCCAAAGAAGAAGAAAAACCCATCTTCTTCCCAAACCAAAACTGTTGCAAAGGCTAGGGTAAAGAAGAGCGTGAACCTATCATCCTCCTCTGTTCTAGAGATTTCTGTGGATTCAGAGACTTCAGCTGACCAACAACAAGGGTCTAGCGTCTCGATACCTGCCAAATTCTGCTGATATCGCACAAGTAATCAGTCTTATCATTTTTAGAGGTCCATAAGCAGCCACTCTCAAATGTCTGTAGGTGAGAGTGGTGAAGTTAGGGTTATCCTCAACCTATAGGCGTCTTTGTATGCACTTAGAAATCATTTAAGACTTCTATACACCCTGTCTATGCACCAGGGAGTGATTCATTTGTATTTATAAAGCACCCTGATAACCCTGCACCCTCTAGACAGTATTCAGGCAAACAACAATCCAAATACATATATGTCTCGACCTAGAGTAGCTGTACCTCACACAGCCTCTTGGTTCCCTCAGAAAAAGAATCCCAAAAGTTTTACTTTTAGGGGTGCTGAATAATCATCCTCAGCTTTCCTAGAGACAACGTTACAAGACGACCTTACCCTACATCTTTTTCACACTTAAAAGAATCCCAAAGGATTTATCCTTTTAGGGGGAGCTGAATCATCACCCTCAGCTTTCCTAGGGGCAGTGTAACAGGCGATCTTTAACTACATATGTTTCACAAATAAAAGAGTCCCAAAGGTTTCTTAACCTTTTTGGGGGGCTGAATAATCATCCTCGGCCTTCCTAGGGGCAGCGAATGGCGATCCTTAACAACATATGTTTCACAAATAAAAGAGTCCCAAAGGTTTTAACCTTTTGGGGGGGCTGAATAATCACACTCAGCTTTCCTAGGGACAGCGAATGTCGACCATTAACCTCATGCTTTTCACTCTTAAAAGAATACCAAGGATTTTTTCTTTGGAGTGGCTGAATAATCACCCGCAGCCTCTCTGGACAGCGAACTGGCGACCATTACCCTTATTTATTTCACTATTACTAATTTAAAACAACTTGCAGGTTGATGTTGTACAGCCAAACATAGAATCTCTGGAGCAGTCAGATAAAGGAGCTGATACATTGATTCAGGATCCACCAAATGAGGAAGAGATCGTCCCTGATGTTGAAGAGGATGTGCTCTCCTTAATAGACGACTTCTCTGAACCTGAATCCATGCCAGATGATGAGATTCTCCCTGAGGGGATGATTGAGGAGGAGGAGGAGGATGAAGAAGATGATAATCAGCAATCTCTGTCTCCTCCAAAGGATATCGTTATGTCCACACTAGCTGTTGACACCGCTCCTCCTCCCAAGGAAGCTGTAGTAACTCCCACTTCTGCTACCTCTGTTACTACAGTGTTCCAAAGGCCTGCATATGACCTGACAGTTGAATTCTTGTTGTTTGATCATCCTACACAACTAACTTCGACATATTGCCAAGAGAGGATGATTATGCACGCCAAAGTCTGAACATCTATGATCTTAAGCCTAAACATCATAAATCAGACACGGAACGCCTGTCAAGAAAGTTGGACATCATTAAATCTGAATTGCATTCTTTCACTGTCAACTTTCCTCAGATCATCAGAAAGACGGTTAGGGATGCTGTCACTGAACCAATTAAGGATGGTACAAGAAAAGGAGTGTCCCAAGGACTTAGTCATTTTTCCGCACGTATCAAAGATTCCATTACCACAGAGGTGCCTACACTTTTCTCTGCTCATGAATTGACTATGAAAAGAGAGTTTGAAGCTGTACGTAACAGGAAAATTCGTCACACCAACTTCATAGTTGATCGTGTTCATCGCAACACAAATGGTAATTGCAACCACCTGCTGAAAATTACCAGAGCTTCAAGAACCAGGCAAAGAGAAATGGCTGCCTCTGTTGAGCAGATTGCTAAACATTTTTAGGTACGTTCATCCAAACGTCTGAAAAGACAGGCTGAACGTGAGGGGGAGAAGGAAAAAGTACTTAACCTTGAATCTGCTAAACAAAGCTCAGAATCTGCTGACAACACTATCCCTTCACCTATCCCTCTCCAAGTCATCACTCCAGTAATTATACCTGATGATGAGGATGAAATTAAGGGGGAGCAACAGACAAATGATGGAGTTGATTCATCAAAATCCCTGACTCTGGTTAACACCAGCGAGGCTGTGGATGATGGTGAACCAGCTGCCAAGAAACTTAAGTTCACTGTTAGCTCCCTACCCAAAGCTGTACAAAACCAAGCTCAGATGGCTTTTCTCAAACAAGTTGAAGAGCTGAAAACGCAAGTGTGGTATCCTCTGTCTCAAAGAAAGGAAAGGAAATAGTTATGGTAGACTTAGACGCCAAACTCGAGAAAATAGCTGCGATGCTAGAGACAGGAGGATCAACCACTGACCCATCCCAATTCACAACCTTCACAGCATCAAATGAGAACCCTCTAACATCTGAAGAAATTGAGAAACATGCTATTGAATTCAAGAGGTTGAATGAAATCAAGAAAGCCAAGGAGCTTAATGAGGCAACTCTGAGAAAAATGACTCCACTTCAAAGGGAGAAGCAAAGACAAAGGTTGAAAGAAATGGAAGTCAAACGCACAGAGGCACTGAAAAAGGTAAAAGCTGATTATGATGCCTGCGTCAACAATAGGTTTGCACTTGGAAAAATCACCAAGTTCAAGTATACTATTCACAAGTCTACTAATACACCACAAATGATTTTGTGAAGAGATAACCAATAGGCCAATATGGATCTCTTTGAAGACTTTAAGCTAAAGAAACTTGGCTTGACTGAATGGTTTGAACTTGAGTCTTTAGCTGCTAAAAGAACTGGACAGGAAAATTTTACTCTTCTTAAGACCCTCAAAGATAAGTTTAATTGGGTTAAAGAAACTACAGCCAAACTCAAGATAGATCCCCCACCACAGCTGTTTGAACAAGAACTTCCAAAGTCTGGAAAGAAAAGAAGAAGGATGACTCAATTTATTAAGGAGACCTTCGTTACTGATGATGTTCAAGTGGATGGAATGCACAGGGATTTGGTATTACCAAATGGAATTATAGGCCCTATTGATGGTCAGACATATACTGAGCCTGAGAAAGGTATGGCCTTCATGAATAGGGCATGTCAATATGCATTCCAAAGGGAAGATGAGCTAGGATTAGCATCAACCATTCAACTTATTTGTCTCAAAAACGCACTTAAAATCAACACAGAGTATTCCAAGGTATTTGCACAAGCTTTGCAGGCCGAATTGGATACTAGGACAGACTTAGCTGAAGCTGAAGAAAGAATAAAAAATGATGACTATTGAGGTGTTTCACAGCTGAACTTTACTTTCATATTTTGTTTCACTTATGTTTCCTACTTGTAATTTCTTTTAAGTCATAATAAAATCATGAGGTATGTTTGTTTAAATCTGTTTTGAGTAAGAAGAATTTGTCATCTCACTTACCTTAACTTATGTAGATCTAGTTGTATTTATGTTTAAATAGGGGAGATTGTTGGGAATCTAAGTTTATTAGATTCCCTGTATCATAGATTTAAACACAAATCAAGTTGTTTGATATTAACTTGCTTGTGCCTAGGAGGCAGGCAAGTATCGCAAGACTCATAGAGATCTAAGTCTCTGTGAGCAACCTCAGAGGAGTCTATGTCAGAGACATTTTTAAGGAAGTCGAAGATTACTTGAAGATATACTCATTGGCTGTGATGGATAACAGCCAAGATGTATCAGGGACTTTGTAGGGTTGAGGGTTAACAGGGGTGGCAATACCCTGTTAACACTCAGTACACTTTGGACATACCTTAGTGTGTACGAGACTACGAAGAAAATGGAAATTGTGTCAGCTCGATTTGTTTCCCTAAAGCATTATGGCAGACTACCAAGAATAGAAGAGCATCTTGTGACAGAGGTCTGACAAGTGTCTGTCTAGTGTAATCACCATCAACCAGTACTTGGAGTCAACCTCGTACCACTATAAATAGGTTATGTAGCCTAGAGTTAATGTTTAACACTTTGACATATTTCACACATTAACACTTAGAACTTGTTGAACCAAACAGCTGCGACTGTGTTCATAAGTTAGTTTTAGTTTGTCCAAAGTGTGCACAACACATTGTCATCAAACCGTGTTATCCATAACACTTGTAATTCTTTATTATACAATAATAAGTATTACATTTGAAAAGTAATTAAGTGTGTTGATTAGTTAAGTTTATTGTCTCAAGCTTGGTTTAGGGACTTACACTAAGCTTATATTATTAGCTTATTAATTCAACTTATTTTTAAATATGGAAACTTACTATTTTTGGAAACTTTCTTTTTTTAGATACTTATCTATTTTAAGAAGTTAATCTATTTTTGAAACTATCTATTTTAGGAAACCTGCTATTTTTAGAAAGTTACTTATCATTACACAACAAGTATAATAATACAAGTAATACTTAATCAGAAGATACATAATGCATGTTAAACACAACATAACGTTAAAATCAGTAAAACAAGACATGAACATATAAAACAAGCTAACACACGATATAAAACCAGTTACGTACTCAGTAATCAGAATACTTATACACGTATAATATTTATGTAGCATTAGTGAGATCGAAGTAGGACTCTCTTTTGTTTGTCTTCTTTGTTCATTGGACATAAGGTACGGATTTCCCGTCCTTTCGGTATGGACATTCTTTCCTTATTAGGATTCCCCGTATGCAGCCAACTGTTTTCCTAGTATATGTTTTGATTTGCTTATGTTTAATTTAAATGCCTAAGCCATATACATGCATGACGAGTGTCACCTAGTTATGGAGGTACCATAACCATAACACTGGAGGCACCAATGTTATGACTTCCCCATGGCGAAGTGATTGCTCGTGGCGTCCCTTTTCAGTTTTGGCCATTATACTATATTATCATGTGGGGCGTATGGGTGCATCCTAGTTACATGTTTATCAGTATCATCAGAGTGAATGCGATGTGTGCCTTGCATCCTTCACTAGGAGCTTATCCCTCCTACCCAGAAAATTTAATTAGAGGCAACCCCTCTAATTGCATGACGAGGTCTCCCCTCTAAGTATTCATGCACGGTGGAACCTCATGACCTATATTGGCTATTTGGCTAATTAATACAGTTTTTATATAGAAATATAAGTCTTTTCAAACTATAAAACCAGTTTTATGAACATGAATCCAGATTGCTTAGAACTTATGTTATTCCGCTACTATTAGTCTTATTTATGTTTCAGCCATTCATACTATGTCAGATATCCGTGAACTGAGCGTTATGCTCAGCCGTTACTTTACTTTCCATGTCCCAAAACGGCAGGTACCTAAGGACGGACTCGAGCATTTGGAGGAAGTGCATAGGATGGAAGCTACCATAGACTTCTTCTCCTTTTTGCCATATACTTATGCTTGTCTAGTCTTTCCTAGTTCATTTACTTTATTTATGTTTTCGGCTTATGTTTGGGAACCGATGTTTGATTCCGGTTTTCCCTATGGTCATGTATGTTTTACTACATATTACCTTGCATGCTTTGATGACACGCCATAATTACGCGTAACGGTCCACTTATCAAAGTGGGGTGTTACAATTATGGTATCAGAGTCAGGGCTACGACCTGTAGGCTCTAAAACTTGACCTATGACTAGTGGTAGTCATCAGGAGCTTCCTAAGCCAACGCTTGTTATTCCATGTATTTATGTTTTCAGCACCTTGTTGTTTTAACCATGATGTTTTCAGCACCTTGTTGTTTTAACCATGATGTTTTCATCAGTATTGCTTTTACTAATATGGACTGAACAACCGTCATCCATACTTAGTTACGTGTCATTGTTTCATGCACGATGTTCCTTGTGAACTGTGGCTAATGTGAACTGAACCCAGTAGTTCACAATTAGTCACATGAAATTTTTTTTCTGTTAAGTTTTGACAGCTGAGTTTCATTCATTTATTCCATGTATCATTGTCGCAAGAATTATGACTAAGTAATGGTTGGTACAGGACTGGCCCTATTTAGTCGCATGTGCTTTTATCGAAACTTTTAACTTTGGACCGACCCATTGGCGTCCACTTTGCTATGTCATTGTTGTGCTGAACCGACCCACAGGCATTCACCCTAGCGTAAATAAAGGTTTTCATTAACTGCATCATGTATTCACGCACTGTTTTTCATGCATAAAATTTTTCTCATGATTTATTGGCATAAATTTTTTTCATATCCCCTCATAAGTTACTATGTTTTTTATGACAAGTGCATTTTCATACTATCATGGTTAACTTCGTTTTCATGCTGATGATGTTGTATACTCCTTCATGGTAAGTTGTTTCATGTTTCTTCATGTTGATTTCGTCTTCATGTTGATTACGTCTTACGTCTCTTTTGTTGTTTATGATGTCATGATCGTCATGGTTGGTTTTCATTAATCATGCTTTCAGGAAAATCACCGTTGAATTTTGTGTAACCACACTTTAGCGTTTCTTTATGCAACCTGAATGATGTATATGCTGGCGTTGCCAGGTTGTCATGATGGTTTTCTAACCGTTCAACCGATTATTTTTCCTTTTAAATCATGTCAGATGATCGAACCCATACCGATCATTTCATGTACATTACATGGGTACTCCATGTACCGTATGCCATGTGTATTATACATACCGTAATCCATGTGTATTTCACTTGCAATACTTCATGAGTATTCGCTTGTCGATTCTAAACTATCTCAGGTGTACTCCACTTGCTGATACTCTACAAGATTGCTGATGTCGCTCATAACTTTGAGATGTTACGGAAGTTGATGTTCCTGATTATTTTAGAGACGCTACGAGATGCTGATGCTAATCACAACCTGGAGATCTTACAAGACGAAGACAAAGGCGTTAGATCAAAGCGATCGGATGAGAAGATGCTTCACCACCAGATGATTTCCATCAATCTTTGTCCCTAATTCTTAGTTACATGTCACACATTATTCAGTTGTAGTTTCAGTCATATGAGTAAGAACCGGTACTAGTCGGCTACTCAGCTAAATAGTTACATGAATCACAGTCATGAGAATGACTGTCATGGAACTAACAGACAAGATGATAATAACCACTACTGTGACAGCAACTATCCTAGCAATCGCAACAGAATATCCGGCCACGGACGTGATCAGAAATACAAGGGTCAGTAGTCCAACTAATCCGCAAATTTTGGCATAATAACCTAAGAGTTTCAATTTTATTCGTTTTACACCTAGGGACACATGTCAGGACACCAGTCATGACACATGTCTCACATACTTTTGCTGAAGACACATGTCAAGACATCAGTCAAGAAATATGTCATAACACTTTTTCTCAAGACACGAGTCAAGACACATGACTCACGTCTTTTCTGGAACATCCCCAAGAAATTCAGGGTGCCCTCCAAGGGTATATCCATTTTGTTGTGCCATGTAGTAAGCGGGCCACAAGAATTTTAGTACCTTCGCCGGCGTATTAGTCGCTTCTAGACACGCAGACAGGCAAAACACATTCAGTGAGACCTATCACGTTTGCTTCACGACACTTTCATTTTGATTTCATATTTCATATATCCAAGACCATAAAGGACGCCATTCGTATCACCTATGTATACGAAGGTTTTCCTCCTATCCAATGATAAGAACCAATCTGCTAACGAACTTACCTCGAACAGATGTGAGTTGAATTTAATCCTAACTATGGACTACGAACAGCATAGCATGCTACGATTCATGATTATGTACAGTGATGTTCAGGCTCCTATATACATTCAGCATGGTTTTCCATCAGGAAGATCTGTACAAATTATCCATGCTTTACAAGCACGTGCTTTGTTAGCCATGGCTGCTAAAATTTTCTAGCTGTCAATTAAGACACGACCACTAAAGTTCCTTTTATGCATAACCAGCCGATTATTCCAAAATCTTCCCATACATTCCAGAAGAACCTTCAAGGAGAAGGACGGTAACATGAGATTATGTGTCGACTACCGTCATTTAAAATAAATCACCATTCATAACCGTTATTCTCCCCCACATATTGAAAACATGTCCAATCGACTTGAGGGTGTCAAACACTTTTCCAAGATCGGATTCATGATCATGTTGCCAACACTGACGAGTGGAAGAGCAGGACATTTCCATGACTGCTATTCGTACACGACTCGGTCATGCTAGATTCATGATTTGAATTAGTCTCATCAATGCTCCAGCAGCATTATGGACTTAATAAAATGAGTTTCCATGAACTCATAAACAAATTTATCAGTGTTTTCATCGAGGAAAAACTTGATTTCCTCTAAGTCTAGAGAAGAACAGGAAGACCATATTTGTACTATGTTGCAAATTCTACGACAGGAGAAATTTCACTCTAAAATTTTCCAATATAAATTCTGGTTGATTATAGTGACACGCTGAATCACATGGATTCTCAAGGTTAATCTTACCATGACTCATCTTATGCGTAAAGGTGAGAACCCTACACTACATTAGGTGTTCAAGAAAATCCTACGTTAAGAGAAGTATAATTTCGGAGACTCGGAGTTTCGCAAACTCCTATGCATCAAGTTTCTACGAAGCAAGATACAATTACGTTCATATCTAAGTACCTGACATACCAACAGGCTAAGATAGAACACCAACAGACTAAGATGTTTTTCCATCATCAGAAATTGTGAACATAAATGGGACAACATCACCATGAATTTTGGTTACCAGATTAGCGCAAACTCAGAAGAAGCATGATGTTATATGGGTTATTGCCAACAGTTTGATCAAGTCTGCAGAATCCTTACATCCGCAAGTATTTCAGAACCAACATATTGATCGAACATGTTCCATCCAAGGCTCATCCGATCACTTGGTAATCCGTCAGCTATCGGGTCAAACAAAGGTTCGCATTTGTGCTCCTTATTTACATTCACGTTCGTGTTCCAATTTTACGACTTGCTTTCTAATAAGTTTGAAAACACTTATCCTTTTATCACTTATTTCAAATAATAATAAGACCAAAACGTGTATTTTATGTCGTAAAAGTCGGAATTATGCGTGGTTTGTGTTTTTATTGTGTTTTAGGACCAAAAGATGAAAAAGGAAGAAAACACGGGCTTTCACGGGCTTTTATCGATGATAACGAGAAAAGACGAAGTCAAGAGATCAAGAGTGCTTAAAGAACGGATGTCCAAGACCTATTCTGAAGATTTATCGAAGAAAAAGTCTAAAGACGGAAGTTTAATGAAGTCGAAGAACTCATGTCTAAATTAAAGAAGAAAAATTATTAAGACAAGTTCAAATCCCGAGACGACGTCGAGAAAAGACAAAGAATTAAATCAAGTCGAGAAGAAAAGAAAGAAGGAAGCACACCACACATGCACCTCCCACTTAGCCTATAAATACCCTCCTAATCACATTAGGAGGGGAGTTAGCTAGTTTTCATTTTTCATTTTTTTCCTTTCTAGTTTTTAGAGAGAGAAAGTTCCAACTTTCTCTCACTAAGTTTTCATCTTTTCTTTCTTTTAATCTTTCAAGTTTAAGCTTTTTGTATTTTGGATTTCATTAATCAAGTTCAAGTTTAATCTTTTAATCTTTAATCTCTTTCTACCTTTCTTTATTTTAGTAACTTTCGATCCGAAATTTTGATGATCCGTGTTTGATTTTGATGTTTTCGTGACTAAAAAGTTAATCTTTTATTCCTACTTAAGCTTTCATACGGTTAAGCTTTAAGATCCTTGTGCTTATTGGCTTATTTGTGTGTTTAGCTTATTTACCTTTTAAAAGCTTTCTTAAAAAGTTTCATCTTTTTATGGTTTGATTTAAAAAGTGTGCTTATTTAAAAGCTTGAAAGTTCTTATTTTATGCTTATTAGTCGGGCTTATTATTAATTCGATCAAGTTTTAGTTTGAGCTTGTCAAAAGTAGCTCATAACTTAGCTTATCTTCGAGTAGATACCATCGGAAAGGGTAAACCCCTTTCCGATTTGACATTCCAATCAGGAACCTTATTCCGATCTACAAGATCGGAAAAGGGTTTTGTTTTCCGATTACTTCTTTGTTTTTCCGATCACTTGATCGGATTAGGGTTTTAACATTCCGATTGAGGGGACTCTTTGACATTCCGACGTGGGTGTCTTGTAAAACATTCCGATTAGACTCGATTTCTTGTATTTCGATTGCATCATTCGTATTCCGGTCATTGGATCAGAATAGGGGTTTAAACATTACGATTTGGATTCCTTTAGTATTCCGATCGCTTCACTTTTTTGGATTCCGATGGTCATTCACTTGTCTTATATTCTGATAGCTTGATTTTAAGATATTCCGATTGGTATCTTTCCCACATTCCGATCACCCTATTCCGACCAGGGATTCCGACGGGCTTGATTTCTTGTTTATTTTACAAAGTATTTATCTAATTTTGTTTTTAAGTTATCAATCATTTATTTTTAACTCGTCATTTTAATTTAATCCTTAAAAGCTTTTAATTTACTCAACGACATTTTCTTACTTGCTTTTAGTTTTAAAATTTAGATAATCAAACAAACACACAACCATTTATTATTCCACCAACAACAATTGAGTCACACTTTCTACCAATAATCAATTCGAAAAGATCGGACGATAAGATTTTATACTTAGCCAAAAGCTTCGTATTAAAATGGCGCCGCTGCCGGCTCTTTTCGTTAAGATTAACGGTTTTTAGTGAGAGACGCGTTGGATTTTGGGATCTGTTCATCTTTGAACGTTATTTTCCTTGCTTTAAAATTTTCAAAAATCCTAAAAAATATAAAATTTTCAAAAATACAAAAAATAGAAAAACCATAAAAAACCAAAAATATTTCTGCTTTGTTAGTTCTTTTGCAGGTGTATGCGCACTCGATCAACGTCTTATCCCGAGCCCGAGACTCTCGATAACTTAGACATGGCCGGTGTACACAACAATAATAATAATCCACCTCAAAACAACATGAATAATGACAACAATGAACCTCTACCGGACAATCGTCCAATGATCGAGCTTTTGCAAGCACATGTAGAGGGCAACCACGATGCTATTGTCATACCCGCGATTGGAGCCAACAACTTTGAGCTCAAATCCGGCTTTATTCAAATGGTCTCTGCTCAACCATTCTTGGGACGTACCATTGATGATCCTCATGACCACATCAAAAGGTTCCTTCAACTCACGAATACGGTCAAATTCAATGAGGTTTCACAAGAGGTAATTCGCTTGCAACTTTTTCCTTTCTCCTTAGAGGGACAAGCCCGACATTGGCTTGATAAGGAACCGCCACAAAGTATTCTTACGTGGACGGACATAGAGACCAAATTCATAAACTACTTTTTCCCACCCTCTCGTACTACCGCTTTGCGGAATGTAATCATTACTTTTGAACAAAAGTACGATGAGACTATTAGTGAATCTTGGGACCGTTTTAAAGAAATTTTAAGAAAGTGCCCACAACATGGTTTTACCAAAGTGCACCAAATTAATACTTTTTACAATGGTTTAAGTATGAATGACCAAGATTCACTAAATAGTGCCTCGGGGGGTAATCTTTTGGTTAAGTCTTCTAATGCCGCTTGGGATATTATTGAGGAACAAGTCTAGAGTGCAAACCAAGAGTGTTCGGACCAATGTGGCTAGTGCTAGCACTAATGAGAGCGACAAGAGACTTGATAAGCTTTCTTCGCTTGTTGAATCACTTGCTCTCCAAGCCGCCAATAATACCAAAGCTATCACTGCCCACGCCAATGCTATGACTCAATCATGTGATATATGCGGGGGATCCCACTCATACACCGATTGTCCTTCAACTCACGATAATCTGGAAAATGTGTATGCCGCCAACGGTACCTATGCTACAGGAAGCTATCAAGCACGTCCTCAAAGTGACCGCAACTTGCTCAGCTATTTCTCAAACAACTTTCTTTCACCTCCCGGTTTCCCCCCACAAAACCCGAACAACCTCAATCGCAACAATCAAAACCAACCACGTGCTCCAACTCCATATCAAAACCAAATAAACCCATATCCACCTCAAAGAAACAACCAAGATTACCAACAACCTGCTTATCAACCACCCGCCTACCATGCTCCTCCTCCTAACCAACCCACCGCATTACACCAAGATGTTGAAACCTACATGAGGACTAACGATGTGATCGTACAAAATCTTCAGCGGGAAATGGCCAACAAGAAAGCAGATATGGTGAAGCAAGGGAATGATCTTCGAGCTGATATGCGAAACACTTTGGCAAGTCAAATGAATGACTTGAGGAATATAATGGCTAGTTTCTTCCCTAGTAATCAAGCCTCTAGATCGGGTTCTCTTCCGAGTAACACCGTTGCTAATCCAAGAGGGGAGATGAAAGCAATCACCACTCGCAGTGGAAAAGGTTTAAAGGAACCTAAGCTTCCTACACCTACACCGGTGATTGTGACAAAGGAAAACGAGTCTCCTTCTCTAAATCCTCCATCTTCTATTCCACCACCTTCTACTTCTACCCCTCCACCACCCAAGGATGTGAGTGCGAATTCTATCCCAAAGCCTTCATCTCAACCCAATATACCTTATCCTTCGAGGTTGAGGAAAGAGAAATTAAAGAACAAGGATGATATTTAGGTTTCGAACTTTCTCAAAATGTTTAAACAACTGAATTTCAATATCTCCTTTGCTGAGGCTCTCGCTCACATGCCCAAATATGCTAAAATGTTTAAAGATCTTCTCAGTGATAAGGAGAAACTTCTCGATATTGCTCAGACCCAACTTAATGAGAATTGCTCCGTAGTGCTCTTAAGGAAATTACCAACCAAACTTGGTGATCCGGGTCGTTTCTTGATTCCTTGCAACTTCCCAGGGGTAGAGAATTGTATGGCCCTAGCCAATCTAGGTGCTAGTATAAACTTAATGCCTTTAAGCATTTGGAAACAATTATCTCTACCCGAGCTAGTCCCCACACGAATGACTTTGGAATTAGCTAACCATACGGTTGCTTATCCAGTGGGGATAGCCGAAGATGTCTTCGTTGGTGTCGACAAATTCACCTTCCCGACGGATTTTGTTGTCGTTGACTACGAGATGGACCCCCGTGTTCCATTAATCGTTGGACGTCCATTCTTGAGGACCGGTCGCACTCTCATTGATGTAGCCGCGGGCGAATTAATCATGAGAGTTGGTGACGATAAAATCATCTTCAACATGGGTAAATTTCTAAGCAGCCTTCGGAAAACGAGAGTGTTAATTTTATTGACGTTCTTGATGAGGCTTGTGAAGAACATTTCAAAGACGCTTGTAAAAGTGGTTCTTCTTCTCTACCCACTCTTGAGACCGTTGCCTCTATTGCTCCATCACTAACTCCATTTGGAGAAAGTGATTTCATCTTGAAAGAATTTGAAGCAACTTTGGGAGATGTGGACTTGCAATATGACGATTCTCCCTCCAATTGGGATGAAGACATCGTACCATTGAGAAATTTCTCAATGAGGACCCATATTTCTCCACCATCTCCTAAGGATATATCTATCGATGAACCGAATTTGACTACGCCTTCTATCGAAAATCCTCCGGATTTAGAGCTTAAGGAGTTATCGTCCCATCTCGAGTACGTGTTTCTTGAAGACAAGAAGAAGTCGCCCGTCATCATCGCTAAGGACTTGACAGAAGAAGAAAAATCTCGCCTTATCGCCGTGCTTAAAGATCATAAGAAGGCAATTGCTTGGAAAATTTCCGATATCCGCTGAATTCATCCAAACTTTTGTACTCACAAAATTCTCATGGAAGATGACTTTAAACCCGCAATCCAAAGCCAAAGAAGGGTTAATCCTCGAATTCACGACGTCATCAAACAAGAGGTTATCAAACTTCTAGATGCCGGCATGATTTACCCTATTTCGGATTCGCCATGGGTAAGTCCCGTCCATTGTGTGCCCAAGAAGGGCGGAATAACCGTTGTTCCCAATGAACACAACGAGTTGATTCCTACTCGTCTCGTTACAGGGTGGAGAGTTTGTATCGACTATCACAAACTCAATGATGCCACGAGAAAAGATCACTTTCCCCTTCCTTTCATGGACCAAATGCTTGAACGTCTAGCGGGTAATGACTATTACTGCTTTTTAGACGGTTTCTCCGGGTATTTTCAAATTCCCATCGATCCCAAAGACCAAGAGAAAACCACATTCACTTGTACTTATGGAACATTTGCCTACAAAAGAATGCCTTTCGGCTTATGCAATGCTCCTGGGACTTTCCAAAGGTGTATGATGGCTATCTTCCATGACATGGTTGAAGAAACTATAGAAGTCTTCATGGATGATTTCTCGGTTTATGGTGATTCTTTCTCTTCTTGTCTTGCCAATTTAGAACGTATGCTTAAGCGGTGTGAAGACACTCGCCTTGTTCTAAATTGGGAAAAATGCCATTTCATGGTAAAAGAAGGCATCGTGCTAGGACATAAAATCTCAAAAGCCGGTCTTGAAGTGGACCGTGCTAAAGTGGATGTCATAGCCAAATTACCTCCACCTTCAACCGTGAAGGGTGTGAGAAGTTTCCTCGGTCATGCGGGCTTCTATCGTCGATTCATCAAATATTTCTATAAAATCGCTCACCCGATGACCCACCTCTTGGAAAACGATACTCCTTTTATCTTTTCCAAAGAGTGTCTTGAATCCTTCAATCTTCTTAAGGATAAGCTAACTAAGGCACCGGTCTTGGTTACCCCTAATTGGCAGCTACCTTTTGAGTTGATGTGTGATGCTAGCGACTTTGCTATTGGAGCGGTTTTGGGCCAAAGAGTGAACAAACACTTCCAACCAATCCATTACGCTAGCAAGACAATGACGGGGGCTCAATTGCATTATACCACTACCAAAAAAGAGCTTTTAGCTGTAGTGTATGCTTTTGAAAAATTCCGCCCCTATCTTGTCCTTTCTACCACCATTGTCTATACCGACCATTCCGTGTTGAAGTACTTGATGACTAAGCAAGATTCTAAGCCAAGACTTCTTCGTTGGGTTTTGTTCCTTCAAGAATTCAACATTGAAATTCGTGACAAAAAGGGAGCCGAAAACCTAGCCGCGGATCATCTAAGTAGACTTGAGGATCCATATCAAGAGGCTCATCCGAATCAAGAGATCAATGACTCTTTTCCCCTTGAGGCCTTAATGTCTATCAATCCAAATCTCGATGACACCCCGTGGTTTGCGGACATTGCAAACTACTTAGCGGGTGGAATCCTCAAGGAAGGGTTAACGTCCCAACAAAAGAAAAAGCTCTTTAAAGATATTGAACGTTATTTCCGGGACGACCCTTACCTTTTCAAACAATGTGCTGATCTGATTATTCGTCGATGTGTTGATGGGCCGGCAGCGGTACAAATCCTTGATGCTTGCCATAAAGGACCCACCGGTGGTCACTTTGGTCCCAATTACACCGCGAAGAAAGTATTCGACTCTGGATTTTATTGGCCCACCATCTATCGTGACACTCACGAAATGGTTAAACATTGTGATGCCTGCCAAAGACAAGGCAAGATCACACATAAAGATGAGATGCCTCAAAATTTCATACAAGAATGTAAAATCTTTGATGTATGGGGCATCGACTTTATGGGGCCATTTCCATCATCTAAAGGGAACAAATACATCCTCGTAGCCGTTGACTACGTTTCTAAATGGGTTGATGTAACACCCCCAATTTCGTTCATAACAGCGGAAGGGTCATTGGGTGTTACTATCATGGTTCAATCTCATAATCATAGAAAACGTCTCAAAACGAGTCGTTTTAATAAACATCCATTCAATTCCATTTAATCAAGATAAAATTTCATACATGGTCCCGGATGATTCAAAAGTTTACAAACTATTATAAATGATAAAAGTTATTTGAATGGATATGTTTTAGAAAAGCGGGCCAAAACATTTCAAATATGCAAGCTTCACGAAACCGCCTTCCTCGAGTGCCTTCTAAATGGACCTGAGATAAAACATGCTAAAAAGTCAGCAAAAATTTGCCGAGTGAATCTATAGAGTTTTTATTTAAATAAAGTGAACACAAGTATGAAAAATAACCTTCCATGGTTAATAATTTATCAAAGAAGACTATGTTGTATGGACAGAATTATCGTTGTTATTTCTATAAGTCTCGTGAAATTGAACGTTAACATATATTATTTCAGCCCAACACACCTAGCCAAGTGCGTATATTTCTCTTATACAATTGCATCCGATGTTTCATTACTGGTGCATCACAACACCACGCGATAGCTAGTCGCGACCGGACTGGGCGTCACCCCGATAGATCTATCCATAGTATTAGCGTTCTTTTCGATTAACAATTCACGATTCATGGGTCTTTAAGGCTAAACAAACTTATATAACAACTTTCATCTAAGCATACAATCGGGTCCTTTGTGTTAAATTTTAAAACAAAGAGGGTTTACCACAACTTCTCGTTGCTCCCATCATTTATAATAAATGCTTTTCCAATAATAAGGGTTTCCACAACTTCTCGTTGTACCCTTAAATTTCAATAATTACTTTTCAAGTAAAATAGGGTTTCCACAACTTCTCGTTGCCCCCATTATTTTAGTAAAACAAGCATGTTATCCCCCTCGCGGGTTTTATAAAACAAGTAAACATGTTAAGAGCGAGGCTATAGACTCACCTTAGCCATTAGTGGTAATGAGACGATCGCCGACGATTAGTGATGCCCGTTAAAACACGAAAACCGCAACCTACCAAATAAGGCGCGTTCGTAAATAATCGACTTAAGTATAAATCATACTTAAATAATATAAAAATCAAAATTACAAAACCAAAACAATCCCGAAAAATTTAATAATACAAGTGTTATTACTATTCCCTTTTTATTCAACACTATACTTTTAAACACTTGCACTCTCGACCTTGACCCGTCATAAGACGCCAAGTCAACGCAAGTCAACTTATCATTTTACTTCCCTCGGACCAGTAGCCAAGTCATTTATATAATGACTCAACACTTGAGTAAGTCACCATGTCCAATAGTGAATACTCAACTCACGCCATACAAGTATTGGACTACGTGTCCAAAATACCACTCAGCATGTACACTCCAAATGTACACACCAATCTACCCTATCTACACTTGTCCGATTTCGACGAAACTTGGTGACAAACTCACACATAATATGAATAAGACTCAGTAAAAGTTTCATTCAAAAATATTACTTCTAAGACCTTCTGCCCGACACATCTTCGTGTTATAAAAACGGGACAGATTTACGTCTTTGAATTGTAAAACCATTTCGACTTATCTAAACAATTCCGTTTATAAAACCGACACTCGGGTTTGAAAATAGACTCATGACCTGAGGTTTAGCAACTTATATCAGTCCTTTAACATTTTTAAAACTCATTCTATAGTCCCCGAGATTCGATCCAAATATCGACAACAATTTTCGGATTGTGCCGATACCCGTCTCCCGGTACACAAATACTAAAAGTAGCATAACTTTTCGCTCGAAATGAGTTAGAAGCTCATTCAAGCGGCAAATCGAAGCTAAAAGAATCCTCTACAAGCCTATCCTATTAGTTTCATCATTTTCAAACAGTAAGATTTTCAAAAATTACGTTTTACCTACTGGTCTAAAATGACTCTTTAAAAATCATACCAACAACCAATTTGACCCATTTTTATCATCATCTACACCTTAAATATGTTATACCCATCATCTACAACAACTCCTAGTTCTTAAATTCACTTGCATGGTCATATGCATCAATTCAAAAATTAAAAACAAATGCATGCACTCAAAAATAAAGAATTAATATAATAATAATAACATAAACAAGGAATCTTACAACAATCCAAATGGATCAAACTCATGTTCATCTTCAAAATCTTTTGGAAAAATCAAAGTTCTTGCATGTGGGATTTTCTTAGATCAAAATGATCACAAGAAGATTTGCAACATGGGTCTTTTCTTAGTTTCTCTTGATTCAAACTTGATCTTGAAAATCAAATGGGTTTGGGGGTGGTGTTTTTGGCCGTGGGTTTCAAGAGAGAAAGAGAGAGTTTTCTTGAAAATTTTAAATAAATAAAATGAGGTGTGTGTGTGAGTGGGGGATTTTTATATAGTGGGGTGAGGGTAGTTTTTGCCAATAGGGTATAGTTTTGGTCCAAAATGAGATTAAATAGTTGTAAGGGTAGAAAATGTAAATATTACATTTTAAAAATATTTACGGGACTCGGGTTTCGTAAAAATACTTTTTAAAAGTTAAAACGCTTCAAAAATAAATTAATATAACTTCGACACGACTTAAAACGTAATTAAATCGAAAACGTCGAAAATATTAAATATCGAGACAATCGATAATAAAACGTAAATTTTTGGGCATCCGTCGGTATCGCGATCATTCGTAGTTCTCGTCATTCGTTAAAACGTAAAATACGAGAAATAAAAATAAATATAATAAAATCATTCATATGATAAATTTGAGAATATATTATCGATACTTAATGTTTTTCTTGTCGGTCTTCATCGAAACGACATTCTTACGCTAGTTTCAAGCCATAACCTTCTCGGTTAATCGATAATTTAAAATTCTCATTAAAATAAATTTATAATTCTTAATAGTCGAGACTAAAATAACGACCTGAAATTGACGGATTGTCACATTATCCCCACCAAATTGGGATCTTCGTCCCGAAGATCAACTTGCGTTCTTCCTCGATCGCTCGTCGAAATCAAAGAGTTAAACGTATTTTGGTCCTCGTTTAGAGCTCCATCACACATGACAATAAAAATTCGACTTCGTTTATGTTGCCTAACTTCCTTATCGATAATATCAACAAGTACTTTGATGAAATGCAACTTACTGTCGATTCATACTTCATCAAGAGAGATAATAAGATCTTCGACGAGAAGAAATTTCTTTAGGTTCGACATATGAAAAGTATCGTGAATTCCTTGCGGCTCTCGAGGTAATTTAAGTTTTCATGTCATCGGACCTTCCATCGATATCATCTCGAATGGTCCAAACTAACGGGGACTTAACTTCCCACATTTTCCAAAATACATAACACCTTCTTTATGGTGATAACTTGGCATAACTTTTCCTAGAAAGCGACGTCCCGGCGCTTAATTCGCATACGATAGTCTTCAGTGTAACAGTGAAGAGTGAAAAACAGGAAAGTCATCGTCTAAGTTCCAAAGAAAGTCAAAAGATATTATATGGTACATGTTCTCCATGATCGGACGTCATTGGACAATGCCGCCTCAAGTTCTCACAACTTACGATCACTCAACTCGATCACATACCACATAAGTACCTAAAAACAAAGGTCAAACCTAAACATCAAATGTAAATCTCCGTCGTTGATCATCGATAATACTTTGGACTAGCCCTTGATAATACAACTCGATCTCTAAAGTCTTTCCACTTGCAGTGTTGGCAACAACATACTCTTCGAAGTGAAAACGAATTTGTTAATTCCAGTCATTAAGAAATTCGGTCCATTGGCGAGAATTCACAACATATCGGGCATACCATTAAGTTCTACTCCAGTGTTCAACGTACAAAAGTGTCCCACTAATTTTTGCTTTAGCGTTCATCGTACAAAGGCGTCCCAATAATTTCGACTTTAGTGCTCAAGGTGCTGCATCATATTCCTCGTTTTTAGTTCGTCATACTAGCCCCAAGAGTTTCGTCATCAAGAAAAGTCTTCGGTGACCCTTCGATAGTAGCAAGTAAAATTACAAAATCTTCACGTCCACGATAAGTTGTCGTTGATAACTGATCCTCAGTCAATCCGCAAGTACACACATAAATCATGGTGACGCTTAAGCGAGTCGCCTATTCTCGGAACGGTCAACGGTTCTTAACAATCTGTTTATAAAGCTCGCGATCATCGAGACACATTAGAAATGGTCCATCAAAACAAATCATAACTCGAGAGAAGTCCAACGGGTTACTTGTACATAGATGATAATCGATGATCATCATAATGACGACAGCATCGAATCGATTCTTACCAACGAAATACGAGTCGAAGGAAGACGTACGTACACCAAAAATCCACAAATCGAGCCAGACATACTTGGGCCCACTCATTTATAACTCCTTGTCTACATCAAAAGGCGTCCCTCTCCATGTATACAAGAGTTTATAAATTTACGGTTCGGGAACTTATAACTTTCTTGTTCAAATGAAAAGGCGTCCCATTCCAATTCAACAAAACGATTATAAGTCAACCTACTCAAGTATTACTACCTCTCAACACGATCATATCAAAATACCATGATAAATACAAGGTGTCAATAAACTTACATCATGATTTCCGTATTCAAATGTCCCATTCCATTTGAATAAGGAGATCATAACGATCTAAGGTCCAGTCGTTTAAAATTTTCTTATTCAAATGTCCTAATCCATTTAAGTAAGACAACATTAAACGACTCATAGTTGGGCGAGTTAAAATCTCTATATCTAAATGTCCCATTCCATTTAGATACACAATATTAAGTCACTCAACCGAATGGCTACTACGAGCATATCATTGTTGTACCCAAACTATATATATTTGATTAGGATATATATATCTTAAGCCCAACATTGGCATCCTCCTTTTCGCCAATAAAACGTGGTCATATAAACTCAAATCACACGTCGCATTACATAGAAGATGTCGCCTCAGATAAATGATTCTTCAAAATCATAAGTAGTAACGAAAACACGAACATCGCATTTATTAATTACGTTTCGAAAGGAGATGTCCAAAAATGGCACATCACGATACGATGATAACAATCGAATTTAAACAAGTCGATATGCGATTTGGTTACAAAACCATGACAATCTGCGTCATAATAATACCTCGTATTAATATAAAACTATCATTTATAATTAAATAAATGAAACCATACTTTGTAATTCACAAGTTCAAATAATCGATAAAGATTACAGCAACATATATAATGACATATATATATAAATACTATCATTCTCGTCCATTGGCAACTCGGAGGTTTCGCTTGCAACAGTTATAGTTAAAAGATTTCAAAAATTC
The DNA here is from genome assembly GCA_025667525.1 of Glebionis coronaria. Classification (NCBI taxonomy): domain Eukaryota; kingdom Viridiplantae; phylum Streptophyta; class Magnoliopsida; order Asterales; family Asteraceae; genus Glebionis; species Glebionis coronaria. The sequence continues at coordinate 363,883,766 of CM046882.1, read as the reverse complement.
ATTTTTGGAAAATCTTTTCGTTCTCTATAACTTGAGCTCTGATGCCAATCTGTAACACCCCCAATTTCGTTCATAACAGCGGAAGGGTCATTGGGTGTTACTATCATGGTTCAATCTCATAATCATAGAAAACGTCTCAAAACGAGTCGTTTTAATAAACATCCATTCAATTCCATTTAATCAAGATAAAATTTCATACATGGTCCCGGATGATTCAAAAGTTTACAAACTATTATAAATGATAAAAGTTATTTGAATGGATATGTTTTAGAAAAGCGGGCCAAAACATTTCAAATATGCAAGCTTCACGAAACCGCCTTCCTCGAGTGCCTTCTAAATGGACCTGAGATAAAACATGCTAAAAAGTCAGCAAAAATTTGCCGAGTGAATCTATAGAGTTTTTATTTAAATAAAGTGAACACAAGTATGAAAAATAACCTTCCATGGTTAATAATTTATCAAAGAAGACCATGTTTTATGGACATAATTATCGTTGTTATTTCTATAAGTCTCGTGAAATTGAACGTTAACATATATTATTTCAGCCCAACACACCTAGCCAAGTGCGTATATTTCTCTTATACAATTGCATCCGATGTTTCATTACTGGTGCATCACAACACCACGCGATAGCTAGTCGCGACCGGACTGGGCGTCACCCCGATAGATCTATCCATAGTATTAGCGTTCTTTTCGATTAACAATTCACGATTCATGGGTCTTTAAGGCTAAACAAACTTATATAACAACCTTCATCTAAACATACAATCGGGTCCTTTGTGTTAATTTTTAAAAGAAAGAGGGTTTACCACAACTTCTCGTTGCTCCCATCATTTATAATAAATGCTTTTCCAATAATAAGGGTTTCCACAACTTCTCGTTGTACCCTTAAATTTCAATAATTACTTTTCAAGTAAAATAGGGTTTCCACAACTTCTCGTTGCCCCCATTATTTTAGTAAAACAAGCATGTTATCCCCCTCGCGGGTTTTATAAAACAAGTAAACATGTTAAGAGCGAGGCTATAGACTCACCTTAGCCATTAGTGGTAATGAGACGATCGCCGACGATTAGTGATGCCCGTTAAAACACGAAAACCGCAACCTACCAAATAAGGCGCGTTCGTAAATAATCGACTTAAGTATAAATCATACTTAAATAATATAAAAATCAAAATTACAAAACCAAAACAATCCCGAAAAATTTAATAATACAAGTGTTATTACTATTCCCTTTTTATTCAACACTATTCTTTTAAACACTTGCACTCTCGATAGATCACACAACCTCCATCCCATGCATGCTCCATCCTACTGCTCAGCGGTTACCTGAAATACATGCCAAAATTTTGGTCAACGAAAACGTTGAGTGGAATTCATAGGTTTTTCAATCCATTTGAACGTATATATAATAAAAACCATTCGTGATCATTTATAGTCTTGTCGATCAAACAAACTATAATCAGGATACTGACAATTGTGTTTAAGCTCATGACACTAATCCGTTAACTCAATCACCCGCGTAAATATACCGGCATGATTCAGATGAAACCAGTGCCCCTCTAAAGGCATCAGTTGCAATTATACCTTATTTCTCATACAAAATAATCTACCGCAGAACTTACTATAAGTACAGCTTCTCGGCTAGCATTGGGTCGTCAACCCCGTAGTACTACAAATTGCATAAGCGGCTATTTCCCCCTTCGCAAGGGCAAGACAATAGTTAATAGTTCATGAATTTAGGGACTTTTGCAACTTTGGTACTCAACACAATTTCTAAGGCAACTTTCGGGTCTAACAATCATTCATGATATACGTTCCTTTTAAAAACTAGCATGCATTTCCCTCGCGGGTAAAACAATTTAAAATAGTATAAGCGAGGCTATAAATTCACACTTTAGATATTAAGTAGTCGGTAGTTCGAGGAGTGTTCACTGACGATGAAACGGATGCCCGGGTAAATCAACACCTATCACAAATAACGCGTAATGAGTAATCTCATTTAAATACTTACGGTACTGTATAAAATACATATATATAAGTCACTTATGACCAATATAACTCACGCCAAAAACAAAAACAACAAGTATCATTCATTCTATACCATTCATTCTTATAACCTACGTTATCCATTTTTACTCGTTCTCGCCGGTACTTGACTAAAGTACGGGCTGTTTTACCTTATTAAACCATGCTTATAAAATTTGACAAAATTTCCAAAAATCCTATATGACCTGTAGATAACATGTTTTTAAGTCCAACAAAAGTTTTCACTTTTACGACCCGTTACGCAACTCATTTCCACGACTACATTTTACGGGCTGAAATTGCGCTTCGACCAATTTTGACCACTTTGACTTATATGAAAAGTACCTTTGACTTCCTTGACTCATAAGTCAACATATAGACTCATTTGTACAGGTTAGGGACCAAGTTTTGACCCTTGATCATTCACCAAATTATACTTGTGACCCTCGGGATTTGACTAAAACTTTACACAAATCCGGATTGTGAAAGTCCTCGTCTCCCGGTACCCGATCTTTAAAATGTCATAACTTTTAGCTCGTTTTGAGTCACGGGCTCTACCTTATACCAAATTAAAGCTAGAAAAACCCTCTATCACTATATTTAGTTTTCAAGACTTGGAACAAAAATCATTTTTCCAAAATAGGCCAAATGTTTCTGCCTAAAAATGACTATACCAAAAACACGCTTAGACTCGATTCCAAGACTTCTAACCAACTCTAAACATCATCCTAAGACTTCCCAAACATATCCTAACATCAAACTTCCATCCTACCCCTATTGATCAACCAATCTCAAAATCAAAATCAAAGAAAAATACACATGCAAGTAGTAACACCTATATGAATCTTTCTAAAACAACAAACCAAACACAATAATAACATGCATATTCATCAACCACCATGGCTCCCCCAAACACCCCTTTGCCGTGGGGTTTGGGTGACCCATTCACCACAACCAAATTAATTTTGGTGGGTTTTCATGGTGTTTATACTTCCATAACACTCAAAATAAACATGCATTAGCTCAAATAGCCACAAAAACGAATTTTGGATCATATGAAAAATCTTGAAAAATTTTTATCAATGCATGTTGGATTTGATTACATGAATAGGTGGGTAATGACCAAACTAAGCGTGGTCTAACCTTAGATTTTTGAAAAATCAAGTAGAAAAGATTTTTGGTGGATTTTTGTGTGTTTGAGGGTGTGCCGTGAGTTTGAGAGAGACAAGGGGAGGGAGTGTTTGATTTTTCTTGTAAATGTTTGTGTGTGTTTGTGTGTTTGTCCACTTTGCCCCCTTTTGTTAGTTAGGAGGGACCTTGTTGCAATTTCTAGTTTCTTTTGTCCTTACAGATTGGTAATCAGAGCCATGAGTTATAGAGAACTAGGTCATTTTGAAAAATCCTAAACTATAACTTTTGGTGTCGTAAGAAATTGTCCAAGCACACAACTATCCTGCATGGCTCCGGTAAGAATTCTTTAGCATTGCTTTATATTTTAGATGTATCCCTCAAAATTGATATGAATTCCCTAGTATTTATTAAGTAAATACTTTGATATATAGTGAGATATATTATTGTGTACGTTGAGTACTTATCATCGTAATTTACAAATTTTTGTAAGATTATCGTATATGTTGCATGTAATTGGCATAACGGGCTACATTGCATTACATGGCAACACCGTGTTGTAATCCTACGTGTATGTAGGAATGATTTTTATGTAAAAGTATGTATATACTATGGTGTTTAAAGGCATTGCACGTGAAGAAATGGTCCTTGAGTGATTATCGTACAAGTTATAATGCGGTTTTGTTGAGAATTCGGCCTCACCGCAAATTATCAATCTTGATAATTAATTGATTGTTCGGATAACTGAATATGAACCTTGTTTGATACTATATATACGTAAATGATGCTTCGTAACATATTTTATATCGACTAGGTCGATCTCGATTGTCGTTATCGCACCGTGATGTGTCATTTTGGACATTTTCTTTTGAAACGTAATTTACTTACGTATTACTTTATTTCCTTTATTCCTAATGGGTTTGATATGTTAGTTCACGTAACTATAACATAGACGAAGTATAATCGACGATGCGTACATCGGGGCGGCGAATCATGTGTGTATATTATGAAACGTGGTTGAGGCGTGTTGCCATTTAATCGTTGTTTACTATTCTACTTGGATTTTAAAGATGTGTTTTAAAATAGACTAGCGTTGTGATCAATCGCGATAACTTGGAATTTGGTTGGGTTTTGTGTTAATTTTGTTGTGTACGATTTCGAGACTCATCCGAGGCCGATAACAACATTTAGTTGACATACGTATTCTCGTTCCATTTATTTCATTTTGTTTTGTTGTTTCATTATTTTGAAGTTAATATTTTACATGACGAGGTCCGGCATTTGTGTGAGTTAAGTAAGCACTAAACTTTGTTGATCGAATGACTTAAACATAAAGTGTTTTACATATTTAATACTTGGCGGATGAAACTTTTGGATAAAAATGACGTTTGATGTGTTTTGTAACCAATAAAATTCGTGTAGAGAATAAACGGACATTGTGAAATTATTTTCCTTCAACCTTGGTTGGTAAATCTTAATAAGTAATTATTATTACTCGTAAAATCCTTGTTTTCATATATTAAAATTTGATACTAGAAGCTAGTGATGGATTTGTTAAGAATTTATTTAATATAATTTTAAAAAGGAGTTTATAATAAAATTTACGATATGATTATTGAGTATATGTAACTTGGATTTAGTATGAATTAATTTTCGGGTCAATATAGTAAACTTTTGGCGTATCTTGTAATATAAAACATGAGTAGAAGAATTGGTCATGCATTTTGGAGATAAAAACTTTGTAAAATTTGTTTTATTTTAAACATAAGGTCATGTTTACGTATGCATTGGTGTAAACTAGAACTCGTCACTCGTTGTAGTAAATAAACTGGGTTAAAATCAAAATGTACACTTTAAGTGAGAAATTATAATGCTTGAAATAAAATTATTAAAAGTTGATGGAACGTCATTTGAAATCATTTGTTTGTCTAATTGTCGTTATGGTGAATCAATATGTGTAATTTGATGATGCTTGGTTAAAAATCGTTTGAAAAATCTTCTGTTTTATTCCGCTATGAGATGTGTTAATTTTAAAATCGTTCGATAATTGGCTAAAGATTTAAAAGTCGAATTTTCTACATTTTTGAATTATTGAAATACGCATTTCTGATTAATTATTATTATTTTTGAGATTCAAGTCTCGACTAAAATCTGTAAATTATCTGAGGCAGTATATTAAGGGTTTATCTAGCAACATCAAGGGTGAAACAACTTCGTCGAAACCTGGAACGTTTGACGAAGCGGTTCAAATGGCACACGCTTTGATGGACGTTAAGCTTCAGGATAAGCAGAATTACATTGCTGAGGGTAACAAAAGAAAATGGGAGGCAGCACAAGGTAATCAATCCCAAGGCCAGAACCGAGGAGGAAACCGAAACAACCAAGGGCCGAACCGTAATCAGCAGTTTAATCAGAGAAGGAACGAAGGGATGAGGGCCGTGACGAACCCTAGAGGTGTGAAAGTGAACCCCCATTGTGGAAAGTGCAACTTGTATCATGTTGGAAACTGCCCGCAGGCATGCGGCAAATGTGGAAAGGCAGGTCATAGGACTGCTAGTTGTCGAATGGGAGGAGTAGCCACTGGGGCTAATGCTATCAGGATGAGAGGATGTTATAGCTGTGGAGAAAGGGGGCATGTGCAAGCAAATTGCCCGAAGGCAGGGAACAGACGGGGAGGAAATAATGTTGTTAACACGATCGGCAGTCAACTTTGGAGGCATTGTTTTATCGAATATCTCTTTCTGCAAGACAAGAAAAATAGAAAAACAATGTAAGTATTCATATCAAGTTTCCCAGACATAAAATACATACAACGACACATCACTACGGAGTTACTAATATTCATCAATTCACACCACAAAAGATCAAATTTAAGACATATCACAGATCATGAAAGGTAACATAGATTGTATTGATAGTTAACCAAAATCGTGACAAGTAATGCCACTACAATCATTCACCACAAAACATCAAGTACTTGAGTTTCTCGTCATAATACCATCATACAAAGGTCTAAAATAGTTCTATTACAATGATCAAAGAAAAATACAAAACAAGTAACTAGGCATGTGGTGATCCACACGGCCTCTTGGATGGCGGCTCGTCGTCGTCCTCGGTTTCCTCATCACTCACGTCCTCGTCCACATCATCCACTTTTCCCTTTCCTTTCTCATCAGGCCCACATTCTGTTTCCTTTTTCGTCCCTGATGTGGATCCATGCTCAATCGCTCCTTGACTTCCCACCGAAATACAAGCACCTCCAGTAGGCGGCTGAACCATGAAGTCATTCGCCTCCATCTCCACATCGTCCACGAATCTCCAATCCGGGGGTAATGAATCCCTCACACGATGCTCCCAACTCTGCATCCTCGACAACCTCATCTGATCTTCCCTCACACGATCAAGACTAGCACTCAAATTCGCAACCATTGATTTCAAACTGTTGATGGCACTTGTGTTCATCATCCCATCATACGCAATCCTTGAAGTCCTTTCCAACAATCTTTGATGCTCCCTTTCAGTCTTATCAAACTTCTTAATCACCCTAGTCTCAACTACAAACCGCTCATACATTAACCTTTCCATCCTCCCCAAACGACCTGCGGGATCCCAGTAGTGACTCGGTCTCGGAAAATAGACCCTTGTAATATTCTCATGAATCGATGGCGACTTGGATGACTCTCCACTGCTCCCATTACTATTGTCCATCGGGCGATCAAAAGGTTGCTGCTCATAACGACCGGTCGGTGGTACCTCATAACCCTTCGGCGAACTCGGGGTTTGAAACAAGTCGGGTTCGGTCTGGCCTACGGCATCCTCGGGAATTCAAAGTGTCCATACCGCGTACGAAAGGCAGTTACAGGAATATCCTCCTCTCTTACACGCAGTTGATGATACCCTGATCTTAAATCGATCTTTGAGTATACACTGGACCCTTGCAATTGATCGAACAAATCATCAATCCTCGGTAATGGGTACCGATTCTTAACCGTCAGCTTATTGAGTTCTCTATAGTCAATACACATTCTAAACGAACCATCCTTCTTCTTTACGAACAACACTGGCGCTCCCCAAGGTGATGAGCTCGGCCTAATAAATCCTTTGTCCATCAACTCCTTCAATTGATCCGCTAACTCCTTTAACTCAGATGGTGCTAAGCGATAAGGTGCACGTGCAACCGGTGCAGCTCCTGGCACTAAATCAATTCGAAACTCGACCTCACGGTTAGGCGGTAAACCTGGCAACTCGTCTGGAAAAACGTCCGGATACTCGCAAATAATTGGCACCTCTTCAATCCTCGCCTCTACATCACCATCGCTCGAAACTTGTGCCAAAAACACATCGCATCCGCTCTCTACGTACTTCATCATCTTCAAACACGAAATCACCTTCAAACGAGAAGTGCATTCGTCTCCCTTAACCGTCAAAACCCTATTCCTGTAACTGCCTTTCGTACGCGGTATGGACACTTTGAATTTCGAGTGATGCCGTAGGCCAGACCGAACCCGACTTGTTTCAAACCCCGAAATTGATACGGGACCATCTGATACCATTGGTGGGGATAATGTGACAATCCGTCAATTTCAGGTCGTTATTTTAGTCTCGACTATTAAGAATTATAAATTTATTTTAATGAGAATTTTAAATTATCGATTAACCGAGAAGGTTATGGCTTGAAACTAGCGTAAGAATGTCGTTTCGATGAAGACCGACAAGAAAAACATTAAGTATCGATAATATATTCTCAAATTTATCATATGAATGATTTTATTATATTTATTTTTATTTCTCGTATTTTACGTTTTAACGAATGACGAGAACTACGAATGATCGCGATACCGACGGATGCCCAAAAATTTACGTTTTATTATCGATTGTCTCGATATTTAATATTTTCGACGTTTTCGATTTAATTACGTTTTAAGTCGTGTCGAAGTTATATTAATTTATTTTTGAAGCGTTTTAACTTTTAAAAAGTATTTTTACGAAACCCGAGTCCCGTAAATATTTTTAAAATGTAATATTTACATTTTCTACCCTTACAACTATTTAATCTCATTTTGGACCAAAACTATACCCTATTGGCAAAAACTACCCTCACCCCACTATATAAAAATCCCCCACTCACACACACACCTCATTTTATTTATTTAAAATTTTCAAGAAAACTCTCTCTTTCTCTCTTGAAACCCACGGCCAAAAACACCACCCCCAAACCCATTTGATTTTCAAGATCAAGTTTGAATCAAGAGAAACTAAGAAAAGACCCATGTTGCAAATCTTCTTGTGATCATTTTGATCTAAGAAAATCCCACATGCAAGAACTTTGATTTTTCCAAAAGATTTTGAAGATGAACATGAGTTTGATCCATTTGGATTGTTGTAAGATTCCTTGTTTATGTTATTATTATTATATTAATTCTTTATTTTTGAGTGCATGCATTTGTTTTTAATTTTTGAATTGATGCATATGACCATGCAAGTGAATTTAAGAACTAGGAGTTGTTGTAGATGATGGGTATAACATATTTAAGGTGTAGATGATGATAAAAATGGGTCAAATTGGTTGTTGGTATGATTTTTAAAGAGTCATTTTAGACCAGTAGGTAAAACGTAATTTTTGAAAATCTTACTGTTTGAAAATGATGAAACTAATAGGATAGGCTTGTAGAGGATTCTTTTAGCTTCGATTTGCCGCTTGAATGAGCTTCTAACTCATTTCGAGCGAAAAGTTATGCTACTTTTAGTATTTGTGTACCGGGAGACGGGTATCGGCACAATCCGAAAATTGTTGTCGATATTTGGATCGAATCTCGGGGACTATAGAATGAGTTTTAAAAATGTTAAAGGACTGATATAAGTTGCTAAACCTCAGGTCATGAGTCTATTTTCAAACCCGAGTGTCGGTTTTATAAACGGAATTGTTTAGATAAGTCGAAATGGTTTTACAATTCAAAGACGTAAATCTGTCCCGTTTTTATAACACGAAGATGTGTCGGGCAGAAGGTCTTAGAAGTAATATTTTTGAATGAAACTTTTACTGAGTCTTATTCATATTATGTGTGAGTTTGTCACCAAGTTTCGTCGAAATCGGACAAGTGTAGATAGGGTAGATTGGTGTGTACATTTGGAGTGTACATGCTGAGTGGTATTTTGGACACGTAGTCCAATACTTGTATGGCGTGAGTTGAGTATTCACTATTGGACATGGTGACTTACTCAAGTGTTGAGTCATTATATAAATGACTTGGCTACTGGTCCGAGGGAAGTAAAATGATAAGTTGACTTGCGTTGACTTGGCGTCTTATGACGGGTCAATATCGAGAGTGCAAGTGTTTAAAAGTATAGTGTTGAATAAAAAGGGTATAGTAATAACACTTGTATTATTAAATTTTTCGGGATTGTTTTGGTTTTGTAATTTTGATTTTTATATTATTTAAGTATGATTTATACTTAAGTCGATTATTTACGAACGCGCCTTATTTGGTAGGTTGCGGTTTTCGTGTTTTAACGGGCATCACTAATCGTCGGCGATCGTCTCATTACCACTAATGGCTAAGGTGAGTCTATAGCCTCGCTCTTAACATGTTTACTTGTTTTATAAAACCCGCGAGGGGGATAACATGCTTGTTTTACTAAAATAATGGGGGCAACGAGAAGTTGTGGAAACCCTATTTTACTTGAAAAGTAATTATTGAAATTTAAGGGTACAACGAGAAGTTGTGGAAACCCTTATTATTGGAAAAGCATTTATTATAAATGATGGGAGCAACGAGAAGTTGTGGTAAACCCTCTTTGTTTTAAAATTTAACACAAAGGACCCGATTGTATGCTTAGATGAAAGTTGTTATATAAGTTTGTTTAGCCTTAAAGACCCATGAATCGTGAATTGTTAATCGAAAAGAACGCTAATACTATGGATAGATCTATCGGGGTGACGCCCAGTCCGGTCGCGACTAGCTATCGCGTGGTGTTGTGATGCACCAGTAATGAAACATCGGATGCAATTGTATAAGAGAAATATACGCACTTGGCTAGGTGTGTTGGGCTGAAATAATATATGTTAACGTTCAATTTCACGAGACTTATAGAAATAACAACGATAATTCTGTCCATACAACATAGTCTTCTTTGATAAATTATTAACCATGGAAGGTTATTTTTCATACTTGTGTTCACTTTATTTAAATAAAAACTCTATAGATTCACTCGGCAAATTTTTGCTGACTTTTTAGCATGTTTTATCTCAGGTCCATTTAGAAGGCACTCGAGGAAGGCGGTTTCGTGAAGCTTGCATATTTGAAATGTTTTGGCCCGCTTTTCTAAAACATATCCATTCAAATAACTTTTATCATTTATAATAGTTTGTAAACTTTTGAATCATCCGGGACCATGTATGAAATTTTATCTTGATTAAATGGAATTGAATGGATGTTTATTAAAACGACTCGTTTTGAGACGTTTTCTATGATTATGAGATTGAACCATGATAGTAACACCCAATGACCCTTCCGCTGTTATGAACGAAATTGGGGGTGTTACAGATTGGTATCAGAGCTCAAGTTATAGAGAACGAAAAGATTTTCCAAAAATGAATTTTTGAAATCTTTTAACTATAACTGTTGCAAGCGAAACCTCCGAGTTGCCAATGGACGAGAATGATAGTATTTATATATATATGTCATTATATATGTTGCTGTAATCTTTATCGATTATTTGAACTTGTGAATTACAAAGTATGGTTTCATTTATTTAATTATAAATGATAGTTTTATATTAATACGAGGTATTATTATGACGCAGATTGTCATGGTTTTGTAACCAAATCGCATATCGACTTGTTTAAATTCGATTGTTATCATCGTATCGTGATGTGCCATTTTTGGACATCTCCTTTCGAAACGTAATTAATAAATGCGATGTTCGTGTTTTCGTTACTACTTATGATTTTGAAGAATCATTTATCTGAGGCGACATCTTCTATGTAATGCGACGTGTGATTTGAGTTTATATGACCACGTTTTATTGGCGAAAAGGAGGATGCCAATGTTGGGCTTAAGATATATATATCCTAATCAAATATATATAGTTTGGGTACAACAATGATATGCTCGTAGTAGCCATTCGGTTGAGTGACTTAATATTGTGTATCTAAATGGAATGGGACATTTAGATATAGAGATTTTAACTCGCCCAACTATGAGTCGTTTAATGTTGTCTTACTTAAATGGATTAGGACATTTGAATAAGAAAATTTTAAACGACTGGACCTTAGATCGTTATGATCTCCTTATTCAAATGGAATGGGACATTTGAATACGGAAATCATGATGTAAGTTTATTGACACCTTGTATTTATCATGGTATTTTGATATGATCGTGTTGAGAGGTAGTAATACTTGAGTAGGTTGACTTATAATCGTTTTGTTGAATTGGAATGGGACGCCTTTTCATTTGAACAAGAAAGTTATAAGTTCCCGAACCGTAAATTTATAAACTCTTGTATACATGGAGAGGGACGCCTTTTGATGTAGACAAGGAGTTATAAATGAGTGGGCCCAAGTATGTCTGGCTCGATTTGTGGATTTTTGGTGTACGTACGTCTTCCTTCGACTCGTATTTCGTTGGTAAGAATCGATTCGATGCTGTCGTCATTATGATGATCATCGATTATCATCTATGTACAAGTAACCCGTTGGACTTCTCTCGAGTTATGATTTGTTTTGATGGACCATTTCTAATGTGTCTCGATGATCGCGAGCTTTATAAACAGATTGTTAAGAACCGTTGACCGTTCCGAGAATAGGCGACTCGCTTAAGCGTCACCATGATTTATGTGTGTACTTGCGGATTGACTGAGGATCAGTTATCAACGACAACTTATCGTGGACGTGAAGATTTTGTAATTTTACTTGCTACTATCGAAGGGTCACCGAAGACTTTTCTTGATGACGAAACTCTTGGGGCTAGTATGACGAACTAAAAACGAGGAATATGATGCAGCACCTTGAGCACTAAAGTCGAAATTATTGGGACGCCTTTGTACGATGAACGCTAAAGCAAAAATTAGTGGGACACTTTTGTACGTTGAACACTGGAGTAGAACTTAATGGTATGCCCGATATGTTGTGAATTCTCGCCAATGGACCGAATTTCTTAATGACTGGAATTAACAAATTCGTTTTCACTTCGAAGAGTATGTTGTTGCCAACACTGCAAGTGGAAAGACTTTAGAGATCGAGTTGTATTATCAAGGGCTAGTCCAAAGTATTATCGATGATCAACGACGGAGATTTACATTTGATGTTTAGGTTTGACCTTTGTTTTTAGGTACTTATGTGGTATGTGATCGAGTTGAGTGATCGTAAGTTGTGAGAACTTGAGGCGGCATTGTCCAATGACGTCCGATCATGGAGAACATGTACCATATAATATCTTTTGACTTTCTTTGGAACTTAGACGATGACTTTCCTGTTTTTCACTCTTCACTGTTACACTGAAGACTATCGTATGCGAATTAAGCGCCGGGACGTCGCTTTCTAGGAAAAGTTATGCCAAGTTATCACCATAAAGAAGGTGTTATGTATTTTGGAAAATGTGGGAAGTTAAGTCCCCGTTAGTTTGGACCATTCGAGATGATATCGATGGAAGGTCCGATGACATGAAAACTTAAATTACCTCGAGAGCCGCAAGGAATTCACGATACTTTTCATATGTCGAACCTAAAGAAATTTCTTCTCGTCGAAGATCTTATTATCTCTCTTGATGAAGTATGAATCGACAGTAAGTTGCATTTCATCAAAGTACTTGTTGATATTATCGATAAGGAAGTTAGGCAACATAAACGAAGTCGAATTTTTATTGTCATGTGTGATGGAGCTCTAAACGAGGACCAAAATACGTTTAACTCTTTGATTTCGACGAGCGATCGAGGAAGAACGCAAGTTGATCTTCGGGACGAAGATCCCAATTTGGTGGGGATAATGTGACAATCCGTCAATTTCAGGTCGTTATTTTAGTCTCGACTATTAAGAATTATAAATTTATTTTAATGAGAATTTTAAATTATCGATTAACCGAGAAGGTTATGGCTTGAAACTAGCGTAAGAATGTCGTTTCGATGAAGACCGACAAGAAAAACATTAAGTATCGATAATATATTCTCAAATTTATCATATGAATGATTTTATTATATTTATTTTTATTTCTCGTATTTTACGTTTTAACGAATGACGAGAACTACGAATGATCGCGATACCGACGGATGCCCAAAAATTTACGTTTTATTATCGATTGTCTCGATATTTAATATTTTCGACGTTTTCGATTTAATTACGTTTTAAGTCGTGTCGAAGTTATATTAATTTATTTTTGAAGCGTTTTAACTTTTAAAAAGTATTTTTACGAAACCCGAGTCCCGTAAATATTTTTAAAAGTTAAAACGCTTCAAAAATAAATTAATATAACTTCGACACGACTTAAAACGTAATTAAATCGAAAACATCGAAAATATTAAATATCGAGACAATCGATAATAAAACGTAAATTTTTGGGCATCCGTCGGTATCGCGATCATTCGTAGTTCTCGTCATTCGTTAAAACGTAAAATACGAGAAATAAAAATAAATATAATAAAATCATTCATATGATAAATTTGAGAATATATTATCGATACTTAATGTTTTTCTTGTCGGTCTTCATCGAAACGACATTCTTACGCTAGTTTCAAGCCATAACCTTCTCGGTTAATCGATAATTTAAAATTCTCATTAAAATAAATTTATAATTCTTAATAGTCGAGACTAAAATAACGACCTGAAATTGACGGATTGTCACAGTTGAAGCTAAGGCTCTCCCTACGAACGATGCGAGGGTGGTTGTGAACTTTTTGAAGCAGCTCTTTGCTTGATTCGGTGTTCCTCGTGCTATCATCAGGGACCGCGGGATTCATTTTTGCAATGATCAATTTGCAAGAGTCATGGCTAAGTATGGTGTTAATCATCATCTTTCCACCGCCTATCATCCCCAAACCAATGGTCAAGCCGAGATTTCCAACCGCGGACTAAAGAGAATTCTGGAGCATACTGTGGGAGAGCATCGTGCCGCGTGGGCCGATAAATTAGATGATGCTTTGTGGGCTTTCCGTACCGCATATAAGACCCCGATTGGTTGCACACCTTATCGTCTTGTGTACGGGAAAGCATGCCACGTCCCTATTGAGTTGGAACATAAGGCATACTGGGCCTTGAAGTGGGCTAACTTCGACATCAACAAAGCTGGTGATCTTCGGAAGATTCAACTCAACGAGCTTAATGAACTAAGGAATGAAGCTTACGAGAACTCATTGATCTACAAAGAGAAGACCAAGATCATCCATGATGCAAGGATTAAGAACCGAGAGTTCCACATTGGTGATCAAGTCTTACTTTTTAACTCTCGGTTGAAGATCTTCTCGGACAAGTTGAAGAGCCGCTGGTCTGGTTCATTCACCGTCGCCAAAGTCTTTCCATATGGGACCATTGAGCTTTCTCAGCCAAATGGGCCCAATTTCAAGGTGAATGGCCAGCTTTTGAAGTTGTACTTTGGTGAGGACATCTCTCATGAGATGATTCCATCCCTCACCACGTTTCCCATGAACTAGTTTTGGGTCGAGTCAGGCTCGTGACTCGGTTATCAAAAATAAGCGCTTCTCGGGAGGCAACATGTGATCTATCCTTTACCGTTTTCATAATAAGTGTATGGGGAGCCCCATATGTGTTGGTTGTCTTGTTTCTTGTGATGTACAGGGATTAAAGCTTCAAAGATCCACTCTTGATGACATTTGATGAACCGTGATCCCGTGTTCCCATCTTCCCGGTTCTATCCTAAACTCTCGTGAGTCAATATTTCATATCTTATATGTTCACATTGAAATCACTATAGTTGTCCTTTCCTTAGCAAGATTTAAACAAAGTGCACAATATCATAAGTGTAGGGGAGTTCACTCCCACATGCTTAAACATTGAGGACAATGTTTATATCAAGTGTAGGGGGGACTTCTATCGAAGTAAGTGGTATTTTCCATGAATTTGCCCTCATTTTAACCGGAAAATTGATTTTCCGACATTTTTCAAAATTTTTAATCTATTTTGGCCTAGTTGTATAGTTGTATTTTCCTTTGTTATGGTTATTTTCAATAAAGTGGTTTTAAAATTTTTCAAAGTCGTGAATAATTTGACTCAACCCGAGTTTACTTATCTAAGTTTACTCTAGCTAGTATCCTTAACGTGTTTAAGTCAAGTTTTGCTAGGCTTTTATATAGGGAACTTTAAAACGCGAAAGTCTTAACTCTCACGGGTTAACAACAAGAACTTTTCGCAAGTTCCTATAATTGATCCTAGAGAGTTGTTTATCAAGGGAACTTTAAAATGCGAATTCTAAACTTGAAAAAGTCTAAGAGTTTGCAAGATCCTATAGATGACTCGAAAACCCAAAACTTTGATTTAATAGGCTAAGCATCCACGAGTCTCATTCCTTGAGATTTTAAACTGTGGAGGACGAGAGATGATAGAGTCAATTATATGTTTGGTATTCTTTCGTGAATTTATGTTAGTTAATCATGAGCCTATTCTCCCATCGCTTGTTAATAAAATTATCTGCAATAAATAAGGTTGTACGATTTGAAAAGTTACTTAGCTTCTAGCCCAAGATCGTTTAAAAGTTTCTCGGTATTAATTAGAGTTCATAGCCAAGGCATAACTTATTGAAGCGGGATGCGAAGATGGGCGAGTCCGAAAAGGCCCTAACAAGGCATGAGGGCTACATTTTGTTGCTAAAGATCCAAAAGTGATGTGAAGAATCATTTATCGAAAATCAATATGAAGGATCGAGACACACGACGAAAAGCAAGTACTCCCCAAAAAGATTATGGAGAAGTCTATCCGAAAAGACCCTAGCAAGGTATGAGGATAAATAGATCCAAGTCCTAAAAGGAGGCGGATCGTTGTATATCAAAGTCCAAAATAAAGATTGGAGAAAAATGAAGAAGTCGTGGTCCAAGTATGAAGAATCTCTCAAAAACTTCAAGTGAAGAAATTCCTATTATGAAGAGAAGACCATAATTTCAAGAACGTCTCTCAAAGATTCGAAGTATGAAGTCGCTGCCAAATATTGGTCCGAGAAAGGTCTCAAATCGTGAAGCGAGTTAAGCCAAGATATGAACTTTATGAGGTCCCGAGAAGCAGTTTTAAAAGATTTTGTCCGTTAGCTAACTATTGATTAAATCGTCCACTTTATTTTCGGCCTAAATAACTATCGAAATAAGTCAAACAATGCATCCTCGTGATCATTCAAGACAAAAATAAAATATAAGAGATACACCTAGGAATAAGGGAGTCTAAGTGAATAATTGGCCCACATGAATTCGTGTTAGTTTGCTAACTTATAATAACAATGATCTCGTTTTTAAGCTTGGTATGGGGAACGTGAAACTTGAGGATGATAAACGTTCATGGCAGCCAAAACCCAATGTAAGTCTTTGATTTCTTTACTTGTTTTTATCTTTTTATTTAGTATTTAATAAAGGCCAAGGTGGGTTATTTATGATGGAAAATGTAAACCGTGCTTTAAAATTAATGCATTGCATGAGGGCATTGCAATGCTCAAGTGTAGGGCATTTAATAAGTGTGAAAACACTTATCCTTTTATCACTTATTTCCAATAATAACAAGACCAAAACGTGTATTTTATGTCGTAAAAGTCGGAATTATGTGTGGTTTGTGTTTTTATTGTGTTTTTATTGTGTTTTAGGACCAAAAGATGAAAAAGGAAGAAAACACGGGCTTTCACGGGCTTTTATCGAAGATAACGAGAAAAGACGAAGTCAAGAGATCAAGAGTGCTTAAATAACGGATGTCCAAGACCTATTCTGAAGATTTATCGAAGAAAAAGTCTAAAGACGGAAGTTTAATGAAGTCGAAGAACTCATGTCTAAATTAAAGAAGAAAAATTATTAAGACAAGTTCAAATCCCGAGACGACGTCGAGAAAAGACAAAGAATTAAATCAAGTCGAGAAGAAAAGAAAGAAGGAAGCACACCACACATGCACCTCCCACTTAGCCTATAAATACCCTCCTAATCACATTAGGAGGGGAGTTAGCTAGTTTTCAATTTTCATTTTTTTCCTTTCTAGTTTTTAGAGAGAGAAAGTTCCAACTTTCTCTTACTAAGTTTTCATCTTTTCTTTCTTTTAATCTTTCAAGTTTAAGCTTTTTGTATTTTGGATTTCATTAATCAAGTTCAAGTTTAAGCTTTTAATCTTTAATCTCTTTCTACCTTTCTTTATTTTAGTAACTTTCGATCCGAAATTTTGATGATCCGTGTTTGATCTTGATGTTTTCATGACTAAAAAGTTAATCTTTTATTCCTACTTAAGCTTTCATACGGTTAAGCTTTAAGATCCTTGTGCTTATTGGCTTATTTGTATGTTTAGCTTATTTACCTTTTAAAAGCTTTCTTAAAAAGTTTCAGCTTTTTTTGGTTTGATTTAAAAAGTGTGCTTATTTAAAAGCTTAAAAGTTCTTATTTTATGCTTATTAGTCGGGCTTATTATTAATTCGATCAAGTTTTGGTTTGAGCTTGTCAAAAGTAGCTCATAACTTAGCTTAATTTCGAGTAGATACCATCGGAAAGGGTAAACCCCTTTCCGATTTGACATTCCAATCAGGACACCTTATTCCAATCTACAAGATCGGAAAAGGGTATTGTTTTCCGATTACTTCTTTGTTTTTCCGATCACTTGATCGAATTAGGGTTTTAACATTCCGATTGAGGGGACTCTTTGACATTCCGACGTGGGTGTCTTGTAAAACATTCTGATTAGACTCGATTTCTTGTATTCCGATTGCATCATTCGTATTCCGATTATTGGATCAGAATAGGGTTTTAAACATTCCGATTTGGATTCCTTTAGTATTCCGATCGCTTCACTTTTTTGGATTCCGATGGTCATTCACTTGTCTTATATTCCGATAGCTTGATTTTAAGATATTCCGATTGGTATCTTTCCCACATTCCGATCACCCTATTCCGACCAGGGATTCCGACGGGCTTGATTTCTTGTTTATTTTACATAGTATTTTTCTAATTTTGTTTTTAAGTTTTCAATCATTTATTTTTAACTCGTCATTTTAATTTAATCCTTAAAAGCTTTTAATTTACTCAACGACATTTTCTTACTTGCTTTTAGTTTTAAAATTTAGATAATCAAACAAACACACAACTATTTATTATTCCACCAACAACAATTGAGTCACACTTTCTACCAATAATCAATTCGAAAAGATCGGACGATAAGATTTTATACTTAGCCAAAAGCTTTGTATTACTTTCACACTCACGTTCATGACAATATTCACGTTCATGATCGTATCCTGGCTTACGATTTTATGTTCATTTTCGTTTTGGGAGGTTTTGCAAGAACTTGAGAGACCAGACTCAAGTTTAGTATAACTCTCTATCCTCAGACAGACGTTTCACGTCACATTCCACGTTTCACCTTATAGCGTTTGGCGTTACCACCGCCGTATTCCATGTTCACGATATGTTTCACATGTCATGTTCATTCCACGGTTCCCATATCACGTTCACGATATGTTACACGCAACATTGATCACGATATGTTTGCCAATATTATACTCAGCATATCTCCACGTACCACGTTCAAAATTGTTCACGTATCACGTTCACAGTTTTTCACGTACTACGTTTCAGTATGTCTCGCGCATCATTGTTAAGACGTTACTATTATCAGTTAAGTTAGGTTATTTTGCATTGTAATGGTTCAGCTACCCTTGCATGTTAATTCTAATCCACTCGATCAGATTTGTAAAACCCGCATTTAAAATCCTCAGCTTTAATTAAAAATGTTACGTATATATTTCTTCAGACAATAAATAATAGTAACTATATAAGTATCGTGTAATTATTATTTATTCAATAAATAAATAGTACAGGTCAGGATTTTAAAACGAGAGCTTAATACACGAACACGTGCACGAAAATTTAAAACACAAAAAAAAATTAGAAGTGTGTATATTAAACTTAGGTTGCGTTTTTAACCAAACAAACAAGAAAGGTATTTGGGCTTGGAGCCCAGTCCACCCTCAAAGAAACATAAGGGAGTTACCCCCCCCCCCCTATTTTTGGTCAATAGTAAACAAAAAAAACGATTAGGGTTTGGTGTTACATGGTGGCC
Organism: Glebionis coronaria; assembly: GCA_025667525.1. NCBI lineage: Eukaryota > Viridiplantae > Streptophyta > Magnoliopsida > Asterales > Asteraceae > Glebionis > Glebionis coronaria. Next base: position 363,864,377 of record CM046882.1, on the reverse strand, counting down.
GACGGCTGGAGTCTAACAACAGTGGGAAAACGATGTTGATTTTTGTAGTCGGTCGATTTTACATCTATAATCAATCTCTTATATCAAATCAATGTAATCTTTCTCTTATTTTTACATAAATCATACGATCAAGGGATTAATAGCAAAAACAGTGGGTTTAATCAATAAACTTATTTTAGGAAGCAAGGGGGTGTCGGGTTTCGTGTGGATTCAGGGAAAACCGAGACCTCAAAGTCTTGGTGTGTACTGTTTGGCCAGCCGCGACCCAAATAGGGTACGGTGGTGGTTGTGGGTGTGACGGCAGCAGCGATAAGCCACCAGGGTGGCGTGATTGTGCAGACAGGGGGTGTTTGGGTTTATGTTCAGTGGGTATAAACATTAAGGGAGTGTTTGGGTTTGTAGAGCAGTGGGAACTACATGAAATCAGTGGGAACTTAAGACTAACAGTGGGAATATATAGCAAGCAGTGGGAACCACTGCATTAGCAGTGGGAACCACTGCATTGGCAGTGGGAAAATAAACAAAAAACAGTAGGAACCATGGGAGTAATTGAACTGATAAATCATTTTTAGAAATGAGTTTTAATAATAAATCAATTATATTGTACCATTTATTTAATTTAATTAAAAAAATTAAATTGATTCTCGCTTGATCGTTTATCTTATTAAAAACATATGATTTATTGATGATGTAATTTTAAAGATATTAAATTGGATATATTTCTAAATTAGAAAACTTTCTATGTATGGCATGTTACCTTTTTTTTAGTAAGATTGTAAATATTAGAAATACATATCATACGGTAATCAGAATTACAAGAATACACTAATCAGTAAATATTTAGAACAGTCAGATATTATCAAATTATACACAACATTAATACAAGAATAATGTAAACCTAGTTATGAATAATAAAAATTAGTAATAATAAATAAAGATCGGATAACTTATTTTCGCGTCCATTATTTATGTAGTATCCGTGAAGTCGGAGTCGATCCATCAGCTTTCATTCTTATTTCATTACTGGACGCGAGGTACGGATTTTCCGTCCTTCAGTATGGACTTTCCATTTCTAAGCATGATTAGGATTCCCCGTCTGCAGCCAAATGTTTTCCTCAGTATTTGTTTAAGCTTATCAGTAACCATGTTAATAACTAAATAAATTACCTGAGCATTATATACAAGCATGACCAGTTTATGTACTAGTTACGGAGGTACTGTAACCATGGCACTAGAGGCACCAGTGTCGTGACTCACATGCAGGAGAGTGATATCCTGCATCGTCCCACTCAGCTCAGTTTGGCCATTTTATCAGTATTTTTTTTAGTGGGGCGTATGGATGCATCCTAGGCTTATCAGTTTACAGTTATCAGGGTAAATGTGGTGTGTGCTCTACATCCTTCACATTGGAGTTGATCCCTCCACCCAGCACGGTATTTAGAGGTCACCCCTCTACAGCATTTAGAGTTCACCCCTCTACAGCATGATGAGGTCACCCCTCTAGTTATTCATGCACCGTTGTTACAGCACATGACCTATATAAGCTCTGGCAATTAAAATACAGTAAATGCATGTTTTCAGATTTAACAGATGACAGTTCAGCTTTATTATTTATAAATCAGACTTTACAGATTATACATAGATTTTCGCTGCAACTTTACTTATCAGTCTTACAGCTCCAGTATTTTATCATCTGTTTCATTTCAGTAATTCCTTATCATGCTTTATATCCGTTCACTGAGCGTTATGCTCAGCCGCAGTTCTTTCATGTTCAAACGGCAGGTACACCAGGACGTTCTTAGGATTCTGAGAGCATGTGTATTGAATGGAAGCTATCCGGACTTCTTACTTTATGCACTTGTTACATTATTCTGCTTATTTGGACATTGTTTAGTCCTTTCCTTTAGTATTTAACTTTTCATGTTTTGAGCTTATGTTTGGATTACCGATGTTTGATTCTGGTATTTCCTTTATGGTCAGTTAATGTTTTAGGACATTTACCTTATGATTTGATGACACGCCATATATATACACGTAACGGTCCACTTATCCAAGTGGGGTGTTACAATTATGGTATCAGAGCCAGGTTAGACCTGTAGGATCTAAAACTTGACCTGTGACTAGTGGGTAGTCACCAGGAACTTCCCAGATTTTTGGCGTTGTTATCTTTCATGTTTCTCATGCATTTATCAGTCAGTTTCCTTCAGTTATCAGTCAGTTTTCTTAAAGTTTTTGACTAAGTAAAAGGTTGGTACAGGACTGGCCATATTTAGTCGCATGTGCTTTTCTGCGAATTTTGTTTTCGTGAACCGACCCATAGGTGTTCACCCTTGACCGTTTAGATTTTGTATTGGTAAACCAACCCATAGGCGTTTACCCTTACTCATGACATATTCATGTTTTCAGTCAAATATTACTTGGTAAACCAGCCATAGACGTTCACCAATATGCAAGTCAATTTTCATGCTTTCAGTTGAATATTGTTTTGTGAACTGAACCATAGACATTCATCTTTGATCATATCATGACATTCTATAATTTTTGACAAGTATGGATCGAACCAAAATAGCCCATACCTAGTCACATGTTTTCTTCTTAGAATTCTGTGGGACGAACCATTGCCACCCACATCAGTTGATATTACACCTCAGTTGATTAGACTTTTTATGTTCTTTGTAGCAGTCAAATTTTCATACGCTCACGTTGATGTCGTCTTCATGATGATTCAGTTTCATGTCTCCTTACGAGGATTATGTTTTCAGCAAAGTAATAATGTTTTCATGTTAAGATACAAAAGGATTTCAGTAAAACCCGTTTTCATGATAAATCATGATTGGCCTTCATTAATCATGCTTCATGCTGACCACTATTGGACTCCGATTATATCATACCTTTCAGCCTCGATACAACCAGTAGTAAGTCGATGCAGGAATTGTCAGCCTATCATGTTACTTATTTTAGATCAGTTTACTACCATTTAAATCAATTTATTTATTTGATCATGTCAGACAAGCGACACCAGTATCGATCATCCCATAAAATTTCCACCAGTGCCATGTACAGTATTCCATCTGTACCTCATGTACAGTGTCTCAGTTATATTCCATGTACAACATTTCATGAGTACTCCACGTACTGCGTCTCAGATATGCTCCATGTACAGTATTCACTTTGTACTTCATGTACAGTAGTCCAGGTGTACTCCAGGTACCCTACTCTATGGATATTGCTAATCGATCCTCAATCATCTCGGGGTTTCCACTTGTCGATATTCTACCAGATGCTGATGTTGCTCGTGAGTTGAAGATTTTACCAGATGTTGATGTTGTTAACACTTTGAATACCTCACAAATGCTGATACTGCTGATACTTTGGAGATTTCTCAAGATGCTGATGCCGTTTATACTATGAAGACTCTTCAGAACAGGGACGAAAACTATAATTTTGAAATTTCTGACAAGAATAAATTTCAACATCAGACATTACCATTCCATTCCATACTTTTACCTTCTCAGCTAGATATCACATTTCACTCAGCTAACCGTTCATTCAGAAGATGGGAACCGGAACCCAGCCAACCACTCAGCAGAATAGTTACATGAATCATGGTCATGATAATGACCGTCATAAATTAACAGAAAAAGCAGTAGTGACAACCACCGTGCTTATAATTAATCAGTCAGTAACCATCGGAACTCCGGAACGGACGTGACCAGAAATACAAAAGGTCAGTAGTCTAACCGGTCCGCCAATCCTAGAAGTTACCAAAACAAATTTCAGCCTTGTTCAGATTCATCTACTAAAACACGTGTCAAGACATCAGTCAAGACATAGGTCTTATGTATCATTTCGGAAGACACATATCAGGACACCAGTCATGGCACACGTCATACGAATATCTTCTCAGAGTACGAGTCAGAACTCATAACTCCGTATGTTTGCTAAATCAGGCTCTCAGAAGTTCAGGGTACCCTCCAAGGGGATATTACCGTTTCGTCATGCCACGTATAAAATCAGATCAATAAATATTCAGTTACCACCACTGAAGTATTAATCAGGTTAAACACACAGTATTCATTTTGTGAGGTTACAGACGAACACATTCAGTGAAAATCGACATGTTTACTTCACGTATTCCTATGAAAACTTTATTTTAAAACAGGATTTACCGACCTCCCAGCCAGAAAAGACTCCACATTATCAACCATGTTTATTAAAGTTATCCTTTCAGATAACGACGATCCATCTTACTAAATCCCAAATATATTCATTATATCTTCTGCCAGAAAAATCAGTACAAGTTGTTTCTGCCTTACAAGCGCGTGACTTATCAGTCTATAGCTACGAAGATTTTCTAGCCACCAGTTATAATCCACTTCTGAAATTCTTTAAATTCATGACCAACAGATTACTTCAGAGTTTCCAGACATAATTTCAGAAAGTTTTTTTCCATAAATTCCTTCCTAACCACAAGACAGACTGTAACATCGAGCTGGTCTCAAGGACATAACATATTTTCAGAACTCTTCTTTTAGGGTTGCAACTGAGTTAAAAGAGTTACAGCAATTGCTGCAAGAATTACCGTCACGAGGCTTTATCCACCCTAGTGCACCACCAGGAAGTGCACCGTCTCCGTCTATCAGGAAGAAGGCCGGTAACATGAGATCATGTATCGACCACCGAAAATTGACAAGAACACCACTTTTAATCGATGTTCATTCCACGAATAGCAGGTTTATCTTACCTACTATGATGTCTTAAATATTTTCCAGAATAATTCGCGACCATGCCACCCACAGTGGTGAAAGAAGAATATGATGTTTTTCAAATTGCTGTTGAACACGCTATAGTCTCTCAAAAAAAATTTGACCTATACGTCTGAGCTCCCTAATGCCCCAGCTATAATATGAAATTTATGGATAAAAAATTTTTACTTCGCAAACAAAATTGTTAGTTTGTTCTTTGATATCACCCTGATCTCCTAAATTATGGAGAAGAACATGGGAATCATCCTTTCACGATCCTGCAGATTTTCTTACAGGAGGAAATTATATACACAACTTTCCAGATGTGAATTCCAGTTGAACAAGGTGGCAGTTCTGAGCCACCCTATTTCAGCAGAAAGAAATTACGGAAATCCTACGAAGGTGAAGGCCATCACTAGGTGGTCAAGACCGACGTCTATGACTGAAATATGAAGTTTTCTAGAATTCAGTTGACCATTACCGCCGAAATTGTTGACAGTCCTCACGATTAATTTTCCACGACTAAGCTTATGCATAAAGTAGAGAACCCACACTAAATTTTGCATCCCATAAGATCCTGCGCTAGTAGAGCCTAATGTACCGAGACTCATACTTCTTTCATGACTATTCACCAGATTTTACCAGAAAGTACTATAATCCCAAGACGAATTGTGATAGGAGCAGTATAACACATTGATGCAGCTATATTCATATCTAGATGCCTGACATACCGCAGGTTCAAGATGCTAGTGAGTTATTACAACCACTAAAAAAATTCTAAACATAAATGAGAAAGGATTACCATGAAGGTTGTTATTAGTTTACCACAGGCTCCGAAGAAGTATGATGCTATCTAAGTCATTGTTGACCATTTAAACCAGCCTACGCGTTGTCTTTCATCCGAAGAGATTTCGCAATAGTAGACCTGCAGGAAATTCAACATTAAATCGTAAGATTTCAAGCTATTCCATTGACCAGACAGAAATTCATGATTTACGAACACGTTTTCCTTCATTTTCACGTTCACGCGTACGTTCATCTTTACGTTTACGCTTACTTTTATGGTTACGTCTCACGTACACAGTTATGATTTTGTTTATATGTTGTCCATCTCAAGAAATACGTCTATGTTCAGTTTATGACATTGTTCACGTTCAGATTCGTGTTCCATCTCGCAATACACATTTAACAGCTTGTTACTAAATACAGTCACAGAAAGCTTAAGAAACCAGACTCAAGCTTAGCACAACTTCCCCATACCCAGGCAGACGTCTCATGTCTCAGGTCGTATCGTTTGACATTCCTTTCTCAGTCAGCATACGTTTATGAAATGTGCTAATATCACGTTCACAGTATGTTTCATGTATCACATTCATAATATACTCCATGTCCAGTGTCCCTCATATAATCGTGAACCACGTTCACAATTGCTCACGTAGCACGTTCAAAATTGTTCACGTAGTTCGTCCCTATACGTTTTCAGCAGTTTGCTCAGAGTATATATTTGTATGTACCGTCTCATGTATCATACATGCTATAGCTTATTCAGTCTATCAGGTTCAGAAAATCCATCTTTAATATGGAACCAGAAACTATTCAGCATCCTCAGGACAGGGTCATCAGGATCAAGATTTTCATTGTGTTTAGACCTTTGAAGGAATCGTTTTGAGCGGGAAGCCACTCGAAACGGAGGATTCCATCCGGACCTCTCATTATTTTCCTTCAGTAATTAAGTTAAGTTCTTTCAGTTATGTTACGTTCCATGTCCTTTTCAGCCATGTCACGTTCCAATCATGTCGTGTTTATACCTTTCAGCAGCATTATGTCTTAATTTGAAGACGAATTATCTTTCAGCTTATATGTCTTTTCAGCTTTCATGTTCTTGCAGCCAATGTGTCTTTTCAGATTTTATAACTTCACCAGCTTAAAAGTCTCCTTTAATTCGAGGACGAATTTTTCCTTTTATAGAGGGAGAATTGTAAAACCGCAGCATTATCGCATCCTTAATTCGAGGACGAATTATTTTTTTAGAGGGGAAGAGTTGTAAAAACCGCATTTAAAATCCTCAGCTTTAATTAAAAATGTTATGTATATATTTATTCAGACAATAAATAATAGTAACTATATAAGTATCGTGTAATTATTATTTATTCAATAAATAAATAGTACAGGTCAGGATTTTAAAACGAGAGCTTAATACACGAACACGTGCACGAAAATTTAAAACACGAAAAAATTAGAAGTGTGTAAGTTAAACTTGGGCTGCGTTTTTAACCAAACTAATAAGAAAGGTATTTGGGCTTGGAGCTCAGTCCACCCTCAAAGAAACATACGGGAGTTACACCCCCCCCCCCCCATTTTTGGTCAACAGTAAACAAAAAAAACGATTAGGGTTTGGTGTTACATGGTGGCCGACGGCTGGAGTCTAACAACAGTGGGAAAACGATGTTGTATTTTTTAGTCGGTCGATTTCACATCTATAATAAATCTCTTATATCAAATCAAGGTAATATTTCTCTTATTTTTACATAAATCATACGATCAAGGGATTAATAGCAAAAACAGTAGGTTAGATGAATAAACTTATTTTAGGAAGCAAGGGGGTGTCGGGTTTCGTGTGGGTTCAGGGAAAACCGAGACCTCAAAGCATCGGTGTGTACTGTTTGGCCAGCCGCGACCCAAATGGGGTACGGTGGTGGTTGTAGGTGTGACGGCAGCAGTGATAAGCCACCAGGGTGGCGTGATTGTGTAGACAGGGGTGTTTGGGTTTATGTTCAGTGGGTATAAACATTAAGGGAGTGTTTGGGTTTGTAGAGCAGTGGGAACTACATGAAATCTGTGGTAACTTAAGACTAACAGTGGGAATATATAGCAAGCAGTGGGAACCACTGCATTAGAAGTGGGAACCACTGCATTGGCAGTGGGAAAATAAACAAAAAACAGTGGGAACCATGGGAGTAATTAAACTGATAAATCATTTTTAGAAATGAGTTTTATTAATAAATCAATTATATTGTACGATTTATTTAATTTAATTAATAAAATTAAATTGATTCTCGCTTGATCGTTTATCTTATTAAAAACATATGATTTATTGATGATGTAATTTTAAAGATATTAAATTAGATATATTTCTAAATTAGGAAACTTTCTATGTATGGCAGGTTACCTTTTTTTTAGTAAGATCGTAATTATTAGAAATACATATCATACGGTAATCAGAATTACAAGAATACACTAATCAGTAAATATTTAGAACAGTCAGATATTATCAAATTATACACAACAGTAATACAAGAATAATGTAAACCTAGTTATGAATAATAAAAATCAGTAATAATAAATAAAGATCAGATAACTTATTTTCGCGTCCATTATTTATGTAGTATCCGTGAAGTCGGAGTCGATCCATCAGCTTTCATTCTTATTTCATTACTGGACGCGAGGTACGGATTTTCCATCCTTCGGTATGGAATTTCCTTTTCTAAGCATGATTAGGATTCCCCGTCGGCAGCCAAATGTTTTCCCCAGTATATGTTTAAGCTTATCAGTAACCATGTTAATAACTAAATAAACTGTCTGAGCATTATATACAAGCATGACCAGTTTATGTACTAGTTACGGAGGTACCGTAACCATGGCACTAGAGGCACCGGTGTCGTGACTCACATACAGGAGAGTAATACAAGGTTTTCACCTAGTATGAAAGTTCGTAATTCCATTCTTTTCGAATTGATTACCTGTTGAAAGTGCGACTCAGTCGTTCTTGGTGGAAAACAAAGAAATGTGATTATCTATTTTAAACTAAAAGTAAAAATGTAAATGTCGTTGAGTAACTAAACCAAAAATGAAATCTTTAAAATATTTAAACTAAAACAAGACGAGTTAAAACAATGCTAAGTAAAAAGGCGGGAAAAATAAAGGTTTGAAAATAAAAAAAACAACTCGAAAAAACTCAAAATTAAACTAAGTCTGGAAACAAGTAAATTACTCTAATCCGGAATGAATGATTGAGGGCTTATCCGGAATGTGTCTTTGACAAGCTATCCGGAATATTACTTTTGAATGCTATCCGGAATGTGGCTAATTTCCCTTATCCGGAATATAATTTCCCTCTAATCCGGAATATTAAAACGCAGCTTATCCGGAATCCAACATGACTTCACTATCCGGAATATGATGAAATACTTGTAACCCGGAATCCTTGATATGTGGGTTATCCGGAATGTGAGAACTGCTTGTTATCCGGAATGTCACTTTTACCACTTATCCAGAATCTGTATACCTTCCACTATCCGGAATATCGTTCTTGGAGCAATCCGGAATAATCAGTTTTGCTTCATATCCGGAATCCTTAACTTCTCACTATCCGGATTCTGGGAAAACACTTGCTATTCGGAATGATGAAGTTGCTAGCTAATCCGGAATAACCAAAAATACACTCAATCCGGAATATCAAGTTCTACAAGCTATCCGGAATCCTAGGGTTTTGAAAACCCGAATAAGAACAAAAATTCGAATAAGCTAAAGACCAAAAATAAGCAAAATACTAATAAGCACTTATCTAAAAACTTAACCAAATTGATTTTAAGAAAAAGCTAATAAGCCAAAATTTAAAAACTTTTAAAAACACTAAATAAGCAAATTTTAAAAAATAAACTTTTTATAAAAATATTAAGCTACCAAAATCAACTTATTTTTAAAACTAATAAACATAAAAATTAAGCAAATAAGCACCTTAATCTAAAAACTTTAAAACCACCAACTCAATAAGCACAATCAAATAAGCAAAACAATCATATCATCAACCAAATAAAACTAACTACATGATTAATTAAGCAAAAACAATAGATTATTAAGAAAGGTAGAATGAGAATTGTGAATTAAACTTGATTAATTTGAAGATTAAGATCAAAGATTACAAGATTAATGAAGGTTTGATAAGCTCGAAAGAAAACTAGAGAGAAGAAAAATAAAACACACTTAAAATATAAAACTAGTAAAATTAACTAACTAACACCCTCCTAATGACACATTAGGAGGGTATATATAGGAAGAGGGGAAGGTCTTGTGTCTTCTCTCTTTCTTCTTGTTTTCTCGACTCGATTTAAGTTCTTTGTCTTTCTCAACGTCGTCTTGGGATTTGTTGATATATATTGAACTCGTCTTATAATTTCCTTCTTCTATTAGACTTGAATTCTTCGACTTTATTAAACTTCCGTCTTTAGACTTTTTCTTCGATAAATCTTCAGAATAGGCCTTGGACTTCCGTTCTTTTTTCACTCTTGACCTTTTGACTTCGTCTTTTTGTCTTTTTCTTCGATAAAAGCCCGTGAGAGCCCGTGTTTTCTCCCTTTTTCATATTTTGATCCTGAAACACTGTTGGAAACTCACTTTATGTGACGACATTTAAGAATTCCCGTTAGTTATCATAGTCACGCACATTTAGTCTAGACTAGGCTCATTGTATAGTTTAGGTTGTGTGCGTGACTATATATACCCCTCCTTTGCTTCCAAGGAGAGGTGTTGATTGTATTTTGTTCATTTGGGAACACACACATTTTTACTCTCAACCTCTCTTTCTCTCTCTCTAAGCCAACAATGGCTTCCACCACCATCTACCACCACATTAGACCACCGGATCTATTTTAGCTTTTCTACATTTGGCATCAGAGCCTCGGTTCTATCCTTGGATCGTGTTTATTTATGCGATTTGGTGGTCTAATTCATTCTTGTGTCTCGTTTTATATTATTTCTGTCCATTTTCCCAAAAAAATTTTGGGTAACGTCTTATTATTTTGTCCCATTGTCCAATCTGTCACATGTTTTTGGGTCTTATCATATCTATTTGTGTCTCGGTTTCATCAATCTTCATGGTCAAAAGTCATACAATTTTGGTCAATCTTTCTGGGTTTATCTTTCTGGGTTTATGCAGATAGATAAGGACAAATATGCAGATCCACCTTTTTCGGGTCCTTCAAAACCCTTTTCAGATTGGGTTTCCGATTGACATTCAGATTGCCTTTCCGATTGAACTTTCAGATTGGATATTCAGATTGGGTTTCCGATTGCACTTTCAGATTGGATATTCAGATTGGGTTTCAGATTGTTTTTCCGATTGAACTTTCGGATTGGTTATTCCGATTAGGGTGATTGTTTGATTCCGATGACACTCACAGTAAATATTCCGATGAGACCACTCACTTAAACATTCCGATTGGATTGTATTTTACATTCCGATTGGACTGTTTTTGTTAAAAACTTGTGTAACAAAAAATGTGACTTTAACCAAAATCACCCCAACCGAGTCAACTCGGTAATTACCGAGTTGACTCAGATCACTCACTGAGTCGACCATAACTCTTCATTGACTGAGTTTAACTCACTGAGTTGACTCGATACTTCCAACCTTTTATCGCCTCAACACCACAAATCTAATCCCTAACCCATCGACACCTATCTCCAATCTAGACTCAAACAAAAACATTAATCATAGATCTCAGAATAAATTTTTTCGTGGCTGAATATGCTAAGCATGATCTATTTAAGATCAAACACGAAATTGAACTTATTTCATCATAGATCTTTGTAGGGGTTTAAACCCTTTGATATTCGAGTATAAAGCAAGGATTTGACCAACTTTTGTGAAATCCGAACTTTGTTTCGATTTAAGTTATACAAAACAAAAATCAAACAACATCTATACTCCACATGCACCACGAATCACTTACCCGAGATCATTTCTGATCTTGAAGCCCTCTTTTTTTACAAGTATTTATACTTGAATTTCAACCTGTTTTTGAAATAAAAGATGGATTAGGTGATTGATTCGGTGGATTTTTATGTGGGTAATTGAATGAAGAATCAGTGGATGTAGATGCATATGATGGGGGCAGATTCATTTTTGAGGTTTGCTGAGATGAGTTTTGTTGTTGAGATGAGATTAGAGGATTTTTGTAGGGGACGGATTAAACAAGGTGCGCTATTGGGAGAAGATGAAGTTTGGTGGGAGTGAAAATGGGGGGCGGAGCTAAAGATGTGAGAGGATTAGGTGTAATATGTGAGTAAAATTAGGGTTGGGGTTATTTAACTCAAAAGTTTGGACCGGTTTTGGACAGGTCATGGGCCGTGTGGTTTCTTGGACCGGGTCTTGGAACTCATGGGCTGGACAGTTGCTAAACATGGGCCTGACACACGTTTATATAACATAGCCATGGGCCGTATTGTTTGCAAACACAATATAAACAAATTTTTTATTTCACAATTAATTATTTTGAATAAAAATTTTGTGAATATTGTCGGGTTTTCACTGTGACATCGGGTCGAGACAAAAAGTGTCGAGACATTGTTAAGGAGAATGGATGCTCAAACAAACAAATTCCTTTTTTGAATTTGTAGTTTTTTTGTTGCATTTGTGGTTCTTTAATTTTTTCTTGACACTGATTGGGTGACGAGAAATGTGACGCGACAAAATGAAGTGACAATTGTGACGAGAATTTATTTTGACGAGACCAAGAAAAATGGGCGATTTTTTAGTGGCTTCAGATTTTGTTTGATCGGGTATTAATTACGTGACGTTGAAGACGGATTTTTCGAAGGCGTGTATTTATTTTATCTTTTACTAGATAACTTGCTCGTGCTTAATCCTAGAATGAAGACTTGGTTATCTGGTTTTCGGGTTCGGGGTGGATGGTTGATGACTCGGATAACTATCACTTAAAGGGGTTACATTGTTGTACTCAGTGTCACGCGCGTAGTCGACGTGGATAATTTCAAGAGGTGTTGTGCTTATAGACTTCTTCAGTGATGCATTGAGTACTTAGAGATTTCTCCACCGTTCTTCATTCAACAATTGTGCAAGCTTAAGTCACAAGATCGAAGGATTTTTATTCAGCTTCACGTTTGATGTATCCAGTTCATTCTTTCAGTGGTCACTTCAAATTGCTTTCACGTGGAATGGTAAAGGTGGCCATGGAGAGTTTATGAGAAGAGATTTTCGATCAACAGTTGATTCTCACAAAATATATAATTCAGCTTATTTATTATTCTCACGAGATTTCAGGTTCATGTGCGTACAATTTATTGATGGTTCCGAGTTTCGAAACCATCAAGGGGGAAGAAGAAGACACATTGAACGCACAACGAGTACACGTGATGAACTTCATACCTTCTTTTGATTTGAAGATATTCCGGGATGACATTTGTCATAGCCGCAGAGAAAATCAGTGTTTTAACTCGTGTCGTTATCAATCTCCAAACGGTACACTACTGATTCGAGGTTTAATTGTTTGATTGTTGCAATTAAACATCATCATTATCCTATATGCATTCCCGGGACTTAATTGACTCTGGTGCATCTCCGTAAGAAGATATGTGCATTTCCGGGACTTAATTGACTCTGGTGTTACGATGTCAACTTCATGAATGGGATAAAGTGTCCACTTCAGTATTTGAGCTTCATAATTGGGATTGATTTACCTTCTTCAACTATGTGGGGGAAGAAGTGTCTTGATTCTTTCTGGTATGCATAACTTGAATTCTCAGGGGGAAGAAAAATTCAGAAGAATTATTCAAGCGTGAGATGAAAAGTTGTTGATCTACTTGGGGGAAGCTATTTAAAAGCTTCTACATCAAGTTTACGTGGCATGAATTAGGGGGAAGCTAATTCAGAAGCTTCTCCTTAACCAGAAGTGTATGGGTTACTTAGCTCGTGCCGTTACAGTATTTCTTCTACAAGTTACTTTAAAGATGAGTCGTTTTGAAGACGAAGGCCTCAGAAGACTTCATCAGCATTGGATGCTTCTAGAAAGCTCTTATTCTTAATCATTTTGTACTTGTTAGGAAGAATATTGTAAGGAATTCTACACGTCGTCCCATGGGGGAAGATTGTTGGAAACTCACTTTATGTGACGACGTTTAAGAATTCCCGTTAGTTATCATAGTCACGCACATTTAGTCTAGACTAGGCTCATTGTATAGTTTAGGTTGTGTGCGTGACTATATATACCCCTCCTTTGCTTCCAAGGAGGGGTGTTGATTGTATTTTGTTCATTTGGGAACACACACATTTTTACTCTCAACCTCTCTTTCTCTCTCTCTCTAAGCCAACAATGGCTTCCACCACCATCTACCACCACATTAGACCACCGGATCTATTTTAGCTTTGCTACAAACACAATAAAAACACAAACCACGCATAATTCTGACTTTTACGACATAAAATACACGCTTTGGTCTTGTTATTATAGGAAATAAATGGTAAAAGGATAAGTGTTTTCATACTTATTAAATCCCCTACACTTGACCATTGAAATGCCCTCATGCAATGCATTAATTTCAAAGCACAATTTACATTTTTCATCATAAATAACCCACCTTGGCCTTTATTAAATATTAAACACTAAGGAAACTAAAAATATAAAAATATATACAAAACTAATAAAGAAATTAAAGACTTACATTGGGGTTTTGGTGTCATGAATGTTTATCATCCTTAAGTTTCCCATTCCCCACGCCAAGCTTAAAAACGAGATCATTCTTATTATAAGTTAGCAAACTAACACGAACTCATGTGGCCCAATTATTTACTTAGACTCCCTTATTCCTAGGTGTATCTCTTAATTTCAAGATTGTCTTAAATGATCACGAGGATGCATTGTTTGACTTATTTCGATAGTTTATTTAGGCTGAAAATAAATTGGGACGATTTAATCAATAGTTAGCTAAAGGACAAAATATTTTAAAATTGCTACTCGGGACCTCATAAAGTTCATATCTCGGCATAACTCGCTTCACGATTTGAGACCTTTCTCGGACCGATATTTGGCAGCGACTTCATACTTCGAATCTTGAGAGACGTTCTTTAAATTATGGTCTTCTCTTCATAATAGGAATTTCTTCACTTGAAGTTTTTGAGAGATTCTTCATACTTGTACCACGACTTCTTCCTTTTTCTCCAATCTTTATTTTGGATTTTGATATACAACGATCCGCCTCCTTTTAGGACTTGGATCTATTTATCCTCATACCTTGGTAGGGCCTTTTTGGATCGACTTCTCCATGATCTTTTCGGGAGTTTGTGCTTTTCGTCGTGTGTCTCGATCCTTCATATTGATTTTCGATAAATGATTCTTCACATCACTTTTGGATCTTTAGCAACAAAATGTAGCCCTCATGTCTTGTTAGGACCTTTTCGGACTCGCCAATCTTCGCATCCCGCTTCAATAAGTTATGCCTTGGCTATGAACTCTAATTAATACCGAGCAACTTTTAAACGATCTTGTGCTAGAAGCTAAGTAACTTTTCAAATCGTACAACCTTATTTATTGCAAATAAGTTTATTAGCAAGCGATGGGAGAAAAAACTTATAATCAACTCACATAATTTCATGAAAGAATACCAAACTTATAATTGACTCTATCATCTCTCCTTCTCCATAGTTTAAAATCTCAAGGAATGAGACTCGTGGATGCTTAGCCAATTAAATCAAAGTTTTGGGTTTTCAAGTCATCTATAGGATCTTGCAACTTCTTATACTCTTTCAAGTTTAGAATTCGCATTTTAAAGTTCCCTTGATAAACGACTTTCTAGGATCAATTATAGGAACTTGCAAAAAGTTCTTGTTCTTAACCCGTAAGATTTAGGACTTTCGCGTTTTAAAGTTCCCTATATAAAAGCCTAGCAAAACTTGACTTAAACACGTTAAGGATACTAGCTAGAGTAAACTTGGATAAATAAACTCGGGTTGAGTCAAAAGATTCATGACGTTGAAAAAATTAAAACCACTTTATTAAAAATTTATTCTAACACAGAAAGTAAATAACGATAACAAAGGAAAATACTACTAGACTAATAGGCCAAAATAGATTAAAATTTTGAAAAATGTCGAAAAATTAAATTTTCCGATTAAAATGAGGACAAATTAATGGAAAAGACCACTTACTTCGATAGAAGTCCCCCTACACTTGATATAAACATTGTCCTCAATGTTTAAGCATGTGGGAGTAAACTCCCATACACTTAGGACATTGTGCACTTTGTTTAAATCTTGAGGGAAGGGAAACTATAGTGATTTCAATGTGAACATATAAGATATGAAATATTGAATCACGACAGTTTAGGATAGAACCGGGAAGACGGGTACACGGGATCACGGTCGTCAAATGTCATCAAAAGTGCTCGTTGAAGCTTTAATGCATGCACGTCATAAGAAACAAGACAACAAACACCTACGGGGCTCCCCCCTACACTTATTATGAAAACGGGTAAAGGATAGATCAACGGGTTGCCTCTCGAAAAGCGCTTATTTTTTATAACCGAGTCACGAGCCTGACTCAACCCAGAACTAATTCAAGGGAAACGTGGTGAGGGATGGAATCATCTCATGAGAGATGTCCTCACCAAAGTACAGCTTCACACGCTGGCCATTCACTTTAAAGTTAGGCCCATTTGGCTGGGAAAGCTCAATGGTGCCATAGGGGAAGACTTTGGCGACGGTGAATGGACCAGACCAACGGCTCTTCAGCTTGCCCGAGAAGATCTTCAACCGAGAGTTAAAGAGTAAAACTTGATCACCAACGTGAAACTCTCGGTTCTTAATCCTTGCATCATGAATGATCTTGGTCTTCTCCTTCTAGATCAATGAATTCTCATAAGATTTGTTCCTTAGTTCATTGAGCTCGTTGAGATGAATCTTCCGAAGATTACTGGCTTTGTTGATATCAAAATTGGCCCACTTCAAGGCCCAGTACGCCTTATGTTCCATCTCAATAGGGAGGTGGCATGCCTTCCCGTACACAAGAGGATATGGAGTGCAACCAATATGTGTCTTATATGCGGTACGGAAAGCCCACAAAGCATCATCTAACTTATCGGCCCACTAAGCACGATGCTCTCCCACAGTTCGCTCTAAAATTCTCTTCAGTACACGGTTAGATATCTCGGCTTGACCATTTGTTGGGGGATGATAAGAGGTGGAAAGACGGTGATTGACACCATACTTAGCCATGACTCGAGCAAATTGATCATTGCAAAAATGAGTCCTGCGGTCACTGACACGAGGAACCCCGAATCGAGCAAATAATTGCTTCAAAAATTTCACAACCACCCTCGCATCGTTCGTAGGTAAAGCCTTTGCTTCAACCCATTTAGATACGTAGTCAACGGCTACGAGGATGTACTTGTTCCCTTTGGATGATGGAAATGGCCACATAAAGTCGATACCCTATACGTCAAAGATTTCACACTCTTGTATGAAATTTCGAGGCATCTCATCTTTATGTGTGATCTTGCCTTAGCGTTGGCAAGCATCACAATGTTTAACCATTTCATGAGCGTCATGATAAATGGAGGGTCAATAGAATCCAGAGTCAAACACTTTCTTCGCGGTGTAATTAGGACCAAAGTGACCACCGGTGGGTCCTTTATGACAAGCTTCAAGGATTAATAAAGCTGCCGGCCCATCAACACACCGACGAATGACAAGATCCGCACATTGTTTGAAAAGGTAAGGGTCGTCCCAAAAATAGTGTTCAGTGTCTTTAAAGAACTTTTTCTTTTGTTGAGACGTTAACCCTTCCTTGAGAATTCCACCCGCCAAATAGTTTGCAATGTCCGCAAACCACGGGGTTTCATCAATATTAGAGTTAATAGACATTAAGGCCTCAAGGGTAAAAGAGTCATTAATCTCTTGATTTGGGAGCTCCCCTTGATAAGGATCCTCGAGTCTACTAAGATGATCCGCGGCTAGGTTTTCCGCTCCATTTTTATCACGAATTTCAATTTTTAATTCTTGAAGGAGCAAAACCCAACGAAGAAGTCTTGGTTTGGAATCTTGTTTGGTTAAAGAGTACTTCAACGCGGCATGGTCGGTATAGACAATGGTGGTGGAAAGGACAAGATAGGGGCAAAATTTCTTAAAAGCATACACTACAGCTAAAAGCTCTTTTTCGGTAGTGGTATAATGCAATTGAGCCCCCGTCATTGTCTTGCTAGCATAATGGATTGGTTGGAAGTGTTTGTTCACTCTTTGTCCCAAAACCGCTCCAATAGCAAAGTCGCTAGCATCACACATCAATTCAAAAGGTAACTCCCAATTAGGGGTAACCAAGACAGGTGCCTTAGTGAGTTTATCCTTAAGAAGATTGAAAGATTCAATACACTCTTTAGAAAAGAAAAAAGGAGTATCTTTTTACAAGAGGTGGGTCATCGGGCGAGCGATTTTAGAAAAATCTTGAATGAATTGACGATAGAAGCCCGCATGACCAAAGAAACTTCTCACACCCTTCACGGTTGAAGGTGGAGGCAATTTAGCAATCACATCGACTTTAGCACAGTCGACTTCAAGACCAGCTTTGGAGATTTTATGTCGAAGAACAATGCCTTCTTTTACCATGAAATGGCATTTTTCCCAATTAAGAACGAGACGAGTGTCTTCACACCGTTTGAGCATACGTTCTAAATTGGCAAGGCAAGTAAAGAAAGAATCACCATAGACCGAGAAATCGTCCATAAATACTTCCATAGTTTCTTCAACCATGTCGTGGAAGATGGCCATCATACACCTTTGGAAAGTCCCAGGAGCATTGCATAAGCCGAAAGGCATTCTTTTGTAAGCAAATGTTCCATAAGGACAAGTGAATGTGGTTTTCTCTTGGTCTTTGGGATCGATGGGAATCTGAAAATACCCGGAGAAACTGTCTAAGAAGCAATAATAATCATTACCCGCTAAACGCTCGAGCATTTGATCCATGAAAGGAAGAGGAAAATGATCCTTGCGAGTGGCATCATTGAGCTTGCGATAGTCTATGCAAACTCGCCAACCCGTGACAAGTCGAGTAGGAATCAACTCGTTGTTTTCATTGGGAACAACGGTTATTCCGCCTTTCTTAGGCACACAATGGACAGGACTAACCCATGGCGAATCCGAAATAGGGTAAATCATTCCGGCATCTAGAAGTTTGATAACCTCTTTCTTGATGACGTCATGAATTTTAGGATTAACCCTTCTTTGGCTTTGGATTGCGGGTTTAAAGTCATCCTCCATGAGAATTTATGAGTCCAAAAGTGAGTATCAATTCCACGAATATCGGAAATTTTCCAAGCAATTGCTTTCTTATGATTTTTCAGCACGGCGATAAGTCGAGATTTTTCTTCTTCTTTCAAGTCCTTTACGATGATGACGGGTAACTTCTTATTGTCTTCAAGGAACACGTATACGAGATGAGACGGAAGATCCTTAAGCTCTAAATCCAAAGGATTTTCGATGGAAGGCGTAGTTAAATTCGGATCATCGATAGAGATTTCCTTAGGAGATGGTGGAGAAATATGGTACTCATTGAGAAGTTTCTCAATGGTATGAATGTCTTCATCCCAATTGGAGGGAGAATCGTCATATTGTAAGTCCACATCTCCCAAAGTTGTTTCAAATTCTTTCAAAAGGAAATCACTTTCTCCAAATGGAGTCAGTGAAGGAGCAGTAGAGGCAACGGTCTCAACAATGGGTAGAGATGAAGAACCACTTTTACAAGCGTCTTTGAAATGCTCTTCACAAGCCTCATCAAGAACGTCAATGAAATTAACGCTCTCGTGTTAATAAGGTTTCTTAGAAAGTTTACCCATGTTGAAAACGATTTTATCGTCACCAACTCTCATGATTAATTCGCCCGCGGCTATATCAATGAGAGTGCGACCGGTCCTCAAGAATAGACGTCCAACGATTAATGGAACACGGGGTCCATCTCGTAGTCAACGACAACAAAATCCGTCGGAAAGGTGAATTTGTCGACACTGACGAAGACATCTTCGGCTATCCCCACTGGATAAGCAACCGTACTGTTAGCTAATTCCAATGTCATTCGTGTGGGGACTAGCTCGGGTAGAGATAATTTTTTCCAAACACTTAATGGCATTAAGTTTATACTAGCACCTAGATCGGCTAGGGCCATACAATTCTCTACCCCGGGGAAGTTGCAAGGAATGAGAAAACGACCCGGATCACCAAGTTTGGTTGGTAATTTCCTTAAGATCACTGCGGAGCAATTCTCATTAAGTTGGGTCTGAGCGATATCAAGGAGTTTCTCCTTATCACTGAGAAGATATTTAAACATTTTAGCATATTTCGGCATGTGAGCGAGAGCCTCAGCAAAGGAGATGTTAAAATTCACTTGTTTAAACATTTTAAGAAAGTTAGAAACCTGAATATCATCCTTGTTCTTCAACTTCTCTTACCGTAACCTTGAGGGATAAGGTATATTGGGTTGAGATGAAGGCTTTGGAATGGAATTCTCACTCACATCCTTGGGTGGTGGAGGGGTGGAAGTAGAAGGTGGAGGAATTGGTGAAATAGAAAGTGGAGGAATTGGAGAAGGGGACTCGTTTTCCTTTGTCACAATCACCGGTGTAGGTGTAGGAAGCTCGGGTTCCTTTAAACCTTTTCCACTTTGAGTGGTGATTGCTTTCATCTCCCCTCTTGGATTAGCAACGGTGTTGCTCGGAAGAGAACCCGAACCAGAGGCTTGATTACTTTGGAAGAAACTAGCCATCATATCACTTAAGTCATTCGTTTGGCTACTCAAAGAGTTTCGTATATCGGCTCGAAGATCATTCCCTTGTTTCACCATATCTCCTTTCAAGTTGATTATTTGCCGCTGAAGATTCTGCACCAGCGCGTCATTAGTCCTCATGTAAGTTTCAACCTCGTGATTAAATGCGGTGGGTTGGGTTGGAGGAAGAGCATGGTAAGCAGGTGGTTGATAAGCGGCTTGTTGGTAAACTTGGTTGTTTCCTTGAGGTGGATATGGGTTTCTTTGGGTTTGATATTGATTTGGAGCTCGAGGTTTGTTTTGATTGTTGCGATTTAGGTTGTTTTGGTTTTGAGGTGGAAAACCGGGTGGTGAAAGGAAGTTGTTTGAACGATAACTGAGCAAATTGCGGTCACCTTGAGGACGTGCTTGATATCCTCCCGTAGAAAAGTTACCGTTAGCGGCATACACATTTTCCGGATTGTCATGAGTCGAAGGACAATCGGTGTATGAATGAGATCCCCCGCATATTTCACATGACTAACTCACAGCATTAACTTGTGCATTGTTGTTTTTGGCATTGTTGGCGGTTTGTAAAGAAAGTGCTTCAACAATCGAAGTAAGCTTATCAATTCTCTTGTAGGCATCACTAGTACTAGCACTAGCCACATTAGTCTGAACACTCTTAGTTTGCACTCTAGACTTATTCTCAATTATATCTCATGCGGCATTAGAAGACTTAACCAAAATGTTACCCCCCGAAGCACTATTTAGTGAATCTTGGTCATTCATGCTTAAACCATTGTAAAAAGTATTAATTTGATGTACTTTTGTAAAACCATGTTGTGGGCACTTTCTTAAAAGTTCCTTAAAACGGTCCCAAGATTCACTAAATGTCTCACCGTACTTTTGTTCAAAGTTAATGATTTCATTCCGCAAAGCGGTAGTACGTGAGGGTGGGAAAAAGTAGTTGATGAATTTGGTCTCTAAATCCGTCCACGTAAGAATAGTTTGTGGCGGTTCCTTATCAAGCCAATGCTGGGCTTGTCCTTCTAAGGAGAAAGGAAAAAGTTGCAAGCGAATCACCTCTTGTGAAACCCCATTATACTTTACCGTATTAGTGAGTTGAAGGAACCTTTTGATATGGTCATGAGGATCATCAAGTGTACGCCCCAAGAATGGTTGAGCAGAGACCATTTGAATGAAGTCAGATTTGAGCTCAAAGTTGTTGGCTCCAATCTCGGGTATGACAATAGCATCGGTGTTGCCCTCTACTTGCGATTGCAAAAGCTTGATCATTGGTCGATTGTCCATGGTGACAATAGGTGGACTTCGGCTTGAATTGCTTTCTTCTTACGAGCACGGGTACGCATACACACCTACAAAAAGAAAGAAGATAGACAAGAATATTTTTGGTTTTTTATGTTTTTCTATCTTTAATTTTTTTTGAAAATTTTTAATTTAAAAAAAAAAATTTACACGAAAAATAACGTTCAAAAGTGAACGGATCCCAAAATCCAACGCGTCTCTCACTAAAAACCGTTAATCTTAACGAAAAGAGCTGGCAGCGATGCCATTTAATACAAGGTTTTCACCTAGTATGAAAGTTCGTAATTCCAGCCTTTTCGAATTGATTACCAGTTGAAAGTGCGACTCAGTCGTTCTTGGTGGAAAACAAAGAAATGTGATTATCTATTTTAAACTAAAAGTAAAAATGTAAATGTCGTTGAGTAACTAAACCAAAAATGAGACCTTTAAAATATTTAAACTAAAACAAGACGAGTTAAAAACAATGCTAAGTAAAAAGGCGGGAAAAATAAAGGTTTGAAAAATAAAATAAAAACAACTCGGAAAAACTCAAAATTAAACTAAGTCTGGAAACAAGTAAATTACTCTAATCCGAAATGAATGATTGAGGGCTTATCTGAAATGTGTCTTTGACAAGCTATCCGGAATATTACTTTTGAATGCTATCCGGAATGTGGCTAATTTCCCTTATCCGGAATATAATTTCCCTCTAATCCGGAATATTAAAACGCAGCTTATCTGGAATCTAACATGACTTCACTATCCGGAATATGATGAAATACTTGTAATCCGGAATCCTTGATTTGTGGGTTATCCGGAATGTGAGAACTGCTTGTTATCCGGAATGTTACTTTTACCTCTTATCCGGAATCTGTATACCTTCCACTATCCGGAATATCGTTCTTGGAGCAATCCGGAATAATCTGTTTTGCTTCATATCCGGAATCCTTAACTTCTCACTATCCGGAATCTGGGAAAACACTTGCTATTCGGAATGATGAAGTTGCTAGCTAATCCGGAATAACCAAAAACACACTCAATCCGGAATATCAAGTTCTACAAGCTATCCGGAATCCTAGGGTTTTGAAAACCCGAATAAGAACAAAAATTCAAATAAGCTAAAGACCAAAAATAAGCAAAATACTAATAATCACTTATCTAAAAACTTAACCAAATTGATTTTAAGAAAAAGCTAATAAGCCAAAATTTAAAAACTTTTAAAAACACTAAATAAGCAAAATTTAATAAATCAACTTTTTATAAAAATATTAAGCTACCAAAGTCAACTTATTTTTAAAACTAATAAACATAAAAATTAAGCAAATAAGCACCTTAATCTAAAAACTTTAAAACCACCAACTCAATAAGCACAATCAAATAAGCAAAACAATCATATCATCAACCAAATAAAACCAACTACATGATTAATTAAGCAAAAACAATAGATTATTAAGAAAGGTAGAATGAGAATTGTGAATTAAACTTGATTAATTTGAAGATTAAGATCAAAGATTACAAGATTAATGAAGGTTTGATAAGCTTGAAAGAAAACTAGAGAGAAGAAAAATAAAACACACTTAAAATATAAAACTAGAAAAAATAACTAACTAACACCCTCCTAATGACACATTAGGAGGGTATATATAGGAGGAGGGGAAGGTCTTGTGTCTTCTCTCTTTCTTGTTGTTTTCTCGACTCGATTTAAGTTCTTTGTCTTTCTCAACGTCGTCTTGGGATTTGTTGATATATATTGAACTCGTCTTATAATTTCCTTCTTCTATTAGACTTGAATTCTTCGACTTTATTAAACTTCCGTCTTTAGACTTTTTCTTCGATAAATCTTCAGAATAGGCCTTGGACTTCCGTTCTTTTTGCACTCTTGACCTTTTGACTACGTCATTTTGTCTTTTTCTTCGATAAAAGCCCGTGAGAGCCCGTGTTTTCTCCCTTTTTCATATTTTGATCCTGAAACACAATAAAAACACAAACCACGCATAATTCCGACTTTTAAGACATAAAATACACGCTTTGGTCTTGTTATTATAGGAAATAAATAGTAAAAGGATAAGTGTTTTCACACTTATTAGAGAGTGATATCCTGTATCGTCCCACTCAGCTCAGTTTGGCCATTTTATTAGTATTTTTTTTAGTGGGGCGTATGGATGCATCCTATGCTTATCAGTTTACAGTTATCAGGGTGAATGTGATGTGTGCTCTACATCCTTCACATTGGAGCTGATCCCTCCACCCAGCACAGTATTTAGAGGTCACCCCTCTACAGCATTTAGAGGTCACCCCTCTAAAACATGACGAGGTGACCCCTCTAGTTATTCATGCACCGTTGTTACAGCACATGACCTATATAAGCTTTGGCAATTAAAATACAGTAAATGCATGTTTTCATATTTAACAGATAACAGTTCAGCTTTATTATTTATAAATCAGACTTTACAGATCCCAGATTTCCGATGCAACTTTACTTATCAGTCTTACAGCTCCAGTATTTTATCATCTGTTTCATTTTAGTAATTCCTTATCATGCTTTATATCCGTTCACTGAGCGCTATGCTCAGCTGTAGTTCTTTCATGTTCTAACGGCAGGTACACCAGGACGTTCTTAGGATTCTGAGAGCATGTGCATTGAATGGAAGCTATCCGGACTTCTTACTTTATGCACTTCTTACATTATTCTGCTTATTTGCACATTGTTTAGTCCTTTCCTTCAGTATTTTACTTTTCATGTTTTGAGCTTATGTTTAGATTACTGATGTTTGATTCCGGTATTTCCTTTATGGTCAGTTAATGTTTTAGGACATTTACCTTATGGATTGATGACACGCCATATATATACACGTAACGGTCCATTTATCCAAGTGGGGTGGTACAAGATTCATGCAAATCTATCTTACGTTGAAAACCAGAAACTTTTACGTATTTTCAAGTCAAGGTCAGGAGGACCAAGATTTATCAGTTGCGTCAAGATCTTGTGGAGGAACCGTTCCGAGAGGGAAGCCACTTGGAAACGGACGAGTCCATCCGGATTTTATCCTCTCATCCTTCCATAATTCAGTAAGACTCTTTCAGTCACGTCATGTTCCATGTCTTTTTTTTAGCCATGTCACGTTCCACGTTCTCTTCTACCATGTCACCTTCATATTCCGTTATCTTACATACCCTTCCAGTTTGATTCGGGTATGTTTCTCTTTCAGTTTACGTTATCTATAATTCGGGGACGAATTATTATTTTTAGGGGGGAAAGAGTTGTAAAACCCGCATGCTTTTACCATGAACAGTACACTTAGTAATCGTACGTACAAGATTAAAACTTTCCTTTTATAACATGAATACACTTCACGAATATTACTTACAAGAATTACGTACGTGTTATTACACGATAAGTATTAAGTACGTATTAATACACGATAATTATTATCAACAATAATAATAATCAGGAGCATCAAATCATGAACGTAAGAATCACGAACATATAATTATGTATTTACGTATATTATTATTACGATTACGTACAAGTATTTATAATAACACGAATATTTAATAATAACGTAACGTAAATACAAACACACGAACACGTATTATATTAGAACACGAAAAAGCTTCGGGTTTCCCTTAGTGGGCCCTACAAGTCGCGGCAACAAGGAGAAGAGGGGCCCCATTTATTTTACCAAATAAACTAATATGGTAAATTTCATTCACAGTAAATTTTCAAGAAAATTAAAACCCCAAATCTTTCTCCTTCTCTCTCTTGGCCGGCGGCTACATCACCACACAAGGGTGGTTGTTTGATTTTGTTTAAGAAATCATAAGAACGTGTTCGTGTAATCATTGTCCATCCATTCTACGTGTTTTGGTAATCCAAAAACCTTTCTTTTTATTTCTTTTTATGTTTTTATGAACATATGATCATGGGGATATAAAAACAAGAGTAATTAACATGTTAAAACTATGGTGGGTAAATCAATTAAGGGTGTTTCGGGTTTGGTTGTTTCGGCCGCCACACAAACCGAGAGCTACGAGGCTCTCGGCGTCGTTTGGTTCGCACCACCAACCAAGACCAAGGTCTTGGTGGTGTTTGGCTCGGTCAACAGCAGGGACAAGACACCCCCGACATGCGTCAGGGGTGTCTTGTGGTTTGTTTGGTCTCGGTAGCAACACAGCCCACCACCGGCTTAAGCCGGTGGCTATTTTTGGTAAGCAGGGGGAACCACACGCAGGCAGGGGGAACCACCGGCAACTGCCGGTGGGAACCCTTTTGGTCAGCGGCTAGCCGAGAGAGAACAAGACCACCGGCAGCAGCCGGTGGCAGTTTGCCAAGAGGAGGGGCAACTGGCTTAGGCCGGTTTGCCACTGTTTTCGAGGGTGTTTGGTTCACAGGTTTCACGGGATCGGTTCACTACATGTTTTAATAAAATAATACACGGGTTCGGGCTACGATTATTTTTACAAGTTTAATTAGTTTTACAAGTATATTTATTTTACAAGTGAATTAAATTAATTTAACATGGCATATAATTAATTTAATTAAAACATGGACTTAGGTTTATTATTATTATTTAATAATACATGATTTTAACCTAAGTATTTTATTATTTAATTTAGACTATAGTAATTAATTAATTATTTAAAACATGACATATAATTAATTAATTATCATGACTTAGGTAATATTAATATAGATATTAATACATGTTAACCTAAGTAATTTATATACTTTAATTTAATTAAATCATGTATATATTTAATTAATTCTTATAACCTATAGTTTATTTGATTAACATGTTATAATTAATAAATTATATTATTAATCACATGACTTAGTATATTTAATCAGTAAAACTAAGCTTATATTATTAGCTTATTAATTCAGCCTATTTCTAAATATAGAAACTTTCTATTTCAGGAAACTTACTATTTTTGGAAACTTTATATTTCTAGAAACTTATCTATTTTAAGAAGTTAATCTATTTTTGGAAACTTTCTATTTTAGGAAACCTGCTATTTTTAGAAAGTTACTTATCATTACACAACAAGTATAATAATACAAGTAATACTTAATCAGAATATACAGAATACATGTTAAACACACCATAACGTTAAAATCAGTAAAACAAGACATGAACATATAAAACAAGCTAACCAGTTACGTACTCAGTAATCAGAATACTTATACACGTATACTATTTATGTAGCATTAGTGAGATCGAAGTAGGACTCTCTTCCGTTCGTCTTCTTCGTTCACTGGACATAAGGTACGGATTTCCCGTCCTTTCAGTATGGACATTCTTTCCTTATTAGGATTCCCCGTATGCAGCCAACTGTTTTCCTAGTATATGTTTTATATGTTTTGATTTGCTTATGTTTAATTTAAATGCCTAAACCAAATACATGCATGACCAGTGTCACCTATTTATGGAGGTACCATAACCATAACATTAGAGGCACCAGTGTTATGAATTCCCCACGGCGAAGTGATTGCTCGTGGCGTCCTTTTTTCAGTTTTGGCCATTATATTATATTCCCATGTGGGGCGTATGGGTGCATCCTAGTTACATGTTTATCAGTATCATCAGAGTGAATGTGATGTGTGCCTTGCATCCTTCACTAGGAGTTGATCCCTCCTACCTAGAAAATTTAATTAGAGGCAACCCCTCTAATTGCATGACGAGGTCTCCCCTCCAAGTATTCATGCATGGTGGAACCCCATGACCTATATAGGCTATTTGGCTAATTAATACAGTTTTTATATAAAAATATAAGTCTTTTCAAACTATAAAACCAGTTTTATGAACATGAATCCAGATTGCTTAGAACTTATGTTATTTCGCTGCTATTAGTCTTATTTATGTTTCAGCCATTCATACTATATCGGATATCCATGCACTGAGCGTTATGCTCAGCCGTTACTTTCCTTTCCATGTCCCAAAATGGCAGGTACCAAAGGACGGACTCGAGCATTTGGAGGAAGTGCATAGGATGGAAGCTACCATAGACTTCTTCTCCTTTTTGCCATATACTTATGCTTGTCTAGTCTTTCCTAGTTCATTTACTTTATTTATGTTTTGGGTTTATGTTTGGGAACCGATGTTTGATTCTTATTTTCCCTATGATCATGTATGTTTTACTACATATTACCTTGCATGCTTTGATGACACGTCATAATTACGCGTAACGGTCCACTTATCAAAGTGGGGTGTTACATGGCTCATGTTGTATATCTGCTCGAATGTGAATATTTATTTATCTTTTTTGCTCACTGCTACGTGCAATGCCCATATTTTTTGGTAAATAACTATGCGGCTCAGATGTGATGTCGTAGCCTCTTAAGTCCATGTTTTCGCATGCACAATAACATATTTAATCATGTAGTATGAGTACCTTTTATGAAGTGTATCTCAGCGAACTTATGGGTGAGTGAAATATCATTACGTATGGCGTGCCACTACTACCATAAGCAATGTAATTGAGCTGACAAAATGTTGTTAGACGTGCGTAGTGTGTCTTTCGCATATCCATCATGGAATGTGAGGCATGCGTAACTTACTACAACGTCTTGATTAGTAAGGTGTCTAACAAGGATACATGATCCATGGTCGATGGGGTTGCATCCCTCTTATACGACAAGTTAATTACTAGCTTCACTTAATCCTCTTATTTCACGTGGAAACGTTAAGTATATGTACACCGGAGGGCTAGATATGAGTATAAAAATTTATAACATTATGTAATTTAGACATTAATATCGTAAGTAAAAAGATGATAGTGTCGCGGAACTAGCTAGGAACCGCGACATTTTATTAATACTTGCAAGCTTTTGAATACAAAGAAAAAGAAAACACAATGCGATGTTTGAAAAGAAAAAATGCATAGATATTTTATTGGGGGCTGACTACAGCTAAAAGAGAATCCATGTGTAGGCTATAGCTTCAAAGGTGACACTTCTGAAGCTCGTGGTCGTTCTACCACCGTCCTGAGTCATAACCATCTTGGTCACATATGATGTGCGCGCCTTGTCCTGTTACCTCTGTTATCTTGTAAGGTCCTTCCCAACTTAGATTCTCTAACCGTTCGTTGTACATGTATCCTGACTTGATAACATGGTACACGAGGTTGCCTTCCTTAAGTGCGATATGCTGGCCTCCCACCTCGTGGCACTTCACTGCATGTGGTTGCTATAGCACGTTGCCTCCATTCCTACTTATGCTTCCTTGTGGTTGTCCTAAGTGTGAAGACTCCACTATGGCGAATTGTTCTTTGGTATCAAGCGCCTTGCACCATATTTTAGACTTACCCCAAGTAACTTTGTAACACCCCATTTTGATAAATGGAATATCACATGATAATTATGGTGTGTCATCAAAGCATGCAAGGTAAATGTCTAAAACATTAAATGACCATAAAAGGAAATACCCGAAACAAACATCGGTAGCCCAACATAAGCTCACACACATGAATATAAGTACTGAAAGGAAAAGACTAAACAATTTCCAAAAGAAATAGTGTATGAAAATGCATAAGGTAAAGGAGGCTGGATAGCTTCCATCCAGATGCACATACTCTAAAGGTCCTAAGCGCGTCCCTGAGTACCTGCCGTTTGGGAACATGAAAAGGAAACGGCTGAGAAAAACACCCAGTGAACGGCTATATAACATAGTATGAATGGCATAAACATAATAAAGACTAATATCACCGGAAATGTATAAGTCCTGGAAAACCTGGTACATGTTTATAAAACTGGTATAGTTTGAAAAGACTTATGTTTTTATATGAAAACTGTATTTTAATTAGCCAATAGCCCATATAGGTCATGAGGTTTCATCGTGCATGGATACTTAGAAGGGTGACCTCATCATGCAAATAGAGAGGTTTCCTCCAATTATACTGGTCTGGGTAGGAGGGATCAACTCCTTGTGAAGGATGCAAGGCACACACCACATTCACCATGAAAATCCTGTAAAAATGATGAGATGGCATTTATACATGATCTCATCGTTCTTTTCGGGCTTTAAATGCATAAAATGTCATAAAAATACCATATATATGCTTGTGTTTGTTTACTTGTGTATTTTAGGTATGGATATCGTGAAAAAGACAAAAGATCACAAGTTACAAGGAAAAACGGGCACGAGAAACGAAGCCGTACAAAGAACCGGGCCCTAATCATGGAATTCTCAACAAAATACCTTGAAGACTTGAAGACAAACAAGATTGATCCTCATTTATTGAAGAATTGACACTTAAAACCCTTGTATATTCATAATTACAAGTTTGGTCCCTTAAGTTTGTCAAAATTACACAAATGGTCCTTCAACTTTGAAGAAATGGCAAGATTGGTCCCTCAACAAATTCAAATTGTCAATTATGGTCCCTCATCAAGCCAAAGACATATTGAAGACCTTTGAAGATCAACATTGTCCAAGATCAGTCCTTGAAATATCTCAAAATGGCAAATATAACCCTTGAAACACTTTTTATAAAGTTTTGTGCCAAAATTGCCAAGTGGTGAAAGTTGTTACAAGTATAATTGGGCACTGATAGAAGTTTACTTGCAATTGACAAAAGAAAGGAAAAAGAAGGACTGAAAGTGAGCAGATGAAACATTCAAACACGTTTTTGCGCCAAACACTTCTCAATCCACCAAAAACGGATCAAACACACTACTGTTTACCTTTTCACCACCCAGATTTTACACCACTTAAAACAAAGGGTTAATTTAAATTACCTTGACACATACTTAATTCACACGCCCAGAAACCCTTCCCAACCTTAAAACACTCACTCCCACTCACCAAGAGGCCCCACCATTCAAACCCGTCCACCAATCATATGACACATTGGCCTCCAAGCTTAGCCACGTGTCAAGATCAACAGCTGACACTCATTGCTTCATCACAAAGCTATTTTAAACGGTTTGGATGCATTTTGGACAGCTCACATCAAGAAAACGTCTAGAAGACCAAGGGCATTTTAGAGAAATCAGTTCTAGGGTTTGTGAATAGTGTTTAGCCAGGCATTTGCCTATAAAAGGAGACCTCAACATGTGAGAGTCCCTTTGTTCCAGTTTTAGGCTATCAATCTTTGTAATTCCTTTTTAAGTAATAAAATTTGATTTTCTGAATTTTAAGAAATCTTGTTCTTGTTTATTAAAAGTTGGTGTTAGAATAGCCTAATTCTGAGTTCCATTTATATGATTGAAGGTTTTTGAGGCAAGGTTTTAGTTGATAAAGCTTGGGTTTCAAAAATCAGAAAGTGCTTGTTTATTTGATCTCACCTTATTGTTTGTTCATCTTAGCAACATTGGAAGCTGGTACTTGTTCTGCTAGTACCTCAGCTCAAACAATCCAGGGCCTGGATGTAGGTCTTGGAGGTTTGCACCCTTCTCCTTTTTCAATTTCTCTTTTATTTTCTGAATTTTTGGTGAATTTGCATGTTTATGGTTGAATCTGTGTTATTGTGGTTGATTATTGTTGATTTGGCTTGGTTTGATGTTATTGAGGTGTTACTGATCTGATTTGTGGGTTGAATCTTCATAAGCCTTTGAAAATTTGTGAAATCAAGTTTTAAAAGGGTGTTTGGGATTACTGCATAATTTGGATTTGTGGTTTGTTAAGTGTTGGTATTGTGTTGTTTATTGCTGGTATCTGCTTATTTGGTGCTATTGCTCATCTGTTTGCAGGTTTTGAGATTTGAAACACCTCAAATCCATAAAAGGGCTTTAAAATCTTTGTTACTTGGTGAAATTGATTTAAATTTAGAGGACACCTAGATCTAATCATAGACTAGGGTTAACAAGTGTTAAATCTAGGTTAATTACACCAGGGAAAGAGATTTGAGTGCTTGAATTTGGATCTGTGGTCAATTAGATCAGCAACTTTCTGCATATTGTTCTTATTCATATCAGTGACTATTTTTGGTGAATTTTGCTTGATTCTTGTGTGCAACTTGTTGTTTATTGTGTTTATATTGACTCTCAATAAGCCAAAGCTTATTGAGGTGCCTTTTGTTCCATCAAACAGCAACAAGCAAGGCTTGAAATCAAGCCAAAACTTTACTGCATATCAAGCAGTGGGAACTCCTTTCCCCTGCTAGTTACCACTGCTAGTGCAAATTTGGTGTCAGCTTATCAATAAGCTATAATAGCTTATTCCAACCTGCAACAACTTTGTTTTTGTAATAGGTGCTCATATTTTGACCCATTTGTTCATACTGGAGCATTTGGGTGGTTGACTTTAAGGTTTGACTAGAAAACCAACTCACTTGACTTTTTCATAAGTCCATTTGTGCTTATTCTGGCTTATTGGTTGTGCTTATTGGAAATTTGTTGATTGATATTGCTTATTGAGTCCATTTGAAAGCTTTTGCAAGTTGAATCAAGTCCTGAGGTGCATTATTTCTCAAAAATGACTATTTTGTCGTTTTGTGGATTTTTGCTTTTCTATTTTCTGGCTTATTGAGTGTGCTTATTGGAAATTTCTTTTGACAGATCTCTTAAGCATCCTAAAAGAGGGTTGTGTGTCAAATTAGAGCTTATGGCATTAGCTTATGGCTTAATGGGCTGAAAAGCCCAATAAGAATAAGCTTTGTGTTCAATAGGCTGTGATAAGCTCACATTCAGCTTTTGGGCCTTTAGAGTTTTGCTCTTAGAATTGAACTTTAAGTCAGATAGGGCTTTTCCAAGTCAATTGGGCCAAGTTTGACTTTTTGGGCCCAAAAGCCCATTTGTGTTGACTGAATTTGGATTTGGCCCATTTGAGGGCCCATTAGGGGTATTTTGGTAATTTCACTTTGATTTTCTGATTATTTAGGTTAAAATAAACTAGTTTGCAAGTTTTTAGAATTTTTTATAATTTTTGGATTTTTAATATTATTTTAATATTATTTTATTATTATTTTTGAAATTTCACATTTTCCAACTTTTTACATTTTTCTTAGGTTAATTACATTAAAATAGGAATTTAGCAACTTTTAGAATAATTTTATCACTTATAGATTAATTTTTATAATTATTTTAAGTTTTAATAGTTTTTAAATCATTTTAAATAGTTTTTATTAGTTTTAAAATTTCTAAAAATAGTTTTTAATCTTTTTAGGTCATTTTAGAGGTTTATCAATTGAAAAATCTTTATTTGGGCTTTTTGATAATTTATTTGATTTTTAGGGCTTTAATTAGCATTTAAAAATTGAATATTTAATTATTTAAAAGGTTTGAAAAAGTTTTGATCATTGGTAAACTCTTAGTTTATTATTTTTGATTTTTGGTGAATTTTTGGTAATTTTTAGAATTAATTTTTATTTTTGTGGTTTTCAAGGTTCTACGTTTTAACTTTCTAGTAGTGATTTTGTGTTAATTTTTATTTTTACGTCTTCGTCATTTTCTCTTCTAATCCCCTTCTAAACCAAATATTAATCTCAAATCTTGTACATCTTAGTCACACACATATACCTCCTTGGGAAACGAATTTCATTGGGTCATTAACACTTGATTTTTCCTAAAGTCATTTGTTCAATACTTACCGCTCATATACGCTCTTTTGTTTTCCTAAACAAGAGGTGTATTTTACCACAATCAAAAAACATGTAACTAGGATGCACCCATATGCCCCACATAATAATGTAAATAAATGGCCAAGACTGAAAGCGACGCTACGAGCAATCACTCCGTCGTGGGGAAGTCATAACACTGGTGCCTCTAGTGTTATGGTTATGGTACCTCCATAACTAGATGACGTGGCATGCATGTATATATAGCTCAGGCATTTAAAACAAAACATAAGCATTCAAAACATATAAAATAACTGGAGAAACAGTTGGCTGCAAACGGGAAACCTAATCATACATACGCAGAAATATCCATACTGAAGGACGGAATATTCGTACCTTATGTCCAGTGAACGATGAAAAGATGGATAGTCCTACTTCGACTTCACGAGTGCTACATAAATAAGGGACATGTATGAATTGTCTGATTACTGAGTGTGATACTGGTTTTGTATGTTCTTAACTTATTTTATATGTTCTTGTCATGTTTTACTTGTTTAAATGTTATCTTGTATTTTATTCATGTTTTACTGCTATTTTGATTATGTATTTCATGTGTTATTGTATTACTATACTTGTAGTGTAATAATAAGTAACTTTCTAAAAATAGCAGGTTTCCTTGTTATCTTGTATTTTATTCATGTTTTACTGGTATTTTGATTATGTATTTCATGTGTTATTGTATTACTATACTTGTAGTGTAATAATAAGTAACTTTTTAAAAATAGCAGGTTTCCAAAAATAGAAAGTTTCTAAAAATAGAAAGTTTTCAAAAATAGAAACTTTCCAAAAATAATAAGTTTCAAAAAATAGAAAGTTTCCAAAAATAGTAAGTTTCTGTTGATACAAAAGTTGGATGATCCTTGCTAGACCCAAATTAGGCTTAATTCGGGTTGGCTGGGCTTCGGCTCTTGTACCAAGTGAATAGTCTTGTTGAGATCCTGCACACTAAAGCAACACCCGTTAGGCTTACCATGGGAATGTATCCCACGATTAGACTCCAGCGTGAGAGTAAGTAACCGGTTAGGGTTAAGAATGGATGTGACTTTAGAGTATGTAGAATGTAATACCTTTGTGGGACCCTTGGGGGTTCCTTATATAGGCGGTGAAACCCTAGTGGGCTGTCACCGATGCTTCGGCCCCAAGCAAAGGATAAGTGCCATAATTAGTTTGATTGTTATTTTCTAATTATGGTGAGTGTATATCCTCCACTTTGGGGTAAATCCCAATCATAATAAGATTATGATTCTGTCTAACCCTGTATCGGCCGTGTCGGGCCGTGGGCCGCACACATGTATGCGTCCACTGTTCATTCGAAGCCCATAAGCTTAAATGATATTAATCCAACCCATTAGTAACGGGCCAGATGCGGGTAGTACCCGTGGGCCGGGTTCATGACCCGGTTGGGGACTATACGTCATCATGTCCCCCTAGTCTAGTTGTTACAGCCGTAGGCGTAACCTCTAGACTAATCAATGTCCTGTAGAGCCTGTTGTTGCAAACATGGCCGTACTCAAGAAAAAGCCGACTGGGACAACTTTAATGAATGCTTTAATGGTAGTCATTAGTCGAACACATGTCTGCAAAAGTGCACTAGAAAGGCCCACTCTTGAGCCACGTAAAACTGTCAAGAAGTGACTCGTGGGTCCCCCTGACGTTTCAGAAGTGTCAGAAATCCCATCCGTTAGATGGACGTAGTGGTTTACACGTGGCAAACATCCATAGAACCTCGTAACTCGAGGCAACCCTATAAAAGAGTTGGTGCGTATAACTGCGTAAACACACAGTTCACATTCCCTTTTCCGCCATTGTTATACTTGTGCTCAGTTCTTCATTCATTCTCTTCTTTTTCCACGGATTCACACCACCTCAGGTTAGATCATCGCGCCTCTCTAATCCTTTTTATAAATCATGGTGAAAGATAACCCTATCATCACGGACGTCCTCAATGTGATGCCTCCAGAAAAATATATAGACTTTTTGTCTAAGTATTATATTCCTGAAAGCATACACCCGACCTGTCCAGGTGATGGTGAAGCTATTACGGACGCTCCTAAAGGAAAGATAGGCGTGTATACGCGCCTATTTGACTCGGCTAACTACCGCATCCCCCTATCTAGGTTCCTGGTAGATGTGCTTTTGTACTACGACTTCCACATAACCCAGCTTCATTGCATAGGGGCATGTAAGATCAACCAATTTGAGATTACCTCCTACACATGTGAGGTAACCCCTACCGTGAATCTATTAAGGGTTTTTTACTCCCCCCAAATGGTGAATGGGTGGCTATCGTTTAAGAAACGATCCGCGACCGCACCTATGAGTTATAGGAAACCCTTAGATTCCCTTAAGAGTTGGTACGACCACTACTTTTTCGTAGATGAAAAGGTATTCCCCACCCCTTTTGTTCGTAAAACCAAAGTGCGCTTTGACTACCCTCCTTCATCCAAGGACTATAGCAGTAAGGATTTATAAATATTAGACACCCACTGCCCTGAATTCCATAAGGGCCCGCCAGAGCACTTCCTCTGCTTAGTAGGGATCAGCGACAACTATTATAGGAGGGAGGATAGATACCCGTGCTTTCTGACCGAGCGTAGACAGGGTAGATATTCTATATATTAGATGCAAACGTGTCTTAACACTAATTGTGAATTTACTAACCCTTATGCATGCAAATGTCCGCAGAGATGAAGTTGTTCGGATTATTACGCCAAGGTGATCCAAGCAAAGTTCCACAAGGGTCTCGACCACTGAAAGAAGGCGAACCCCCCTTACTAGATGCCACCGTTAACATGACCATCCCACTGGAAGAAACAACTGAGCAGCGGTCGGATGAGGAGGAGTCCGTAATCCAGAAGTCCCCCCTAGATTTCCACAATGAAGAATGTAGAAACTAGAAGGGGGGGTGAATAGTTTCTAGTTAGTTTTCAAAACATTTCGGATTAATCCACTGTGTGCGGTTCCTTATGTGTACCCGCGGTTCTTTATCAATAAAGAACCGCCAGTCCATTTAGAGAACCGACAGTGAACTTAACCTTTTCTTACATGTTAAACTTTGACAATCCTTTGTATCAAATTCTCGATCAAGCTTGACTAGATATGAGATGTGTTTGATTGAAAGATAAATACTACAAGTAAGTAAACACACAAACACATCAAATCAAGAGTACATCAAGCAATAGTCTAAACACTAAGCACACACGTACTAAGCATAAGCTTTTCCGCAACTAGGATGTTTAGACTAAGTGATGTACACTTGACCATAATCTAAACACGAAGCACACACGTACTAAGCCTTAGCTTTTCCGCAACTTAGATGTTTAGATTATGAGATGCACACAACACACAACATATAAATACATCTATAATAGTAAAGACATAAATGTAAAGGAAAGTACCGACACGATGATTTATAGTGGTTCGGTCACGAAGCTCCTCTTCGCCCTACTCCACTCCTCGAGTACACCTTACTCGAGAGTTACTTCACTAGTCAACAAAACTCCTTTCAAGGCGGAGAAAACCATACACGTCGCTTACACATTTCCGACACTAAGCTAGATGTCGAGTCCTAATCTTAGGTAGGACCAATCTACACAACATTGTCCACTTCACCATTTAACGACACAAGGCTAGATGTCGAGTTCTAATCGAAAGCTAGAACCAATCTTCACGACTCTTCACTTTGAAGCTAAGTGAGAACTTCACACAACACAACTACTAATCACTTTAAAATTTAGTGAGAACTCACAAGACACAACCACATCACTTTATAGTTTAGTGAGAACTACCTAGACACAACCACATCACTTTAGAGTTTAGTGAGAACTACCAAGACACAACCTAATCTACCCACTAGTTATGTTTTATGGCCCAACATAACAAACCTTGTGTTTTATGGCCTAAACACATAAACCATATAGATCTAAGCACATAACACTTAGATCTATAACTCTAACACTATATCCAAGTACTAACAAGACTTGGATCTACACAACTAACAACTAATCCAAGGATACCCATCACTTGGATATTCTACCCTTACAAACACATCCAAGTGTACCCACAACTTGGATCTTCTACATATACATAGTAGGAAGACAATAATCACGACTTGATCTAGAGAGATCTTCATCATGTTATGACTCTAGACACTAACACTTCACAAGGTTGAAAGTGTTCTTCTCATTGCTCTTGGTGAGGCAAATGAGGAATGGGATATTGGAAGGTTTTTGTGTGTTTTTGTGCAAGTTAAGATAGAAGAGAATAGTCTTCTATTTATAGCCAACTCTTGCCTTGGAGAGCACCTTTTTACCCAATGGATAAAAGAGTGGACTATCCATTGGATAAAAGAGTGGACTACCCATTGGATAAAAGGATGCACCTTATATTCTTGGAGCCCAAATTCAAAATTTGAATTTTGAATTTATTAGTTTCCCTCCATCTTCTAGAAGCTTCCAGAAATCTTGAGTAAGCCTAAACCGGCTTGACTGCCCGCGGTTCTATATCTTCCCGCTGTTCGATATCACTAAGGAACCGCGTGTTCTATAAGAGAACCGCGCGTCCTTCTTGTCTTTCATGATGAATGTAATCTTCAAGGTGTCGAGAAAAGTATACATAAGTATGCTTGAGTGATTAAGAGTACCTTACACATTTTACATTATGTATTGCGAGTTATACGTTTTTCATCACCAAAACATGAAGGGATCATTTTGATTAAACATCGTAATGTTCGCACTAACAATCTCCCCCTTTTTGATGATGACAAACAAGTAAACCATAACGCATAGTAAAATGTGAAACGTACTCGTTTACACTTCCTTATCCCCCTTTTGTCGAATCAAAAAGGTAGTCGTCATTTGAGGAAGAGTAGAATCCATATCATTTGAGGAAGATCACGCATCCAAAGGTAGTCGTCGTTTGTAGAAGAGAAGAATCAATTTTGAGATAGCTTGCATCCAAAAGATATTCGGTTGAGAGGCGAGAATCCGAACCGTAATCCTATCATCCAAAGATATTGAGCTTGCATCATCCTAGTGAAGTCTTCAATCACCATAGGTTAACCACCTCCATGTCTTCGAGATCCCATAATTCATTACTTGCAAGATGTTCAATGAATGCAATTTAAGTGAGTGAACGATCGCAAATGTAATGAGTTGAACTCTTGAAAATGCTCCCCCTTGATATGAGCTCCCCTTTGCTTGAGGCACCAACAAAGCAAGAATAGTGACGAGCTACAAAAATGGGTTAGAAGTATCCTACAAAACAAGGTTAGTAGACAAGAGCATATATAAAAAGAGCATATATTGTCGAGAGGACATACTCCGCTTTAATATCTTGGCAAAAATACCAAACTAAAGAGAGTATGACATGGACAATAAAAACAATTCCACATAGTCGAAAAGAGAGAAGGAAGGACTATGATGAAAAGAAAAATGAGGATGATAAACAAGTCGTTTGCACAAACAATGACAAGCATTGAAGAAAGACGTGTGCACGCGATTCTATCAATCCAAAAACAAGTCAAAGGAGAGGATCTTGACAAGATCAATTCACAATTGTTGGAATAGAGGTAGAGAAGAAACATCCATACTAATTGTAATGATAATATGTCAAAGGGCTAAAAGCTTAGAATTTATGGAATCACTCAAGAAAATTCAAGGTTTAACCAAAATCCTCTCAAGAGGTTAAAAACTTAGAATTGTTGGAATCACCCAATCTAATTGTAAATTTTAAACCTCAATCGACTCTCAAAAACGAGAAGAACGAAAAAACTTAACCGCAATCAACTCTCAAAAAGAGGAACAAAAATATCTCAACCTAGAGACATTTTTGACAAAAAAAATAAAGGAAAACCAAAAGCGGATAAATCGACGCTTTAAGAAAAATTTGGGATATAGGACATTATAGGCAAAAATTGTGGAGTCCTATGATCGTTAGACTCAATGGTTATGAACCATTATATCTAGGTTGATCATCATTCATATGATAACATAGCGGAATAAGAACAATGATCATAACAAGGTGTTTGAACACAAAGAACACGAATTAAAACAAATGGATTGCTAATTATATTAATAATAAACAACCACTAGACGTGTATACATTGAATCCCACGTCTAGTGCGACACACACTTTAGGTTTACATTGTGAATGATAGTTATGAATAAAACCTAAGACTCTTGTTCCTTTTATAGTGGAAGGAACAGAATCTACAAGAGATCAAATCAAATAAACATCTAAATATTCTATTTCTATAGATATATATTGAATATATTATTTAGAATATATCCAATATATTCCGTAAATAGAAATTCCATCAGCGCCGTAGACTTCTGTCAGCGTCCAAACATGGCGTGTCAGCGTCCAAACATCGCAAATGTAATGAGTTGAACTCTTGAAAATGCTCCCCCTTGATATGAGCTCCCCTTTGCTTGAGGCACCAACAAAGCAAGAATAGTGACGAGCTACAAAAATGGGTTAGAAGTATCCTACAAAACAAGGTTAGTAGACAAGAGCATATATAAAAAGAGCATATATTGTCGAGAGGACATACTCCGCTTTAATATCTTGGCAAAAATACCAAACTAAAGAGAGTATGACATGGACAATAAAAACAATTCCACATAGTCGAAAAGAGAGAAGGAAGGACTATGATGAAAAGAAAAATGAGGATGATAAACAAGTCGTTTGCACAAACAATGACAAGCATTGAAGAAAGACGTGTGCACGCGATTCTATCAATCCAAAAACAAGTCAAAGGAGAGGATCTTGACAAGATCAATTCACAATTGTTGGAATAGAGGTAGAGAAGAAACATCCATACTAATTGTAATGATAATATGTCAAAGGGCTAAAAGCTTAGAATTTATGGAATCACTCAAGAAAATTCAAGGTTTAACCAAAATCCTCTCAAGAGGTTAAAAACTTAGAATTGTTGGAATCACCCAATCTAATTGTAAATTTTAAACCTCAATCGACTCTCAAAAACGAGAAGAACGAAAAAACTTAACCGCAATCAACTCTCAAAAAGAGGAACAAAAATATCTCAACCTAGAGACATTTTTGACAAAAAAAATAAAGGAAAACCAAAAGCGGATAAATCGACGCTTTAAGAAAAATTTGGGATATAGGACATTATAGGCAAAAATTGTGGAGTCCTATGATCGTTAGACTCAATGGTTATGAACCATTATATCTAGGTTGATCATCATTCATATGATAACATAGCGGAATAAGAACAATGATCATAACAAGGTGTTTGAACACAAAGAACACGAATTAAAACAAATGGATTGCTAATTATATTAATAATAAACAACCACTAGACGTGTATACATTGAATCCCACGTCTAGTGCGACACACACTTTAGGTTTACATTGTGAATGATAGTTATGAATAAAACCTAAGACTCTTGTTCCTTTTATAGTGGAAGGAACAGAATCTACAAGAGATCAAATCAAATAAACATCTAAATATTCTATTTCTATAGATATATATTGAATATATTATTTAGAATATATCCAATATATTCCGTAAATAGAAATTCCATCAGCGCCGTAGACTTCTGTCAGCGTCCAAACATGGCGTGTCAGCGTCTAGCATGTTTTCTTCGTTTTGGAGTTTCTGCCACATCAACTCATATTAATTTTGACCCAACAATCTTCCCCTAGTTGATGTCGGCAAAACTCTTTGTGTCTCTCTTGTAAGTTGTACATGATCTTCAAATTGCTTCCCCTCAAGTGTAGCATGCGTATCTTCCCCTTTTTGTCACATCAACAAGGAAGTAAACAATGTATGCAATCTTGAAGATTCTCCAAATGTAGGCTCTGTGTAATGATCTTGAAGAACAATTAATATAATATTTTTGATATAGAAGTAGAGTAACCCAAACCTATGTTCCATATCTTGTACGATGTGATGAAGTGTGTAGCTGATACAAAAATCCTCATCCTTTGTGAGACACTGAGCACGATAATGTAACTCCTTCAAGTGATAGAAAATATGTGCATAGAGAACCATAAGAAAAATCACATATTCCTAGATCTTGTATCACTTCATCAGTAACCATGTAAGCACAAACAAGTTACCTTAAAAGTCAGTGGCTGGAAGTGCATGACTTTAAGATATGATAGAACACAAACTCGCGAAAATCTTCTTCAATCATCAAACTTACCATAAGAATTCTTCCCCTTAAGCTAACACCTCTTCATGACAAGTCTTAAAGAACCAATATCTTCATATGTAAAAGTTAGACGTCGAATAACTCTTTCACAAGGCTATCCCGATTACATAATCTAATATCAATCAAAGTCTTCATGAATTATTGCTAACTTACTGTAAAACCCGCTTAAAAATACCATTAAATTAAAACTTTTATTATTAAATATATTCACGACAAGTAACTACGTATATTTAATACAGTATGACAAGATATGACATGGAATTAAAAATCATAAAATATAAGACAAGTAGTAACGTATATTTTATTTAAAACACGAAAAGTATATAATAAATTCAAAACAAGTGATTACGTATAATAATTACGACATGACAAGTTATATTACGAAAGTAAGAATCATGAATTCACAAATACACGAGATTACAAATCTACATTAAATAAATAAGTAAACGGGCTTTGTAATTAACATAAACTTTACAAGTTAAATGAGGGTCCAAGGCCCGGCCCATTGAAAAACTAAATAAACAAAACTCCTAATTTTTCTTCATTTGCATCAAGTAAGAAAAATAAACAAAAACCTAAGGGTGTTTGTTCTAGCCGCCGGCCACCAAAAGGAAAAAGGGTCGAGGATGATAATAGAAACATAATTATTAGGTTTCGGTTGTTCACTGTTCAAGATTATTAGCGAATTCGATCGATCATCGCCATGTGTCGAGGTAAGTCGTGAACCACAATCACGTACACTATGTAATTATATTGGAAAATCTTGGTTATATTACAATGTTGTATATTATGGTAGAATCTTAAACTACACAACCATCAAATCATACGCAAGTTTGTATAAGATCAAACTTGTATTTTATTTTAATGAATCAAGTCTGAATAGAGTTTATAAAATGGCTAGAAATATTAATCCTTTATGTAGTCTTTGTATACTACATAATTAATTCATAGAAATGATAGGTATTGTTTTCTACT
The DNA here is from genome assembly GCA_025667525.1 of Glebionis coronaria. Lineage (NCBI taxonomy): Eukaryota > Viridiplantae > Streptophyta > Magnoliopsida > Asterales > Asteraceae > Glebionis > Glebionis coronaria. The sequence continues at coordinate 363,822,089 of CM046882.1, read as the reverse complement.
TGTATGCTTAAGAAAAAGTTTAGATAAAGATAGCACATGAAAACCATCTACTGTTTTACATCTAAATTCATAGTCTTGATGTCAAATATGATAATTATAAATTACTTACAAGTCTAGTTGTAAGAAAGCTTTAAGGAATCATTTTCGTTAATCATTTTTTATAATATAGTCAATGATCAACAGTGCAACAAGATGTGTTTTTAAATGCACAAGTTTAAACATTTAGTTAGTGGATGGCAATAATTAAAAAAAAGGCTTATCAAGTTTAAGGCTTAATTAATGATCAATTATAACTCATGACATATCATTAATAAATAATTTATTATAAATCATGGCATACTAAATAATAATTAATTATAAATTGATGACATATGCAAGTTATTACGAAAATGAACTTTATTTAATATTTGATTTATTAAATCATGAATTATTAATATAATAATTTATAATTAACCATGACTGATAAGAATTTGCTTATTTAATATACTTATTAAACCATGACTTATAATTAGGTTATTCGACGGACAAGGTAAATTACTTATGTATATTAAACGAGCTTATTAATATTTATGGAACTTACTATCTTTAGAAACTTATTATTTATGGAAACTTGCTATTTTTGGAAAGTTACTATTTATGGAAATACCAAGTATAACAATACACGAATCATGAAATACGCTAATCAGAAATACTTAAGAACATTCAGGTTTATCAGATTATACTCAAAACAGTAATTAGACAACTTATTTCGCGTCCCTTATTTATGTAGTATCCGTGAAGTCGGAGTAGATCCTTCAACTTTCATTCTTATTTCATTACTGGACACGAGGTATGGATTTCCCACCCTTTCAGGAAGGACTTCCTTTCTATGCATGATTAGGATTCCCATCTTCAGCCAAATGTTTTTTTTCCCCAGTATATGTTTAAGCTTATCAGTAATCATGTTAATAACTAAATAAATTGCCTGAGCATTATATACAAGCATGATCAGTTTATGTACTAGTTACGGAGGTACCGTAACCACGGCACTAGAGGCACCGGTGTCGTGACTCACATGCAGGAGAGTGATATCCTGCATCGTCCCACTCATGTTCACGTTGGCCATTTTTATATGTATGTTTAGTGGGGCGTATGGATGCATCCTAGGCTTATAAGTGTTACAAGTTATCAGAGTGAATGTGGTGTGTGCTCTACATCCTTCACATTGGAGCTGATCCCTCCACCCAGCACAGTATTTAGAGGTCACCCCTCTACAGCATGACGAGGTCACCCCTCCAGTTATTCATGCACGGTTGTTACAACACGTGACCTATATAAGCTCTGGCAATTAAAATATAGTAAATGCATGTTTCAGTTTTAACAGATAACAGTTCAACTTTATTATTTATAAATCAGACTCTACAGATTATACACAGACTTCCGCTGCAACTTTACTATTCAGTCTTACAGCTCCAGTATTTCATCATCTGTTCATTTCAGTAATTCCTTATCATGCTTTATATCCGTTCACTGAGCGTTATGCTCAGCCGTAGTTCCTTTCATGTTCTAACGGCAGGTACACCAGGACGCTCTTAGGATTCTGAGAGCATGTGCATTTGGATGGAAGCTATCCAGACTTCTTACTTTATGTACTTACATTATTCTGTTTATTTGGACATTGTTTAGTCCTTTCCTTCAGTATTTTGCTTTTCATGTTTTGGGCTTATGTTTGGATTGCCGATGTTTGATTCCGGTATTTCCTTTATGGTCAGTTAATGTTTTCGGACATTTACCTTATGCTTTGATGACACGCCATAAATACACGTAACGGTCCACTTTTCCAAGTGGGGTGTTACAATTATGGTATCAAAGCGCGCAAGGTTCGACCTGTAGGCTCTAAAACTTGACCTGTGACTAGTGGGTAGTCACCAGGAACTTCCCAGATTTTGGCGTTGTTATCTTTCATGTTTCTCATGCATTTATCAGTCAGTTTCCTTTAGTTATCAGTCAGTTTTCTTAAAGTTTTTGACTAAGTAAAAGGTTGGTACAGGACTGGCCATATTTAGTCGCATGTGCTTTCTGCGAATTTTGTTTTGGTGAACCGACCCATAGGCGTTCACCCTTGTCGTTCAGATTTTGTATTGGTAAACCGACCATAGGCGTTTATCCTTACTCAGACAGATTCATGCTTCAGTAAAATATTACTTGGTGAACCAGCCAAAAACGCTCACCATTTTTCAGGTCAAATTTTCATGCTATTCAGTCGAATGATGTTTTGTGAACCGATCCATAGTTTTTCACCTTTGTCATATCAGGACATCTCATAAAATTTTGACAAGTATGGATTGGACTACAGCCAACCATATTTAATCCCAGATTATAAATTTCTATACATGACAGTTCTCATGAAATTTTGACAAGTATGGATCGAACCAGAATAGCCCATACTTAGTCACATGTTTTCTTCTTTGAGTTATGTGGATTAAACCATAGTCGTCCACATCAGTTGATATTACACCTCAGTTGATTAGACTTTTTATGTTCCTTGTAACAGTCAAATTTTCATACCCTCACGTTGATGTCGTCTTCATGATGATTCAGTTTCATGTCTCCTTACGAGGATTATGTTTTCAGCAAAGTAATGATGTTTTCATGTTAAGATACACAAGAATTTCAGTAAAACCTGTTTTCATGATAAATCATGATTGGCCTTCATAAATCATGCTTCATGCTAACCACTGTTGGGACTTCGATTATATCATACTTTCCAGCCTCGATATAACCAGCAGTAAGTCGACACATGAATTGTTAGCCTATCATGTTACTTATTTCAGATCAGTTACTACCTTTTAAATCAATTTATGTCTGTAATCATGTCAGACAAGCGACACCAGTATCGATCATCCCATAAAATTTCCACCAGTGCCATGTACAGTGTCTCAGTTATACTCCATGTATAGTATTTCATGTGTACTCCACGTATAGTGCCTCAGATATGCTCCATGTGCAGTATTCATTTTGTACTTCATGTACAAAATCCAGGTGTACTCCAGGTACCCTACTCCATGGATATTGCTAATCGATCCTCAATCATCTCAGGCGTTGCCACTTATTGATATTCTACCAGGTGCTGTTGCTGCTCGTGAGTTGAAGATTTTACCAGATGCTGATTGCTGCTAACACTTTGAAGACCTCACAAATGCTGATGCTGTTGATACTTTGGAGATTTCTCAAGATGCTGATGTTGTTTATACTATGAAGACTCTGCAGAACAAGGACGAAAACTATAAATTTGAATTTTCTGACGAGAATAAACTTCTACCATCTGACACTACCATTCTATTCCAGGCTTTTACTTTCTCAGCTAAATGTCACACTTCACTCAACTAACCGTTCATTCAGAAGAGTGGGAACCAGAACCCAGCCGGCCACTCAGCAGAATAGTTACATGAATCACGGTCATGATAATGACCATCATAAAGTGACAGACAAAGCAGTAGTGACAACCATCGTATTTATAATTAATCAGTCAGTAACCATCGGAACTCCGGCACGGACGTGACCAGAAATACAAGAGGTCAGTAGTATAACTGGTCCGCCAATCCTAGCAGTTACCAAAAATTTTCCGCCTTGTCCAGGTTCATCCATTAAAATACATGTCCAGACAACAGTCAAGACACAGTTCTCAAGTGTCGTTTCAGAAGACACTAGGACACCAGTCATGATACACGTAATACGAATATCTTCTCAGAGTACGAGTCAGAACTCCTAACTCCAGTATGTTTCCAAGCGAGACCCTCAGTAATTCAGGGTACCTTTTAGAAAGGGGTATACCCGTTCTATTATGCCACGCATGAACCAAATCATTTGAAATTTTAGCCACCACCACTAGAGTATGATTCAGGTTAAACACGCATCATTCACTCTGTGAGGTTACAGACGAATACATTCAGTGAAAAGTCGCCATGTTCACTTCACGTATTCCTATGTCATCTTTATCTTAAATTAGGTAGTCCCCTACCTCTCAGCCAGAAAGGACTCAACAGTATCACCATATTTATTAAAGCCTTATTGTCAGCTAACGACGAGATCCGTCTTACTAAATCCCAAATATATTCATTATACTTTCTGACAGAAAAATCAGTACAAATTATTGTTGTCTTACAAGAGCGTGACTTATCAGTCCATAGCTACGAAGACTCTTAGCTACCAGTTATAAATTCACTTCTAAAATTCCTCGAATCCATGATCAGCAGATTATACTAAAATTTCCAGACGTCATTCTGGAAATTCCTTCCTAACTACGAGACATAATTTTACGGCGAGCTTGTCTCAAGAATAGTGCATGTTTCCAAAACTCTTTATTCCAGAGTTGCATCTAAGTTAAAAGGGTTGCATCATTTGCTGCAAGAATTACCAGAATGAGGCTTTATTCGCCCTGGCGTACCACCAGGAAGTGTGTCGTTTCTGTCTATCAGGAAGAAGACCGGTATCATGAAATCATGTATCGACCACTGAAATTTTTTTTACAAGATCACCATTCTTAATCAATGCTCATTCCATAAATAGCAGGTTTACCTGACCTACTACGATATCTTAAATATTTTCCAAAACAATTCATGATTATGTCACCATCAGTGGTGAGAGAGACATATTACAGTCACTCTAAAAATATTTTTTCGAATTATACTTCTGAGCTCCCTAATGCTCCAGCTATAGTATGAAATTTAAAAAAAAAAAAAAAAAATTTATGACTTCGCAGACAAAATCGTTCGTATGTACTTTGATAACATTTTGATCTTCGAAACTCTAAAGAGGTACAAGATAATCATCTTCTCACAGTTGTATAGATTCTTCGATAGGAGAAAAATTATGTACGCAACTTTCTAAATATGAATCCCAGTAGAACAAGGTGGCATCTCTGGACAACACTATTTCATGAGAAAGAAATTTCAGACAATCCTGCGAAGGTGAAGGCCATCACCAGATGGTCACGACCGACGCCAATAAACGAAGTACAAAATTTCTAGAATGCAGTTGGCTACTACCGCAGAAATTGCTGAAAGTTCTCATGATTAGCTTTCTATGGCTAAGCTTTCGCATAAAGGACAGGACCTACACTAAAATTCTGTATTCATAAGATCCTACGCTACGAGAGATCTATTTTACCCAGACTCAAAATTCTTTCATGACTAATCACTCAGATTCCACCATAAGGTACCGTAATCCCAGGCAGAATTTTGATAGAAGCAGTATAACATAATTGATACAACTATGTTCATATCTGGATGCCCGGCATACCTCAGGTTCAAGATAGGACACCGACATGCTGCAGGAAATTCAGCAATAGGTCGTATGATTCCAAAGTATTCCATAAACAATCTTGTCAGATCGAAATTAGCGTTCGCGAATCGCGCTCACGTTCATGTTCACAATCACGTGTACGTTCACATTTACGTTCACGTTTATTTTCACTTTCACATTTAAGTCCCATTCGCAGTATGATGCTGTTTCAGTTCATGCTTTGTGTTATCTCATAATTTAAACTCACGTTAGCGTTCGTAACATTGTTCACGTTTAAGTTCATATACGTTTCACAATTTATTACCGAATACGGTTACAGAAAGCTTGAGAAATCAGACTCAAGTTTAGCACGATTTTTCCATAACCAGGCAGACGTTTCACATCTCAGGCCATATCGTTTAGCACTCCTTCCTCAGTCAGCATACGTTCATAATATGTCCTAGTACTACGTTCATGGTATGTTTCACGTATCACATTCACGATATACTTCATGCACAACGTTCCTTATATAATCGCGAACCACGTTCACAATTGCTCACGTAGCACGTTCACAATTGTTCGCGTAGTTCATCTCTGTATGTTTTCAGCAGTTTGCTCAGAGTTATAAATGTTATCTTTTCAGGATAACTGTACGTACCGTTTCATGTATCCTACATGCTATAACTTTTTCATTCTATCAGATTCAGAAAATCCATCTTAAGTATGGAACCAGAAACTATTCAGCATCGTTAGGACAGGGTCATCAGGACCAAGGTATTCATAGTGTTTTGACCTTTGAAGGAATCGTTTCGAGCGGGAAGCCACTCAAAATGGAGGAGTCCATCCAGACCTCTCATCCTTTTTACTTCAATAAATCCAGTTAAGTTCTTTCAGTCATGGCACGTTCCATGTTCACGTCAGTCATGTCATGTTTATACCTCTCAGCAACAATTACGTCTTAATTCGAGGACGAATTATCTATCAGCTTATATGTCTTTTGGCTTTCTGTTCTTCAGCCTATGTGTCTTTCCCAGCTTTTATAACGTCATCAGCTTATTACCTCTAATTCGAGGACGAATTTTCCTTTTTAGAGAGGAAAAATTATGAAACCACAGCATTGTCGTGTCTCTAATTCGAGGACGAATTATTCTTTTTAGAGGGGAAGAGTTGTAAAACCCGCTTAAAAATACCATTAAATTAAAACTTTTATTATTAAATATATTCACGACAAGTAACTACGTATATTTAATACAGTATGACAAGATATGACATGGAATTAAAAATCATAAAATATAAGACAAGTAGTAACGTATATTTTATTTAAAACACGAAAAGTATATAATAAATTCAAAACAAGTGATTACGTATAATAATTACGACATGACAAGTTATATTACGAAAGTAAGAATCATGAATTCACAAATACACGAGATTACAAATCTACATTAAATAAATAAGTAAACGGGATTTGTAATTAACATAAACTTTACAAGTTAAATGAGGGTCCAAGGCCCGGCCCATTGAAAAACTAAATAAACAAAACTCCTAATTTTTCTTCATTTGCATCAAGTAAGAAAAATAAACAAAAACCTAAGGGTGTTTGTTCTAGCCGCCGGGCACCAAAAGGAAAAAGGGTCGAGGATGATAATAGAAACATAATTATTAGGTTTCGGTTGTTCACTGTTCAAGATTATTAGCGAATTCGATCGATCATCGCCATGTGTCGAGGTAAGTCGTGAACCACAATCACGTACACTATGTAATTATATTGGAAAATCTTGGTTATATTACAATGTTGTATATTATGGTAGAATCTTAAACTACACAACCATCAAATCATACGCAAGTTTGTATAAGATCAAACTTGTATTTTATTTTAATGAATCAAGTCTGAATAGAGTTTATAAAATGGCTAGAAATATTAATCCTTTATGTAGTCTTTGTATACTACATAATTAATTCATAGAAATGATAGGTATTGTTTTCTACTTGTATGCTTAAGAAAAAGTTTAGATAAAGATAGCACATGAAAACCATCTACTGTTTTACATCTAAATTCATAGTCTTGATGTCAAATATGATAATTATAAATTACTTACAAGTCTAGTTGTAAGAAAGCTTTAAGGAATCATTTTCGTTAATCATTTTTTATAATATAGTCAATGATCAACAGTGCAACAAGATGTGTTTTTAAATGCACAAGTTTAAACATTTAGTTAGTGGATGGCAATAATTAAAAAAAAGGCTTATCAAGTTTAAGGCTTAATTAATGATCAATTATAACTCATGACATATCATTAATAAATAATTTATTATAAATCATGGCATACTAAATAATAATTAATTATAAATTGATGACATATGCAAGTTATTACGAAAATGAACTTTATTTAATATTTGATTTATTAAATCATGAATTATTAATATAATAATTTATAATTAACCATGACTGATAAGAATTTGCTTATTTAATATACTTATTAAACCATGACTTATAATTAGGTTATTTGACGGACAAGGTAAATTACTTATGTATATTAAACGAGCTTATTAATATTTATGGAACTTACTATCTTTAGAAACTTATTATTTATGGAAACTTGCTATTTTTGGAAAGTTACTATTTATGGAAATACCAAGTATAACAATACACGAATCATGAAATACGCTAATCAGAAATACTTAAGAACATTCAGGTTTATCAGATTATACTCAAAACAGTAATTAGACAACTTATTTCGCGTCCCTTATTTATGTAGTATCCGTGAAGTCGGAGTAGATCCTTCAACTTTCATTCTTATTTCATTACTGGACACGAGGTATGGATTTCCCACCCTTTCAGGAAGGACTTCCTTTCTATGCATGATTAGGATTCCCATCTTTAGCCAAATGTTTTTTTTCCCCAGTATATGTTTAAGCTTATCAGTAATCATGTTAATAACTAAATAAATTGCCTGAGCATTATATACAAGCATGATCAGTTTATGTACTAGTTACGGAGGTACCGTAACCACGGCACTAGAGGCACCGGTGTCGTGACTCACATGCAGGAGAGTGATATCCTGCATCGTCCCACTCATGTTCACGTTGGCCATTTTTATATGTATGTTTAGTGGGGCGTATGGATGCATCCTAGGCTTATAAGTGTTACAAGTTATCAGAGTGAATGTGGTGTGTGCTCTACATCCTTCACATTGGAGCTGATCCCTCCACCCAGCACAGTATTTAGAGGTCACCCCTCTACAGCATGACGAGGTCACCCCTCCAGTTATTCATGCACGGTTGTTACAACACGTGACCTATATAAGCTCTGGCAATTAAAATATAGTAAATGCATGTTTCAGTTTTAACAGATAACAGTTCAACTTTATTATTTATAAATCAGACTCTACAGATTATACACAGACTTCCGCTGCAACTTTACTATTCAGTCTTACAGCTCCAGTATTTCATCATCTGTTCATTTCAGTAATTCCTTATCATGCTTTATATCCGTTCACTGAGCGTTATGCTCAGCCATAGTTCCTTTCATGTTCTAACGGCAGGTACACCAGGACGCTCTTAGGATTCCGAGAGCATGTGCATTTGGATGGAAGCTATCCAGACTTCTTACTTTATGTACTTACATTATTCTGTTTATTTGGACATTGTTTAGTCCTTTCCTTCAGTATTTTGCTTTTCATGTTTTGGGCTTATGTTTGGATTGCCGATGTTTGATTCCGGTATTTCCTTTATGGTCAGTTAATGTTTTCGGACATTTACCTTATGCTTTGATGACACGCCTTAAATACACGTAACGGTCCACTTTTCCAAGTGGGGTGTTACACTTACTTTAAAATCATTAATCCATTTAAAAATATCCGAGCCATAAATATCATCATGATATTCTAAATTAGAACGGAGATTCCATGTACCTTTGTGTGTATTTTCCTCCTTTTTGTGTGCTTAAAACGTACCCATTTTCTCAAACAGCAGCTTTTCCGTTTGTTATCCGAGAACCCTTACTGTCCAATATCCACATTCATTACCCGATATCAGACAAGGCGTATCAGCGTTTGAAGAACATATCTCGGACAACACTGTCAACGCTGTCAGCGTTGACTTATTCTGTCAGCGTCACGTTTCTTCTTGTCAGCGTTAAATCAAACCTTATCAGCGTCCACTTCAAATTCTTTGGTCAACATGATTTTTGATAGCGGCTTGACTCACGTGATGGATATGAATATGCAACATTATGTTATACATGAGCTGCATATGAATAATACGTTTGTGTCCAAGCGTGAATGGAACTTCTTCAAACAAGGAACAAATATTCGTGTGAACACAAACTCTTTCCACCAATCAGAGTTGAGTGACCGTATGAACACACATACTTCCTCCAATAAGAACGTTTACATCATGTGAACACTCTTCATGAAACATTCGTGAAAAAAATTTTCCTCCAATCAGAATTGAAAGATTTGTATATTGACTTAGCCCCATATGAGTAACCATAGATCCGCATGTAGAGTAACAGCATGACGAGTGGAATACAGTAACATAATATTAGGACTTTCTCTTTAGACCGTGTGAATACAGATACCTTGTTACTTGTCTTTTGCTTCTTCATTCGAACAGCGACCACACCTTCTCAGAAGCAATCGTAAATAATTCTAAGCTTTTATATCAAATGGAAAACAGCCTTGGAAAACAAGTGGCATCCGTAAATGTTTACCATGGCAAATCATAATCATTCAAGAACTGCTACTGCTCATCTTTTTGTATCCATTAAGCCGAATCTAGGGTTCAAGTGAAACCCTAATGGATGAACAGTAACTAGGGTTTGTAGATTAACCATATATCCTGTATTAACAGCCACCAATCATAATATTCTGCTTTCTAGGTAGATCTAGGGTTTGAGAAACCCTAGGTCATGATTTTATGTGAAAGCAAAACATTAATACCTTTACTGCAGCGAACTTCGACCATGAATAACTTCTTCATTAGGGCTTAGATCGAAGATCCCTTCGGTGAGATTCCAGACACAAGTGCCAAGAACCTACAGTTCAAAAATCACGAAGATCCAACGGTTAACGAAGGAGAAAACGTGTTTTGAACATGGCTGTCCACAGAAAACTGCATATACCCTGCTGCTGACTTTGACGCTTAATAACTTTTGCCTGGGGATAAAACTCGACAATCCCTCCGGTGGATGTTTAGATCTATGTATGTAGAACACACATATAAAATTTCGTGACGATCCAACGGTTCAATCAAAAGTTATGACCTTCTGAATACTGTTGCGCACACAAAAACGTCCAGAAAAACTCATACGAATTTTTCTTTTCTTCACCATACACGAACACCTCGTCGGACCTAGATATCATGAGCCTTAGGCTCTGATACCAATTGTGGAGTCCTATGATCGTTAGACTCAATGGTTATGAACCATTATATCTAGGTTGATCATCATTCATATGATAACATAGCGGAATAAGAACAATGATCATAACAAGGTGTTTGAACACAAAGAACACGAATTAAAACAAATGGATTGCTAATTATATTAATAATAAACAACCACTAGACTTGTATACATTGAATCCCACGTCTAGTGCGACACACACTTTAGGTTTACATTGTGAATGATAGTTATGAATAAAACCTAAGACTCTTGTTCCTTTTATAGTGGAAGGAACAGAATCTACAAGAGATCAAATCAAATAAACATCTAAATATTCTATTTCTATAGATATATATTGAATATATTATTTAGAATATATCCAATATATTCCGTAAATAGAAATTCCATCAGCGCCGTAGACTTCTGTCAGCGTCCAAACATGGCGTGTCAGCGTCTAGCATGTTTTCTTCGTTTTGGAGTTTCTGCCACATCAACTCATATTAATTTTGACCCAACAAAAATGCGTATGAATGTCGACACCAAATGGTGCTTAGCATACGATATACTACATGCTCAAAGTTTCGTAGCTCTTCTCAATCATTATGGATGTTCAAAGAACAATCACATGATGAGGAAAGGGTAAGGCTCGACTCAACTTAGTTTAGAAAGACTAGAAGAAAGAGACTCGACTTAGAAGAGCATGATTAAAATGAATTGAGAGAGACTCAACAAAGAAGTTCAGGATAACTTCACAAATTGATTCATGAATACTATACCTTAGAAAGTGATAGTGAAATCTCGAAAGAAAATGAGAGAAGAAACTCAAAAGAAGCTCAAGAAGACATGAAGAGTTAGTACAAAATCTAACACATAATCAAGCAAGCACATAGGATAATTCATGCAATGCCTAATGAAGTCTACAATACACCAATGTGGAGAAGGTGCGCAATTAACACATATGGCATGCAAGAAACATGATTACTTAAAAAGAGAATACTAAGTAAAACATGTTAGCACGTAGCATTTAAGGACATGCATGAGTTAGACACATCTAAGAGATATTATATCGAAATTGCCTGACAAAGACAAAACCTTTATAATAAGCATGCATTCATTAACTAATCAATTAAGCATATAGCATACAGATAAGCAAGAAGATATATAAGTAAGTCATCTATCTAGATATCATAAATCAAGCTACAAGGAATGTAAATCTCCAAGAAGATTCCTAATTCTTATTAGTTTAAGAAAAGGACTCAAAATAAGAGAAAAGAAAGAAACATAATAACAACAAGATCTAAGACTCAAAGAAAAATCATGTTGAAAAACATGAAAGGAAATACAAGAGAATAAAGATCATACAAAGATGTATAAAAAAAGCCTAAAACATAAGCATAATTTTAATCTTAGTTACACTAGAATCCTAAGAATTGCTTAAATTCGATGTCTTAGCAATAAGCAATCCACATGCTTAAATGAAAGACAAGGGTGGTGGCGGAATTTGGTTGGGTGAAAGGTGAAGTCACCAAGGGTTCAACAAAGTCATTCATAATGGGAATGCTTTGGATGGGTTAAGGTTGGGTAGTCACATCCAAGAGAGTACTTGGAGTGAAGGTTGAGGTTAGCTCATTCATTCTAGATTGGAATGAAGAGGAGGTAGAACCATGAGAATGGTTGGTACCATGGGTTGAGGTAGTCTTGCATGGAGCAAGAGGTGGTGAGGGTGATGAAGAGATGAGAATGGGCACAATCTTATTCTTAGGTGTGGCAAAAGGGTGAAGAGTTAAGTTTGGGTAACTTAATCTTAATTTTGAGATGCCTATTTGAAGAGGAGGTTTTGGATGAATTGGAGGTTCTTGTAGAAACCATGGTAGTAATGGGTGGTTTAAGGGGTAAGGATGAATGGTTTGAGGTGTGAAGAACATGGCTAACAAGAAGGGTTTAAAAGGGTGAGGGGATGATCCAAACTAGTAAAGGGTTAAAAAGGGAAAGCCCAAGATATTTTGGGAGTGATCAAAGGTTTGAAACAAAGATTCCAAAGGGTGTTGGAACAATTGGGAAGTTTCAGAAAACCCGAATTTGAGAGCTTCTGTCCATGGTTCTTTATCTCCACCGGCGGTTCCATATTGATATGGAGCCGCGGTCTATTTAAAGAACCGCCTACAGAGGCTAGGTTTAGGTGGTGAAGTAGGATTTTCCAATTCAGCAAATCCTAATGTTCTAGTCTAACTTATCATAAAGTCATGCTTAAGAGCAATAAAACTAGAACACACGCAAAGGAAAAACACATAGGTTCAATTAGCACATAGGAAGAAAGTTAAGAAAAACCTAATGGCTACAAAAGAAAAAGACTCCTAATGACATACAAAGTTCATCAAAGTAAACTATCATTAGTCATATATAGGAAGAGCCATTTAGCCAATTTAGATAATGAGTATGAGACTATCACTAGAGGTGCTCAATTAAGGCTAAACACGACCATTTTTACGAGTTATACACCAACTCAACTTCCCACATGGAAGTAATTCAACCCTTAGGTCAAATTAAGATCCTAGTGCATAAATTCTCTAGTAGTCATTCTCAAGTTAGACAAAATGTAACTCCAACATTTGCCTAATAAAGTTTAGCAAGGATGAAACTTGCATGGCGACACAATGCATGACCTAATGAGGGTAAAGAATGAACCATTGCATATCTTGTCAAACAAGTCTAGTTAAGGTTAATTACCTTAATAGAACTTGAGGCCAATAACATTGAAGTGTATAAACGAAGTTTACACAAACCAAAGGAACACTCTTGATTGGTCTTTCGGAAATGACACATTTATAAATTACATAGCAATGTAAATTACTTGAGTATTTCGGATGAAACATCCAAGTTATCAAACCGACTCTATTGTGCATTATAAGTAATTATTAAACAAAATATGTCTAACAATTTGAACAAGTAGATTCAATATCACACCATCAACACAAGTGTGAGTTATGATCCGATGTATATTATTAATAAACCATATTCATGTCTACACTAAAAAACATGTCAATTAGATTCGATAATGATACCAATCATAGTTTGAATAATGCATTGATATTTAATCGAAATCTTTTTTGATTCCCACAAACACTCTTTTAAGAGAAAATAGCTAAGATTTACAAAGGGTGTTTCATGTTTTATAGTGAGACATTTATCTACTTGAACTAATAACACAATGATCGAGTAAGACGACCTAAATCAATAGATTTGACAAGCTCCCAAAGCTTTCAAACCTAAAAGAGTTAAATAACATGCCGAGGTGTACAAGATGTTTATGTAACATTTGTAAGCCAAGAGATGTTAATCCTATATGCAATGCACACATAATGTTGCAACTAAAATGCAAGAAATCTAGCATACATCCTAATTAGGAAAAACTAGATACTAACAAATACCAAGCAAGGCACAAGAGACTAGACATATAAGAAATACTACTAAAAATATCAAGGAACACATAATAATGTCTACATATGATAATAACACACAAGAAAACACACACAAACAATTAGCTTAACACATAAAAGCATTCGTCCATGTTTTGAGTGTTAGATACAACAAAGTATTCATAGCTTGATTTTATTTTAAAATAGTCTTTGACCCATTTAAAATTTAATTAAGTTTAACACTTTGTAGATATATCAATTTTCAAGGATATATCACCAAGAGATGTCTAACTTAATAGAAAAGAGTAAAACACAAGTTTTACGACAAACTGACGCTCAATACTTTGGACAAAGTATGAAACTTAGAAACAATCCAAATTTTAAAGTTTGAATAAAGGTTTGGAAGCATTTTTAATTGAAATAAAATTCAGTTACGTTCGAAATGACGGGTGGCACGACTTCTACGGACTTACGGTTGATTTTATATGATTTTTCAAAGTTTTCAAAAATCTGAGTCAGACTGGCCGCGGTTCCTTATTGATAAGGAACCTCGGGGAAGAGATAAAGAACCGCGTCCAGAGGGCAAAAATGGGGTTTTTGGCCAAAATCATTTGGTAACTTTTTGGAATGACTTAGGACTCTAAAAAATCATTTTAGACACATAAAACTCGTATTTTAGAGTTACTTATGACATAAAAGATTTTTATACTTCCAAACATGAAAAGATTTAATTCAAGATATTATACAAAGTTTATTTAACACCAAAACTTGTACGAATGAAACAACAAAACACATTTCATAAGTAATCACTCTTCATGAACAATTTGATACAAAGAACGTCTCTATTTTTAAAAACCGTGTTCATTTAAAAAACCATTTGTTTTGAAAAAGAGAGCAAAGATCGATCCAAGCTTTAAAGTACAATATACTTCAAAGATCTTGAATAACCTCTCTTTGATACCAATTGTAGAAACTAGAAGGGGGGGGGGGGTTGAATAGTTTCTAGTTAGTTTTCAAAACATTTCGGATTAATCCACTGTGTGCGGTTACTTATGTGTACCCGCGGTTCTTTATCAATAAAGAACCGCCGGTCCATTTAGAGAACCGCCGACAGTGAACTTAACCTTTTCTTACATGTTAAACTTTGACAATCCTTTGTATCAAATTCTCGATTAAGCTTGACTAGATATGAGATGTGTTTGATTGAAAGATAAATACTACAAGTAAGTAAACACACAAACACATCAAATCAAGAGACATCAAGCAATAGTCTAAACACTAAGCACACACGTACTAAGCATAAGCTTTTCCGCAACTAGGATGTTTAGACTAAGTGATGTACACTTGACCATAATCTAAACACGAAGCACACACGTACTAAGCCTTAGCTTTTCCGCAACTTAGATGTTTAGATTATGAGATGCACACAACACACAGAATATAAATACATCTATAATAGTAAAGACATAAATGTAAAGGAAAGTACCGACACGATGATTTATAGTGGTTCGGTCACGAGGCTCCTCTTCGCCCTACTCCACTCCTCGAGTACACCTTACTCGAGAGTTACTTCACTAGTCAACAAAACTCCTTTCAAGGCGGAGAAAACCATACACGTCGCTTACACATTTCTGACACTAAGCTAGATGTCGAGTCCTAATCTTAGGTAGGACCAATCTACACAACGTTGTCCACTTCACCATTTAATGACACAAGGCTAGATGTCGAGTTCTAATCGAAAGCTAGAACCAATCTTCACGACTCTTCACTTTGAAGCTAAGTGAGAACTTCACACAACACAACTACTAATCACTTTAAAGTTTAGTGAGAACTCACAAGACACAACCACATCACTTTATAGTTTAGTGAGAACTACCTAGACACAACCACATCACTTTAGAGTTTAGTGAGAACTACCAAGACACAACCTAATCTACCCACTAGTTATGTTTTATGGCCCAACATAACAAACCTTGTGTTTTATGGCCTAAACACATAAACCATATAGATCTAAGCACACAAGACTTAGATCTATAACTCTAACACTATATCTAAGTACTAACAAGACTTGGATCTACACAACTAACAACTAATCCAAGGATACCCATCACTTGGATATTCTACCCTTACAAACACATCCAAGTGTACCCACAACTTGGATCTTCTACATATACATAGTAGGAAGACAATAATCATGACTTGATCTAGAGAGATCTTCATCATGTTATGACTCTAGACACTAACACTTCACAAGGGTGAAAGTGTTCTTTTCATTGCTCTTGATGAGGCAAATGAGGAATGGGATATTGGAAGGTTTTTGTGTGTTTTTGTGCAAGTTAAAATAGAAGAGAATAGTCTTCTATTTATAGCCAACTCTTGCCTTGGAGAGCACCTTTTTACCCAATGCATAAAAGAATGGACTACCCATTGGATAAAAGAGTGGACTACCCATTGGATAAAAGGATGCACCTTATATTCTTGGAGCCCAAATTCAAAATTTGAATTTTGAATTTATTAGTTTCCCTCCATCTTCTAGAAGCTTCCAGAAATATTGAGTAAGCCTAAACCGGCTTGACTGCCCACGGTTCTATATCTTCCCGCTGTTCGATATCACTAAGGAACCACGTGTTCTATAAGAGAACCGCGCGTCCTTCTTGTCTTTCATGACGAATATAATCTTTAAGGTGTCGAGAAAAGTATACATAAGTATGCTTGAGTGATTAAGAGTACCTTACACATTTTACATTATGTATTGCGAGTTATACGTTTGTCATCACCAAAACATGAAGGGGTCATTTTGATTAAACATCGTAATGTTTGCACTAACAAAGACGGTGAGGAGCTGCTGCTGTAGAACGCCCCGCCGCACCAAAATGAAGAAGAACAACTCCCAGATCCATCCATCAATCGTGATGGTGGAGAAGACGAAATAACACGGGATTTCGGATCCCCCCCAGCCATCAAAGCCCAAATCCAGAAAGCGCAAGACCACCAGGAAGGTGGTGAAGAACGTGGAGGCTGAGGCGGGGGAACACAATGCTCCCCCAAAGAAACTAAGGCAGGACCACCCGCAGTTCCAAGAGGGAAGCAGTACCACCATGCCCTAAGGCAACCCCTTGTCGCATGTAGATGACCAATTCTGGAAGGCAACTCCTGTGAATGTCGTGGCTCCTTCTATCACCGGACCCTTGATTGACACAACGTAAGTGCCGAAAATACTTCATAATACATAATCCACTAACAAAAACTCATAATTGTGTTTCAATAACAGGGCGGATCCGTCAATAGTAGCACAGGAGAAGGAGGCGGAAAGGGAACCCTCACCCGTGATATCTATGAGACCTCCATCCCCCCCCCCCCCCCCCCCCTTTAACTCGTGAAGAGGAGCCACGCTCTGAGGGACCTGACACCAACCTCCGTCCAGCCTGGAACTTGTCCAGCTTAACAAGACTAGAGGCGGAGTCTGAGTGCAAAATATTCATGGACCACATATGTAACACCCCTTTTTGATAATGGAATGTCCTGCGTAATTATGGCGTGTCATCAAAGCATACAAGGATAAATGTCTAAACATTACTTGACCATAAAAGGAAAATACTGGAATCAAACATCGGTAGTCCAAAAGTAAAGCTCATCACACACAAACATAAGTACTGTAAATGAAAGGACTAAACAATGTCCATAGGAAGAGTATCAAGTAAAGATAATGCATAAAGTAAAGAAAGGCTAGAAAGCTTCCAGTCCATATGCACGTACGCTTAAAGTCTATGAGCGTCCCTGAGTACCTTCCGTTTTGGGAACATAGAAAAGGAAAACGGCTGAGCAATACGCTCAATGCACGGATGTACAATAAAGCATGAATAGCACAAGCATATAACAGCGGAAGAAACTAAGTCTCGAATAACCTGGTTAAGTCTTGGTAAAACTGATTTTATAGTTTGAAAAGCCTTATGTTTATCTTATAAAAACTGTTTAACATATTCTACCATTAGCCAATATAGGTCATGAAAATCCACCGTGCATGAATACTTGGAGGGGTGACCTCATCATGCAAATTAGAGGGGCTGCCTCTAATTTAATATACTGGTTTTGGGTAGGAGGGATCAGCTCCTTGTGACGGATGCAAGGCACACACCACATTCACACAGAGTAATCTGCTGAAAAACATGTAACTAGGATGCACCCATACGCCCCACATGATAAATATAATAATATGGCCAAAAGATGAAGGGACGCCACGAGCAATCACTCAGCCGTGGGGAAGTCATAACACCAGTGCCTCTAGTGTTATGGTTATGGTACCTCCATAACTAGGTGAAATTGGTCATGCATGTATATGGCTATAGGTATTCTAAATTAATCATAAGCAAATCAAACATATAAACTTATACTACGGGAAAACAGTTGGCTGCATACGGGGAATCCTAATAAGGAAAGAATGTCCATACTGAAAGGACGGGAATCCGTACCTTATGTCCAGTGAACGAAGAAGACGAACCGAGGAGAGTCCTACTTCGGTACCACTAATGCTACATAAATACATACGTGTATAAGTATCTGCTTACTAAATATGTAATTGGTTTTATGTCATGTCTTAGCTTATTTTATACGTTCATGTCATGTTTTACTGTTTTAAGCTTTAAACTGTGTTTATCTTATATTATGTCTATTCTGATTAAGTATTACTTGTATTTCATGTATTATTATACTCACTGTGTAATAATAAGTAACTTTCTAAAAATAGCAGATTTCCTAAAATAGAAAGTTTCCAAAAATAGAAAGTTACCAAAAATAGAATGTTTCCAAAAATAGTAAGTTTCCAAAAATAGAAAGTTTCCATAAATAGAAAGTTACAAAAATAGAAATTTTCCAAAAATAGAAAGTTTCCAAAAATAGAATTACTGCTTAAAATAGATAAGTTTCTAAAAATAGAAAGTTCCATAAATAGATTAGATGCCTTAATTAAATAAGTTTCTAAAAATAGAAAGTTTCCATAATTAGATATAAGCTGGTTAAATAAGCTAAGTATATAAGCTTAAGTGTTTTTCTGATTATTTTTCTAAGTCATAATGATATGAGGTATAGTTTATTAATTATTACATGTAATTTAAATAAACTATAGGTTAAAAGTATTTAATTAAATATATCATGTTTTTAATTAAATAAAGTTAAATACTTAGGTTAAAACATGTATTATTAATTATTAATAATATAACCTAAGTCATGTTAATTACTTAATTATAACCATGGTTTTTAATAATTAATTAATTATAAAGTCTAGAGAAATATAAATACTTAGGTTAAAATTTCAAGATCTAATAATTAAATTATAACCTAAGTCATGTTTTATTAAATTAATCATGTCATATATTATTAATTTAATTTTAACATATGATTATTAAAAACATCACCTTAACATAAACCATGAACCGGATCGTGACTAGAAACCATGAACCGGACCCGTAATCAACACCATACCCCGAACCACTTCGGGGTTTCCCCATTTTTGCTGCTGCCATGGGACCCACACCACCAAACCGAGACCTTGAGGTCTCGGTGGTGGTCCATGTGCCAAGCCGAGACCCCCTTGGGGTTCGGTTTAGGCGCCGGCCACAACAAACACCCCTAAATCCTCCGTTTTGATTTACCCCATAACCATTTACATGTTTGATTTATGTTTTTAATTAGCTTTTTAAAAACATCATGTTCTTATTTAATTTATTAAATCAAAACAAAAAGAAAAAGGATTAAAAAGGTATACCGAATGCGTGGATCGAACGAGGATGAACACCCACGAACACTTGCACAAAAATCAAGATCAAAAATCAAACGAACACCCCCCCCCCCCCCCCCCTTTCTTGTGTTTATGTGCGGCGGCCAAAGAGAGCAAGAAGGAAAAAGGAGAAAATCTTTTTAGGTTTTTGATGTTTTACTGTAATGTGAAAAAGTGACCAAAGATTTTACCTTTATCCCATGTTAGTAAAATTTTGATGGGCTTGGCCCATAGCCTTGGTGTAGCCGCGGGTAGGGGGCCCCACATGGGGTACCCATACCATTTTCCGAGTCAAAATATTTAAGTGTTCGTTCGTGTTTAGTCGTGTTCGTGTTTTATGTGTTCTCGTTAAATATTAACCGTGACTTAATATATTTATTCGTGTTCGTAATAAACATATATACGTAATTAATATTAGCTCGTGATTTAATTACGTTCATGATTTCATGATCACATGTTCGTGATTAATTATTGTTAAATAATTATTGTGTGTTCGTACGTAATAAATACTTATCGTGTTCTAACACGTACGTAATACGTAAAATTCTAACACGTGAACGTAATCATACTATAAAAGGAAAGTTTTAATCTAGTACGTACGATCTTAAGGGTACTATTCATGGTAAAAGCATGCGGGTTTTACAACTCTTCCCCTCTAAAAAGAATAATTCGTCCCCGAATTATAGATAAAGTAAACTGAAAAAGAAGAACATACCCGAATTCAAAATATAAAATGAGGGTAAGAGGCCCGGATAGACTCCTTTGTTTCCCAAGTGGCTACCCGCTCGGTATGATTCCTCCAAAGGATTTTGACGAATGGAATCGTCTTCCTTCTCATGACTCGTTCTTGTCTGTCAAGAACTCGTTCGGGTTCTTCTATGAAGGTGAGATCTTCACGTATCTGTTCCAGTGGATACTGAACCATGTGAAGGGGATGATACTGGTACCCTCTAAGTAAGGACACATGAAACACATTGTGTACATGCGAAAGCTGCGGAGGTAACGCTAACCGGTAAGATACTTCACCGACTCGTTCAATGATATCAAATGGTCCGATGAAACGAGGACTGAGCTTCCCTTTAATCCCGAAGCGTCTAACACCACGTGCCGGCGAAACCTTAAGGAAGACGTGATCTCCTACGTTAAAATGTATGTCCCTACGATGCTTATCGGCGTAACTCTTCTGACGTGACCGTGCATCCTGAAGTTTCTGCTCAGCTACTGAGATCTTTTCGTTGGTCATCTCTATGATTTCTGGTCCTTCAAGTGTTCGCTCGCCAACCTGATCCCAGCAGATTGGGGCGCGACACTTTCTGCCATACAACATCTCGAAAGGAGCACACTTGATACTTGCGTGCCAACTGTTGTTGTATGCAAACTCCACCAAACAGATGTAATCGTCCCAATCACCCGTCCATTCCAACGCACATGACCTCAACATGTCTTCCAATGTCTGAATCGTTCGTTCCGACTGTCCGTCCGTTTGAGGATGAAAAGTCGTGCTAAGCTTAAGTTGTGTACCCCAAACTTTCTGCAGACTCTTCCAAAATCGCGAAGTGAAGCGAGGATCTTTGTCTGAGACGATGCTGGATGGAGCACCGTAGAGTCTCATGATCTCTCTTCTATACGTATCTGCGAGTTTACTTACCGGATCTTCCTTGCGGATCGGTAAGAAATGAGCTGATTTAGTAAGTCGATCTGAGATAACCCAAATTGCATCGTGCTTCCTTTTGGTAGGCGGAAGACCAGTAACAAAATCCATGGTGATTTTGTCCCACTTCCACTCTGGAATATCTAACGGTTGAAGGAGACCGCCAGATCGCTGATGCTCGATCTTAACCTGCTGGCAGGTAATACATTTGGAGACGTAAGTGGCCACATCCTGTTTCATACCACTCCACCAAAAGTACTGCTTGATTTCATGGTACATCTTAGCCGAACCAGTATGTATAGAGAATGGGGAGCTATGAGCTTCAGCTAACAAGGCTTCCCGGAGTTCTTGATCATCAGGAACACAAAGTCTCGTGCCCTGTCACACGATACCATCTGCATCTACTCTGAATTCCGTCTGTTTCTCCAAATTCTGAACTATCGCCCAGATTTCTCCATCATCTTTCTGAGCTTCCTTGATCTTAGAGAGTAACTCGGGTTCTACTCTAAGATTAGCCTAGTAACCGTGCTGTCCACGTACCATGCTCTCGATGTCTAGTCGCTCCAAGTCTCTTATGATTTCCTCCTCAATTTTAATGTCGTTGATCATTCCGGACTTCCTGCTAAGTGTATCTGCTACTACATTCGCTTTTCTGGGATGATACTGTAGATTAATGTCATAATCCTTCAACAGCTCTAACCATCTCCTCTTTCTCATGTTCAATTCACGTTGAGTGAAGATATACTTCAAACTCTTGTGGTCCGTGAAAATGTCACATGATTCTCCATATAAGTAGTGCCTCCATATCTTCAATGCAAACACGACTGTAGCAAGTTCCAAGTCATGCGTGGGGTAATTTTCTTCATAAGGCTTAAGATGTCGTGAAGCGTACGCGATCACTTTCCCATGTTACATGAGAACACAGCCAAGTCCTTTCCCCGATGCATCATTGTAGATTTGAAATCCACCCGTACCAGATGGGAGAGTAAGAATAGGTGCAGATACTAGTTTCTGCTTCAGGTCTTCAAAGCTCTTCTCTCGTTCTTTAGTCCAGACGAATTTCTCCCCTTTCCGCATCAGTTTGGTCAATGGTAGTGCTAAGCGGGAAAAGTTCTCCAAGAACCTACGGTAATAGCCAACTAAGCCTAAGAAACTGCGGACTTCCGTCGCTGATGTCGGCCTCGGCCACTTAGTAATGGCCTCAACCTTCGCTGGATCCATAGTGATTCCTTCTGCCGATACAATGTGACCTAAGAATGCCACCTTGTCTAACCAGAACTCACATTTGGAGAATTTAGCATACAGCTGCTTCTGGCGAAGAATTTGTAGTAATGTACGAAGATGGTCTTCGTGTTCCTCCTTGGACTTTGAGAAAATCAGGATGTCACTGATGAAGACAATGACGAACTTGTCCAGAAATTCATGGAAGATTCAGTTCATCAAGTCCATGAACACTGCTGGAGCATTTGTTAGGCCAAATGGCATAACTACAAACTCGTAGTGGCCATAGCGGGTAAGAAAAGCAGTCTTGGCGATGTCCTGCTCCTTAACCCGTAACTGATGATATCCTGACCTAAGATCAATCTTGGAGAAGTGTTTGGCCCCTTGGAGTTGGTCAAACATATCGTCTATACGTGGCAGTGGATACCTATTCCGGATAGTAATCTTGTTGAGCTCGCGATAGTCTATGCAAAGACGCATACTGCCGTCCTTCTTCTTAACAAATAAGACTGGTGCGCCCCATGGAGATGCGCTCGGTCGAATGAAACCTCGTTCTAGAAGTTCTTGCAGTTGATCCTTCAGCTCCTTCAGCTCTATGGGAGCCATGCGGTAAGGAGCCTTGGAGATCGGTTCAGCTCCTGGAATAAGCTCGATATTGAATTCCACTTCTCGTGCAGTTGGTATGCTCGGAAGTTCTTCTGGAAATACATCTTGGAATTACGACACTATTTGTTGATCTTAAATTGATGGAGATTCAGCATCCATGTCGTGAACCGTAGCTAGATAACCCTCGCAGCCATGTGACAGTAGTGCACGCGCTTGCATGGTAGATATGATTTGTACAGACCATCCGGGTACGAACCCGTTATGAATGTACTCTGGTGCATTAACATCACCGAAGATAACTCGATATGAATGGAAGTCTATGGTAGCATGATGCTTGGATAGCCAATCCATGCCCAAAATCATGTTGAATTCATTCATGTCCAGTGGAAGTGCGTCAACAGGACGAACCTTATTGTCAAATTCTAGGGGAAGACTCTTGTATACATGGGTGATTAATACAGAGTCCCTCAAAGGCGTGGAAATAGTAAGTCTATTCTCTAGTGGAATGGGGACCATCCTAATGTTCTTAGCATAAGCAGTAGAAATGACCGAGTGAGTAGCACCCGTATCGAAAAGAACACACGCAGCTTGACCATACATATACAAGATTCCAGTGATGGTACCTGTAGACTTGTTGGCCTGGTCTCGAGATGTCGTGTAGACACGCCCAGTGGTAGGAGGCGGCTTGGTATCAGCATGTCCTGATGTGCCCTCCATCTCACCCTTTCGGCAATCCTTCATGATATGGCCAGGAAGACCACACTTGAAGCATGCGTCAGTGTTACGACGACATGGCCCTGGGTGCCTACGGTGGCAAGTAGAGCAAAGAGGATGAGTATATCCTCCAGCAGGTGCTCTGACTTGCTGAGGACCTGATAAAACATTTTACATAAGACATGATAATAGGGTATAAAGGACAATGCGGATAATCGTAAGATTGAATACCAGTGATAGCTGGACGGCTAGGCTGTGAACCTCTCTGGTTTTGGTCCCTACCGTTTCCATGGTTCCTGGTAGAAGTTTTGCTAAAGTGTCAGAATATGAGTTATAACATGAAATCATAAGAAAAATGCGTAAGTATTAGGACCCGCTGCTGTTGGAGTGTCCAGCGTTGTTACGGTAATTATCATTACCGCCACGCCTATCCATAGCAGAACGGTCGTTAGTCTGACCGTTTCCCTTGGGCTGATGAGGCTTCTGCTGAGTAGCCAGCTGAGACCGGTCCCCAGTTTTCTGCCTGGAAGATACAATTTAAAGAGATGAATAATTGACATATATGGAAAGAATACGGATTGGTCATCGCTTGAATACGAATGTTTACCTCTTGCCGGGTTTCTCAGCTTCCCCGAACTCATCTCTCTCATGCAACATCTCCAGCTTACGTGCTGCATCGGCCACTTGTGCTACAGTGGTGAACGTAGCACACACCAGATTGTTTGCGACCGATGTGCGAAGAGCCCACCTAAAGTGGTGTGCCTGCTCTTCAGGAGTACCTGCTGCTGCACTAAGGAAACAGCTAAGCGAAGAAAACGCTGCATAAACTCATTGCTATTCTACCCATCTCTTTGTCAGATCCCATGGTACTCCCTCTTGAGCTTGTCTTGCTCAGCCTTGGGAAAGAACTGCTCCATCACCCTATCCTTGAATTGAGCCCAAGTCAAACCAGCAACCCACTCGTCACCTCCCTCAGACTGCATCAAAGCTAACCACCAATTTAACACATCGCCTTCGAACCGATAGCATGCCAACCTCGCCTTGAACGCAGGGTCACAACCCATAGCATTGAAAATCTTCTCGATGTGAGCCAACCAGCTTTCAGCATCACTGGGGCTATCTGCTTTCTCAAAAGCTCGAGGGTGGAGCTTGTTGAATCTCTCCAGCCATACTGCCAATGTCACTGGAGGAGGAGGAGGAGGTGCTTGGTTATGTTGCTGATTGTTGGCAGCTTGAACCTCAGCCCTGATGTCGTTCCTCAGTTGAGGAAGCAAAGCTTGCGTTGCAGCTTGGATTGCGGCATTGAGTTGTTCCTGTTCGCGTGTGAAAACCATCTGACAGTATAACATAAAACATATGATTAACAGATCAAAACATAAAACATATATATACATGAAAAAAATTTATACTAATAAATCCAGAGAAAAATTTTATGCAAGAAAATTTGTGTATGAATGCATGATGCAGTTATATGAAAACTTTTGTATGCTCGAGAGTGAACGCCTATGGTCAGTTCACCCAAAATATAAGACATGGCGAGGGGACGCATATGGGTCGGTCCCAAATCTAAAAGTTTCGATAAAACACATGCGACTAAATAGGGCCAGTCCTATACCAACCATTACTTAGTCATAAACCTGCGACAATGACATATATATGTATGCATAAAAATGATGAATGCATGAAAACGACTGTCAGTTCTAGGAAGACCATAGTGACTACCCACTAATCACAGGTCATATTTTGAGAGCCTACAGGTCGAAGCCTTAGCTCTGATACCATAATTGTAACACCCCATTTTGATAATGGAATGTCACGCGGAATTATGGCGTGTCATCAAAGCATACAAGGATAAATGTCTAAACATTACTTGACCATAAAAGGAAAATACCGAAATCAAACATCGGTAGTCCAAAAGTAAAGCTCATCACACACAAACATAAGTACTGTAAATGAAAGGACTAAACAATGTCCATAGCAAGAGTATCAAGTAAAGATAATGCATAATGTAAAGAAAGGCTAGAAAGCTTCCAGTCTATATGCACGTATGTTTAAAGTCTACGAGCGTCCCTGAGTACCTGTCGTTTTGGGAACATAGAAAAGGAAAAAGGATGAGCAATACGCTCAGTGCACGGATGTACAATAAAGCATGAATAGTACAAGCATATAAGCATATAACAGCGGAAGAAACTAAGTCCCGAATAACCTGGTTAAGTCTTGGTAAAACTGGTTTTATAGTTTGAAAAGCGTTATGTTTATCTTATAAAAACTGTTTAACATATTCTACCATTAGCCAATATAGGTCATGAAAATCCACCGTGCATGAATACTTGGAGGGGTGACCTCATCATGCAAATTAGAGGGGTTGCCTCTAATTTAATATACTGGTTTTGGGTAGGAGGGATCAGCTCCTTGTGAAGGATGCAAGGCACACACCACATTCACACTGAGTAATCTGCTGGAAAACATGTAACTAGGATGCACCCATACGCCCCACATGATAAATATAATAATATGGCCAAAAGCTGAAGGGACGCCACGAGCAATCACTCCGTCGTGGGGAAGTCATAACACCAGTGCCTCTAGTATTATGGTTATGGTACCTCCATAACTAGGTGAAACTTGTCATGCATGTATATGGCTATAGGTATTCTAAATTAAACATATGCAAATCAAACATATAAACTTATACTACGGGAAAACAGTTGGCTGCATACGGGGAATCCTAATAAGGAAAGAATGTCCATACTGAAAGGACGGGAATCCGTACCTTATGTCCAGTGAACGAAGAAGACGAACCGAGGAGAGTCCTACTTCGGTACCACTAATGCTACATAAATACATACGTGTATAAGTATCTGCTTACTAAATACGTAACTGGTTTTATGTCATGTCTTAGCTTATTTTATACGTTCATGTCATGTTTTACTGTTTTAAGCTTTAAACTATGTTTATCTTATATTATGTCTATTCTGATTAAGTATTACTTGTATTTCATGTATTATTATACTCACTGTGTAATAATAAGTAACTTTCTAAAAATAGCAGGTTTCCTAAAATAGAAAGTTTCCAAAAATAGAAAGTTACCAAAAATAGAAAGTTTCCAAAAATAGAAAGTTTCTAAAAATAGAAAGTTTCCATAAATAGATTAGCTGCTTTAATTAAATAAGTTTCTAAAAATAGAAAGTTTCCATAATTAGATATAAGCTGGTTAAATAAGCTAAGTATATAAGCTTAAGTGTTTTTCTGATTATTTTTCTAAGTCATAATGATATAAGGTATAGTTTATTAATTATTACATGTAATTTAAATAAACTATAGGTTAAAAGTATTTAATTAAATATATCATGTTTTTAATTAAATAAAGTTAAATACTTAGGTTAAAACATGTATTATTAATTATTAATAATATAACCTAAGTCATGTTAATTAATTAATTATAGCCATGATTTTTAATAATTAATTAACTATAAAGTCTAGAGAAATATAAATAGTTAGGTTAAAATTTCATGATCTAATAATTAAATTATAACCTAAGTCATGTTTTATTAAATTAATCATGTCATATATTATTAATTTAATTTTAACATATGATTATTAAAAACATCACCTTAACATAAACCATGAACCGGATCGTGACTAGAAACCATGAACCGGACCCGTAATCAACACCATGCCCCGAACCACTTCGGGGTTTCCCCCTTTTTGCTGCTGTCGTGGGACCCACACCACCAAACCGAGACCTTGAGGTCTCGGTGGTGGTCCATGTGCCAAGGCGAGACCCCCTTGGGGTTCGGTTTAGGCGCCGGCCACAACAAACACCCCTAAATCCTCCGTTTTGATTTACCCCATAACCATTTACATGTTTGATTTATGTTTTTAATTAGCTTTTTAAAAACATCATGTTCTTATTTAATTTATTAAATCAAAACAAAAAGAAAAAGGATTAAAAAGGTATACCGAATGCGTGGATCGAACGAGGATGAACACACACGAACACTTGCACAAAAAATCAAGATCAAAAATCAAACGAACACCCCCCCCCCCCCCCCCCCCCTTTCTTGTGTTTATGTGCGTCGGCCAAAGAGAGCAAGAAGGAAAAAGGAGAAAATCTTTTTAGGTTTTTGATGTTTTACTGTAATGTGAAAAAGTGACCAAAGATTTTACCTTTACCCCATGTTAGTAAAATTTTGATGGGCTTGGCCCATAGCCTTGGTGTAGCCGCGGGTAGGGGGCCCCACATGGGGTACCCGTACCATTTTCCGAGTCTAAATATTTAAGTGTTCGTTCGTGTTTAGTCGTGTTCGTGTTTTATGTGTTCTCGTTAAATATTAACCGTGACTTAATATATTTATTCGTGTTCGTAATAAATATATATATGTAATTACTATTAGCTCGTGATTTAATTACGTTCATGATTTCATGATCGCATGTTCGTGATTAATTATTGTTAAATAGTTATTGTGTGTTCGTACGTAATAAATACTTATCGTGTTCTAACACGTACGTAATACGTAAAATTCTAACACGTGAACGTAATCATACTATATAAGGAAAGTTTTAATCTAGTACGTACAATCTTAAGGGTACTATTCATGGTAAAAGCATGCGGGTTTTACAACATAACCCCTCCAGCGCTGGAATAATACTTAGATGAACTCGAGCACGAGACGCCGCTGGAGCAGTATGATGTGGCCACGGCGCACCAGGTAACAGTCGGCGCGGCCTTACGGCGCCGTCTGGAAGGAGCCTTAGCCAACGTGAGCCGTGTCGATAGGGGGATTGCTCATAGAGAAGAACTGGTGGAAAAACATGAGAAGACTATAACCTCCTTGTAGGCAGCCTTGGTTGTAGCGGAATCGACAATTAAGGAACAGGCCAACCACGCCAATGCCCGCGAGGAGCGCATTGCTGAGCTGGAAGCCCTCCTAGCTGCATCTAATGAGAAGGTACGCGCCTTTATTGATACTCATTGTTCACATAAGACCCATCTTGTCTTGTAGTAATTCCAAGTATTATTTACAGGTATCCGCAACCGAAGCCACTGCCAAAGGCGTAACAGAACAAGCCTTCACCATTGCTTAAGAACATGATACACTCAAGGAAGAACTCACCCAGGCACAGATTGTCATGGAAGAGCGAGCCGTGGTAGCAGAGGGAGAACTGAACAGGCTAGCGACGGACTGCGCCGAAGTGTTGTGCCCTCCATTTCTCACGGCCATAGCCGGGCGTAGATGGATGGTGGGCCATGGGATGCGCCTTGCCGTGACCCAGGTAACGGAGGCTCCTTATTTTTTGCAGGCTTTTGTGGATGTTGTATCAGACGGCATTGACCGTGGTAGGCACGAGGGTTTGATCAAGGCTGTAGAATTGATAAGCAAAAATGAAGACATCACCCAACACGCCTACCATAATCCTGGAGCAGTAGATAAGATGACCGCCTCCATGGCCGCCCTTGGGGAAATCCATCACCCCTTCCTAGATGATCTTGAGTCGCTAAAGGATGCTTCCAACGAGGCGGTCATGGCCAACCTCACAACCGACCCCATCCAACTGACCCTGCCAACATACGACTCTATTTCGAAGGTGATGAAAGGTGAGAAACTCGTAGCCGAGGCGTTGGATGCCAATATGACTAGGGCGTAGGGTGGAAAAGATGCTCGCGGCGAGGTCCTCCGTGCCCTGATTGCCGAAGGAAAGAGGGAAATAGGAGAGTTCCTACCTCCTCTGTAATTTACCTTGTAAACATTTGTATCTTTGTACTTTTATTCGTCCGTGTATGTACACGGCTAGAATTCATAATATTGTTAGAATCTTATATATAAGTTCGTGATGACCACGGCAATTTTGTTCATTGAATTTTGAAACATGTTTATTTTCTTCTAGATATCGTGTATCTATGTTGCATGACATGTCACGGCTTATCAAGAATAAAACTAAATCTATATTTCATTAGACGTGTAGCGTGTGTTTTTAGCATGTCCGATACTATGTAAGTACCGCATGCGGAAACTTATTACAACATCTTGTAAATAATGTGTCTAGCAAGGATACATGATCCGCGTCACTGGGGTTGCATCCCTCTTATGCGACAAGTTGAATTATTAGGTTCACTTAATCCTCTTACCCCGCCTGGGAGCGAATAGTACATGTACGTTTTGAATGAATGCATATGAATAAGAGATAGCACATGACATAAATAATAACTAAATCTATAAGACAATAATTTGCACAAGAACGAGCCGTGGAGCTAGCTAGGCACCACGACATTTTATTAGAACGTTTACGATTTTTTCGACAAGAATGAAAATCCTAAAACAAATAGAACCTAGAAAGCATGAAAACAAAAAAATACATGGATCTTCATTGAAGCCAACTATAGCGAAGTGTCCATGCGAAAGCCGTAGCCTTTCAAAGATAGCATTTTTTAAGATTGCAGATATTCCATGTACGTTCCAGGTCATGGCCATCCATGTCACGCAACTTGTACGCACCCAGTCCTAAGGCTTCCGTAACCTCATACGGCCCTTCCCACTTGGGGCCCAGCTTTCATGTATTCTCCGCGCGACTTGCCTCGTTAGCACGATAAACAAAATCCCCCGGTCGAAAGGAAACACCTTTAACCTTGGCATCGTAATAAGCCTTCATCCGTGCCTTGGACTTGGCCTTATTGATAGCCGCTATTTCTCTTTTTTCCTCCAACAAGTCCAGATTAATCCGGAGTTGCTCATCGTTCGTGACGACATTAACCTCCGTCGTGCAGATGGTCGACGTTCCAATCTCTGCTGGTATAATAGCCTCGGTCTCGTATGCCAGCGCGAATGGAGTGTCCCCATTGGCTGTTTTAATCATAGTCCTATGCGCCCATAGAACATGCGGCAACTCATCTACCCACTTGGCACTTCGTTCATCCAAGTGTGCCTTGATGCCTTTACCTAAGCTTCTATTTGCCCGCTCCACAAAACCATTGGTCTACGGGTGCTTAACAGATGCGAAGCGCCGCGTGATATTCAATGCCGCGCACCAATCCTTGAATGGATTATCCGTGAACTGCTTCCCGTTATCCGAGATGATTTCTCCTAGTAGGACAAAGCGGCACACAATATTTCCCAAACAAACTTTTTAACTTGTTTGCCCGTAATGGATTTGACCGCCTTAGCTTCTATCCATCGTGTAAAGTAGTCCAATGCGACAATAAAGAACTTAACTCCCCATGCAGCAACTGGAAAAGGTCCTATGATATCGATCCCCCACTTATAGAATGGCCATGGAGATGTGATGGGTGTTAGTTCTTGCTGCGGATGTCGCGCTACTGGTCTGTGCACTTGGCAATCACTGCATTTACGAATCATGTCACGTGCGTCCCTATGCATAGTAGGCCAATAATATCATGTGCGTAAAGCTCGTGCTACTACGGATCGGGGACCTGCGTGCATACCGCATGACCCTTCATCTATCTCACTGATCACATACGTAGCCTGGCGTGGTCCGACGCACTGCAACCACGGCTGAAAGAAGGAGCGCTTGTACAGAATACCTTCTCAGAGCTCGAAGTGCTGCGACTTTCTTCTGATACGCCGTGCCGCCTTTTCATCATCCGGAAGGGTTTCATCAATTAAATAGCTGATGATCGGGGTCATCCATGTAGGTCCATCTTCCTCAACTATAGCTGGATTTCCCCCTCCGTTATAGATTTTTCCTTTAGTATTTCTACCAAGACTTGCTTGGATAAGTGGGCGAAACTTGTAGACGCGATCTTGCTAAGAGCGTCCGCCTTCTTGTTTTCACCTCTTGGTACCTGCTTGATAGAAAACTTCTCGAAAGTAGCTATGAGTGACTTGACTTTTTCCAGGTATCGAACCATGTTATCCTCCTTGGCTATGTAACTTCCTAGAATGTGGTTCGCGACAAGCCGTGAGTCTACGTAAGCCTCAAGGTTGCGGACTCCCATTCTAGCGGCGATTTTTAAACCTGCAATCAACGCTTCATTTTCTGCCTCCCTATTATTGGCTATGAATTCAAAACGCAGGGCGTAGGTAAACTCCATTCCTTCCGGATTCGTGAGGATAAGGCCAGCTCTTGATCCGTCCGTGCACGAGGATCCTTCAGTGAACAAAACCCATGATTCTGCTGGAACTTCCTCTCGTTGGATCACTGGTCCGTCCTCCTCTGGCTTCTCAATTAGGAAATCTACCAAGATTTGGCCCTTGACCGCTGTCCTTGGTCTATGGGAGATGTTATGCTCTCCTAGTAGAATGCTCCACTTCTGTAGCCTACCGGCTACGTCTGGCTTGGACATGATTTGTTTTATTGGTTGATCAGTGATAACCACAATTGGGTGCGCCTGAAAGTACTGGCGTAACCTTTTCGTGGCGTATACCAATGACAAAACCAACTTTTCCATGGAGGAATAGTTCAACTCCGGCCCTTGTAGTGTTCTACTTATGAAGTAGACCGGAGTCTGGACTGTGTCCCTATCCGTCATGAGTACTGCACTTATTGCTCCGTGTGTAGCCGACAGATACATAATGAGCTCTTCCTTAGGTCAGGGAGCCACTAGCATGGGAAGGGCTGCGAGATGCTGTTTAAGCTGATCAAAAGCTTCCTCTGCTTCCTTCGTCCAACGGAAATCTCCTTTCTTGATGCACTTCTTGAGTGTTTTGAATAGAGGTAGTGATTTCTCCGCGGACTTCGATAAGAACCTATTTAGCCCGGCCAGTTTTCCATTTAGTGATTGTACCTCCTTTCGTGTCCGAGGGGATGGTAATTGTATCACCGCGTTCGTCTTTTCCGGACAAGATTTGATGCCGTTTGGATCAATCATATATCCAAGGAACATCCCCTCCGTTGCCCCAAACGTGCACTTTTTTGGATTCAGTTTCATGTTGATTCTCCTTAACGTGTCAAACGTCTCCTGGATATCACGGAGAAGTTCTTCCTCCGTATCACTCTTGATGACCAGATCATCAACATAGACCTCAAGGTTGCGGCCTATCTGGGAATCGAAGGCTTTATCAACAAGTCGCTGATATGTCGCTCCGGCGTTCTTTAGTCCGAACGGCATTTTTGTGTAACAATACACGCCCTGACTAGTATGAAACGCCGTTTTCTCCTCGTCTTCTTCCGCCATCTGGATCTGATGGTATCCTTTGTATGCATCTAAAAACACTTGAAAGGGTATCCACATAAGGATACCACCTTCCAATCAATTTCTGGTAACGGATAGCAGTGTTGCGGACAAGCTTTGTTCAAGTCCGTGAAGTCCCACACACATGCGCCAACTTCCATCATGCTTCTTGACCATGATTGGGTTGGATAACCACTCGTGGTAGTATACCTCGCGCATGATCCCTGCGTCTACTAATTTCCGTACCTCATCCAGTATTACCTGACTGCGCTCTGGTGCTTGACCACACTTCTTTTGTTTAACAGGAGGATATCCTTGGCGGATTTGAAGTTTGTGTTCTGCTATCGAGCACGGCACACCCGTCATGTGTTTAGGCTCCCATGCGAATACATCTAGGTTCGCTATTAGGAGAGAGCACATGGCCCTCTTGCCGTTATCCGAGAGCGTTCCTCCTATGGACACCTCTTGTTCTGGGTAGTCGGGATGGATTGCCACCTTCCAATTAGGGGGCGGTGATCCTTCCTTGGTGGGAACAGGCTCGACTGGTGTCGTCACGGCGTGGCATTCGGATGCTGGCATGATTGAATTGTAAATAGTAACAATTCCCCCCTCAACGGGGAATTTAATCATACCGTGAGCCGTAGATGAAACTGCCCGTATGGCCAGGATGCCTAGTCTTCCAATAATCCTATTGTATGGAGAGTGTGAGTGTATCACCATAAAGTTCATCCACACCGTGGTGGAATGCTCTTCATTCCCAATGGTTACTAGCAGACGCAGTTGTCCTATTGGCCAGATAGTGTCTCCACTAAAGCCAATGAGCGGCGACGTGGCCGGTACTAATTGGCTTCTTATTTTCGGTCGCAGCTGTACGAAACAGTGTTCGTAAAGTACTTCCGCCGATGACCCTCCATCCACATACATACGACGAACATTGTGTGTTCCAATGCTTATCTCAATCGTGAGAGGTGCATCAGCCACGTCACTTGCCGTAATGGGAGGGAATGAGATTTCTCTGTCGCGTAAAATTTTTTGACTAATTTTCTGCTTTGTGCGGCGCTGCCAAGATTGGATCATGTATATAGTCGAAGGTTTGTCCTTTTGGGGATCCTTCTTATCATGCTTTTTGTTATCCTTTCCATCTTTCCAATCCTTGACCAAATGTTTGAGTTTGCCTGACTTGATCAGTGACTCAATGTGCTTCTTGAGCTGGATGCATTCCTCCGTGTCGTGGCCCTTGTCGTTGTGGAATTCGCAAAAGCGATTTCCTTGACGACGGTCCACCGGAGTTGTCATCGGGGGAGGCCTTGGGAAGTTCGCCCCTTCTGTCAACAAGATGTCCCGGTAAGTCATCTTTAGGGGGTGAATTTGTCATCCGACCGCCCTCCTTTGTTTTGGCTCTTGTAGTCCAAACCCCTTCCATTGCCTTGGTTGCTTTGACCACCCGACTGTCTCCTGGACTGGTCGTTCGATCGATAGTTGTGGTTTCCCTTTGTAGGATAGACTACGGCTACCGCGGTTTCTCCTTCTACAAAGTTCCTGACCCTTTCCATGAGGTCGTCATACTTCTCCGGTCGCTTGTCATTGAGGCGCCTAATTAATTCCTTTTTTGTTATGGCATGCATGTAATCGGAAATTTTTAGGAGCTCCGGCATCGTTTTTGTGTGCGTGCACTCGTCATTGAAACGTTCCTTGAAGTCCTCCGTAGATTCTCCAGGTCGTTGCTTAACGGTTGCTAATGAGACCGGGTCCCTATTATACTTCTATCGCTGAGTATAATTGTTTTTGAACGCAGTGCGCAGCTCAGTGAAGCTATCGATGCTTCGGGGAGGAATTCCCTCAAACCCATCACGGGCATTGCCAATCAAGGTTGAATTGAACGTCTGGCACCATATAGGCATGGGCCATCATTCGATTTTTGCCTGTGTGTCAAATATCTTTAGGTGATCATCCGGGTCACCGGACCCATCATAGGTTTTGACGCATGCTGGCATGCGATGCTTCTTATCCTCGGAGTAATTCCGTATGCGGAGGGTAAAAGGATCTTCCCTAGGATCACACCATGGATGGGAGAGATTGGGGTCACACCATGGGCGGGAGAGATCTTCCCCTTCCACCTCACGATAGTAAGGGCCACCGTAGTACCCCTCATCGTCCGATGGTAATGGATGAGTACGCCTAGGTCGGCGACGCTTGGGTGGATGGTCATCTAAATCTTCTCCTGAGGGACCGAGGGAAGGGGGCGGTGCCCCACTTCTCGGCTGAGGATCGCCTTTATGAGAAGAGCTAGGAGCCTTCTTCCCGGTATTCACCCTATCCCACACGCTTGTGCGGCGATTGTTTCTGGTTAATTCCAAGTCCGGCCGTTCGGCTGAATCGTCGGATATATCTCCTTCTTCACGAGATTGCAGTAGTTCCTGCATAACATGATCCCCTATGTGTTCGAACACATTCCGAGGTTGAGGATTCTCCTCAAAGAGGTTTTGTTCCTGGGGTCGTTCCCTCTTCTTCTTTTGAGTCTGAAGAGAGGTGTCGGACATGGCCCTGCCAAAGTTGAGCCTAGATTGGAGGTTCCTACCTAGGTTAGCCTTGACGTGATACCCGAGATGATCCTCTCAAAGTTCTGCGTGAGAACACGAGCGAGATCTTCGTCACTAAGTGGTTCGACTTCCACTTCTTCTTCAGTTGATGGCCTACGTGGCTCCTTGTTAGGGGCCTTAGGCGCACTCCCTAGGTCAGGGTTGTCCATGGTCATGGTTGGTGGTGGGGTATTAGCGGACGTGCCTGTCCCACCCATGGACTGAAAAATACTTCGGTTATTCGGTCTACCTGTTTGGTTGCTAGGGGACTGAGTGGGGATGATTATCCCGTCCCCTATGGACTTCCGATTTACAGGATTCGTGTTCCTGGGATTTCCTTGCGGATGTCCTTTCGTCATTGAAAGAGATTGAGATGAAATTTGCTCTAGCTAAGTGTATCGGTCCCACGGATGGCGCCAACTTGTTGATACAAAAGTTGGATGATCCTTGCTAGACCCGAATTAGGCTTAACTCGGGTAGGCTGGGCTCCGGCTCTTGCACCAAGTGAATAGTCTTGTTGAGCGCCTGCACACTAAAGCAACACGCGTTAGGCTTACCGTAGGAATGTATCCCACGATTAGACTCAGGCGTGAGAGTAAGTAATCGGTTAGGGTTAAGAATCGGATGTGATTTTAGAGTATGCAGAATGTAATACCTTTGTGAACCCTTGGGGGTTCCTTATATAGGCGGTGAAACCCTAGTGGGCTGTCACCGATGCTTCGGCCCCAAGCAAAGGATAAGTGTCATAATTAGTTTGATTGTTATCTTCTAATTATGGTGAGTGTATATCCTCCACTTTGGGGTAAATCCCAATCATAATAAGATTATGATTCTATCTAACCCTGTATCGGCCGTGTCGGGTCGTGGGCCGCACACATGTATGCGGCCACTGTTCATTCGAATCCCATAAGCTTAAATGATATTAATCCAACCCATCAGTAACGGGCCGGATGCGGGTAGTACTCGTGGGCCGGGTTCATGACCCGGTTGGGGACTATACGTCATCAGTTTCCAGAAATAGAAAGTTTCTATAAATAGAAATAAGCTGGATTAATAAGTCTAAAAATATAAGCTAGTGCTTATTAATCATAAGTTATAAGTCATGATAGATTATTAGTAAAGTCCATTAAATTAAATACTTAGGCTAAATTAATTATTAATTAATAATGATAAAGCATTGTTTATTAATTAATAAAATGTCATGGTCCATTTAATAAACTTTACCTTATACAGTTTAATTAAATTAAGCATTGTTTTAATTTAATTAAATTAAATAAATACTTAGGTTATAACATGATTTATCTAATAAATAAAATAACCTAAGTCATGAATTAATTAATTAATTAATTACTAGTTCATGTAATTTAAGTAAAGTAATTAATTAATAAAACAAATGTCTAAATAAAAATACTTAGGTTAAAACATATATTATTAATGTTAATAATATAACCTAAGTCATGGTTTTTAATTAACTTAATTAATTAGTCATGTAAATTAATTTAATTAATTAACTTAATAAAATAACTTAATAAAAGTATTCCAAGCCCGAAAACCGAGAAAACAAAACCCGACACCGACCCACCACCAACAGCCGCAGCTGTGGTGGTGGCCAGTGGTTGCGCAGCTGGCGGCTGCCGCTGTTGTGGTCACAGTTCCCACCGGCCTCAGCCGGTGGTTTCCCCCTGCCTTGCCTGCTTACCCACTGTCGCACCAAGGTACCCGATGTGGGTGCGTTGGTTGCCGCTGCACCAGCCGAAAAGAATAATTCGTCCCCGAATTATAGATAACGTAAACTGAAAGAGAAACATACTCGAATCAAAACTGGAAATGAGGGTAAGAAGTCCGGATAGACTCCTTCATCTCCCAAGTGGCTTCTCGCTCAGGATGGTCCCTCCAAAGGATTTTGACGAATGGAATCGCCTTCTTCCTCATGAATCGCTCTTGACGATCAATAACTCGCTCGGGTTCCTCAATTAAAGTAAGACCCTCACGAATTTTCTCGAGTGGATATTGAACCATATGTAGGGAATGATAGGTGTATCCTCTGATTAAGGACACATGGAAAACGTTATGGACGTGAGATAGCTGCGGAGGTAACGCCAAACAATATGATACCTCACCGACACGTTCGAGGATATCAAATGGTCCGATGAATCGAGGACTGAGTTTCCCCTTGATTCCAAAACGCCTAACTCCACGCGCCGAACGATACCTTGGGAAAAACATGATCACCCACGTTGAAGTACAGATCTCTACGGTGCTTGTCGGTATAGCTCTTTTGACGTGCATGAGCTTCCTGCAGTTTCGCCTTGGTGACGGAAACCTTCTCGTTGGTCACTTCTATCATCTCCGGACCTTCAAGAATTAGCTCGACAACGTGATCCCAGAAGATTGGGGAGCGACACTTCCTGCCATACAACATCTCACGGTGCATACTTGATGCTGGCGTGCCAACTCTTGTTGTATGCAAACTCTACTAAGCAGATATAATCGTCCCAACTTCCTGTCCATTCTAAGGCACAAGCTCGAAGCATGTCCTCTAGTGTCTGAATGCTATGCTCCGACTGTCCGTCTCTCTGAGGATGAAAAGTCGTGCTAAGCTTAATTCTAGTGTCCCAAGCTTTCTGCAGACTCTTCCAGAACCGAGATGTAAAACGAGGATCTTTGTCAGAGATGATACTGGATGGAGTACCATGTAGTCTCATGATCTCCTTCTGATAGATGTCAGCCAATTTTCTAACTGAGTCATCCTTGCGGATTGGTAAGAAATGAGCTGATTTGGTCAGTCGATCAACGATAACCAAAATGGCATCATGCTTCCTCTTGGTCTGCGGAAGTCCGGTGACAAAGTCCATAAAGATCTTGTCCCACTTCCACTCTGGAATGTCTAATGATTGTAGTAAACCACTAGATCGTTGATGCTCAATCTTAACCTGCTGGCAGGTAAGACATTTGGAGACAAAGGTAGCAACATCCTGCTTCATACCACTCCACCAGAAATGCTGCTTGATTTCATGGTACATTTTGGTGGAACCATGATGAATAGAGAATGGAGAGCTATGAGCTTCAGTCAGCAAAGCCTCCCTAAGTGTAAGATCATCAGGAACACATAGTCTAGTGCCATGCCATAAGATACCGTCATTATCTACCCAAAACT
Source organism: Glebionis coronaria (assembly GCA_025667525.1). Classification (NCBI taxonomy): domain Eukaryota; kingdom Viridiplantae; phylum Streptophyta; class Magnoliopsida; order Asterales; family Asteraceae; genus Glebionis; species Glebionis coronaria. The sequence goes on along the minus strand of CM046882.1, from coordinate 363,783,200 downwards.
CTGTCTGTTGGTCAATGTTCTGAATAATCGCCCAGATTTCACCATAATCCTTCTGAGCTTCCTTGGTTCTAGAGAGTAAGTCAGACTAAACTCCAAGATTAGCCCAGTAGCCATGTTGTCCACGTACCATAAACTCGATGTCCAGTCGTTCTAAGTCACGTATGATTTCCTCATCTATCTTAATGTCGTTGATCATGCCCGACTTTCTACTAAGAGCATCTACCACTACGTTCGCCTTATCGGGATGATACTGAAGATTGATGCCATAGTCCTTCAGCAACTCTAACCATCTTCTTTGCCTCATGTTTAGTTCACGTTGGGTGAAGATATATTTCAGGCTATTGTGATCTGTGAAGATATCACATGATTCGCCATACAAGTAATGCCTCCAAATCTTCAATGCAAATACTATTGCTGTAAGCTCCAAGTCATGGGTAGGATAGTTCTCCTCATAAGGCTTAAGTTTTCGTGATACGTAAGCAATCACTTTCCCATGTTGCATGAGAACACAGCCAATACCCTTCCCTGAAGCATCACTATAGATCTGAAATCCACCTGTGCCAGATGGTAGAGTAAGAATAGGTGCAAATACCAACTTCTGCTTGAGTTCTTCAAAGCTCTTCTCTCGCTCTTCAATCCAAACGAATTTCTCCCCTTTGCGCATCAGTTTGGTCAATGGCATTGCTAGTCGTGAAAAGTTCTCCACGAACCTATAGTAGTAACCAGCTAAGCCTAGAAAACTGTGAACTTCAGTCGCCGACGTCGGTCTTGGCCACTTGGTAATAGCCTTAACCTTCGCAGGATCCATGGTTATTCCCTCTGCGGATATGATGTGGCCCAGAAACGCCACTTTGCTTAACCAGAATTCACACTTGGAGAACTTGGCATACAGCTGCTTCTGGCGAAGTATTTGTAGTACTATACGAAGATGGTCTTCGTGTTCCTCCTTGGATTTAGAGAAAATCATAATATCATCAATGAAGACGATAACAAACTTGTCCAGAAACTCATGGAAGACACGGTTCATCAGATCCATGAAGACTGCTAGAGCATTGGTAAGTCCAAAAGGCATGACTACAAATTCGTAGTGTCCATAGCGTGTACGGAAAGCAGTCTTGGAGATATCCTGCTCTTTCACCCGTAGCTGATGGTAGCCATACCTCATATCGATCTTAGAGAAATGTTTGGCGCCTTGCAGTTGGTCAAACAGATCATCTATACGTGGAAGAGGATATCGGTTTCTAATGGTGATCTTATTAAGCTCACGGTAATCAATGCATAGACGCATACTACCATTTTTCTTCTTCACGAACAACACCGGTGCACCCCATGAAGATACACTAGGGCGGATGAAACCTCGCTCTAAAAGTTCATGCAACTTCTCCTTTAACTCCTTAAGCTTAATGGTATCCATGCGGTAAGGAGCCTTGGAGATTGGCTCAGCTCCTAGGATGAGCTCAATACCAAGCTCTACTTCACGAGCAGGAGGTATGCCCGGAATTTCTTCAGGAAAAATATCGGGGAATTCCGACACGATAGGATGATCCTGAATGGATGGAGATTCAGCCTCAATAACATGAATAGCAGCTAAGAAACCCTCACAGCCATGTGACAGTAAGGCACGTGCCTGTAAGGCTGATATGATTTGTACAAACTTTTCTGGTATGAAACAATTGTGAATGTACTTTGATGCGTTAACATCACCAAAAATAACCCGATACGAATGACAATCTATGGTGGCGTGGTGTTTGGATAACCAGTCCATGCCTAATATCATGTCGATTTGGCACATGACCAATGGAAGTGCGTCAACTGAACGAATTATGTCATCAAACTCAAAGGGAAGATTTATGTACCCATGTGTGATGCGTATAGAGTCTCTCAGGGGCGTGGAAATGTTTAAGTCATTTTCTAGTGGCATAGCGGATATCCTAACACGATTAGCATAAGCAGTGGATATGACTGAATGAGTCGCACCCGTTTCAAACAAAATGCAAGCAGCTTGACCATACATAAACAAGATTCCAGTGATGGTACCTGATGACTTGTTTGCTTGGTCCCGCGTGGTAGTATACACACGTCCAGTAGTCGGAGGTGGCTTGGAATCAGCATGCCCAGAAGTACCCTCAATCTCACCCTTCTTGCAATCCTTCATCATGTGGCCCTGTTGGCCACATTTGAAGCAGGTGCCACTACCACAGCGGCACGGTCCTGGGTGTCTACGATTGCACGTAGTATAAAGGGGGTCAGTGTACCCTCAAACAGGTGCTCTAGTTGGTTGGGAACCTGTTTCAGGAAGTATGCGTGAGACATGATTATTGGGGTACAAAACATGACTACACAGGAAGTTTAGATCGTAAGACCAGTTGAAGCTGCACGGTTGGGCTGTGAACCTCTATGGTCCTGCACCCGTTCGTTGCTAGTGTTCCTGGTAATAGATGTTGAAGTGTCAGAATTTATGAATCATAAAGCTAAATAACATAGAAATGAGATATTTATAAGGACTTGCTGTTGCTGGAGTTGTTGGCGTTGTTACGGTAGTTGTCACTACCGCCAAGCCTATCCGATGCGGAACGGTCCTGACTCTGACCGTTTCCCTTAGGTTGGTACTGTTGAGTGGCTGGTTGTGACAGATCACCAGTCTTTTTCCTAAAAGATGCAATTGTATGAAGAATGATATAAAATGGAAGGTACTGAATTGAATGAAATGATTAACGTTTCATGACTTAGATATACCTATTCTCTGATCTGTCTGCTTCACCAAACTCGTCTCTCTCCTGAAGCATCTCTAACTTGCGAGCTGCATTTGCCACCTGCGCCATATTAGTAAAAGTAGCACACACCAAGTTGTTGGCGACAGAAGTACGAAGAGCCCAGCGAAAGTGATATGCCTGCTCTTCTACAGTCCCGGCTGCTGCGCCAAGGAATCCAGCAAGTCGAAGGAATCTCTGCATAGATTCCGTACTATTCTCTCCAACTCTCTATCGAATGCCATGATACTCCCTCTTGAGCCAATCCTGCTCAGCTTTCGGAAAGAACTGACCCAGAACCAACTCCTTAAACTGCGCCTAAGTCAAGCCAGTAACCCAGTCGTCACCTCCATTCGACTGATTAAGTTCTTTCCACCATGACAGCACGTCTCCCTCGAATTTGTAACAAACAAGCCTCACCTTGAAGATAGGATCACACCCCATGGCGTCGAAAATCTTCTCAACGTGTGCAATCCAGCTCTCAGTCTCAGATGGGCTGTCAGTCTGCTCGAAGGATTTAGGTCGCTATTTATTGAACCTTTCCAGCCAAGTAATGAGAGTAGCTGGTGGAGGATGAGGAGGGTTCTGATTCTGGTGCTGATTTTGGTTGGCTTGAACCTCGGCATGAATCTCATTTTTTAGTTGGGGAAGTAAAGCTTGCAGAGCAGCTTGAATGGTTGCCTGCATATCTTGCTCATGTGTGTTAGCCATCTGACAGTATAAAACAAAATGCAATGATTAATCTGATTAAAACATAAGATAAACATAAGAAAATGATGCATGAAACAGTTTATGAAGGCATAGCCAATGAAAATGAAATGAGTTTGGGTGAACGCCTATGGGTCGGTTTACCAAAACAAAATTGACATGGCGAGGATGAACGCCTATGGGTCGGTTCATCAAAACAAAATTGACATGGCGAGGGTGAACGCCTATGGGTCGGTTCACCAAAACAAAATGATTCGAATAAAAGCACATGCGACTAAATATGGCCAGTACTATACCAACCATTACTTAGTCAAAATTCCTGAAACAATGATACATGAAATAAATGCATGAAAACAAATTGTTAGTTTTAGGAAGATATTGATGACTACCCACTAGTCATAAGTCAAGTTTTTAGAGCCTACAGGTCGAAACCTTGGCTCTGATACCATAATTGTAACACCTCATTTTGATTAATGTAATATCATAGGATAATTATGGCGTGTCATCAAAGCATGCAAGGTAAATGTCTAAAACATTAAATGACCATAAAAGGAAATACCGGAAACAAACATCGATAGCCAAACATAAGCTCACACACATGAATATAAGTATTGAAAGGAAAAGACTAAACAATGTCCAAAAGAAATCATGTATGAAAATGCATAAGGTAAAAGAGGTTGGATAGCTTCCGTCCAGATGCACATACTCTCAAGGTCCTAAGTGCGTCCCTGAGTACCTGCCGTTTGGGAACATGAAAAGGAATTGGTTGAGCAAAACGTCCAGTGAACGGATATATAACATAGTATGAATGGCATAAACATAATAAAGACTAATAGCAGCGGAAATGTATAAGTCCTGGAAAACCTGGTACATGTTTATAAAACTGGTTTTATAGTTTGAAAAGACTTATGTTTTTATATGAAAACTGTATTTTATTAGCCAAGAGCCCATATAGGTCATGAGGTTTCACCATGCATACCTCATCATGCAATTAGATGGGTTGCCTTTAATTATACTGGTCTGGGTAGAAGGGATCAACTCCTTGTGAAGGATGCAAGGCACACACCACATTCACCATAAAAATCTTGTAAAAACATGTAACTAGGATGCACCCATATGCCTACATGATAATATAAATAAATGGCGAAGACTGAAAGGGACGCTACGAGCAATCACTCCGTTGTGGGGAAGTCATAACACTGGTGCCTCTAGTGTTATGGGTATGGTATCTCCATAACGAGATGACGTGGCATGCATGTATATATTGCTTAGGAATTTAAAACAAAAAATAAGCATTCAAAACATATAGTATAATTGGGGAAACAGTTGGCTACAAACGGGGAATCCTAATCATACATACGAAGAAATGTCCATACTGAAGGACGGAATATCCGTACTTTATGTCCAGTGAACGATGAAAGATGAAAATATGGAAAGTCCTACTCCGACTTCACGAGTGCTACATAAATAAGGTACATGTATGAGTTGTCTGATTACTGAGTGTGTTACTGGTTCAGTGTGTTCTTAACTTATTTTATATGTTCTTGTCATGTCTTACTTGTTTTAAATGTTATCTTGTATTTTATTCATGTTTTACTAGTATTCTGATTATGTATTTCATGTGTTATTGTATTACTATGCTTGTAGTGTAATAATAAGTAACTTTCTAAAAATAGCAGGTTTCCAAAAATAGAAAGGTTCTAAAAATAGGAAGTTTCCAAAAATAGAAAGTTTCCAAAAATAGTAAGTTTCTAAAAATAGAAAGTTTCCAAAAATAGTAAGTTTTCTGAGATAGAAAGTTTCTATAAACAGAAATAAGCTGGATTAATAAGTCAAAATATAAGCTAGTGTTTATTAATCATAAGTTATAAGTCATGATAGATTATTAGTAAAGTCTATTAGATTAAATACTTAGGCTAAACTAATTATTAATTAATAATGATAAAGCATCGTTTATTAATTAATAAAATGTCATGATCCATTTAATAAACTTTACCTTATACAATTTAATTAGATTAAGCATTGTTTTAATTTAACTAAGTTAAATAAATACTTAAGTTATAACATGATTTATCTAATAAATAAAATAACCTAAGTCATGAATTAATTAATTTATTACTAGTTCATGTAATTTAAGTAAAGTAATTAATTAATAAAACAAATGTGTAAATAAATATACTTAGGTTAAAACATGTATTATTAATGTTAATAATATAACCTAAGTTATGGTTTTTAATTAAATGGGTTAATTCCATATATATCCAATTTAAACACACTAATGTCATATTTACCCAACTAAAAATTATAATGTCATATTTACCCAATTTAAACATATTAATTGTCATATTTACCTAAATTATTATAAAACCAATTAAAAGTAAAATTAATATCCTTAAATTCCTATTATTCCCTTAATAACATCATGAAACCATTCATTTTTATATTTCATTGAATCAAAATACTTGTAGAACCGTATCTTGTTGTATTTATCATCTACGTCTATGTAGGTTGTTAGCAATAGCATGCACCATGTGTTGTTATTTTATGAGATTTGTGATGTTGTTTAGTTTTGGGTTTTGATGAGTAAATGTAATTGATGATTTTTATTTCATACGTGTTATGCTTTTTTTATAAGCTTGAGCCTGATTCACATGAAAAAGACAAGCATGTAGATATGATAGTATTGAACCTGATCACTATATGTACTAGTACTACTACTATTGTTCATTTTGTATTTGTACGTGAGGATTGAGGATCATTAAGGCAAAAGAGAAAAAATTAGATTTACTCAAATATAAATTTTTGTACTTTGCATCCACCACTGATAATCTTCTCGTCATTTTACCATCGACCTAAAATCTAAATTCTACTATTGAGTTATTTTATGATATTATTAGGGGTATGATAGGGATTTTAAAATTGTAAAGTTATTTTTAATTGTTTTTTAAATGATTTGGGTAAATATGACTAATATGATGTTTAAGTTGGGTAAATATGACATTATGACTTTTAAGTAGGTAAATATAACATTAGTATGTTTAAATTGGGTATATAAAGAATTAACCCTAATTAAATTAATTAATTAGTCATGTGAATTAATTTAATTAATTAACTTAATAAAATAAATTAATAAAAGTATCCCGAGCCCAAAACCCGAGAAAACAAAACCCGACATCGACCCACCACCAACAGCCGCGGCTATGGTGTGGCAAGTGGCTGCGCAGCCGGCGCCTGCCGCTGCTGTGGTCATAATTCCCACCGGCCTCAGCCGGTGGTTTCCCCTGCCTTGCCTGCGTACCCACTGCCGCACCAAGGTACCCGCTGTGGGAGCCTTGGTTGCCACTGCTCCAGCCGAAAACCACACCGAGCCCCAAAAGGGGGTCTCGGTTGTAGATCAAAACAGCCACCGAGAGCTTTTAGCTCTCGGTTTGCGTGTCGAACCCAAACCAAAACCAAACGAAACCCTTTCTTGTTTTATTTATTAACCATAACATGCTTTGATTTATTTAACCGGATTCATGAACACATAATTAAAATAAAGATGAAAAGATCAAAGTTATGGTTATAGCGAATGCGTAGATGAATGTAGAATCGAGACACGAACACGACTACGTAATAAATCAAGATCAAAACACACCAAATCGTCCTTGATGGTGATGGCTGTCGCGGCTCCAAGCTAAAGAGAGGCTATGGTTTCTTTTTGTTTTGCTAAAAATAATGTAAAGTGAATTCCCTGTGTTTATGTTTTACTTGTTAGTTTTCAAAACGGGTCAGGCCCCTTCCATGCTCTCTTGTTGCCGTGGGTACACCAAGCTCAAAAGGCAAAACCAAATGTTTTTCATGACTAAATATTTATGGGGAATGTTCGTGTTTAGTGTTCGTGATTTAATTATTATATGTAATAATTATCGTGCATTAATAATATACATAGTTCTCGGTATTTAATGGTCGTGACACGTGTCGTATATCATAAATGGAAAGTTTTAAATTATTCGTGTTTTTACGTAGTGTACTGTTCATGGTATTTATATGTGGGTTTTACAAACTTCCCCACCTGTAGCCGCGTTTACCAGTTGGTTCGTAGCTATTGGGCATACCGTGGTTTTGACCCATCGGATAAGCGACTCATAACCCTTGTCAGAGATCCAAGTCCATTGAATGAGCTGGAAAATATTCCTTGTTCGGGCGGCATCCTCTGCCACGTATGATGACGTTGATTCTTTGGTGCTGGAGTGCGGGTTTGGCAATATTTGCACCTAAGCGTCAAGATTTGTGCGTCTTTGTACATGCTTGGCCTGTAGTACCCCGAGCACATAATCTTTCTGATCGTTGATCTAGGGCTTGCTTGAGTCTGACCCAACGTGTCATGTATACTCGTGATAATGTGTTGCGCCTGTCGCGGCCCTACATATCATACCCATAGCTGCATAGGCGACCATTTATACAGGATCCCGTCATGAACCTTAAACTGGTTTATATTTCCCCACATCCGCTGGGCGCCCTTCACACCATGTGGGAGCATTTTATTTGTTAAATAGTAGACGACCAAGGTCATCCATGTAGGCCCTTCGTCCTCTGCTGTCGGGGAGGGCGCTACTCCTGTTATGAACTTGTTTTCAACAAACTCCACGAGTACTTGTGTAGGTGGTTGTGCCCAGCTAATTGGTGTGATGCGGTATAGGGCTTCCACCTTCTCATTGTCCTCTTCTGATGCCTCGCGTATTGTAAACTTGCTGAAGTCTTGGGTCATTGACCTGATTTTATGTGTATACTAGATCAGGTTGTGCCCCGTAGGTTCGCACTTTCCTAAAACGCGATTCACTAACAGAGGAGAATGTACGCCTACCACCAAGTCCTGTATGCCCATCCAAAACGCTACCCTGAAACATGCCATTAATGCTTCATCGTCAGCTTCTCTACCTGTGGCCGCGAATCCAAAGCGCAAGGCATAAGTAATTCGTCTCTCTTTATGGTTTGTTAAGAAACATCCTGCATCAGGCCCTTCCGTACGCGAGAATCATGCGGTGAATAGGACCCAAGGGGCATGGAGTACTTCGATGTTCCTTGACGACGAGATGTCTCTCCTTGATTGCTTGCTCGCAAGGCCTCATAGACCTTGACCTTCGCCCACCGTTTGGGGCTCATGAGTGATGTTATCCTTGTTTAGTGCTCCACTCCGCTCGTATGTCCTTCGTTTTGATGGAAAATAATTGCCTTGGACCTTCGCCCCTACTTTCACGTAAGGTTGTGGTACTTCTTATGTGTTCTTCCGTCTTGTCTTCGGGTTACCTCGGAAGGGAGTGTTGGTGACTACTCCGCCTTCATCGGTTTTGTAAATAGTAAAAATTCCATTTTCAACCGGGAATTTAAGCATGTCGTACGTCGTACATGGTAGGACGTGCATGGCGAGGATACTCGGTTGCCCTATAATACCGATGTATAACGATGGTGAGCACACCACTATGAAGTTTGTCCATACGGTTGTTGAATGGCGTTGGTCTCCCACCGTTAGTAGTGTACGGATTTGGCCAAGTGGTCGGGTCTTTTCTCTGATGAATCCTGTAAGTAATGACGCAATTGACCTCAACTTGCTCTTTACCCTCGCTGGTAACTAATAACTGAGATTTTGCTAGGTTGAAAAGTTCGTTTCTCGGTATCTCTTCGAATTGATAACTGGTTAATTGTGCGACTCAGTTGTTCTTGGTGAAAAAGAAATAGAATGGTTGTCGTTCGTAAACTAATTAAGAATAAAGACTTGAAACAAATAAAAATAAAGTAAAGACGGTAAAAAGAAATACTGAAAGAATAAGAACTTGGTGAAAAGTAAATGACAAGAAATTAAAAGGGAAATAAAGTAAATGATGCAAACCAAAACTTAAACTAAAAGGAAATGCAGAAAAAGGCGGGAAAAGTAAAGCTTAAAACTAAAAACTGGAAAACACTCATTCAAAATAAAACAGTTCATCCAGAATATGTCACTTATCCGGAATAAACCAGTTGATTCGGAATAAGGCTTTGATCCGGAATAAAAAAGGGAAAAGAGGTTGATTCGGAATAAGGAGTTTGATCCGGAATATTTGAATATTCCGAATAGAGGCAGTGATCCGGAATAATATATATTCCGAATATAGGCGCTGATCCGGAATAATATATATTCCGAATGGAAGCACTGATCCGGAATAATATATTCCGAATAGGAACTTTGATCCGGAATAATATATATTCCGAATGAGAACTTTGATCCGGAATAATATATATTACGAATGGGAACTTTGAACCGGAATATCTGAAAAGTGCTTGATTCGGAAGGAGTAACTGATCCGGAATCTGGGTAGCATAAACAGCAGGATGAACACGAAGAACAGGAGAAAGAGAAGAGAGTACGAATCTGATCAAATCTAACCAAAACAAACCAAAAGATTAAACCAAAATAACCAATAAACATTAACTAACAATAACCAATCAAAATAAATCAACAAAACTAACAAATAAAGCCAAACCAATCAAAACCCACTTGATTGAAAACTATAACACTCAAGAACATGAACACAAAGATTTAACACAAATAAGAAAGGTAGATGAGAGATTAAAACAAGAAAAGATAAAGATTCAATAACATTAAAAGTAAACTTACTTGAATTCAAGAAATTAAAGGTGCATAACAAGTAATTAAAGTGCAAGAAATTAAATTGCAAGGTATGAAAATTGTGGAAGAGGTGGGTTGTCAATCCACCCAACAACTACAAATAAAATGAAATGAAACTATTTATAGTGGATTAGGGAGGTGCTTAGTGGAAGCTTCCTCCCTCTTTCTTCTTTCTCTAATTGCATCATTAAGTCCTTAATCTTCTTAATCTTTTGACTTTTGACTTTAATGACTTTGTCTCGGGATTTCTTCAAACTCGTCTTGTAATTCTTCAATAAATTAGACTTGAGTTCTTCGGCTTTTAGTAAACTTCCCTCTTTTGACTTTTTCTTCGATAAATCATCAGAATTGGTCTTGGACTTCCGTTCTTTTTGCACTCTTGATTTCTTGACTTCGTCTTTCGTCTTTTTCTTCGTTAAAAGCCCGTGAATGCCCGTGTTTTCTCCACTTTTCACATTTTCGTCCTAAATCACAACAAAAACACAAACCACGCATAATTCCGACATAAATGACATAAAATACACGTTTTAGCTCGGTTATTATTGTAATTAAGTGGTAAAAAGTATGGGTGTTTACACACCTATCAAAGCCCCTACACTTGACCATTGCAATGTCCTCATGCAATGCATTAGTTACAAAGCACGTTTACATTTTTCATCATAATTAATCCACGTTGGCCTTTATTAAAGAGATAGAAACTTATAACATTCGAAGTAAGAAAGAAATCAAAAACATACCTTAGGGTTTTGAAAATGTCATGAATGATCATCATCCTCAAGTTTTCACTTTCTCCAAACCAAGCTTAAAAATGAGATCATTGTTATTATAAGTTAGCAAACTAACACGAACTCATGTGGGCCAATTATTCACTTAGACTCCCTTATTACTAGGTGTATCTCTTATATTTTATTGTTGTCTTAAATGATCACGAGGATGCATTGTTGACTTATTTCGATAGTTTATTAGGCTAAAAATAAAGTAGGACGATTTAATCAATAGTTAGCTAAAGGATAAAATCTTTTAAAACTGCTTCTCGTGACCTCAAAAAGTTCATATCTTGGCATAACTCGCTTCGCGATTTGAGACCTTTCTCGGACCGATATTTGGCAGCGACTTCATACTTCAAATCTTGAGAGACGTTCATGAAATAATGGTCTTCTCTTCATAATAGGAATTTTTTCACTTGAAGTTTTGAGAGATTCTTCATATTTGGACCACGACTTCTTCATTTTTCTCCAATCTTTACTTGGGATTTTGATATACAACGATCCGCCTCCTTTTTGGACTTGGATCTATTTATCCTCATACCTTGTTAGGGCCTTTTTGGATAGACTTCTCCATGATCTTTACGGGAGTATTTGCTTTTCGTCGTGTGTCTCGATCCTTCATATTGATCTTTGATAAATGATTCTTCACATCACTTTGGATCTTTAGCAACAAAATTGTAGCCCTCATGCCTTGTTAGGGCCTTTTCGGACTCGCCAATCTTCGCATCCCGCTTCAATAAGTTATGCCTTGGCTATGAACTCTAATCCATACCGAGCAACTTTTAAACGATCTTGGGCTAGAAGCTAAGTAACTTTTCAAATAGTACAACCTTATTTATTGTAGATAAATTTATTAGCAAGCGATGGGAGAATAGGCTTATAATTAACTCACATAAATTCACGAAAGAATACCAAACTTATAATTGACTCTATCATTTCTCGTTCTCCACAGTTTAAAATCTCAAGGAATGAGACTCGTGGATGCTTAGCCTATTAAATCAAAGTTTTGGGTTTTTGAGTCGTCTATAGGATCTTGCAAACTCATAGACTTTTTCAAGTTTAGAAAACGCATTTTAAAGTTCCCTTGATAAACGACTCTCTAGGATCAATTATAGGAACTTGCGAAAAGTTCTTGTCCTTAACCCGTGAGAGTTAAGACTTTCGCGTTTTAAAGTTCCCTATATAAAAGCCTAGCAAAACTTGACTTAAACACGTTAAGGATACTAGCTAGAGTAAACTTATACAAGTAAACTCGGGTTGAGTTAAAAGATTCACAACCTTTGAAAATTAAAACCACTTTATTAAAAATTTATACTAGCAAAGAAAGAAAATAACTATACAAAGGTAAAAACTAATAGGCCACATGATAGGTGTGTAAACACCCATCCTTTTTACCACTTAATTACAATAATAACCGGACCAAAACGTGTATTTTATGTCTTTTATGTCGGAATTATGCGTGGTTTGTGTTTTTGTTGTGATTTAGGACGAAATTGTGAAAAGTGGAGAAAACACGGCATTTACGGGCTTTTATTGAAGAAAAAGATGAAAGATGAAGTCGAAAAGTCAAGAGTGGAAAAAGAACGGAAGTCCAAGACCAATTCTGAAGATTTATCGAAGAAAAATTCAAAAGACGGAAGTTTATCAAAAGCCGAAAAACTCAAGTCTAATTTATTGAAGAATTAAAAGACGAGTTCAAAGAAATCCCGAGCCAAAAGTCATTAAAGTCCAAGATTAAAGAAGATTTAAAGGCTTAAGGACTAATGGTGCAATTAACAAAGAGATTAAGAAGGAAGGGCCTAATGATGCAATTAAGAGAAAAGGAAGGAGGGGAGGAAGCTTCCTAATCCTCCCCTATATAGTCATTAGATAATCATTTTTACTCTTGTTGGCTAGTTTGACAAACTATGCTCTTCCACTTTAATTTTTGCACATTTAAATTCATATCATTTACTTTATTGCACCTTTAATTATCTTGTCTTGCACCTTTAATTTTCAAGTAAGTTTTAATTTTGTGTTCTTTAATCTTTTATCTTTAAGTTTTTAATCATCGTGTTCATCTTCTCCTTTTGCTTATTATCAATCTTTTTCTTAATCTATGTTTGTTTTGATTTCAAGTTTTCAATCTAAACCTTTTTCATCTTATTTTTATATAAAGTTTAAGTCTTTTTAATTTTCGTGTCTTGTTTTTGTTGATTTCATACGTTTTATCTTTGATCTAGTGTTTTTATTTAGCTTATTGGCGTTTTACTTTGCTTATTGTCTTCCAAAAGTTAAGATTTTTGAGCTTATTTTCGTACTTTTTGTGTTTTCCTAGTTTTTAGGAAGTCTGATTCGATTTTGGAACTTTTCATAAAGTTGCGAAATTGAACTTTTCAAAAGTTGCGAAATTGTACTTTTGTCTGATTCGATTTTGGAACTTTTCATAAAGTTGCGAAATTGAACTTTTCAAAAGTTGCGAAATTGTACTTTTGTCTGATTCGATTTTGGAACTTTTCATAAAGTTGCGAAATTGAACTTTTCATAAGTTGCGAAATCTTGTTTCTGATTCGTTTTAGGAACTTTTTCTGCTATTGCGAAATCTTGTTTCTGATTCGTTTTAGGAACTTTTTCTGCTATTGCGAAATCTTGTTCCTGATTCGTTTTAGGAACTTTTTCTGCTATTGCGAAATCTTGCTCCTGATTCGTTTTAGGAACTTTTTCTAGTAATTGCGAAATCTTGTTCCTGATTCGTTCTAGGAACTTTTTCTAGCAATTGCGAAATCTTTGATTTCACAATTGCGGAATTGTTCTTTTCAATTGCGAAATCTTTTGTTTTTTACAATTGCGAATTCATTTCTTTTTATTTTGCGAATTTAATTCAGTTTTTATTTAATTGCGAATTTTATTAGTTTTAGTTTAAATTTAATTTTCAAATTTATTTTCCCGCCATTTTTAATTAACTTTATTTTAATTGTTTCGTCTTATTTTTACGTCAATTTATTTTAACTTGTTTTGTCTTATTTAATTTTCGAATTTACTTTTTGTCAAATTTTAATTTCTCGTCATTTAATTAATTTACTTTTAAAGTTTTTAATTTTGCACCATTTACGTTTTAATTAGTTTTAATTTTTAATTACAGTCATTTACATTTAAGTCTTGCACCATTTATTTTAAAAAACAACCAAAAATATTTGTTTCACCAAAAAACAATTGAGTCGAACTTTGAACCGGAAATCAATTCGTTACGATACCGAGAAACGAACAATTGAACCTAGCAAAATCCCAACAACCAAACGGCGCCGCTGTCGGCTCTTTGTAAAGATTAACGGTTTTCTGTGAGAGACGCGTTGCTTTTTGGGATCCGTTCACTCGTGAACGTTATTTTTCGTGTCAAAAGTTTTCCAAAAATCCCAAAAACATTTGAAAAATCATAAAAAGCATTTCTTTTCAAAAGTTTTGCACCAAAAATATTCCTTTTTATCCTCTAGTATGTTTAATTCTTTTCTTTACCCCTCTTATTCATAATTCTTCATGGATCCGTCTTGTGGACGGTGTGGGCGACCTTAGTATGGTTTTCAAACATGTCAATGGTGTACTTGTGAGCGGTGTGGTTTCGATATCGACGATACACAATTTGGATTTTGTCCATTTTGCAATTCAACAAATTCATACTTCTCCTCTTACAATACTTTCTCACCCTCTCCCGTCTATGACAATCCCTATCCTCAACATGCACCGGGTTTTTCTTCATACCCGTGGTGCTATATTTGTGGGGGCCCTCACGATGCTTCTTCTTGTGATCCGTCGAAGATCTTTGAGAAAGTTTCGTGCTATCATCCCAGTGTTTATAACCGTGAGCCCCCACGTCACACCGTCAATCCTCAACCCTGTCGTGCATTTCCTCCTGATCAACTAGCCACACTTTTTGACAACTTTCAAAAAGTTCAAGAAGCCTTCAACAGGATGATGGAGAAATGGCAAGCGGATCAGCACCAAGAGCAGGTATCTAACCTTAATGCTTATACTCCTCCTCTTGTGCCTCCATATTATTATGACAGTGATGACGATGAGAGTCCTATTTCTTGGACCAATGACAATGCTATTCCTTCTCCTGACTTGCCGGAGCCTAAGGATTCAACCATCTTAAGGGATGAGGATATTAGCACAATTCCTGCAAAGGAATCCGACGAATTCAATACGTCTAGCGCTGATAACCTGGTCTCAATTCTAAGTGAATCTGAGTTGACATCCGACGATGACGATGAGTTTGATGCACTTTCTTCTGATAATGTTCCTTCCACCAACACTTTGGAAGAAGATTCTATGGTTTTCTCTAATCCTCTTTTCGATCAAGATGATGATTCTACTTCTAGTGATGACGAGTCACTATCCGATGAAGACGTTCCGAAGGAAATTTTCAAGATTTATTCGAACCCTTTACTTGATTTTGATGACGATTACATATCTAGTGAGGTGAATCCTCTCTTTGACGAAAGGATTGAAGACATTGATAGCTATGACTATCTTGTTACTGATGAGCATACTTTGATAGCCATGACCCCTTCTATCGCAGAGGTGGAGAGTTCTGACTCTACTGGAAAGGTATCGCAGGTGGAAGGTAATTCTTCTCTTACTTCTCCTACTATATTGCCCCCTCATCCTACTGAATGCACACCCAAGCGGGTGATGTATCAATTTCCCTCTCCGGGAAATGAGGATGAGTGCTTTGACCCGGGAGGTGAAAATGACCATTCTATGATTGATAACATTACGGCTTTGCCAATTGGTCCGCATCCATTGTCTTTGGAGGATGACAATGTGATTCCTATACCCACCCCACCTCCCGAGGATCATGATTTCACATACTTCTCGTATGTTGAACGGACCTTCCTACCATTCAAGACTTATCCTCCTGCCTCTCCTTTGTTATATTCCTCTGGGAATGAGGATAAGGTCTTTGATCCCGGTATTACATTTGAGGCCTCCCCATGGACCATTTAATTCGGGGACGAGTCAGGCTCGTGACTCGGATAACAAAAACAAGCGCTTCTTGGGAGGCAACCCAATTATCTATCTATCTTTTTCTTTGTCTTTATCATAAGTGTAGGGGAGACCCGTTGGTTTTCTATTTCCTCTCCTCTCTTAATCAGGGCTTCGAGCTTCAATGATCCACTCTTGATGATTCTTGACGACCCGTGATTCCGTGTTCCCGTCTTCCCGGTTCTATCCTGAACTCTTTTTGATTCACTATTTTATATTTTCCAATATTAAAATAGGAATCTCTTTAGTTGTCATTTCCTTAGCAAGATTTAAACAAAGTGCACAATATCCTAAGTGTAGGGGAGTTTACTCCCACATGCTTAAACATTGAGGACAATGTTTATGTTAAGTGTAGGGGGGAAATCTATCGAAGTTAAGTGGCTCTTTTCCTTGTATTTGTCCTCATTTTAACCGGAAAATCAATTTTTCGACATTTTTCAAATTTTTAATCTATTTTGGCCTATTAGTTTTTCTCTTTGTATAGTTATTTTCTTTCCTTGCTAGAATAAATCTTTAATAAAGTGGTTTTAATTTTCAAACGTTGTGAATCTTTTGACTCAACCCGAGTTTACTTATCTAAGTTTACTCCAGCTAGTATCCTTAACGTGTTTAAGTCAAGTTTTGCTAGGCTTTTATATAGGGAGCTACAAAACGCGAAAGTCTTAACTCTCACGGGTTAAGAACAAGAACTTTTCGTAAGTTCCTATAATTGATCCTAGAGAGTCGTTTATCAAGGGAACTTTAAAACGCGATTTCTAAACTTGAAAAAGTCTAAGAATTTGCAAGATCCTATAGGCGACTCGAAAACCCAAAACTTTGATTTAATAGGCTAAGCATCCACGAGTCTCATTCCTTGAGATTTTAAACTGTGGAGAACGAGAGATGATAGAGTCAATTATAAGTTTGGTATTCTTTCGTGAATTTATGTGAGTTAATTATAAGCCTATTCTCCCATCGCTTGCTAATAAATTTATCTGCAATAAATAAGGTTGTACGATTTGAAAAGTTACTTAGCTTCTAGCCCAAGATCGTTTAAAAGTTGCTCGGTATGGATTAGAGTTCATAGCCAAGGCATAACTTATTGAAGCGGGATGCGAAGATTGGCGAGTCCGAAAAGGCCCTAACAAGGCATGAGGGCTATTATTTTGTTGCTAAAGATCCAAAGTGATGTGAAGAATCATTTATCAAAAATCAATATGAAGGATCGAGACACACGACGAAAAGCAAAAACTCCCCAAAAGTCATGGAGAAGTGTATCCGAAAAGACCCTAACAAGGTATGAGGATAAATAGATCCAAGTCAAAAAGGAGGCGGATCGTTGTATATCAAAGTCCAAAATAATGATTGGAGAAAAATGAAGAAGTCGTGATCCAAGTATGAATCTCTCAAAACTTCAAGTGAAGAAATTCCTATTATGAAGAGAAGGCCATTATTTCATGAACGTGTCTCAAGATTTGAAGTATGAAGTCGCTGCCAAATATCGGTCCGAGAAAGGTCTCAAATCACGAAGCGAGTTATGCCAAGATATGAACTTTATGAGGTCCCGAGAAGCAGTTTTAAAAGATTTTGTCCTTTAGCTAACTATTGATTAAATCGTCCCACTTTATTTTCAGACTTAATAACTATCGAAATAAGTCGAAAATGCATCCTCGTGATCATTCAAGACAACAATAAAATATAAGAGATACACCTAGGAATAAGGGAGTCTAAGTGAATAATTGGCCCACATGAGTTCGTGTTAGTTTGCTAACTTATAATAACAATGATCTCGTTTTTAAGCTTGGTTTGGAGAAAGTGAAAACTTGAGGATGATGATCATTCACAACATTTCCAAAATCCAAGGTATGTTTTTGATTTCTTTATTTTGAATGTTTATAATTTTCTATCTCTTTAATAAAGGCCAACGTGGATTGATTATGATGAAAAATGTAAACGTGCTTTGTAACTAATGCATTGCATGAGGACATTGCAATGGTCAAGTGTAGGGGATTTGATAGGTGTGTAAACACCCATCCTTTTTACCACTTAATTACAATAATAACCGGACCAAAACGTGTATTTTATGTCTTTTATGTCGGAATTATGCGTGGTTTGTGTTTTTGTTGTGATTTAGGACGAAATTGTGAAAAGTGGAGAAAACACGGCATTTACGCGCTTTTATTGAAGAAAAAGAGGAAAGATGAAGTCGAAAAGTCAAGAGTGGAAAAAGAACGGAAGTCCAAGACCAATTCTGAAGATTTATCGAAGAAAAATTCAAAAGACGGAAGTTTATCAAAAGCCGAAAAACTCAAGTCTAA
Organism: Glebionis coronaria; assembly: GCA_025667525.1. Lineage (NCBI taxonomy): Eukaryota > Viridiplantae > Streptophyta > Magnoliopsida > Asterales > Asteraceae > Glebionis > Glebionis coronaria. The sequence continues at coordinate 363,765,010 of CM046882.1, read as the reverse complement.
TTTATTGAAGAACTAAAAGACGAGTTCAAAGAAATCCCGAGCCAAAAGTCATTAAAGTCCAAGATTAAAGAAGATTTAAAGGCTTAAGGACTAATGGTGCAATTAACAAAGAGATTAAGAAGGAAGGGCCTAATGATGCAATTAAGAGAAAAGGAAGGAGGGGAGGAAGCTTCCTAATCCTCCCCTATATATAGTCATTAGATAATCATTTTTACTCTTGTTGGCTAGTTTGACAAACTATGCTCTTCCACTTTAATTTTTGCACATTTAAATTCATGTCATTTACTTTATTGCACCTTTAATTACCTTGTCTTGCACCTTTAATTTTCAAGTAAGTTTTAATTTTGTGTTCTTTAATCTTTTATCTTTAAGTTTTTAATCATCTTGTTCATCTTCTCTTCTTGCTTATTGTCAATCTTTTTCTTAATCTATGTTTGTTTTGATTTCAAGTTTTCAATCTAAACCTTTTTCATCTTATTTTTATATAAAGTTTAAGTCTTTTTAATTTTCGTGTCTTGTTTTTGTTGATTTCATACGTTTTATCTTTGATCTAGTGTTTTTATTTAGCTTATTGGCGTTTTAGTTTGCTTATTGTCTTCCAAAAGTTAAGATTTTTGAGCTTATTTTCGTACCTTTTGTGTTTTCCTAATTTTTAGGAAGTCTGATTCGATTTTGAAACTTTTCATAAAGTTGCGAAATTGAACTTTTCAAAAGTTACGAAATTGTACTTTTGTCTGATTCGATTTTGGAACTTTTCATAAAGTTGCGAAATTGAACTTTTCAAAAGTTACGAAATTGTACTTTTGTCTGATTCGATTTTGGAACTTTTCATAAAGTTGCGAAATTGAAATTTTCATAAGTTGCGAAATCTTGTTTCTGATTCGTTTTAGGAACTTTTTCTGCTATTGCGAAATCTTGTTTCTGATTCGTTTTAGGAACTTTTTCTGCTATTGCGAAATCTTGTTCCTGATTCGTTTTAGGAACTTTTTCTGCTATTGCGAAATCTTGCTCCTGATTCGTTTTAGGAACTTTTTCTAGCAATTGCGAAATCTTGTTCCTGATTCGTTTTAGGAACTTTTTCTAGCAATTGCGAAATCTTTGATTTCACAATTGCGGAATTGTTCTTTTCAATTGCGAAATCTTTTGTTTTTTTACAATTGCGAATTCCTTTCTTTTTATTTTGCGAATTTAATTCAGTTTTTATTTAATTGCGAATTTTATTAGTTTTAGTTTAAATTTAATTTTCAAATTTATTTTCCCGCCATTTTTAATTAACTTTATTTTAATTGTTTCGTCTTATTTTTACGTCAATTTATTTTAACTTGTTTTGTCTTATTTAATTTTCGAATTTACTTTTCGTCAAATTTTAATTTCTCGCCATTTAATTAATTTACTTTTAAAGTTTTTAATTTTGCACCATTTACGTTTTAATTAGTTTTAATTTTTAATTACAGTCATTTACATTTAAGTCTTGCACCATTTATTTTAAAAAACAACCAAAAATATTTGTTTCACCAAAAAACAATTGAGTCGAACTTTGAACCGGAAATCAATTCGTTAAGATACCGAGAAACGAACAATTGAACCTAGCAAAATCCCAACAACCACCACAATAGATCAAAAATTTTGAAAAATGTCGAAAAAATGATTTTCCGGTTAAAATGAGGACAAATACAAGGAAAAGACCACTTAACTTCGATAGAAGTCCCCTCTACACTTAAGATAAACATTGTCCTCAATGTTTAAGCATGTGGGAGTAAACTCCCCTACACTTAGGACATTGTGCACGTTATTTAAATCTTGCTAAGGAAGAGACAACTAAAGAGATTCCTATTTTAATATTGAGAAATATAAAATAGTGAATCGAAAAGAGTTTAGGATAGAACCGGGAAGAAGGGAACACGGAATCACGGTTCGTCAAAAATCATCAAGAGTGTGTCTTTGAAGCTCTAATCCCTGCACATGATAAGAAAGAAAACAAGAAACACCACCGGGGCTCCCCCTACACTTATGGTGAAAACAGGAAAGATAGATAGATAATTGGGTTGCCTCCCAAAAAGCGCTTGTTTATATTAACCGAGTCACGAGCCTGACTCGTCCCCAAATTAAATGGTCCATGGGGAAGCCTCGAATGTAATACCGGGATCAAAGACCTTGTCCTCGTTCCCGGAGGACATCAACAAAGGAGAGGCGGGGGGATAAGTCTTAAATGGGAGAAAAGTCCTTTCAACATACGAAAAGTATGTGAAATCAAGATCCACGGGAGGTGGGGTGGGTAAAGTAAGCACATTGTCATCCCCCAAAGACAATGGATGCTGAGCATTCGACAAAGACGTAATGTTATCAATCATGAAATAGTGAATGTCACCTCCCGGGTCAAAGCACTCATCCTCCGTAATAGTGGCTAAAGGGGAGGATGAAAGGTGCTCGGGAGGGGGACTTAGGACAATACCTTCCTGCAGCAAATTATCCGAAATAATATCCCCCTCCGTGTCATCATCATCAATACCTGGAGATATGGAGTGAATGTCGATTTCTTCCAGCAATGGGTCATTATCTTTGTTGGAAATACGTTTTACGCATTTAGAAAGTCTCGGTCACTCCAACCATGTAGTTATAGGCTCGTAGTTAAGTTAAGTAGTATTCATTACATAGCCCGACCCATGAGCATGTTCATGGGCCGGAAGCCCAAGTCCTTTAAGGACTTGGGGTATTTAAACCTCTTTCCACCATGGAAAGAGGTGTTGGTTGTTTTATTCTCTCATTTCAATATATGTGTTTTCTTTCATTTCTCTCTCTAACTTTCTCTCTCTAGAAAAACATCAACCCCCTTGTTTCACAAGATTATCATTGTTCTACAATTGGTATCAAGAGCATGGGATGAGATAAAGGCTTGTTTTTGTGTTGAGTTGTGGATTTACATTCGTAAATTACAAACTAGCTTTTTGGCCGAAACTTTCAAATTTTTTTTCGTTTGATCATAGTGATAAGTAGTGTAACATAGGAATTTGGGCTTAAACGTGTTCTTGGTATCTTGGATTTCATTAAATCTTCAGGTTTCTTGGATCAAAAGTGCAAAAAAGTGTGTTTTTCTTCATTCCGAAATTTCAGCAGACGCATCCATCGGAAAGTACAAAAGGTACTTGGGTCTCCATCGCAATACCTTAACCATCGGAAAGGGTTAGGGTACTACTTTGCGATCGTTGGATTTTCATTACTTATTCCGATCTGAATCATTCCGATAGCTTTTGCGATCTGAGATTCCGACGGGTATAAGGAAGGTGTGTTAAGTCGTTACTCTGCTCAAATTTTGTAAACCACTTTGCGATCTGAAGCATTCCGATAGACATCGCATTGCGATCTGAAGCATTCCGATAGACATCGCATTGCGATCTGAAACATTCCGATACCATCATCATTTCCACAAGGTTACATTGCGATCTAAAATCATTACTATCTGAGCTGATTCCGATAGTGAGACTTTCCGATCTAGGTATTCTGACAGAAAGAACATTGCGACAGAACTGGTTTTAGATACTTAGTGGATTTTCTTCTATTTGGCATTTAATTTGGAAACGTTCAAAAGCTAATACAACAACAAGATAACAATACTTTTTAGTTAACAACACAAAAACTCATAACTTTATTTCATTGTTCGATCATCTTTGATAATCTTATTCAAGGGATCACAAAATGAATTCACATTCATTTATGCCAACTATGACTTCACTCACTGATATATCGATCATTTCGGGTACCGATACTCGCCCGCCTTTGCTCATCAAAGACTTATTTGAATCATGGCAAAGTCGAATGAGAACATACATCATGGGCAAACAAAGTGGTCGACTTATGCTAGAATCAATTGACAAAGGTCCATTAGATTGGGGAGAGGTTACCATCAACAATGTGACAAGGCCAAGGCAGTATCATGAGTTAACCGATGCCAACAAAGTCATTGCAGATGCCGATGAAAGGGCTGTTCAGACAATTCTTCAAGCCCTTCCACCTGATATCTTCAGAATGGTGAGTGAACATAAAGTGGCCAAGGATCTTTGGGATCGACTTGCGGTTTTGCTACAAGGGACATCTCTCACTAAGCAAGAACGAGAATGTCAATTATATGATTTGTTTGATAGATTCCAATAAATTCCAGGGGAGACTCTCCATGATTTTTACTGGCGTTTTACCACTCTGATGAATGACATGAATGTCTATAATCTAAGGATTAAACAATTTCAGTTAAACACCAAGTTTTTGAACACACTACCCCCTGAATGGAGTCAATATGTGACGGATGTCAAAATGATTCGTGATCTACACAAGTCCAACTTAGATCAACTGTATGCTTTCTTACAACAACATGAGAAGCATGTGATCCAAAACCGAATCTCTCAAGGACCCTATCATGAACCAATGGCATTATTGGCAAATCATCCTACACTATCATATCACAACTCTCCGCTTGCTTTAGGACACAAATCTTCATATCAACCTTATCTTCATATCTTCAACGGGAGGAATAGATGGAGGTAAAGACTCAGAAAAAGGAGGAGAAGTCAACTCTTCGATTTGAGCAATAAGAAGATGCACTTTCTGTAATCTATCGCGGAGAAGCACGTCTTCCACCTTATCTTCAAGAGCAAGTTCATCGGTGAACTTCTCGTAAGCCGGAGAGAATAAATCGTCATCGCCCGCATCTCCCGGTGGAGATTGAGAAATTTCAAAAGTGAAATTCTCATAGCGCGGAGAAAAATCGTCATCGTTAGGATCGACCTCTTCCGTAAGAGCAACGTCGTCCTCAGACTCCATAGCAATCGGTATGTTACACACCTCATCATCAAAGAATTTGTCGAGACCAAACTCACTAAGCTCACTTAATGAATCATCATCCTTAGACGCATTAGGAATATCGAGAATAGGAGTAGCAACTTCAGTAGATGGGTCGAGAGCTTAGACATCATCGTCGTCATCATCATCATAATAGACGGGACCATTCCAATTAGGAGTGACATAGTCGGCTAACTCTTCCTTGATAACCTCCACATCTTTAAGAAGCTCATGAAGCAAATTTTGTTGTTCATCTCCCCGAGTATGTTCAATTAAACCAATTCTATCCCACGCTGTAATTAAACATTTTGGTGTAGAAAAGAAGGGAAAATGACCAAATTGGCTCAAAAAGGTGTTGGTGGTTTTCAAGGTTTCGTCCACATCAAGCAAAGGTTGCCTTTCCTGATGCAAGTCAGCTCGGATTTGAGCTAAACTTTCTAGAATATGGTTCAAAGAAGTTAGTTGTTGGTCAAGACTAATTTGCTGAGAGGATTGATGATTGAGGGTGTGATGTGGGGGCTCAAAGTTATAGACACTGGGATGATAGCACGGAACTTTCTCAAAGACCATCGACGGATCACAAGAAGAAGCATCGTGTGGGCCCCCCACAAATATAGCACCACGGGTATGGAGAAAAATCTGGTGAGTTTTGTGGATAGCTATTACCATTGTCATAATTGTAACCCGGTTCTTGCCCGTGATCATACGGGTATCGAACCGGGCACGAAACATGCAAATGAGAATCGCTTCCACAATAGATGCACGGGGGAACAGGAGGTGGATTCAAAAAGGACGAATTAGTCGAGTTGCACAAGGGACAAAATCCGAATCCGAATTGTGTATTGTCGATATCGTTTCCGCACCGCTCACATGTACACCATTGACATGAGTCGTTCCCGTATAACCGTCTCCCACACCCGACGCAATGGACCTAAGAATCCATAAAGAAAAATAGAGAAGCAAGAAGAATATTTTTGGTGCAAAACTTTGAAAAAGAAATGTTTTTTATGATTTTTCAAATGTTTTTGGGATTTTTGAAAATTTTTGACACGAAAAATAACGTTCACGAGTGAACGGATCCCAAAAGCCAACGCGTCTCTCACAAAAAAACGTTAATCCTCACGAAAAGAGCAAGCAGCGGCGCCATTTTAATAACTTGATTTTACTCAGTTAAAAAGTTCTTTGTCGTGGTCTAATCGAATTGATTTCCGGTTAATTATGCGACTCAGTTGTTCTTGGTGAAAAAGAAATAGAATGGTTGTCGTTCGTAAACTAATTAAGAATAAAGACTTGAAACAAATAAAAATAAAGTAAAGACGGTAAAAAGAAATACTGAAAGAATAAGAACTTGGTGAAAAGTAAATGACAAGAAATTAAAAGGGAAATAAAGTAAATGATGCAAACCAAAACTTAAACTAAAAGGAAATGCAGAAAAAGGCGGGAAAAGTAAAGCTTAAAACTAAAAACTGGAAAACACTCATTCGGAATAAAACAGTTCATCCGGAATATGTCACTTATCCGGAATAAACCAGTTGATTCAGAGTAAGGCTTTGATCCGGAATAAAAAAAGGGAAAAGAGGTTGATTCGGAATAAGGAGTTTGATCCGGAATATTTGAATATTCCGAATAGAGGCACTGATCCGGAATAATATATATTCCGAATAGAGGCACTGATCCGGAATAATATATATCCGAATGGAAGCACTGATCCGGAATAATATATTCCAAATAGGAACTTTTGATCCGGAATAATATATATTTCGAATGAGAACTTTGATCCGGAATAATATATATTCCGAATGGGAACTTTGAACCGGAATATCTGAAAAGTGCTTGATTCGGAAGGAGTAACTGATCCGGAATCTGGGTAGCATAAACAGTAGGATGAATACGAAGAACAGGAGAAAGAGAAAGGAGTACGAATCTGATCAAATCTAACCAAAACAAACCAAAAGATTAAACCAAAATAACCAATAAACATTAACTAACAATAACCAATCAAAACAAATAAACAAAACTAACAAATAAAGCCAAACCAATCAAAACCCACTTGATTGAAAACTATAACACTCAAGAACATGAACACAAAGATTTAACAAAGATAAGAAAGTTAGATGAGAGATTAAAACAAGAAAAGATAAAGATTCAATAACATTAAAAGTAAACTTACTTGAATTCAAGAAATTAAAGGTGCATAACAAGTAATTAAAGTGCAAGAAATTAAATTGCAAGGTATGAAAATGGTGGAAGAGGTGGGTTGTCAATCCACCCAACAACTACAAATAAAATGAAATGAAGCTATTTATAGTGGATTAGGGAGGTGCTTAGTGGAAGCTTCCTCCCTCTTTCTTCTTTCTCTAATTGCATCATTAAGTCCTTAATCTTCTTAATCTTTTGACTTTAATGACTTTGTCTCGGGATTTCTTCAAACTCGTCTTGTAATTCTTCAATAAATTAGACTTGAGTTCTTCGGCTTTTAGTAAACTTCCGTCTTTTGACTTTTTCTTCGATAAATCATCAGAATTGGTCTTGGACTTCCGTTCTTTTTGCACTCTTGATTTCTTGACTTCGTCTTTCGTCTTTTTCTTCGATAAAAGCCCGTGAATGCCCGTGTTTTCTCCACTTTTCACCTTTTCGTCCTAAATCACAACAAAAACACAAACCACGCATAATTCTGACATAAATGACATAAAATACACGTTTTGGCTCGGTTATTATTGTAATTAAGTGGTAAAAAGGATGGGTGTTTACACACCTATCAGTAACCGTGTAAAACAATGCTCGTACAGGATGTTTGTTGTGGATCCTCCGTCGATATATAAGTCGTGGACAACGTGGTCTCCTATGTTTGATGCTATCGCTAGAGGTCCATTATTATAGTCAGCATCAGTGAGGGGAGGGAATGAAATATTTGTATCGAGCGAGAATTCTTGCCTAGCTCCCTGCTTCGACCTATGTTGTCCCGACTGCACCATGTAGATGGTTATGGACTTATGGGTTTTCCTTTGGTTTTTTGTTCTCGTTCTTTTTGTTATTTCCCCCTTTCTCCAATCTCGGATGAGATGATTCGGCTTGCCTAATTTGACCAGGCTCTCTATATGTTTCTTTAGTTGTATAAATTCGTCTGTTCCATGACCCTTGTCGTCATGGTATTCACAATACTTGTTGCTATCGTGTTTTTCCACTGGACTGGTCATTGGCGGGGGGTTTTGGGAAGTTCGAGCCTTCAGATAAAAATATCCCTCTTGGGGTCATCTTTAAGGGGGTGAACTTGTTATTATTATCGCGTCCTCCCTTCTGAGTTCCTCGATGGTCCAAGCTACGACCATTATTCTGATTATTGGGTTGCTTCTTTGATCGATCCTGGAAGCTATAGTCGGAGGCCCCTTGCTTGCTGTTTGTCGCGACTGCTTCTCCTTTGATGAAGGATCTCGCCCTTTGCGTTACTACATCAAAGGTCTCCAGAGTTCTATCATGTAGCTTCCTTATTAGGTCTGGATTGCTTATTCCAGCCATAAAACCGGAAACTTTTAAAATTTCGGGACATTCCCTGATCTGGTTGCACTCAATCAAAATTTCGGGACTTACCCTAATCTTGTCTACACGTGGTCGTGGGTTCGAGTCCCACGGATGGCGCCAATTTGTTGATACAAAAGTTGGATGGACTGCGCTTGACCCGAATTAGCCTTAATTTGGGTGCTTGAGAACTCCGGCTCTTGTACCAAGTGAACTTGTATGAAGACCCTACACACTAAATAACAGACACCGTTAGGCTTACCGTGTGAATGTATCCCGCGATTAGACTCCGGCGTGAGAGTAAGTAATTGGTTTGAGTAATCGGTTTAGGATTTATAGTATTGTGAGAATCGTCCCTTTGTGGAACCTCTTGGGGTTCCTTTTATACCCTGTGAAACCCTAATTGGGCTTCCATATTCTTGCGGCCTAAGCAAGAGATAATTACCATATACAAAAAGATCCTTATCGCGTAAATAAGGGGAGTGTATATCCTCCTAGCTTTAAGTGAATCGTAATCCTAGTTAGATTATGATTCTGTCTGATACCGTCTACATGCGGCCAGGACGCGGTTGAGATAAAACCACGTGCGACAGTAGCTTACTGGACCACATGGGCTTCAACGCTGTCTGTCTATGATCCATACGTAATGGATACGAGTGATACCCGTGGATCGAGTTGTACAGTCCAACTAGGGGCTATACGTCATCACAAAAACATTTTTCTTAACTAGCGGATAAACGCTAACAAGTGTTAGAGTTAGGAACTAAAATGATTCAAAAGTTTTTGCATAAAAAAGTCGTTTGCACTTATTAAAGACTAGGTAAAATATTAGCAATATCACAAAGACGATTTGTGCATTTTATTTCAACTAGTCGGCTACCCGCGCAATGCGGTGGCGGGTAGCCGGTAACTAATTTCGTGGATTTGGCTAAACCACGAAAACACCATTACAAAAACGAACATTTTTTTCTGAAGACAACGACCAAAACTTTTTTCGGTACCTCAAAGTTGGCGACAATGGGTTGTGGTTGAGAAAGAGCGATGGTTTGTTTTGTATATTTTACATTTGTCTTTTAAGATTTTCTGAGACTTTATATAGTGAATTTAATTGTTTACATAAAACTGTTACACAATGGGTTTTAAAAATGTTTTTATGAATTACGTTAAATCATGATTAAGACATTTAATATTTTTTTCGTAACTTCTAATTATACTTATTAAAACATAAATTTTCAGTTACAAAATTGTATTGAATTACAATTATTTCTAAACTTTTAATATTCATTAATTTCTTAGCAAAAGATAAATCTTTCTATTATAAGAAATGTTTAAGGCTTAATTTTTAATACTTCTAATTTTAGAAAAATTGTTAAATGTTTTATATATTAGTATAGATTATAATTAAAACCTTTTTGTTTTTATGAGAAAAAGAAATTAATATAAATTAATAAGATTTACAAGCGAAATGCACATTTTTCGAATCGGAGGGGTGAAGATGTAAGTTTATCTATCTTTGACATTTTCATTGCATTTAACGGTTTATTTCTCTAAATAAAAGCCTAAATATTCTTTTCAATCCTTAAATAAAAGCCTAAATATTTGAGGGGCCTAACGCCCTCCCTTATGCAAAATACTTGACTAGCTTGGCTCAAGTTTTACACCATATATCGGAACGGAAAATTTGTATAGAAGTAGCTTACATAATAAAGAAAAAATGTTTTAAAGATATTATGTTTTGTGAGTCTTCAAACCAATAATAATTGTATTCCTACCAAAAATAATTTGTGAGCATTTTTGGGTGTGTATGATTAAAACAAAACATCAATAATGTCCTATTGAAACACCTAAACGACTCGGCTTCCCAAAAATATAAAATAATAACTTCACTTATACTATAAAACCAGAAAAAACAACACAAGTATATGTTAGTAACAACAAATTGCACTACTCTCACTTACTTTCACTTCACTTTACAGTTTCTACTCCAACACAAATATAAAAACACGTACACTTCCTTTACATTAAAACTTCCTTTGCATTAAACATATCAAAGCCTTAAACACAGAACACAAAAAACAACCTTAAAGCAAACAAACATGAGCATCTACGGACGTAATCCATGGGGTGGTTCCTTAGAAATATACAGAACAACAACAACAACAGAGTCCATAAACACAGACAACGAGTTGGATAGAAGCCAAGAATTTGACAAAGCGGCATTGTCGTCTCGTAGGGTAGAACTAAACGAGACACAAAAAAGCTGGTTGTTGGGTCCTCATGAGAAAAAGAAGAAGATATATGTTGATGTTGGATGTCTTTTTGTTAGTAGGAAATTTATTGTTTGGTGTGTTGGAATGCTTTTTGCTCTTGGTTTTCTTGTTGGGTTTGTTGTGCTGATTGTTAACACTGTTCCTGGACATCATAAGCGTGAGAATGGTGTCGACGAGTATACGATCGCGTTGCAGAAGGCGCTTTTGTTTTTTAACGCTCAGAAATGTGAGTTTTTCTTTCTAGTTTTTTGTTATATTTGCATGCAAAGGGCAGGAAGGGTCGGGGTCATGCAGGGCATCTCCAAAACTATGTGTTATTAGTGTAAATTTTTACTATATTAATAAAAAAATAATATCTATAGTATTCATTTTTAATATAAATTTTAGCCTCTCTTAATATTTTGATATAGAATACCAAGATACGGAGCAGTTCGTATCATAAATGCTGCATACACACACGCAAAAGTTATGTGTTCGAGTGACGTTGGTGACCCAAAATATGTTTGTAGCTTTGCCCTTGTTGATTTCCACATATGTTTATATAGCCCGCGCGATATGTCGAGATCATTTCACGTAGTTAGAGCATATGCAATGATAAAAGATATAGATAGCTTTTTACTATTTCAAAAAGCCATTTTTGAGGGTTTTTTGCATTGTGTTATAAGGTTTTTGAAAGGCTTTTTATTAATGACTTGGTAAACACCAAGTTATCTTTCAAAATCTTAAGCTATTAAGTGATTATGCATTTATGACATTTAAGGCGTCAAGTCTTTAAGACTTTTTGCCTTTGTAGATGCTCTTAGGTTATTATTAGTTGTTTTTTGGGAACCGGCTGGTATGTCAAGATCGAAGCCCAGACTCATTTCACAAATTCGCGGTCTCACAAAGATGTTTGCGCTAGAGGAATACAGTAGTTTTTATAAAGTGCCAGTGGTCATATGTCACAAATGTCTTTTATGTTTATATTACATACTGTTTCAAGGTAATTTAGTTTAGAATAACTAGACGATTAACCGCGCATAGCAGCGGAATTACCTAAAGACATATAATTGATGATATGCTAATTGATTCGATGGTCGAACTCATGACTCAATAATTGCCTAGCGATAGATAGTTAATGATTTATTAATTGACCCGATGGTCAAATCGGTACCCGGTGACTCGTCCGGGTTGAACCGGTAGGCGAGCCCATTCCCATTGACTCGATCGGGTTGACTCGGTCGGGTTGACTCGGTGGTCGAACTCGTGTCCCGGTGGTTGAACGCGTGACCCGGTGACTCGATAGGATTGACCCGGTGGTCGAAGCCAGTGACTCGGTGGCTCGACAGGATTGACCCGGTTGTCGAACCCGTTACCCGGTGACTCGATTGGGTTAACTCGATGGTCGAACCCGTGACTCGAAAAGATTGGCCCGATGGCTGAACCCGTTATCCGGTGACTCAATCGGGTTGGTCCGATGGTCGATCCGTGACCCGATGACTCGACCGGATTGACCCGTTGGTGGAACCCGTGACCAAGTTACTCGACCGAATTAATCCGGTTGTGAAACCCGTGACCCGGTAACTTATGCAATTGTTTATGGTTTAATTTTTCAACATTTCCTCTTTATCCAACTTATGTGCATTTGATTTTTCAACAATTCCATAATTAATATTCAACTTCTATGCATTTAATTTTTCAACAATTTCATAATTAAGTCATTTTTCAACATTCAAGGTTTTGGGGTTTTTCCTTTATAAGTAGTAGAGATTAGAGAGGTCAAGTCTCATGGTGCTGATGAGGGAAAAGGTCTGAGTATTCCAGTAAAACCGCATAAGTACACTGTCCATACGAGTCAATATTACTAAAATTAGCAAGCAAACGTTTATGAGTCAAATATTATCAAAATGTGTTAAAAAAAATATATTATCAAAATGGTAAGTACACGTATTCAAGTCTAATAGTTACTGTACTAGTTTTAATACTGTGTAGACAATAGATTTGAACATAAAAGATAAATTAAATAAAAATTTCATTGTTACGATTTTATGTGATATGTTTTCTTAATAATATTTAACATTTATATGTCTGATTATTTTATTGTTTTATTGTGTACCGTGTAAATTAATATAAACTTAAATTAATTTGTATTTTTTGAATTTAATACTTCTTTTACTTTCGATATTTTTATTTTAAATAGGTATTAGTATATCTTAGTTATTAATCAACAAACTATTTAAATCAACATTACTCATACACGATTTATAAATTCATGATTTTGTAATGCTTAATTTTATTCTATAAAATAAAATTAAAATTTTAATACTTAAATGGTCACGATGCTCATGGACCCATGAGTTTTGCATAATTTTTTGATTATGTGATAATATTAATTGATATTTTATATAAATATTTATTGCATAAAGGATTTGACTTTGTTTAATTGAAATGTTAGCTATCATTTTCTAAACATTGTGTTTAATAACACATAACGAAATTGAAAAAATATATGTTGTTGTAATATGTATAATCTTGTCTATTTATTTTCATCTCATACCGATTTCTGAGTTAATGCATTCATTTTGATATTTATATTTATGTTAATAATAATTTATGTATATTGCATTACTTGACTTTGTTAAGTGTCAAAATAGAAACAGATAATAATTTGTGTTTTTATTTCAATACTAATAATCATGTAATTTGTTGATTTTTTTTTAATATTACATATATGTTTTATTTTTAAAATATAAAGTTTAGAGGGTATAAAATTTAAGGGGATATTTTGTTTATTTTCTAAAATTATTTAAAAATATAAAAAGTTATAATTTTACACTTAAGTCCATTTACTTTATTTAAAATTCAACCAATTAAGTTTTAATTAATCTCTTTCTCTTTTTTTTAAGTTTTTATTTTCACAAATTTGACACATATATTTTTATGTGTTTTCTTTTAAAATCCTCCATCAAATTTTTTAATTTTGACTAAATTAAATTCAATTTTGACTTTTTTCGATCAATCACATCGTTCGATTTTACTTATATGTTAAAATCAAGTTATTTGATTGGCCCGATTTTTTATATAACTTCTACTTTTCATTAAAATTCCTAAACAAACTAATTTTTTTATTATATAAAAAATGATAGGCACATAGGATGTAAAGCTTTTAGAAATGCGAACGGTATTAAATGAACATTTTGACATTTAAACTTTTCTTTAAAAAAAACGAGTGGGGATCATCAATGTTTAAAACCCGGATTGATCCGGGCGGCTGAATCGGTTAAATCGTGATTTGGTCGAGTGATCGAACGTCAGTTTTGACCGAAAACTAGGTTGAACCGTCGGTTAAATCGATTGAACTGTGACTCGCTGGCTCGACCGAGTCAATTTAAAAACCAGATTTTTAAACATTAGGGATCATTTTTATTTTTGGCAGTCGTTTGATAAAAGCCGAATATGTTTTTTTAATGATCATTTTGATTTTTAACGAGTGGAGAGCTAGAATTAGAGTAGATGTCTAGGCAGTAGATTTAGAGTGCTTTTGCTCTGTTATTTTTGTCTTTTTTTGTTTTCGTGCGTTCGTAGCTTTCGATCCGTTTGCGTGTTGCCCGTTTGCTAGTGTTTCATCTGCCTTGCTTTGTGTTTCGTCTGTCTTGCCTTGTGCTTCGTTTGTCTTATCTTGTGTTCCCTTTTGGTTGATTGTTGTCTCGTCTTTTATGTCTTGCCACTTGTCTTTGCATGCATAGCCTTGTACTGTACCATTCGTTCATGTCTTTGTTTGGTGGATAGATGTGCCCTTTGTGCTCACGTGCCTTGTTACATGTATACTTGATCGTTTTGTTTGTCTGCTCGTTTGGTCGTATTTATGTTAGTTTTCTTTTGGTGCTAGGTTTTTTTGTTTTTTTACCGTATAATGCTCTTGAGGGTAGTTTATTTCAAAAAATTCAAAAATAATTTAAACAATAAAAAAATTGACGGTCTCTTACTTTTCTTTTTCTTTTTCCTTTTTCTAGTCGGAGGTCTATGCGAAAGCAGTCTCCCTATCAGCGAGCTTTCCCGAGGATAGGGTATGATCTATCTACACTTCACCTCCTACATACCCTGCTCGAGCGAGATTGGGTATCGTCGTTGTTTTTGTTGTTAAGAAGTAATGACAAATGATCAACGAACTGTCACAACTACTGTTCACAAAAACTGCTCACCTTTTTAATAAACGCTCACTTATCACTACATCCTTTCAACTATAGAGATGAGAGTTCGTCAATAAGTCTAGAATGTCGTTTCCAAAAGCTTTAACGACGACATGTTGTCGCCAACACATTTGATCCATCACCTTTGATCCGTCGTTAAAACTTTTGTTGACAAAAAACAAAAGCATTTAGCGACGAAATATGGGAACCACGAGTATTCTCATTCTGGTGGGATCTATTGTATTGTTGCGAAAGTATATTCATATAAAAATTAAAAAGAATTTTATTATATAAATTAGTAAAGAGAATTTATTTGTTAGTGTCTACGGTTTTAGCGATGTCACATGGCGTCGCTAAAAGCTTAAGCTGATAAATTATAACCACCTGTTTTCGCTCTAAGTATGCTACGACTAAGAAAAATACAAGAAAAAACTACATTTTCAAATTTTTCCTCAAAAATCTATAAAATATTAACCTGGAAATCACCCGAACAATGGAATTATTTAAATTAATTACTTTATTCATTGTAAAAGAACCATAGAAATTATAGTTCTATAAAATAACGATACAAGTTAATAGTACAAATAACAAAACAACGCTCGTAAAAATACAAATCACAAACTTAATCCTTACGCGTCATGAGAAGTATCATCATAATCACTACCACCATTATATCTCACCATCACATACTTTTGAGCTGGTTTCGAAAGCGTAGACTGGGGTGTGATCATTAAGGGTTGGAGGAAACATTTGAGAGTGTGACAAGACATTTGGACAGGAAACTCTAGGGCAGGGGGACAATACTTCGGGGGAGGGGGTATCTACTATGAAGAAGAATCAACTTGTTCTTATTGTTTATAAAAAAAGCCAACAAGTCGTTTAAAAGATTTTAGGAATTCATTTGCATGTCTAGCGTCCCCAGCTTCTAATATCATGGTGTCTTGTTCTTCTGCCTCATCATGTCAACAACTTGTTCGTGGGTGTATGATCATGGGGTAGGTTTTAAGTTCTTGCCAAATATCAAACGCATACCGAGTAACCTCTTGCCTTATCAGATGTCCCATAAATTTCACTATGATTTTACTTGAATCTTATTATGTTATGTATAGTTCGAAAAAACAAGAAAAGTAATTTGACTATGACGAAATGGTGTTTGTTGTTTCAAGAGTTGCCAAACTATCATTGATGCATTATTAAAACGTGTTTGGTAATTGGTGCAAAATTACCAAACATCAATGTTGAAAACGTCAACAGTTTGTATTTTACTAAATACCAAGCACTCCTGATTATTATTAAAGGGTGTTTGAGATTAATGCATCATTAATAAGCTGAGATACATAGTGAGTTCATGTATTGAAAAACAAAATCTTTATGTAGCTTTTTTTTAGTAATCTAACTCGGCGCGCGAATGATACACCTGTCTAGATACATCTCACTAATCTTTTATCTTCTTCATTCTTTTTATGTTGCCTAAGCTTATGTATTTTTTCGGGTCTCTGGGACTGATGGATAAGGGTGAGACATATGCTCGATAAGGTCCTTATGATGTTGGTTTCGAGTGAACTTATATGAACAGAATGTATTTTAAGATAAGCTTATGTTTCTATTTTAGAAAAAACAAACAATCTAAAAATGACTAAAACTATTGACTAAAAATGGATAGAGAATTATAGTTTGATTTTACCATACTATTTTCACTTGAGGTTATTATCACAAATAGTAATTTAAAAATAATTAGTTAAAAGTAAAACTATTATTTAAAAAAAATATTAAAAAAAATTATACTGTAATAATAATGTTTTTTAAAATTATATGGTTTTTATCTTTAAACAATAATTTTAGAATCGAGAGAGTAGTAACTAAATTATTATAATATATATTAAATACTAATGGAAACGATGTCGTATTGCTTTTGGGAATGTCGTTTTATTTAATGATGTGTGTCGTTTCACAATTAAAGAATAAAACAAAACCAAATTTACCAAATAGCTCCTTACACTATGGGATGTATTACATAAACACCTTAAACTTCTAACCATATTTAATTGTCCACAGATAAAAATTACACAACTTAACAAAAATGTATTAATTACTGTTTTACTTTTTACGAAAGCATAAAAAATACACTTTTACCTTTTGCTAATTAACTAGTGTTTCTTTTATTTTTGTAAATATTAATTTGGACCAAGGATAATATAATAAATTTAAACAAATCCAACTATTATTTTCAAAAATGAACAATAATTTTGGGACATACCAAAAAGGAAAGATGAAAAATAATTTTGAGACGGATGTAATATCAAATATGACGCATATATCTATCAATTCTTTAGGAGGAAAATATGATTAAAGATGGTCGAATTGCGAACCATACAAGCACAATATTAAAATGTTTTTGACATACGTATGATTTTACAAAAAAAATTGAAACTTAATATATATTTTCAATATTCTTTTATAGAAATAGCTTTGAAGTTATTCATTGTTTGCAAGACCAATTATTAACGTGAATAGTCATTCAAATTATCGGTCTACTACTAATCGTTAATTATGCATCATCTGCCGAGAAGCGCGGGTTATATACCTCGTTAAATTAAACATTAAAAATAAAATCTGAAATATAAATTATAAAATATTAAATTAAGATAGAAAAATAAAACATTATTCTAAAACAGACAAGAGATGAATATAATATAAAAAACCAAAAAACATAAAGGAATAAAACAGCAAATCCACAAACACCACTTGCATTAAACACCACTCCCACAAGTCTTCACTTCACTTTAACACTTTCCTGCCAACCACAAAAACACACCCACCGTTACATTAAACAACACATCAAACCCTTTCTAACCCCAAACTAAACATCCTTAAAAAACCAAGAAACCAAACATGAGCATGTACGGACGTGATCCATGGGGTGGCCCTTTAGAAGTAGACTCCATAAACACAGACCACGACATGGACAGAAGCCGAGATTTCGACAAGGCAGCACTGTCGTCTCGTAGGCTAGAGTTAAATGAGACACAACAAAGCTGGTTGTTGGGTCCTAACGAAAAAAAGAAGAAGAAATATGTCGATCTTGGTTGTCTTGTTGTTAGTAGGAAGATTTTTGTTTGGACTGTTGGAATGGTTCTTGCTCTTGGTTTTATTGTCGGCTTTGTTGTGTTGCTCGTTAAGGTTGTCCCAAGACATCATAAACATGTTGATGTTAAGGATAATTATACGCTTGCTTTGCAGAAGGCGCTTTTGTTTTTTAATGCTCAGAAATGTGAGTTTTTGGTTATATTTGTTTAGATGTATATGATGTGATGCAAAAAGGTTGGTTCGGCCGGGAATTCTAACCCGGGATACGACCTCTTTTAATAAAGCTCCCCCTTTTCCGGTCCCCAGATAGGCGTTTGCGGTTGGAGACTAATGTATTAATGGCTATATCATAGATGTTTACTTGTAGTATCTTTGTTTTTGTGGGTATTTTTATTTGAAATGGTTGGATGGTCCCAGAAATGTTAATTTCTTGGCATTTCTAGAGATGATTATCTAGGATCGGAGAATCGGTAGGTTTTGTTTTAGTTGGAATAAAAGTAATAATCCAAGGGTAGGATAAAGTTACCTAGCTATTTACCATTTCTCAACATAACTTGGGCGACTTTTTGATCATGTTTTTAGAACAATCGGAAATTTTAGTAGCCTCGTTATTACAACTCCAAACTGGATAAGCTCATCCAAATTGTATCGTTACGGTCCTTTTTATTAAAACTGAATATGTTGATCTAGTTATTCGATTTTATATAATGACTTTCAAAATGCACATCCAAACACCCCCTAGATTTATTAGTCAGAGTATTGCAAAATGCATTTTTTTCTATCAAATTACAGAACAAAAAAATAGACGTTGTTGGTTAACGAATTAGTATTTGTGCAGCTGGGAAACTTCCAAAGCATAATAATGTGTCATGGAGGGGTAACTCATGTTTGAATGATGGAAAGTCGGACAAATCAGGCGCTGTGTTGAAAGATCTGGTGGGCGGTTATTATGATGCTGGAGATACAATAAAGTTCCATTTTCCTAAAGCTTTTGCCATGACCATGTTGAGCTGGAGTGTGATTGAATACAGTGCTAAATACGAAGCTGCAGGAGAGCTCAATCATGTTAAAGAGATTATCAAATGGGGCGCTGATTACTTTCTCAAGACCTTTAATTCTACTGCTGATGACATAAGCCAAATTGTTGCTCAGGTAAATAAGTACACCTGTCATTTGACATTTTGCGGATAGGTCCTGTATAACACTATACTATAGTTTAGGGCATGTTTGGATTCAGGTTTTGAAACTGATCGACTGGTTATTACAATTAGTTTTCTCTAGACATGGTCTGCTTCTATCCTTTTTTAAATATTAAAAGGGTCAAATTTTCATTTTTGGAGTTTCATGTGATCATGTCATTGTCCTTTGTTTATTATTGAATGTATTATGCAAACATCTGATTATATACGAGTGCTCAACCACACATAATCACCTTTAAAACGTCTATCCATACACCCTTATATTTCTGAAGGATTCAGCTTCTATCTGGTTTTGGTCCTCAATGAAAATTAAGTTACAGTTTGACAAACCATCTGAATCGACAGTTCTCAATAAACAGAAGTTTACCATGTTAACCCACTGGACATCCTTTTTTGATGGCAGGTTGGGAAAGGCGACACATCAGGTGGGACAAGTGATCCCAACGATCACACTTGTTGGATGCGACCAGAAGACATTGATTACCCTCGACCAGTGACAGAATGCTCCACTTGCTCTGACCTTGCTGCAGAAATGGCTGCTGCTTTAGCTTCTGCATCAATTGTTTTCAAGGACAATAAGGTCTATTCAAAGAAACTTGTGCATGGGGCAGCAACTCTTTGGAAGTTTGCTAGGGATCGCCGTGGTTTGTATAGTGCTGGTGGTTCAGATGCTGCACCTTTTTACAATTCCACTACGTATTGGGATGAGTTTGTTTGGGGTGGAGCGTGGATGTATTATGCAACGGGAAATCAGTCTTATCTTTACCTTGCTAGTCACCCGAAACTTGCTAAGCATGCTGGTGCTTTCTGGGGTGGACCAGATTATGGTGTTCTTAGCTGGGACAATAAGCTTACTGGAGCTCAAGTAAGGCGGTCAACTGTCCATTAATATGGGAAAAAGATTGATATTACTATGTATAGTTTTGACAGTCTCTAGTAGCATATGGTTTCATTAATAATTTCATTCTTTTTTCAGGTACTACTTACTAGATTGAGATTGTTTCTTAGCCCTGGTTATCCATACGAAGAAACGTTGAAGGCATTTCACAACCAAACTAGCATAATCATGTGCTCGTACCTTCCATACTTCAATAGTTTTAACAGAACAAGAGGTAAACAAATGATTCTATTGTTACTAACACCCCCTACGCAGGCGGGTTGATTCAGTTAAACCACGGAAAAAACGTATAAACAAATAATTATTTTGCTTTTGTTTAAAACGTGTAATGTAAGTCGTCTATTCTTGCAGGAGGGTTGATTCAGTTAAACCACGGAAGACCTCAGCCTCTGCAGTATGTAGTCAATGCAGCCTTCTTGGCTGCCTTATATAGCGATTATCTTGATGCTGCTGATACTCCTGGATGGTATTGTGGTCCCAATTTCTACTCAACCGATGAGCTGCGTAAATTTGCCGAGACTCAGGTATAACCTTGCTAATGGTGGCAATTCGACCCATTTATGGGTTGATTTGGGCTATGTTTATCATTTCAAATTTGTCAGCTTAAAAAGTTGACTTCAGGGGAACGGGTCCAATGAGTTTTGCGTCCCTTAAATCTAATTTAATGACAGGATATATTATACTACTGTAGTAATATCGTTTTCGTAAACAATATTGTACATAAAATTTAATGGAAGTTCATGAATAATGGAGAAATAAGGTTTTTTTGGGGGTCAACCCATTCAATTGTGAACACGTTTTGACCCATCCATTTTGTGACATCTTCGGTTGCTCCAGAGTTCAGCTATCAAATAGTATGTTTGTTTATTGTGCAGATTGACTACATTCTTGGCAAGAACCCTAGAAAGATGAGTTATGTTGTGGGTTATGGCGATCACTACCCAAAGCACGTGCACCATAGAGGTGCATCGATCCCCAAGAACAAAGTCAAGTATAACTGTAAAGGAGGATATAAGTGGAGAGATTCGAAAAAGCCAAACCCCCACACTATCATTGGGGCAATGGTTGCAGGACCAGACAAACACGATGGTTTCCATGACGTGCGTACAAACTACAACTACACAGAGCCAACTATTGCAGGAAACGCTGGTTTAGTTGCAGCCCTGGTGGCCCTCTCAGGTGACAGAAGTACTAAGATTGATAAAAATACTATATTTTCAGCTGTTCCTCCAATGTTTCCCACCCCACCACCACCTCCAGCTCCCTGGAAACCATAAGAGTCTACATGGTCATTATATTTATGAAGATTTTGCTATGCTAAAGGGTAACTTAAACAGAAATACAGCTCAATAATGATGAATGAAGAATCTGGGTTAGAAATCGAGTAGCAGAAATTGTAGCTGTGAGCTATATATGATCTTGACGTGTCTTTTGTATGTAAACTAAAACAATTAATTTATATTTTGAAACTTATAATTAATTCTTTTGTTTTTTATTCTCCTGTATACTTCTAGAGTTATAAGTATATCCATGAATATACTCGTGAGTATTTCAAATGGATCTCAAAGGTTTACCTAGGATGGATTACATGGGTTTACCCGTGACGAGTATACTATACCTGTCACTCAACCGCCACCCATCAATAGATTTATATGTTCACCTACGATCTACCAGCGGGTAAAAATGATAAGATTACCCATCCATTTTTGTATAAATACCTTTGAGTTTTTGGTTTACGGGTTTTCTCATCCATTGTCATTTTGCGCTAATGCAATGCATTAACTTTAAGTTAAAAAGTAATTAACGAAGAAGAGCCTAATAACTTAGTATAGCTATTAGACTATTGTTTGTTATTACTTATAATTACATAAACTATAAGCTTATATATATTGGCTTTATATTACTTCTCGGTCCGATGTGGGATTCAATTTGATTTGCATATTTGATTGTTTTGTCTGCTATAAATTTTCCCCTTAAGTTTATTTTTTAGCATTTAATGGAATACTCATAGCTGGAGAAACGGTCTTGATGATTATCCAAGACTAATCATAGAAAATGGAATTTTAGCTACAAGAGTTCATAGTTCAGACTCGGCCAATGAGGGGCAATATTTCACATGTTAATCAATATATAGCATATAGTTTCATGATAAATTACAAGAAAGATCAATCCACATAAGTTATACTTAAGTTGAACATATCATGACATCAAAAATGCTGCTAACATATTGGATAAATATGCTGCTACCTAAAAAGCTATCTAAAGACATTACATTCAGCTTCCTGTAGTATCCGACACAAAATCCCATTATCGTGTCTTTTTGGTTTCTTTACCCAAGTTCAGCAGCTGGTAGCCTCCGTACCTCTTTTAAACACACCAGAGATGGCTATAACAGATCTATGAACGTGTGGGCTCTAAGTAGAAATGAGGGGCAAACTAGTAACCTCGCTTTTGGGGACATTCTGATGACCTGTGCCCAGACTGTCCACAGTTGAAGCAGGCACCATCGAAGTTCCTACTGTTTCACAAAATTAGTTCATATTAGTATTTCAAATAACAGAGTGAAATAAAAAAGAAAAGTTATCTCAAGATTCAGATAGCAGATACGCAACAATAAGTGCACACCAAAACCTTAGGCTGGTGATGTTGAACTTAGCATGTCCACATTAACCTAATTCGGGAATGCGCTTTAAGTCCAATGTGCCAAATGGATTTCATTTATGGAAACGGCGAATACTTCATTAGCAAGCCAAACGGGTCAAATAGTTTACGCAAAAGATTTAACTAAAAAGAAAACGAGTCACAGGGGTTAAAAGTCATCCCACAAGGATTCAGATGTACAAAATATTTAATTATAAAGCTTACATTGAAGTGTCAGCATATTTTAACACGTTAATGATTTATAAGTTACAATAAAATAAAAAAAAGTGCTCGTCGTTAGCCAAACCAAACCCGTACTGAAAAAATGTCCGATTTAAGTTTTGACCCATGTGGCAACCCAACCAGCCCCATTTGGCCACCCCTGGTCATGAGGGATTCATTAGACAGGTATACAGTTGGAAAAAGATATGTTTACATGAACTAACAAACACATCCATAATACCTGTCCCTCGTCCTCGATGAAGAACCAGAGCCCCTAGTCCCAAAAGATGGAGAGCGTGAAGATCGTCTTTCACCTATTAGCCAATCACTTCCACCCGTCCTCGACCCACCTGAGCCACCTCTGGACCAACTACTACCGCCACCACTCCTACCACCACGCCTGTAACTATCTCCTTCGTCATCTGAAGAGAATCGGCCGCCACCACCACCCCAACCACCGCGCGACCCACTTGAACCTCCCCTTCTTGAACCACCTCCTCTGGAACTTCGCTCTCTGTTAGAAAACTTTCCATAAAAGTCACCTGCTGGACCATCATCTTGCAACATGGGTAACTGCAAATAACACCCACCACTAATTAGCAATGCAATAAATCTCTATACAATAATAGTACCGTCTGTAAAAGCAAACTGAGTTTACCTTTGTAATTTTTGTGACTGTATTGCCAGGTGGCATGTCCTTCGTTAGTAAGTTTTTGGCAATCTCTTCTGGAAGATCAAAAACTGCTCCCTGAACCTGATTAAAACACATAGATGTCACGAAATAAAGCTCTACACAAGGCACACAATAGAGGTCATGATTTTGACCATATACAGTATAAAACCTCTTGATTCATTAAGAAAAGTTATACTAATACTGAACATATAATATTTGTAGTTCTATTTGATATACTAATTAAATACTGGTCAATATAATATCAGAAACTGTTTGTCAACCCAACCAGACCCAGTTTGACTGATATTTTGACCTAATTACACTGCCCGCCCAACTTTCCCATTTTGTCAACTCAAATGGATACACACCTGCTCATCTGCAATTATATGTATTTTTCCGAGTTCATCAGCAGCAGTTGCATAAACATCAGCCAAAAATCCAGTAACAGTTCTAGCTGACATGAACCCTCTTGTTAAAGATGGATCCCGAGTCAGTTGCAATGTAGTCCAACCCTGCATTCAAAATGAAGAGATATAATTAAACGGAATATAAAGATATATATTCCATTCGTATTACCATAAACACCTGTAGAAACAAAAAATAAATGTAAAATCTAATTCACCTGTTCGTGTGAGATAAGCGAGCGCGATGATGGAGGCTTTGAGAATCCACTTAACTGAGCAAGGGCAGCAGCAAGAGCACTTGCACCTTGCTCTTCAATAAGTCTTTCAGCAGTTGGAGTAAAGAACTGAACAGACTCCTGATGAACACCAGCGAGTGTAGCAACAACTTGCTGAGCAGAAGACTCCAATACATCTTCAACAGCTGGAGGACTTACAAATTCAAATTTGCATCCCACGTCCCGTTCAAGAGATCTAATTGTTCTCCTTTGACTATTTGTGAACATCAATATGGCCCTCCCTTCCTTTCCTGCACGTCCTGTTCTACCAGATCGATGTACAAAAGTCTCTGCATCGTTTGGCAATTCATAGTGGATAACCTAAAAATAACAACAAAAAAGCACACCATGTCAGAATCACATAATCACAGGATCTTACTAAATTACATCAATTATTTTGACTTCAATTTGAAATAACCATATAATCACACTTACTAAATCAACGTTGGGGATATCAAGCCCACGAGAAGCAACATCAGTAGCAACAAGCACGGTAAACTTTCCTTGTCTGAATCCATTCAATGTTCTTTCCCTTTGATGTTGAGATATGTCACCGTGTAATGCTTCTGAAGTAATACTATTAGTCAATGCTAAAGAGACCTCATCTGCATCCCTTTTAGTCTGTGTGAAGACAATGGTCTTCCCACCTTTTGCATATACCTAGAATCGTGAAAAACAATATAAGTTTATATAATCTGATTACAGAACAATTCAAGCTTTGACCTCTATATTATAAGAAACTGATAAGTAAGAGTTTTACCGTGACAAGATCACCAAGTATGGTTCGTTTTGAAGTTGAGGTTGTTGGTATAGCATACAACTTGATACCCTCTGCTAGCTTTTCATCTTGATCACCAACCTGTAAGATTGGTTTAAACAAGAGATATATTAAGAAAGTAGTTTTAGCAGTTTTGAGATAGATAATTAGAAAGTTTGAGAAGATAAACGTTAATAACATGCATGAAAATCATATTATTTATACAGAAGGTTCATAAGTGTGGAACGAGTGAAACGGAAAAGAAATAACAAACACAGTATTATTAATGTACAAAATATTTAATATCATTATTAGAAAAAAAAAGAGAATATTATTATTGAGGTAACACATGGTCTTCAATCATATGTGACAAGCTAACATGTTCTTCAATCCAACACGACACCTTTCTAACCGTACCAAACCTTTTTACTGCTGCTAATAAAAAAAATTTAGTAGAAGCCAGACTATTATCAAATGAACATTAAAAGATTGAGGAAACGTAACCGGTATTATACGACATTCTAGTCAATAAGCTATAATACAATTCACAAGCACAAGATACATACCAAATCAATTGTCAGTGGATTGTTTAGATATTTCCTTGAAAGTTTCTTCACCCAACCAGGCATAGTTGCTGAGAAAAGCATACTTTGCCTCTCCGCTGGAAGCTTCTCTAAGATATGTTCCACATCTTCCTCGAACCCAACAGCAAGCATTTGATCAGCTTCATCGAGAACCAAAAACTGAACCTCACTCAGTTTCAAACTATTACTTCCAATAAGATCAATAAGTCTTCCCGGTGTGCCAACCACTACATCAACCCCACGAGAAATTGCATTTTGCTGTGAAGAATACGAGACCCCACCGTATACACATACAGTGCTCAAATACGGTGCAGACTCTTTGATCTCTGTTTCGACTTGTCTTGCCAATTCTCTTGTAGGTGCAAGTACTAGAACTCTTGGAAGTCGTTGACGCCTTGATAGACAAGATGAATAGATGTTATTCAGAATATAAAGTAACAAACATGCAGAATAAAGATACAAAAAAAAAAACAAAACTTGTTTCATGGGTACCTTGGAGAATTTCTTTCTTCGTCATCTTCAGTGAGTCTTTTAATTATAGGAATCCCGAAAGCTAATGTCTTCCCTGTTCCAGTTTTGGCACGGGCAATAATATCTCTACCTGCTAGTGCAGGGACCAACACAGCTCTCTGCATGATACAACATGCTTACACTTACTTATTTGATTGAATAAAGAAAATAAACTGATTGAAACTTTAAACTTTAAACACTTAAACTACTACATGTGCACATATATATAAGGTTAAATGTTTAAACACCATGTTTAGCAACCATCCCATTACTACTAACTTGGGTCTTGGCTAACCAACTATCCCTGAATTATCATATTTCGCTACCTACGTTATTATACCATTGTATTGTTAATATCCTAGATCCCTGTCAAGTGTCAACCGATGACTTGAATGACAATAAAATGATGATGCACTAGTCTCTATAGAAAAAGAAAGATAAACCAGTCACCTACTAAGCCTCACGCAAAAAAAGGCTACCCAACATATCATGCCAACCAAAACTCTACAAGTTACTATTAAGAAACTAACTTTTAAGTAAATATTTAAAAGATAAAGTTCAATATTTTTTTGCAACTTCGATAATGTTCCTTAATCGCTAACGTCCTTAAGGTGGTTTTCCTTAAAAATTATAATCCTTAATGATAATATATTATGGGGGTGTTTGTTTGAGCTTATTTTTTGGCCGCATGAGCGTGAATTTGGCTTATTTTTCACAAGCTCGTTTTTTCTTGCCTATTTTGAGAATTATGGGCTCATATAAGCTAATTATCATATAAAAAGCTTAAATAAGCCCATATGTTTTAAACAAACACCCCTTTTGAAAAGCTAATTATCATTTAAAATAAGCTCGTACGCCCAAAAATAAGCTTAAACAAACACCCCTTTTGTAATAGGTAACTTTTAAAACTACCAATCAACACATTCACCATAACCTTATCATTTCCCTTATATCCTGCAATTGACTATTAACTTAAAAATACGATAAGCGTAAAACACGAAAAGAAAGAGCATATACTTGAATTGGAAAAAGCCTAGTAATCTCCCTCTTTTCAAGACTTTGCACCAATCTTTGAGGCAAACCCAAATTATTAATAGCAAGTTCATCACCATCAACAGCAACACTAACCAACTCATCTTCTTCTTCATTTTCAGACCCATTTTCATCACTAAACTCACTCTCCTCATCAAACACACCAAGACCCTTAAACGCTTTCTCACTCAATATCGAATTAGGCGTCGCGGTAGCCGACGCGACAAATTGGCTGTTCGAGTGATTTACACCATTATTTCTAATTCTGAAAACAGATTTGAAATGGGGTTTTGATAAGGTTGTTGGGGTGGTTGTGATAAGGGATGGGTTCTTGTGGTATATGGATGAGACACCAATTAAGGATGATGAACAAGACATGTTTTTTGTTATGGGTTTTTGAGGGAAGTGACTGAAGAGGATGAAGAAGGGGATAAGGTGAGGGTTTAGGGGAGTGTATGGTTTTAAAGACTGTTACCTGTTGTTGAGCTACTAGTAAAACCTTCACTATTTATAGTTTGGATATTTTCATTTTCTAATGCAACTTGTGGTTTTTGTTTTAACACATTTTCAAATTATATGAAATCGCAAATTAAAAACAAATCATACTTATTTGAAACAAGTTTATTTGCTATAAACTTTAGTACCTACTTTTTTTCAAAATCCAATCCCCATAAAAATCTAAATACCTCTTTTCAACAAAAAAAAAATTTATACTCATTTCTAATATTTTCTAATTCATCTTTTTATAATTTCTTACACTTTTACTCACAAAAAATAATCCCAATTAAACAAATAATATGCTTAACGATCCTTCCAACCAGTTTCAAACTTCAATCCCGGTTCGTTTTCGAATCCGAAATTCTCTTCTCAACCTCAATTCAACTATATGTCATTTTACTCCTACCAAAATGAATAATTTATTAAATTTCAACAAAAACAATTTATGGAATTTCAAAAACAACAATTTGCAAACCAAAGCAGTTCGTAACGACAACCTCAACCATAATCTCAACCACAAACCGACCAACAATCCTATCACCTACTAGATGAAGATGAAGATGATGAAGAACAAATCCTGATGCCAACATCCAAGAAAGGTCCCCGTAGGAAGCAAAAGCTAAGACGTACGTTGAACCCGAAGCCGGTCCGGGTACTCGACATTTGTGAATCGATGATGAGGGGTATCTTTTGGCCGAATGTTATATACAAATTTTCGAGGATTCTCAATTTGGCGCGGTTAAAAAAATTATACTTTTTGGTACAAGGTAATCGACGCATACAATGCGGTTGCCAAACCCAAAAAATTTCCGGTTATGAAAGTCCCAAATATAAGCCTATTACAATACTATAACTCCGAAACAAAAGTATAACACTTATTAATTTACTTTTCAAACGCGTAATGCTTTATTAATATAAACAAAGTGTTATGGATCACACTTGTTGAATGACAATGTATAAAACCCTTTGAACAGGTAAACTTGGTACTCGTATCAAGTTCAAAAGTGAACCTACTGAGTCGCTGAACACGGCCTTGGACTCCAGAGGTTCAATGGGGGAACTAGTGATAAACACTGTAAATACAAATATCACACCTAAACGATATTTATGTTTGAATCATTCTTAACATTTTGTTAATGACAAAACATCAAACATATTTTTATGTTTGCAGTACAATCAACACATAAGTCTTTTAATCCATGAACTTATGTTCTAAACTTTTATAAAAAGTTTTATACACTTTATATACTTTTAAGTGTAAAAATAAAAATGGACAAAATGCATAATTGCTCCTCTCCATCAGATATATGAAAGTCAACTGTGGGCAAATTCAATGAATTGTGTGTTGTGGATTTGTTATTTATGATCCGGTGGTCTAACATGGTGGAATATGGTGGTGGTAGCCATTGTTGATAGAGAGAGAGAAGAGAGGTTGTGTGAAAGAAAGAAAAATATATTAAAGTGAAAATGAACACAAGCAACACCCCTCCTTGGAAGCTAAGGAGGGGTATATATAGTCACACACGTTGCTTAAACTATACAACGTTCCTAGTCTAGTCTAAGTGTGTGTGACTTTGATAACTAATGGGAATTCTTAAATGTCGTCACATAAAGTGAGTTTCCAACAATCTTCCCCCATGGGACGACGTGTAGAATTCCTTACAATATTTTTCCTAACAAGTACATAATGATAAAGAACAAGAGCTTCCATGAAGCGTCCAATGTTGATGATGTCTTCTGAGGCCTTTGACTTCAAAACGACTCATCTTTAACTTGTAGTAGAAATACTGTAACGGCACGAGCTAAGTAACCCATACACTTCTGGTTAAGGAGAAGCTTCTGAATTAACTTCCCCCTAATTCATGCCACATAAACTTGATGTAGAAGCTTTTAAATAGCTTCCCCCTAAATCGACAATCCTCGTAAGCAACTTCAAAGCTTTCAATAAAGCTTAGAATGATTAAGCGCACAGCGGAATCTAACAAGCAAATCTCATCATATAACATGATAGCGTTGCTAAGAGGGATTGAAAGTAAGGGGTACACCAAGTAGATCAACAACTTTTCTTTTCACGCTTGAATAATTCTTCTGAATTTTTCTTCCCCCTGAGAGTTCAAGTTATGCATACCAGAAAGAATCAAGACATTTCTTCCCCCACATAGTTGAAGAAAGTAAATCAATCCCCATTATGAAGCTCAAATACTGAAGTGGACACTTTATCCCATTCATGAAGTTGACATCGTAACACCAGAGTCAATTAAGTCCCGGAAATGCACATATCTTCTTCCGGAGATGCACCAGAGTCAATTAAGTCCCGGGAATGCATATAGGATAATGATGATGTTTAATTGCAACAATCAAACAATTAAACCTCGAATCAGTAGTGTACCGTTTAGAGATCGATAACGCCACGAGTTAAAACACTGATTTTCTCTGCGGCTATGACAAATGTCATCCCGGAATGTCTTCAAATCAAAAGAAGGTATGAAGTTCATCACGTGTACTCGTTGTGCGTTCAATGTGTCTTCTTCTTCCCCCTTGATGGTTTCGAAACTCGGAACCATCAATAAATTGTACGCACATGAACCTGAAATCTCGTGAGAATAATAAATAAGTTGAATTATATATTTTGTGAGAATCAGCTGATGATCGAAAATCTCTTCTCATAAACTCTCCATGGCCACCTTTACCAACCCATGTGAAAGCAATTTGAAATGACCACTGATTGAATGAACCAGATACATCAAACGTGAAGCTGAATAAGAATCCTTCGATCTTGTGACTTAAGCTTGCACAATTGTTGAATGAAGAACGGTGGAGAAATCTCTAAGTACTCAATGCATCACTAAAGAAGTCTATAAGCACAACACCTCTTGAAATTATCCACGTCAACTAAGCGCGTGACACTGAGTACAACAATGTAACCCCTTTAAGTGATAGTTATCCGAGTCATCAACCATCCACCCCGAACCCGGAAACCAGATAAACAAGTCTTCATTCTAAGATTAAGCACGAGCAAGTTATCTTTGAAAGATAAAATAAATACACGCCTTCGAAAAATCCGTCTTCAACGTCACGTAATTAATACCCGATCAAACAAAATCTGTAGTCACTAAAAATATACCCAATTTTTTCTTGGTCTCGTCAAAATAAATCTCGTCACAATGTCTCGTCACTTTGTCATGTCACTTGTTGTCTCGTCCCGATGATGACCGAAGTAAACTTAATACACACACAACTTATACAAAAAATACAAATTTATGTTAAAAAGTTGTGGGTATATAAAAACAAATCATACGGCCCATTGCTTATGCAGCTCATGTCAGCCCATCACATTATGTGTACCCGATCTAAAATGTTATAGTTAGGGAATATAAATAATTCATTTACCCTAATTTTTCTCATATCCAACAACCCTAATCTCATTCATAGTAAAATCCACCCCCCACTTCCACATCTCACTTTCATCTTTCAAAACTCAGCCACCAAATTCTTGTTCTCTCCCATCTCATCTAAAACGCCACAACCTTCACCCCAACCAAATCATCCAACACAGCCAAATAAAATCACAATCTGAACCCATTACTCAAGAAACCAAACGAACCCCGTCATCTTTATGCATGTGAATCTTTCGAACCATATAACGACGAGATGAACGCGTCATCAAGATCAGTTTATGGTCTCGGGTAAGGTTGTAAGCGATGATTGCATGTCGAATTAGATTAATTAATTCATGTTTTCTTAAAGCGAAATAGGGATTGGATTTAACAGACTTGTTACAATCTATCCTTTTATTCGAATATTGAAAAAGTTGGTTCAGCCAAACATGGATCAATGATGCATGCTGTTTCGAGTGAAAAGATCAATTAAGATCTTGACATATCTTAAAAAGATGTCACCGAAACATAATCTGAGATCATATTCGAGTTTCTGTTTGAGTTTAGATTGGGTTTTAGGTGTCGATGGGTTAGGGATTAGATATGGTGTTGAGGAGTTAAAAGGGTGGAATGAGATATGTTGGTTTTGGTTCTGGTCAAAAGTTTTGGTCCACTGGTTTTATAAACAGTCCATCGTAATGTCTAAAAGAAGTCCCATCGGAATGTTTTTGTTTTCCATCGCAATGTTTTCAAAAAAATCCATCGGAATGTCTTCTCTTCTACACCCCGTCGGAATGCATCCGTCGGAATGCATCCGTCGGAATGCGTCCGTCGGAATGCGTTCCATCAGAATGCGTTCCATCGGAATGCGTTCCATCGGAATGCACCGATAGTGTTCCATCGGAGTATTCGATCGCAATGTGGAAATCAATGGTTTTTGCGATCGCAATATTCCAATCTGAATGTTACCATCTCAAAAAAACTTATCCAAAAGTACTGTCCTTATTCCATGTTTTTCAGGAACTTGTGAATCTGCCCGCTTTTCTGGGTAACTGCATCTTCAAAAAGAACCATAAAAACCCAGAAAAATGATATTATATAAAAGATAAGTCCAGAAACAGTAAGCATATGACCCAATTTGAAACCGTGAAACCAGGGACAAAAAAACCAGTGTGAAAAGTTGTGGATTTGAGAGTATCAGATTAGACTGTGAGACAAAGACATTGGGACAAGATGACAAAGTTGTTAACTGACCAGATATTAAGAGAGGGTTTGTGAATATCATATATGTGAGACAAAAATGATAACAAGTCGTGACAATTTGGACAGATTTGGACCAAATAATAACATGACGTGACAAAAAAAATAGATTCGGACCCAAAAAAAAATTTTAAGACCACCAAAATCGAAACAAAAACATGATCCAAGGAATGAACCAAGGCTCTGATGCCAATTGTGGATTTGCTATTTATGATCCGGTGGTCTAACATGGTGGAATATGGTGGTGGTAGCCATTGTTGATAGAGAGAGAGAAGAGAGGTTGTGTGAAAGAAAGAAAAATATATTAAAGTGAAAATGAACACAAGCAACACCCCTCCTTAGAAGCTAAGGAGGGGTATATATAGTCACACACGCTGCTTAAACTATACAACGTTCCTAGTCTAGTCTAAGCGTGTGTGACTATGATAACTAATGGGAATTCTTAAATGTCGTCAGATAAAGTGAGTTTCCAACATGTGTGATCTTGGACAAACATTTATTAGGCAAAAAAAGCCAGACCCGGTGAAACCGGGCCGACCCCTGGATAAGGGGGACGACGGGTTCCGTGGGTATCTGATGATTTGCCTATAAATACCAAGCCTTGCCTAAGCTTAGACTTCACCCCTCTCATAACTTTTCTCTCTAATCTCTCTGCATATATCTAACTCTCTGTTGGGAATTATTTGTAAAGTACCAAGTACCGTTAGTACAAGTACAAGTATTGTTAGTGTTAGCAAGTACCGTTAGTGTTAACGCGGTATATGTCAAGTACCATTAGATTTAATGTAAGTACTGCTAAGAAGATTAGGACGAATATATCTTTAGAAAAGATATGTCATACTTATGGTTAGAGTATATCTTATGTGATATACTTAATAGTTTAGAATATTGATAATATATCATGTGTGATATACTTATCATAATAGAATATTCTAGGGTTCCTTACACTATAAAAATAACATAGGTAGGATGAGTTTCTTGTACCTCATTGAAAAGTCGATTAATAGAAGATCGAATAGTTAAAGTAATTATGTTCTTCTTTGCTTTATAAGTTAGATTCCGCATAACTTGTTTAGTTGAGTAAGAGTTCTCAAGTGCTCTAGTTTGATTACAAGCTATTGTACAAATTCTTACAGAATATAGATTCATTCAAAGGGATCAACAAGTGGTATAAGAGCTTATTGAGAAACTATGAATAAGAAGAACAATACCCCAAAAATCCTCAATCACAAAAAGCCTCACACTATGTCTCAATCCGATGAACACCCTCACTTGGAAGAGATTCCAATCCCCGATCCAGTACCACAAGGACAACCTCAGGTTGTGCAACCTGCTCCAGTGGTTCCACAGCCACTAGTTGCACAAACTGCACAAGGTGTAGCCACACAAACTACATCTACTCCCCATACTCTATCTACTGTAAATCTTCCCGTTCTCAAAGTGATAACTATGAGACTTGGGCTATGCAGATGGAACATTACATGAACCACAAAGATCATACTTTGTGGCAGGTCATTAAGAATGGGAATACTCCTAAGAAGTTATATTGGTTGCCTGATGGTACATGCTATGCTTTGCTTGCTGTCACTTCTGAAGAGATAAAAGCAGAGATCAGAGAAAGAAAGGCCAGAACTGCCTTAGCTATGGCACTCTCATAAAACATATACCTAGTTTTCATCATTACAAAGATGCAAAAGCTATGTGGGAGGCTATCAAACTTAGATTTGGAGGCAATGACAAATCTAAGAAGATGAAGAAGTTAGTCTTAAAACAAGAGTTTGATAACTTCTCTATCTCTAGTGCAGAAGGAATCCATAGTGGTTATGGAAGTTTCAGTAAATTGCTTGTTCAATTTGGCAGTTCATAGACAAGTGATCTCTTATGAAGAAGCTAATCTAAAGTTCTTGAGAGGAGTTCCACAAGAGTGAAAGGTGATGGCTATACACTTCATCACAAGAGATGACTTAGATGTTACTCGTTTTGATCATCTCTACAACAATCTAGAGTGTATGAAATGGATGTTAAAGGAATTGAGCCACCAAAAGCATCTATATCAAAGTCTAACTTAGCCTTTGGTCAAAAGAAGCAGCGGTACATACTCTCAAGTTACCGCTGGTGGATCAAGTAGCGGTACTTACTTCCAAGGTACTACTGGTGGACCAATAAGCAGTACTTATCCTCAAAGTATTGGAAACAGTCCATCAATGACTCAGAACTAACCATTATTCAATGAAAGTGATGCCTTTTCATTCTTTGCTGGACAAGATAACAGACCAAGATTGACTCTTAATGATTAGTTCCAAATGGATGATGTTGATATTGAAGAGATGGATCTCAAATAGCAAGCTGCAATGGTCTCAGTTAGATCCAACAGATTCTACAAAAAGACTGGAAGGAAGATAAATGTTGATTCTAATGAACCATTAGGATATGATAAATCTAAGGTTGAATGACACAACTGTGGATAGCTTGGACACTTTTCAAGGGGATGCAAAAGAGAAAAAACTGAAGGTAGCAGAAGTTCAAGAGCAGCAATAGAACCAACCTAAGAGTCTCTGAAAGTCTACCAAAAGGTGATAGCAGAAATCCATTGAGTCCTAAGACAACTAAGGCATCGGTGACAGTGGATGGAGTGGTTGACTGGAATGACAATCATGAAGAATAAGAAGAGCATGGTTTAATGGCTCTTTCTCATGAAGACACTGAGGTACATCCCTGTTCTAAAGATTGTGTTCTTAAATTTAATAGTCTTAAAGTAAAACTTGAGGAAGAATATCAAAAGGTAAACACATGTACTGTAGAAGTTAATGCTTTTAAACAAGGTGTTGCTCAGTTAGAAGATAATATAGTTTTGTATCAAAAGGGTCAGCAAAAACTATGAAGATAAAATTAGGATTTTGACTCTTCAAATGAGAGAAAAAGATGTGTCAATTAAAGCTTTTAAAAAACAACTTATGAAAGTCACAGCAGAAAATGAAGTTTTAAAAGCTAGTCTTTTTAATGAAAGAGAATTGATTAATCAATGGCAAAAATCCTCTAAAGGATTGGGTAAGCTGGTTAATACACAAATGGGGTATTATGATAAAACAGGTCTAGGTTATTTAGAGGACCAACTTGGGATAACTCTGACTGACAAGGACTTATCCAAGGGGATTTTTGATAGTTCTTGTGACTCAGAAGACACACATGAAAATGATAGGTATGTTGAAGGAATGAAGGCAGTTCCTCCACCATTATCAGGAGTCTTTATGTCCCCCCCCCCAATAATGATAAGAGTTTAGAGTTAGATGAATCAAAAGCTGTTTATGGTAAAAAAAAATATCTGATGATTCAGAATCAGACTCTAGTACTTTGACCCAGGATGAACCAGTTGTGACCAAAAAAGTTGTCTATCCACCTTTAATGAACACATTTGTGCCTGAAGGACATGTGCCTACAACTAGTTCTGCTTCTAAGCAGGTTAAATCTTCTAGTAGGGCAATAGATAGCAATGCAAAACATCATGGTAGTATCAAAAGGGGTGGGCTAGGTTTTGAAAACACTAGGTTAGAATCACCCTTTGGATCTTTTTTGAAAAGAAGAGAATGTTATGTGTGTGGTAGTTTAGATCATCTTATCAAAGATTGTACTGTGCATGAAGATAAAATTACTAAATAAAAGGCTGCAAATAGGGCCACAATGAAAGGGCATGAAAAGATTGCACAGGGAAAAAGGCAATTGGGATCAGGAGATGACACACCTAAGTGGGGTCATGCTCATAGGGTAAATAAGCAAAATAAGTCAAATAAGATAAGTCACCCTCATACCAATAAGGACTTTGTACCTAGAGCAGTACTTATGAAAAAAGATCCATTACCTTCGAAGTCAAGTTCTTCAAGGCAGATCAAAATCTGCAAGTACTGTTAGAACTAAGACAAGTACCTTCCATATAGGAAATCAAAGTCTAACAAAAATTCTAAGGATTTATTTGAGATTGTTAATTCACCTAGAAGCAAGCCTTATGAGAAATCAGTACAAATATGGGTTCCTAAAGGACAAAAGTCACTTGTTCCACCAAGTACTGCCAAAACAGTACTTAAGCCTAGAAAGTCTAAGAACACAAAACCAACTTATGTTTTTGACTAGTTAACTAGAATAATGAAGTATAAGAGTGTTTGTAGTCTAACTGGTAAAACTACTTATCAAACACTTAAGTATGTAGGTCCCACAAGATATGAGCCAAATGTGGCTTGGGTCCTTGTTAAACACTAATGTGTTTTGTGTATGTGCAGGAGCATCTAATTAATGAAGATAAAGGCATAGTTGATAGTGGATGCTCAAGGCACATGACAGGGAACAAAGATTTCCTAGCTGAATTTAAAGAATTCAGAGGTGGACCAGTAGCCTTTGGTGTAAGTAAAGGCAAGATTACTGGCAAAGGGAAAATCAACACACGAAAATTGGAGTTTGAAGATGTGTTCTTTGTGAAAGAATTGAATGAGTTTAATCTCTTCTCTGTATCACAGATGTGTGATAAGAAGAACAAGGTGCTTTTTACAGATTCAGACTGCTTGGTACTGTCCAAAGATTTTGAGATGCTAAAAGAATATCAAGTACTGCTTAAAGTACCCAGACAAGAAAATATGTATACCTTTAATCTTCATACTATTACTCCAACAAATAGTATTACATGCTTGTTAGCTAAAGCTTTTAATGATGAGTCTAATTTATGGCATATGAGATTAGGTCATGTGAATTTTAAGAACCTAAACAAACTTGTTAAGGGAAATTTGGTTAGAGGGTTACATACCAAATCTTTTCAAAATGATCTCATGTGTACTGCTTGTCAAAAAGTTAAACAACATAGAGCCTCTTGTAAGAACAAGACTGTTAATTCTTTGACTAAGACTTTGCAACTCTTACATATGGATCTGTTTGGTCCAGTTTCTGTTAGGAGTATTAGTCACAAGACCTTTTGTCTAGTTATAACTGATGATTATAGTAGATTCAGTTGGGTTTTCTTCATAAAGCTTAAAAGTGAAACCAATGAATTACTTAAGGACTTTGTTACCTTAGTTGAAAAACAGTTCAATAAACAAGTCTTAGTCGTTAGGACAGATAATGGGACAAAATTCAAGAATGCTGAACTTGATGAATTCTGTAGGTCTAATGGGATCAAGAGACAATTTAGTAATCCTAGGACTCCACAACAAAATGGGGTAGCTGAAAGGAAAAATAGGACACTAATTGAGGCTGCTAGAACTATGATGGATGATTCTCTTTTGCCAAACACGTTTTGGGCAGAAGCAATCAATATTGCATGTTATGTGCTAAATAGAGTTTTAGTAACCAAATGATTGCAGTAAATTACCACTCTTTTGTTTAGGAAAACAAAGAGCGTAAAGTAGGGAAAGTATTAAATACGACGGTTTAGGAAAACCGTGTACAAATGACCCTAATGAAGTTCGTTTCCCAAGGAGGTATATGTGTGTGACTAAAATGTAGCAAGATTTGAGATTAATATTTGAAAGAAGCGGATGAGAAAAGAGAATGACGAAGACGTGAAATTAATTACTACTACAATTAAACGTAAAACCGTAAAATGAGCTAAAATAAAAATTAATTCTAAAAATTCCCAAAAATTTACCAAAAATCAAAATAAATAAACTAAGAGTTTACCAATGATCAAAACTTTTTCAAACCTTTTAATTAATTAAATATTAATTTTTAAATGCTAATTAAAGCCCTAAAAATCAAATTAATTATCAAAAAGCCCAAATAAAGATTTTTCAATTGGTAAACCTCTAAAATGACCTAAAAAGATTAAAAACTATTTTTATAAATTTTTAAACTATGAAAAACTATTTAAAATGATTTAAAAACTATTAAAACTTAAAATAATAATAAAAATTAATCTAAAGATGATAAAATTAATCTAAGAGTTGCAAAAATCCTATTTTAATGTATTTAAACTAAGAAAAATATAATAAGTGCAAAAATGTGAAATTTGAAAAATAATAATAAAATAATATTAAAATAATATTAAAACTCCAAAAATTATAAAAAGTTCTAAAAACCTGCAAACTAGTTTATTTTAACCTAAATAATCAGAAAATGAAAGTGAAATTACCAAATTACCCCTAATGGGCCCCCAAATGGGCTAAAATAAAAAACAGTCAAGCTTAATGGGTTTTTTAGCCCAAAAAGTCAAAATAAGCCCAAATGACTTGTAAAAGCCCTATTTGACTCAAAATTTAATTCTAAACACAAAACTCTGAAGGCCCAAAAGCTAAAAATGAGCTTATCACAGCTTAATGAACAAACAGCTTATTCTTATTGGGCCAATAAGCCCATTAAGCAATAAGCCAATGCCATAAGCTCTAATTTGACACGCAACCTTCTTTTGGGATACTAAAGAGATCTGTAAAAGGAAATTTTGAAAAAGCACAATCAATAAGCCAGAAATAAGCCAAGAACAATTCCACAAAACGACAAAATAGTCGGGATAGAGTTCTAGGCTGTTTCAGAAGCTCTGGTTTGTTGCAAAAGCTCACAGATAGCTTAACTAAGAATAATCAATCAAGAAAATTACAAAAAGCCAAGTAGAATAAGCTGTAAGAACCAATAAGCTGGCTGAAAAAGCCAAATAAGCTAGTTTTCTAGCAAAAGCTTAACCAAAAGACTTGTAACCTTCCAGACTTGTTATTAAGCTGAGAAAAATGAGTTCTATTACAAAAACCAAGTTGTTGCATGTACCAATAAGCAAAACAGATTCAATAAGCTATATGACCAAGTTTGACCAAAAGTCAAACGCTGACAAGAGTAAATCAAATGCTGACAAGCACAATTTTGGACATTGACAGACTTAATGAAGTGTTAAAACTTTGTTTTCACCCTGCTGGTCAAGGCTTGAGTACAAACCTTGTGAATCAAGGTCTACCAGTTGGGCAGACTTGATGAGTTTTGGCACAAATAAACCAATAAGCCAGAAGCTTATAAGCTATCAACAAAGCAATCCAAATAGCTAAATATCCTCATAAGCAGCACATAAACAGGATCCAAGCAACAAAACAACAAGCCTTACACTAGAAGTACAAATGCAAGCACCAAATGAGGTGGTCACTTTGCTGATGCAAATGACCACTTCAGCCAACTTTGATAAGCTATAGCACACTCAATAAGCTACCAAATTCAACAACCAGATAACCAAAAGATAGCTTATCACCCAAACTATTCCCAAACCTGAATTCAGACCTTAGATCCAACTAACAAAGAAGTTATTGGATCTGATGTGTTTGACCAATTTCAAAAACACTTTTATCAGATTTTTGCAAAACTTGAAATCCTTTTCCCAATCTTTCAGAAACTTAACCAATGACTAAAACTTGTATATTATGACTTGTTTAGACTTCCCAAACCCTAAGAACCAAGGGCACAAGGCCACAAGGCCTTATGAACCAGTAATCCTAAACAATCCTTTATTAAGCACTTTTCAAACAAAATTCTTAATCCTTCAAACAACCTACTGATTTTATAAATCAAATAGCTACACTAGGTGACAACTAACAGATTGCAACCATAAAACACAAAGCACAAACACAAAATCACCAAATCACATACCAAAATACAAAACAGACAAGATCATATGATTTTTTAGAGGAAACTTAACAAGAGCTTATACCTGTCCTCCATAACATCCTAGGAGGACCAGCAATGCTCCTTGGACCTTGTTCAACAACTAGAACAAGACCAAGGTACTTCAACAAGAAAGATGGATGACTGCCTTGGTTGATGTTTCAAAGTAGAAACTCAAGGGCTTGATTTCTTCAACAAAATGAACAAACAGCCCAACCAAAGGCCCTAATCCCTTCACAAGCTTGGTGTCAACAAGCTTGTAAGAGCTTATAGCTTTTGGTTAAGGATTAGTACAACAAAAATAGCAAAATCAGAAACCTCTTTTCAAGCTTTTTTCAAACTTGAAAACCTTACCAAACATAAACGTCCTTGAACCAAATGATTCAAGCACACTTATAACATCAAATGGAACTCAGAATTACCCTTAAACAACACCAACTTTCAAAAACATAAAAAGGAATTACAATTTTCTCAAAATACCAACTTTTATCAATTTCAAAAAGGAATTACAATTTTTAAAAGGTAAAACTGGAACAAAGGGACTCTCATAAGTTGAGGTCTCCTTTTATAGGACTAACGGATGATTCTAGAATGCTAAAAACCCTAGCTATGAATTCTCAAAATTGCCCTTGAGTGCTTGATGCCGTTTGATGTGTGTGAGCTGTCCAAATGCTTCAGGGACGTTCATTTTAGCTTTGGAGTTAAGCTATGACTCTAAGCTGTTGATCTTGACACGTCAGATTCCTTGGAGAGAAAGTTGTGTTTTCATTGGTGGATGAGGTTGAGTGTGGGGTCCAAGGGTGAGTGGAGAAGAAGGATTTAATGTTGGGATGGGTTTCTGCATGTGTGAATCAAGCGTAGGTAAGGGTAATTGTAGTTTACCCTTTGTTTAAGTGGTGGGAGTTACTGGGTTCTTCATGGTGAATAGTAGTAACTTTTGATCCGTTTTTGTAGGGAAAAAGTGTTTGGCGCGTGTTTGTGTGGTTTAAACTTAGGAAAATGACATTAGTAGTCCTTGTGTTTTGGTGAAATGGGTATAAAACGTTTTTCAGCCACAAACTTGGTTTTCCTTTGTTAAATAAGTTCTGATTTTCACACTTTGGCCACCAAACTTTTCCAAAAGGATTTCAAGGGTTGATTTTGCCATTTTTGCATAATTGAGGGACTGATTTTGGACTTTCTTGATCTTCAAAGGTCTTCATTGTATCTTTGACTTCATGAGGGACCATAATTGGCAAATTAGATCTGATGAGGGACTAATCTTGCCATTTCTTCAAAGTTGAAGGATCATTTTGTAATTT
This sequence comes from Glebionis coronaria, assembly GCA_025667525.1. Classification (NCBI taxonomy): domain Eukaryota; kingdom Viridiplantae; phylum Streptophyta; class Magnoliopsida; order Asterales; family Asteraceae; genus Glebionis; species Glebionis coronaria. Next base: position 363,723,894 of record CM046882.1, on the reverse strand, counting down.
TAACAAACTTAAGGGACCAAACTTGTAATTATGAATATACAAGGGTTTTATGTGTCATTTATTCATTCATTGAGGATCAATCTTGTATTTCTTCAAGTCTTCAAGGGTTATTCTTGGATAAATCATTAACTAGGGCCCGGTTCTTTGTACGGCTTTGTTTCTCGTGTCCGTTTTTCCTTGTTTCTTGTGATCTTTTGTCTTTTTCACGATATCCATACCTAAAACACACAATTAAACAAACACAAGCATATATATGGTATTTCATGACATTTTAGTGCATTTATAGCCCGAAAAGAACGATGAAATCATGTATAAATGCCATCTTATCAATCCCCCATACTAAGCCATTGCCGTGCCCTCACGCAATGCTAGAATAATGTTGGGTCAATTCAGTGCCTGATTTGTCCCTTGCACAGGATTTGGATGTAAAGTATCCTAAGTAGTGTTAGTCACTGAACTTACGTATGTTATAAGTTCAGTGTGTCATTCTTTAGAGTTCTTTAGAGTCTACGAGATAGACTCGTCATTAGCTGAGGCGGATCTCAGTAAGTGTGCAAAGAATCAAGGATGATGGAGTTAGTAAGTGATGACATAATAGCTTATTAACTCCTCAAGACTATTACTGATTACAAGACCTGAAGATGTTAAGAAGACCTGAAGAAGTGTCTTATGTATTAGTGGGCACATGTCTTATTAGCAATGAAGACAAAGGTTCAAGAGGAAGGCTTACTTTGTCAAAGGTGCAAAAGATGAAGACAACAAAGTACAAGGTGGTTACTTGTACTTTAGTAAAGCTTCTCAAGGAAGCTTCACACTCCCACTATATATATGTGGTCTTTGTAATAGAATAGTTAATGATTCCCACCACAGAAAACACACATGTAATACTTTAGTGGATAGGGGTTTCATCCTCCCATGGTTGCATAAGCTTAGCTAGCTATGAACATGGGAGTTTAGTTTGTCATTCATCGCCCGGTTTTTATTCTGCAAACAACCGGGCAAGTCATGTATATTTGGTTATTAAGTATTAATAAGATCTACATACGATGAAAAGTACAAGCCTTGTTATTAGTTAGTCAATTGGTTTAATTGTGCAAATGTTCTTCATAGTTTCTTATTGATTCGATGTTTGCACAAGTATCATGGACCAACAATTGGTATCAGAGCATGTTGGATTAATTACTATCCAGATCCGTTCATTATGGCTGCTAATAACATGTTTTACACGGTTAAAATCAGTAGTGTGTGTTCAAAAACTGCATTTACAGTAGCAGTTTTGAGGGGGAGATAAACACTACTGATAACCTGTGATAAAATAATACCACACATATCCTATCCAAAACACCTCCACAACCCACGTGTCCTCCATCTATCCTCTCACCACCACCGACACAAACAAAACCTTCACCTAAATCCACCGTCATAAACAAATCTCACAAATCCATTCTTTATCTCAAAAACAAATTGTCACTCATCTAAATGAAACCTACATCCAGGTTCATCTAAAATCCCAACACCATCATTTGTGTGCTTCATCTAATCATAACCGAAAATCAATATCCATAACAAATCATTTTCTCAACAAAAATCCAAATCCAGATCTACAAAATCACCATATATAACCAAACGAAAACAACATCAATCAAAACCCATGAATCATACCAAAAAAAAAACAATTCGAAGATAATGAAGCTAGGTGGATTTCTTCTTTGGCCAGGAAAAAATTCAAGTAAAATTAAGAATCAATTTTTTTGGGGATATGAATTATTGATGTTGTGATGGGTTTGTGAAACCTCAAGGTTATTGGGATTTCGTGCCATTGAAATGAACTCCAGTTACAATGAAGAATCGATGGTATTTTTTTGCTGAGATTGGATCCCTTAATGTTACGGTTGTAACTTTGATCGATGGGTAGTTGGTCATAATGGTTTTTGAGATTTTGTGGAAATCGAGGTGCTGATAGAAAGACCGGTAGTTGTCTGATGGTTCGGGTGTTTGGAGTTTCGATGGCGAGAAGATGTCGAGAATAAGTATGGTGGATGGTTATTCAGGTCTTCACTGAAGCTGAAGGAATGATGGTTGAGAAGCTGAATTTGTAACAGGTCAAAGGTTGTTATCAGATTGAGCATACAGTGGTCGAAGAATCCGATGGTCGAAGGACCCAAAGGTCAAGTGGGCTTATTTATTTTCCTAAGGGCACCGTAAACATGTTAGAGGCTATCAACGAAATGTATACATCACAACTGATGTTACTGGTTGAATATGATAGTCTTTTGAGGTCATGAATGTCAAAAGGCTATCAATGAAATGGTAGCTGATATGAGCAAATGGGTAATGAGCAAGTGAGCAATGTGGTTATGGTAATAATTGATGTCGCTGAATGGATGTTAAAATCAGTTGGTGGACTTGAAAAATATGTTGATATCAATGGGCCTACATCAGCTGAAGTTGGACCAGTCACTGAAGCTGGCGCCTGTCTCTGAACCTTTACCAGCGACCCCTGCTGAACCCTTGCATCTGAACAAGTCACCATATCACTGAACTTGTCAACAGACCTGAACTGTGGTCCTTTAAATCAGCAGACCCTAGGTCATTAAACTTGGTCAATGGATCAAGTCGCTGATGAACTCATTTTAGCTGACCTATCACAGAGGTCTCTGGACTGAACCCCCTGTCTGAACCTCCCCCTAAGACAGCGAACCTGCCAATAGAGGTCTCTAAACCTGGTCACTGTACATCTAATCTCTGGTATAACATACCAGTGACCCTGTCACTAAAGCTATGACCCTCAGTGGTTCTGAACCACCAGAGATCTGACCCCCATCAAGGAACTCCCTTCAGCTATTCTGAACCCTCTACGAACCCTGTCATGAACTTGGTCAGCGAACCCTGTCAAACAGGTAATTGAACCCACAGGCGACCCCTGTCTCTGAACTCCCAGGGTAGCTGAACATCAAGGCCGCTGAACCCCTAGCTGAACCCAAGGTCGCTGAAACCCAGAGGTAGCTGAACCAACAGCGAACCTGGTCACATCTGACCCACTGTGAACCTGTCACTGTCTGGAACCTTTATTCACAGGCAAACTAGGTACATGAACGCTGTCCCTGAACCCCCAGCTATCCCTGAACCCCCAGCTGTCCCTAAACAGCCAGTTAAACCCACGCCGCTGAACCCACAACTAAATATCCCACAGCCATTTCCCATAGTCACAGCCGAACTCTTCAGCTGTTGATACCCACAGCCATCACGTACACTGGGATTGATGAAGAAGCTGATAAAAAAAATCAGCTTAACAAGGATTTGCTGGCAAGATGACCAGCTGATCAACATGCTATCTTCAGAGCCTTCAGCTGTTGAAGGACTTGGTCACTCATGAATTTCTTTTCTCACACCAAGATAAAGAAAGAAGATATGTTCACAGCCCCCTCCCCTCCCCAGCAGTTGTCACCCTCCCCTACCCTGTTGTAACCCCAGCCACAGAGTTTTTGAGAGACCAGGCTGTGTTACAGGGAATTGGTGAAACATTGATTATACAGGGTTTGATATCATCAGGGTTTGATATCATCAGGGTTTGATAACATCAAGCGTTTGGTAGGAGATGAAATTCAGGGGGAGTTGTATTTCAGGCGAGATGAAGACCATCACGCTATGATTGTGTACTAGTATGTAGCCGGTCAAAAGTTGCTTGGTTCCCTAGCAAATTTTGAGGGGGAGAGAAACGAGGACAGAGGTAAACTTGTGTTTATGTGAAGAAACATCAAGTTTACTCACGCTACATACATACTATCATACACAACACATAACCTTCAGGGACTTAGAATGTTTACATTTGGCTGATTGAGCAAAGTCACTAAAGATGGGTTGCTGAACAAGTTGCATTGTCTGATCTTTTATGGTTGTTGCGTCAACCATTGACCACACTTCTCTGGTTGAAGGTAAATGAACTCGTGATCTACATTGGATATAATATGATACTTTAATATATGCTAGGGTGAAGCATATGGTCTTTATGGTAAAGCATATAATATACTTCACTGATGACCTAAGGTGAAGTTACCTTTATGAGTTCTATATAAGCATTAGGGAATTGGTTCAAGTGTTTCTCAAAGTACAAGATCAGACATTGCAGTTCAATAACAACTACAACAGGTACAAGACGATACAAGTTAGCGGATGACTTGAACTAGTAAAACTAGTTATTCTTGGTATTCATTGTTGTAATATAGCAGGTAAGAAGAAGCCTTTATGCTCACTTACTGCTATTTAACTTAGGCTACTTTTCTATCCAAATAGGGGGAGATTGTTGGGTCAATTCAGTGCCTGATTTGTCCCTTGCACAGGATTTGGATGTAAAGTATCCTAAGTAGTATTAGTCACTGAACTTACGTATGTTATAAGTTTAGTGTGTCATTCTTTAGAGTTCTTTAGAGTCTACGAGATAGACTCGTCATTAGCTGAGGCGGATCTCAGTAAGTGTGCAAAGAATCAAGGATGATGGAGTTAGTAAGTGATGACATAATAGCTTATTAACTCCTCAAGACTATTACTGATTACAAGACCTGAAGATGTTAAGAAGACCTAAAGAAGTGTCTTATGTATTAGTGGGCACATGTCTTATTAGCAATGAAGACAAAGGTTCAAGAGGAAGGCTTACTTTGTCAAAGGTGCAAAAGATGAAGACAACAAAGTACAAGGTGGTTACTTGTACTTTAGTAAAGCTTCTCAAGGAAGCTTCACACTCCCACTATATATATGTGGTCTTTGTAATAGAATAGTTAATGATTCCCACCACAGAAAACACACATGTAATACTTTAGTGGATAGGGGTTTCATCCTCCCATGGTTGCATAATCTTAGCTAGCTATGAACATGGAAGTTTAGTTTGTCATTCATCGCCCGGTTGTTATTCCGCAAACAACCGGGCAAGTCATGTATATTTGTTGATTCATTATTAATAAGATATACATACGATGAAAAGTACAAGCCTTGTTATTAGTTAGTCAATTGGTTTAATTGTGCAAATGTTCTTCATAGTTTCTTATTGATTCGATGTTTGCACAAGTATGGTGGACCAACAAATAAAGTGTCTAAGCATCACCAAAATTCAATTTTATTAACCTTTATTGAAAAGTAAAAGACTTGCAACAATACTACGAAGATGTGTAAAGACATAATGTATGATTTTCATCACAAATGTGACTTTTAGGGTCAAAGAATAGAAACAAGTAAATGTCACTTAGAGTAAATTTCGTCATCCTTGATTGTCATACATTCCATGCTAAGTGCAAAAACGAGATCATTGTTGGTACAAGTCACAATGCTAACACTACTCATACGTCCAAATTGTGTAATACTTTTTCTCCCCGCAATCCTAGTTATTATAAAAGGAAATGGGTTACTAGCATTTTTTTAACTATTTTTCATGGATCACAAGTGATTCATATTGACTTATTTGAGTATTTATTTTTCCGAAAGCAAAGTAGCACGATTTAATCGATAGTTAGCCGAAGGACAAAATCTTTTAAAACGGCTTCTCGTGTATCTCCTTAAGTTCATATCTTGGCATAACTCGTTTCACGATTTGAGACCTTTCTCGGACCGATATTTGGCATGTACTTCATACTTCAAATCTTAGGAAGACGTTCTTGAAATTATGGTCTTCTCTTCATATATTTGGAATTTCTTCACTTGACGTTTTTGAGAGATTCTTCATATTTGGACCACGACTTCATCATTTTTCTTCAATCTTTATTTTGGACTTTGATATAAAACGATCCGCCTCCTTTTCGGACTTGGATATATTTATCCTCATACCTTGTAAGGGTCTTTTTGGATAGACTTTCTCCATGATCTTTAGGGGAGTAATTGCTTTTTGTCGTGTGTCTCGATCCTTCATATTGATTTTGGAATAATGATACTTCACATCATCTTGGATCTTTAGCAACAAAATATAGCTCCTCATGCCTTGTTAGGGCCTTTTTGGATCTTCACCAATCTTCGCGTCCCGTTTCAATAAGTTATGCCTTGGCTATGAACTCTATTCAACCCCGAGCAGCTTTTAAACAATCTTGCGCTAAAGGCTAAGTAACCTTTCAAATCGTACGACCTTACTTATTGCAATTATTTTTATTCCTAATGCATTGATCTTATGGGAAGAAAAAGCCACAATTAAAAACATATGAGTTTTTGAAAGAACATTTTCATGTTCTACGTTTAGCATGATCACTTGTCTAACTCTATCACTTCTCGTTCTTTACTATATAAAGACCTTTAATTAAAGAGACTCGTGAATACTTAGCCATGCAAGTCAAAATTAAGCAAAATTTGGATTAGCTTTCGTTAAGACTATATCAAATCAAAGTTTTGGGTTTTCAAGCCACCTATAGGATCTTGCACTTTCTTGGACTTTTTCAAGTTTAGAGAATGCATTTTATAGTTCCCTTGATAAGTGACTTTCTAGGATCAATTATAGGAACCTGCGAAAAGTTCTTGTTCTTAACCCGGATGAGCTAAGACTTTCGCGTTTTAAAGTTCCCTATATAAAAGTCTAGCAAAACTTGAATTGAGCGGGTTAAGGAATGTAAAGGGCTCCAAATGCCCATCAAGTCAAAAATTAGCTCTTATTCTACCCATCGGAAAATATACATTCGTGTCTTAAAAACACTTATTAAAACTAAGAAAAATTTTAAAATTTGGCCATTTTTAGCCTTATTAGCAACAAAACAAAACATTGAAAGTTGGAAAACGTGAGGGCGTAGCAAAGCAAGTATCTATTCACCCCCCATACTAAAAGTAAACATTGTCCTCAATGTTTCGAGTCTAAAGGTGGAGCACCCCCATACTAGAGACGAATAGTCGAATGCTTAGGATCTAGCATGGAAATGGTGATCAACAATATATCTAAAGCCGTTTATTAATTATGCTAAAAGATAATTGTTAGAACAATAAAGGATATGTCATGGATTCGTGAAAAACTTCTTCAAGCAAACAATGGAGGCTCACGTAAACGAACACGAGAGTCTTCAATCGTAGATGATGATGATCTAGATAACACAATCACAAACAACCATGAGACAACGAGTTGGAAGGGCACAAATCCCCTCTCATTATTTATTAGAAAGCATAAAAGGATAAGCATGGGATTTACCCCACGAGGCACCTCGTTTTTGATTACCGAGTCATGAGCTCGACTCGATCCCCTCAATGCTAATTATCATTGGGGAAGGTGACTTGGTCGAGGTCAACCATTGAAGGAATGTCCCCACCAAAGTAGTGCTTAAGCCTATGTCCATTCACCTTGAAGTTAGGACCATCATCTTGAGCTAGCTGGATGGTCCCATAAGGAAACACTTGTGTAACGGTGAAAGGACCCGACCAACGAGATTTCAATTTCCCGGAAAATATCTTAAGTCTAGAGTTAAAAAGTAACACTTGACCACCAATGTTAAAAGCCCGGTTTTTAATCTTTGCATCATGAAACTTTTTAGTCTTTGCTTTGAAAATCAATGAATTTTCATAAGCATTGTCTCTTGGTTCATCCAATTCATTCAATTGTATTTTCCGGTGATCTCCCGCGGTCTTCAAGTCAAAGTTTGCATGCTTAAGGGCCCAATATGCCTTGTGCTCCAATTCAATGGGCAAATGAAAATTCTTCCCATAGATTAACTTATAAGGAGTACAACCGATAGGTGTCTTATAAGCGGTCCTAAAGGCCCATAAAGCGTCATCGAGTTTGTCGGACCATGAAGCACGGTTTTCTCCAATCGACCTCTCTAAAATCCTCTTCAAAGCTCGGTTCGAAACCTCAACTTGCCCACTCGTTTGCGGGTGATAAGCCGTAGAAAGACGATGAGTAACTCCATATTTCTTTATGACCTTCTCGAATTGGTCATTACAAAAATGGGTTCCACGATCGCTTATAATAGCACGAGGGGTTCCGAACCGAGAGAATAGTTGCTTCAAAAACTTCACTACCACACGAGCATCATTAGTAGGTAAAGCCTTAGCTTCCACCCACTTAGAAAGGTAGTCCACTGCGACGAGGATATACTTGTTACCATGAGACGTTGGGAACGGCCCCATAAAGTCTATGCCCCAAATGTCGAAAATCTCACACACTTGAATTATGTTTTGCGGCATTTCATCACGTTGAGACGATTTTCCTTGACGTTGGCACGAATCACACGACTTCACAAGTGCGTGTGCATCACGATAGATAGAAGGCCAAAAGAAGCCGACATCGAATACTTTCTTAGCCGTGAGATTAACACCGTGGTGACCACCCGTGGGTCCCTCGTGACAAGCTCTAAGGACATTAGAAGCTTCGGCACCAAAAACACAACGTCGAACGAGTTGATCCACAAAAACCCGAAAGAGATAAGGGTCGTCCCAAAAATAGAACTTGACGTCACGAAAGAATTTTCGCTTTTGTTGTGTCGTCATACCCTTGATTATGAAATTGCCCGCATGGTAATTTGCAATGTCGGCAAACCATGGGGTGGTGTCTTTATAATTCACTACACCGAGAGTCTCGAGAGGAAATGTTTCGGTGATTTCCTTGTTCTCGAAAACATCTTTGTGAGGATCTTCTAGACGAGAGAGATGATCGGCCGCTAGATTCTCGGCTCCTTTTTTGTCAAGCACGGTGACATCAAATTCTTGGAGGAGGAGCATCCAACGAAGCAATCTCGGCTTAGCATCTTGCTTAGCTAAGAGATACTTGATAGCCGTCAAATCTCAGGGACATGGTCTAATCATGAGGGTAGTAATGGTCGGTATACACGATGCTTTTAGTTAAGACGAGATAAGGTCGGAATTTCTCAAAAGCATAGACCACGGCAAGGAATTCCTTTTCCGTTGTGGTGTACTTTAATTGAGCCTCGGTCATCGTCTTACTAGCATAATGGATAGGACGGAAATGCTTTTCATAACGTTGCCCTAAGACGGCCCCTATAACATAATCACTTGCATCGCACATGATTTCGAAGGGTAATTCCCAATTAGGAGCAACAAGAATGGGAGCTTCGGTAAGTTTCCTTTTAAGAGTTTCGAAAGCTCTAACACAATCCTCATTGAAATTAAAAGGAGCATCCTTCTCAAGAAGGTGTGTCATAGGTCGAGAGATTTTCAAAAAGTCTTTGATGAAACGACAATAAAAGCCCGCGTGGCCTAGGAAACTCCTAACTCCCTTAACGGTTTTGGGATGAGGTAACTTGGCGATGACGTCTACCTTAGCTTTATCGACCTCAATCCCCGCTTTTGAGACCTTATGTCCTAAGACGATTCCTTGTTTACACATGAAATGACATTTTTCCCAATTAAGCACAAGATTGGTTTCTTCACAACGTTTTAACATTTGCTCGAGATTAGATAAACACGATGTGAACGAATTTCCAAACACCGAAAAGTCATCCATAAATACTTCCATCGACTTCTCGATCATATCATGAAAAATTGCCATCATACACCGTTGAAACGTACCCGGTGCATTACAAAGTCCGAAAGGCATCCTACGATAAGCAAACATTCCATAAGGACACGTAAACGTAGTCTTCTCTTGATCACGAGGGTCGATAGGAATTTGAAAGTAACCGGAAAAACCATCTAAAAAGCAATAGAATTCATTTCCCGCGAGTCGCTCCAACATTTGATCCATGAAGGGCAAAGGAAAGTGGTCTTTACGAGTGGCGTCATTTAACTTTCGGTAGTCAATACACACCCTCCAACCGGTCATGACACGAGTGGGAATTAACTCGTCATTTTCATTAGGCACAACGGTCATTCCTCCCTTTTTAGGGACACAATGGATTGGGCTCACCCATGGGCTATTGGAGATAGGATAAATCATTCTCGCGTCAAGGAGTTTCAAAACTTCCTTTTTTATGACATCGTGAATTTTGGGATTTACCCTTCTTTGACTTTGAATTGCGGGTTTGTAGTCCTCCTCTATTAAAATCTTGTGAGTACAAAATTTTGGGTCAATACCCTTAATGTCGAAAATTTTCCACGCAATTGCCCCTTTATGAGCATTAAGAACTTTCAAGAGCTCGGTTTTTTCATAATTAGCAAGACCTCTTGCAATAATCACTGGCAACTTGTCATCACCTTCTAAGAATGCGTATTCAAGGTGAGATGGAAGATCTTTCAATTCAAGGATAGGTAGTTCCTCGATTGAAGATTTTTGCTCAACACTCATAACTTTCATCGGTGGAAGAAATGGTGGAATAGAAGTATCATCACTAATAAACACCTCATCTTCATTATCGACTTCATTTGAAGTGAAATCGCCTCCTTGGAATGGAGTGAGATGTGGTGTAGAATTAGCAAGAATCAGATCCAAAATAGTGGGATTGCCACTTGACGAGCTATCGGAAAAACCTAACACTTCTTGTGAAAACTCATCGCAAACCACATCAACTAAGTCAATGTGATTGATGGTAGCGATTGCATAAACATGAGAAGGTTTTGAGTTTTGAGTAGCGTTTATAACAAGTTCCTCTTCGTTGAATCTCAAAGTGATAGTTCTTGCATGAACGTCGATAAGCAATCTCGAGGTGTCTAAAAATGGACGACCTAAAATTAGAGGAACTTGAGGATCCGCGGGGATGTCGACTACTATAAAATCAACGGGATAGTAGAACTTCCCCACTTTTACGAAAACATCTTCGGCTACTCCACATGCTAAAATCGTAGAATGATCGGCCATCTCGATAGACATGTTCGAAGGAGTAAGAGCCGGAAGCGAAAGCGATTTCTAAATGGAAAATGGCATCAAATTAATGCTCGCACCAAGATCGGCCAAGGCGAGGCATTCTTTCATATCTTGTATGTCACAAGGAATGAGAAAATTTTCGGGGTCACCAACTTTTTCCGGTATGCGGTTAAGATAAACCGAAGAACAATTAGCAAGCTTTGAAAGCTTTTCCTTATCGCTCATCATACTTTTAAAAGTGAAAGCGAAACGAGGCATATATAACAACACGTCGGCTAAACTCACATCAAAATGCACTAGTTGAAACATTTTTATAAAAAGCTCGATTTGTTGTTTGTTACGTTCTTGCAATTTCTCTTTGTTTCGTCTCGAAGGGTAAGGTAAGGGTGGTGTGGGTTGGACATTAGGCAACGGCCTTGGAATCTCGGGTTCCAATGTTGGTAATGGGCCAACCGTAGGTGTGGCATGAGCGGTACTTCGTGGGATTGGAATATGCTCCTTTTCGACCATCACCTCAGGCTCTTTCTCGATTTCCTTCTTCGTAGAAGTACTTGGACGAGAGATTGGTTCCTTGAAAGTTTTACCACTTCGTGTAGTAATAACCTTCATTTATCCCTTCGGGTTTGCAATGGTATCACTAGGAAGACCACCCGAGGAAGAGGGTTTACACATGATTGCTTCAAACATTTTTTCCATTCGGTCTTCAAATTTTGATTGCCTTAAATCCGCTTTTAACAATTCTTGCTTAATCTCATGTTGTCCTTGTTCCATCTTTTGTTGGTTTTGTTGAAGACGTTGGACATTTCCCTCCATTTTATTTGCATGAGTTTTAAGTTCATTAGCAAGTTCGTTTTTAAGCTCGTTTTTCAACTCGGATCTTAAGCTAATCATCTCACGTTGCATGTTATCAAATTTAGCATCATTTGCTTTAGCATAATCCAAAAATTCTCCTTGAAGATTTTTAGTGTGAGCATTTTGAAAACCTTGTGTAGTGTTTTGAAAATCACCGGTTTTGGTTTTGATTAGTAACTTGTCCATTCCCACTTTGATAATTCCCTTTGTTGTAGTTACCTGAATTGCCTTGATAATTACCACCTTGATTGTTGTTTCGATAGTTATTAGCATTTTGATTTGGTGGAGCTTGATTTGGGCGGGAACCTTGGCCGTTTTGGTTATAAGTTCCCGTTGCTACGTAAGCACTCGAAGTGTTACCACCGGCGGTAATGCACTCGGAAAGATCATGAGCTCCACCACAAGACAAACAACTCTTTTCAACCGCTTTAACCGAAGCGGAATTCAAAGCCTCTTGTGCTTTCCAATGAGTCATAAGATTAGCAAATCTATCGAAAAACCGATTTTCCTCATTAGCTTCATCATGTAAGGCATTAATGCTACGAGACGATGACGACGATGACGAACCCATATTGGCGACACTCGGTGTGTTACGAGGGCTATAAACCTTAGATCTATTCTCGATAATCTTTAAAGCCTCATCGGTCGTTTTGCACAAAAAATTACCACCCGCGGCGGCATTCAAATAATCTCGTTCATGATCATTAAGCCCATTATAAAAAGTATCAACTTGATGTAATTCCGAAAAATCATGGTGTGGACATTCATGTAACATTTCCTTAAATCGTTCCCATGCCATTGAAAAACTTTCATTATTTCGTTGTACAAATCTTGAAATCTCATTTTTCAAATGTGTTGTTTTAGATGGTGGAAAAAATTTGTTCACAAACTTAGAAACGAGATCACCCCATGTCAAAATTGAATTTGGCGGTTCTTTCTCAAGCCAAATTTTGGCGGGTCCATCTAACGAGTATGGAAACAACATCATCTTAATGGCGTCATGTGGAACATCCTTAAACTTGCTAGTAGCGGTGAGACGATTAAAATTCCTTATGTGATAATGCGGGTTGTCTTTCTCATGACCTCTAAACTTATTAGCTTGCAACATCGACATTAAACCCGTCTTAATCTCGAAATTCTCCGCAAGGATAGCGGGGATCACAATGGCCTCTCCAAAACCCTCGGTGGTGCTTGAAGCAACTCCATCATAGTACGATTAGCCATGACGACTTCTTGTTCTACAATAGGTTCAACAATTGGAGTTTGTTCTTCAATCAACGTCTCTTGATTTGCTTGCTTTTGAAGACGTTTACGAGCTCGTTTTGCTTGATTACGAGTGATCATAAACTTCACGAAGAATGGGAGGTGAGCAAAGAAGATTCTTTTTGGGTGTTTTGTGAATTTTCAATTTTTTTGTGTTCTTGATTGTTTTTAATTTTTTTGGATTTTGGTGTATCTTCGTAGACAACAATCTACCAAATCTCTCCTCGAATCAAACTCTTGATTAAAGAAGCCTCAAAGGAATGAAAACGATCACGTGGAGTGAACGCCTTCGAATGACTTTAGAACTTTGGTGAAAACCAAATTGTTCAAGAGGGTTTAATCACAAAGAAAACCAAGCAAATATATTATACGTAATAATACTTTGGGCGGCAAAACCCTCGATTAGCCTTCAATCTTAAAATACTCACAAGCAAGCGGGGAAACGAGGCGGCGCGAAGCACTTAAGAGCCTTTTTCCTTAGGGTATATTTTATAATACCCGCCTTATACCCACCTTATAGTTTGTATTTTTCAAAATCGAGCTTCACGAAAGTATTTATCTATTTTTGCCTTTTTCTTTTTGTTTGAGATTCGAATACAATAATTAGGAGATCAAATCCCAATTAAGGTTGTGTTTTCACACTTTTGGAGATATTTTGTATTGATTGTGATACTTAATACAATATAGTAATAATAATTTCACAAGAAAAACCAAAAAACCGATAATACGTATTAGTAGATTTCTACTAATACAAATACTATTTATGGTTAATATTAAAAACAACAAGACAAATTAATCACGACACACCTCCCCGGCAGCGGCGCCAAAATGATTGCAGTAAATTACCACTCTTTTGTTTAGGAAAACAAAGAGCGTAAAGTAGGGAAAGTATTAAATACGACGGTTTAGGAAAACCGTGTACAAATGACCCTAATGAAGTTCGTTTCCCAAGGAGGTATATGTGTGTGACTAAAATGTAGCAAGATTTGAGATTAGTATTTGAAAGAAGGGGATGAGAAAAGAGAATGACGAAGACGTGAAATTAATTACTACTACGATTAAACGTAAAACCGTAAAATGAGCTAAAATAAAAATTAATTCTAAAAATTCCCAAAAATTTACCAAAAATCAAAATAAATAAACTAAGAGTTTACCAATGATCAAAACTTTTTCAAACCTTTTAATTAATTAAATATTAATTTTTAAATGCTAATTAAAGCTCTAAAAATAAAATTAATTATCAAAAAGCCCAAATAAAGATTTTTCAATTGGTAAACCTCTAAAATGACCTAAAAAGATTAAAAACTATTTTTATAAATTTTTAAACTAAGAAAAACTATTTAAAATGATTTAAAAACTATTAAAACTTAAAATAATTATAAAAATTAATCTAAAGATGATAAAATTAATCTAAGAGTTGCAAAAATCCTATTTTAATGTATTTAAACTAAGAAAAATATAAAAAGTGCAAAAATGTGAAATTTGAAAAATAATAATAAAATAATATTAAAATAATATTAAAAATTCAAAAATTATAAAAAATTCTAAAAACTTGCAAACTAGTTTATTTTAACCTAAATAATCAGAAAATGAAAGTGAAATTACCAAATTACCCTTAATGGGCCCCCAAATAGGCTAAAATAAAAAACAGTCAAGCTTAATGGGCTTTTAGCCCAAAAAGTCAAAATAAGCCCAAATGACTTGCAAAAGCCCTATCTGACTTAAAATTTAATTCTAAACACAAAACTCTGAAGGCCCAAAAGCTGAAAATGAGCTTATCACAGCTTAATGAACAAACAGCTTATTCATATTGGGCCAATAAGCCCATTAAGCAATAAGCCAATGCCATAAGCTCTAATTTGACACACAACCTTCTTTTGGGATACTAAAGAGATTTGTAAAAAGAAATTTTGAAAAAGCACAATCAATAAGCCAAAAATAAGCCAAGAACAATTCCACAAAACGACAAAATAGTCGGGATAGAGTTCTAGGATGTTTCAGAAGCTCTAGTTTGTTGCAAAAGCTCACAAATAGCTTAACTAAGAATAATCAATCAAGAAAATCACAAAAAGCCAAGTAGAATAAGCTGTAAGAACCAATAAGCTGGCTGAAAAAGCCAAATAAGCTAGTTTTCTAGCAAAAGCTTAACCAAAAGACTTGTAACCTTCCAGACTTGTTATTAAGCTGAGAAAAATGAGTTCTATTACAAAAACCAAGTTGTTGCATGTACCAATAAGCAAAACAGATTCAACAAGCTATATGACCAAGTTTGACCAAAAGTCAAACGCTGACAAGAGTAAATCAAACGCTGACAAGCACAATTTTGGACGTTGACAAACTTAATGAAGTGTTAAAACTTTGTTTTCACCCTGCTGGTCAAGGCTTGAGTACAAACCTTGTGAACCAAGGTCTACCAGTTGGGCAGACTTGATGAGTTTTGGCACAAATAAGCCAATAAGCCAGTAAGCTTATAAGCTATCAACAAAGCAATCCAAATAGCCAAATATCCTCACAAGCAGCACATAAACTGGATCCAAGCAACAAAACAACAAGCCTTACACTAGAAGTACAAATGCAAGCACCAAATGAGGTGGTCACTTTGCTGATGCAAATGACCACTTCAGCCAACTTTGATAAGCTATAGCACACTTAATAAGCTACCAAATTCAACAACCAGATAACCAAAAGATAGCTTATCACCCAAACTATTCCCAAACCTGAATTCAGACCTTAGATCCAACTAACAAATAAGTTATTGGATCTGATGTGTTTAACCAATTTCAAAAACACTTTTATCAGATTTTTGCAAAACTTGAAATCCTTTTCCCAATCTTTCAGAAACATAACCAATTACTAAAACTTGTATATTATGACTTGTTTAGACTTTCCAAAACCTAAGAACCAAGGGCACAAGGCCACAAGGCCTTATGAACCAGTAATCCCCAACAATCCTTTATTAAGCACTTTTCAAACAAAATTCTTAATCCTTCAAACAACCTACTGATTTTATAGATCAAATAGCTACACTAGGTGACAACTAACAGATTGCAACCATAAAACACAAAGCACAAACACAAAATCACCAAATCACATACCAAAATATAAAACAGACAAGATCATATGATTTTTTAGAGGAAACTTAACAAGAGCTTATACCTGTCCTCCACAACATCCTAGGAGGACCAGCAATGCTCCTTGGACCTTGTTCAACAACTAGAACAAGACCAAGGTACTTCAACAAGAAAGATGGATGACTGCCTTGGTTGATGTTTCAAAGCAGAAACTCAAGGGCTTGATTTCTTCAACACAATGAACAAACAACCCAACCAAAGGCCCTAATCCCTTCACAAGCTTGGTGTCAACAAGCTTGTAAGAGCTTATAGCTTTTGGTTAAGGATTAGTACAACAAAAACAGCAAAATCAAAAACCTCTTTTCAAGCTTTTTTCAAACTTGAAAACCTTACCAAACATAAACGTCCTTGAACCAAATGATTCAAGCACACTTATAACATCAAATGGAACTCAGAATTACCCTTAAACAACACCAACTTTCAAAAACATAAAAAGGAATTACAATTTTCTCAAAATACCAACTTTTATAAATTTCAAAAAGAAATTACAATGTTTAAAAGGTAAAACTGGAACAAAGGGACTCTCACAAGTTAAGGTCTCGTTTTATAGGACTAACGGATGATTCTAGAATGCTAAAAACCCTAGCTATGAATTCTCAAAATTTCCCTTGAGTGCTTGATGCCGTTTGATGTGTGTGAGCTGTCCAAATGCATCAGGGACGTTCATTTTAGCTTTGGAGTTAAGATATGACTCTAAGCTGTTGATCTTGACACGTCAGATTCCTTGGAGAGAAAGTTGTGTTTTCATTGGTGGATGAGGTTGAGTGTGGGGTCCAAGGGTGAGTGGAGAAGAGGGATTTAATATTGGGATGGGTTTCTGCATGTGTGAATCAAGCGTGGGTAAGGGTAATTGCAGTTTACCCTTTGTTTAAGTGGTGGGAGTTACTAGGTTCTTCATGGTGAATAGTAGTAACTTTTGATCCGTTTTTGTAGGGAAAAAGTGTTTGGCGCGTGTTTGTGTGGTTTAAACTTAGGAAAATGACATTAGTAGTCCTTGTGTTTTGGTGAAATGGGTATAAAACGTTTTTCAGCCACAAACTTGGTTTTCCTTTGTTAAATAAGTTCTGATTTTCACACTTTGGCCACCAAACTTTTCCAAAAGGATTTCAAGGGTTGATTTTGCCATTTTTGCTTAATTAAGGGACTGATTTTGGACTTTCTTGATCTTCAAAGGTCTTCATTGTATCTTTGACTTCATGAGGGACCATAATTGGCAAATTAGATTTGATGAGGGACTAATCTTGCCATTTCTTCAAAGTTGAAGGACCATTTTGTAATTTTGACAAACTTAAGGGACCAAAATTGTAATTATGAATATACAAGGGTTTTAAGTGTCATTTCTTCATTCATTGAGGATCAATCTTGTATTTGTTCAAGTCTTCAAGGGTTATTCTTGGATAAATCATGAACTAGGGCCCGGTTCTTTGTACGGCTTTGTTTCTCGTGTCCGTTTTTCCTTGTTTCTTGTGATCTTTTGTCTTTTTCACGATATCCATACCTAAAACCCACAAGTAAACAAATACAAGCATATATATATGGTATTTTATGACATTTTAGTGCATTTAAAGCCCGAAAAGAACGATGAGATCATGTATAAATGCCATCTCATCACCAAACCTCAAAACAAAACACCTTATGAACTTTTGACTGGTGTTAAGCCAACCATAAGTTACTTAAAACCTTTTGGGTGTCATGTGTCTATTTTAAATACTCTTGATCATTTGGGTAAGTTTGATGGAAAGTCTGATCCAGGATATCTAGTAGGATATTCTTTACAAAGCAGCGCATATAGAGTCTTTAATTTGACATCAGGGAAAGTTGAAGAAAATGCTCATGTCAATTTCTTAGAGAATAAGCCCAATGTCCCAGGAATAGGTTATTCTTGGATGTTTGATTTGGATTATCTAACTATCTTCATGAATTACTATTCTATGCAACAAGACTGTCAAACTAACAATGCAGGTAAAGAGACTAGCACAACTAGCTCAGGTACTCAAAAGGAAAGTCCTTCTTCATCAGACTCTCAAGATGATGATGAGGTTCATATCTATGTACCACACTTGCCTGTTGTCTCACAAATAGTTGTTAACCCATAATAGAAGCAACCAGTGATACCAAATGATACTCAAGCCTCACATGATGAACTCTAGAGGCTTATGGATCAAGAAAAGAATGCTAGAGCAAGTGCTAAGCATTCAAGAGAAGAACATTTGGAATCACAAAGCTCAGTAGTACATTTACATCCTAGCGGTACTTCATTTGCAAGTACTGCTAAGACAAATTCTGTAAAATCTGTTGATTCACTAGAAGACATTCTTCAAGAAATGGATAATGAAGATGGTTTAACTAGTCCCAAGGAAGGAATCTTCTCAAATGCTTCCTATGATGAGCAGGGTGCAGTGACTGACTTCAATAATTTGGAAACTGAAATACAAGTCAATCCTATTCCCACTCATACAGTCAACAACAACCATCCTATCACTCAGATTATTGGAAACCCAAAGTTTGTTGTGCAGACCAGAAGACAAATTCAAGCTAGTGCTGAAACTCATGCACTTGTGATCTATGTCAAACAACAGCAGAGAACAAATCATAAGGATACTCAGCATTGTTTGTTTGCCTGTTTCTTATCACAAGTAGAGCCTAATAATATTTCTCAAGCTCTTGATAAAGAAAGTTGGGTAGATGCCATGCAAGAAGAATTAATACAATTTGAACTACAAAAAGTTTGGATTCTTGTGGATCTCCCTTCTGGAAAGAGAGTTATTGGTATTAGATGGGTTTTCAGGAATAAGAAGGATGAGAGAGGTGTTGTTGTGAGGAACAAAGCTAGGCTTGTTGCTCAAGGCTATAGACAGGAAGAAGGGATAGACTATGATGAGCTTTTTGCACCAGTGGCAAGGATAGAAGCCATTAGGTTATTTTTGGCCTTTGCATCATATATGGGATTTATAGTCTATCAAATGCATGTGAAAAGTGCTTTTCTTTATAGCACTATTTCTGAGTAGGTATATGTTTCACAACCTCCAGATTTTGTAGACCCTAAGTTCCCCAACAGAGTCTATAAAGTTATTAAAACTCTTTATGGTCTTCATCAAGCTCCTAGAGCTTAGTATGCAACTTTGTCCAATTTTCTTTTGGAGCATGGATATAGAAGAGGGACCATTGACAAGACTCTTTTTATCAAGAAGAATGCTAAGGTTATTATCTTAGTTTAGGTATATGTTGATGACATCATTTTTGGTTCAACCATAAATTCATGGTGTGAAGAGTTTGAAGCTTTAATGAAAGGAAGATTTCAGATGAGTTCTATGGGAGAACTTACTTTCTTTTTAGGACTTCAAGTCAAACAAAGGAAAGATCGAATATTTATCAGTCCGGATAAGTATGTTGCTGAGATCTTGAAGAAATTTTTAAGTATGGATACAAGGAGTGCAAGTACACCTTTTGAAGCCAAGAATTCTTTGTCAAAAGATGAACATGGTGAAAATGTTTATCTTCATTTGTATAGATAAATGATTGGTTCATTGATGTATCTTACTGCTTCAAGGCCAGATATTATGTTTGCTGTGTGTGCTTGTTCAAGGTTTCAAGTCAATCCAAAGGTTTCACATCTACATGATGTGAAAAGGATTTTTAAGTATCTTAAAGATCAACCAAATTTAGGATTATGGTATCCTAAAGGTTCTACATTTGACTTAGAAGCTTACTCAGACAGTAATTATGCTGGAGCTAATCATGATAGGAAATCCACAACAGGAGGTTGTCAATTCCTAGGCAGAAGACTCGTATCATGGCAGTGTAAGAAGCAAACCACTGTTGCTACTTCTATAACTGAAGATGAATATGTAGCTGCTGCTCATTGCTGTGGACAAGTACTTTGGATACAAAATCAGTTGTTAGATTATGGTTTTAACTTCATGAACACCAAAATCTACATTGATAATGAAAGTACTATCTGCATTGTCAAGAATCCAGTCTTTACTCCAAAACCAAGCATATTGAAATAAGACATCACTTTATAAGAGATGCTTATGACAAAAAAACTTAATCAGGTTTTGAAGATCCATACAGATAACAATGTATCTGATTTATTAACCAAGGCATCTGAAACAAAGAGATTTGAGTTCTTGGTAACACATATTGGTATGCTAAACCAATAACTGCTGCATATGTTAAGGGGAGGTAACAACTGTACAATTTCTATGCTAATTTTTACTGTATAGTGTTTGTTTTTATTTTTGATGTGATTACAGGTTATTGGATTAAGATAAAAGAGGTTACAATGATAGTGGAATGCATGTACCGGTCTTATCTTTGAGGTATCGTTTTGGAACCAAGTACCGCTAGGCAAATTTGAAGTACCGTGTATGTTCTATGTACTGCTACATAACCGTTGTACCGTTGAGGGTCTCTTTTGTAAAATTGGTGGTTTCTTCACGCTTGGGTTTGTTATTCATATAAATAATAACTCCAATTACACAATTGATTCACCTAATCTTTTATTTTTATACCTCGATTCTATAACCTTCTCTATAATTTTTGATCATCAAAAATACTAATGGCTTCTCTACAAGTGATCTCTAAGCACAACCAGGTTGCTAATCTTACTCAAATGATGATTTTCTTGGTATTCGTGAGATTCTTGACTTTCTATCTCGAAGTCACGTATGTTTTTCACTTACTGTAAGTCCTGTTGTCTATGTTCCTCTTGTTACACAATTTTGGAATACTACTGTCATAAGTAATCGTCATAATAAACCTTGCATAAGGGCTAGAGTTCAAATAAGAATATTTATGTGACTGAAGTACTGCTTGGCCTTGCAGCCATGGGTTATGAGGGTGGTAGGGAAAGTCTTACTTTCTTTAAAGGTTTATTTTCACAACAATAGAAATTACTTTTTCATGCTATAATTCATTGTTTAAGCTCAAAAAGTACATCTTTGATCAAATTCCTACTGCTTTGGCATCAGCTGGTATTTGTTTAGCAAACAACAGAAATTTTTACTTTTCAAGGTTATTTTTTGAAGGCATGACTAGGAATTTGGAAGGTTCTAAAAAGTTTTTAATGTATCCAAGATTTATTCAGGCTTTAGTCCACGACCAAATCCCAAACCTACCAGACTTAACAAATACATGGGATGTTCCCTCTTTTACCAAGAGAAATTTTTCTTTCTTGACAAAGAATGGTAGCTCTTTTCCAGGGACATTAACACCATTATTTGCTAATATGTTAGCCCACCAAACTAATCAAGAAGGTGAGGAACCTAGCTCAGCTAGTGCTTTTCAGCAAACTCCTTCTAACTAGAGTCCCCAACCATCTGAAGATTCACAATCTTCTTCTCATCATGATGGTAATCAACCTAACTCTGATGAGATGATCCATACACATGTTGCTTCAATTGTTGCTAGTGGTTCTCTACAAGCAACAACAACAGATGTGGTGGATGTTGCAAATTTAACTGCTTTATGCACAAGCTTATCTAAACTGGTACAGGTTTTGCAAAAGGAAAAGCTTGAACAGGATAAGAAAATTGCAGCATTGGAGGCCAATTTGGCAAAGCTAAGGAATAAAGTTACTCCTTGGATGAGGCACCACAGGGCAATTCAGCAAGCTAATCTTAAGAAGCAAAAGCTCAGAAACTTCAAGAAGAAGAAACTGAATGCAACCAAACAGGGGAGGAATAATGAAGAACAAGGACCTTCTTCTGATATTCAAGTAAAGCTCTCTGGAAATGACATCAATTTTGAAGCTGATGATGGCATTGATAATTATGTGGATAATACAAGTTTGGAGCATATAAATATGGAGCTTCAACATGAGGAACCACAACCATCTGCTGATGAAAAAATGGTGGTAACTCAACCACAACCTCAATCACCAAAACTACAAGCAAATTGGAGTAGTTTTTATGAGAAGCTAGAGGAAATAAACATTATATTTCCTGTGTCTACAACTCCACCACAAAGTCAATTTTGGTTTCATAAGAAACAGTCTTTCCAAGTATTGTCAAGATCAAGGATAAATGTTGAATCAGACAAGACTAAGGAGTTAGATATTAAGAAGACAACTTCTAAAGGAGAAAAAGTATTTGGAGATACTTTGGTGATAGAAGAAAGAAGTGTGTCTATAACTGGTGAAGTAAATGCTGCTGAAGAACCAAGTACTGCTAAGCCAACTTCAAGTACTGTTGGTGAAGAAGCTTCACTACCATCTTCTGAAGAAAGCCAAACTCCATCTTTTGGAGAAGATGAGACATTAGCACAAGTGTTGCTTGATCTCAAAAAAAAGAGATCACCTGAAAAGGAAAGGCTAACAGAAGAAGAAATGAAGACACAACAAGCAAATCTTGCCAGTCAAAGTCAAGACAAAGGTAAGAAAGTACAAGCTTCACAACCCACTACAAAAGGTGTTGTGATTAAGCAACAACCTAATGAATATGAAGAAAGAAGATCTTCAAGGTTATTGAGAAATACCTAAGATTAATCCAAAGGATAAGGGCAAAAAGAAATTGCAATTCGAGTCTGAAGGTGAAAGTGATTCAGATGATGATATCAGCAAAGTCATGAACAAATTTCATCAAATGGAGCATGATGAAGAGGTAGCTCTTAGACTACAAGCACAAATGCATGAAGAAGAGTTACAAGAAGAACTTGCAGCCAAGCAACAATTGCTTGAAGCTCAGAGAGTACAACAAGAATGGAACATAGAAGAATATGATAGAATTCAGGCTGAACTAAAGGCAAGTGAACTTCTAGCAGAATCCTTAATAGCTGAAGAGATGGATGCTTATGATGAGGAGGAAAAGGATAAATTGATTGATGATTTGGTAAGGGAGCAACAAAGATTCTTTGCTGAAAAGAGAAGAAGAGAAAGAGTTAAGCCTCCAACTACTATGCAAATCAGGAATCAAATGATGTCTTACCTCAAGAAGTTTAAGCATTTCACTCATGCAAAGTTAGTCAGGAAAAGTTTTGATGAGATAAAGACTTTGTATGAGCAACACAAAAGGAGCAAACTGAACTTTGTTGAGATTGGATCTGAGAAAGATAAAAAGGACATTGAAGATGTCAAGAAACATCTACAACAACAAAGGCAATTTGGAAGTACCCCCCAGACTTGATGCAAGCACTACTGGACAGAAAGAAGCATCTCCACCTATCAAGACTACATATGCTAGGAAGAATAAAAAGGAGAAGGAAGTTTCAAAGGAAGCAAAGACTGATCAAGGGATGGATGAGGGAAATGCATCTCAAAATGTTGAAGGGAATGAAAATGTACAAGCAATACATACATAGTCAACGGTACTTGAAGAAACGGTACATACTGATTTAGAGGAAGGATCCATTGAAATTGAAGGAACCTCCAAAGGTATTAAAAGAAAGAGATCAACCAAGAAAAAGCAAGAAGCTAAGAAAAAGGAAAAATCTACAAATCACAATAGTGATGATGATGAGAGCTGCAGAAAGCACTTGAAGAAAATAAAACTTGAAGACCAATGTATTGATACAGAGATTTTTAGAAAGAAATCATCAATCATAAGGTGGACATGTGCTATGAAACAAGGATTAGAAGTTCATGGAATAACTAGAATAGATGGTACATTTAGGATGTTCAGGTTATTAGAAGACATTCTTCATATCCTTGACAAACAAGAGATTCGAGACCATAACAGATTTGTTCAAGGAGGAAGTGAAGGTCAAGAAGAAACATCACTATTGGGAAAAGAATTAAAGTTTATGTATGAACCACATAACTGTGATCAACAAATGTTGAAGGATTTAGAGAATCAGGTTCTTACTTACTAGAGATATTATAGATCATGTGGTATACATACACTAGATATAGATGATGTGACATACTATATGCTTCAAGAGAAAAGATATCCTTTTGGAAGAAGGTTGTTAGAAAGTATGTCGGAACAACAACTAGAAAGTTCAGAGGAGTCTAATTATACTTTTGAGTTGATTAGGATGATCAAATAGCAACTCAAGGATTTAGAGAAAGAAAAAGAAGTTGAGAAGGAGGCTTAAGTGTTTGACTCTTAGTCACACTTTACAAATGGTTCTCAGTTCACAATGTCTAACACACATAAGAACTGGCTAGTCCATAAGCAAACAGTTTATGGTAAAGACTTCTCAAATCTGTTGATAACTGGTAGTTTGCTAAAAACTACATGGTCATTAACTCACCATGCTTAGAAGTGAAGAGTTAGCTAGTCCCAAGGCAAACGGTTCTAGGTAAATATTCTATCAAATCCGTTAATGGTTGACAATATACCAAAAAGTGTAGGGTTATCAGTACACCTTATTCTTTATGAATAAAGTATTGGCTATTCCAGAGTGTACGACTAATTGGTAAAGAATAAATCAAATCCGTTGATAGCTAATGATTTGCTAAAAATAATGATGCCAATACAGATTGGTTTGTTGTTAACTGTTTGATTTCAGGTGAGAAGACATAAGCAGGAATGTTGATTCATAAAACAAACATGTTCAAGGAGATTCATGTATGTTCAAGATCAAGAAGATTACAAGGAAGTTTTGTCATCATCAAATAAGGGAAGACTGTTGGGCTAAAAAGCTTAAAGATGACAGAGTTCTATATATGAAGACAACATAGTTGCTGCAAAGAATGTTCAAGAGACACAGAAGATCATATTTTAAAGACAAAGATGATATTCATGAAGATTTGAAGATTATCATATCAAAAGAAGATCTGCATAAAGTGTTTTGATACATTCAGTTGGTATACAAGTATAAGATTACTAAGTTCAATCCCAGTTTGAAGTGAAGTTTGAAGACATGTATTTTATACATTCAATACACAGAGAAACAAGAAGACAACTAGTTATCATTCTTGTTTACAGGAGGATTGTTGGGAATTATTTGTAAAGTACCAAGTACCGTTAGTACAAGTACAAGTATTGTTAGTGTTAGCAACTACCGTTAGTGTTAATGCGGTATATGTTAAGTACCGTTAGAGTTAATGTAAGTACTGCTAACAAGATTAGGACGAATATATCTTTAGAAAAGATATGTCATAGTTATAGTTAGAGTATATCTTATGTGATATACTTAATAGTTTAGAATATTGATAATATATCGTGTGTGATATACTTATCATAACAGAATATTCTAAGGTTCCTTACACTATAAAAAGAGTACGATGAGTTTCTTGTACCTCATTGAAAATTCGATTAATAGAAGATCGAATAGTTAGAGTAATTTTGTTCTTCTTTGCTTTATAAGTTAGATTCTGCATAACTTGTTTAGTTGAGTAAGAGTTTTGAAGTGCTCTAGTTTGATTATAAGCTATTGTACAAATTCTTAACAAAATATAGATTCATTCAAAGGGATCAACACTCTCTAATCTCATTCTTGTCTATTCTCTTGTCTCTTGTGATTTAGATCTTTGTACATTTCAAGACCGATTACAAGAATACTCTAGTCTAAGATTTGATCCTTCAAGGCTTCAATTTGTGTGAATGTGTTAAGGGTTAGCCATACAATCACCATTGTCGTACCATTCTTCTACTTACTTGTGTAATAGCGTGGTTGGTGTCGTAAACCACAAGTATATAGTGTAAAGGGCATTGTTGTACCTTTGTAAAGAACACGACATCCTAGCTTAGGTGACGTTAATGATTTAAGCTTAAGTGTGAAGCTTTCTCCACCGACGTAAAGGAGATTCGTTTACTAGTGAAGTAGAACTCTCGAGTGGATACTCGAGGTGTTGAATTAGGGGCAAGATAAGTGAGATCTTGCTAGGCCGAACCACTATAAATCATTGTGCATTGTGGTTTGTTTCATTCTTACTTAACTTCTATTACTTTGTTAATCACGCTTAATCTATATCCATAATAATCATGAAAAAGTTTCAAAGTAATTAAAACTAATCGGTAAAAACTATTCAAACCCCCTTCTAGTTTTCTACAATTGGCATCAAGAGCTACGTACTCAAGATCTTTAAAGTATATTGTACTTTAAAACTTGATTCGATTCATGGATTCTGAAAATTACAAAGAAGGGCAATCTATGCAAAGACCACCACTCTTTGAAAGCGATGGTATTATATATTGGAAAAACCGTTGTGAAAATTATGTGAAATCTAAGGATATAGATCTTTGTACATAATCATTGAAGGTGATTATGCACCAATGGTTAGAAATATTACTATTAACCAATTCTAAGTAGTGCCACGCGAAAAGCTAATGGATGATCAAAAGAAAATGATGGCAAAAAATAATGAAGCCAAAATGATGCTTTACAATGCTCTACTTAAAAAGGAGTATGAAAGAATTTTCATGTGTCAAACCGCCAAAGAAATTTGGCATTCATTAATAGTCACACATCAAAGAAACTCGCAAGTCAAGGATAATAAAATTGATCTACTTGTTAAAAAATATGAGCAATTTTCTATCCTTGAAGAAGAGTCAATTGATGTGGGATTCACTCGGTTTAACACGGTCATAACTTCACTTAAAGCACTTGACAAGTCTTTCTCCAATAAAAACTTTGTCAGGAAATTTCTATAGCCCTCCATCCAAAATGGCGAGCTAAAGTCACGGCTATTGAAGAATATAAAGATCTTTCAAATTTGTCATTGGAAGAGCTCATCGGGAATCTCAAGGTGTATGAGATGGTGATGGAAAAAGACTCCAAAATCATCAAAGGAAAGAAAGAAAAACAAAGGTCTTTGGCATTGAAAGCTAGAATTGAATCTAGTGACGATGAAGAGTCCGATAGTGATGACGAATAATACGCCATGGCCGTTCATGATTTCAAAAAATTCTTCAAAAGGCGAGGAAGACTTGTGAAGCAACCATTTAATAACAAGAAGACACCCCGAAAGCCCTTTGACATCAAGAAAGCCAAATATGAAAGGAAATGTTTCTAATGTGGTGATCTAAATCACTTCATTGGAAATTGTCCAACGACAAAGCCAAAAATACTAAGAGCTTTTGTGAGTGGTGCATGGAGTGTTAGTGATGACGAAGGAGACGACTCCAAAAAGGAAGAGCTAGCCCTTATGGCACATGAAACCAACGAGTTACACTCTGACTCTTCTTATTATTCTTCCTCATTAGATGATGACACACTACAAATTAAATATAACAAAATGTGTGAGTTAAGTCTTATAATTATAAACAAAAACAAACTTTTGAAAGCTAAAATTGAAAGTTTGGAAAACGGAGTTCATGAACTAAAGGATAATTTACAAAGACTAGAACGAGGTAAATCATCTAAAGATAAATGTGAAACGTGTCAAGAGCTCAATCTCGAAATTGAGAAACTTAAATTAGTCAAGAGGCGTTAACCAAACAAAGCTTAAATTTGTGAAATTTAGCAAGAACGCAAATTGCATTGATGAAATGCTAAATTTTCAAAGACATAGCAAAGACAAAACAGGGTTGGGGTTTAGGAAACAAGATATACCTTCTAGCTCAACTACACCACCACAAAACGACATGATCAACGTTTCAAGAAAAACTATCGCAGAGAGTCACGACACCCGTCGGACCCCCTGCACAAGGGGTCGACACCCTACAAAGGGGTCATGGGTTTGACAGATGAACAGAAACAAAATCATGCTGAATTCGTGGTTGTGTCTCGGAAACCTAAACAAATTAATCCGGAAAGATATAATACAAACTTTATAAACCTGGAAAGAAACATTAGAGCTACAAATACTCAAACTCGACCTAAACCTTCTTATCTCAAATGCCCCTTTCCGAAAAGTAACCAAAGGAGTACTAGGAAGATATAGTCAAGTACATTCAACTATGACTAATATAAACAATTTTCAATGGGAAATTTGGTACCTTGGGATGTATTTGGAAACACCCCAATTGGGATTACCATGAGAAGCATGTTTAACCCAAATGGACCCATGAGAAGATAGGGACCAAATGTTTAAGTTTCATAATGTGTAGGTATGCTTGAAGGTTGGACTTAAACTAGACAAATGGATCAAGGACAATGGATGCTTGAGACATATGACGGGTAATAGAAACCTTTTTAGCACCTACACATCAACGGACGGAGGTAATGTTATTTTTGGTGTCAACTTCAAAAGCAAAATCATCAGCAAAGGTATAATTTCTAATGACCACATCACCGTAGACAATGTTGCTCATGTCGAAAACTTAGGATTTAATCTACTTAGTATAAGTCAACTTTGTAGTAACAAATTCAAAGTTCTCGTCGAAGAAAATGGAAGTAAAATACTAAAAGATAGCATAATCATAGCAAAAAGGATTTGGAAAAATAACATATATGTGATGAAGTTTGACTCATAAAAAGACGCCATTTGTTTGACCACTATAGATGACACCTCCACCCTTTAGTATAGGCGACTCGGTCATATCAACATGGGTCTTTTACAATCTTTAGCCAACAAAGATCTTGTTAGAAATCCAGCAAAAGTAAAATATGAACAACACTTTTGTGATGCATGTAAAATGGGAAAACAAACACACTCAAGCCATAAGGCTAAAAATGTTGTGTCAACAACTAAGTGTCTAGAACTTTTACATATGGACTTGTTTGGTCCATCCGCGGTGCAAAGTTACGAAGGTAAACTTTACACTTTGGTCATCGTGGACGACTACTCAAGATATACATGGACAAAGTTTTTGAAAACTAAAAATGAAGCCTTTGATCATTTTGAGATTTTAATCAAGAAAATTTAAAATCAATTAAATTGTCAAATTGGGTCAATTCATATGGATCATGGTCGGGAGTTTGACAATGAGGTGCAATTCGTAGCATTTTGTGACACCAAGGGTATCACACATAATTTATCGACTCCTAGAACACCTCAATCAAACGGGGTAGTTGAACGTAAAAATAGAACACTTCAAGAAATGAGTAGAACAATGTTAAATGAGTCGAATATGCCTCAAAAGTTTTGGTGTCATGCGGTTGATACCTCAACATATATTCTCAATCGTGTTTTAATTAGACCACTTCTTGATAAAAAACCTTATGAATTAAAAGGAAGAAAACCGACCATTGGATATTTTAAAGTGTTTAGAAGCAAATGTTTTATTCTTAACACTAAGGGTTATCTCACCAAGTTCGACCCAAATTCGTACGAATGAGTTTTTCTTGGATATTATCAAAATAGTAAAGCTTACATTGTTCTTAATAAGAAAACCATGTGTGTCGCGGAATCGTTGAACATGATGTGACAATCCGTCAATTTCAGGTCGTTATTTTAATCTCGACTATTACGTATTACGTGTTTGCTTTAATGAGAATTTTAAATTATCGACTAACCGAGAAGGTTATGACTTGAAACTAGCGTAAGAATGTCGATTAGATGAAAACCGACAAGGAATATGTTAGGTATTGATATTATATTCTCAAATAATCATAAAAATGATTTTTATTATATTTAATCTTTATTTCTCGTATTTTACGTTTTAACGAATGACGATAACTATTAGTGATCGTGATACCGACGGATGCCCAAAAATTTATGTTTTATTATCGAATGTCTCGATATTGTATATTTTCGACGTTTTCGATTTAATTGCGTTTTAAGTCGTGTCGAACCTTTATTATTATTTTTATGAAGCGTTTTAACTTTCGAAAAGCATTTTTACGAAACCCGAGCCCCGTAAATATTTTTAAATTGTACAATTTACATTTACTACCTTGTAAACTATTTACTTGCATTTTTGGACCAAAAGAATGTAAATACGACAAAATCTACCCTCACCCCACTATATAAGGTTTTCCCACTAACCATTTTCAATTAAATATTCATTTTAACAAAAAAAATCCCATCTCTCTCTCCCCTTGTTCTTGCCGTCCCATCTTCAAACAGAAACACCCCTATGATTTTTGATTCATCTTGAATCATTTAAATCTAACAAAAGATCCATCTTGGAAATTCAAAGAGCTTCCTATTGGTATAAATTTTT
Organism: Glebionis coronaria; assembly: GCA_025667525.1. NCBI lineage: Eukaryota > Viridiplantae > Streptophyta > Magnoliopsida > Asterales > Asteraceae > Glebionis > Glebionis coronaria. The sequence goes on along the minus strand of CM046882.1, from coordinate 363,694,003 downwards.
CCCACATGCATCCACTTAATTTTTATTTTCAATTTTTTAATAATGAACATCATGTTTGATCCATTTTTATGGTGATGGATGTGTTAATATTATTATATTCATAGTGGGTTGTTGTTGCATGTAAGGTTTTTAATTATTTAATTTTTGTGAGATTAAATTTGAGGGTGTTATGAGTTAGTTAGATGTGTTAGTATGATATTAGGATGATATTAGGACCATAAGAATTGTTGAAATGGGTTGAAAATGTGTTTTGGTATGATTTTTAGATGGTCTATTTTAGGCAGTAACTTTAAGGCCATTTTTGAAATAGTTACTATAATAAAATTGGTAAACTAATAAGATAGGGTCGTAGAGAATTTCGTTAGCTTCGATTTGAGCTAAAGTAGAGCTTCTAACTCATTACGAGCGAAAAGTTATGCTACTTTTAGCATTTGTGTACCGGGAGACGGGTATCGGCACAATCCGAAAATTGTTGTCGATATTTGGATCGAATCTCGGGGACTATAAAATGAGTTTTAAAAATGTTAAAGGACTGTTTTAAGTTGATAAACCTCAGGTCATGAGTCTATTTTCAAACCCGAGTGTCGGTTTTGCAAACGGAAATGTTTAGATAAGTCAAAATGGTTTTATAAGTCAAAGGCGTAAAACTGTCCGGTTTTTGTAACACGAAGGTGTGTCGGGCAGAAGGTCTTAGAAGTAATATTTTTGAATGAAACTTAAACTGAGTCTTATTCATATTATGTGTGAGTTTGTCACCAAGTTTCGTCGAAATCGGACAAGTCTAGATAGGTTAGATTGGTGTGTACATTTGAAGTGTATATGCTGAATGGTATTTTGGACACGTAGTCCAATACTTGTGTGGCGTGAGTTGAGTATTCACTATTGGACATGGTGACTTACTCAAGTGTTAAGTCATTATATAAATGACTTAGCTACTGGTCCGAGGGAAGTAAAATGATGGTTTGACTTGCGTTGACTTGGCGTCTTATGACGGGTCAATGTCGAGTGTGCAAGTGTTTAAAAGAATTGTTTTAAAATAAAAGGGTATAGAAGTACACGTATGTTGTGAATTCTTCTTTTTCGGGATTTTCATGGTTATATGAAATTGAGTTTCATATTATTTAAGTATTAAATATACTTGAGTCGTTTATTAACGAACGCGCCTTATTTGGTAGGTTGCGGTCTTCGTGTTTAACGGGCATCACAAATCGTCGGCGATCGTCACATTACTACTATCGTACCAAGGTGAGTCTATAGCCTCGCTTTAACATGTTTACTTGTTTTATAAAACCCGCGAGGGGGATAACATGCTTGTTTTATTAAAATAAAAGGGGTACAACGAGAAGTTGTGGAAACCCTTATTATTGGAAAAGCATTTATTGTAAATGAAGGGTACAACGAGAAGTTGTGGTAAACCCTCTTTCTTTTAAAGTTGAACACAAAGGACCCAATTGTATGCTTAGATGAAAGTTGTTATAAAAGTTTGTTTAGCCTGTAAAGACCCATGAATCGTGAATTGTTAATCGAAAGGAACGCTAATACTATGGATAGATCTATCGGGGTGACACCCAGTCCGGTCGCGACTAGCTATCGCGTGGTGTTGTGATGCACTAGTAATGAAACATCGGATGCAATTGTATAAGAGAAATATACGCACTTGGCTAGGTGTGTTGGGCTGAAATAATATATGTTAACGTTCAATTTCACGAGACTTATGAAATAACAACGATAATTATGTCTGATCCACATGATTGTCAACCACGGAAGGTTTTATCAGAATACTTGTGTTCGTTTATTTAATTTAAACTCTATAGATTTACTCAACATTTTTGTTGACTTTATAGCATGTTTTATCTCAGGTCCATGAAGAAGGCACTCAAGGAAGGCGGTTTCATGCAGCTTGCTTAATTAAAATGTTTTGGACCACTTTTCAAAACTATGTCCATTCTAAGAAACCTTTATTATTTGGTTGGTTGTGTAAACTTTAAAACTATATGGGACCGTGTGCGAACTGTTTTATCTTTAAACAAATGAATGGATGTATGTTTTGTTAAAACGACTCATTTTGAGGGGGTTTCTATGATATTGATGTTGAACCATGACAGTAACACCCAATGACCCTTCCGCTGCTATGACCCGAAATTGGGGGTGTTACAGATTGGCATCAGAGCTCAAGTTATAGAGAACGAAAAGATTTTCCAAAAATAAATTTTTGAAATCTTTTAACTATAACATCTGCAAGCGAAACCTCCGAGTTGCCAATGAACGAGAATAAGAAAAGTATATATATGTTATACATATTTAATTATTATTTATGCTTAAAGCATAATGGATTACATTTATTTATTTATAAATGTTTATTATTTGATTATTATAATACTAATACGTGATTTACAAACGACGCTGATTGTCACAATAGAAATCCCTGTCTTTTGACTCATTCCTCGTGAATCTTCGTTCCTTGTCTAAATTCTATTCTTCGTTCTATCATCCATTCTTGTTTCTTTTCATCTATCTATTCTTATTCTGTGTTATTCATGTTTTGTTATCACAAGCGTTGAATGAATACTCATTTTGATGTGAATTGTGTAACAGGATTATGCCGCCAAAGCAGTTGACTGAGACTTAGTTACGTGCTATAGTAGCTGATCAATTTCAGATATCTATGAATGCGTTTATGGCAAATTTGAATAATGGAGCCGGTGGATCTGGTGGAGCTAGTGGATCTGATGGATCTGGTGGAGCTGGTGGAGCTGGCGGATCTGGTGGAGTTGGCGATACTGGAGCTGGCAACACTGGAGCTGGTAATACTGGAGCTGGCGCTACTAGAGCTGGTAACACTGGAGCCGATAATACTGGTGCTGGCAATGCTGGTGCTGGAACTGGTGATGCTGATAGACCAGTGATTCCTGAGAACAAGAAGTGCAATTATACCTCGTTCATGCAATGCAAACCTCCAACTTTTAAGGGTACTGAAGGTGCTGTTGGGTTAATGCAATGGTTTGAGAAATTGGAATCCGTGTTTCGATTTAGTGGAAGTGAGGAAGGAGATAAGGTGATGTTTGCCTCTGCTACTCTTCAAGGGCGAGCATTAACCTGGTGGAATGGAAGAATGGCGTCAATGGGTATGGATGCTGCTTATGCTACACCTTGGGTTGAAGTGAGAAGGTGGATGACTGAGGAATTCTGTCCAAGGAGTGTTATTCAGAGGTTAGAACAGGAACTATATCAGCTGAGACTGAAGGGTACTGACATCGATGGATACACAAACAGATTCCATGAACTTGCTCTACTTTGTCCAAACAAAGTTAACCCAGAATACTTGAAGGTAGAGGAGTATATTCGAGGCTTACCGACCAACATCCGTGGTGATGTGACGTCATCTAAACCTGCCAATATTGATGAAGCTGTTCGTATGGCCTACCAACTAATGGGTCAAATCATCCAAGACAAGGCTGATGGTGTTTCTGAAGGTAACAAAAGAAGAGCTGGAAATGATAGTGATGATCGTGGTGATAACCGTCAATCTCACAGTAGGAATCAAAACCGAAGGAGAGGTAATGCTAATGCGATGACTGAAACTACATCTGCTGATAAGGGAACCAGATGTCAACGCTGCAAGAAGTCTCATACTGGTGAATGTGCTAAGTGTGGAAAGTGCAACAAGTTAGGTCACAAGACTGAAGACTGTTGGGGACCAGGAAAGAAGGGAGTGACGTGTTTTAACTGCCAAGGCAAAGGTCACATGAGGAACCAATGCCCTCAACCTCCGAAGAATGCACGTGGTGGAGATAACCAGGGAAAAGCTTATCAGTTGGGTGAAGCCGAAGCGAAGCAAAACCCGAAAGTGGTCACTGGTACGTTTTTACTGAACAACCGTTATGATACAGCTTTATTTGATTCTGGTGCGGACAAAAGCTTTGTGTCTACAAGTTTTAGTACCTTAATTGATATCAAACCGGTCGAATTAGACGCGAGTTATGAGGTAGAACTAGCTGATGGTAAATTAGTGAGTACCAATCGTGCGCTCCTAGGATGTTCTCTTAATCTCTTGAACCGTATTTTTAAGATAGACTTGATGATTGTCGAATTGGGAAGTTTTGATGTTATTATCGGAATGGATTGGTTATCCAAGTATAACGCGTCTATCTTGTGTGGAGAAAAGAAAGTTAGGATTCCCTTAGATGACAAGACCATGGTTATCGAAGGTGATCAACGTAATTCACGACTAAAAATCGTTTCGTGCATTAAGGCTCGTAAGTATATCGAAAGAGGTTGTGAGTTATTCCTAGCTAAAGTAGTGGAGAAGGAATCGAAGGAGAAGCGTGCTGAAGATGTACCTGTTATCCGTGATTTTCCCTAAGTGTTTCCGGAAGATTTGCCTGGACTTCCGCCTCCAAGGCAAGTAGAATTACAAATTGACCTAATTCCTGGTGCTGCACCCGTGGCTCGTGCGCCATATCGTTTAGCACCATCCGAGCTGAAGGAGTTATCTGTGCAATTGCAAGAGCTATCTGATAAGGGTTTTATACGACCGAGTTCGTCACCTTGGGGAGCTCCTGTCTTATTCGTTAAGAAGAAAGATGGTTCGTTTCGTATGTGTATTGATTACCGAGAGCTGAATAAGCTAACGATCAAGAATCGTTATCCGCTTCCAAGAATTGATGATTTATTTGATCAACTTCAAGGTTCTCGTGTTTTCTCCAAGATTGATCTTCGTTCTGGTTACCATCAACTTCGCATACGTGGGGAAGATATTCCTATTACGGCGTTTAGAACTCGTTATGGTCATTATGAGTTTCTGGTTATGCCTTTTGGTTTGACTAATGCACCCGCGGTATTAATGGATTTAATGAATCGCATTTGTAAGCCGTATCTTGATAAATTCGTGATCGTTTTCATAGATGATATTCTAATCTACTCCAAGAGTAATGAAGAGCATGCCGAACACTTAAGGATTATCTTGAACTTGTTGAAGAACGAAAAGTTGTACGCTAAGTTCTCAAAGTGTGATTTTTGGCTTAATTATGTACAATTTCTCGGACATGTGATTGATAAAAGTGGAGTACATGTTGATCCTGCAAAGATCGAAGCCGTCAAGAATTGGAGTGCTCCGACAACTCCAACTGAAGTACGACAATTTCTAGGTTTGGCTGGTTATTACCGAAGGTTTATTGAAGGATTCTCTTTGATATCGAAACCATTAACTAAGCTGACTCAGAAGAATAAACCGTATGTGTGGGGCGATGATGAAGAAGAAGCTTTCCAAACCCTGAAGATGAAACTCTGTAGTGCGCCGATTTTATCGTTACCTGAAGGAAGTGAAGACTTTGTTGTTTATTGCGATGCATCTCTTCGAGGATACAGTGCTGTTCTCATGCAACGTGAAAAGGTGATCGCATATGCCTCTAGACAATTAAGGAAGAATGAGGAGAACTACACTACCCATGACTTGGAATTGGGCGCTGTCGTTTTTGCTCTGCGACTTTGGAGACATTATTTGTATGGTACGAAGTGTATAGTATTCACTGATCATAAAAGCCTACAATACATATTGGATTAAAAGGAGCTGAATATGAGGCAACGTCGATGGGTTGAACTCTTGAGTGATTACGACTGTGAAATTCGTTATCATCCAGGAAAGGCGAACGTGGTAGCTGACGCGTTAAGTCGAAAGGAAAGGGAGAAACCGATTCGAGTGCGTGCTTTGGTGGTGACAGTTCATAATGACTTACCTAAGCAGATTCGAAACGCACAAAATGAAGCGTGCAAGAAGGAAAATATTGCAGCCGAAAGATTTAGAGGAGACGGTGAAACATTTGAGACGCGATCCGATGGTATCAAATGTTTGAGAGGTCGAATTTAGTTACCATTATATGGTGGACTGAGAGACTTGATTATGTTAGAATCTCATAAGTCCAAGTATTCTATTCATCCTGGATCGGACAAAATGTACCAAGACTTGAAAAAGTTATACTGGTGGCCGAATATGAAAGCTGATATTGCAACATACGTCGCGAAATGCTTAACATGTGCAAAAGTGAAAGCTGAATATCAGAAGCCGTCAGGATTACTTGTCCAACCTGAAATTCCAGTCTGGAAGTGGGAGCGAATTACGATGGACTTCATCACAAAACTCCCAAGGACACTGTCTGGGTTCGATGCAATTTGGGTTATTGTCGATCGTTTAACTAAATCCGCTCATTTCATTCCAATCAACGAGAGGTTCGGTTTGGAGAAACTCACCGATATTTATCTGAAGGAGATCGTGTGCAAGCATGGTGTTCCTATTTCAATCATTTCCGATAGAGATAGTCGTTTTGCTTCTGGATTTTAGAGATCACTTCAAAAGTCATTAGGAACCAATTTGGATATGAGCACAACCTATCATCCACAAACTGATGGGCAAAGCGAAAGAACAATCCAAACTTTGGAGGATATGCTACGTGCTTGTGTGATAGACTTTGGAAGTAGCTGGGATAAGCACTTACATTTGGCCGAATTATCGTACAATAACAGTTATCACACGAGTATTAAAGCTGCACCTTTTGAGGCACTGTATGGGAGAAAATGTAGATCACCCGTTAGCTGGAGTGAGGTTGGTGATGCCCAACTCACTGGACCAGATTTGATTAGAGAGACGACGGATATGATTGTGCAAATCAAGAATAGGTTGTTGTCTGCGCGAAGCCGACAGAAGAGTTATGCGGATGTGAGAAGAAAACCGTTGGAGTTTAACGTGGGAGATAAGGTTATGCTAAAGGTATCACCATGGAAAGGTGTTGTACGATTTGGAAAACGTGGGAAGTTGAGTCCTCGTTATATCGGACCATTCAAGATTACATCTAGAGTGGGACCCGTGGCATACCAACTTGAACTACCACAAGAACTGTATGGGATTCATAACACTTTTCATGTGTCGAATCTGAATAAGTGTTTATCCGATGAAGAACTCATTATACCGTTAGACGAGGTTAAGGTTGATAAAAAGTTGCACTTTATTGAAGAACCGGTCGAGATCATGGATTGCGAGGTCAAGCAACTGAAGCAAAGCCGAATACCTATTGTCAAAGTTCGATGGAACTCTCGGAGAGGACCGGAGTATACTTGGGAACGAGAAGACCAAATGTGTAAGAATTACCCTCATCTCTTTGATTTCAACAAGCGATCGGGCAAGAACGCAAGTTGATCTTCGAGGGCGAAGATCCTAATTTGGTGGGGATGATGTGACAATCCGTCAATTTCAGGTCGTTATTTTAATCTCGACTATTGCGTATTACGTGTTTGCTTTAATGAGAATTTTAAATTATCGACTAACCGAGAAGGTTATGACTTGAAACTAGCGTAAGAATGTCGATTAGATGAAAAACGACAAGGAATATGTTAGGTATCGATATTATATTCTCAAATAATCATAAAAATGATTTTTATTATATTTAATCTTTATTTCTCGTATTTTACGTTTTAACGAATGACGATAACTATTAGTGATCGCGATACCGACGGATGCCCAAAAATTTAAGTTTTATTATCGAATGTCTCGATATTGTATATTTTCGACGTTTTCGATTTAATTGCGTTTTAAGTCGTGTCGAAGCTTTATTATTATTTTTATGAAGCGTTTTAACTTTCGAAAAGCATTTTTACGAAACCCGAGCCCCGTAAATATTTTTAAATTGTACAATTTACATTTACTACCTTGTAAACTATTTACTTGCATTTTTGGACCAAAAGAATGCAAATATGACAAAATCTACCCTCACCCCACTATATAAGGTTTTCCCACTAACCATTTTCAATTAAATATTCATTTTAACAAAAAAAATCCCATCTCTCTCTCCCCTTGTTCTTGCCGTCCCATCTTCAAACAGAAACACCCCTATGATTTTTGATTCATCTTGAATCATTTAAATCTAACAAAAGACCCATATTGGAAATTCAAAGAGCTTCCTATTGGTATAAATTTTTCCCACATGCATCCACTTAATTTTTATTTTCAATTTTTGATGATGAACATCATGTTTGATCCATTTTTATGGTGATGGATGTGTTAATATTATTATATTTATAGTGGGTTGTTGTTGCATGTAAGGTTTTTAATTATTTAATTTTTGTGAGATTAAATTTGAGGGTGTTATGAGTTAGTTAGATGTGTTAGTATGATATTAGGATGATATTTGGACCATAGGAATTGTTGAAATGGGTTGAAAATATGTTTTGGTATGATTTTTAGATGGTCTATTTTAGGCAGTAACTTTAAGGCCATTTTTGAAATAGTTACTGTAATAAAATTGGTAAACTAATAAGATAGGGTCGTATAGAATTTCGTTAGCTTCGATTTGAGCTAAAGTAGAGCTTCTAACTAATTACGAGCGAAAAGTTATGCTACTTTTAGTATTTGTGTACCGGGAGACGGGTATCGGCACAATCCGAAAATTGTTGTCGATATTTGGATCGAATCTCGGGGACTATAAAATGAGTTTTAAAAATGTTCAAGGACTGTTGTAAGTTGATAAACCTCAGGTCATGAGTCTATTTTCAAACCCGAGTGTCGGTTTTGCAAACGGAATTGTTTAGATAAGTCAAAATGGTTTTATAAGTCAAAGGCGTAAAACTGTCCGGTTTTTGTAACACGAAGGTGTGTCGGGCAGAAGGTCTTAGAAGTAAGATTTTTGAATGAAACTTAAACTGAGTCTTATTCATATTATGTGTGAGTTTGTCACCAAGTTTCGTCGAAATCGGACAAGTCTAGATAGGTTAGATTGGTGTGTACATTTGGAGTGTATATGCTGAATGGTATTTTGGACACGTAGTCCAATACTTGTGTGGCGTGAGTTGAGTATTCACTATTGGACATGGTGACTTACTCAAGTTTTAAGTCATTATATAAATGACTTAGCTACTGGTCCGAGGGAAGTAAAATGATGGTTTGACTTGCGTTGACTTGGCGTCTTATGATGGGTCAATGTCGAGTGTGAAAGTGTTTAAAAGAATTGTTTTAAAATAAAAGGGTATAGAAGTACACGTATGTTGTGAATTCTTCTTTTTCGGGATTTTCATGGTTATATGAAATTGAGTTTCATCAAGTATTAAATATAATTGAGTCGTTTATTAACGAACGCGCCTTATTTGGTAGGTTGCAGTCTTCGTGTTTAACGGGCATCACAAATCGTCGGCGATCGTCACATTACTACTATCATACCAAGGTGAGTCTATAGCATCGCTTTAACATGTTTACTTGTTTTATAAAACCCGCGAGGGGGATAACATGCTTGTTTTATTAAAATAAAAGGGGTACAACGAGAAGTTGTGGAAACCCTTATTATTGGAAAAGCATTTATTGTAAATGAAGGGTACAACGAGAAGTTGTGGTAAACCCTCTTTCTTTTAAAATTGAACCCAAAGGACCCGATTGTATGCTTAGATGAAAGTTGTTATAAAAGTTTGTTTAGCCTGTAAAGACGCATGAATCGTGAATTGTTAATCGAAAGGAACGCTAATACTATGGATAGATCTATCGGGGTGACACCCAGTCCGGTCGCGACTAGCTATCGCGTGGTGTTGTGATGCACTAGTAATGAAACATCGGATGCAATTGTATAAGAGAAATATACGCACTTGGCTAGGTGTGTTGGGCTGAAATAATATATGTTAACGTTCAATTTCACGAGACTTATGAAATAACAACGATAATTATATCTGATCCACATGATTGTCAACCACGGAAGGTTTTATCAGAATACTTGTGTTCGTTTATTTAATTTTAAACTCTATAGATTCACTCAATATTTTTGTTGACTTTATAGCATGTTTTATCTCAGGTCCATGAAGAAGGCACTCAAGGAAGGCGGTTTCATGCAGCTTGCTTAATTAAAATGTTTTGGCCCACTTTTCTAAACTATGTCCATTCTAAGAAACCTTTATTATTTGGTTGGTTGTGTAAACTTTAAAACTATATGGGACCGTGTGCGAATTGTTTTATCTTTAAACAAATGAATGGATGTATGTTTTGTTAAAACGACTCATTTTGAGGCGGTTTCTATGATATTGAGGTTGAACCATGACAGTAACACCCAATGACCCTTCCGCTGCTATGACTCGAAATTGGGGGTGTTACACATAACCTTCGACAAAAGACCACCTCCCTCTAGAACATCACCTTTAGTAAATGATCATCTAGTTGAAAGTCAAGCCAATAACCAACAATTTAATCTTAAAGAAGACAAGGGAAATGAACCATTAAAAATTGAACCTTTAAATATCAAAGAACCAAAAGATTATTCTCTAAATAACGTCATTGGCAAACAAAATGAACGAACCTTAAGGTCTCAAGCTCAAAATGAAAGTAGTTTCTTTTGTTTTGTATCTAAAAATGAACCTAAAAAAATTGATGAAGCCGTTATTAAGGAAAGTTGGGTTCTTGCTATGCAAGAAGAATGAAATCAATTTGTGATTAATGACGTTTGGTACTGAGTGCTGAGACCTAAAAATCAAACGGTAATTGGAACAAAATGGGTCTTTTGAAATAAACCAGATGAAAATGGTGTTGTGTCAAGAAACGAAGCTAAGCTTGTTGCTCAAGGGTATAACCAATAAGAAGGTATAAATTATGATGAAACCTATGCCCCGGTTGCTTGGCTTGAGTCTATAAGAATTTTACTTGCTTATGCTTGTGCACATGATTTCAAACTCTATCAAATGGACGTTAAAAGTGCTTTCCTAAATGGATTTATAAATGAGGAAGTGTATGTTGCACAACCTTCTGGTTTTGAAGACTTTGAAAAACCAAATCACGTCTATAAACTCAAAAAGGCTATTTATTGTATCAAGCAAGCACCCAAGGCATGGTATGACCAACTTAAGTCTTTTCTAATTAAACATAAATACTCATTGGGTCAAGTGCACAACATGTTGTTCACTAAGAAAAATGGGTCACACATAATAATTGTTCAAATGTATGTTGACGATATCGTTTTTGGATCTACATGTCAAGAACTTTGTGATGAGTTTTCCAAAATCATGCATGATGAATTCAAAATGAGCATGATGGGTGAACTTAATTTTTTCTTGGGTTTATAAATTAAGAAAATAGAAGTTGACATCTTTTTTAACCAATCTAAATACATAAAAGAAATGCTTGAGAAATTTGGACTAGAAGAATCTAAACCAACTAACACTCCATTGTCAACGGAAACTAAACTAACCAAAGATGGTACTAATGACTATGTTGATAGCGCCAAGTATCAAGGTATGATTGGTAGTTTACTTTATCTCACGGCAAGTAGGCCGGATATTATGTTTAGTGTTTGTATGTGTGCTCGCTACCAAGATAACCCAAATGTATCACATTTTAAAGCCGTCAAGAGGATCTTTAGATATATCAAAGGAACAAATCATCTTAGACTTTGGTATCCCAAAGGGATGGGAATGGAAACCGTTGTCTATGCGAGATCATGCCGGTGACTATGTCGATAGAAAGAGTACAAGTGGTGTATGTACATTTATTGGATGTTGTCTTACCTCATGGTTCTCGAAAAAGCAAACAGCACTTTCCATTTCTACAACCGAGGTCGAATATATGTCGGCGGGCAAAGCATGTCAACAAGCATTGTGGATGAAACAAGCTCTTGTTGACTATGACATCAAGTTAGAAGACGTGACAATTCTCTACGACAACAAAGGAGCTATTGATCTCAACAAGAATCCCGTGTTGCATTCATGAACCAAACACATCGAAATGCGGCATCATTTTCTACGAGACAACGTACAAAAAGGTAATATCTATAGAGAAAAGGTATCCTCGGAAGATAACATAGCCAAACCTCTTGAGCATGAACCATTTAACTTGCTAAGACTAGGATTATGATTAATGGAAATTTCATCTTGAAAAACAAGTACTATGTCCCCTGCACAGACGTAACCCGTCGCCCCCTTCCTCCAAGGGGCCATGCAAGGGGCCGTGGGTCTGCAGAGTACTCCGAAATTAAAACAGTCAAACAAACACCTAATTCATACTACTCCACTTTCATTTTCTGCAAAACACGACCACCACCACTATTTTTCCATCTCTCTAACCAATCTAGGCTACAACTAACCATTTTCTTTGTGCTAAATCACCCACTGTAAGCATCTTTAATTATTTACACTCTTTAATTACTGCATTCTTCTTAATTTGAGTCTAGGGTTCTATTTGATTATACAAAATCAAAATTGGGGATTCATCTAGATTAGTCAAATTAACTAATGCATTAATAAAACGTGATGTTAAAACTACTTGGTATGCATAATTCCTCAAATCAATCAATAGGCATTACTAGGAATCCCTAATTGATAAATGTTTTTTCAAAAATCATTCTCACTACTTAGGTCATCCCAAAAAATCATTTTTGTACATTGTAAATACAAAATATCTAAAAACAATGTTTTAATCATGGCATACGTACTCGTGAACGCTAAAAGAATTGCACATTTCATATGCATTTTCGGGTACGTTCATTTTAAACTACATTGAACTTAAGGAGCGTTTGGGTTGTAAAACCCGCATTTAAATGCCATGAACAGTACATTACGTAAGTATACGAACCAATTAGAACTTTCCTTTTATATCACGAACACGTGTCACGAATATTAAATTCAGAAACTACGTACGTGTTAGTGCACGATAATTATTAAGTACGTGTTAATACACGTTAATTATTAATCATAATAATTATAATCACGAGCATGTAATCACGAACATTAAAACACGAACATGTGAACTACGTATATATTTATTATTACACGATAAATATTGACTACGTACAAGTATTAATTATAACACGAATAATTAACCACGAACTAACACGAATACATTAGTAAACGAACACGGAAATTATTAAACATAAATAAGGCCCGACAAGGCCTTGTGGGCCCATGCTAGCCGCGGAAAAGGGAAGGGAAAAGGGCCAAGCCCATTTTTTTGACTTAATTGGGAAAAAGGAAAACACAGGAAACATAATTCATTATTTTACAAAACAAGAAAAACCCTAGTTCTTCTTTTGCCTCCTTGTTGCCGCCGGCTACACATCACACCAAAGAGGTGTTTGTGTGATTTTGATCTTGGAATTTTTATAAATCGTGTTCGTGTTTATTAACCAAATTCATCCACGGATTCGGTAACCTCTTAAACCCTTTTCTTTTTATTCTTTTTATGGGAATCATGAACACATGTTAAATAAATCTTAAAAACAAATAAGATCACATGTTAGTATATCAAGAAAACATAAAACAGGTTTGGTGGGGGTTTTGTTCGGCCGAAACACACGAACCGAGAGCCCTAGGCTCTCGGCTTGGCTGGGCTGTTTGGTTCAAGAAGGGGGAACACGCAGCACAACAGGGGGAAACCACCGGCCTACTGCCGGTGGGAACTTCGTTGCGTGTAGCCGAGACAAACCAGGGGAACCACCGGTAGTCAGCCGGTGGGAAAATAACTCGAGCAGTTGCACCGGCTAGGCCGGGTAGCCACTGTTGGGGTTTTGGCCTCGGTCCGGTTCAAGGGGTTTCGGTCTGGTTCATGGTTCGATCTAAATTAAAACACGAGTTCGGTCACGGGATTAATTTTACAAGTTATATTATTTTTTCAAGAAAAATTAAATTAATTAAAACATGAATAGTAATTAATTTAATTTAATCATGGACTTAGGTTATAATTATTTTAATGAATAATACATGTTTTAACCTAAGTATATTATCATTTAATTTAGACTATAGTATTAATTAATTATTAAAACATGGATTATAATTAATTAATAATTCATCACTTAGGTTATTATTAATAAATTATTAATACATGTTTAACCTAAGTTTTTTATATGTCTTAATTTTATTAAATCATGCATTTATTTAATTAAATTATATAACCTATAGTTTATTTAATTATCATGACATTATTAATAAATATACTATTAATTACATGACTTATGATATTTAACCAGTAAACTTAAGCTTATATTATTAGCTTATTAATCCAACTTATTTCTAATTATGGAAACTTTCTATTTCAGGAAACTTACTATTTTTGGAAACTTTCTATTTTTAGAAACTGATCTATTTTTAAAAACTGATCTATTTTTTGGAAACTTTATATTTTTGGAAACTTTCTATTTTTGAAAACTTCCTATTTTAGGAAATTTGCTATTTTTAGAAAGTTTCTTATTATTACACAACAAGTATAATAACACAAGAATACAAGATAATACTTAATCACAATACATGAAATACATGATTAACACAATATAACATCTAAAATAGTAAACAAAACAAGAACATATAAACCAATCTAAGAACATACAGTAACCAGTTACGTACTCAGTAATCAGAATACTTATACATGTCATTTATTATGTAGAATTAGTGAGGTCGGAGTAGGACTTTCATCCTTTCGTCTTTCCTCGTTCACTGAACACAAGGTACGGATTTTCCGTCCTTCAGTATGGACATTCTTTCCTTATTAGGATTCCCCGTTTGCAACCAACTGTTTTCCCAGTATTGTTTTATATGTTTGATTACTTATGTTAGTTTAAATGCCTAAGCCATATACATGCATGACAAGTGTCACCTAGTTGTGGAGGTACCATAACCATAACACTAGAGACACCAATGTTATCACTTCCCCACAGCGGAGTGATTGCTCGTGGTGTCCCTTTTTAGTTTTGGCCATTATATTATATTATCATGTGGGGCGTATGGGTGCATCATAGTTACATGTTTTATAGGATTTTCATGGTGAATGCGATGTGTGCCTTGCATCCTTCACAAGGAGTTGATCCCTCCTACCCAGACTATTTAATTAGAGGCAACCTCTCTAATTGTATGATGAGGTCTCCCCTCCAAGTATTCATGCACGGTGGAACCTCATGACCTATATACACTATTGGCTAATTAATACAGTTTTCATATAAAAACATAAGTCTTTTCAAACTATAAAACCAGTTTTATAAACATGTTCTAAGTTTCCAGGACTTTTACATTTCCGCTGCTTTTCAGTCTTATTTATGTTTCAAACATTCATACTATGTCATATATACGTTCATTGAGCGTATTGCTTAGCCGTTACTTTCCTTTCCATGTCCCAAAACGGCAGGTACCCAAGGACAGACTTGAGCATTTAGAGGACGTGCATAGGATGGAAGCTGCCTTAGACTTCTTCTCCTTTTTGCCTTCATATACTTATGCTTGTTTGGACACTTGTCTTGTCCTCCTAGTTTATTTACTTTATTTATGTTTTGGGCTTATGTTTGGGAACTGATGTTTGATTCCGGTTTTCCCTTTGGTCATGTATGTTTTGGTACATATTACCTTGCATGCTTTGATGACACGTCATAAATACGCGTAACGGTCCACTTATCAAAGTGGGGTGTTACAATTATGGTATCAGAGCCAAGGCTTCGACCTGTAGGCTCTAAAACTCGACCTGTGACTAGTGGGTAGTCACCAGAAGCTTCCTAAGTCAATGCTTGTTATTCGACATATTGATGTTTTCAACACCTTGTTGTTTTAACTAGGATGTTTTCATCGGTATTGTTGTACTAATATGGATGAACAACCGTCATCCATACTTAGTTGTGTGTCATTGTTTCATGCATGATGTTCCTCGTGAACTGTGGCTAATGTGGACTAAACCCCACTAGTTCATAATTGGTCACATAAAATTTTTCTGTTAAGTTTTGACAGCTGGGTTTCACTCGTTTATTCCATGTATTATTGTTGCAGGTATTTTGATTAAGTAATGGTTGGTACAGGACTTGCCATATTTAGTCGCATATGCTTTTATTAGAATTATTTTGTTTTAGTGGACCGACCCATAGTCGTCCACCCTCGTTATGTCAATTTTGGTGAACCGACCCATAGGCGTTCGCCTTCGCCCATACATAAACTTTTAATAGACCATGTTTTATAAACTATTCCATGCATCATTTTCTTATGTTCATTTTATGTTCTAATCAGAGTAATCATTTCAAAGTTGTTTTGTGAAACCACAGATGGTCGTTCACACCATCGATTTTTTGGATTTTATGTCATTACAGGTCATAATTTTTTTTTCATGTCCCCTCATAAATTCTTATGTCTTTATGTTAATTATGTTTTCATACTTATCATGGTTAACTTCGTTTTCATGCTGAGTATGTTTTATGCTCCTTTATGTAAATCTTGTTCCATGTTTCTTCATGTTGATTTCGTCTTCATGCTGATTATGTCTTACGTCTCTTATGTTGATTATGCTTTCATCATGTTGATTATGCTTTCATGCAAGACACTGATGGATTTCATTTAATCCTGCTTTCATGATAGTCATGGTTGGTTTTCATTAATCATGCTTTCATGCAAATTATCGTTGAATTTCGTTTGACCAAACTTTTAGCGTCTCTCTATGTAACCAGAATTATGTCTATGCTGGAATTGCCAGGCTATCATGATGCTAATTCCAGTTCGGTTTTCTAACCGTTTAACCAATTATTTTCTTTTGAAATCATGTTAGATGATCGACCCCATCATTTCATGTGCATGCCATGTGTACTCCATGTACTGTATCCCATGTGTATTACACGTACCAAAATCCATGAGCATTTCACTTACGATACCCCACGCGTATTCGCTAGTTGATTCTAAATCATCCCAAGCGTATTTCATTTGTTGATATTCTACAAGATGCTGACGCCGTTCATAACTTGGAAATGTTACTAAATGTTGATGCTGCTGATTATTTGAAGACGCTATGAGATGCTGATGCTGTTCACAACGTAGAGATCATACAAGACGAAGACAAAGGCGTTAGATCAAAGAGATCGAACAAGAAGATGCTTCACCACCAGACAATTTCCATCACACTCCATGTCCCTATCTTTTAGTTATATGTCACACGTCATTCAGTTGTCTTTTCAGTCATATGAGTGAGAACCGGTACCAGCCGACCACTCAGCTGAATAGTTACATGAATCATCGTCATGAGAATGACACATCATGGAACTAACAGACAAGACGATAGTAACCAATATTGTGACATCAACTATCCTAGCAATCACAACAGAACACCGGTCACGGACGTGATACAAAATACAAAGGGTTAGCAGTCGAACCGATCTGCCAATTCTGGCATGATAACCTAAGAGTTTCAGTTTCATTCATTTCACACCTCGATACACATGTTAAGACATCAGTCAAGACACATGTCGCACATATATTTTCTGAAGACACATGTCGTACGCATATTTCTCGGGACACGAGTCAAGACACATGACTCATGTCTATTTCTGAAACCTCCCTAAGAAATTATGGGTGCCTTCCAAGGGGTATATCCATTTTGTTGTGCCATATATTAATCGGGCTACAAGAATTTCAGTACCAACAGCGACGTATTATTTGCGTTTAGATACGCAGGATTCGTTCTGCGTGAGGCAGGTAAAACACACTCAGTGAGACCTGTCACGTTTGCTTCATGACACTTTCATTTCTTGATTTCATATTTCATATATTCATGACCATAAAGTACGCCATTCGTATCACCCATGTGTACAGAAGGTTTTCCTTCAATCTAATGATAAGATCCAATCTGCTAACGTACTTACCTAGGACGGATGTGAGTTAAATATGATCCTGATTATGGACTATGAACATCACACCATGCTACGTGTGACAATCTAACATTTTCAGGTAGTAAAAATAGTTTCTCGTATAATATTTTGAAACTTATTTTTGTGTTGGTTGACGAACTCACAATTTACGGATTTAAATTTGGGCTTACGTGCATAATTTGGCGTCTTTTTACGACTAAACCAGAAACCTTAGGATTACGTATTTACGTTTTTGAACTCCGTTTTTGATGAGACAATTTTTATTGGATTCGTTTTGTGACGTTGATTCATAATTTATAAAAACGTTTTTCGTAAAACGACCCGAGGGCACGCAAATCGAGAAAATTAGAATCGAGAAATACCCGTAAACTAGTGAGATGGGACAAAACACATTGTCCCACCCCACTAGCTTGGTTGGGACGGCAAACTTGACACCACACCACTAAGGTGGCATCAAGTTAAGCTAACACATTACAAGTGTTAGCCTAGCTTACATCTTAAGCATTTTACATTCCACTAACTATCAAAACTAGCTACTAGTTTTCACTTCCACCATTTCATACATGCAATTCAACATCAAACTCTCTCAAACAACCCCTCCCTTGCCGTCCAAAATTAAGCAACAAACACCCCATTTGATCTCTTCTAGCCATGAACCACATGTTTACTAGCTCTATTAAGGTGTTCTCTTGAAGCCTTGCTCATTTGGTGGCCATATTAACATCTTTGGAGGTGATTTGCTTGTGTCCTAGGGCTGATTTTCCAACCAATGTTCTTGATATTTGATGGTCTTGGAGATACTTGTTGTGTTCATCAAGTTCTTGTCTTCCAAAAACAAGAAATCCACTTGGTTGGTAAAGAAGATCATCCTCTCCATTTTTCTCTTGTTATTTTGTAAAGAACAAATGTATTTTCTTTCATTTTGTATATGTATATGATGTATATATGATGATAAAAATGTTGTGTAGGGATCAAGTGTTGATAGATATGCTTAAAAATGTTAATAACTATAAGAAATGAGGCTAAAATCTTGATTATTTAGTTGGCTGTGTAAAAACAGTAGATAACTAAAACAAGAACTGATAAAATTGCATGGTTTGAACCATTTACAGTAAGTACAAGATGTTATACACATGTGAGAGTTGGCCATGCAATGGAATCAAAATAATGAGTGAGATATGATCAAAACAAGTTAGGTGGTCTAATCTGAATAAGCAGTTTTGTAGGGACTGTTAAGGCAAGTTAAACTCAAAATGGGCAGTAGCTATAAATAAGTTAAATGTAGCACATAATATGAAGAACATGTCACCCAAAAATGAGCTTCTAATTCATTATAGAACTCTAGATATGTTAAAAATGGTGAAAATGAAGTTAAAAATCAGATTTTTGGAATTAATGTTTATTAATATTATATAAGCACTCACATTTTAATGTATAAAATGTAAAAATATAAACCCACTAACTTATAAAACTTATTTATATAAATGTATAAAAGGTTAATTAAATGGGTAAATTATATAAATGGTGGTGAAATAATATTTATAAATAATAAAAACTATAAACTTGATTTTTACGACTTTTTCGGCTATCGCCGTAAAATCAACGTTTTTCGCCAAATAAAACTTAGACGATCAAACCCGTCTAATGTAAAGTTTATAAAATTCATATACTGATGTATAGGTAACTAAGACAAGTAAAAACCGATAAAACCCGAACTATAAGAAATACGGACATTAACGAGCTAACTAAACATATTGGACTAATAATTGGACTTAATAAGATAAAAACTTGTAAAAAGAACTTATTGGGCTTAACCCATTTGGGCCCAACATGAAAAGTATATATACTGATAATATAGGTATAAAATGGATTAAAACAAGTTAAAGAACTTATAAAAGGCTTAATGGACTCAAAATGGATAAGTAGGTAAAACTAGCAAACTAGTAAGACGTTACCAAAACGTAAACACTAAAATGAGTAAACAAGGATGTATAAACCCACTTGATCATCATCATATGTACAAAATCATCATATGTATATTGTTATTTTGATAAAAGTCATTGGACAAAGTCTAAGACAGATTATTATTTATATAGGTTTCCGTGACCGAAGCACGCCCGTAACCGATAATCCGCCTTTCATTAACAACATGAGTTCATAGCCTCGTACTCTTTTAAATGTTTTATAAAATGATTTGTAAACCCGCGAGGGAGATAACATGCTATATTTTGATAAAAATAGAACACAAGTAGTCCCGATTGTATGCTTAATGATATGGACCCGAATGATGCTATGACCCTGTAAACGAGACTAAAAGGATTATTAGTAGTTAGGTTATGTCACTTAAAGTCCCATTAGCATGAATTGTGAACTACCGGGATTTGGCAGACGCTTATGCATTTGATAGTAATATTTGGGGACGATCACCCCAGTTCGTGCTTTGACGGTTGATCCCCGTCGTACCACATTGATTGGTAAGCGAATTTATGTATGAGAAGATTCCATAGCGTGATTTTTGTGACGACACGCTAACTTAGATGTGCAAATTGTTTGTCGGGTTCGCGGCCCGCTGTTTCACAGTAAGGTAACAATGTCATGCGGCTAATAATAATCCTAAAACATATATAAATTCAAATATAATGTATCCTATATATGATAACGACGCTATTAACGATGAATATATTACCTATCATGGTAATATAGAGACTACGGTCTCATGGACGGTTTAAGATGTATGCTTGATATATATATTGCCTGACTAGCAATATGAGGACTTACTTCCGATATTATGCTTGTGTTCTGATTTTAAATGATTGTTTTATATAACGGTTTTTATTAAACTCTATAAAATCACTCGGCATTCACTGATATGATTTTTGCATGTTTTTATCTCAGGTGCTTGAAGGTAATCCGGATGGAGATCGACTCTGATGGCCCACTTAATATTAAAAATGTTCATTCGATCTATGTTTTGTAAACTTAATGACCTGTATAATTTGGGACCTGTTGTACACTTTTAAACTTTTTATCGAATGAATGTATGTTAAACCTTGAACAACCATTTTTATGTGTTGTCTATGATTGGAGTTATTGTGCTATCCCGTAACACTCTGAAAGACCCTTCCGCTGTACCGATACGAAAAATGAGAGTGTTACAGTTTGGTACCAGAGCTCTCGTTATAGAGAACAAAGGATTTTAAAAACCAAGGTTTTGAACAAAAACTTTTCAAAATCTTTTGACAATGAACATTTGAGAAAATATTTGAAAAATCTTTTGACTATAACGGTGCCAGAGATCTCCGACGTTACCAACAAGCCCTATTGAGAAGATATATATTTTGATATATATAATTTAATTTATATATATGTATATATCGTAATTTCATTATGTAATTGTTTAACTAGTATGTTATCCTAATACGAGATATATATATAAATGCAGATTGTCATGGCTGACCCTAATATTCCTGTAGAAAACCATGCTATTCCCGAACCTAATGTAGATGATGATCCTTATTTAGACTTAGTAGATTATGATATCGATGATGAGGAGGAACCATTTGAGGATCCCGAGCCCGAGTTAGGACTAGGAGATCAGATTGCCCCTCAGGTTGACTTGGTAGAGAATGAGATTGAGAATGTGGATATTGAGAATGTTGATATTGAGAATGATGATGAGATTGGGTTAGATAATTTAGATGATGAGATTGACGACGAGGATGTCGAGGAGGATGTAGGTATAGATGTTGAGGTTGATGATGATGAGGAAGCTGAGCTTATTTATCCTTAAGATGTTCCAGAGGGCGAGCCTTTGCCCCCACCAGTTTGTTTGTCTGATTCTGAGGATGAGTTACCTAGGGATGAAATGTCTGAATCGTCTGAATCTGATTCTGAATCAGAGGAGGATGAGGATGACGATGCACCTGACGTTACGGATGGTATTGCTACTCGTAGATGTGAGATAGGAGAGTCGTCTAGTGCTCGAGAGGCTACTCATATTGATGGTCTTGCACCATGGGCCTTGAGACGTGATCTAGATGCTTCCCGTGTTAAGAGTTGTGTGACAGAGGTTGGATTAGGTGTTGTTCAGACTCATGTTGCTTATTTGGAGTCGAAGACTAAGGTTGGCGAGAAAGAACGGGAATTGCTTAGTTTGGATTTGAGTGATGTAGAACGTGGTTTGAATGAGGCTTTTAGGAGGTTATCGGTGTTGGATAATGGTGAGTATGCTGCCATGAAGAGAAAGGTGAGTTCTATGGAGATTCAGTTGAGTGTGGCTCGTGCGATGCATGAGAAAGCCGAAAAGGAGTTGAATATATCTGTGGGATGGAACAATAGATTTTATGCTGACATGGTTGAAAGAGGAGTAATCCGTATGCGCCCAGCTGAAGATGTGTCTAGTGATCGTCCGACGAAGATTCAGAAGACGATGGATGATGGACCATCTAGCGGTTCTCAGTAGACCAGTCTGTATTTAGTAGTGACCTTTGTATATTTTGTGCTTTTGTTGCTTTGACTGAACCGACTTGTTAATAGTAGATTTAGCACAAATTTTGAGTGTATATAGTGCTAGAACTTTGATATGGGATGTACTAAGACAATACTTTTGTTTCAGATCGAATGAAATATATATCTTGTCTTGAATTCCATAGTGTGCCTTATTTGTATCTTGATTATGAATTCAATCCATATTATATGAATCATTGTTGGATGAATGCTTAATACTTTGTGAAAGGCATCAAAAACCCACCATGTTTCGGGTGGTCGGGGATGATCAAAGAACATGTATGACATGATTAGTTCTAGTGAGAGAAAGTTAGAGAGAGGTGAAGGAATGTTATGTGTTTTATTCCAAGTGAAAATAAAACAAATGAAAAAGGAACAAACTTCCACACCCCCATGGAGAGTCATGGGGGGTATTTATAGGCCTAACATGTCTAAACTATACATACTTTACACATTAAGTCCTTGTGTTTATTAAATGATGTAAATCTAGTCCAACTCACGTGAAAGGCGCCAGCTTACTAAAAAGTAAGTCTAACAATCTCCCTCTAAGATGGTGACTCACGTGAGTTGGTTACAATGTTTCCTACAAGCAAAAAATAAAGAAAAATGATAAGCTTGAATTCCAGCATTCCTTGAGATAGTCTTCAGCGACCTTCATCTTCTTGAATACTCCAGCTCTATTTCTTCAGTTTTGTAGAATCTAGTTGAGTTTTACTCCCTCCCAACTAGAAGGCCTTTCATAAAACAAGCAGTAAAGACTGCTCCCTCCCAAACAGATCATACAGAGGAATCTATGGGAGGTGATAACGTCATCAACATTTTCTCACAAATTGAAGCAATCCCAGTCTTGATTCTATGATAGATTACCAGAAGTACCCACTCTATCCCGAACAAGAAGTCAAATTGTAGCACCAGAGTCAATTAAGTCCCGGAAATGCACATTTCTCCTGACAGGACAGTGATGATAAAAAGTCGCCACACCAAAGTCAATTAAGTCCCGAGTGTAGACAACTTATCCCTCTATGTAGAAACGGTAACACCAAAGTCAAGTGACTCCACATGTACACCTTTCTCCCTCCAGGATGATACCTAATAAGGGAATCATCCTTCATGTGTGTACATGGTATGCCAACTGGAACCGC
Source organism: Glebionis coronaria (assembly GCA_025667525.1). Classification (NCBI taxonomy): domain Eukaryota; kingdom Viridiplantae; phylum Streptophyta; class Magnoliopsida; order Asterales; family Asteraceae; genus Glebionis; species Glebionis coronaria. The sequence goes on along the minus strand of CM046882.1, from coordinate 363,670,746 downwards.
TTACTTAGTAACTATTACTATGTGAGAAGATGTCAACAATATCTCTCTAAACAATATTCTCTCAAGATCACCCCGAACTGAATCCCCTTATCAATTCTGTTGGCTATTGAAAGTGACCACTGATGAAGATAACCCGATAATCCAAACTTGAAACTGAAGTAGAATTCCCCAAACTTGATCTTAAGCTTGCACTATAGTAGAATGAAGAGCGATGCAGAGAAGTCTTAAACGTACCCCATACCAAAGGGCGGTATTAAAAAGGTACAACCTCTCTAAAGTACCCTATACCAAAACAGGCGGTATATGAAAAGATACTACATCTCTTGAAGAAATCCACAACTGCAAGTGCGTGTGACACTGAGAACCGCAACGAAGCTCCCAAAAAATGATAATTATCCATGTCGTCGTCCATCCTCCCCTTGACAATGGAAACTAGATACTTCAAGTCTTATTCATAACCGTATATGTTTGAACAAGTTATCTTAGAAAGTCGTAAGTACTCCTTTCAAGATAAAATAAGAACGCCTCTGAAAAATCTCACTTCAACCTCAAATAAGTAGCATCGAATCATCTTCGTAATCACATAAACCGTAATAGCCGTTAGGAATTTAGGTGAATTTTTGATAAGGATCGTTTTAGTGTAATGTATCGTGATTGTTGTGTTTGTTGTTCATGAAGAAGTGTTATGAGCGAAAACGGATACCCGGCCAGAATGTCACTGTTTAAATGGCCTACCAAAGTAATAAAATCCCGTCCCATAAGCATTTAACTCGACAACAATTTTACTACTCGGTTCTTTCGAAATACCCGGCTCAATCCAATAACCCTGTAACTCAATTCCGACAAGATTAATTTTGCAATATTTGGATATATACTCGATCATTCCAAATTTGATTGCAAAAATTAATTGACCCACCGTATGTTTTCGATTAATGTAGTGATCGGCCCGTCAACGAATAATCAGAACCTTTGTAAGCCGTAGTAAAACATATGTTCGGCCCACATGAAGTCCGAGTAGCATAATTGACAACAAAAACTGGCCCAAGAAAAACCCTCGATCCACCAACAAAATTGACCAAGTAATTTTGTGGCCATCCCATCACTACGTCAAAGCAGGCCCATGTCAAGGAATGGGTTATACACAATATTGAATCAATGGGAATAATTGGCCACATACACATTTCAAAAACCCGGTCCAAAGAAACATATTGAGGATATAAATCACAAATCCTAGTTTTTCTCACAATAAAACCAACACACACCAAACCCCACTTGTCTAGATACATCCGCCCCTTTCCACGTGTGAGGCCACGTAGATGCAACAATAACCACCAAATAAAAGGTCCAATAGGGATATTACAGCTCGATAGACCCAACAAAACAAAAACCCACCATATAAAACCTTGAAACCTCCGTCACATTTCACAATCCCAATACCCCATCTCCCCTTTGTTCACCCCGCCATAGTCATCTCTCCCAAAAAGAAAACTCCATCTCAATAGCACCCTTCTCCACACACATCTCAAATCAAACACATCGTGATCATCAATCTCATCAACTCTAAACAAACTCATTCATCTCCATAGTCTATAAACCCATCTTATTCACAGAACATCAAACTCATCGAGCCTATAACAAATCCCGATAATCAAACATCATTGCTAACCACAACATACAACCCCCAATCAGATATCCAATACACCCAATTCACTTTGACATGCAAAGATTGTTCTCGAGTCTAATCCCATACGAGCAGAGAATGAAGCGGCAACAAGGTCATTGTAAGAATGATCTCGGGTAGGTTATGAAAACTGATAGGGTGCTATGATTCGTTATGTGGTCAATGATGGTAATCTGTTTAAACGAAAAAGAATCTTTTTATAGATTAAAAAAAACGTTTTTAACAAACTGAGATTATGATTGAGAGATTTTGAGACAATGATTTTCGTGTGAGTTACTGTAGATCGAGTCTAGGTGTTGGGTTATAGGTGACGAAGTGAATAGGTTAGTTGAGGATTTGTGGAGGAAAAAGGTTGGAGAGTTTAAACATTTTTGTTACAGATTTGGTCTCGGTTTAGGTCTCGGATTGATTTAAATGATTTGATAAAAATGGGTCGAGTTGAATGTTACTGGTATTGCATGTTGTGTAATGAATTATCTGATGGTTTTAAAAGTATATGAGTCTAAATATGATTTTATATGATGACAGATTTAAACTCTCTTTGCAATGAAATTCGTCCAACCATCGCAATATTCTAAATAATGCACCATCGCAATCTGTTAACATTTCCAGTCCATCGGAATAAGCATGAGTCTTTCATCGCAATGAATCACAAATACCCATCGCAATAAACATAATCCATCGCAATGTCATCGGGAAAATTTGGGCAGCGTGACGACTTGGCTACCATTGCGATGGATCAAGCCATCCATCGCAATGAGGACAACCCTAACCATCGCAATGTGAAAAAATCCATCGGAATAAATCCAAGAAATGAAGCCGTCGCAATATCCATCTGAGTAGCATCACAAAAGGTTATTGACCAAAAGTTTGTACCCCGAAAAAAATAGTACTGAGACCACCTTTTTTGTCCTTATCCCCATACATAGGAGCAGATATGTATGAGGACAGAAACAAAAAAACAGGGTAAAAATTTGGTGAAACAACAGTTTAACGAGGCACTTTTGACACAGAATCAAACCAACTTGATATATATGGACGATAATAACATAGGATATGAGCCATGAAGTAGAAAAAATGAAACAAATATTGATATTTCAAGATAAGAAATGAGAAGAAATACCAACGTGGATCATAAATCTGATAAACAGAATGAATCTGTTATCGTGACACGAACATCTGATAACATCACGAAACTGAAAACACGACGCACAAACACGGATACAAAACACCCCCGGTTTGCTCTGATACCAATTGAAAGGCATCAAAAACCCACCATGTTTCGGGTGGTCGGGGATGATCAAAGAACATGTATGACATGATTAGTTCTAGTGAGAGAAAGTTAGAGAGAGGTGAAGGAATGTTATGTGTTTTATTCCAAGTGAAAATAAAACAAATGAAAAAGGAACAAACTTCCACACCCCCATGGAGAGTCATGGGGGGTATTTATAGGCCTAACATGTCTAAACTATACATACTTTACACATTAAGTCCTTGTGTTTAGTAAATGATGTAAATCTAGTCCAACTCACGTGAAAGGCGCCAGCTTACCAAAAAGTAAGTCTAACACTTTGAAATTGTGAAATTATAGAACTATGCCGCCCAAGAAGGCTGTGACTGAGGATGATGTACGTAGGATTATTACGGAGCAAGTTACCGCATCTATGACTGAATTTATGGAAAATGCTAGAAATGAAGCTGGCAGTAGTGGAGCTGGCGGTAGTGGATCTGGCGGTAGTGGAGCTTGCGGTAGTGGAGCTGGCGGTAGTGGAGCTGGCGGTAGTGGAGCTGGCGGTAGTGGAGCTGGCGGTAGTGGAGCTGGCGGTAGTGGAATTGGCGGTACTAATGTGAATGTGAATGCTAATAATGTGAATGCTAATGCTGGAGGAAACGTCGGAGGACTTGGAGTTAATGCACCTGAAGTTGGTGGTTGTACTTATGTGACGTTCATGAAGTGTGAACCTCTACCTTTTAATGGAACTGAAGGTGCTGTAGGATTAAGCCAATGGATTGAGAAGATTGAATCGGTGTTTCGGATTAGTAAGTGTAAGGAGGAAGATAAGGTGACTTTTGCTATGGCTACTCTTAAAGGTCGTGCGTTGACTTGGTGGAACGGGAGAATTGCTTTCATGGGTCTTGATGCTGCTAATGCTACTCCTTGGGCTGAAATTAAGAAGTGGATGACTTTGGAGTTTTGTCCTCGTAGTGTGATCATTAGGTTAGAACAAGAGTTGATTCATCTGAGAATGAAAGGTGTGGACATTGATAGTTACACGAACCGATTCCATGAGTTGGCCTTGCTATATCCTCGATTGGTTGAACCCGAAGAGATCCGAATTGAGCAATATGTTAAAGGGTTGACCAGGAATATCCGGGGGGACGTGACATCATCGAAACCACTGACCATTGATGATGCTGTTCGAATGGCTTACCAACTCATTGGACAGATAATTCAGGATAAGGAAGATGAAGCCCGTGTAGGTGAGAAAAGAAAGGGAGACGGTGATCGTGTAGATAGAGGTGATAATAGGAAGAATTTCAATCGCCGTCAGAACAAGAGAAAGGGGAATGAAAATGCTCTTACCAACAACACACCGCGCAACGATGATAGATGTCCTAAGTGTGGCAACAAGAGGCATGCTGGCGACTGCTGGAGATGCCGAAATTGCGGAAAGCTTGGACACAAGGTTGAAAGGTGTAAGAAGGGAACCATTTGCTTCAACTGTAATGAAGAAGGTCATAGGAAATCGGAATGCCCCAAGTTGAAAGCGATTGTACCTGGAAGAAACCCCCAGGGTGGTATCTACCAACTTGGAACAATTGAGGTGAAGAAAGAGGATCCGAATGTCGTTACCGGTACGTTTTTACTCAACAATCATTATGTTGTTGCTTTATTCGATTCGGGTGCCGATAAGAGCTTTGTATCCACTAAATTTAGTGCCCTTATTGACATTGAACCTGTTGAGATAAGTACCAGTTACGAGGTGGAATTGGCTGATGGTAAATTAGTGAAAACTAATAAGCTATTAGAAGGATGCTCTCTAAATCTCTTGAACCATTCCTTTCCGATTGATTTGATGTTGATAGAATTAGGTAGTTTTGATATTATTATTGGTATGGATTGGTTGTCGTTGAATAATGCTACTATTTTATGTGGAGAGAAGAAAGTTAAGATTCCTCTTAGGAATAGGACGTTAGTAATTGATGGTAGTCGAGGTGAATCCCGTTTGAAAATCGTTTCATGTATTAAAGTCCAAAAGTACATCAGGAACGGTTATGAGTTATTCTTAGCTCAAGTGACCGGGAATGAGTCTAGGGAGAAACGATTGGAAGATGTACCTATTATTTGTGAATTTCCTGAGGTATTTCCTAAAGATTTACCCGGACTTCACCGATAAGGCAAGTAGAGTTTCGAATCGATTTAATTCCTGGTGCTGCACCGGTGGCACGTGCGCCTTACCGATTAGCCCCTTCTGAATTAAAGGAGTTATCTGAGCAACTTAAGGAGTTATCTGATAAAGGTTTTATTCGACCGAGCTCGTCGCCTTGGGGAGCTCCAGTCTTGTTCGTTAAGAAGAAGGATGGATCTTTTCGTATGTGCATTGATTATAGGGAACTGAATAAGTTGAAAATTAAGAATCGATATACTTTACCTAGGATTGATGATTTGTTTGATCAACTGCAAGGATCTAGTGTGTATTCTAAGATAGATTTGCGGTCAGGATATCACCAACTTCGCGTCCGTGAAGAAGATATTCCTATAACTGCATTTAGAACTCGTTATGGACACTATGAATTTCAAGTAATGCCATTTGGGTTAACTAACGCACCTGCGGTTTTCATGGATTTAATGAATCGAGTGTGCAAGCCCTATTTGGATAAATTTGTGATTGTGTTTATTGACGATATTCTGATCTATTCTAAGAATGAAGATGAACATAGAGAACATTTGAGGATTGTTTTGAATTTGTTGAAGGATGAAAGGTTGTATGCTAAGTTTTCGAAATGTGATTTCTGGTTAGATTCTGTGCAATTTCTTGATCATGTGATTAACAAAGATGGAATTCATGTTGATCCTGCAAAGGTTGAAGCTATTAAGAATTGGTCTGCACCGACAACGCCAACGGAAGTGCGACAGTTCTTAGGATTGGCTGGCTATTATAGGCGACTCATTAAAGAATTTTCTCTGATAGCTAAACCCTTGACTAAGCTTACTCAGAAGAATAAACCTTTCGTTTGGGGAAGTCATGAAGATGGAGCATTTTAGACATTGAAGCAAAAATTATGTAGTGCGCCAATCTTGTCATTACCCGACGGGAGTGAAGATTTTGTAGTATATTGTGATGCATCTCTTAGAGGTTATGGAGCTGTTTTGATGCAGCGAGAGAAAGTGATAGCTTATGCTTCTAGGCAATTAAGGAAGAGTGAGGAGAATTATACTACTCATGATCTTGAGTTAGGAGCTGTAGTCTTTGCTCTTAGGTTGTGGAGACATTATCTGTATGGCACCAAGTGTACGATATTCACCGATCACAAAAGCCTATAGTATATTCTCGATCAGAAGGAATTGAACATGAGGCAACGAAGATGGATAGAGTTGTTAAGTGATTATGATTGTGATATAAAATATCACCCAGGAAAAGCCAATGTTGTGGCCGATGCGTTAAGTAGGAAAGATTGAGAGCCTATCAGGGTGCGTTCTCTAGTCTTGACCGTGCACAATAATTTGCCTGAGCAAATTAGAAATGCGCAAATAGAAGCTTGTAAGAAGGAGAATTTTGTTAATGAAGGGTTCCGAGGAGAAGGAGATCCTTTAGAGGTTAGAGCTGATGGAGTGAAATGCTTAAGAGGTCGTATGTGGATACCTAAGTTTGGAGGCTTAAGAGATTTGATTATGTTAGAATCCCATAAATCTAAGTATTCCATTCATCCGGGATCTGATAAGATGTACCATGATTTGAAGAAGTTGTACTGGTGGCCGAATATGAAAGCTGACATAGCTATGTATGTTCTTCAATGCTTGACTTGTGCTAGGGTTAAAGCGGAACATCAAAAGCCATCAGGACTACTTCAACAGCCTAAGATTCCTGAATGGAAGTGGGAGCGAATTACGATGGACTTTATCACCAAGCTTCCTAGAACATCATCTGGAAACAATTCGATTTGGGTTATTGTCGATAGACTGACCAAACCAGCACACTTCATTCCGGTTAAAGAGCAGTTCTCACTGGAGAAGCTGACTCGTATATACCTTGATAATGTTGTATGCAAACATAGAGTGCCTGTATCGATCATTTCAGATCGAGATCCTAGATTCGCATCGAATTTTTGGAAATCTCTCCAAAGATCTTTGGGAACGAATCTCGACATGAGCACTGCTTATCACCCCCAGACTGATGGGCAGAGTGAAAGGACGATACAAACACTGGAAGATATGTTGAGAGCTTGTGTGTTAGACTTTGGTAAGAATTGGGATAAACATTTGTCGTTAGCAGAGTCTTCGTATAACAATAGTTACCATTCTAGTATTAAGGCTGCACCGTTTGAAGCTTTGTATGGTAGGAAGTGTAGATCTCCTGTATGTTGGAGTGAAGTTGGGGATACCCAGCTCACGGGACCAGAATTGATCCGGGAGACTACGGAGATGATAGTTCAGATTAAGAAGAGGTTGTTGACTGCCCGAAGTAGACAGAAAAGTTACGCGGATGTGCGGCGGAAGCCAATGGAGTTTGAAGTGGGTGACCGAGTAATGTTGAAAGTATCGCCATGGAAAGGCGTTATAAGATTTGGAAAACGAGGGAAATTGAATCCCCGTTATATTGGACCCTTTAAGATTTTATCTAGAGTAGGTCCGGTGGCTTACAAACTAGAGTTACCCCCAGAACTTCATGGTGTTCACAACACATTCTATGTATCTAATCTGAAGAAATGTCTAGCAGTGAGTGATGAGAAAATTCCGTTAGGTAAGGTTCGAATAGATGGGAAGTTGCATTTTATCGAAGAGCCCGTAGAAGTTATGGACCTTGAGGAAAAGCAACTGAAACAAAGTCGGATACCGATTGTCAAGATCCGATGGAATTCAAAGCATGGACCGGAGTATACTTGGGAACGAGAGGATGAAATGTGGAAGAAATATCCGCACCTCTTCGATTTCAATAAGAAACGGACATTCAAATGAAATGGATCACGAGGACGTTGATCCCTTTTAGGAGGAAAAGCTGTGACAATCTAACATTTTCAGGTAGTAAAAATATTTTCTCGTATAATATTTTGAAACTTATTTTTGTGTTGGTTGACGAACTCACAATTTACGGATTTAAATTTGGGCTTACGTGCATAATTTGGCGTCTTTTTACGACTAAACCGGAAACCTTAGGATTACGTATTTACGTTTTTGAACTCCGTTTTTGATGAGAAAATTTTTATTGGATTCGTTTTGTGACGTTGATTCATAATTTATAAAAACGTTTTTCGTAAAACGACCCGAGGGCACGCAAATCGAGAAAACTAGAATCGAGAAATACCCGTAAACTAGTGAGATGGGACAAAACACATTGTCCCACCCCACTAGCTTGGTTGGGACGGCAAACTTGACACCACACCACTAAGGTGGCATCAAGTTAAGCTAACACATTACAAGTGTTAGCCTAGCTTACATCTTAAGCATTTTACATTCCACTAACTATCAAAACTAGCTACTAGTTTTCACTTCCACCATTTCATACATGCAATTCAACATCAAACTCTCTCAAACAACCCCTCCCTTTCCGTCCAAAATTAAGCAACAAACACCCCATTTGATCTCTTATAGCCATGAACCACATGTTTACTAGCTCTATTAAGGAGTTCTCTTGAAGCCTTGCTCATTTGGTGGCCATATTAACATCTTTGGAGGTGATTTGCTTGTGTCCTAGGGCTGATTTTCCAACCTATGTTCTTGATATTTGATGGTCTTGGAGATACTTGTTGTGTTCATCAAGTTCTTGTCTTCCAAAAACAAGAAATCCACTTGGTTGGTAAAGAAGATCATCCTCTCCATTTTTCTCTTGTTATTTTGTAAAGAACAAATGTATTTTCTTTCATTTTGTATATGTATATGATGTATATATGATGATAAAAATGTTGTGTGGGGATCAAGTGTTGATAGATATGCTTAAAAATGTTAATAACTATAAGAAATGAGACTAAAATCTTGATTATTTAGTTGGCTGTGTAAAAACAGTAGATAACTAAAACAAGAACTGATAAAATTGCATGGTTTGATCCATTTACAGTAAGTACAAGATGTTATACACATGTGAGAGTTGGCCATGCAATGGAATCAAAATAATGAGTGAGATATGAAGAACATGTCACCCAAAAATGAGCTTCTAATTCATTATAGAACTCTAGATATGTTAAAAATGGTGAAAATGAAGTTAAAAATCAGATTTTTGGAATTAATGTTTATTAATATTATATAAGCACTCACATTTTAATGTATAAAATGTAAAAATATAAACCCACTAACTTATAAAACTTATTTATATAAATGTATAAAAGGTTAATTAAATGGGTAAATTATATAAATGGTGGTGAAATAATATTTATAAATAATAAAAACTATAAACTTGATTTTTACGACTTTTTCGGCTATCGCCGTAAAATTAACGTTTTTCGCCAAATAAAACTTAGACGATCAAACCCGTCTAATGTAAAGTTTATAAAAGTCATATACTGATGTATAGGTAACTAAGACAAGTAAAAACCGATAAAACCCGAACTATAAGAAATACGGACATTAACGAGCTAACTAAACATATTGGACTAATAATTGGACTTAATAAGATAAAAACTTGTAAAAAGAACTTATTGGGCTTAACCCATTTGGGCCCAACATGAAAAGTATATATACTGATAATATAGGTATAAAATGGATTAAAACAAGTTAAAGAACTTATAAAAGGCTTAATGGACTCAAAATGGATAAGTAGGTAAAACTAGCAAACTAGTAAGACGTTACTAAAACGTAAACACTAAAATGAGTAAACAAGGATGTATAAACCCACTTGATCATCATCATATGTACAAAATCATCATATGTTATTGTTATTTTGATAAAAGTCATTGGACAAAGTCTAAGACCGATTATTATTTATATAGGTTTCCATGACCGAAGCACGCCCGTAGCCGATAATCCGCCTTTCATTAACAACGTGAGTTCATAGCCTGGCACTCTTTTAAATGTTTTATAAAATGATTTGTAAACCCACGAGGGAGATAACATGCTAGATTTTGATAAAAATAGAACACAAGTAGTCCTGATTGTATGCTTAATGATATGGACCCGAATGATGCTATGACCCTGTAATTGAGACTAAAAGGATTATTAGTAGTTAGGTTATGTCACTTAAAGTCCCATTAGCATGAATTGTGAACTACCGAGATTTGGTAGACGCTTATGCATTTAATAGTACTATTTGGGGACGATCACCCCAGTTCGCGCCTTGACGGTTGATCCCCGTCGTACCACATTGATTGGTAAGCGAATTTATGTATGAGAAGATTCCATAGCGTGATTTTTGTGACGACACGCTAACTTAGATGGGCAAATTGTTTGTCGGGTTCGCGGCCCGCTGTTTCACAGTAAGGTAACAATGTCATGCGGCTAATAATAATCCTAAAACATATATAAATTCAAATACAATGTATCCTATATATGATAACGACGCTATTAACGATGAATATATTACCTATCATGGTAATATAGAGACTACGGTCTCATGGACGGTTTAAGATGTATGCTTGATATATATATTGCCTGACTAGCAATATGAGGACTTACTTCCGATATTATGCTTGTGTTCTGATTTTAAATGATTGTTTTATATAACGGTTTTTATTAAACTCTATGAATTCACTCGGCATTCGCTGATATGATTTTTGCATGTTTTTATCTCAGGTGCTTGAAGGTAATCCGGATGGAGATCGACTCTGATGGCCCACTTAATATTAAAAATGTTCATTCGATCTATGTTTTGTAAACTTAATGACCTGTATAATTTGGGACCTGTTGTACACTTTTAAACTTTTTATCGAATGAATGTATGTTAAACCTTGAAAAACCATTTTTATGTGTTGTCTATGATTGGAGTTATTGTGCTATCCCGTAACACTCTGAAAGACCCTTCCGCTGTACCGATACGAAAAATGAGAGTGTTACAGTTTGGTACCAGAGCTCTCGTTATAGAGAACAAAGGATTTTAAAAACCAAGGTTTTGAACAAAAACTTTTCAAAATCTTTTGACAATGAACATTTGAGAAAATATTTGAAAAATCTTTTGACTATAACGGTGCCAGAGATCTCCGACGTTACCAACAAGCCCTATTTAGAAGATATATATTTTGATATATATAATTTAATTTATATATATGTATATATCGTGATTTCATTATGTAATTGTTTAACTAGTATGTTATCCTAATACGAGATATATATATATATATATATAAATGCAGATTGTCATGGCTGACCCTAATATTCCTGTAGAAAACCATGCTATTCCCGAACCTAATGTAGATGATGTTCCTTATTTAGACTTAGTAGATTATGATATCGATGATGAGGAGGAACCATTTGAGGATCCCGAGCCCGAGTTAGGACTAGGAGATCAGATTGCCCCTCAGGTTGACTTGGTAGAGAATGAGATTGAGAATGTGGATATTGAGAATGTTGATATTGAGAATGATGATGAGATTGGGTTAGATAATTTAGATGATGATATTGACGACGAGGATGTCGAGGAGGATGTAGGTATAGATGTTGAGGTTGATGATGATGAGGAAGCTGAGCTTATTTATCCTTAAGATGTTCCAGAGGGCGAGCCTTTGCCCCCACCAGTTTGTTTGTCTGATTCTGAGGATGAGTTACCTAGGGATGAAATGTCTGAATCGTCTGAATCTGATTCTGAATTAGAGGAGGATGAGGATGACGATGCACCTGACGGCACGGATGGTATTGCTACTCGTAGATGTGAGATAGGAGAGTCGTCTAGTGCTCGAGAGGCTACTCATATTGATGGTCTTGCACCATGGGCCTTGAGACGTGATCTAGATGCTTCCCGTGTTAAGAGTTATGTGACAGAGGTTGGATTAGGTGTTGTTCAGACTCAGGTTGCTTATTTGGAGTCGAAGACTAAGGTTGGCGAGAAAGAGCGGGAATTGCTTAGTTTGGATTTGAGTGATGTAGAACGTGGTTTGAATGAGGCTTTTAGGAGGTTATCGGTGTTGGAAAATGGTGAGTATGGTGCCATGAAGAGAAAGGTGAATTCTATGGAGATTCAGTTGAGTGTGGCTCGTGCGATGCGTGAGAAAGCCGAAAAGGAGTTGAATATATCTGTGGGATGGAACAATAGATTTTATGCTGACATGGTTGAAAGAGGAGTAATCCGTAAGCGCCCAGCTGAAGATGTGTCTAGTAATCGTCCGACGAAGATTCAGAAGACGATGGATGATGGACCATCTAGCGGTTCTCAGTAGACCAGTCTGTATTTAGTAGTGACCTTTGTATCTTTTGTGCTTTTGTAGCTTTGACTGAACCGACTTGTTAATAGTAGATTTAGCACAAATTTTGAGTGTATATAGTGCTAGAACTTTGATATGGGATGTACTAAGACAATACTTTTGTTTCAAATGAAATATGTATCTTGTCTTGAATTCCATAGTATGCCTTATTTGTATCTTGATTATGAATTCAATCCATATTATATGAATCCTTGTTGGATGAATGCTTAATACTTTGAAATTGTGAAATTATAGAACTATGCCGCCCAAGAAGGCTGTGACTGAGGATGATGTAAGTAGGATTATTACGGAGAAAGTTACCGCATCTATGACTGAATTTATGGCAAATGCTAGAAATGAAGCTGGCAGTAGTGGAGCTGGCGGTAGTGGAGCTGGCGGTAGTGGAGCTGGCGGTAGTGGAGCTGGCGGTAGTGGAGCTGGCGATAGTGGAGCTGGCGGTAGTGGAGCTGGCGGTAGTGGAATTGGCGGTACTAATGTGAATGTGAATGCTAATAATGTGAATGCTAATGCTGGAGGAAACGTAGGAGGACTTGGAGTTAATGCACCTGAAGTTTGTGGTTGTACTTATGTGACGTTCATGAAGTGTGAACCTCTACCTTTTAATGGAACTGAAGGTGCTGTAGGATGAAGCCAGTGGATTGAGAAGATTGAATCGGTGTTTCGGATTAGTAAGTGTAAGGAGGAAGATAAGGTGACTTTTGCTATGGCTACTCTTAAAGGTCGTGCGTTGACTTGGTGGAACGGGAGAATTGCTTTCATGGGTCTTGATGCTGCTAATGCTACTCCTTGGGCTGAAATTAAGAAGTGGATGACTTTGGAGTTTTGTCCTCGTAGTGTGATCATTAGGTTAGAACAAGAGTTGATTCATCTGAGAATGAAAGGTGTGGACATTGATAGTTACACGAACCGATTCCATGAGTTGGCCTTGCTATGTCCTCGATTGGTTGAACCCGAAGAGATCCGAATTGAGCAATATGTTAAAGGGTTGACCAGGAATATCCGGGGGGGGGGGGGGACGTGACATCATCGAAACCACTGACCATTGATGATGCTGTTCGAATGGCTTACCAACTCATTGGACAGATAATTCAGGATAAGGAAGATGAAGCCCGTGTAGGTGAGAAAAGAAAGGGAGACGGTGATCGTGTAGATAGAGGTGATAATAGGAAGAATTTCAATCGCCGTCAGAACAAGAGAAAGGGGAATGCAAATGCTCTTACCAACAACACACCGCGCAACGATGATAGATGTCCTAAGTGTGGCAACAAGAGGCATGCTGGCGACTGCTGGAGATGCCGAAATTGCGGAAAGCTTGGACACAATGTTGAAAGGTGTAAGAAGGGAACCATTTGCTTCAACTGTAATGAAGAAGGTCATAGGAAATCGGAATGCCCCAAGTTGAAAGCGATTGTACCTGGAAGAAACCCCCAGGGTGGTATCTACCAACTTGGAACAATTGAGGTGAAGAAAGAGGATCCGAATGTCGTTACCGGTACGTTTTTACTCAACAATCATTATGCTGTTGCTTTATTCGATTCGGGTGCCGATAAGAGCTTTGTATCCACTAGATTTAGTGCCCTTATTGACATTGAACCTGTTGAGATAAGTACCAGTTACGAGGTGGAATTGGCTGATGGTAAATTAGTGAAAACTAATAAGCTATTAGAAGGATGCTCTCTAAATATCTTGAACCATTCCTTTCCGATTGATTTGATGTTGATAGAATTAGGTAGTTTTGATATTATTATTGGTATGGATTGGTTGTCGTTGAATAATGCTACTATTTTATGTTGAGAGAAGAAACTTAAGATTCCTCTTAGGAATAGGACGTTAGTAATTGATGGTAGTCGAGGTGAATCCCGTTTGAAAATCGTTTCATGTATTAAAGTCCAAAAGTACATCAGGAACGGTTGTGAGTTATTCTTAGCTCAAGTGACCGGGAATGAGTCTAGGGAGAAACGATTGGAAGATGTACCTATTGTTTGTGAATTTCCTGAGGTATTTCCTAAAGATTTACCCAGACTTCCACCGATAAGGCAAGTAGAGTTTCGAATCGATTTGATTCCTGGTGCTGCACCGGTGGCACGTGCGCCTTACCGATTAACCCCTTCTGAATTAAAGGAGTTATCTGAGCAACTTAAGGAGTTATCTGATAAAGGTTTTATTCGACCGAGCTCGTCGCCTTGGGGAGCTCCAGTCTTGTTCGTTAAGAAGAAGGATGGATCTTTTCGTATGTGCATTGATTATAGGGAACTGAATAAGTTGACAATTAAGAATCGATATCCTTTACCTAGGATTGATGATTTGTTTGATCAACTGCAAGGATATAGTGTGTATTCTAAGATATATTTACGGTCAGGATATCACCAACTTCGCGTCCGTGAAGAAGATATTCCTATAACTGCATTTAGAACTCGTTATGGACACTATGAATTTCAAGTAATGCCATTTGGGTTAACTAACGCACCTGCGGTTTTCATGGATTTAATGAATCGAGTGTGCAAGCCCTACTTGGATAAATTTGTGATTGTGTTTATTGACGATATTCTGATCTATTCTAAGAATGAAGATGAACATAGAGAACATTTGAGGATTGTTTTGAATTTGTTGAAGGATGAAAGGTTGTATGCTAAGTTTTCGAAATGTGATTTCTGGTTAGATTCTGTGCAATTTCTTGGTCATGTGATTAACAAAGATGGAATTCATGTTGATCCTGCAAAGGTTGAAGCTATTAAGAATTGGTCTGCACCGACAACGCCAACGGAAGTGCGACAGTTCTTAGGATTGGCTGGCTATTATAGGCAATTCATTAAAGAATTTTCTTTGATAGCTAAACCCTTGACTAAGCTTACTCAGAAGAATAAACCTTTCGTTTGGGGAAGTGATGAAGATGGAGCATTTCAGACATTGAAGCAAAAATTATGTAGTGCGCCAATCTTGTCATTACCCGACGGGAGTGAAGATTTTGTAGTATATTGTGATGCATCTCTTAGAGGTTATGGAGCTGTTTTAATGCAGCGAGAGAAAGTGATAGCTTATGCTTCTAGGCAATTAAGGAAGAGTGAGGAGAATTATACTACTCATGATCTTGAGTTAGGAGCTGTAGTCTTTGCTCTTAGGTTGTGGAGACATTATCTGTATGGCACCAAGTGTACGGTATTCACCGATCACAAAAGCCTACAATATATTCTCGATCAGAAGGAATTGAACATGAGGCAACGAAGATGGATAGAGTTGTTAAGTGATTATGATTGTGATATAAAATATCACCCAGGAAAAGCCAATGTTGTGGGCGATGCGTTAAGTAAGAAAGATAGAGAGCCTATCAGGGTGCGTTCTCTAGTCTTGACCGCGCACAATAATTTGCCTGAGCAAATTAGAAATGCGCAAATAGAAGCTTGTAAGAAGGAGAATTTTGTTAATGAAGGGTTCCGAGGAGAAGGAGATCCTTTAGAGGTTAGAGCTGATGGAGTGAAATGCTTAAGAGGTCGTATGTGGATACCTAAGTTTGGAGGCTTAAGAGATTTGATTATGTTAGAATCCCATAAATCTAAGTATTCCATTCATCCGGGATCTGATAAGATGTACCATGATTTGAAGAAGTTGTACTGGTGGCCGAATATGAAAGCTGACATAGCTATGTATGTTCTTCAATACTTGACTTGTGCTAGGGTTAAAGTGGAACATCAAAAGCCATCAAGACTACTTCAACAGCCTAAGATTCCGGAATTGAAGTAGGAGCGAATTACGATGGACTTTATCACCAAGCTTCCTAGAACATCATCTGGAAACAATTCGATTTGGGTTATTGTCGATAGACTGACCAAATCAGCACACTTCATTCCGGTTAAAGAGCAGTTCTCACTGGAGAAGCTGACTCGTATATACCTTGATAATGTTGTATGCAAACATGGAGTGCCTGTATCGATCATTTCAGATCGAGATCCTAGATTCGCATCGAATTTTTGGAAATCTCTCCAAAGATCTTTGGGAACGAATCTCGACATGAGCACTGCTTATCACCCCCAGACTGATGGGCAGAGTGAAAGGACGATACAAACACTGGAAGATATGTTGAGAGCTTGTGTGTTAGACTTTGGTAAGAATTGGGATAAACATTTGTCGTTAGCAGAGTCTTCGTATAACAATAGTTACCATTCTAGTATTAAGGCTGCACCGTTTGAAGCTTTGTATGGTAGGAAGTGTAGATCTCCTGTATGTTGGAGTGAAGTTGGGGATACCCAGCTCACGGGACCAGAATTGATCCGGGAGACTACGGAGATGATAGTTCAGATTAAGAAGAGGTTGTTGACTGCCCGAAGTAGACAGAAAAGTTACGCGGATGTGCGGCGGAAGCCAATGGAGTTTGAAGTGGGTGACCGAGTAATGTTGAAAGTATCGCCATGGAAAGGCGTTATAAGATTTGGAAAACGAGGGAAATTGAATCCCCGTTATATTGGACCCTTTAAGATTTTATCTAGAGTAGGTCCGGTGGCTTACAAACTAGAGTTACCCCCAGAACTTCATGGTGTTCACAACACATTCCATGTATCTAATCTGAAGAAATGTCTAGCAGTGAGTGATGAGAAAATTCCGTTAGGTAAGGTTCGAATAGATGGGAAGTTGCATTTTATCGAAGAGCCCGTAGAAGTTATGGACCGTGAGGAAAAGCAACTGAAACAAAGTCGGATACCTATTGTCAAGATCCGATGGAATTCAAAGCATGGACCGGAGTATACTTGGGAACAAGAGGATGAAATGTGGAAGAATTATCCGCACCTCTTCGATTTCAATAAGAAACGGACATTCAAATGAAATGGATCACGAGGACGTTGATCCCTTTTAGGAGGAAAAGTTGTGACAATCTAACATTTTCAGGTAGTAAAAATATTTTCTCGTATAATATTTTGAAACTTAGTTTTGTGTTGGTTGACGAACTCACAATTTACGGATTTAAATTTGGGTTACGTGCATAATTTGGCGTCTTTTTACGACTAAACCGGAAACCTTAGGATTACGTATTTACGTTTTTGAACTCCGTTTTTGATGAGACAATTTTTATTGGATTCGTTTTGTGACGTTGATTCATAATTTATAAAAACGTTTTTCGTAAAACGACCCTTGGGCACGCAAATCGAGAAAACTAGAATCGAGAAATACCCGTAAACTAGTGAGATGGGACAAAACACATTGTCCCACCCCACTAGCTTGGTTGAGACGGCAAACTTGACACCACACCACTAAGGTGGCATCAAGTTAAGCTAACACATTACAAGTGTTAGCCTAGCTTACATCTTAAGCATTTTACATTCCACTAACTATCAAAACTAGCTACTAGTTTTCACTTCCACCATTTCATACATGCAATTCAACATCAAACTCTCTCAAACAACCCCTCCCTTGCCGTCCAAAATTAAGCAACAAACACCCCATTTGATCTCTTCTAGCCATGAACCACATGTTTACTAGCTCTATTAAGGAGTTCTCTTGAAGCCTTGCTCATTTGGTGGCCATATTAACGTCTTTGGAGATGATTTGCTTGTGTCCTAGGGCTGATTTTCCAACCTATGTTCTTGATATTTGATGGTCTTGGAGATACTTGTTGTGTTCATCAAGTTCTTGTCTTCCAAAAACAAGAAATCGACTTGGTTGGTAAAGAAGATCATCCTCTCCATTTTTCTCTTGTTATTTTGTAAAGAACAAATGTATTTTCTTTCATTTTGTATATGTATATGATGTATATATGAGGATAAAAATGTTGTGTGGGGATCAAGTGTTGATAGATATGCTTAAAATGTTAATAACTATAAGAAATGAGGCTAAAATCTTGATTATTTAGTTGGCTGTGTAAAAACAGTAGATAACTAAAACAATAACTGATAAAATTGCATGGTTTGATCCATTTACAGTAAGTACAAGATGTTATACACATGTGAGAGTTGGCCATGCAATGGAATCAAAATAATGAGTGAGATATGATCAAAACAAGTTAGGTGGTCTAATCTGAATAAGCAGTTTTGTAGGGACTGTTAAGGCAAGTTAAACTCAAAATGGGCAGTAGCTATATCTAAGTTAAATGTATAAGATAATATGAAGAACATGTCACCCAAAAATGAGCTTCTAATTCATTATAGAACTCTAGATATGTTAAAAATGGTGAACATGAAGTTAAAAATCAGATTTTTGGAATTAATGTTTATTAATATTATATAAGCACTCACATTTTAATGTATAAAATGTAAAAATATAAACCAACTAACTTATAAAACTTATTTATATAAATGTATAAAAGGTTAATTAAATGGGTAAATTATATAAATGGTGGTGAAATAATATTTATAAATAATAAAAACTATAAACTTGATTTTTATGACTTTTTCGGCTATCGCCGTAAAATTAACGTTTTTCGCCAAATAAAACTTAGACGATCAAACCCGTCTAATGTAAAGTTTATAAAAGTCATATACTGATGTATAGGTAACTAAGACAAGTAAAAACCGATAAAACCCGAACTATAAGAAATACGGACATTAACGAGCTAACTAAACATATTGGACTAATAATTGGACTTAATAAGATAAAAACTTGTAAAAAGAACTTATTGGGCTTAACCCATTTGGGCCCAACATGAAAAGTATATATACTGATAATATAGGTATAAAATTGATTAAAACAAGTTAAAGAACTTATAAAAGGCTTAATGGACTCAAAATGGATAAGTAGGTAAAACTAGCAAACTAGTAAGACGTTACTAAAACGTAAACACTAAAATGAGTAAACAAGGATGTATAAACCCACTTGATCATCATCATATGTACAAAATCATCATATGTTATTGTTATTTTGATAAAAGTCATTGGACAAAGTCTAAGACCGATTATTATTTATATAGGTTTCCGTGACCGAAGCACGCCCGTAGCCGATAATCCGCCTTTCATTAACAACGTGAGTTCATAGCCTGGCACTCTTTTAAATGTTTTATAAAATGATTTGTAAACCTACGAGGGAGATAACATGCTAGATTTTGATAAAAATAGAACACAAGTAGTCCCGATTGTATGCTTAATGATATGGACCCGAATGATGCTATGACCCTGTAAACGAGACTAAAAGGATTATTAGTAGTTAGGTTATGTCACTTAAAGTCCCATTAGCATGATTTGTGAACTACCGGGATTTGGTAGACGCTTATGCATTTGATAGTACTATTTGGGGACGATCACCCCAGTTCGCGCCTTGACGGTTGATCCCCGTCGTACCACATTGATTGGTAAGCGAATTTATGTATGAGAAGATTCCATAGCATGATTTTTGTGACGACACACTAACTTAGATGTGCAAAATGTTTGTCGGGTTCGCGGCCCGCTGTTTCACAGTAAGGTAACAATGTCATGCGGCTAATAATAATCCTAAAACATATATAAATTCAAATACAATGTATCCTATATATGATAACGACGCTATTAACGATGAATATATTACCTATCATGGTAATATAGAGACTACGGTCTCATGGACGGTTTAAGATGTATGCTTGATATATATATTGCCTGACTAGCAATATGAGGACTTACTTCCGATATTATGCTTGTGTTCTGATTTTAAATGATTGTTTTATATAACGGTTTTTATTAAACTCTATAAATTCACTCGGCATTCACTGATATGATTTTTGCATGTTTTTATCTCAGGTGCTTGAAGGTAATCCGGATGGAGATCGACTCTGATGGCCCACTTAATATTAAAAATGTTCATTCGATCTATGTTTTGTAAACTTAATGACCTGTATAATTTGGGACCTGTTGTACACTTTTAAACTTTTTATCGAATGAATGTATGTTAAACCTTGAACAACCATTTTTATGTGTTGTCCATGATTGGAGTTATTGTGCTATCCCGTAACACTCTGAAAGACCCTTCCGCTGTACCGATACGAAAAATGAGAGTGTTACAGTTTGGTACCAGAGCTCTCGTTATAGAGAACAAAGGATTTTAAAAGCCAAGGTTTTGAACAAAAACTTTTCAAAATCTTTTGACAATGAACATTTGAGAAAATATTTGAAAAATCTTTTGACTATAACGGTGCCATAGATCTCCGACGTTACCAACAAGCCCTATTGAGAAGATATATATTTTGATATATATAATTTAATTTATATATATGTATATATCGTGATTTCATTATGTAATTGTTTAACTAGTATGTTATCCTAATACGAGATATATATATAAATGCAGATTGTCATGGCTGACCCTAATATTCCTGTAGAAAGCCATGCTATTCCCGAACCTAATGTAGATGATGATCCTTATTTAGACTTAGTAGATTATGATATCGATGATGAGGAGGAACCATTTGAGGATCCCGAGCCCGAGTTAGGACTAGGAGATCAGATTGCCCCTCAGGTTGACTTGGTAGAGAATGAGATTGAGAATGTGGATATTGAGAATGTTGATATTGAGAATGATGATGAGATTGGGTTAGATAATTTAGATGATGAGATTGACGACGAGGATGTCGAGGAGGATGTAGGTATAGATGTTGAGGTTGATGATGATGAGGAAGCTGAGCTTATTTATCCTTAAGATGTTCTAGAGGGCGAGCCTTTGCCCCCACCAGTTTGTTTGTCTGATTCTGAGGATGAGTTACCTAGGGATGAAATGTCTGAATCGTCTGAATCTGATTCTGAATCAGAGGAGGATGAGGATGACGATGCACCTGACGGTACGGATGGTATTGCTACTCGTAGATGTAAGATAAGAGAGTCGTCTAGTGCTCGAGAGGCTACTCATATTGATGGTCTTGCACCATGGGCCTTGAGACGTGATCTAGATGCTTCCCGTGTTAAGAGTTGTGTGACAGAGGTTGGATTAGGTGTTGTTTAGACTCAGGTTGCTTATTTGGAGTCGAAGACTAAGGTTGGCGAGAAAGAGCGGGAATTGCTTAGTTTGGATTTGAGTGATGTAGAACGTGGTTTGAATGAGGCTTTTAGGAGGTTATCGGTGTTGGAAAATGGTGAGTATGCTGCCATGAAGAGAAAGGTGAATTCTATGGAGATTCAGTTGAGTGTGGCTCGTGCGATGCATGAGAAAGCCGAAAAGGAGTTGAATATATCTGTGGGATGGAACAATAGATTTTATGCTGACATGGTTAAAAGAGGAGTAATCCGTAAGCGCCCAGCTGAAGATGTGTCTAGTGATCGTCCGACGAAGATTCAGAAGACGATGGATGATGGACCATCTAGCGGTTCTCAGTAGACCAGTCTGTATTTAGTAGTGACCTTTGTATCTTTTGTGCTTTTGTAGCTTTGACTGAACCGACTTGTTAATAGTAGATTTAGCACAAATTTTGAGTGTATATAGTGCTAGAACTTTGATATGGGAT
This sequence comes from Glebionis coronaria, assembly GCA_025667525.1. Taxonomy (NCBI): domain Eukaryota; kingdom Viridiplantae; phylum Streptophyta; class Magnoliopsida; order Asterales; family Asteraceae; genus Glebionis; species Glebionis coronaria. The sequence continues at coordinate 363,649,117 of CM046882.1, read as the reverse complement.
GTACTAAGACAATACTTTTGTTTCAGATCGAATGAAATATGTATCTTGTCTTGAATTCCATAGTGTGCCTTATTTGTATCTTGATTATGAATTCAATCCATATTATATGAATCCTTGTTGGATGGATGCTTAATACTTTGAAATTGTGAAATTATAGAACTATGCCGCCCAAGAAGGCTGTGACTGAGGATGATGTACGTAGGATTATTACGGAGCAAATTACCGCATCTATTACTGAATTTATGGAAAATGCTAGAAATGAAGCTGGCAGTAGTGGAGCTGGCGGTAGTGGATCTGGCGGTAGTGGAGCTGGCGGTAGTGGAGCTGGCGGTAGTGGAGCTGGCGGTAGTGGAATTGGCGGTACTAATGTGAATGTGAATGCTAATAATGTGAATGCTAATGCTGGAGGAAACGTAGGAGGACTTGGAGTTAATGCACCTGAAGTTGGTGGTTGTACTTATGTGACGTTCATGAAGTGTGAACCTCTACCTTTTAATGGAACTGAAGGTGCTGTAGGATTAAGCCAGTGGATTGAGAAGATTGAATCGATGTTTCGGATTAGTAAGTGTAAGGAGGAAGATAAGGTGACTTTTGCTATGGCTACTCTTAAAGGTCGTGCGTTGACTTGGTGGAACGGGAGAATTGCTTTCATGGGTCTTGATGCTGCTAATGCTACTCCTTGGGCTGAAATTAAGAAGTGGATGACTTTGGAGTTTTGTCCTCGTAGTGTGATCATTAGGTTAGAACAAGAGTTGATTCATCTGAGAATGAAAGGTGTGGACATTGATAGTTACACGAACCGATTCCATGAGTTGGCCTTGCTATGTCCTCGATTGGTTGAACCCGAAGAGATCCGAATTGAGCAATATGTTAAAGGGTTGACCAGGAATATCCGGGGGGACGTGACATCATCGAAACCACTGACCATTGATGATGCTGTTCGAATGGCTTACCAACTCATTGGACAGATAATTCAGGATAAGGAAGATGAAGCCCGTGTAGGTGAGAAAAGAAAGGGAGACGGTGATCGTGTAGATAGAGGTGATAATAGGAAGAATTTCAATCGCCGTCAGAACAAGAGAAAGGGGAATGCAAATGCTCTTACCAACAACACACCGCGCAACGATGATAGATGTCCTAAGTGTGGCAACAAGAGGCATGCTGGCGACTGCTGGAGATGCCGAAATTGCGGAAAGCTTGGACACAAGGTTGAAAGGTGTAAGAAGGGAACCATTTGCTTCAACTGTAATGAAGAAGGTCATAGGAAATCGGAATGCCCCAAGTTGAAAGCGATTGTACCTGGAAGAAACCCCCAGGGTGGTATCTACCAACTTGGAACAATTGAGGTGAAGAAAGAGGATCCGAATGTCGTTACCGGTACGTTTTTACTCAACAATCATTATGCTGTTGCTTTATTCGATTCGGGTGCCGATAAGAGCTTTGTATCCCCTAAATTTAGTGCCCTTATTGACATTGAACCTGTTGAGATAAGTACCAGTTACGAGGTGGAATTGGCTGATGGTAAATTAGTGAAAACTAATAAGCTATTAGAAGGATGCTCTCTAAATCTCTTGAACCATTCCTTTCCGATTGATTTGATGTTGATAGAATTAGGTAGTTTTGATATTATTATTGGTATGGATTGGTTGTCGTTGAATAATGCTACTATTTTATGTGGAGAGAAGAAAGTTAAGATTCCTCTTAGGAATAGGACGTTAGTAAATGATGGTAGTCGAGGTGAATCCCGTTTGAAAATCGTTTCATGTATTAAAGTCCAAAAGTACATCAGGAACGGTTGTGAGTTATTCTTAGCTCAAGTGACCGGGAATGAGTCTAGGGAGAAACGATTGGAAGATGTACCTATTATTTGTGAATTTCCTGAGGTATTTCCTAAAGATTTACCCGGACTTCCACCGATAAGGCAAGTAGAGTTTCGAATCGATTTAATTCCTGGTGCTGCACCGGTGGCACGTGCGCCTTACCGATTAGCCCCTTCTGAATTAAAGGAGTTATCTGAGCAACTTAAGGAGTTATCTGATAAAGGTTTTATTCGACCGAGCTCGTCGCCTTGGGGAGCTCCAGTCTTGTTCGTTAAGAAGAAGGATGGATCTTTTCGTATGTGCATTGATTATAGGGAACTGAATAAGTCGACAATTAAGAATCGATATCCTTTACCTAGCATTGATGATTTATTTGATCAACTGCAAGGATCTAGTGTGTATTCTAAGATAGATTTGCGGTCAGGATATCACCAACTTCGCGTCCGTGAAGAAGATATTCCTATAACTGCATTTAGAACTCGTTATGGACACTATGAATTTCAAGTAATGCCATTTGGGTTAACTAACGCACCTGCGGTTTTCATGGATTTAATTAATCGAGTGTGCAAGCCCTACTTGGATAAATTTGTGATTGTGTTTATTGACGATATTCTGATCTATTCTAAGAATGAAGATGAACATAGAGAACATTTGAGGATTGTTTTGAATTTGTTGAAGGATGAAAGGTTGTATGCTAAGTTTTCGAAATGTGATTTCTGGTTAGATTCTGTGCAATTTCTTGGTCATGTGATTAACAAAGATGGAATTCATGTTGATCCTGCAAAGGTTGAAGCTATTAAGAATTGGTCTGCACCGACAACGCCAACGGAAGTGCGACAGTTCTTAGGATTGGCTGGCTATTATAGGCGATTCATTAAAGAATTTTCTTTGATAGCTAAACCCTTGACTAAGCTTACTCAGAAGAATAAACCTTTCATTTGGGGAAGTCATGAAGATGGAGCATTTCAGACATTGAAGCAAAAATTATGTAGTGCGCCAATCTTGTCATTACCCGACGGGAGTGAAGATTTTGTAGTATATTGTGATGCATCTCTTAGAGGTTATGGAGCTGTTTTGATGCAGCGAGAGAAAGTGATAGCTTATGCTTCTAGGCAATTAAGGAAGAGTGAGGAGAATTATACTACTCATGATCTTGAGTTAGGAGCTGTAGTCTTTGCTCTTAGGTTGTGGAGACATTATCTGTATGGCACCAAGTGTACGGTATTCACCGATCACAAAAGCCTACAGTATATTCTCGATCAGAAGGAATTGAACATGAGGCAACGAAGATGGATAGAGTTGTTAAGTGATTATGATTGTGATATAAAATATCACCCAGGAAAAGCCAATGTTGTGGCCGATGCGTTAAGTAGGAAAGATAGAGAGCCTATCAGGGTGCGTTCTCTAGTCTTGACCGTGCACAATAATTTGCCTGAGCAAATTAGAAATGCGCAAATAGAAGCTTGTAAGAAGGAGAATTTTGTTAATGAAGGGTTCCGAGGAGAAGGAGATCCTTTAGAGGTTAGAGCTGATGGAGTGAAATGCTTAAGAGGTCGTATGTGGATACCTAAGTTTGGAGGCTTAAGAGATTTGATTATGTTAGAATCCCATAAATCTAAGTATTCCATTCATCCGGGATCTGATAAGATGTACCATGATTTGAAGAAGTTGTACTGGTGGCCGAATATGAAAGCTGACATAGCTATGTATGTTCTTCAATGCTTGACTTGTGCTAGGGTTAAAGCGGAACATCAAAAGCCATCAGGACTACTTCAACAGCCTAAGATTCCTGAATGGAAGTGGGAGCGAATTACGATGGACTTTATCACCAAGCTTCCTAGAACATCATCTGGAAACAATTCGATTTGGGTTATTGTCGATAGACTGACCAAATCAGCACACTTCATTCCGGTTAAAGAGCAGTTCTCACTGGAGAAGCTGACTCGTATATACCTTGATAATGTTGTATGCAAACATGGAGTGCCTGTATCGATCATTTCAGATCGAGATCCTAGATTCGCATCGAATTTTTGGAAATCTCTCCAAAGATCTTAGGGAACGAATCTCGACATGAGCACTGCTTATCACCCCCAGACTGATGGGCAGAGTGAAAGGACGATACAAACACTGGAAGATATGTTGAGAGCTTGTGTGTTAGACTTTGGTAAGAATTGGGATAAACATTTGTCGTTAGCAGAGTCTTCGTATAACAATAGTTACCATTCTAGTATTAAGGCTGCAACATTTGAAGCTTTGTATGGTAGGAAGTGTAGATCTCCTGTATGTTGGAGTGAAGTTGGGGATACCCAGCTCACGGGACCAGAATTGATCCAGGAGACTACAGAGATGATAGTTCAGATTAAGAAGAGGTTGTTGACTGCCCGAAGTAGACAGAAAAGTTACGCGGATGTGCGGCGGAAGCCAATGGAGTTTGAAGTGGGTGACCGAGTAATGTTGAAAGTATCGCCATGGAAAGGCGTTATAAGATTTGGAAAACGAGGGAAATTGAATCCCCGTTATATTGGACCCTTTAAGATTTTATCTAGAGTAGGTCCGGTGGATACAAACTAGAGTTACCCCCAGAACTTCATGGTGTTCACAACACATTCCATGTATCTAATCTGAAGAAATGTCTAGCAGTGAGTGATGAGAAAATTCCGTTAGGTAAGGTTCGAATAGATGGGAAGTTGCATTTTATCGAAGAGCCCGTAGAAGTTATGGACCGTGAGGAAAAGCAACTGAAACAAAGTCGGATACCTATTGTCAAGATCCGATGGAATTCAAAGCATGGACCGGAGTATACTTGGGAACAAGAGGATGAAATGTGGAAGAAATATCCGCACCTCTTCGATTTCAATAAGAAACGGACATTCAAATGAAATGGATCATGAGGACGTTGATCCCTTTTAGGAGGAAAAGCTGTGACAATCTAACATTTTTAGGTAGTAAAAATATTTTCTCGTATAATATTTTGAAACTTATTTTTGTGTTGGTTGACGAACTCACAATTTACGGATTTAAATTTGGGCTTACGTGCATAATTTGGCGTCTTTTTACGACTAAACCGGAAACCTTAGGTGTAAACCCGCATGCTTTTACCATGAATAGTGCCCTTAAGATCGTACGCCCTAGATTAAAAATTACCTTATTCAGTATCGATCACATTCATGTGCTATTAATCAAGCAAGTGCATACGTGTATGACATGATAAGTATCGATTACGTACGAACCCATGATAAACAGTTAATAAATATGTCACGTGAACGTAATTAAATCATGATCACCATTTAAAATACGAACTAAAATAATTACGTAAATACATATAATATAATTACGAGCGTTAAGATTACGATAAACTACATGATAAAATAAACAGAAACACTTTAAACACGAACACGTTTAACCACGAACGAACACGAAACATCGGGACACGAAAAACATTTGGGTTACCCCATGTGGGGCCCATGAACCACGAAATTAAGGAAGAGAAATGGGCCTAGCCCATCATTTTTACTAAACAAGGGGTTAAGGGAAAAATGCATTCATTTTCACTTTTCAAGAAATTAAACATAAAACCCTAAAAAGTTTTCTCCTCTCCTTCCTTTTCCCTTTTGTAGCCGCCACCTATAACACACCTAAGAGGGGTGTTCTTGTTGATTTTGATCTTGGATATTGTACAAGTATTAGTGTTTGTTCATCCTTAATTCATCTACACATTCGGTATATCTTTTTAACCTTTCTTTTTAATTCCTTCTTTTGATTTGATTTGGTAAAATTGATTAAGAACATGATGTTTTTAAAACCTATTTTAAAAACATAAAATAAACATGTATTTGGTTAAGAAGTAAAATCGAAAAGGGTGTTTTACGGGTGTTTGGTTTAGCCGACGCCTAGACCGTGCCCCAAGGGGGTCACGGCTTGGCCTAGAAACCACCACCGAGACCGTATGGTCCCGGTTTGGTGGTGTGGGTCCCACGGCAGCAAGGAACCAAGGGGAACCCCGATTTGGTTCGGGGTACGGTGTCGATATCATGCCCGGTTCACGGTTCGTTGGTTAAAACACGATCTATGTTACATGTTAATTTTTATGAATCATGAACTTAGGATATAAATTAATTAATAACATGAGATATTAATTAAATCATGACTTAGGTTATTCTAATTATTAATTTAGAATGATATTAATTTAACCTAAGTATTTTATGTTATAAGTTATAATTAATTAATTATTTAAAACATGCCTATAATTAATTAATTTAGACATGACTTAGGTTATATTATTAATAATAATAATACACATCTTAACCTAAGTATTTTCATTTCATTTTAATTAAAACATGTTATACTTTAATTAAAATGCTTAACCTATAGTTTAATTAAAACACATGGAATAATAATTAAACTATATACTATATCATATGACTTAAGAAATCAGCTTATAAACACGTAGACTTATATGTTAGCTTATGTAACCAGCTTAATTCTAAATATGGAAACTTCTATTTATAGAAACTTAATTAAATAAGGCAACTAATCTATTAATGGAAACCTTCTATATATGGAAATCTATTTAATTCAGGCAGCTAATCTAATCATGGAAACCTTCTATATATGGAAACTTATTTAATTAAGGCAGCTGATCTATTTTTGGAAACTTTCTATTTTTAGAAACTAATCTATTTTAAGCAGTAAATTCTATTTTAGGAAACTTTCTATTTTTGGAAACTTTCTATTTTTGGAAACTTTCTATTTTTGGAAACTATCTATTTTTGGAAACTTTCTATTTTTGGTAACTTTCTATTTTTGGAAACTTTCTATTTTTGGAAACTTTCTATATTTGGAAACCTGCTATTTTTGGAAAGTTACTTATTATTACACAGTAAGTATAATAATACATGAAATACCAGTAATACTTAATCAGATTAATCAGAATACAAGATAAACACAGTTTAAGGCTTTAAACAGTAAACCATGACCTAAAACATGCAAAGTAAGCTAAGACGAGACATAAAAACCCAGTACGTAATCAGTGAATCGATACTTATACACGTGTGTATTCATGTAGCGTTAGTGATCCAGAAGTAGGAGTCTTCCTTCCGTTCATTCACTGGACTTGAGGTACGGATTCCCGTCCTTTCAGTATGGACATTCTTTCCTTATTAGGATTTCCCCGTATACAGCCAACTGTTTTCCCCAGTATTTGTTTTATTGTTTTGAACTGCTTATGTTTAATTAGCATAATCTATAGCCATATACAAGCATGACCAGTTTCACCTAGTTATGGAGGTACCATAACCATAACATTGGAGGCACCAATGTTATGACTTCCCCACGGCGGAGTGATTGCTCGTGGCGTCCCTTTTCAGTTTTGGCCATATTATTATATCAGGTGGGGCGTATGGGTGCATCCTAGTTACATGTTTTATTCAGTTTATCATGGTGAATGTGGTGTGTGCCTTGCATCCTTCACAAGGAGTTGATCCCTCCTACCCAAACCAGTATATTAATTAGAGGCATCCCCTCTAATCAGCATGATGAGGTCACCCCTCCAAGTATTCATGCACGTGACCTTTTCATGACCTATATGGGCTATGGTATATTTATGTTAAAACAGTTTTCATAAGATAAACATAAGGCTTTTCAAACTATAAAACCAGTTTTCTTAATACTTAACCAGTCTACTCAGAACTTAGTCTTCCGCTGTTATATGTTACATGCTTATCCTATTTCATGCTATATTGTATATCCGTGCACTGAGCGTTTTGCTCAGCCGTTACTTTCCTTTCCATGTCCCAAAACGGCATGTACCCAAGACTCGAGCATTTGGAGGACGTGCATAGGATGGAAGCTGCCATAGACTTCTTCTCCTTTTGCCTTCATATATTTATGCTTGTTTAGTCTTTCATTCAGTTCATTTACTTTGTTATGTTTTGGGCTTATGTTTGGGAACCGATGTTTGATTCCGGTTTTCCCTATGGTCATGTATGTTTTACTACATATTACCTTGCATGCTTTGATGACACGCCATAATTACGCGTGACATTCCATTTATCAAAATGGGGTGTTACAATTATGGTATCAGAGACAAGGCTTCGACCTGTAGGCTCTAAAACTTGACCTGTGACTAGTGGGTAGTCACCAGGAGCTTCCTAAGCCAACGTTTGTTATTCCACGTATTGATGTTTTCAGCGCGTTGTTGTTTTAACCATGATGTTTTCAGCACCTTGAGGTTGTAACCTTAATGTTTTCATCGGTATTGTTTTACAAATATGGATGGACAACCGTCATCCATACTTAGTTATGTGTCATTGTCTATGCATGACGTTCCTCGTGAACTGTGATTATGTGGACTGCACCCTAGTAGTTCACATTTTTCATATAAAATTTTTCTGTTAAGTTCTGACAATGATTTTAATTATTTATGTTTCATGCATTCTTGCATTTATATCATATGTCATCTGTTGCAGGAATTTTGACTAAGTAATGGTTGGTACAGGACTGGCCCTATTTAGTCGCATGTGTTTTTATCGAAACTTTTAACTTTGGGACCGACCCATAGGCGTCCCCTCGCCATGTCTTTTGTTTTGGAACCGACCCATAGGCGTTCCCTCGCACATATAAAGGTTTTATAAACTACATTACGCATTCATGCACTGTTTTTCTTGCATAAAATTTTTCTCATGATTTAAATTGGCATAAATTTTTTTTTTCATGTCCCATCATAAGTTATTATGTTTTTATGTCAAGTATGCCTTCATACTGTCATGGTTAACTTCAGTTTCATGCTGATTATGTTATACACTTCTTCGTAATAGATGGTTTCATGTTTCCTCATGATAATTCCGTCTTCATGTTGATTATGTTTCACGCCTCTTTTGTTATTTACGTTGTCCTGCAAGACATTGTTAGATTTCTTGAATCATGCTTTCACGATAGTCATGGTTGGTTTCCATTGATCATGCTGTCAGGCAAATCATCGTTGAATTCTGTGTAACCACACTTTAGTGTTTCTCTATGCGACCAGAATGATGTCTATGCTAATACTGCCAGGTTATCATGATGGTTTTCCTAACCGTTTAACCAGTTTACTTTCTTTAAATCATGACAAATGTTCGAGCCCATACCGATCATTTCATGTGCATTCCATGTGTAATCCACGTACCGTATTTCATGTGTATTACATGTACCTTAATCCATGTGTATTCCACTTGCAATACTTCACGAGTATTTGCTAGTCGAGTCTAAATTATCTCAGGCGTATGTTCACTTGCTGATATTCTACAAGATTGTCGATGCCGCTCATAGCTTGGAGATGTTACTGAAGGTTGATGCTGCTGATGTTGGGAGACGCTACGAGATGCTGATGCTGATGCTGTTCACAACCTGGAGATCCTAAAAGACGAAGACAAAGGCGTCGGAGCAAAGCAATTAGACGAGAAGATGCTTCACCGTCAGACAATTCCCATCAATCATTGTCCCAAATTCATAGTTACATGTCACACGTCGTTCGACTGTCATTTCAGCCATATGAGTGCAAACCAGTACCAGCCGGCCACTCAGCTAAATAGTTACATGAGTCACGGTCATGAGAATGACCGTCATGGAACCGACAGACAAGATGATAGTAACCACTACTATGACAGCAACTATCCTAGAAATCACAACCGAGGCTCCGGCCACGGACGTGATCAAACATACAAATGATCAGTAGTCCAACCGATCCGCCAATTCTGGCATATTAACCTAATATTTGTAATTCTAATTGTTTCACATCTCGAGACACATGTCAAGACATCAGTCAAGACACATGTCTCACGTATACTTTCTGAGGACACATGTCAAGATACCAGTCAAGACATATGTCACGCTTACATTTCTTAAGACACGAGTCAAGACACATGACTCACGTCTGATTATGGAACATTTCTAAGAAATTCAGGGTACCCTTCAAGGGTATATCTATGTTGTTGTGCCATGTATTAATCAGGCCACGAGAATTTCAATACCATTATCAGCGCATCAGTGAGAACTGTCACGTTGCCGATGTCATTTTCATTTCTTTCACCATAGTTCATATATTCATAACCATGAAGGACGCCTTTCGTATTCCCACGCATACGAAGGTTTTCCTTCAGCTTAACGATAAGATCCAAGCTGCTAACGCATTTCCTCGGACAGACACGAGATGAATTTTATCCTAATTATGTACTATGAACACCACACCATGCTATGATTCATAATTATGTACAGTAATGTTCAGGCTCCTGAATACAGTCAGCTTGATTTTCCATCGGGAAAATCTGTACAAATTATCTATGCTTTTCAAGCACGTGCTTTGTTAGCCATATTGCTAAAATTTTCTAGCTGTCAGTAACACACGACTACTAAGGTCCTGTTATGCATAACCAACGGATTATTCCAAAATTGTTCCTTACACTCCAGAAGAACCTTCAAGGAGAAGGATGGTACCATGAGATTATGTGTCGACTACCGTCGACTTAAACAAATCACCATTCATGACCGTTATTCTCCTCCACATATTGACAACATGTCCAATCAACCGTATGGTGTTAATCACTTTTCCAAGATCGAACTCACGGTCATGCTGCCAACAGTGACGAGCGAAAAAGCAGGACATGTCCATGACTGCTATTCGTACACGACCCGGTCATGCTAGATTTATGATTTTGAATTAGTCTCATCAATGCTCCAACCGCATTATGGACTTAATAAATTGAGTTTCCATGAACTCCTAAACAAATTCATCAGCATTTTCATTGAGGATAACCTGATTTCATTTAAGCCTAGAGAAGAACAGGAAGACCATATCTTCACTATGTTGCAAATTCTTGACAAGAGAAATTTTACCCTAGAAAATTTTCCATTATCAATTCTGTAAAACCCGCATGCTTTTACCATGAATAGTGCCCTTAAGATCGTACGTCCTAGATTAAAACTTACCTCAGTTAGTATTGATCACATTCATGTGCTAATAATCAAGCAAGTGCATACGTGTATGACATGACAAGTATCGATTACGTACGAACTCATGATAAACAGTTAATAATATATCACGTGAACATAATTAAATCATGATCACCATTTAAAATACTAACTAAAATAATTACGTAAATACTTATAATATATTTACGAGCGTTAAGTTTACGATAAACGACACGTTAGAATAAACAGAAACACTTTAAACACGAGCACGTTTAACCACGAACGAACACGGAACATCGGGACACGAGAAAGGTACGGGTACCCCATGTGGGGCCCCCATACCCACGGCTCATATACAAGAAATGGGCTTAACCCATGGACTTTACAAGTAAAGGGGGGTAAAGCGTAAAACATGTTTTCACTTTTCATTTTACAAGAAATAAACAAAAACCCTAAAAGAGTTTTTCTCCTCTCCTTTTTGCTCTCTTGGTGCCGCCACCTTCACATCACCATAAGGGGGTGATTAGTTGATTTTGATCTCAAAAACTATTGTGTAATCAGTGTTTGTTCATCCTTTTTCCAAGCTACATAGTGGTATACCTTTCTAACCCTTCTTTTTAATTCTTTTTAATTCTTTTAATCTTTGATTTTTTCATGAACATGTTATTATTTTTCTTATTAAAACAAGGTAATTAATCATTGATCTAACATGTTTTGGTATTAATTAAAATCAAGGAATGATTTAAAGGGGTGTTTGTTTCTAGCCGCCTAGCAAAACAAACCCGAGGGGGGTTTGGTTTGCTATTGCCGCCACCACCAAGACCACTTTTGGTCTTGGTTGGCTCATGTGGGACCCACGGCAACAAGGAGACACGTGTGCCCCGGGTTTGGCCCGGGGTACGGTGTCGAATTCATGCCCGATTCATGGTTCGTTGGTTAAATCATGATTCATGCTACATGTTAATTTTTATGAATTATGAACTTAGGATATAATTAATTAATAACATGAAATATTAATTAAATCATGACTTAGGTTATTTTAATTATTAGTTTATCATGACATTAATTTAACCTAAGTATTTTATGTTATAAGTTATAATTAATTAATTATTAAAACATGCCTATAATTAATTAATTTAGACATGACTTAGGTTATATTATTATTAATAATAATACACATTTTAACCTAAGTATTTTCATTTCATTTTAATTAAAACATGTTGTACTTTAATTAAAATGCTTAACCTATAGTTTAATTAAAATACATGAAATAATAGTTAAACTATACACTATATCATATGACTTAAGAAATAAGCTTATAACACTTAGACTTATATGTTAGCTTATGTAATCAGCTTAATTCTAATTATGGAAACTTCTATTTATAGAAACTTAATTAAATAAGGCAACTAATCTAATTATGGAAACCTTCTATATATGGAAACTTATTTAATTAAGGCAGCTGATCTATTTTTGGAAACTTTCTATTTTTAGAAACTAATCTATTTTAAGCAGTAAATTTCTATTTTTGGAAACTTTCTATTTTGGGGAAACTTTCTATTTTTGGAAACTTTCTATTTTTGGTAACTTTCTATTTTTGAAAACTTTCTATTTTTGGAAACTTTCTATTTTTGGAAACTTTCTATTTTTGGAAACTTTCTATTTTTGGAAACCTGCTATTTTTGGAAAGTTACTTATTATTACACAGTAAGTATATTAATACATGAACCACCAGTAATACTTAATCAGATAACTCAGAATACAAGATAAACACAGTGTAAGGCTTTAAACAGTAAACCATGACCTAAAACATACCAAATCAGCTATAATGAGACACAAAACCCAGTACGTAATCAGTGAATCGATACTTATACACGTGTGTATTCATGTAGCGTTAGTGATCCAGAAGTAGGAGTCTTTCTTCCGTTCATTCACTGGACTTGAGGTACGGATTCCCGTCCTTTCAGTATGGACATTCTTTCCTTATTAGGATTTCCCCGTATGCAGCCAACTGTTTTCCCCAGCATTTGTTTTATTGTTTTGAACTGCTTATGTTAATTTAGCATAAACTATAGCCATATACAAGCATGACCAGTTTCACCTAGTTATGGAGGTACCATAACCATAGCATTGGAGGCACCGATGTTATGACTTCCCCACGGCGGAGTGATTGCTCGTGGCGTCCCTTTCAGTTTTGGCCATATTATTATATCAGGTGGGGCGTATGGGTGCATCCTAGTTACATGTTTTTTATTCAGTTTATCATGGTGAATGTGGTGTGTGCCTTGCACCCTTCACAAGGAGCTGATCCCTCCTACCCAAATCAGTATATTGATTAGAGGCATCCCCTCTAATCAGCATGATAAGGTCACCTCTCCAAGTATTCATGCACGTGACCTTTTCATGACCTATATGGGCTATGGTATATATATGTTAAAATAGTTTTCACAGGATAAACATAAGGCTTTTCAAACTATAAAACCAGTTTTCTTGTTACTTAACCAGTTTACTCAGTACTTAGTCTTCCGCTGTTATATGTTACATGCTTATCCTATATCATGCTTTATTGTACATCCGTGCACTGAGCGTCTTGCTCAGCCGTTTTCCTTTTCATGTTCCCAAAACGGCAGGTACTCAGGGACGCTCGTAGATCTCAAACGTAGGTGCATATGGACTGAAAGCTTTACTGTCTTTCTTTACTTTATGCATTTCCTTTACTTTGATACAGTTGCTATGGACATTGTTTCGTCCTTTCCTTTTACAGTATTTATGTTTGTGTGTGATGAGCTTTACTTTGGGGTACCGATGTTTGATTCCGGTATTTCCCTTTTATGGTTGAATAATGCTTAGACATTTATCCTTGTATGCTTTGATGACACGCCATGATTATGCGTAATATTCCATTTCCAAAATGGGGTGTTACAATTATGGTATCAGAGCCAAGGCTTCGACCTGTAGGCTCTTAAATATGACCCGTGATTAGTGGGTAGTCACTACGGTCTTCCTAGAACTGACAGTTGTTTTCATGCATTCATCATTTTTAAGCATACATATACATGTCATTGTTACAGGGTTTTTGACTAAGTAATGGTTGGTACAGGACTGACCCTATTTAGTCGCATGTGTTTTATTGAAAATTTTAGATTTGGGACCGACCCATAGGCGTCCCCTCGATATGTCTCTTATTTTGAGTGAACTGACCGAAGGCGTTCACTCTCGAGCATCAAAGTTTTCATAAAACTGCATCATGCATTCGTACAAAGATTTTCTTGCATAAAATTTTTCTCGTGAAATTTTTGGCATAATTTTTTTTTTTTTATATATTTTATGTTGAACTGTTAATCATATGTTTTATGTTATACTGTCAGATGGTTCTCACACGCGAGCAAGAGCAGCTCAATGCTGCAATTCAGGCTGCCATGCAAGCCTTACTTCCTCAACTGAGGAATGACATTCGTGCTGAAGTCCAGGCTGCCAATAATCAGCAGCCGCAGAATCAGGCACCTCCTCCTCCTCCTCCCCCAGTGACTCTAGCGGTATGGTTGGAAAGATTTAACAAGCTCCGTCCTAGAGCTTTTGAAAAGACTGATAGCCCCAGCGACGCTGAAAGCTGGCTGACTCATATTGAGAAAATCTTCAATGCTATGGGATGTGACCCCGCCTTCAAGGCAAGATTGGCATGCTACAGGTTTGAAGGCGATGTACTCAACTGATGGCTAGCTTTGACGCAGTCAGAAGGAGGTGATGAATGGGTCGCTGGTTTGACATGGGCCCAATTCAAGGAGAGAGTGATGGAACAGTTCTTTCCTAAGGCAGAGCAGGACAAACTCAAGCGAGAATACCACGGGATACGTCAGAGACAGGGCGAGAATAGCAACGAATTCATGCAGCGCTTTCTTCGCCTAGCTGGTTTTCTAGGAGCAGCGGCTGGTACTCCTGAGGAGCAGGCACACCATTTTAGGTGGGCACTTCGCACCTCGGTTGCGAACAATCTAGTATGCGATACGTTCAATACAGTAGCACAAGTGGCCGACGCAGCAAGAAAGCTTGAGATGTTGCAGGAACGCGATGAGTTCGGGGAAGCTGAAAGACCCGACAAGAGGTAAAACATTTCATGTTCTAGCGTTAACCAGACCGCATCCTATCGTTATATGTTCTATAATCATCTCTTAAACTGTATCTTCCAGGCAGAAAACTGGGGACCGGTCTCAGCCGGCTACTCAGCAGCAGCCCAATCAGCCCAAAGGAAACGGTCACTCTAACGACCGTTCTGTTGTGGAAAGGCGCAACGGTAATGATAATTACCGTAACAATGCGGGACACTCCAACAACAGCAGGTCCTACTATTTACGCATCTTCTTATGATTTCATGTTATATCTCTCATGCTGACACTATATTAATCTCTACCAGGAACCACGGTAACGGAAGGGACCAGAACCACAGGGGTTCTCAGCCTAACCGTTCAGCTAACACTGGTAAGCATCTTACGACGTTTACGTCTTATACTCGTGCATATACCTTATTCTTAACACGTTTTGTCATCAGCAGGCCCTCAGCAAGCAAGGACTCCTGCTGGAGGATTCACTCATCCTCTTTGCAGCACTTGCCATCGCAGACACCCTGGCCCATGTCGTCGTGACTCTGACGCGTGCTACAAGTGCGGCCTCCCTGGCCATCGTATGAGAGATTGCCGTAAGGGTGAAATGGAGGGTACTTCGGGTCATGCTGATACTAAACCGCCTCCTACCACTGGGCGTGTCTACACGACATCGCGCGATCAGGCAAACAAATCTACAGGTACCATTACTGGAATTTTGTATATGTACGGCCAGGCTGCATGTGTTCTTTTCGACACGGGTGCCACTCATTCAGTTGTTTCCACTACTTATGCTAAGAACATCAGGACACTTCCCTTGCCATTAGAAAATAAGCTTACCATTTCCACGCCTCTGAGGGACTCTGTATTAATAACTCATGTATACAAGAGTCTTCCTCTAGAGTTTGACGATAAAGTTCGTACAGTAGATGCACTTCCTCTAGACATGATTGAGTTCGATATGATTCTCGGCATGGATTGGCTATATAAGCACCATGCTACCATAGACTGCCACTCATATCGAGTGATCTTCGGCGACATTAATGCACCAGAGTACATCCATAACGGGTTCATACCCGGACGGTCCGTACAAGTCATATCTACCTTGCAAGCACGTGCATTACTGTCACATGGCTGCGAAGGTTATCTCGCTACGGTTCATGACATGGATGCTGAATCCCCATCGATTCAGGATCAACCAGTAGTTTCGGAATTTCAAGACGTCTTCCCAGATGAACTTCCAGGCATACCACCTGCAAGAGAAGTGGAGTTCAATATCGACCTTGTTCCAGGAGCTGAGCCAATCTCTAAGGCTCCGTATCGTATGGCTCCCATAGAGCTAAAAGAACTGAAGGACCAACTACAGGAACTTCTTGAACGAGGATTCATTAGACCAAGCGCATCTCCATGGGGCGCACCGGTCTTGTTCGTTAAGAAGAAGGACGGCAGCATGCGACTTTGCATTGACTACCGTGAACTTAATAAGATTACCATCCGCAATAGATATCCACTGCCACGTATAGACGATCTGTTTGACCAACTTCAAGGAGCCAAACACTTCTCAAAGATCGATCTAAGGTCAGGCTACCATCAGCTAAGGGTTAAAGAGCAGGATATTGCCAAGACTGCTTTTCGTACCCGCTATGGCCATTATGAGTTCGTGGTCATGCCATTC
Organism: Glebionis coronaria; assembly: GCA_025667525.1. Taxonomy (NCBI): domain Eukaryota; kingdom Viridiplantae; phylum Streptophyta; class Magnoliopsida; order Asterales; family Asteraceae; genus Glebionis; species Glebionis coronaria. Next base: position 363,632,582 of record CM046882.1, on the reverse strand, counting down.
GGCCTGACTAACGCTCCAGCAGTATTCATGGACCTGATGAACAGAATCTTTCATGAATTCCTTGATAAATTTGTCATTGTATTCATCGATGACATCTTGATATTCTCAAAGTCCACGGAGGAACACGAAGATCATCTCCATACTGTACTACAGATTCTTCGTCAGAAGCAGCTGTATGCGAAATTCTCCAAGTGTGAGTTCTGGTTAAACAAGGTGGCATTCTTAGGTCACATTGTATCAGCAGAAGGGATCACTATGGACCCAGCGAAGGTTGAGGCTATCACTAAATGGCCAAGACCAACATCAGCGACAGAAGTCCGCAGTTTCTTAGGCTTAGCTGGATATTATCGAAGATTCGTGGAGAACTTTTCCCGCCTGGCATTGCCTCTCACCAAACTGATGCGAAAAGGAGAGAAATTCGTCTGGACGGAAGAACGAGAGAAGAGCTTCGAAGACCTAAAGCAGAAGTTAGTATCTGCACCTATTCTTACTCTCCCATCTGGTACAGGTGGATTTCAGATCTATAGCGATGCATCGGGGAAGGGACTGGGCTGTGTTCTCATGCAACATGGGAAAGTGATCGCGTATGCTTCACGGCAGCTTAAGCCCTATGAAGAAAACTACCCTACGCATGACCTGGAACTTGCTGCAGTGGTGTTCGCATTGAAGATATGGAGGCATTACTTATACGGAGAATCATGCGACATTTTCACGGATCACAAGAGCTTGAAGTATATCTTCACACAGCGAGAATTGAACATGAGACAAAGGAGATGGTTGGAACTGTTGAAGGATTATGATATTAACCTACAGTATCATCCCGGGAAAGCTAATGTAGTAGCAGATGCACTCAGCAGAAAGTCCGGAATGATAAACGGCATTGAGATCAAGGAACAAAACATAAGGGACTTGGAGCGGCTTGACATCGAAATCATGGTACGTGGGCAGCACGGATACTGGGCGAATCTTAGAGTAGAACCTGAATTACTGACTAGGATCAAGGAAGCGCAGAAGGATGATGGAGAGATTTGGGCAATAATTCAGAATTTGGAGAAGCAGACAGAATTCAGAATGGACGCAGACGGTATCATTTGGCAGGGCACGAGACTTTGTGTTCCTGACAATCCAGAACTCCGGGAAGCATTGTTAGCTGAAGCTCACAGCTCCCCATTTTCTATACATCCTGGGTCGACAAAAATGTACCATGACATCAGACAGCACTTTTGGTGGAGTGGTATGAAACAGGATGTAGCCACGTATGTCTCCAAATGTCTTACCTGCCAGCAGGTGAAGATTGAACATCAGCGATCTGGCGGTCTCCTTCAACCGTTGGATATTCCAGAGTGGAAGTGGGACAAAATCACCATGGATTTTGTTACCGGTCTTCCGCCTACCAAGAAGAAGCACGATGCTATTTGGGTCATTGTTGATCGACTCACCAAATCAGCTCATTTCTTACCGATACGCAAGGAAGATCCGGTAAGTAAACTCGCAGATACGTACAGAAGGGAGATCATGAGACTCCACGGCACTCCCTCCAGCATCGTCTCAGACAGAGATCCTCGTTTCACGTCGCGATTCTGGAAAGGTCTGCAAAAAGCTTGGGGTACACAACTTAAGCTGAGCACAGCCTTTCATCCTCAAACGGACGGTCAGTCGGAGCGAACAATTCAGACATTGGAAGATATGTTAAGGTCGTGTGCGTTGGAATGGACAGGTGATTGGGACGATTACATCTGTTTGGTCGAGTTTGCATACAACAACAGCTGGCACGCAAGTATCAAATGTGCTCCTTTCGAAATGTTGTATGGCAGAAAGTGTCGCGCTCCAACTTGCTGGGATCAAGTGGGAGAGCGAACACTCGAAGGACCAGAGATTATAGAAATGACTAATGAGAAGATTGAGGTAGCTAAACAGAAGTTGCAAGAAGCGCGTTCACGTCAGAAGAGTTACGCCGATAAGCATCGTAGGGACATACATTTTAATGTGGGAGATCACGTCTTCCTCAAGGTTTCGCCGGCACGTGGTGTTAAACGCTTCGGGATCAAAGGAAAACTCAGTCCTCGGTTCATCGGACCATTTGATATCGTTGAACGAATCGGCGAAGTATCTTACCGATTGGCGTTACCTCCTCAGCTTTCGCACGTGCATAACGTGTTCCATGTGTCCTTACTCAGAGGGTACAATTATCATCCCCTTCACATGGTTCAGTATCCACTAGAACAGATACGTGAAGATCTCACGTTTATAGAAGAACCCGAACGAGTACTCGACAGGAAAGAACGAGTCATGAGAAGGAAGACGATTCCTTTCGTCAAAATCCTTTGGAGGGACCATACCGAGCGGGCAGCCACTTGGGAAACAGAGGAGTCTATCCGGGCTTCTTACCCTCACTTCATATTTTGAGTTCGGGTATGTCACTTCTTTTCAGCTTACTTTATCTATAATTCGGGGACGAATTATTCTTTTTAGGGGGGAAGAATTGTAAAACCCGCATGCTTTTTTACCATGAATAGTGCCCTTAAGATCGTACGTCCTAGATTAAAACTTACCTCAGTTAGTATTGATCACATTCATGTGCTAATAATCAAGCAAGTGCATACGTGTATGACATGACAAGTATCGATTACGTACGAACTCATGATAAACAGTTAATAATATATCACGTGAACATAATTAAATCATGATCACCATTTAAAATACTAACTAAAATAATTACGTAAATACTTATAATATATTTACGAGCGTTAAGTTTACGATAAACGACACGTTAGAATAAACAGAAACACTTTAAACACGAGCACGTTTAACCACGAACGAACACGGATCATCGGGACACGAGAAAGGTACGGGTACCCCATGTGGGGCCCCCATACCCACGGCTCATATACAAGAAATGGGCTTAGCCCATGGACTTTACAAGTAAAGGGGGGTAAAGAGTAAAACATGTTTTCACTTTTCATTTTACAAGAAATAAACAAAAACCCTAAAAGAGTTTTTCTCCTCTCCTTTTTGCTCTCTTGGTGCCGCCACCTTCACATCACCATAAGGGGGTGATTAGTTGATTTTGATCTCAAAAACTATTGTGTAATCAGTGTTTGTTCATCCTTTTTCCAAGCTACATAGTGGTATACCTTTCTAACCCTTCTTTTTAATTCTTTTTAATTCTTTTAATCTTTGATTTTTTCATGAACATGTTATTATTTTTCTTATTAAAACAAGGTAATTAATCATTGATCTAACATGTTTTGGTATTAATTAAAATCAAGGAATGATTTAAAGGGGTGTTTGTTTCTAGCCGCCTAGCAAAACAAACCCGAGGGGGGTTTGGTTTGCTATTGCCGCCACCACCAAGACCACTTTTGGTCTTGGTTGGCTCATGTGGGACCCACGGCAGCAAGGAGACACGTGTGCCCCGGGTTTGGCCCGGGGTACGGTGTCGAATTCATGCCCGATTCATGGTTCGTTGGTTAAATCATGATTCATGCTACATGTTAATTTTTATGAATTATGAACTTAGGATATAATTAATTAATAACATGAAATATTAATTAAATCATGACTTAGGTTATTTTAATTATTAGTTTATCATGACATTAATTTAACCTAAGTATTTTATGTTATAAGTTATAATTAATTAATTATTAAAACATGCCTATAATTAATTAATTTAGACATGACTTAGGTTATATTATTATTAATAATAATACACATTTTAACCTAAGTATTTTCATTTCATTTTAATTAAAACATGTTGTACTTTAATTAAAATGCTTAACCTATAGTTTAATTAAAATACATGAAATAATAGTTAAACTATACACTATATCATATGACTTAAGAAATAAGCTTATAACACTTAGACTTATATGTTAGCTTATGTAATCAGCTTAATTCTCATTATGGAAACTTCTATTTATAGAAACTTAATTAAATAAGGCAACTAATCTAATTATGGAAACCTTCTATATATGGAAACTTATTTAATTAAGGCAGCTGATCTATTTTTGGAAACTTTCTATTTTTAGAAACTAATCTATTTTAAGCAGTAAATTTCTATTTTTGGAAACTTTCTATTTTTGGAAACTTTCTATTTTTGGAAACTTTCTATTTTTGGTAACTTTCTATTTTTGGAAACTTTCTATTTTTGGAAACTTTCTATTTTTGGAAACTTTCTATTTTTGGAAACCTGCTATTTTTGGAAAGTTACTTATTATTACACAGTAAGTATATTAATACATGAATCACCAGTAATACTTAATCAGATAACTTAGAATACAAGATAAACACAGTTTAAGGCTTTAAACAGTAAACCATGACCTAAAACATACCAAATCAGCTATAATGAGACACAAAACCCAGTACGTAATCAGTGAATCGATACTTATACACGTGTGTATTCATGTAGCGTTAGTGATCCAGAAGTAGGAGTCTTTCTTCCGTTCATTCACTGGACTTGAGGTACGGATTCCCGTCCTTTCAGTATGGACATTCTTTCCTTATTAGGATTTCCCCGTATGCAGCCAACTGTTTTCCCCAGCATTTGTTTTATTGTTTTGAACTGCTTATGTTAATTTAGCATAAACTATAGCCATATACAAGCATGACCAGTTTCACCTAGTTATGGAGGTACCATAACCATAGCATTGGAGGCACCGATGTTATGACTTCCCCACGGCGGAGTGATTGCTCGTGGCGTCCCTTTCAGTTTTGGCCATATTATTATATCAGGTGGGGCGTATGGGTGCATCCTAGTTACATGTTTTTTATTCAGTTTATCATGGTGAATGTGGTGTGTGCCTTGCACCCTTCACAAGGAGCTGATCCCTCCTACCCAAATCAGTATATTGATTAGAGGCATCCCCTCTAATCAGCATGATGAGGTCACCCCTCCAAGTATTCATGCACGTGACCTTTTCATGACCTATATGGGCTATGGTATATATATGTTAAAACAGTTTTCACAGGATAAACATAAGGCTTTTCAAACTATAAAACCAGTTTTCTTGTTACTTAACCAGTTTACTCAGTAGTTAGTCTTCCGCTGTTATATGTTACATGCTTATCCTATATCATGCTTTATTGTACATCCGTGCACTGAGCGTCTTGCTCAGCCGTTTTCCTTTTCATGTTCCCAAAACGGCAGGTACTCAGGGACGCTCGTAGATCTCAAACGTAGGTGCATATGGACTGGAAGCTTTACTGTCTTTCTTTACTTTATGCATTTCCTTTACTTTGATACAGTTGCTATGGACATTGTTTCATCCTTTCCTTTTACAGTATTTATGTTTGTGTGTGATGAGCTTTACTTTGGGGTACCGATGTTTGATTCCGGTATTTCCCTTTTATGGTTGAATAATGCTTAGACATTTATCCTTGTATGCTTTGATGACACGCCATGATTATGCGTAATATTCCATTTCCAAAATGGGGTGTTACAAATTCTGTTTCATTACAGTGACACGCTGAATCACATGGGTTCCTACGGTTAATCTTACCATGACTCTGCTTATGCGTAAAGGAGAGAACCCTACACTACATTAGGTGTTCTAGAAAATTATACGCTAGGAGAAGTCTAGATTCAGAGACTCAGAGTCTCGCAAACTCCTAGGTATCAAGTTCTACAAAGCAAGATACAGTTACGTTCATATCTAGGTACCTGACATACCAACAGGTTAAGATAGGACACCAACAAACTGGGATGTTTTCATCATATGAAATTGTGAATCGAAAAGGGACAAGATCTCCATGGATTTTAGTACCAGATTTCAGCAAACTCAGAAGAGGCATGATGCTATCTGGGTTATTGCCAACAGTTTAATCAAGTCTGCAGAATCCTTACATCCATACGGATTTCAGAACCAACAGATTGAACGAACATGTTCCAGCCAAGGCTCATCCGATCACTTGGCAACCCCTCAGCTATCGGGTCAGACAAAGATTCGTAATTGTACTCCTAACTTACTTCACGTCTTCATTCTAATTCCACGACTTGCTTTCGCGCTCACGTTCATGACACTATTCACGTTCATGATCGTATTTTGGCTTACGATATTACGTTCATTCTTTTCTCATTCTGGGAAGTTTGCAAGAACTTGAGAGACCAGACCCAAGTTTAGTATAACTCTCCATCATCAGATAGACGTTTCACGTCATATTCCACGTCTCACCTTGTAGCGTTTGGCGTTACCACCATTATATTCTATGATCACGATATGTCTCACATGTCATGTTCATTCCACGTTCCTCATATCATGATCAAGATATGTTACACGTATCATGGATCAAGATATATTTACTCATACTACACTCGACATATCTCCACGTAGCACGTTCAAAATTTTTCACGTATCACGTTCAAAATTTTTCATGTACTACGTTTCTTTATGTCTCGCGCATTGTTTCTAATTATCAGTTAAGTCAGATTGTCGTGCGTCGTAACGTTTCAGTTACCCTAGCACGTTAACTCTTGTTTTCCTCGATCCAATTTAGGGGATCTACCTTCCGTTGATAACCAAGAATTTTTTTTTCGTATTCCAAGTCAAGGTCAGGAGGACCAAGATTTACCATTTGTGTCAAGATCTTCTGAGGGAACCGTTCCAAGAGGGAGGCCACTTGGAAACAGACAAGTTCATCCGGACTTTTATCCGTTTTTCTCATCAATTAGATATGTCCTTTCAGTCACGTCACGTCCCATGTCCTTTCAAGACATGTCACGTTCCACGTTCCCTTCTACCATGTCACCTTCATTTTCGTTATTTTACATACCTTTCCAGTTTGATTCGGGTATGTTTTGCTTCCAGTTACTTTATCTATAATTCGGGGACGAATTATTCTTTTTAGGGGGGAAGAATTGTAAAACCCGCATGCTTTTACCATGAATAGTGCCCTTAAGATCGTACGTCCTAGATTAAAACTTACCTTATTCAGTATCGATCACATTCATGTGCTATTAATCAAGCAAGTGCATACGTGTATGACATGAAAAGTATCGATTACGTACGAACCCATGATAAACAGTTAATAAATATGTCACGTGAACGTAATTAAATCATGATCACCATTTAAAATACGAACTAAAATAATTACGTAAATACATATAATATAATTACGAGCGTTAAGATTACGATAAACTACATGATAAAATAAACAGAAACACTTTAAACACGAACACGTTTAACCACGAACGAACACGAAACATCGGGACACGAAAAACATTTGGGTTACCCCATGTGGGCCCCATGAACCACGAAATTAAGGAAGAGAAATGGGCCTAGCCCATCATTTTTACTAAACAAGGGGTTAAGGGAAAAATGCATTCATTTTCACTTTTCAAGAAATTAAACATAAAACCCTAAAAAGTTTTCTCCTCTCCTTCCTTTTCCCTTTTGTAGCCGCCACCTATAACACACCTAAGAGGGGTGTTCTTGTTGATTTTGATCTTGGATATTGTACAAGTATTAGTGTTTGTTCATCCTTAATTCATCTACACATTCGGTATATCTTTTTAACCTTTCTTTTTAATTCCTTCTTTTGATTTGATTTGGTAAAATTGATTAAGAACATGATGTTTTTAAAACCTATTTTAAAAACATAAAATAAACATGTATTTGGTTAAGAAGTAAAATCGAAAAGGGTGTTTTACGGGTGTTTGGTTTAGCCGACGCCTAGACCGTGCCCCAAGGGGGTCACGGCTTGGCCTAGAAACCACCACCGAGACCGTATGGTCCCGGTTTGGTGGTGTGGGTCCCACGGCAGCAAGGAACCAAGGGGAACCCCGATTTGGTTCGGGGTACGGTGTCGATATCATGCCCGGTTCACGGTTCGTTGGTTAAAACACGATCTATGTTACATGTTAATTTTTATGAATCATGAACTTAGGATATAAATTAATTAATAACATGAGATATTAATTAAATCATGACTTAGGTTATTCTAATTATTAATTTAGCATGATATTAATTTAACCTAAGTATTTTATGTTATAAGTTATAATTAATTAATTATTTAAAACATGCCTATAATTAATTAATTTAGACAAGACTTAGGTTATATTATTAATAATAATAATACACATCTTAACCTAAGTATTTTCATTTCATTTTAATTAAAACATGTTATACTTTAATTAAAATGCTTAACCTATAGTTTAATTAAAACACATGGAATAATAATTAAACTATATACTATATCATATGACTTAAGAAATCAGCTTATAAACACGTAGACTTATATGTTAGCTTATGTAACCAGCTTAATTCTAAATATGGAAACTTCTATTTATAGAAACTTAATTAAATAAGGCAACTAATCTATTAATGGAAACCTTCTATATATGGAAATCTATTTAATTCAGGCAGCTAATCTAATCATGGAAACCTTCTATATATGGAAACTTATTTAATTAAGGCAGCTGATCTATTTTTGGAAACTTTCTATTTTTAGAAACTAATCTATTTTAAGCAGTAAATTCTATTTTAGGAAACTTTCTATTTTTGGAAACTTTCTATTTTTGGAAACTTTCTATTTTTGGAAACTATCTATTTTTGGAAACTTTCTATTTTTGGTAACTTTCTATTTTTGGAAACTTTCTATTTTTGGAAACTTTCTATATTTAGAAACCTGCTATTTTTGGAAAGTTACTTATTATTACACAGTAAGTATAATAATACATGAAATACCAGTAATACTTAATCAGATTAATCAGAATACAAGATAAACACAGTTTAAGGCTTTAAACAGTAAACCATGACCTAAAACATGCAAAGTAAGCTAAGACGAGACATAAAAACCCAGTACGTAATCAGTGAATCGATACTTATACATGTGTGTATTCATGTAGCGTTAGTGATCCAGAAGTAGGAGTCTTCCTTCCGTTCATTCACTGGACTTGAGGTACGGATTCCCGTCCTTTCAGTATGGACATTCTTTCCTTATTAGGATTTCCCCGTATACAGCCAACTGTTTTCCCCAGTATTTGTTTTATTGTTTTGAACTGCTTATGTTTAATTAGCATAATCTATAGCCATATACAAGCATGACCAGTTTCACCTAGTTATGGAGGTACCATAACCATAACATTGGAGGCACCAATGTTATGACTTCCCCACGGCGGAGTGATTGCTCGTGGCGTCCCTTTTCAGTTTTGGCCATATTATTATATCAGGTGGGGCGTATGGGTGCATCCTAGTTACATGTTTTATTCAGTTTATCATGGTGAATGTGGTGTGTGCCTTGCATCCTTCACAAGGAGTTGATCCCTCCTACCCAAACCAGTATATTAATTAGAGGCATCCCCTCTAATCAGCATGATGAGGTCACCCCTCCAAGTATTCATGCACGTGACCTTTTCATGACCTATATGGGCTATGGTATATTTATGTTAAAACAGTTTTCATAAGATAAACATAAGGCTTTTCAAACTATAAAACCAGTTTTCTTAATACTTAACCAGTCTACTCAGAACTTAGTCTTCCGCTGTTATATGTTACATGCTTATCCTATTTCATGCTATATTTTATATCCGTGCACTGAGCGTTTTGCTCAGCCGTTACTTTCCTTTCCATGTCCCAAAACGGCAGGTACCCAAGACTCGAGCATTTGGAGGACGTGCATAGGATGGAAGCTGCCATAGACTTCTTCTCCTTTTGCCTTCATATATTTATGCTTGTTTAGTCTTTCATTCAGTTCATTTACTTTGTTATGTTTTGGGCTTATGTTTGGGAACCGATGTTTGATTCCGGTTTTCCCTATGGTCATGTATGTTTTACTACATATTACCTTGCATGCTTTGATGACACGCCATAATTACGCGTGACATTCCATTTATCAAAATGGGGTGTTACATTAGGATTACGTATTTACGTTTTTGAACTCCGTTTTTGATGAGATAATTTTTATTGGATTCGTTTTGTGACGTTGATTCATAATTTATAAAAATGTTTTTCGTAAAACGACCCGAGGGCACGCAAATCGAGAAAACTAGAATCGAGAAATACCCGTAAACTAGTGAGATGGGACAAAACACATTGTCCCACCCTACTAGCTTGGTTGGGACGGCAAACTTGACACCACACCACTAAGGTGGCATCAAGTTAAGCTAACACATTACAAGTGTTAGCCTAGCTTACATCTTAAGCATTTTACATTCCACTAACTATCAAAACTAGCTACTAGTTTTCACTTCCACCATTTCATACATGCAATTCAACATCAAACTCTCTCAAACAACCCCTCCCTTGCCGTCCAAAATTAAGCAACAAACACCCCATTTGATCTCTTATAGCCATGAACCACATGTTTACTAGCTCTATTAAGGAGTTCTCTTGAAGCCTTGCTCATTTGGTGGCCATATTAACATCTTTGGAGGTGATTTGCTTGTGTCCTAGGGCTGATTTTCCAACCTATGTTCTTGATATTTGATGGTCTTGGAGATACTTGTTGTGTTCATCAAGTTCTTGTCTTCCAAAAACAAGAAATCCACTTGGTTGATAAAGAAGATCATCCTCTCCATTTTTCTCTTGTTATTTTGTAAAGAACAAATGTATTTTCTTTCATTTTGTATATGTATATGATGTATATATGATGATAAAAATGTTGTGTGGGGATCAAGTGTTGATAGATATGCTTAAAAATGTTAATAACTATAAGAAATGAGACTAAAATCTTGATTATTTAGTTGGCTGTGTAAAAACAGTAGATAACTAAAACAAGAACTGATAAAATTGCATGGTTTGATCCATTTACAGTAAGTACAAGATGTTATACACATGTGAGAGTTGGCCATGCAATGGAATCAAAATAATGAGTGAGATATGATCAAAACAAGTTAGGTGGTCTAATCTGAATAAGCAGTTTTGTAGGGACTGTTAAGGCAAGTTAAACTCAAAATGGGCAGTAGCTATAACTAAGTTAAATGTAGCACATAATATGAAGAACATGTCACCCAAAAATGAGCTTCTAATTCATTATATAACTCTAGATATGTTAAAAATGGTGAACATGAAGTTAAAAATCAGATTTTTGGAATTAATGTTTATTAATATTATATAAGCACTCACATTTTAATGTATAAAATGTAAAAATATAAACCCACTAACTTGAAAAACTTATTTATATAAATGTATAAAAGGTTAATTAAATGGGTAAATTATATAAATGGTGGTGAAATAATATTTATAAATAATAAAAACTATAAACTTGAGTTTTACGACTTTTTCGGCTATCGCCGTAAAATTAACGTTTTTCGCCAAATAAAACTTAGACGATCAAACCCGTCTAATTTAAAGTTTATAAAAGTCATATACTGATGTATAGGTAACTAAGACAAGTAAAAACCGATAAAACCCGAACTATAAGAAATACGGACATTAACGAGCTAACTAAACATATTGGACTAATAATTGGACTTAATAAGATAAAAACTTGTAAAAAGAACTTAGTGGGCTTAACCCATTTGGGCCCAACATGAAAAGTATATATACTGATAATATAGGTATAAAATGGATTAAAACAAGTTAAAGAACTTATAAAAGGCTTAATGGACTCAAAATGGATAAGTAGGTAAAACTAGCAAACTAGTAAGACGTTACCAAAACGTAAACACTAAAATGAGTAAACAAGGATGTATAAACCCACTTGATCATCATCATATGTACAAAATCATCATATGTTATTGTTATTTTGATAAAAGTCATTGGACAAAGTCTAAGACCGATTATTATTTATATAGGTTTCCGTGACCGAAGCACGCCCGTAGGCGATAATCCGCCTTTCATTAACAACGTGAGTTCATAGCCTCGCACTCTTTTAAATGTTTTATAAAATGATTTGTAAACCCGCGAGGGAGATAACATGCTAGATTTTGATAAAAATAGAACACAAGTAGTCCCGATTGTATGGTTAATGATATGGACCCGAATGATGCTATGACCCTGTAAACGAGACTAAAAGGATTATTAGTAGTTAGATTATGTCACTTAAAGTCCCATTAGCATGAATTGTGAACTACCGGGATTTGGTAGACGCTTATGCATTTGATAGTACTATTTGGGGACGATCACCCCAGTTCGCGCCTTGACGGTTGATCCCCGTCGTACCACATTGATTGGTAAGCGAATTTATGTATGAGAAGATTCCATAGCGTGATTTTTGTGACGACACGCTAACTTAGATGGGCAAATTGTTTGTCGGGTTCGCGGCCCGCTGTTTCACAGTAAGGTAACAATGTCATGCGGCTAATAAAAATCCTAAAACATATATAAATTCAAATACAATGTATCCTATATATGATAACGACGCTATTAACGATGAATATATTACCTATCATGGTAATATAGAGACTACGGTCTCATGGACGGTTTAAGATGTATGCTTGATATATATATTGCCTGACTAGCAATATGAGGACTTACTTCTGATATTATGCTTGTGTTCTGATTTTAAATGATTGTTTTATATAACGGTTTTTATTAAACTCTATGAATACACTCGGCATTCGCTGATATGATTTTTGAATGTTTTTATCTCAGGTGCTTGAAGGTAATCCGGATGGAGATCGACTCTGATGGCCCACTTAATATTAAAAATGTTCATTCGATCTATGTTTTGTAAACTTAATGACCTGTATAATTTGGGACCTGTTGTACACTTTTAAACTTTTTATCGAATGAATGTATGTTAAACCTTTAACAACCATTTTTATGTGTTGTCTATGATTGGAGTTATTGTGCTATCCCGTAACACTCTGAAAGACCCTTCCGCTGTACCGATACGAAAAATGAGAGTGTTACAGTTTGGTACCAGAGCTCTCGTTATAGAGAACAAAGGATTTTAAAAACCAAGGTTTTGAACAAAAACTTTTCAAAATCTTTTGACAATGAACATTTGAGAAAATATTTGAAAAATCGTTTGACTATAACGGTGCCAGAGATCTCCGACGTTACCAACAAGCCCTATTGAGAAGATATATATTTTGATATATATAATTTAATTTATATATATGTATATATCGTGATTTCATTATGTAATTGTTTAACTAGTATGTTATCCTAATACGAGATATATATATAAATGCAGATTGTCATGGCTGACCCTAATATTCCTGTAGAAAACCATGCTATTCCCGAACCTAATGTAGATGGTGATCCTTATTTAGACTTAGTAGATTATGATATCGATGATGAGGAGGAACCATTTGAGGATCCCGAGCACGAGTTAGGACTAGGAGATCAGATTGCCCCTCAGGTTGACTTGGTAGAGAATGAGATTGAGAATGTGGATATTGAGAATGTTGATATTGAGAATGATGATGAGATTGGGTTAGATAATTTAGATGATGAGATTGACGACGAGGATGTCGAGGAGGATGTAGGTATAGATGTTGAGGTTGATGATGATGAGGAAGTTGAGCTTATTTATCCTTAAGATGTTCTAGAGGGCGAGCCTTTGCCCCCACCAGTTTGTTTGTCTGATTTTGAGGATGAGTTACCTAGGGATGAAATGTCTTAATCGTCTGAATCTGATTCTGAATCAGAGGAGGATGAGGATGACGATGCACCTGACGGTACGGATGGTATTGCTACTCATAGATGTGAGATAGGAGAGTCGTCTAGTGCTCGAGAGGCTACTCATATTGATGGTCTTGCACCATGGGCCTTGAGACGTGATCTAGATGCTTCCCGTGTTAAGAGTTGTGTGACAGAGGTTGGATTAGGTGTTGTTCAGACTCAGGTTGCTTATTTGGAGTCGAAGACTAAGGTTGGCGAGAAAGAGCGGGAATTGCTTAGTTTGGATTTGAGTGATGTAGAACGTGGTTTGAATGAGGCTTTTAGGAGGTTATCGGTGTTGGAAAATGGTGAGTATGCTGCCATGAAGAGAAAGGTGAATTCTATGGAGATTCAGTTGAGTGTGGCTCGTGCGATGCGTGAGAAAGCCGAAAAGGAGTTGAATATATCTGTGGGATGGAACAATAGATTTTATGCTGACATGGTTGAAAGAGGAGTAATCCGTAAGCGCCCAGCTGAAGATGTGTCTAGTGATCGTCCGACGAAGATTCAGAAGACGATGGATGATGGACCATCTAGCGGTTCTCAGTAGACCAGTCTGTATTTAGTAGTGACCTTTGTATCTTTTGTGCTTTTGTAGCTTTGACTGAACCGACTTGTTAATAGTAGATTTAGCACAAATTTTGAGTGTATATAGTGCTAGAACTTTGATATGGGATGTACTAAGACAATACTTTTGTTTCGAATGAAATATGTATCTTGTCTTGAATTCCATAGTGTGCCTTATTTGTATCTTGATTATGAATTCAATCCATATTATATGAATCCTTGTTGGATGAATGCTTAATACTTTGAAATTATGAAATTATAGAACTATGCCGCCCAAGAAGGCTGTGACTGAGGATGATGTACGTAGGATTATTACGGAGCAAGTTACCGCATCTATGACTGAATTTATGGAAAATGCTAGAAATGAAGCTGGCGGTAGTGGATCTGGCGGTAGTGGAGCTGGCGGTAGTGGAGCTGGCGGTAGTGGAGCTGGCGGTAGTGGAGCTGGCGGTAGTGGAGCTGGCGGTAGTGGAGCTGGCGGTAGTGGAATTGGCGGTACTAATGTGAATGTGAATGCTAATAATGTGAATGCTAATGCTGGAGGAAACGTAGGAGGACTTGGAGTTAATGCACCTGAAGTTGGTGGTTGTACTTATGTGACGTTCATGAAGTGTGAACCTCTAGCTTTTAATGGAACTGAAGGTGCTGTAGGATTAAGCCAGTGGATTGAGAAGATTGAATCGGTGTTTCGGATTAGTAAGTGTAAGGAGGAAGATAAGGTGACTTTTGCTATGGCTACTCTTAAAGGTCGTGCGTTGACTTGGTGGAACGGGAGAATTGCTTTCATGGGTCTTGATGCTGCTAATGCTACTCCTTGGGCTGAAATTAAGAAGTGGATGACTTTGGAGTTTTGTCCACGTAGTGTGATCATTAGGTTAGAACAAGAGTTGATTCATCTGAGAATGAAAGGTGTGGACATTGATAGTTACACGAACCGATTCCATGAGTTGGCCTTGCTATGTCCTCGATTGGTTGAACCCGAAGAGATCCGAATTGAGCAATATGTTAAAGGGTTGACCAGGAATATCCGGGGGGACGTGACATCATCGAAACCACTGACCATTGATGATGCTGTTCGAATGGCTTACCAACTCATTGGACAGATAATTCAGGATAAGGAAGATGAAGCCCGTGTAGGTGAGAAAAGAAAGGGAGTCGGTGATCGTGTAGATAGAGGTGATAATAGGAAGAATTTCAATCGCCGTCAGAACAAGAGAAAGGGGAATGCAAATGCTCTTACCAACAACACACCGCGCAACGATGATAGATGTCCTAAGTGTGGCAACAAGAGGCATGCTGGCGACTGCTGGAGATGCCGAAATTGCGGAAAGCTTGGACACAAGGTTGAAAGGTGTAAGAAGGGAACCATTTGCTTCAACTGTAACGAAGAAGGTCATAGGAAATCGGAATGCCCCAAGTTGAAAGCGATTGTACCTGGAAGAAACCCCCAGGGTGGTATCTACCAACTTGGAACAATTGAGGTGAAGAAAGAGGATCCGAATGTCGTTACCGGTACGTTTTTACTCAACAATCATTATGTTGTTGCTTTATTCGATTCGGGTGCCGATAAGAGCTTTGTATCCACTAAATTTAGTTCCCTTATTGACATTGAACCTGTTGAGATAAGTACCAGTTACGAGGTGGAATTGGCTGATGGTAAATTAGTGAAAACTAATAAGCTATTAGAAGGATGCTCTCTAAATCTCTTGAACCATTCCTTTCCGATTGATTTGATGTTGATAGAATTAGGTAGTTTTGATATTATTATTGGTATGGATTGGTTGTCGTTGAATAATGCTACTATTTTATGTGGAGAGAAGAAAGTTAAGATTCCTCTTAGGAATAGGACGTTAGTAATTAATGGTAGTCGAGGTGAATCCCGTTTGAAAATCGTTTCATGTATTAAAGTCCAAAAGTACATCAGGAACGGTTGGGAGTTATTCTTAGCTCAAGTGACCGGGAATGAGTCTAGGGAGAAACGATTGGAAGATGTACCTATTATTTGTGAATTTCCTGAGGTATTTCCTAAAGATTTACCCGGACTTCCACCGATAAGGCAAGTAGAGTTTTGAATCGATTTAATTCCTGGTGCTGCACCGGTGGCACGTGCGCCTTACCGATTAGCCCCTTCTGAATTAAAGGAGTTATCTGAGCAACTTAAGGAGTTATCTGATAAAGGTTTTATTCGACCGAGCTCATCGCCTTGGGGAGCTCCAGTCTTGTTCGTTAAGAAGAAGGATGGATCTTTTCGTATGTGCATTGATTATAGGGAACTGAATAAGTTGACAATTAAGAATCGATATCCTTTACCTAGGATTGATGATTTGTTTGATCAACTGCAAGGATCTAGTGTGTATTCTAAGATATATTTGCGGTCAGGATATCACCAACTTCGCGTCCGTGAAGAAGATATTCCTATAACTGCATTTAGAACTCGTTATGGACACTATGAATTTCAAGTAATGCCATTTGGGTTAACTAACGCACCTGCGGTTTTCATGGATTTAATGAATCGAGTGTGCAAGCCCTACTTGGATAAATTTGTGATTGTGTTTATTGACGATATTCTGATCTATTCTAAGAATGAAGATGAACATAGAGAACATTTGAGGATTGTTTTGAATTTGTTGAAGGATGAAAGGTTGTATGCTAAGTTTTCGAAATGTGATTTCTGGTTAGATTCTGTGCAATTTCTTGGTCATGTGATTAACAAAGATGGAATTCATGTTGATCCTGCAAAGGTTGAAGCTATTAAGAATTGGTCTGCACCGACAACGCCAACGGAAGTGCGACAGTTCTTAGGATTGGCTGGCTATTATAGGTGATTCATTAAAGAATTTTCTTTGATAGCTAAACCCTTGACTAACCTTACTCAGAAGAATAAACCTTTCGTTTGGGGAAGTGATGAAGATGGAGCATTTCAGACATTGAAGCAAAAATTATGTAGTGCGCCAATCTTGTCATTACCCGACGGGAGTGAAGATTTTGTAGTATATTGTGATGCATCTCTTAGAGGTTATGGAGCTGTTTTGATGCAGCGAGAGAAAGTGATAGCTTATGCTTCTAGGCAATTAAGGAAGAGTGAGGAGAATTATACTACTCATGATCTTGAGTTAGGAGCTGTAGTCTTTGCTCTTAGGTTGTGGAGACATTATCTGTATGGCACCAAGTGTACGGTATTCACCGATCACAAAAGCCTACAGTATATTCTCGATCAGAAGGAATTGAACATGAGGCAACGAAGATGGATAGAGTTGTTAAGTGATTATGATTGTGATATAAAATATCACCCAGGAAAAGCCAATGTTGTGGCCGATGCGTTAAGTAGGAAAGATAGAGAGCCTATCAGGGTGCGTTCTCTAGTCTTGACCGTGCATAATAGTTTGCCTGAGCAAATTAGAAATGCGCAAATAGAAGCTTGTAAGAAGGAGAATTTTGTTAATGAAGGGTTCCAAGGAGAAGGAGATCCTTTAGAGGTTAGAGCTGATGGAGTGAAATGCTTAAGAGGTCGTATGTGGATACCTAAGTTTGGAGGCTTAAGAGATTTGATTATGTTAGAATCCCATAAATCTAAGTATTCCATTCATCCGGGATCTGATAAGATGTACCATGATTTGAAGAAGTTGTACTGGTGGCCGAATATGAAAGCTGACATAGCTATGTATGTTCTTCAATGCTTGACTTGTGCTAGGGTTAAAGCGGAACATCAAAAGCCATCAGGACTACTTCAACAGCCTAAGATTCCTGAATGGAAGTGGGAGCGAATTACGATGGACTTTATCACCAAGCTTCCTAGAACATCATCTGGAAACAATTCGATTTGGGTTATTGTCGATAGACTGACCAAATCAGCACACTTCATTCCGGTTAAAGAGCAGTTCTCACTGGAGAAGCTGACTCGTATATACCTTGATAATGTTGTATGCAAACATGGAGTGCCTGTATCGATCATTTCAGATCGAGATCCTAGATTCGCATCGAATTTTTGGAAATCTCTCTAAAGATCTTTGGGAACGAATCTCGACATGAGCACTGCTTATCACCCCAGACTGATGGGCAGAGTGAAAGGACGATACAAACACTGGAAGATATGTTGAGAGCTTGTGTGTTAGACTTTGGTAAGAATTGGGATAAACATTTGTCGTTAGCAGAGTCTTCGTATAACAATAGTTACCATTCTAGTATTAAGGCTGCACCGTTTGAAGCTTTGTATGGTAGGAAGTGTAGATCTCTTGTATGTTGGAGTGAAGTTGGGGATACCCAGCTCACGAGACCAGAATTGATCCGAGAGACTACGGAGATGATAGTTCAGATTAAGAAGAGGTTGTTGACTGCCCGAAGTAGACAGAAAAGTTACGCGGATGTGCGGCGGAAGCCAATGGAGTTTGAAGTGGGTGACCGAGTAATGTTGAAAGTATCGCCATGGAAAGGCGTTATAAGATTTGGAAAACGAGGGAAATTGAATCCCGTTATATTAGACCCTTTAAGATTTTATCTAGAGTAGGTCCGGTGGCTTACAAACTAGAGTTACCCCCAGAACTTCATGGTGTTCACAACACATTCCATGTATCTAATCTGAAGAAATGTCTAGCAGTGAGTGATGAGAAAATTCCGTTAGGTAAGGTTCGAATAGATGGGAAGTTGCATTTTATCGAAGAGCCCGTAGAAGTTATGGACCGTGAGGAAAAGCAACTGAAACAAAGTCGGATACCTATTGTCAAGATCCGATGGAATTCAAAGCATGGACCGGAGTATACTTGGGAACGAGAGGATGAAATGTGGAAGAAATATCTGCACCTCTTCGATTTCAATAAGAAACGGACATTCAAATGAAATGGATCACGAGGACGTTGATCCCTTTTAGGAGGAAAAGCTGTGACAATCTAACATTTTCAGGTAGTAAAAATATTTTCTCGTATAATATTTTGAAACTTATTTTTGTGTTGGTTGACGAACTCACAATTTACGGATTTAAATTTGGGCTTACGTGCATAATTTGGCGTCTTTTTACGACTAAACCGGAAACCTTAGGATTACGTATTTACGTTTTTGAACTCCGTTTTTGATGAGACAATTTTTATTGGATTCGTTTTGTGACGTTGATTCATAATTTATAAAAACGTTTTTCGTAAAACGACCCGAGGGCACGCAAATCGAGAAAACTAGAATCGAGAAATACCCGTAAACTAGTGAGATGGGACAAAACACATTGTCCCACCCCACTAGCTTGGTTGGGACGGCAAACTTGACACCACACCACTAAGGTGGCATCAAGTTAAGCTAACACATTACAAGTGTTAGCCTAGCTTACATCTTAAGCATTTTACATTCCACTAACTATCAAAACTAGCTACTGGTTTTCACTTCCACCATTTCATACATGCAATTCAACATCAAACTCTCTCAAACAACCCCTCCCTTGCCGTCCAAAATTAAGCAACAAACACCCCATTTGATCTCTTCTAGCCATGAACCACATGTTTACTAGCTCTATTAAGGAGTTCTCTTGAAGCCTTGCTCATTTGGTGGCCATATTAACATCTTTGGAGGTGATTTGCTTGTGTCCTAGGGCTGATTTTCCAACCTATGTTCTTGATATTTGATGGTCTTGGAGATAGTTGTTGTGTTCATCAAGTTCTTGTCTTCCAAAAACAAGAAATCCATTTGGTTGGTAAAGAAGATCATCCTCTCCATTTTTCTCTTGTTATTTTGTAAAGAACAAATGTATTTTCTTTCATTTTGTATATGTATATGATGTATATATGATGATTAAAATGTTGTGTGGGGATCAAGTGTTGATAGATATGCTTAAAAATGTTAATAACTATAAGAAATGAGGCTAAAATCTTGATTATTTAGTTGGCTGTGTAAAAAAAGTAGATAACTAAAACAAGAACTGATAAAATTGCATGGTTTGATCCATTTACAGTAAGTACAAGATGTTATACACATGTGAGAGTTGGCCATGCAATGGAATCAAAATAATGAGTGAGATATGATCAAAACAAGTTAGGTGGTCTAATCTGAATAAGCAGTTTTGTAGGGACTGTTAAGGCAAGTTAAACTCAAAATGGGCAGTAGCTATAACTAAGTTAAATGTAGCACATAATATGAAGAACATGTCACCTAAAAATGAGCTTCTAATTCATTATAGAACTCTAGATATGTTAAAAATGGTGAACATGAAGTTAAAAATAAGATTTTTGGAATTAATGTTTATTAATATTATATAAGCACGCACATTTTAATGTATAAAATGTAAAAATATAAACCCACTAACTTATAAAACTTATTTATATAAATGTATAAAAGGTTAATTAAATGGGTAAATTATATAAATGGTGGTGAATAATATTTATAAATAATAAAAACTATAAACTTGATTTTTACGACTTTTTCGGCTATCGCCGTAAAATTAACGTTTTTCGCCAAATAAAACTTAGACGATCAAACCCGTCTAATGTAAAGTTTATAAAAGTCATATACTGATGTATAGGTAACTAAGACAAGTAAAAACCGATAAAACCCGAACTATAAGAAATACGGACATTAACGAGCTAACTAAACATATTGGACTAATAATTGGACTTAATAAGATAAAAACTTGTAAAAAGAACTTATTGGGCTTAACCCATTTGGGCCCAACATGAAAAGTATATATACTGATAATATAGGTATAAAATGGATGAAAACAAGTTAAAGAACTTATAAAAGGCTTAATGGATTCAAAATGGATAAGTAGGTAAAACTAGCAAACTAGTAAGACGTTACCAAAACGTAAACACTAAAATGAGTAAACAAGGATGTATAAACCCACTTGATCATCATCATATGTACAAAATCATCATATGTATATTGTTATTTTGATAAAAGTCATTGGACAAAGTCTAAGACCGATTATTATTTATATAGGTTTTCCGTGACCGAAGCACGGCCGTAGCCGATAATCCGCCTTTCATTAACAACGTGAGTTCATAGCCTCGCACTCTTTTAAATGTTTTATAAAATGATTTGTAAAACCGCGAGGGAGATAACATGCTATATTTTGATAAAAATAGAACATAAGTAGTCCCGATTGTATGCTTAATGATATGGACCCGAATGATGCTATGACCCTGTAAACGAGACTAAAAGGATTATTAGTAGTTAGGTTATGTCACTTAAAGTCCCATTAGCATGAATTGTGAACTACCGGGATTTGGTAGACGCTTATGCATTTGATAGTACTATTTGGGGACGATCACCCCAGTTCGCGCCTTGACGGTTGATCCCCGTCGTACCACATTGATTGGTAAGCGAATTTATGTATGAGAAGATTCCATAGCGTGATTTTTGTGACGACACGCTAACTTAGATGGGCAAGTTGTTTGTCGGGTTCGCGGCCCGCTGTTTCACAGTAAGGTAACAATGTCATGCGGCTAATAATAATCCTAAAACATATATAAATTCAAATACAATGTATCCTATATATGATAACGACGCTATTAACGATGAATATATTACCTATCATGGTAATATAGAGACTACAGTCTCATGGACGGTTTAAGATGTATGCTTGATATATATATTGTCTGACTAGCAATATGAGGACTTACTTCTGATATTATGCTTGTGTTCTGATTTTAAATGATTGTTTTATATAACGGTTTTTATTAAACTCTATGAATTCACTCGGCATTCGCTGATATGAGTTTTGCATGTTTTTATCTCAGGTGCTTGAAGGTAATCCGGATGGAGATCGACTCTGATGGCCCACTTAATATTAAAAATGTTCATTCGATCTATGTTTTGTAAACTTAATGACCTGTATAATTTGGGACCTGTTGTACACTTTTAAACTTTTTATCGAATGAATGTATGTTAAACCTTGAACAACCATTTTTATGTGTTGTCTATGATTGGAGTTATTGTGCTATCCCGTAACACTCTGAAAGACCCTTCCGCTGTACCGATACGAAAAATGAGAGTGTTACACTACGATTGGTCGCCATTCATGCCAGATCATGTACAACGATGTTCAGGCTCCTGAATACATGGTTTTCCATCAGGAAGAATCTGTACAACTTATTTATGCTTTACAAGAATGTGTTTGTTACCCTATGACTGCAAAGATTTTTAGCTATTGTTGATGACACAACTTTTGAAGTTCCTTTTTATTCGCAACCAGCCGATTTTTTTCCCAGAACCTTCCTATATAATTCCAGAAGAACCTTCTAGGAGAAGAACGGTAACACGAGATTATGTGTCGACCACCGTCGATTTATATAAATCATCATTTATGACCGTTATCCTCCTCCACGTATTAACGACTAGTCTGATCGACTATAAGGTGCTAAACACGTTTCCAAGATCGAACAGTGGCGAGTGGAAGAGCCGGACAGTTCCATGATTTGGTCATGCTAAATTCATGATTTTGTTTTAGTCTCGCGAGAGCACCAACTGCATTTATGGATTTGATGGATGGAGTTTCCTGAATTCATGATCAAATTCATTATTGTTCTCATCTATGACAACCTGATCTTCTTTAAGCCTAGAGAAAGGCACGAATACCACATTCGTACCACGTTACAAATACTATGATAGAAGAAATTTCACCCAAAATTTTCCTAGTACAAATTCTGGTTGATTTCAGTGACACAATGAATCACATTGATTCCCATTGTTAATCCTACCATGACTAGCTTACGCGTAAAGGAGAGAATCCTACACTAAACTATGTGTTCCGTAGGATCCTACGCTAAGTGAAGTCTAGTTTATAAAGACTCACGGTGTTACAAACTTCTATGTATCCAGTTTCTATGGAGAAAGATAGGGTTACATTCATACCAGCAGGCTAAGATACAACACCAATGGACTAGGATTTATTTTCACCATTAGAAACTTATGAACGGAGAACTGACAAGATCCCCATGGATTTTGTTACTGGAATTCTGCAAACTTCGAGGAAGCATGATGCTATCGGGGTGTCATCAATAGTTTGACCAAGACTGCAAGATCCTGTCATCCGCAAGGATTTCACATTCAGCAGATAATCAGACGTTTCCAGCCAAATATTATCCGATCACTTAATACTCCTCCAACTATCAGACCGGACAGAGGTGCACATTTGCATTAATTGTCACGTTCATGTCCTTGTCCAATTTTATGTCTTGCTTTCGCACTCACGTTCATGACACTGTTCACGTTCATGATCGTATCCTGGCTTACGATTTACGTTTCTTTTTCATTCTGGAAAGTTTTTTGAAGCTTGGGAGACCAGACTCAAGTCTAATAAACTTTTCATCATCTCTGTAGAAACTAGAAGGGAGGGGGGGGGGTTGAATAGTTTCTTACATTTACTTGTTAAAAGATGGTTTTTAAAAATCCTTTTCAAAAACTTAGGGTGCGTTTGGTATGGTAAGAGGAATCACTATCGGTAACGGAATGTTATAAGGGTGGAATGGTAATGAATATTTCATAATCGATATTGTTGTTGGTTTGTATTAGTTGGGTATGTAATAATTTAATAAAATTTAAAATTACAAATATATGTGGTGGAGAAATTTGTATTTTAATAAATATGTGTTGGAGAAGTAAAATACACGGGACCTACGGGAATGAAATATGAAAGTCACCTTTACCCACTACTATGGATCTATGGGTATCCTTTCATAAACTCATTCCCATAGGGATTAACCAAACATATGTATTAATTACGATAGTCATTCCACCATTGCCCAAATACATACCAAACGCATCCTAAGGCTTGAGTATTTATGTGAAACCTTCTAATACACAATATGAACAAGGTATAGTGCAACTAAACTAATAATCATAAGTATAAAGAATAATGAATGTAAAGAGATAAGGGAAGGAAAGATCAAACCAAACACCAAGGATTTATAGTGGTTCAGCAACAAAGCTCACTCCTCGTTCCTACTCCACTCCTCGAGTACTCCTTACTCGAGAGTTCACTAATCAACAAGCTCTTTAAGGTGGAGAAACCGTACCACAACGTTCCTTATCCAAATTCCAACTCTAAGCTAAAATTCGAGCCCTAATCTTAGCTAGGACCAATCTACACCAATATACTTTAAGGACCAAGTATTAACCTTAATACATACACAACTTCCAAATAGACACAACTACTTGGATATTCACAACAATGACACAACAATGAATAAATAAGTTTGGATCTTCAATGGATCTTTGAGGTAGACACAACACTTCAAGGATGAAAGTGTTCTTCTCTTTGCACTTTGAGAGGAAGAGATGAGAGGAGAAAGATTCACTTATAAACAAGTAGTAATCAACCAAATGACCCAAGGATTTGAGTGACTTAAGAAGTATGAAAGAATCTGGAAATGTATGTGCAAAAGAGGTGAATAGAAAATTTGAGAATGGTCCACTATTTATAAGACAAACTTCCAATGGCTATATCTGCCCGCGGTTATTTATTGCATCCCGCGGTTCCTTATCGATAAGGAACCACCATAGCCACTAAGGAACTGCCGGAGTAGACTCCGCTCCTTTTTGTCTTTTAGTGGTATGGTTCGAATCTGGAGATTAAAATATCCTGAAAGGATATTCCAAACCTAGATAGAATATGCCATTTTCAAATAATTAATTTAATAAAACATTTTCTTAAAAAGAAAGTTTAATAAAAACTAGTCACACTTAATAAAAAGTGAGTTTTAAGAAAAGATTAAATCCTTGATCACTTAATTAGGATGAGTACTTGTTTGTACATACCTTAAGTGATAATGGTTGAAATGAAAAATACTTGAACTCAAGAATTCGTTTTTCGTTGTTTTTGTAAATGCTTGTTTTTACATATTGTCGTAATCAAAACAAAGCGAGACCGAAAAATGCAAGTAACGTTTTTAGGCATCATTGCATTAACAATCTCCCCCTTTTTGATTCCTACAATGCATAAACTCAATCACCTAATAAAAACAAGATTTTTGAAGACGAGTTTATTTCATTTCTCCCCCTTTTTTGAAGCAAAAAGGTTGCAAAAGTCTTTGAAGAAGAAAAGAACCGAACTTTGCAAATGCTCCCCCTTGGTGCTTACTCCCCCTTGCTTGGGGCACCAATGAATCGAGATATGGTGACAAGCTACACAGAAGGGTTAGTAGAAGAGAAGAGACACCCAACAAGATATAGCAAAGGTCACAAAAAATATAAGAGAAGAGACAAAGATCTAAGATAAATCATGTTAAGAGGAAACATGATAAAAGATACAAGGAAACAAAGCATACAAAGATGTATGAGAAATAAAACAAGCCAAAAGAGAAGCATAAATCTAATCCTAGTTAAACTAGAAATCTAAGATTTGCTTGAACTAGATGTCTTGAAGATAAGCAACCAATGCTTAGATAAAAGACAAGGTAGTGACGGAAGGAGGTGGTGGTGGCTTGGTAGAGATCTCATAGTCATAGTGAAGAGGAGGTTTGACTAAGAGACGCTTGATGTAATTCAACTCTTCATAGATATGAGCCATAGCAAGATGTTGATATGGACAACAATGACAATACATTCCATGATGCATGAAATTATCATGTGAAGGAGGAAGAACACTAAAGGCTAGTGGTGGAAGATAACAAGTTCCACAATCAACATTCTTAGAAGGAGAAGAGATGTGATTTAGAGTGTTCTTGGGTGAATTGGGATTGAAAGCAATCGGAGAAAATGGAGGAGAATCAAGGCTTTCATTTGGAGAATAAGACATTCTGATTTGAGAAATGTTGAAAAATGCTTAGGGTTAAATAGAGAAAGCCCAAGATATTTTGGGGGTGGTTAAAGGGTTGAAACAAAGATTCCAAAAAGTGTTGAAACAAATTTGGAGTTTCATAAATACCCGAAAAAGAAGGCTCTATACGCGGTTCTTTTTCTCCACCGGCGGTTCTGCTGGAAATACGCTTTTACATATTTAGGAAGATCCGGTCACCCCGACAACATATTAAGTAGTAGCTCGTAGTCTAGTTGCTTTACATTAATTAAACAAGGAAAATCCTGGTCTATGTCATGTATGGCCGACCCAATTTGTAAGCCCAAGCCCATCTCATGGGCTTAGTATATAAACCCTCTCCTTGGTTGGAGAGGGTGTGGTTCACTCATAATTTCACATAGTTGAAGGTGTTTTTCTTTCACTATTATCTCTCTAAGTGTGTGTGTAACACCCCATTTTGATAAATGGAATATCACAGGATAATTATGGCATGTCATCAAAGCATGCAAGATAATATGTCATAAACATACATGACCAAAGGGATAACCGGAATCAAACATCAGTTCCCAAACATAAGCCCAAAACATAAATAAAATAAATGAACAAAAGGAAGACTAAACAAGCATAAATATATGAAGGCATGGGGAGAAGAAGTCTAAGGTAACTCCCATCCTGTGCGTGTCCTCCAAATGCTCTAGTCTAACCTTAGGTACCTGCCGTTTTGGGACATGGAAAGAAAGTAACGGCTGAGCATAACGCTCAGTGCACGGATATACGACATAGTATAAATGGCTGAAACATAACTAAGACTAATAGCAGCGGAAATGTATAAGTCCTGGAAAACCTAGTTGTCTGTCATGTTAACTGGTTTTAAATTCTGAAAACATAGCTTATGTTACTTATGAAAATCTATATTAGTTAATGTACCAAAATAGCCAATATAGGTCATGAGGTCAACAACGTGCATGAATACTTAGAGGGGTGACCTCGTCATGCAAATTAGAGGGGATGCCTCTAATTAACTGGTGAGTGGGTAGGAGGGATCAGCTCCTTGTGAAGGATGCAAGGCATACACCAAATTCACCATGAAATCCTAACTGAAACATGTAACTAGGATGCACCCATACGCCCAACATGATAATATAATAATATAATGGCCAAATAACTGAAAAGGGACGCCACGAGCTATCACTCCACCGTGGTGAAGTCATAACACTAGTGCCTCTAGTGTTTGGTTATGGTACCTCCATAACTAGGTGAAACTGGTCATGCATGTATATGGATAAGTTAACTAATAAACATAAGCATTTAATCTGTAACTACTGGGGAAAAAAGTTGGTTGCATACGGAAAATCCTAATGAAGGAAGAGATTGTCCTAACTAAAGGACGGGAAATCCATACCTTATGTCCAGTGAACGAAGAAGACGAACGGAAGAGAGTCCTACTTCGATCTCCCTAATGCTACATAAATAGTGTACGTGTATAAGTATTCTGATTACTGAGTACGTAACTGATTTTATATCATGTCTTAGCTTGTTTTATATGTTCATGTCTTGTTTTACTGATTTTAACGTTATGATGTGTTTATCATGTATTCTGTATATTCTGATTAAGTATTACTTGTATTCCTCGTATTATTATACTTGTTGTGTAATAATAAGTAACTTTCTAAAAATTGAAAGTTTCCTAAAATAGAAAGTTTCCAAAAATTGATTAACTTCTTAAAATAGATAAGTTTCCTGAATTAGAAAGTTTCCATATATAGAAATAAGCTGAGTTTATAAGCTAATAATATAAGCTTAAGTTTTACTGATTAAATATACTAAGTCATGTGATTAATAATATAATTTATTAATTATAACATGTTAATTTAATAAAATTTAATTAAATATAAACACGATTTAATTAAATTTAAGTGTATAAAATACTTAGGTTAAAACATGTATTAATATGATATTAATAATAACCTAAGTCATGTTTATTAATTAACTATATGTCATGTTTAATAATTAATTAATACTATAGTGTAAAATAAATAATTAAATACTTAGGTTAAAACATATATTATTTATAATAATAATTAACCTAAGTCCGTGTTTTAATTAAATTAATTATATGCCATGTCAAATTAATTTAATTAACTTGTAAAATTATATACTTTTAAAATTAATTAAACTTGTTAAAATAATCATGAACCGTACCCGTGTATTATAATGTTAAACATGAGGTGAACCGGACCCGGAACCCCATGAACCAGACCAAATTAATTCAATGATTCTTGCATAACTAAGGTTTAATAACTTAACCTATCTTGACAAGATTAAATCAATATTAATTAGATTAAATAAAATTAATATTACATGATTAATTTAATACCCTAAAAATTAATTAAAATAACTTGAAAAAATGATAAGCCAAACATCCCCTTTAGAATCCTAAAACTGCCATCCAAACACCCCCTGTGTTGCTGTTAGCTGCGCAGCAGCCACTGGCAGTTGCTAGTTTCCCCCTGCTGCGTCAAAAGTACCCACCAAGACCACAAAGGCCTCGGTTCCCACTGCCTGACCAAACACACACCCCACTGGGTTGCCACTGACAACACAACCAAGCCAACACCCATTAAGGGTTGCGGCTGGTGACTAGTTTTTACCACTGATACCATGGATGGTCTCGGTTTTTGGCCATTCGAACACAGCAACATCAAGAACGACCCCCCTTTTATTTTTAATTCATGTTTCGTTTGAATAGGCCTTAATCAATACAAAATGGTGATATAGACTGAAATTAAAGAACGAGGCTGATACCGTTACCAAGATTAAGGATGGAAGATGATCACACACGAATCCATGATGAAGAATCAAGCCCGAAACCCCTTCTTTGTGTTCTACAGCCGGCGGCACCACAAAGGATTACCAAACCCTAGTTTTGTTTGGAAAATGTGATAAATGAACATGTACAAAACATACCTTCCTGACATGTCTCTTTTAAGTGGGTTGGGCCATAAGGCCCGTTTTATTTCTTTGTGCCCGCGGGTAGGTGGGGCCCACATGGGAAACCCAAACATTTTCATGTTTAGTAATTACATGTTCGTAAGTTCGTGTTTCCGTGTTATTTTATAATTAATCGTTCGTTTTATAATAATTACAAGTACATGACGATATTAGTCGTATTTATCAACTAAGTACGTAATTACGTGTTCGTGATTTTAACGTTCACGATTTTATGTTCGTGCTTGAAATTATTAATGTTAATAATTATCGTGTACTATCACGTATATAATACTTATTATGTAATAACACGTACGTAATTTTTGTAATTAATATTCGTGACATGTGTTCATGTTATAAAACGAAAGTTTTAGCATGTACGTACGTTTAGTAAGTGTACTGTTCATGGTAAAAGTATACGGGTTTTACAACTCTTCCCCCTAAAAAGAATAATCCGTCCCCGAATTATAGATAAAGTAACCTGAAAAGAACATGAACGCGACATGACTGACAAGGACGTGGAACGTGACGTGCCTGAAAAGAACATAACTAAACTATGGAATGATGAGGAAATAAAATCCGGATGGACTCGTCCGTTTCCGAGTGACTTCCCTCTCGGAACGGTTCATCCACAAGATCTTGACCCAAATGATAAATCTTGGTCCTCCTGACCTTGAATTGAAATTACTTAAGAGTTCATGGTTATCGACGTAAGATAGATCCTTCTGAATTCGATCGAGTGGATACGAATTAACATGCAAGTGTAAATGAAGCGAGACATTATGCGCGAGACATACTGAAACGTAGTACGTGAACAATTGTGAACGTGATACGTGAACAATTGTGAACGTGATACGTGAACAATTGTGAACATGATACGTGAAGGTATGGTGAGTGTAATCTAAGAAAACATATGTTGATCAACGATACGTGTAACATATCGTAAACGTGATATGAGGAACGTGGAATGAACATGACATGTGAAACATATCATGAAGATGGAATAACGGCGGCGGTAACGCCAAACGCGATAAGGTGAGACGTGGAATGTGACGTGAAACGTCTGTCTGATGATAGAGAGTTATACTAAACTTGAGTCTGGTCTCTCAAATTCTTGCAGAACTTCACAGAACGAAAGGAACGTAAAACCGTAAGCCAGGATACGATCATGAACGCGAATAGTGTCATGAACGTGAATGTGAAAGCAAGTCGTAAAATTAGAACAAGGACGTGAACATAAATAAGGAGCACAATTGCGAACCTTTGTCTGGCCCGATAGTTGAGGGATCGGATGAGCCTAGGCTGGAACATGTCCGATCAATCTGCTGGCTCTGAAATTCTTGCAGATGTAGGGATTCTGCAGACTTGGCCAAACTGTTGACAATAACCCAGATAGCATCATACTTCTTCTAAGTTTGCGTTAATCTGGTAACCAAAATCCATGGAGATCTTGTCCCATTTCTGTTCGCAATTTTTGATGATGGAAAAACATCCTAGTCTGTTGGTGTTGTATCTTAGCCTGTTTATATGTCAGGTACTTAGATATGAACGTAACTGTATCTTGCTTCGTAGAAACTTGATACATAGAAGTTTGCGAGACTATGAGTCTTTGAAATTAGACTTCTCTTAGCGTATGATTCTCTGGAACTCCTAAACGTAGTGTAGGGTTCTCACTCTTATGCATAAGCTGAGTCATGGTAAGATTAACCGTGCGAATCCATGTGATCCAGCGTGTCACTGTAATCAACCAAAATTTATATTGGAAAATTTTCAGGGTGAAATTTCTCCTGTCGTAGAGTTTGCAACATAGTGCAAATATGGTCTTCCTGCTCTTCTCTAGACTTAGAGATCAGGTTGTCCTCGATGAAAACGCTGATGAATTTGTTTATGATTTCATGGAAACTCATCCTATTAAGTCCATAATGCTGCTGGAACATTAATGAGACTAATACAAAATCATGAATCTAGCATGACCAAGTCGTGTATGAATAGCAGTCATGGAAACGTCATGCTCTTTCACTCGTCACTGTTGGAAGCATGATCATGAATCTGATCTTGAAAAGTGCCTAACACCCTAAAGTCGATTGGACATGTTGTCAATACGTAGAGGGGAATGACGGTTATGAATGTTGATTTGTTTAAATAGACGATAGTCGACACATAATCTCATGGTACCGTCCTTCTCCTTGAAGGTCTTCTGGAATGTATGGGAAGATTTTGGAATAATCGGCTGGTTATGCGTAAAGGCACTTCCGTGGTCGTGTCTTAACTAACAACTAGAAAATTTTAGCAGACATGGCTAACAAAGCACGTGCTTGTAAAGCATAGATAATTCTACATATTTTTCCTGATGGAAAACCATGCTGAATGTATTCAGGAGCCTGAACATCATTGTACATAATCACGAATCGTAGCATGATGTGCTGTTCGTAGTCCATAGTTAGGATTAAATTCAACTCGCAACTGTCCGATGAAATGCGTTAGCATCTTTTACTTATCATTAGGTTGAAGAAAAACCTTCGTATATATGAAATATGGGTGCAAGAAATGGAAGTGTCATCGAGCAACGTGACAGATCTCACTGATACGCCGGTGATGGTACTGAAATTCTGGTGGTCTGATTAATACATGGCACAACAAAATGGATATACCCTTTGGAGGGCACCCTGAATTCCTTAGGGGTGTTCTAGAAAGACGTGAGTCATGTGTCTTGACTTGTGTTCTTGAGAAAGAGTGCTCATGACATGTGTCTTGACTGATGTCTTGACATGTGTCTTTAGTAAAAGTACGTGATACATATGTCTCGACTGATGTCTTGACAAGTGTCCCTAGGTGTAAAACGAATAAATTTGAAACTCTTAGGTGATTATGCCAGAATTGGCAGATCGGTTGGACTACTGACCCTTGTATTTCTGATCACGTCCGTGGTCGGAACTTCTATTGCAATTGCTAGGATAATTGTTGTCACAGTAGTGGTTATTATCATCATCTTGTCTATCAGTTCCATGACAGTCATTCTCATGACTGTGATTCATGTAACTATTCAGCGGAGTGGCCGGCTGGTACCGGTTCTTACTCATATGACTGAATCGACAACTGAATAACGTGTGACATATAACTAACAA
This sequence comes from Glebionis coronaria, assembly GCA_025667525.1. NCBI lineage: Eukaryota > Viridiplantae > Streptophyta > Magnoliopsida > Asterales > Asteraceae > Glebionis > Glebionis coronaria. Next base: position 363,600,645 of record CM046882.1, on the reverse strand, counting down.
TTTGGGACGATGATTGATGGAAATCATCTGGTGGTGAAGCATCTTCTCGTTCGATTGCTTTGATCTAACTCTTTGTCTTCGTCTTGTAAGATCTCCAGGTTTGTGATCAACATCAGCATCTCGTAGCGTCTCTAAAATAATCAGCAGCATCCACTTCGTAACATCTCCAAGTTATGAGCGACATCAGCAATCTGGTAGAGTATCAGCAAGTGGAGTACACCTGAGATGATTTAGAATCGACCAGCGAATACTCGTGAAGTATTGTAAGTGAAATACACATGGATTATGGTATGTATAATATACATGGCATAAGGTACATAGAGTACCCATGGAATGCACATGAAATGATCGGTATAGGGTCGATCATCTGACATGATTTGAAAGGAAAAATAATCGGTTGAACGGTTAGAAAACCATCATGACAACCTGGCAATGCCAGTATAGACATCATTCTGGTTGCGTAGAGAAACGCTAAAAGTGTGGTTAACGAGATTCAACGATGATTTGCCTGAAAGCATGATTAATGAAAACCAACCATGACTATCATGAAATCAAGATTAAATGAAATCCAACAATGTCTTCCATGAAAGCATAACAACAAAAGAGACGTAAGACGTAATCAACATGAAGAGGAAATCATCATGAAGAAACATGAAACAACTTAACATGAAAGAGTATATAACATAATCGGCATGAAAATGAAGTTAACCATGATAGTATGAAAACATACTTGACATAAAGACACAGTAACTTATGAGGGGACATGAAAAAAAATTATGCCAATAAATCATGAGAAAATTATTTATACATGTAAGCAGTGGTGAATGCATGATACAGTCTATGAAAACCTTTATATGCGCGAGGGTAAACGCCTATGGCCAGTTTACCCAAAAGAATTACATGGCGAGGGGACGCCTATGGGTCGGTCCCAAAGTTAAAAGTTCTGATAAAAGCACATGCAACTAAATAGGGCCAGTCATGTACCAACCGTTACTTAGTCCTAAACCTGTGACAATGATACATGGAATAAATGAGTGAAACTCAGCTGTTAAAACTTAACAGAAAATTTTTATGTGACCAATTATGAACTACTAGGGTTCAGTCCACATTAGCCACAGTTCACAAGGAACATCATACATGAAACAATGACACATAACCAAGTATGGATGACGGTTGTTCATCCATATTATTAAAACAATACCGATGAAAACATCATGGTTAAAACAACAAAGTGCTGAAAACATCGATACGTGAATAACAAGCGTTGACTTAGGAAGCTTCTGTGACTACCCACTAGTCACATGTCGAGTTTTAGAGCCTACAGGTCGAAGCCTTAGCTCTGATACCATAATTGTAACACCCCATTTTGATAAATGGAATATAACAGGATAATTATGGCGTGTCATCAAAGCATGTAAGGTAATATGTTATAAACATACATGACGAAAGGGATAACCGGAATCAAACATCGGTTCCTAAACATAAACCCAAAGCATATATAAATTAAATGAACAAAAGGAAGACTAAAAAAGCATAAATATATGAAGGTATGAGGAGAAGAAGTCTAAGGTAGCTCCCTTCCTGTGCGTGTCCTCCCAATGCTCCAGTCTAACCTTAGGTACCTGCCGTTTTGGGACATGGAAAGAAAGTAACGGCTGAGCATAACACTCAGTGCACGGATATACGACATAGTATAAATGACTGAAACATAACTAAGACTAATAGCAGCATAAATGTATAAGTCCTGGAAAACCTAGTTGTTTGTCAATTTAACTGTTTTTAAATTCTGAAAACATAGCTTATGTTACTTATGAAAATCTGTATTAGTTAATGTACCAAAATAGCCAATATAGGTCATGAGGTCAACAACGTGCATGAATACTTGGAGGGGTGACCTCATCATGCAAATTAGAGGGGATGCCTCTAATTAACTGGTAAGTGGGTAGGAGGGATCAACTCCTTGTGAAGGATGCAAGGCACACACCACATTCACCATGAAATCCTGACTGAAACATGTAACTAGGATGCACCCATACGCCCCACATGATAATATTATAATATAATGGCCAAATAACTGAAAAAGGGACGTCACGAGCTATCACTCCGCCATGGTGAAGTCATAACACTAGTGCCTCTAGTGTTATGGTTATGGTACCTCCATAACTAGGTGAAACTGGTCATGCATGTATATGGCTAAGGAAACTAATAAACATAAGCATTTAATGTGTAACTACTGGGAAAAACAGTTGGCTGCATACGGAAAATCCTAATGAAGGAAGAGATTGTCCTTAGTGAAGGACGGGAAATCCGTACCTTATGTCCAGTGAACGAAGAAGACGAACGGAAGAGAGTCCTACTTCGATCTCCCTAATGCTATATAAATAGTATACGTGTATAAGTGTACTGATTACTGAGTACGTAACTGATTTTATATCATGCCTTAGCTTGTTTTATATGTTCATGTCTTGTTTTACTGATTTTAACGTTATGCTGTGTTTATCATGTATTATGTATATTCTGATTAAGTATTACTTGTATTCCTCGTATTATTATACTTGTTGTGTGATAATAAGTAACTTTCTAAAAATAACAGGATTCCTAAAATAGAAAGTTCCCAAAATAGAAAATTTCCAAAAATAGATTAACTTCTTAAAATAGACAAGTTTCCTGAATTAGAAAGTTTCCATATATAGAAATAAGCTGAATTTATAAGATAATAATATAAGCTTAAGTTTTACTGATTAAATACTAAGTCATGTGATTAGATAAGTTTCCTGAATTAGAAAGTTTCTATATATAGAAATAAGCTGAATTTATAAGCTAATAATATAAGCTTAAGTTTTACTGATTAAATATATTAAGTCATGTGATTAATAGTATACTTTATTAATTATAACATGTTAATTTAATAAAATTTAATTAAATATAAACCTGATTTAATTAAATTTAAATATATAAAATACTTAGGTTAAAACATGTATTAATATGGTATTAATAATAACCTAAGTCATGTTTATTAATTAAATATATGTCATGTTTAATAATTAATTAATACTATGGTGTAAAATAAATAATTAAATACTTAGGTTAAAACATGTATTATTTATAATAATAATTAACCTAAGTCCATGTTTTAATTAAATTAACTATATACCATGTCAAATTAATTAATTAACTTGTAAAATTATATACTTGTAAAATTAATTATACTTGTAAAAATAATCATGAACCGTACCCGTGTATTATAATGTTAAACATGACGTGAACCGGATCCGGAACCCCATGAATCGGACCGAATTAATTCAATGATTCTTTTATAACTAATGTTTAAATAACTTAACCTATCTTGACAAGATTAAATCAATATTAATTAGATTAAATAAAATTAATATTGCATGATTAATTTAATACCCTAATTAAATTAATTAAAATAAGTTGAAAAAAATGATAAGCCAAACATCCCCTTTAGAATCCTAAAACTGCCATCCAAACACCCTGACTAAAACCAACAACCAAACACCCCCTATGTTGCTGCTGGCTGCGCAGCAGCCACTGACAGTTGCCAGTTTCCCCCTGCTACGTCAAAAGTACCCACCGAGACAACAAAGGTCTCGGTTCCCACTGCCTGACCAAACACACACCCCGCTAGGGTTGCCACTGACATCACAACCAAGCCAACACCCATTAAGGGTTGCGACTGGTGACTATTTTTACCATCGAGACCATAGATGGTCTCGGTTTGTGGCCATTCGAACACAGAAACATCAAGAATGACACCCCCCTTTTATTTTTAATTCATGTTTCGTTTGAATAGGCCTTAATCAATACAAAAATGTGATATAGACTGAAATTAAAGAATGTGGGTGATACCGTTACCAAGATTAAGGATGGAAGATGATCACACACAAATCCATGATGAAGAATCAAGCACGAAACCCCTTCTTTGTGTTCTACAGCCGGCGACACCACAATGGGTTACCAAACCCTAGTTTTGTTTAGAAAATGTGATAAATGAACATGTACAAAACATACCTTCCTGACATTTATCTTTTAAGTGGGTTGGGCCATAAGGCCCGTTTTATTTCTTTGTGCCCGCGGGTAGGTGGGGCCCACATGGGAAACCCAAACATTTTCTTTGTGTTCTACAGCCGGCGACACCACAATGGGTTACCAAACCCTAGTTTCGTTTAAAAAATCTGATAAATGAACATGTACAAAACATACCTTCCTGACATTTATCTTTTAAGTGGGTTGGGCCACAAGGCCCGTTTTATTTCTTTGTGCCCGCGGGTAGGTGGGACCCACATGGGAAACCCGAACATTTTCATGTTTAGTAATTACGTGTTCGTAAGTTCGTGTCTCCGTGTTATTTTATAATTAATCGTTCGTTTTATAATAATTACAAGTACATGACGATATTAGTCGTATTTATCAACTAAGTACGTAATTACGTGTTCGTGATTTTAACGTTCATGATTTTATGTTCGTGCTTGAAATTTATAATGTTAATAATTATCGTGTATTATCACGTATATAATACTTATCGTGTAATAACACGTAGGTAATTCTTGTAATTAATATTAGTGACACGTGTTCATGTTATAAAAGGAAAGTTTTAGCATGTACGTACGTTTAGTAAGTGTACTGTTCATGGTAAAAGTATGCGGGTTTTACAGTGTGTGTTCTCACCATCTCTCTATCTCTTTCTCTCTCTAGATTAAGTAAGATTTACAATATCCTACAAATGGTATCAAGAGCCATGGGATGATTGTATTGTTTATGTGTTTGTGTTCTTGATTTTCGTGTCTTTTTTGATTCAAAGTCATTCGATCCAATTTTTTTTGTTGTTGTGTTTCAATGGTTTAATCTAGATACAAATCATCCACATAGTTGTGGTAGAGATTTGGTATATTTACTTTGGCTAAAAACACAATTTTTTTGGGTGTTTGGATCATTTTTGGCTTAAAATCTCGAATTGGGAGAGTTTTATCCGAGAAAAGTGGAGGTCGGAATATTTTTTATTATTGCGAATCTCTTTTTTCTTGCAATGCACTAGGGTTTATAACATTGCGAAGAGTGGCACTTTTCTGTTTATTGCGAAGTTGGCTCAATTTTCAGTATTGCGAAGAATCACTTTTCTTGGTATTGCGAAAATACTATTTTTTGATATTGCGAAGTTTGGATTTTCAACATTACGAAGATTGGAATTGTGCCATTGCGAAGATTGATTGTATCATTGCGAAGTTTGGAATTTTTCTCATTGCGAAGATTGATTGTAACATTGCGAAGTTTGGAATTTTTCTCATTGCGAAGATTGATTGCAACATTGCGAAGATCAATTGCAGAATTATTCCGAAAATAATTTGAAAAAATTTTTCCTTAAAAAATTTCGTGAGTTTTTGTTTGTCTTGGAATTTTTTGGTTTATCGAGAACATATTTTAGGGGATATCAACATTTTTCTTGACTTCTACACACGACAACAAACACATTTACTTTCTCTCATTGTTCGATCAACATTTGTAAATCTTTAGCTTATCGAAATGGAGTTTACTTCACCTACGGATAAGTCCATTCTCGGGTACGGATAATCCTCCACCAATGTTGGTGAAGACTATGTACGAGGATTGGGCTTCCCGAATGGAACTTTATATGTTGAATAAAGAGAACGGACATCTCATTTGGGCATCAGTGCTCAATGGACCATTGGTATATGGTACTGTAATGGAAGGTGCAGTTACTCGTCCTTGCACAATGGGTGAACTAACTAGAGATGCTAAGATTCAAAACAAGTGTGATAAACAAGCTACAAAAATCATTCTCTAAGCCCTTCTTCTGGATGTCTACAAACTCGTGAGTAAACATAAAGTTGCCAAAGATTTATGGGATAGAATTCATGTTCTAATGCAAGGCACCTCGTTAACTAAACAAGAACGAGAGTTTAAGCTATATAATACGTTTGATAAGTTTGCCTATGTCCCCGGGGAGACACTCAATGATTACGATTTGAGATTCACTCTATTGATGAATGAGCTTAGCACCTATGGCCTGGAAATTCCTAGGTTTCAATTAAACACCAAGTATTTGCACACTCTTCCTTCCAAGTGGAGCAAGTACGTGACGACTGTTAAATTGGCTAAGGATTTGCATCAAACCAACGTGGATCAACTTCAAGCTTTTCTTCAATAACATGAATGCCACGTGATCGAGGCTCGGTTGTCAACACTTCAAGTTCATGATCCACTTGCCATGTATGCTTCTTAACAAATGACTCCCCAACAAAACTTGGCTTACACTTATCAACAACCATCATACTTGCAACAACCACCACAACACACCTATCAGCAACCATCTTATCAACTACTAATGATGCCACAGCAAGGATTTCAACAAAGTGTTATTCCACAACCTTATCCACAACAACCATCACATCAGGCATTACCGTCACAAGCCATCACTTCTCTAATGGGCTATACTCCTCAACAAGGATAGTTTCCAATTGAAGCACCACAAGCACAAGCCTTCTACTCCAATGAACTTCCACCAATTCAAGCACCGGTCTTTACTCCAAATGATACGCCAACATATGTTTTAAACCATCTCACTGCCTACTTGTCAAAACTTGTTGCTACTAGAGGTTTTCCACCAACAAACAATCAGCTCCGCACTTCTTCTAATCCTAAAAAACAAGCCACTATTCAAGACGGTCAAGTGACGGTTTAATCCATTCAGGAAGGTAAAATTCATATGGATCTACTACAAGGACCGTGAACGCTCAAGCTGTAAATTCTCAAGCTATTGGAAATGGAAGCACTATTGGTCCTCAAAAGGTTGTGACTTGCTACAATTCTCGAGGACAAGGTTATATGGCTAGGGAATGCACTCAACCGAAAAGGAGAAAAGATGCAACGTGGTTTCGTGAGAAGATGTATTTGGTCGATGCTCAATCTAAAGGAAAGATTTTGTATTCAGAGGAATTAGCATTTCTTGCAGACCCAGGGGCAGCAGATAATGAAGGCATTGCAGCCGTCTCTACTTCTAATGCAACATATCAAGCAGATGATCTTGATGCATATGATTCGGATTGTGATTGCATTCACTCAGCCCAAGTTGCTCTCGTTGATAATCTCTCTCACTACGGTTCTGATGTCGTCAGTGATGTACCAACCATAACTAATATTGGTCATGATAATCCACATCAAGTTGAGCATGAAAATGACAACCTCGAACAACATTCGGGAACTAGTAACTCAAATGATGTGGTATCCAATCCAACACATTTGAGTGAACCTCAACCAAATGATACGACGGGTATGGAATCTTATGATCAACATTATTTGGTAATGGTGCCTAAACATATTATTGATAACATGAATGTGGCCGTCCTACAAACCGTAGATTTGAATGCCAATCTAACCGCTGAGCTTGCGCTGTATAAGGAAAAGGTCAAAACTTTTGAAATGGTCCCTCAAGCAGCGAAAATAACTTACTCTGAATTTGACCAATTTTGTTTTGAAAGGATATAACATTTAAATGAAATAGAATCATTAAGAGCTAATCTTTCCAATGAATCAAAAGAAAAAGAGTCGGTTGTAAATGATTTTCAAAAACTTTAAACGGATTTTGAACTCTCGAGTCTAAAAAGTTTGAATCGGAAATTAATGCTACCAAAATTCTTAAATTCAAGGAACAACATCTTTTAAAACAATATGCTTCCACAGAAAAGGTTCATCTTTTAACTAAATCGTTTAATTAACTAGAACTTAAGCGTCTTCAAGATTTACCACCTAATCCCGGTTATGCAAAACAAGCTCAGGAATATATTCCTTGTCTTTATGATGTGACCCTAATTGGCAAATCGAAAGAAGCACCTTATGTTCGTGATAATGAGGAGTCAATGTCACTCGCGGAAGAAACTAGATCCAAAATGCTTTTAACATTCCATAAGCTTGATTATGTTAAGCATAATAAAGATCAATCTGATAAAAAGACCCGTTTTCGACTACAAAAGGAATTAGCTCAATTATCAGCTTGTGTGCCCCAAAGTTTGTCAAATGAAAACGTTTCTAGTACATCTCCTACACTTGTCAAAAAGGATTTAACGAAGTTAATTCCACTGGTAATTAAGGTGTCTAATAGATTTAATGCATTGCACCAACATTTTGCCGATCTCGACAAGGTTATTAAGGAATGTATGACGGCTTTGGCCATAATGGAAGGTGAATGGAATTTTGAAATCATTAGAGCTACATTTCGAGACGAAATTGTTCCATTTGTAAACAATATTAAAGAATGTTTTAGCAATATTGATCAAGATTTGGTTTTGGAATTAGATGAAGTTAAACGTGTTTTTAATGAAATAGATGATGCTTATGAAAACAGTTTAGTTGAAATAGAACGAATTTCACGCCAAAATGATCAGCTTCTGAAGCAAGTGATGTCGCATGATATTGTTTCCGTCTGTGTGAATAAAAATGTTGATAATGATTCTATTATGCATAATGTTGAATCTGTGGATAATGTGGTAGATAGTACTTGTCACAAATCTGACGCTGAATTTTTAAAGCTTCAAGATTCTTATACTTCGCTTTCAAAACATTTTGATGAGATTCAAAAACATTGTATTTCGCTTGAATGTCAACAATAATTTATTCAAGAGCTTTTTGAAACTTCATTCGAAGGTATTAATATAGATGATTCAAATTTTCAAAAGAATTTTCGATTGAATTTACAATCAAAACAGCGTCAGCCAAGTGACAAGGTTGCTAAATCATTGCCAATAGACATAGAGAAATCTAAGGAGATTAACTGTGTGAACGTACTTAAGGCTGCTGAGAATTTTAAACTTGATCTAGATAATCGAGTTTCCAAGATTTTTTCCAAAGTTGATAACTTAAAACAAATAAAATACACAACTCTTCGAGTCAGTAAAGCCCGCATGTGCTAATACCACTACACAGAATCAATCATTGGTTGAACGATTGAATCGAAAGTCGGTGGAAATATCTGATTTAAGGGAATAAATTTGTGATAAAAATTTGGCTTTGGCTAAGTTAAAGGAAACACTTCGTACCCTAAAAGATAAGAATGTTGTGGATAACACAACCACCGTCTCAGCATCGTCCTCTAGTGCTATCAAAAGGAACCTCATCGCTGTCCCACCACTTAACAAGGGTCCTAGGACTAAACCATCTCAAACATTGGTCACTAAAGATAAGGCAAAATCAAAACCAGCTTTTAGTATTCCCGTGTTGCCTTCTACAGAAGTAAACACCACTACTAAGGCTCAAAGATCTAAGCTTAAAAGAAACAAGAAGAATGATAGGATCTTGCCCCCATCTAAGTAGTCAAGTGAAGAAGAAAGTAGAAGCCCACCCTAGGAATGTTATTTCTGTTTTGAATAAAAAGAATCATGTAGCTAAACCTAAAGGCTCTGCGGTTGTGTAGTGTTCTAAGCCTACTGTGAATTCTAATTTGAAATGTTGGAATAGTAAGTTTTTGGAAACTTTCTATTTCAGGAAACTTACTATTTTTGAAAACTTTCTATTTTTAGAAACTGGTCTATTTTAAGAAACTGATCTTTTTTTTTGGAAACTTTATATTTTGGAAACTTTCTATTTTTGGAAACTTTCTATTTTAGGAAACCTGCTATTTGTAGAAAGTTACTTATTATTACACAACAAGTATAATAATACAAGAGTACAAGATAATACTTAATCAGAATACATAAAATACATGATTAACACAGTATAACATCTAAAATAGTATACAAAACAAGAACATATAAAATAAGCTAAGAACATATAGTAACCAGTTACGTACTCAATAATCAGAATACTTATACATGTCCTTTATTATGTAGCATTAGTGAGGTCGGAGTAGGACTTTCATCCTTTCGTCTTTCCTCGTTCACTAGACACAAGGTACGGATTTTCCATCTTTCAGTATGGACATTCTTTCCTTATTAGGATTCCCCGTTTGCAGCCAACTGTTTTCCGAGTATTGTTTTATATGTTTGATTACTTATGTTAGTTTAAATTTCTAAGCCATATACATGCATGACTAGTGTCACCTAGTTGTGGAGGTACCATAACCATAACACTAGAGACACTAGTGTTATGACTTCCCCACGGCAGAGTGATTGCTCGTGACATCCCTTTTTAGTTTTGGCCATTATATTATGTTAATGCAAGTAATGCCTAAAAACATTATTAGTGTTAACTAATCTTTCTTAGCTTTGATCACAACAAACCATACAACACATTTAGTGTAAAACACAAAATGAATTATTTAACTAACACTATCATCAAGGTAATAATCATATCACTAACCTTTCTTAACCATACTTAGTGATCATCAAAATGATTATCCTTAAAACTCACTTTTGTTAATATGACAAAAGACTTTTTAATAAACTTTCTTTTTAAGAAAATGTTTTATTAAAATGGAAAATGAAAATTTGAAAATAGCATATTCCAAATGCTGTTAGATTATCCTTTGAAGGTTTCAAATACCTCAGATATTCCCACCCCACTAAAAGACAAAAAACAGAGCGGAGTCTAGTGGAGGTACCTTAAGTACCTACGCGGTACCTTAGCGATATGGTACCGCGGGGTGAGATAAGGTACCACGCACAGCTAGCCGTTATAGATCCGTTATACTTTGTCTCCTTTAGATAGTGGGTCAAATTTCATTTTCCAGTAAGCCTCTTGGACGTTTTTCTCAGCCCTCTTTCTATTTTCTATAGCATAATCATTAGTAAATGATCACTTAAATTGTTAAGGATGTTTACATATAATTATCCTCTTGATCCCCTCCTTTACCTTGTCCAATGAGAAGATCACTCACTCACTAGTGTTGTGATAAAGATGAATCTATGAGCTAGTCATATTCATCATGATACCCTTTTTGTTTTAGGTCAATCCAATGTATTTATGAATACTTGGACTAGTTGTGTTCATCCAAGTTATTTGTGGATACTTGGATTTGTTGTGTACATCCATTGCATATGTGTTTGCTTGGATTTGTGTTGTGTAAATCCAAGCTACATGTGTGTACTTGGATAAGTCTAGTTGAGTTGTAATAGATTTGATTAGGAGTTCTCACTAAACTATAACGTGATGTGGTTGTGTCTTGTGGAGTTCTCACTAAACTTAAAAGTGATTAGTAGTTGTGTTGTGTGAAGTTCTCACTTAGCTTCAAAGTGAAGAGTCGTGAAGATTGGTTCTAGCTTTCAATTAGAACTCGACATCTAGCCTTGTGTCGTAAAATGGTGAAGTAGGCAACGTCGTGAAGATTGGTTCTACCTTAAGATTAGAACCCGACATCTAGCCTTGTGTCGTTAAATTGTGAAGTAGGCAACGTCGTGTAGATTGATCCTAGATAAAGATTAGGTCTCGACATTTAGCTTAGTGTCGGAAAATAATGTAAGCAACGATGTAAGGTTTTCTCCGCCGAGAAGGGAGCTTGTGGATATAGTGGAAATCTCGAGTAGGTGTACTCGAGGAGTGGAGTAGAAACGAGGATAGAGCCTCGTTGTCGAACCACTATAAATCTTGGTGTCTTCCCACTAGGTTGTCTCCTTCCTTACTCTTTACTTATTTCATTATTATTATACTTACCTATTATCTTTGCTAGTGCATTTGAATTGAACCTAATCATTATGCAACTTAGCCTCAAGTAAAAGATAGTTTTGATACAAACCAAATTGAAAGTAATTTTAATTTGGTCACCAATCGAAGAGAAACTATTCAACCCCCCTTCTAGTTTCTACAATTGGTATCAGAGCGATGGTCACTCAAGATCTTTGAAGTATATTGTACTTTGAAACTTGGATCGATCCATTGTCTCCTCAAATTAGAAGGTCTAGTTGTACTAAAGTTTCTCTTTGGTCAAAATTATGTTTTCTTTGAAAATAGGTCTTTTAATTGATAATATTGCATCCCACTTAAGATTAGTAGCCTTTATGCATTTTAGATATACTCTTGAAATATATCTACTAGTTTGCATCTTGCTTTGTGTAGGTACTCATGAAGATCAATCACTTAATTGGTTGTGGATTGAGTTACTTGCACTTGTAGAAGACTCATCTTCATTGATCTTTAACATCTTTGAATGATGATACCAAGATGATTGGGAATGATACTAGTCCTTGAAGACTTAGTACTCATCATAGTCATTGATTGGGCATAGCACTTATTCCTTCATGGATTGCTCTTTGTGGCCAAGGTACGCTTTCGTTCTTCCACACGCCCTTTGATCATTCTTTTGATCATTACTTGACTATGTTCTTGTTCTCGGCATCCTTGCCTTGACATTTATTTGTGGTTTGTGCTTCTTTTCCTTTATCCTCTCAAACCTTCATTGCTTGGATACTTGACTCACTATGGTGATGTAGACTGAGTTAGTAGAAGCTTAAAGTATCAAGCATGATTTCCATGGTTTGCACCCATACGGTTAGTAGGCCCTTTGTGGGAGAGAAAGTGAAATAATACCTTGCTCATATTTTGGGTTAGACTAAGACTATTATTGAAAGTGATCTTAGTCTATACTTGAATAATTGCTTTGTGCTTATTTATTACCAAAGCCGTTTAACGTTTCGCCGGAAAGGCACGTTTTAAACCACTATATATGACACAAGCTCTTCGTTACAACTATTTGAAGATTGTCATTAATCCATTGAGCATTGGTCCTAGTCTTGATTCACTTCCCTTGACTTCTCTCCATTTAGTCGTTTTGCTACGAGTAGTCGTTTGTCCGTTTCGGTTCTTTTCGATCTTGATTTAACTCGTAATCCTTCGTTAAGGCATATTGCTTAGTGTTATGATGATCCAATGATATTCTAAAAGGCTCATGATTTAATCCTAAGTATTTTAGAAAAACTTGATTTTCAAAATTTGGCGTTTTTCATAGATAAAAACCTGCCTCTGTAGGCGGTTCCTTATCTAGGCGGCTCAAAGGCGCGGTACCTTATCGATAAGGTACCGCGGGCAGTAAGTTTTGTCAGAGCGCCAGCTTGATTATTTTATTCTTTTTCAAACCAAACCCTCTCTCTCCCAAAAACACACAGCCGACGGGTTTTACCTTTTCCACCATTTTTGAAGCTTCCAAAACCTTCAATCACTCAAATTAATTATTTCCAAGTTGTGGGTTTCACTCATCCTTCATCTAACATCAATTAATTGTAAGTATTTTCTTCCAATTTCATCTATTTTGCTCTAGGGTTCATGCTGTGACAAATCTAATTTTCAGGTAGTGAAATATTTTCTCGTATAATATTTTGAAACTTATTTTTGTGTTGGTTGACGAACTCACAATTTACGGATTAAAATTTGGGCTTACGTGCATAATTTGGCGTCTTTTACGACTAAACCGGAAACCTTAGGATTACGTATTTACGTTTTTGAACTCCGTTTTTTATGAGACAATTTTTATTGGATTCGTTTTGTGACGGTGATTCATAATTTATAAAAACGTTTTTCGTAAAACGACCCGAGGGCACGCAAATCGAGAAAACTAGAATCGAGAAATACCCGTAAACTAGTGAGATGGGACAAAACACTTTGCCCCACCCCACTAGCAATATGGGACGGCAATATTGACACCACCACACATATGTGGCATAAGTCTTAGCTAGTTTACACAAGTGTAAGCTTGTGCTTACACCTTAAGCTAACCATTACCACTTACAACAAAACTAGCAACTTGTTTTATTCACACTATTTCTTCCATGCAAACCACTCTAAAAATCCTCTCAACTCCTCCCTCCTTGCCGTACCAAATAAGCTAACAAACACCATCATTAATCTTTTCTAGCCACAAACCACATGTTTACTAGTCCTATTAAGGTGTTCTCTTGAAGCCTTGATCATTTGGTGGCCATATTAACAACTTTGGAGGTGATTTGCTTGTGTCCTAGGGCTGATTTTCCAACCTATGTTCTTGATATTTGATGGTCTTGGAGATACTTGTTGTGTTCATCAAGTTCTTGCCTTCCTAAAACAAGAAATCCACTTGGATTGGTAAAGAAGATCATCCTCTACATTTTCCTCTTATTATTTTGTAAAGAACAAATGTATTTTCTTTCATTTTGTATATGTATATGATGTATATATGATGATAAAAATGTTGTGTGGGGATCAAGTGTTGATAAATATGCTTAAAAATGATGATAACTATAAGAAATGAAGCTAAAATCATGACTAATTAGTTGGCTGTATAAAAACAGTAGATAACTAAACGATGAACTGATAAAATTGCATGGTTTGATCCATTTACAGTAAGTAGATGATGTTATACACATGTGAGAGTTGGCCATGCAATGGAATCAAAATAATGAGTGAGATATGATCAAAACAAGTTAGGTGGTGTAATCTGAATAAGCAGTTTTGTAGGGACTGTTAAGGCAACTTAGACTCAAAATGGGCAGTAGCTATAACTAAGTTATATGTAGCACATATTATGAAGAATTTGTCATCCAAAAATGAGCTTCTAAGTCATTATAGAACTCTAGATATGGTAAAAATGGTGAATATGAAGTTAAAAATCAGATTTTGGAAATAATGTTTATTATTATTATATAAGCACTCACTTTATAATGTATAAAATGTAAAATATAAACCCACTAGCTTATAAAACTTATTTATATAAATTTATAAAAGGTTAATTAAATGGGTAAATTAGATAAATGGTGGTAAAAATAATATTTATAAGTAATAAAAACTATAAACTTGATTTTTACGACTTTTTCGGCTATCGCCGTAAAATTAACGTTTTTCGCCAAATAAAACTTAGACGACCAAAACCGTCTAATGTAAAGTTTATAAAAGTTGTATACTGATGTATAAGTAACTAATACAAGTAAAAACCGATAAAACCCAAACTATAAGAATTACGGACATTTACGAGCTAACTAAACCTATTGGACTAACAATTAGACTTAAAAAGATAAATACTTGTAAAAAGAGCTTATTGGGCTTAACCCATTTGGGCCCAACATGAAAAGTATATATACTGATCATATAGGTATAAAATGGATAAAAACAAGTTAAAGAACTTATAAAAGAATTAATGGACTTAAAATAGGTAAAATCGGTAAAACTAGTGAACTAGTAAGACGTTACCAAGACGTAAACGCTAAAATGAGTAAACAAGGATGTATAAACCCACTTGATCATCATCATATGTACAAAATCATCATATGTATATTGTTATTTTGATAAAGTCATTGGACCGAGTCTAAGACCGATTATTATTTATATAGGTTTCCGTGACCGAAGCACGCCCGTAGCCGATAATCCGCCTTTCATTAACAACGTGAGTTCATAGCCTCGCACACTTTTAAATGTTTTATAAAATGATTTGTAAACCCGCGAGGGAGATAACATGCTAGATTTTTATAAAAATAGAACACAAGTAGTCCCGATTGTATGCTTTATGATATGGACCCGAATGATGCTATGACCCTATATTTGAGACTAAAAGGATTATTAGTAGTTAGGTTATGTCACTTAAAGTCCCATTAGCATGAATTGTGAATTACCGGGATTTGGTAGACGCTTATGCATTTGATAGTACTATTTGGGGACGATCACCCCAGTTCGCGCCTTGACGGTTGATCCCCGTCGTACCACATTGATTGGTAAGCGAATTTATGTATGAGAAGATTCCATAGCGTGATTTTTGTGACGACACGCTAACTTAGATGGGCAAATTGTTTGTCGGGTTCGCGGCCCGCTGTTTTCACAGTAAGGTAACAATGTCATGCGGCTAATAATAATCCTAATTCAGATACCATGTATCCTAATACAATATAAGACATAAATAATAAACGATAACGACGCTATTACGATGAATATATTACCTATCATGGTAATATAGAGACTACGGTCTCATGGACGGTTTCAGATGTATGCTTGATTTATATATTGCCTGACTAGCAATATGTGGACTTACTTCCGATATTATACTTGTGTTCTGATTTTAAATGAATGTAGATGATTGTTTTATATAACGGTTTTCATTAAACTCTATGAATTCACTCGGCATTCGCTGATATGATTTTTGCATATTTTCTATCTCAGGTGCTTGAAGGTAATCCGGATGGAGATCGACTCTGATGGCCCACACTTAATATTAAAAATGTTCATTCGATCTGTGTTTTGTAAACTTAATGACCTGTATAATTTGGGACCTGTTGTACACTTTTGAAACTTTTTATCGAATGAATGTTTGTTAAACCTTGTACAACCATTTTTATGTGTTGTCTATGATTGGAGTTATTGTGCTATCCCGTAACACTCTGAAAGACCCTTCCGCTGCACCGATACGAAAAATGAGAGTGTTACAGTTTGGTACCAGAGCTCTCGTTGTAGAGAACAAAAGATTTTAAAAACCAAGGTTTTGAACAAAACTTTTCAAAATCTTTTGACAATGAACATTTGAGAAAATATTTGAAAAATCTTTTGACTATAACGGTGCCAGAGATCTCCGACGTTACCAACAAGCCCTATTGAGAAGATATATATTTTGATATATATATAATATAATTTATATATATGTATATATCGTGATTTCATTATGTAATTGTTTAACTAGTATGTTATCCTAATACGAGATAAATATATATAAATGCAGATTGTCATGGCTGACCCTAATATTCCTGTAGAAAACCATGCTATTCCCGAACCTAATATAGAAGATGATCCTTATTTAGACTTAGTGGATTTTGATATTGATGATGAGGAGGAACCATTTGAGGATCCCGAGCCCGAGTTAGGACTAGGAGATCAGATTGCCCCTCAGGTTGACTTAGTAGAGAATGATATTGAGAATGTGGGTAATGAGAATGTAAAGATTGAGAATGCTGATATTGAGAATGAGGATGAGATTGGGTTAGATGAGTTAGATGATGAGATTGACGACGAGGATGTCGAGGAGGACGTAGGTATAGATGTTGAGGTTGATGACGATGAGGAAGCTGAGCTTATTTATCCGTATGATGTTCCAGAGGGCGAGCCTTTGCCCCCACCAGTTTGTTTGTCTGATTCTGAGGATGAGTTACCTAGGGATGAAATGTCTGAATCGTCTGAATCCGATTCTGAATCAGAGGAGGATGAGGATGACGATGCACCTGACGGTACTGATGGTATCACTACTCGTAGACGTGAGATAGGAGAGTCGTCTAGTACTCGAGAGGCTACTCATATTGATGGTCTTGCACCATGGGCCTTGAGACGTGATCTAGATGCTTCCCGTGTTAAGAGTTGTGTGACAGAGGTTGGATTAGGTGTTGTTCAGACTCAGATTGCTTATTTGGAGTCGAAGACAAAGGTTGGCGAGAAAGAGCAAAAATTGCTTAGTTTGGATTTGAGTGATGTAGAGCGTGGATTGAATGAGGCTTTTAGGAGGTTATCGGTATTGGAAAGTGGTGAGTATGCTGCCATGAAGAGAAAGGTGAGTTCTATGAAGATTCAGTTGAGTGTGGTTCGTGCGATGCGTGAGAAAGCCGAAAAGGAGTTGAATATATCCGTGGGTTGGAACAGTAGATTTTATGTCGACATGGTTGAAAGAGGAGTAATCCGTAAGCGCCCAGCTGAAGATGTGTCTAGTGATCGTCCGGCGAAGATCCAGAAGACGATGGATGATGGACCATCTGGCGGTTCTCAGTAGACCAGTCTGTGTTTAGTAGTGACCTTTATATCTTTTGTGTTTGTAGCTTTGACTGAACCGACTTGTTAGTAGTAGACTTGGCACAAATTTTGAGTGTATATAGTGTTAGAACTTTGATATGGATGTACTAAGACAATACTTTTGTTTCAGATCGAATGAAATATGTATCTTGTCTTGAATTCCATATCGTGCCTTATTTGTATCTTGATTATGAATTTGATCCATATTATATGAATCCTTGTTGGGTGAATGCTTAATGCTTTGAAATTGTGAAATTATAGAACTATGCCGCCCAAGAAGGCCGTGACTGAGGATGATGTACGTAGGATTATTACGGAGCAAGTTACCGCATCTATGACTGAATTTATGGAAAATGCTAGAAATGAAGCTGGCGGTAGTGGAGCTGGCGGTAGTGGAGCTGGCGGTAGTGGAGCTGGCGGTAGTGGAGCTGGCGGTAGTGGAATTGGTGGTACTAATGTGAATGTGAATGCTAATAATGTGAATGCTAATGCTGGAGGAAATGTAGGAGGACTTGGAACGAATGCACCTGAAGTTGGTGGTTGTACTTATGTGACGTTCATGAAGTGTGAACCTCTACCTTTTAATGGAACTGAAGGTGCTGTAGGATTAAGCCAGTGGATTGAAAAGATTGAATCGGTGTTTAGGATTAGTAAGTGTAAAGAGGAAGATAAGGTGACTTTTGCTATGGCTACTCTTAAAGGTCGTGCGTTGACTTGGTGGAACGGGAGAATTGCTTTCATGGGTCTTGATGCTGCTAATGCTACTCCTTGGGCCGAAATTAAGAAGTGGATGACTTTGGAGTTTTGTCCTCGTAGTGTGATTATTAGGTTAGAACAAGAGTTGATTCATCTGAGAATGAAAGGTGTGGACATTGATAGTTACACGAATCGATTCCATGAGTTGGCCTTGCTATGTCCTCGATTGGTTGAACCCGAAGAGATCCGAATTGAGCAATATGTGAAAGGGTTAACCAGGAATATCCGGGGGGACGTAACATCATCGAAACCACTGACCATTGATGATGCTGTTCGAATGGCTTACCAACTCATTGGACAGATAATTCAAGATAAGGAAGATGAAGCCCGTGTTGGTGAGAAAAGAAAGGGAGACGGTGAGCGTGTAGATAGAGGTGATTATAGGAAGAATTTCAATCGCCGTCAGAACAAGAGAAAGGGGAATGCAAATGCTCTTACCAACAATGCACCGCGCAACGATGATAGATGTCCTAAGTGTGGCAACAAGAGGGATCCTGGCGACTGCTGGAAATGCCGAAATTGCGGAAAGCTTGGACACAAGGTTGAAAGGTGTAAGAAGGGAACCGTTTGCTTCAACTGTAGTGAAGAAGGTCATAGGAAATCGGAATGCCCCAAGTTGAAAGCGATTGTACCTGGAAGAAACCCCCAGGGTGGTATCTACCAACTTGGAACAATTGAGGTGAAGAAAGAGGATCCGAATGTCGTTACCGGTACGTTTTTACTCAACAATAATTATGCTGTTGCTTTATTCGATTCGGGTGCCGATAGGAGCTTTGTATCCACTAAATTTAGTGCCCTTATTGATATTGAACCTGTTGAGATAAGTACCAGTTACGAGGTGGAATTGGCTGATGGTAAATTATTGAAAACTAATAAGCTATTAGAAGGATGCTCTCTAAATCTCTTGAACCATTCCTTTCCGATTGATTTGATGTTGATAGAATTAGGTAGTTTTGATATTATTATTGGTATGGATTGGTTGTCGTTGAATAATGCTACTATTTTATGTGGAGAGAAGAAGGTTAAGATTCCTCTTAGGAATAGAACGTTAGTAATTGATGGTAGTCGAGGTGAATCCCGTTTGAAAATCGTTTCATGTATTAAAATCCAAAAGTACATAAGGAACGGTTGTGAGTTATTCTTAGCTCAAGTGACCGGGAATGAGTCTAGGGAGAAACGATTGGAAGATGTACCTATTATTTGTGAATTTCCAGAGGTATTTCCTAAAGATTTACCGGGACTTCCACCGATAAGGCAAGTAGAGTTTCGAATCGATTTAATTCCTGGTGCTGCACCGGTGGCACGTACGCCTTACCGATTAGCCCCTTCTGAATTAAAGGAGTTATCTGAGCAACTTAAGGAGTTGTCTGATAAAGGTTTTATTCGACCGAGCTCGTCGCCTTGGGGAGCTCCAGTCTTGTTCGTTAAGAAGAAGGATGGATCTTTTCGTATGTGCATTGATTATAGGGAACTGAATAAGTTGACAATTAAGAATCGATATCCTTTACCTAGGATTGATGATTTGTTTGATCAACTGCAAGGATCTAGTGTGTATTCTAAGATCGATTTGCGCTCAGGATATCACCAACTTCGCGTCCGTGAAGGAGATATTCCTATAACTGCATTTAGAACTCGTTATGGACACTATGAATTTCAAGTAATGCCATTTGGGTTAACTAACGCACCTGCGGTTTTCATGGATTTAATGAATCGAGTGTGCAAGCCCTACTTGGATAAATTTGTGATTGTGTTTATTGACGATATTCTAATCTATTCTAAGAATGAAGATGAGCATAGAGAACATTTGAGGATTGTTTTGAATTTGTTGAAGGATGAAAGGTTGTATGCTAAGTTTTCGAAGTGTGATTTCTGGTTAGATTCTGTGCAATTTCTTGGTCATATGATTAACAGAGATGGAATTCATGTTGATCCTGCAAAGGTTGAAGCTATTAAGAATTGGTCTGCACCGACAACGCCAACGGAAGTGCGACTGTAACACCCCATTTTGGAAATGGAATCTTACGCATAATCATGGCGTGTCATCAAAGCATACAAGGATAAATGTCTAAACATTATTCAACCATAAAAGGAAATACCGGAATCAAACATCGGTACCCCAAAGTAAAGCTCATCACACACAAACATAAATACTGTAAAAGGAAAGGACGAAACAATGTCCATGGCAACTGTATCAAAGTAAAGGAAATGCATAAAGTAAAGAAAGACAGTAAAGCTTCCAGTCCATATGCACCTACGTTTGAGATCTACGAGCGTCCCTGAGTACCTGCCGTTTTGGGAACATGAAAAGGAAAACGGCTGAGCAAGACGCTCAGTGCACGGATGTACAATATAGCATGAACTAGAGTAAACATGTAACATATAACAGCGGAAGGCTAAGTACTGAGTAAACTGGTTAAGTATCAAGAAAACTGGTTTTATAGTTTGAAAAGCCTTATGTTTATCCTGTGAAAACTGTTTTAACATATATATACCATAGCCCATATAGGTCATGAAAAGGTCACGTGCATGAATACTTGGAGGGGTGACCTCATCATGCTGATTAGAGGGGATGCCTCTAATCAATATACTGGTTTAGGTAGGAGGGATCAACTCCTTGTGAAGGGTGCAAGGCACACACCACATTCACCATGATAAACTGAATAAAACATGTAACTAGGATGCACCCATACGCCCCACATGATATAATAATATGGCCAAAACTGAAAGGGACGCCACGAGCAATCACTCCGCCGTGGGGAAGTCATAACATCGGTGCCTCCAATGCTATGGTTATGGTACCTCCATAACTAGGTGAAACTGGTCATGCTTGTATATGGCTATAGATTATGCTAATTAAACATAAGCAGTTCAAAACAATAAAACAAATACTGGGGAAAACAGTTGGCTGCATACGGGGAAATCCTAATAAGGAAAGAATGTCCATACTGAAAGGACGGGAATCCGTACCTCAAGTCCAGTGAATGAACGGAAGAAAGACTCCTACTTCTGGATCACTAACGCTACATGAATACACACGTGTATAAGTATCGATTCACTGATTACGTACTGGGTTTTGTGTCTCATTTTAGCTAATTTGGTATGTTTTAGGTCATGGTTCACTGTTTAAAGCCTTAAACTGTGTTTATCTAGTATTCTGATTAATCTGATTAAGTATTACTGGTGTTTCATGTATTATTATACTTACTGTGCAATAATAAGTAACTTTCCTAAAATAGCAGGTTTCCAAAAATAGAAAGTTTCCAAAAATAGAAAGTTACCAAAAATAGAAAGTTTCCAAAAATAGAAAGTTTCCAAAAATAGAAAGTTTCCAAAAATAGAAAGTTTCCAAAAATAGAAAGTTTCCAAAAATAGAAAGTTTCCAAAAATAGAATTTACTGCTTAAAATAGATTAGTTTCTAAAAATAGAAAGTTTCCAAAAATAGATCAGCTGCCTTAATTAAATAAGTTTCCATATATAGAAGGTTTCCATAATTAGATTAGCTGCCTGAAATAGATAGATTTCCATATATAGAAGGTTTCCATAATTAGATTAGTTGCCTTATTTAATTAAGTTTCTATAAATAGAAGTTTCTATATTTAGAATTAAGCTGGTTACATAAGCTAACATATAAGTCTAAGTGTTTATAAGCTTATTTCTTAAGTCATATGATATCGTGTATAGTTTAATTATTATTTCATGTATTTTAATTAAACTATAGGTTAAGCATTTTAATTAAGGTATAACATGTATTAATTAAAATGGAATAAAATACTTAGGTTAAAATGTGTATTATTATGTATTAATAACATAACCTAAGTCATGTCTAAATTAATTAATTATAGGCATGTTTTAAATAATTAATTAATTATAACTTATAACATAAAATACTTAGGTTAAATTAATGTCATGTTAAACTAATAATTAAAATAACCTAAGTCATGATTTAATTAATATTTCATGTTATTAATTAATTATATCCTAAGTTCATAATTCATAAAAATTAACATGTAGCATAAATCATGATTTAACCAACGAACCATGAATCGGGCATGAATTCGACACCGTACCCCGAGCCAAACTCGGGGCACGTGTGCCTCCTTGCTGCCGTGGGTCCCACATGAGCCAACCAAGACCAAAAATGGTCTTGGTGGTGGCGGCAATAGCAAACCAAACCCCCCTCGGGTTTGTTTGCTAGGCGGCCAAAAACAAACACCCCTTTTAAATCATTCTTTGATTTTAATTAATACCAAAACATGTTAGATCAATGATTAATTGTCATGTTAAAATAAAAAAAATAATAACATGTTCATGAAAATAATCAAAGATTAAAAGAATTAAAAAGAATTAAAAAGAAGGGTTAGAAAGGTATACCACTATGTAGCTTGGAAAAAGGATGAACAAACACTGATTATAACAATAGTTTTTGAGATCAAAATCAACCAATCACCCTCCTATGGTGATGTTTAAGTGGCGGCACAAAGAGGAGAAACGGAGGAGGAGAAAAACTCTTTTTAGGGTTTTTGTTTATTTTCTTGAAAAAGTGAAATGAAATGAAAAAGTTACATAACCCCCTTTTACTTGTAAAAGTCCATGGGCTTAGCCCATTCCTTGTGGTTGTGCCGTGGGTATGGGGGCCCCACATGGGGTACCCGTACCTTTCTCGTGTCCCGATGTTTCGTGTTCGTTCGTGGTTAAACGTGTTCGTGTCTGAAGCGTTTCTGTTTATTTTATCATGTAGTTACCGTAATCTTAACGCTCGTAATTATATTATATGTATTTACGTAAGTATTCTAATTTGTATTTTAAATGGTGATCATGATTTAATTATGTTCACGTGATATATTTATTAACTGTTTATCATGAGTTCGTACGTAATCGATACTTGTCATGTCATACACGTATGCACTTGCTTGATTATTAGCACATGAATGTGATCAATACTAAATGAGGTAAGTTTTAATCTAGAACGTACGATCTTAAGGGCACTATTCATGGTAAAAGCATGCGGGTTTTACAATTCTTCCCCCCTAAAAAGAATAATTCGTCCCCGAATTATAGATAAAGTAAGCTGAAAAGAAGTGACATACCCGAACTCAAAATATGAAGTGAGGGTAAGAAGCCCGGATAGACTCCTCTGTTTCCCAAGTGGCTTCCCGCTCGGTATGGTCCCTCCAAAGAATTTTGACGAATGGAATCGTCTTCCTTCTCATGACTCGTTCTTGCCTGTCGAGTACTCGTTCGGGTTCTTCTATAAAAGTGAGATCTTCACGTATCTGTTCCAGTGGGTACTGAACCATGTGAAGGGGATGATAATTGTACCCTCTGAGTAAGGACACATGGAACACGTTATGTACGTGCGAAAGCTGAGGAGGTAACGCCAAGCGGTAAGATACTTCGCCGATTCGTTCAACGATATCAAATGGTCCGATGAACCGAGGACTGAGTTTCCCTTTGATCCCGAAGCGTTTAACACCACGTGCCGGCGAAACCTTGAGGAAGACGTGATCTCCCACATTAAAATGTATGTCCCTACGATGCTTATCGACGTAACTCTTCTGACGTGATCGTGCTTCCTGCAGTTTCTGCTTAGCTACTTCGATCTTCTCATTGGTCATTTCTATAATCTCTGGTCCTTCGAGTGTTCGCTCTCCCACTTGATCCCAGCAAGTTGGAGCGCGACACTTTCTGCCATACAACATTTCGAAAGAAGCACATTTGATACTTGCGTGCCAGCTGTTGTTGTATGCAAACTCGACTAAGCAGATGTAATCGTCCCAATCACCTGTCCATTCCAACGCACACGACCTTAACATATCTTCCAATGTCTGAATTGTTCGCTCTGACTGTCCGTCCGTTTGAGGATGAAAGGCCGTACTCAGCTTAAGTTGTGTACCCCAAGCTTTTTGCAGACCTTTCCAGAATCGCGACGTGAAACGAGGATCTCTGTCTGAGACGATGCTGGAGGGAGTGCCGTGGAGTCTCATGATCTCCCTTCTGTAAGTATCTGCGAGTTTACTTACCGGATCTTCCTTGCGTATCGGTAAGAAATGAGCTGATTTGGTGAGTCGATCAACAATGACCCAAATAGCATCGTGCTTCTTCTTGGTAGGCGGAAGACCGGTAACAAAATCCATGGTGATTTTGTCCCACTTCCACTCTGGAATATCCAACGGTTGAAGGAGACCGCCCGATCGCTGATGTTCAATCTTAACCTGCTGGCAGGTAAGACATTTGGAGACATACGTGGCTACATCCTGTTTCATACCACTCCACCAAAAGTGCTGTCTGATGTCATGGTACATTTTTGTCGACCCAGGATGTATAGAAAATGGGGAGCTGTGAGCTTCAGCTAACAATGCTTCCCGGAGTTCTGGATTGTCAGGAACACAAAGTCTCGTGCCCTGCCAAACGATACCGTCTGCGTCCATTCTGAATTCTGTTTGCTTCTCCAAATTCTGAATTATCGCCCAAATCTCTCCATCATCCTTCTGCGCTTCCTTAATCCTAGTCAGTAACTCAGGTTCTACTCTAAGATTCGCCCAGTATCCGTGCTGCCCACGTACCATGATTTCGATGTCTAGTCGCTCCAAGTCTCTTATGTTTTGTTCCTCGATCTCAATGCCGTTTATCATTCCGGACATTCTGCTGAGTGCATCTGCTACTACATTAGCCTTTCCGGGATGATACTGTAGGTTAATATCATAATCCTTCAACAGTTCCAACCATCTCCTTTGTCTCATGTTTAATTCTCGCTGTGTGAAGATATACTTCAAGCTCTTGTGATCCGTGAAAATGTCGCATGATTCTCCGTATAAGTAATGCCTCCATATCTTCAATGCGAACACCACTGCAGCAAGTTCCAGGTCATGCGTAGGGTAGTTTTCTTCATAGGGCTTAAGCTGCCGTGAAGCATACGCGATCACTTTCCCATGTTGCATGAGAACACAGCCCAGTCCCTTCCCCGATGCATCGCTATAGATCTGAAATCCACCTGTACCAGATGGGAGAGTAAGAATAGGTGCAGATACTAACTTCTGCTTTAGGTCTTCGAAGCTCTTCTCTCGATCTTTCGTCCAGACGAATTTCTCTCCTTTTCGCATCAGTTTGGTGAGAGGCAATGCCAGGCGGGAAAAGTTCTCCACGAATCTTCGATAATATCCAGCTAAGCCTAAGAAACTGCGGACTTCTGTCGCTGATGTTGGTCTTGGCCATTTAGTGATAGCCTCAACCTTCGCTGGGTCCATAGTGATCCCTTCTGCTGATACAATGTGACCTAAGAATGCCACCTTGTTTAACCAGAACTCACACTTGGAGAATTTCGCATACAGCTGCTTCTGACGAAGAATCTGTAGTACAGTACGGAGATGATCTTCGTGTTCCTCCGTGGACTTTGAGAAAATCAAGATATCATCGATGAATACAATGACAAATTTATCAAGGAATTCATGAAAGATTCTGTTCATCAGATCCATGAATACTGCTGGAGCGTTAGTCAGGCCGAATGGCATGACCACAAACTCATAATGGCCATAGCGGGTACGAAAAGCAGTCTTGGCAATATCCTGCTCTTTAACCCTTAGCTGATGGTAGCCTGACCTTAGATCGATCTTTGAGAAGTGTTTGGCTCCTTGAAGTTGGTCAAACAGATCGTCTATACGTGGCAGTGGATATCTATTGCGGATGGTAATCTTATTAAGTTCACGGTAGTCAATGCAAAGCCGCATGCTGCCGTCCTTCTTCTTAACGAACAAGACCGGTGCGCCCCATGGAGATGCGCTTGGTCTAATGAACCCTCGTTCAAGAAGTTCCTGCAGTTGGTCCTTCAGTTCTTTTAGCTCTATGGGAGCCATACGATACGGAGCCTTAGAGATTGGCTCAGCTCCTGGAACAAGGTCGATGTTGAACTCCACTTCTCTTGCAGGTGGTATGCCTGGAAGTTCATCTGGGAAGACGTCTTGAAATTCCGAAACTACTGGTTGATCCTGAATCGATGGGGATTCAGCATCCATGTCATGAACCGTAGCTAGATAACCTTCGCAGCCATGTGACAGTAATGCACGTGCTTGCAAGGTAGATATGACTTGTACAGACCGTCCGGGTATGAACCCGTTATGAATGTACTCTGGTGCATTAATGTCGCCGAAGATCACCCGATATGAGTGGCAGTCTATGGTAGCATGGTGCTTGGATAGCCAGTCCATGCCAAGAATCATATCGAACTCAATCATGTCCAGGGGAAGTGCATCTACTGCACGAACTCTATCGTCAAACTCTAGAGGAAGACTCTTGTATACATGAGTTATTAATACAGAGTCCCTCAGAGGCGTGGAAATGGTAAGCTTATTTTCTAATGGCAAGGGAAGTGTCCTGATGTTCTTAGCATAAGTAGTGGAAATAACTGAATGAGTGGCACCCGTGTCGAAAAGAACACATGCAGCCTGGTCGTACATATACAAAATTCCAGTAATGGTACCTGTAGATTTGTTTGCCTGATCGCGCGATGTCGTGTAGACACGCCCAGTGGTAGGAGGCGGTTTGGTATCAGCATGACCCGAAGTACCCTCCATTTCACCCTTACGGCAATCTCTCATACGATGGCCAGGGAGGCCGCACTTGTAGCACGCGTCGGAATCACGACGACATGGGCCAGGGTGTCTGCGATGGCAAGTACTGCAAAGAGGATGAGTGAATCCTCCAGCAGGAGTCCTTGCTTGCTGAGGGCCTGCTGATGACAAAACGTGTTAAGAATAAAGTATATGCACGAGTATAGGACGTAAGCGTCATAAGATGTTTACCAGTGTTAGCTGAACGGTTAGGCTGAGAACCCCTGTGGTTCTGGTCCTTCCCGTTACCGTGGTTCCTGGTAGAGGTTAATATAGTGTCAGCATGAGAGATATAACATGAAATCATAATAAGATGCGTAAATAGTTGGACCTGCTGTTGTTGGAGTGTCCCGCATTGTTACGGTAATTATCATTACCGTTGCGCCTTTCCACAACAGAACGGTCGTTATTGTGACCGTTTCCTTTGGGCTGATGAGGCTGCTGCTGGGTAGCCGGCTGAGACCGGTCCCCAGTTGTCTGCCTGGAAGATACAGTTTAAGAGATGATTATAAAACATATAATGATAGGATGCGGTCTGGTTAATGCTAGAACACGAAATGTTTTACCTCTTGTCGGGTCTTTCAGCTTCCCCGAACTCATCGCGTTCCTGCAACATCTCAAGCTTCCTTGCTGCGTCGGCCACTTGTGCTATTGTATTGAACGTAGCACATACCAAATTGTTCGCGACCGAGGTGCGAAGTGCCCACCTAAAATGGTGTGCCTGCTCCTCAGGAGTACCAGCCGCTGCTCCCAGAAAACCTGCCAAGCGAAGAAAGCGCTGCATGAATTCGTTGCTATTCTCGCCCGCTCTCTGACGTATCCCATGGTATTCTCGCTTGAGTTTGTCCTGCTCTGCCTTAGGAAAGAACTGCTCCATCACTCTCTCCTTGAATTGGGCCCATGTCAAACCAGCGACCCATTCATCACCTCCTTCTGACTGCGTCAAAGCTAGCCACCAGTTGAGTACATCGCCTTCAAACCGGTAGCATGCCAATCTTGCCTTGAAGGCGGGGTCACATCCCATAGCATTGAAGATTTTCTCAATGTGAGTCAGTCAACTTTCAGCATCGCTGGGGCTATCCGTATTTTCAAAAGCTCTAGGACGGAGCTTGTTAAATCTTTCCAACCATACCGCTAGTGTCACTGGGGGAGGAGGAGGAGGATGTGCCTGATTCTGCTGCTGCTGATTGTTGGCAGCTTGGACTTCAGCACGAATGTCATTCCTCAGTTGAGGAAGTAAGGCTTGCATGGCAGCCTGAATTGCAGCATTGAGCTGCTCTTGCTCGCGTGTGAGAACCATCTGACAGTATAACACAAACATATGATTAACAGTTCCAACATAAAATATAAAAAAAAAATTATACCAAAATTTCATGAGAAAAATTTTATGCAAGAAAAATCTTTGTATGAATGCATGATGCAGTTTTATGAAAACTTTGGATGCTCGAGAGTGAACGCCCCAGGTCAGTTCACTCAAAATAAAAGACATATCGAGGGGACGCCTATGGGTCGGTCCCAAATCTAAAAGTTTCGATAAAACACATGCGACTAAATAGGGCCAGTCCTGTACCAACCATTACTTAGTCAAAACCCTGTAACAATGACATGTATATGTATGCTTAAAAATGATGAATGCATGAAAACAACTGTCAGTTCTAGGAAGACCGTAGTGACTACCCACTAATCACAGGTCATATTTGAGAGCCTACAGGTTGAAACCTTGGGCTCTGATACCATAATTGTAACACCCCATTTTGGAAATGGAATCTTACGCATAATCATGACGTGTCATCAAAGCATACAAGGATAAATGTCTAAACATTATTCAACCATAAAAGGAAATACCGGAATCAAACATCGGTACCCCAAAGTAAAGCTCATCACACACAAACATAAATACTGTAAAAGGAAAGGACGAAACAATGTCCATGGCAACTGTATCAAAGTAAAGGAAATGCATAAAGTAAAGAAAGACAGTAAAGCTTCCAGTCCATATGCACCTACGTTTGAGATCTACGAGCGTCCCTGAGTACCTGCCGTTTTGGGAACATGAAAAGGAAAACGGCTGAGCAAGACGCTCAGTGCACGGATGTACAATATAGCATGAAATAGAGTAAACATGTAACATATAACAACGGAAGGCTAAGTACTGAGTAAACTGGTTAAGTATCAAGAAAACTGGTTTTATAGTTTGAAAAGCCTTATGTTTATCCTGTGAAAACTGTTTTAACATATATATACCATAGCCCATATAGGTCATGAAAAGGTCACGTGCATGAATACTTGGAGGGGTGACCTCATCATGCTGATTAGAGGGGATGCCTCTAATCAATATACTGGTTTGGGTAGGAGGGATCAACTCCTTGTGAAGGGTGCAAGGCACACACCACATTCACCATGATAAACTGAATAAAACATGTAACTAGGATGCACCCATACGCCCCACATGATATAATAATATGGCCAAAACTGAAAGGGACGCCACGAGCAATCACTCCGCCGTGGGGAAGTCATAACATCGGTGCCTCCAATGCTATGGTTATGGTACCTCCATAACTAGGTGAAACTGGTCATGCTTGTATATGGCTATAGATTATGCTAATTAAACATAAGCAGTTCAAAACAATAAAACAAATACTGGGGAAAACAGTTGGCTGCATACGGGGAAATCCTAATAAGGAAAGAATGTCCGTACTGAAAGGACGGGAATCCGTACCTCAAGTCCAGTGAATGAACGGAAGAAAGACTCCTACTTCTGGATCACTAACGCTACATGAATACACACGTGTATAAGTATCGATTCACTGATTACGTACTGGGTTTTGTGTCTCATTTTAGCTGATTTGGTATGTTTTAGGTCATGGTTCACTGTTTAAAGCCTTAAACTGTGTTTATCTAGTATTCTGATTAATCTGATTAAGTATTACTGGTGTTTCATGTATTATTATACTTACTGTGCAATAATAAGTAACTTTCCAAAAATAGCATGTTTCCAAAAATAGAAAGTTTCCAAAAATAGAAAGTTACCAAAAATAGAAAGTTTCCAAAAATAGAAAGTTTCCAAAAATAGAAAGTTTCCAAAAATAGAAAGTTTCCAAAAATAGAAAGTTTCCAAAAATAGAAAGTTTCCAAAAATAGAATTTACTGCTTAAAATAGATTAGTTTCTAAAAATAGAAAGTTTCCAAAAATAGATCAGCTGCCTTAATTAAATAAGTTTCCATATATAGAAGGTTTCCATAATTAGATTAGCTGCCTGAAATAGATAGATTTCCATATATAGAAGGTTTCCATAATTAGATTAGTTGCCTTATTTAATTAAGTTTCTATAAATAGAAGTTTCCATATTTAGAATTAAGCTGGTTACATAAGCTAACATATAAGTCTAAGTGTTTATAAGCTTATTTCTTAAGTCATATGATATCGTGTATAGTTTAATTATTATTTCATGTATTTTAATTAAACTATAGGTTAAGCATTTTAATTAAGGTATAACATGTATTAATTAAAATGGAATAAAATACTTAGGTTAAAATGTGTATTATTATGTATTAATAACATAACCTAAGTCATGTCTAAATTAATTAATTATAGGCATGTTTTAAATAATTAATTAATTATAACTTATAACATAAAATACTTAGGTTAAATTAATGTCATGTTAAACTAATAATTAAAATAACCTAAGTCATGATTTAATTAATATTTCATGTTATTAATTAATTATATCCTAAGTTCATAATTCATAAAAATTAACATGTAGCATAAATCATGATTTAACCAACGAACCATGAATCGGGCATGAATTCGACACCGTACCCCGAGCCAAACTCGGGGCACGTGTGCCTCCTTGCTGCCGTGGGTCCCACATGAGCCAACCAAGACCAAAAATGGTCTTGGTGGTGGCGGCAATAGCAAACCAAACCCCCCCTCGGGTTTGTTTGCTAGGCGGCCAAAAACAAACACCCCTTTTAAATCATTCTTTGATTTTAATTAATACCAAAACATGTTAGATCAATGATTAATTGTCATGTTAAAATAAAAAAAATAATAACATGTTCATGAAAATAATCAAAGATTAAAAAAATTAAAAAGAATTAAAAAGAAGGGTTAGAAAGGTATACCACTATGTAGCTTGGAAAAAGGATGAACAAACACTGATTATAACAATAGTTTTTGAGATCAAAATCAACCAATCACCCTCCTATGGTGATGTTTAAGTGGCGGCACAAAGAGGAGAAAAGGAGGAGGAGAAAAACTCTTTTTAGGGTTTTTGTTTATTTTCTTGAAAAAGTGAAATGAAATGAAAAAGTTACATAACCCCCTTTTACTTGTAAAAGTCCATGGGCTTAGCCCATTCCTTGTGGTTGTGCCGTGGGTATGGGGGCCCCACATGGGGTACCCGTACCTTTCTCGTGTCCCGATGTTTCGTGTTCGTTCGTGGTTAAACGTGTTCGTGTCTGAAGCGTTTCTGTTTATTTTATCATGTAGTTACCGTAATCTTAACGCTCGTAATTATATTATATGTATTTACGTAAGTATTCTAATTTGTATTTTAAATGGTGATCATGATTTAATTATGTTCACGTGATATATTTATTAACTGTTTATCATGAGTTCGTACGTAATCGATACTTGTCATGTCATACACGTATGCACTTGCTTGATTATTAGCACATGAATGTGATCAATACTAAATGAGGTAAGTTTTAATCTAGAACGTACGATCTTAAGGGCACTATTCATGGTAAAAGCATGCGGGTTTTACAGCGACAGTTCTTAGGATTGGCTGGCTATTATAGGCGATTCATTAAAGAATTTTCTTTGATAGCTAAACCCTTGACTAAGCTTACTCAGAAGAATAAACCTTTCGTTTGGGGAAGTGATGAAGATGGAGCATTTCAGATATTGAAGCAAAAATTATGTAGTGCGCCAATCTTATCATTACCCGACGGGAGTGAAGATTTTGTAGTATATTGTGATGCATCTATTAGAGGTTATGGAGCTGTTTTGATGCAGAGAGAGAAAGTGATAGCTTATGCTTCTAGGCAATTAAGGAAGAATGAGGAGAATTATGCTACTCATGATCTTGAGTTAGGAGCTGTAGTCTTTGCTCTTAGGTTGTGGAGACATTATCTGTATGGCACCAAGTGTACGGTATTCACCGATCACAAAAGCCTACAGTATATTCTCGACCAGAAGGAATTGAACATGAGGCAACGAAGATGGATAGAGTTGTTAAGTGATTATGATTGTGATATAAAATATCACCCAGGAAAAGCCAATGTTGTTGCTGATGCGTTGAGTAGGAAAGATAGAGAGCCTATCAGGGTGCGTTCTCTAGTCTTGACCGTGCACAATAATTTTCCTGAGCAAATTAGAAATGCGCAAATAGAAGCTTGTAAGAAGGAGAATTTTGTTAATGAAGGGTTCCGAGGAGAAGGAGATCCTTTAGAGGTTAGAGCTGATGGAGTGAAATGCTTAAGAGGTCGTATGTGGATACCTAAGTTTGGAGGCTTAAGAGATTTGATTATGTTAGAATCCCATAAATCTAAGTATTCCATTCATCCGGGATCTGATAAGATGTACCATGATTTGAAGAAGTTGTATTGGTGGCCGAATATGAAAGCTGACATAGCTATGTATGTTTCCCAATGCTTGACTTGTGCCAGAGTCAAAGCTGAACATCAAAAGCCATCAGGACTACTTCAACAACCAAAGATTCCTGAATGGAAGTGGGAGCGAATTACAATGGACTTTATCACCAAGCTTCCTAGAACATCATCTGGAAACAATTCGATTTGGGTTATTGTCGATAGACTGACCAAATCAGCACACTTCATTCTGGTTAAGGAGCAGTTCTCACTGGATAAGCTGACTCGAATATACCTTGATAATGTTGTATGCAAGCATGGAGTGCCTGTATCGATCATTTCAGATCGAGATCCTAGATTCGCATCGAATTTTTGGAAATCTCTCCAAAGATCTTTGGGAACGAATCTCGACATGAGCACTGCTTATCACCCCTAGACTGATGGGCAGAGTGAAAGGACGATACAAACACTGGAAGATATGTTGAGAGCTTGTGTGTTAGACTTTGGTAAGAATTGGGATAAACATTTGTCGTTAGCAGAGTTTTCGTATAACAATAGTTACCATTCTAGTATTAAGGCTGCACCGTTTGAAGCTTTGTTTGGTAGGAAGTGTAGATCTCCTGTATGTTGGAGTGAGGTTGGGGATACCCAGCTCATGGGACCGGAATTGATCCGGGAGACTACGGAGATGATAGTTCAGATTAAGAAGAGGTTGTTGACTGCCCGAAGTAGACAGAAAAGTTACGCGGATGTACGGCGGAAGCCAATGGAGTTTGAAGTGGGTGACCGAGTAATGTTGAAAGTATCGCCATGGAAAGGCGTTATAAGATTTGGAAAACAAGGAAAATTGAATCCCCGTTATATTAGACCCTTTAAGATTTTATCTAGAGTAGGTCCGGTGGCTTACAAACTAGAGTTACCCCCAGAACTTCATGGTGTTCACAACACATTCCATGTATCTAATATGAAGAAATGTCTAGCAGTGAGTGATGAGAAAATTCCGTTAGGTAAGGTTCGAATAGATGGGAAGTTGCATTTTATCGAAGAGCCCGTAGAAGTTATGGACCGTGAGGTAAAGCAACTGAAACAAAGTCGGATACCTATTGTCAAGATCCGATGGAATTCAAAGCATGGACCGGAGTATACTTGGGAACGAGAGGATGAAATGTGGAAGAAATATCCGCACCTCTTCGATTTCAATAAGAAACGGACATCCAAATGAAATGGATCACGAGGACGTTGATCCCTTTTAGAAGGAAAAGCTGTGACAAATCTAACATTTTCAGGTAGTGAAATATTTTCTCGTATAATATTTTGAAACTTATTTTTGTGTTGGTTGACGAACTCACAATTTACGGATTTAAATTTGGGCTTACGTGCATAATTTGGCGTCTTTTACGACTAAACCGGAAACCTTAGGATTACGTATTTACGTTTGTGAACTCCGTTTTTGATGAGACAATTTTTATTGGATTCGTTTTGTGACGGTGATTCATAATTTATAAAAACGTTTTTCGTAAAACGACCCGAGGGCACGCAAATCGAGAAAACTAGAATCGAGAAATACCCGTAAACTAGTGAGATGTGACAAAACACTTTGCCCCACCCCACTAGCAATATGGGACGGCAATATTGACACCACCACACATATGTGGCATAAGTCTTAGCTAGTTTACACAAGTGTAAGCTTGTGCTTACACCTTAAGCTAACCATTACCACTTACAACAAAACTAGCAACTTGTTTCATTCACACCATTTCTTCCATGCAAACCACTCTAAAAATCCTCTCAACTCCTCCCTCCTTTCCGTCCCAAATAAGCTAACAAACACCATCATTGATCTTTTCTAGCCACAAACCACATGTTTACTAGTCCTATTAAGGTGTTCTCTTGAAGCCTTGATCATTTGGTGGCCATATTAACAACTTTGGAGGTGATTTGCTTGTGTCCTAGGGCTGATTTTCCAACCTATGTTCTTGATATTTGATGGTCTTGGAGATACTTGTTGTGTTCATCAAGTTCTTGCCTTCCTAAAACAAGAAATCCACTTGGATTGGTAAAGAAGATCATCCTCTACATTTTTCTCTTATTATTTTGTAAAGAACAAATGTATTTTCTTTCATTTTGTATATGTATATGATGTATATATGATGATAAAAATGTTGTGTGGGGATCAAGTGTTGATAAATATGCTTAAAAATGATGATAACTATAAGAAATGAAGCTAAAATCATGACGAATTAGTTGGCTGTATAAAAACAGTAGATAACTAAAATATGAACTGATAAAATTGCATGGTTTGATCCATTTACAGTAAGTAGATGATGTTATACACATGTGAGAGTTGGCCATGCAATGGAATCAAAATAATGAGTGAGATATGATCAAAACAAGTTAGGTGGTGTAATCTGAATAAGCAGTTTTGTAGGGACTGTTAAGGCAACTTAGACTCAAAATGGGCAGTAGCTATAACTAAGTTATATGTAGCACATATTATGAAGAATTTTTCATCTCATTATAGAACTCTAGATATGGTAAAAATGGTGAATATGAAGTTAAAAATCAGATTTTGGAAATAATGTTTATTATTATTATATAAGCACTCACTTTATAATGTATAAAATGTAAAATATAAACCCACTAACTTATAAAACTTATTTATATAAATGTATAAAAGGTTAATTAAATGGGTAAATTAGATAAATGGTGGTAAAAATAATATTTATAAGTAATAAAAACTATAAACTTGATTTTTACGACTTTTTCGGCTATCGCCGTAAAATTAACGTTTTTCGCCAAATAAAACTTAGACGACCAAACCCGTCTAATGTAAAGTTTATAAAAGTTGTATACTGATGTATAAGTAACTAATACAAGTAAAAACCGATAAAACCCGAACTATAAGAATTACGGACATTTACGAGCTAACTAAACCTATTGGACTAACAATTAGACTTAAAAAGATAAATACTTGTAAAAAGAGTTTATTGGGCTTAACCCATTTGGGCCCAACATGAAAAGTATATATATTGATCATATAGGTATAAAATGGATAAAAACAAGTTAAAGAACTTATAAAAGAATTAATGGACTTAAAATAGGTAAAATCGGTAAAACTAGTGAACTAGTAAGACGTTACCAAGACGTAAACGCTAAAATGAGTAAACAAGGATGTATAAACCCACTTGATCATCATCATATGTACAAAATCATCATATGTATATTGTTATTTTGATAAAGTCATTGGACCGAGTCTAAGACCGATTATTATTTATATAGGTTTCCGTGACCGAAGCACGCCCGTAGCCGATAATCCGCCTTTCATTAACAACGTGAGTTCATAGCCTCGCACACTTTTAAATGTTTTATAAAATGATTTGTAAACACGCGAGGGAGATAACATGCTAGATTTTTATAAAAATAGAACACAAGTAGTCCCGATTGTATGCTTAATGATATGGACCCGAATGATGCTATGACCCTATATTCGAGACTAAAAGGATTATTAGTAGTTAGGTTATGTCACTTAAAGTCCCATTAGCATGAATTGTGAACTACCGGGATTTGGTAGACGCTTATGCATTTGATAGTACTATTTGGGGATGATCACCCCAGTTCGCGCCTTGACGGTTGATCCCCGTCGTACCACATTGATTGGTAAGCGAATTTATGTATGAGAAGATTCCATAGCGTGATTTTTGTGACAACACGCTAACTTAGATGGGCAAATTGTTTGTCGGGTTCGCGGCCCGCTGT
The DNA here is from genome assembly GCA_025667525.1 of Glebionis coronaria. Taxonomy (NCBI): domain Eukaryota; kingdom Viridiplantae; phylum Streptophyta; class Magnoliopsida; order Asterales; family Asteraceae; genus Glebionis; species Glebionis coronaria. Next base: position 363,564,249 of record CM046882.1, on the reverse strand, counting down.
TTTCACAGTAAGGTAACAATGTCATGCGGCTAATAATAATCCTAATTCAGATACCATGTATCCTAATACAATATAAGACATAAATAATAAACGATAACGACGCTATTACGATGAATATATTACCTATCATGGTAATATAGAGACTACGGTCTCATGGACGGTTTCAGATGTATGCTTGATTTATATATTGCCTGACTAGCAATATGTGGACTTACTTCCGATATTATACTTGTGTTCTGATTTTAAATGATTGTTTTATATAACGGTTTTCATTAAACTCTATGAATTCACTCGGCATTCGCTGATATGATTTTTGCATGTTTTCTATCTCAGGTGCTTGAAGGTAATCCGGATGGAAATCGACTCTGATGGCCCACACTTAATATTAAAAATGTTCATTCGATCTGTGTTTTGTAAACTTAATGACCTGTATAATTTGGGACCTGTTGTACACTTTTGAAACTTTTTATCGAATGAATGTTTGTTAAACCTTGTACAACCATTTTTATGTGTTGTCTATGATTGGAGTTATTGTGCTATCCCGTAACACTCTGAAAGACCCTTCCGCTGTACCGATACGAAAAATGAGAGTGTTACAGTTCATCCTTTCATAATTGGGGATTTTTAAAATTGAAATTGAATTAAAACCTTAATAGGAATGTGGGTTGACATGGTTATTTTACTATGATTCCTTAGGTTGATATTCATTAAGATTTCACTAAAACCCACTTGTAGAACAAATCCGAATTTAGGCTAAATAGTTTTGGTTGAAAGATGGATTTGAGATGAACCCATGAACAAGTAGGTAATGACATTGTTGATGCTTACCTAAAAACCTTGTTTTGAAAAACCAATGTTCTAATCCATTGTTGATCTAGCATAGATCATGTGTTCTTGGTTAATGATGGAATAGACACATTGTGAACATGAGAATGATATCGATTCAATCCTATGTTTGTCAAGAAATTGATATAACACATTCTCATATTTTTGATCTTTATTTTTTATTTTTCATATGAGTGATTGGAAAAATATTGTCTTATGTTTATTTAGGTACTAATCATGCCTTCTCAGTATCAAAAAGATCATCAATTCACTAGAAACTATATGCCGGACATTTCCCAAACCTTTGTTTCCCCTCAACTCCAAAACTCTTACCCATCCCTTTCCATTCGTAATTTCCATGAGGGTAGGATTGTAGATTCAAGAATAGCGGGAGATAATTATATCAACTCTATGTTCGAGCTTATTGGGTTTGATTGTTTGCTCTACATATACGAGGTAAATTATCCCTTGTTTCTTCTTGAGTTTTTTAGTACTTACTCCATGCTTGAAATCAATGACCAAATCTTTATTCGTTTCTTGTTGAATGGTCAAATCATTCAATATTCCCTCGATGATTTTGGTGATATTCTTGGTGTGCCATTTGAAGGCACTTGTCGTTTTACGGATAAGTGGAGACTAGATGCTCTCTTGGAGTCTAACGATAAACCTCCAAATGACACCACCGAAGTTGATCTAAATTTCATCCTTGAAATCATCACGAAAGAGCGTAGTGGAAACGTTGTGAGAAGCCTTCATACAAATGTGCGAAATGTGAATAGGTATGAAGTGCTCTCAAGCGACCTTAAGGATTACATGCTCCAATGGGCAAACATCCTTAGGGAAAATGTGTTTTGTCTTGGTGGGAACCGAGATCATATCCCGGCTTGCATGGGGCATATGTTGTTTTGCCTGTTTACTTCCACCAAGTACAATCTTGCATATTACATCGCTCGACGTATAAATTATGCTCTTTCCAAACCCAAAACAAACCTCCCTTATGCGATGCTTCTTACTCGCCTCTTTAGAAGAGTTGGTCAAGATTTTCCTCAACTCGATCTTTTTCGCTTTCACCCGGTTTAACGGGTTATGATGCCTATTCAAGAGGCGTATGAACGAAAGCCAAGAAGTGACCGTGGTTCGAGAAAACCCGACCATCAAGAGCCGGATGAGGAGGACACCGATATGCCACCAAGTGATGGTGATGGCATCGGTCCTAGTTCTCATTTTGACTCTTCGAGTAACTCCCATCCATCCTCAAATCAATTCGAGGATGATTTTGAAGACTTAGCTCCTCCTCCTCACCCTTCTAGTGATGTTTCGGAAGATCTCAATATGGAGCATCTTTATCGTGAGAATCTTAGAACTCAGGGAGAATTACATGAACACCGAGTGGAGTCAAGAAAAGGCTTCAAGTATTTGGGAAACATGATCAATGGTTTAGGAAAGAAAAGGAGGTAAAGACTTTGAAGTTGTGTCAAAGTTTGGATTTAATGGTTAAACATTTGGTTATTAACACTTTGGTTTAGTTGTTTATTAACTTTGGTTGCATGCTTGAATTATTATCTATTTTAATCCTAAATGTTGCTTATGCCATCATGTTTGTGATTTGCATAGCTTTGTGCATGCCTTATGATAGTTAGCTTATTAGATTATGATCTGTAGTTAACTTTGGCTTGTGAATCTTTTGGGAAAAATCTGGGTTTATCAAAAACTGGGATGGGAAATTTTTGAAAGCCCTCTGGTCGCGGTTCTATATCGACCCGCGGTTCCTTATCGATAAGGTACCGCCGGTCCTAGATAAGGAACCGCCGATCACTGTGTACGACAACATCTTTGCTTTACACTGTTTTCTTAAATCTGTGTAAACCTTGCATGATTTTCAGTAATAAACTGCACATTTCCTAAACTAGCTTACCTAAATTCATTATTCACCTAAAATGATTTTAACCCATTACTAGTTTGGATCATCCCCTCACCCATTTAAACCCACCTTGTTTGCCATGTTCTTCACACATCAAACATACTTCCCTAAACCTTAAACCACCCTAATCAACCATGGTGTGTACCAAAACCTCAAACACTTCCAAGACCTCCACCCCAAGGAAAACACTCAAAATAAGGATTAAGGTAGCCAAGCCTAACTCCTCACCTTTCCACACACCTAGGAATGAGATGGCTCCTATCCTCATTTCTTCATCACCTTCCCCACCTCTTGCACCATGCAAGACATCATCCACCCATGGTACTAACCACTCCATTGGTTCTACCTCCTCTTCATTCAACTCAAGAATGAATGAGCTCTCTTCCCCCTTCACTCCAAGTGCACCCTTGGAAGTGACCACACAACCCCAACCAATCCAAAGCATTCCTTTTGTGAATGACTTTGATGACACTTTGGTGATTTCACCATTTACCTCCACACTCACCCATTTCCCCTTTAGGGAACATGCCTCCACTTTCACCCACATCACCCTTGGAGAACATGCCTCCTTCACCTCCACCCAACTCAAACATTCCAATTTTGGGTGTTCCACTCTCCCTCCTTTTGGGTGATCCATACTATGGGTATCAACAAACTCATGGACCTAGTTGTCCATGTTGTCTTTACAACCACTACATCATCCATAACCTTAGGATGGATATGTATTGACTACATAAGAGGTTGCAAGAGTTCTTGCTTGCCTTGTTCTCTATGCCTCCTCCTAGGAGATGAATGATGGAGTTTTCATAATAAGAGTTTTCAACAAAACCAAGCCAAAGAAAACTACTTATCTAGATTTAATGTTAAGCTAGCTATGTATTAGTTAGTTTTTATTTGTCTTTGTACTTGCTTCCTTAATGAATGTTTGATGTTGTTGATCTTTGGATTTAGCTTTGTGTGTTTCTATCCTTTTGTGCAAACTAATCAACTTTAATTTGAAATTAAAATTGAACCTAAATCTATCACAACCCCTAAACTTGACTAAAATTGGTTCAAAATGATATCTATATTATTTTGTCACCCTTTGTCAAGACATTCTTTGTGAATGTGTTGCTTTATGCAACCCTAGCATATTTTGGTTCTAATAGAGGTAAAATTCCAAGATTTGCAACTTTTTGAAAAAGTCTTAGTTTTTCCCAAAACCCAGGAAAAACATGGTTTCAAGACCACTGGACGCGGTTCCTTAAAGTCCCGCGGTTCCTTAGCGATATGGAACCGCCGGTCCCTATAAGGTACCGCGGACAGTAAGTGGCTTTTGACAAATTTTTGGTCAAAACTTTTAAAACCCTATACCCTGTCAAGATTCCTTGTTTACTCAAATTGACTGAACATTCCTTGACACTACACATTTTGTATTCAAACTCTTACCTTGTTTACATTTTACTTATACCCCAACCTTGAGATTTCATTCTCACACCTTCCCAACCTTGAGAATTTATTCTCACATAACCTTGAGATATCATTCTCACATTCTCAAAATGCCTAACTCCTACATTCCTAACCTTGACATTTCTTTGTCACAACCCCACTCACCCAAAGCTTCCTCATCCAAGCTTTCAAAGAAACCGAAAATCTCGGTTCGACCTATTTGGGTTAAGAAGAATGAACCATCTTCGTCCAAACCACCCAAAAACCCTACCTTCTCTCCAATCAAGTATTGGAATGAGACTTATACCATAAACCCCATCACCGGAGCTAAAGAAAATGTTCCACCACCACCACAATCCTTCAATACCCCTCAACTCAATGACCTTTCAACCTTCCCAAACCTTACAAGGCATTGTGAAAACATTCTCAAACCCGTTACCCCACCACCACCAAACCCTAAGTGTGATGCCATACCCCCATCAAACGATTTTGTGTTGCATCATGGATCCTCGTGTGATTGTTGCCGATTTCAACAAATTGAACTTGCTCATGTGTATGAGAAGTTGAATTTTCTTGAATTCCTCCTCACTCGACCTCCTCTTACAAGTTTTTCTTCCGGTGGACAAAACTTCGAATGATGCATCGTCGTCTTTTTAGTCTTTTATTCTTTTTTAAGCAATCTTGGAAAATATAACTATTAGACTAGCTTATGCTTAGTGGTTTATTTTCCATATTTATTGCTTTTAGATACTCATATTGTGTGTATGACTATCTTCTTTGTTGTGTCTTTTTTCCTTTATGTAACCTTTGTGTTATTTGTGTGCTTTTTCATTTGTTCTATTTTGAGTTGATCATGGTTAATTTTTACAATTGCTTATGGGTGATTCCATCAATTCTAAACTTTAACCCATTGAGAAGCTTATCATCTTCATTGGATTGAAGTGTGATTTTGTCAATTACCTCTTTGGACATACTTAGCAAAATACTTGCTTCTAATTTGAGATTTCTTCTCTTTCTCCCTCTCAAGTTACTTAGTAGGTAGTGATCATATATATATTTGTGTTTCTTTCCTTTCTACTAACCTTTGTGTAGCATTTCACCTTAGCTCACAAACTTGGTGCCCCAAGCAAGGGGGAGCAACCACCAAGGGGGAGCTACTAGCAAAGCTCGATGTTCTTCAAAGACTTGTGCTAACCTTTTTGCTACGACAAAGGGGGAGAAATGATAGTGATAAACTAGTTAATAATTCCATATTTTGTGTTTCTACATAAATGAGTTTATCGTTTGTCGTAATCAAAAAGGGGGAGATTGTTAATGCAAGTAATGCCTAAAAACATTATTAGTGTTAACTAATCTTTCTTAGTTTTGATCACAACAAACCATACAACACATTTAGTGTAAAACACAAAATGAATTATTTAACTAACACTATCATCAAGGTAATAATCATATCACTAACCTTTCTTAATCATACTTAGTGATCATCAAAATGATTATCCTTAAAACTCACTTTTGTTAATATGACAAAAGACTTTTTAATAAACTTCCTTTTTTAGAAAATGTTTTATTAAAATGGAAAATGAAAATTTTAAAATAGCATATTCCAAATGCTGTTAGAATATCCTTTGAAGGTTTCAAATACCTCAGATATTCCCACCCCACTAAAAGACAAAAAACGGAGCGGAGTCTAGTGGCGGTACCTTAAGTACCTACGTGGTACCTTAGTGATATGGTACCGCGGGGTGAGATAAGGTACCGCGCACAGCTAGCCGTTATAGATCCGTTATACTTTGTCTCCTTTAAATAGTGGGTCAAATCTCATTTTCTAGTAAGCCTCTTGGACGTTTTTCTCAGCCCTCTTTCTATTTTCTATAGCATAATCATTAGTAAATGATCACTTAAATTGTTAAGGATGTTAACATATGATTATCCTCTTGATCCCCTCCTTTACCTTGTCCAATGAGAAGATCACTCACTCACTAGTGTTGTGATAAAGATGAATCTATGAGCTAGTCATATTCATCATGATACCCTTTTTGTTTTAGGTCAATCCAATGTATTTATGAATACTTGGACTAGTTGTGTTCATCCAAGTTATTTGTGGATACTTGGATTTGTTGTGTACATCCATTGCATATGTGTTTGCTTGGATTTGTGTTGTGTAACTCCAAGCTACATGTGTGTACTTGGATAAGTCTAGTTGAGTTGTAATAGATTTGATTAGGAGTTCTCACTAAACTATAAAGTGATGTGGTTGTGTCTTGTGAGTTCTCACTAAACTTAAAAGTGATTAGTAGTTGTGTTGTGTGAAGTTCTCACTTAGCTTCAAAGTGAAGAGTCGTGAAGATTGGTTCTAGCTTTCGATTAGAACTCGGCATCTAGCCTTGTGTCGTAAAATGGTGAAGTAGGCAACGTCGTGAAGATTGGTTCTACCTTAAGATTAGAACCCGACATCTAGCCTTGTGTCGTTAAATTGTGAAGTAGGCAACGTCGTGTAGATTGGTCCTAGCTAAATATTAGGTCTCGACATTTAGCTTAGTGTCGGAAAATAATGTAAGCAACGATGTAAGGTTTTCTCCACCGAGAAGGGAGCTTGTGGATATAGTGGAAATCTCGAGTAGGTGTACTCGAGGAGTGGAGTAGAAACGAGGATATATCCTCGTTGTCGAACCACTATAAATCTTGGTGTCTTCCCACTAGGTTGTCTCCTTCCTTACTCTTTACTTATTTCATTATCATTATACTTACCTATTATCTTTGCTAGTGCATTTGAATTGAACCTAATCATTATGCGACTTAGCCTCAAGTAAAAGATAGTTTTGATACAAACCAAATTGAAAGTAATTTTAATTTGGTCACCAATCGAAGAGAAACTATTCAACCCCCCCTTCTAGTTTCTACATATTATATTATCATGTGGGGCGTATGGGTGCATCCTAGTTACATGTTTTAAAGGATTTTCATGGTGAATGCGATGTGTGCCTTACGTCCTTCACAAAGAGTTGATCCCTCCTACCTAGACTATTTAATTAGAGGCAACCCCTCTAATTGCATGATGAGGTCTCCCCTCCAAGTATTCATGCACGGTGGAATCTCATGACCTATATAGGCTATGGCTAATTAGTATAGTTTTCATATAAAAACATAAGTCTTTTCAAACTATAAAACCAGTTTTATAAACATGTTCTAGGTTAGGACTTTTACATTTCCGCCGCTTTCCAGTCTTATTTATGTTTTAGCCATTCATACTATGTCATATATCCGTTCACTGAGCGTATTGCTCAGCCTCTACTTTCCTTTCCATGTCCCAAAACGGTAGGTACCCAAGGACAGACTTGAGCATTTGGAGGACGTGCATAGGATGGAAGCTGCCTTAGACTTCTTCTCCTTTTTGCCTTCATATACTTATGCTTGTTTGGACACTTGTCTTGTCCTCCTAGTTCATTTACTTTATTTATGTTTTGGGCTTATGTTTGGGAACCGATGTTTGATTACGGTTTTCCCTTTGGTCATGTATGTTTTAGTACATATTACCTTGCATGCTTTGATGACACACCATAAATACGCGTAACGGTCAACTTATCAAAGTGGGGTGGTAGATGGGTTATCTCAAAAATTATGCATTCTTCATTTCTTTTGCAAACAAAATTGGGTCGAGATAACCGCACCCCCACATTTTTTGTATATAGGCACACACTAGGAATCCCTCTAGTTATCTTACTTAAAATCATCTAACTTGGAAAAATTATGCCCAAGGATAAAAAATGTTGGCCGCTTGGACCTATGACCATAATGACACCGCTAGCTACATACCTAACCACCATAGATCCAAACATTTCTTTTCTATTCAAAAATCCTTATGCAAAGAGCTACAAAACCGCACCTTGTATGAAGGTCGTGTTGTCCATCCATCCTTCACGGATAACACCGCCATCCGTGAAGTGTTCTCTAGAATTAACTTTGATTGCCTTTTAGATATAGATGAACAAATTTGTCCCGAGTTTGTTCATGAGTTCTATATGTCCGTTAATGTAATTTTTGATGAAAACCGTATCCTTTTTGTGAATTTTCAAACAAATGGCATTGACTACTCCTACTCCATAGACCAATTTGCTCGTATCCTTAGGATTTCCATCAAAGAAACTTGTTTTTACTCGGATCTTCACTCTCTCAAAGCCCTTGAGAAAACCAACATTCCTAGAGATACTCAAGATAGGTAAAACTCTAGACTTGATGACAAAGACCTTGTTAGGACAACCCTTTTCAAACAAAGAACTGAAGATACTAGGATCTTTAACAAAAACAAAGTCATTTACAAGGATCCATATGGAATGGAAGCTAGAGAGCTTAAGAATAAGTATGAGAAGTGGGAAAGAATTTTTAAGTGCAACGTCATGAGCTTGGTAGGCAACAAAGATCACATAAATGCATGTAAAAGCTACATGCTTTATAGTCTAGAAACCAGAAAACCCTTTAACCTAGCAAATAGAATGTCACAAATCCGAAATCTTGTCTCAACCGTACTTCCTTATAGAATGTTGCTCACCCGTCTCTATAACCACATAACACCCATTCCTTTAAGTCCTAGTGGTCGAGAGGGTATATATCATCTTGTTGATCATGTCATGACACCTATTAGTGATCAAAGAGTGACAAGAATTATGGCAAACCATCCAAGAGGTAAAGGAAAATGTAACACCCGCTCCGAGAAGAGACAAAGTGCTACTAGTATGGTGTCACATCAAATACATCATATTTTAAAAGGGCTAAATTGAACCTTATAAATGAAAAGATAAATATAATCTAACAATATCAAATACCCAAAACAACAGGGTCCAAAATGCAAAGTACCAAAATCATAAATGTATTCAGTAATTATTAGACTCAGGTAAATCTAGATGTACTCATCAATCTCATTTCCTAGTTTCCCGCTTAATACCTACCACATGGAAAATAAACACGGCTGAGTAAAACGCCCAGTGAACAGATATAACAAATAAGGCTGAAAAGTAACAAGTAGTAACGGAAGCTGTGAATATAAATAATATATGAATAAGGAATGAATGTAAGGATCATAAGAAATAAATGAAAGAAAGATAACAAAATGCCCACAAGCTCATATAACATATCACATATCATATCACACATATATCACGTGCAGTTACACGGTTCTCCCAGAAATGCACATAGGTAGATCAGACCTTGTAAAACCCGCATGATTTTACCATGAATAGTACCCTTAAGATCATACGTACTAGATTAAAACTTTCCTTTTATAGTATGATTACGTTTACATGTTAGGATTTACGTATTATGTACGAGTTAGAACATGATAAGTATTTATTACGTACGAACACACAATAATTATTTAACAATAATTAATCACGAACATGCGATCATGAAATCATGAACGTAATTAAATCACGAACTATAGTAATTACGTATATATATTTATTACGAGCGTGAATAAATATATTAGGTCACAGTAAATATTTAACGAGAACACATAAAACACAAACACAAATAAACACGAACGAACACTTAAACAACGAGACACGAAAAAAGGTACGGGTACCCCATGTGGGGCCCCTACCCGCGGCTACACCAACACCATGGGCCAAGCCCATCAAATTTTGCAATGAAAAGGGGGTAAAGATAAAACTTGTTTTCATTTTTTCACTTTACAGGAAAACAAATTAAAAACCTAAAAAGTTTTCTCCTTTCTCCTTCTTGTCCTCTTTGGCCGCCGCATACAACACAAGAAAAGGGGGTGTTCGTTTGATTTTGATCTTGAATATTGTACGTGTGTTCGTTGTGTTCATCCTCGTTAGATCCACGCATTTGGTATATTCTTTTAATCCTTTTTCTTTTTGATTTGATCTAATAAAATAATTAAGAACATGATGTTTTTAAAAACCTAATTAAAAACATAGATCAAACATGTAAATGGTTTTTGGGTAAATCAAAAAGGTTGTTTTTAGGGGTGTTTGTTTGGCCGGAACCTAAACCGAACCCTAAGGGGGGTCTCGGTTTGGCTAATAGACCACCACCAAGACCATATGGTCCCGGTTTGGTGGTGTGGGTCCTATGGCAGCAGCAAACCAAAGGGAACCCCAAAGTGGTTCGGGGTATGGTGTCGATTTCATGTCTGGTTCATGGTTTCTAGTCAAGATCCGGTTTACGGTTTATGTTAAGATTATTTTTGTTATGATCATATGTTAAAATTAAATTAATAATAAGATGACATGATTAATTTAATAAAACATGACTTAGGTTATATTTAATTATTAGATCATGAAATTATTAACCTAAGTATTTTATATTTTCTAGACTTTATAATTAATTAATTACTAAAAACCATAGTATTAATTAATTAATTAACATGACTTAGTTTATATTATTAATAAATAATAATACATGTTTTAACCTAAGTATTTAACTTTATTTAATTTAAAACATGATATATTTTAATTAAATACTTTTAACCTATAGTTTATTTAAATTACATGAAATAATTAATAAACTATACATTATATCATTATGACTTAGGAAATAATCAGAAAAACACTTAAGCTTGTATGCTTAGCTTTTTTAACCAGCTTATATTTCTATTTTTGGAAACTTTCTATTTTTGGAAACTTTCTATTTTTAGAAACTTTCTATTTTTGGTAACTTTCTATTTTTGGAAACTTTCTATTTTTGGAAACTTTCTATTTTAGGAAACCTGCTATTTTTGGAAAGTTACTTATTATTACATAGTAAGTATAATAATACATGAAATACCAGAAATACTTAATCAGAATAGACAGAATATAAGATAAACACAGTTTAAGGCTTTAAACAGTAAAACATGATATTGACAAATAAAATAAGCTAAGACATGACATAAAACCAGTTACGTATTTAGTAATCAGATACTTATTCATGTATGTATTTATGTAGCATTAGTGATACCGAAGTAGGATTCTCCTCAGTTCATCTTCTTCGTTCACTGGACATAAGGTACGGATTCCCGTCCTTTCAGTATGGACATTCTTTCCTTATTAGGATTCCCCGTATGGAGCCAAATGTTTTCTCGTAGTATAAGTTTATATGTTTGACTTGCTTATGTTTATGTTAGAATACCTATAGCCATATACATGCATGACCAGTTTCACCTAGTTATGGAGGTACCATAACCATAACATTAGAGGCACTGATGTTATGACTTCACCACGGCGGAGTGATTGCTCGTGGCGTCCCTTCAGCTTTTGGCCATATTATTATATATATCATGTGGGGCGTATGGGTGCATCCTAGTTACATGTTTTTCAGCAGATTACTTAGTGTGAATGTGGTGTGTGCCTTGCATCCTTCACAAGGAGTTGATCCCTCCTACCCAAAACCAATATATTAAATTAGAGGAAGCCTCTCTAATTTGCATGATGAGGTCACCTCTCCAAGTATTCATGCACGGTGGATTTTCATGACCTATATTGGCTAATGGTAGAACATGTTAAACAGTTTTTATAAGATAAACATAAGGCTTTTCAAACTATAAAACCAGTTTTACCAAGACTTAACCAGGTTATTCGGGACTTAGTTTCTTCCGCTGTTATATGTTATATGCTTATCCTATTCATGCTTTATTGTACATCCGTGCGTTGAGCGTATTGCTCAGCCGTTTTCCTTTTCTATGTTCCCAAAACGGCAGGTTCTCAGGGACGCTCGTAGACTTTAAGCGTACGTGCATATGTACTGGAAGCTTTCTAGCCTTTCTTTACTTTATGCATTATCTTTACTTTGATACACTTGCTATGGACATTGTTTAGTCTTTTCCTTTACAGTACTTATGTTTGTGTGTGATGAGCTTTACTTTTGGACTATCGATGTTTGATTCCGGTATTTTCCTTTTATGGTCATGTAATGTTTAGACATTAATCCTTGTATGCTTTGATAACACGCCATAATTACGCGTGACATTCCATTATCAAAATGAGGTGTTACAATTATGGTATCAGAGCCAAGGCTTCGACCTGTAGGCTCTCAAAATATGACCTGTGATTAGTGGGTAGTCATTATGGTCTTCCTAGAACTGACAGTCGTTTTCATGCATTCATCATTTTTATGCATACATATATATGTCATTGTCGCAGATTTATGACTAAGTAATGGTTGGTACAGGACTGGCCCTATTTAGTCGCATGTGTTTTACCGAAACTTTTAAATTTGGGACCGACCCATAGGCGTCCCCTCGCCATGTCTTTTATTTTGGGTGAACTGACCATAGGCGTTCACTCTCGAGCATACAAAAGTTTTCATAAAACTGCATCATGCATGCATACACAAAAATTTTCTTGCATAAAATTTTTCTCTTGAAATTTTGGTATAAATTTTTTTCATGTATATATATATTTTATGTTTTGATCCGTTTAATCATATGTTTTATGTTATACTGTCAGATGGTTCTCACACGCGAACAGGAACAACTTAATGCTACAATCCAAGCTGCAATGCAAGCTTTGCTTCCTCAACTGAGGAACGACATCAGGGCTGAGGTTCAAGCTGCCAAAAATCAGCAGCATAATCAGGCACCTCCTCCTCCTCCAGTGACATTGGCAGTATGGCTGGAGAGATTCAACAAGCTCCGTCCTCGAGCTTTTGAGAAAACAGATAGCCCCAGTGATACTGAAAGCTGGTTGGCTCACATCGATAAGATTTTCAATGCTATGGGTTGTGACCCCGCGTACAAGGCGAGGTTAGCATGCTATCGGTTCGAAGGCGATGTGCTAAATTGGTGGTTAGCGTTGATGCAGTCTGAGGGAGGTGACGAGTGGGTTGCTGGTTTGACTTGGGCTCAGTTCAAGGACAGGTGATGGAGCAGTTCTTTCCCAAGGCTGAGCAAGACAAGCTCAAGAGGGAGTACCATGAGATCCGACAGAGAGATGGGGAGAATAGCAACGAGTTTATGCAGCGCTTTCTTCACTTAGCTGGTTTCCTTGGTGCGGCAGCAGGTACTCCTGAAGAGCAGGCACACCACTTTAGGTGGGCTCTTTGCACATCGGTCGCAAACAATCTGGTTTGTGCTACGTTCAACACTGTAGCACAAGTGGCCGATGCAACACGTAAGCTGGGGATGCTGCAGGAGAGAGATGAGTTTGGGGAAGCTAAGAGACCCGACAAGAGGTAAACATTCGTATTCAAGCGGTGATCAATCCGTATTCTTTCCATATATGTCAATTATTCATCTCTTTAAAATGTATCTTCCAGGCAGAAAACTGGGGACCAGTCTCAGCCGGCTACTCAGCAGCAGCCTCATCAGCCCAAGGGAAACGGTCAGACTAACGACCGTTCTGCTACGGATAGGCGTGGCGGAAATGATAATTTCCGTCACAATGCTAGACACTCCAATGGCAGCAGGTCCTAATACTTACGCATTTTCTTATGATTTCATGTTATAACTCATATTCTGACACTCTAGCAAATCATTTACCAGGAACCATGGAAACGGTAGGGACCAGAACCAGAGAGGTTCACAGCCTAGCCGTCCAGCTATCACTGGTATTCAATCTTACGATTATCCACATTGTCCTTTGTACCCTATTATCATGTCTTATGTAAAATGTTTTATCAGGTTCTCAGTCAGCCAGAGCACCTTCTGGAGGATATACTCATCCTCTTTGCTCTACTTGCCACCGCAGACACCCAGGGCCATGTCGTCGTAACACTGACGCATGCTTCAAGTGTGGTCTTCCTGGCCATATCATGAAGGATTGCCGTAAGGGCGAGATGGAGGGCACATCAGGACATGCTGATTCCAAGCCGTCTCCTACCACCGTGCGTGTCTACACGACATCTCGAGACCAGGCCAACAAGTCTACAGGTACCATCACTGGAATCTTGTATACGTATGGTCAAGCTGCGTGTGTTCTTTTCGATATGGGTGCTACTCACTCGGTCACTTCTACTGCTTATGCTTAGAACATTAGGATGCTCCCCATGCCACTAGAGAATAGGCTTACTATTTCCACGCCCTTGAGGGACTCTATATTAATCACCCATGTATACAAGAGTCTTCCTCTAGAATTTGACGATAAGGTTCGACCTGTTGACGCACCTCCGCTGGACATGAATGACTTAGACATGATTTTGGGCATGGATTGGCTATCCAAGCATCATGCTACCATAGACTGCCATTCATATCGAGTTATCTTCGGTGATGTTAAGGCACCAGAGTACATTCATAACGGGTTCGTACCCGGACGATCTGTAAAAATCATATCTACACTGCAAGCGCGTGCACTACTATCACATGGCTGCGAGGGTTATCTAGCTACGGTTCACGACATGGATGCTGAATCTCCATCAATGCAGGATCAACCAATAGTGTCAGAATTCCAATATGTATTCCCAGAAGAACTTCTGGGCATACCACCTGCACGAGAAGTGGAATTCAGTATCGAGCTTATTCCAGGAGCTGAACCAATCTCCAAGGCTCATTATCGCATGGCTCCCATAGAGCTGAAGGAGCTGAAGGATCAACTGCAAGAACTTCTAGAACGAGGTTTCATTTGACTGAGCGCATCTCCATGGGGCGCACCGGTCTTATTTGTTAAGAAGAAGGACGGCAGTATGCGTCTTTGCATAGACTATCGCGAGCTCAACAAGATTACTATCCGGAATAGGTATCCAGCCGCGTATAGACGATCTGTTTGACCAACTCCAAGGGGCCAAACACTTTTCCAAGATTGATCTTAGGTCAGGCTACCATCAGCTACGGGTTAAGGAGTAGGACATCGACAAGACTGCTTTTCGTACCCGCTATGGCCACTACGAGTTTGTAGTTATGCCATTTGGCCTGACAAATGCTCCAACAGTGTTCATGGATTTGATGAACAGAATCTTCCATGAATTTCTGGACAAGTTCGTCATTGTCTTCATCGATGACATCCTGATTTTCTCAAAGTCTAAGGAGGAACACGAAGACCATCTTCGTACAATACTACAGATTCTTCGCCAGAAGCAGCTGTATGCTAAATTCTCCAAGTGTGAGTTCTGGTTAGACAAGGTGGCATTCTTAGGTCACATTGTATCTGAAGAAGGAATCACTATGGATCCAGCGAAGGTTGAGGCCATTACTAAGTGGCCAAGGCCGACATCAGCGACAGAAGTCCGTAGTTTCTTAGGCTTAGCTGGCTATTACCGTAGGTTCGTAGAGAACTTTTCCCGCTTAGCACTACCATTGACCAAACTGATACGGAAAGGGGAGAAATTCGTTTAGACTGAAGAACGAGAGAAGAGCTTTGAAGACTTGAAGCAGAAGCTAGTATCTGCACCTATTCTTACTCTCCCATCTGGTACGGGTGGATTTCAAATCTACAGTGATGCATCGGGGAAGGGACTTGGCTATGTTCTCAGGCAACATGGGAAAGTGATCGCGTACGCTTCACGGCAGCTTAAGCCTTATGAAGAAAATTACCCCACGCATGACTTGGAACTTGCTGCAGTCGTGTTTGCATTGAAGATATGGAGGCACTACCTATATGGAGAATCATGTGACATTTTCACGGACCACAAGAGCTTGAAGTATATCTTCACTCAACGTGAATTGAACATGAGGCAGAGGAGATGGTTAGAGCTGTTGAAGGATTATGACATAAATCTACAATATCATCCCGGAAAATCAAATGTAGTAGCAGATGCTCTTAGCAGGAAGTCCGAAATGATCAACGGCATTAAAATTGAGGAGGAAATCATAAGAGACTTGGAGCGACTAGACATCGAGATCATGGTACGTGGACAACACGGTTACTGGGCTAATCTTAGAGTAGAACCTGAGTTACTCTCTAAGATCAAGGAAGCTCAGAAAGATGATGGAGAGATCTGGGCGATAATACAGAATTTGGAGAAACAGACGGAATTCAGAGTAGATGCAGATGGTATTGTATGGCAGGGCACGAGACTTTGTGTTCCTGATGATCAAGAAATCCGGGAAGCCTTGTTAGCTGAAGCTCATAGCTCCTTATTCTCTATACATCCTGGTTCGACTATGATGTACCATGACATTAAGCAATATTTTTGGTGGAGTGGTATGAAACAGGATGTGGCCACTTACGTCTCCAAATGTCTTACCTGCCAGCAGGTTAAGATCGAACATCAGCGATCTGGCGGTCTCCTTCAACCGTTAGATATTCCAGAGTGGAAGTGGGACAAAATCACCATGGATTTTGTTACTGGTCTTCCGCCTACCAAGAGGAAGCACGATGCAATTTGGGTTATCGTTGATCGACTTACCAAATCAGCTCATTTCTTACCGATCCGCAAGGAAGATCCAGTAAGTAAACTCGCCGATACGTATATAAGAGAGATAATGAGACTCCACGGTGCTCCATCCAGCATCGTCTCAGACAGAGACCTCGTTTCCCTTCGTGATTTTGGAAGAGTCTGTGGAAAGCTTGGGGTACATAACTTAAGCTTAGCACGACTTTTCATCCTCAAACGGATGGACAGTCAGAACGAACGATTCAGACATTGGAAGATATGTTGAGGTCATGTGCGTTGGAATGGACCGGTGATTGGGACGATTATATCTGTTTGGTGGAGTTTGCATACAACAACAGTTGGCACGCAAGTATCAAGTGTGCTCCTTTCGAAATGTTGTATGGCAGAAAGTGTCGCGCCCCAATCTGCTGGGATCAGGTTGGCGAGCGAACACTTGAAGGACCAGAAATTATAGAGATGACCAATGAGAAGATCGCAGTAGATAAGCAGAAACTTCAGGAAGCACGGTTACGTCAGAAGAGTTACGCCGGTAAGCATCGTAGGGACATACATTTTAACGTAGGAGATCACGTCTTCCTTAAGGTCTCGTCGGCACGTGGTGTTAGACGCTTCGGGATTAAAGGGAAGCTCAGTCCTCGTTTCATCGGACCGTTTGATATCATTGAACGAGTAGGTGAAGTATCTTACCGGTTGGCGTTACCTCCGCAGCTTTCGCATGTGCATAATGTGTTTCATGTGTCCTTACTAAGAGGGTACCGGTATCATCCCCTTCACATGGTTCAGTATCAACTGGAACAGATACGTGAAGATCTCACCTTCATAGAAGAACCCGAACGAGTTCTTGACAGACAAGAACGAGTCATGAGAAGGAAGACGATTCCATCGTCAAAATCCTATGGAGGGATCATACCGAGCGGGAAGCCACTTGGGAAACAGAGGAGTCAATCCGGGCTTCTTACCCTCATTTCATATTTTGAATTCGGGTATGTTCTTCTTTTTCAGTTTACTTTATCTATAATTCGGGGACGAATTATTCTTTTTAGGGGGGAAGAGTTGTAAAACCCGTATGCTTTTACCATGAATAGTACCCTTAAGAACGTAAGTACTAGATTAAAACTTTCCTTTTATAGTATGATTACGTTTACATGTTAGGATTTTACGTATTACGTACGTGTTAGAACACGATAAGTATTTATTACGTACGAACACACAATAATTATTTAACAATAATTAATCACGAACATGCGATCATGAAATCATGAACGTAATTAAATCACGAACTATATTAATTACGTATATATATTTATTACGAGCGTGAATAAATATATTAGGTCACGGTAAATATTTAACGAGAACACATAAAACACGAACACAAATAAACACGAACGAACACTTAAACAACGAGACACGGAAAACGGTACGACTACCCCATGTGGGGCCCCTACCCGCGGCTACATCAACACCATGGGCAGAGCCTATCAAATTTTACAATGAAAAGGGGGTAAAGGTAAAACTTGTTTTCATTTTTTCACTTTACAGGAAAACAAATTAAAAACCTAAAAAGTTTTCTCCTTTCTCCTTCTTGTCCTCTTTGGCCGCCACATAAAACACAAGAAAAGGGGGTGTTCGTTTGATTTTGATCTTGAATATTGTATGTGTTTTCGTGTGTGTTCATCCTCGTTAGATCCACGCATTCGGTATATTCTTTTAATCCTTTTTCTTTTTGATTTGATCTAATAAAATAATTAAGAACATGATGTTTTTAAAAACCTAATTAAAAACATAGATCAAACATGTAAATGGTTTTTGGGTAAATCAAAAAGGTTGTTTTTAGGGGTGTTTGTTTGGCCGGCGCCTAAACCGAACCCCAAGGGGGGTCTCGGTTTGGCTAATAGACTACCACCGAGAGCATATGGTCCCGGTTTGGTGGTGTGGGTCCCACGGCAGCAACAAACTAAAGGGAACTCCGAAGTGGTTCGGGGTATGGTGTCGATTTCATGTCCGGTTCATGGTTTCTAGTCAAGATCCGGTTCACGGTTTATGTTAAGATTATTTTTTTTATGATCATATGTTAAAATTAAATTAATAATAAGATGACATGATTAATTTAATAAAACATGACTTAGGTTATACTTAATTATTAGATCATGAAATTATTAACCTAAGTATTTTATATTTTCTAGACTTTATAATTAATTAATTACTAAAAACCATAGTATTAATTAATTAATTAACATGACTTAGGTTATATTATTAATAAATAATAATACATGTTTTAACCTAAGTATTTAACTTTATTTAATTAAAAACATGATATATTTTAATTAAATACTTTTTACCTATAGTTTATTTAAATTACATGAAATAATTAATAAACTATACATTATATCATTATGACTTAGGAAATAATCAGAAAAACACTTAAGCTTGTATACTTAGCTTATTTAACCAGCTTATATTTCTATTTTTGGAAACTTTCTATTTTTGGAAACTTTCTATTTTTGGTAACTTTCTATTTTTGGAAACTTTCTATTTTTTTTGGAAACTTTCTATTTTAGGAAACCTGCTGTTTTTGGAAAGTTACTTATTATTACACAGTAAGTATAATAATACATGAAATACCAGAAATACTTAATCAGAATAGACAGAATATAAGATAAACACAGTTTAAGGCTTTAAACAGTAAAACATGATATGAACATATAAAATAAGCTAAGACATGACATAAAACCAGTTACGTATTTAGTAAGCAGATACTTATTCATGTATGTATTTATGTAGCATTAGTGATACCGAAGTAGGATTCTCCTCAGTTCATCTTCTTCGTTCACTGGACATAAGGTACAGATTCTCGTCCTTTCAGTATGGACATTCTTTCCTTATTAGGATTCCCCGTATGCAGCCAAATGTTTTCCCGTAGTATAAGTTTATATGTTTGACTTGCTTATATTTAATTTAGAATACCTATAGCCATATACATGCATGACCATTTTCACCTAGTTATGGAGGTACCATAACCATAACATTAGAGACACTGATGTTATGACTTCACCACGGCGGAGTGATTGCTCGTGGCGTCCCTTCAGCTTTTGGCCATATTATTATATTTATCATGTGGGGCGTATGGGTGCATCCTAGTTACATGTTTTTTATCAGATTACTCAGTGTGAATGTAGTGTGTGCGTTGCATCCTTCACAAGGAGCTGATCCCTCCTACCCAAAACCAGTATATTAAATTAGAGGCAGCCCCTCTAATTTGCATGATGAGGTCACCCCTCCAAGTATTCATGCACGATGGATTTTCATGACCTATATTGGCTAATGGTAGAACATGTTAAACAGTTTTTATAAGATAAACATAAGGCTTTTCAAACTATAAAACTAGTTTTACCATGACTTAACCAGGTTATTCGGGACTTAGTTTCTTCCGCTGTTATATGTTATATGCTTATCCTATTCATGCTTTATTGTACATCCGTGCACTGAGCGTATTGCTCAGCCGTTTTCCTTTTCTATGTTCCCAAAACGGTAGGTACTCAGGGACGCTCGTAGACTTTAAGCGTACGTGCATATGAACTGGAAGCTTTCAAGCCTTTCTTTACTTTATGCATTATCTTTACTTTGATACACTTGCTATGGACATTGTTTAGTCCTTTCCTTTACAGTACTTATGTTTGTGTGTGATGAGATTTACTTTTGGACTACCGATGTTTGATTCCGGTAGTTTCCTTTTATGGTCATGTAATGTTTAGACATTAATATTTGTATGCTTTGATAACACGCCATAATTACGCGTGACATTCCATTATCAAAATGGGGTGTTACAGACCTAATGTACCAAAATCGATATAACGTGTATAACACACACAACCCATTCACTACAGATCATATCATACTTACCAAAACCTAGGATGCATCCATACGCCCCCTGCAAAACAGAATAACACGTACACTAGCTCATGACTAGCAGACGCACTCACAAACTATATAGCAAAATGACCATCAAAAGGGAACGAGGGGGTCTAATCACACTGCCCCAGATGGTGTCATGCCACTGGTTCATCAATGGCATGGTCATGGTACCTCCATGACTAATTACAAAATATAGCTCGGGCTTAAGGGGTTCATAACAAAAGGGCATATCAAAGAATATATCATAATTGATCAAAAGGAAGCATAAGAAGGCATATCAAACAAATGAATCATAACAAGGCAAAGGGAATCGAAGATCATATCAAAACAAAAATCAATCTCATAGGAAACATAGAAATGGCATAAGAATGATCGAATGGAAGAGTATACAAAAGAGTAAAAGGAGTGTTCTTACTAAAAGAACCGAATATACGTACCTTAGTACAAAACAAAACAAAGATCCGCAAACAACGCAAGAAGTCATAATTTCGTGTCACCAAGGGTACATCATACATATAATAACATCATATATACTGATCACGTCAGTATATCCGAGTTCGACTTAAATAGTCTCGGTTTTCATATTTTGATATGTGCGAAACAACAAAGATTACAAGTTTCCATGTTTTGGTTATTTAAAACCCTAGTTTTCCATTTTCTTAAAACTTGTTATTTGGGGACTATTTTTAAAGATCCAACAGATAACCATATTTCCCAAATCCTAATCATTGATTTAAGAGCAGAATTGAAAATAGATTCGAAAAGCATAATCATAGGCATCGGAATCACTTAAAAAGCAATCCAGAGACTCACTTTATGACCTTTACAAGATGACCCATTTTCTTAAACCTAATTTTTGTGGACTGCTTTCAAGGACCATATTACTAGACTTAGTTCCCGACCCTTAAAAATTGAATAGAGACCAGATTTGAAAACTAGATTCAAATGGCATAATCATAGGATTTTGAAACACTTAATAAGTTATTATGAAACTGATTTTATAACCCTTATAAGATGATCTAAAAACTGGACAGCTTTGGATCCTTATTTTGTTTTAAAGTTTTTAGATGTCTACATCATGATAGGATGTTTAGATCATGTTATAACTCATGTAATAACTTATCAAAAACCATTTTAGGACTGATCTAAATAGATATAACACATGGAAAGGTTTTTAATTCATTAAATCACCAAAACACATTTTTAGGGTTCATAAAAAGCTAATCAACACAATACATAAAATATAATAGAAACACCATGGTGACACATGGTTTAGGGGCTGAATACTTACCTACAAGATGAATATGATGATCAAGAGGCCATCAAAACACTAAAACACCAAGGAAAGAGGAAAATAGAGGAAACACACCTAGAAAAGGCCTAAAACCTCAAGGTTTCTTCAATGGAGGTTTAGAGAAAACCTTAGCAAAATATGGGAAGGCATATATGTGTAGTAGGGAAGGGTTTGTAATTTTTTTAGCAATTACCAAAGTTACAGGAGACATGTTTCATTAGTTTTTATCTAGTTTCCTTTAAATCAAATATTGTGTCATAAAAAAATTTTCTTTCCCCTTTTTCTTGATAAAAAACATGGCCAAATACACCCTTAGGATGAGAATGAAAAATATTTTTTCCATTCTTAAAAGTCTTACAAATATCTCTCATTAAAATCAAACTTTTTTCCTATTTAAAGGCTTTTTAAATCAAGTAACAAGATGACCAAAAATCCCCTTTTTATTTATAAAATCCGGCCAAATAAATGCTTTTTAAGAATTTTTTTTCATTTTAATAAACTATATATTATATCCTTAATATTTTCAAAAGAGTTTATAATATAAGGTTTAATTATTTTAAACTTATTTAAATAATTAAATGCACACTTTTAAATTTCCAGAAACGAGATGAAATTTCAGAAATGAAATGAATTTCCAGAAATGAAATGAAATCAAATTTTCATAAATGAAATGAATTTTCAGCAATAAAATGAATTTTTAGAAATGAACTTAAAATTTTCTAAATGACATAAATGACCAAAAATCGTATTCTAAAAATGCTGGTTTTACATCTTTTCCCCTCTAAACGAATTTCATCCTCGAAATTAAAGTAGTATTATAGGTTTATAATTCTTCCCCTATAAAAAGAAAAATTTGGCCGCGTATTAAACGAAAATGCACGAATCGGATCGAACGAATACGAAACAGACAAAGTGACGATGGATGAAATCATCTCACACATAACACATACAGAATATGCACGGAAGTAATGCTAACTGAAAGGAATCACAGAATTCTTTCACTAATCAAAGTAATAACATAGTAAAAACAAATTGAGAATTTCTTGGAATTGTACCTAACGACTTGTCGTCTCCACCACCACTTTCATTTCTCATAGGGCAATCCCTAATCTTATGTTTAATAGAACCACAATGAAAACGTGCCCCAGTAATCTTATAGCATGCCCTTCGAGGACGAAGCCTTCCGTAAGTTTGGCATGGTGACCCTGAATGACCCTTCTGATCATCCGTTTTCTGGTTGTTGTTATGAGCCACTGGTCGAATACAATCCCCATCATGGTTTCTCTTCTTCTGACCCGACCTTTCATGAAGAATCTCAATATTCCTTACTGCATCGACCACAACCGCCACGTCCTCGTATTCAAGGTTCACGAGGTTGTCCAAGATGTGATCATTGAGAACCCACTTGAAGTGCGCTGCTTGTTCCTTCTGAGTACCCGCTTTTGTTCCTAAGAAAGCCGCTTGTATAAGAAACCGCTTCATAAAATCACCCCTGGATTCTCCCTCCCTGTTGGAAATACGTTTTTACGTATTTAGGAAGATTCAGTCACTCCGACAACATATTAGTTAAGTAGCTCGTAGTCCTAGTAACTTTTATTAATCAAAAACGCCAAAGTCTGGTCCCTGTTATGTATGGCCGGCGACCCATTGTAAGCCCAAGTCAATCTCATGGGCTTAGTATATAAACCCTCTTCTTAGTTGGAAAGGGTGCGGTTAACTTTCATTTTACACATAGTAAAGTGTGTTCTTTACACTTTCTCTCTCTACAAATGTGTGTGTGTTCTCACCATTTTTATCTCTTTCTCTCTCTAGAGTATAAGCAAGATTTACATAATCCTACAAATGGTATCAAGAGCCATGGGATGATTGTCTTGTTTATGTGTTTGTTTTAGTATTGATACGTGTGATTTTGATCCATATAGCTCGCGTCCAATTTCTTTTTTTGTGTTTTTTGTGGTTTAATCTTTTCCAATATCATCTACATAGTTGTGGTAGTGATTTGGGATATTGATTTGGGTAAAAACGCAAACATTTTTTATCTTTTGGCTTGATTTTGGAGAAAAAACTCAAAAAAGTGTACTTTCATTCGAGATCCACTTTTTTAGGAAATCTGCCAAAATCTCGCGATATTCTGCATTATTCCGGGATTTTAAACCCTAATTATTCCGAGATCTTTCCATAATCTCGCAATATTCTCAATATTCCGAGATCTTTGGTTATTGCGAGATCTTTGGTTATTACGAGATCTTCAAGTTTTTGCGAAATCGTTGGTTATTGCGAGATCTTCAAGTTTTTGCGAGATATTTGGTTATTGTGAGATCTTCAAGTTTTTGCGAAATCTTTGGTTATTGCGAGATCTTCAAGTTTTTGCGAGATCTTTGGTTATTGCGAGGTCTTCAAGTTTTTGCGAAATCTTTGGTTATTGCGAAACTTATTCCGGAATATTTAGTTATTCTGAGATCTTCAATTATTCCAAAATCTTGCATTATCCCGAGATTTGACATCATTCCGAGATCTTATATATTTTGGAAACTTACAGTTTGTGGATTCGTGAGTTATTTGGTCTTGGAATTTTTGGTTTCTCAAGAAGACATTGTTAAGGGATTTCAACAACGTTTCTCGACTTCAACACACGAACTTTGGATTATTTACGATTTAATCGGTAGTTTGTAAAATAACGTGAATTTATTTCTTGGTTTCTCCGCGATTAGTAAAACTCTGTATTTTCATCAACAAGCACATTTACTTTCTCTCATTGTTCGATCAACATTTGTAAATCTTAACTTATCGAAATGGAGTATACTTCTCTTACGGATAAGTCCATCCTCTCGGGTACGGATAATCGTCCACCAATGTTGGTGAAGGCAATGTACGAGGATTGGACATCTAGAAGGGAACTTTATATGTTGAATAAAGAAAACGGACATCTCATTTGGGAATCGGTTCTAAATGGACCATTAGTTTATGGTACTGTGACGGAAGGTGCAGTTACTCGTCCTCGCACAACTGGCGAATTGACTGAAGATGCTAAGATTCAAGATAAGTGTGATAAACAAGCTACAAACATCATTCTCCAAGCCCTTCCTCCAGATGTATACAAACGCGTGCGTAAAAATAAAGTTGCCAAAGAGTTATGGGATAGAATTCGTGTTTTAATGCAAGGCACCTCGTTAACTAAACAAGAACGAGAGTGTAAGCTATATGATACGTTTGATAAGTTTGTCTATGTCCCCGGGGAGACTCTCAATGATTACTATTTGAGATTCACTCTATTGATGAATGAGCTCAACATTTATGGCATGGCAATCCTGACATTTTAGTTAAACACCAAGTATTTGATCACTCTTCCTTCCGAATGAAGCAAGTACGTGACGGCTGTTAAATTGGCTAAGGATTTGCATCAAACCAATGTGGATCAACTTCAAGATTTTCTTCAACAACACGAATGCCACGTGCTCGAGGCTCGGTTATCAACGCCTCAAGTCCATGATCCACTTGCCATGATTGCTTCTCATCAAATGACTCCTCCACACAACTTGGCATACTCTTATCAACAACCATCATATATGCAGCAACCATAACACACATATCAGAAACTACAACAACCATTTTATCAACCACCAATGATGCCACAACAAGCATTTCAACAACAAAGTGTTCTTCAACATCCTTATCCACAACAACCATCACATCAGGCCTCACCATCACAAGTTATCACTTCTCCAATGGGCTATACTCCTCAACAAGGATATTTTCCAATTGAAGCACAACAATTACAAGCCTTTTACTCCAATGCACCTCCAACAATTGAAGTATTGGTCCTTAGTCAAAATGATTCTCCTATAGTTGTTTTAAACCATCTCACTGCCTACTTGTCAAAACTTGTTTCAACTAGAGGATTTACATCAACGAACAATCAGCTCCGCACTTCCTTAAATCCTCGCCAAGAAGCCACTATTTAAGACGGTCAAGTAAAGGTAAAATCAATTCAAGGAAGGCAATAATCATTTGGACCAACTACAAGGACTGTGAATGCTCAAGATGTGAATTCTCATGCTAGTAGAAATGGAAGTCCTATTGGTCCTTAAAAGGTTGTGACTTGCTACAATTGTTGGGGACAAAGTCATATGGCTAGGCAATGCACTCAGCCGAAAAGGAGAAGGGATGCAACATGGTTTCAGGAGAAGATGTATTTGGTAGATGCTCAATCTAAGGGAAAGATTTTGGATTCAGAGGAATTAGCATTTCTTGCAGACCCAGGGGCAGCAGATAATGAAGGCGTTGCAGTAATCTCTACTTCTAATGCAGCATATCAAGCAGATGATCTTGATGCATATGATTCAGATTGTGATGAAATTCACTCAGCCCAAGCTGTTCTCTTTGTTAATCTCTCTCACTACGGTTCTAATGTCGTCAGTGAAGTACCAACCACAACCAATATTGGTCTTGATAACCCACATCAAGTTGGGCATGAAAATAACAACCTCGAATAGCATTCGGGAACTAGTAACTCAAATGATGTGGTATCCAATCCTACACATTTGGCTGAACCTCCACTAAGTGCTACGACGGGTATAGAATCTGTAACACCCCGTTTGTTAAAATCGAATATCATAGTAGTATATGGCGTGTCATCAAAGCATGCAAGGTAAATGTCTAAACATTCATGACCATAAATAGAAATACTTGAAACAAACATCGATAGTCCAAGTAACTCAACACAAGCAAATATAAGTACTGTAAAGGAAAAGGACTGAACAATGTCCAACATGAAATAAAGTAAGATAAAGTATGATAAATGCATAAGACATAGAAGGCTGGATAGCTTCTATCCGAATGCACATACTCTTGAGATCCTACATGCAACCTTGGGTACATGCCGTTTGGGAACATGGAAATGGAAAACTGCTGAGCATAACGCCCAGTGCACGGATATACAATAAAGCATGGAAAACATAGAGTAATGAAAGCATGTAAAGAGCATATAAAGCATAAATGGCAGCGGAAATGAATAAGTCCTGGGAAACCTAGACGTATAACATGTTTACTGGTTTTAGTTCTAAAAACGTAGCTTATGTTTACTTATGAAAATCTGTACTAGGTTAATATACCAAAAGCCAATATAGGTCATGAGGTCAACAACGTGCATGAATACTTGGAGGGGTGACCTCGTCATGCAATTAGAGGGGATGCCTTTAATTAATATGGTAATGGGTAGGAGGGATTAGCTCCTTGTGAAGGATGCAAGGCACACACCACATTCACCATGAAATCCTGACTAACACTATAACTAGGATGCACCCATACGCCCCACATGATAATATAATAATAATAAAGTCCATATAAACTAAATGTTGGGAATAAATTAAGGCCAGATCACTTGAGCGCTGACAAGAGTAATACAAGCGTTGACAAGAACAAAACAAGCGCTGACAGCTCAAGCGTTGACAAGATAAAGTCAAGCGTTGACACATTGAAGACAAGCACTGATGGGAAGATATACTCTACGTGTTTATTGTATTCTAGATTACTTCTAGTAAAGATAGGAACAACAATGTATTTTCTATATTTATCTTTACCTAGAATAGCTGATACGTAGATTATTGTACAAGGCTTCTTATGTCTATAAAAGAAGACCTTTAGGTTAATGTTTGATATAAGTTTTCATTCGTAAACTACTTTCATTGTAAGCAAGTTTGATATTGATAATCAAAGTGAAAGTTTGTTTATATCATTGTGTGTTCTTGTTTAAGTGTTAAATTCCGCATAACACTTAAATTCATAAGCATATACAAAGGTTTCTCTAAGTGTATTACTTGATCTAATCTCGTATACATAAAGCTAAATCGATCTAAGTTTGGGATCAACAAGTGGTATCAGAGCTTGTTGAGGAACTTTTGATCTTAAAGAACACCAGAACCCTAAAAATCACCAAAACCCTAATTTTCTCAGAAACTCTAACAACATCATGTCTGAAGAAATAACCTCCTCCTCATCAGCTTTACCAAACATCAAGATTCCCATGTTTGATGGAACCAACTTTGACTTGTGGAAGTTCAACTTTGAACAATATCTGGGGATCTATGACTACACACTCTAGGAGATTATTGAATATGGAAACACATTCAATAAGGCTCAAAAGATTGCTAATGCCATTGCTGCAAGAACAGCTATTGCTGGATGTTCTGAAGAGGATAAGAGAGAAAAACCTGGAGATGGTAGAGCTGTGGCTGCTGATGACATAGCAAAGAAAAGGGTTGACATGAAAGCCCTAAATATTCTGAAAGTCTCTTTGGGACAAGAAAACCAGCATAAATATAGAGGCTATGAATCTGCTAGGGATCTTTGGGCAGCTCTTGAAGTTGCATATGGTGGCAATGCAGACACTAAGGAAGAAAAGAAAAAGCAACTCATGCATGATTATGCTGTCTTCAAAGCTCAACCCAATGAGAAACTGAGTAGTGTGAGAAGCAGACTGCTTGACATTACAAGCAAGTTGTCTTTCATGGGGACACAAGTTGGTGATGTTGACATTAATGCTACCTTTCTTAAAAGTCTTGGTGAGGCATGGAAGATTGAGGCAAGATCCATTCTGGCCAACAATACTTACAAGAGCTCCTCGTTTGATGACATCTACAACAAACTAAGGCTGTTGGAAGATGAAACTCTTTTAGAACATGGAAGCAAATCTACCAACAGCAACATGGCCTTCTTCTCTCAAAGTGAAGGTCAATTCAATCAGAAGGACTCTTACATGCATCCAGTTACTGGATCATCATATGTCAGCGCTGGAACAAGTCCTGTCAACGTCTCCTATTCAGACGCTGACACATTCAAGAGTGACTCCCCAAGAGTTAAACCTGCTGGTTTGGATTTGGATACTGTTTGTGCTTACATTGCTTCTTTGCCCAATGGTTCAGTGATTACATATGAGGACCTTGAGCAGATAAGTGATGAGCACTTGGAAGAGATGGACATCAAGTGGAACATGGCTCTTGCTAGTATAAGAGCAAACAGGTGGAACAGAAGGTTTAAGAAGAAAATGACCTTCAATGCTAAAGACACAGCTGGATTTGACAAATCCAAAGTTGAATGCTACAACTGCCATCGTATGGGGCACTTCATGAGGGAATGCAAATCTCCTAGAAGATCTGATGCTGGTAAACCCTCAAGTCAGGTTGTTAAAGCTCAGGATTCCAAAGCTATGGTTGCAGTTCAAGGAATTGATGGTATGGGATGGGATTGGAGCTATCTGGCTAAGAATGTTGAAGAGGATAAGGCTTTGGTTGCTGATATTGAAGAAGAAGAGCATGTTGAATATGCTCTCATGGCACACTCCTCCTCTTCATCTGATAATGAGGTATATGATGACGCTTTTTGTAGCAAAGGTTGTAGGTTAAATACTGAAAGACTTAACAAAGAGGTGTTAAGATTATTAGATGATATGAGTACTGAAAGATGTAAATTTTCTAATTACCAACTAGCTCTCACTGAAACTGAGAAAACCGTTTCTGAATACAAGAAAATGGAATTTGACTTAAAAGATAAAATAAACATCTTAAAACATGAGTTAGATGCTAGTATGGATATTAGAAACATCATGGAAAGGGTTAATGGTGAGTTACAGGCTAAGTTAGATGAGGCTATTAAGAATAAAGATAATGTTGGCCTTAAAATTCAAAGATTTGATAGAGCCACCCAAACCCTAGGAGAATGTGTGGGTAAACAAAGGGATCCTAAGGACATGACTGGGATTGGGATGAATGATTACTCTTTGGTTCCACCACCAGCTGGTGACTTCTATGGTGTCCAACAAAAGGACCTATCTTGGACTGGTTTGCCAGAGCTCCAAGAGGAGGAATTCATTCCTCCACCAAGAGTTGTCACTCCAGTTGAAGAGTATCAACAAAAGTTGACTGACCTGAATGAATGGAAGAAAGCTAACCCTACTTTATTTGTTAAGGGTGGCTTACTATGTGAAAGTCCCAATGAGTCAACACCCATTAAGGATACTAACCCACTCACTGGTAAAGTTGTTAATCTTGGCTCAAACACTGATAGAAAACCTAGCATTAGATATGCAGAGATGTATAGGAATACTAGGTCACCCAAGAGCCAAGTTAGCAATCAAGGAACAGGTTTCTTTTCTTCTAGACCTAAAGTTGTATCTAGAAAAGCTTGTTACACTTGTGGTAGCTTTTCACACTTGGCATACAAGTGTGTCAACGCTCCCAAAGCCAGCGCTGACAGGAACAAATTCAGCGCTGACAGGAACAAAGTCAACGTTGTTAGGAAGTCAAACATTGTCTGACCCAAACCTTGTGTGGAGCAAAGTCCACAAGTGATTAGACCTGCCCCATTCTTTACTAGAGGGTCTAACACTCATGGACAAAGACCATTTCAAAAGACAAACACCTGGTCAAATAGGCAATGGGTTTCTGTAGCAAACCCTAGGTTCAACGCTGACAAGGGTAATTTCAGCGTTGACAGGACAAATTCTAACGCTGACAGAAACGTGACCAGACCTAAATATTTGCAACCACAAGGTAAGGGGTCTAAAGCTTCTTCAAGCTTAACATGGAGACCCAAGAAAGATCAAAACCCTAATAATAATGGGATTTCAATGACTTGCAATAGATTTAATTACATTTCAAAGATCATTACAAAATCTATTGGGGTTAACTGGGTATTTCATCCTAAGAAGGATGAGAATGGGGTTGTTGTGAGAACTAAGTCTGTTCTTATTGAACAACCAGATGAATCCAAGTCTTTTAAGACTTGGGTTCCCAAAGAAAACTAATTTGTTTTCTTTATGTGCAGGGCATTCAAAGACAGGTCAATGATTATGGATATTGGGATAGTGGATGCTCAAGGCACATGACAGGGAAGGAAGACTATTTGACGAACTTCACTCCCATTAAAGATGGTGATAAGGTTTACTTTGGAGGCGGATATGGTACTATCACAGGCAAAGGAAACCTTCTCACCAAGAATTTGCGTTTTGAGAACGTCTTCCTGGTAAAAGAACTTGATTACAACCTTTTTAGTGTATCACAAGTTTGTGATAACCAAAATAAAGTTCTGTTTACTGATACTGAGTGTTTGGTGTTAAGCAAGGATTTTAAGATCCCTGATGAGAAATATATTGAGTATAGAACACCTAGGCATAAGGACATATATAATGTTAATTTGAATGGGATTAAAATGAATAATAATATGTCTTGTTTTTAGGCTAAGGCCTCAGTAGATGAGAGTAATTTGTGGCACAGGAGACTAGGGCACATAAATTTTAAAAATATAAATAGACTTGTGAGGCTTGGTTTAGTTGATGGTTTGCCTGAGAAGGCCTTCCACAATGACCACTCTTGTGTTGTATGTCTTAAAGGCAAGCAGCACAAGGTCTCATTCAAGTCCAAACAGGTGCACACTAGTCCTAGACCTCTTCATATGCTACACATGGACCTCTTTGGTCCAACCAATATAGAAAGTTTGAATGGTAAGTCATATTGCTTTGTCATCACAGATGACTTTTCTAGGTTTACTTGGACATTCTTTCTAGCTATGAAGAGTGACACAACTGATATTCTAATTGATTTTATCACTCAGATTGAGAAGAGGTCTGGCAATGAGGTTAAAATGCTTAGGAGTGATAATGGTGGAGAATTTAGGAATAAGAAGCTAGATGATTTCTGTGCCAGGAAAGGAATTACAAGGCAATTTAGTATTGCTAGAACCCCACAACAAAATGGGGTTGATGAGAGGAAAAATAGAACCCTAATTGAAGCAGTCAGAACAATGTTGGCTGATGCTCATTTTCCTATAGCCTTTTGGGCTGAGGCTGTTAATACAGCTTGTTATGTTCAAAATAGAGCATTGGTTAACAAAATTCAAAACAAAACACCTTATGAGTTACTTTGGGGTCGAAAACCTAATATTGGTTTTCTTAGACCTTTTGGTTGTCATGTAGTAGTGTTAGACACTAGTGATGCCTTAGGGAAATTTAGTGCAAAAGGTGATGAGGGTTACTTCATGGGGTATTCATTGCAGAGCAAGGGATATAGGGTTTATCTTAAAGAAGAAAAACGTATACTTGAAAGAGTACATGTTAGGTTTTTAGAGAATAAGCCTAGTGATCCTGAAAGTGGTCCTAATTGGTTGTTTGACTTGAAACCTTTATCTAGAACTTTAAATTATATGCCTGTCACTAATCCAGACATTGTGAAGGTAACTGCAAATGTTATGGAGGAACAAGTTGTTGATGTTTCAGGTACTCAGGTTCATGAAAAGGTTGGATCACAAGCAGAAAAGACATCTCCTATCCTAGAATATGTTACCATTCCCATTTGGACAGATGCTTTTGCTGCTGCTGCTGCTGGACAAGATAATGGTGGTTTCCAAGCACCACCAGCTACAAACATGCATGGTCCTTCAGGCGCTGACAAAGGCAAATCTAGCGCTGACAATACCAATTCAGACGTTGATGGCTCAGACGTTGACAACAACAGTTCAAGCGTTGTTAGCCCAACCGCTGACAAACAAGGTTCAGGCGTTGACAACAATTCTGCCCATCTTTTCTCTTCCAATTTTGAACAAGGTGAACCTTCCAATATATATGAAGAGGTTCATCCTCATGTTGATGTAAGAGAGTCCGATGAAGAAGATATTAGCAACATGGAGAATGAAGTTGAAGATACCAGACTTTTTGAGGGAGGAGTACTTACTTCAGTAGTAAAGAATCATCCTCCTTCTCAAATCATTGGTAATGTTAATACTCCAGTTCAGACTAGAAGATCTCATCAAGGTCTTGGTGGGTTTATTGCCAATATACACAAGAAGGTTGATACCCCTCTTGTATAAGCATGTTTGTTTGCCTGTTTTCTGTCACAACAGGAACCCAAGAAAATATTTGATGCTCTCAAAGAACCAAGTTGGGTGGAAGCAATGCAGGATGAGCTTCACCAATTTGCAATTCAGGATGTTTGGGAGCTGGTTGATTGTCCCAGATATGTCAGACCTATTGGGACAAGATGGGTTCTAAGGAACAAAAGAGATGAAAGAGGCATTGTGGTCAGAAACAAGGCAAGGTTAGTGGCTCAGGGATATACACAAGAGGAGGGGATAGACTATGAGGAGGTCTTTGCACTAGTTGCAAGGATTGAAGCTATTAGGATTTTTCTAGCCTATGCCTCCTGCATGGGTTTCACAGTCTATCAAATGGATGTCAAGAGTGCTTTCCTCTATGGAACCATTGTTGAGGAGGTATATGTGATGCAGCCTCCAGGTTTTGAGGATCCAGAGCATCCAGATAAAGTGTATAGAGTCAAAAAGGCTATGTATGGCCTTCATCAAGCCCCTAGAGCATGGTATGGTACTTTGTCTACCTATTTGGTGGACAATGGATTCAAGAGGGGCACCATAGATCAGACACTGTTTACAAAAAAGAAAGGCAAGGATGTGTTGCTTGTGTAGGTCTATGTTGATGATATCATTTTTGGGTCTACTGATCCAAAGATGAGTGAGGATTTCTGCAAGCTTATGACAGACAAATTCAAGATGAGTGCTATGGGGGAGATGAACTTCTTTCTTGGTTTACAAGTTCAGCAGAAAGAAGATGGTATCCTCATCTCCCAGGATAAATATGTTGCTGAGATCTTGAAGAAGTTTGGCTTTTCTCCACATGAAAAGAGGGCTACTACTCCTATGGATAGAGAACACCCTTGGGGAAATATTGGAGATGGGAAAGATGTGAATGTCAGGCACTATAGATCCATGATTGGATCCTTGATGTATCTTACTGCCTCCAGACCTGACATCATGTTTGCTGTGTGTGCTTGTGCACGCCATCAAGTGACTCCCAAAGAATGTCACCTTTATGCTGTGAAGAGGATCTTTAGGTACTTAAGATGCTATCCTGGTCTTGGTTTGTGGTACCTAAAGGATTCACCATTGGAGCTGATTGCATATTCAGATAGTGATTATGGAGGTGATAAATTTGATAGGAAATCCACAAGTGGTGGATGTCAGTTTCTTGGGAGCAGGTTGATCTCTTGGCAATGCAAGAAACATACAGTGGTGGCTAATTCTACAACTGAAGCTGAGTATGTGGCTGCAGCTGCTTGTTGTGGCCAAGTTTTGTGGATTCAGAACCAGCTGTTGGACTATGGGTATAATTTCATGCATACCAAGATATTTGTTGACAATAACAGTACTTTATGCATCATTAAGAATCCTGTACTTCATTCTAAAACTAAACACATAGAAATTAGACACCATTTTATAAGAGATTGCTTTGAGAAAGGTTTAATACAACCAGATAGGGTTGACACTGAGGAAAATGTGTCCGATTTATTAACTAAACCTTTTGATGCTGGGAGATTTCAATACTTGGTAACAAGTATTGGAATGGTCAATCTCACATAATATGTGTTTTGGAATCTATCTTGTAAAAGTATGTAATCTATTTTGTAAAAGTATGTACAGGATGATGCATTGTTATTGGTCTGATTGATGCTTTAGATTTTCCACTACATTTTTCTAACACTGACAAAGGTTGCTTGAACGCTGATAAGTGTTTTTGCAACGTTGTCAGCAATATAATTGTCTAACGCTGACAAAGCTTCCCTCAACGCTGTCATGTGTTATCGGGGCGTTGTCAGCAACAATGTTAGTTTTGTGGTTTTCAATCTAAATGTGCAGATGGTGTTAGCAGTATACCATTGGATACAGAGTTGCTTATGGATCAATGGATAAGCATTTGGACAAGTTTTTATTTATGGATGATGGTTGGAATGTTTCATTCCTATCTTGACATAAAAATTTTTTTGTTCATACATGATTTTAGCAAACTTTTGTATCATAGTTTAAGGGGAGGTTTTAGGAACCTTTAGGATGTTTGGGTATCCATATGATACTCTTATCACAATTCTAGATTGTGTCCACAGGTGAGTATGAGTTAGTTTTACTAAATCATGAGGCACTGTAGCATGCAAAGTTGATATACTATCCATGCTGCCAAGACATTTTTGGCCTAGAATTGGTTGTGGTCTGTTGGGAGACTTGGGAATAATTTTGTTATGGGATTTACCTGGGAGTAACAAGGAATTTTGTAAGGTAACTTGGTTGTTAAGAGTTTTGGTTAGCAAGGGACACTAGAGGACTGTTATGTCTATCTTGCTTAAGCAAGTGTGCATAACTGGACAGTGCTTGCCGCCCTATAATAATTATCAACTTTTGGTTATCTTCTCTAGGATAAATTACTTGTTTAGGTCATTTTTCATTTTTAAAACATTTTTATTTTTAGACGCTGACAAGAATTTTCCAAGCGTTGTTATGACCAAATTGGACGCTGACATGGCTATAGGCAAACTTTGACAAGATTATAGCCGTTGGGCGTTGATAGGTTATTTTTGACCGTTGACACTCAATGGGACCTACCCAGTTGTTACTTTTTGACATATTTTTAGGCCGTAATTTTGGGAGTTGTTACTTTACATTTAATGGATGAGATAAACTTATACTTTTTCAATATTTTCATGATTGATTTTTGAAAATACTTGCCTATTTTTGGGCCTATCACATGCATTTTCTTCTACTATAAATTTGGCTCCTATTTTAAACAGGGTATCTATAATTCTTGTCTAACATAATTTTCTCTTATCAACTTCATCTTCTTCACTTAAATTTAACAGCTTTCATCAATGGCACCAAAGTTTAGACCCTCAGAATTGGAATTGGGGTTCAGATCACAACACAACATGATTGAGTATCTTGAAGCTGATGATGCTCTGTTTCCCCAATACACACAAATGGTGGCGTATTTGAATGCATCCCCTTTAAGGTATGCTCTTTCTCATGCACCACTCATTCCAGTCACACATATTAAACAGTTTTGGAACACTGTTAGTTCCTCAACAGTTAATAGAGTGACTACATTAACTTCTATTGTTCATGGGAGACCTTGGGTGGTTACTGAGGCTTTGGTACGCCAAGCCTTGCAACTTGATGATGCTGATGGTATAACCATCCTTCCCATTAATGAAATAGAACAAGGGCTTAGGGCTTTGGGATATCCTTTTCCTGATGAAGGTACCTTAAACAAGTATCATAAGCAGGAATTTCCCCCAGCCTGGAAGTACCTCATACATGTTCTCCTTCAATGTTTGAGTCCCAAATGCACTTCACACAATGAGATCAATAGATCCATTGCAAGTGCTATTGTGTGCATTGCAACAGGGCAAAAATTTAATCATTCTAAAATGATTTTTGAGGGCATGTGTAAAAACAAGGGGGACAAAATGACTTTAGCTTATCCCTGTTTTCTCCAAATGGTTTTTGATGTCCAAGGTTACTGCACAAGGGATCATAATGATTTTTATAAGATCCCTGAGCAAAAGAAAGCTATTTTTATGAAGATGAACTCACCACCGCATCGTGACCTACCTTTAACCCTAGCTATGCTTGCTGTTATTGCAGCAGCACAACCTCAACCAGACCCCCAACCACAAATTGACCCCCAACCACAACTTGACCCAATTCATGAACCATTATCTTCACCTGAACATATGCAACTTGACCAAGTTTCCTTCAACGCTGACACGTTCAATGTTGGCGTTGATGTGCCTATTTCCATCGCTGACACACAACCTTCACAAACCCAAACACCCCTTAACCAACCCACTTCCACCCATTCTTCCACACCATCTTCCACACCCCCTGAATATAGGTTGATGAAACGCCAAAGGACTACTAGAGTGTTCTCCTCTGGTGGTCCTAGCCATGTAGCAGAGAGAACCACCACCACAAGTGTGGCTGGTGACTTGGATGAGGCTGGGACTATTGGTTCTGGCTTAGATGCTGGCCAAGGCAGTCCCACCATCATTAAGTCCTCATCCTTGCCCAATGAATCTGACTTGGGAGGTCAAATTCCCATTTCAGAAGAGGGCAGACTGGAACCAATGACTCTTATGGAACTGACGGCAGTCTGCATGCGCTTGCAAAAGCAAAATGCAGACTTAGTACAAGTTGTCAGCTCACAAGGCCTTGAACTCAAGCAGTTGAGGGAGAGGATTGTTGTTTTGGAGAGTGCTAGTGCAAGGAGGGGTATGGAGGAATCTTCCAAAGGGGAGGAAGATCCAATAAATCTGAGTGATAAGGGCAGTCATGATGGTCAATCAATGGATGTTGCTGAGGCCCTTACAACTTTGAAGAAACAAACAGGTTTTGATACGTCCTTAGTCTCTCCTACCAACTTAAATTTATCATTTACAGCTATGTTGAGAGAGGTTACAAAAGGCGCTGAGGGAGGATATTTGGGCGTTGAAAAGGAGAATTTGGGCACTGACAGAAATATTTTGGGCGCTGATTGGACAAACTTGGGCGTTGACAGACCTGCACATGAAGGTGATGTATCCCAGTCATCATCTATCATCAAGGAGGTTTCTACACAGGTATCACCATCTACCTTACCAACCATTGCACCATCAGATAAGGGTAAGGGTATAATGGTAGAAGAGATTGTTCCAAAGGATGCAGCTCAAGTTGAGTTTGATAGAAGATTAGCTGCACAAATCATGGAACAAGATAAAAAGGAGGTGAAAGAGTCACCATTTGTTGTGACTTCAGAAGAAGAAAGTGATGGAGTTAGCTCAGACTCAAGTGTGATGATTATAGAACCAGAAAGGCTTGAGTATGAGGATGATTTGGCTAAGGAGAAGTTGAGAGAGTTGAAATTGCAGGTTGACTTTGACATGCCAGAGGTGGTTCAAATGTACAATGCTTGGGAAGAAAGATGTATGGAGAATCCAGACTTGACCATTTCAGATCAAATATGGGGTTTGGAGATTATTCTTAGAGTTCAGAAGGATTGTCAGGTAATTTTGAAACACAAGGCAAGCAACATTCACTCAGAATTGAAAAGGGATAGAAGGGAGCTATATTTCATGTTGCTCAGATGTCATGGAGTTGGATGGACTTATCAAAAGTTGAGGGCATTGACATTTGATGAATTGGAATGCAAGGCTTATCCCATTTGGGTGAGAGTGCAGGAAGCAAACACTCTCAAACTTCTTTCAGATGAAAGAAAGGAGGAACTTGCAGAAGAAATGGAACTCAAAAAAGCTATGTTTGTTCCCAGGCCAGTGAAGAAGGGAATTTCATTTGAGTTTCCCAAAGATATGGATCCACTATATCCAAGTGAAGCTGTCATCAGAAAGAGCCTCAAGCTCTCACCTTTAGAAGCTTCAGATATGGTGCAAGTGTTACCATTAGATTCCAGGAACCCAATTGTGAGCTATGAAGAAGATGAATGTGGGTTTTGGAAGATTGGCAGATATGGCAAAGAGGTACACACTTTTACCACTCTCATATCTTTGTTTGAAAGTTGTGATAGAGAAGACTTGGTGGACCTTTGGAGGTTGCTGGAGACCAAGTATGAGGCTGAAGCACTAACTTCAGCTAATGGAATAAAACTGTGGTCCACATTCAAAAGAATATGTGGACCAAAAGATGAGGATCCTGCAATTTGGAAGGATCTTAAAGATGACCTCAGTGGTCTTCAATGGAGGTTATATTCAGCTGCTGGTGTTTATCATTTGAGTTCTACAAAGTTTGCTGAGTATCTACTTGTGGATAGTCAGTATTTCATATCCAAAGCTATTTTGGAGAAGATGAAGGACACTCAGCTGGAAATAGATTATTCAAGTGACGTGGCAAAAGATTTGATTAGATTTATTCATTATCAATATGAGAAGTTTTGTAAGATTCCTCCTAGTCCTTAATGCTTATTCAGAAACTTGATCATAAGAGTGGATATCAAGTTTAGAGGAGGATTGTTGGGAATAAATTAATGCCAGATCACTTGAGCGCTGACAAGAGTAATACAAGCGTTGACAAGAACAAAACAAGCGCTGACAGCTCAAGCGGTGACAAGATAAAGTCAAGCGTTGACACATTGAAGACAAGCACTGATGGGAAGATATACTCTACGCGTTTATTGTATTCTAGATTACTTCTAGTAAAGATAGGAACAACAATGTATTTTCTATATTTATCTTTACCTAGAATAGCTGATACGTAGATTATTGTACAAGGCTTCTTATGTCTATAAAAGAAGACCTTTTGGTTAATGTTTGATATAAGTTTTCATTCGTAAACTACTTTCATTGTAAGCAAGTTTGATATTGATAATCAAAGTGAAAGTTTGTTTATATCATTGTGTGTTCTTGTTTAAGTGTTAAATTCCGCATAACACTTAAATTCATAAGCATATACAAAGGTTTCTCTAAGTGTATTACTTGATCTAATCTCGTATACATAAAGCTAAATCGATCTAAGTTTGGGATCAACACTAAAAGGGAAGCCATTAGCTATCACTCCATCGTGGTGAAGTCATAACACTAGTGCCTCTAGTGTTATGGTTATGGTACCTCCATAACTAGGTGAAACTGGCATGCATGTATATGGCTAAGGTAACTAATAAAACATAAGCATTTAATCTATAACTGTAACACTTAATCATACGACTAACCAAACACGAATAACATGATGAAGATTAAACCAAAAAAGAAAGATTAGATTAAGATGAAGAATCAAAGAAAAATACAAAGTGTTGGTGTTTTCCTAGTGAGAGAAAGTAAACACCTTTCTCTCTCTAAAACAATACAAAATGAAAGCACACACACAAATGAGGTGGTGGAGGCCTTTTATACTAAGATAGAAATGTTTAGGAGGCCTTCCTCATTTGAGTGGTCGGGACTAAATCCCGTTACATAAACAATAGTAACTAAAAACTCTCGATATCATTAAATAACATTTTTCACGAGCTTCGCAACGATATATTATATGACCATCACTTTAATTACTTCTAATAATCTCCCCTAAGGGGTGGTCATGTAATATGTGACTTCACTTCGTTATTGTTGCAGACTTTGAAGCTTGATGTCTTGAGAGTTTCTTCATCGTTCCTTTCATGACTTGTGATCTTGGATCTTTGATCTTTCCCTTGACTTGATCTTGAGACTTTGCCAACTTGTGTTCTTGTGTCTTTCCCCACATACTCATGTTTTGTGTTGTCTTGAAAGCTTGTTAACAATCTCCCTTGATTATCAGAGAAGCGGAAGTCTTTGTCTTTAGATGTTCTTGAGCTTTCTTCATTTACTTGAGTATGTGGTCTTGAATCACGACTCTTGAGATTATGCCACCGATTGCGTTCTTCCGGTTTCCCGTTATACAGTACGAATACTTTACCGTGATTAGGTAAGTTCAAAGAACTTCCTTGACAGGGTTTCCCGCTGTGGTATCCGTTCTCAATACTTGAATATATCGAAAGATAATCCATAGTAAGGAGTGAATCATGCAGTTCCATTCTGTTGATTAAGTCGTCAATTCAATTTCCTGGAACAAGTTTGAATCAATTAAGAGCCAATCCATCGTTGATTTCCAGTTGACACAAGTTTGATTCATATAGAATCGCACAAGTTACCTACCGCAGTGCTGTTTGATGATGACACTGGAAGGATTTCCATTAGTCACTGTAAATACTGAAAAGTATTACTCTGAATGTTCTGGCAAGATCATAAAGATATTGCGTCGAGACCTGGAACGAGTTTGAATCATTTTAAGAATCAAACCAATGTTGCTTTCCAGTTAACACATGTTCAATTCAAAGTGAATTGTACATATGACCTACCGCAGTGATGTTTGATGTTAACACTTGAAGGATTTCCATTCATAACTGTGAATACTAGAGAGTATCACTATGAATGTTCTGGCAATATCACAAGGATAAAGCGTAGGACTCTGTAGAATATCGCATGTGTTCCAATGATGAAAAACAATTGATATATGGAATTAGTGTCCTAATGAGATTTTCGAATCTCGTTGGCTCTAGACTCTATAAGTGCACGATTATTTGGTGATCGGAGGCTGGAGCAGACTGCCTCCTTTTCAATATCTACTATCTCGAAGTGATAAAGTTGATATAAATGAGTTGAACTCTGTGACAATAAAACAAACTTCTTTTGAGAGAAGCTTGAGTAGGCCGGGAAGGGTAATGCTTTGCATCACTGGGTCCATGATGCTTTGTCTTTAATACCAGAAATCATCAACATGATTCTGATAGTAGATGTATTGACCCGGTTTCGGCCTAAGTTTTATGGAGGGCTATTTCTTTTCACCCTTTATCCTTACATTTTTTTTCATTCTTCAACCCCTTCAATGCTTACCAAGATGTTATAACTAGCACCTTTTTGTGATTGTTCCAGTGCTAGCTTAAGTCATTAGTCGGCATTATTCTCGTACACTCCACTACTCCATCTTCCTAAGGACTTCTAAGTTCTAATGGATTGTCCATGGGAAGATCCCTCCAGTTCTGGTAGGATCATAGGACGAATACCTAACCACCTTTTGACACCAATATCGTCGTGAATAATTGTGTTGAAGTTATAGGTATCGTAACCAGTGAAACTTTCTATGTCACCAAAAACGATCCCCCTACATATGTGCATCATAAAAGGAAGGTTTTTGCACATATTAGGAAGAGAAAACACTTATATCATAGATCTTATCCAAGAATAAAGCATTTTTGATCACATTTTAATCACTATTCTCCGCCTCAAAAATTGCATAAAAGTGAAATTTTTGTGTAACTAGTGATAAAACATGGAGAGAATAATGTGTCATGAAGAGATGGAACAAATGTTAATGAAATCATGATACTCCCCCTCGAAAAGAGAGTCTAATTAAAATAGGGGAGAATATGAGCACATAGTTTTGAAATACTTTTAAAAAATTGTGCTCAAAAGTCCGAGAAAAGTTATGTTCATGAGCTTAAAACTTTGAATGTTTTGATATAAGCTCATGACCGAGAAAAACGAATTTCTCGTTGTTGAGGATAAGTAAAAAACTTTTCTTTATTTAGGGACCGGGTTATAGTCTGACATGTGACTATAAGCCATTATGAGAAGAAAATAGAAAAGATATGTTTTGAAAACAGTTGAACTCTCATTCGAACTTCATGTACGTACCCGTGTCGTTATTGAGCGACATTTCTAAGTGCGTCCATAATATCGATGTTGAGAGACATGTCTGAGAAGAATATTTTTGATATTTTTGAAATATTTTCTCATTTTTTATTTTGTTTTTATAGGTTTTATATTTTTGTATTTTGATTTTCTAATAGATATATACAAGGTTACTGCGAATGTGCAAGACGTGCAAGTTCATCTGGGGTGAAA
Organism: Glebionis coronaria; assembly: GCA_025667525.1. Lineage (NCBI taxonomy): Eukaryota > Viridiplantae > Streptophyta > Magnoliopsida > Asterales > Asteraceae > Glebionis > Glebionis coronaria. The sequence goes on along the minus strand of CM046882.1, from coordinate 363,522,377 downwards.
CTACGCATACCAAGTCGACGAACCAAGAATTCAAATCTGTCTTGAGAAAGCGCTTTGGTGAATATGTCGGCTAGTTGGTAGTCCGTCTTGACAAAATACAGTTCGATCGTTCCTCTTTCCACATGCTCCTTTATGAAATGAAATCGGACAGCAATGTGTTTGGTCTTAGAGTGTTGTACCGGGTTGTAGGATATGGCTATGGCTGATTGTGAATCACAATAGATAGGAACTTTGTTAAAGTGAAATCCATAATCCGTGAGTTGTGTTCTCATCTAAAGGACTTGAGCGCTACACACAGACAGAGACACATATTCTGCTATGGCGGTGGATAACTGATAGGTGTGAAAACACCCATCCTTTTACCACTTAATTATAATAATAACCAAGCAAAACGTGTATTTTATGTCGTAAATGTCGGAATTATGCGTGGTTTGTGTTTTTATTGTGTTTTAGGACCAAAAGATGAAAAAGGAAGAAAACACGGGCTTTCACGGGCTTTTATCGAAGAAAACGAGAAAAGACGAAGTCAAAAGATCAAGAGTGCAAAAAGAATGGAAGTCCAAGGCCTATTCTGAAGATTTATCGAAGAAAAACTATAAAGACGGAAGTTTAATGAAGTCGAAGAACCAAGTCTAATTAAAGAAGAAAATTATAAGTCGAGTTCAAATTATATCGACAAATCCCGAGACGACGTCGAGAAAGACAAAGAATTTAAATCGAGCCGAGACAAGAAGAAAGAAGGAAGAAAGCACTAACATTTTACTCCTCCTATAAATACCCTCCTAATGTGTCATTAGGAGGTGGTTAGTTAGTTTATTTTTAGGAGTAGGAGTAGATTACTTTCTCTCTCTAGTTTTTCACTTTCTCTCTCGAGCTTTTCTTTCAAGTTCTCTTAATCTTTAATCTCTAATCTTGTACTTTTGAATCTTTAATCTTTATCTTATTTCAAGCTTTTTACATCATCTTATTCTAACTTTCTTGATTTTATTTACCTTTGATTCGTAATCATTGATTTTGGTTCATCTTAGTGTTCATGTGATTAAAAAGTTTATCTTTTTATTCATCTATAAGTTTTAATACAAATGAGCTTTGAGCTTGACATGCTTATTTGCTTATTTTGTATTTAGCTTATTTACTTTTTATTTTTCTTAAAAGTCTAGTTTTATTAAAGTTTGATTTAAAAGTTTTGCTTATCTATAGTTTTGAAAAGTTCTTATTCGTGCTTACTTAGTTATTTTCTATAAAAAGTGGTTTAATTTTTAGATAGTGCTTATTAAAAAGTAGCTTATTTGGTTTAGCTTATTTCCATTTTATTCCCGTCGGAAAAGGTTTTTGTATTTCCTACTATATTCCGACACCCCGACGGAATGGGGTTTTTGATTCCGACAGGCTTCCCTAGTATTCCGATCGTTTGATCGGATAAGGGTTTTGTATTCCTTTTTCTTTTCTGATCTGGATTCCGATGGGGGGATTCATTGATATTCTGATTACTTGATTTTACTTACATTCTGGTCGTTTTCCTTTTTCCATTATTCCGATCACTTTAGTTTCACTTATTCCGATAGCTTAGATTTTCAATATTCCGATTAGTGTCTTTTTCATACATTCCGATAGCTTTGATATTCTAGTATTCCGATAGGATTTGTTTATGTTATTCCGATTGTTTCCCTTTTTCTTGTATTCCGATAGCTTTACTATTTCATCATTCCGACGGGATTCCGACGGAGGCATTCCGATGCTATATTCCGACGGGATTCCGATCACATTCCCATGGGTTTCAGTTTTTGATTTCTATTTTTATTTTCGTTTTAACTTCAAATTTAATTCTTTCATGCCTTTTACTTAGTGTTATTTTTAATTGTCTTAACTTAGAATTATTTTTTTAAGTTTACATTTTATTAAGTTTTCAGAATTTACTTTTTAAAGTTTTTAATTTTTCGTCATTTACTTTTTAATTATTAATTTTTAGTTTTAAATTTCAATCTTCCACTTTTACTTAACGACATATTCATTCCTTTTACATTTTTATTTAAATTTACATTTTCATTTTTCTTTAGTTTAAAATAGATAACCTTTTCCCTTTTCATTCTACCAAGAACGAATGAGTCACACTTTTAACTAGTAATCAATCCGAAAAGATCGGACGATAAACTCTTTTATAACTAAGCAAAATCTAGTTATTAAATGGCGCCGCTGCCGGCTCTTTTCGTGAAGATTAACGGTTTATTGTGAGAGACTCGTTGGATTTTGGGATCCGTTCACTCGTAAACGTTATTTTTCTTGCCTTTTTCAATTTTTTTTTCAAAAATCCATAAAAAATCATAAATTTCATAAATACAAAAACATTTAAAAAGTCATAAAAAGCATCTCTTTTTCAAAGTTTTGCACCAAAAATATTCCTCTTAACCCTCTATTGTGTTTAATTCTTTTTCTCAACCCCTCTAATTTTTAATTCTTCATGGATTCTTATGTCTATTGCGTAGGGTGTGAGAGACGATGATATGGGTGCGAATCATGTCAATGGTGTTCTTGCGAGCAATGCGGAAAAGATTTTCCACCCATTTCAACCGATTCACTATTTAGATTTTGTCCATCGTGCAATTCGACTAATTCATCCTTTTCTTCTAATCCACCCACTCCCCTCCCTTGCATATATTGTGGAAGCAATTCTCATTGGTATATTTTGTGTCCGATTCGATACCCGTTTCATGACGGGCAAGAACCGGGTTATAATTATGACAATGATAATAGCTATCCAAAAAATGCACCGGGTTTTCTCAATACCCGTGTTGAAATTATTGTGGGGGCCCTCACGATACTTCTTATTGTCAACCGATGAATTATTATGAGACAAACCCGTGTTCTACTTCTTTTCAACCAATGATTTATGATGGACCACATCCGTTCTATAATTATGGCTTTCATAATTTTGAGCCCCCACAATACACCCTCGATCATCAACCTTCTGTTGGAATGTGTGAAGAAGAACAAGCCATTTTTTTTGAATACACTTCAATACGTTCAACAAGAATTAGCTAGCATACGCGAAGCAAGGGAGGAGGAAAAGCGACAGCAACAAGAACAAGTATCTAATCTTAGTGATTATACTCCTCCTCTTGTGCGTCCATACTACTATTATGATGATGACGAGGATGATATCGATAATCTCAACCCATCTTCTGAGATTACTACTCCTACTCTTGATATCCCTAATGCGTCTAAGGATAGTGATACATCGAGTGAGATTAGTGATTTTGGTCTCGACAAATTCTTTGATGAGGTTTGTGATGTGCTGACTTTTGAGGAGCTTATGGAAGAGGTCGCTCTTAATGAACATTTTTCTCCATGCTACAAGAATTTCACTTTTGAAATTTCTCCTTCTCCTCCGGGCGATGAAGGCGACGTTGATTTATTCTTTCCGAATTACGAGAAGTTCACCACTGAACTTGATCTTATAGATGAGGTGGAAGACGTTATTCTTCGCGACAAATTACTGAAAGTTCATCTTCTTATTGCTAAAATTGAAGCGTTGAATTCTGCTCCTATTTCTGAGTCTTTACCTCCGTCTATTACTTCAGTTGAGAATAATGATACAGCTATGGAGGAAATCGACATTCTATCAATACCTCCGGGTATTGATGATGATGATACGGAGGGTGATATTATTTTTTATAATTTGCTCCATGAAGATATTTTCCCAAGTTCCCCTCCCGAGCACCTTTTATCCCAACCTTTAGAAACCATTACCGAGGATGAGTGCTTTAACCCGAGGGTGACATTGACCATTCCATGATTGACACCTTTACGACTTTTCCGCTCAGTGATAATCATATGTCTTTTGGGGCTGACATTTTGATTCCTTTACCCACCCCACCTCCAGTGGATTATGATCTCACATACTTTTCGTATGTTGAGAGGACTTTTCTGTCGTTCAAGACTTATCCTCCGGCCTCTCCTGTTGTATTTTCCTCCAGGAATGAGGACAAGGTCTTTGATCCCGGTATTACATTTGAGGCTTCCCCATGGACCAGTTATTTCGGGGACGAGTCAGGCTCGTAACTCGGTTACCAAAAACAAGCGCTTTTTGGGAGGCAACCCGATTATCTATCTATCTTTATCTGTTTTTTTAAATAAGTGTAGGGGGAGACCCTCGTATGTGTTTGTTGTTTTCTTTCTTATCATGTGCAGGGATTCGAGCTTTCAAAGATACATTCTTGATGACTTTTGACGAACCGTGATCCCGTGTACCCGTCTTCCTGGTTCTATCCTAAATTGTCGTGATTCAATATTTCATATCTTATATGTTCACATTGAAATCACTCTAGTTGTCCTTTCCTTAGCAAGATTTAAACAAAGTGCACAATGTCCTAAGTGTAGGGAAGTTTACTCCCACATGCTTAAACATTAAGGACAATGTTTATATCAAGTGTAGGGGGGACTTCTATCGAAGTAAGTGGGCTTTTCCATGAATTTGTCCTCATTTTAACCAGAAAATTTGATTTTTTGACATTTTTCAAAATTTTTAATCTATTTTGGCCTAGTAGTTTTTCCTTTGTTATCGTTATTTACTTTCCTTGCTAGAATAAAATTTTTAATAAAGTGGTTTTAAATTTTTCAACGTTGTGAATCTTTTGACTCAACCCGTGTTTACTTATCCAAGTTTACTCTAGCTAGTATCCTTAACGTGTTTAAGTCAAGTTTTTCTAGGCTTTTATATAGGGAACTTTAAAACGCGAAAGTCTTAACTCTTACGGGTTAAGAACAAGAACTTTTCACAAGTTCCTATAATTGATCCTAGAAAGTCGTTTATCAAGGGAACTTTAAAATGCGTATTCTAAACTTAAAAGAGTCTAAGAGTTTGCAAGATCCTATAGATGACTTGAAAACCCAAAACTTTGATTTAATTGGCTAAGCATCCACGAGTCTCATTCCTTGAGATTTTAAATTGTGGAGAATGAGAGATGATAGAGTCAATTATAAGTTGGTATTCTTTCATGGATTTATGTGAGTTGATTATAAGCTTTTTCTCCCATCGCTTGCTAATAAATTTAATTGCAATAAATAAGGTCGTACGATTTGAAAAGTTACTTAGCTTCTAGCACAAGATCGTTTAAAAGTTGCTCGGTATTAATTAGAGTTCACAGCCAAGGCATAACTTATTGAAGAGGGATGCGAAGATTGGCGAGTCCGAAACGGTCCTAACAAGACATGAGGGCTACATTTTGTTGCTAAAGATCCCAAGTGATGCGAAGAATCATTTATCAAAAATCAATATGAAGGATCAAGACACACGACGAAAAGCAAATACTCCCTTAAAGATCATGGATAAGTCTATCCAAAAAGGCCCTAACAAGGTATGAGGATAAATAGATCCAAGTTGTATATCAAAATCCCAAATAAAGATTGGAGAAAAATGAAGAAGTCGTGGTCCAAATGTGAAGAATCTCTCAAAAACTTCAAGAGAAGAAATTCCTATCATGAAGAGAAGACAATAATTTCAAGAATGCCTCTCAAGATTTGAAGTATGAAGTCACTGCCAAATATCGGTCCGAGAAAGGTCTCAAATCGTGAAACGAGTTATGCCAAGATATTAACTTTAAAAGGTCCCGAGAAGCAGTTTAAAAGATTTTGTCCTTTAGCTAAATATTGATTAAATCGTCCTACTTTATTTTCAGCCTTAATAAATTATCAAAATAAGTCAACAATGCATTTTCGTGATCATTCAAGACAAGAATAAAATATAAGAGATACACCTAGGAATAAGGGAGTCTAAGTGAATAATTGGCCCACATGAGTTTGTGTTAGTTTTGCTAACTTATAATAAAAATGATCTCGTTTATAAGCTTAGAATGGGGAATGTGAAACTTGAGGGTGATAAACATTCATGACATTCCAAAACCCTAAGGTAAGTTTTTGATCTTTTTACTTGTTTTCTTCCTTTAAATTTTCTATCTCTTTAATAAAGGCCAAGGTGGATTGATTATAATGGAAAATGTAAATCTTGCTTTGTAACTAATGCATTGCATGAGGGAATTGCAATGGTCAAGTGTAGGGGATTTGATAGGTGTGAAAACACCCATCCTTTTACCACTTAATTATAATAATAACCAAGCCAAAACGTGTATTTTATGTCGTAAATGTCGGAATTATGCGTGGTTTGTGTTTTTATTGTGTTTTAGGACAAAAAGATGAAAAAGGAAGAAAACACGGGCTTTCACGGGCTTTTATCGAAGAAAACGAGAAAAGACGAAGTCAAAAGATCAAGAGTGCAAAAAGAACGGAAGTCCAAGGCCTATTCTGAAGATTTATCGAAGAAAAAGTATAAAGATAGAAGTTTAATGAAGTCGAAGAACCAAGTCTAATTAAAGAAGAAAATTATAAGGCGATTTCAAATTATATCGACAAATCCCGAGACGACTTCGAGAAAGACAAATAATTTAAATCGAGTCGAGACAAGAAGAAAGAAGGAAGAAAGCACCAACATTTTACTCCTCCTATAAATACCCTCCTAATGTGTCATTAGGAGGTGGTTAGTTAGTTTAGTTTTAGGAGTAGGCGTAGATTACTTTCTCTCTCTAGTTTTTCACTTTCTCTCTCTAGCTTTTCTTTGAAGTTCTCTTAATCTTTAATCTCTAATCTTGTACTTTGAATTTTAATCTTTATCTTATTTCAAGCTTTTTACAATCATCTTATTCTACCTTTCTTGATTTTATTTACCTTTGATTCGTAATCATTGATTTTGCTTCATCTTAGTGTTCATGTGATTAAAAAGTTTATCTTTATATTCATCTATAAGTTTTAATACGAATGAGCTTTGAGCTTGACATGCTTATTGGCTTATTTTGTATTTAGCTTATTTACTTTTCATTTTTCTTAAAAGTCTAGTTTTATTAAAGTTTGATTTAAAAGTTTTGCTTATTTATAGTTTTGAAAAGTTCTTATTCGTGCTTACTTAGTTATTTTCTTTAAAAAGTGGTTTAAGTTTTAGATAATGCTTAATAAAAAGTAGCTTATTTGGTTTATCTTATTTCCATATTATTCATGTCGGAAAAGGTTTTTGTATTTCCTACTATATTCCGACACCCTGTCGGAATGGAGTTTTAGATTCCGACAGGCTTCCCTAGTATTCCGACCGTTTGATCGGATAAGGGTTTTGTATTACTTTTTCTTTTCCGATCTGGATTCCAATGGGGGGATTCTTTGATATTACGATTACTTGCTTTTACTTACATTTCGATCGTTTTCCTTTTTCCATTATTCCGATCACTTTAATTTCACTTATTCCGATAGCTTAGATTTTCAATATTCCGATTAGTGTCTTTTTTCATACATTCCGATAGCTTTGATATTCTAGTATTCCGATAGGATTTGTTTATGTTATTCCGATTGTTTCCCTTTACTATTCCATCATTCCGACGGAGGCATTCCGATGCTATATTCCGACGGGATTCCGATCACATTCCGATGGGTTTCAGTTTTTGATTTCTATTTTTATTTTCGTTTTAACTTCAAATGTAATTCTTTCCCGCCTTTTACTTAGTGTTATTTTAATTGTCTTAACTTAGAATTATTTTTTTTAAGTTTACATTTTATTAAGTTTTTAGAATTTACTTTTTAAATTTTTTAATTTTTCGTCATTTACTTTTTAATTATTAACTTTTAGTTTTAAATTTCAATCTTCCACTTTTACTTAACGACATTTTCATTCCTTTTACATTTTATTTAAATTTACATTTTCATTTTTCTTTAGTTTAAACAGATAACCTTTTCCCTTTTCATTCCACCAAGAACGACTGAGTCGCACTTTTAAATAGTAATCACTTTGAAAAGATCGGACGATAAACTATTTTATAACTAAATAAAATCTAGTTATTAACAACGCCTTTCAATCTTGTTTTCTTGAGGACCGGCTCACTAGCTTCTCGCCTAAGAATTGGGCTCCACCGGAAGTACTCTTGAATGTATCATGACACCCTGCATGATCGGCATCTAAAAAACCACTGAGATTAAAACCAGACTCCTTCGTATACCAGAGACCCATGTGAATGGTTCCCCGGAGATAACGAAAGATCCTTTTAACCTCCATGAGGTATTTCTCGGTTGTCTTAGCCTGGTACCGAGCACATAAACAAGTAGCATGCACAATGTCTGGTCTACTTGAGGTTAAGTACATAAGGCCTGATCATACTTCGGTATTTTTAGTTGTTGATACAAAAGTTAGATGATCCTTGCTAGACCCGAATTAGGCTTAATTCGGGTTGGCTGGGCTCCAGCTCTGGCACCAAGTGAATAGTCTTGCTGAGATCCTGCACACTAAAGCAACATGCGTTAGGCTTACCGTGGGTATGTATCCCACGATTAGACTCTGACGTGAGAGTAAGTAATCGATCAGGGTTAAGAATCAGATGTGAGGTTTAGAGTATGGAGAATATAATACCTTTGTGGAACCCTTGGAGGTTCCTTATATAGGCAGTGAAACCCTAATGGGCTCACTATTTACTTCGGCCCCAAGTATAGGATAACCACCATAATTAGCTTGATTGTTATCTTCTAATTATGGTTAGTGTATATCTTATACTTTAGGGTGAATCCCAACCCTAATAAGATTGTGATTCTATCTAACCTTGTCCTAGCTGTGTCGGGCCGTGGGTCGCACACATTGTATGCAGCTACTGTTCATTCAAGCCCATAAGCTTAACTGATTAACCCAACCCATTCGTAATGGGTCAGATACGGGTAGTACCCATGGGCCGGGTCCATGACCCGGCTGGAGACTATACGTCATCATGTCCCCCCAGTCTAGTTGTTACAACCATAGGTGGAATATCTAGACTAACAAGATGCCCCCCGGACGTACCAAAGAAAGGACATCTAGAAATGTTGAAATGGATGAAAAACATACTTCGGTTGCACGTAGCAACTTTGTTAGGAAGTTTATTCCTATAATATACCAGCCGCACGTGACGACCGAGACAAATTAAATGAAACATTGAATATGGTCTTACGTATGACCACATATCCCGACACAATTGACTCTTCATCTGTCATTTTGACTGACAAAGTGCAAACAATCAGTACCTCGAGCGACGCAATCCCCTGAGTCAGAAGTGACCCGTGGGCCCCACATGACTGTTCACTTGCCACTTACTTCCCAACCACATGATTTAAGTTAGTGGAAGATACTTGACATGAATCTAACGAACCATGACCATCGAGGTAACCCTATAAATAGGTTTCCCATACGGCTCTGTGTGACACAAAGTCTTTTTCCAATTTCTGCCATTAACGCTTTCTTCCTTATCACCACCTTCTTTCGCACGGATCCTCCCTTACACAGGTTAGAATACCACGCCCTCATCTTGCTTTAGTTAATTATGGCTCATAGAGACAACCCTTCCATTAGATCCGTGCTCAATATAATGACGGAAGAGAAACTTGGGCACTTTTGCTCTGATTTCTTCATTCCTAGCCACCTTCATCCGTCTCTCCCTGGTGCCGGGGACCTCATAACTGAGGCACCCCAGGGAAAGATTGGCTTATACACTCGTCTGTTTGACGTGGCCAATTACCGCATTCCTTTTATCAGATTCCTCGTAGATCTACTAGGTTACTATGATGTGCATATCACCCAGTTACACTGTATAGGCACATGTAAGATTAGCCAGTTTGAAATCCTATGCCGTGCATGAAGCATTCCCCCAACCGTAGAGTTATTTAGGCTGTTTTATACCCCCAACTTAGTGAATGGATGGCTTTCCTTTAAGAAACGATCCCCAACCAGCCCCACAGCTCACAATAAAGCCATGGACTCGCTGAAAAATTGGTACGACCACTACTTTTTTATTGACGTAGTAGTTTGGCCGACTGATTTTGAATTTAAACGTAGATTATCCCTTGACCTTCCTCCCTGGGCCGGTACATACAACGCCCAGCACGCCCAAGAAATAGATAGGAATAGGACAGGGTTTCATAGGAATCTACCCGAGTCATTCCTTTGCCTGCTAGGGATTAGCCACAACTACTTTGGCCCGTCAAACAGATACCCTGTATTTTGGAGAAGGCGTGGTGAAGGTAGGTATAGTATCCGCACCCTTATATATATATAAAACCGTTGTCCGTAACGAACATACTTTGCTTTACAGAAATGAACTTCTTTGGAGTCCTACGCCAGGTAGATCCTAAGACCATACCGGAGGGAGCACGCCCTAGACGAGAAAACGAGCTACCCCTTCTTGAGCATACCAGAGATGTGACCATCGCCCTAGCGGCCGTACCTGACCCCCAATCTGATGAAGAAGAGACAACAATTTTAAAGTCTCTCGAAGACTTTGCCAACGAAGATGGGAACAATCTGATGTTGGAGAATGAAGTTGGGCCCTCCTCCCCATCGAAGACTGTCACCCCTGCCCATGAGGAGGAGCAGGGTGATAACATAGAGAGAACTACCTCCAGCCTCCACCAAATGCTGGGCGATGATGAGGAGGAGGTGCAACGAGTAGAAGAGGAGGAGGAGGAGGAAGAACCCCAACCCGTCCCCAAGCGCACCCGTAGGAAGAATAAGCGGGTAAAGAGAGTGTAGGATATGTAAATCTTGCTTATGTTTTAGAGAGAGAAAGAGATATAGAGATGGTGAGAACACACACACTTAGAGAGAGAAAGTGAAAGAAAAACACTTTTTCACTATGTGTAAAAATGAGGAACACACACCCTCTCCATCAAAGGAGAGGGTTTATATACCTAAGCCTTGTGATGGGCTTGGGCTTACAATGTTGGGCCGGCCTACACATGTTGTAGGCTAGGCTTGACTTTGTTTGTTTAATAAAGATATCTAGACTACGAGCTACTACTTAATATATTGTCGGAGTGACCGAATCTTCCTAAATACGTAAAAACGTATTTCCAACAATCTCCCCCTAAGGGAGGTCACTCCAAACAAGGGCGTTACTCGAGTTACAATAATGAAATAAACCTAGCATACTATGCTTGTCTTGAGCTCGTAGTCTTCGTCTTTCTTTTCTTTCTTCTTTTCAGGTGAACATGCTGATGTGATCTTTGATATCAATCTTGAGAATTAATCTCTTGCCTTGATCTCGTGCATCCATCAATTGTGATCTTCGCCTCTTCGTGACCTCACGTCTCACATACTTATACCTTTGTAGTTCTTGAAAGCTTCAGAGTTTGATACAACGGAAGACTTAACTTGTAACACCCTATTTTGGAAATGGAATCTTACGCATAATCATGACGTGTCATCAAAGCATACAAGGATAAATGTCTAAGCATTATTTGACCATAAAAGGGAAATACCGGAATCAATCATCGGTAACCCCAAAGTAGAGCTCATCACACACAAACATAAATGCTGTAAAAGGAAAGGACGAAACAATGTCCATTGCAAGCTGTATTAAAGTAAAGGAAATGCATAAAGTAAAGAAAGACAGTAAAGCTTCCAGTCCATATGCACGTACGTTTGAGATCTACGAGTGTCCCTGAGTACCTGCCGTTTTGGGAACATGAAAAGGAAAACGGATAAGCAAGACGCTCAGTGCACGGATGTACAATATAGCATGAAATAGGATAAGCATGTAACATATAACAGCGGAAGACTAAGTTCTGAGTAGACTGGTTAAGTATTGAGAAAACTGGTTTTATAGTTTGAAAAGCCTTATGTTTATCTTATGAAAACTGTTTTAACATATATATACCATAGCCCATATAGATCATGAAAAGGTCACGTGCATGAATACTTAGAGGGGTGACCTCATCATGCTGATTAGAGGGGATGCCTCTAACTAATATACTGGTCTGGGTAGGAGGGATCAACTCCTTGTGAAGGATGCAAGGCACACACCACATTCACCATGAAATACTGAATAAAACATGTAACTAGGATGCACCCATACGCCCCACATGATATAATAATATGGCCAAAACTAAAAGGGACGCCACGAGCAATCACTCCGCCGTGGGGAAGTCATAACATTGGTGCCTCCAATGTTATGGTTATGGTACCTCCATAACTAGGTGAAACTGGTCATGCTTGTATATGGCTATAGATTATGCTAATTAAACATAAGCAGTTCAAAACAATAAAACAAATACTGGGGAAAACAGTTGGCTGCATACGGGGAAATCCTAATAAGGAAAGAATGTCCATACTGAAAGGACGGGAATCCGTACCTCAAGTCCAGTGAATGAACGGAAGAAAGACTCCTACTTTTGGATCACTAACGCTACATGAATACACACGTGTATAAGTATCGAATCACTGATTACGTACTGGGTTTTATGTCTCATCTTAGCTTACTTTGTATGTTTTAGGTCATGGTTTACTGTTTAAAGCCCTATCTGTGTTTACCTTGTACTCTGATTAATCTGATAAAGTATTATTGGTAATTCATGTATTATTATACTTACTGTGTAATAATAAGTAACTTTCTAAAAATAGCAGGTTTCCAAAAATAGAAAGTTTCCAAAAATAGAAAGTTTCCAAAAATAGAAAGTTACCAAAAATAGAAAGTTTCCAAAAATAGAAAATTTACAAAAATAGAAAGTTTCCAAAAATAGAAAGTTTCCAAAAATAGAATTCACTGCTTAAAATAGATCAGTTTCTAAAAATAGAAAGTTTCCAAAAATAGATCAGCTGCCTTAATTAAATAAGTTTCCATATATAGAAGGTTTCCATGATTAGATTAGCTGCCTGAAATAGATAGATTTCCATATATAGAAGGTTTCCATTAATAGATTAGTTGACTTATTTAATTAAGTTTCTATAAATAGAAGTTTCTTAATTAGAATTAAGCCGGTTGCATAAGCTAAAATATAAGTCTAAGTGTTTATAAGCTTATTTCTTAAGTCATATGATATAGTGTATAGTTTAATTATTATTTCATGCATTTTAATTAAACTATAGGTTAAGCATTTTAATTAAAGTATAACATGTTTTAATTAAAATGGAATAAATTACTTAGGTTAAAATGTATATTAATATGTATTAATAATATAACCTAAGTCATGTCTAAATTAATTAATTATAAGCATGTTTTAAATAATTAATTAATTATAACTTATAACATAAAAATACTTAGGTTAAATTAATATCATGCTAAATTAATAATTAAAAATAACCTAAGTCATGGTTTAATTAATATCTCATGTTATTAATTAATTTATATCCTAAGTTCATAATTCATAATATTAACATGTAGCATAAATCATGATTTAACCAACGAACCATGAATCGGGCATGAACTCGACACCGTACCCCGAGCCAACTCGGGGTACTTGTGTCCCCTTGCTGCCGTGGGTCCCACATGCACCAACCAAGACCAAAATGGTCTTGGTGGTGGCAGCTAAAAGCAAACCGAACCCCCCTCGGGTTGGTTATACTAGGCGGCCAAAACAAACACCCTCATATAACAACCTTTGATTTTAATTAACCCCAAAACATGTTAGATCTATGTTTAATTATCATGTTTTAATAAGAATAACAATAACATGTTCATGAAAATAATCAAAGATTTAAAAAGAATTAAAAAGAAAGGTTTAGAATGATATACCAATACGTAGCTTGGAAGAGGATGAACAAACACGGTTTATAGCAATGGTTTTCAAGATCAAAATCAACCAATCAACCACCTATGGTGGTCTTAGGGTGGCGGCACAAAGAGGACAAAAAGGAAGGAGAGAAAACCTTTTTAGGTTAAATGTTTATTTTGCTTGAAATGTAAAATGAAATGAAAAGTTACCATAACCCCCCTTTTTCTTGTAAAAGTCCATGGGCTTAGCCCACCTTGTTATGTGTGCCGTAGGTATGGGGCCCCATATGGGGTTCCCGTACCTTTTCTCGTGTCCCGATTTTTCGTGTTCGTTCGTGGTTAAACGTGTTCGTGTTTAAAGTGTTTCTGTTTATTTTATCATGTAGTTTATCGTATTATTTACACTCGTAATTAAATACTTACGTAATTATTTTAGTTCGTGTTTTAAAATGGTGATCATGATTTAATTATGTTCACGTGAAATATCTATTAACTGTTTATCATGAGTTTGTACGTAATCGATACTTATCATGTCATACACGTATGCACCTGCTTGATTATTAGCACATGAATGTGATCAATACTAAATAGGGTAAGTTTTAATCTAGGACGTGCGATCTTAAGGGCACTATTCATGGTAAAAGCATGCGGGTTTTACAATTCTTCCCCCCTAAAAAGAATATTTCGTCCCCGAATTATAGATAAAGTAAACTGGAAAGAAGTAACATACCCGAACTCAAAATATGAAGTGAGGGTAAGAAGCCCGGATAGACTCCTCCGTTTCCCAAGTGGCTTCCCGCTCGGTATGGTCCCTCCAAAGAATTTTGACGAATGGAATCGTCTTCCTTCTCATGACTCGTTCTTGCCTGTCAAGAACTCGTTCGGGTTCCTCTATAAAAGTGAGATCTTCACGTATCTGTTCCAGTGGATACTGAACCATGTGAAGGGGATGATACTTGTACCCTCTGAGTAAGGACACATGAAACACGTTATGCACGTGCGAAAGCTGAGGAGGTAACGCCAATCGGTAAGATACTTCATCGATTCGTTCAATGATATCAAACGGTCCGATGAAACGAGGACTGAGTTTCCCTTTGATCCCGAAGCGTTTAACACCACGCGCCGGCGAAACCTTGAGGAAGACGTGGTCTCCCACATTAAAATGTATGTCCCTACGATGCTTATCAGCGTAACTCTTCTGACGTGACCGTGCTTCCTTCAGCTTCTGCTTAGCTACTTCGATCTTCTCATTGGTCATTTCTATAATTTCTGGTCTTTCGAGTGTTCGCTCTCCCACTTGATCCCAGCAGATTGGAGTGCGACACTTCCTGCCATACAACATTTCGAAAGGAGCACATTTGATACTTGCGTGCCAGCTGTTGTTGTATGCAAACTCGACCAAACAGATGTAATTGTCCCAATCACCTGTCCATTCCAACGCACACGACCTTAACATATCTTCCAATGTCTGAATCGTTCGCTCCGACTGTCCGTCCGTTTGAGGTTGAAAGGCCGTACTCAGCTTAAGTTGTGTACCCCAAGCGTTTTGCAGACCTTTCCAGAATCGCGACGTGAAACGAGGATCTCTGTCTGAGACGATGCTGGAGGGAGCACCGTGGAGTCTCATGATCTCCCTTCTGTAAGTATCTGCAAGTTTACTTACCGGATCTTCCTTGCGTATCGGTAAGAAATGAGCTGATTTGGTGAGTCGATCGACAATGACCCAAATGGCATCGTGCTTCTTCTTGGTAGGCGGAAGACCGGTAACAAAATCCATGGTGATTTTGTCCCACTTCCACTCTGGAATATCCAACGGTTGAAGGAGACCACCCGATCGCTGATGCTCAATCTTAACCTGCTGGCAGGTAAGACATTTGGAGAGATAAGTGGCTACATCCTGTTTCATACCACTCCACCAAAAGTATTGTCTGATGTCATGGTACATTTATGTCGACCCAGGATGTATAGAAAATGGGGAGCTGTGAGCTTCAGCTAACAATGCTTCCCGGAGTTCTTGATTGTCAGGAACACAAAGTCTCATGCCCTGCCAAACGATACCGTCTGCGTCCATTCTGAATTCTGTCTGCTTCTCCAAATTCTGAATTATCGCCCATATTTCTCCATCATCCTTCTGAGCTTCCTTGATCCTAGACAGTAACTCAGGTTCTACTCTAAGATTCGCCCAGTATCCGTGCTGCCCACGTACCATGATTTTGATGTCTAGCCGCTCCAAGTCTCTTATGTTTTGTTCCTTGATTTCAATGCCGTTGATCATTCCGGACTTTCTGCTGAGTGAATCTGCTACTACATTAGCCTTTCCGGGATGATACTGTAGGTTAATATCATAATCCTTCAACAGTTCCAACCATCTCCTTTGTCTCATGTTCAATTCACGTTGAGTGAAGATATACTTCAAGCTCTTGTGATCCGTGAAAATGTCGCATGATTCTCCGTATAAGTAGTGCCTCCATATTTTAAATGCGAACACCACTGCAGCAAGTTCCAGGTCATGCGTAGGGTAGTTTTCTTCATAGGGCTTAAGCTGCCGTGAAGCATACACGATCACTTTCCCATGTTGCATGAGAACACAGCCCAGTCCTTTCCCCGATGCGTCGCTGTAGATCTGAAATCCACCTGTACCAGATGGGAGAGTAAGAATAGGTGCAGATACTAACTTCTGCTTTAGGTCTTCGAAGCTCTTCTCTCGTTCTTCCATCCAGACGAATTTCTCTCCTTTTCGCATCAGTTTGGTGAGAGGTAGTGCCAAACGGGAAAAGTTCTCCACGAATCTGCGATAATATCCAGCTAAGCCCAAGAAACTGCGGACTTCTGTCGCTGACGTTGGTCTTGGCCATTTAATGATAGCCTCAACCTTCGCTGGGTCCATAGTGATCCCTTCTGCTGATACAATGTGACCTAAGAATGCCACTTTGTTTAACCAGAACTCACACTTGGAGAATTTCGCATACAGCTGCTTCTAACGAAGAATCTGTAGTACCGTACGGAGATGGTCTTCGTGTTCCTCCGTGGACTTTGAGAAAATCAGGATGTCATCGATGAATACAATGACAAACTTATCAAGGAATTCATGGAAGATTCTGTTCATCAGATCCATGAATACTGCTGGAGCATTAGTCAGGCCGAATGGCATGACTACAAACTCATAATGGCCATAGCGGGTATGAAAAGCAGTCTTGGCAATATCCTGCTCTTTAACCCTTAGCTGATGGTAGCCTGACCTTAGATCGATCTTTGAGAAGTGTTTGGCTCCTTGAAGTTGGTCAAACAGATCATCTATACGTGGCAGTGGATATCTATTGCGGATGGTAATCTTATTAAGTTCACGGTAGTCTATGCAAAGTCGCATGCTGCCGTCCTTCTTCTTAACGAACAAGACCGGTGCGCCCCATGGAGATGCGCTTGGTCTAATGAACCCTCGCTCAATAAGTTCATGCAGTTGGTCCTTCAGTTCTTTTAGCTCTATGGGAGCCATACGATACGGAGCCTTAGAGATTGGTTCAGCTCCTGGAACAAGGTCGATGTTGAACTCCACTTCTCGTGCAGGTGGTATGCCGGGGAGTTCAGCTGGGAAGACGTTTTGAATTTCCGAAACTACTGGTTGATCATGAATCGATGGGGATTCAGCACCCATGTCGTGAACCATAGCTAGATAACCCTCACAGCCATGTGACAGTAATGCACGTGCTTGCAAGGTAGATATGACTTGTATAGACCGTCCGGGTATGAATCCGTTATGAATGTACTCTGGTGCATTAATGTCGCCGAAGATCACCCGATATGAGTGGCAGTCTATGGTAGCATGGTGCTTGGATAGCCAGTCCATGCCGAGAATCATATCGAACTCAATCATGTCTAGGGGAAGTGCATCTACTGCACGAACTTTATCGTCAAATTCTAGAGGAAGACTCTTGTATACATGAGTTATTAATACAGAGTCCCTCAAAGGCGTGGAAATGGTAAGCCTATTTTCTAATGGCAAGGGAAGTGTCCTGATGTTCTTAGCATATGTAGTGGAAATAACTGAGTGAGTGGCACCCGTGTCGAAAAGAACACATGCGGCTTGGCCGTACATATACAAAATTCCAGTAATGGTACCTGTAGATTTGTTTGCCTGATCGCGAGATGTCGTGTAGACACGCCCAGTGGTAGGAGGCGGCTTATTATCAGCATGACCCGAGGTACCCTCCATCTCACCCTTACGGAAATCTCTCATACGATGGCCAGGGAGACCGCACTTGAAGCACGCGTCGGAATCACGACGACATGGGCCAGGGTGTCTGCGATGGCAAGTATTGCAAAGAGGATGAGTGAATCCTCCAGCAGGAGTCCTTGCTTGCTGAGGGCCTGCTGATGACAAAATGTGTTAAGATAAAGTATATGCACGAGTATAAGACATATGCATCATAAGATGTTCACCAGTGATAGCTGAACGGTTAGGCTGCGAACCCCTGTGGTTCTGGTCCTTCCCGTTACCGTGGTTCCTGCTGTTGTTGGAGTGTCCAGCGTTGTTACGGTAATTATCATTACCGCTACGCCTTTCCACAACAGAACGGTCGTTAGTGTGACCGTTTCCTTTGGGCTGATGAGGCTGCTGTTGAGTAGCCGGCTGAGACCGGTCCCTAGTTTTTTGCCTCTTGTCGGGTCTTTCAGCTTCCCCGAACTCCTCTCGCTCCTGCAGCATCTCTAGCTTCCTTGCTGCGTCGACCACTTGTGCTACTGTATTGAACGTAGCACACACCAGATTGTTCGCGACCGAGGTGCGAAGTGCCCACCTAAAGTGGTGTGCCTGGTCCTCAGGAGTACCAGCTACTGCTCCCAGGAAACCAGCTAAGCGAAGAAAGCGCTGCATGAATTCGTTGCTATTCTCGCCCGCTCTCTGTCGTATCCCATGGTACTCTCGCTTGAGCTTGTCCTGCTCTGCCTTGGGAAAGAACTGCTCCATCACTCTCTCCTTGAATTGGGCCCATGTCAAACCAGCGACCCAATCATCACCTCCTTTCGACTGCGTCAAGGCTAGCCACCAGCTGAGTACATCGCCTTCAAACCGGTAGCACGCCAATCTCGCCTTGTATGCGGGGTCACAGCCCATAGCATTGAAAATCTTCTTGATATGAGTCAACCAGCTTTCAGCATCGCTGGGGCTATCAGTCTTTTCAAAAGCTCTAGGACGGAGCTTGTTGAATCTTTCCAGCCACACTGCTAGTGTCACTAGAGGAGGAGGAGGAGGTGCCTGATTCTGCTGCTGCTGATTGTTGGCAGCTTGGACTTCAGCATGGATGTCATTCCTCAGTTGAGGAAGCAAGGCTTGCATGGCAGCCTGAATTGTAGCATTGAGCTGCTCTTGCTCGTGTGTGAGAACCATCTGACAGTATAACATAAAACATATGATTAACAGTTCAAAACATAAAATATAAATTATATATATACATGAAAAAAAAATTTTATACCAAAAATTTCACGAGAAAAAATTTATGCAAGAAAATTTGTGTATGAATGCATGATGCAGTTTTATGAAAACTTTTGATGCTCGAGAGTGAACGCATCTGGTCAGTTCACTCAAAACAAAAGACATATCGAGGGGACGCCTATGGGTCGGTCCCAAATCTAAAAGTTTCGATAAAACACATGCGACTAAATAGAGCCAGTCCTGTACCAACCATTACTTAGTCAAAAACCCTGTAACAATGACATATATATGTATGCTTAAAAATGATGAATGCATGAAAACAACTGTCAGTTCTAGGAAGACCGTAGGGACTACCCACTAATCACAGGTCATATTTGATAGCCTACAGGTCGAAGCCTTGGCTCTGATACCATAATTGTAACACCCCATTTTGGAAATGGAATCTTACGCATAATCATGGCGTGTCATCAAAGCATACAAGGATAAATGTCTAAGCATTATTTGACCATAAAAGGGAAATACCGGAATCAAACATCGGTAACCCCAAAGTGGAGCTCATCACACACAAACATAAATAATGTAAAAGGAAAGGACGAAACAATGTCCATTGCAAGCTGTATTAAAGTAAAGGAAATGCATAAAGTAAAGAAAGACAGTAAAGCTTCCAGTCCATATGCACGTACGTTTGAGATCTACGAGCGTCCCTGAGTACCTGCCGTTTTGGGAACATGAAAAGGAAAACGACTGAGCAAGACGCTCAGTGCACGGATGTACAATATAGCATGAAATAGGATAAGCATGTAACATATAACAGCGGAAGACTAAGTTCTGAGTAGACTGGTTAAGTATTGAGAAAACTGGTTTTATAGTTTGAAAAGCCTTATGTTTATCTTATGAAAACTGTTTTAACATATATATACCATAGCCCATATAGATCATGAAAAGGTCACGTGCATGAATACTTAGAGGGGTGACCTCATCATGCTGATTAGAGGGGATGCCTCTAACTAATATACTGGTCTGGGTAGGAGGGATCAACTCCTTGTGAAGGATGCAAGGCACACACCACATTCACCATGAAATACTGAATAAAACATGTAACTAGGATGCACCCATACGCCCCACATGATATAATAATATGGCCAAAACTGAAAGGGACGCCACGAGCAATCACTCCGCCGTGGGGAAGTCATAACATTGGTGCCTCCAATGTTATGGTTATGGTACCTCCATAACTAGGTGAAACTGGTCATGCTTGTATATGGCTATAGATTATGCTAATTAAACATAAGCAGTTCAAAACAATAAAACAAATACTGGGGAAAACAGTTGGCTGCATACGGGGAAATCCTAATAAGGAAAGAATGTCCATACTGAAAGGACGGGAATCCGTACCTCAAGTCCAGTGAATGAACGGAAGAAAGACTCCTACTTATGGATCACTAACGCTACATGAATACACACGTGTATAAGTATCGAATCACTGATTACGTACTGGGTTTTATGTCTCATCTTAGCTTACTTTGTATGTTTTAGGTCATGGTTTACTGTTTAAAGCCCTATCTGTGTTTACCTTGTACTTTGATTAATCTGATAAAGTATTACTGGTAATTCATGTATTATTATACTTACTGTGTAATAATAAGTAACTTTCCAAAAATAGCAGGTTTCCAAAAATAGAAAGTTTCCAAAAATAGAAAGTTTCCAAAAATAGAAAGTTACCAAAAATAGAAAGTTTCCAAAAATAGAAAATTTCCAAAAATAGAAAGTTTCCAAAAATAGAAAGTTTCCAAAAATAGAAAGTTTCCAAAAATACAATTCACTGCTTAAATAGATCAGTTTCTAAAAATAGAAAGTTTCCAAAAATAGATCAGCTGCCTTAATTAAATAAGTTTCTATATATAGAAGGTTTCCATGATTAGATTAGCTGCCTGAAATAGATAGATTTCCATATATAGAAGGTTTCCATTAATAGATTAGTTGCCTTATTTAATTAAGTTTCTATAAATAGAAGTTTCCATAATTAGAATTAAGCCGGTTGCATAAGCTAAAATATAAGTCTAAGTGTTTATAAGCTTATTTCTTAAGTCATATGATATAGTGTATAGTTTAATTATTATTTTATGCATTTTAATTAAACTATAGGTTAAGCATTTTAATTAAAGTATAACATGTTTTAATTAAAATGGAATAAATTACTTAGGTTAAAATGTATATTAATATGTATTAATAATATAACCTAAGTCATGTCTAAATTAATTAATTATAAGCATGTTTTAAATAATTAATTAATTATAACTTATAACATAAAAATACTTAGGTTAAATTAATATCATGCTAAATTAATAATTAAAAATAACCTAAGTCATGGTTTAATTAATATCTCATGTTATTAATTAATTTATATCCTAAGTTCATAATTCATAATATTAACATGTAGCATAAATCATGATTTAACCAACGAACCATGAATCGGGCATGAACTCGACACCGTACCCCGAGCCAACTCGGGGTACTTGTGTCCCCTTGCTGCCGTGGGTCCCACATGCACCAACCAAGACCAAAATGGTCTTGGTGGTGGCGGCTAAAAGCAAACCGAACCCCCCTTGGGTTGGTTATACTAGGCGGCCAAAACAAACACCCTCATATAACAACCTTTGATTTTAATTAACCCCAAAACATGTTAGATCTATGTTTAATTATCATGTTTTAATAAGAATAACAATAACATGTTCATGAAAATAATCAAAGATTTAAAAAGAATTAAAAAGAAAGGTTTAGAATGATTTACCAATACGTAGCTTGGAAGAGGATGAACAAACACGGTTTATAGCAATGGTTTTCAAGATCAAAATCAACCAATCAACCACCTATGGTGGTCTTAGGGTGGCGGCACAAAGAGGACAAAAAGGAAGGAGAGAAAACCTTTTTAGGTTAAATGTGTATTTTGCTTGAAATGTAAAATGAAATGAAAAGTTACCATAACCCCCCCCCCCCTTTTTCTTGTAAAAGTCCATGGGCTTAGCCCACCTTGTTATGTGTGTCGTGGGTATGGGGCCCCACATGGGGTTCCCGTACCTTTTCTCGTGTCCTGATGTTTCGTGTTCGTTCGTGGTTAAACGTGTTCGTGTTTAAAGTGTTTCTGTTTATTTATCATGTAGTTTATCATATTATTTACACTCGTAATTAAGTACTTACGTAATTATTTTAGTTCGTGTTTTAAAATGGTGATCATGATTTAATTATGTTCACGTGAAATATCTATTAACTGTTTATCATGAGTTTGTACGTAATCGATACTTATCATGTCATACACGTATGCACTTGCTTGATTATTAGCACATGAATGTGATCAATACTAAATAGGGTAAGTTTTAATCTAGGACGTGCGATCTTAAGGGCACTATTCATGGTAAAAGCATGCGGGTTTTACATAACTTTTAGGCTTTCTTGAATTTGATGAGGTATTAAGTGCATAAAGTATAAGCATGCGGGGACGACTTCTTCTTGGATCCCGCAACGCCACCGTCTTCAAATGCCGCAACATAAGTAGACACGAACGAAATGGATTTGAACATTTCATTCTAATTCGGTAGCATTTTACCTCCGGTCGGTGAAGACCGTTGGACGATATTAGATATCGTACCCGTGACGGATAGTTTCAATTAAGTAACTTCCTGACAGGATTTCGCGGGTAAACCCGTTCTCTTTATTCGACCGTCCAAAGCTAACAGCGAACATAAAGAGTGAATCATTTGGATAATAATATCCGCATGATTTGAAGCCGTCAATTCATGTTCCTGGAACAAGTGAAGTTCAATTAAGAACCGCACCATCGTTGCTTTCCAGTTGTCACGAGCTTGATTCGTATAGAATCTTGCAAGTTACTTACCAAGTGCTGTTTGAGGTTAACACTAGAAGGATTTCCACTCATCACCGTGAACACTAAGGTATCACTCTGAGTGTTCTGGCAAGATCACTGAGATATTACGTAGAGGCGTGGAACGTGTTTAAATTCAGTTAAGAATTAAACCACTGTTGCTTTCCAGTTATCACAAGCTTGATTCATAAAGAATCGCACAAGTCACCTACCATGAGATTTTTGATATTCGATCAAGAAGGATTTCCATATTCATTGTAAATACTTTCGTATTACTCGGATGTTCAGGCAAGATCATGAAGATTTTGCGTAGGACTCTTAAAATCTTTCTTACTTTTCACAGTGTGTGAAGAAGCAAGGAAATATGAAAGTGTGTCCTAATGAGATATTTGATGAACTCAAATGGCTCTAGACTCGATCGTGCACTTTGGATTTTAGTGATCGGAGGCTGGAGAGGAGTGCCACCTTTTCAATACCAATTTATTTGGAGTGAATAAATCAATAGATAATGCGTTGTCTCCGTGTGATTAAAACAAATACCTTTTGAGAGATATCTGAGTTAGCTGGGGTGGGTTGTGCATTGCATCACTGGGTCCATGATGTCTGTCTTCAATATCGAGAATCATTAAAATGATCTCAATAGCATATGTGTTGACCCGGTTTCTGCCTAAAGTTGTAAGGAGGGCTTCTTTCTTTACACCCTTTATCTTTACAATTCTTTTTCATTCTTCAACCCCTTCAATGCTTACCAATACGTCATAACTAGCACCTTGTTGTGATTGTTCCAGTGGTAACTTAAGTACTTGGTCGGCATTCAGCTACGTTTACAATCTTTCTCCATCTTTCATAAGGACTACTATTTCTAGCTATGGAATGTCCTTGGGAAGATTCCTCCGGTTCTAGAAGAATCATTGGACTTAACCTATCCTACCATCCTTATGTCACCACAATCTTCATCGTCGTGATATAAATGGGTTTTGGGTAAGTATATGTCACCATGAAAATCCATTTTGATATGCAAATCCGTTTTGCTCCCCCTTAACATATGCCACGATATTCGAAAACATTTCGCATATGTCAGGATGAGCCAGCACATTAAGGCAAACCATTTGTGATAATATCCCATATTAAATCACATTTTCTCCCCCATATTAAAAATATTAACCCAATCAATGTTTTTAATATTAATTGATTTAATGAAGTTTTAACAAAGGTTTTGGGAAGAAAAATGCAAGTCCATTTTATCTTCATGATATCAAGCGTATGAGATATGATACCGATTTGTAACATGATCACATATTCACCATATTAGAAAAGAATTGACAAGGTTGGACCTGATAGATGAGAACATCATATGATAAGATCAAATGGTTCTTGTCAGCATATGTTGGTCGCCTCGTCACGTCTGAAGTCATCTCTTGACACCACGTGTACGATTGGTATTGTTGTCTTGACACCCACTTGTGAACTTGGCACTTTCGGCATCAAAGATTCTCAATGCTTGATAATTACTCCCCCTCAATTGTTGACCCGTGTTCTACTGAAAGAGCTGTAGTCGTCGTTTGAGTAGTCGCATCGTCGAGTATGTTGTCACACCCTACCATGGCGGAATATGGGGCGCGACGTATGGATATCATCACAACAATAGTGTGTCTATAGAGTTAACTAAATGAAATAGAAATGTCATAAAAAGGTGACACAATGTCATGACAACATCTCAAATAATGTAGGCGTCTAGGTAAGTAGGTAACAGGCCTACCTCATACCAAAGACACTCAAATAACACACATCAAACATATAGGTATCAAACAATTTATTAAATCAAAAGACAAAATAAAATCTAAGAGGAAAGGGATTCCTCCTAATGCAATCCTAGCATCCTCTATACTCTAGCCACCTCTAACATCACCTTGCACAACTACCTCACCTAAAAATGACACTAAAATCTAACAACATAAAATTGGTGAGAACATAGGTTTAAGTTATCTAGAACATCATAAGAAACCTTGACATTCGCTGTAAATAAGTTCAAGAAAAATAATTTATAGAAATGGACCATAATGCGATAATCATGCTACATGCATCCACAACAAAACTCAATCCAAGTACCAATCACATCTACAATTCACAAAGCACACTATAACAATCAAGAAGTATCCCGTCACACACACAAGAACACACACCACACTATCCGGATCTTTCCCACACCACCTGTGGAAGATGAACTATATCTCCGTCGAGATATCTTGCCTCCGAAGAGACGATGCACAAGTACTCAGGACGGATCGTGCCCCACGAACCAAGAACTCAGGACGGATCGTGCCCCACGAACCAAGAACTCAGAATCAAGAACTCAGGACGGATCGTGCCCCACGCTCCACATACATCACAACTGGTCCCATAGACGCCCATACATCTATGTACCAATCCCAATCATAACACAATCAAGATTCACATATCAGAACACATATCAAAGCACATATGAGAACACATAAGCACGCAAGTCACACAATATCACATGTATGTCCACACATTTTAAAACATAGTACTAAATCATGTTAAAGAACATTGCAAGTGTCATCTCCATCCCATACTGGAAAAACATTTAAAAACGTAGCAAAACGGGACTATGAACTCACCTGATAGCACAACAAGCTAGCACTCCTGCAAACCTATAAAATCATACACAAAACACTTAGCTCAGGTCCTAACACCCAAGTTAAGTAACAAACACGGAGATGAATCTAATCCCCCAATCCTCGCTATCTAGTTCTCACACTACAAGCTATTCTATACGTAAAAATTCAGTTTTTCCCGGTACGGTTTACTAGTCATTAAACGACCACATGAAGTGAACTTAACACCACACATGGCTAATAACCTACTGGATTTATGTATTTATATGATCATTGAACTCCAAAAACCAATTTTACTTCCTACTTACACATTTAACCCTTCCGTTTAGTCTCTACGCCAAAAGTCGTTTTCACCAAAACTGATTTTCTGTACATGCTAAATGTTTGTCACCAAAAGCCCGACCTAAATACCATAACTTTTATTGAAAACCTCCAGTACTTTCATATATATTATAAAGAGTTCCAAAATCAAAAATATTTGACTATCTCATTCGTTTGGTTAGGTTTTGACTCAAATCCCCGAAATCCAAATTTATTCCTAAACATCGCACTGTTTTTGTAAAAATTGTTTGACGACCTTCCCGAACTCTATTTTCTACCAACCTTACATTTTTGAAAAGTAGACTCTCTGAAATTAATTTTAAAAAAATGAAACTCGACCAAAGATGCTACCTACTGCCCGGAACAGTCGATACAAGACAGCCCTAAAAATCAGACTGTTTTAGGCCTTTATGCACTAACCCTCTAAACATCATTAATTACCCTTAAATTATTAAACAAGAACCCTAAAATCATTAATGGATCTTAATTACTATATTTTATAGAAAATTAATAAAACCCTAATCATCTCAATGATGGTTAATTAATATTACAATCATGATTAATTAATAAAAAGATGAATTATATTAAAGTTGAATGGATCACTTACCTTGAAACCAGAAAAATTAATGAACCCTAATCATAATTTCGACTCCTCTTGATATCCATGGAAGATTTAGACTGATTTTAGGTTTATTTAGGGTTATTAGTCGTTTTTAGGGGTCTAGGGATGTTTATATAGGTCTTGGTAACCTTCTGGACAAGTTTAGGCCCAATTAGGACTTTTAAATGGTAATTATCCTATTTTTATTAATTTAATATTTAAAATTTCAGCTATGGGACCCACAAATTCGACCCCCCTCTGTGTTTTATCATATTTACAATCTCCCCCCTGCTATTTTATGTTTACTTATACTCCTATACACTTTCGGGACCAAACTGGGCACCCTTTTGCTAATTTTTCGACTTTTTACGCGATTTTTGAACTAGCCTTCATTTCTAAAAGTTTCAAAATATAGAAAGTAACTATAAAACTTATCCTAACCATATTATATATACTTAATACATACATACAACATACGATACGTAAACGAAACCTTATAAAAACGCTACCCAAACTTTTCTGCAGTTCATTTCTAAACTCATTTCATTTCATTTCATTTCATTTCCAACTTATACCATGATTTACACATTCATGTGAACTCATTAGCACGAACCAACCCCATCACATCATCATATAACGTACCCTGTACTACGTAAACAATGTCTAACATCATGATAAAGTCTCAAATATGAACACATAACACATAAACGCACACAAAGCACATGATCAACATCAAATAGTCAAAAGTGACAAATCTAAAATCTAGGGTTGTCACATCACTCCCTCCTAATAGAAATCTCGTCCCGAGATTTACTCCCAAACTCAAACTTATTCTCAGCAAACAAACGAGGATACATATCCTTGATAAAACCTTCACGTTCAAACGTGAACTCGGTTTATACTAAAATAATCTCAACCAACAACACATGTACCTTAACCATGAGACTCCAAAAGATACTCAACATAAAACATGCATCGACCCCCAACGAACCATGGAAACGGACCAATGACACAAGAAGCACCCAGCGACAACTGAAACGCATTACGACCGGTGACATACTATTAAAACCTTGTGTAAAACCAAATTTTTACCCAGAATGGATTTTGTACTGTAATGTATATTAGTTGTTCTAAAACCATGGTATCACATTAGTAATTTATGTTATCATTTGAGGAAAAAAATCTATAGTCTCTTCACAAACGATCAATTATCTAAAGCACACAACACAATATCACGCGTCAACATTGACTCCGGAACCCACATTCTTCATTAATGTAACAATCTCTATGATGGATACATCTAAAATCCTATCCCAAAGCAGCCCTATGTTAGCCTTCTAAGTGTCCACTATCCCAAAATACCCAAAACACGAGTTTAAACCATGTTGTCCGAAAATTAATCTTGAACTCGACAGTTGTACAATTAATTCGACCAAGCTACTGACTTCCATGGACAATACATTCCAAATATTTGAAAAGTACGCTCCGAGTACATAACATTTGGCTTTTGAATCACCCAAAAATCTTTAAAAACGAATAAGTTATAACCAAAACGATTTTTTACCTAGAATCTGCCCAGACATTAGCGACAGTTTCTGACAGTTTAGCGATGAATTCTGACAATTTAGCGACAGTTTCTGCCTAATCCGATTTAAACAAAAAAAAATACGATTTTAAACCCAAAAACATGTTATTAATTACAAAATTCAAGGTCTAATTTATTTTAATTCCAGAAAATTAAAACTCTCACACATCATATGATTAATTACTTGATTTAAACATATTTAATTAATAAGAACAATATTTTAACTAAAGAACAATAACTTTAGATGATCAAAACCAAAATATTTTTAAAATGAATAAGCCATGCTTATATGTTAAAGAATTTATATTTCACCTTATTTCAAACACGTTTTCGACACTTAACCCTCATTTTATCGACTACCAACAACTATTTTTTTTTTACTATTTGCAAGTTCCATTTTTTACCAGGTATGACTCAAAACAAAAGATATCGATATTCCAAAAAGAAATCTCTACCCTCTTAATAGCCTCTACACCAAAAGTACCGTACAAACAAACACGTGAAATGAGGACTCGATAAATGCGCTACTACGGAAGTTAAACATCTCGAAGAGGAACGAGCTAGCAAACCTAGAAGGGAATTATACATATATAGGCATATGCATACATACACTCAAATACATCCAACGTATACTATACAAACATGTATTAACCCTCTTTCATGCAACCATACTCAGGAATCCATTGATGTTGTGGTACTTGTCTAACTATGTTGGCCACCATACTTATACAAGTCCCTTTCACCAATGCACTCCCTCCTATGATGACACTTATAAGAATTAATACTACACATAACACATCGGTCTACCAAATCAAATAAGCACATTGATCCTACAACTCATATAAGCACATAACCACAACATAAAATAAGATCCAAAATCCATGTATGAAAATAACGTAGCCAATGCATGAAACATATAAACTCGTAATCCAGCTGAACCACCGTAGACAAAATTCAAAATGTATAAAGAACATGAAAACGTAATTAAACGAAATCCAACAATGACTAGCGTATACGAATATAGTTCAACCCGCACTATTCAAAACTCGAAAAGAAAATAACATGTAGCTAAGTATGAACTTACTATGGTTCAATTCATACTAGTCAAAATATCACAATAAATAACATCCAAACACATCAATTAATATAAAATGCACATATACTCCTATGACGCCTATATGTAGGGACCCTTAAGCTATAGACTAGGCTACGCTACTAGGCAACCTAATTCTCTATAACCATTGGCTCTGATACCATTCTGTCACACCCTACCATGGCGGAATATGGGGCGCGACGTATGGATATCATCACAACAATAGTGTGTCTATAGAGTTAACTAAATGAAATAGAAATGTCGTAAAAAGGTGACACAATGTCATGACAATATCTCAAATAATGTAGGTGATAACTCATATTTTACCCAGTTAAAAATTATCGTTCTAAGTATGTCTCTTCGAATTAAAAAACTTGATGTTTAATGTGTGACTCAGTTGAACTTTGGTGAAATAAAGATGTGTCGTTGTAGTGTTGAAAATAAAAGGTGCAAAACAATTAAAGTAAAGTGCAATTAAAGTAAATCTAAGTCTAATTAAAATAAAGTGCAAGTATTTAAAAGCGAGACTAAAACTAAAGGGCAATAAAGTAAATAACGCAAACTTAAATCTAACTAAGGCAACCTTAAAATGCAACTAAACTAAATCTTAAACTAAGGTAAATAAACTTAAAGTGCGAGCAAGGAAAAAGGCAGGAAAAATAAAGCTTAAAATGAAAAGGCAGAAAACTCCTATGCGGAATAATCCTCTATTCGGAATAGCTGTCACCTATTCGGAAAGAAGTTCTACACGGAATATTTAGGCCTATTCGGAAAATCGGCCTAATCGGAATACTAATCTTATGCGGAATGTCCCTGCTATTCCGAATAGCAGTCTATTCGGAATGTAAGCCTCTATTCGGAAAACTGTCACCTATTCGGAAAGATAGCTCAATTCGGAATAAAAAAAATCCTATTCGGAATAATTCTGCCTATGCTGAATATCAAGTCTATGCGGAATACTTGGAAATTCCGAATAAGCGATTCCTTCAAAACCCTATGCGGAATAATTAAATATTCCGAATAAGCAATTTCTACAAAACCTTTACGCGGAATAAAACCTCCTATTCGGAATATAGAATATTCCGAATAGAGCTCAATAAAACAGACCTGTTCGAAATGTTTGCTAGGGACGAATCTGGCAAGAACAGTAAGATGAACCGAAGAACAAGGAAGACTAAAAAGGCACGAATCAAACAAAAATAAACCAAATCAACCACAAGATTAAATCAAACTAATAACCAAACAACTATTAAACATAAACAATCAATCCAAAACAATAAAACTAACAAAACTTAATCAAATTAATCAAAACCCACTTAAATGAATCAACAAAAATTAAGAACATGAACATAAACAAATCAACACAAAGATTAAAGAAAGGAAGAATGAGATTAACAAGGTAAAGATAAAGCTTGACAAGAATTAAAAAGAAAAACTTACTTGAATTAAAATGGTAATTAAGTGCAAGACAAGGTAATTAAATGTGCAAGTATTTAAATTGACAAGGTAATTAAAGGTGGAAGAGCTAATTTGTCAAGTTAGCCAACAACAGGAAAATGAAAATGATCTAATCTATATATAGGAAGATTAAGGCTTGCTTAGGAAGCTTCCTTAATTGCATGCTTAGTCCCTCCTTCTTTAATCTTCTTTTAATTGCACCATTAGTCCTTTTCTTCTAATCTTTCTTTTAAATTTGGACTTTAAGGACTTGTGGCTCGGGATATCTTTTGAACTCGTCTTTAATTTCTTCAATAAAATAGACTTGAGTTTCTCGACTTTTGATAAACTTCCGTCTTTTGACTTTTTCTTTGATAAATCTTCATAATTAGTCTTGGACTTCCGTTCTTTTTCCACTTTTGACTTCTCGACTCCGTCTTTCATCTTTTTCTTCAATAAAAGCCGTGAATGCCCGTGAATTCCCGTGTTTTCTCCACTTTTCACAATTTCGTCCTAAATTACAACAAAAACACAAACCGCGCATAATTCCGACATAAAAGACACAAAATACACGTTTTGGTCCGGTTATTATTGTAATAAAGTGGTAGAAAAGATGGATGTTTACACACCTATCAAATCCCCTACACTTGACCATTGCAATGTCCTCATGCAATGCATTAGTTACAAAGCATGTTTACACTTTTCATCATAATCAATCCATATCGGCCTTTATTAAAGAGATAGAAAATTATAAAAATGCAAAGCAAAGAAATTAAAAGCATACCTTGGGTTTTGAAAATGTCATGAATAATCATCATCCTCAACTTTTCACTTTCTCCAAACCAAGCTTAAAAACGAGATCATTGTTATTATAAGTTAGTAAACTAACACGAACTCATGTGGGCCAATTATTCACTTAGACTCCCTTATTCCTATGGGTATCTCTTATATTTTATTATTTGTCTTGAATGATCACGAAGATGCATTGTTTGACTTATTTCGATAATTATTTAGTCTGAAAATAAAGTGCACGATTTAATCAATAGTTAGCTAAAGGACCAAATCTTTTAAAACTGCTTCTCGGGATATCAAAAAGTTCATATCTTGGCATAACTTGGTTCGCGATTTGAGACCTTTCTCGGGCCGATATTTGGCAGCGACTTCATACTTCAAATCTTGAGAGACGTTCATGAAATAATGGTCTTCTCTGCATAATTGGAATTTCTTCACTTGGAATTTTTGAGAGATTCTTCATATATGGACCACGACTTCTTCATTTTTCTCCAATCTTTATTTTGGATTTTGATATACAACGATCCGCCTCCTTTATTGACTTGGATCTATTTATCCTCATACCTTGTTAGGGTCTTTTTTGATACACTTCTCCATGACTTTTTGGGAGTTTTTGCTTTTCGTCATGTGTCTCGATCCTTCATATTGATTTTCGATAAATGATTCTTCACATCACTTTTGGATCTTTAGCAACAAAACATAGTCCTCATGCCTTGTTAGGGCCTTTTCGGACTCGCCAATCTTCGCGCCCCGCTTCATAAGTTATGCCTTGGCTATGAACTCTCGTCATTACCGAGCAACTTTTAAACGATCTGGGGCTAGAAGCTAAGTAACTTTTCAAATCGTACAACCTTATTTATTAACAGATAAATTTATTAGCAAACGATGGGAGAATAGGCTTATAATTAACTCACATAAATTCACGAAAGAGTACCGAACTTATAATTAGCTCTATCATCTCTCGTTCTCCACAGTTTAAAATCTCAAGTAATGAGACTCGTGGATACTTAGCCTATTAAATCAAAATTTTGGGTTTTCGAGTCGCCTATAGGATCTTGCAAATTCTTAGACTCTTTCAAGTTTAGAAATCGCATCTTAAAGTTCCCTTGATAAACGAATCTCTAGGATCAATTATAGGAACTTGCGAAAAGTTCTTGTTCTTAACCCGTGAGAGTTAAGACTTTCGCGTTTTATAGCTCCCTATATAAAAGCCTAGCAAAACTTGACTTAAACACGTTAAGGATACTAGCTAGAGTAAACTCGGATTGAGTCAAAAGATTCACAACGTTTGAAAATTAAAACCACTTATTAAACATTTATTCTAGCAAAGAAAGAGAATAACTATACAAAAGGGAAAAACTAATAGGCCAAAATAGATCAAAATTTTTGAAAAATGTCGAAAAATTGATTTTTCGGTTAAAATGAGGACAAATACAAGGAAAATACCACTTAACTTCGATAGAAGTCCCCCTACACGTAAGATAAACATTGTCCTTAACGTTTAAGCATGTGGGAGTAAACTCCCCTACACTTAGGACATTGTGCACGTTGTTTAAATCTCGCTAAGGAAAAGACCACTAAAGAGATTCCTATTTTAATATTGAGAAAATATAAAATAGTGAATCGAAAAGAGTTTAGGATAGAACCGGGAAGAAGTAGAACATGGAATCACGGGTTGTCAAGAATCATCAAGAGTGGATCATTGAAGCTCGAATCCCTGATTAAGAAGTGAGGAGAGGAAATAGCAATCCAAAGGGTCCCCCCTACACTTATGATAAAGAAAGCGGAAAGATAGATACATGGGTTGCCTCCCAAGAAGCGCTTGGTTTTTGTTTACCGAGTCGTGAGCCTGACTCGACCTTGATCATCAACGGAAGTAGCATGGAACAAATCCACCAGGATCAAAGACATAGTTTTCATCCATCATTAAGCAGGAGCTTAAGGCGAACAAGGCAAGCCAAAAGAGAAGTGGCAGGGTTCCCTTAAGCAGTGATGGAGCATGGTGGGAGCAAGTATGAAGCGGTGCAAGAATGTCTTCAATGGTTCCAAAGATTTTTCCTTTTATTTCATCAGGTGGATACTGAGATGGCTGAAAGATTTCAATACCGGGGTCGAACACCTTTTTCTTCAGGGAAAAATAGCACTCCGGCTCAGCCGAGTGTGAAGAAGATCCGCAAAGAAGCACAACCTCGTCCTCAGAAGTGGGACAAAGAGGTGTTAAATCATACGTGCAACGAATTTCGGTGTCAACCGGTTTCTTCTCCTTTGACAAAATGCTCTTCAAATCCAAAGTAGGATCAAGGCGATAATCTTCAAAGTCTAAAGGAGGAGCATCACTCTCATGAGGGAAGTATGTGTTGAGAAATTCAGAGAAATCTTCCTCAAATGAATAATCGTCCAAAGTAGGATCGAGTGATGGCGAAGGATCTTCATCATGTGAAGAATCGCTCGAGAGAGTATCAGCCTCATCAAAATCATCGAATGTGGGCAGCTCGGGATACTCAGAAGTACAATCAAAATCATCCGAATTTGATCTAGAATCATCATCATCATAATCATCAAAGACCGGTTGAGAATCATAAATGGGAGAAGCGTCCAAAGTAGGGAGAGAATCATCCACATTATTTTCAAAGAGTGGATTATCAGTGGAAGACTTGAATAGAGGATTGTCATGGACGGTAAAGTCATCGAGCACATTTATCATATTCACTGATTCTCGGCCTCCAAAGGATTTGCCTGTAAGCTTCCCCATTTTAAAAACTTTAGAATCATCCCCGACTCGTAAGATTAACTCACCTTCGGCCACATCTATTAAAGCACGTCCGGTTCTCAAGAATGGCCGACCAAGTATTAAAGGAATACGAGGGTCCATTTCATAATCTACTACGACAAAGTCAACCGGAAAAGTAAATGTGCCAACTTTAAGAAACACATCTTCGGCTATACCAACGGGGTAAGCGAGAGTGCGATTTGCAAGTTCAAGAGTCATCTTAGTTGGAGTGAGGTCGGGCAATGATAGTGTTTTCCAAACACTTAGTGGCATCAAGTTAATACTAGCCCCGAGATCAGCAAGGGCAGTAAATTCTTCAGTTTTGTTGAACACGCAAGGCAACACAAAACGACCGGGATCTCCAAGCTTTTCCGGAAGTTCTCTAAGAAGAACTGCAGAGCAGTTTTCATTTAAGCGTGTGTTGGCGAGTTCAATCAGCTTCTCCTTCTTGCTAAGCAATTCTTTGAATGCTTTGACAAATTTCGGCATGTGGCAAAGTGCTTCAACAAGGCTAATGTTGATGGTCATTTTAGATAGCAAATCCACATATTTCGATACTTGGCAGTCATTCTTGGTTAGATCATTGGTCTTGCCTATGCGAGAAGGGTATGGGATTCTAGGTTGATAAGGGTTAGGTGAAGGTGTAGTTGGTGAAGGTTGTGATGTTAAAGGGTCCTTCCGAGATACATCGTCATGACGAGGCAGAGACGGTAATGGTGTACTATCACTAAGTGTAAGAGGAGTAGGGATATATGGTGGTGGAGGAGGTGTAGATGATGGTGGTGAATCAGGTGGATTGACAATGGTAATTCCACTACGCGTAGTTATAGCACTCACATTAGCTCGCGGATTGGTGACGGTGTTTGAAGGTAGAGAACCCGAAGAAGAAGAAGGTTGAGTTTCGGGCAAGAAACTAGCCAACAGATTCTTCAATTCAGTTGTTTGAGTGATGAAAGAGGATTGAAGATTATCACGAACCTCGGTTCTGATGTCGTTACCTTGCTTCAAGATATCTCCTTTCAAATTGATTATTTGGCTCTGTAGATTCTTGATTTGCTCACCTTGAGTTCTCATAATTGTGTCAACATCGGGATTAATGGGTGGGTGTTGTTGGGTGGGTGGTTGATAAGGGTTAGAAGCACGAGGAGGGATTTGGTTGCTTCTATTGTAGTTTTTGGCGGGATTTTGGTTTTGAGGAGAAAAAACGGGTGAAAGGTAATTGTTGGAACGGTAGCTCAGCAGATTTCTATCCCCTTGTTGTCTAGCTTGGTAATTTTCCGGTGAATAATTACCGTAAGCTGCATACACATTTTCTGGATTTCCTTGTGTCGAAGGACAATCGGTGTATGAGTGAGGACCGCCACATGTTTCACAAGGATTAGCAACCGCTTTAACTTGTTGTTGTTGTTGGTTTGAAGCGAGAAGCGTAATACTTTTGCTCATTTCGGCCATCATGCGGGTGAGTTCGGTCATCTCAGGGTTTGCTGAGGTAGAAGAAGCATTGACTCTCGTGTTGTTTCTAGAAGAAGCAGAGGAATCCCAGTTCTTATGATGAGTAGTCATGTTTTCAATTAACTCTCTACACTCCTCGGGTCTCCTTTTCATGAATGTGCCACCGGCGGCTGCATTGATCGTATCACGATCTTGAAAAGTCAATCCGTTGTAGAAAGTATCGATCAAGGTGACCGGAAGCATGTTGTGGTTTGGACAACGGTCGATCAAGACATTATATCTCTCCCATGCATCAAAAAGAGATTCATCGGGATCTTGCATGAAACCGCTGATCTGATTGCGAAGGCTTGTGACCATGGATGGTGGAAAGTAGCGCGATAGAAAGCGTTGAGTCATGTCATCCCAAGTGTGAATAGAATTCTTCGGGAGACGATCAAACCATTTCTCGGCATGATGTAATAGAGTGTGTGGAAAGAGTTGTAGGTGAAGCTCATCCATTGTGGCACCAGCTAACTTCATGCTTTGGGTGATTGTAATGAACTTGTCGAGGTGTTTGTTGGCATCATCATCAGGCAATCCTTTAAATGGGTTTGTTTGTACTTGCTGAATCATGTGGTGCTTCAACGAAAACTCAGGAGCGTTGATTTGCATCGGCGCAATCGGTCCTCCTCGTCCAAACATTGTTGGTTGACAAAGTTCCTCCATGGTCCGAAGATCGGGCTGTGGAAGAGCATTGTTGTTATTATTATTATTATTGAGGTGCGGTGGCATGTTGTTGTTGTTGACACCTGCCATATCTAAATCTTCTTGAGGCTCGGGCTCTTGATAATTAGAAGATCTAGTACGCATACACCTGAAAATGCAAAAGAAAACAAAACCAAACACAAAGACAATATATATACACAAGAAAGATAAAATCTTTTTGGATTTTTGAAATTTTTAATTTTTATGTATTTTTTTTTTATCAATTTTTACTTTTTATGATTTTTGAATTTTTTATGCAAGAAAAATAACGTTCACAAGTGAACGGATCCCAAAAAGCAACGTGTCTCGCACAAAAAACTGTTGATCTTTACGATAAGAGCCGGCAGCGGCGCCATGGGATAACTCATATTTTACCCAGTTAAAAATTATCGTTCTAAGTATGTCTCTTCGAATTGAAAAACTTGATGTTTAATGTGTGACTCAGTTGAACTTTGGTGAAATAAAGATGTGTCGTTGTAGTGTTGAAAATAAAAGGTGCAAAACAATTAAAGTAAAGTGCAATTAAAGTAAATCTAAGTCTAATTAAAATAAAGTGCAAGTATTTAAAAGCGAGACTAAAACTAAAGGGCAATAAAGTAAATAACGCAAACTTAAATCTAACTAAGGCAACCTTAAAATGCAACTAAACTAAATCTTAAACTAAGGTAAATAAACTTAAAGTGCGAGCAAGGAAAAAGGCGGGAAAAATAAAGCTTAAAATGAAAAGGCAGAAAACTCCTATGCGGAATAATCCTCTATTCGGAATAGCTGTCACCTATTCGGAAAGAAGTTCTACACGGAATATTTAGGCCTATTCGGAAAATCGGCCTAATCGGAATACTAATCTTATGCGGAATGTCCCTGCTATTCCGAATAGCAGTCTATTCGGAATGTAAGCCTCTATTCGGAAAACTGTCACCTATTCGGAAAGATAGCTCAATTCGGAATAAAAAAAATCCTATTCGGAATAATTCTGCCTATGCTGAATATCAAGTCTATGCGGAATACTTGGAAATTCCGAATAAGCGATTCCTTCAAAACCCTATGCGGAATAATTAAATATTCCGAATAAGAAATTTCTACAAAACCTTTACGCGGAATAAAACCTCCTATTCGGAATATAGAATATTCTGAATAGAGCTCAATAAAACAGACCTGTTCGGAATGTTTGCTAGGGACGAATCTGGCAAGAACAGTAAGATGAACCGAAGAACAAGGAAGACTAAAAAGGCACGAATCAAACAAAAATAAACCAAATCAACCACAAGATTAAATCAAACTAATAACCAAACAACTATTAAACATAAACAATCAATCCAAAACAATAAAACTAACAAAACTTAATCAAATTAATCAAAACCCACTTAAATGAATCAACAAAAATTAAGAACATGAACATAAACAAATCAACACAAAGATTAAAGAAAGGAAGAATGAGATTAACAAGGTAAAGATAAAGCTTGACAAGAATTAAAAAGAAAAACTTACTTGAATTAAAATGGTAATTAAGTGCAAGACAAGGTAATTAAATGTGCAAGTATTTAAATTGACAAGGTAATTAAAGGTGGAAGAGCTAATTTTTCAAGTTAGCCAACAACAGGAAAATGAAAATGATCTAATCTATATATAGGAAGATTAAGGCTTGCTTAGGAAGCTTCCTTAATTGCATGCTTAGTCCCTCCTTCTTTAATCTTCTTTTAATTGCACCATTAGTCCTTTTCTTCTAATCTTTCTTTTAAATTTGGACTTTAAGGACTTGTGGCTCGGGATATCTTTTGAACTCGTCTTTAATTTCTTCAATAAAATAGACTTGAGTTTCTCGACTTTTGATAAACTTCCGTCTTTTGACTTTTTCTTTGATAAATCTTCAGAATTAGTCTTGGACTTCCGTTCTTTTTCCACTTTTGACTTCTCGACTCCGTCTTTCATCTTTTTCTTCAATAAAAGCCGTGAATGCGCGTGAATTCCCGTGTTTTCTCCACTTTTCACAATTTCGTCCTAAATTACAACAAAAACACAAACCGCGCATAATTCCGACATAAAAGACACAAAATACACGTTTTGGTCCGCTTATTATTGTAATAAAGTGGTAGAAAAGATGGGTGTTTACACACCTATCAGTAGGCGTCTAGGTAAGTAGGTAATAGGCCTACCTCATACCAAAGACACTCAAATAACACACATCAAACATATAGGTATCAAACAATTTATTAAATCAAAAGACAAAATAAAATCTAAGAGGAAAGGGATTCCTCCTAATGCAATCCTAGCATCCTCTATACTCTAGCCACCTCTAACATCACCTTGCACAACTACCTCACCTGAAAATGACACTAAAATCTAACAACATAAAGTTGGTGAGAACATAGGTTTAAGTTATCTAGAACATCATAAGAAACCTTGACATTCGCTGTAAATAAGTTCAAGAAAAACAATTTATAGAAATGGACCATAATGCGATAATCATGCTACATGCATCCACAACAAAACTCAATCCAAGTACCAATCATATCTACAATTCACAAAGTACACTATAAAAATCAAGAAGTGTCCCGTCACACACACAAGAACACACACCACACTATCCGGATCTTTCCCACACCACCTGTGGAAGATGAACTATATCCCTGTCGATATATCTTGCCTCCGAAGAGACGATGCACAAGTACTCAGGACAAATCGTGCCCCACGAACCAAGAACTCAGGACGGATCGTGCCCCACGAACCAAGAACTCAGAATCAAGAACTCAGGACGGATCGTGCCCTACGCTCCACACACATCACAACTGGTCCCATAGACGCCCATACATCTATGTACCAATCCCAATCATAACACAATCAAGATTCACATATCAGAACACATATCAAAGCACATATGAGAACACATAAGCACGTAACTCACACAATATCACATGTATGTCCACACATTTTAAAACATAGTACTAAATCATGTTAAAGAACATTGCAAGTGTCATCTCCATCCCATACTGGAAAAACATTTAAAAACGTAGCAAAACGGGACTATGAACTCACCTGATAGCACAGCAATCTAGCACTCCTGCAAACCAATAAAATCATACACAACACACTTAGATAAGGTCCTAACACCCAAGTTAAGTAACAAACACGGAGATGAATCTAATCCCCCAATCCTCGCTATCTAGTTCTCACACTACAAGCTATTCTATACGTAAAAATTTAGTTTTTCCCAGTACGGTTTACTAGTCATTAAACGACCACATGAAGTGAACTTAACACCACACATGGCTAATACCCTACTGGATTTATGTTGTTATATGATCTATGAACTCAAAAACCAATTTTACTTCCTACTTACACATTTAACCCTTCCGTTTAGTCTCTACGCCCAAAGTCGTTTTCACCAAAACTGATTTTATGTACATGCTAAATGTTTGTCACCAAAAGCCCAACCTAAACACCATAACTTTTATTGAAAACCTCCAGTACTTTCATATATATTATGAAGAGTTCTAAAATCAAAAATATTTGACTATCTCATTCGTTTGGTTAGGTTTTGACTCAAATTCCCGAAATCCAAATTTATTCCTAAACAGTGCACTGTTTTTGTAAAAATTGTTTGACGACCTTCCCGAACTCTATTTTCTACCAAACTTACATTTTTGAAAAGTAGACTCTCTGGACTTAATTTTAAAAAAAAGAAACTCGACCAAAGGTGCTACCTACTGCCCGGAACAGTCGATACAAGACAGCCCTAAAAATCAGACTGTTTTAGGCCTTTATGCACTAACCCTCTAAACATCATTAATTACCCTTAAATTATTAAACAAGAACCCTAAAATCATTAATGGATCTTAATTACTATATTTTATAGAAAATTAATAAAACCCTAATCATCTCAATGATGGTTAATTAACATTACAATCATGATTAATTAATAAAAACATGAATTATATTAAAGTTGAATTGATCACTTACCTTGAAACAAGAAAAATTAATGAACCCTAATCATAATTTCGACTCCTCTTGATATCCATGGATGATTTAGACTGATTTTAGGTTTATTTAGGGTTATTAGTCGTTTTTAGGGGTCTAGGGATGTTTATATAGGTCTTGGTAACCTTCTGGACAAGTTTAGGCCCAATTAGGACTTTTAAATGGTAATTATCCTATTTTTATTAATTTAATATTTAAAATTTCAGCTATGGGACCCACAAATTCGACCCCCTCTGTGTTTTATCATATTTACAATCTCCCCCCTCCTATTTTATGTTTACTTATACTCCTATACACTTTCGGGACCAAACCGGGCACCCTTTTGCTAATTTTTCGACTTTTTACGCGATTTTTGAACTAGCCTTCATTTCTAAAAGTTTCAAAATATAGAAAGTAACTATAAAACTTATCCTAACCATATTATATATACTTAATACATACATACAACATACGATACGTAAACGAAACCTTATAAAAACG
Organism: Glebionis coronaria; assembly: GCA_025667525.1. Classification (NCBI taxonomy): domain Eukaryota; kingdom Viridiplantae; phylum Streptophyta; class Magnoliopsida; order Asterales; family Asteraceae; genus Glebionis; species Glebionis coronaria. The sequence goes on along the minus strand of CM046882.1, from coordinate 363,481,645 downwards.
CTACCCAAACTTTTCTGCAGTTCATTTCTAAACTCATTTCATTTCATTTCCAACTTATACCATGATTTACACATTCATGTGAACTCATTAGCACGAACCAACCCCATAACATCATCATATAACGTAACCTGTACTACGTAAACAATGTCTAACATCATGATAAAGTCTCAAATATGAACACATAACACATAAACGCACACCAAGCACATGATCAACATCAAATAGTCAAAAGTGACAAATCCAAAATCTAGGGTTGTCACATATGTAGATACCAATTGTAGATTGCTATGGTTGTAGAGATGATAGCTTCATAAAAACAAGACTTCTCTTGTTTTAACAAATAAATGCACTGAGGCGTACATAGATTTGTGTTAGACCAAGTTATAAAGTAAACTTGATCCCTTACAAGGTTTTAAAGTAAACCCTGCCCGAGAAAATTAATTCCCATTGTGAGCCAAAGCTTTCATAAAAAATACTTGACTTTAATATGAAAACCGGGTTGCAGGCAGAAATAACTACAAGCCATTTAGGCATGTTTTATGAAATATTTACAACTTTTGTACGAACTCTATTTATGGCTCCGTGTCAATATTAATCAACATTTCTAAGGCCGTAAATATTATCGTACCAAAAGACATGCCTTTGAAAAATAAAGTAAAAATATTTTTAGATTTTTATGAATTTTTCAATTTTTATGGTTTTTATATGGTTTTATATTTTTGTATTTTGCTTTTGTGGATAAAAATATAAACAATATATATATACAGATGATCACCAAGGATACGGAGAATAGTTTACCATCACTATTCTTTCTCTTCATCTGCCAATTCCTTAAGAGTCTCAGGCGAGAAGGTTCTCATTCCTAGCTTGTCGGCCAAAAATTCAATTCGAGCGCGATCTAAAGCCTTCGTGAAAATATCCGCCAATTGATACTCAGATCGGACAAAGTAAAGCTCTATTACTCCATTTTCCACTTGCTCCTTGATGAAATGGTAGCGAATGTCAATATGCTTCGACCGGGAGAATTGAACATTGTTGCAGCATAAGGCAATTTCACTCTTGTTGTCACAGTACATCGGAATTTTGTTGAAACCTAGACCATAGTCGGTTAATTGCGATCTCATCCAAAGAATAAAAGCACAGCAACCGGACATAGCTATGTATTCTGCTTCTGTACTTGAAATTACAACACTTTTCTGCCTTTTTGATGCCCAACTGATTAGTCGATCTCCTAGTAGTTGCAAAGTTCCACTCGTGCTACGCCTTGTATCTTGACAACCCGCGTGATCCGCATCTGCATATGCCATTAGTGCAATAGAAGAGTCCTTTGAATACCAAAGTCCCCGATTAATGGTTCCTTTAAGATACCGAAAGATCCGTTTCACAGTAGCCAAGTGTAACTCAGTAGGCCGAGTTTGATACCGAGCACACATACATATAGCAAACTAAAGATCAGGTCGACTAGCTGTGATATACAGAAGAGTACCGATCATTCCACGATACAGTGTCGGATCAACGGCAACTCCATGTGGATCTGCATCAAGCTTAGTTCGTTCCACCATTGTAGAATCCACGGGGTCGCAAGATTCCATCTTATACTTCTTAAGCGATTCAAGGGCATACTTGGATTGATTGATAAAGATGCCTCTGGGACTCTGAGATATCTGAAGACCTAAGAAGAATGATACCTTGCCCATCATTGACATCTTAAATTTGGAAGACATGAGTGTCCTAAACTCATCCGATAAGGTTTGGGTCGAGGCTGCAAATATAATATCATCAACATATATTTGTACCTTAATCATATCTTTACCTCATTTCTGAATGAACAGCGTGGGATCCACCTTGCCTTTAGCGAAGCCGTGATTAATGAGGAATTGTGACAATAGATCATACCATGCGCGTGGAGCTTGCTTCAACCCATAAAGAGCCTTCTTAAGCTTGTACACATGATTAGGATATTTAGGATTCACAAAACCATCCGGCTGTTGAACATAGACCTCTTCCTTGAGTTTACCATTAAGAAATGCCGTCTTCACATCCATCTGATAGACGATCATATTCATGTGGGCTGCATAAGCGAGGAATAGTCTAATAGCTTCCAAACGGGCAACAGGTGCAAAGGATTCCATAAAGTCGATGCCCAATAATTTCTTGTATCCACGAGCTACTAGTCGAGCTTTGTTCTTCAAAATTCCGCCTAACTCATCGAGTTTCACCTTGTAAACCCATTTCAAAGTGAGTAACTGCACTTGATCCGGGCATGGGACAAGTTCCCAAACTTCAAGACGTATGAATTCGTTAAGTTCTTCTTGCATAGCTTCTATCCAACAGGATTGAGTAAAATCTTGTTGCCATGTCTTAGGTTCAACTTCAGTGAGAAAAGCATCAAAGTGACAAAACATTGCACTTTCTTGTAACTGACTTCGTGTGGATACCGAACGATTAGGGTCACCAATAATAGAATCTATAGGATGATCCTTTGTCCACTTGCTGTCATGTTCACGAATCCGTGGATTGGAGTAAACTGTAGTAGGAGCTTCCTCTGAGGTGGACGACCCGGCTTGATAAGGGTCAGGAATTGGTACACCAAAGAATGGAAGTTCACGCATTTGAGCGAATTCCAAATCGTGATCATCATCATCCTCTTCATCATCAATAGGCATGACATGGGTAGTTGAAGCAGGTGTTGGTTGAGAATTACTTGTTGAAGGTATATCTTGACCAATTGTAGGTGCAGATGTATCTGATTGTGCAACGGTTGCTGGAGTGACAACTTCGGTTACCGGAGCTATTACCTCAGGTTCTGGAGCAACAATAGTTGGAGGAGTAAAGAATTCATAAAAGAACGGTTGAAACAACGTATCCCATTCATTCCTAGAAGGTGGTGTAAATGATGATGAAGTAGGGTTGTTTGGGACAAGACCAGAACTAATGTTACTGGGTCCCATTTCATGAAGTGCGGGTTCAGAGCTGCTTTGCTCAGAAGCCATTGCTGTCAGCTCATCAAAATCAACATTCATAGTTTCGAGGATCTTGCGAGAGTTACGATTGTAGATTCGGTATGCCTTCTTTGCGGGGGCGTAACCAATAAAGATACCAATATCAGCTTTTGGTTGAAGTTTTCCCAAATTGTCACCATCATTATTTGGATAGCAAAGAGAGCCAAATACATGAAGATATGATAAATCTGGTACTTTTCCATGGAGAAGCTCATAAGGTGTTTTACCATGGCGTTTACGAATTAGTGACCGGTTTTGGGTATACACTGATGTAGATACTGCTTCTGCCCATAAAAACGATGGAGCCTTTGCGTAAATTAACATCGTTCGAGCAGCTTCCATAAGTGTGCGATTTCGCCTTTCAACGATACCGTTTTGTTGTGGAGTGCGAGCAACGGATGTTTCATGAGAAATGCCAACTTCTTTATAATAATCACGCAAAATTTGATTCACAAATTCGGTTCCATTATCTGTACGAATGCGTCGGACAGTAGTGTTGAGACGCACTTGAATCATCTTGAGGAATCCGATGATGAATTTAGGTGCCTCATTTTTTGCTTTAAGAAATTTCACCCATGTAAACTGAGAATAACCATCGACAATGACGAGGATATACTTTTTGCCACTAAGACTTTCAACACGCATTGGCCCACAAAGATCCATATGCAACAGATAAAGTTTCTCTTGGTTGGTGTCTTCTGTCTTGGGTTTGTAAGATTTCTTAGTGCTTTTCCCCATTGTACACGCAGAACACAAATGATCCTTGTGAAATGAAAGTTTAGGAAGACCACGAACAAGTTCGTTTTTCGGCAAATGATTAATAGCGTCAAAGTTAAGATGAGATAACCGTCGATGCCATAACCATGACTTAGTCTTCGATGCTTTGGAGAGAAGACATACGGATGAAGCGGCCATCATGTCTTGTAGAGACAAAGTATACAAATTATTCCCTCGAGTACCTTTCAATAAATCAACCCCTTCCAAATTACGAATGAAGCAGGTATGCTCTCGAAAAGCAACTTCTAGGTTTGCATCGCAAAATTGTCCCACAGAAAATAAGTTGTGACCGAGACCTTCCACATAATACACTCTTGAAATTATAACATTCCCAATATGATATTCACCATAACCCATTATCTTTGCAATATGATCATTACCAAATCGAACCGTACCAAGAAACTTGCTGACGAAATTTCTGAGCTGAGAGCGATCTCCGGTCATATGCTTGGAGCAACCAGAGTCCAAATACCAGAGAACAATTTGGACCACCTGTTTTCAATAACAACAGTAGACAATGCATTGGAAACTATTGGTTCCGGAGTGTTAGCAGATACAGATATAGAATTATCAGAATTGCTAACATTTTTTAGACCCTTAGATTTCCTGCGTTTTCTAATGTGAGTTTTATCACTAACAGGTTTTACTGTTCCAACTTTCTTAGGTTTTGGATTATTCGCGGGCACTACAGTGGGAGTAGACCTATTTAAAGGGCACTTGGTTCCTACGGTAGTGTCGGTGTTCCTAGTTAAAGGACACGCTTGTGTTTTGGTAGCCTTGGTACTCCTAGTTAAAGGGCACGCTTTTTTCGCTTTAGTGGGAGTGATCCTAGTCAAAGGGCACATATTTCCTACTATAGTGAAAGTTCTACCAGTGGGGCGCCACATCCAACCAACTTGGTTAACACTTTCCCAGTCGGTTTCCATTCTAATCCATTTTTCTAGGCATGCATCTCATTCACATGGTCAATAAGGCAAGAATCATGACGACTAGAAAACATACATTCATTGCAATTCCAACATTTCAAATTAGAATTCACAGTAGGCTTAGAGCGCTGCACAACCGCAGAGCCTTTAGGTTTAGCTACATGATTCTTTTTATTCAAAACAGAAATAACATTCCTAGGATGGGCTTCTACTTTCTTCTTCACTTGACTACTAGATGGGGGCAAGATCCTATCATTCTTGTTGTTTCTTTTAAGCTTAGATCTTTGAGCCTTAGTAGTGGTGCTTACTCCTGTAGAAGGCAACACGGGAATATTAGAAGCTGGTTTTGATTCCGCCTTATCTTTAGTGACCAAAGTTTGAGATGGTTTAGTCCTAGGGCCCTTGTTAAGTGATGTGACGGCTATTAGGTTCCTTTTGATTGCACTAGAGGACGATGCTGAGACAGTGGCTGCGTTATCCACGACATTCTTATCTTTTAGAGTACGAAGTGTTTCCTTTAACTCAGCCAAGACCAGATTTTTATCACAAATTTGTTCCCTCAAATCAGATATTTCCACCGACTTGCGATTCAATTGTTCAATCAACGATTGATTCTGTGCAGTGGTATTAGCACATGCGGGCTTTACTGAATCGAAGAGTCGTGTATTTTTCTGTTTTAAGTTATCAACTTTGGACAAAATCTTGGAAACTCGATTATCTAGATCAAGTTTTAAATTCTCAGCGGCCTCAAGTACGTTCACACAGTTAAGCTCCTTAGATTTCTCTATGTCTATCGGTAGAGATGTAGCAACTTTATCACTTGGCCGACGCTGTTTTGATTGTAAATTCAATTGAAAATTCTTTTCAAAGTTTGCATCATCGATATTAACACCTTCGAATGACGTTTTAAAGATTTCTTGAATAAATTGTTGCTTGCATTCAAGCGAAATACAATGTGTTTGAATCTCATCAAAACGTTTTGAAAGCGAAGAATATGAATCTTGAAGCTTTAAAAATTCAGCGTCAGATTCGTGACAAGTACTATCTACCACATTATCCACAGATTCAACATTATGCACAATAGAATCATTATCAACACTTTTATTCACACAGACAGAAACTATATCATGAGACATCACTTGCTTCAGAAGCTGATCATTTTGGCGTGAAACCCGTTCTATTTCAAGTAAACTGTTTTCAAAAGCATCTTCCATTTCATTGAAAACACGTCTAGCTTCTTCTATTTCCAAAAACAAATCTTGATCAAGATTACTAAGACAAGCCTTAACATTGTCTACAAACGGAACTATTTCATTTCGGAACGCAGCTCTAGTGTGCTCAAAGTTCCATTCACCTTCCGTTATGGCCGAAGCCGTCGTACGTTCCAAAGTGACCTTGTCAAAATCGGCTAAGTGTTGGTGTACCGCATTTAATTTAACGGACGCCTTACTTACCGGTGGAATTAACTTCGTTAAATCCGTTTTAACAAGTGTAGGAGACGTACTAGGAAGGTTTTCATTTGACAAACTTTGGGGCACAAGAACTGTCAATTCAGCTAATTCCTTTTGTAAGCGAATGCGTGTCTTTTTCGAAAATTGATCTTTGTTATGTTGATCATAATCAAATGTATGGAATTTTGAAAACATTTTAGAATGAGTTTCATCCGCAAGTGACTGTGTCTCCTCAGTACTACGAACAAAAGGTGCTTCTTTCGATTTGCCAATTATGGTCATATCATAAAGACCGGGAATATGTTCCTGAGCTTGTTTTGCATAACCTGAATTAGGTGGTAAATCTTGAAGACACTTAAGTTCGAGTTCTTTAAATGATTTAGTTAAAAGATGAACCTTTTCTGTGGGAGCGTATTGTTTTAAAAGCTGTTGTTCTTTAAATTTAAGAAGTTTGGTAGCATTAATTTCCGATTCAACCTTTTTAGACTCGAGAGTTTCGAAATCCATTTTAAGTTTCTGAAAATCATTGACAACCAACTCTTTTGCTTTTAATTCATTGGAAAGATTAGCTTTTAATGATTCTATTTCTTTCAAGTGTTCAATCTTTTCAAAACGAAATTGGTCAAATTCAGAACATGTTATTTTCTCTTCTTGAGGGACCATTTCAAAAGCTTTGACCTTTTCTTTATGCAACGCAAGCTCAACAGTTAGGGTGGAATTCGTATCTACGGATTGTCTGAGAGCCATATGCATTTGATCAATAATATGTTTAGGCACCATGACCAAATCATGTTGAGCATAAGATTCCATACCCGTCATAGCATTTGGTTGAGGTTCACTCAAATGTGTAGGATTGGGTACCACATCATTTGAGTTACTAGTTCCCGAATGCTGTTCGAGGTTGTCATTTTCATGCCTAACTTGATGTTGGTTATCATCATTATTATTAGATGTGGTTGGTACCTCACTGATGACATCAGAACCATAGTGAGAGAGATTAGCAACGAGAGCAGCTTGGGCAGAGTGAATGTCATCACAATCCGAATCATATGCGTCAAGATCATCTGCTTGATAAGATGCATGAGAAGTAGAAACGACTGCAATGCCTTCAGTATCTACTGCCCCTGGGTCTGCAAGAAATGCTAACTCCTCTGAATCCAAAATCTTCCCCTTAGACTGAGCATCAACCAAATACATCTTCTCACGAAACCATGCATCATCCCTCCTCCTTTTCGGCTGAGTGCATTCCCTAGCCATATGACCTTGTCCTCGGCAATTGTAGCAAGTCACAACCTTCTTAGGACCAATAGGACTCCCATTTCCACTAGCTTGAGAATTCACAGCTTGATTGTTCCCAGTACTTGTAGGAGGTCCATATGAATTTTGCCTTCCTTGAATTGGTTGCACCGTTACTTGACCATCTTGAACAGTGGCTTGTTGTCGAGGATTTGATGAGGTGCGTAACTGATTGTTTGTTGGTGAAAATCCTCTAGTTGCAACAAGTTTTGACAAGTAGGCTGTGAGATGGTTTAGAACATCAGCTGGCGTATCATTGGGAGTAAAGACCGGTGCTTGGATTGGTGGAAGTTCATTAGAGTAGAAAGCTTGTGCTGGTTGTGCTTCTATTGGAAAATATCCTTGCTGAGGAGTATAGCCCATTGGAGAAGTGTTGGCTTGTGATGGTGATGTCTGATATGATGGTTGTTGCGGAAAAGATTGTTGATGAACACCTTGTTGAAATGCTTGTTGTGGCATCATTGGTGGTTGATAAGATGGTTGCTGATAGGTGTGTGGTGGTGGTTGCTGCAAGTATGATGGTTTTTGATAAGTATAAGCCATGTTTTGTTGAGAAGCATACATTGCAAGTGGCTCATGAACTTGAGGTGTAGAAAACCGAGCCTCGATCACATGGCATTCGTGTTGTTGAAGAAAATCTTGAAGTTGATCCACATTGGTGTTATGCAAGTCCTTAGCCAATTTAACATCCGTCACGTATTTTTTCCATTCTGAAGGAAGAGTGTTAAAATACTTGGTGTTCAATTGAAAGGTAGGAATTGTCATGCCATAGATATTGAGCTCATTCAACAATAGGGTAAATCTCAGATAGTAGTCATTGAGAGTCTCCCCTGGCACATAGGCAAACTTATCAAAAGTATCATAAAGCTTACGCTCTCGTTCTTGTTTAGTTAACGAGGTGCCTTGCATGAGAACACGAATTCTATCCCATAACTCTTTGGCAACTTTATGTTTGCTGACGAGTTTGTAGACATCTGGAGGAAGGGCTTGGAGAATGATGTTTGTAGCATACTTATCACATTTGTCTTGAATCTTCATATCTCCAGTCAATTCACCTGTTGTGCGAGGACGAGTAGTTGTACCTTCTGTCACTGTACCATAATCTAATGGTCCATTGAGCACCGATGCCCAAATGAGATGTCCATTCTCCTTGTTCAACATATAAAGTTCCATTCGGGAAGCCCATTCCTCATACATAGTCTTCACCAACATTGGTGGACGATTATCCGTACCCGAGAGGATGGACTTATCCGTAAGAGATGTGTACTCCATTTCAATAAGTTAAGATTTACAAATGTTGATCGATTAATGAAGAGAAAGTAAATGTGTTTGTTGTTGTGAGTTGAAGTCGAGAAACAATGTTAAAATCCCCTAAAATATGTTCTCAATAAACCAAAAATTCCAAGTCAAAATTACACACGAAATTTTTTATGGAAAAATTTGTGATTATCGGAATGTTGATCGGAATAGTGATTTGAATGCTGATCGGAATGTCCTATCGGAACACTTTATAGGAATGCTGATCGGAATGTGATTATCTGAATGCTGATCGGAATACCTTGATCGGAATGTCCTTATAGGAATGCACAAATCAGAATGTCCTTATAGGAATGCACAAATCGGAATACCTAATCGGAATACCTATTCGGAATACCTAATCGGAATACCTAATCGGAATACCTAATCGGAATACCTGTTCGTAATGTACCCAAAATCGGAATCCCTAAACCCTATTCCGATTACACTGATCGGAATGTCCTATAAACCCTTTTCCAATGACCTGATCGGAATAATTCCCACTTTTCTCGGACAAAACTCAACCAATTCGTGATTTTAAGCCAAAAAATGATCAAAACACCCAAAAATTTTGTGTTTTTAGCCAAAGTAACTATACCAAATCCCTACCACAACTATGTAGAAGATTTGTATCAAGAAAAAACCATCAAAAGCACAAAAAAAAATTTTGGTTCGTGTAAAAATGGATCAAAATAGGCGTATGAATCAAGAACACAAACACATGAACAATACAATCATCCCATGGCTCTTGATACCATTTGTAGGATATGTAAATCTTGCTTATGTTTTAGAGAGAGAAAGAGATATAGAGATGGTGAGAACACACACACTTAGAGAGAGAAAGTGAAAGAAAAACACTTTTTCACTATGTGTAAAAATGAGGAACACACACCCTCTCCATCAAAGGAGAGGGTTTATATACCCAAGCCTTGTGATGGGCTTGGGCTTACAATGTTGGGCCGGCCTACACATGTTGTAGGCTAGGCTTGACTTTGTTTGTTTAATAAAGATATCTAGACTACGAGCTACTACTTAATATATTGTCGGAGTGACCGAATCTTCCTAAATACGTAAAAACGTATTTCCAACAGAGAGCCACTGAGGCTGTGATCGGGGAACACAATGCCCCTTCCAAAAGACTGCGTGAGGACCACCCCGTCTACCAATCTGGGGAGAGCACAAACCAAGCCTCAGGGATGGCGCAGGGTGCTCCCATAGCTCAGGACGTGCCGTTATCAGTTGTCGAGCCAGTCACTCAGGTGCCTCCCACTACATCAGAGCTGGAGAAAACCAACATGTAATTCTTCCGCACATGTTTGTCATCTCTTCCAAGTAAAAGGTACGTCCTTCCGTAAACAATATTAATGTGTATTTCAATTTTGTTGCAGGGATGAACAAGCTGGTGCCGCACCTGTCCAAGGGACAAGGAAGGAGAAGGAACCTGTCCTGCATACTGTAGCGACAAAATCTGGCCCAACCTTCGAGGAAGGTACTCCCACGACTTCACAAGAGATACCGGTGCCCGACTCCCACACACACTTCAACCCCGATTGGAAGATAACCACCACTTTTAGAATGAGGGAAGCAGAAGAATGTCGTGACTACCTGAACAACTGCATTCCACCCGGCCTGGTAAAGGATATAAATTCACTAAGTCATGCAGACTTAGTAGATGAATATAATGGTGCCTTGGTGCATCAGATGGCTATAGGTACTTTCATGCGGGTAAGATTTGAGGCCGCCCTAGAGCATGTTGACTCTCTAAAGAGGAAGAATGGCAGGAGGGAGAAAATGATTGAAGACAATGAATACCGGATTGCCGCCCTTAGTCCTAACTTGCTACTGCTGAGGCCACCATCAAAGAACAAGCCGTGCATGCCAATGCTCATGATCAACGTGTAGCCGAGCTTGAAGCTCAACTTGAGTCTGCAACAGCTAAGGTATGTATCCGTATAGTATCACACCCACGTCCACATTATTCTCTATTATAACCTTAAGGTATCACATGCAGGTGACCGCGGCAGAAGCGTTGGCGAAGACCTCCACTGACCAAGTATCCACCCTCCTGAAGGAGCTTGAAGACGCACATGCATTGATCCAAGGCGAGGAAATGCTGAAAGAGGAGCTTGCCAGAGAAAAGACCTCGGTAGAACAGTTGATGGAGGCTTCCACACAAAAGGATATAGACCTGAACGCCCTGAGCACAGACCGTGATGAAGTGCTTTACCCCCAGCTACTAGCAGCCATTGCCGGCCGCAGGTGGATGGTGGGTCATGGGGCGCGCCTAGCTGTTACATAAGTGTTGGAGGCCCCTCAATTCGTGCAGCAATTTGCAGATCTTGTATCAGATGGCATCGACCACGGCCGTTAGGAGGGTATGGTTATGGCCGTAGAGTTGATAAGCAAGAAGCAGAATTTTACTAAACATGCCTTCTTTAACCCTGGGGCCCGCAGAGAAGATGACCGCGTCCATGGCTGCTATGCGGGATCTGGAGTACCCCTTCTTGGCTGAGCTCGAGTCTACGAAAGATGCGTCCAACAAGGAGATCATGGAGAAGCTAAGCCTAGGTGCATTCTCACAGGGCGAGGGACACTCCCGGACTCACTTCACACCCTCCCCCAGTCAACTCACTCTTCCCATTTACGAGGACGTCACCAGGATCGTAGTTGGTGAGAAATTATTAAGTGAAGTGCTGGAAGTGAACGCGACTCGGGCTTTGAACAGGAAAGACCATGGGGAAGCATTGCCTCGAGTAGCTGAAGAGCAGCGAGAGATAGGTAAGTTTGCCCCCCCAATGTAGGGCGTTCCTTTATTGATGTAATTTCTGAACAATTTGGTTTGTAACAAACATTCGTCCGTGGATGTCCACGACAATTTTATCTTTTGTAACATTATCTGAACACTTAGAATATAATATTTATGAGTCCGTGGTAGTCATGACAATTTTGATAGTTGGAAACTTACTTATATTCTTTAGATATTATATATCTGCGTCACATGACATGTCACGTCTTACTTAGAATAAAACTAAGTCTATATTTTACTAGACGTACGACGTGCGTCTTTACCATGTCCGGGCACTATGTAAGTGCGGCATGTGGAAACTTATTACAACGTCTTGTAGATAAAGTGTCTAGTAAGGATACATGATCCGCGTCACTGGGGTTGCATCCCTCTTATGCGACAAGTTGAATTATTACGTTCACTTAATCCTCTTACCCCGCCTGGGGGCAAATAGTACATGTACGGTTTGAATGAACGCATATGAATAAGAAATGGCATATTATAATAATAAAGAAATATAAAAGACATGACAATAATTTGCACAAGAACGGGCCGTGGAGCTAGCTAGGCACCACGACGTTTTATTAGAACGTTTATGATTTTTTGACAAGAATGAAAATCCTAAGACAAATAGAACCTAGAAAGCATGAAAACAAAAATACATGGATCTTCATTGAAGCCAACCATAGCGAAGTGTCCATGCGGAGGCCGTAGCCTTTCAAAGATAGCATTTTCTAAGGTTGCAGATATTCCATGTACGTTCTATGTCACGGCCATCCATATCACGCAATTTATACGCGCCCAGTCCCAATGCTTTCGTAACCTCATACGGCCCTTCCCACTTGGGACCCAACTTTCCTGTATTCTCCGTGCGACTTGCCTCATTAGCACGATAAACAAAATCACCCGGTCGAAAGGAAACACCTTTAACCTTGGCATCGTAGTAAGCCTTCATCAGTGCCTTGGACTTGGCCTCATTGATGGCCGCTATTTCTCTTTTTTCCTCCAACAAGTCCAGATTAATCCGGAGTTGCTCATCGTTCGTGATGCATTAACCTCCGCCGTGCGGATGGTTGGCATTCCAATTTCTGCTGGTATAACAGCCTCGGTCCCGTAGGCCAGCGCAAATGGAGTGTCCACATTGGCTGATTTAATCATAGTCCTATGCGCCCATAGAACATGCGGAAACTCATCTACCCACTTGGCACTTCGTTCGTCCAAGCCTGCCTTGATGCCTTCGCCTAAGCTTCTATTTGCCCGCTCCACAAGACCATTAGTCTGCGGGTGCTTATCAGATGCGAAGCGCCGCGTGATGTTCAATGCCGCGCACTAATCCTTGAATGGATTATCCTTGAACTGCTTCCCGTTATCCGAGATGTTTTCTCCTGGTAAGCCAAAGCGGCACACAATATTTTCCCAAACAAACTTTTTAACCTGCTTTCCCGTAATGGATTTAACCGCCTTAGCTTCTATCCAGCGTGTAAAGCAGTCCATTACGACGATCAAGAACTTAACTCCCCCTGCAGCAACGGGAAGAGGTCCTGCGATGTCGATCCCCCACTTATAGAATGGCCATGGGGATGTGATGGGTGTCAGTTCTTGTTGCGGATGTCGCGGTACTGGTCTGTGCACTTGGCAATCACTGCATTTACGAATCATGTCACGTGCATCCCTATGCATAGTAGGCCAATAATATCCTGTGCGTAAAGCTCGTGCTACTACGGATCTGGGACCTGCGTGCATACCACATGACCCTTCATGGAACTCACTATCACATAGGTAGCCTGGCGTGGTCCGACACACCGCAACCACGGCTGTAAGAAGGAGCGCTTGTACAGAATACCTTCTCGGAGCTCAAAGTGTTGCGACTTTCTTCTGATACGCTGCATCGCCTTTTCATCATCTGGAAGGGTATCATCAGTTAAATAGCTGATGATCAGGGTCATCCATGTAGGTCCATCTTCCTCAATTATAGCTGCGATTTCCCCTCCCGTTATAGATTTTTCCTTTAGTATTTCTACCAAGACTTGCTTGGATAAGTGGCCGAAACTTATAGACGCAATATCCGCCTTCTTGTTTTCACCTCTTGGTACCGGCTTGATAGAAAACTTCCCGAAAGTGGCTATGAGTGACTTGATTTTCTCCAGGTATCGAACCATGTTATCCTCCTTGGCTATGTAACCTCCTAGAATGTGGTTCGCGACAAGCCGTGAGTCCACGTAAGCCTCAAGGTTGCGGACTCCCATCCTAGCGGCGATTTTTAAACCCGAAATCAATGCTTCATATTCTGCCTCATTATTAGTGGCTGTGAATTTAAAACACAGGGCGTAGGTAAACTCCATTCCTTCCGGATTCGTGAGGATAAGGACAGCTGCTGACCCGTCCGTGTACGAAGATCCGTCAGTAAACAAAACCCATGGTTCTGCTGGAACTTCCTCTCATCGTACTATTGGTCCGTCCTCCTCTGGCTTCTCAATTAGGAAATCTGCCAAGATTTGGCCTTTGACCGTTGTCCTTGGTCTATAGGAGATGTTATGCTCTCCTAGTAGAATGCTCCACTTCTGTAGCCTACCGACCACGTCTGGCTTGGAGATGATTTGTTTTATTGGCTGATCAGTGATAACCACAATTGGGTGCGCCTGGAAGTACCGGCGTAACCTTTTCGTGGCGTATACCAATGATAAAACCAGCTTCTCCATAGATGAATAGTTCAACTCCGGCCCTTGTAGTGTTCTACTTATGAAGTAGACCAGAGTCTGGACTGTATCCCTATCTGTCATGAGTACTGTACTTATTGCTCTGTGTGTAGGAAACTGATACATAATGAGCTCTCCCTTAGGTCGGGGAGCCACTAGAATGGGAAGGGCTGCGAGGTGTTGTTTAAGCTGATCAAAAGCTTCATCTGCCTCCTTTGTCTAACGAAAATCTCCTTTCTTTATGCACTTCTTGAGTGTTTTGAATAGAGGTAGTGATTTCTTCGCGGACTTTGACAAGAACCTATTTAGCTCGGCCAACTTTTCATTTAGTGATTGTACCTCCTTTCGTGTCCGAGGGGATGGTAACTGTATCACCGCGTCTGTCTTTTCCGGAAAAGGCTTGATGCCGTTTGGATCAATCATATATCCAAGGAACATCCCTTCCGTGGCCCCAAACGTGCACCTTTTGTATTCAGTTTCATGTTGATTCTCCTCAACGTGTCAAACGTCTCCTGGATATCATGGAGAAGTGCTTCCTCCGTATGACTCTTGATGACCAGATCGTCAACATAGACCTCAAGGTTGTGGCCTATCCGGGAATCGAAGGCTTTATCAACAAGTCGCTGATATGTCGCTCTAGCGTTCTTTAGTCCGAACGACATTTTTGTGTAACAATACACGCCCTGACTAGTATGAAACGCCGTTTTCTTCTCATCTTCTTCCGCCATCTGGATCTGATGGTATCCTTTGTATGCATCTAAAAAACACTTGAAAGGGTATCCACATAAGGATTCCAACTTCCAATCAATTTCTAGTAACGGATAGCAGTCTTGTGGACAAGCTTTGTTCAAGTCCGTGAAGTCCACACACATGCGCAAACTCCCGTCATGCTTCTTGACAATGACTGGGTTGGATAACCACTCGTGGTAGTATACCTCGCGCATAATTCCTGCGTCTACTAATTTCCGTACCTCATCCAGTATTACCTGACTGCGCTCTGGTGCTTGACCACACTTCTTTTGTTTAACAGGAGGATATCCCAGGCGGATTTGAAATTTGTGTTATGCTATCGAGCGTGACACACCTGTCATACGCTTAGGCTCCCATGCGAATACATCTAGGTTCGCTTTTAGGAGAGAGCACATGACCCTCTTGCCTTTATCCGAGAGCGTTCCTTGTATGGACACCTCTTGTTCCGGGTAATCGGGATAAATTGCCACCTTCCAGTTGGGGGGCAGTGATCCTTCCTTAATGGGAACAGGCTAGACTGGTGTCGTCACGGCGTGGCATTCGGATGCTGGCATGATTGAATTGCAAATAGTAACAATTCCCCCTTCAACAGGGAACATAATCATACCGTGAGCCATGTACGGAACTGCCCGTATGGCCAGGATGCCTGGTCTTCTAATAATCCCATTGTATGGAGAGTGTGAGCGTATCACCATAAAGTTCATCCACGTCGTGGTGGAATGCTCTTCATTCCCAATGGTTACTAGCAGACGCAGTTGTCCTATTGGCCAGATGGTGTCTCCACTAAAGCCAATGAGCGGCGACATGGCCGGTACTAATTGGCTTCTTATCTCTGGTCGTAGCTGTACAAAAGAGTGTTCGTAGAGTACTTCTGCCGATGACCCTCCATCCACATACATACGGCGAACATTGTGTGTTCCAATGCTTACCTCAATTGTGAGAGGTGCATCAGCCATGTCACTTGTCGTAATAGGAGGGAATGAGATTTCTCTGCCACGTGAAATTTTTTGACTAATTTTCTTCTTTGTGCGGCGCTGCCAAGATTGGATCATGTATATAGTCGAAGGTTTGTCCTTTTGGGGATCCTTCTTATCATGCTTTTTGTTATCCTTTCCATCCTTCCAATCCTTGACCAAATGTTTGAGTTTTCCTGACTTGATCAGTGACTCAATGTGCTTCTTGAGCTGGATGCATTCCTCCGTGCCATGGCCCTTGTCGTTGTGGAATTCGAAGAAGCGATTTCCTTGACGACGGTCCACCGGAGTTGTCATTGGGGGAGGCCTTGGGAAGTTCGCCCCTTCTGTCAACAAGATGTCCCGATAAGTCATCTTTAGAGGGGTGAATTTGTCATCCGACCTCCCTCCTTTATTTTGACTCTTGTAGTCCGAGCCCCTTCCATTGCCTTGGTTGCTTTGACCACCCGACTACCTCCTGGGCTGGTCGTTCGATCGATAGTTGTGGTTTCCCTTTGTAGGATACGCCGCGGCTACCGCAGTTTCTCCTTCTACAAAGTCCCTGACCCTTTCCATGAGGTCGTCATACTTCTCCGTTCGCTTGTCACTGAGGCGCCTAATTAATTCCTTGTCCGTTATAGCATGCATATAATCAGAAATTTTTAGGAGCTCGGGCATTGTCTTTGTGCGCGTGCACTCACCATTAAAACGTTCCGTGAAATCCTCCATAGATTCTCCGGGCCGTTGCTTGATGGTTGCCAATGAGACCGGATCCTTATTATACTTCTTTCGCTGAGTATAATTGTTTTTGAACGCGTTGCGCAACTCACTGAAGCTATCGATGCTTCGGGGAGGAAGTCCCTCAAACCAATCACGGGCATTGCCAATCAAGGTCGAATTGAACATCTGGCACCATATAGGCATGGGCCATCGTTCGATCTTTGCCTGTGTGTCAAATATCTTTAGGTGATCATCCGGATCACCAGACCCATCATAGGTTTTGAAGCACGCTGGCATGCGACGCTTCTTATCCTCAGAGTAATTCCGTATACGGAGGGTGAAGGGATCTTCCCTAGGATCACACCATGGGTGGGAAAGATCTTCCCCTTTCACCTCACGATAGTAAGGGCCACCGTAGTATCCCTCATCATCCGATGGTGGTGAGGGGTACGCCTAGGTCGGCGACGCTTGGGGGGATGGTCATCCGAATCCGACCCCGAGGGGGCGGGAGAAGGGGGCGGTGCTGCACTTCTCGGTTGAGGACCCCTTTTGTGAGAAGAGCTAGGAGCCTTCTTCCCAATATCTACCCTATCCCAAACGCTGGTGCGGCGATCATTCCTGGTTGATTCCAACACTGGGCGTTCGGCGGAGCCGTCAGACCTGTCTCCTTCCTCATGAGATTGTAGCAGTTCCTGCATAACGCGATCCCCTATGCGCTCGAACACATTCCGAGGTCGCGAGTTTTCCTCCAAGTGGTTTCGATCTTGTGGGCGCGCCTTCCTCTTCTTTTGAGATTGAGGAGAGGCTCTGGATACAGCCCTGCCAAAGTTGAGCCTATATTGGAGGTTCCTACCTAGGTTCAACCTTGACATGATACCCGGGACGATCCTCTCAAAATTTTGCGTGAGAACACGAGCGATGTCTTCGTCACTAAGTGGTTCGACTTCCACTTCTTCTTCGATTGATGGCCTGCGTGGCTCCTTGTTAGGGGTGTTAGGCGCACTCCCTGGGTCAGGGTTGTCCGTGGTCATGGTTGGTGGTGGGGTATTAGCGGACGTGCCTGTCTCACCCACAGACTGAAAAACGCTTCGGTTATTCGGTCCACCTGTTTGGTTGCCAGGGGACTGGATGGGGATGAGTATCCCATCCCCTGTGGACTTCCGATTCGCAGGATTCGTGTTCCTAGGATTTCCTTGCGGATGTCCTTTCGTCATTGAAAGAGATCGAGATGAAATTTGTTCTAGCTTAGTGTATTGGTCCCACGGATGGCGCCAACTTGTTGATACAAAAGTTGGATGATCGTTGCTAGACTCGATTTAGGCTTAATTCGGGTTGGCTGGGCTCCGGCTCTTGCACCAAGTGAATAGTCTTGCTGAGATCCTGCACAATAAAGCAACAGGCGTTAGGCTTACCGTGGGAATGTATCCCATGATTAGACTCCGGCGTGAGAGTAAGTCATAGGTTAGGGTTAAGAATCGGATGTGAGGTTTAGAGTATAGAGAATATATTACCTTTGTAGAACCCTTGGGGGTTCCTTATATAGGCATTGAAACTCGAATGTGCTCACTGTTTACTTCGGCCCCAAGTATAGGATAACCACCATAATTAGCTTGATTGTTATCTTCTAATTATGGTTAGTGTATATCTTATACTTTAGGGTGAATCCCACCCCTAATAAGATTGTGATTCTGTCTAACCTTGTCCCGGCTGTGCCGGGCCGTGGGCCGCACACATTGTATGCGGCTACTGTTCATTCAAGCCCATAAGCTTAACTGATTAACCCAACCCATTCGTGATGGGTCAGATACGGGTAGTACCCATGGATCGGGTCCATGACCCTGCTGGGGACTATACGTCATCAGTAGCGTCTATAAATGTCCATTTCTTATCCAAATCAAGCTTGTGTTTAGTGTCCATTGGAGTACCAATAGGATCACAGTTTTCCATACCAAATTTTTTTATAATCTCAAGCACATGCTTGGATTGATTTATGAAAATACCACGGGGGGATTGGTGAACTTGGAGACCAAAAAAACGTCATTTCCCCCATCATGGACATTTCGAATCGACTTTTCATAAGGTCGGCAAATATTATGGAATATTTTGGGTTAGTAGAACCAAATATAATATCATATACATAGAGCTGAGCCACCAAGATGTCGTTGCCGTAGTGCTTGGTAAATAACGTTGGATCAATGGTTCCTTTGCGGAAGTGATTTTGGAGAAGAAATGATGATAATTCGTCGTGCCATGCCCTCGGTGCTTGTTTCAAACCATAAATTGCCTTTTTCAACTTGTAGACATGGCTTGGATGTTCGGTGTTGATGAAACCTTCAGGTTGACATACATACACATCATATTTTAATGGCCCATGCAAGAAAGCCGTCTTCACGTCCATTTGATACACAGTAAACGATTTGTGTGCAGCGTATGCCAAGAAAATCCTAATAGCTTCCATCCGAGCAACCGGGGCGAAGGATTCTACGAAATCAATTCCCTCTTTTTGTTTATAACCTCTCACAACTAACCGAGTCTTGTTCCTAATGACCGTTTGCT
Source organism: Glebionis coronaria (assembly GCA_025667525.1). Taxonomy (NCBI): domain Eukaryota; kingdom Viridiplantae; phylum Streptophyta; class Magnoliopsida; order Asterales; family Asteraceae; genus Glebionis; species Glebionis coronaria. The sequence continues at coordinate 363,462,437 of CM046882.1, read as the reverse complement.
CTTCATCCATCTTGTTTTTAAATAACCATTTCAGGGTAAGGGGATCGATATTATCCGGGCGTGGTACTAACTCCCATACATCAAGCTGGATGAATTGATTGAGCTCTTCTTGCATAGACTCAATCCATGATGCATCGGTCATTTCTTCTTTAACACTTGTTGGTTCCATTGTGCTGACTGATAGTGCATAGATACACATATAACCGACGGTACGCAGCTGATTTTGTGTTGAGACTGGTCGTGAGAGATTGCCAATCACTTGTGTTGATCCCAAACTTAGATCGATTTAGCTTGTGTAAATGAGATTAAATCAAGTTAAACACGTAGAGAAACTTTTTTGTAAATGAAACAATTCAAGTATTATGCGGAATTAATACTTAAACAAGAACACACAAACAAGATAACCCAAACTTTCACTTTGATTGATTAATCAAACTTGCGTACAATGAAAGTGTAAACATATATTGAACTAAAACCTAAAGGCCTCCTTTTATAGAATAAGGAACCTTGTACAAGAGTCTACGTATCAGCTATTTTAGGTAAAGATAAACATAAGAAATACATTGTCGAACATATCTTTACTAGAAACATACTAGAAACATAAAATGTGTAGACTAAGTCTTCTATCAGTGCTTGAATTCTTCTTATCGACGCTTGACTTCTTCCTGTCAATGCTTGTCCTGTCAACGCTTGATTTCTTCCTATCAACGTCCAAATTGCTCTTGTCAGCGTCCAAGTGTCTCGACTATGTTTTATTCCCAACAATCCTCCCCTAATCTTGATATCTACTCTAGTAATCAAGTTTCTGAATAAAAACTAAGAACTAGGAGGATTCTTACAAATTGAATTAAATTAGAAATAAATATATCTAATCAAATCTTTGGCCACGTCACTTGAGTAGTCTATCTCCAGCTGTGTTGTCATCATTTTCTCCAAAACTTCTTTGGACATAGGATACTCAGCATCCACAAGAAGATATTCAGAAAACTTTGTAGTACTCAAATGATACACACCAGCTACTGAATATAGACGCCATTGAAGTCCATTGATATCATCAAGATCCTTCCAAACTGGATCTTCTTCATCTGGTGCACACATCCTCTTGAATGTTGACCAAATCTTTATTCCATTGACTGAAGTAGGTGCTTTAGTCTCATACTTGGCCTGCATCAACCTCCAAAGGTCTGCCAAGTCTTCCCTACCCAGGCTTGCAAACAAAGACATACGAGTAGTGAAAGTATGTACCTTCTTCCCATATCTGCCAATCATCCAAAACCCACTTGCATCTTCCTCATAACTAACTATAGGGTTTCTGGAATCATGAGGTAACACTTCTACCATTTGTGAAACTTCTAAGGGTGAGAGCTTAATACTCTTTCTAATAACAGCTTCACTAGGATTCACTCTATCAAAATTTTCTAGAAACTCAAGAGGAAGTCCCTTCTTCAATGGTCTTGGTGTAACCAAAGCCTTTTGGATCTCCATTTCTTCTACAAGTTCTTCCTTTCTTTCATCTGAAAGGAGTCTAATAGTGTTCTGCTCTTGCACACTTGCCCATATAGGATAAGCCTTATACTCCAATTCATCAAAGGACAATCCCTGCAACTTTCTGAAAGTCCAACCTGTTTGATGACATCTGAGCAACATGTAATAGAGCTCCCTTCTTTCTATCTTGGTCCTTTCAAGAACTTTGCTAGCTTTATATTTCGGAATCACCTTGCAATCTCTTTGAACTCTGAGTAAAATCTCCAAACCCCAAATTTGATCTGATAAAGTCATGTCTGGATTCTCCATTACTTTATTCTCCCATGCAAAGTACATCTGAGCAACTTCAGGCATCTCCTAATCTAACTGATTCTTCAACTGTGCAAGCTTTTCCCTTGCCAACTCATCACCATATTCAAGCCTTTCTAGTTCTTCAATAATCATGACACTTGAATCTGTGCTCTCATCACCACTGCTTTCCTTACTCTCAATAGCAGTCTCCTTCATCCTATCTTCTTTCTCAAGTTGTGCAACCAACATGGAATCAAAATTTACTTGGGCTGCATCCTTGGGAACTATAGTTTATACCATAATCCCTTTACCTTTATCTGAAATGTTAATGGTGGGTAAAGATGATGATGGTACCTATGTAGACACATCTTTGATGATAGTTGATGACTGGGATACATCAACCATACCTGCAGGTCTATCAACGTCCAAAACCTGTGTGTCAACGCCTAACTTACTCCTATCAGCGCTTGGCTTGTCAGCATCAAAAATCTGCTTGTCAACGCTCAATCTACTCTTGTCAGCGCTTCTTGTGAACTTCTCCATCATCTCAGTAAAAGATAAATTCAAATTTGTAGGGGTAATCAATGAAACATCAAAACCTGGTTGCCTCTTCAAATCTGTTAGAGCTTCAACTATACCTAAAGATTCTCCTTCATGTGAGCCTTTGTCACTCACATGTATCTGCTCATCCTCCCCTTTGGAAGAATCCTCCACTCCAGGCTTAGGGTTAGCACCTTCTAAAATAACAATCCTCTCCCTCAATTGCTTTAGTTCTAGGCCTTATGTAGAGAGAGTATGTACAAGGTCTGCATTTTGCTTTTGCAAGCTAATGCAAACAACCGTCAATTCCAACAATGTATAGGGTTCCAATCTGCCCTCCTCTAGAATGGGAATTTGACCTCCCAAAGTAGATTCATGGGGCATGGATGAGGTTTTAATGATGTTAGGACTGGCTTGGCCTGCATCTAAGCTAGTACCAATAGTCCTAGCCCCACCCATGTCACCAACCACACTTGTGGTGGTGGTTCTCTCTGCAACATGGCTAGGACCACCAGAGGAAAACACTCCAATAGTCCTTTGGCATTTTTCCATCCTAAAGTCTGGGGGTGAAGAGGATGATGTGGATTGGGTTTTAGTTTGGAGGTTAAGGGGTGTTTGGGTTTGTTGTAAAAGGGTGTCAGTGTTTGGATTTTGAGTGTCAACGCTAACATTTAACGTGTCAGCATTGAAGGTATCTTGGTCAATTTCCATATGTTGTGGTGATGGTGATGGTTCAGGTAATGGGTCTAGTTGTGGTTGTGGGTCAGGTTGAGGTTGTGCTGCTGCAATAACAACAAGCATGGCTTGGGTGAGGGGTAAGCCTCTGTGTGGGGGTGAATTCATCTTTCCAAAAATTGATTTCTTTTACACAGGGATCATATAAAAATCATCATGATCCCTGGTGCAATACCGTTGTTCATCAAAAACCATTCGCAAAAATCTTGGGTAAGCAAGAGTCATCTTGCTACCCTTGTTTTTACACATGTCATCAAAAATCATTTTAGAAAAATTATATTTTTGCCCAGTAGCAATACACACAATGACACTACCAATAGACCTGTTAATTTCATTGTGTGCATTACATTTGGGACTCAAACATTGAAGTATGACATGTATTAAGTACTTCCAAGCTGGGGGAAATTCCTGTTTAGAATATTTATTTAAAGTGCCCTCTTCAGGGAAAGGATAACCCAAAACTTGAAGTCCTTGTTCTAGCTCACCAATGGATAGGGTGGTTATATCATCTGTATCATTAAGATGCAAAGCCTGGCGAACCAAGGCTTCAGTAACCACCCATGAACGCCCATGGACTGTAGCAGTCAATGTAATCACATTATTAATGGTTGAGGAAGTAACAGTATTCCAAAACTGCTTAATATGAGTGACAGGAATAAGAGGAGCATGAGAAAGTGCATACCTTAAGGGGATGCATTTAAATACTCCACCATCTGAGTATATTGAGGAAACAGAGTGTTGTCAGCCTCTAAATAGGCAACCATATTATGCTGACTTCTGAACCCCAATACCAAATCACTCGGTTTAAACTTAGGCACCAATAATGTAAAAAGCTGTGAAAGATGTTATGAAAGATGAATATGTGTGAAAATTTAGTTAGACAAGAATATGCAGTTACCCTGTTTTAAAATAATGAGCCAAATATATAGGAGAGATAGGCACATGTAATTGGTCAAAAATGAGGCAGTTATATTTCAAAATATAATGATGAAAATCTTGAAAAGTTATAACTTATCTTGTGCATTAATAAAAAGTTACCAACTCCTAAAATTACGGCCCAAATTTTCGTCAAAAATAACAACTAGGTAGGACCCAATGGTTGTCAACAGTAAAAAATAACCTATCAACGCCCAACGGCTATATTCTTGCCAACGTTGGAAAATGCCGTGTCAACGTCAAAATTGGTCTTAACAACGTTTGGAAATAAATATGTCAATGTTCAAAATTAAAAATAATAAAAATGAAAAAGGACCTTAACAAAGTGATTTAGCCTAGTGAAGATAACCTATAAACTGAAAATTACCATAGGGTGGTGATGAGACTGCTTTTATACATAGTCTCATCTTCCAAATAGGGCTTAAAATTCATTAAATATCATCAAAATACCCAAATATATGCTTGTGTTTGTTGCTTGTGTATTTTAGGTACGGATATTGAGATAATAACAAAAGATCACAAGAATCATACAAAAAACGAACACGGGAAACGAAGCCGCACAATGAACCTAGCCCTAGTGAAGACTTTCCCAAGATCAACCCTTGAAGATGTGAAGAATTATGAAGAAGGGTCCTCCAATTATGAAGAATTGACACTTTATACCCTTGTATCCTCATAATTACAAGTTTGGTCCCTAAAGTTTGTCAAAATTACAAAAAGGGCCCTTAACTTTGAAGAATTGGCAAGTTTAGCCCCTCAACAAAGCTAAATTGTCAACCAATATCATCCACAAAGTCAAATATATCATGAAGTCCTTCAAAGTACAAGAAATGACAAGTTTGGTCCTTTGAAAATCTCAAAATTACACAAAGGACCCTCAACTTTCAACAATTGGCAAAAATGGTCCCTCAATCATCAAGACTTGGCAAATTCAGTCCTCCAAAATGACAATTATACAAGTCTAGACCATTATCATTGAAGAAAATACCAAACCAGCCCTTGAAGAATTCAATTATGGCAAGAATTACCCCTGATTTCACTTTGCAAAAGTTTTTGGGCCAAAAATGTAAAAATGCAAAAGTTGACAAAGAAGGAAATGGGCGTTGATAGAATTAAAAGTGAAAAGACAAGAAGAGGGAAAACAAGGGACCAAAGCTGGCCAGGCATGAATCTAACCTAGACCAACCAGCATCTCCCACGTGTCCCACTCAAACCTCTCCTCTAATCACAACCCACCAAAACTCCACCTCACTTTCCACTCACAATCTGTTATAACTAACCCTTAAATAATTATTTAAATTAGGCGGTTAACACTTATTTAAAAACAAAAACAGATCAAAAACATGTTCTTGGTGTTCTTAAGCCGATTTGGGTTTTCTTAATCCTGTTACAATTAGGCCTTGATAAAGTGCAGATTCATGATTAAGGTGGCCTTAATCACATCCCAACTTTCAAATAGCTTGCCACATCATCAACCAAGTCACATGTTTCCCCTGCTTTTTCACTTTGGAGAAGAAGACAAAACAGTAAAGCAAATCCAACGTCCCACAACAAAGGTTGAAAGTTAAGCTTATTGGAGACCTTTGATCAACTTCACATGCTTGCCAGCTCCACAAACAGCCAAGAAATCAGTCATATGAAGCCAATCCTCAAGGGCATTTTTGGAAGATCAAGTAGCTAGGGTTTACGTTTTCCTTTGCTTTCTAGATACATTGTAAGGCTATATAAAGCCACTTAGGCCTTCATTTTTCAGCTGCTTTTGTTTTTTCCTTTGTTCAAACACTTGTAAATCCTTTTTCAGTTTAATGAATTTGAGTTAAGTGCTTTGAAGAAAGACCAAGTGCCATCTTTATTCTGCTTGTTTATTGTTCTTAGTTTACTGCTTTTGAAGTTTAAATCCTGTTTTCAAAAGAGGAGTGTGCACAAGTTTGCATATTTTCCTCATTTTCTTGATATTTTGCTAAGTCTTGTTCCAATCTCGGAATTCTTGGGCTATAGGGCTGATCATAGCATCCTAACTGAGTTGGTTAAGGTGTGGTGAGGCTTATAACTTGGGGATAATCAAGTGTGGGGTAACAAGTTTGCATCAATCAAGATTTTTGAAGTTTCTGATTTTTCATGTTATTGTGCTTAACCCTTGTTGAATCTTAGCAGGCTTTTGTGGAAGCTTGTGCTTGTTCTTGCTAGCACATAAGCTCAAAATTCGTGGTTGTGGATGTACATCCATGAGGTTTGCATACTTAATCTCCAAATCTGCTTAAATTGTGATTTTTGGTGATATTTGTATGAAACTGTTGTTCTTGTGAATTTTGAGGCTTGTTCTTGCTTGAATCTGTTTATTAGACTTGTTTTAGTGTTAATTGATGCTTGGTTGGCCTGAAATCTTGTTTTGCTTTTGAAAATTTTGATTTGAAAAAGTTAAAGGGGTGTTTGGGTCTACTGGTTTATGCTTGTAATCAGTTCTTGTGTTAAGGGAAAGTGTTGTTTATGCTTTGTATCTGCTATACCTTTGTTTGAGAGTGTTTTGCTGCAAGTTTTTGGGTTTGAACACTTGAATTGATCAATCTGCTATATAGGCCTTGTTTCTGCTTGTTTTGACCTAGGATTTTGGGAACACTTAGTGTGTATGCATGCTTAGGGATAAAAGTGGTTTAAACAAAGTTAACATAACCTGTTTGAAAGATTTGAGGTGTTGAAATTGGCTTGTGTGTCAAATACATCAGCAAAAGTAGAAAACTGCATGTGTAGTGTTCATCAGTAACTTTCATTGCATGAATCTTGCTTAATTCTTTGAACCAGTGCATGAAACCTTTTTAGACTTGCTTATTGGAGTTTATTATAGCTTGTGTGTGCATTTGGTTGAATTTGGCTGGCTGATTGTGATTTTTATAGCTTATCAAAGTCTGCTGAAGTGGTCATTTGCATCAGCAAAGTGACCACCTCATTTGGTGTTGCATTGTGATTTCTAGCATTAGGATTGTTGTATTGTTGCTTGGATCTCGTTCATGTGTTGCTTGTGATTGGTTTTTGCTATTTGGATTGCTTTGATCATAGCTTATAAGCCCACTGGCTTATTGGCTTATCTGTGCCAAAACACATCAAGTTTACCCAACTGGTGAGCCTTGATTCACAAGGTTTGCACTCAAACCTTGACCAGCAGGGTGAAAAACAAGTCCTTACACTTCATTAAGTCTGTCAACGTCCATTTTGTTCCTGTCAGCGTTTGATTATAACTTATCAGCGTTTGACTTTTGGTCAAACTTGGTTTTAAGCTTATTAAATCTGTTTTGCTTATTGGTACATGCAACAACTTAGTTTTTGTAATAGAACTCATTTTTCTCAGCTTAATATCAAGTCTGGAAGTTTACAAGTCTTTTGGTTAAGCTTTTGCTAGGAAACTAGCTTATTTGGCTTTTTCAGCCAGCTTATCTGTTCTCACAGCTTATTCTACTTGGCTTTTTGTGATTTTCTTGATTGATTATTCTTAGTTAAGCTATTTGTGAGCTTTTGCAACTTGAATCAGCTTCTGAGGTGGTCTAGATCATAAATACGACTATTTTGTCGTTTTGTGAATAAGTTGTTGACTTGTTTCTGGCTTATTGAGTGGTCTTATTTGAAAATTCTTTTTGCAGAAGTCTTTGTTAGGTCAAAAGAAGGTTGTGTGTTAAATTTTAGCTTATGGCATCAGCTTATGGCTTAATGGGCCAAAAAGCCCATTAAGAATAAGCTGCTTATTATAAGTTAGCTTATTTCACATTTTCAGCTTTTGGGCCTTTGGAAAAAGTTGTTTAAAATCAAATTTTGAGTCAACCTGTGCTTTTTGAGCTTAATTTGAGCACTTTTTCTTATTGGGCCTTAATTAAGCCCAATAAGGGACTATTTTGGGTTTGGCCCATTTTCTAGGCCCAATAGGGGTATTTAGGTAATTTCACTTTCATTTCTGAGTTATTTAGGTTAAATTAAGCTAGTTTGCAAGTTTTTAGAAATTTTTAGGTTAAGATTTTAATTTTGGTGGTTTTTAGGACTTTGCGTGTACGCCTTTTTAGACTTAGTTTAATCCGTCTTCATAACCGTCATTCTCTTCCAATCCCTTTTCTATTTTTCTTTTCTCAAATATAATCACAAATTAATCCAAATCATTACACACATAACACACTAGCCTCCTTGAGAACGAACTTAATTGGGTCATTCACACACGGTTTTCCTAAATCGTCGTGCTCACTTGCCCTATTTATTGCCCTCTTTTCCTAAAGAGTTGCAAAACTTCAACATCAATTTTGGCGCCGCTGCCGGGGAGGCGTGTTGTGTTTTGATTTGGCATTGTTGTTTTTATACTAACCATAATTAGTATTTGTATTAGTAGCACTCTACTAATACGTATTATCGTTTTTCGGTTTTTGTGTGAATATTATTACTATATTGTATACGTAGAACAATAAATACACAAGTACTCCAAATACGTGAGAAATCACAACCTTGACTTGGGAAGTCATTACCCAATCATTGTATTCGAATCTCAAACCAAAGAAAAGGCAAAAATAGATAAATACTTTCGTGAAGCTTAATCTTGAAAATACAAACTATAAGGTGGGTATAAGGCGGATATTATAAAATATATCCTAAGGAAAAAGGCTCTAAAGTGCTTCGCGCCGCCTAGTTTCCCCGCTTGCTTGTGAGTATTTGATTGTGAGAGTGAATCGAGGGTTTTGCCGCCCAAAGTATTACTAAGTATCATATATATTTTCTTGGTTTCTATTGATTAAACCCTCTTGAACGATTTGGTGTTCCACCATCGTTCTAAAGTCATCGAAGGCGTTCACTCCACGTGATCGTTTTCATTCCTTGAGGCTTCTTAATCAAGAGATTTGATTAGTGAGGAGATTTGTGGACTTTTTGTCTACTTAATACATTTCACCAAGTTCCAAAAAGGTTAATACAATCAAAAACCACAAAAAAAAATTGAAAAAATACAAAACACCAAAAAGAATCTTCTTTGCTCATCCCCTCGTTGTACGTGACGTTTATGCTAACTCGAAATCAAGCAAGACGTGCTCGTAAACGAAAGAACAAAACTCCCACTCCCAACAATTCTGTTGAGGAGTCTCCTATTGACGAACCCATTGTAAGAGAAGCACCAACCATGGCGAATCGAACTATGATGGAGTTACTTCAAGCAACCACCGAGGGTTATGGAGAGGCTATTGTGATTCCCGCTATCCTTGCGGAGAATTTTGAGGTTAAGACGGGTTTGTTGTCCATGATTCAAAACAACAAATTTCGTGGTGATGAGAAGGACAATCCACACAACCATATCCGCCAATTCAATCGTCTTACCGCTACTTGCAAGTTTAAGGATGTCTCTAGCGACTCGATTAAGATGATGCTTTTTCCGTATTCCTTTGCGGGGCCCGCAAAAATTTGGTTAGAGAAAGAGCCACCAAATTCTATATTGACGTGGAAGGATCTCGTGTCTAAGTTTGTGAACCAATTTTTTCCGCCCTCTAAGACTACGCACTTGAAAAACGAGATTTCAAAGTTTTCACAAGAATTTAATGAAAGTTTTTCAACGGCTTGGAATAGGTTTAAGGAAATGTTACATGAATGTCCTCATCACGGTTTTTCCGATTTGCATCAAATTGACACGTTTTACAATGGACTTAATGATCATGAAAGGGATTATTTGAATGCCGCCGCGGGTGGTAATTTTTTGTGTAAAACGGTTGAGGAAGCTTTGGTGATAATTGAAAATAGATCTAAGGTGTATAGTCCTCGTAGCACGTCTAGTGTTCGTAAGGCTTCGTCTTCGGCCTCACCTTCTTTGTCTAATACCATCGATGCTTGCCAAATTGAGGCGAACTTGGAAAACAATATTTTTGATAAGTTGAAAGGACTTTTGATTGAGTTTAAAGTTGGTGAACCAAGTGCTCCCGCTACGGCTAAAGCGGTTGAGGTTTCTTGCATGTATTGTGGTGGAGGTCATGATTTCTCCGAGTGCATTACCAACGGTGGTAACACTTCGAGTGCCTTCGCGGCCACGAGAAATTACAACCAAAACGATCAAGTTTCCCGCTCTAATCAAATGACTCCACCGGGTTTTGGATCAAATCAAAATGCTAACAACTATCGCAACAACCAAGTTGGTTTTAAGAACAATTACAACAAGGGAAACTATGGGAATCAAGGGGCTAATAATCAAGTTTCAAACAAAAATGATTTTCAAAATAACAACAAAAGTTTGCAAACATTGAAAGATCTTCCAAGTGAGTTTGTTGAATATGCTAGTGGGAATGATGCTAGGTTTGACAACATACAAAGAGAAATCATTAGCCTAAGATCCGAGTTTAAAAACGACTTGAAGAAAGAGTTGAAGAAACTAGTGGCAATCCCACTATGTTGGATCCAATTCTTGATAACTCGACACCAACCTTCACTCCTTTTGAAGGTGGTGGTTTTACATTGGAAGAATGCAATGTTCCACGTACTTGTGACGAAGACCTCGACAACGATGAGGACTTCTCGATTATCAAGGATTTTCTTAACGATTTCCCATTTCCTCCACCCGAGGAGGTTATGAGTATCGAGCCCAAATCTTCACTTGAGGAACCACCTATTCTCGAGTTGAAAGATTTACCTCCTCACCTCGAATATGTCTATTTGGAGGAGGACGACAAGTTGCCGGTTATTATTGCGAAGGATCTTTCGAATGATAAAAAAACCGCACTTGTCGATGTTCTTAAGGCTCACAAAGGGGCGATTGCGTGGAAGTTATCCGACATTAAGGGAATCGATCCCAAATTTTGTACCCACAAAATCTTAATGGAGGAAGATTTCAAGCCAACAATCCAAAGTCAAAGGAGGGTGAACCCCAAAATTCACGACGTCATCAAAAAGGAGGTCCTTAAACTCCTTGACGCGGGAATGATTTACCCTATTTCCGATAGCCCTTGGGTGAGTCCTATCCATTGTGTCCCTAAAAAGGGAGGGATGACCGTTGTGCCAAACGATGCCAACGAGTTAATTCCCACTAGACTCGTGACCGGATGGAGAGTGTGCATTGACTATCGAAAGTTGAATGAAGCCACTCGAAAAGACCATTTTCCCTTGCCCTTCATGGACCAAATGTTGGAGCGTCTTGCGGGAAACGATTTCTATTGCTTTTCAGATGGTTTTTCCGGTTACTTCCAAATTCCCATCGATCCTCGTGATCAAGAAAAAACTACGTTTACGTGTCCATATGGAACGTTTGCCTATCGTAGAATGCCATTCGGACTTTGCAATGCACCGGGAACTTTTCAACGATGCATGATGGCTATTTTTCATGATATGATCGAGAAGACGATGGAAGTCTTCATGGATGACTTTTCCGTGTTTGGTGATTCCTTTACTTCGTGTTTGTCGAACCTAGAGAGAATGTTAAAGCGTTGTGAGGAAACCAACCTTGTGCTCAATTGGGAAAAATGTCATTTTATGGTTAAGAGTGGGATCGTCTTAGGGCACAAGGTCTCGAAAGCGGGGATTGAGGTAGATCAAGCTAAGGTAGACGTCATCGCCAAATTACCTCATCCCAAAACCGTCAAGGGAGTTAGGAGTTTCCTAGGCCACGCGGGCTTTTATCGACGATTCATCAAGGATTTCTCGAAGATTTCTCGACCCATTACACATCTTCTTGAAAAAGAGGCACGTTTTGTCTTTGACGAAGATTGTGTACGAGCCTTTGAGATCCTTAAGAGGAAACTTACCGAAGCTCCCATTCTTGTTGCTCCCAATTGGAACCTCCCCTTTGAGCTTATGTGTGATGCAAGTGATTACGCTATTGGGGCCGTTTTGGGGCAACGTCATGATAAGCACTTCTTGCCTATTCACTATGCTAGCAAGACGATGACCGAGGCTCAACTTAAATACACTACAACGGAAAAGGAGTTCCTTGCCGTGGTGTATGCATTTGAGAAATTCCGACCTTATCTCGTCTTGACGAAATGCATAGTGTATACGGACCATTCGGCTATCAAGTATCTCATGGCAAAGCAAGATGCTAAGCCGAGATTACTTCGTTGGATTCTCCTCCTTCAAGAATTTGATCACACCATTGTTGATAAAAAAGGAGCCGAGAATCTAGCGGCCGATCATCTCTCTCGTTTGGAAGATCCTCACCAAAGTGTTTACGAGCCTAAGGAAATCACCGAAACATTTCCGCTCGAGACACTTGGTTTAGTGAATTCCAAACTTGATTCTTCTACCCCATGGTTTGCGGATTTTGCAAATTACCATGCGGGTAACTTCATCGTTAAGGGTATGACGACTCAAGAGAAACGAAAATTCTTTCGTGACGTCAAGTTCTACTTTTGGAACGACCCTTACTTGTTTCGAACTTGTGCGGATCAAATCATCCGACGTTGTGTATTTGGCATCGAAGCTTCTAACATCCTTAGAGCTTGCCATGAGGGACCCACGGGTGGTCACCACGGTGCTAATCTCACGGCTAAGAAGGTGTTTGATGCCGGCTTCTTTTGGCCTACTATTTACCGAGATGCACAAATTCTTGTGAAGTCTTGTGATGCATGCCAACGACAAGGAAAAGCCTCACAAAAAGATGAAATGCCACAAAATATCATTCAAGTATGTGAGATCTTTGACGTTTGGGGTATATACTTTATGGGGCCGTTTCCATCATCTCGTGGTAATAAGTACATCCTTGTTGCGGTTGACTACCTATCTAAGTGGGTGGAGGCGAAGGCCTTGCCCACTAATGATGCTCGTGTGGTAGTTAAGTTCTTGAAAAGTTTGTTTGCTAGGTTTGGAACCACTCGTGCGATCATAAGCGATCGTGGAACCCATTTTTGTAATGACCAATTCGAAAGAGTCTTAAGGAAATATGGGGTTACACATCGTCTTTCTACGGCTTATCACCCACAAACGAGTGGGCAAGTCGAGGTTTCAAACCGAGCATTGAAGAGGATCTTGGAGAGATCCGTAGGAGAAAACCGACAATCATGGTCGGATAAGTTAGACGATGCTTTATGGGCCTTTAGGACCGCTCATAAGACACCCATTGGGTGCACTCCCTATAAGCTTGTGTATGGAAAGAATTGTCATTTGCCTATCGAGTTAGAACACAAGGCTTATTGGGCCCTAAAGCATTGTAATGATGACATGGAGACCGCGGGAAAACACCGGAAAATGCAATTAAATGAATTGGATGAATTGAGAGACATTGCTTATGAAAATTCATTGATTTACAAAGAGAAAACTAAAAAGTTGCATGATTCAAAAATTAAAAACCGGGTTTTTAACATTGGGGATCAAGTTTTACTTTTTAATTCAAGATTGAAAATATTTTCCGGTAAATTGAAATCCCGTTGGTCCGGTCCATTCACCGTGACTCAAGTATTTCCGTATGGGACCATCGAGCTAGCTCAAGATGATGGTCCTAACTTCAAGATGAATGGACATAGGTTGAAGCACTACTTTGGTGGGGAAGTTCCATCCTTGAACTACCTCGACCAAGTCACCTTCCCCAATGATAATTAGTATTGAGGGGATCGAGTCGAGCTCATGACTCGGTAATAAAAAACGAGGAGCCTCGTGGGGGAGTCCCATGCTTATCCTATGTACTCGATCGTTTGCTTTGGAGACATTTCTCAATATCCATGATATATCCCTTGATGTTCTAACCTTAGGTTTTTAGCACACTTCATAAACGGCTATTACTTATTGGTTACACCCTTTCCATGCTAGATTAGGCATTCGACTACGTCTCTACTATGGGGGTGTTTGCACCCCTAGACTCGAAACATTGAGGACAAAGTTTAACTTTAGTATGGGGGGGGGGGGTGAATAGATACTTGCCTTGCCAAACCTTCACGCTTTCCAAAGTTTATCGTTTGTTTATCATTTTTGTTGCAAAATAAGGCTAAAAATGGCCAAATTTTAAAAATTTTCTCATGTTTTATAAGTGTTTGAAGACACGAATGTAGATTTTCCGATGGCGAGAATAAGAATAAATTTTGACTCGACCGTGCGTGTTGAGCACTTAGCTTTGATTCCTTAACTACACATTAGGCTAAGTCTCTTAAATGAGGACGAGAAATGATAGAGTTAATTATAAGTTACTATGCTAAACGTAGAGTACTCGTATTCTTTCAAAAACTCATGTGTTCTCATTGTTTGCTTATTCTCCCTTCGCATGTAAATATTTTTTGCTTAATAAATATTGACTTAGCGGTTTAGTTAGGATTGTTGGGTTTCTAGTCTTTTCTAGTAGCTTCCGTGTAATTAAATTGGGAAGACATTAAGGTATCGCTAGCGTCACGGTTTTGAAGTATTGGCAACCCGAATAATCGAAAGCTTCACCCAATAATAAGATTTCAAGTGCTCACATAAATCAAGCAAACAATTTGAAGCCCCACAAGGCCGAAAAATCTATGCAAAATTGAAAGTGAATCAAGACTTAATCTTCGAAGCTTTAAAGATCCAAAATTCGCCTTAGCGTGAGGATATACGTCTTTGGCTAATAAAACCACCGATGAGGCGGATAATAAAAGGCAAGGCAAGACCGAAGTCATAATAAAAGCTTCATGGCGAAGTTGAATAAAAGATGGAGGTAAACCAAAGATAATAAGGCCCTTCCGTTAGGGGGCGTATAAAAGTCTTGGTAATAAGTCTCATGTTCAAAACCGTTATAAAACCGTGTTTATCGATTCTTCTTGTCAACTTAATTTTTTAACATCGTCGTCTATTAGGAGGGGTTATTGATTTGATGGTCTTAGTTACACAGTTAGGACTCTATTTTTAGACCTAAATCTCTATTATCGCATAAGTCAAACAATGTATCCTCGTGAAACATTCAAGACAAAATAAAATATAAGAGATACAACTTAGGAATAATGGGAGGATAAGTACGTGATTAGGGCATATGAGTAGTGTTAGCATTACTAACTTATAATGACAATGATCTCGTTGCACGCTTGGCATGGAATTAAGGTGAAAATCGAGGACGATGAAATTATTTCTAACGAAGCATTCACGTGTTCTTATTCTATGAACCTAAACGTCCCATTTTGCGATGAAAATCATACATTATGTCTATAACACTAGTAGTAGTAATAGTAGTAGTGTAGCTAGTTTATCATTCCAATAAAGTGAATAAAATTAATTTTGGAGATGCTTTGATACTTTATTCTAGCATTGCGTGAGGGCACGGCAATGGTTTAGTATGGGGGAGTGATGAGACTGCTTTTATACATAGTCTCATCTTCCAAATAGGGCTTAAAATGCATTAAATATCATCAAAATACCCAAATATATGCTTGTGTTTGTTGCTTGTGTATTTTAGGTACGGATATTGAGATAATGACAAAAGATCACAAGAATCATACAAAAAACGAACACGGGAAACGAAGCCGCACAATGAACCAAGCCCTAGTGAAGACTTTCCCAAGATCAACCCTTGAAGATGTGAAGAATTATGAAGAAGGGTCCTCCAATTATGAAGAATTGACACTTTATACCCTTGTATCCTCATAATTACAAGTTTGGTCCCTAAAGTTTGTCAAAATTACAAAAGGGCCCTTAACTTTGAAGAATTGGCAAGTTTAGCCCCTCAACAAAGCTAAATTGTCAACCAATATCATCCACAAAGTCAAATATATCATGAAGTCCTTCAAAGTACAAGAAATGACAAGTTTGGTCCTTTGAAAATCTCAAAATTACACAAAGGACCCTCAACTTTCAACAATTGGCAAAAATGGTCCCTCAATCATCAAGACTTGGAAAATTCAGTCCTCCAAAATGACAATTATAAAAGTCTAGACCATTATCATTGAAGAAAATACCAAACCAGCCCTTGAAGAATTCAATTATGGCAAGAATTACCCCTGATTTCACTTTGCAAAAGTTTTTGGGCCAAAAATGTAAAAATGCAAAAGTTGACAACGAAGGAAATGGGCGTTGATAGAATTAAAAGTGAAAAGACAAGAAGAGGGAAAACAAGGGACCAAAGCTGGCCAGACATGAATCTAACCTAGACCAACCAGCATCTCCCACGTGTCCCACTCAACCCTCTCCTCCAATCACAACCCACCAAAACTCCACCTCACTTTCCACTCACAATCTGTTATAACTAACCCTTAATTAATTATTTAAATTAGGCGGTTAACACTTATTTAAAAACAAAAACAGATCAAAAACATGTTCTTGGTGTTCTTAAGCCGATTTGGGTTTTCTTAATCCTGTTACAATTAGGCCTTGATAAAGTGCAGATTCATGATTAAGGTGGCCTTAATCACATCCCAACTTTCAAATAGCTTGCCACATCATCAACCAAGTCACATGTTTCCCCTGCCTTTTCACTTTGGAGAAGAAGACAAAACAGTAAAGCAAATCTAACGTCCCACAACAAAGCTTGAAAGTTAAGCTTATTGGAGACCTTTGATCAACTTCACATGCTTGCCAGCTCCACAAACAGCCAAGAAATCAGTCATATGAAGCCAATCCTCAAGGGCATTTTTGGAAGATCAAGTAGCTAGGGTTTACGTTTTCCTTTGCTTTCTAGATACATTGTAAGGCTATATAAAGCCACTTAGGCCTTCATTTTTCAGCTGCTTTTGGTTTTTCCTTTGTTCAAACACTTGTAAATCCTTTTTCAGTTTAATGAATTTGAGTTAAGTGCTTTGAAGAAAGACCAAGTGCCATCTTTATTCTGCTTGTTTATTGTTCTTAGTTTACTGCTTTTGAAGTTTAAATCCTGTTTTCAAAAGAGGAGTGTGCACAAGTTTGCATATTTTCCTCATTTTCTTGATATTTTGATAAGTCTTGTTCCAATCTTGGAATTCTTGGGCTATAGGGCTGATCATAGCATCCTAACTGAGTTGGTTAAGGTGTGCTGAGGCTTATAACTTAGGGATAATCAAGTGTGGGGTAACAAGTTTGCATCAATCAAGATTTTTGAAGTTTATGATTTTTCATGTTATTGTGCTTAACCCTTGTTGAATCTTAGCAGGCTTTTGTGGAAGCTTGTGCTTGTTCTTGCTAGCACATAAGCTCAAAATTCGTGGGTGTGGATGTACATCCATGAGGTTTGCATACTTAATCTCCAAATCTGCTTAAATTGTGATTTTTGGTGATATTTGTATGAAACTGTTGTTCTTGTGAATTTTGAGGCTTGTTCTTGCTTGAATCTGTTTATTAGACTTGTTTTAGTGTTAATTGATGCTTGGTTGGCCTGAAATCTTGTTTTGCTTTTGAAAATTTTGATTTGAAAAAGTTAAAGGGGTGTTTGGGTCTACTGGTTTATGCTTGTAATCTGTTCTTGTGTTAAGGGAAAGTGTTGTTTATGCTTTGTATCTGCTATACCTTTGTTTGAGAGTGTTTTGCTGCAAGTTTTTGGGTTTGAACACTTGAATTGATCAATCTGCTATATAGGCCTTGTTTCTGCTTGTTTTGACCTAGGATTTTGGGAACACTTAGTGTGTATGCATGCTTAGGGATAAAAGTGGTTTAAACAAAGTTAACATAACCTGTTTGAAATATTTGAGGTGTTGAAATTGGCTTGTGTGTCAAATACATCAGCAAAAGTAGAAAACTGCATGTGTAGTGTTCATCAGTAACTTTCATTGCTTGAATCTTGCTTAATTCTTTGAACCAGTGCATGAAACCTTTTTAGACTTGCTTATTGGAGTTTATTATAGCTTGTGTGTACATTTGGTTGAATTTGGCTGGCTGATTGTGATTTTTATAGCTTATCAAAGTCTGCTGAAGTGGTCATTTGCATCAGCAAAGTGACCACCTCATTTGGTGTTGCATTGTGATTTCTAGCATTAGGATTGTTGTATTGTTGCTTGGATCTTGTTCATGTGCTGCTTGTGATTGGTTTTTTCTATTTGGATTGCTTTGATCATAGCTTATAAGCCCACTGGCTTATTGGCTTATCTGTGCCAAAACACATCAAGTTTACCCAACTGGTGAGCCTTGATTCACAAGGTTTGCACTCAAACCTTGACCAGCAGGGTGAAAAACAAGTCCTTACACTTCATTAAGTCTGTCAACGTCCATTTTGTTCCTGTCAGCGTTTGATTATAACTTATCAGCGTTTGACTTTTGGTCAAACTTGGTTTTAAGCTTATTAAATCTGTTTTGCTTATTGGTACATGCAACAACTTAGTTTTTGTAATAGAACTCATTTTTCTCAGCTTAATATCAAGTCTGGAAGTTTACAAGTCTTTTGGTTAAGCTTTTGCTAGGAAACTAGCTTATTTGGCTTTTTCAGCCAGCTTATCTGTTCTCACAGCTTATTCTACTTGGCCTTTTGTGATTTTCTTGATTGATTTTTCTTAGTTAAGCTATTTGTGAGCTTTTGCAACTTGAATCAGCTTCTGAGGTGGTCTAGATCATAAATACGACTATTTTGTCGTTTTGTGAATAAGTTGTTGACTTGTTTCTGGCTTATTGAGTGGTCTTATTTGAAAATTCTTTTTGCAGAAGTCTTTGTTAGGTCAAAAGAAGGTTGTGTGTTAAATTTTAGCTTATGGCATCAGCTTATGGCTTAATGGGCCAAAAAGCCCATTAAGAATAAGCTGCTTATTATAAGTTAGCTTATTTCACATTTTCAGCTTTTGGGCCTTTGGAAAAAGTTGTTTAAAATCAATTTTTGAGTCAACCTGTGCTTTTTGAGCTTAATTTGAGCACTTTTTCTTATTGGGCCTTAATTAAGCCCAATAAGGGACTGTTTTGGGTTTGGCCCATTTTCTAGGCCCAATAGGGGTATTTAGGTAATTTCACTTTCATTTCTGAGTTATTTAGGTTAAATTAAGCTAGTTTGCAAGTTTTTAGAAATTTTTAGGTTAAGATTTTAATTTTGGTGGTTTTTAGGACTTTGCGTGTACGCCTTTTTAGACTTAGTTTAATCCGTCTTCATAACCGTCATTCTCTTCCAATCCCTTTTCTATTTTTCTTTTCTCAAATATAATCACAAATTAATCCAAATCATTACACACATAACACACTAGCCTCCTTGAGAACGAACTTAATTGGGTCATTCACACACGGTTTTCCTAAATCGTCGTGCTCACTTGCCCTATTTATTGCCCTCTTTTCCTAAAGAGTTGCAAAACTTCAACATCAGGTGGCAAGCACTGTCCAATCATGCACACTTGCTTAAGCAAGATAAACATAACAGTCCTCAAGTGTCCCTTGCTACCCAAAGTTCTTAACAGTGAAGTTATCTCATAAAATCCTTTGTAACTTCCCAGGTAAGCCCAATAAAAATCATACCCAAGTCTCCCAACAGACCACATCCAATTCTAGGCCAAAAAGTCTTGGCGGTGTGCATAGTATATCAACTTTGCATGCTACAATGCCTCATGAGTTAGTAACTAATTCATACTCACTAGTGGACACAATCTAGAATTGTGATAAGAGTATTATATGAATACCCAAAAAGTCCTAAAGGTTTCCTAAACCTCCCCTTTAACTATGATACATAAGTTGCCAAATAAAAATTTATGTCAAGATAGGAATATAAATATTCCAACCATCATCCATAAACTTGAATATGCTTCAATAATGCTCCAAGAATCCATAATAAACTCTGTATCCATTTGTACAATGCTAACAACGCCTACATAATTAGATCAAAAACCAAAAAACTAACATGTTGCTGACAACGTCAATTTAACACTTGTAAGCGTTAAAATAACCTTTGTTAGCGTTAGACAAATAAAGTGGAAAATCTAATTTTGTATAAAGAACAATAACAATGCATATCCTGTACATACTTTTACAATAATCCCCCAAAACACATATTAAGTGAGATTGATCATTCCAATACTTGTTACCAAGTATTGAAATCTCCCAGTATCAAAATGTTTAGTTAATAAATCAGCCACATTTTCCTCTGTGTCAACCCTATCTGGTTGTATTAAACCTTTTTCAAAACAGTCTCTTATAAAATGATGTCTAATTTTTATGTTTTTTGTTTTAGAGTGATGTACAGGATTTTTAATAATGCATAAAGTACTGTTATTGTCTACAAAAATCTTGGTATGCATAAAATTATACCCATAATTCAACAGCTGGTTCTGAATCCATAAGACTTGTCCACAACAAGCAGCTGTAGCTACATATTCTGCTTCAGTTGTATAATTGGCCACCACTGTTTGTTTCTTGCATTGCCAAGATATCAACCTACTTCCAAGAAATTGGCATCCACCAGTTGTGGATTTTCTATCAAACTTGTCACCCCGATAATCACTGTCTGAATATGCAATAAGCTCCAATGGATAATCTTCCGGATACCATAATCCCAAGGTGGGATAGCACCTAAGATACCTAAAAATCCTCTTGACAGCATGAACATGGCACTCTTTGGGAGTCACTTAATGGCGTGCACATGCATACACATCAAACATAATGTCAGGTCTTGAAGCTGTGAGATACATCAATGAACCAATCATTGACCTATAATGCCTGACATCCACCTCTTTTCCATCTCCAACCTTTCCCCAAGGGTGTTCCCTATCTATGGGTGTGCTAGCCCGTTTCTCATGTGGAGAAAAGCCAAACTTCTTCAAGATTTCTGCTACATATTTTTCTTGAGAGATGAAGATACCATCTTCTTTCTACTGAACTTGTAACCCTAGAAAGAAGTTCATCTCCCCCATTGCACTCATCTTGAACTTGTCTGTCATGAGTTTGGAAAAGTCTTCACTCATCTTTGGACTAGAAGAGCCAAAGATGATATCATCCACATAGACCTGTACAAGTAAGAAATCCTTACCAGTCTTCTTTGTAAACAAAGTTTGGTCTATGGTGCCTCTTTTGAATCCATTATCCACCAAATAGGTGGACAATGTGCCATACCTTGCTCTTGGGCTTGATGAAGTCCATACATACCTTTCTTCACTCTATACACTTTGTCTGGATGTTTTGAATCTTCAAAACCAGGAGGTTGCATTACCTAAACCTCCTCTACAATTATGCCATAAATAAAAGTACTCTTCACATCCATTTGATAGATTGTAAATCCCATGCAAGAAGCATAGGCTAGAAAAATCCTTATTGCCTCAATCCTTGCAACAGGTGCAAAGACCTCCTCATAGTCTATCCCTTCCTCTTGTTTATATCCTTGAGCAACTAAACGTGCCTTGTTTCTGACAACAAATCCTCTCTCATCCTTTTTGTTTCTAACAACCCATCTTGTCCCAATAGGCCTGACATGTTTGGGACAATCAACTAACTCCCAAAAATCCTGAATAGAAAATTGGTGAAGCTCATCTTGCATTGCTTCCACCCAACTTGGTTCTTTGAGAGCATCAAAAATCTTCTTGGGTTCCTGTTGTGATAGAAAACAGGAAAACAAACATGCTTGAACGAGAGGGGTATCAACCTTCTTGTGAATATTGGCAATAAATCCTCCATGATTTTGATGAGACCTTCTAATTTGTACAGGAGTCATCACATCACCTATGATTAAAGAAGAAGGATGATTCTTCATGGTAGATGTAAGTACTCATCCTTCAATTATTGTGCTATCATCAATTTCAGTCTCCAAGTTGCGAATATCTTCTTCAAATTCTCTTCTATCATCATCTGAATAAACCTCTCCATTTCTGTTTGAAGGTTCACCTTGTTCAAAAACACTGGAAGAGAATAAATGATCAAAAGAGTTTTCAACGCCTGAACTAGGGTTGTCAACGTATGATCCATCAACGCCTAAATTTGTCTTGTCAGCGCCAGATTTTCCTTTGTCAACGCCTGAAGAATCATGCATGTTTTCAACTGGTGATACTTGTGGACCACCTTTTTCCTTTCAAGCAGCAGCAAATGCATTTGTCCATATAGGAATGGTAACATACTCAAGTATGGGTGTTAATTTTTCTGCTTGTGATCCAACCTCCTTATCAACCTGTTTACCTAAAATTTCAACAACTGGTTCTTCCACAACATTTGAAGTCACATTTACAATGTCTGGATTAGTAACTGGCATATAATTCAATGTTCTAGATAGAGGTTCCAAGTCAAATAACTAATTTGGACCAATCTCAGGATCACTAGGTTTACTCTCTAAAAACCTAACATGTACCTTTTCAATTATACGTTTTTCTTTCTTAATGTAAACTCTATATCCTCTACTCTGCACTGAATAACCCATAAAGTAGCCTTCATCACCTTTAGCACTAAACTTTCCTAAGGCATCACTAGTGTCTAAAACAACTACATGACAGCCAAAGGGTTTAAGAAAACCAATATTAGGTTTCCTACCCCAAAATAGCTCATAAGGTGTCTTGTTATGGATCTTGTTGATTAATGCCCTATTCTGAACATAGCAAGCTATATTCACAGCCTCAGCCCAAAAAGCAATGGGAAAGTAAGCATCAGCCAACATAGTCCTAGTTGCTTCTATGAGTGTTCTATTCTTTCTCTCAGCTACCCCATTTTGTTGTGGGGTTCTAGCTATACTAAACTGTCTAGTAATCCCTTTCTTGGCACAAAAGTCATCTAACAACTTATTTCTAAACTCACCACCATGATCACTTCTAAGTATCTTAACCTCATTCCCAGTCTTTTTCTCTAATTGGGTAATAAAGTTAATCAAAATATCTGCAGTTTCACTTTTAAAAGCCAAAAAGAAAGTCCAAATAAATCTAGAAAAATCATCAGTGATGACAAAATAGTAGGATTTACCATTTAGGCTTTCTATATTAGTTGGACCAAACAAGTCCATATGCAGCAAGTGAAGTGGTTTAGAACTAGAATGCACATGTTTAGACTTAAAGGAGAGTTTGTGTTGTTTGCCCTTAAGGCATGAAACACAAGAGTGGTCATTGTGGAAAGCCTTTTCAGGCAAACCATAAACTAAACCATGTCTCACAAGTCTATTTTTGTTCTTAAAATTAATGTGCCCTAACCTTCTGTGCCAAAGAGCCACCGACCTACAGTTATCCTTAAACTTCCGTGATTACTCTCATCAACTGAAGCCTTAGCATATAGACATGACAAATTATTATTCATCCTAATTCCATTAAGATTCACATTATAAATGTCCTTATGCCTAGGTGTTCTATAATAAATGAATTTCTCATATGGTATTTTAAAATCTTTGCTCAACACCAAGCATTTTGTATCAGTGAAAAGAACCTTATTTTTGTTATCACACACCTGTGATACACTAAACAGATTATAGTCAAGTTCTTTTACCAAAAACACGTTCTCAAAACACAAATTGTTGGTGATAAGAGTTCCTTTGCCAGTGATAGTTCCATATCCTCCTCCAAAGTACACTTTGTCACCATCTTTAATGGGAGTGAAGTTTGTCAAGTAGTCTTCCTTCCCCGTCATGTGCCTAGAGCATCCACTATCCCAATAGCCATAATCATTAACCTGCTTTTGAATGCCCTGCACATAAAGAAAACAAATTAGTTTTCTTTGGGAACCCAAGCCTGAGCAGACTTGGATTCATTTGGTTGTTCAACAAGAACAGACTTAGTCCTTATGATAACCCCTTGTTCATCCCTTTTTAGATTAAACACCCAGTTAACCCCAATTGGTTTAGTTATGACCTTTGAAATATACTAAAATCTGTTACAGGTCATAGAAATCCCATCTGATTTAGGGTTTTGGACTTGTTTAGGTCTCCAAAATAAGCTAGAAGAAGCTTTAGACCCCTTTCTCTTTGGTTGCAAGTATTTGGCATTACTTGGTCTAGCAGCGTTGGAAACATTCCTGTCAGCATTTAATTTGTTCTTGTCAACGCTGAAGTTACCCTTATCAGCATTGAACCTAGGGTTTGCTACAGGAACCCATTGTCTGTTAGACCACGTATTGGTCTTCTGAAAAGGCCTTTGTCCATAAGTATTAGACCCTTTAGTAAAGAATGAGGATGGTCTAATGACTTGTGGACTTTGCTAGACAAAAGGTTTGGGTTTGACCATGGTTGACTTTCTATCAGCGTTGACCTTTGAAGAATTGACACATTTATACGCCAAATGTGAAAAGCTTCCATAAGTATAACAGGATTTTCTAGACATGACTCTAGGTCTAGATGAAAAGAAACCTGTCCCATTATCACTAATTTGACTTTTTGGTGACCTAGGTTTTCTATACATTTCTGCATATTTAATACTAGGTTTTCTATCAACGTTTAAGACAAGGTCAACACTCTTGCCAGTAGTAGGATTGGTCACTTTTTTGGGTGTAGACTCATTTGGGCTTTCACTAACCATGCCACCCTTAACAAATAAAGTAGGGTTGACTTTCTTACATTGGTCTAAATCTTTTAATTTCTGCTTGTATTCCTCTACTGGGGTAAGAACTCTAGGTGGAGGAATAAATTCCTCTTCTTGGAGTTCTGGAATACCAGTCCAAGACAGATCCTTTCTAAAGACACCATAAAATTTCCCAACAGGTGGTGGAACACAAGCATACTCTTTCATCCCAATCCCACTCCTATCCCTAGAATCCCTTTGTTCACTAACACATTTTCTAGGGTTTGAGAGGCTTTATCAATTTTTTGAATTTTATGATCTACATTATCTTTGTTTTTGATAGCCTCATCTAACTTAGCTTGTAAAACACAATTAGATCTCTCCAAAATGTTCCTAACCTCAACACTAGCATTTAAATCATGAGTTAAAACATTGATTTGATCTTTTAGGTCAAACTCCATTTTCTTATATTTAGCAACAGTCTTTTCAATTTGAGTAAGAGCAAGTTGATAATTAGATAACTTTCATTTTCATCAAAAACATTTGCTGTTAATTTTAAAACTTCTTTGTAAAGCTTTTCAGTGTTTAGACGACAACCCTTACTACAAAATGCATCATCATATACCTCACTGTCTGATGAAGATGAAGAATATGCCATGAGAGCATAGTGAACATGCTCCTCTTCTTCCTTTTCTGCAACCAAAGCCTTGTTCTCTTCCTCATCCTTGGCCAAAAAGCTCCAATCCCAGCCAACACCATCTATGTCTTGCATGGCAACCATAGCTTTTGTATCTTCAACCTTGACGATTTGGCTTGAAGGCTTTCCAGCATCAAATCTTCTAGGAGATCTACACTCTCTCATAAAGTGACCCATTCAATGGCAATTATAACACTCAACCTTGGATTTATCAAACCCATCAGTTTCTTTAGCATTAAAAGTCATCTTCTTCCTGAATCTTCTATTCCATCTATTGGCCCTTATGCTAGCAAGTGCCATATTCCACTTTATGTCCATCTCTTCCAAGTGCTCATCACTAATTTGCTCAAGGTCCTCATATGTAATCACTGAACCATTGGGCAATGAAGCAATGTATGCACACACTGTAACTAGATCAATACCAGCAGGCTTAACTCTTGGTGAATCAACATTGTATGTGTCAGCGTCTGAATGTGAGGCGCTGACAAAGCTTGATCCAACGTTGACACAAGGTGATCCAGTAACGGGGTGCATGTATGACTCCCTTTGATCAAATTGACCTTCACTATGTGAGAAGAAGGCCATATTTCCATTGGTAGACTTGCTTCCTTGATCCAAAAGGATTTCACTCTCTACAAGCCTTAGTTTATTGTAAACATCATCAAAGGTGGAACTTTTGTGAGTATTATTAGCAATCATAGACCTTGCTTCAATCTTCCATGCATCACCAAGACTTTTAAGGAAAGTGGCGATGATATCAGCATCATCATGCACTGTTCCCATAAATGACAACTTGCTTGTAATGTCCAGAAGTCTGCTTCTCACTCCACTTAGCTTTTCATTGGGAAGGGCTTTAAATACTGCATACTCATGCAAGAGTTGCTTCTTTTTCTCTGAGGTAGTATCATCATTACCACCATAAGCAACTTGAAGGGTTGTCCAAAGATATTTTGCAGAATCATAGCCTCTATACTTGTGCTGATTTTCTTGTCCCAAGGAAAGTTTGAGGATGCTTAGGGTTTTCATATCATTCCTTCTCTTTGCAACGTCCTCAGCTGAGACAGCTCTTCCATCTTCAAGTTTTTCTTTTCCATCCTCAGCACTTGAGCCTGGAGTTGATCTTAGAGTGATAGCAGCTAGTATTTTGGCAGCATTATTGAATGTGATTCCATTTTCAATAATTTCCCATAGGGTGTGGTCATGGATTTGAAGATACTGCTCAAAATTGAACTTCCATAGCTCAAAGTTGTCTGGGTCTAGCATGGGAATATTGATGTTAGGGCTTGAGGAGGAGGAGGAGGAGGTTAACTCAGGAGTAGACATGTTGTTTGAATTTTAGGGTTTCTTTGAAAATTAGGGTTTTTGGCGATTTAGGGTTTTTGTGTTCTTTAGATCAAAGTTTCTCAACAAGCTCTGATACTACTTGTTGATCCCAAACTTAGATCGATTTAGCTTGTGTAAACAAGATTAAATCAAGTTAAACACGTAGAGAAACTTTGTTGTATATGAAACAATTCAAGTATTATGCAGAATTAATACTTAAACAAGAACACACAAACAAGATAAACCAAACTTTCACTTTGATTGATTATTCAAACTTGCGTACAATGAAAGTGTAAACATATATTGAACTAAAACCTAAAGGTCTCCTTTTATAGATTAAGGAACCTTGTACAAGAGTCTACATATCAACTATTTTAGGTAAAGATAAACATAAGAAATTGTCGAACATATCTTTACTAGAAACATACTAGAAACATAAAACGTGTAGACTAAGTCTTCTATCTGTGCTTGAATTCTTCTTATCAACACTTGACTTCTTCCTGTCAATGCTTGTTCTGTCAACGCTTGATTTCTTCCTATCAACGTCCAAATTGCTCTTGTCAGCGTCCAAGTGTCTTGACTACGTTTTATTCCCAACAACTTGAACCAAAGGATGATTCTTAGTCCATTTATGTTCATGTGGAAGTGTGTGAGCAACTTGATGCGAGCTCGACGGATCCACATATGGTGTTGAAGGCTGAGTAGTACTTGTGGTGTAAAACCCACATATTATTACCATCAACAGTACACTATGTAAACTTATGAACCTATTGAAACTTACCAATTGTGTCACGTACACGTATCACATATATTAAATCCAGAAATTACATATGTGTTATTACATGATAATTATTACGTGCGAGTAAATACACGATAAGTATTAACTATAACAATTATGATCACGAGCATATAATCAAGAACATTAAAAATACGAACTATAATACGATTATTAGGTATATAAAGTAAATACGTTAAGTAATCACATATTCTAATAGTTACGTATAACACGTAAAATCACTACAATAATAATCCACGACTTTTTAGAACACGAACACGCGTATGAATTTAAGAAGGAAGGCTTGGGCTTAATTTCCTTGTTTGGGCCGTTTAGACAAAGGAGTCAAGAAGAAAAACATGGGCTCTAGGCCCATTTGTGTTTGGATCGACTAAAAAGAAGAAACAGACGGGAGGGAGTATATTAATTTAGACAACAAAATCCCAATCCCTAAAACATATAACAGGTCGTCGTTTTTTTTTCTTTTTCTTTCTTCTTCTTTTGTTTCTTCTGCCGTCGACCAACACCAAGACAAGAGAGAAGATCGTGAGTTTTAATTCAAGAAAACAAGGTGTTTGATTCGTGTATGAAAACCCCAAACCATCACACGTGATAGGTAATCCTGATTCTTTTTCTTTGTTTGTTTTACACATTTGATTGACCAAGAACCCAATAATAGGGGATTAAAAACGTGCTTATAATAATAATGTATGGGGGGTTTCGTATTTGGTGTTGCTGTATTCAAATGGCCCACAAACCGAGACTATTTATGGTCTCGGTGGTGAAAAACATGTCACCAGCCGCAACACTTAATGGGTATGGGCTGGGTTTTGGTCAGACGGGGGCAACACAACCCCAACACGGGTTCGTTTTTGGTCAGGCAGTGGGAACCGAGACCCTTGTGGTCTCGGTGGGAAATTGGTTCGAGCATGGGAGTACGACCACTGTTTGTGGGAAATTGGGTCGAGCAGGGGGAAACGACGACCACTGCCGATGGGAAACCAGTCCTGGCAGTGGCACCTAGCAGCAACACAAAGGGGTGTTTGGCTGAGGGTTTATACAGGGTGTATTTGGTTTTTGGTTTAGGGCAGAGTTAAAGGGCTGTTTGGTTCGGCTTTTAGGTAAAACACAACATGGGCACGTGTTTTATTTTAACAAGATAGACATTTTCTACAAGTATATTTTACAAGCATATTTTTTCCAAGATTAATTAAATTAAATTAAACTTGACTTAAAATTTATTTAATTTAATCAAGACTTAGGTTATATTTATTTTTGATAAATAGTACATGTTTTTAGCCTAAGTATTTTATTATTTAGTTTTAGGCTATAGTTTGATTTTTAATTAATTAATTAAAACATGACATGTAATTAATTTAATTAATCATGGACTTAGGTTAATTATTATTTAAAGAAAATAATACATGTTTTAACCTAAGTACTTAATTATTTATTTTGTACTATAATATTAATTAATTATTAAGACATGAAATATGATTAATTAATAATCATGACTTAGGTTATTGTTAATGAACATTAATACATGTTTTAACCTAAGTATTTATACACTTTAATTTAATTGAATCATGCTTATATTTAATTAAATCATATAACCTATAGTTTATTTAATTTACATGTTATAAGTAATAAACTATACTATTAATCACATGACTTAGTATATTTAATCAGTAAAACTAAGCTTATATTATTAGCTTATAAATTTAGCTTAATTCTATTTTTAGAAACATTCTATTTATGGAAACTTTCTATTTTAGGAAACCAGCTATTTTTAGAAAGTTACTTATTATTACACTACAAGTATAATAATACAAGAATATCAGTTAATACTTAATCAGAAGGCTTAAAACACATGATAAAAGCAGTGTAACATTAAAATCAGTAAAACAAGACCAAAACATATAAAACGAGTCAAGACATACTATAATCAGTTCCGTACGCAGTAGACAGTATACTTATACACGTATCCTTCTATGTAGCATTAGTGAGATCGAAGTAGGACTCTCTGCCGTTCGTCTTCTTCGTTCACTGGACTTAAGGTACGGATTTCCCGTCCTTCAGTAAGGACAATCTCTTCCTTCATTAGGATTTCCCGTATGCAGCTAACTGTTTTCCCCAGTAGTTACATATTAAATGCTTATGTTTTATTAGTTACCTTAGCCATATACATGCATGACCAGTTTCACCTAGTTATGGAGGTACCATAACCATAACACTAGAGGCACTAGTGTTATGACTTCACCACAACGAAGTGATAGCTCGTGGCGTCCCTTTTCAGTTATTTGGCCATTATATTATTATATTATCATGTGGGGCGTATGGGTGCATCATAGTTACATGTTTCAGTCAGGATTTCATGGTGAATGTGGTGTGTGCCTTGCATCCATCACAAGGAGCTGATCCCTCCTACCCACTTACCAGTTAATTAGAGGCAACCCCTCTAATTGCATGATGAGGTCTCCCCTCCAAGTATTCATGTACGTTGTTGACCTAATGACCTATATTGGCTTTTGGTACATTAACTAATACAGATTTCATAAGTAACATAAGCTATGTTTTCAGAACTAAAACCAGTTAACATGATAGACAACTAGGTTTTCCAGGACTTATACATTTCCGCTGCTATTAGTCTTATTTATGTTTCAACCATTCATACTATGTCATATATCCGTGCACTGAGCGTTATGCTTAGCCGTTACTTTCGTTTCCATGTCCCAAAACGACAAGTACTCAAGTACAGACTCGAGCATTTGGAGGACGTGCATAAGATGGGAGCTGCCATAGACTTCTTCTCCTTTTGCCTTCATATACTTATGCTTGTTTAGTATTTCATTCATTTCATTTACTTTATTTATGTTTTGGGCTTATTTTAGGAACCGATGTTTGATTCCGATTTTCCCTATGGTCATGTATGTTTTACTACATATTACCTTGCATGCTTTGGTGACACGCCATAATTACGCGTAACGGTCTACTTATCAAAGTGGGGTGTTACAATTATGGTATGAGAGCCAAGGCTTCGACCTGTAGGCTCTAAAACTTGACATTCGACTAGTGGGTAGTCACCAGGAGCTTCCTAAGCCAACGCTTGTTATTCCACGTATTGATGTGTTCAGCGCATTGTTGTTTTAACCATGATGTTTTCAGCGCCTTGATGTTTTAACCTTGATGTTTTCATCGATATTGTTTTACTAATTTGGATGGAAAATCGTCATTCATATTTAGTTATGTGTCACTGTTTCATGCATGATGTTCCTCGTGAACTATAGCTATGTGGACTGAACCCCAGTAGTTCATAATTAATCAAATAAATTTTTTTTCTGATAAGTTTTGATAGATGATTTTTACTTATTTATGTTTCATGTATCATTGTCGCAGGAATTATGACTAAGTAATGGTTGGTACAGGACTGGACCTATTTAGTTGCATGTGCTTTTATCGAAACTCTTAACTTTAGACCGACCCATTGGCGTCCACTTCGCTATGTCTTTTGTTTTGGGTAAACTGACCATAAGCGTTTACCCTCGCGCATATGAAGGTTTTTATAAACTGTATCATGCATTCACGCACTGTTTTTATGCATAAATTTTTTCTCATGATTTATTGGCATAATTTTTTTATGTCCCCTCATAAGTTACTATGTTTTTATGTCAAGTATGTTTTCATACTGTCATGGTTAACTTCGTTTTCGTGCTGATTATGTTGTATACTCCTTCATGTTAAGTTGCTTCATGTTTCGTCATGTTGATTTCGTCTTCATGTTGATTACGTCTTACGTCTCTTTTGTTGTTATGCTCATGCAAGACATTGTTGGATTTCATTTAACCCTGCTTTCATGATAGTCATGGTTGGTTTTCATTAATCATGCTTTCAGGAAAATCATCGTTGAAATTCGTTTAACCACACGTTAGCGTTTCTCTATGCAACCAGAATGAGGTATATACTGGCATTACCAGGTTATCATCATGGTCTTTCTAACCGTTTAACCAGTTATTTTCCTTTAAAATCATGTTAGATGATCGACCCCATACCGATCATTTCATGTGCATTCCATGTGTACTCCATGTACCGTATTCCATGTGCGTATTCCACTTGCTGAAACTCTACAAATCGCTGATGCCGCTCATAGCTTGGAGATGTTACTAAGGGTTGATGATGCGGATTTTAGAGACGCTACGAGATGCTGATGTTGTTCACAACCTGGAGATCTTACAAGACGAAGACAAAGGAGTTAGATTAAAGCGATCGGACGAGAAGATGCTTCACCACCAGAGGATTCCATTCAATCATTGTCCCAAATTCTTAGTTACATGTCACACGTCATTCAGTTGTCGTTTCAGTCATATGAGTGCGAACCGGTACCAGCCGACCACTCAACTGAATAGTTACATGAATGACAGTCATGAGAATGACCGTCATGGAACTGAAAGACATGACGATAGTAACCACTACTATGACATCAGTTATCATTGCAATCGCAACAGAAGCTCCGACCACGGACGTGATCAGAAATACAAGGGTCTGTAGTCCAACCGATCCACCAATTCTAGCATAATAACCTAAGAGTTCCAATTTTATTCGTTTCACATCTCGAGACACTTGTCAAGACACCAGTCAAGACACATGTCATGCTTATATTTTTCCAAGACACGAGTCAAGACACATGACTCACGTCTAATTCTGGAACATCCCTAGAAATTCAGGGTACCCTCCAAAGGGTATATCCATTTTGTGGTGCCATGTATTAATCAGGCCACAAGAATTTCAGTACATCACCAACATATCAGTGAGATCTGTCACGATTGTTCGATGATACTTTCCTTTATTGCACCTATATTTCATATATTCATGACCATAAAGGACGCCATTCGTATCCCCTATGTATACGAAGGTTTTCCTTCAGCCTAATGATGAGATCCAAGCTCCTAACGCACTACCTTGGACAGATGCGAGTTGAATTTAATCCTAATTATAGACTACGAGCAGCACACCATGCTACGATTCATGATTTTGTACAGTAATGTTCAGGCTCCTGAATATTTTCAGCATGGTTTTCCATTAGGAAAATCTGTACAAATTATCTATGCTTTCCAAGCACGTGCTTTGTTAGCCATGACTACTAAAATTTTCTAGCTGTCAGTTAAGACACGACCACTGAAGTTCCTTTTACGCATAACCAGCCGATTATACCAAAATCTTCACATACATTCCAGAAGAACCTTTAAGGATAAGGACGGTAACATGTGATTATGTGTCGACTACCGTCTAATTAAAACAAATCACCATCCATAACCGTTATTCTCCTCCACGTATGGACAACATGTCCAATCGACTTTAGGGTGTTAATCACCTTTCCAAGATTGGACTCATGATCATGCTGGCAACAGTGACGAGTGAAAGAGAAGAACATTTCCATGACTGTTATTCCTACACGACTCGGTCATGCTAGATTCATGATTTTATATAAGTCTCATAAATGCTCCAGTAGCATTATGGACTTAATAAATTAAGTTTACATAACTTCATAAACAAATTCATCAGTGTTTTCATCGCGGACAACCTGATTTTCTCTAAGTCTAGAAAGAGTAGGAAGACCATATTTGCACCATCTTGCAAATTCTACGACAGGAGAAATTTCACCCTGAAATTTTCCAATATAAATTCTGGTTGATTACAGTGACACGCTGAATCACATTGATTCACACGGTTAATCTTACCATGACTCAGCTTATGCGTAAAGGTGAGAACCCTACACCACATTAGGTGTTCCAGAAAATCCTACGCTAAGAGAAGTCTAATTTCGGAGACTTATAGTTCCGCAAATTTCTACGTATCAAGTTTTTACGAAACAAGATATAGTGACGTTCATATCTAAGTACCTGACATACCAACAGGATAAGATAGAACACTAACCGACTAGGACGTTTTCCATCATCGGAAAAGGGTGAATAGAAATGGGACAAGATCTCCATGGATTTTGGTTACCAGATTAACGCATACTCAGAAGAAGCATGGTGCTATCTGGGTTTTTGTCAACAGTTTTGACCAAGTCTGCAAAATCCTTACATCCGCAAGGATTTCAGAACCAGCAGATTGATCGGACATGTTCCAGCCAGGGGTCATTGATAACTAGGGTTTTACCTAGTTAAAAAATATCGTTGGTCCTGTCTAATCGAATTGATCCTGGTTTAACTATGCGACTCAGTCGTTCTTTGGTGGAACAAATAGTTGTGTCGTTGTAGTAATTAAAAGTGCAAAACAACTAAAGTAAATAGCAGGTAATTTAAAATAAAAGACAAGAATTTAAAAGCGTGACGAAAAATTAAAAGGCAATAAACGTAAATAACGCAAACTTAAATCTAACTAAGGCAAACTTAAAACGCAACTAAAACTTAAAACTAAAGCAAGGCTAAAATAAATCTAAGGCAAATAAACTTAAAGTGCAACTAAGTAAAAAGGCGGGAAAAGTAAAGCTTGAGAATTAAAGAATTAAAAACAGAAACTAAAAATAACCTGAACATAGCTTATCCGGAATAATCCTTCGTTCGGAATACACATTCATTCGGAATGTCACCTTCGTTCGGAATGTTCTTCTTCACTCGGAATATTCACCAAAATACTTGATCCGGAATAAATCCTTTATCCGGAATATGTCACTTATCCGGAATAAAGTCTTGATTCGGAATGTTGGGCCTTGATCCAGAATAATGCCTTGATCCGGAATATTTTTGATCCGGAATATTATTCCGAATAAAACCCCTTGATCCGGAATATGTCACTTATTTCGGATGGAAGCCTTTGATTCGGAATATCTTCCTTGATCCGGAATGTCCTGTTGATCCGGAATAACTTCCTTGATCC
Source organism: Glebionis coronaria (assembly GCA_025667525.1). Lineage (NCBI taxonomy): Eukaryota > Viridiplantae > Streptophyta > Magnoliopsida > Asterales > Asteraceae > Glebionis > Glebionis coronaria. The sequence continues at coordinate 363,428,578 of CM046882.1, read as the reverse complement.
GGAATATTGGATATTCCGGATGAACCTTTTGCTAAACCCTTGATCCGGAATGTTTTAATATTCCGAATGAACCACTTTGATCCGGAATAATAAATTATTCTGGATGAACTTGCTGATCCGGAATATACTTGCACAAAATCCTTCACTCGGAATAACTGGGGAAGAACAGTACCTGGAAAAACAGTAAAAGCGAAGAACACGGAGGACAAAAAAGAACACGAATCTAATCCAAACTAAACAAAATCAACCACAAGATTAAATCAAACTAAACAAATAACATCTACCAATCATAAACAAACAATCCAAATCAATCAAACTAACAAAACTAATCAAAATAATCAAAACCCTCTTTAATCAAATCAATAAAAATAGGAACATGAACATGAACAAATAAACATAAAGATTAATGAAAGGAAGATAGGAGATCAAACAATAAAGTAAAGATTGACAATAAATTAAAGGAAACTTACTTGAAATTAAAGGTAATTAAGGTGCAAGACAAGGTATTTAAATGGACATGAAAATTAAAGGTGCACAAAATTAAAGTGGAAGAAATAGTTTGTCAAGCTATCCAACAAAATGAAAATGAATACACTAATGACTATTTATAGGGGAGGATTAGGGAGTGCTTAGGAAGCTTCCTCCCCTCTTTCTTCTTTTCTTTAATTGCATGCTTTAGTCCTTGATCTTCTTAATCCTTTGTTAATCTTCTTAATACTTTGACTTTGTCTTGGGATTTCTTTAAACTCGTCTTGAGTTTTCTTCATAAATAAGACTCGAGTTCTTCGGCTTTAGTAAACTTCCGTCTTTTGACTTTTTCTTTGATAAATCTTAAGAATTGGTCTTGGACTTCCGTTCTTTTTGCACTCTTGACTTCTTGACTTCGTCTTTCGTCTTTTTCTTCGATAAAAGCCCGTGAATTCCCGTGTTTTCTCCCTTCTCCACAATTTCGTCCTAAATCACAACAAAAACACAAACCACGCATAATTCCGACATAAATGACATAAAATACACGTTTTGGCTCGGTTATTATTGTAATTAAGTGGTAAAAAGGATAGGTGTTTACACACCTATCAAATCCCCTACACTTGACCATTGCAATGTCCTCATGCAATGCATTAGTTACAAAGCATGTTTACACTTCTCATCATAATCAATCCACGTTGGCCTTTATTAAAGAGATAGAAAATTAATAAACATAAAGAAATCAAAAACATACCTTGGGTTTTGGAAATGTTGTGAATGATCATCATCCTCAAGTTTTCACTTTCTCCAAACCAAGCTTAAAAACGAGATCATTGTTATTATAAGTTAGTAAACTAAGACGAACTCATGTGGGCCAATTATTCACTTAGACTCCCTTATTCCTAGGTGTATCTCTTATATTTTATTGTTGTCTTGAATGATCACGAGGATGCATTGTTGACTTATTTCGATAGTTATTTAGGCTGAAAATAAAGTGGGCCGATTTAATCAATAGTTAGCTAAAGGACAAAATCTTTTAAAACTGCTTCTCGGGACCTCAAAAAGTTCATATCTTGGAATAACTCGCTTCGCGATTTGAGACCTTTCTCGGACCGATATTTGGCAGCGACTTCATACTTCAAACCTTGAGAGACGTTCATGAAATAATGGTCTTCTCTTCATATAGAAATTTCTTCACTTGGAGTTTTGAGAGATTCATACTTGGACCACGACTTCTTCATTTTTCTCCAATCTTTATTTTGGACTTTGATATACAACGATCCGCCACCTTTTTGGACTTGGCTTTATTTATTCTCATACCTTGTTAGGGCCTTTTCGGATAGACTTCTCCATGACGTTTGGAGAGTTTTTGCTTTTCGTCATGTGTCTCGATCCTTCATATTGATTTTTGGTAAATGATTCTTCATATCACTTTTGGATCTTTAGCAACAGAATGTAGCCCTCATACCTTGTTTGGGCCTTTTCGGACACGCCAATCTTCACATCCCGCTTCAATAAGTTATGCCTTGGCTATGAACTCTAATCCATACCGAGCAACTTTTAAACGATCTTGGGCTAGAAGCTAGGTAACTTTTCAAATCGTACAACCTTATTTATTGCAGATAAATTTATTAGCAGGCGATGGGAGAATAGGCTTATAATTAACTCACATAAATTCACGAAAGAATACCAAACTTATAATTGACTCTATCATCTCTCGTTCTCCATAATTTAAAATCTCAAGGAGTGAGACTCGTGGATGCTTAGCCTATTAAATCAAAGCTTTGGGTTTTCGAGTCGCCTATAGGATCTTGCAAACTCTTAAACTTTTTCAAGTTTAGAAATCGCATTTTAAAGTTCCTTTGATAAACGACTCTCTAGGATCAATTATAGGAACTTGCGAAAAGTTCTTGTTCTTAACCCGTGAGAGTTAAGACTTTCGCGTTTTATAGCTCCCTATATAAAAGCCTAGCAAAACTTGACTTAAACACGTTAAGGATACTAGCTAGAGTAAACTTAGATAAGTAAACTCGGGTTGAGTCAAAAGATTCACAACGTTTGAAAATTAAAACCACTTTATTAAAAAAAATTTCTAGTAAAGAAAGAAAATAACTATACAAAGGAAAAACTAATGGGCCAAAATAGATTAAAAATTTTGAAAAATGTCGAAAAATTGATTTTCCGGTTAAAATGAGGATAAATACAAGGAAAAGAGCCACTTAACTTCGATAGAAGTCCCCCTTACACTTAATATAAACATTGTCCTTAATGTTTAAGCATGTGGGAGTAAACTCCCCTACACTTAGGACATTGTGCACTTTGTTTAAATCTCGCTAAGGAAAAGACAACTAAAGAGATTCCTATTTTAATATTGAGAAATATAAAATAGTGAATCGAAAAGAGTTTAGGATAGAACCAGGAAAATCGGAACACGGAATCACGGGTCGTCAAAAATCATCAAGAGTGGATTATTGAGCGCTCGAATCCCTGATTAGTAGAAGAGAGGAGATAGCAAACACCAACGGGTCTCCCCTACACTTAGGATAAAGAAAGCTAAAGGATAGATACATGGGTTGCCTCCCAAGAAGCGCTTGATTTTTGTTAACCGAGTCGTGAGCCTGACTCGACCTTGATTACCATAGGAAGAAGCATGAAACACATCCACCGGGATCAAAGACATAGTTTTCGTCCATCAAATAGCACAAGCTTAAGGCGAACAAGGCAAGCCAAAGAAGAGTAGGCAAGGTTCCCTTAAGCAAAGATGGAGCACGGTGGGAGCAAGGGTGAAGTGGTGCAAGCATATCTTCAAAATTTCCAAATATTTTTCCTTTTATTTCATCAAGTGGATACTGAGATGGCTGAAGAATATCGATACCAGGGTCGAACACCTTTTCCTTTAGGGGACAAAGAGGTGTTAACTCATACGTGCTGCGGATGTTGGTGTCGTCCGGTTTCTTCTCCTTTGAAAGAATGTTCTTCAAATCCAAAGTAGGATCAAGACGATAATTTTCAAAGTCTAAAGGAGGTGCATCACTCTCATGAGGGAAGTAAGTATTGAGAAAAGTAGAGAAGTCTTCCTCAAATGAGTAATCATCCAAAGTAGGATCAAGTGATGGGGGAGGATCTTCATCATGTGAAGAATCACTCGAAAGAGTATCGGCCTCATCAAGATCATCGTAAGTGGGCATGTCGGGATACTCGGAAGTAAGGTCATCATAATCATCCGAATCTGAGCTAGAATCATCATCATAAGCATCAAAGATCGGTGGAGAATCGTAAATGGTTGAAAGTTACAAATTGGATAGAGAATCATCCACATCATCTTCAAAAAGTAGATTATCAATGCAAGACTAGAATAGCGGATTGTTGTAGATGACAAAATCATCGAGCACATTAATCATATTCGCTGACTCCCTTCCATAGGATTTGCTTGTAAGCTTCCTCATTTTGAACACTTGTGCATCATCCCCGAATCTTAAGATGAGCTCACCTTCGGCAACATCAAATAGAGCTCTTCCGGTTCTCAAGAATGGCCGACCAAGTATTAAAGGAATATGAGGGTGCATTTCATAATCAACAACGACAAAGTCGACCGGAAAAGTGAAGGTGCCAACTTTAATAAACACATCTTCGGCAATACCAACAGGGTAAGCGAGAGTGCGATTTGCTAGCTCGAGAGTCATCTTCGTTGGATTAAGGTCGGGTAATGATAGTGGTTTCCAAACACTCAAAGGAATAAGATTAATACTGGCCCCGAGATCAACTAGGGCAGTAAATTCTTCAGTTTTGTTAAAAATGCAAGGCAACACAAAACGACCGGGATCTCCAAGTTTTTCCGGAAGTTCTTTAAGAATAACTGCAGAACAGTTTTCATCAAAGCGTGTGTTGGCGAGCTCAATCAGCTTCTCCTTCTTGTTAAGCAATTCCTTGAATGCTTTGACAAATTTCGGCATGTGGACAAGTGCTTCAACAAGGCTAATGTTGAAAGTCATTTGAGAGATCATCTTCAAATAATTCGACACTTGAATGTCATCCTTTGTGTGCATTTTGGTCTTGCCTAAGCGAGATGGATAAGGAATATTGGGGTTGGGTGGTGAAGGTGAAGGTGTAGGTAAAGGTTGAGATGTTGAAGGGTTCTTCTTGGGGACATCGTCATGACGAGACGGAGACGGTAATGGTGCACTAATACTAGGTGTGGGAGGAGTAGGGATAAATGGTGGTGGAGGAGGTGTAGATGATGGGGGTGGGATAGGTGGTCCTATTATGGTAACTCCACTACGGGTAGTAATAGCACTCACATTCGCTCGCGGATTGGTGACGATGTTTGAAGGTAGAGAACTCGAGGTAGAGGGTTGAGTGGTGGGCAAGAAACTAGCAAGCATATTCTTCAAATCATTCGTTTGATTGCTGAAGGAGGATTGGATATTATCTCAAAGCTCGGATCTAATGTCATTCCCTTGCTTGGTAATATCCCCTTTCAAATTTATAATTTGGCTCTGCAGATTCTTGATTTGCTCACCTTGGGTTCTCATCAAAGCTTCAACATCGGGGTTAATGGGTGGGCTTTGTTGAGCGGGTGGGTGATAAGGATTAGAAGCTCTAGGTGGGATTTGGTTGTTTCTATTGTAGTTGTTGGCGGGGTTTTGGTTTTGAGGAGAAAAACCGGGTGAAAGGTAGTTGTTGGACCGGTAACTCAGCAAATTTCTATCCCCTTGAGGTCGAGCTTGGTAATTTTCCGGTGAATAATTACCATAAGCTGCATACACGTTTTCCGGATTTCCTTGTGTAGAAGGACAATCAGTGTATGGGTCAAGACCGCCGCATGTTTCACAAGAAGGTGCTACCGCTTTAACTTGATGTTGTTGGTTTGTAGCGAGAAGCAAGATATTTTTGTTCATTTCGGTCATCATGCGGTTGAATTCGGTCATACCAGGGCTTGCTGCGGTGGAAGAGACATTGACTCTCGGGTTGTTCCTTGAACAAGCGGAGGAATCCCAATTTTTGTGGTGAGTAGTCATGTTCTCAATTAGCTCTCTACACTCCTCGGGTCTCCTTTTCATAAATGTGCCACCGGCGGCTGCATTAATCGTATCACGATCACGAAAAGTCAATCCGTTGTAGAAAGTATCAATTAATGTCACAGGGAGCATGTTGTGGTTTGGACATCTATCGATCAAGACATTATATCTTTCCCAAGCATCAAAGAGAGATTCATCGGGTTCTTGCATGAAACCGCTGATTTGATTGCGAAGGCTCGTGACCATGGATGGTGGAAAGTAGCGCGACAAAAAGTGTTGAGTCATGTCATACCAAGTATGAATAGAATTCTTTGGAAGACGATCAAACAATTTCTCGGCGTGATGTGATAAAGTATGTGGAAAGAGTTGTAGGCGAAGAACATCCATTGTGGCACCGGGCAACTTCATGCTCTGGGTAATAGTAATGAATTTGTCGAGGTGTTTGTTGGCATCATCATCAGGCATTCCGGCGAATGGATTAGTTTGCACTTGCTGAATCATGTGGTGCTTCAACGAAAACTCCGGAGCCGTGATTTGCATCGGCGCAATCGGTCCTCCTCGTCTAAACATGGTAGGTTGACAAAGCTCCTCCATTGTCCGAAGATCGGGCTGTGGATGAACATTGTTGTTATTGTTGAGGTGCGGTGGATTATTATTGTTGTTAACACCTGCCATACTTAAATCTTCACGAGTCACAGGCTCTTGATAATTAGAAGATCTAGTACGCATACACCTACAAAGGCAAAATAAAATAATACCAAACACAAAGAGAATATATATACACAATAAAGAAAATAAAATCTTTTTGGATTTTTGAAATTTTTAATTTTTATGGATTTTTAACAATTTTTAATTTTTATGGTTTTTGAAATTTTTAAACAAGAAAAATAACGCTCACGAATGAACGGATCCCAAAAAGCAACGCGTCTCTCACAGAAAACCGTTAATCTTTACGAAAAGAGCCGGCAGCGGCGCCATTTGATAATTAGGATTTTACCTAGTTAAAAAATATCGTTGTTCCTGTCTAATCGAATTGATCCTGGTTTAACTATGGGACTCAGTCGTTCTTTGGTGGAACAAATAGTTTTGTCGTTGTAGTAATTAAAAGTGCAGAACAATTAAAGTAAATAGCAGGTAATTTAAAATAGAAGACAAGAATTTAAAAGCGTGACGAAAAATTAAAAGGCAATAAACGTAAATAACGAAAACTTAAATCTAACTAAGGGAAACTTAAAACGCAACTAAAACTTAAAACTAAAGCAAGGCTAAAATAAATCTAAGGCAAATAAAATTAAAGTGCAACTAAGTAAAAAGGCGGGAAAAGTAAAGCTTGAGAATTAAAGAATTAAAAACAGAAACTAAAAATAACCTGAACACAGCTTATCCGGAATAATCCTTCGTTAGGAATAAACATTCATCCGGAATGTCACCTTCGTTCGGAATGTTCTTCTTCACTCGGAATATTCACCAAAATCCTTGATCCGGAATAAATCCTTTATCCGGAATATGTCACTTATCCGGAATAAAGTCTTGATTCGGAATGTTGGGCCTTGATCCGGAATAATGCCTTGATCCGGAATATTTTTGATCCGAAATATTATTCCGAATAAAACCCCTTGATCCGGAATATGTCACTTATTCCGGATGGAAGCCTTTGATTCGGAATATCTTCCTTGATCCGGAATGTCCTGTTGATCCGGAATAACTTCTTTGATCCGGAATATTGGATATTCCGGATGAACTTTTTGCTAAACCCTTGATCCGGAATGTTTTAATATTCCGAATGAACCACTTTGATCCGGAATAATAAATTATTCCGGATGAACTTGCTGATCCGGAATATACTTGCACAAAATCCTTCACTCGGAATAACTGGGGAAGAACAGTACCTGGAAAAACAGTAAAAGCGAAGAACACGGAGGACAAAAAAGAACACGAATCTAATCCAAACTAAACAAAATCAACCACAAGATTAAATCAAACTAAACAAATAACATCTACCAATCATAAAAAAAACAATCCAAATCAGTCAAACTAACAAAACTAATCAAAATAATCAAGACCCTCTTTAATCAAATCAATAAAAATAGGAACATGAACATGAACAAATAAACATAAAGATTAAAGAAAGGAAGATAGGAGATCAAACAATAAAGTAAAGATTGACAATAATTAAAAGAAAACTTACTTGAAATTAAATGTAATTAAGGTGCAAGACAAGGTATTTAAATGGACATGAAAATTAAAGGTGCATAAAATTAAAGTGGAAGAAATAGTTTGTCAAGCTATCCAACAAAATAAAAATGAATACACTAATGACTATTTATAGGGGAGGATTAGGGAGTGCTTAGGAAGCTTCCTCCCCTCTTTCTTCTTTTTCTTAATTGCATGCTTTAGTCCTTGATCTTCTTAATCCTTTGTTAATCTTCTTAATACTTGGACTTTGTCTTGGGATTTCTTTAAACTCGTCTTGAATTTTCTTCATAAATAAGACTCGAGTTCTTCGGCTTTAGTAAACTTCCGTCTTTTGACTTTTTCTTCGATAAATCTTCAAAATTGGTCTTGGACTTCCGTTCTTTTTGCACTCTTGACTTCTTGACTTCGTCTTTCGTCTTTTTTTTTGATAAAAGCCCGTGAATGCCCGTGTTTTCTCCCTTTTCCACAATTTCGTTCTAAATCACAACAAAAACCCAAACCACGCATAATTCCAACATAAATGACATAAAATACACGTTTTGGCTAGGTTATTATTGTAATTAAGTGGTAAAAAGGATGGGTGTTTACACACCTATCACTCATCCGATCACTTGGTAATCCCTCAGCTATCGGGCCAGACGAAGGTTCACATTTGTGCTCTTTATTTACGTTCACGCCTTTGTTCAAATTTTACGACTTGCTTTCACACTCACATTCATGACACTATTCACGTTCATGATTGTCTCCTGGCTTACGATTTTACGTTTATTTTCGTTCTGGGAAGTTTTGCAAGAGCTTGAGAGACCAGACCCAAGTTTAGTATAACTCTCTATTCTCAGACACACGTTTCACGTCACATTCCACGTCTCACCTTATAGCGTCGGCGTTACCTCCTTAGTTATACCATGTTCACGATATGTTACATGTATCATTGATCACCATATGTTTTCTCTTATTACACTCACCATATCTCCACGTATCACGTTCACAATTGTTCACGTATCACGTTCACAATTGTTCACGTACTACGTTTCAGTATGTCTCGCGCATTATTGCTAAGACGGGACTAATATCAGTTAGTCTAAGTTATTTTATATCATTAACGTTTCATTTACACTTGCACGTTAATTCTTATCCACTCGATCAGATTCATGCTGATCTATCTTATGTTGATGAACCAGAAACATTCTGTATCATCAACCAAAAGTCATGAAGACTAATATTTTTATTTCCGCCAAGACCATTTAGTGGACCGTTCTGGGCGGGAAGCCACTTGGAACGGAGGAGTACATCCGGACTTCTTATCCGTTTTCTCTTATCGATTAGATACATCCTTTCAGTCACGTCACGTTCCATGTCCTTTCAAGACATGTCACGTTCCACGTTCCTTCTACCATGTCATCTGCATGTCCTTTTATCTTACATACCCTCTCAGTTTGATTCGATTATATTTCTTTTTCAGTTTACTTTATCTATATTTCGGGGACGAATTATTCTTTTAGGGGGGAAGAATTGTAAAACCTGCATACTTTTACCATGAATAGTACACTACGTAAACTTACGAACCTATTGAAACTTACCAATTGTGTCACATACACGTATCACGGATATTAAATCCAAAAATTACATAAGTGTTATTACATGATAATTATTACGTGCGAGTAAATACACGATAATTATTAACTATAATAATTATGATCACGAGCATATAATCACGAACATTAAAAACACGAACTATAATACGATTATTAGGTATATCAAGTAAATACGTTAAGTACTCACGTATTCTAATAGTAACGTATAACACGTAAAATCACTACAATAATAATCCACGACTTTTTAGAACACGAACACGCGTATGAATTTAAGAAGGCAGGCTTGGGCTTAAGTGCCTTGTTTGGGCCGTTTAGACAAAGGATACAAGAAGAAAAACATGGGCTCTAGGCCCATTTGTGTTTGGATCGACTAAAAAGAAGAAACAGACGGGAGGGAGTATATTAATTTAGACAACAAAATCCCAATCCCTAAAACATATAACAGGCCGTCATTTTTTTTTCTTTCTTCTTCTTTTGTTTCTTCTACCACCGACTAACACCAAGACAAGAGAGAAGATCGTGAGTTTCAATTCAAGAAAACAAGGTGTTTAATTCATGTATGAAAACCCCAAACCATCACACGTTATAGGTAATCCTGGTTCTTTTTCTTTGTTTGTTTTACACGTTTGACTGACCAAGAACCCAGTAATAGCGGATTAAAAACGTGGTTATAATAATAATGTATGGGGGTTTCGTATTTGGTGTTACTGTATTTAAATGGCCCACAAACCGAGACCATTTATGGTCTAGGTGGTGAAAAACATGTCACCAGCCACAACCCTTAGTGGGTGTGGGCTGGGTTTTGGTCAGACGGGGGCAACACAACCCCAACAGGGGTTCGTTTTTTGTCAGGCAGTGGGAACCGAGACGCTTGTGGTCTCGGTGGGATATTAGTTCGAGCAGGGGAGTATGACCATTGTTGGTGGGAAAATGCGTCGAGCAGGGGGAAACGACGACCACTGCCGATGGGAAACCAGTCCTGGCAGTGGCACCCAACAACAACACAAAGGGGTGTTTGGCTGAGGGTTTATACAGGGTGTGTTTGGTTTTTGGTTTAGGGCAGAGTTAAAGGGCTGTTTGGTTCGGCTTATAGGTAAAACACAACATGGGCATGGGTTTTATTTTTACAAGCTAGACATTTTCTACAAGTATATTTTACAAGCATATTTTTTCCAAGATTAATTAAATTAAATTAAACTTGACTTAAAATTTATTTAATTTAATCAAGACTTAGGTTATATTTATTTTTGATAAATAATACATGTTTTTAGCCTAAGTATTTTATTATTTAGTTTTAGGCTATAGTTTGATTTTTAATTAATTAATTAAAACATGACATGTAATTAATTTAATTAATCATGGACATAGGTTAATTATTATTTAGAGAAATAATACATGTTTTAACCTAAGTAATTAATTATTTATTTTGTACTATAATATTAATTAGTTATTAAGACATGAAATATAATTAATTAATAATCATGACTTAGGTTATTGTTAATGAACATTAATACATGTTTTAACCTAAGTATTTATACACTTTAATTTAATTGAATCATGCTTATATTTAATTAAATCATATAACCTATAGTTTATTTAATTTACATGTTATAAGTAATAAACTATACTATTAATCACATGCCTTAGTATATTTAATCAGTAAAACTAAGCTTATATTATTTGCTTATAAATTTAGCTTAATTCTATTTTTAGAAACTTTCTATTTATGGAAACTTTCTATTTTAGGAAACTGGCTATTTTTAGAAAGTTACTTATTATTACACTACAAGTACAATAATACAAGAATATCAGTTAATACTTAATCAGAAGGCTTAAAACACATGATAAAAGCAGTGTAACATTATAATCAGTAAAACAAGATGTTAGCCTTAAAATGTGTGCGACTAACGGAATTACATTAGTTTCATAGCCGGGACTTGCAGGGACTAATATTGTCATATGTAAAGTCCAAGTCCTGGGCTATATAAACCCCTCCATACTTCCTTGGAGGGGTGAGGCTTTTCATTTCTTGTCTTACCTTTCTCTCTCTAGAATAAAACACACTTTTATTCTCTATTGTTTCTCTCACTAAAATGGCTAAACGACACTTCTATCCTCCCCGACCTCCGGATCTTATACCCGTGTTCTTAGTGAATCCATGATTAACAATTGGTATCAGAGCTAACCGGGGGTGTTTCGTGTTTTTGATTCGTGATCTTGTTCGTGTTTGTGCTTGATTCGATCTCGATTTAAATTTCTTATCACTCACTAAAATCTGTCCATTTTTTTTGTTGTGACATTTGTGTTATCTGAGTTATCACTTTTGTCCCGTTATCACTTTTATCTAGTTTACTGTTTCCTTATTTATATCTTTTAAGTTTCTTTGTAAATTTGTTCCATCTCGTTTACTGTTCCTTTACCATTTTATTGGTAAGAGGACAAGAAACTTATCAGATCAGATCATTTTTATTGGAAAAGGACAGAAATAAAAAAAAAAGGTGGCAGGTCCAATTTTTTTTGGGTATCTACAAAAAGTGGTCAAAACCCCCTTTCCGATGGTCCTATTCGGATTATTATTACACTACAAGTACAATAATACAAGAATATCAGTTAATACTTAATCAAAAGGCTTAAAACACATGATAAAAGCAGTGTAACATTAAAATCAGTAAAACAAGATGTTAGCCTTAAAATGTGTGCGACTAACGGAATTACATTAGTTTCATAGTCGGGACTTGCAGGGACTAATATTGTCATATGTAAAGTCCAAGTCCCGGGCTATATAAACCCCTCCATACTTCCTTGGAGGGGTGAGGCTTTTCATTTCTTGTCTTACCTTTCTCTCTCTAGAATAAAACACACTTTTATTCTCTATTGTTTCTCTCACTAAAATGGCTAAACAACACTTCTATCCTCCCCGACCTCCGGATCTTATACCCGTGTTCTTAGTGAATCCATGATTAACAATTGGTATCAGAGCTAACCGGGGGTGTTTCGTGTTTTTGATTCGTGATCTTGTTCCTGTTTGTGCTTGATTCGATCTCGGTTTAAATTTCTTATCACTCACTAAAATCTGTCCATTTTTTTTGTTATGACATTTGTGTTATCTGAGTTATCACTTTTGTCCCGTTATCACTTTTATCTAGTTTACTGTTTCCTTATTTATATCTTTTAAGTTTCTTTGTAAATTTGTTCCATCTCGTTTACTGTTCCTTTACCATTTTATTGGTAAGAGGACAAGAAACTTATCAGATCAGATCATTTTTATTGGAAAAGGACAGAAATAAAAAAAAAAGGTGGCAGATCCAATTTTTTTTGGGTATCTACAAAAAGTGGTCAAAACCCCCTTTCCGATGGTCCTATTCGGATGCATATTCAGATGGCTTCTTATACGGATATATTCCGATGGGGTTTCTTTTAACATTCTGATGGATAGGGCTGTACCTATTGAGATGGGACTCATTCCGATAGGTCTCATTGCGATGGGTGGCTTGATCCATAGCAATGGTATTCATGTCGTCATGCTGCCAAAATTTTTAGAACATTGCGATGGATTTTGGATTATTGCGATAGGGGTGTTTGGACTTACATTGCGACAGTTTGAGTTTAAGATGATCATTGTGATGGGGTTTTTGAATACGTTACGATGGTGAAGTTCACTTATGGCGATGGAATGTTTATGCTTATTGCAATGGAAACTTTCAACATTGTGACTGTGATGTATACAAAAGTTGCGATGGAGTTCATACATTAAAAACAGTTTTATCATTTTCTCAGAACTGACATCATCATCTCAAAGCAAATCAAACCCAACTCTATATCCTATCCCATCGTCTCATCTAAACAACTTCATCTCCAAACATCAACTAGACTCATTAAAACATAATTATTAGATCTCAGATTTTTGTTAAAAAGAATCACTTCATATCTTTATTAAACATTTTAACACAATCCATCATCATAGATCTGTGGGGATTTATCCCACTTTTATGTTCGAAACATCAAGACTGATTTATAACAATTATGTTATAATCATGTCTTATTTTCGCTTATTGAAAATCACATGCAAACAACCAATCATCGAACCTACCTGAATCAAAATATGATCTGGCGAACTTGTTGCCTTCACATGTTGCGTTTGATATTCGAGTGTGATTGTATTGGTTTGATATTTGATTGACATGATATGAAGATAGATCTCAATTATCTGTTGAGAAGAGTTATGTTTGGGCGGAGAGAACGATGGAAGGAATGGGGGCGGAGTTTCTATGAAATGGGACAAGGGTTATGTTTAACCAAATCTTAAGGTTAAGTATTATATATCCCTTGCTTTAGATCAGGTCTTACTTAAAAGAAATGGGCTACCGTGTCATTATCTAATGTGATAAGGAGCCACGTTTTATTTAACTAGAAAAGGAAATTAGAGCTGCTTACTTTTCATGGTGGGTCACCCACTTTGACATCCTTGTAATAACCGACTATTCAACATCATTTGATTTGTGGGCCTGTTTCTCATTTGATATGTCTGAGCGTTATAAAAAGGTTATAATTACTTGACAAAAACAAATGAGAACAAGATGGATGTTGGTATCATTTGATAGTTGGTTATTTACAATTTTTTATTTGATGGAATGATCACTCCATTAAACGAAGATAGTTAGTGCATTATCATTTCGCGAAAATTGAATTCGAGATTTCAAAGTCAAGTTAGCTAGACCACGTTGACGGATTCTCTTTTTCAAGTCATCATTGGTTCCCTAGTTAAACGACACTCACTCAAACACATCTAAATACGACAAATACGACAAAAACAAACAAACACCAAAACGATCCTTTAAGATTCACTGAAATTGTCACAAAACGGCTAGTATTCGGGCAAAGTAATGTCAAATGATTACGAAGTGGATTTGGTATTTATTATTTGAAGGTGAAGTGGAATATCACGAAGGCGTCTACTCAATTCATCATCGAGACTTTTCACCCCCTCTATCGATTGATGATTCGCTTCAACATTTATGATTGAGACTTGATTTATCTAGTTTCCACTGTCAAGGGGTGGATGGTCGACGACATGGACACTATCACTTAAGGAGTTACGTTGTAGTGCTCAGTGTCACACTCATCTGTAGTTGTGGGTAATTTAAGAGGTGTTTTACATCTTATACTTCTCTCTTCTTTTATGTATAAGGTACTAAGAGACGTTTCTCTGCACCGTTCGTCAATCAACACAAGTGTTAAGCGTAAGTAACAAATTTGGGAGATTTTACTTCAGTTTCAAGTTTGGAATATCAGGTTTACTTCACCAGTGGTCACTACATATAGCCGAAAGAATACGAGGTCGGTAAGTTTAGCCAGAGAGTACAAGAGTAGAGATGTGATCAGCAAAAAATTCTCACGAGCAACTTGAGCTACAAAATGTCAACAAAGATTTCTACTTCAGACACGAACATCTCACGATTCTGATTGTACTTGTCAGATGATGCTCCCGAGTGTTCTTAACCACCATACTCTTGACAAGAACATCTCACGATTCTGTGCGTACACGACAGATGATGCTTTCGAGAGTTCTTAACCTTCTTACTCCTGATAAGAACATCTCGCGATTCTGAGCGTACACGTCAGATGATGCTTCTGAGTGTTCGTCACCATCATACTTTCGACAAGAACATCTCGCGATTTTGACCGTACACGTCAGATGATGCTTTCGAGAGTTCGTAACCATCATGGGGGAAGAACGTGTACTTTTGGGTACTTAGTTCAACTTCCAGGGGGAAGTATTCTACAAGCGTGAGAAGATTTGTTGCTGATTTCTTACATGTTCCCCTAAACACATTATCATGAAGACCAAAAATGTCAAGATAACAGTTACTTGGTGGGGTTTACTTCTTCGTCTACAAAATTCCGCTGTGCACTTTAAATGTCAAAGATAGAAGATTGCTCAAGCTACAGGTTCTGCTCAAGACAGGGATATTGGTTTGGGGGGGAAACTGATTCAGAAGCTTCGTCAAAAAGAAGTCTATGAAGAAAGCTTTTCAAGACATGTGGTATGAATTGGGGGGAAGTTAATCTAGTTCATACATGATACAATGGTTCCTCAACAAACTGGGGTATAAGTTTTTCTAGAAGACTTGAAGACAACCGTGTCATCCTCAGCATTGGAAGCAAACTTAATATTGTCATATTTTTGTTGTATTTGCATTTGTTAGGAACATTGTAAGTAATTCCGTATGTCTCCACATTGGGGGAAGATTGTTAGCCTTAAAATGTGTGCGACTAACGGAATTACATTAGTTTCATAGCCGGGACTTGCAGGGACTAATATTGTCATATGTAAAGTCCAAGTCCCGGGCTATATAAACCCCTCCATACTTCCATGGAGGGGTGAGGCTTTTCATTTCTTGTCTTACCTTTCTCTCTCTAGAATAAAACACACTTTTATTCTCTCTTGTTTCTTTCACTAAAATGGCTAAACAACACTTCTATCCTCCCCGACCTCCAGATCTTATACCCGTGTTCCATGATTAACACAAGACCAAAACATATAAAACGAGTCAAGACATACTATAATCAGTTCCGTACGCAGTAGACAGTATACTTATACACGTATCCTTCTATGTAGCATTAGTGAGATCAAAGTAGGACTCTCTTCCGTTCGTCTTCTTCGTTCACTGGACTTAAGGTACGGATTTCCCGTCCTTCAGTAAGGACAATCTCTTCCTTCATTAGGATTTCCCGTATGCAGCTAACTGTTTTCACCAGTAGTTACATATTAAATGCTTATGTTTTATTAGTTACCTTAGCCATATACATGTATGACCAGTTTCACCTAGTTATGGAGGTACCATAACCATAACACTAGAGGCACTAGTGTTATGACTTCACCACGGCGGAGTGATAGCTCGTGGCGTCCCTTTTCAGTTATTTGGCCATTATATTATTATATTATCATGTGGGGCGTATGGGTGCATCATAGTTACATGTTTCGGTCAGGATTTCATGGTGAATGTGGTGTGTGCCTTGCATCCATCACAAGGAGCTGATCCCTCCTACCCACTTACCAGTTAATTAGAGGCAACCCCTCTAATTGCATGATGAGGTCTCCCCTCCAAGTATTCATGTACGTTGTTGACCTAATGACCTATATTGGCTTTTGGTACATTAACTAATACAGATTTCATAAGTAACATAAGCTATGTTTTCAGAACTAAAACCAGTTAACATGACAGACAACTAGGTTTTCCAGGACTTATACATTTCCGCTGCTATTAGTCTTATTTATGTTTCAACCATTCATACTATGTCATATATACGTGCACTGAGCGTTATGCTTAGCCGTTACTTTCGTTTCCATGTCCCAAAACGACAAGTACTCAAGGACAGACTCGAGCATTTAGAGGACGTGCATAAGATGGGAGCTGCCATAGACTTCTTCTCCTTTTGCCTTCATATACTTATGCTTGTTTAGTATTTCATTCATTTCATTTACTTTATTTATGTTTTGGGCTTATTTTAGGAACCGATGTTTGATTCTGGTTTTCCCTATGGTCATGTATGTCTTACTACATATTACCTTACATGCTTTGGTGACACGCCATAATTACGCGTAACGGTCTACTTATCATAGTGGGGTGTTACAATTATGGTATCAGAGCCAAGGCTTCAACCTGTAGGCTCTAAAACTTGACATTTGACTAGTGGGTAGTCACCAGGAGCTTCCTAAGCCAACGCTTGTTATTCCACGTATTGATGTGTTCAACGCATTGTTGTTTTAACCATGATGTTTTCAGCGCCATGATGTTTTAACCTTAATGTTTTCATCGATATTGTTTTACTAATTTGGATGGACAATCGTCATTCATATTTAGTTATGTGTCATTGTTTCATGCATGATGTTCCTCGTGAACTGTGGCTATGTGGACTGAACCCCAGTAGTTCATAATTAATCACATTAATTTTTTTCTGATAAGTTTTGATAGATGATTTTTACTTATTTATGTTTCATGTATCATTGTCGCAAGAATTATGACTAAGTAATGGTTGGTACAGGACTTGCCCTATTTAGTTGCATGTGCTTTTATCGAAACTCTTAACTTTAGACCGACCCATTGGCGTCCACTTTGCTATGTCTTTTGTTTTAGGTAAACTGACCATAGGCGTTTACCCTCGCGCATATGAAGGTTTTTATAAACTGTATCATGCATTCACGCACTGTTTTTATGCACAAAAACTTTCTCATGATTTATTGGCATAATTTTTTCTTATGTCCCCTCATAAGTTACTATGTTTTTATGTCAAGTATGTTTTCATACTGTCATGGTTAACTTCGTTTTCGTGCTGATTATGTTGTATACTCCTTCATGTTAAGTTGCTTCATGTTTTGTCATGTTGATTTCGTCTTCATGTTGATTACGTCTTACGTCTCTTTTGTTGTTATGCTCATGCAAGACATTGTTGGATTTCATTTAACCCTGCTTTCATGATAGTCATGGTTGGTTTTCATTAACCATGCTTTCAAGAAAATCATCGTTGAAATTCGTTTAACCACACGTTAGCGTTTCTCTATGCAACCAGAATGAGGTATATACTGGCATTGCCAGGTTATCATCATGGTATTTCTAACCGTTTAACCAGTTATTTTCCTTTTAAATCATGTTAGATGATCGACCCCATACCGATCATTTCATGTGCATTCCATGTGTACTCCATGTACCGTATTCCATGTGCGTATTCCACTTGCTAAAACCCTACAAATTGCTGATGCCGCTCATAGCTTGGAGATGTTACTAAGGGTTGATGCTGCGGATATTAGAGACACTACGAGATGCTGATGTTGTTCACAACCTGGAGATCTTACAAGACGAAGACAAAGGCGTTAGATTAAAGCGATCGGACGAGAAGATGCTTCACCACCAGAGGATTCCATTCAATCATTGTCCCAAATTCTTAGTTACATGTCACACGTCATTCAGTTGTCGTTTCAGTCATATGAGTGCGAACCGGTACCAGCCGACCACTCAACTGAATAGTTACATGAATGAAGGTCATGAGAATGACTGTCATGGAACTGACAGACATGACGATAGTAACCACTACTATGACATCAATTATCCTAGCAATCGCAACAGAAGCTCCGACCACGGACGTGATCAGAAATACAAGGGTTAGTAGTCCAACCGATCCACCAATTCTAGCATAATAACCTAAGAGTTTCAATTTTATTCGTTTCACATCTCGAGACACGTGTCAAGACACCAGTCAAGACACATGTCATGCTTATATTTTTCCAAGACACGAGTCAAGACACATGACGCACGTCTAATTCTGGAACATCCCTAGAAATTCATGGTACCCTCCAAAGGGTATATCCATTTTGTGGTGCCATGTATTAATCAGGCCACAAGAATTTTAGTACATTGCCGACATATCAGTGAGATCTTTCACGATTATTCGATGATACTTTCCTTTATTGCACCTATATTTCATATATTCATGACCATAAAGGACGCCATTCGTATCCCCTATGTATACGAAGGTTTTCCTTCAGCCTAATGATGAGATCGAAGCTGCTAACACACTACCTTGGACAGATGCGAGTTGAATTTAATCCTAATTATAGACTACGAGCAGCACACCATGCTACGATTCATGATTTTGTACAGTAATGTTCAGGCTCCTGAATACTTTCAGCATGGTTTTCCATTAGGAAAATTTGTACAAATTATCTATGCTTTCCAAGCACGTTCTTTGTTAGCCATGACTGCTAAAATTTTCTAGCTGTCAGTTAAGACACGACCACTGAAGTTCCTTTTACGCATAACCAGCCGATTATACCAAAATCTTCACATACATTCCAGAAGAACCTTTAAGGATAAGGACGGTAACATGTGATTATATGTCGACTACCGTCTATTTAAAACAAATCACCATCCATAACCGTTATTCTCCTACACGTATGGACAACACGTCCAAGCGACTTTAGGGTGTTAATCACCTTTCCAATATCGGACTCATGATCATGCTGCCAACAGTGACGAGTGAAAGAGAAGAACATTTCCATGACTGTTATTCCTACACGACTCGGTCATGCTAGATTCATGATTTTATATAAGTCTCATAAATGCTCTAGTAGCATTATGGACTTAATAAATTAAGTTTACATAACTTCATAAACAAATTCATCAGTGTTTTCATCGCGGACAACCTGATTTTCTCTAAGTCTAGAAAGAGTTGGAAGACCATATTTGCACCATCTTGCAAATTCTACGACAGGAGAAATTTCACCCTGAAATTTTCCAATACAAATTCTGGTTGATTACAGTGACACGCTGAATCACATGGATTCGCACGGTTAATCTTACCATGACTCAGCTTATGTGTAAAGGTGAGAACCCTACACTACATTAGGTGTTACAGAAAATCCTATGTTAAGAGAAGTCTAATTTCGGAGACTTATAGTTCCGCAAATTTCTACGTATCAAGTTTCTACGAAGCAAGATATAGTTACGTTCATATCTAAGTACCTGACATACCAACAGGATAAGATAGAACACTAACTGCCTAGGACTTTTTCCATCATCGGAAAAGGGTGAATAGAAATGGGACAAGATCTCCATGGATTTTGGTTACCAGATTAACGCAAACTCAGAAGAAGCATGGTGCTATCTGGGTTATTGTCAACAGTTTTGACCAAGTCTGCAAAATCCTTACATCCGCAAGGATTTCAGAACCAGCAGATTGATCGGACATGTTCCAGCCAGGGCTCATCCGATCACTTGGTAATCCCACAGCTATCGGGCCGGACGAAGGTTGAAATTTGTGCTCCTTATTTACGTTCACGACTTTGTTCAAATTTTACGACTTGCTTTCACACTCACGTTCATGACACTATTCACGTTCATGATTGTCTCCTGGCTTACGATTTTACGTTTATTTTCGTTCTGGGAAGTTTTGCAAGAGATTGAGAGACCAGACCCAAGTTTAGTATAACTCTCTATTCTCAGACAGACGTTTCACGTCACATTCCACGTCTCGCCTTATAGCGTCGGCGTTACATCCTTAGTTATACCATGTTCACGACATGTTACACGTATCATTGATCACCATATGTTTTCTCTTATTACACTCACCATATCTCCACGTATCACGTTCATAATTCTTCACGTATCACGTTCACAATTGTTCACGTACTACGTTTCAGTATGTCTCGCGCATTATTGCTAAGACGGGACTAATATCAGTTAGTCTAAGTTATTTTATATCATTAACGTTTCATTTACACTTGCACGTTAATTCTTATCCACTCGATCAGATTCATGCTGATCTATCTTATGTTGATGAACCAGAAACATTCTGTATCGTCAACCAAAAGTCATGAAGACTAATATTGTTATTTCCGCCAAGACTGTTTAGAGGACCGTTCTGGGCGGGAAGCCACTTGGAACGGAGGAGTACATCCGGACTTCTTATCCGTTTTCTCTTATCGATTAGATACGTCCTTTCAGTCACGTCACGTTCCATGTCCTTTCAAGACATGTCACATTCCACGTTCCTTCTACCATGTCATCTGCATGTCCTTTTATCTTACATACCCTCTCAGTTTGATTCGAGTATATTTCTTTTTCAGTTTACTTTATCTATATTTCAGGGACGAATTATTCTTTTAGGGGGGAAGAGTTGTAAAACCCGCATACTTTTACCATGAATAGTACACTATGTAAACTTACGAACCTATTGAAACTTACCAATTGTGTCACGTACACGTATCATGGATATTAAATCCAAAAATTACATAAGTGTTATTACATGATAATTATTACGTGCGAGTAAATATACGATAATTATTAACTATAATAATTATGATCACGAGCATATAATCACGAACATTAAAAACACGAACTATAATACGATTATTAGGTATATCAAGTAAATACGCTAAGTAATCACGTATTCTAATAGTTACATATAACACGTAAAATCACTACAATAATAATCCACGACTTTTTAGAACACGAACACGCGTATGAATTTAAGAAGGCAGGCTTGGGCTTAAGTGCCTTGTTTGGGCCGTTTAGACAAAGGATACAAGAAGAAAAACATGGGCTCTAGGCCCATTTGTGTTTGGATCGACTAAAAAGAAGAAACAGACGAGAGGGAGTATATTAATTTAGACAACAAAATCCCAATCCCTAAAACATATAACATGCCGTCGTTTTTTTTCTTTCTTCTTCTTTTGTTTCTTCTACCGTCGACTAACACCAAGACAAGAGAGAAGATCGTGAGTTTTAATTCAAGGAAACAAGGTGTTTGATTCATGTATGAAAACCCCAAACCATCACACGTTATAGGTAATCCTGATTCATTTTCTTTGTTTGTTTTACACGTTTGACTGACCAAGAACCCAGTAATAGCGGATTAAAACGTGGTCATAATAATAATGTATGGGGGGGTTTCGTATTTGGTGTTGCTGTATTCAAATGGCCCATAAACCGAGACCATTTATGGTCTCGGTGGTGAAAAACATGTCACCAGCCGTAACCCTTAGTGGGTGTGGGCTGGGTTTTGGTCAGACGGGGGCAACACAACCCCAACAGGGGTTTGTTTTTGGTCAGGCAGTGGGAACCGAGACCCTTGTGGTCTCGGTGGGATATTGGTTCGAGCAGGGGAGTATGACCATTGTTGGTGGGAAATTGCGTCGAGCAGGGGGAAACGACGACCACTGCCGATAGGAAACCAGTCCTGGCAGTGGCACCCAACAACAACACAAAGGGGTGTTTGGCTGAGGGTTTATACTGTTGATCCCTATAACCGTTCGACTCAATGGTTAAGAACCATTATATCTAGGTTGATCATCGTTCATATGATAACATAGCGGAAAAGAACAATGATCATGAACAAGGTGTTTAGGCACAAAGAACACGAATTAAAACAAATGGGGATGTTCATTATATTAATAACAAACATCCACTAGACGTGTATACATTGAATCCCACGTCTAGTGCGACACACACTTTAGGTTTACATTGTGAATGAATAATATGATATAAAACCTACGTCCTATGTTTTCTTTATATACTAGAAAACATAGCTTACAAAGAAAGCTAAAGTAATAAAAAGACTCCAACGGCTTGTTCTTTTGCAACTTGTACTTTTTAGCCCTTGTCTTCTTATTTTGTTGTGTTTTGACTTATCAACTTAATAATTCGACCCAACAATCTTCCCCTAGTTGATGATGTCAAAACACTCTTCTTAAGCATGAATCCTTTGTATGTAGTACATGATCTCCAAGAAGCTTCCCCTTAAGTATAGCACATATTCTTCCCCTTTTTGACATATCAATAGGGAATATGTGAAAGTATGCAATCTTGTAGATTCTCCAAAAGTAGCTCTATGTAATGATCCTGAAGAAAAATAAATAAAGTATTCTTGATGTTGAATTAGATAACCTAATCTTATGTTCCATGTCTTGTTTATCCATGTGATGAAGAACTTATACCACATTATGCAAAAAATATAAGTAGACCTCGATCCCTTGTCAATATTCTCATCCTTTGTGAGACACTGAGCACGATAATGTAACTCCTTCAAGTGTTTATGACAAGTCTTCGTCACCAACTATGTAAGCACGAACAAGTTACCTTGAAAGTTAGTTGTCATGCTAATTACTTTCAAGATATGATAGAACATAACCTCGCGCAAATCTTCTTCAATCATCAAAACTTACCATAAGAATTCTTCCCCTTAAGCTAACACTTCTTCATGACGAATTTGAATGAAATAACATCTTCATACCATATGTAAAAGTGTTATTTGAATAACTCTTTTGCAAGGCTATCCCGATTACATAGTTTAAATATCCATCAAATTCCCACGAATAATTGCTAACTCACTTTAAAATCATTAATCCTTTTAAAAATATCCGAGCCATAAATATCATAATGATATTCTGAATTAAACGGAGATTCCATGTACCTTTGTGTGTATTTCCCTTCTTTTTGTGTGCTTAAAACGTACCAGTTTTCTCAAACAGCAGCAAACTTTGTGTTGTCCAATATCTCTTCTGTCCAATATCTTGGTCAGATGTATTGTCCGATATCTGACAATACTTATCAGCGTTGAAACACATATATCGGACGACACTGTCAAATCCATCAGTGTTGACTTATTCTGTCAGCGTCGAAACCCTTCCTGTCAGCGCTTGAATTACACACGTCAGCGCCAACCTTCAATCTTGTCAGCGTCCTGATTTTGTCAACGTCAAACCATACTCTTGTCAGCGTTGCATTCTTACTTGTCAATGTTGAATATCAACATAACCTTTTTAACCTTAAACAAGCGACAAAGCTTCTTTGATCAACCAATCAAAACTTTCAGGTCGTGTGAACACAGAATGAACAGTCGATCACCATATCTTGATTGGTAACCAATAAGAATTTAATACCCGTGTGAATGCAAACTAAACAACCAATCAGAAACTTAGATCCATGTGAACACAAGTGAATAACCAATCACAGTTTACCAACCGTGTGAATGCATAAGATATTCACCAATCAGGAAGCTATCACCATGTGAACGATTTCCTTCTCTTGGCCGTGTGAACGCATGTAACCCCCACGTGAATAACAGTAGACGCGCATGTATACGATCAAAGATTTTTGAAGGCTCACGGTAACAAATATTAGGGCTTTATTATATGGCTATGTGAACGCAAGATCTTACCACCAATCATGTGCATTATGCCGTGTGAACACAAATACTTCATGCGAACACAC
Organism: Glebionis coronaria; assembly: GCA_025667525.1. NCBI lineage: Eukaryota > Viridiplantae > Streptophyta > Magnoliopsida > Asterales > Asteraceae > Glebionis > Glebionis coronaria. The sequence goes on along the minus strand of CM046882.1, from coordinate 363,404,536 downwards.
AAATCTATTCTTTGGCTGAATCGTGTGAACATAAAGTCTTCAACCAATAGGAAAACTAGCTTCATGTGAACATAGATCGTTCAAAACCAAAGTAATATTATACTTTTCTTCTTTGCACCGTGTGAACACACTAAGTCATCCAATCAGAACATGTTTATCGTGTGAACACAATAAACCTCAACCAATAGAAACAAGAGGCTCATGGTAATACAATGAAAGAGCATGTAGAGGATCAAAGTATATAACGAATTAGGGTTTTTATCCGTGTGAATGCAAAAACTTTTCTTCAATCAAAATCGAGCAATACATGAATAACCTTGGACTGCATGTATTGGTTCGTCTTAGGTTATATCAGCAACGATTTATTCTAGAGTTTATATAAAACCCTAAAATCGAATCGTAGATCTAGGGTTTTGGATGAAACCCTAAAACTTTATCACCTCCAATTCGTCATAAAACATCAGATCTTCCATTATATGCAATGATCTAGGGTTTTCAGAAACCCTAAATCATGATTTCATGTGAATATAAAAATCTGAAAATCACCTCTGCTGCCAACTTCGACGCTTAATAACTTTTGCCTGGGGATAAAACTCGACAATCCCTCCGGTGGATGTTTAGATCTATGTATGTAGAACACACATCTAAAATTTCGTGACGATCCAACGGTTCAATCAAAAGTTATGACCTTCTGAATACTGCTGCGCACACAAAAACGTCCAGAAAAATTCAATACGAATTTTTCTTCTTCACCATACACGAACACCTCGTCGGACCTAGATATCACGAGCCTTAGGCTCTGATACCAATTGTTGATCCCTATAACCGTTCGACTCAATGGTTAAGAACCATTATATCTAGGTTGATCATCGTTCATATGATAACATAGCGGAAAAGAACAATGATCATGAACAAGGTGTTTAGGCACAAAGAACACGAATTAAAACAAATGGGGATGTTCATTATATTAATAACAAACATCCACTAGACGTGTATACATTGAATCCCACGTCTAGTGCGACACACACTTTAGGTTTACATTGTGAATGAATAATATGATATAAAACCTACGTCCTATGTTTTCTTTATATACTAGAAAACATAGCTTACAAAGAAAGCTAAAGTAATAAAAAGACTCCAACGGCTTGTTCTTTTGCAACTTGTACTTTTTAGCCCTTGTCTTCTTATTTTGTTGTGTTTTGACTTATCAACTTAATAATTCGACCCAACATATACAGGTTGTGTTTGGTTTTTGTTTTAGGGCAGAGTTAAAGGGCTGTTTGGTTCGGCTTATAGGTAAAACACAACATGGGCACGAGTTTTGTTTTACAAGCTAGACATTTTCTACAAGTATATTTTACAAACATATTTTTTCCAAGATTAATTAAATTAAATAAACTTGACTTAAAATTTATTTTATTTAATCAAGACTTAGGTTATATTTATTTTTGATAAATAATACATGTTTTTTGCCTAAGTATTTTATTATTTAGTTTTAGGCTATAGTTTGATTTTTGATTAATTAATTAAAACATGACATGTAATTAATTTAATTAATCATGGACTTAGGTTAATTATTATTTAGAGAAATAATACATGTTTTAACCTAACTACTTAATTATTTATTTTGTACTATAATATTAATTAATTATTAAGACATGAAATATAATTAGTTAATAATCATGACTTAGGTTATTGTTAATGAACATTAATACATGTTTTAACCTAAGTATTTATAAACTTTAATTTAATTAAATCATGCTTATATTTAATTAAATAATATAACCTATAGTTTATTTAATTTACATGTTATAAGTAATAAACTATTCTATTAATCACATGACTTAGTATATTTAATCAGTAAAACTAAGCTTATATTATTAGCTTATAAATGCAGCTTAATTCTATTTTTGGAAACTTTATATTTTTAGAAACTTTCTATTTTAGGAAACCTACTATTTTTAGAAAGTTACTTATTATTACACTACAAGTATAATAATACAAGAATATCAGTTAATACTTAATCAGAAGGCTTAAAACACATGATAAAAGCTGTGTAACATTAAAATCAGTAAAACAAGACCAAAACATATAAAATGAGTCAAGACATACTATAATCAGTTACGTACGCAGTAGAGAGTATACTTATACACGTATCCTTCTATGTAGCATTAGTGAGATCGAAGTAGGACTCTCTTCCGTTCGTATTCTTCGTTCACTGGAATTAAGGTACGGATTTCCCGTCCTTCAGTAAGGACAATCTCTTCCTTCATTAGGATTTCCCGTATGTAGCCAACTGTTTTTCCCAGTAGTTACAGATTAAATGCTTATGTTTTATTAGTTACCTTAGCCATATACATGCATGACCAGTTTCACCTAGTTATGGAGGTACCATAACCATAACACTAGAGGCACTAGTGTTATGACTTCACCACGACGGAGTGATAGCTCGTGGCGTCCTTTTTCAGTTATTGGCCATTATATTATTATATTATCATATGGGGCGTATGGGTGCATCCAAGTTACATGTTTCAGTCAGGATTTCATGGTGAATGTGGTTTGTGCCTTGCATCCTTCACAAGGAGCTGATCCCTCCTACCCACTTACCAGTTAATTAGAGGCAACCCCTCTAATTGCATGATGAGGTCTCCCCTCCAAGTATTCCTAATGACCTATATTGGCTTTTGGTACATTAACTAATACATATTTCATAAGTAACATAAGTTATGTTTTCAGAACTAAAACCAGTTAACATGACAGACAACTGGGTTTTCCAGGACTTATACATTTCCGCTGCTATTAGTCTTATTTATGTTTCAACCATTCATAGTATGTCATATATACATGCACTGAGCGTCATGCTCAGCCGTTACTTTCCTTTCCATGTCCCAAAACGGCAGGTACTCAAGGACAGACTTGAGCATTTGGAGGATGTGCATAGGATGGGAGCTGCCATAGACTTCTTCTCCTTTTGCCTTCATATACTTATGCTTGTTTCGTCTTTCATTCATTTCATTTACTTTATTTATGTTTTGGGCTTATTTTAGGAACCGATGTTTGATTCCGGTTTTCCCTATGGTCATGTATGTTTTACTGCATATTACCTTACATGCTTTGATGACACGCCATAATTACGCGTAACGGTCCACTTATCAAAGTGGGGTGTTACATGTGGAAGCCGCAAATGGATTAACAAACTCATGTTCGTTGAGCATCGCATTGTTTGCATTTTCAGCAATTATTTCATTCTGAAGATGAACATGATTATGAATTTGTTGAGAATTTTATTGAGTTGCGTCAGCAGTCGGAGAGGTGGTTGGAATGTTTGGAGTCAATATGGTTGAGGTTGACGTAGATGGTGTAAAAACAGATGCCGTTGGTGTAGATGCAATTGGTGGTTCCATAATAACCGTAGCAGGTGTAGTCAGGGCATTTTGAGGAACACCAAATGACGAAGGACCCTCCATATATTCATCATAAATTGGCCCAAAAAAAAGTTCCAAGTCACGTTTCGAAGGTTGTAACGATGAGATTGCTGACGGTGCAAATTGAAGCGCGAGTCCTGAACTTACGTGTCCAGAAGTCTGACCTTGAAGCTCGGGATGTGAACTTCTATGTTGAGAGGCCATACCCGAGAGTTCATCAAAGGTAACATTCATAGTCTCCATTACCTTTCTTGTCCTTCGATTATAAACCTTGTAAGCACAAGCAGTTGAAGAATAACCAATGGAAAAGCCAATATCACCTTTAGGTTCAAGTTTACTGATATCTTCACGATCATTCTTTGGATAACATAATGCACCGAAGACATGTAGAAATGGAATATCCGGTTTTCTTCCATTAATGATCTCATAAGGTGTTTTGTTGAATCGGGTGTGAATAATGGAGCGGTTTTGAGTATAACATGCAGTTGCTATAACATCGGCCCAAAGGAATAACGGTGCACTAGAGGAGAGAAGCATCGTCTGAGCAACTTCAACTAACGTACGATTCCTTCGTTCCACAACTCCATTTTGCTCTAGAGTTCTTACAGCCGAAGTTTGATGAGAAATCCCAACTCCTTCAAAATAAGCTTTCAGTAGCTTATTGGTGAATTCTATGCCGTTATCCGTTCTTACAATAATGACAGGGGCTTGTAATAGAACTGATGTTTTCTTCAAGAAGTTAATAATTACACCAGGGGCTTCATCTTTTGAAGCAAGAAAATGAACCCATGTGTAACGAGAATAATCATCAACAATCACTAGGACATACCGCTTTCCATTAATGCTTTTGATTCTCATTGGGCCACACAAATCCATATGAAGGAGATGCAACCTATTCGTCAAATTTGGAACATGTTTGGGTTTGTGAGGCTTCTTCTTGCTTTTACCTTGCTCACATGATGGACAAAGATGGCTTTTAATATATTTAAACTTTGGAAGACCGGTAACGAGATCATCTTTTGTAAGTTGGGTGATGGCATCAAAATTGAGATGAGATAAACTATGATGCCATAACCATGACTTTGTTGAAGTGGCCCGGGCCATGAGACAAATTGGAGATGCAGCAACCATTTGAAAAAGATCAATGGTGTAAAGGTTGGTGGTACGATTTCCTTTCAGCAAATCAATTCCTTCAAGATCCCTAACAAAGCATGTATGGCTTCTGAAGGCTACCTCCAAATCAGATTCACAGAATTGCCCAACCGAGAACAAATTATGTCCCAAGCCATCAACAAAAGATAATCTGGTGATGATTATATTTCCCCAATGAAGATCACCATAGCCTAGAATCGTAGCAACATGATCATTTCCAAATCGAACAGTTCCCATAAAACACCATACAAAGTTCTTAAGAAGGCTTCGATTCCCAGTCATATGTTTGGAACAACCCGAGTCCACGCACGAGAGACAAATTTCAACAGCCTGCCAATGATAAGAGAAGAAAATATTTTGGTAACCGATGAAATAGATTCCTGTAAGATGATAATTAAGCCGTATCACATACTGACATTTCACTGTCAGTATGAGAACTACTAATGTCGATAATTTTGCCATTACAGTCAAAATTTCTACAAGTAGGCAACCATTTAGAGGTGAATCTAGGGTTCTTAGGCTTAGCAAGACTTTCTGTGGACCCTACATGCGTACTTTTTGGAACATACATTTTAGCCTTAGGAGTGCTATGTTTTTCACTGATTGATAGCTTGTCAATTTGAGTATGACCACCATTTCAAACCATTCATAGTCAAACCACAATCATCATGACTAAAAGTAAAAAACATTTATTACATTTAGCACAAATAATTCAGAATTTTCATTCCGAATAGCAAGTTTAAAGTCATTACATTCAGAAGAATTAAGTTTCTGATTATGAATAAGAAACGGTAAATTCCTGCTGTGTTCTTATACTTCCACATTATTAGCCTTGGGACGACTACTTCTAGAGGCAAAAGGGACCCTATCATTCCTTGTGTTGCTCGTAGCCTGTGGCCTTCTGCTCTTAGTGTAGTTGTTCATTCCTGAAGAAAAAGACACACGCTTGTTAGAATTAGCATTTTTTAAATCAATGACATGTGGTTGAGCGATAGTGGTCGGTTTTGTCCTAACGCTTGCTTTACGTTGGTTGCTAGGCAAAGATATATCTACCCTAGTTTGAGAGGAAGGTCTAACGCGAAACATTCCTGGGGCAATAACAACAGCTTTCATTCCAGCAGCCTTGGGAAACGGTGTTACAGCAATACGAGTGGGTCCCGAGGTTGCTGGTTTTTGGATCATCGTATCCAAAATCGAGCTAGGCTCAGAAGTCTTATCTTTTAACAAGGCCTTTAACTTACAATTCTCACAGATTTTATCAATAATTTTCTGATAGACAGACTTACTTTGTTCAACAGCCCGCTTATATGAAACAACAACAGATTCTAAATCTGCAATCTTAGCCTTAAGCTTCTAAGCATTTCCATCACTGACACTCTCTAACCCTGAAGAGGCCGAATTCGTTTCCTTAATCCCTCCTAACTGAGCCTGCAACCCTGCGATAGTTTGTTGCATTTCATTGTAGGCTTTATCATACGGAATTTTGTCATATTTGCATTCATCACATTTTTTGACAAATTTATTCCAAAGATCGGTAAATTCTTTGTCCCTTTTAATGACAATAGATTCCATTTTCTCTTTCGTACGTTCAAGCTCAGTTGGAGGGTTTCGTGATTCGACACAGAGATATCTAACGCAACGGGGCTACTATCAACACTATCAAGTGCTTTAGAGAGGCGTTCAAGATTATTTTCCAAAACTTTGATTTTATCAAGAGATTCATCAGCCTCCTTCGCCAAAGATTTAAAGTCTTCAACAAAGGTGGCTAATTATTTTAGAAAAGCGTTTTCCAAATTTCTTATCCGAGCATCAACTTGATTAATAATGGGGTTAATATCATTTTGAAGAATTTTCTTGATTAATAATGGGGTTAATATCAATCTGAATAGGTGATGTAAAATTTCCTCTAGTGATTTTGGAATTAACAACACGTTTAAGTATGACAAAGTTATCTTTTAGCTCGTTTAGAAATCGGCGTGTGATACTCGATTTAGGAGGGTCATCAAACAATTCCTCACTTGGTAGCAAAAGCATTTTAGTACTCGTTTTAGCCCAAACAAAAACTGTTGGAGGATTAACTTTCGGATAATAAACGGGTGTGACTTCTTTATTAAGCTTTTGCATTCTTAAACGACTCTCTTCGGCAAGCTCAAGGGTTTCCTTAGAATCAGGCACATTAGGAGGATCATGCTCATCAGACAAGAGCACACTACCATTATATAGAGTTTGATTTGTGGCATGAACTTGCTTAAGATATCCGGGATTAGGAGGAAGAGGACAACCTAAAGCCAATTTGTATCGAGTGTAATTTATCTCATTCACTTTTGGTGCGAGCATATTTATCGTCTGCATAGTTTGGCTACGTTTTACTAAAAGGTTGTCTAATTCTCTAATCCTATCCTGAGCTTTGCAAAAATCCTCAAGAAGCCCATCTTCTCGAATTTTGTAATCATGTTTCAGCTTTTTTCATTCTTCTTTTAAATATAAAATAATAGATTTTTCTGTTGAAAGCTGTTTATTAAGAGAGGTGATTTCATCATTCAATTCACTTATCTTTTTATCACTACTTAAGCGTAAGGCATTTAATTTTGTAGTTGTGCATTTTTCTTGATAAACCGATGTAGCATGAGCTTGTTTAAGTTCTTTAATTTTAGCCTGATGAATTTCAAAACTTTTCTCCCGTTCCTTATATCCCGCAAGCTCAGTGGACAATTTGGCATTAGTTTCTCTAAACTTATTATTAACCACTGTAGCATGGTCAACATCCTTAGCAAGCTTATCAAATAGAGATTTATAATACGCATGTGTCGCATCAGGAAGGGTTGTAGGCTGGGCAACTTGATCCACACTAAGGTCCACACTGGGCTCATTCGAAATAATATTACTATTATTTGTTTGGTCCCTGTGTGTCTCAATATAGGGCTCAAGCATCTCAATATACTCTTCCTCCTGATTAGACATACTATATATATCATTATCATCAAAACTTGGGTGTACCTCAGAGGGACCGTCTGAATCATAAACGGGAGCTCTGTCAACATACATTCCTAAGGTAGATGCTTGGTGTAAGTTTTCCATCAATATGTAGTTGGTATTCACCTCTTATTCCTCGTCTTATTCTGCAGCAGAAAACATAAGATCAAATTCCTCAGCTTGAAGTGGAATCCCTGCCTCTTCCTTTTGTGCTTTGAGAAGCTGAGTCTGAAGATAAGAAGCATCCCTCTTCTTTTTGGCTGTGCAATCTCGAGCATAATGACCAAATCCCCTGCAGTTGTAGCACTGAACCTGATGATTGTTGTTTCCATTTCCCGTACCAGTATTCTCGGCCCTTGAAGCCATAATGTTTCCCATCTGATTACCAACCGCTGGCACAACAATTAACCCATTCTGATAACCCGCATTCGGAACACTCGGATTCTGACCATGGATTTGTCCATACTGATTTCCTGCATTCTCAACGGTCTGCCCAACATTCTGACCATATTGTGTCCCCATGTTCCCAACAACTACCAATTGGCGATCTTGATTCGCATTCATGAAAGGTTGAGCAATCTGCCTATTTCTAGTGTTCGAGGAGATTCTTTGATTGTTGTTGGTGGGGTTAATGGTAAATTTGAATGCCTTTGCAAGAAGTGCAAGACCAGTATTAATCGCATGAGTAGGATCGGTGATGTCATCAAAACTGGCAATGGGTTGTTGTAAGTAGTTCATAGCAATAGGAAGTTGATATCCATAAGAGGTGAGTTGTTGTTGTTGTTGTTGTGGCATGAAGTTACTTGATGAGGGTTGATGGTAAGGTACCATGGGATATGACATAGATGATGGAGAGTTGACATAAAAGCCAATGTATCTTGTGTCTTGGCACGTCGTTTCGGCCTTACTTCATTTGCCTCATCTTGATTCATCTTCAAATAATCATATACTTGAGTGTAGCCCACGACATGAAGATCCTTGGTTTGATTGACAAGAGTGACATATCGTGACCATTCAGAAGGAAGATTATCAAGAATTTTGATGTTAGAAGCAATTTGTGCAGGTTCATGTTTGTTTCTTCTAAGATGATTCATGAGGGTTGAAAACCGATGATAGTAAGGTTCAATTTGTTCCCCTTTAGTAGACGTAAATTTCTCCCATTCACGAAGCAACTTAGTTTCCTTTTCTTGTAAACCGATTTCACTCCCCTTCATCATTTTCTGAATCCTAAGCCACATCTCGTGTGCGGTTTCACAACTATCGATAGCAGCATAAACATCTTCAGGAAGTCCCATGAGAATGACTTGAATTGCTTGATCATCAGCGTCGAGTTGTTTGGATTCAGCTTCAGTTAATTCTTCATCCGTTTGCTCATGACTTGAGTCCGCTACTGGATTAGAATTTGTGGGGTCCCTTGGCACTTTTTGAAGCAAGTTGACAATCAACTTTCCCAAAGGTTTACATTTTGCATAGCGAAGGAGACGACTAGCCCATGTGGTGTAATTCTCCTTGGTAAGCATGGGAGGACGATTCTCAGTACCCGCAACATAATTATCTTGTTGAGACGTCATCGTAGAAGTCATATGAAAAACAGGATCTCAATTCGTAGAAAGCAGAGTGTTGTAGTTAAAATCCCCTAAATTTGATTAAATCCCCTTAAAAATTTGCTCTCTAGAAACCAAAAATTCCAAGGCCAAAAACACTCTAAAAAATTTCAAGTTTTCGGAATAATTGGAGATTTTCGGATAAATCTTCAATTTTCAGATAATCTGACAATTTTTGAAAAAATGAGGATTTTCGGAATATAGGGATTTTTGGGATAAACTGACAGTTTTCGGAAAAATGAGGATTTTCGGAATATAGAGATTTTTCGGATAAAGTGGCTATTTTCGGAATAGCATGTATTTTCGGAATAACATGTATTTTTGGAATAACATGTATTTTTGGAAAAATATAAGATTTTCGGAAAAATTGTATGAATTCGGAATAAAGGGGTTTTCGGATAAAAGTGAGATATTCGAAAAAATGATATGTTTTCGGATAAAGGAAGTTTTTCGGATAACTAGGTTTTTTTCGGAATTATTGAGTTTTTGGAGAAATGGAAGATTTCAGATAATCAGGTGAGATTCGGATAAATTGGAGGATTTCGGATAAAGTTGGTCTTCACTATTTCGGATAAACCCAATGATTTCGGAAAACTAAACCCTTTTCCAAAGAAATGAATTTTTCTGAAATACCACAAAAAAACCAAGATTTAATCACCACGAATCTAGATCTAAAATCAACAAAAAAAAACCACGAACCAACCAAAAGTGAATACCACAAATCTTAATCCGATCAAGCCCGATCAATTCGAACGAACTACACCATAAACAAGATTTAATCACCAGGAATCTAGATCCAACATCAACACCAAACCAATACCAAAGCTAACTACGAATCTGTTAGCCTCAAAATATTGAGTCAAACAAGAATGTTCAGTCATAGGTTTATATTCTAATATTTATTAGAACGTTGTAATAGTTAGTTAAAATAGTCGTGACATTACGGGCTTGATGGTTAGCTTAAAAGGCCTCTTTCAAGGCACTAAGCATTTATTCAAGCCCGACCCAAAATAATATAGTCCAAAAGAAAGTCCGCATGTGGGTGGACTATATAAGCACCCTCCTAGCATGTTAGGAGGGTGGTAAGGCTTTTCGTTTCTCAATCTAATTTCACCTAGCTTTCTCCACCTTCTCTCCACTTTCTATCACTACTTTCTCTCTCTAGAATCTATCTATTTTTCTATCTTTAATTCTTGCTTAATCATAAAATCAACCATGGTGAAGTGAATTAATAAGGGAACAACGATTGGTATCAATCGCCACGGGGTAGATTAGTGATTGTTTGTTTGGTTTTAAATTTGATTCGTATGATTTCATCTATAAATCATCTCGAATTAAATCTTTTTTAGTGTTTCCAGGCTATAAATCTTCATATTAATCTCCTACATAGTTGTGGTAGGGATTTTGGTTAGTTATTATGGTTAAAATCGCAAATTTTTTTGGTGTTTGGTTCGATTTTTCGGTTAAAATCATGAATTCGGTTTATTTTGAAGCAAAGAACACGGAAAGAGATTGCTTAAACTTTGGAATAAATTGGGTTATTTCGAAGTATCAAGGAGGGTTTTTGATTATTCGGACGCTGTCACAAGGGTTTCTGTTTATTCCAAAGTACTGAAGTAAAAACATCAATATTCAGAAGTCAAAACATCAATTTTCCGAAGTGAAATATATAAATATCCCGAAGTGAAAAACCTTAAGATTCTGAGTGCTCTACTAAAAATATTCCGAAGTGACCTTGCAACAAGATTCCGAAGTTATCATGTTTATTCATTTCGAAGTCAGTATAATCATTATTCCGAAGTTAATAGTTTGTGTGTTATTCCGAAGTATCAAAGGTTGGGATTCCTAAGTGGTATTCTTCAAGTATTCCGAAGTGGTATTTTTCAAGTATTCCGACGTGGTATTCTTCAGTTATTCCGAAGTGCAACTTTTCCGAAGTAGATCTTTTGCGAATTCGATTTTTTGCGAAGTGGAGTTTTGCGAAGTAAGAAAAAATTTCCGAAGTTAATAAGGAATAATATTGCGAAGTACACTTTGATCGCTGGATTCCGAAGTCACAAGCCCAACTTATTCCGAAGTCCACTTTCTTTCACACATTCTTAAGATAATTTTTGCAAAGAAATTATTCCGAAGTGATATTTGTGTAGACTATTCCGAAGATCACAATCATTTCCGAAGATAACATTCAAAATCCAGAAATTCTGAAGTTCACATTTTTACACTTAAATTTTTTGTGTGTTTTTTGTTTGACATGGAATTTTTGGTTTATCGAGAACATTTTTAGGGGATTTTAACATCTTTTCTCACAACACCAATCACAACACATCTACTTAAGATCCTTTTTCACTCCATCTATTTCAAAGTTCTCGACATGGATTCTAATCAAGAATATCGTGTGACAAACAACAACATCATGGTGGCGGGTAATAAAGAGAGACCAACAATGCTTGTGACTGGTCGATATGCACAATGGCAATCACGATTTCTTCGATATCTTGATACAAAACCCAATGGTGATGTTATTCGACGTTGTATCAAAGAAGGACCCTATACTCTCACTACAATAACCATTCCTGCAATTCCAGCAACCGACTTGACGACTGATACCGATGAGGAAACAATTGAGGAAACATATGAGAACACTTCGAAAGAGAAACGTGCCTGGATTGATGCAGAGAAAGAAGCAATATATTTGATTCTCAGTTGGATTGGGGATAATATTTACTCAACGGTTTATGCATGCTCTACTGCTAAAGAGATGTGGTTTGCCATTGAACGCTTGCAACAAGGAGAATCACTTAACAAGCAAGATGTCAAAACTAACTTGTTCTGGAAATTTGGTAAGTTTACTTCATTGGATGGGGAATCAATTGATTCATACTACTCTAGGTTCTACAAGATGATGAATGACATGACAAGAAACAATTTTCAAGTCTCCATCATGCAAGTCAATGTGCAGTTTCTACAGCAACTTCAACCAGAGTGGACACGGTTCGTAACTTTGGTGAAACAGCAGAGTAAGTTAGACGAGGTCAACTATCACACGCTCTTTGACATTTTGAAACAATTTCAGAATGAGGCGAATGAACTTCGAGCTGAAAGGATAGCAAAGACTGCTAATCCACTTGCTTTGGTGTCTACCACTCAACACCTCCAAGATCATCACTCTCGTGCTTCAAAGTCATACTCCACTACATCCTCCTCACTAAGGTACTCCACTACATCCTCCTCACCAAGATACTCCACTTCATCTAAGTATTATGCTCCCACAAGATCACGAGACAAAGAACCAAGAGCACCATCACCATCACCTGAGCCATCATCTGAAGAGGACAGTGATGAAGAACTAGCTCAGAAGGATAGGGAGATGAAGCAACAAATTGCTTTCATTTTGAAGACCTACAATAATATCTTCAAACCCACCAACAAAAATCTTCGAACATCATCAAATACAAGGAACCAATATGTTGAGAGTCCTCGAAGGTATGACACACGTCAACGTGATGAAAGTCCTCCTAGGTATGATCGACGTAATCCAACACATGTTGAGGGTTCTGCACGGTATGATTGACAAAATGCTAAGTATGATACTCAGAGGATTGCTACTGCTGCTGGGAATAGGGAAACTGTTGGTACTCAAGTGGTTCAGCAAAGTGGGATTCAGTGCTTTAATTGTCAAGGCTATGGACATATGGCAAAGGAATGTAGGAAACTGAAACGGGTTAGGGACTCTGGCTATAATAAGGGAAAGATGCTGCTATGCAAGAAGATGGAAGCTGGGGTTAAATTTTCGGCTGAGGAAGGAGCAATGCTTGATGACACTGATGATGAAGCCTCCGACCAAGAACTTGAAGCACATTACTTGTACATGGCAAAGGTTGAAGAAGTTCTCAACGTCATTTAAGATGACAATGGTCCTATCGTTGATACTGAGCCAATCAATAAGGTACATACTGAAGAGGAATATAATGTGTTTGGTAATATTCATGAGCATTCTGAGCTACCCAAAGCTATTAATGACACATGTATTCTGGAAACGGTTGATAGCAATACCACACCCGATTCATCAGACATGTGCAATAATGAGTTTGAGGATGATCAACATGCAAATGAGTATGATGATGATGAGGAGCGTATTCCGCTTGCTAACTTAATTTCTTCTTTACAAAAAGATGTCAAAGAAACTAGAAAAAGTCAAAAGCAATTAAAGAAGGCAAACGTTACGCTCACTGAAAATTTTGAAGAATGCAAAGCTGCTCTAATTAAATCTAGTGAGACCATTGATAGCTACAGAGCTCAGCTTCTTCAAAAGACCAATGAGATTGAGGGGTACAAAGGGTGTTTAATTAACGTCAAAAAGGACGATTATCAACAGAAATATAACGAAACTCTTAAGCTTCTAGAACAAGAGAATCGTAATTATAACACCTCTTTTAGTACTGAACGTCACAAAATGTATCTTGCTACCACTAAAGTCAGTGAGATAACTCAAGTAAATGGTTTTCTTCAATAGGATAAAACTAAACTTGTTAATGAAAAGAAAGCAGTGGTTGAAAAGATGGAAAAGGATTTCAAAACTAAACAAGCGAATGACATCGACAAAATGGTGGAACTTGAAACTCAAATTGATTTTTAAAAGAAAATTGTTTACAAAACTAATCAATCTATTCAAACCATGAGAATGTTGGCACCTCGTTCGTTTTTCAAGGATAGACCTGGTTTTGCAAATCCTAAGTACCTTGAGCAAGCTCAATCTGAGAATCAGCACTTATATCTTGATGAGTCCCAATGGACCTATCTTGATTGCCTTCTTGTTAAGCCCGATAGTGAAGAGACAAACGATTTGGAAGAAGAGGGTAAACCAAAAGTTAATAAAGAATTTGTTAAACCATATAATTATGCTTATGAAAACAGTCTTTATGGTCTTTTCAAACCGCAAACACAGAAGACTCGTGAGCAAATATTTTTCGAATGTGAACAAATAAGAATTAAATAAAGACAAGATTTTGCCACTAAGAAAACTAATGTTTCAAAATTTATTGAGTACTTGCAATATAAAGCTTCTGTAAGCAAGAGTAAGAAAGCACTTAGTATTCTCAAGAGTAACATAGAAAATTTCAAAAAGGTTGTTGATGATGACTGGAAAAAACGTGAACTTTCGAAAGGAGACAAAGAAATTTCTCACGATATAATTGTGCTTGTGAAAAGTATTTTGATTTCGCTTGCGGAAAGAACGCAAAAACATATTTTTGAATTTGAAACATTAATTTAGCAAGAAATGTTTGATGATTTGAAATATGTGGAATCTCTTGAACAAGAAGTGAACGACCATCAACCTGAAAGAGACGAGTTTTCTACAGCATATGATCTACTCTTACACGAATGTCTCTCAAAAGATATTATGTGTGTTTATGTTACATATTGTGATGATATTGATGAATATTCTGATGTTGCATGAAAATATCTTGATCAAGTTAAAGAGTGTGAACGTCTTGAAACTGAGCTTTCGAATAAAGTTGACCAAAAAGATTTTTCATTACTTCAACATAGATATGATTATCTTCAAAAACATTGTCACTCACTTGAACTTGCTTTGCAAAAGAAAGTTGGCAGCTTTTCAAATGATACACCTTTGGAAGTAAAATTATCTGAGTCATGTCGATTACTAAACAAAAAAAGTCTTGATATATCGGATTTGAAAGCTCAGTTATAAGAAAAAGACATAGCAATAGCAGAGTTGAAGAAACTCGTTGCTAAGATGGGTGGGAAATTTGTGCAACCTAGCGTTAAGAAACCTGTTGTTAGACAACCCAATGCCTCTAAAGTGAATAGATCCTCTATCTTGGGAAAACCATCTGCTTTCTCAAATTCGTCGTTTGCAAAACCTGTGTTTGCCCCCAAGATGGATGGAAAGTAAAGGTTACCACATACTCGTTAAGCATAATAATATGATTAAACCAAGGATGTATAGAATGACCACTAAACCCACAAACAAAGTTAGTCACTCGCCTCATACTTCTAGAAACACTAATATTCGTGTGTCTTCTACTACAGGAGTATTCTCCACTGCTAGTGTTAGTCGGCCTCAGTTTAAGAGCACTCAAGTGAATGATAAGGTCTGGAAACACAAGAGTCAAGGGAAGATGAAGGAAGTAGAAGAACACCCTAGGAATTTGAATGTTTTTAAAAATAAAAAGTCTGTAATCGCGTGTAATGATAATTTGAATGCTTTGAATGATTTGAATGCTTTGAATGATTTGAATGCTTTGAATGTTAAATTTGTTTGTGTCCAATGTGGAAAATGTGCTAATGCTAATCATTCTATGTGTGCTATGAATAATGTCAAAGGCGTAGATACTAGAACTAAGAAGCAAGTAGCGATGCCGATTAATGCTAGTAAACCCAAACGCAAAGTGAACGATTCTGGTGCAACCCCGACTAAGAAAAGTAATACATCAGACTCCACCACTAAGAACCCTAGAAACAGAATCACAGAATTATATGAGTCTGCTAGCAAGTCTTGGAAATGGTGGTTTGCTAATCAATGTCCTCCGGGATATAAATGGATGCCTAAAGTTAGGACAGAAAATGTGACAACAGGTGTTAGTATGCCTTTAAATGTTGCTAAGGACACTAATGATTCTACAATCACAACTACCGTGGTATCATATTTAGCAAATGCTCCATCGTGTTCTAACTCTTCTACAGGTGATACAAATAATTCTCTTCATATTGGACTCCGGATGCACGAAGCACATGACGGGGAATCTCAAGCTTCTAATTAACTTCGTGGAGAAGTTCCTAGGTACGGTCCGATTCGGAAATGATCAATTTGCACCGATCCTAGGATATGGAGATTTGGTTCAGGGGAATATTACGATCAAAAGGGTATACTACGTCGTAGGGCTCAATCACAATCTTTTCTCGGTTGGTCAATTATGTGATGCGGATTTGGAGGTTGCTTTCAGAAAGAAGACATGTTTTGTTCGTGATTATGATGGTAATGACTTGCTTAACGATACACGGGGTACTGATCTCTACACTATTTCACTTCAAGGCACAACTTCTACAACTCCAATTTGCTTCATGGCTAAAGCTTCAACGACTCAGGCATGGTTATGGCATCAACGTCTTTCTCATCGCAACTTTGATACCATCAACTTGCTTTCAAAGAAAGATATTATGAGAGTCCTTCCAAGCTTGAAATTCATCAAAGATCATCTTTGTTCTTCTTGTGAGCTTTGTAAAGCTAAACGAAGTAGCTTTAAGAAAAAGACTACACAAAGCTCTAAAGGACGGTTAAATCTTCTTCATATCGATTTGTGTGGTCCCATGCGTGTTCATAGTATCAAAGGAAAGAAATATGTTATGGTAATTGTCGATGATTACTCAAGGTACACATGGACTCACTTCTTAAGGTCCAAGGATGAAACACCCGAAGTTCTCATCAACTTCCTAAAACTGATACAACATGGTCTTCAAGCTCAAATAAAAGTGATTCGTACTGACAGAGGCACAAAATTTTTGAATTCAACTCTGAGAAACTATTTTGAAGCTGAAGGAATTGAACATGAAAAATCTATTGCTCGAATACCCGAACAAAACGGCATTGCTGAAAGACAAAATCGTACATTGGTTGAGGCTGCTCGAACATTATTATCCGCTTCAAAACTACCATTATACTTTTGGGCCGAAGCCGTGTCAACCGCATGCTACACACAAAACCGATCCTTAATTATCCCAAGACACGAAAAGACACCGTATCACATAATTCATGATCGAAAACCTACACTCAAACACCTTCATGTTTTTGGATGTACGTGTTACATTATTCGAGATGGTGAAAATCTGTACAAGATGAAAGAGAAAGGTGATGCATGTATTCTTGTGTGATATACAACTCAGTCTAAGGGATATAGAGTTTACAACAAGAGAACAAAATTGATAGTCGAGACTATTCACATCCAATTTGATGAATTACAAGAAATGGCACTTGAACAAAACAGTTTAAGTCCCGATCCACAATGACAAACGACTTCCGTTCACAACCGCACGGAACTCGTAACTCAAGAGCACAACAATGAACCGTCAAGTTCAAAGATGGTTCAAGGAAATGTTCCAAGAGCATATATGACAGTCAACACGACAATTGAAGAGTTGGAAATGTTATATGGACCAATGTATGATGAATATTTCACGGGGCAAAAACATGTTGTATCGAAGTCTTCCAATATCACTCATGATAAGAATGATGATACCGATCATCGTCAACAAAAGGATACAACTTCATCTACCTCAACACCGGTGGCTGCAGATTTACCTCCTCATAATATCACATCAACAACTGCTCCTAAAACATCCATGATGAGATGGCATTTATACATGATCTCATCGTTCTTTTCGGGCTTTTAATGCATTAAAATGTCATAAAATACCATATATATGCTTGTATTTGTTTACTTGTGTGTTTTAGGTATGGATATCGTGAAAAAGACAAAAGATCACAAGAAACAAGGAAAAATGGACACGAGAAACGAAGCCGTACAAAGAACCGGGCCCTAGTTCATGATTTATCCAAGACTAACCCTTGAAGACTTGAAGAAATACAAGATTGATCCTCAATGAATGAAGAAATGACACTTAAAACCCTTGTGAATTCATAATTACAAGTTTGGTCCCTTAAGTTTGTCAAAATTACAAAATGGTCCTTCAACTTTGAAGAAATGGCAAGTTTAGTCCCTCATCAAATCTAATTTGCCAATTATGGTCCCTCATGAAGTCAAAGATACAATGAAGACCTTTGAAGATCAAGAAAGTCCAAAATCAGTCCCTCAAATATTCAAACATGGCAAAAATAACCCTTGAAAACCTTTTGCAAAAGTTTGGTGGCCAAAGTGTGAAAATCAGAACTTATTTAACAAAGGAAAACCAAATTTGTGGCTGAAAAACGTTTTATACAACTTTTGCCAAAACACAAGGACTACTAATGTCATTTTCCTATGTTTAAACCACACAAACACGCGCCAAACACTTTTTCCCTACAAAAACTAATCAAAAGTTACTACTATTCACCATGAAGAACTCAGTAACTCCCACCACTTAAACAAAGGGTAAACTGCAATTACCCTTACCCACGCTTGATTCACACATGCAGAAACCCATCCCAACATTAAATCCCTCTTCTCCACTCACCCTTGGACCCCACACTCAACCTCATCCACCAATGAAAACACTACTTTCTCTCCAAGGAATCCGACGTATCAAGATCAACAGCTTAGAGTCATAGCTTAACTCCAAAGCTAAAATGAACGTCCCTGATGCATTTGGACAGCTCACACACATCAAACGACATCAAGCACTCAAGGGCAATTTTGAGAATTCATAGCTAGGGTTTTTTGCATTCTAGAATCAGCTGTTAGTCCTATAAAAGGAGACCTCAACTTGTGAGAGTCCCTTTGTTGCAGTTTTACCTTTTAAACATTGTAATTCCTTTTTAAAATTTATAAAAGTTGGTATTTTGAGAAAATTGTAATTCCTTTTTATGTTTTTGAAAGTTGGTATTGTTTAAGGGTAATTCTGAGTTCCATTTGATGTTATAAGCGTGCTTGAATCATTTGGTTCAAGGACGTTTATGTTTGGTAAGGTTTTCAAGTTTGAAAAAAGCTTGAAAAGAGGTTTCTGATTTTGCTATTTTTGTTGTACTAATCCTTAACCAAAAGCTATAAGCTCTTACAAGCTTGTTGACACCAAGCTTGTGAAGGGATTAGGGCCTTTGGTTAGGCTGTTTGTTCATTGTGTTGAAGAAATCAAGCCCTTGAGTTTCTGCTTTGAAACATCAACCAAGGCAGTCATCCATCTTTCTTGTTGAAGTACCTTGGTCTTGTTCTAGTTGTTGAACAAGGTCCAAGGAGCATTGCTGGTCCTCCTAGGATGTTGTGGAGGACAGGTATAAGCTCTTGTTTAAGTTTCCCCTAAAAATTTCATGATATTGTCTGTTTTATGATTTGGTATGTGATTTGGTGATTTTGTGCTTGTGCTTTGTGTTTTATGGTTGCAATCTGTTAGTTGTCACCTAGTGTAGCTTTTTGATCTATAAAATCAGTAGGTTGTTTGAAGGATTAAGAATTTTGTTTGAAAAGTGCTTAATAAAGGATTGTTTGCGATTACTGGTTCATAAGGCCTTGTGGCCTTGTGTCCTTGGTTCTTAGGGTTTGGGAAGTCTAAACCAGTCATTATATACAAGTTCTAGTCATTGGTTAAGTTTCTGAAAGTTTGGGAAAAGGATTTGAAGTTTTGCAAAAATCTGATAAAAGTGTTTTTGAGATTGGTCAAACACATCAGATCCAATAACTTCTTTGTTTGTTGGATCTAAGGGCTGAAATCAAGTTTGGGAATAGTTTGGGTGATAAGCTATCTATTGGTTATCTGGTTGTTGAATTTGGTGGCTTATTGGGTGTGCTATAGCTTATCAAAGTTGGCTGAAGTGGTCATTTGCATCAGCAAAGTGACCACCTAATTTGGTGCTTGCATTTGTATTTCTAGTGTAAGGCTTGTTGTTCTGTTTCTTGGATCCTGTTTATGTGCTGCTTGTGAGGATATTTGGCTATTTGGATTGCTTTGTTGATAGCTTATAACCTTACTAGCTTATTGGCTTATTTGTGCCAAAACTCATTAAGTCTGCCCAACTGGTAAACCTTGATTCACAAGGTTTGTACTCAAGCCTTGACCAGCAGGGTGATAACAAAGTTTTAACACTTCTTTAAGTCTGTCAACGTCCAAAATTATGCTTGTCAGCGTTTGATTTACTCTTGTCAGCGTTTGACTTTTGGTCAAACTTGGGCATATAGCTTATTGAATCTGTTTTGCTTATTGGTACATGCAACAACTTGGTTTTTGTAATAGAACTCATTTTTCTCAGCTTAATAACAAGTCTGGAAGGTTACAAGTCTTTTGGTTCAGCTTTTGCTAGAAAACTAGCTTATTTGGCTTTTTCAGCCAGCTTATTGGTTCTTACAGCTTATTCTACTTGGCTTTTTGTGATTTCTTGATTGATGATTCTTAGTTAAGCTATTTGTGAGCTTTTGCAACAAACCAGGGCTTCTGAAACAGCCTAGAACTCTATCCCGACTATTTTGTCGTTTTGTGGAATTGTTCTTTGCTTATTTCTGGCTTATTGAGTGAGCTTTTTCAAAATTTCTTTTTACAGATCTCTTTAGTATCCCAAAAGAAGGTTGTGTGTCAAATTAGAGCTTATGGCATTGGCTTATTGCTTAATGGGCTTATTGGCCCAATAAGAATAAGTTGTGTGTTCATTAAGCTGTGATAAGCTTATTTTCAGCTTTTGGGCCTTCAGAGTTTTGTGTTTAGAATTGGATTTTGAGTTAGATAGGGCTTTTCCAAGTCATTTGGGCTTATTTTGACTTTTTGGGCTAAAAAGCCCATTAAGGTTGACTGATTTTGCTTTTAGCCCATTTTGGGGCCCATTAGGGGTAATTTGGTAATTTCACTTTCATTTTCTGTTTATTTAGGTTAAAATAAACAAGTTTGCAAGTTTTTAGAATTTTTCATAATTTTTGGATTTATAATATTATTTTAATATTATTTTATTATTATTTTACAAATTTCACATTTTTGCACTTTTTATATTTTTCTTAGCTTGAATACATTAAAATAGGAATTTTTCAACTCTTAGATTAATTTTATCATTTTTAGATTAATTCTTATAATTATTTTAAGTTTTAATAGTTTTTATATCATTTTAAATAGTTTTTACTAGTTTAAAAATTTATAAAAATAGTTTTTAATCTTTTAGGTCATTTTAGAGGTTTACCAATTGAAAAATCTTAATTTAGGCTTTTTGATAATTAATTTGATTTTTAGGGCTTTAATTAGCATTTAAAAATTAATATTTAATTAATTAAAAGGTTTGAAAAAGTTTTGATCATTGGTAAACTCTTAATTTATTTATTTTGATTTTTGGTAAATTTTTGGGAATTTTTAGAATTAATTTTTATTTTTTTACTTTTTACGGTTTTATGTTTAGTCGTAGTAGTAATTAATTTCACGTCTTCGTCATTCTCTTTTCTCATCCCCTTCTATCCAATATTAATCTCAAATCTTGCTACATTTTAGTCACACACATATACCTCCTTGGGAAACTAACTTGGAATCATAAGGGTCATTAGTGTTTGATTTTCCTAAATCATCACTTAATACTTACCGCTTTTACGCTCTTTTGTTTTCCTAAACAAAAAAGAGTGGTAATTTACCACAATCATTTTGGCGCCGCTGCCGAGGAGGTGTGTCGTGATTTATTTGTCTTGTTGTTTTTAATATTAACCAAAAATAGTATTTGTATTAGTAGAAATCTACTAATACGTATTATCGGTTTTTTCGTTTTTCTTGTGAAATTATTATTACTATATTGTATTAAGTATCACAATCAATACAAAATATCTCCAAAAGTGTGAAAACACAACCTTAATTGGGATTTGATCTCCTAATTATTGTATTCGAATCTCAAACAAAAGAAAAAGGCAAAAATAGATAAATACTTTCGTGAAGCTCGATTTTGAAAAATACAAACTATAAGGTGGGTATAAGGCGGGTATTATAAAATATACCCTAAGGAAAAAGGCTCTTAAGTGCTTCGCGCCGCCTCGTTTCCCCGCTTGCTTGTGAGTATTTTGAGATTGAAGGCTAATCGAGGGTTTTGCCGCCCAAAGTATTATTACGTATAATATATTTGCTTGGTTTTCTTTGTGATTAAACCCTCTTGAACAATTTGGTTTTCACCAAAGTTCTAAAGTCATTCGAAGAAGTTCACTCCACATGATCGTTTTCATTCTTTTGAGGCTTATTTAATCAAGAGTTTGATTCGAGGAGATATTTGGTAGATTGTTGTCTATGAAGATACACCAAAATCCAAAAAAAATTAAAAACAATCAAAAACACAAAAAAATTGAAAATTCACAAAACACCCAAAAAGAATCTTCTTTGCTCACCTCCCATTCTTCGTGAAGTTTATGATCACTCGTAATCAAGCAAAACGAGCTCGTAAACGTCTTCAAAAACAAGCAAATCAAGAGACACTGATTGAAGAACAAACTCCAATTGTTGAACCTATTGTAGAACAAGAAGTCGTCATGGCTAATCGTACTATGATGGAGTTGCTTCAAGCACCCACCGAGGGTTTTGGAGAGGCCATTGTGATTCCCGCTATCCTTGCGGAGAATTTCGAGATTAAGACGGGTTTAATGTCGATGTTGCAAGCTAATAAGTTTAGAGGTCATGAGAAAGACAACCCGCATTACCACATAAGGAATTTTAATCGTCTCACCGCAACTAGCAAGTTTAAGGATGTTCCACATGACGCCATTAAGATGATGTTGTTTCCATACTCGTTAGATGGACCCGCAAAAATTTTGCTTGAGAAAGAACCGCCAAATTCAATTTTGACATGGGGTGATCTCGTTTCTAAGTTTGTGAACAATTTTTTTCCACCATCTAAAACAACACATTTGAAAAATGAGATTTCAAGATTTGTGCAGCGAAATAATGAAAGTTTTTCAATGGCATGGGAACGATTTAAAGAAATGTTACATGAATGTCCACACCATGATTTTTCGGAATTACATCAAATTGATACTTTTTATAATCGGCTTAATGATCATGAACGAGATTACTTGAATGCCGCCGCGGGTGGTAATTTTTTGTGCAAAACGACCGATGAAGCTTTAAAGATTATCGAGAATAGATCTAAGGTTTATAGCCCTCGTAACACACCGAGTGTTGCCAATATGGGTTCGTCATCGTCGTCATCATCTCGTAGTATTAATGCCTTACATGATGAAGCTAATGAGGAAAATCGGTTTTTCGATAGATTTGCTAATCTTATGACTCATTGGAAAACACAACAGGCTTTGAATTCCGCTTCGGTTAAAGCGGTTGAAAAGAGTTGTTTGTCTTGTGGTGGAGCTCATGATCTTTCCGAGTGCATTACCACTGGTGGTAACACTTCGAGTGCTTATGTAGCAACGGGAACTTACAACCAAAACGGCCAAGGTTCCCGCCCAAATCAAGCTCCACCAAATCAAAATGCTAATAACCATCGAAACAACAATCAAGGTGGTAATTATCAAGGCAATTCACGTAACTACAACAAAGGGAATTATCAAAGTGGGAATAGACAAGTTACTAATCAAAACCAAAACCGTGATTTTGAAAACACTACACAAGGTTTTCAAAATTCTCACACTAAAAATCTTCAAGGAGAATTTTTGGATTATGCTAAAGCAAATGATGCTAAGTTTGATAACATGCAACATGAGATGATTAGCTTAAGATACGAGTTGAAAAACGAGCTTAAAAAAGAACTTGCTAATGAACTTAAAACTCATGCAAATAAAATGGAAGGAAATGTCCAACGTCTTCAACTAAACCAACAAAAGATGGAACAAGGACAACATGAGATTAAGCAAGAATTGTTAAAAGCAGATTTAACGCAATCAAAATTTGAAGACCGAATGGCAAAAATGTTTGAAGCAATCATGTGTAAACCCTCTTCCTCGGGTGGTCTTCCTAGTGATACCATTGCAAACCCGAAGGGAGAAATGAAGGTTATTATTACACGAAGTGGTAAAACTTTCAAGGAACCAATCTCTCGTCCAAGTACTTCTACGGAGAAGGAAATCGAGAAAGAGCCCAAGGTGATGGTCGAAAAGGAGCATATTACAAGCCCATGAAGTACCGCTCATACCACACCTACGGTTGAACCAATACCACTTATGGAACCTGAGATTCCAAGGCCGTTGCCTAATGTCCAACCCACACCACCCTTACCTTACCCTTCGAGACGAAACAAAGAGAAATTGCAAGAACGTAACAAACAACAAATCGAGCTTTTTATAAAAATGTTTCAACAAGCGCATTTTGATGTGAGTTTAGCCGACGCGTTGTTATACATGCCTCGTTTCGCTTCCACTTTTAAAAGTATGATGAGCGATAAGGAAAAGCTTTCAAAGCTTGCTAATTGTTCTTCGTTTTATCTTAACCGCATACCGGAAAAAGTTGGTGACCCCGAAAAGTTTCTCATTCCTTGTGACTTACAAGATATGAAAGAATGCCTCGCCTTGGCCGATCTTGGTGCGAGCATTAATTTGGAAATCTCTTTCGCTTCCGGCTCTTACTCCTTCGAACATGTCTATCGAGATGGCCGATCATTCTATGATTTTAGCATGTGGAGTAGCCGAAGATGTTTTCGTGAAAGTGTGGAAGTTCTACTATCTCGTTGATTGTATAGTAGTTGACATCCCCGCGGATCCTCAAGTTCCTCTAATTTTAGGTCGTCCATTTTTAGACACCTCGAGATCGCTTATCGACGTTCATGCAAGAACTATCACTTTGAGATTCAACGAAGAGGAACTTGTTATAAACGCTACTCAAAACTCGAAACCTTCTCATGTTTATGCAATCGCTACCATTAATCAAATTGACTTAGTTGATGTGGTTTGCGATGAGTTTTCACAAGAAGTGTTAGGTTTTTCCGATAGCTCGTCAAGTGGCAATCCCACTATTTTGGATCCGATTCTTGCTAATTTTACACCAAATATCACTCCATTCCAAGGAGGCGATTTTACTTCAAATGAAATCGACAATGAAGATGAGGTGTGTTGTAAAACCAACATGCTTTTACCATGAATAGTACCCTTAAGATCGTACGTACTAGATTGAAACTTTCCTTTTATAGTATGATTACGTTCACGTGTTAGAATTTTACGTATTACGTACGTGTTAGAACACGATAAGTATTTATTACGTACGAAAGCAATAATTATTTAAACAATAATTAATCACGAACATGCGATCATGAAATCATGAACGTAATTAAATCACGAGCTAATATTAATTACGTATATATATTTATTACGAACACGAATAAATATATTAAGTCACGATCGATAACTAATTAAAACACGTAAATTACGAACACGAGAACACACTATAATATTTAGACTCAGGAAATGTATGGGTTACCCCATGTGGGCCCCATACCACGAAATTAGGGAGGGAAGATGGGCTTAGCCCATCAATTTGACTAAAACAAGGAATTAGGAAAGATTTTGGTCATTTTTCACTTTATAGGAAAACACCAAAAACCCTAAAACTTTTCTCCTTCTCCTCTTCTTCTTCTTTTTGGCCGCCACACATAAACACACCAAGGAGGGTGTTTTATTTGATTTTGATCTTGGTTTTGGTGCAAGTGTTCGTGTTTGTTCATCCTCGTTTAGATCCACGCATTCGGTATATTCTTTTTACCCTTTTTCTTTTTGATTTGATCTAATAATTAATTAAGAACAAGATGTTTTAAAAACCTAATTAAAAACATAGATCTAACATGAAAATGGTTATTGGGTAAATAAAAAAGGGATGTTTTTAGGGGTGTTTGTTTGGCCGACGCCTAAACCGAACCCCAAGGGGGTCTCGGTTTTGCTACTTGACCACCACCGAGACCATATGGTCCCGGTTGGGTGGTGTGAGTCCCACGCCAGCAGCAAGACAAGGGGAACCCCGAAGTGGTTCGGGGTATGGTGTCTATTTCATGTCCGATTCATGGTTTCTAGTCAAGATCCGGTTCACGGTTTATGTTAAGATTATTTTTTATATATAATCATATGTTAAAATTAAATTAATAAGTATGACATGATTAATTTAATAACATGACTTAGGTTATAATCTAATTATTAGATCATGAAATTATTAACCTAAGTATTTTATATTTTTAGACTTATAATTAATTAATTATTTAAAAACCATGGTTATAATTAATTAATTAACATGACTTAGGTTATATTATTAATAAATAATAATACATGTTTTAACCTAAGTATTTAACTTTATTTAATTAAAAACATGATATATTTTAATTGAATACTTTTAACCTATAGTTTATTTAAATTACATGAAATAATTTATAAACTATACATTATATCTTTATGACTTAGAAAATAATCAGAAAAACACTTAGGCTTATATACTTAGCTTATTTAACCAGCTTATATCTAATTATGGAAACTTTCTATTTATAGAAACTTATTTAAATAAGGCAGCTAATCTATTTATGGAAACTTTCTATTTTTAGAAACTTATTTAGTTCAGGCAGCTAATCTATTTATGGAAACTTTCTATTTTTAGAAACTTATTTAATTAAGGCAGCTGATCTATTTATGGAAACTTTCTATTTTTAGAAACTTATCTATTTTTAGCAGTAATTCTATTTTTGGAAACTTTCTATTTTTGGAAACTTTCTATTTTTGGAAACTTTCAATTTTTGGAAACTTTCTATTTTTGGTAACTTTCCATTTTTGGAAACTTTCTATTTTTGGAAACTTTCTATTTTAAGAAACCTGCTATTTTTGGAAAGTTACTTATTATTACACAGTAAGTATAATAATACATGAAATACCAGAAATACTTAATCAGAATAGACAAAATATAAGATAAACACAGTTTAAGGCTTTAAACAATGAAACATGATATGAACATATAAAATAAGCTAAGACATGATATAAAACCAGTTACGTATTTAGTAGTTAGACACTTATTCAGGTATGTATTCATGTAGCATTAGTGATACGGAAGTAGGATTCCTCTCAGTTCATCTTCTTCGTTCACTGGACATAAGGTACGGATTCCCGTCCTTTCAGTATGGACCTTCTTTCCTTATTAGGATTCCCCGTATGCAGCCAAATGTTTTCTCGTAGTATAAGTTATGTGTTTGATTTGCTTATGTTTAATTTAGAATACCTATAGCCATATACATGCATGACCAGTTTCACCTAGTTATGGAGGTACCATAACCATAACATTAGAGGCACTGATGTTATGACTTCACCACGGCGGAGTGATTGCTCGTGACGTCTCTTCAGCTTTTGGCCATTTATATTATATTTATCATGTGGGGCGTATGGGTGCATCCTAGTTACATGTTTCAGTCAGGATTTCATGGTGAATGTGGTGTGTGCCTTGCATCCTTCACAAGGAGCTGATCCCTCCTACCCAAAACCAGTATATTAAATTAGAGGCAGCCCCTCTAATTTGCATGATGAGGTCACCCCTCCAAGTATTCATGCACGGTGGATTTTCATGACCTATATTGGCTAATGGTAAAATATGTTAAACAGTTTTTACAAGATAAACATAAGGCTTTTCAAACTATAAAACCAGTTTTACCAAGACTTAACCGGGTTATCCAGGACTTAGTTTCTTCTGCTGTTTCATGCTGTTATGCTTATATTATTCATGCTATACTTGTATATCCGTGCACTGAGCGTTATGCTCAGCCGTTTTTCCTTTCATGTTCACAAAACGGCAGGTACCCAGGACTCGAGCATTTGGAGGACGTGCATAGGTTGGAAGCTGCCATAGACTTATTTTCCTTTTTGCCTTCATATACTTATGCTTGTTTAGTCTTTCATTCTTTTCTTTTGCTTTATTATGTTTTGGGCTTATGTTTGGGAACCGATGTTTGATTCCGGTTTACCCTATGGTCATGTAATGTTTTAGACATTTATCCTTGTATGCTTTGATGACACGCCATAACTACGCGTGACATTCTATTATCAAAATGGGGTGTTACAATTATGGTATCAGAGCCAAGGCTTCGACCTGTAGGCTCTAAAACTCGACCTATGACTAGTGGGTAGTCACCAGGAGCTTCCTAAGCCAACGTTTTTTTTCTACGTATTGATGTTTTCAGCGCATTGTTGCTTTAACCATGATGTTTTCAGCACCTTAAGGTTTTAACCTTGATATTTTCATCGATATTGTTTTACTAATATGGATGGAAAACCGTCATTCATATTTAGTTATGTGTCATTGTTTCATGCATAATGTTCCTCGAGAACTGTGGCTATGTGGACTGAACCCCAGTAGTTGATAATTAGTCACATAAATTTTTCTGATAAGTTTTGATAGATGAGTTTCATTTATTTATGTTTCATGTATCATTGTTGCAGGGATTATGACTAAGTAATGGTTGGTACAGGACTGGCCCTATTTAGTCGCATGTGCTTTTATCAAAACTTTTAACTTTGGGACCGACCCATAGGCATCCCCTCGCCATGTCTTTTGTTTTGGGACCGACCCATAGGCGTCCCCTCGCACATATAAAGGTTTTTATAAACTACGTTACGCATTCATGCACTGTTTTTCATGCATAAAATTTTTCCCATGAATTATTGGCATAAAATTTTTTTCATGTCCCCTCATAAGTTAATATGTTTTTTATGTCAAGTATGTTTTCATACTGTCATGGTTAACTCCAGTTTCGTGTTGATTATGTTATACACTCCTTCATGATAGATGGTTTCATGTTTCTTCATGATAATTCCGTCTTCATGTTGATTACGTCTTACGCCTCTTTTGTTATTTATGCCTTCATGCAAGACATTGTTGGATTTCATTGAATCCTGCTTTCATGATAGTCATGGTTGGTTTTCATTGATCATGTTGTCAGGCAAATCATCGTTGAATTTTGTGTAACCACACTTTAACGTCTTTCGATACAACCAGAATGATGTCTATGCTAATACTGCCAGGTTATCATGATGGTTTTCATAACCGTTTAACCGACACACTTTCCTTATATCATGACAAATGATCGACCCCAATACCGATCATTTCATGTGCATTCCATATGTACTCCATGTACCGTATTCCTTGTGTATTACACGTACCTAAATCCATGTGTATCTCACTTGCAATACTTCACGAGTATTTGCTAGTCGATTCTAGATCATCTCACGCGTATTTTCAATTGCTGATATTCTACAAGATTGCTGATGCCGCTCATAACTTGGAGATGTTACTAAAGGTTGATGTTGCTGACGTTCAGGACGCTACGAGATGCAGATGCTGTTCTCAACCTGGAGATCCTACAAGACGAAGACAAAGGCGTCAGAGCAAAGCAATTGGACGAGAAGATGCTTCACCATCAGACGATTTCCATCAATCCTTGTCCGTAATTCTTAGTTACATGTCAACGTCATTCGGCTGTCATTTCAGCCATATGAGTGCAAACCGGTACCAGCCGGCCACTCAGCTGAATAGTTACATGAATCACGGTCATGAGAATGACCGTCATGGAACTGACAGACAGGACGATTAGTAACCACTACTATGACAGAAACTATCTTATAAATCGCAACTGAGGCTCCGGCCGCGGACGTGATCAGACATACAAATGATCAGTAGTCCAACCGATCTGCCAAGTCTGGCACAATAACCTAATATTGTAGTTCTATTGTTTTACGTCTTGAGACACATGTCAAGACATCAGTCAAGACACATGTCGCACGTATACTTTCTGGAGACACATGTCAAGACACCAGTCAAGACATATGTCATGCTTATAGTTCCAAGACACGAGTCAAGACACATGACTCACGTCCAACTATGGAACATTTCTAAGAAATTCAGTGTACCCTCCAAGGGTATATCCATTTTGTTGTGCCATGTATTAATCAGGCCACAAGAATTTCAATACCATTACTGGCGCATCAGTGAGAACTGTCACGTTGCCGATGTCACTTTCATTTCTTTCACCATATTTCATATATTCATGACCATGAAGGACGCCTTTCGTATTCCCACGTATACGAAGGTTTTCCTTCAACTTAATGATGAGATCCAAGCTGCTAACGCATTTCCTCGGACAGACACGAGATGAATTTTAACTTAATTATGGACTATGAACAGCACACCATGCTACGATTCATAATTATGTACAATAATGTTTAGGCTCCTGAACACATCAGCTTGATTTTTCCATTAGGAAAATCTATACAAATTATCTATGCTTACAAGCATGTGCGTTGTTAGCCGTGGTAGCTAAAATTTTCTAGCTGTTAGATGATTATTCTAAAATATTCCCATACATTCCAGAAGAACTTACAAGGAGAAGGACGGTGCCATGAGATTATGTGTCGACTACCGTCGACTTAAACAAATCACCATTCATGACCGTTATTCTCCTCCACATATTGACAACAAGTTCAATCAACCTATGGTGATAATCACCTTTCCAAGATTGAACTCATGATCATGCTGCCAACAGTGACGAGTGAAAAGCAGGACATGTCCATGACTGCTATTCGTACACGACTCGGTCATGCTAGATTAATGATTTTGAATTAGTCTCATCAATGCTCCAACGAAATTATAAGAATGAGTTTCCATGAACTCATAGCAAATTCATCAGTGTTTTCATTGAGGATAACCTGATTTCCTTTAAGCCTAGAGAAGAACAGGAAGACCATATCTGCACTATGTTGCAAATTCTATGACAAGAGAAATTTTACCCTAGAAATTTTTCCAATATCAACTCTGTTTGATTACAGTGACACGCTGAATCACATGGGTTTCTACGGTTACTCTTACCATGACTCAGCTTATGCGTAAAGGAGAGAACCCTACACTACATTAGATGTTCTAGAAAATCCTACGCTAGGAGAAGTCTAGATTCAGAGACTCAGAGTTTCGCAAACTCCTATGTATCAAGTTCTACGAAGCAAGATACATTTACGTTCATATCTAAGTACCTGACATACCAACAGGTTAAGATAGGACACCAACAAACTGGGATGTTTTCATCATCTGAAATTGTGAATTGAAACGAGACAAGATCTCCATGGATTTTGGTTACCAGTTTAATGCAAACTCATAAGAAGCATGATGCTATCTGGTTTATTTCAAACAGTTTGATCAAGTCTGTAGAATCCGTACATCCGTAAGGATTTCAGAACCAACAGATTGATCGAACATGTTCCAGCCAAGGCTCATCCGATCACTTGGCAATCCCTCAGTTATCGGGTCAGACAAATATTCATAATTGTGCTCCTTATTTACTTCACGTCCTTGTCCTAATTTCACGACTTGCTTTCGTGCTCGCGTTCATGACACTATTCACGTTCATGATGGCATCTCGGCTTACGATGTTACGTTCATTTTTCTCATTCTGGGAAGTTTTGCAAGAACTTGAGAGACCAGACCCAAGTTTAGTATAACTCCCTATCCTCATATAGACGTTGCTCGTCATATTCTATGTCTCACCTTGTAACGTTTGGCGTTACCGCCATTATATTCTATGTTCACGTTATGTTTCACATGTCATGTTCATTCCACGTTCCTAATATCATGATTAAGATATGTTACACGTATCATGGATCACGATATGTTTACTCATACTACACTCATCATACCTCCACGTATTACGTTCAAAAATTTTCACGTATTACGTTCAAAATTTTTCACGTACTACGTTTCTTTATGTCTCGCACACCATTGCTAATTATCAGTTAAGTTAGAGTTTTTTGCACGATAACGTTTTAGTTGCCCTTACACGTTAATTCTTATTCCCTCGATCAAATTTAGGGGATCTACCTTAAGTTGATAACCAAGAACTTCTTCGTATTTCAAGTCAAGGTCAGGAGGACCAAGATTGATTATTCGCATCAAGATCTTGTGAAGGAACCGTTCCAAGAGGGAGGCCACTTGGAAACGGACAAGTTCATCCAGACTTTTATCTGTTTTCTCTCATCAATTAGATATGTCCTTTCAGTCACGTCACGTTCCATGTCCTTTCAAGACATGTCACGTTCCACGTTCCTTCTACCATGTCACCTATACGTTCATTAATCTTACATACCCTCTCAGTTTGATTCGGGTATGTTTCTCTTTCAGTTACGTTATCTATAATTCGGGGATGAATTATTCTTTTTAGGGGGGAAGAGTTGTAAAACCCACATGCTTTTACCATGAATAGTACCCTTAAGATCGTACGTACTAAACACACAAAGGAGGGTGTTTATTTGATTTTGATCTTGGTTTTGGTGCAAGTGTTCGTGTTTCTTCATCCTCGTTTAGATCCACGCATTCGGTATATTCTTTTTACCCTTTTTCTTTTTGATTTGATCTAATAATTAATTAAGAACAAGATGTTTTAAAAACCTAATTAAAAACATAGATCTAACATGAAAATGGTTATTGGGTAAATCAAAAAGGGATGTTTTGGGGGGTGTTTGTTTGGCCGGCGCCTAAACCGAACCCCAAGGGGGTCTCGGTTTGGCTACTCGACCACCACCGAGACCATATGGTCTCGGTTGGGTGGTGTGGGTCCCACGGCAGCAGCAAGACAAGGGGAACCCCGAAGTGTTTCGGGATATGGTGTCGATTTCATGTCCGGTTCATGGTTTCTAGTCAAGATCCGGTTCACGGTTTATGTTAAGATTATTTTTTTTATATATAATCATATGTTAAGTGATGTAGTGTTTTTACTACCCTTTAGGAAAAGGGCAATAAAATAGGGTAAGCGTGCACGACGATTTAGGAAAACCGTGTGTGAATGACCCTAAAAGTGAGTTCGTTCTCGAGGAGGCTAGTGCGTTGTGTATTGAATGATTGATTAATGTTTTTGGTTATTAATAAGAAGAAAAGAAGAGAAAATGACGAAGACGAGAAAATAGAAAAATAGGCAAAAACACTACTAGAAAGTTAAGACGTAGAAACGCAAAAACGACAAAATTTAAAATTTTAACCTAAAAATTCCTAAAAATTACTAAAAATCCACAATTAAATTCTAAGAGTTTACAAAAAATCCAAACTTGCTAAAACCTTTTAATTAATTTAATAATGACTTTTTAATGCTAATAAAAGCCCTAAAAATCACTTTTAAATATTAAAAATCCCTAAACAAGATTTAATAGTTTGTAAACCTCAAAAATGACCTAATTAAGCTAAAAACTATTTTTAAACATTTTAAAACCAAATTAAACTATTTTTAAACTCTTAAAAACTATTAAAATCTATTTAAAACTAATTAAACTTAAAATAATTATAGAAATAAAACTAAAAGCTATAAAAATATTCTAAAAATGGTAATAGTCCTAATTAATGCTAATGATCTTAAGAAAAATGAAAAAGAAATAAAAATAAAACTTTTTATTTTTAATAATAAAATAATATTAAAATAATAAGAAAAATAAAAAGTTTATAAAATTAATTCTAAAAAATTTCTAAAATCTTAAAATAATCTAACTAAGAGAAAAATGAAAATTAAAGTTCCTAAACCCTTTTTTATAATTTTATAAAAATTATTAAAGTTTAATAAAAACCTTAAAATAATATAAAATTAAAAATTAAAGTTTTTGAAACTAAAATTAGATTTAAACCTCAAAAAGATTATTTAAAAGCTAAAAATTATTTTTCCCTAATTAAAAACTACTTTTAACTATTTTTTAATGAATTAATAAAATACGGCTAATAAATAAATTATAAAAAATAAATAAAGAAAAGGAAAAATGTGAAAACTGGCTAGAAAAATCTTATACCCTAGTATAACCCTAGGAAAAATGAAAGAACCCAAAAACGCTTAACCAATAAGCTACAATAAGCTAAAAACCCCACGGCTTATTTATGAAAAGTCAAACTCAAAAGGGGTTAAGTAACTATTGAAATGAGACTATATCGTAAAAAGGCATCTAGATCACCGGTAAGCACGTTACTCCCCCAACGAGGGTTCGCGTGTTCGAGTCCGGGCGGGGTGACCTTTTTGCTAATTTTTTCTTTTTATTATTTTTTTTTTACTTTTCAAATCCAACACTGACAATCTTTACTTGCTTAATACAAAAACCAATCCTTTTTTTACCCAAGATTTTAACAAGATTAAGTCCAAAACGTGGCCTGTTTAATTAGCAAGAACACAAGCTTCTTCTTTGTTTCTGTTTATCTTCACTGGTGAACAAAACTCCAAAAGGATTTGGAGTGTGCTTGTTTGGTGTTGATTTTTGGACAAGATGGCACCCTTGTACTCAGTTGAGTACAAGGAGTCACTAAATAGCAGAAATCAAGTAGCACTTAGCACAAATCACTCAATCTAAGTACACAATGGCAATTTTAATGTTGCTGATGTAAGTGGGAGATCTGGTGGGCTTATAACAGCCTATGACAAGCACACAAATGAGATTTAAGTCCACACACCTTGCACACACAAGCTCCAATCAACATTAAAACAGGCTACAATCCTATGTCAGCCTAAATCTTAACAGTTTACAAGATCTTAGCACAAAATTACCTACAAATCAAGCAGAAATAGCCTTAGCAAGATTCAGCTACCTTTTTTACTTTTTTATCACACAGTTTGCTTCAAAACTTCACCAATCTTAAACACAACTCTCATGCACTCTAAACAACCCTACTTAACAACTCTAACACGTTTTAATTTTACCAATCTTTCAAATAGAACCTGTTAAGCCTATATCCAAACACTCCTTTAAGTTTCTGTTTTCAATTTTTTCAAACCAAAACCTTTTAAAACTCACTCAAACTGATCCTATGAACATCTAACATGCATACAAATCTCAATTGAGCAATTACCAACCAATCAAAACAACACATAACATGCAATTCAACAAATCACATACAAATTCACTTTTCTGGAAATTTCAAAAAAAAGAAGATTTTTTTACCTAAGAACCCTACATCCAGGGTTCTTTGTGGATGTTAATCCACCTCCTTATACACTGGGGTGTATGCTGATCCTTTAACAAATCAACACCTTAAACCTGCTAAGAAGAAAAACAAAAGAACAAGCAATATATGTATATATTTTGTTTCCTCTTTTCTTTCTTAAAAATTTCTTAAAATCTTCCAAACCTTTAAACCTTTAAAAACACTTTTTAAAAACACTTTCACTCTCAGAAAATCAAAACATCTCAGTCCACTTTCACTTTCCAAGACTCTCACTTTCTGAAAATAAAAAGCTTTTAAAACCTTTTGAAAACTTTTGAAAATCAAACACAATCTTTAAATTGGAACTCAGCCTTAGCATTTAACACAATACACAAACTTTTTAAATCTAACAAAAGGAATTACACTTGTTTTCAACAAACACCAAACTTCATTAATTTAAAAAAGGAATTACAAGTTGAAAAATGCTAAAAACTGGAACAAGAGGTATGAACAGGCTCATCCTCCTTTTATACTGCTAAAAGAACTATCTAGAACATGGAATTTTAAAAATTAAAAAGCTAAACCCTAATACATTGGAAATCCGAAAATGCCCCTTGGCTTTGGTCTTCAAAATCGGTCAAAAGGGCTCCCATGTGATATGCCAGCTTGTAGAATGATCTTTGGTCGTTGGATGAACCTTGGGGACAAAGGACTTGGTCTTAATCGTTGATTTGGTCGGGACATAGGGTTTGGGGGAAAGTGACATGAGCAGGGGAGTGCTTGGGTGAGGACCACAGGCCACGTGGCATTGTTTTAAGAGGTGGGTTTGGGTGAGGTCGGGTTGAATTAGTGAACTGGAAGCTTATAGGGGATAACCCTTTGATTTGTAGTTAATTTGATCTGGGGTGGGGTGTATTGGGCTTAGGTGTATTATTTTCATTACCCGTCCTTTATATGCTAACAGCAATTAAGTCCATTTGCAATGCCAGTCCTTTTGTTATCTTCTTTTCATGGGCAGTCCAAACTCCATTTCAAATCAAGTCCTTTTGATCCATTAGGTTTAACATTGAACATTAGATCAATTTCCAAGGGTATTTCTTGTACAATCTTCAAACTTGTGGGACCATACTTGTTCATTTGACATTTGGAGGGTCAAATATGACAAGTTCTTCAAAGATGAGGGGCCATTTTTGCCAATTCTTCAAACTTGAGGGGTCTTTTTGCAAAATTCCAAACTTGGGCCCGGTTCATAGTGCGGCTTCGTTTCCAGTGTTCGTTTTTGATTGATTCTTGTGATCTTTTGCCAATTCCTCAATATCCGTACCTAAAAATACACAAGTAACAAACACGAGCATATATTTGGTATATTTGATGATATTTTATGCATTTAAAGCCCGATTTGGACGATGAGACCATGTATAAAAGCAGTCTCATCACTCCCCCATACTAAACCATTGCCGTGCCCTCACGCAATGCTAGAATAAAGTATCGTAGCATCTCCAAAATTCATTTTTATTCACTTTATTGAAAGATAAACTAGCTACACTACTACTATTACTACTACTTGTGTTATAGACATAATGTATGATTTTCATCGCAAAATGGGATGTTTAGGTTCATAGAATAAGAACACGTGAATGCTTCGTTAGAAATAATTTTGTCGTCCTCGATTTTCACCTTAATTCCATGCCAAGCGTGCAACAAGATCATTGTCATTATAAGTTAGTAATGCTAACACTACTCATATGCCCTAATCACGTACTTATTCTCCCATTATTCCTAAGTTGTATCTCTTATATTTTATTATATCTTAATGATCACGAGGATACATCATTGACTTATGCGATAATAGAGATTTAGGTCTAAAAATAGAGTCTAACGGTGTAACTAAGACCATCAAATCAATAACCCCTCCTAATAGACAACGATGTCAAAAAATTAAGTTGACAAGAAGAATCGATAAACACGGTTTTATAACGGTTTTGAACATGAGACTTATTACCAAGACTTTTATACGACCCCTAACGGAAGGACCTTATTATCTTTGGTTTACCTCCATCTTTTATTCAACTTCGCCATGAAGCTTGTATTATGACTTCGGTCTTGCCTTGCCTTTTATTATCCGCCTCATCGGTGGTTTTATTAGCCAAAGACGTATATCCTCACGCTAAAGCGAATTTTGGATCTTTAAAGCTTCGAAGATTAAGGCTTGATTCACTTTCAATTTTTGCATAGATTTTAGGCCTTGTGGGGCTTCAAATTGTTTGCTAGATTTTGGTGAGCACTTGAAATCTTATTATTGGGTGAAGCTTTCGATTATTCGGGTGCCAATACTTCAAAACCGTGACGCTGGCGATACCTTAATGTCTCCCCAATTTAATTACACGGAAGCTACTAGAAAAGACTAGAAACCCAACAATCAAAACTAAACCGCTAAATCAATATTTATTAAGCAAAAAATATTTACAAGCGAAGGGAGAATAAGCAAACAACGAGAACACATGAGTTTTTGAAAGAACACGAGTACTCTACGTTTAGCATAGTAACTTATAATTAACTCTATCATTTCTCGTCCTCATTTAAGAGACTTAGCCTAATGTGTAGTTAAGGAATCAAAGCTAAGTGCTCAACACGCACGGTCGAGTAAAAAATTACTCATATTCTCGCCATCGGAAAATCTACATTCGTGTCTTCAAACACTTATAAAACATGAGAAAAATTTTAAAATTTGGCCATTTTTAGCCTTATTTTGCAAGAAAACGATAAACAAAACGATAAACTTTGGAAAGCGTGAAGGTTTGGCAAGGCAAGTATCTATTCACCCCCCCCATACTAAAGTTAAACATTATCCTCAATGTTTCGAGTCTAGGGGTGCAAACACCCCCATACTAGAGACGTAGTTGAATGCCTAATCTAGCATGGAAAGGGTGTAACCAATAAATTTAAAGCCGTTTATGAAGTGTGCTAAAAACCTAAGGTTAGAACATAAAAGGATATATCATATGGATATTAGGAAAGGCCTCCAAAGCAAACGATCGAGTGCTCCCATGAAACGAACACGAGAGGCTCCAATCGTGAAGATCATGATCTAACAACCACAATGCACAAACAACCACGGAACAAAGGTTGGAAGGGCACAAATCCCCTCACATTACACTAATTAGAAAGCAATAATATGTACATGGATAAGCATGGGTCTCCCCCACGAGGCACCTTGTTTTTGATAACCGAGTCAAAAGCTCGACTCGAATCCCCATAAGTGTGATCATTTAGGGATAATCATGGTATGGTCAATTTTTGGTGGGGCTTACATGATAAACAAGGCCCTAAAGTACGTGGAGTACTTTAAAAATCCGATAAACGTATACCGGGGTCAAAGATAGCATCTTCGTTTTCGGATGAAAGACGAAACAACGCTTCTTCAACACAAACCCCAATGGGGTAGAAGAAAATAGGAGAGAAGAAATAGAAGGGTGGGACAATGGGTAAGTCAAAACATTGAGCTACTCGAGGTAGACTCGCACCAATCAAATGAAAAGATTTTCCATTTATTGCATCGGTGGAAGACCGAGATTTCCCTATATAAGCAATTCCAGGATCAAATATCTCGTCCTCGGTGGAGAAAGGGAAGGGAACATAAGGGGCTTCCCCCACACTAGGTCCACACAAAGCATCGTCAAAAGGAGAAGACGAGCTTGTAGTACTCAATAAACGTGGTGATGACGGAGTTAGAATTGTAGAAAAATCTTTTAAATTAAATTCAAAATCTTTTCCTTTTTCATCTTTAACACTCTCCTTGTGAAAACCCGATTTAATTATGTCAAAAATATTTGGTGTATCTAAAACAATGTTAGTCACACTAAAAATTCTCACATTTTGAAATCTTTTTGGTTTAGGTGGTGGCAAGTTTTCAAATCTTTTGTCAACAAAGAAAACCTCCCCATCGGGGTCAACGTATTCATCATCCGAAGATTCACTCGAGATTGGAATCATAGGCTTAACACTCTTAACCTCCATCGGCGGAGGGGACGGAACTTCATTTTTCTCAACAACTCCTAAAACTCTATTTGAAATCTTTTTGCAAATGCTATTGATGGGATTGACATTGTACAAAGATGTGATGGAATAAACATGAGAAAGAGTGGAGTTTTGGGTTGCATTAATGACGAGTTCTTCCTCATTAAAACGAAGAGTGATTTTTCTTGCATGCACATCGATGAGTGCTCTCGAGGTATCCAAAAAAGATCGACCTAAAACTAACGGAACTTTAGGATCGATGGGAATATCAACAACAATGAAGTCTACAAGGTAATAGAATTTCCCAACTTTCACGAAGACGTCCTCGGCAACTCCACAAGCTAGAATCGTAGAATGATCGGCCATTTCGATTGACATTTTTGATGGAGTGAGATTTGGAAGATTAAGCGATTTAAAAATCTCAAGAGGCATCAAATTAATACTAGCACCAAGATCGGCCAAGGCGTAGCATTCTTCCATGTCTTGGATAGCACATGGGATTAAAAACTTTCCAGGATCACCGACTTTTTGAGGTATGCGGCTTAGAAAAACCGATGAACAACTAGACGATTTTTGCAATTTCTCTTTGTTATTCAACATACTTTTGAAGTTCGCGGCAAATCGAGGCATCATGACTAAGGCGTCGGCAAAACTTATATTGAAATGCAAGCCACGAAACATTTTCATAAAGAGTTCAAATTGATAATTATTTCGTTCTTGTGCCTTTTCCTTATCTCGTCTTGATGGGTAGGGTAAAGGTGGTGTGGGTTGGGGCAAATTAGGCATAGGCATCGGCCTTGGAATCTCGGGTTCCATGATTGGTGTAGGTTCAACCGTAGGTGTGGTTTGAGCGGTACTTCGTGGGATTGCAATGTGCTCCTTTTCAACCACAACCTCGGGTTCTTTCTCTTTTTCCTTCTTCATAGAAGTACTTGGACGAGAAGTGGGTTCTTTGAAAGTTTTACCACTACGAGTAGTAATAACCTTCAATTCTCCTTTCGGGTTCACGATGGTATCACTAGGAAGACCACCCGAAGAAGAACGCTTACACATGATAGCTTCAAACATTTTAGCCATACGGTCTTCAAACTTAGATTGCCTAGCATCCGCTTTTAACAATTCTTGCTTAATCTCATGTTGTCCTTGCTCCATTTTTTGTTGATTTTGTTGGAGTCGTGTGACATTTCCTTCCATTTTATTAGCATGAGTTTTAAGTTCATTAGCAAGTTCGTTTTTAAGTTCGTTTTTCAACTCGGACCTTAAGCTAACCATCTCACGTTGCATATTGTCAAACTTAGCATCATTAGCCTTTGCATAATTCAAAAATTCTCCTTGAAGATTTTTGGTGTGATCGTTTTGAAAACCTTGGGCATTGTTTTGAAAATCACGGTTTTGGTTTTGGTTTGAAATTTGCCCATTTCCACTTTGGTAATTACCTTTGTTATAGTTTCTTTGATTTCCTTGGTAATTTCCACCTTGGTTGTTGTTGCGATAATTATTAGCATTTTGATTGGGTGGAGATTGATTTGAACGTGAACCTTGACCGATTTGGTTATAAGTTCCCGTGGCTACAAAAGCATTCGAAGTGTTACCATCCGCGGTAATGCACTCGGAAAGATCCTGAGCTCCCCCACACGACAAACAACTCTTAGAAACCGCTTTGACCGAAGCGGAATTGGAAGCTTCTTGAGCCTTCCAATGGGACATAAGGTTAGCAAATCTATCGAAAAATCGGTTTTCTTCATTTGCTTCATCATGTAATGCATTGATACTTTGAGACGATGATGAGCCCCTTTTGGCAACACTCGGTGTGTGACGAGGGCTATAAACCTTAGACCTATTCTCGATTATGACCAAAGCTTCTTCAACCGTTTTACACAAAAAATTACCACCCGCGGCGGCATTTAAATAATCTCTTTCATGATCGTTAAGTCCATTGTAAAACGTGTCGATTTTGTGCAAATCGGAAAAACCGTGATGAGGACATTCATGTAACATCTCCTTAAACCTATTCCAAGCCGTAGAAAAACTTTCATTTGATTCTTGTGAAAATTTAGAAATCTCATTTTTCAAATGCGTCGTCTTAGAGGGCGGAAAAAATTGGTTCACAAATTTAGAAACGAGATCCTTCCACGTCAATATAGAATTGGGTGGCTCTTTCTCTAACCAA
This sequence comes from Glebionis coronaria, assembly GCA_025667525.1. NCBI lineage: Eukaryota > Viridiplantae > Streptophyta > Magnoliopsida > Asterales > Asteraceae > Glebionis > Glebionis coronaria. Next base: position 363,363,689 of record CM046882.1, on the reverse strand, counting down.
ATTTTAGCGGGCCCCGCTAAGGAATACGGAAAAAGCATCATCTTAATCGAGTCATTCGAGACATCCTTAAATTTGCACGTGGCGGTAAGACGATTAAATTGGCGGATATGGTTGTGGGGATTGTCCTTCTCATCACCTCGGAATTTGTTGTTTTGGATCATCGACAACAAACCCGTTTTCACCTCAAAATTCTCCGCAAGGATTGCGGGAATCACAATAGCTTCTCCATAACCCTCGGTGGGTGCTTGAAGTAACTCCATCATAGTTCGATTCGCCATGGTTGGTTCTTCTCGTACAATGGGTTCGTCAATAGGAGACTCCTCACTAGAATGAGTTGGAGTGGGAGTTTTGTTCTTTCGTCTACGTGCACGTTTTGCTTGATTACGAGTGAGCATAAACGTCACGTACAACGTGGAGACGAGCAAAGAAGATTCTTTTTGGTATTTTGTGTTTTTTTTTCAATTTTTTGTGGTTTTTGATTGTATTAACCTTTTTTTGGAAATTGGTGAATGTATTAAGTAGACAAAAAGTCCACAAATCTCCTCCTCAATCAAATCTCTTGATTAAAAAGGCCTCAAAGAATGAAGACGATCACGTGGAGTGAACGCCCTCGATGACTTTAGAACGATGGTGGAACACCAAATCGTTCAAGAGGGTTTAATCAAATGAAACCAAGAAAATATATATGATATGTAGTAATACTTTGGGCGGCAAAACCCTCGATTCACTCTCAAAATCAAATACGCACAAGCAAGCGGAGGAAACGAGGCGGCGCGAAGCACTTAAGAGCCTTTTTCCTTTAGGTCATGAAATACAACCGCCTTATACCCACCTTATAGTTTGTATTATCAAAATCAAGCTTCACGAAAGTATTTATCTATTTTTGCCTTTTTTCTTTGGTTTGAGATTCGAATACAATGATCGAGTGATGAAATCCCGAATCAAGGTTGTGATTGCTCACGTATTTGGAGTACTTGTGAATTTATTGTTCTACGTATACAATATAGTAATAATATTCACACAAAAACCAAAAAACGATAATACGTATTAATAGAGTGCTATTAATACAATTACTATTATGGCTAATATAGAAAACAACAATGGTTCAATCAAAACACAACACGCCTCCCCGGCAGCGGCGCCAAAAATTGATGTAGTGTTTTTACTACCCTTTAGGAAAAGGGCAATAAAATAGGGTAAGCGTGCACGACGATTTAGGAAAACCGTGTGTGAATGACCCTAAAAGTGAGTTCGTTCTCGAGGAGGCTAGTGCGTTGTGTATTGAATGATTGATTAATGTTTTTGGTTATTAATAAGAAGAAAAGAAGAGAAAATGACGAAGACGAGAAAATAGAAAAATAGGCAAAAACACTACTAGAAAGTTAAGACGTAGAAACGTAAAAACGACAAAATTTAAAATTTTAACCTAAAAATTCCTAAAAATTACTAAAAATCCACAATAAAATTCTATGAGTTTACAAAAAATCCAAACTTGCTAAAACCTTTTAATTAATTTAATAATGACTTTTTAATGCTAATAAAAGCCCTAAAAATCACTTTTAAATATTAAAAAGCCCTAAACAAGATTTAATAGTTTGTAAACCTCAAAAATGACCTAATTAAGCTAAAAACTATTTTTAAAAATTTTAAAACCAAATTAAACTATTTTTAAACTCATAAAAACTATTAAAATCTATTTAAAACTAATTAAACTTAAAATAATTATAGAAATAAAACTAAAAGCTATAAAAATATTCTAAAAATGGTAAAAGTCCTAATTAATGCTAATGATCTTAAGAAAAATGAAAAAGAAATAAAAATAAAACTTTTTATTTTTAATAATAAAATAATATTAAAATAACAAGAAAAATAAAAAGTTTATAAAATTAATTCTAAAAAATTTCTAAAATCTTAAAATAATCTAACTAAGAGAAAAATGCAAATTAAAGTTCCTAAACCCTTTATTATAATTTTATAAAAATTATTAAAGTTTAATAAAAACCTTAAAATAATATAAAATTAAAAATTAAAGTTTTTGAAACTAAAATTAGATGTAAACCTCAAAAAGATTATTTAAAAGCTAAAAATTATTTTTCCCTAATTAAAAACTACTTTTAACTATTTTTTAATGAATTAATAAAATACGGCTAATAAATAAATTATAAAAAATAAATAAAGAAAAGGAAAAATGTTAAAACTGGCTAGAAAAATCTTATACCCTAGTATAACCCTAGGAAAAATGAAAGAACCCAAAAACGCTTAACCAATAAGCTACAATAAGCTAAAAACCCCACGGCTTATTTATGAAAAGTCTCAAAAGGGGTTAAGTAACTATTGAAATGAGACTATATCGTAAAAAGGCATCTAGATCACCGGTAAGCACGTTACTCCCCCAACGAGGGGTCGCGTGTTCGAGTCCGGGCGGGGTGACCTTTTTGCTAATTTTTTCTTTTTATTATTTTTTTTTTACTTTTCAAATCCAACACTGACAATCTTTACTTGCTTAATACACAAACCAATCCTTTGTTTACCCAAGATTTTAACAAGATTAAGTCCAAAACGTGGCCTGTTTAATTAGCAAGAACACAAGCTTCTTCTTTGTTTCTGTTTATCTTCACTGGTGAACAAAACTCCAAAAGGATTTGGAGTGTGCTTGTTTGGTGTTGATTTTTGGACAAGATGGCACCCTTGTACTCAGTTGAGTACAAGGAGTCACTAAATAGCAGAAATCAAGTAGCACTTAGCACAAATCACTCAATCCAAGTACACAATGGCAATTTTAATGTTGCTGATGTAAGTGGGAGATCTGGTGGGCTTATAACAGCCTATGACAAGCACACAAATGAGATTTAAGTCCACACACCTTGCATACACAAGCTCCAATCAACATTAAAACAGGCTACAATCCTATGTCAGCCTAAATCTTAACAGTTTACAAGATCTTAGCACAAAATTACCTACAAATCAAGCAGAAATAGCCTTAGCAAGATTCAGCTACCTTTTTTACTTTTTTATCACACAGTTTGCTTCAAAACTTCACCAATCTTAAACACAACTCTCATGCACTCTAAACAACCCTACTTAACAACTCTAACACGTTTTAATTTCACCAATCTTTCAAATAGAACCTGTTAAGCCTATATCCAAACACTCCTTTAAGTTTCTGTTTTCAATTTTTTTCAAACCAAAACCTTTTAAAACTCACTCAAACTGATCCTATGAACATCTAACATGCATACAAATCTCACTTGAGCAATTACCAACCAATCAAAACAACACATAACATGCAATTCAACAAATCACATACAAATTCACTTTTCTGGAAATTTCAAAAAAAAGAAGATTTTTTGACCTAAGAACCCTACATCCAGGGTTCTTTGTGGATGTTAATCCACCTCCTTATACACTGGGGTGTATGCTGATCCTTTAACAAATCAACACCTTAAACCTGCTAAGAAGAAAAACAAAAGAACAAGCAATATATGTATATATTCTGTTTCCTCTTTTCTTTCTTAAAAATTTCTTAAAATCTTCCAAACCTTTAAACCTTTAAAAACACTTTTTAAAAACACTTTCACTCTCAGAAAATCAAAACATCTCAGTCCACTTTCACTTTCCAAGACTCTCACTTTCTGAAAATAAAAAGCTTTTAAAACCTTTTGAAAACTTTTGAAAATCAAACACAATCTTTAAATTGGAACTCAGCCTTAGCATTTAACACAATACACAAACTTTTTAAATCTAACAAATGGAATTACACTTGTTTTCAACAAACACCAAACTTCATTAATTTAAAAAAGGAATTACAAGTTGAAAAATGCTAAAAACTGGAACAAGAGGTATGAACAGGCTCATCCTCCTTTTGTACTGCTAAAAGAACTATCTAGAACATGGAATTTTAAAAATTAAAAAGCTAAACCCTAATACATTGGAAATCCGAAAATGCCCCTTGGCTTTGGTCTTCAAAATCGGTCAAAAGGGCTCCCATGTGATATGCCAGCTTGTAGAATGATCTTTGGTCGTTGGATGAACCTTGGGGACAAAGGACTTGGTCTTAATCGTTGATTTGGTCGGGACATAGGGTTTGGGGGAAAGTGACATGAGCAGGGGAGTGCTTGGTTGAGGACCACAGGCCACGTGGCATTGTTTTAAGAGGTGGGTTTGGGTGAGGTCGGGTTGAATTAGTGAACTGGAAGGTTATAGGGGATAACCCTTTGATTTGTAGTTAATTTGATCTGGGGTGGGGTGTATTGGGCTTAGGTGTATTATTTTCATTACCCGTCCTTTATATGCTAACAGCCATTAAGTCCATTTGCAATGCCAGTCCTTTTGTTATCTTCTTTTCATGGGCAGTCCAAACTCCATTTCAAATCAAGTCCTTTTGATCCATTAGGTTTAACATTGAACATTAGATCAATTTCCAAGGGTATTTCTTGTACAATATTCAAACTTGTGGGACCATACTTGTTCATTTGACATTTGGAGGGTCAAATATGACAAGTTCTTCAAAGATGAGGGGCCATTTTTGCCAATTCTTCAAACTTGAGGGGTCTTTTTGCAAAATTCCAAACTTGGGCCCGGTTCATTGTGCGGCTTCGTTTCCCGTGTTCGTTTTTGATTGATTCTTGTGATCTTTTGCTAATTCCTCAATATCCGTACCTAAAAATACACAAGTAACAAACACAAGCATATATTTGGTATATTTGATGATATTTTATGCATTTAAAGCCCGATTTGGACGATGAGACCATGTATAAAAGCAGTCTCATCATTAAGTTATGTGTTTGATTTGCTTATATTTAATTTAGAATACCTATAGCCATATACATGCATGACCAGTTTCACCTAGTTATGGAGGTACCATAACCATAACATTAGAGGCACTGATGTTATGACTTCACCACGGCGGAGTGATTGCTCGTAGCGTCCCTTCAGCTTTTGGCCATTTATATTATATTTATCATGTGGGGCGTATGGGTGCATCCTAGTTACATGTTTCAGTCAGGATTTCATGGTGAATATGGTGTGTGCCTTGCATCCTTCACAAGGAGCTGATCCCTCCTACCCAAAACCAGTATATTAAATTAGAGACAGCCCCTCTAATTTGGATGATGAGGTCTCCCCTCCAAGTATTCATGCACGGTGGATTTTCATGACCTATATTGGCTAATGGTAAAATATGTGAAATAGTTTTTACAAGATAAACATAAGGCTTTTCAAACTATAAAACCAGTTTTACCAAGACTTAACCGGGTTATCCAGGACTTAGTTTATTCCGCTGTTTCATGCTGTTATGCTTATATTATTCATGCTATACTTGTATATCCGTGCACTGAGCGTTATGCTCAGCCGTTTTTCCTTTCATGTTCCTAAAACGGCAGGTACCCAGGACTCGAGCATTTGGAGGACGTGCATAGGATGGAAGCTGCCATAGACTTCTTTTCCTTTTTGCCTTCATATACTTATGCTTGTTTAGTCTTTCATTCTCTTCTTTTGCTTTATTATGTTTTGGGCTTATGTTTGGGAAGCGATGTTTGATTCCGGTTTACCCTATGGTCATGTAATGTTTTAGACATTTATCCTTGTATGCTTTGATGACACGCCATAACTACGCGTGACATTCCATTATCAAAATGGGGTGTTACATGTTTATTAGTGATGATACTTCTATTCCACCATTTCTTCCGCCGATGGAAGTTATGAGTGTTGAGCAAAAATCTTCAATCGAGGAACCACCTATCCTTGAATTGAAAGATCTTCCTTCTCACCTTGAATACGCATTCTTGGAAGGTGATGACAAGTTGCCGGTTATTATTGCAAAATGTCTTGCTAATAATGAAAAAACCGAGCTCTTAAAACTTCTTAAAGCTCATAAAGGGGCAATTGCGTGGAAAATTTCCGACATTAAGGGTATTGACCCAAAATTTTGTACTCACAAGATTTTAATGGAGGAGGACTACAAACCCGCAATTCAAAGTCAAAGAAGGGTAAAGCCCAAAATTCACGATGTCATTAAAAAGGAAGTTCTAAAACCCCTTGACGCGAGAATGAATTATCTTATCTCCGATAGCCCATGGGTGAGCCCAATCCATTGTGTCCCTAAAAAGGGAGGAATGACCGTTGTGCCTAATGAAAACAACGAGTTAATTCCCACTCGTGTTGTGAACGGTTGGAGGGTGTGTATTGACTACCGAAAGTTAAATGACGCCACTCGTAAAGACCACTTTCCTTTGCCCTTCGTGGATCAAATGTTGGAGCGACTCGCGAGAAATGAATTCTATTGCTTTTTAGATGGTTTTTCCGGTTACTTTCAAATCCTTATCGACCCTCGTGATCAAGAGAAGACTACGTTTACGTGTCCTTATGGAACGTTTGCTTATCGTAGGATGCCTTTCGGACTTTGTAATGCACAGGGTACATTTCAACGGTGTATGATGACCATTTTTCACGATATGATTGAGAAGTCGATGGAAGTGTTTATGGATGACTTTTCGTTGTTTGGCAATTCGTTCACGTCATGTTTATCTAATCTCGAGCAAATGTTAAAACGTTGTGAAGAAACCAATCTTGTGCTTAATTGGGAAAAATGTCATTTCATGTGTAAACAAGGAATCGTCTTAGGACATAAGGTCTCTAAAGCGGGGATTGAGGTCGATAAAGCTAAGGTAGACGTCATCGCCAAGTTACCTCATCCCAAAATCGTTAAGGAAGTTAGGAGTTTCCTAGGCCACGCGGGCTTTTATCGTCGTTTCATCAAAGACTTTTCGAAAATCTTCGACCTATGACACACCTTCTCGAGAAGGATGCTCCTTTTAATTTCAATGAGGATTGTGTTAGAGCATTCGAAACTCTCAAAAGGAAACTTACCGAAGCTCCCATTCTTGTTGCTCCTAATTGGGAGTTACCCTTTGAAATCATGTGTGATGCAAGTGATTATGCTATAGGGGCCGTCTTAGGGCAACGTTATGAAAAGCATTTATGTCCTATCCATTATGCTCGTAAGACGATGACCGAGGCTCAATTAAAGTACACCACAACGGAAAAGGAGTTCCTTGCCGTGGTCTATGCTTTTGAGAAATTCCGACCTTATCTTGTCTTAACTAAAAGCATCATGTATACCGACCATTTGGCTATCAAGTATCTCTTAGCTAAGCAAGATGCTAAGCTGAGATTGCTTCGTTGGATGCTCCTCCTCCAAGAATTTGATGTCACCGTGCTTGACAAAAAAGGAGCCGAGAATCTACCGACCGATCATCTCTCTCGTCTAGAAATCCTCACAAAGATGTTTTCGAGAACAAGGAAATCACCGAAACATTTCCTCTCGAGACTCTCGGTGTAGTGAATTCTAAAGACACCACCCCATGGTTTGCCGACATTGCAAATTACCATGCGGGAAATTTCATAATCAAGGGTATGACGACACAACAAAAGCGAAAATTCTTTCGTGACGTCAAGTTCTATTTTTGGGACGACCCTTATCTCTTTCGGGTTTGTGCGGATCAACTCGTTCGACGTTGTGTTTTGGTGCCGAAGCTTCTAATATCCTTAGAGCTTGTCACGAGGGACCCACAGGTGGTCACCACGGTGCTAATCTCACGGCTAAGAAAGTGTTCGATGCCGGCTTCTTTTGGCCTTCTATCTATCGTGATGCACACGCACTTGTGAAGTCGTGTGATTCGTGCCAACATCAAGGAAAATCGTCTCAACATGATGAAATGCCACAAAACATAATTCAAGTGTGTGAGATTTTCGACATTTGGGGCATAGACTTTATGGGGCCGTTCCCATCGTCTCATGGTAACAAGTATATCCTCGTCGCGGTGGACTACCTTTCTAAGTGGGTGGAAGCTAAGGCTTTACCTACTAATGATGCTCGTGTGGTAGTGATGTTTTTGAAACAACTATTCTCTCGGTTCGGAACCCCTCGTGCTATTATAAGCGATCGTGGAACCCATTTTTTAATTACCAATTCGAGAAGGTCTTAAAGAAATATGGAGTTACTCATCGTCTTTCTATGGCTTATCACCCGCAAACGAGTGGGCAAGTCAAGGTTTCGAACCGAGCTTTGAAGAGGATTTTAGAGAGGTCAATTGGAGAAAACCGTGCTTCATGGTCCGACAAACTCGATGACGCTTTATGGGCCTTTAGGACCGCTTACAAGACACCTATCGGTTGCACTCCTTATAAGTTAGTCTATGGGAAGAATTGTCATTTACCCATTGAATTGGAGCACAAGGCATATTGGGCCCTTAAGCATGCAAATTTTGACTTAAAGACCACGGGAGATCACCGGAAAATACAATTGAATGAATTAGATGAACTAAGAGACAATGCTTATGAAAATTCATTGATTTTCAAAGAAAAGACTAAAAAGTTTCATGATGCAAAGATTAAAAACCGGGTTTTTAACATTGGTGATCAAGTGTTACTTTTTAACTCTAGACTTAAGATATTTTCTGTGAAATTGAAATCTCGTTGGTCGGGTCCTCTCACCGTTACACAAGTGTTTCCTTATGGGACCATCGAGCTAGCTCAAGATGATGGTCCTAACTTCAAGGTGAATGGACATAGGCTTAAGCACTACTTTGGTGGGGAAATTCCATCAATGGTTGACCTCGACCAAGTCACCTTCCCAAATGATAATTAACATTGAGGGGATCGAGTCGAGCTCATGACTCGGTAATCAAAAACGAGGTGCCTCGTGGGGGGGATCCCATGCTTATCCTTTTATGCTTACTAATAACTAATGAGAGGGGATTTGTGCCCTTCCAACTCGTTGTCTCGTGGTTGTTTGTGATTGTGTTATCTAGATCATCATCATCATCTACGATTGAAGACTCTCGGGTTCGTTTACGTGAGCCTCCATCGTTTGCTTGAAGATGTTTTTCACAAATCCATTGACATATCCTTTATTGTTCTAACAATTATCTTTTAGCATACTTAATAAACGGCTTTAGATATATTGTTGATCACCCTTTCCATGCTAGCTCCTAAGCATTCGATTCTTCGTCTCTAGTATGGGGGTGCTCCACCTTTAGACTTGAAACATTGAGGAAAATGTTTACTTTTAGTATGGGGGGTGAATAGATACTCGCTTTGCTACGCCCTCACGTTTTCCAACTTTCAATGTTTTTTTTTGTTGCTAATAAGGCTAAAAATAGCCAAATTTTAAAGTTTTTCTTAGTTTTCATAAGTGTTTTTAAGACACGAATGTATAGTTTCCGATGTGTAGAATAAGATCTAATTTTTGACTTGATGGGAATTTGGAGCCATTTACATTCCTTAACCCGCTCAATTCAAGTTTTGCTAGACTTTTATATAGGGAACTTTAAAACGCGAAAGTCTTAGATCATTCGGGTTAAGAACAAGAACTTTTCGCAAGTTCCTATAATTGATCCTAGAAAGTCACTTATCAAGGGAACTATAAAATGCATTCTCTAAACTTGAAAAAGTCCAAGAAAGTGCAAGATCCTATAGGTGGCTTGAAAACCCAAAACTTTGATTTGATATAGTCTTAATGAAAGCTAATCCAAATTTGGCTTAATTTTGACTTGCATGGCTAAGTATTCATGAGTCTATTTAATTAGAGGTCTTTATATAGTGAAGAACGAGAAGTGATAGAGTTAAACAAGTGATCATGCTAAACGTGGAACATGAAAATGTTCTTTCAAAAACTCATGTGTTTTTAATTGTGGCTTTTTCTTCCCATAAGATCAATGCATTAGGAATAAAAATAATTGCAATAAGTAAGGTCGTACGATTTAAAAGGTTACTTAGCCTCTAGCGAAAGATCGTTTAAAAGTTGCTCGGGGTTGAATAGAGTTCATAGCCACGGCATAACTTATTGAAGCGGGACGCGAAGATTGGTGAAGATCCAAAAAGGCCCTAACAAGGCATGAGGAGCTCTATTTTTGCTAAAGATCCAAGATGATGTGAAGTATCATTATTCCTAAATCAATATGAAGGATCGAGACACACGACGAAAAGCAATTACTCCCCTAAAGATCATGGAGAAAGTATATCCAAAAAGACCCTTACAAGGTATGAGGATAAATATATCCAAGTCCGAAAAGGAGGCGAATCGTTGTATATTAAAGTCCAAAATAACGATTGAAGAAAAATGATGAAGTCGTGGTCCAAATATGAAGAATCTCTCAAAAACGTCAAGTGAAGAAATTCCAAAATATGAAGAGAAGACCATCATTTCAAGAACGTCTTCCCAAGATTTGAAGTATGAAGTACATGCCAAATATCGGTCTGAGAAAGGTCTCAAATCGTGAAACAAGTTATGCCAAGATATGAACTTAAGGAGATACACGAGAAGCCGTTTTAAAAGATTTTGTCCTTTGGCTAACTATCGATTAAATCGTGCTACTTTGCTTTCGGACTAATAAATACTCAAATAAGTCAATATGAATCACTTGTGATCCATGACAAGTAGTTAAAAATGATAGTAACCCATTTCCTTTTATAATAACTAGGATTGCGGGGAGAAAAAGTATTACATAATTTGAACGTATGAGTAGTGTTAGCATTGTGACTTGTACCAACAATGATCTCGTTTTTGCACTTAGCATGGAATGTATGACAATCAAGGATGACGAGAATTACTCTAAGGGACATTTACTTGTTTCCATTCTTTGACCCTGTAAGTCACATTCGTGATGAAAATCATACATTATGTCTTTACACATTTTCGTAGTATTATTGCAAGTCTTTTACTTTTCAATAAAGGGTAATAAAGTTGAACTTTGGTGATGCTTAGATACTTTATTCTAGCATTTCGTGAGGGCACGGCAATGGCTTAGTATGGGGGAGTGATGAGATGGCATTTATACATGATCTCATCGTTCTTTTCGGGCTTTTAATGTATTAAAATGTCATAAAATACCATATATATGCTTGTATTTGTTTACTTGTGTGTTTTAGGTATGGATATCGTGAAAAAGACAAAAGAACACAAAAAACAAGGAAAAACGGACACGAGAAACGAAGCTGTACAAAGAACCGGGCCCTAGTTCATGATTTATCCAAGACTAACCCTTGAAGACTTGAAGAAATACAAGATTGATCCTCAATGAATGAAGAAATGACACTTAAAACCCTTGGGATTTCAAAATTACAAGTTTGGTCCCTTAAGTTTGTCAAAATTACAAAATGGTCCTTCAACTTTGAAGAAATGCCAAGTTTAGTCCCTCATCAAATCTAATTTGCCACTTATGGTCCCTCATGAAGTCAAAGATACAATGAAGACCTTTGAAGATCAAGAAAGTCCAAAATCAGTCCCTCAAATATTCAAACATGGCAAAAATAACCCTTGAAAACCTTTTGCAAAAGTTTGGTGGCCAAAGTGTGAAAATCAGAACTTATTTAACAAAGGAAAACCAAGTTTGTGGCTAAAAAACGTTTTATACAACTTTTTCAAAAACACAAGGACTACTAATGTCATTTTCCTAAGTTTAAACTACACAAACACGCGCCAAACACTTTTTCCCTACAAAACCGGATCAAAAGTTACTACTATTCACCATGAAGAACCCAGTAACTCCCACAACTTAAACAAAGGGTAAACTACAATTACCCTTACCCACGCTTGATTCACACATGCAGAAACCCATCCTAACATTAAATCCCTCTTCTCCACTCACCCTTGGACCCCACACTCAACCTCATCCACCAATGAAAACACAACTTTCTCTCCAAGGAATCTGACGTGTCAAGATCAACAGCTTAGAGTCATAGCTTAACTCCAAAGCTAAAATGAACGTCCCTGATGCATTTGGACAGCTCACACACATCAAACGGCATCAAGCACTCAAGGGCAATTTTGAGAATTCATAGCTAGGGTTTTTTGCATTCTAGAATCATCTGTTAGTCCTATAAAAGGAGACCTCAACTTGTGAGAGTCCCTTTGTTCCAGTTTTACCTTTTAAACATTGTAATTCCTTTTTAAAATTTATAAAAGTTGGTATTTTAAGAAAATTGTAATTCCTTTTTATGTTTTTGAAAGTTGGTGTTGTTTAAGGGTAATTCTGAGTTCCATTTGATGTTATAAGTGTGCTTGAATCATTTGGTTCAAGGACGTTTATGTTTGGTAAGGTTTTCAAGTTTGAAAAAAGCTTGAAAAGAGGTTTCTAATTTTGCTATTTTTATTGCACTAATCCTTAACCAAAAGCTATAAGCTATTACAAGCTTGTTGACACCAAGCTTATGAAGGGATTAGGGCCTTTGGTTGGGCTGTTTGTTCATTATGTTGAAGAAATCAAGCCCTTGAGTTTCTGCTTTAAAACATCTACCAAGGCAGTCATCCATCTTTCTTGTTGAAGTACCTTGGTCTTGTTCTAGTTGTTGAACAAGGTCCAAGGAGCATCGCTGGTCCTCCTAGGATGTTGTGGAGGACAGGTATAAGCTCTTGTTTAAGTTTCCCCTAAAAATTTCATGATATTGTCTGTTTTATGATTTGGTATGTGATTTGGTGATTTTGTGCTTGTGCTTTGTGTTTTATGGTTGCAATCTGTTAGTTGTCACCTAGTGTAGCTTTTTGATCTATAAAATCAGTAGGTTGTTTGAAGGATTAAGAATTTTGTTTGAAAACTGCTTAATAAAGGATTGTTTGGGATTACTGGTTCATAAGGCCTTGTGGCCTTGTGCCCTTGGTTCTTAGGGTTTGGGAAGTCTAAACAAGTCATTATATACAAGTTCTAGTCATTGGTTAAGTTTCTGAAAGTTTGGGAAAAGGATTTGAAGTTTTGCAAAAATCTGATAAAAGTGTTTTTGAGATTGGTCAAACACATCAGATCCAATAACTTCTTTGTTTGTTGGATCTAAGGGCTGAAATCAGGTTTGGGAATAGTTTGGGTGATAAGCTATCTATTAGTTATCTGGTTGTTGAATTTGGTGGCTTATTGGGTGTGCTATAGCTTATCAAAGTTGGCTAAAGTGGTTATTTGCATCAGCAAAGTGACCACCTCATTTGGTGCTTGCATTTCTATTTCTAGCGTAAGGCTTGTTGTTCTGTTGCTTGGATCATGTTTATGTGCTGCTTGTGAGGATATTTGGCTATTTGGATTGCTTTGTTGATAGCTTATAAGCTTACTGGCTTATTGGCTTATTTGTGCCAAAACTCATCAAGTCTGCCCAACTGGTAGACCTTGATTCACAAGGTTTGTACTCAAGCCTTGACCAGCAGGGTGATAACAAAGTTTTAACACTTCTTTAAGTCTGTCAACGTCCAAAATTGTGCTTGTCAGCGTTTGATTTACTCTTGTCAGCGTTTGACTTTTGGTCAAACTTGGGCATATAGCTTATTGAATCTGTTTTGCTTATTAGTACATTCAACAACTTGGTTTTTGTAATAGAACTCATTTTCTCAGCTAAATAACAAGTCTGAAAGGTTACAAATCTTTTGGTTAATCTTTTGCTAGAAAACTAGCTTATTTGGCCTTTTCAGCCAGCTTATTGGTTCTTACAGCTTATTCTACTTGGATTTTTGTGATTTTCTTGATTGATCATTCTTAGTTAAGCTATTTGTGAGCTTTTGCAACAAACCAGAGCTTCTGAAACAGCCTAGAACTCTATCCCGACTATTTTGTCGTTTTGTGGAATTGTTCATTGCTAATTTCTGGCTTATTGAGTGAGCTTTTTCAAATTTTGTTTTTACAGATCTCTTTAGTATCCCAAAAGAAGGTTGTGTGTCAAATTAGAGCTTATGGCATTGGCTTATTGCTTAATGGGCTTATTGGCCCAATAAGAATAAGCTGTGTGTTCATTAAGCTGTGATAAGCTCATTTTCAGCTTTTGGGCCTTCAGTGTTTTGTGTTTAGAATTGGATTTTGAGTCAGATAGGGCTTTTCCAAGTCATTTGGGCTTATTTTGACTTTTTGGGCTAAAAAGCCCATTAAGGTTGACTGATTTTGCTTTTAGCCCATTTTGGGGCCTATTAGGTGTAATTTGGTAATTTTACTTTCATTTTCTGTTTATTTCGAATTTTTCATAATTTTTGGATTTATAATATTATTTTATTATTATTTTACAAATTTCACATTTTTGCACTTTTTATATTTTTCTTAGCTTAAATACATTAAAATAGGAATTCTGCAACTCTTAGGTTAATTTTATCATTTTTAGATTAATTCTTATAACCATTTTAAGTTTTAATAGTTTTTAAACCATTTTTAAATAGTTTTTATTAGTTTAAAAATTTATAAAAATAGTTTTTAATCTTTTTAGGTCATTTTAGAGGTTTACCAATTGAAAAATCTTTATTTGGGCTTTTTGATATTTAATTTGATTTTTAGGGCTTTAATTAGCATTTAAAAATTAATATTTAATCAATTAAAAGGTTTGAAAAAGTTTTGATCATTGGTAAAGTCTTAGTTTATTTATTTTGATTTTTGGTATATTTTTGGGAATTTTTAGAATTAATTTTATTTTTGTACTTTTTACGGTTTTACGTTTAGTTGTAGTAGTAATTAATTTCACGTCTTCGTCATTCTCTTTTCTCATCCCCTTCTATCCAATATTAATCTCAAATCTTTCTACATTTTAGTCACACACATATACCTCCTTGGGAAACGAACTTGGAATCATAAGGGTCATTAGTGTTTGATTTTCCTAAATCATCACTTAATACTTACCGCTTTTACGCTCTTTTGTTTTCCTAAACAAAAAAGGTCGTATTTTACTACAACCAATCCACAACTACTATCATTGCTCCAGAGCACAAATCAAGCAGACAATGCATTATCTGACGAAGACGAATTTATCAACCCATTCGGTACACCGGTACACGAAACTGGAGAGTCTTCTACTCACCACGTTGATCCGTCAAATATGCATACGTTCTACCAACGACATCCTTCAATACATCATTGGACCCGAGATCATCCTTTGGTTCAAGTAACTGGAGACCCTTCACAGCCCGTTCGTACAAGACGACAACTTGAAACCGATGGCGATGTTTGTATGTTCACACTCGCCGTGAGTACAGCTGAATTGAAAAACATCAAAGAAGCCTTGGCTGATCATGCTTGGATTGAGTCGATGACGGGTGAACTTTAACAATTTGAAAGACTTAAAGTCTGGGAACTTGTTGACAGACCATTCGATGTAGTACCATTAAATCTTCGATGGATCTAGAAAAACAAGATGGATGAAGAGAACACGATCATCAAGAATAAATCTAGGCTAGAGGCTAAAGGGTATGGCAAGAAAGAGGGTATTGATTTTGAAGAATCATTTGCACCAGTAGCTCGTATGGAAGCGTTCAGGATTTTCCTTGCTTATGCTGCACATAAGGGATTCATCGTTTATCAAATGGACGTAAAGACGACGTTTCTTAACGGTCCTTTGAAGGAAGAAGTCTATGTGACACAGCCGGAAGGATTCGTCAATCCTCATTATCCTGACAAGGTGTATCGTCTCCCCAAAGCACTTTATGGACTCAAGCAAGCTCCAGGGGCGTGGTATGACGAGCTCTCAAAATTTCTGGTATCCAAAGGTTTCTCAAAAGGTTCCATTGATCTAACTTTGTTCACTTATAAATATGGGGATGACATTTTGCTTGTGCAGATTTATGTTGATGACATTATTTTCGGGTCTACAAACCCAAAACTTTTAAAATGGTTTGAAAAGTAATGCACAACAAATTTGAAATGTCTATGTTGTGCGAACTAAAATTCTTTCTAGGAATTCAAGTTCACCAATCCTCAAGTGGTATCTTTATCAACCAAGCTAAGTATTGTCAATAGATAATCAAAAAGCATGGTATGACCTCACGTGACCCCGTTGGGACACCATTATCAACCACATCCCTGGATGCTGATTTGGAGGGAGATGTTGTAAAACCCGCATGCTTTTACCATGCATAGTACCCTTAGGATCGTACGTACTAGTTAAAAACTTCCCTAATATAGCATGATTACGAGTACGTGTTAGGAGTTTACGTATTACGTACGTGTTAGAACACGATAAGTATTTTATATGCACGATCACGTAATAATTATTTAGCAATAATTAAGCACGAGCATGCGATCATGAAATCATGAACGTAATTAAAACACGAACTATTATTAATTACGTATATATATTTATTACGAGCGTAATTAAATATATTAGATTATGGTATTTACGTAGCGAGAACATTTAAAACACGAACATAATTAAACACAAACGAATGACTAAATAACGAGACGCGAAAAGAGGTACGGGAACCCCATGGGGGGGTCCCTACCCGCGGCCAAAACAAGGGTAATGGGCCAAGCCCATTACCAATTTTACTAAAGGGGGGTTATAATTAGTTTTCACTACTCAAATTAAGTTACAGAATAATTTTTAAGAAAAACCTAAAACCCCTTCCTCCCTTGTTCTTTGTGCCGCCACCTACACATCACCAGACGAGGTGATTCATTGATCTTGGATCTTGAAGATTTGTTGTTTGTTCGTGTTTGTTCTTCACCCTCTTGATCCACGAATACAGTAAAACCTTTTTAAACCTTTTCTTTTAATTTAATCTTTTTATTAATTATGAACATGGGATGTTTTTATATAAACACATTAATTAAACATAGATCTAACATGTTTTGATGATTAATTAAATCAAAGGGTCGATTAAGGGGTGTTTTGTTTTGGGCCGCAGGCTGCAACCGACCCCAAGGGGGTTTCGGTTTGCTTAGCCGACACCACCAAGACCATATGGTCTTGGTTGGTGCGTGTGGGTCCCACGGCAGCAAGGGGTACCCCGATTTGGGTCGGGATACGGTGTCGATTCATGTCCGGTTCATGTTTTTAAGCTTAGATCCGGTTCATGGTTATGTTATTTTTTTATTATGTTATGAACTTATGATAAAATTAAATTAATAAAAGATGTAATTAATTTAATAACATGACTTAGGTTAATTAATTATAAATGATCATGAAATTATTTTAACTTAAGTATTAATATTAAGACTTATAATTAATTAATTATTTTAAAAACCATGGATATAATTAATTAATTAACATGACTTAGGTTATATTATGAATATTTAATAATAAATATTTTAACCTAAGTATTGAATATATTTAATTAAAAACATGTTATACTTTAATTAAATATTATAACCTATAGTTTAATTAAATTACATGAAATAATTATTAAACTATACAATATATCATATGACTTAGAAAATAATCATGAAAACACTTAGGCTTATTTACTTAGCTTATTTAACCAGCTTATTTCTAATTATGGAAACTTTCTATTTTTAGAAACTTAATTAAATAAGGCAGCTAATGTATTTATGGAAACCAGCTATTTTTAGAAACTTATTTATTTAAGGCAGCTAATCTATTTATGGAAACTTATTTAATTAAGGCAGCTAATCTATTTATGGAAACTTTCTATTTTTAGAAACTTATCTATTTTAAGCAGTAAATCTATTTTTAAAAACTTTCTATTTTTGGAAACTTTCTATTTTTGGAAACTTTCTTATTTTGGAAACTTTCTATTTTTGGTAACTTTCTATTTTTGGAAACTTTCTATTTTAGGAAACCTGCTATTTTTGGAAAGTTACTTATTATTACACAGTAAGTATAATAACACATGAAATATCAGAAATACTTAATCAGAATGAACAGAATATAAGATTTAACACAGTTTAAGGCTTTAAACAGTAAAACATAGTAAGAACATATAAAATAAGCTAAGACATGACATAAAACCAGCTATGTATTTAGTAAGCAGATACTTATTTCATGTACGTATTTATGTAGCACTAGTGTTTCGGAAGTAGGATTCTCGCAGTTCATCGCTCTCGTTCACTGGACATAAGGTACGGATTCCCGTCCTTTCAGTATGGACATTCTTTCCTTATTAGGATTCCCCGTATGCAGCCAACTATTTTCCCGTAGTATAAGTATGAATTTGATTGCTTATGTTTAAATATGATTACCTATAGCCATATACATGCATGACCAGTTTCACCTAGTTATGGAGGTACCATAACCATAACATTAGAGGCACTGATGTTATGACTTCACCACGGCGGAGTGATTGCTCGTGGCATCCCTTCAGCTTTTGGCCATTTATTTATATTTATCATGTGGGGCGTATTGTGCATCCTAGTTACACGTTTTTATTCAGGATTTCATGGTGAATGTGGTGTGTGCCTTGCATCCTTCACAAGGAGCTGATCCCTCCTACCCATAAAACTAGTATATTAAATTAGAGGCAGCCCCTCTAATTTGCATGATGAGGTCACCCCTCCAATTATTCATGCACGGTGGATTTTCATGACCTATATTGGCTAATGGTAAAATATGACAAACAGTTTTTATAAGATAAACATAAGACTTTCAAACTATAAACCAGTTTTATTAAGACTTAACCAGGTTACTCGGGACTTAGTTTTCTTCCGCTGTTATATGTTATATGCTTATCCTATTCATGCTTTATTTTACATCCGTGCACTGAGCGTATTTGCTCACCCGTATTCCTTTTATATGTTCCCAAAACGGCAGGTACTCAGGGACGCTCGTAGACACTAAGAGTACGTGCGTATGGACTGGAAGCTGTCTAGCCTTCTTTACATTATGCATTTCCTTTCTTTATGATACTTATGCCTTGGACATTGTTTAGTCCTTTTCCTTTACTATACTATGTTTATGTGTGATGAGCTTTACTTTTGGACTACCGATGTTTGATTCCGGTATTTTCCTTTATATGGTCAAGTAATGTTTAGACATTTTACCTTGTATGCTTTGATGACACGCCATAATTACTGTGATATTTCCATTTCCAAAATGGGGTGTTACAGATGCCATAGATCAAACGAGATATCGTTCCATGATTAGCTCCCTCATGTACTTAATAGCGAGCCGACCAGATATATCACATGCTACGTGTTATTGTGCACGATATCAAGCACGACCCACTGAAAAGCACCTCAAGGAGGTTAAACGGATCTTTCGGTACCTTAAGAATACCATTCACATGGGACTCTGGTATCCGAGGGAAACCGGTTTCTTTCTAACGGCCTATTCAGGTTCTGATCATGCAGGGTGTCTTGATACACGAAAAAGTACTTCTGGTGGTGCACAATTTCTAGGTCAAGATAAGCTTGTGGGATGGTCTTCCAAGAAGCAGGATTGCACATCATTGTCATCAGCCGAAGCAGAGTATGTGTCTCTATCTGCGTGTTGTGCTCAAGTTCTTTGGATGAGAACACAACTCACGGATTATGGCTTCCACTTTGATAAAGTACCTATGTACTGTGACATAAAGTCTGCCATAGCCATCTCCTGCAATCCGGTACAGCATTCCCGCACGAAGCACATTGATGTCAGATATCACTTCTTTAAGGAACAAGTTGAAAGGGGTATTGTTTAACTATACTTTGTTGGAACTGATTACCAATTAGCTGACTTGTTTACAAAAGCTCTTTTGAAAGAGAGGTTTGCGTATCTAGTTAGGCAAATTGGTATGAGATGTTTGACTCCAGCAGAACTGGAGATTCTGGCAAAGAAGCCTGCTTGATTCATCTATCAAACATCTACTTGTAAATATTAATGAAAAAGCAAAATACAAAATTAAAAAATCTTTGAAAATCCAAAAAGATTCTTCTCGACATGTCTTTCAGTATCGATAATATGGGCGTACCTAGAAATGTCGCTCAATAACGACACTGGTGTGTACATAAAGCTTGAATGAAAGTTGTAAATATTTTTCAAAAAATGTCATTTCTATCTTTTATAAAGGAAATTGTCTCTTTTGGACAATATTTCCAACAACGAGTAGAGCAATCTATCTTGGGTTGAGCTTGTCACAAAACATTCAACGTTTTGAGCTCAACACAATGGCTTGTAATCACTTTCAGATTACAACCCGGATCTATATTCACGGGCGAGTGTACGCTTTAGTGCCCTTACCCTCAGCAAAAGAAGAGAAATCTTCTTACACTTGAGTGGATTTGTCAAGACATTCAAAGTCTATGAACTCAAGTTTTTTCTTTAGAAAAACCTTTTCGCCAAAAAGAACTGATTTTTCAAAAGGCGCTGAACATAACTTTTTCAAGAATTTTTCAATGATATTCAAAATCTTTCAAAAATTGTGTGTTCAACAACTCCTATCCTCAAAAAGTTTAACGTGGATTATATCCTCGTAATGACAATTCCATTGGATCAATTTTTGAGGGGGAGCATTCCAAATTCATGCTAAGTTTGACACATTTTTCTCTTGAAAGTTTTTCAAGACTATTTTTTCATAATGTATTTTAATCAAATTTGGTATCTCTAATATCAAACGATTTTATATATTAGAGATAGGGGGAGAAAATGTGATCTAAAGACTCAAGCACTCATGGTTTCGATCAAATACCCACAACATCTTTAATTCACGACGTTATTGGTGTCAAACGCGTGGTTTGGTTTAAGTCCTATGATCCAACCAGAACCAGAGGGATCTTCCCAAGGACAATCCAATAGATTATTAGAAGTCCTTAGGAAAGATGGAGTAGAATGTGAACGTAGCTAAATACCGACTAAGTACTGATACTAGCACTGGAACAATCACAACAAGGTGCTAGTAATGATGTATTGGTAAGCATTGAAGGGGTTGAAGAATGAAAAAGAAAAGTAAGGATAAAGGGTGTAAAGAAATTAGCCCTCCATACAACTTAGGCAGAAACCGGGTCACCACATCATGAAGACAATGCATCATGGACCCAGTGATGTAATGCACAACCCCTCCCCAACTGACTCAGGCTTATCTAAAAAGAAGTTTGTTTTATTGTCACGGAGATCAACACGACTTCTATTGACTTTCTCACTCCGAGATAGTTAATATTCAATAGGTGGCATCTGCTCCAGCCTCCGACCACTAAAAGTGCACAAAATCGAGTCTAGAGCCAAGAGATCAATCAAATCTCGTTAGGACACACGAATGATGATCAAGAGAGTCCTATGCTATCTTCTTGCGATATTGCTAGAACACTCAGAGTGATACCACTTAGTATTCACAATGATAAGTGGAAATCCTTCTAGTGTTAACATCAAACAGCACTGCGGTAGGTCATGTATAAGATTCTTTACGAATTGAACATATGTAAAACTGAAAAGCAACAGTGGTGTGTTTCTTTATCGATTCAAACTCGTTTCAGGTTTCTACACAATATCTTTATGGTCTTGCCAGAACATTCAGAGTGATATTCATTAATATTCACAGTGATGAATGGAAATCCTTCTAGCGTCAACATCAAACAGCGCTACGGTAGGTAACTTGCGAGATTCTTATGAATCAAGCTTATGTCAACTGGAAAGCAACAATGGTAAGATTCTTAATGAATCAAACTTGTTCGAGGAATTTGAATTGACGACTTTAATCAAGCGGATTTTATCCAAATGATTCACTCTTTATGTTCACAGTCTTGCTTTGAGACAGTCGAGTAAAGAGAACGGCTAGTACTGCCGCGAAACCCTGTCAAGGAGGTTCTTAATTGAATCTACCTAATCACAGGTACGATATTTAATATCGTCTAACGGTCTTCACCAACCGGAGGTAAAACGCTACCGATTTAGGACGAATTTCAAAGTCCGTGTCTATGTTTTGTCTCGAGAAGGTGGCGTTACGGTTTAATCAGCAAAGTCAAAGGTTCAAAACCACATACTCATGCCCAAAGACATTCAACGATCAAGAAAGCTAAAGACTTCCGCAAATCTGATGATCAAAATATTCCTTATCTATTAATGTAGAGGAATGAACTCTCTTCAAAGGAGATTGTTAGCAAGCTTTCAAGATGGTGCGAAGTATGAGCATGTGGATGAAGACACAAGATCGCAAGATGGCAAAGAAAATCAAGGATAATTTGAAGATCTCAAGATAAAAGACAAAGTCAAAAGACAATGAAAAAGGCTCAAAGATCACAGCATGAAGAAAAAGACTACCATTACACGTTCAAGACTCACTTATGACGAAATTTGTAATCTCCATTCATCTCTAAATATCGAAGAGGAATGACCTCACACTGGGGGAGATTGTTAGCCTCAAAATATTGAGTCAAAAAAGAATGTTCAGTCATAGGTTTATATTGTAATATTTATTAGAACGTTGTAATAGTTAGTTAAAATAGTCGTGACATTACAGGCTTGATGGTTAGCTTAAAAGGTCTCTTTCAAGGCACTAAGCATTTATTCAAGCCCGACCCAAAACAATATAGTCCAAAAGAAAGCCCGCATGTGGGTGGACTATATAAGCACCCTCCTAGCATGTTAGGAGGGTGGTAAGGCTTTTCATTTCTCAATCTAAATTCACCTAGTTTTCACCACCTTCTCTCTACTTTCTCTCACTACTTTCTCTCTCTAGAATCCATCTATTTTTCTATCTTTAATCCTTGCGTAATCATAAAATCAACCATGGTGAAGTGAATTAATAAGGGAACAACAGAATCCCTTGACGAATGATACCACTTGTAACACTTAATCACACGACTAACCAAACACGAATAACATGATGAAGATTAATAAAAAAAAGATTAAATTAAGATGAAGAATCAAAGGAAAATACAAAGTGTTGGTGTTTTCCTAGTGAGATAAAGTAAACACCTTTCTCTCTCTAAAACAATACAAAATGAAAGCACACACACAAATAAGGTGGTGGACGCCTTTTATACTAAGAGAGAAATGTTTAGGAGGCCTTCTCATTTGAGTGTTCGGGACTAAATCCCGTTACATAAACAATAGTAACTAAAAGCTCTCGACATCATTAACTAACATTTTTCACGAACTTCGCCACAATATATTATATGACCATCACTTTAATTACTTCTAACAATAACTACTAGGAAAACAGTTGGCTGCATATGGGAAATCCTAATAAAGGAAGAGATTGTCCTTACTGAAGGACGGGAAATCCGTACCTTGTGTCCAGTAGAAGCTAATGGAAACGCCGAAGAACCTACTCTGCCTTGACGAATAATACTACATAAGAATAGGGACGTGTATGAGTTGTCTGAGATACATGTGTTTTACTGGTTCTATGTGTTCTTAGCTTATTATTCATGTTATGTCATGTTTTAACTGTTTTAAATGTAAATCTGTAGTTATTCTTGTATTATGTTGTTTATTATTCATGTAATAAGGTATTATAATACTTGTATTATAATACTAAGTAACTTTCTAAAAAAAGCAGGTTTCCTAAAATAGTAAGTTCTAAAAATAGAAAGTTTTCAAAAATAGTAAGTTTCCATAATTATAAATAAGCTGGATTATTAAATGTCAAGTAAAGTTTATTAGTAAAATACAAGTCATGGTTCACGTATTATAGCTTATTAGATAATTAACTAGGTTAATTTAATAAACTATACATTATAAGAATTTAATTAAAAATACATGTTTTAATTAAATTAAACTAAGTAAATACTTAGGTTAGTCAAGAAATATTAATTTTAATATTTTAACCTAAGTCATGTATTTAATTAAATTAAATAGTCTTGAAAATAATTTAATTAAACTATTAAACTTGCTTTTAAAATTCCCGACCCCGAACCCGTGTTTAAAAATTACCTCGAGCCCGAAAATATGCCTAGCCGACACCACATAGCCGGCGACTAGTGGTGTCAGCCAGCGGCTGAAAAACCACCGCAGCCCCATAATACAAGGTTTTTCACCAAGTATAAAATAAATTCGTTCCAAGTCTTTTCGAATTGATTACCGTTAATTAGTGGTACTCAATCGTTCTTGGTGGAAAATAATTTTGGTTGGTTGATTATCTATTTTTAAACTAAAAGCAAATAAATGTCGTTGAGTAAAATGTAAATGATTTAAAACTTAACAAGTAAATTTAGAACTTAAAACATTATAAAACTTTAAAACTTAAAAGCTTAAACTATCGGAATGCAAGTAAACCAATCTATCGGAATGTACTAAACTCAAAACCATCGGAATAAATATAAAACAAATCGGAATATCCATCTGAATAACCATCGGAATATCAAAGTTAAAGCTGTTGGAATGTAGTGCTGTCGCAATGTTGTTCTATCGGAATGTCCAGATCGGATTACAAGGTTCAGTTCTGTCGGAATGTTGTTAACAAAATTTTGGCAGAGTTTCGTCTTGAAATGACCTTAAGTCCCGTCGGAATATGCGATCGCAATGAGCGATCGCAATCCCAGATCGGAATAAGGGAATGAAAACTCAAGTGATCGCAAAGTAGAACCCCCTTGGGTTATTGAGATACAAACAAGTAACCTATCGGAATGTGTAATACCCTCAATTTTGCGATGGAACACAACTTAATCCGAAAATGAAAAATAAGCCAACAAACTCAATAAGCAGCACCAATAAGCACCAATCAAAAACTTAACAAGGCCAATAATAAGGAGACTCAATAAGCTACGAATGTAAAACTTATCAAATCACCAAATAAGCAAACTTTTAAAGATTAACTTTAAAGGATGAAACTTTTTAAGAAAACTAAAAAGCAATAAGCTAAATATATGAAATAAGCCAATAAGCACAACAAGCTTATAGCTTATACCGTATAAAAGCTTAATAAGGAATCAAAAGATTAACTTTTTAATCAACAAAACATAAAAATCACACACAAAGTTTTAAAATTCGGATTAAAATAAAAGTGAAATCAAGAAAGGAAGAAAAAGATTGAAGACTAAAAGCTTAACTTGAACTTTTTATTAATGAAATTCAAATACAAAGATTAAATAAAGTTTAACTTGAAAGAAAAGATAAAGTTTTAGTGAGAGAAAGTTAAACACTTTCTCTCTCTAAAATGAAAACTAGAACAAAGAAAATTCAACTAGCTAACCCACCCTCCTAATGTGTTTAGGAGGGTATTTATAGGAAAATGGGGAGGTTCATGTGTTGCCTCCTCTTTCTTTCTTCTCGGCTCGACTCGATTTAAATTCTTTGTCTTTCTCGACGTCGTCTCGGGATTTGAACTCGTCTTATAATTTTCTTCTATAATTAGACTTGAGTTCTTCGACTTCATTAAACTTCCGTCTTTAGACTTTTTCTAAGATAAATCTTCAGAATAGGCCTTGGACTTCCGTTCTTTTTGCACTCTTGATCTTTTGTCTTCGATTTTTCTCGTTTTCTTCGATAAAAGCCCGTGAAAGCCCGTGTTTTCTTCCTTTTTCATCTTTTGGTCCTAAAACACAATAAAAACATAAACCACGCATAATTCCGACTTTTACGACATAAATTACACGTTTTGGTCTTGTTATTATTGGAAATAAGTGGTAAAAGGATAAGTGTTTTCACACTTATTACCCCACCAGTGGCTAGACTGGCTAGCCGGTTGCCACTGGTGGCCTTCGGTTCCACTACCGAGCCACGGCTGCCATTGCCGAGCTCGGTTCACCCCGGCTGTTGCCGGTTCCCACTGTTCTTGTCAAACCGAGCCACCGAGACCTCGGTTAGCCCCGAAACCAACCAAAAACCATCATCAACCATACCCCAACTCACGTCGGGGTCCCTTGTCGTGCGACCGAGCAAACCAAGCCAAAACCGAGACCCTTCGTGGTCTCGGTGGTGGTGCTACAGCCACACCGAGAGCTTAAGGCTCTCGGTTGTGGGTCTCGGCCGAACAAAACAAACATTAAAACCCCCTTTTTATCATGTTTTAATTAATCTTACATGTTTTACTTGATTGTTTTTAAGGTTAATTACATGAATTTATAAAAGAATTAAAAAGAAAAGGGTTATGATTATACCGAGTGCGTAGTAGAAAGAGGTTTATGATCACGAACACGTACACACAAATATCAAAGATCAAAATCGTCCCGAACACCCCTTGGTGTTGATGGTAGCCGACGGCAAGAGAGAGAGAGAGGAGGCAAGGGTTTCTTATTTTTTTGTTAACCTAAACTTATGATAAAAGTTCCCTGTGTTTTTCATAAATATGGATTGGTCATGGGTCATGGGCCAAAAGGCCCACTCCTTTCCCTTTCTTGCTCTTAGCAACGGCCAACATGGGGCCCACGAGGAAACTCACAGTCTTTTCTAGTGAAGTGAATACTCGTGTACATTCGTGTTTTATTTGTCGTGAATTTAATATATCGTGAACACATCACATTTATAATATACGTAAATACATGTTATTTAATGTCGTGACACGTGTCATGTATTATAAATAGAAAGTTTTAATTTTATCGTATTTTCGTGTATATACTGTTCATGGTATTTTAATACGGGCTTTACAACTCTTCCCCTCTAAAAGAACAATTCGTCCTCGAATTGGAGAAAACATAAACTAAAAGAAACATACCCGAATCAGAACTGGAAATGAGGGTAAGAAGTCCGTATAGAATCCTCTGTCTCCCAAGTGGCTTCCTCCTCAGGATGATCCCTCCAGAGGATTTTGACGAAAGGGATCCTCTTCCTCCGCAAGACACGATCTTGTCGCTCAAGAACTCTCTCGGGTTCTTCGACATATGAAAGATCCTCTCGAATCTGATCAAGCGGATACTGAACAACATGAACGGGATGACAATTGTATCCTCTAAAGAAGGACACATGGAACACGTTGTGAACGTGTGATAGATGAGGATGTAACGCTAAACGATATGACACTTCACCAACGCGTTTTGTGACGTCGAACGGTCCGATGAAGCGAGGACTGAGCTTCCCTCTAATTCCAAAATGTTTAACTCCTTGTGCATGTGATAACTTGAGGAAAACGTGATCACCTACGTTGAAATATAAATCCCTATGACGTTTATCAGCATAGCTCTTCTGGCGAGCACGAGCTTCTTGAATTTTCGCCTCAGCGACAGCAACTTTCTCATTAGTTAACTCAATCATCTCTAGACCCTCAATCAGTCGTTCGCCCACCTGATCCCAGCAGATTGGGGCGCGAAACTTCCTACCATACAACATCTTAAATGGTGCACAGTCGATGCTAGCGTGCCAACTATTGTTGAATGCAAACTCCACAAGATAGATATAATCATCCCAGCTTCCTGTCCATCCTAGAGCACACGCCCGCAGCATGTCCTCCAATGTCTAAATGGTACGCTCCGACTGTCCGTCGGTCTAAAGATGAAAGGCAGTGTTAAGCGTAAGTCTGGTGCCCCAAGCTTTCTGTAGACTCTTCCAAAACCGTGAGGTGAAATGGGGATCTCTGTCAGAGATGGTTTCTAATGGAGTACCATGTAGTCTGATGATCTCCTTCTGAAAAGTGTCTGCCAATTTGCTGACCGGATGCTCCTTGCGGATTGGCAGAAAATGAGCAGATTTGGACAATCTATCCACAATAACCCAGATGGCATCGTGTTTCCTCTGAGTCACCGAAAGACCAGTAACAAAATCCATGGAGATTTTGTCCCACTTCCATTCTAGAATATCCAGTGGTTGTAGTAAACCACTAGCTCTTTGGTGTTCGATCTTAACCTGCTGGCAGATTATGCATTTAGAAACGAAGGTGGCAACATCCTGCTTCATACTACTCCACCAGAAATGTTGCTTGATGTCGTGGTACATCTTGGTGGAACCAGGATGTATGGTAAATGGAGAGCTATGAGCTTCAGTCAGCACAGCTTCCCTGAGTGTCGAGTCATTATGGACAACTAGTCCAGTGTCCTGCCATAAGATACCGTCATCATCAACACGAAACTCCGTCTGCTGATCAAGGTTCTGAATGATAGCCCAAATTTCACCGTCGTCCTTCTGAGCTTCCTTGATCCTAGAATGTAAGTCTGGTTCCACTCTAACATTCGCCTAGTAACCATGTTGTCCTCGTACAAAAAACTCGAAATCAGTCATCTCTAGGTCACGGATGATCTCCTTTGCAATCCAGATGCCAGAAATCATACCCGACCTTCTGCTTAGAGCATTTGCCACCACATTCGCCTTACCAGGATGGTACTGAATGTTGGTGTCGTAATCCTTCAGTAGCTCTAACCATCTTCTCTGTCTCATGTTTAGTTCTTTCTGGGTGAAGATGTTCTTGAGACTCTTGTGATCTGTGAAGATGTCACATGATTCACCATACAAATAATGCCTCCAGATCTTCAATGCGAAAACAACTGCTGCAAGATCCAAATCATGAGTAGGATTGTTTTCTTCATAAGGTTTAATTTGCCGTGATACGTATGCAATAACCTTCCCATGTTGCATGAGAACACATCCTAGACCCTTTCCTGAAGCGTCACTATAGATCTGAAATCCACTTGTACCAGATGGGAGAGTAAGAATCGGTGTAGTCACTAATTTCTGCTTAAGGTCTTCAAAGCTCTTCTCTCGCTCCTCATTCCAGACGAATTTCTCTCCTTTCCTCATCAGCTTAGTCAAAGGTAAGGCTAACCGTGAAATGTTCTCTACAAACCTGCGGTAGTAGCCAGCTAAGCCCAGAAAACTTCTGACCTCTGTTGCAGATGTAGGTCTTGGCTATTTGGTGATAGCTTCAACCTTTGCAGGATCCATGGTGATCCCTTTTGTAGATACAATATGGCCTAGAAATGTCACCTTGCTTAACCAGAACTCACACTTGGAGAACTTGGCATACAGCTGCTTTTGACGAAGAATCTGCAAGACTGTACGAAGGTGTTCCTCATGTTCCTCCTTGGATTTGGAGAAAATCAGGATGTCATCAATGAACACGATAACAAACTTGTTCAGAAACTCATGGAAGACACGGTTCATCAAATCCATGAAGACTTCTGGAGCATTTGTAAGTCGGAATGGCATGATACGAACTCGTAGTGCCCATAGCGTGTACGAAAAGCAGTCTTAAAAATATACTGCTCTTTAACCCGTAACTGATGGTAGCCGGACCTCAGATCGATCTTCGAGAAATACTTGGCGCCCTAAAGTTAATCGAACAGGTCATCAATTCACGGCAAAGGATAACGATTCATAATCATAATCTTGTTCAGCTCATGATAGTCTATACACAGACGCATGCTGCCGCCTTTCTTCTTCACGAAAAGTACCGGTGTACACCATGGCGATGCACTGGGACGGATGAAACCTCGCTCCAGAAGTTCTTGCAGCTGATCTTGTAATTCTTTAAGCTCTATTGGAGCCATGCGATAAGGAGCCTTGGAAATTGGCTCTGCACCTGGGATGAGCTCAATTCCAAACTCAACTTCACGAATAGGTGGTATGCCCGGAAGTTCATCAGGAAATACGTCAGGAAATTCTGATACAATAGGCTAATCTTGGATCGATGGAGACTCAGCAGTAATGTCATGAATATTGGCTATGACGTCCTGACAGCCGTGTATTAGTAATGCACGTACCTCCATGGATGAAATAATTTGTACCGACCTCCCTGGCAGAAAACCATGGTGTATGTACTATGGAGATTTAACATCACCGAAGATAACCCGATAAGTGTGACATGTTGGGAATAAATTATAGTCAGTCTACTTGAGCGCTGACAAGAGTAAAATAAGCGTTGACAGGAGTAATACAAACGCTGACAGCTCAAGCGTTGATAAGACAAAGTCAAGCGTTGATACATTGAAGACAAGCACTGATGGAAGGATATACTCTACATGTTTATTGTATTCTAGATTACTTCTAGTAAAGATAGGAACAACAATGTATTTTCTATATTTATCTTTACCTAGAATAGTTGATACGTAGATTATTGTACAAGGCTTCTTATGTCTATAAAAGAAGACCTTTAGGTTATTGTTCAATATAAGTTTTCATACGTAAACTACTTTCATTGTAAGCAAGTTTGATATCATTAATCAAAGTGAAAGTTTGTTTACATCTTGTGTGTTCTTGTTTAAGTGTTAATTCCGCATAAAACTTAGATTGTCATATACATATACAAAGGTTTCTCTACGTGTTATACTTGATCTAATCTCGATAACACAAAGCTAAATCGATCTAAGTTTGGGATCAACAAGTGGTATCAGAGCTTGTTGAGGAACTTTTGATCTTAAAGAACACAAGAACCCTAAAAATCACCAAAACCCTAATTTTTTCAAAACCCTAACAACATCATGTCAAATCCAAAAATAACCTCCTCCTCCTCACCTTTGCCAAACATCAAGATTCCCATGCTTGATGCAACCAACTTTGAACTGTGGAAATTCAACTTTGAGCAATACCTGGGGATCTATGACTACACACTCTGGGAGATTATTGAATATGGAAACACATTCAATAAAGCTCAAAAGATTGCTAATGCCATTGCTGCAAGAACAGCTATTGCTGGATGTTCAGAAGCAGATAAGAAGGAAAAACATGATGATGGTAGAGTTGTGTCTGCTGAAGACATAGCAAAGAAAAGAGTTGATATGAAAACCCTAAATATTCTGAAACTCTCTTTGGGACAAGAGAATCATCATAAATACAGAGGTTATGAATCTGCTAAGGACCTTTGGGCAGCTCTTGAAGTTGCATATGGTGGCAATGAAGATACTAAGGAAGAGAAGAAGAAGCAACTCATGCATGATTATGCTGTCTTCAAGGCTCAACCTAATGAAAAGCTTAGTAGTGTGAGAAGCAGATTGCTTGATATTACAAGCAAATTGTCCTTCATGGGGACACAACTTGGTGATGTTGACATTAATGCCACTTTTCTTAAAAGTCTTGGTGAGGCGTGGAAATTTGAGGCAAGATCTATTCTTGCCAATAATACTCACAAAAGTTCCACGTTTGATGATATCTATAACAAACTGAGGCTGTTGGAAGATGAAACTCTTTTGGAGCATGGAAGCAAGTGCACCAACAGTAACATGGCCTTCTTTTCTCATAGTAAAGGTCAATTCAATCAGAAGGACTCTTACATGCATCCAGTTACTGGATCATCATGTGTCAACGTTGGAACATGTCCTGTCAACGCCTCATACTCAAACGCTGACACATATAAAAGTGACTCACCAAGAGTTAAACATGCTGGTTTGGATCTGGATACTGTGTGTGCTTATATTGCTTCTTTGCCCAATGGTTCAGTGATTACATATGAGGACCTTGAGCAGATAAGTGATGAGCACTTGGAAGAGATGGATATTAAGTGGAACACGGCTCTCGCTAGTATAAGAGCAAACAGGTGGAATAGAAGGTTTAAGAAGAAGATGACCTTCAATGCAAAGGACACAACTGGTTTTGATAAATCCAAAGTTGAGTACTACAACTGTCATCGTATGGGGCACTTCATGAGGGAATGCATATCTCCAAGAATATCTGATGCTGGCAAACCCTCAAGTTAAATTGTTAAAGCTCAAGATCCTAAGGCCATGGTTGCAGTACGAGACATTGATGGTATTGGATGGGAATGGAGCTATTTGGCTAAAGATGGGGAAGAGGATAAAGCTTTGGTTGCTGAGATAGAAGAAGAAGAGCATGTTCAATATGCTCTCATGGCACACTCCTCCTCTTCATCTGATAATGAGGTATACGATGATGCTTTTTGTAGTAAAGGTTGTAGGTTAAATACTGAGAGACTTAACAAAGCGGTGTTAAAATTATTAGATGATATGAGTACTGAAAGATGCAAACTGTCTAATTACCAACTAGCACTCACTCAAACTGAGAAGATAGTTTCTGAATACAAGAAAATGGAATTTGACTTAAAAGATAAAATAAATATCTTAAAACATGAGTTGAATGCTAGTAATGATATTAGGAGTATCATGGAAAGGGCTAATGGTGAGTTACAGGCTAAGTTAGATGAGGCCATTAAGAATAAAGATAATGTTGGCCTTAAAATTCAAAGATTTGATAAGGCCACACAAACCCTAGGAGAGTGTGTGAGTAAACAAAGGGATCCTAAGGACATGACTGGGATTGGGATGAAAGACTACTCTGTGGTTCCACCACCAGCTGGTGACTTCTATGGTGTCCAACAAAAGGACCTATCTTGGACTGGTTTTCCAGAACTTCAAGAGGAAGAATTCATTCCTCCACCAAGAGTTGTCACCTCAGTTGAAGAGTATTAACAAAAGTTGACTGACTTAAATGAATGGAAGAAAGCTAACCCTACCTTATTTGTTAAGGGTGGCTTGCTATGTGAAAGTCCTAATGAGTCAACCCCCATTAAAGTTACAAACCCAATCACTGGTAAGGCTGTTGACCTTGGTTCAAACACTGTTAGAAAACCTAACATTAAGTATGCAGAGATGTATAGGAATACTAGGTCACCTAAGAGCCAAGTTAGCAATGATGGAACAGGCTTCTTCTCTTCTAGACCTAGGGTTGTGTCTAGAAAATCCTGTTACACTTGTGGTAGCTTTTCACATTTAGCATATAAGTGTGTCAACGCTCCCAAAGTTAACGTTGTTAGAAAGTCAAACGTTGTCAGACCCAAACCTTGTGTGCAACAAAGTCCACAAGTTGTTAGACCTGCCCCATTCTTCATTAGAGGGTCTAACACTCATGGACAAAGACCATTTCAAAAGACAAATAATTGGTCTAACAGGCAATGGGTTTCTGTAGCAAACCCTAGGTTCAACGCTGAAAAGGGTATTTTCAGCCTTGACAAGACCAAATCCAACGCTGACAGAAACGTGACCAGACCTAAATATTTGCAACCACAGGGTAAGGGGTCTAAAGCTTCTTCAAGCTTGACATGGAGACCAAAGAAAGATCAAAACCCTAATGATAATGGAATTTCAATGACCTGCAACAGATTTAATTACATTTCAAAGGTCATTACAAAACATATTAGGGTTAACTGGGTATTTCATCCAAAGAAGGATGAAAATGGGGTTGTTATGAGAACTAAGTCTGTTCTTATTGAACAACCAGATGAATCCAAGTCTGCTAAGGCTTGGGTTCCCAAAGAAAACTAACTTGTTTTCTTTATGTGCAGGGCATTCAAAAACAGGTCACTGATTATGGATATTGGGACAGTGGATGCTCAAGGCACATGACAAGGAAGGAAGATTATTTTACTAACTTCACTCCCATTAAGGATGGTGATAAAGTTTACTTTGGAGGCGGATATGGTACTATCACAAGCAAAGGAACACTTCTCACCAAGAACTTGCGTTTTGAAAACGTATTTTTGGTAAAGGAACTTAATTACAATCTTTTTAGTGTATCACAAGTTTGTGATAACAAAAATAAAGTTCTGTTTACTGATACTGAATGTTTGTTGTTAAGCAAGGATTATAAGATCCCTGATGAGAAATATATTAACTATAGAACACCTAGACATAAAGACATATATAATGTGAATCTGAATGGGATTAGAATGAATATCAATATGTCATGTTTTTATGCTAAAGCTTCAGTAGATGAGAGTAATTTATGGCACAGGAGACTAGGGCACATAAACTTTAAAAATATAAACAGGCTTGTGAGACTTGGTTTGGTTGATGGTTTGCTTGAAAAGGCCTTCCACAATGACCACTCTTGTGTTGCATGTCTGAAAGGAAAGTAGCACAAGGTCTCATTCAAGTCTAAACAGGTGCATTCTAGTACAAGACCTCTTCACTTGCTTCATATGGACCTATTTGATCCAACCAATATAGAAAGTTTGAATGGTAAATCATACTGCTTTGTCATAACAGATGACTTTTCTAGGTTTACTTGGACTTTCTTTTTAGCTATGAAGAGTGATACAGCTGACACTTTAATTGATTTTATCACTCAGATTGAGAAGAAAACTGGTAATGAAGTTAAAATGCTAAGGAGTGATAATGGTGGTGAATTTAGGAATAAAGTGTTAGATGATTTTTGTGCCAGGAAAGGAATTACTAGGCAATTTAGTGTTGCCAGAACCCAGCAAAATGGGGTTGCTGAGAGGAAAAATAGAACCCTAATTGAAGCAGCCAGAACCATGTTGGCTGATGCTCATTTTCCTTTAGCCTTTTGGGCTGAGGCTGTTAATACAGCTTGCTATGTTCAAAATAGAGCATTGGTCAACAAAATACAGAACAAAACACCTTATGAGTTACTTTGGGGAAGAAAACCTAATGTTGGTTTTCTCAGACCTTTTGGTTGTCATGTAGTATTTTTAGATACTAATGATGCCTTAGGTAAATTTAGTGCAAAAGGTGATGAAGGCTACTTCATGGGGTATTCAGTGCAGAGCAAGGGATATAGGGTTTATCTTAAAAAGGAAAAACGTATTCTTTAAAGAGTACATGTTAGGTTTTTAGAGAATAAACCTAGTGATCCTGAAAGTGGTCCAAATTGGTTGTTTGACTTGGAACCTTTATCTAGGACTTTAAAATATATGCTTGTCACTAATCCAGACATTGTGAAGGTAACTTCAAATGTTGTGGAAGAACAAGTTGTTGATGTTTTAGGTACACAAGTTCATGAAAAGGTTGGATCACAAGCAGAAAAGTCATCTCCTATACTAGAGTATATCACAATTCCCATATGGACAGATGCTTTTGCTGCTGCTGCTGCTGCTGCTAGAAGAGAAAATGGTGGTCCCCAAGTACCACCAGATAACAACATGCATGGTCCTTCAGGCGCTGACAAAGGCAAATCTAGCGCTGACAAGACCAATTCAGACGTTGATGGCTCAGACGTTGACAACAATAGTTCAAGCGTTGTTAGCCCATACGCTGACAACCAAGGTTCAGGCGTTGACAACACTTTTGCACATCTTTTCTCTTCTACTTTTGACCAAGGTGAACCTTCCAATTTATATGAAGAGGTTTATCCTCATGTAGATGAAAGAGAGTCTGATGAAGAAGATATTGGCAACTTGGAGAATGAGGTTGAAGACACCAGACTGTTTGAAGGAGGAGTTCTCACTTCTACTATGAAGAATCACCCCACTTCTCAAATCATTGGTGATATTATGACTCTTGTTCGAACTAGAAGATCTCATCGAGGTCTTGGTGGATTTATTACCAATATTCACAAGAAGGTTGGTACCCCTCTTGTGCAAGCATGTTTGTTTGCCTGTTTTCTGTCACAACAGGAACCCAAGAAAATATTTGATGCTCTCAAAGAACCAAGTTGGGTGGAAGCAATGCAGGATGAGCTTCACCAATTTGCAATTCAGGATGTTTGGGAGCTGGTTGATTATCCCAGATATGTCAGACCTATAGGGACAAGATGGGTTCTAAGAAACAAGAGAGATGAAAGAGGTATTGTGGTCAGAAACAAGGCAAGATTAGTGGCTCAGGGATATACACAAGAGGAAGGGATAGACTATGAGGAGGTCTTTGCACTAGTTGCAAGGATTGAAGCTATTAGGATCTTTTTAGCCTATGCATCCTGCATGGGCTTCAGTGTCTATCAAATGGATGTCAAGAGTGCCTTCCTCTATGGAACAATTGTTGAGGAGGTATATGTGATGCAGCCTCCTGGTTTTGAGGATCCAGAGAATCCAGACAAGGTGTATAGAGTCAAGAAGGCTATGTATGGACTTCATCAAGCCCCTAGAGCATGGTATGGTACTTTGGCTACTTAATTAGTGGATAATGGATTCAAGAGGGGCACCATAGATCAAACACTATTTACAAAGAAGAAAGGTAAGGATGTGTTGCTTGTTCAGGTCTATGTTGATGACATCATTTTTGGGTCTACTGATCCAAAGATGAGTGAGGATTTCTCCAAGCTTATGACAGATAAATTCAAGATGAGTGCTATGGGGGAGATGAACTTCTTTCTTGGTTTACAAGTTCAGCAGAAAGAAGATGGTATCTTCATCTCCCAGGATAAGTATGTGGCAGAGATCTTGAAGAAGTTTGGCTTTTCTCCACATGAAAAGAGGGCTACTACTCCTATGGATAGAGAACACCCTTGGGGAAAGATTGGAGATGGGAAAGATGTTGATGTCAGGCACTATAGATCCATGATTGGATCATTGATGTATCTTACAGCCTCCAGACCTGACATCATGTTTGTTGTGTGTGCTTGTGCACGCCATCAAGTGACTCCTAAGGAATGTCACCTTTATGCTGTGAAGAGGATCTTTAGGTACCTAAGATGCTATCCTAGTCTTGGTTTGTGGTACCCAAAGGATTCACCATTGGAGCTGATTGCATATTCAGACAGTGACTATGGAGGTGATAAGTTTGATAGAAAATCCACAACTGGTGGATGTCAGTTTCTTGGGAGCAGGTTGATATCTTTGCAATGTAAGAAACAAACAGTGGTGGCTAATTCTACAACTGAAGCTGAGTATGTGGCTGCAGCTGCTTGTTGTGGACAAGTTTTGTGGATTCAGAACCAGCTGTTGGACTATGGGTATAATTTCATGCATACCAAGATATTTGTTGACAATAACATCACTTTATGCACTATTAAGAATCCTGTACATCATTCTAAAACTAAACACATAGAAATTAGACACCATTTTATAAGAGATTGTTTTGAAAAAGGTTTAATACAGCCAGATAGGGTTGACACAGAAGAGAATGTGTCAGATTTACTAACTAAACCTTTTGATGCTGGGAGGTTTCAATACTTGGTAACAAGTATTGGAATGATAAATCTCACATAATATGTGTTTTGGAGTCTTTTTGTCAAAGTATGTACAGGATAATGCATTGTTATTAGTCTTTTTGAGGGTTTAGATTTTCCACTATATTTTTCTAACACTGACAAAGGTTGCTTGAACGCTGATAAGTGTTTTTGTGACGTTGTCAGCAATATATTTGTCTAACGTTGACAAAGCTTCCCTCAACGCTGTTATGTGTTATTGGGGCGTTGTCAGCAACAATGTTAATTTTGTGGTTTTCAATCTAAATGTGCAGGTGGTGTTAGCAGTATACCATTGGATACAGAGTTTCTTATGGATCATTGGAGAAGCATTTGGGCATGTTTTTATTTATGGATGATGGTTGGAATTTTTAATTCCTATCTTGACATAAATGTTTTATGTTCATGCATATTTTTTTAGCAACATATGTATCATAGTTTAAGGGGAGGTTTTAGGAACCTTTAGGATATTTGGGTATCCATATGATATTCTTATCACAATTCTAGATTGTGTCCACAGGTGATTATGAGTTAGTTTTACTAAATCATGAGGCACTGTAGCATGCAAAGTTGATATACTATGCATGTTGCCAAGACATTTTTGGCCTAGAATTGGTTGTGGTCTGTTGGGAGACTTGGGAATGATTTTGTCATGAGTTTTACCTGGGAGTAACAAGGAATTTTATATGGTAACTTAGTTGTTAAGAGTTTTGGTTAGCACGGGACACTAGAGGACTGTTATGTCTATCTTGCATAATCAAGTATGCATAACTGGACAGTGCTTGCCGCCCTATAATAATTATCAACTTTTTGGTTATCTTCTCTAGGATAAATTACTTTGTTAAGGTCATTTTTCATTTTTAACATTTTTAGTTTTTGGACGCTGAAAAGTATTTTTCCAGGCGTTGTTGTGACCAATTTAGACGCTGACATGGCTATGGCAAACATTGACAAGAATATAGCCGTTGGGCGTTGATAGGTTATTTTTGACCGTTGACACTCAATGGGACCTACCCAGTTGTTACTTTTTGACATATTTTTAGGCCTTAATTTTGGGAGCTGATAACTTTCATTTAATGCATGAGATAAACTTATTCTTTTTCAATATTTTCATGATTACATTTTGAAAATACTTGCCTATTTTTGGGCCAATCACATGCATTTTCTTCTCCTATATATTTGGCTCCTATTTTTAAACAGGGTACCTATTATTCTTGTCTAACAC
This sequence comes from Glebionis coronaria, assembly GCA_025667525.1. Lineage (NCBI taxonomy): Eukaryota > Viridiplantae > Streptophyta > Magnoliopsida > Asterales > Asteraceae > Glebionis > Glebionis coronaria. The sequence goes on along the minus strand of CM046882.1, from coordinate 363,326,125 downwards.
AATTTTCTCTTATCAACTTCATCTTTATCAATCATTCAAACAGCTTTCAACAATGGCACCAAAATTCAAACCAAGTGATTTGGAATTAGGATTCAAAAGTCAAGACAACATGATCGCGTAATCCCCAATACACACAAATGGTGCCGTATTTGAACGCATCTCCTTTTAGGTATGCTCTTTCTCATGCACCACTCATTCCTGTCACACATATTAAACAGTTTTGGAACAATGTAAGTTCCTCAATAGTTAATATAGTGACTACATTATCTTTTGTTGTTCATGGGCGCACAAGGGTGGTTACTGAAGCTTTGGTATGCCAAGCTTTGTATATTGATGATGCTGATGGTATAACCACCCTCCCCATTAGTGAAATGGAACAAGGACTAAGGGCTTTGGGTTATCATTTCCCTGCTCAAGGAACTTTAAATAAATATCATAAACAGAAGTTTCCCCCAGCCTGAAAGTACCTAATACATGTCCTCTTACAATGTTTGAGTCCCAAGTGCACTACACACAATGAGATCAATAGATCTATTGCTAGTGCTATTGTGTGTATTGCTACTGGGCAAAAATTTAATTATTCCAAAATGATTTTTGAGGGCATGTGTAAAAATAAAGGGAACAAAATGATTTAGCTTATCCCAAATTTTTACAAATGGTTTTTGATGTCTAAGGTTACTACACAAGGGATCATGATGATTTTTATGAGATACCTGTGCAAAAGAAAGCAATTTTTATAAAGATGAACTCACCCCCACATCGTGACCTACCCTTAACCCCTGCTATGATTGCTGTCATTGACGCAGCTCAACCCCAACCAGACCCCCAACCCCAAATTGACCAAATACCTGAACCTTTATCTTCACCACAACATATGCAAATTGACCAAGAACCCTTCGACGCTGACACGTTAAATGTTGGCGTTGATGTACCTATTTCAAACGTTAACACAAATCCTTCACAGACCCAAACACCCCTTATCCAACCCACATCCACCCAATCCACATCTTCTTCTCCCCCAACACAATATAGGTTACAAAAACGCCAAAGGACTACTGGAGTGTTCTCCTCTAGTGGTCCTAGCCATGTAGCAGAGAGAACCACCACCACAAGTGTGGTTGGTGTTATGGATGAGGCTGGGACTATTGGTTCTGGCTTAGAAGCTGGCCAAGACAGTCCTACCATCATTAAGACCTCATCCATGCCCAATGAATCTAACTTGGGAGGTCAAATAACCATTTTAGAAGAGGGTAGATTGGAACCAATGACCCTAATGGAATTGACGGCTGTCTGCATGAGCTTGCAAAAGCAAAATGCAGACTTAGTACAAGTTGTCAGCACACAAGGCCTTGAACTCAAGCAATTGAGGGAGAGGATTGTTATCTTGGAGACTGCTAGTACAAGGAGAGGGATGGAGGAATCTTCCAAAGGGGAGGATGAACAAATAAATGTGAGTGATAAGGGCTCTCATGATGGTCAATCTTTGGATGTTGTCGAGGCCCTAACAAGTTTGAAGAAACAGACAGGTTTTGATACGTCTCTAGTCTCTCCTACAAACTTAAATTTATCATTTACAGCCATGTTGGAGGAAATTGCAAAAGGCGCTGAGGCAGGAAATTTGAGCGTTGACAAGGAGAATTTGAACGCTGACATGAGTATCTTGGGCGCTGACAAAGCAGAATTGGACGTTGACAGATCTGCAAATGAGGTTAATGTATTCCAGTCATCATCCATCATCAAAGAGGTTTCTTCATAGGTATTACCATCTACCTTACCAACAGTTGATCCATTAGATAAGGGTAAGGGTATTATGGTAGAAGAAGTTGCTCCAAAGAATGCAACACAAATTGAATTTGATAGAAGGTTGGCTGCACAAATTATGGAACAAGAAAGAAAGCAGGTGGGTGAATCACCTTTTGTTGTCACTTCAGAAGAGCAAGAAGGAAGTGATGAAGCTAGTTCAGACTCAAGTGTTATGATCATAGAACAACCAGAAAGACTTGAGTATGGTGATGAGTTGGCCAAGGAGAAATTGAATCAGTTGAAATTGCAGGTTGATTTTGATATGCCAGAGGTGGTTCAGATATACCATGCCTAGGAAGATAGATGTATAGAGAATCCACATTTGACCATTTCAGATCAGATATGGGGTTTGGAGATTCTTCTCAGAGTACAAAAGGATTGCAAGGTAATTCTGAAACACAAAGCAAGCAATGTTCTCTCAAATTTGAAAAGGGATAGAAAGGAGTTGTACTTCATGCTGCTCAGATGTCATGGAACAGGGTGGACTTACAACAAACTGACTGGATTGACATTTGAAGAGTTGGAATGTAGAGCTTATCCCATTTGGGTTAGAGTGCAGGAAGAGAACACTCTAAGACTTCTTTAAAATGTTTGTTCCCAGACAAGTGAAAAAGGGAGTTACTCTTGAGTTTCCCAAAGATATGGATCCATTACATCCAAGTGAAGCTGTCATAAGAAAGAGCCTCAAGCTCTCACCATTAGAAGCTTCAGATATGGTACAAGTGTTACCACTTGATTCCAGAAACCTAATTTTAAGATATGAAGAAGATGAATGTGGGTTTTGGAAGATTGGCAGGTATGGAAAAGAGGTTCACACTTTTACCACCCTTATATCTTTGTTTGCAAGTTTTGACAGAGAAGACTTGGTAGACCTATGGAGGTTATTAGAAGCCAAGTATGTGACTGAAGCACCAACTTCAGTCAATGGAATAAAACTGTGGTCAACATTCAAGAGAATGTGTGGACCAATTGATGAAGATCCTGCTATTTGGAAGGATCTTGAAGATGATCTCAGTGGTCTTCAATGGAGGTTATATTCAGCTGCTGGTTGTTATTATTTGAGTTCTACAAAGTTTGCTGAGTATCTACTTGTGGATGGTCAGTACTTCATGTCCAAGGAAGTCTTGGAGAAGATGAAGAACACTCAGCTGGAAATTGATTATTCAAGTGACGTGGCAAAAGACTTGATCAGATTTATTTATTACCAATATGAGAAGGTTTGTAAGATTCCTCCTAGTCCTTAATGTTTATTCAGAAACTTGATCACTAGAGTAGATATCAAGTTTAGGGGAGGATTGTTGGGAATAAATTATAGCCAGTCTACTTGAGCGCTGACAAGAGTAAAATAAGCGTTGACAGGAGTAATACAAACGCTGACAACTCAAGCGTTGATAAGACAAAGTCAAGCGTTGATACATTGAAGACAAGCATTGATGTAAGGATATACTCTACGTGCCTATTGTATTCTAGATTACTTCTAGTAAAGATAGGAACAACAATGTATTTTCTATATTTATCTTTACCTAGAATAGTTGATACGTAGATTATTATACAAGGCTTCTTATGTCTCTAAAAGAAGACCTTTAGGTTATTGTTCAATATAAGTTTTCATACGTAAACTACTTTCATTGTAAGAAAGTTTGATATCATTAATCAAAGTGAAAGTTTGTTTACATCTTGTGTGTTCTTGTTTAAGTGTTAATTCCGCATAACACTTAGATTGTCATATACATATACAAAGGTTTCTCTACGTGTTATACTTGATCTAATCTCGATAACACAAAGCTAAATCGATCTAAGTTTGGGATCAACATGACAGTCTATAGTTGCTTGGTGTTTGGATAACCAGTCCATGCCCAATATCAAGTCAAAAGCGCACATGTCCAAAGGAAGTGTATCAACTCTACGAATTTTATCATCAAATTCTAGGAGAAGATCTCAGTACACCTGGGTGATTCGTACAGAGTCCCTAAGTAGCGTGGAAATGCCTAAGGCATTAACTAATGGCATAGGGAAAATCCTAACACGTACAACAAAAGTAGTGGATATGACTGAATGAGTCGCTCCAGTATCAAACAAAACGCATGCTGCCAAACCATTCATAAAGAGATTCCTAGTGATGGTACTTGTAGTCTTGTTCGCCTAGTTTCTAGTGATAGTGAACACGCGACCAGAAGTAGGAGGTGGTTTGGAGTCGAGATGTCCAGAGGAGCCTTCTATCTCAACTTGGCAACAATCCTTCTGCTCATGGCCTTGCTGGCCACACTTGAAACAACCACCAGTACTTCGGTGGCAAACACCAGAATGTCTGCGCGAACAAGTAGGACAGATAGGATGTGTGAACCCTCCAATAGGCGTCCTAGCTAGTTGAGAGCCTGTTTCAGGATTACATGCATGAGACATGATTATGGAACATAAGCATGATTACATAGAAGGTTTAATAGTTACCAAATGAAGTAGAACGGTTAGGCTGTGAACATCTACGGTCCTGATCCCTGCCATTGTTATTGTTCATGGATATAAGTCGCTGGAGTGTCAGAATACCATAACATAAGATAGTTAAATCATAAAAGAATGTAAATGTAGGGACATGCCGTTGTTCGAGTTATTTGAATTGTTACGGTAATTATCATTACTGCCACGCCTATCTGAACCAGAACGATCGTTGGTCTGACCGTTTCCCTTAGATGATTGCTGCTGAGCGATCACAGCTTTCTGGTCGTCAATTTTCTGTCTGATATATAATTTTGAACAGAGGATGATATGAAAATGAAAATACTAAAAGATATGAATGGTTTACAATTGGTGATTGAAGATACCTCTTCACTGATCGATCATCACCAAACTCCTCTCGTTCTTGAAGCATCTCAAGCTTACGTGCTGCATCGGCCACCTGTGCTACTATTGTAAAACCCACATTAAAATAGAATGAACATTACACATGAATAGTACATACACGAAAATACGATAAAATTAAAACTTTCCATTTATAATATAATTCACGTGTCACGATATTTAATAGCATATAATTGTGTATATATTATAAATGTGTTAAGTCCATGACGTATAAAATCGACAATAATTAAACATGAACGATCACGTAATTTATAACTCAGGATTTCCCCGTGGGCTCCCTTTAGGCGCGTCTAAGACAAGAGAAAGAAGGAAGAAGTGGGCTTGGCCCATGACCCAAATTAAACCTATGTTAAACAAAACTCCAGGAAACTTTTAACATAATCTTAGGTTACGGAAAAGTTTTCCTTGCCACCTTTCCTTCCTTCTTGCCGCCAACCATAGTGCACCACCAAGGACGATTCAGACGATTTTGTTATTTGATTTTCGTGTGTACGTGATCGTGATCTTATAACCTTTTCTTCCACGTGTCGGTATAATCAAACTATCCTTTCTTTTTAATTATTTTATGAATTCATGATTATTATTAATTTTGAAACACCCCATTTTGGTAAATGGAATGTCACGCGTGATTATGGCATGTCATCAAAGCATACAAGGAAAAATGTCTTACACATTTCACGACCATAAAGGAAATATCGGAAACAACATCGGTACCCCAAAGTATAAGCTCATCACACACAAACATAAGTATTGCAAAGGAAAAGGACTAAACAATATCAAAGGAAATAAGTAGCAAAATGTATGATGAAATGCATAAAGTAATGAAGGCTAGAAAGCTTCCAATCCATATGCACGTACACTTAGAGTCTACGAGCGTCCCTGAGTACCGGCCGTTTTGGGAACATGAAAGGAAAACGGCTGAGCATAACACTCAGTGCACGGATATACAAGCATAGAATGAATAACATAAGCATATAAAACATATAGCAGCGGAATTGATTAAGTCCTGGAAAACTTATATAACTTAGTAACACTGGTTTTATAGTTTGAAAAGCTTTATGTTTATCTTATGAAAACTGTTTAACATGTTAACCATTAAGCCAATATAGGTTGTAGGATATTGTAATTCTTGCTTATGTTTAGAGAGAGAAAGAGATAGAAAGATGGTAGATTTCACACACACTTCTAGAGAGAGAATGTAAGAAACTATGTGAATAAATGAATGAAACCACACCCTCTCCATCTAAGGAGAGGGTTTATATACCCAAGCCTTATATTGGACTTGGGCTTACATATTGGGTCGTCCATACATTCCATGGACTAGGCCTTTCCATGTTTACTTAATATATAATAACTAAACTACGAGCTACTACTTAATATATTGTCAGAGTGACCGAATCTTCCTAAATACGTAAAACGTATTTCCAACAATCTCCCCCTAAGGGAGGTCACTCCAAACAAGGGCGTTACCTAAGTTACAAAAACAAAAAAAACCTAGCATACTATGCTTGTCTTGAGCTCATAGTCTTCGTCTTTCTTTTCTTTTTATTTTCAGGTTAACATGCTGATGTGATCTTTGATATCAATCTTGAGCATTAATTTCTTGCCTTGATCTTGTGCATCCATCACTTGTGATATTCGCCTCTTCATGACTTCATATCCCACATACTTATACCTTTGTAATTCTTGAAAGCTTCAGAGTTCGATACAGCGGAAGACTTGACTTTTAGACTTTCTGGAATTAGATGAAGTATTAAGTGCATAAAGTATAAGCATGCATGGACGACTTCTTCTCGGATTCCGCAACGCCACCGTCTTCAAATGCCGCAACATAAGTAGACACGAACAAAATGACTTTGAACATTTCATTCTATTTCGGTAGCATTTTACCTCCGGTCGGTGAAGACCGTTGGACGATATTAAATATCATACTTGTGGCAGCTAGATTTAATTAAAAATCTCCTTGACAAGATTTCGCAGGTAAACACGTTCTCTTTACTCGACCGTCCAAGCTGACTTCGAACGTAAAGAGTGAACCATTTGGATAAAATTATCCCCGTGACTGAAGTCGTCAATTTTGATTCCTGGAACAAGTTTGATTCATTAAAGAATCACACTATCGTTGCTTTCCAGTTGTCACGAGCTCGATTCATATTGAATCTTGCAAGTTACCTACCAAGTGCTGTTTGAGGTTAACACTAGAAGGATTTCCACTCTTCAGAGTGAACACTAAGGTGTCACTCTGAGTGTTCTGGCAAGATCACTAAGATATTTCGTAAAGGTCTGGAACGTGTTTAAATTCAATAAAGAATTAAACCAATGTTGCTTTCCAGTTATCACAAGTTTGATTCTTAAAGAATCGCACAAGTCACCTACCATGAGCTTTTTAATGTTCGCTCAAGAAGGATTTCTATCTTCATTGTAAATACTTGCATATTACTCGGATGTTCAGGCAAGATCATGAAGATTTTTTTTAGAACTCTTAATATCTTTCTTACTTTTTACAGTGTGTGAAGAAGCAAGGCAATATGGAAATGTGTCCTAATGATATATTTGATGATCTCAAATTGCTCTAGACTCGATCGTTCATTTTGGATTTTAGTGATCGGAGGCTGGAGAGGAGTGCCACCTTTTCAATATCAATATATTCGGAGTGAATAAATCGATAGATAATGCGTTGTCTCCGTGTGATTAAAACAAATACCTTTTGAGAGATATACGAGTTAGCTGGGATGGGTTGTGCATTGCATCACTGGGTCCATGATGTCTATCTTCAGTATCAAGCATCATTAAAAATGATCTCAATAGCATATGTGTTGACCCAGTTTCTGCCTAAGGTTGTAAGGAGGGATGCTTTCTTTAGACCCTTTATCTTTACAATTCTTTTTCATTCTTCAACCCCTTCGATCATTACCAATACGTCATAACTAGCACATTGTTGTGATTGTTCCAGTGCTAACTTAAGTACTTGGTCGGCATTCAGCTACGTTCACAATCTTTCTCCATCTTTCCTAAGGACTACTATTCCTAGCTATGGAATGTCCTTGAGAAGATTCCGTTGGTTCTAGAAGAATCATTGGACTTAACCTATCTTACCATCCTTATGTCACCACAATCTTCATCGTCGTGAAATAAATAGGTTTAGGGTAAGTATATGTCACCATGAAATCCATTTTGGTATAGCAAATCCATTTTGCTCCCCCTTAGCATATGCCACGATATTCGAAAACATTTCGCACATGTCGGGATTAGCCATCACGTTAAGTCAAACCATTTGTGATAATTTCCCATATTAAATAAAATTTTCTCCCCCATATTAAAAATATTAACCCAATCTGTGACAATCCGTCAATTTATGGTTGATATTTTATTCTCAATTATTATTTAAAAAACATTATTTTAATGTTATATTATGAACTCACTTATTTTTAGGAAGAAATTTGGATTTACGTCTTGAAGTAGCATCGACTACGTCTAAACCGGAGGATTCTACGTTACGTGCTTACGTTTACATACACCATTTTTGGTGACAGTCCGAGATTTCAGGAAATAAATTTATTCGTGAATATTATTTTGGAATTTAAATTTGTGTTGGTTCATAAACTCACAAATTTACGAGAAGAGATTAGGACTTACGTGCTTAATTTAACGTCCTTTACGACTAAACCGGAAACCCTAGGATTACGTATTTACGTTTTTGAACTCCGTTTTTTATGAGACATTTTTTATTAGATTAGTTTCGTGTCGTTGATTCATAATTTATAAAAACGTTTTTCGTAAAACGACCCGAGGGCACGCAAATCAAGGAAACTAGAATCGAGGAATACCCGTAAATTAGTGGGATGAGACAAGTTTACACTTGCCCCACCCCACTATATGGGATGGCTAATCTAATCCACCACACCACAAAGGTGTCAAGCTTACAAGATAAGTAAGACACATGTCTTACTTACCTTCATAAACGAGCTACAACTATCAAAACCATTCACTCCAAACCACTATCTCCATTTGTAACATGCAAACCACACATTTTTCTCTCTACTCCACCACTATAGCACCACCACCATAACCATCAAAAATTTACCATAACCAAGGGCTACAATCTACATATGATGATGTCCTATTGAAGACTTGAAGATTAGAGGTGATTCTAGCATCCAAGGAGGTGATTTAATGATGTTCAAGGGCTGATCTCTACATGAAATTTACAAGTATTGATGGCCATGAAGATTGGTGTTGATCTACCACAAGTTCTTCCATCAAAATCCATGTCTTAATCACAACCTACATCATCTTTGTGGTATAAAGATTGTTCTTCCCATCCTCTTGTTATTTTGATTATGTAATCATGTATTTTTTTTCTTATTGTATATGTATATGATGAATATATGATGATAAAAATGTTGTGTGGGGATCAAGTGTTGATAAACATGGATAAAAAGATGAAAAACTATATGTAAAAGTGGTTAATCTTGCTTAATTTAGTAGGCTGTATAAAAACAGTAAATAACCATATGATGAACTGATAAAATGGCTTGGATAAATTAATATACAGTAATCTATGAGTCTTTTACACATGTGAGAGTTAGCCATGCAATGGAATCATTAGGATGAGTGAGATATGATCAAAATAATATTAGAGTACAAATCTGCATAGACTGTTTTGGACGATTTTTATAAAATACTTAGAGGCTGATTCAACAGTAGCCATAGTAGGGTTAAATGGAGCACATATCATTTAGTTTATGCCATAAAAATTTGGGCTTCTATCTCCATATAGAACTCTAGATATGGCTGTTTTGGTGAACATGAAATTTAAAATCAGATTTATAATAAAAACTTATATAAAATAAACACTCACTTATATATTTATAAAATATATACACATGCAAACCCACTAACAATTATAATTATAAATAAGAATTTCATATATTATTATATAAAATAAGACATTATATAAAAATGGTAGTTTGATAAGTTTTATAAGTTATAAAACTATAAACATGATTTTTACGTCTTTTCGGCTAAAACCGAAAGATTAACGTTTTTGTTAAATAAAACTTAGACGGTTGGACCCGTCTAATGTAAACTTTTATAAACTCACATACTGATGTATGAACATATATAACAAGTAAAAACCGATAAAACCCGAGCTTTACAACATATAGACATTAACGGGTCAAAGTAGCCTTAATGGACAATAAACCCGACTAATTTGGTAAAACACTTATAAAATATATTGGGCTTAACCCATTTGGCCCCAACATATAAAGTATAATACTGATAATAAAAGTATAATTGGGCTAATAAAATGTATTGGGCTTGTAATGGGCCTATTGGGCCTCAAAATGTAATTAAATTGAACTATTATAACTAGTATAAAAATGTAACCAACACATAAACACTATAATAAATAAGTAAAAATGTACAATCCCACATTATCATCATCATATTTACAAAATCATCATATGTATACATAATTGTTATTTTTATAAAGTCATTGGACAAAAGTCTAAGACGAGTATTATTTATCTAGGTTTCCGTGATTGAAGCACGTACCGATCGCCGATAATCGCCTTCCCACATCAACGTGAGTTCATAGCCTCACACTCTTTTAAATGTTTTTATGAAATATTTTATAAACCCGCGAGGGAGATAACATGTTAGTTTTTATAAAATAGGACACATTTGTCCCGATTCTTTGTTTATTGATTTGGACCCGGATGATTGTATGACCCTATGAATGATTAAAGGACCCGATAGATGAAATAAAATGGATTATTAAAGTTAGGTTATGTCACTAAAAGTCCCATTAGCATGAATTGTGAACTACCGGGATTTGGTAGACGCTTATGCATATAATAGTACTATTTGGGGACGATCACCCCAGTTCGCGCCTTGACGGTTGATCCCCGTCGTGCCACATTGATTGGTAAGCGAATTTATGTATGAGAAGATTTCCATAGCGTGATTATTGTGACGACACGCTAACTTAGATGGGCAAATTGAGTATCGGGTTAGCTACCCGTTGTTGGTTATAGTAAGGTAACATAGTCATGCGGCTTATAATAATCCAATTAACGAAATACTGCTATACGCACCGAATTATAATATATATTGCCTGACTAGCAATACGGGGTCATATTATTGATATTATGTTTGTGTTTTGGTTTTACATAACCATATTCATATAACGGTTTTTATTTAACTCTACACGACGTTATAAAAACGTATTGTATGATATTTTTACGACATTGGTTCGTATAATGATTTTGAAGGCGAAAGCCTATATTATGATTTTTGATAAGGATTTGTATAAAATGACTTTGGCTATTTTATGGCCTATTACAATGATTTGTACCAAATGATTTTCCGTAATAAGTTTATACTGATATTATATTGATGGATTTTATTAAACTCTATGAATTCACTCGGCGTTATCGCTGACCTTTTCTTTTAACATGTTTTATCTCAGGTACTTGAAGGTAATTCTCGGGAAGACAACAAGAATTCATGGCCCGCACTTAAATAATAATTTCCATTCAAATTCTTTGTAAAACTTGTAAGAAATACAATGACTTGGGACCTATGTAAATTTGATATTTATGAATGGAAATGCTTTATTATTAAACGACGCGATTTTTAAACGTTGTCTATGATGTGAGTAATGTGCTATCCCGTAACACCAACGAGTCTTCCGCTGTATTGAATTGTATAAATTTGGGGGTGTTACAGTTTGGTACCAGAGCTCTCGTTATAGAGAATGAAAGATTTTTAAAACCAAGGTTTTGAATAAAACATTTCAAAATCTTTTAACTATAAACATTTTTCTAAAAATGTCTAAAAATCTTTTGACTATAACGGTGCCGAAGAATTCCTGAGTTACCGACAAGGCCAGACTAAGAAGTGTTATTTTAATATATATATAACTTGGATTATATATATGATGTCATTTTATTACATGATTATTATTTTGATATTTATACGAGGTATTTATACGACGTAGATTGTCACAAGGAACCCTAAATCCCCTAGTAAATTAATCGAAGCTATTCTCGTAGGAATTCTTGCTATCCTAGATCTAAACCAAGTTGTGGATATTTATGATCCCAACAAAATGGTTGATATTCGTAGAAATGTTGATATTAGTTGATTGTGATATTAAAGAAGAATTGGCGAGATTAAATATGATATCGATGTCATGACGATCTTTCCTTATAGAGTGAAGTTTGACAAAAGGTTACCACCTAGAAAGATGTCATCTGATTCGTTGTCATCCAATTCTTAAAATGAAATCGAAAGGGTGAATGTTGCACTTGAGGCCGTCACTGGAACCATTACCCAAAAGCCTCATGCCACTAGTACCTTTCCGAGAAGTCTAGTTGAATGTGTGAGTCATTTCATACTAGTGACTCATTTGATAACTATTGTTGTAAGAGCTTTAGGATTGGAAATTAAGTGTTGTTCTTATCGAGATTTTATTGCACTTTTAAGGTATAAGAATAAAGTTGAAAGTATTGGAGAATGAGGTAGGATATCGAATTGAGTATAAAATTGGTTAAAACTTGAATAAAGAAAAATTTAACCCGTATGGAATATGAGATTGTTAAGAGGAAGTCGTTAAGTTCTTTGATTGAATTATAAGGTTTTAATTGATTGTTGATTCGTGTTAAGTGTTGTTCCTAGGCCATTGTCCACTAACGAGGATGCCTAGTGTCCAAGAAATAAATTGAAGAAATCTTTTTCTGAATTGGGACCGATGGATCTTCCGGGACATGTGGAACACCTAATAACTCTTGTAGATTAGTATTCATTGTGGTATCTTTTAAAAATAATCCCTAACTTGACTGAGACATCAGTTGGTAGGATGAGTTCTTGAAATTGTATGACATAGTAACACGTAATGTGTTACGGTACAATTTAGACTTGTTTGTGATTTATGAAAAGACTACCTTTGATTGCTAAATTCTACATGTATCGATGTTATCTATCTTTTATTGCTTCATCCTAATGCTCGCGTTAGTGATGCAACCATTGAACAAGTACTCATCTCGATTTGAGTTACGTTGTGGATTACTCTTTTTGAGTGCCATCAAGGTCATGAACCTCATGATTATTTGGCTAAGCTCATTTCTTATTATATTGTAGTTAGTTCTTGGTGAACAACTCTTCATCACTCTTTTGCAGATCATTCATTATTTTTATAAGATAAAACAATATCATTTGAGAAAATTGAATTTTCATCACTATATGGATTATTTAAAGTGAGACTTATAAATAATCATTATTGAAATAAAGTTGATTATGAAATACCTTGGAAAACTTAATTGTTTTCATAACAAAGAAAATCTTTGTAAATGTTTTTATTATAAACATGATGATAAAATTTTGACGAACTGAGTATTGTATCGTTAATCTTGAAATTGTATATAGTTGCGCGCCTACATACAATTTGGAATGGACCATGCAAGGCTGATTAATAGTCACCATAAAATTGATTAATAAACACTACATTTTCTTTAAAGATTGTGAAAGATTAAATTTTAGGAGATCTGCAAGAAGTGCAAAATAAGGACATAGTGTTAGGGACACCTACATATGTGCCTGTATCATCTATTCTTCTGAGTCGAATTTACTCATTTGTGGAAATTGTCTTATTTGACAATTGACGATTCTTTCTTGTCCAATTCTCATGTAATGAGATTCTTAGGAAAAGTATCTGATTACCGAGTGTTGATACCCGACTGGATGTATCGACGTTCCTATCATTTCTTATGATTTGATTTAATTTGAATGACCTGGGTGACGATCCGAGGAGCTTTCGAATGCGTACTCAAATTATGAAAACATGGGAGATATTCATATTCGTTAAATGTTTTCATCTGTATCTGATTTGAAATTCTCTCGCATAGATTATGCGTTGACCTTACTCTTTTAAGGTTAGTTATGTCACCAGATATCCTTGAACTTGTGAAGGATTATGAGTTATTATCAGACTTTTGAGAAGTTCACATCTTATCGACGGTAACAAAACTGGAAAATTGATAGTGCCAGTTTTGTTACCGTCAATTCTACTGGCACTATCAATTTTCTACTGACAACATTGTCTTAATTGATGGGAACTCGAATAGAATTCCCCTAAATGATAAGATGTTGATTATCAAAAGTAATCTAAATAATTCCTGATGGATGACCATATCCTGTATTTAGACTTAAAATTATACCGTGAATGGTTGTGAATTAGTCATAGATATTATAATCTAGAAAGAACTTAAAGTAAACGTATTAAAAGATGTTCATGTTATTTGAAACTTTAGGAGGTATTTATTAATGAATTACCTAGACTTTCGCCATTAAGGCAAGTTGAAATTGGTATTGATTATATTCCCGGTGCTGCACCTGTGGCTTGTGCAGTGTACGTCAGCACCATCTGAATTAAAAGAATTACCGTACAACTGAGAGTGTTGTCGGAGAAAGCTTTTATTCTACCAAGCTCTTCATTATGAAGAGCTATGGTGTTATCATTCCTTATACTTATTGATTACCGTGAACTAGGTAAAATTGACGATTAAAAATCTATATCCACTACCCAAGATGATAGATTGTTCGATCATTTACAAGGTTCTAGCGTATGTTCTAAAGATTTGATCCACGGCATGGTTATTATCAACTTCGCGACCGCGAAGAAGATTATCTATTCCAATCACTACATCCGGTACTTGTAATGAACATTATGAGTTTCACGTGATGTCGTTTGGATTGATCGATGCACATGTAGCATTCATAAATTTGGTGAATCACGTGTGTAGGCTGTAATTTGATAAATTCATGCGTGTGATCATTAAGAACTATTTGTTTGTATATAAGAATAAGAATGAGTTAATAATTAGTTATAGACTGCCCTAAATTGGTCGAACAATGAAAACCTGTACTTTGAATATTTAAACATGTGATTTAAGACTTAATCCTTTATATTATTTGACCGTGTGATTAATAGATAATGGAATATAAATTGACTCTTCAAAAATTAGAAGTCATTTAAGACTTTGAGTTATACTAAAAATAAAATGGAGATATGTTTTGACGAATGTTTTAACAAAGGATTTTAAAGGGATTATTCCCTTATACACAAAACATTTAACTAAACTCCTGTTTAGGGGTAAATTTTTTTGCATACCTTAAGACAACTTAAGAAGGATTGAGGAAAACCATTTAAACCATGACTTGAAATTTGAAACGACAATTTTTACTTTTCAACTAAGAAAATTTTGACCAAAGTGTAAACAAAGAACTTTTCGAACATTTACGAATCTTATTAGTTATTTTCAATAAATCAACAAAAATTGTGTTAACTAAATTCAAATTTATTTTGAACATTTTTCTATAATTAGACGAACTGAGAAAATTAAAACTTTCACGTTTACATTTCATAAAAATTTAATAATTATTATTAATTTATTTGTAATAATTATCGACGCTTTAAAAACGTCGGATTGAGAAAAACTGAGAAAAATAATAGTTGAGACGAGACTAAAACTTCGAAAATATGAAGAAAGAATATCTGAGTGAATTGTGGACATGATAATTATATCATCAGGAGAGGTGAATTTAGATATCGACGCATTATGTAAAAAGGATAAAGAACCAATAAGGACATGTTCCTTAATAATGAAGTGCAAAATAAATTGTCGAACAATATAAAAATAAACAATGCTTGTAAGAAGGATAATATAGATAATAAAAAGGGGTTCACGGCTTATGTGAACCATTAGAATTGAGAAGCCAATGGCGTTAAATGTTTTAAAAGGCCGTTTATGGTTGTCTAAATATGGAGGATTGTGAGATATATTATATTGGAATCTTGTAAGTGTAAGTATTCTATTCCTGTTATTTCTGAATTAATGTATCTCTACCTGAAGAAGTTGTACTAATGGCAAATTATGAAGGCAGACATCGCCTCATACATTAGTAAACCTCTAACTATATCAAAGGTAATCATCTGAATTTGATTCGATTTTGGGTCATCATCGACAGACTGACCAAATCTGCTAATATCATTCTCGTTAATGATAAATTCTTGATGAAGAAATTGACTCTTTTGTATTTAAAGGAGTTGTGTAAACATAAGGTGCCTGTATCAATCATCTCTATCAAGATCCTCGCTTCGCATCGAATTTCTAGAGATTTGCTCAGAAGTCATTGGGAACGAACCCTGATGAGAGTGCTGTTTACCATCCCAATCGAAGGGACGAGTGTAACACCCCAACATTTATAACGCAGCAGAATACAACATTGGGGTGCTACTTCATAATACAAGCTCACGAGTCACAGTAAACGTATTTTAATATAAACGTTTACCAACGATGATTTCATCGAAAGATCAGAGTTACAAGGTCCCAATAAATTAAGAAAACTTATTTTCAAATAAGTTGCAATATACAAGTTTTTGTTTTATCTTTTTAAAAGAAAGGATTTTTATCCAATGTACAAAGTTCACCAAGTCCACTTCCTTCGATATCTGCATCCAATCCTATCCAAGCATGCCAATATAAACCTGAGATAAACATGCTTAAAGTCAACAAAAATGTTGAGTGAATCCATAGAGTTTATAAATAGTAACTTTGAACACAAGCTTAATAAACATTTTATTCATAGAACAATCAAACGATGCTAGAGCCACGAACCGAACCTTAACCATGTGCCCAACCTGGAGTGAGACACTCCCAATACTAAATACAATATATCCTCGTATGCTTCTCGCAAGAACACATACTCCGGATAGGTCGTTAGGCCAAAATAGATCTATTATTATTGCACTAGCGTTTACCGGTTATCGGTAATTAACGGTCCATGAAGGAAAGGCCACTACATAACACTCATAGCAACGTTCACATAAAAGCTACTTCTGTTCGATTTTCTAAAACAAGCATGTATCCCCTTCGCGGGTTTGAAAAGCATTAAAGAATTTAAATGCGAGGCTATGAACTCACCTTAGATGCAGACAATCAGCAGAATATAAGTATCTATACCACACGGCATATCATAACCCAATACTGCTTCACATAATTATCAACACAACATCATAATCTATACGGCTTGATTCCAATAGTCGTAATACACCATAAATAGCTAATAATTATGTAGCGTAAACTGTATCCTTTCGCGGTTGTAATTAATTCCACAGCTATGCTCCAATTGTTTTCTTAGGTTTAGGTTTTGGTGTTTTCCCGATGGATGGTTACATCAACTCGACACAAAATAAATTAATAAAATTCAACTCGTAAAATCTTGGTGGTTGGCCAAGTAAAATAAAATAATAAAACAAATTATATAATATATATCCAGTATATATTTTATAAGTGAAAATGACGCAAATGATTCATGTCATAAATTACTATTTAGAACAAACATTCAAAAATGTATTTCTTAAATTATATACTGATGTAGTGTTTTTACTACCCTTTAGGAAAAGAGCAATAAAATAGGGTAAGTAAGCACGACGATTTAGGAAAACCGTGTGTAAATGACCCTTAATGAGGTGAGTTCGTTCTCGAGGAGGCACGTGTGTTGTGTAATGAATGATTGATTATGTTTTTGATTATTAATGAGAAGAAAAGAAGAGAAAATGACGAAGACGAAAAAATTAGAAAAATAAGGCAAAAACACTATTAGAAAGTTACGACGAAGAACGTAAAAAAACACAAAATTTAAAATTCTAACCTAAAAATTCCTAAAAATTACTAAAAAATCCCAAATAATATTCTAAGAGTTTACAAAAAATTCAAACTTGCCAAAACCTTTTAATTAATTTAATAATGACTTTTTAATGCTAATTAAAGCCCTAAAAATCACTTTTAAATATTAAAAAGCCCTAAACAAGATTTTATAGTTTTTAAACCTCAAAAATGACTAAATTAAACTAAAAACTATTTTTAAAAATTTTAAAACCAAATTAAACTATTTTTAAACTCCTAAAAACTATTAAAAACTATTAAATCTTAAATTAATTCTAAAAATTAATTGAAAAGCCTAAAAATTATTCTACAAATGAGAAAAGTTTTAATTAATGCTATAGAATCTAGGAAAAATGAAAAAGAAATTAAAATAAAACTTTTTATTTTAATGAATAAAATAATAATAAAATATTCTAAAAAATTAAAAATTCTTAAATAAATTCTAAAAAATTCTCAAAAATCCTAAATATTCTAACTAAGAAGAAAATGTAAACAAAAGTTTCTAAAACCTCTTAATGAATTTTATATTAATTTTTAAAGTTGCTAAAAAAACCCTAAAATCAAATAAAATCAAAAATTAAAGTTTTTGAAAACTTTTTCATATGTAAACCTCAAAAATAAGAATAAAAACCTAAAAACTATTTTTTTGTATTTTTCAACTACTGTTCACTATTTTTTAAAGACTTTCTAAAATTAAAAATAGAAATAATCCTATTAAATAATTAGATGAAAGGAAAAATAATATTTTTAACCAGAAAAATCCTAAAACCTATGAATATCCTATGAAAATTGGAAAGAAGCCAAAAAGCTTAATAAATAAGCTGAAACTAAGCAAATAAGCTACGACTTATTTAGAAAAGCCAAACTTAAACACACCTTAAATACAATTCCAAATCAAAGCTATCAGTCAAAGTCCCCAGGGCGCATTGGTTAGCACGTTTGGTTGTGAGAGGAGTGGCGCAGGTTCGAGTCCTGGCCACGTCCTTTTTGGAATTTATATTTTTTTTTTTAGCTTTTAAACACTTGATCAATACCACTTATAAGCTCACAAACACGAATCCAAATCCAAAATTAACCAAGATTCAACAATTTACAAGGCAATTAGTGCCCAGGTCTGGGTATGTTTCTGAAATTCAAGTGTGAGTGCACACTTGAACTTTGAAAACCAAGAGGTCTTGGTTGTGCTTTGTTTGGTGATGTTTGATGGATACAAAGGGCACCCTTGTGCTTATTTAAGCACAAGGAGTCAAGACAAGCAAGTAATAACACTTAGCACACCAATGCAAGCAAAACAAGTGCACACCCAAGCCAATGCAAGTCTCTGTGATAAATGAACTAGGACAGTGGACTCTTAATCAAATTTCTAGCAACCTAGTGACATTCAATCCTTCAAACTTGGTACACAAACTCACAAAATGGTGCTCAAGCAATAACAGTAACAAAATTAACCTAAGATTCACAGAAATAAAAAATCTATGCTCACAAACTTCATAAAAATCCAACAGATTATGAACATGCAGATTTGGCTATACCTTTTTCTCTTTTAAACACTCAAACTTGCCACCAAACTGTGTAATCTTACTCACCTACTAATAAGCAACTTACAACAACCTATTATGACCTATCTAACACCTTTTAATCTTACTAATTAAAAACTTTGCCCTGCTAATCCTTGTAGCCAAACACCCTTTTAAAACTGAAAAACCAAGATTCAACAAAACAAAGCAACTTAAAACTCACTCAAATCAGTCCTATAATCATATAACATGCATATAACTACTTATAGACTCAAATCAAGCAGCTTGATCAACAATCCAACACTTATCAAACAAGATCACACAAACACACTTTTCTGATATTTTGCAAAGGTAAAAGAGGTTTACCTAAGGACCCTTACATCCAAGGGTCCTTGTGGTTGCTTAACCACCTCCTTCCAACTCGGGTTGGAGCAGAAATTGATCAACAAACAAACTTACTACCTGAAAAAGAAAAAATCAAACAAGAACAAGCAATATCCAATATTCTATTCTTTCTGTTTTTCTTTCTTTCTTTGAAAACCTTACCAAAATCTTGTAAACCTTAACAACACGTTTTGAAACCCTCACAACTCACAAATCAATCACCTTTTCCACTTTCACTTCAAAGATTATGTGATTTATGAAATTTAAGACCTTTTTCAAAACTTTAAAAAAAATCAAACTTAAACTTTCACAAATTAAAAATGATGGAACTCAGCTTTTGCATATATCTCAACACACAAACTTTTTAAAACAACATAAAAGGAATTATAATTGTAAAAACAAACACCAAACTTTATATATTTTAAAAAAGGAATTACAAGAGAATTTGCAAAAACTGGAACAAGAATAAAGGTTCACAGGTCGAACCTTTATATACTACTCATTAGACTATTCTAGAATGTGAATAAAAAATTACAAATACTGAAACCCTAATGGTGGAAATCTCAATATTGCCCTTGGACGAATTCTTGGTCAAAATAGGTTCCATGTGATATGTCAGCTGCAATCTCTCATCTTGGACGTAGGATTAACCTTGGGGACAAAGGGATTCCATCCAGCCGTTTAAATGGTCGGGACATAGGGTTTTGGGTGAAAGTGATGGAGCAGGGGAGCTTGGGGAGGGTCCCACAGACCATGTGGAGGTGTTGGGTGAGGTGGGTTTTGGTGAGAGTGACATTAATCAACAATCTGGAGCCTTTTAGCTTAAAACCCCATGATTTGTGGTTAATTAGAACTGGGGTGATATTAGGGTTTATGGCTGATTAGGGGTAGTTTGATTTGATTTGGGGTTAATTATTTTTAAATTAGTGTTAAGGAGGGAAATGGTTGGGGTTGACTGGGGGTGTTTTGACCAAGTTAAATAAATAAACGGGTTGGGTAATGGGTAGGGTCGGTTTTGGGTAGGGGTTATGGGTAAATGGGTGGGTAGGGTTGACGTGTCAGTGTTTGGTTGGGTGGTAAGGTTTGGTGTATTGACAGGATTGGTCCCCAAGGTATAAACTTCTTTCCATTTGCAATTAAAAGCTGTCAGCGCCATTTTGTGCCTTGTCAACTTTTGACATCTTGTCAAAAGTGGCACAAAGGTTTATAAAACTTTTTCCAAGGGCTCCTTTTGTAGTAACTTGATTCTTCAAGGACTGGAAGTGTAATATCTTCAAATATTAAGGATCATTCTTGTACAATTGATAAATGGAGGGTCAATTGTGACAAGTTCTTCAAAGATGAGGGGCCATTTTTGCCAATCTTCAATTCTTCAAGGGTATTTTTGCAAAATCCAAACTTGGGCCCGGTTCATTGTGCGACTTCGTTTCCCGTGTTCGTTTTTGATTGATTCTTGTGTTCTTTTGCCAATTCCTCAATATCCGTACCTAAAAATACACAAGTAACAAACACGAGCATATATTTGGCATGTTTTATGATATTTTATGCAATTTAAGGCCGTTTTGGACGATGAGACCATGTATAAAAGCAGTCTCATCACTCCCCCATACTAAACCATTGCCGTGCCCTCACGCAATGCTAAGAATAAAGTATCAAAGCATCTCCAAAATTTAATTTTATGACTTTTATTGAAATGATAACTAGCTACATACTATGATTACTACTACTTGCGTTTTGGACATAATGTATGATTTTCATCGCAAAATGGGACGTTTAGGTTCATAGAATAAGAACACGTGAATGCTTTGTTAGAAATAATTTCGTCGTCCTCGATTTTCACCTTAATTCCATGCCATGCGTGCAACGAGATCATTGTCATTATAAGTTAGTAATGCTAACACTACTCATATGCCCTAATCACGTACTTATTCTCCCATTATTCCTAAGTTGTATCTCTTATATTTTATTATGTCTTAATGATCACGAGGATACATTGTTGACTTATGCGATAATAGAGATTTAGGTCTAAAAATAGAGTCCTAACGGTGTAATTAAGACCATCAAATCAATAACCCCTCCTAATAGACAACGATGTTAAAAAATTAAGTTGACAAGAAGAATCGATAAACACGGTTTTATAACGGTTTTGAACATGAGACTTATTACCAAGACTTTTATACGTCCCCTAACGGAAGGACCTTATTATCTTTGGTTTACCTCCATCTTTTATTCAACTTCGCCATGAAGCTTTTATTATGACTTCGGTCTTGCCTTGCCTTTTATTATCCGCCTCATCGGTGGTTTTATTAGCCAAAGACGTATATCCTCACGCTAAAGCGAATTTTGGATCTTTAAAGCTTCGAAGATTAAGGCTTGATTCACTTTCAATTTTGCATAGATTTTAGGCCTTGTGGGGCTTCAAATTGTTTGCTTGATTTAGGTGAGCACTTGAAATCTTATTATTAGGTGAAGCTTTCGATTATTAGGGTGCCAATACTTCAAAACCGTGACGCTGGCGATACCTTAATGTCTTCCCAATTTAATTACACGGAAGCTACTAGAAAAGACTAGAAACCCAACAATCAAAATTAAACCGCTAAATCAATATTTATTAAGCAAAAAATATTTACATGCGAAGGGAGAATAAGCAAACAACGAGAACACATGAGTTTTTGAAAGAATACGAGTACTCTACGTTTAGCATAGTAACTTATAATTAACTCTATCATTTCTCGTCCTCATTTAAGAGACTTAGCCTAATGTGTAGTTAAGGAATCAAAGCTAAGTGTTCAACACGCACGGTCGAGTCAAAAATTACTCTTATTCTCGCCATCGGAAAATCTACATTCGTGTCTTCAAACACTTATGAAATATGAGAAAAATTTTAAAATTTGGCCATTTTTAGCCTTATTTTGCAAGAAAACGATAAACAAAACGATAAACTTTGGAAAGCGTGAAGGTTTGGCAAGGAAAGTATCTATTCACCCCCCCCCCCATACTAAAGTTAAACATTGTCCTCAATGTTTCGAGTCTAGGGGTGCAAACACCCCCATACTAGAGACGTAGTCGAATGCCTAATCTAGCATGGAAAGGGTGTAACCATTAAGTAATAGCCGTTTATGAAGTGTGCTAAAAACCTAAGGTTAGAACATAAAAGGATATCATATGTGGATATTGGGAAAGGCCTCCAAACAAACGATCGAGTGCTCCCATGAAACGAACACGAGAGGCTCCAATCGTGAAGATGATGATCTAAAAGACACAATGCACAAACAACCACGGAACAAAGGTTGGAAGGGCACAAATCCCCTCACATTAAACTAATTAGAAAGCAATAATATGTACATGGATAAGCATGGGTCTCCCCCACGAGGCACCTTGTTTTTGATAACCGAGTCAAAAGCTCGACTCGAATCCCCATAAATGTGATCATTTAGGGATAATCATGGTATGGTCAATTTTTGGTGGGGCTTACATGATAAACAAGGCCCAAAAGTACGTGGAGTACTTTAAAAATCCGATAAACGTATACCGGGGTCAAAGATAGCGTCCTCGTTTTCGGATGAAAGACGAGACAAAACAACTTCAACACAAATCCCAATGGGATTGAAGAAAATAGGAGAGAAGAAATAGAAGGGTGGGACAATGGGTAAGGCAGAACATTGAGCTACTCGAGGTAGACTCGCACCAATCAAATGAAAAGATTTTCCATTTATTGCATCGGTGGAAGACCGAGATTTCCCTATAAAAGCAATTCCAGGATCAAATATCTCGTCCTCGGTGGAGAAAGGGGAGGGAACATAAGGGGCTTCCCCCACACTAGGTCCACACAAAGCATCGTCAAAAGGAGAAGACGAGCTTGTAGTACTCAAGACACGCGGTGATGACGGAGTTAGAATAGTAGAAAAATCTTTTAAATTAGATTCAAAATCTTTTCCTTTTGCATCTTTAAGACTCTCCTTGTGAAAACCCGATTTAATTATGTCAAAAATATTTGGTGTATCTAAAACAATGTTAGTCACACTAAAAATTCTCACATTTTGAAAGCGTTTTGGTTTAGGTGGTGGCAAGTTTTCAAATCTTTTGTCAACAAAGAAAACCTCCCCATCGGGATCAACGTATTCATCATCCGAAGAATCACTCGAGATTGGAATTATGGGCTTAACACTCTTAACCTCCATCGGCGGAGGGGACGGAACTTCATTTTTATCAACTCCTAAAACTCTATTTGAAATCTTTTGACAAATGTTTTTGATAGGATTGACATTGTACAAAGATGTGATCGAATAAACATGAGAAAGAGTGGAGTTTTGGGTTGCATTAATGACGAGTTCTTCCTCATTGAAACGAAGAGTGATTTTTCTTGCATGCACATCGATAAGTGCTCTCGAGGTATCCAAAAAAGATCGACCTAAAATTAACGGAACTTTAGGATCGATAGGAATATCAACAACAATGAAGTCCACGGGATAATAGAATTTCCCAACTTTCACAAAGACGTCCTCGGCAACTCCACAAGCTAGAATCGTAGAATGATCGGCCATTTCGATTGACATTCTTGAAGGAGTGAGATTTGGAAGATTGAGCGACTTAAAAATCTTGAGAGGCATCAAATTAATACTAGCACCAAGATCGGCCAAGGCGTAGCATTCTTCCATGTCTTGGATAGCACATGGGATTAAAAACTTTCCAGGATCACCGACTTTTTGAGGTATGCGGCTTAGAAAAACCGATGAACAACTAGACGATTTTTGCAATTTCTCTTTGTTATTCAACATACTTTTGAAGTTCGCGGCAAATCGAGGCATCATGACTAAGGCGTCGGCAAAACTTATATT
This sequence comes from Glebionis coronaria, assembly GCA_025667525.1. Taxonomy (NCBI): domain Eukaryota; kingdom Viridiplantae; phylum Streptophyta; class Magnoliopsida; order Asterales; family Asteraceae; genus Glebionis; species Glebionis coronaria. Next base: position 363,301,993 of record CM046882.1, on the reverse strand, counting down.
AAAATGCAAGTCACGAAACATTATCATAAAAAGTTCAAATTGATAATTATTTCGTTCTTGTGCCTTTTCCTTGTTTCGTCTTGATGGGTAGGGTAAAGGTGGTGTGGGTTGGGGCAAATTAGGCATAGGCATCGGCCTTGGAATCTCGGGTTCCATTATGGGTATAGGTTCAACCGTAGGTGTGGTTTGAGCGGTACTTCGTGGGCTTGTAATGTGCTCCTTTTCAACCACAACCTCGGGTTCTTTCTCTTTTTCCTTCTCCATAGAAGTACTTGGACGAGAAATGGGTTCTTTGAAAGTTTTACCACTACGAGTGGTAATAACCTTCAATTCTCCTTTCGGGTTCACGATGGTATCACTAGGAAGACCACCCGAAGAAGAGGGCTTACACATGATAGCTTCAAACATTTTAGCCATTCGATCTTCAAACTTAGATTGCCTAGCATCCGCTTTCAACAACTCTTGCTTAATCTCATGTTGTCCTTGCTCCATTTTTTGTTGATTTTGTTGGAGTCGTGTGACATTTCCTTCCATTTTATTAGCATGAGTTTTAAGTTCATTAGCAAGTTCGGTTTTAAGCTCATTTTTCAATTCGGATCTTAAGCTAACCATTTCACGTTGCATGTTGTCAAACTTAGCATCATTAGCCTTAGCATAATTCAAAAATTCTCCTTGAAGATTTTTGGTGTGATCGTTTTGAAAACCTTGGGCATTAGTTTGAAAATCACGGTTTTGGTTTTTGTTTGAAATTTGCCCATTTCCACTTTGGTAATTACCTTTGTTATAGTTTCTTTGATTTCCTTGGTAATTTCCACCTTGATTGTTGTTGTTGCGATAATTATTAGCATTTTGATTGGGTTGAGCTTGATTTGAACGTGAACCTTGACCTATTTGGTTATAAGTTCCCGTGGCTACAAAAGCATTCGAAGTGTTACCATCCGCGGTAATGCACTCGGATAAATCATGAGCTCCCCCACACGACAAACAACTTTTAGAAACCGCTTTAACCGAAGCGGTGTTGGAAGCTTCTTGAGCCTTCCAATGGGACATAAGGTTTGCAAATCTATCGAAAAATCGGTTTTCTTCATTTGCTTCATCATGTAATGCATTGATAGAACGAGACGATGATGACGAGCCCAATTTGGCAACACTCGGTGTGTGACGAGGGCTATAAACCTTAGACCTATTCTCGATTATGACCAAAGCTTCTTCAACCGTTTTACACAAAAAATTACCACCCGCGGCGGCATTTAAATAATCTCTTTCATGATCGTTAAGTCCATTGTAAAACGTGTCGATTTGGTGCAAATCGGAAAAACCATGATGAGGACATTCGTGTAACATCTCCTTAAACCTATTCCAAGCCGTAGAAAAACTTTCATTTGATTCTTGTGAAAATTTAGAAATCTCATTCTTCAAATGCGTAGTCTTAGAGGGCGGAAAAAATTGGTTCACGAACTTCGAAACGAGATCCTTCCACGTCAATATAGAATTGGGTGGCTCTTTCTCTAACCAAATTTTAGCGGGCCCCGCTAAGGAATACGGAAAAAGCATCATCTTAATCGAGTCATTCGAGACATCCTTGAATTTGCACGTGGCGGTAAGACGATTAAATTGGCGGATATGGTTGTGCGGATTGTCCTTCTCATCACCACGGAATTTGTTGTTTTGGATCATCGACAACAAACCCGTTTTCACCTCGAAATTCTCCGCAAGGATTGCGGGAATCACTATAGCTTCTCCATAACCCTCGGTGGGTTCTTGAAGTAACTCCATCATAGTTCGATTCGCCATGGTTGGTTCTTCTCGTACAATGGGTTCGTCAATAGGAGACTCCTCACTAGAAAGAGTGAGTGATTTGTTTCTTCGTTTACGAGCAGGTCTAGCTTTAGAGCGAGTTTGCATAAACGTCACGTACAACGAGAAGGCGAGCAAAGAAGATTCTTTTTGGTATTTTGTGTTTTTTCAATTTTTTTGGTTTTTGATTGTATTAACCTTTTGGAATTTGTGAATATATTAAGTAGACAATGAGTCCACAAATCTCCTCACTAATCAAATCTCTTGATTAAAAAGGCCTCAAGGAATGAAAACGATCACGTGGAGTGAACGCCTTCGATGACTTTAGAACGATGGTGGAACACCAAATCGTTCAAGAGGGTTTAATCAATATGAAACCAAGAAAATATATATGATATGTAATAATACTTTGGGCGGCAAAACCCTCGATTCACTCTCAAAATCAAATACGCACAAGCAAGCGGAGGAAACGAGGCGGCGCGAAGCACTTAAGAGCCTTCTTCCTTTAGGTTGTGAAATACAACCGCCTTATACCCACCTTATAGTTTGTATTATCAAGATTAAGCTTCACGAAAGTATTTATCTATTTTTGCCTTTTTTCTTTGGTTTGAGATTCGAATACAATGATCGAGTGATGAAATCCCGAATCAAGGTTGTGATTGCTCATGTATTTGGAGTACTTGTGTATTTATTGTTCTACGTATACAATATACTAATAGTATTCACACAAAAACCGAAAAACGATAATACGTATTAATAGAGTGCTATTAATACAATTATATTTATGGCTAATATATAAAAACAACAATGGTCAATCAAAACACAACACGCCTCCCCGGCAGCGGCGCCATTTTTTGATGTAGTGTTTTTACTACCCTTTAGGAAAAGAGCAATAAAATAGGGTAAGTAAGCACGACGATTTAGGAAAACCGTGTGTAAATGACCCTTAATGAGGTGAGTTCGTTCTCTCGAGGAGGCACGTGTGTTGTGTAATGAATGATTGATTATGTTTTTGATTATTAATGAGAAGAAAAGAAGAGAAAATGACGAAGACGAAAAAATTAGAAAAATAAGGCAAAAACACTATTAGAAAGTTACGACGAAGAACGTAAAAAAACACAAAATTTAAAATTCTAACCTAAAAATTCCTAAAAATTACTAAAAAATCCCAAATAATATTCTAAGAGTTTACAAAAAATTCAAACTTGCCAAAACCTTTTAATTAATTTAATAATGACTTTTTAATGCTAATTAAAGCCCTAAAAATCACTTTTAAATATTAAAAAGCCCTAAACAAGATTTTATAGTTTGTAAACCTCAAAAATGACTAAATTAAACTAAAAACTATTTTTAAAAATTTTAAAACCAAATTAAACTATTTTTAAACTCCTAAAAACTATTAAAAACTATTAAATCTTAAATTAATTCTAAAAATTAATTGAAAAGCCTAAAAATTATTCTACAAATGAGAAAAGTCTTAATTAATGCTATAGAATCTAGGAAAAATGAAAAAGAAATTAAAATAAAACTTTTTATTTTAATGAATAAAATAATAATAAAATATTCTAAAAAATTAAAAATTCTTAAATAAATTCTAAAAAATTCTCAAAAATCCTAAATATTCTAACTAAGAAGAAAATGTAAACAAAAGTTTCTAAAACCTCTTAATGAATTTTATATTAATTTTTAAAGTTGCTAAAAAACCCTAAAATCAAATAAAATCAAAAATTAAAGTTTTTGAAAACTTTTTCATATGTAAACCTCAAAAATAAGAATAAAAACCTAAAAACTATTTTTTTGTATTTTTCAACTATTGTTCACTATTTTTTAAAGACTTTCTAAAATTAAAAATAGAAATAATCCTATTAAATAATTAGATGAAAGGAAAAATAATATTTTTAACTAGAAAAATCCTAAAACCTATGAATATCCTATGAAAATTGGAAAGAAGCCAAAAAGCTTAATAAATAAGCTGAAACTAAGCAAATAAGCTACGGCTTATTTAGAAAAGCCAAACTTAAACACACCTTAAATACAATTCCAAATCAAAGCTATCAGTCAAAGTCCCCAGGGCGCATTGGTTAGCACGTTTGGTTGTGAGAGGAGTGGCGCAGGTTCGAGTCCTGGCCACGTCCTTTTTGGAATTTATATATATTTTTTTTTTAGCTTTTAAACACTTGATCAATACCACTTATAAGCTCACAAACACGAATCCAAATCCAAAATTAACCAAGATTCAACAATTTACAAGGCAATTAGTGCCCAGGTCTGGGTATGTTTCTGAAATTCAAGTGTGAGTGCACACTTGAACTTTGAAAACCAAGAGGTCTTGGTTGTGCTTTGTTTGGTGATGTTTGATGGATACAAAGGGCACCCTTGTGCTTATTTAAGCACAAGGAGTCAAGACAAGCAAGTAATAACACTTAGCACACCAATGCAAGCAAAACAAGTGCACACCCAAGCCAATGCAAGTCTCTGTGATAAATGAACTAGGACAGTGGACTCTTAATCAAATTTCTAGCAACCTAGTGACATTCAATCCTTCAAACTTGGTACACAAACTCACAAAATGGTGCTCAAGCAATAACAGTAACAAAATTAACCTAAGATTCACAGAAATCAAAAATCTATGCTCACAAACTTCATAAAAATCCAACAGATTATGAACATGCAGATTTGGCTATACCTTTTTCTCTTTTAAACACTCAAACTTGCCACCAAACTGTGTAATCTTACTCACCTACTAATAAGCAACTTACAACAACCTATTATGACCTATCTAACACCTTTTAATCTTACTAATTAAAAACTTTGCCCTGCTAATCCTTGTAGCCAAACACCCTTTTAAAACTGAAAAACCAAGATTCAACAAAACAAAGCAACTTAAAACTCACTCAAATCAGTCCTATAATCATATAACATGCATATAACTACTTATAGACTCAAATCAAGCAGCTTGATCAACAATCCAACACTTATCAAACAAGATCACACAAACACACTTTTCTGATATTTTGCAAAGGTAAAAGAGGTTTACCTAAGGACCCTTACATCCAAGGGTCCTTGTGGTTGCTTAACCACCTCCTTCCAACTCGGGTTGGAGCAGAAATTGATCAACAAACAAACTTACTACCTGAAAAAGAAAAAATCAAACAAGAACAAGCAATATCCAATATTCTATTCTTTCTGTTTTTCTTTCTTTCTTTGAAAACCTTACCAAAATCTTGTAAACCTTAACAACACGTTTTGAAACCCTCACAACTCACAAATCAATCACCTTTTCCACTTTCACTTCAAAGATTATGTGATTTATGAAATTTAAGACCTTTTTCAAAACTTAAAAAAAAATCAAACTTAAACTTTCACAAATTAAAAATGATGGAACTCAGCTTTTGCATATATCTCAACACACAAACTTTTTAAAACAACATAAAAGGAATTATAATTGTAAAAACAAACACCAAACTTTATATATTTTAAAAAAGGAATTACAAGAGAATTTGCAAAAACTGGAACAAGAATAAAGGTTCACAGGTCGAACCTTTATATACTACTCATTAGACTATTCTAGAATGTGAATAAAAAATTACAAATACTGAAACCCTAATGGTGGAAATCTCAATATTGCCCTTGGACGAATTCTTGGTCAAAATAGGTTCCATGTGATATGCCAGCTGCAATCTCTCATCTTGGACGTAGGATTAACCTTGGGGACAAAGGGATTCCATCCAGCCGTTTAAATGGTCGGGACATAGGGTTTTGGGTGAAAGTGATGGAGCAGGGGAGCTTGGGGAGGGTCCCACAGACCATGTGGAGGTGTTGGGTGAGGTGGGTTTTGGTGAGAGTGACATTAATCAACAATCTGGAGCCTTTTAGCTTAAAACCCCATGATTTGTGGTTAATTAGAACTGGGGTGATATTAGGGTTTATGGCTGATTAGGGGTAGTTTGATTTGATTTGGGGTTAATTATTTTTAAATTAGTGTTAAGGAGGGAAATGGTTGGGGTTGACTGGGGGTGTTTTGACCAAGTTAAATAAATAAACGGGTTGGGTAATGGGTAGGGTCGGTTTTGGGTAGGGGTTATGGGTAAATGGGTGGGTAGGGTTGACGTGTCAGTGTTTGGTTGGGTGGTAAGGTTTGGTGTATTGACAGGATTGGTCCCCAAGGTATAAACTTCTTTCCATTTGCAATTAAAAGCTGTCAGCGCCATTTTGTGCCTTGTCCACTTTTGACATCTTGTCAAAAGTGGCACAAAGGTTTATAAAACTTTTTCCAAGGGCTCCTTTTGTAGTAACTTGATTCTTCAAGGACTGGAAGTGTAATATCTTCAAATATTAAGGATCATTCTTGTACAATTGATAAATGGAGGGTCAATTGTGACAAGTTCTTCAAAGATGAGGGGCCATTTTTGCCAATCTTCAATTCTTCAAGGGTATTTTTGCAAAATCCAAACTTGGGCCCGGTTCATTGTGCGACTTCGTTTCCCGTGTTCGTTTTTGATTGATTCTTGTGTTCTTTTGCCAATTCCTCAATATCCGTACCTAAAAATACACAAGTAACAAACACGAGCATATATTTGGCATGTTTTATGATATTTTATGCAATTTAAGGCCGTTTTGGACGATGAGACCATGTATAAAAGCAGTCTCATCATATACATAATCCTTCAGAATTAATAGTGTATACAAAGTTATTTTTATATAATTCGACACTCGTTCGAAAATATTATGTAACTCATTAAAATTTATTTACCATAATTATACGTTAAATGTCATCTTAACTGGAATAATACTTTTCGAAACTTATTATATAACATAGTTATTTGTTATCAATTTCTTTTATAAAAATATATATTTTTAGAAAATTTCGGCATGACCTTGCCGTTTTTATAACGTTTCCATGTATATAAAATACATAATTTTTCCCACATTTCTCGATCAATATTTCAATTAATAGTTTTCTAAATCAATATTCTAATTAAGGTATCTTTAATCAATATAATTATGATATTAATTATATATTCCCACCATTAATATTTTAATTACCTTCCATATTTCAATTAATACCATAATTAATATATTAATTATCCATCATCAATATTTTAATTACTTTCCATATATCATTAAATAATTTTATATTTTTATATACCATTTATTAATAATAATATTAATAACAATATTCTTTAAATATGTATTTATTTATTTATTTATTATATGTCCTCAAATAATTATATATATCTCATTTTATCAAATAATAATTATTCTTATAGTATTCTTAAAATACATGTACTTCATACATTTCAATTCTATTATACCTTTTTATTTATTTATGTGGTCCATATTTCCTCAAATAAGAATTATATAACCCAAAAATAATTATATTTATTTATTATAGTCCAACTCTTTTAATCTTATTGTATCCTTTATTTATTTATTTTATCTCTTTTATAAATCACCCTTTTTACAATAATAATAAAGACAAATTCATTATATATATTTATTTATTCTTTTATTCATTGTACTTTTTATTTATCATATCATTAAATAAATAATAAAAACAAATAAAAATATACAAATATCATTATACATCTAGATCTACACCCAAAATAATAATCAACAATAGAAATAAGTCCAGAAACATCACCACCACCACAAGCCCGACACCACCATGGTGCGGCTGTGGTTGCTGTTGAGGGTCGGCCGCCACCACAACGGTGGTCCTAGGCGGCGGGCAGCCCCCTTTTTGGTCAAGACTATAGCCAAAAACCACCATAAAGTAAAATAAAAATAAATTTAATAAATCATTTTAAAAAAATCTTGATGTAACCATCTTGCATGTGTAGATTGGGACAAGATCCAAGGGTTTTAAGGGTTTTTAAGGTATACCCATATGTTCAAATGGTGAATCCGTCACCCACACACCACCATACGGCGGCGGCGGCCGGAAAACACCACCACAGTAGGGTGGCCGCGGCTGTTTGAGGATGGCAGCGAGAAGGTGATGATTTTAGGGGTGTTGGAACAAGGAGGGGTGGCTCGGATTTATTCAAACTCGCCGGAAAAGATGGAGACTCGCCGGAAAATTTTTCCGGCGGCGGTGCATGGCCGGCGGCTGGAAGCCATGGGAGAGTTGGGAGATAATTTTTCTTGAGGTTGTGTGTGTTTTGTTTGTGTTAAAATGAAAGAAATGGGAAGAAATATATATATATATATACTATAACTTTAAAATCTAAATAGAAAATAGATAATATTTTAGGGTGAAATCTGTAAATGTTTTATTTACTTTTGTAAAGTAAGCGTTCGAGGCTCGTTTGGACGACTTAACGGACGATTCAAGTCACGAGACTTGCGCCATCATTTTTAAAATCATTTTTCCAATAAATGTGAGTCCTTACTTCGTCGAGTTTCGAAAACATTTGCTATCATTTATTTAAATACTTGTTTAATCATTTTTAGCTATTTCAGTTAGATTTTACCGTAAAAATAAAACGTAAATTCTTTTACTCACGTTATTAGCAACGTTTTAGGATACAATGAAAAATACTATTTCTTCATATTTTCAAAGTTTTAGTTTTGAGTCGTTTCAACAATTATTTTTATTATTTTCGTTCAGTCCGACTCTAAAACGTCGAAAAATACTCCAAGTAATTAAATAATAATTATTTAATTTATAAGACGTAAACGTAAAAATTAAGAAATATCAAATATCTAAATAATCGATATAAAAATATAATATTTGGGCATCCATTGGCATCGCGATCACTAGTAGTCCTCGTTACTCGTCAGAACGAAAAACTAAAACGTTCAATATTGGTTTCAACTTAAACCGTTAAACGTCATAATAATTAACGTTATCATATACTTCAAAAATATCCGAAAAATAGAATTAAATTATGATCTTATTTTTACGGAGTTTACATCCTCACCACCTTAAGGGAGCACCGTCCCGGGGCTCGTTAAAAGATATCACGTCATAGAAAATCTTCTCGAGAGTACATAACTTCGTCAAATGCGTTACATAATTACTTAAAACAAGGTAATCGTTACTAATCATACGAAATCACCTAATCACATGATCGCTAGGGAAACCTTCCATCAAAGGAGATTTCTTCGAAGCAGAAATCATTCGGAGTATGCATTACTCCATCGAACGCACTACGACGTAAATTATAACATTGAATGCTATCATTAAGCACATATAATCACATTACGACATGCTTGCAAACTAACCAAGCCACGTCGAATCAATTAGTTCAATCAAGTTAACTCATGCTTGCTAAATAATCAAGCCATGATAATTATGAATATTTGACAGGATTTTTGGATATGTCCAGTCAAAAGAAAGTTTGCATATTAAAGGATGTCCACGGGCCTGATAGCCATGGATGCACATCCAAAACGACTTTTATCATAGGATGGTGCTCACACATGGATCCATACCCAAAATTTAATACGGGGTGTTCACATACGGATACATACCCAAAATGATATTACGGGGTGTTCACAAACGGATGCATACCCAAGGTAATATAGGTACGCGTTACCTTCCGATCGGGCAGCATTTCACAATGCCACCTCGAGCTCGCACCATGTACGATCACTCGACTAAGTCACATATCACATAAACACATAACAAGCAAGGTTTTGCACATAATTTCAACTATGGCTATCCGCCGTTCGATCATCGACGATCAAAGGGGATCGAGTCAAGCACAAGGATTCCTCAACTGAATAAACGAAGACGACAACCCGGATTGTCTTTCATCTACCGATGCGCGGTCGGCAAACTTCAACTATCCATCGCATACCGTTTTATTCCCTATAGATGATGATGACGGACGACACCACTGGATCTAGTAGGATCCGACCATTGTGCTTGGCTCTCGCGCCGAAGGCTCTCCTTTTTGAACCATCCTTGTGTGACCCTACGTTGGTATACGAGTCAGCACTCTACGTTGGTATACGAGTTCACAAGGCAGAATAGGAACAAATCAAACACCTCGAATTCAAAACTCGAGTCTATGTAGATTCGTCCGTGACATAAGCTGACCGAACACATACGTTTCGGGGGAAGATGTCTTCTTCAATGGCCTCAAAGTTACTCAAACTCGACTTTCCTCCGGTTTGGCAGTCTGCTGATCTTGTTAAAATTTCTTCTTAGTTTCGGTATGAGGTTCCTTAGTAATTCGTCACCAACATGGTGATTTAGAAGGGATTCACACGTTGTACATGACACCATAAAATGTTTTACAAAAATATTCGGTCAAGGTTACTTTCTAAGCTAACACTAGTCGAAAGAGAATATGTCAAAGGATACAAGGAAATTTGGGATATGTTCTTACGGAGTCGAATCGAACATGATTACTTGCATAAGGATCCACCATTTGGAAGTGTTCTCACCCAAACATTTATTCAAAACCACGATTTTAAAGGTAACGACTGATTTGACACGACGCGGCTCTTCCTGCATTATGCATAGTTAGCTAGGCTATGTATAATTAAGGACCAAGCAACGACACATCTAATATGTCACGACTCTTCCTGAATTATGCATAGTTAGCTAGGCTATGCATAACTGAGGACCAAGTAGCGACATATTCGACGCTACAAAAAGAAACTTTATAATTATTGCACAATCATACTAGATTATGAACATATTTGACTTATTCTCGAAAATAAGTAAATCACGTGACATAGAAATCAGAAATTATTTTTAATCTGTTTCTAGAAATACATCAACTATTTGTATATTCATTCTTAGGAAACATATTTTTCCTTCGCCTTCTTGTAAAAAAAAATATCAACACAATTTGGTATCTGGTTCGATAAAATACTTTATATATTAATATATGTTCTCGAAAAATTTTACATCATAAAATGACGCTAATGTGGTTTGGAATCAAGGATCGATGCAAGTATAAATAGCAGGAATCAAGAATCAATGAGACTGAATGAGGTGAACGAGCAATATATTTGCTACTGAAATTGCTTGCACTATGAGTCGAGATACACCTAAGATATGTCAAGAGTTTCTAGGTAACAACGACATCTACGAAATCATGAAACGAACATCGCGCATCATGACAATCACCGAAAATTGAAGAACGGTCATATTCTCCATAATGAAGCCAAGTGTAGTACATGCCCTCCCCAATTATACATTCAGTATCTGGAAGGTTATCTCCACTGTTTCGCGTAACACGCACATTCCACCAAATTTAGTTTCCAATAACAAGCGGAGGAAAGGTTGCGGGGTCCGTGAAGGGAACAAAAATATAACGTGCAACATATCCTTACTAACATGTACTAGAAAAAAAAATAACGATCTATATAAAATGGTCCTATACCAAGGACAAGATCAAAAGTGAATACATGACAGGACTACTCAAGTCCAACGGTAGAATCGCGAAATCAGAGAAGATAAAGTATGATCAAACCATACGCATCCAGAACGTTAGATATATTAATTATATATCCTTAATAGAAATAATACGAGTCTCCATGCGATGAAAAATCCACTTGCGCGTTCTAATTAATATCATTTATCATATTGTAAAAGAGATTATTTTTACATATTTAAAATATGTTACATCATTGAAAACTTTCTAACTTTGTCATTTTTATTATTTTTTTATTTTATTTTATTTTATTTTATTTTATTTTTTTTACAAGTCTCGTAACAACGTAAAACGACATTTTGAAAAACAATCGTGTTTTGCCGGATGGCTAAGACTGACTCGAAAGTGCTCGGTAATATAAGCTTTAGCCTTACGTTAAAATATTCGTAAAAATAGATTTTATCTTATTTTAAAATTAAGAATAAGTTTTTCCAAAATCTCAAACCTCCCAATACGTGACAAGGTATCCACTCATGAGCGTATATTATGAAATGTGCCAAAGTTTATAATTGACGCAAAAATCAATTTATATCATGTTTAGACCCATGTATACACGCGTTTCAAATCGTGAAAATTTCTCACCATTCTTTCAACTAATCTAAGCAAGTTTTCGACGGATCTCATCACAGACATTTATCAACAACAAGTTATGTCGTAAAACAAAGGATTACATTAGTAATAGAGATTACTTTAAATGATTTACCAAAAAGACTAGAGAGGAAATACTTTCGCCTTCTTCATGCGTTCCTTAGTCGCGGCTCAAAAGAGAAAACCAAACCAGAACACAAATAAAATATAACCAAGTTACATATATATATATCTATATATAATACCGTAACGTATATATATTACATATGTACGAGATTTACCATATCAGATGATAATGGAAACACCACTATTTAGTATAAATAGTACAATCGAAAGTACGTCCATAAGGATGATCGAAAGGTGTAAACAGAGATCTAATAGTTCGTCAAAGAATGGTATCGTAAGTATATAATTACAATTTATACCACGCACGCATATGGTATAAAATATACAATTAAAGACCTAGCACCAAGCACATAAAGAAGCGGAAAGGATTGCACGCGCGGATATCAGACATCGGTGAACGACTCGTGAAAATTTTTAGAAAACAATCATAGTCCAGGTTTTGAAAAACGACCTAGTTCGCTATGACTCGTGCTCTGATACCAATCTGTAACACCCCCACATTTACAACGTAGCGGAATACAACATTGGGGTGCTACTTCATAATACAAGCTCACGAGTCACAATAAACGTATTTTAATATAAATGTTTACCAACGATGATTTCATCGAAAGATCAGAGTTACAAGGTCCCAATAAATTAAGAAAAATTATTTTCAAATAAGTTGCAATATACAAGTTTTTGTTTTATCTTTTTAAAAGAAAGGATTTTTATCCAATGTACAAAGTTCACCAAGTCCACTTCCTTCGATATCCGCATCCAATCCTATCCAAGCATGCCAATATAAACCTGAGATAAACATGCTTAAAGTCAACAAAAATGTTGAGTGAATCCATAGAGTTTATAAATAGTAACTTTGAACACAAGCTTAATAAACATTTTATTCATAGAAAAATCAAACGATGCTAGAGCCACGAACCGAACCTTAACCATGTGCCCAACCTGGAGTGAGACACTCCCAATACTAAATACAATATATCCTCGTATGCTTCTCGCAAGAACACATACTCCGGATAGGTCGTTAGGCCAAAATAGATCTATTATTATTGCACTAGCGTTCACCGGTTATCGATAATTAACGGTCCATGAAGGAAAGGCCACTACATAACACTCATAGCAACGTTCACATAAAAGCTACTTGTGTTCGATTTTCTAAAACAAGCATGTATCCCCCTCGCGGGTTTGAAAAGCATTAAAGAATTTAAATGCGAGGCTATGAACTCACCTTAGATGCAGACAATCAGCAGAATAAAAGTATCAATACCACACGGCATATCATAACCCAATACTGCTTCACATAATTATCAACACAACATCATAATCTATACGGCTTGATTCCAATAGTCGTAATACACCATAAATAGCTAATAATTATGTAGCGTCAACTATATCCTTTCGCGGTTGTAATTAATTCCACAGCTATGCTCCAATTGTTTTGTGAGGTTTAGGTTTTGGTGTTTTCTCGATGGATGGTTACATCAACTCAACACAAAATAAATTAATAAAATTCAACTCATAAAATCTTGGTGGTTGGCCAAGTAAAATACAATAATAAAACAAATTATATAATATATATCCAGTATATATATTATAAGTGAAAATGAAGCAAATGATTCATGTCATAAATTTCTATTTAGAACAAACTTTCAAAAATGTATTTCTTAAATTATATACATAATCCTTCAGAATTAATAGTGTATACAAAGTTATTTTTATATAATTCAACACTCGTTCAAAAATATTATGTAACTCATTAAAATTTATTTACCATAATTATACGTTAAATGTCATCTTAACTGGAATAATACTTTTCGAAACTTATTATATAACGTAGTTATTTGTTATCAATTTCTTTTATAAAAATATATATTTTTAGAAAATTTCGGCATGACCTTGCCGTTTTTATAACGTTTCCATGTATATAAAATACATAATTTTTCCCACATTTCTCAATCAATATTTCAATTAATAATTTTCTAAATCAATATTCTAATTAAGGTATCTTTAATCAATATAATTATTATATTAATTATATATTCCCACCATTAATATTTTAATTATCTTCCATATTTCAATTAATACCATAATTATTATATTAATTATCCATCATCAATATTTTAATTACTTTCCATATATCATTAAATAATTTTATATTTTAATATACCATTTATTAATAATAATATTAATAATAATATTCTTTAAAATATGAATTTATTTATTTATTTCTTATATGTCCTCAAATAATTATATATCTCATTTTATCCAATAATAATTATTCTTATAGTATTCTTAAAATACATGTACTTCATACATTTCAATTCTATTATACCTTTTTATTTATTTATGTGGTCCATATTTCCTCAAATAAGAATTATATAACCCAAAAATAATTATATTTATTTATTATAGTCCAACTCTTTTAATCTTATTGTATCCTTTATTTATTTATTTTATCTCTTTTATAAATCACCCTTTTTACAATAATAATAAAGATAAATTCATTATATATATTTATTTATTCTTTTATTCATTGTACTTTTTATTTATCATATCATTAAATAAATAATAAAAACAAATAAAAATATACAAATATCATTATACATCTAGATCTACACCCAAAATAATAATCAACAATAGAAACAAGTCCAGAAACATCACCACCACAAGCCCGACACCACCATGGTGCGGCTGTGGTTGCTGTTGAGGGTCGGCCGCCACCACAGCGGTGGTCCTTAGGCGGCGGGCAGCCCCCTTTTTGGTCAAGACTATAGCCAAAAACCACCATAAAGTAAAATAAAAATAAATTTAATAAACCATTTTAAAAAAATCTTGATGTAACCATCTTGCATGTGTAGATTAGGACAAGATCCAAGGGTTTTAAGGGTTTTTAAGGTATACCCATATGTTCAAATGGTGAATCCGTCACCCACACACCACCATAAGGCGGCGGCGGCCGGAAAACACCACCACAGTAGGGTGGCCGCGGCTGTTTGAGGATGGCAGCGAGAAGGTGATGATTTTAGGGGTGTTGGAACAAGGAGGGGTGGATCGGATTTATTCAAACTCGCCGGAAAATTTTTCCGGCGGCGGTGCATGGCCGGCGGCTGGAAGCCATGGGAGACTTGGGAGATATTTTTCTTGAGGTTGTGTGTGTTTTGTTTGTGTTAAAATGAAAGAAATGGGAAGAAATATATATATATATACTATAACTTTAAAATCTAAATAGAAAATAGATAATAGTTTAGGGTGAAATCTGTAAATGTTTTATTTACTTTTGTAAAGTAAGCGTTCAAGGCTCGTTTGGACGACTTAACGGACGATTCAAGTCACGAGACTTGCGCCATCATTTTTAAAATCATTTTTCCAATAAATGTGAGTCATTACTTCGTCGAGTTCCAAAAACATTTGCTATTATTTATTTAAATACTTGTTTAATCATTTTTAGCTATTTCAGTTAGATTTCACCGTAAAAATAAAACGTAAATTCTTTTACTCACGTTATTAGCAACGTTTTAGGATACAATGAAAAATACTATTTCTTCATATTTTCAAAGTTTTAGTTTTGAGTCGTTTCAACTATTATTTTTATTATTTTTTTTCAGTCCGACTCTAAAACGTCGAAAAATACTCCAAGTAATTAAATAATAATTATTTAATTTATAAGACGTAAACGTAAAAATTAAGAAATATCAAATATCTAAATAATCGATATAAAAATATAATATTTGGGCATCCATTGGCATCGCGATCACTAGTAGTCCTCGTTACTCGTCAGAACGAAAAACTAAAACGTTCAATATTGGTTTCAACTTAAACCGTTAAACGTCATAATAATTAACGTTATCATATACTTCAAAAATATCCGAAAAATAGAATTAAATTATGATCTTATTTTTACGGAGTTTACAACAAGGTACAGTAACGATACAAAATACTAGAAGTCTTGTTTTATGTTTGAATGATTGACCTTTGGTAATGAACCGTATAATCTTTTTTTTTCCTTTGGAGAGATTATCATTGAAAACTATCGTATTAGGATCGAGATCGAATCTGGTGAGGATATATATTAGAGCATCTGTAAGCAGGAGTTGGGAGGAAGACACCCGACATACACCCATTGTGAGTTGGACATGTCTTTTAGGTTTAAGGTTTCCTATGATGGCGAACCTAACCTTACAAAATACCCGACCCGCGAGACCTGAAATGATTGTTGAAATTAGGATTTGATTATTGACTGCCGGTAGTGGGCAGGAGGTTATGTGAATATGAAATGTAGATCTTGAAGTGCCAGATGGGTAGCGAAGTTATGCCAAAAATTTTAACCATGGAAAAATGAATTGATGATCTGAAAGATCATGGGATATAAGTCCCCGTTATATGGGACCATTGAGATGATATAAAAGTTGGTTTGAAAGGCATATAAGCTGGATCTACCCTAGGACTTCAAGAGCTGCGTGAATTATGATTTGTATATCTGACTTGATAAAATGTCTATCAAGTGAGAATCTGATTGTTTCTTAGTAATGTTTAGATCGGCGAAAAGTTGCATTCATCAAAAACCCGTGAACATCATGGATAGAGAAAGTAAGTCAACATTAAGCCTGATCTTATTCCCATAGTTATGTTTGATGAAACTCGCGTATTGTAATGAATTACACTTGTGAGAAAAGACCGAGTGTGGAGGAAATATCCACATGGCTTTAACTCTATAAGAAGCGAGTAGTAAGATAAGATGATCTTTGAGGACAAAGATCCTGTTTAGGGGTAAATGCTGTGACAATCCGTCAATTTATGGTTGATATTTTATTCTCAATTATTATTTAAAAACATTATTTTAATGTTATATTATGAACTCACTTATTTTTAGGAAGAAATTTGGATTTACGTCTTGAAGTAGCATCGACTACGTCTAAACCGGAGGATTCTACGTTACGTGCTTACGTTTACATACACCGTTTTTGGTGACAGTCCGATATTTCAGGAAATAAATTTATTCGTGAATATTATTTTGGAATTTAAATTTGTGTTGGTTCATAAACTCACAAATTTACGAGAAGAGATTAGGACTTACGTGCTTAATTTAACGTCCTTTACGACTAAACCGGAAACCCTAGGATTACGTATTTACGTTTTTGAACTCCGTTTTTTATGAGACAATTTTTATTAGATTAGTTTCGTGCCGTTGATTCATAATTTATAAAAACGTTTTTCGTAAAACGACCCGAAGGCACGCAAATCGAGGAAATTAGAATCGAGGAATACCCGTAAATTAGTGGGATGAGACAAGTTTACACTTGCACCACCCCACTATATGGGATGGCTAATCTAATCCACCACACCACAAAGGTGTCAAGCTTACAAGATAAGTAAGACACATGTCTTACTTACCTTCATAAACTAGCTACAACTATCAAAACCATTCACTCCAAACCACTATCTCCATTTGCAACATGCAAACCACACATTTTTCTCTCTACTCCACCACTATAGCACCACCACCATAACCATAAAAAATTTACCATAACCAAGGGCTACAATCTACATATGATGATGTCCAATTGAAGACTTGAAGATTGGAGGTGATTCTAGCATCCAAGGAGGTGATTTAATGATGTTCAAGGGCTGATCTCTACATGAAATTTACAAGTATTGGTGGCCATGAAGATTGGTGTTGATCTACCACAAGTTCTTCCATCAAAATCCATGTCTTAATCACAACCTACATCATCTTGGTGGTATAAAGATTGTTCTTCCCATCCTCTTGTTATTTTGATTATGTAATCATGTACTTTCTTTCTTATTGTATAAGTATATGATGAATATATGATGATAAAAATGTTATGTGGGGATCAAGTGTTGATAAACATGGGTAAAAAGATAAAAAAACTATATGTAAAAGTGGTTAATCTTGCTTAATTTAGTAGACTGTATAAAAACAGTAAATAACCATATGATGAACTGATAAAATGTCTTGGATAAATTAATATACAGTAATCTATGAGTCTTGTACACATGTGAGAGTTGACCATGCAATGGAATCATTAGGATGAGTGAGATATGATCAAAACAATATTAGAGTACAAATCTGCATAGACTGTTTTGGACGATTTTTATAAAATACTTAGAGGCTGATTCAACAGTAGCCATAAAATAGTTAAATGGAGCACATATCATGTAGTTTATGCCATAAAAATTTGGGCTTCTATCTCCATATAGAACTCTAGATATGGCTGTTTTGGTGAACATCAAAAATTAAAATCAGATTTATAATAAAAACTTATATAAAATAAGCACTCACTTATATATTTATAAAATATATACACATGAAAACCCACTAACAATTAATAGTAATTATAAATAATAATTTCATATATTATTATATAAAATAAGACATTATATAAAAATGGTAGTTTGATAAGTTTTATAAGTTATAAAACTATAAACATGATTTTTACGTCTTTTCGGCTAAAACCGAAAGATTAACGTTTTTGTTAAATAAAACTTAGATGGTTGGACCCGTCTAATGTAAAATTTTATAAACTCACATAATGATGTATGAACATATATAACAAGTAAAAACCGATAAAACCCGAGCTTTACAAAATATAGACATTAACGGGCCAAAGTAGCCTTAATGGATAATAAACTCGACTAATTTGGTAAAACACTTATAAACTTATTTATTGGGCTTAACCCATTTGGGCCCAACATATAAAGTATAATACTGATAATAAAAGTATAATTGGGCTAATAAAATGTATTGGGCTTGTAATGGGCCTATTGGGCCTCAAAATGTAATTAAATTGAACTATTATAACTAGTATAAAAATGTAACCAACACATATACACTATAATAAATAAGTAAAAATGTACAATCCCACTTTATCATCATCATATTTACAAAATCATCATATGTATACATAATTGTTATTTTTATAAAGTCATTGGACAAAAGTCTAAGACGAGTATTATTTGTCTAGGTTTCCGTGATTGAAGCACGTACCGTACATCCAAATCGCCGATAATCGCCTTCCCACATCAACGTGAGTTCATAGCCTCGCACTCTTTTAAATGTTTTTATGAAATATTTTATTAACCCGCGAGGGAGATAACATGTTAGTTTTTATAAAATAGGACACATTTGTCCCGATTGTTTGTTTATTGATTTGGACCCGGATGATTGTATGACCCTATGAATGATTAAATGACCCGATAGATGAAATAAAATGGATTATTAAAGTTAGGTTATGTCACTAAAAGTCCCATTAGCATGAATTGTGAACTACCGGAAGTTGGTAGACGCTTATGCATATAATAGTACTATTTGGGGACGATCACCCCAGTTCACGCCTTGACGGTTGATCCCCGTCGTGCCACATTGATTGGTAAGCGAATTTTTGTATGAGAAGATTTCCATAGCGTGATTATTGTGACGACACGCTAACTTAGATGGGCAAATTAAGTATCGGGTTAGATACCCGTTGTTGGTTATAGTAAGGTAACAATGTCATGCGGCTTATAATAATCCAATTAACGAAATACTGCTATACGCACCGAATTATAATATATATTGCCTGACTAGCAATACGGGGTCATATAATTGATATTATGTTTTTATTTAACTCTACACGACGTTATAAAAACGTATTGTATGATATTTTTACGACATTGGTTCGTATAATGATTTTGAAGGTGAAAGCCTATATTATGATTTTTGATAAGGATTTTTATAAAATGACTTTGGCTATTTTATGGCCTATTACAATGATTTGTACCAAATGATTTTCGGTAATAATTTTATACCGATATTATATTGATGGATATTATTAAACTCTATGAATTCACTCGGCGTTATCGCTGACCTTTTCTTTTAACATGTTTTATCTCAGGTACTTGAAGGTAATTCTCGGGAAGCCAACAAGAATTCATGGCCCGCACTTAAATAATAATTTCCATTTCAAATTCTTTGTAAAACTTGTAAGAAATACAATGACTTGGGACCTATGTAAATTTGATATTTATGAATGGAAATGCTTTATTATTAAACTGACGCGATTTTTAAGCATTGTCTATGATGTGAGTAATGTGCGATCCCGTAACACCAACGAGTCTTCCGCTGTATTGAATTGTATAAATTTGGGGGTGTTACACAATCGTTGTTTTTAATATCCATTGATTTAATAACATTTTAAGAAAGTTTTTGGGAAGAAAAATGCAAGTCCATTTTATCTTCATGATACCAATGTGTGAGATATGATACCGATTTGTAAAATAATTACATATTTACCATATAAGAATGAATTGACAAGGTTGGACCTGATTGATGAGAACATCATATGGTAAGATCAAATGGTTCTTGTTGGCAAATGTTGGTCGCCTCGCCATGTATGAAGTCGTCTCTTGACACCACATGTACGATTGGTATTGTTGTCTTGACACCAATTTGTGAACTTGGCACGTTCGGCATCAAAGATTCTGAATGCTGGACAATTGCTCCCCCTCAATTGTTGACCCGTGTTCTATCGAAAGAGCTGTAGTCTTCATTTGAGTAGTCGCATCATCGAGTATGTAGATACCAATTGTAGATTGCAATGGTTGTAGAGATGATAGCTACATAAAAACAAGATTTCTCTTGTTTTAACAAATAAATGCACTGATGCGTATGTATATTCGTGTTAGATTGTGTTATAACGTAAACACAATCCTTTACATGGTTATAAAGTAAACCATACCCGAGAAAATTATTTCCTGTTTTGAGCCAAAGCTTTCATAAGAAATACTTGACTTAAATATGAAAAACGGGTTGAAGTCTGAAATAACTACAAGCAATATAGGCATGTTTTATGAAATATTTACAACTTTTGTACGAACTCTATTTATGGCACCATGTCAATATTAATTGACATTTCTAAGGCCGTAAATATTATCGTACCAAAAGACATGCCTTTGAAAAATAAAGTAAAAATACTTTTGGATTTTTCTAAATTTTTCAATTTTTTATGGTTTTTATATGGTTTTATATTTTTGTATTTTGCTTTTGTGGATAAAAATATAAACAATATACACAAATGATCATCAAGGATACGGAGAATAGTTTACCACCACTATTCTTTCACTTCAACTGCCAGTTCCTTTAGAATCTGGAGCGAGAATGTTCTCAAACCTAGCTTGTCGGCTAAAAATTCCATTCGAGCGTGATCTAAAGCCTTCGTGAAAATATCCGCCAATTGATACTCAGATCGGACAAAGTAAAGCTCTATTAATCCATTTTCCACTTGCTCCTTGATAAAGTGGTAGCGAATGTCAATATGCTTCGACCGGGAGAATTGAACGTTGTTGCAGCATAAGGCAATTGCACTCTTGTTGTCACAGTACATCAGAATTTTGTTGAAACCTAGACCATAGTCGGTTAATTGTGATCTCATCCAAAGAATTTGAGCACAGCAACCAGACATAGCTATGTATTCTGCTTCCGTACTTGTAATTGCAGCGCTTTTCTGCCTTTTCGATGCCCAATTGATTAGTAGATCTCCTAGTAGTTGCAAAGTTCCACTCGTGCTACGCCTTGTATCTTGACAACCCGCGTGATCCGCATCTGCATATGCCATTAGTGCAATTGAAGAGTCCTTCGAATACCAAAGTCCCCGATTAATGGTTCCTTTAAGATACCGAAAGATCTGTTTAACAGTAGCTAAGTGTAACTCAGTAGGTCTAGTTTGATACCGAGCACACATACATATAGCAAACTGAAGATCAGGTCGACTAGCTATGATATACAGAAGGGTACCGATCATTCCACGATAAAGTGTCGGATCAAAGACAACTCCACGTGGATCTGCATCTAGCTTAATTCGTTCCACCACTGGAGTATCCACGGGGTGGCAAGATTCCATCTTATATTTCTTAAGAGATTTAAGGGCATACTTTGATTGATAAAGATGCCTCTGGGACTCTGAGATATCTGAAGTTCTAAGAAAAATGATACCTTACCCATCATTGACATCTTAAACTTGGAAGACATGAGTGTCCCAAACTCATCGTCGAGGCAACAAATATAATATCACCAACATATATTTGTACCATAATCATATCTTTACCTCGTTTTTTATGAACAGCGTGGGATCCACCTTGCCTTTAACGAAGCCTTGAGTAATGAGGAATTGTGACAAAAGATCATACCACGCGCGTGGAGCTTGCTTCAACCCATAAAGAGCCTTCTTAAGCTTGTACACATGATTAGGATATTTAGGATACACAAAATCATCCGGCTGTTAAACATAGACCTCTTCCTTGATTTCACCATTGAGAAATGCCGTCTTCACATCCATCTGATAGACCATATTCATATGGGCTGCATAAGCGAGGAATAGTCTAATAGCTTCCAAACGGGCAATAGGTACAAATGATTCCATAAAGTCGATGCCCAATAATTGCTTGTATCCACGAGCTACCAGTCGAGCTTTGTTCTTTAATATTCCGCCTAACTCGTCGAGTTTCACCTTGTAAACCCATTTGAAAGTGAGTAACTTCACTTGATCCGGGCATGGGACAAGTTTCCATACATCAATACGTATAAATTCATTAAGTTCTTCTTGCATAGATTCTATCCAACAAGATTGGGTAAAAGCTTGTTGCCACGTCTTAGGTTCAACTTCACTGAGAAAAGCATCAAAATGACAAAACATTGTACTTTCTTGTAACTGACTTCGTGTGGATACCGGACGATTAGGGTCACCAATAATAGAATCTATAGGATGATCCTTTGTCCACTTGCTGTCATGTTCACGAATCCGTGGATTGGAGTAGACCGTAGTAGGAGCTTCCTCTGAGGTGGACGACCCGACTTGATTATGGCCGGGAATAGGTACACCAAAGAATGGTAGTTTACGCATTTGAGCAAATTCCAAATCGTGATCATCATCATCCTCTTCATCATCAATAGGCATGATATGGGTAGTTGATTCAGGTGTTGGTTGAGAATTACTTGTTGAAGATATATCTTGACCAATTGTAGGTGCAGACATATCTGATTGTGCATCGGTTGCTGGAACGACAACTTCGGTTGCTGGAACGACAACTTTAGTAACTGGAGCCATTACCTCGGGTTCTGGAGCAACAATATTTGGAGGAGTAAAGAATTCACCAAAGAACGGTTGAAACAATGTATCCCATTCATTCCTAGAAGGTGGTGTAAATGATGAAGTAGGGTTGTTTGGGACAAGACCAGAGCTAATGTTACTGGGTCCCATTTCATGAAGTGCGGGTTCAGAGCTGCTTTGCTTAGAAGCCATTGTCGTCAGCTCATCAAAATCGACATTCATATTTTCAAGGATCTTGCCAGAATTACATTGTAGATTCGGTATGCCTTCTTTGTGGGTGCATAACCAATGAAAATACCAATATCAGCCTGTGGTTGAAGTTTTCCCAAATTGTCACCATCATTATTTTGATAGCAAAGAGAATTAAATACATGAAGATATGATAAATCTGGTACTTTTCCATGTAGAAGCTCATAAGGTGTTTTACCATGGCGTTTTTGAATTAGTGACCGGTTTTGGGTGAAAACTGTTGTAGATACTGCTTCTGCCCATAAAAATAATGGAGCCTTTGCGTAAATTAACATCGTTCGAGTAGCTTCCATAAGTGTGTGATTTCGCCTTTAGATGACACTGTTTTGTTGTGGAGTGCGAGCAACAGATGTTTCATGAGATATGCCAACTTCTTCATAATAATCACACAAGATTTGATTCACAAATTCGGTTCCATTATCTGTACGAATGCGTCGGACAGTAGTGTTGAGACGCACTTGAATCATCTTGAGAAATCCGATGATGAATTTAGGTGCCTCATTTTTTGTTGTAAGAAATTTCACCCATGTAAACCGAGAATTATCATCGACAATGACGAGGATGTACTTTTTACCACTAAGTCTTTCAACATGCAATGGCCCACAAAGATCCATATGCAAGAAATAAAGTTTCTCTTGGTTGGTGTCTTCAGTCTTGGGTTTGTATGATTTCATAGTGCTTTTCCCCATTGTACATGCGGAACACAAATCATCCTTGTGAAATGTAAGTTTAGGAAGACCACGAACAAGTTCGTTTTTGGTCAAGTGATTAATAGCGTCAAAGTTAAGATGAGATAACCGTTGATGCCATAACCACGACTTAGTCTTCGATGCTTTGGAGAGAATACATACGGGAGAAGCGGCCATCATATCTTGTAGAGACAAAGTGTACAAATTATTCCCTCGAGTACCTTTCAATAAATCAATCCCTTCCAAATTACGAATGAAGCAGGTATGCTCTTGAAAAGCAATTTCTAGGTTTGCATCACAAAATTGTCCCACAGAAAATAAGTTGTGACCGAGACCTTCCACATAATACACTCTTGAAATAATAACGTTCCCAATATGATATTCCCCGTAACTCATTATCTTTGCAATATGATCATTTCCAAATCGAACCGTACCAAGAAACTTGCTGACGAAATTTCTGAGCTGAGAGCGATATCCGGTCATATGCTTGGAGCAACCAGAGTCCAAATACCAGAGAAAAATTTGGACCACCTGTTTTCAACAATAACAGTAGACAATGCATTGGAAACTATTGGTTCCGGATTGTTAGAAGATACAGATATAATATTATCAGAATTGCTAACATTTTCTTTTACCCTTAGATTTCCTGCGTTTTCTAGTGTGAGTTTTACCACTAACAGGTTTCACTGTTCCAACTTTCTAAGGTTTTGGATTATTAGCGGGAACTAGAGTGGGAGTAGACCTAGTAAAGGGCACTTGTTTCCTACATTAGTGTTGGTGTTCCTAGTTAAAGGACACGCTTGTGTTTTGGTAGCCTTAGTACTCCTAGTTAAAGGGCACGCTTTCTTCGCTTTAGTGGGAGTGATCCTAGTTAATGGGAACTTATTTCCTACTATAG
Source organism: Glebionis coronaria (assembly GCA_025667525.1). NCBI lineage: Eukaryota > Viridiplantae > Streptophyta > Magnoliopsida > Asterales > Asteraceae > Glebionis > Glebionis coronaria. Next base: position 363,277,152 of record CM046882.1, on the reverse strand, counting down.
CAAAAGTTCTACCAGTGGGGCGCCACATCCAACCAACTTGGGTTAACACTTTCCCACTCGGTTTCCATTCTAATCCATTTTTCCGGGCATTCATCTCATTCACATGGTCAATAAGGCAAGAATCATGACGACTAGAAAACATACATTCATTGCAATTCCAACATTTCAAATTAGAATTCACAGTAGGCTTAGAACGCTGCACAATCACAGAGCCTTTATGTTTAGCTACATGATTATTTTTATTCAAAACAGAAATAACATTCCTAGGATGGGCTTCTACTTTCTTCTTCACTTGACTACTAGATGGCGGCAAGATCCTATCATTCTTCTTGTTTCTTTTAAGCTTAGATCTTTGAGCCTTAGTAGTGGTGCTTACTCCTGTATAAGGCAACACGGGAATACTAGAAGCTAGTTTTGATTTTTCCTTATCTTTGGTGACCAATGTTTGAGATGGTTTAGTCCTAGGGCCCTTGTTAAGTGGTGTGACGGCGATGAGTTTGTTTTGATTGCACTAGAGGACGATGCTGAGACAGTGGTTGTGTTATACACAACATTCTTACCTTTTAGGGTACAAAGTGTTTCCTTTAACTCAGCCAAAGCCAAATTTTTATCACAAATTTGTTCCCTCAAATCAGATATTTCCACCGACTTTCGATTCATTTTTTCAATCAATGATTGATTCTGTGTAGTAATCGGTTTATTTTGCATACACCTCATAGCATGTTAATTTAGTATATTTATATATTTATTTTGTCGTTATATATGTACTTTGAGTGTGTTTTGTGATTATATAGGTTACGAGCAAAGTGGAATAAAAATGGATGCTTAATTAATTTTTTGGAGAAAAGACATTGTGAGCGCCGATAAATGAAGAAAAAATATTGAAGAACATGATTTGAGCGCGTCGCAATATTTTCGGTCATCTTTTATTTGTCCGGGTTCGTTCGAGCAATTTTCGGTGTTCGGCTATTTTTAAGTGGGCCAAAACAATACTATTAATTCAAAATAAAAAAAAAAAAAAAAAAAAAATTTTGATGGGCCCGATGGAAAAGAAATAAACCGACTAAAAAGGGAAGATATATTAAAAGAATTGGGGACCCTCACCTTCATGATGTTCAGCCGCAGAATATTAAACAAAGGGGACGATTGGAATTGAGGGGGATTATTTTTGTCTCTTTTGGTTTTCCACATTCGCAGAATTGACAAAGGATAAAAAAAAAAAAAAACTTGAATCGTCCCTGTGTGGTGAAAGACGACAAGGAGAAGAAAAATAGATTCCAAATTTTTTGGAGTTTGTTTTCTTTATTTTGAGATGATGAGTGTACAACGGGCCGAGTACATCGCGATGTCCGGCTAATTTTGTTGTAATTCCTTCTGGTAACTTTATTTATGGTTTGATCATCACTTTTGGATTATTATATTTTTATTACATTGATTTATGATTTATTTATAAATTATTTTTATTGACTTAATATTATGTTTAATTATTTGTGCAAGACAATTTATTGTTAGTTAACGATTCATACTTATTTTATTTAGTTAAAAAAAAAAGATGGTCGTATAGTAAACATAAATTGTACCTAAATAAATTGTTACAACATAATTATTGGTTGGATTAATATAAGATTTATTATTGTGAGTCGTTGATAAACATAATAAATGCCGACATTAATTCATTCATATTAAATCAATATAATCTTTGTAATCGGTTCTAAAAAGTTTCAATAATCCATTAGTGTGATCAACCATAAATATTAGGAGCTGGAAGGGATTGCATTTTTCTTTTAATTGTTTACATCTTTATTTTATTTTTCTAGCTTTACTATTAGCTTATTAATTATTTTAATTTTTAATCCGCATTTTTATTATTAAAAGTATTTTAGTTGTTAGAATTCAAAACCAAAACCTTTATTGATCAGTGATCACCTCAAAACTTAAACTAAAACCACATAGTCCTCGTGGATCGATACCCATTTACCCTATCTAATATAAGGTAATTAGGTTTATTTTTGACCGGTACTTCGACGTCGATCAAATTTTGGCGCCGCTGCCGGGAACTCAGTGAGCTTTTCGTTTAAGTTTTTGTTAATATTTTTCTTTAATAAAATACAAAAATACAAAAAGATTTTATTTTTCTTGTTTTGTTTTGTTTTGTTTGTTTGTTTTGTTTCTTGTGAGTGTGTAGGTTAGTGTATGCGCACACGTAGATCGGGACATACATCACCGTTAGCTTACGATCCCGAGATTGAGAAAAGTGCGAGGTTGAGAAGGAAGACGTTTCGACAGTTTTCTACTAATCTTGATTTTTCAGGTTTAGCAGAGCTTTTCGCTGAAATGCCAGGTGACGAAGATGCTGGCGGAAGTGCTAGCGGCAGTAGTAGCGGAGGAGAATCTCCACCACGGGGTGTTGATTCTTATTACAGGCCGGGGATCTTCGAGGATCCTTCGCCTATCGTTTATCCGGATCCGGTTAAAGGGGTTACAAGTAACTTCAAGATCCAGCCGAACCTCATAGCAATTTTGCCAGTGTTTAGAGGTCGTGAGGAGCCATATGCACATTTGCGAGAATTCTTCTCAATTGCTGACACACATCAGGTTAATAATATTACCAAGGATGAGGTAAGACTTCGCCTTTTTCCTTTCTCACTTAAAGATCAAGCTAAGGACTGGTTCTCATCTCTTGAGCCAGGTAGTATTAACTCATGGTCTGAAATGCAATCGGCTTTTCTTGAGGAATTTTATTCTATAAGTAAAACTGCTGCCATTAGGAATAAGATTAAATCCTTTCGTCAAATCCCAGGAGAACAGTTTCATGAAGCATTTAATAGACTTAAGGAGTTATTAAGAACATGCCCTCATCACGATGTTCCAAAATGGGAGCTTGTCAAAGTCTTCTATGATGGGTTGGATTATAACAACCAACAATTTGTGATGGCCACTAGTGGGGGTATGTTTTTCTCGCGACCTATGGAGGAAGAATGGGAGTTTTTTGAAAAACTAAGCAAAGGTTCCAAGACCCAAGCTTCAGTGGATCGAAACAACCACCCATCTTCCGCTAATTATGTGTCTAACCAACGTGGCACAAATTCTGAAATTAGCGAGTTAAGTAAGAAAGTGGATCTTTTGTTGAAAAATATAGGAAAAGGTGTGCCAAATGTGTCTAATGTGTCGCATAGTGGGTGTTCAATGTGTGGTGATCCGAGTCACTCTGTCGATAATTGTCAAAGTTGGGGGGCGCCACCGAATGAGGAGGTAAATGGAGTCTACGGTAGTCGTCCACGAAATGACCCATTCTCCGAAAGTTATAATCCTGGATGGCGCAATCACCCCAATTTCCGTTGGAAAGATGAAGACAATCGCCCTAATAATACCCAACAACAACACTATGGTTACAAACCAAGGTATGAGGGTGGCGATTCATCTAACTTTCAACAAAATTCTTACAATCATAGGCCACAACAACAATATCCAAATCAGGGCCAAGGGCAAGATGACAACCGTCTCTTGAACCTTGACCGAAAGTTTGATAGGCTTATGGATTCATTGTCTACCAACAATCAAGAGATCAATAGAAAATTTGAGGTCACTAATCAAAGACACGAGACCACTACTAAATCTATTGCAGCTCTTGAGAGACAAGTTGGTCAATTAGCGGATCAATTGAGTAAAAGAGATGAGGGAAGGCTACCGAGCTACCCCACCATGAATCCCGCACATAAGAAAAATGGAAACGAGCACGTGAATATGGTGACATCTCTTCGAAACGGTAAAATCTACAACAATGACAAGGGAATTCCAAATTCTCCTGATGTCGAGGATTTCGTTACCGATGACGAAATTATTGTTGAAGGTAAAAATTCTGATAATGTTAAGTCCGGTTCTAAGTTGGTAAATGATTTGTTAAATGATTTTCCTAAACCAGCAACACCGAATCCTAACGCTACTGAGTCTCCTGAAGTTGGGGAGGGTGGTGTGTCCAGCACACCTTACCCTACGGCTTTGGAGAAATCGACATCTGCAAGGTTAGCTAAAAAGGGTCCTCATGCTGAGGATATGTGGGAGACTTTCAAGCAAGTTAAGATCAATCTCCCCCTTATTGATGCTATCAAGCAAATTCCTGCGTATGCCAAGTTTTTAAAGTATTTGTGTACTCAGAAGAGGAAGCTGAAGGCGTCGTTGCCTAAAAAGATTGACCTAACTGAGCATGTTAGTGCAGTCTTATCGAGCTCCCTTCCTCCTAAATTCAAAGATCCTGGAGCACCGTTGATTTCAGTGGTGGTCGGAAATATTGCCATTAAGAAGGCGCTCCTTGATCTTGGTGCCAGTATTAATATCCTTCCTGCTAGTTTGGTTGATAAGTATGACTTAGGAACTCTTCGTAAGACAGACACCATTATTTCCTTAGCCGATCGATCTACCAAAATTCCTAGAGGTATCTTAGAGGATGTTATTGTGAAAGTTGATGATTTCTATTACCCAGTTGACTTCTTTGTTATGGACACCGAGTCACAATACAAAGATGTTCAACCAACTATTATCCTTGGCCGCCCATTCTTAGCCACGATAGATGCTAGGATTAATTGTCGAACTGGCGCCATGGATATTGCATTCGGTAATAAAAAGATAAGATTGAATGTGTTTAATTCTATGAATTCTCCTACGATGAATGAATGTTACCAAGTAGGTGTGATTGATGAGGAAGTTCAAAAGTATGCATCCCGTATGCTTAAGAATGATCCTTTGGAATTATATCTAACTGGTGATAATGAGGAGATTCTTGATGTTGCTGAAGTTCTAGAGATTCAAGAGTGTTTGGTCAGTTCTTTGGACCATCAGAAACCACATTGGTCTTATAAAGTGGAGCCCTTGCCTTCTACTTTTGACACGGCCACGAAGCCGTCTCTAGAGGTGCCTCCAACTCTTGAACTAAAACCTTTGCCATCTAATCTCAAATATGCTTTTCTAGGTCCTAACAATACGTTACCTGTTATTTTTGCTTCTGATCTTTCTGAATCACAAGAGGGAGCACTCCTAAAAGTGCTTTCCAAGTACAAAGCAGCAGTGGGATGGACAATTGCAGACTTGAAAGGAATCAGCCCTTCATTATGTATGCACCGAATTGTTACGGACCCAGATATTAAGCCAGCAAGAGATGCGCAAAGGCGTCTGAATCCTAATATGAAAGAGGTGGTGAAGACGGAAGTTCTTAAATGGTTAGATGCCGGTATCATCTATCCCATCTCGGATAGTAAATGGGTAAGTCCTACTCAAACGGTGCCTAAAAAGGCCGGAATCACCGTTGTTGAAACCGAGAATGGGGAAAAGCTCACAACCCGACCAGTTACTGGGTGGAGAGTTTGTATAGATTACCGTAAGCTGAATAATGCCACATCTAAAGATCACTTCCCACTACCTTTCATTGATCAAATAGTTGAGAAGCTTTCGGGTAAAAAGTTCTATTGCTTCTTGGATGGGTACTCCGGTTATAATCAAATACCCATCCATCCTGATGACCAGGCCAAAACTACGTTTACGTGTCCATATGGGACGTTTGCATTTCGAAGAATGCCTTTTGGCCTGTGTAATGCACCCGCTACCTTTCAGCGGTGTATGATGAGTATCTTTTCTGACATGGTTGGAGAATCTGTAGAGATATTTATGGATGATTTCTCCATCTTTGGTCAATCCTTTGAAAGCTGCCTTGATCAGCTTGAAAGTGTGTTAAAAAGATGCACCGAAACTAATCTGGTACTTAGTTGGGAGAAGAGCCATTTCATGGTTCGAGAGGGAATTGTATTAGGGCATGTTGTGTCTGAAAAAGGGTTTGAGGTTGACCGTGCCAAGGTACAAGTAATTTCAACCCTTCCTCCTCCCACTACCGTTAAAGGTGTGCGATCTTTTCTTGGTCATGCCGGGTTCTATAGGCGATTTATTAAAGATTTTAGTGCAATATCAAAGCCTCTTTGTAATCTACTCTTAAAAGATGCACGCTTTGACTTTAATGAATCATGTCTTAAAGCATTCAATATGCTTAAGCAAAAGCTTGTAGAAGCCCCTATTCTGCAATCACCTGATTGGTCGAAGCCTTTCGAGATCATGTGTGATGCGAGTGATTATGCCGCTGGGGCGGTTCTAGGGCAACGGGTCGACAAGAAACCCGTTGTGATCTTTTATGCTAGTAAGACTTTTTCAGAAGCTCAAATGAATTACACCACTACTGAAAAAGAGTTGTTAGCCGTGGTTTTTGCTCTTGATAAGTTTAGGTCATATATTTGGGGGCATTCTAAGGTGATAGTATTTTCAGATCATAGTGCCTTAAGACATTTGTTGACTAAGAAAGAGACAAAACCGAGGTTGCTTAGGTGGATTTTGCTTTTACAGGAATTTAATCTAGAAATTCGGGATAAAAAGGGGTCAGAAAATGTAGTTGCCGACCATTTGTCTAGAATTATTCCTCCGCCGTTCAACCCTTCTGATGTGATTAAGGAAAGCTTTCCGGATGAAAGTTTATTTGAGGTTTCTAAGGTTCCTTGGTACGCAAATATAGTTAATTATCTAGCTGTTAAAAAGCTTCCGGATTTTTGGTCCAAGCAACAAAGAAAATACTTCTTCTCTCAGTTGAAGCATTATTTTTGGGAGGATCCGGAGCTATATAAGGTATGTGCTGACCAAGTTGTTAGGAGATGTGTTCCTGACCATGAGCATATGGACATATTGGTTCATTGCCATTCTTATGCATGTGGTGGACACTTTGGTGCCACAAAAACTGGGCATAAAGTCCTGCAAAGCGGTTTCTTTTGGCCGACTATATTCAAGGATGCCCAGTCTTTTGTGAAAGCATGTATTCGTTGCCAACAAGTTGGAGGGATTTCAAGGCGTGATCAAATGCCTATGAATCCCATACTTGTTGTTGAGATCTTCGACGTGTGGGGTATTGACTTTATGGGACCATTCCCCACCTCACATGGTAATGTTTACATTTTAGTGGCAGTTGATTATGTGTCTAAGTGGGTAGAGGCTGAGGCTACTAGAACAAATGACCATAGTGTAGTTCTTAAGTTTGTTAAGAAGAATATTTTTGCTAGGCATGGAATTCCTAAGGCTATCATTAGTGATGGGGGTTCTCATTTTAAGAACTTTAGATTTGGTAAATTATTGAAACATTATGGAGTTAATCATAGGATAGCTACCCCTTATCACCCACAGACTAGTGGACAGGTTGAAGTATCTAATAGGGAGATTAAGCGAATTTTGGAAAAGACCGTTCGTAGTGATAGGAAAGATTGGTCCTTGAGGTTAGATGATGCTTTATGGGCATATAGGACGGCTTTTAAGACTCCTATTGGTATGTCACCGTATAAGTTGGTATATGGCAAGGCGTGTCACTTACCGGTTGAGATAGAGCATAGGGCTGAATGGGCGATTAAGGCTGTTAATCTGGATTTAGAGAAAGCGGGTAGTTATAGGAAACTTCAATTATCTGAACTAGATGAGATTAGACATGATGCTTATGAAAGTTCTAGGATTTATAAGGAGAAAACCAAAGCTTTTCATGATCGACACATCACCAAGAAGTCCTTCTTGGTTGGTCAAAAAGTGTGGTTATTCAATGCTAGACTTAAGCTTTTTCCTGGAAAGTTGAGAAGTAAATGGACGGGTCCATACGTTGTGACTCAAGTCTCTCCATACGGAGCCATTGAAATAAAAAATATGGTGGGTGGAGATCCTTTTAAAGTTAATGGACACCGTTTAAAGCCGTATGTTGAGTTGGAGAGTGATCAGATGGAAACGGTGGATGTGGTTTACTTGGAACCAATCCAACTGTCTCAATAGCTCATATGAGTTATGTCTGGCTGAAGACGGTAAACTTAGCGCTTCGCGGGAGGCAACCCGTGGTTTGTGGAACTTTGTGGGTATGTTCACTACAAACCCTCACGAGACAAAACTCGTCCAGTCGGGCTACCGAGTGGTTTAAAGGCTTGTTTCATACGCTAAATGCAACCGTGATTCCTACGAAAGTGAGTTAGGTTTTTGTTTTTTTTTGTGTGAGTTTGTCAAATTGATTTTTAACCAAAATTTCAATTTAAAGTTTTTGCATTAGGGACAATGCAATGCTTTAAGTTGAGGGGGGGTTGGCACATGTGTTACATGTTTTTGTGTGAAATTTTGGTCAAAATGGGTTAAAATGTGATTTTGGGAAAAATTGAAAATTTTTAAAATTTTAAATCACATTATAAGAGTCTTGTGCTAATTAGATGTGGAAGTTCTTCTACATATATGTTTGTTGAGTGTTTGCAGATTTTGGAGATTAGCTTGTGGATGATTTATTGGAGCAAGCTAGAGGATTTGGCCAAAATTATCAGGTGCACCCGATTCCATTGTATAATTTGGTTATTAAATTGATTTGATTGTTTGCATGTAGTTAGGCATATGTATAATTTAGATGATCAAACCACGCTGGTTGAATTCCCTCTATTTACCTTTGCTTAGATCGAGTAGAAAGTTTGAATAAATAATATGAAATATAAATAATGTAATAGTTGGGTTAGGACATTTAGAATTGATCTTATTCGGCTCGCCACCCGCGCACGGTGGCCTTCGAAAATAGTTGGAGAACTGTCATAATTATTGGTGGTAGTCATATGCTAGGCTTGCCTATCTGATTCGTCACCCGCGCAAGGTGATACTTTAGTTGTTAGCATGGGTTAGACGCCAATTTTTATGATGGATAGCATTGCACTTAGCTGAGACAATTTTATGTGAAATAACCCAATCCTTGTATTGTTGTAATGAAATTAGAAAGATTAGTTTAATTTAGTGCATTGTATAATTAGACTATGTGGTAGATAATTCCATCATGTGATATACCAGTAGGCACGAAGTATAACTGTTCCCATTTAATTAAACAGACTTAATTAACCGGTTCTCATGTGCCAATGTATCTTAGTATGCACCTATAGGATAGATATTCATTTTTCTGAATAATTGGTCTTTATATCAACCTTAGAAGGAGTGTATAAAGCGTTCGGGATGACTTGTATAAGAAACGGTCTCGAATGGCTAAAAAGATAGAGCTTATGTGTGATGTGAAAAAAAAAAAGTGAAAAAAAAATGTGAGAAAAGAAAAAAAATGATGATGAGAAAAAAAGTGGAAGTATGTAAGCTAAAGTATGATGGCTTATGATGTGCTCTTATGCTATAAAAATTCCAACGTTATAAAAGGTGTACGATATTCTCACCTCTTGTTTTAGATTAATGTTTATATTGATTATAGGTGTGTAATAGGTACGTTGGCCACATGTTAATTATATGAAATATAAAGTAAATGGAATCAATGGGAATGGTTATGCTAAGTGTTTAAGAAGGACAAAAATATTGGTAATCATTTTTGGATTATTTGTCATATAGGATGGTTATTAATGTATTAGGTTGAATGTGATTTTTTTGATTAAATTTCAATAGTATGATTAAAAATTATGAAATTAACATGCTTGTATATTTTTATTTTATTTTTACACGAGACGGTAAAAGTTAAAGTTGAGGGGAGTTAATCGGTGTATTTTGCATACACCTCATAGCATGTTAATTTAGTATATTTATATATTTATTTTGTCGTTATATATGTACTTTGAGTGTGTTTTGGGATTATATAGGTTACGAGCAAAGTGGAATAAAAATGGATGCTTAATTAATTTTTTGGAGAAAAGACATTGTGAGCGCCGATAAATGAAGAAAAAATATTGAAGAACATGATTTGAGCGCGTCGCAATATTTTCGGTCATCTTTTATTTGTCCGGGTTCGTTCGAGCAATTTTCGGTGTTCGGCTATTTTTAAGTGGGCCAAAACAATACTATTAATTCAAAATAAAAAAAAAAAAAAAAAAAAAAATTTTTGATGGGCCCGATGGAAAAGAAATAAACCGACTAAAAAGGGAAGATATATTAAAAGAATTGGGGACCCTCACCTTCATGATGTTCAGCCGCAGAATATTAAACAAAGGGGACGATTGGAATTGAGGGGGATTATTTTTGTCTCTTTTGGTTTTCCACATTCGCAGAATTGACAAAGGATAAAAAAAAAAAAACATGAATCGTCCCTGTGTGGTGAAAGACGACAAGGAGAAGAAAAATAGATTCCAAATTTTTTGGAGTTTGTTTTCTTTATTTTGAGATGATGAGTGTACAACGGGCCGAGTACATCGCGATGTCCGGCTAATTTTGTTGTAATTCCTTCTGGTAACTTTATTTATGGTTTGATCATCACTTTTGGATTATTATATTTTTATTACATTGATTTATGATTTATTTATAAATTATTTTTATTGACTTAATATTATGTTTAATTATTTGTGCAAGACAATTTATTGTTAGTTAACGATTCATACTTATTTTATTTAGTTAAAAAAAAAGATGGTCGTATAGTAAACATAAATTGTACCTAAATAAATTGTTACAACATAATTATTGGTTGGATTAATATAAGATTTATTATTGTGAGTCGTTGATAAACATAATAAATGCCGACATTAATTCATTCATATTAAATCAATATAATCTTTGTAATCGGTTCTAAAAAGTTTCAATAATCCATTAGTGTGATCAACCATAAATATTAGGAGCTGGAAGGGATTGCATTTTTCTTTTAATTGTTTACATCTTTATTTTATTTTTCTAGCTTTACTATTAGCTTATTAATTATTTTAATTTTTAATCCGCATTTTTATTATTAAAAGTATTTTAGTTGTTAGATTTCAAAACCAAAACCTTTATTGATCAGTGATCACCTCAAAACTTAAACTAAAACCACATAGTCCTCGTGGATCGATACCCATTTACCCTATCTAATATAAGGTAATTAGGTTTATTTTTGACCGGTACTTCGACGTCGATCATGTAGTGGTATTAGCACTTGCGGGCTTTACTAAATCGAAGAGTTGTGTATTTTTCTGTTTTAAGTTATCAACTTTGGACAAAATCTTGTAAATTCGATTATCTAGATCAAGTTTAAAATTCTCTGCGGCCTCAAGTACGTTCACACAGTTAATCTCCTTAGATTTCTCCATGTCTATCGGTAATGATTTAGCAACCTTGTCACTTGGCTGACGCTATTTTGATTGTAAATTCAATCGAAAATTCTTTTGAAAATTTTCATCATCGATATTAACACCTTCGAATGACATTTCAAAGATTTCTTGAATAAATTGTTGCTTGCATTCAAGCGAAATACAATGTGTTTGAATCTCATCAATACGTTTTGCAAGCAAAGAATACGAATCTTGAAGCTTTAAAAATTCAGCGTCAGATTTGTGACAAGTACTATCTACCACATTATCCACAGATTCAACATTATGCACAGTAGAATCATTATCAACACTTTATTCACACAGACGGAAACAATATCATGAGACATCACTTACTTCAGAAGCTGATCATTTTGGCGTGAAACTCGTTCTATTTCAAGTAAACTGTTCTCATAAGCATCATCCATTTCACTGAAAACACGTCTAACTTCTTCTATTTCCAAAAGCAAATCTTGATCAATATTACTAAGACAAGCTTTAACATTGTTTACAAATGGAAAAATTTCGTCTCGGAACACAGCTCTAGTGTGCTCAAAATTCCATTCACCTTCCGTTATGGTCGTGGTTGTCGTACGTTCCGTAATGACCTTGTCAAAATCGGCAAAGTGTTGGTGCACTGCATTTAAGCTATCTGACACCTTACTTACCGGTGAAATTAACTTAGTTAAATCCTTTTTGACAAGTGTAGGAGACGTACTAAGAAGGTTTTCCGTTGACAAACTTTGAGGCACAAAAACTGTTAATTGAGCTAATTCCTTTTGTAAACGAATACGGGTCTTTTTAGAAAATTGATCTTTATTATGCTGAACATAATCAAGCAATTTTGAAAACATTTTAGAATGAGTTTCTTCCGCAAGTGACTGTGTCTCCTCAGTACTACGAACATAAGGTGCTTCTTTCGATTTGCCAATTATGGTAACATCATATAGACAAGGAATATAATCCTGAGCTTGTTTTGCATAACCAGGATTAGGTGGTAAATCTTGAAGACGCTTAATTTCGAGTTCTTTGAACGATTTAGTTAAAAGATGAACTTTTTCTGTGGAATCGTATTGTTTTAAAAGCTGTTGTTCCTTGAATTTAAGAAGTTTTGTAGCATTAATTTCTGATTCAAACTTTTTAGACTCGAGAGTTTCGAAATCCAATTTAAGTTTCTGAAAATCATTTATAACCGACTCTTTTTCTTTTAATTCAATATAAAGATTAGCTTTTAATGATTCAATTTCTTTTAAGTGTTCAATCTTTTCAAAACGAAATGGTCAAATTCGGAACACGTTATTTTCTCAGCTTGAGGGACCATTTCAAATGTTTTAACCTTTTCCTTAATAGCGCAAGCTCAGCGGTTAGGTTGGCATTCATATCTATGGTTTGTCGAACCGCCAAATTCATGTTATCAATAATATGTTTAGGCACCATTACCAAATCACGTTGATCATAAGATTCCATACCCGTCGTAGCATTTGGTTGAGGTTCACTCAAATGTGTTGGATTGGATACCACATCATTTGAGTTACTAGTTCCCGAATGCTGTTCAAGGTTGTCATTGTCATGCTCAACATGATGTGGATTATCATGAATATTATTAGATGTGGTTGGTACCTCACTGATGACATCAAAACCGTATTGAGAGAGATTAGCAACGAGAGCAGCTTGGGCAGAGTGAATGTCATCACAATCCGAATCATATGCGTCAAGATCATCTGCTTGATATGTTGCATTAGAAGTAGAGAAGACTGCAATGCCTTCATTATCTGTTGCCCCTGGGTCAGCAAGAAATGCTAACTCCTCTGAATCCAAGATCTTTCCTTTAGATTGAGCATCGGCCAAATACATCTTCTCACGAAACCATGTTGCATCCCTTCTCCTATTCGACTGAGTGTATTCCCTAGCCATATGACCTTGTCCTCGACAATTGTAGAAAGTCACAACCTTTTGAGGACCAATAGGGCTTCCATTTCCAGTAGCATAAGAAGTCACGGCTTGAGCGTTCACGGTCCTTGTAGGAGGTCCATATGATTTTTTCCTACCCTGAATGGATTGCACCATCACTTGACCATCTTGAATAGTGGCTTGTTGTCGAGGATTTGAAGAGGTGCGGAGCTGACTCTTTGTTGGTGGAAATCCTCTAGTTGCAACAAGTTTTGACAAATAGGCTGTAAGATGGTTTAGAAAAATTTGGAGTAAAGATCAGTGCTTCAATTGGTGGCTAAAGTGGAGTAAAGGGCTTGTGCTTGTGGTGCTTCAATTGGAAAGTATCCTTGCTGAGGAGTATAGCCAATTGGAGAAATGATAGCTTGTGATGGAGATGCCTGATGTGTTGGTTGTTGTGGAAAAGACTGTTGATGAACACTTTGTTGAAATGATTGTTGTGGCATCATTAGTGGTTGATTAGATGGTTGATGTGGTTGCTGATAGTTGTGTTGTTGTGACTACTGCAAGTATGATGGTTGTTGATAAGTGTAAGCCATGTTTTTTTTGGGGGTCATTTGTTGAGAAGCATACATGGCAAGTGGATCACGAACTTGTGGTGTAGACAATCGAGCCTCGATCACGTGGCATTCAGGTTGTTGAAGAAAATCTTGAAGTTGGTCCACGTTTGTTGGATGCAAATCCTTAGCCAATTTAACAGCTGTCACGTACTTGCTCCATTCAGAAGGGAGAGTGTTCAGATACTTGTTGTTTAATTGAAACGTAGTTATTGCCAGACCTTAGATGTTGAGCTAATTCATCAAAAGAGTGAATCTCAAATAGTAATCATTGAGAGTCTCCCCGGGAACATAGGCAAACTTATCAAATGTATCATATAGCTTACACTCTCGTTCTTGTTTATTTAACGAGGTGCCTTGCATTAGAATACGAATTTTATCCTATAACTCTTTGGCAACTTTATGTTTGTTAACGAGTTTGTAGACATCTGGGGGAAGGGCTTGGAGAATGATGTTTGTGGCATACTTATCACATTTGTATTGAATCTTCATATCTCCGGTTAATTCACCCATTGTGCGAGGACGAGTAATTGCACCTTCCGTCACAGTACCATATACCAATGGTCCATTGAGCACCAATGCCCAAATGAGATGTTCGTTCTCTTTATTCAACATATAAAGTTCCATGCGGGAATCCCAATCCTCGTACATAGTTTTCACCAACATTGGTGGACGATTATCCGTACCCGATAGGATGGACTTATCGGTAAGAGATGTGTACTCCATTTCGATAAGTTAAGATTTACAGACGTTAATCAAAGAATGAGAGAAAGTAAATGTGTTTGTTGTTATGTGTTGAAGTCGAGAAACAATGTTGAAATCCCCTAAAATATGTTCTCGATGACAAAAACATTCTAAGACAAACAAAAACTCACGATTCAAAATTTTTTAAGGAATAATTTTGGAATCGTCGGAATATTGATCGGAATATTTGATCGGAATACCCTGTCGGAATAATCTATCGGAATACCCCCTGTCGGAATAAACTGTCGGAAAACTCTGTCGGAATAATCTATCGGAATACCCCTGTTGGTATCAACTGTCGGAATAATCTATCGGAATAACCAATCGGGAAAACCTGTCGAATGACCTGTCGGAATATCAGTATCGGAATACCCGTCGAAATAACCTGTCGGAGTACCACTACCGAAATACCCGTCGGAATACCACTGTCGGAATACCCGTCGGAATAATGATCGGAATGTGTAAACCCTTTTTCGATGGAAGCTGTTGGAATATCTCAACCCTTTTCCGATGGATTCTGTCAGAATAGTACCCACTTTTCTCGGACAAAACTCAAACAATTCGAGATTTTAAGCCAAAAATGATCAAATCACCCAAAATTTTTGTGTTTTTAGCCAAAGTAAATATACCAAATCTCTACCAAAACTATGTAGAAGATTTGTATCAAGAAAAAACCATAAAAAAAAAAATTTGTTCGAATGTATTTGGATCAAAATAGGCGTATGAATCAAGAACACAAACACATAAACCAAACAATCATCCCATGGCTCTTGATACCATTTGTAGGATATTGTACATCTTGCTTATGTTTAGAGAGAGAAAGAGATAGAAAGATGGTAGATTTCACACACACTTCTAGAGAGAGAAAGTAAGAAACTATGTGAAAAAATGAATGAAACCACACCCTCTCCATCTAAGGAGAGGGTTTATATACCCAAGCCTTATGATGGGCTTGGGCCTACATATTAGACCGTCCATACATTCCATGGACTAGGCCTTTCCATGTTTACTTAATATAGAATAACTAAACTACGAGCTACTACTTAATATATTGTCGGAGTGACCGAATCTTCCTAAATACGTAAAACATATTTCCAACATAGGTCATGAAATAACAACGTGCATGAATACTTTGAGGGGTGACCTCATCATGCAATTAGAGGGGTTGCCTCAAATTAATATAAGTTTGGGTAGGAGGGATCAGCTCCCTGTGAAGGATGCAAGGCACACACCACATTCACCTGAATAATCTGCTAAAACATGTAACCTAGGATGCACCCATACGCCCCACATGATAACATAATAATATGGCCAAAAGCTGAAAAGGGACGCCACGAGCTATCACTCCGCCGTGGTGAAGTCATAACACTCGTGCCTCCAGTGTTATGGTTATGGTACCTCCATAACTAGGTGAAACTGGTCATGCATGTATATGTCTTAGGAAATTAAATCAAACATAAGCAGATCAAAACATATAAAACATATACTGGGAAAGTAGTTGGCTGCATACGGGGAATCCTAATAAGGAAAGAATGTCCATTCTAAAAGGACGGTGAATCCGTACCTTATGTTCAGTGAACGAAGAAGACGAACGGAACAGAGTCCTACTTGGATCTCACTAATGCTATATAAATACTATACTTGTATAAGTATTCTGATTGCTGACTACATAACTGGTTTCATATCATGTCTTAGCTTGTTTTATATGTTCATGTCTTGTTTTACTGATTTTAACGTTATGTTGTGTTTATCATGTATTCTGATTAAGTATTACTTGTATTTCTTGTATTATTATACTTGTTGTGTAATAATAAGTAACTTCTAAAAATAGTAGGTTTCCTAAAATAGAAAGTTTCCAATAATAGAAAGTTTCCAAAAATAGATTAACTGCTTAATATAGATAAGTTTCTAAAAATAGAAAGTTTCAAAAAATAGAAAGTTTCCAAAAATAGATTACCTGCTTAAAATAGATAAGTTTCTAAAAATAGAAAGTTTCTAAAAATAGTAAATTTACTGAAATAGAAAGTTTCATAATTAGAAATAAGCTGGATTAATAAGCTAATAAGATAAGCTTAAGTTTTACTGATTTTATATACTAAGTCATGTGATTAATAGTATAGTTTATTAATTATAACATGTTAATTAAGTAAACTATATGATATTCGATTTAATTAAATATAATCATGATTTAATTAAATTAAAGTGTATATAATAATTTAGGTTAAACATGTATTAATATTTATATTAATATAACCTAAGTCATGGAAATTAATTAATTATAAGTCATGGTTTAATAATTAATTAATTACTATAGTCTAAATTACATAAATAAATACTTAGGTTAAAATCATGTATTATTAAATATTAATAATAAACCTAAGTCTATGTTTTAATTAAATTAATTATATGCCATGTTAAATTAATTTAATTAACTTACAAAAAAAATAAATATACTTGTAAAACTATTAAACTTGTAAAAATAATAAATCGAACCCATGTATTACTTTTATTAAACATGTCGTGAACCGGACCCGTGAACCCATGAACCGGTCGAACCAAAACCCCATCGAAAACAGTGGCAAACCGGCCTAAGCCGGTTGCCCCTGCCTTCGGCCCACTGCCACCGGCTGTAGCCGGTGGTCTTACCCTTCTCGGCCCAGCCGTTGACCACACGAGAGTTCCCACTAGCAGTAGCCAGTGGTCCCCCTGCTTGCTGCGGTGGTTCCCCCTGCTTGCTGCGGTGGTTTCCCTGCTTACCATAAATAGCCACCGGCAGTTGCTGGTGGTGGGGTTGTGGCTGCCGAGACCAACCGAACTACAAGACACCCCCGACACACGTCGGGGTGTCTTGTTTCCCTGCTGTTGACCGAGACCCACCACCGAGACATGAGTCTCGTGTGGTGGTGCAAACCAAACTACGCCGAGAGTCGTGAGACTCTCGGTTTGTGTGGCGGCCGAACACCAAACCCGAAAACAACCCTTTATTATTTACCCACCATGGTTTTACTTGTTTTAATTCTTGTTTTAATTTTGCCACCCTGATCATGTGTTCATAAATACATAAAAAGAAATAAAATAAAGGTTTTCGGATTACCAAAACACGTGGAATCATAAGATCTTGAATACACGAACATGTTCTTGTGATTTCTTAAATAAAAATCAACCAATCCCCTTGTTGGATTGATGTAGCCGCCGACCTAAGGAGCAAGGAGGAGGGTTTTAGGGTTCTTACTTTTCTAAAAATTTACTGTGAATGAATGATGTTTACATTATTTGTTTACTTAATAAAACAAATGGGCTGGGCCCCTCCTTCTCTTGTGTGTCGCGGCTAGTAGGGCCCACAAAGGGAACCCGTAACTTTCCCGTTTTCTAAATTATTACGTGTTCGTGTGCTTGTATTTACGTTTCATTATTATTAAATATTCGTGTTATCTTATATACTTGTACGTAGTCGTAATAATAATTACGTAAATACGTAATTATGCGCTCGTGATTATTACGTTCATGATTTCATGTTCGTGATTTAATTACTAATGATAATAATTATCGTGCCTTAATACATACTTAATACGTATCGTGTGATAACACGTACGTAGTTCTTGTAATTTATGTTCGTGAAACGTATTCTTGTTATAAAAGGAAAGTTTTAATCATGTACGTACGATATTAAGGGTACTATTCATGGTAAAAGCATGCGGGTTTTACAACTCTTCCCCCCTAAAAAGAATAATTCGTCCCCGAATTATTGATAAAGTAAACTGAAAAATAAGAACATACCCGAATTCAAAACTTGAAATGAGGGTAAGAAGTCCGGATAGACTCCTCGGTCTTCCAAGTGGCTTCCCGCTCGGTATGATCCCTCCAAAGGATTTTGACGAACGGAATCGTCTTCTTCCTCATGACTCATTCTTGCCTGCCAAGAACTAGTTCGGGTTCCTCTATGAAGGTAAGATCTTCACGAATCTGTTCCAGTGGATACTGAACCATGTGAAGGGGATGATACTTTTACCCACTGAGTAAGGACACATTAAAATTGTCGTGAACGTGAGAAAGTTGCGGAGGTAACGCTAAACGATAAGATACTTCACCGACTCGCTCAATGACATCAAACGGTCCGATGAATCGAGGACTGAGCTTCCCTTTGATTCCAAAACGCTTAACGCCACGTGCTGGTGATACCTTAAGAAAGACGTGATCTCACACGTTAAAAATTAAGTCCCTATGATGTTTGTCGGCATAACTCTTCTGACGTGATCGTGCTTCTTGCAATTTCTGGTTAGCTACAACGACTTTCTCGTTGGTCAACTATATCATTTCTGGTCCTTCAAGTGTTCGCTCACCAACCTGATCCCAGCAGATTGGAGCGCGACACTTTCTACCATACAACATCTCGAATGGAGCACACTTAATGCTAGCGTGCCAACTGTTGTTCTATGCAAACTCTACCAAACAGATGTAATCGTCCCAATCTCCTGTCCATCCCAACGCACATGCCCTCAACATGTCTTCTGATGTCTGAATCGTTTGTTTTGACTGGCCGTCTGTTTGAGGATGAAAAGTAGTGCTAAGCTTAAGTTTTGTACCCCAAGCTTTCTATAGACTCTTCCAGAATCACGAAGTGAAAGGAGGATCTCTGTCCGAGACGATGCTGGATGGAGCACCATGAAGTCTCATGATCTCCTTCTTGTAAGTGTCGCGAGTTTACTGACCGGATCATCCTTACGGAGTAAGAAATGAGCTGACTTAGTAAGTCGATTAACGATAACCCAAATTGCATCGTTCCTCCTCTATGTCTGCGGAAGACCGGTAACAAAATCCATGGTGATCTTGTCCCACTTCCACTCTGGAATATCTAACGGTTGTAGAAGACCGCTAGATCACTGATGCTCGATCTTAACCTGCTGGCAGGTAAGACATTTGGAGACGTAAGTCGCAACATCTTGTTTCATACCACTCCACCAAAAGTATTGCTTGATGTCGTGATACATCTTGGTCAAACCAGGATAAATGGAGAATCGAGAGCTATGAGCCTCAGCTAACGATGCTTCCCGGAGTTCTTGATCATCAGGAACACAAAGTCTCGTACCCTGCCATAAGATACCATCTTCATCTACACGAAATTCTGTCTGCTTCTCTAAGTTCGGAATTATCGCCCAGATTTCACCATCATCCTTGTGAGCTTCCTTGATCCTAGAGAGTAACTCAAGTTCCACTCTAAGATTAGCCTAGTAACCGTGCTGTCCATGTACTATGATCTCGATGTCTAGTCGCTCTAAGTCTCTTATAATTTTCTCCTCAATTTTAATGTCGTTTATCATTCCAGACTTTCTACTAAGTGCATCTGCTACTACATTCGCCTTGTCGGGATGATACTGCAGATTAATTTCATAATCCTTCCACAGCTCTAACCATCTCCTCTGTCTCATGTTCAGTTCACGTTGAGTGAAGATGTACTTCAAGCTCTTGTGGTCCGTGAAAATGTCACATGATTCTCCATACAAATAGTGCCTCCATGTCTTTAATGCAAACACGACTACTGCAAGTTCCAATTCATGCATAGGGTAATTTTCCTCACAAGGCTTAAGCTGTCGTGAAGTGTACGCGATCACATTCCCATGTTGCATGAGAACACAGCCAAGTCCCTTCCCTAAAGCATCACTGTAGATTTGAAATCCACCTGTACCAGATGGGAGAGTAAGAATCGGTGCACATACTAACTTATGCTTTAGGTCTTCAAAGCTCTTCTCTCTTTCTTCAGTCCAGACGAATTTCTCCCCTTTCTGCATCATTTTGGTCAATGGTAGTCCTAAATGGGAAAAGTTCTCTACGAACCTACGGTAGTAACAATCTAAGCCTAGGAAACTACGAACTTCAGTCGCTGATGTCGGTCTTGGCCACTTGGTTATAGCCTCAACCTTTGCTGGATCCATGGTGATTCCTTTTGTTGATATAATGTGACCTAAGAACGCCACCTTGTCTAACCAGAACTCACACTTGGAGAATTTAGCATATACAGCTGGTTCTGGCGAAGAATCTGTAATACTGTACGAAGATGGTCTTCGTGTTCCTCCTTGGACTTAGAGAATATCAGGATGTCGTCAATGAAGACAATGACGAACTTGTCTAGAAAATCATGGAAGATTCTGTTCATCAAATCCATGAAAACAGCTGGAGCATTGGTAAGGCCAAATGGCATGACTACGAATTCGTAGTACCCATAGCATGTACGAAAAGCAGTCTTGGCGATGTCCTGCTCTTTTACCCGTAGCTGATGATAGCCCGACTTCAGATCAATTTTGGAGAAATGTTTGGCCCCTTGGAGTTGGTCAAACAAGTCGTCAATGCGTGGCAACGGATACCTATTCTTGATGGTGATCTTGTTGAGCTCGCGATAATCTATGCAAAGACGCATACTGTCGTCTTTCTTCTTCACGAATAAGACCGGTGCGCCCCATGGAGATGCGCTCGGTCGAATGAAGCCTCGTTCCAAAAGTTCTTGCAATTGGTCCTTCAACTCCTTCAGCTCTATGGGAGCCATACGATAAGGAGCCATGAAAATCGGTTCAGCTCCTCGGATGAGCTTGATATTAAACTCTACTTCACGTGTAGGTGGTATGCCCGGAAGTTCTTCGGGAATACATCTGGAAATTCTGACACTATTGGCTGATTATGAATTGATGGAGATTTAGCATCCATGTCATGAATAGTAGCCAGATAGCCTTCGCAACCATGTGAAAGTAGTGCACGTGCTTGCAAGATTGATATGATTTGTACAGACCTTCCGGGTACGAACCCGTTGTAAATGTACTCTGGTGCATTTACATCAACGAAGATGACGCGATATTTATGGCAGTCTATGGTGGCGTGATGTTTGGATAGCCAGTCCATTCCCACTATCATGTCAAAATCACTCGTGTCCAGCGAAAGTGCGTCAACAGGACAAATCTTGTCGTCAAATTCTAGGGGAAGGCTCTTGTACACATGGGTTATGCGTACAGAGTCTCTTAAAGGCGTGGAAATGTTTAGCACATTCTCTAATGACATAGGGGATATCCTAACATTCTTAGCATAAGCAGTAGAAATGACCGAATGAGTAGCACCCGTGTCAAATAAAACACATGCAGCTTGACCATACATATAAAAGATTCCAGTGATGGTACCTGTAGACTTGTTGGCCTGATCACGAGAAGTCGTGTAAACGCGTCCACTAGTAGGAGGCGGCTTGGAATCAGCATGTCCAGATGTGCCCTCCATCTCGCCCTTGCTGCAGTCCTTCATGTGATGACCAGTAAGGCCACACTTGTAGCTTGCGTTGCTGTCGCGGAGACATGGCCCTGGGTGCCTACGGTTGTAGGTGGTGCAAAGAGGATGAGTATACACTCCAGCAGGTGCCCTTGTTGGCAGGGATCCTGTTAAGAATAGTATACATGAGACATTGTTTTATAGGTAAAAAGGACAATGCGGAAAATTCGTAAGATGTAATACTAGTGATAGCTGGACGGTTAGGCTGTGAACCTCTTTGGTTCTGGTCCCTCCCGTTACCATGATTCCTGGTAGAAGATTGCTAATGTGTTAGAATTATGAAATATCGCATGTAATATTAGAAAATGAGTAAGTGTAAGGACCTGCTGTTGTTGGAGTTTCCAGCGTTGTTACGGTAATTATCATTACCGACAAGCCTATCCGTAGCAGAACGGTCTTGAGTCTGACCGTTTCCCTTGGGCTGATTAGGCTGTTGTTGAGTAGCCGGCTGAGACCGTTCCCCAGTCTTCTGCCTGGAAGATGTAGTTTAAAGAGAGATATAATATTGGATAATACTGAGAGAATTCGGAATGGTCACCGCTGAATAACGAATATTTACCTTTTCTCGGATCTCTTTGGTTCCCCGAACTCTTCTCTTTCTTGCAGCATCTCCAGCTTACGTGCTGCATCGGCAACTTGTGCCACCGTGTTGAAAGTAGCACACCAAATTGTTGGCGATCGATGTATTAAGAGCCCACCGGAAGTGGTATGCTTGCTCTTCAGTAGTACCTGCTGCTACGCCAAGAAAACTAGCCAAACGAAGAAAATGCTGCATGAACTCGTTGTTGTTCTCTCCATCTCTCTGCCTGATTTCGTGGTACTCCCTCTTCAGCTTGTCTTGCTCAGCCTTGGGGAAGAACTATCCCATCACTAATTCCCTGAACTGAGCCCAAGTCAAACCAGCCACCCAATCATCACCTCCCTCAGACTGCTTGAGTGCCTTCCACCATCCTAGTATTACCTTCGAACTTGTAACAAGCCAACATCGACTTGAAGACGGGGTCACAACCCATTATATTAAATATCTTCTCAATATGAGCCAACCACCTTTCAGCTTCACTGGGGCTATCAGTTTTCTCGAAGGATCGAAGGCGTTACTTGTTGAATCTCTCCAGCCATGTGACCAATGTTACTGGAAGAGGAGGAGGAGGTACTGGGTGCTGTTGCTGATTCTTGGCAGCCTGCACCTCAGCCCTGATTTCGTTCCTCAGCTGAGGAAGCAAAGCTTGCATCGCAGCTTGGACTGCTGCATTGAGTTGTTCCTGCTCGCGTGTGAGAACCATCTGATAGTATAACATAAAAATACATGATTAAACTGATTGAAACATAAAATATATATACATGAAAAAAATTTATACCAATAAATCATGAGAAAATTTTTATGCAGGAAAACTAGTACATGAATGCATGATGTAGTTTTATGAGAACTTTTATATGCGCGAGAGTGAACGCCCATGGTCAGTTCACTAAAAAAAAGACATGGCAAGGGGACGCCAATGGGTCGGTCCCAAAGTTAAAAGTTTCGATAAAAGCACATGCAACTAAATAGGGCTAGTCCTGTACCAACCATTACTTAGTCATAAACCTGCGACAATGACATATATATGAATGCATGAAAACATTGAATGCATGAAAACCGACTGTCAGTTCTAGGAAAACCATAGTGACTACCCACTAATCATAGGTCGTGATTTAAGAGCCTACAGGTCGAAGCCTTGGCTCTGATACCATAATTGTAACACCCCATTTTGGTAAATGGAATGTCATGCATGATTATGGCATGTCATCAAAGCATACAAGGAAAAATGTCTTAAACATAACATGACCATAAAGGAAATACCGTAAACAAACATCGGTACCCCAAAGTATAAGCTCATCACACACAAACATAAGTATTGCAAAGGAAAAGGACTAAACAATGTCCATGGAAATAAGTAGCAAAATGTATGATGAAAGGCATAAAGTAATGAAGGCTATAAACCTTCCAATCCATATGCACGTACGCTTAGAGTCTACGAGCGTCCCTAAGTACCGTCCGTTTTGGGAACATGAAAGGAAAACGGCTGAGCATAACGCTCAGTGCACGGATATACAAGCATAGAATGAATAACATAAACATATACAACATATAGCAGCAGAACTGATTAAGTCCTGGAAAACTTGTATAACTTAGTAAAACTAGTTTTATAGTTTGAAAAGCCTTATGTTTATCTTATGAAAACTGTTTAACATGTTAACCATTAAGCCAATAGAGGTCATGAAATAAGAACGTGCATGAATACTTAGAGGGGTGACCTCATCATGCAATTAGAGGGGTTACCTCTAATTAATATAAGTTTGGGTAGGAGGGATAATAACTAACTTTTGGTTGGTTAATAAAAGGTTTTGCTTGCAAGATCTTTCTTTGCGTTGCTCGTACTCAATTGATATATGTCGTTGTTTCGTTCTCGGTATCTTCTCAAATTGATCACGGTCAAAAGTGGAATAGTTGTAATTGGTGACTAAAAAGGGGGAGCTTTGGTCTAAATCTACTAAAATGATAAGATTAAACTAAAGATAATTACTGAAAATAAGGATCGAATTTAAGACTAAAATAAAACTAGAATTATACCTTTACTCGGAATAAGGATTATCCGGAATATGTTGCCCTACTCGGAATATCAGCTCTTATTCGGAATAATACGGCTATGCGGAATAATTTCCCTTGCTCGGAATAAATCTCTACCCGGAATAAATTGTGCTTATGCGGAATGTTAAGATATCCAGAATAAGTACTCTACTCGGAATGTTCATGGCCACGCGGAATTTTTTGGAAAGAAGACCTATGCGGAATAATTAAAAAGAGACCCTATTCGGAATATTTGAAAGAAAGCTATGCGGAATGTTTTGAACAAAAAAAACTATGCGGAATAAAAGACTCCTACTCGGAATAATTGGAAAGAAACTCTATTCGGAATAACAAAACCTTATACGGAATATGACCACTACTCGGAATATTTTTAATATTCCGAATAAACAACAAAATCCCACCTTGATCCGGATTAATTGGGTATTTCGAACCAACACAATCCCAGACTCCCTATTCGGAATCTGGGGAAACTCAGTAACTAAATAGCGAAGAACAGGGGGTTAAGAAACACGAATTTTTACTCAAAATTCACCAAGTTTTTAATCGAAACTTATACCAATTTCACCACGAATCATTTTCCTAAGGTAAACCTTAATCCAAAACCACAAAAACACAAAACCCACTTACTTTTTATGATCAAACCAATAAAATAAAACTTAAGAACTTTGAATCATAAAGAGATGAAGAACAAGATGATGGAAAGATTAAAAGTAAACTTGTATTAATGATTTAGGATTCAACAAACAAAGTGGAAAGATTCAACTTACAAGATTGGAAGAAATCAAAGAAAAATGAAAACCACTCCTTAAGGGAGATGGTTTTCTTCCTACGAAATAGGAAAAACTGTAACAGAAAGAAGCTAGTGGAAAGTCTTGAATGGGAGGAGTATTTATAGGCTTCTCCCTTGGTTGGTGAGTGGGCTTTCTTCCTTTCTTTTTGTCTTCTCGTCTTTTCAGAAAAGTTGACGTTTTCGATTTCGATTTGGGATTTGTCGACGAATAATTTCAACTCGTCTTTTAATTTCTTCATTTAATAGACTTGAGTTTCTTCGACATAGGTAAATCTTCCGTCTTTGGTCCTTTTCTTCGATAAATCTTCAAATAGGCCCATTGACTTCAAATCTTTTGCATCTCTTGGACTATAGACTTCATCTTTTCGTCTTTTTCCTCGATAAAACCCGTGCAATCCCATGTTTTCTCCAATATTTATCCGGTTGGCTCTGAAAACACAACAAACACACAAACCATGCATAATTCCAAACAAATGACATTAAATACGCGTTTTGGTCTTGTTTTAGCAAGAAATAAGTGGTAAAAGGATGGGTGTTTTCACACCTATCAAATCCCCTACACTTAACCATTGCCATGCCCTCATGCAATGCTTAGTGATAAAGCAAATTTACATTTTTCTCATAATCAATCAACCTTGGCCTTATTAACATACTACTAAACAAGAATTAAAGTACTAAGAGAAATTAAAACTTTAGAATAAACTAAAGGATAGAAAACCATTTTCACTTGAAAATAGCTTCATGGAAATAACTTGCAAAGAGATCAAGGACTTACATTAGGGCTTTGGTGCTGCGAAGATTTATCACCCTCAAGTTTCACGTTCCCCAAACTATGCTTAAAAACGAGATCATTGTTATTATAAGTTAGCAATTCAAACACTTACACACATGGCTTAATTATATGCTTAAACTCCCTTATTCCTAGGTGTATCTCTTATATTTTATTTTTGTCTTAGAATGATCATGAAGATGCATTTTTGGACTTATTTCGATAATTTATTTATGCTAAAAGCAAAGTAGGACGATTTGATCAATAGTTAGCTAAAGGACAAAATCTCTTAAAACTGCTTCTCGGGATATCAAAAAGTTCATATCTTAGCATAACTCGGTTCACGATTTGAGACCTTTCTCGGGCCGATATTTGGCATGTACTTCATACTTCATATCTTCGAGAGACGTTCTTGAGATAATGGCCTTCTCTTCGTTAATAGAGTTTCTTCACTTGGAGACTTTTGAGGGGTACTCCAACTTTGTTGACCACGACTTCATGATTATTCCTTCAATCTCTAATTGGGATTTTGAGATACAACGATCCGCCTCCTTTTCGGACTTGGATCTATTTATCCTCATACCTTGTTAGGGTCTTTTCAGATAGACTTCTCCATGATCTTTATGGGAGTTGATTGCTTTTCGTCGTGAATCTTGATCCTTCATATTGATTTTGGGAATAATGCTTTTCACATCACCTTGGATCTTTAGCAATAAAATGGAATCCTCATGCCTTGTTAGGGCTTTTTTGGACTCGTCAATCTTCGCGCCCCGCTTCATAAGTTATGCCTTGGCTATGAACTCTTATCATTACCGAGCAACTTTTAAACGATCTTGGGCTAGAAGCTAAGTAACCTTTCAAATCGTACGACCTTACTTATTGCAGATAAATTATTAGCAAGTGATGGGAGAATAGGCAAATAATTACACCAAGTGAGCTTGTGCAAGAATACTGACTTATAATTGACTCTATCATTTCTCGTCCTCCACAATTTAAAATCTCAAGTAATGAGACTCGTGGATGCTTAGCCTAATAAACCAATTAAGGTCTACATGGTTAAGGATACTAGCTAGAATAAACTTGAATAAGTTTATTCGGGTTGAGTCAAAATAATCGCAACGGGCCTAATATGTCAAAGATTTCAAAACTAGCTACACCACTTTATTTATATTTTTGACTTTATTGCGGGATATATACATATGAAAGCAACAATAAAAATTTAAAAATTACGACAAAATGGCCAAAGTTAATTAAAAGTTTGAAAAATGCTGAAAAAGATGATTTTCCGGTTAAATGAAGGCATTTTAATGGAAAAGTCCACTTAGAACTTCGATAGAAGTCTCCCCTACACTTAAGATAAACATTATCCTCAATGTTTAATCATGTGGGAAAATTCTCCCCTACACTTATGACATTGTGCACGTTGGTTAAATCAAGCTAAGGAAGAGACATCTAAAGTGATCAATTTAGAATGTGATCATGAAGACGATTGAATCACGATAGTTGATAGATAGAACCGGTATTGCGGATAACATGGGAGCACAGTTCTTCAAAGATTCCAAGAGTGCACTTATCCCTGTAATCACATCACCATCCAAATACAAGCAACCTATATAGCTCCCCCTACACTTAGGATGAAAAACGGGAAAAGGGGGATAGATACTCGGGTTGCCTCCCGAGGAGCGCTTGTTTTTGTTTACCGAGTCGCGAGCCTGACTCGGTCCCGAACTAATTCAAGGGAAACGTGGTGAGGGATGGAATCATCTCTTGAGAGATGTCCTCACCAAAGTACAATTTCAAACGCTGGCCATTCACCTTGAAGTTGGGCCCATTTGGCTGAGAAAGCTCAATGGTGCCATAGGGAAAGACATTGGCGATGGTGAATGGACCAGACCAGCGGCTCTTCAACTTGCCTGAGAAGATCTTCTACCGAGAGTTAAAGAGTAAGACTTGATCACCAACGTGGAACTCTCGGTTCTTGATTTTAGCATCGTGGATAATCTTGGTCTTCTCCTTGTAGATCAATGAGTTCTCGTAAGCTTGATTTCTCAATTCTTGTAGCTCGTTGAGTTGAATCTTGCGAAAATCACCGGCTTTGTTGATGTCGAAGTTAGCCCACTTCAAGGCCCAGTATGCCTTATGTTCCAGCTCGATAGGGAGGTGGCAAGCTTTCCCGTACACAAGACGATAAGGTGTACAACCAATCAGTGTCTTATAGGCGGTACGGAAAGCCCACAGAGCATCGTCAAGTTTATCAGCCCATGAGGCACGATGCTCTCCCACAGTACGTTCCAAAATTCTCTTCAATCCACGGTTGGATATCTCGGCTTGACCGTTGGTTTGAGCATGATAAGCGGTGGAAAGACGGTGATTGACACCATACTTAGCCATGACTCTTGCAAATTGATCGTTGCAAAAATGAGTCCCGCGGTCACTGATAATAGCACGAGGAACACCGAATCAAGCAAACAGTTGTTTCAAGAAATTACAAACCACCCTCGCGTCGTTATTGGGTAAAGCCTTGGCTTCAACCCATTTGGAAACGTAGTCAACAACGACAAGGATGTATTTGTTGCCTTTAGAAGAAAGGAATGGCCCCATAAAGTCGATGCCCCATACATCAAAGATTTCACATTCTTGTATGAAATTTTCAGGCATCTCATCTTTATGTGTGATCTTGCCTTGTTTTTGGCAAGCATCACAATGTTTAACCATCTCGTGAGCATCACGGTAAATGGTGGGCCAATTGAATCCCGAATCAAACACTTTTTTGGCGGTGTAGTTGGGACCAAAGTGACCACCGGTGGGTCCTTTGTGGCAAGTCTGGAGAATGTCCAAAGCGGCCGGTCCGTCAACACATCGGCGAATAATCAAGTCAGCGCATTGTTTGAATAGAAAAGGGTCATCCCAAAAGTAAGTCTTAACATCGTTCAAGAACTTCTTCTTTTGTTGGGATGTTAACCCTTGGATGAGAACACCACCCGCTAAGTAGTTTGCAATATCGGCAAACCACGGGGTGCCATCAAGATTGAGATTTATAGACATTAAGGTCTCAAGGGGGAAAGAATCATTGATCTCTTTGTTCGGATGATCCCCTTGATATGGATCCTCAAGTCTGCTCAGATGATCCGCGGCTAGGTTTTCAGCACCCTTCTTGTCACGAATTTCAATGTTGAATTCTTGAAGGAGTAAAACCCAGCGAAGAAGTCTTGGCTTAGAGTCATGCTTAGTCATCAAGTACTTCAACGCGGAATGGTCCGTGTATACGATGGTGGTGGATAAAACAAGATAGGGGCGGAATTTTTCAAAAGCATAGACAACAGCTAAAAGATCTTTTTCGGTTGTCGTATAATGCAATTGAGCCCCCGTCATTGTTTTGCTAGCATAGTGGATTGGTTGGAAATGTTTGTTGATCCTTTATCCCAAAACCGCACCAATAGCGAAGTCGCTAGCATCGCACATCAATTCAAAGGGTAGCTCCCAATTAGGGGTAACCAAGACCGGTGCCTTAGTTAGCTTATCCTTAAGAAGATTGAAGGCTTCGATACACTCTTTAGAAAAGATAAAAGGAGTATCTTTTTCCAAGAGGTGGGTCATCGGGCGAGTGATTTTAGAGAAATCCTGAATGAATCGACGATAGAAGCCCGCATGACCTAGAAAACTTCTCACACCCTTCACGGTTGAAGGTGGAGGTAATTTGGCTATGACATCTACTTTAGCACGGTCGATTTCAAGACTGGCTTTAGAGATTTTGTGTCCTAGCACAATGCCTTCTTTTACCATAAAATGGCATTTTTCCCAATTCAGAACAAGGCGAGTGTCTTCGCACTGCTTAAGCATACGTTCCAAATTGGCAAGGCAAGAAGAGAAGGAATCCCCGAAGACCGAGAAATCATCCATGAAGACTTCCATGGTTTGTTCAACCATGTCATGGAAGATAGCCAACATGCACCTTTGGAAAGTCTCGGGGGCATTGCATAAGCCAAAAGGCATCCTTTTGTAAGCAAATGTGAGATAGGGACAAGTAAATGTTGTCTTCTCTTGATCTTGGGGATCGATGGGTATTTGGAAATAACCTGAGAAACCATCAAGAAAGCAGTAATATTCATTACCCGCTAAACGTTCAAGCATTTGGTCCATAAAAGGAAGAGGGAAATGATCCTTTCTCGTGGCATCATTGAGTTTGCGGTAGTCTATACAAACTCTCCACCCAGTAACGAGACGGGTAGGAATCAACTCATTGTTTTGATTGGGCACAACGGTAATTCCGCCTTTCTTAGGCACACAATGGACTGGACTAACCCATGGTGAATCCGAAATAGGGTAAATCATACCCGCATCAAGAAGTTTGATAACCTCTTTTTTGATGACTTCATGGATTTTAGGATTCACCCTTCGTTGGCTTTGAATTGTGGGCTTAAAGTCGTCCTCCATGAGAATTTTATGTGTGCAAAAGTGAGGATCAATTCCGCGAATGTCGGAGATTTTCCAAGCGATAGCTCTTTTATGCTTCTTCAACACGGCGACAAGTCGGGCTTTTTCTTCTTTTTTCAGGTCCTTCGCGATGATGACCGGTAACTTCTCGTTGTCTTCAAGGAAAACGTACTCAAGATGAGGAGGTAGGTCCTTAAGCTCAAGAGTAGGAGGATCCTCAATAGATGGTGTAACTAACGATGGATCATCATTAGTCACCTCTTTAGGAGAGAGAGGAGGAAACGGGTCTTCATTGAGAAGTCTCTCAATAGTACGAATGTCTTCATTCCAACTAGTGGAAGAATCATCATACTTAATATCGAGAGGACCCAAGCTAGCTTCGAAATCATCCAAGTCACTTTCTCAAAAAGGAGTCAATGCCGGAGCAATTGAGGCAACGGTCTCAACATTGGTAGAGAAGAGAGAGTACTTTTGCAAGCATCATGAAAATGTTCTTCACAAGCCTCATCGAGAACATCAATAGCATTAACACTCTAGTATGAATAAGGTTGCTTAGAAATCTTACCCATGTTGAAGACAATTTTGTCGTCACCAACTCTCATGATTATTTCGCCCGAGGCTACATCAATGAGAGTGCGACCGGTCCTCAGGAATGGACGTCCAACGATTAATGGAACACGAGGATCCATCTCGTAGTCAACGACAACAAAATCCACTGGGAAGGTGAATTTGTCAACGCCAACAAAGACATCTTCGGCTATCCCCACTGGATAAGCAACCGTACGGTTGGCTAATTCCAAAGTCATTTAGGTGGGGACTAGCTCGGGGATAGATAATTGCTTCCAAACACTTAAAGGCATTAAGTTTATACTGGCACCTAGATCGGCTAGGGCCATGCAATTCTCTACTCCCGGGAAGTTGCAAGGAATCAAGAAGCGACCCGGATCACCAAGTTTGGTGGGCAATTTCCTTAAGAGAACGGCGGAGCAATTCTCATTAAGTTAGGTCTGAGCAATGTCAAGAAGCTTCTCCTTGTCACTTAGAAGATCTTTAAACATCTTCGCATATTTAGGCATGTGAGCGAGAGCCTCGGCAAAGGAGATGTTAAAATTCAATTGTTTAAACATTTTTAGAAAGTTTGAAACTTGAATATCATCCTTGCTCTTTTGCTTCTCTTTTCTCAACCTTGAAGGATAAGGTATATTGGATGAAGAAGAAGACTTTAGGGAAGTAGGATCACTCACAACCACGGGTGGTGGGGAAATGGGGATAGAAGGTGAAGGAGGTGAGGAAAGTTGCTCTTGTTCCTTGTTCACAATCACGGGTGGAGGTGTAGGAAGCTCGAGTTCCGTATAACCTTTTCCACTACGAGTGGTGATTGCTTTCATCTCCGCTCTTGGATTCGCAACGGTGTTACTCGGAAGAGTACCCGAAGAAGAGGGTTGATTACCTTGGATGAGCGAACCAATCATATCACGAATGTTAAGCGCTTGAGTGCTGAAAGAATCTCTGATGTCGACACGGATCTCATTCCTCTGTTTTGCCATATCATTCCTAAGCTCAGCTCGAATATCGCTCCCTTGTTTCGCCATGTCATTCTTCAAGTTGACAAATTGACTCTGAAGATTCGTCACCATCTCTCGATTAGTCTTCATGAACGTCTCGACGTCTTGATTCACTGCCATCGGTTGATTGAGAGGTGAAGCTTGGTAAGCTTGAGAATTTCCTTGAGTTGGGTATGGGTTTCTTTGGGATTGATATTGATTTTGAGCACGAGGTTGGGATTGGTTGTTTCGGTTATAGCTTTGTTGTTGGTTTTGGTTCTAAGGAGGGAAACCAGGTGGAGCAAGATAATTGTTTGAACGATAACTTAG
Source organism: Glebionis coronaria (assembly GCA_025667525.1). Lineage (NCBI taxonomy): Eukaryota > Viridiplantae > Streptophyta > Magnoliopsida > Asterales > Asteraceae > Glebionis > Glebionis coronaria. The sequence goes on along the minus strand of CM046882.1, from coordinate 363,245,043 downwards.
CAAACTACGGTCTCCTTGAGGAAGAGCTTGATAGCCCCCCGTGGGATAAGTACCGTATGCCGCGTTAAGGTTTCAGAGAAATTGCCTTGGGTAGAAAGACAATCATTGTAAGAATGAGGACCACCACATGTGTCACAAGAAATAGCAACGGCTTTAGCTTGTTGAAAGTGGTTTGTGGCCATGGTCATGAAATTCTTGTTCATCTCAGCGAGTTGTCGAGAAATTTCAGTCATCTCAGGATTGGATGTAGTAGAAGAAACATTGACTCTCGAGTTAGATCTTGACGATGCGGATGAATCCTAATTCTTGTGGTGAGTAGTCATGTTTTCAATCAACTCTCTACATTCCTCCGGTCTCCTTTTCATAAAAGTACCACCGGCGGCGGCGTTGATCGTGTCACGATCACGAATAGTGAGACCATTGTAGAAAGTATCAATGAGAGTGACGGGGAGCATGTTGTGATTTGGACAGCGGTCGATCAAATCATTGTACCGTTCCCAAGCATCAAAGAGCGATTCATCATTGTCTTGCATGAATCCACTAATTTGGTTACGAAGGCTCGTGACCATGGATGGTGGGAAGTAGCGCGACAAAAAGCGTTGAGTCATGTCGTCCCATGTATGAATAGAGTTCTTTGGGAGACGGTCAAACCATTTTTCGGCATGGTGAGAAAGCGAGTGGGGAAAGAGTTGAAGGCGAAGGTCATCCATAGAAACACCGGGGGACTTCATGCTTTGGTTAATGGTAATTAATTTGTCGAGGTGTTTGTTGGCATCATCATCCGGAATTCCGCGAAATGGGTTAGTTTGCACTTGTTGGATCATGTGATGCTTTAACGAAAACTCCTGAGCCGTGACATGCATCGGCGCAATCGGGCCTCCACGTCCGTTCATCGTGGGTTAACATAGCTCCTCCATGGTTCGTAGGTCGGGTAAGGGTGGATTATTCATGTTTTGGTGGGGTGGGTTATTATTGTTGTTGTTATTTGGGAGGGGTGGATTATTATTGTTGTTGTTGTGTACACCGGCCATGTCTAAATCTTCGAGAGTCTCGGGCTCTGAATAAGACGTTGATCGAGTACGCATACACTAAAAAGAAAATGCAAGAGAAAATATTTTTGGTTTTTATAGGTTTTTTAATGTTTTTGTATTTTTGAAAATTTTTGTGCTTGAAAATAACGTTCCCGAAAGAACGGATCCCAAAATCCAATTTTTCTCATAAAAAACTGTTGATCTTAACGAGAAGAGTCGGCAGCGGCGTCATTTTAATAACTAACTTTTGGTTGGTTAATAAAAGGTATTGCTTGCAAGATCTTTCTTTGCGTTGCTCGTACCCAATTGATATATGTCGTTGTTTCGTTCTCGGTATCCTCTCGAATTGATCACGGTCAAAAGTGGAATAGTTGTAATTGGTGACTAAAAAGGGGGAGCTTTGGTCTAAATCTACTAAAATGATAAGATTAAACTAAAGATAATTACTGAAAATAAGGATCGAATTTAAGACTGGAATAAAACTGGAATTATACCTTAACTCGGAATAAGGATTATCCGGAATATGTTGCCCTACTCGGAATATCAGCTCTTATTCGGAATAATACGGCTATGCGGAATAATTGCCCTTGCTCGGAATAAATCTCTACCCGGAATAAATTGTGCTTATGCGGAATGTTAAGCTATCCGGAATAAGTACTCTACTCGGAATGTTCATGGCCATGCGGACTGTTTTGGAAAGAAGACCTATGCGGAATAATTAAAAAGACACCCTATTCAGAATATTTGAAAGAAAGCTATGCGGAATGTTTTGAACAAAAAAAACTATGCGGAATAAAAGACTCCTACTCGGAATAATTTGAAAGAAACTCTATTCGGAATAACAAAACCCTATACGGAATATGACCACTACTCGGAATATTTTTAATATTCCGAATAAACAACAAAATCCCACCTTGATCCGGAATAATTGGGTATTCCGAACCAACACAATCCCAGACTCCCTATTCAGAATCTGGGGAAACTCAGTAACTAAATAGCGAAGAACAGGGGGTTAAGAAACACGAATTTTTACTCAAAATTCACCAAGTTTTTAATCGAAACTTATACCAATTTCACCACGAATCATTTTCCTAAGGTAAACCTTAATCCAAAACCACAAAAACACAAAACCCACTTACTTTTTATGATCAAACCAATAAAATAAAACTTAAGAACTTTGAATCATAAAGAAATGAAGAACAAGATGATGGAAAGATTAAAAGTAAACTTGTATTAATGATTTAGGATTCAACAAACAAAGTGGAAAGATTCAACTTACAAGATTGGAAGAAATCAAAGAAAAATGAAAACCACTCCTTAAGGGAGATGGTTTTCTTCCAACGAAATAGGAAAAAATGTAACAGAAAGAAGCTAGTGGAAAGTCTTAAATAGGAGGAGTATTTATATGCTTCTCCCTTGGTTGGTGAGTGGGCTTTCTTCCTTTCTTTTTCTCTTCTCATCTTTTCAGAAAAGTTGACGTTTTCGATTTCGATTCGAGATTTGTCGACGAATAATTTCAACTCGTCTTTTAATTTCTTCATTTAATAGACTTGAGTTTCTTCGACATAGGTAAATCTTCCGTCTTTGGTCCTTTTCTTCGATAAATCTTCAAATAGGCCCATTGACTTCAAATCTTTTGCATCTCTTGGACTATAGACTTCATCTTTTCGTCTTTTTTCTCGATAAAACCCGTGCAATCCCATGTTTTCTCCAATATTTATCCGGTTGGCTCTGAAAACACAACAAACACACAAACCACGCATAATTCCAAACAAATGACATTAAATACGTGTTTTGGTCTTGTTTTAGCAAGAAATAAGTGGTAAAAGGATGGGTGTTTTCACACCTATCAAGGGATCAGCTCCGTGTGAAGGATGCAAGGCACACACCACATTCACCTGAATAATCTGCTAATACATGTAACCTAGGATGCACCCATACGCCCCACATGATAACATAATAATATGGCCAAAAGCTGAAAAGGGACACCATGAGCTATCACTCCGCCATGGTGAAGTCATAACACTAGTGCCTCTAGTGTTATGGTTATGGTACCTCCATAACTAGGTGAAACTGGTCATGCATGTATATGGCTAAGGCATTTAAATAAAAAATAAACAAATCAAAACATATAAAACATATACTAGGAAAATAGTTGGCTGCATACGGGGAATCCTAATAAGGAAAGAATGTCCATTCTGAAAGGACGGAGAATCCTTACCTTATGTCTAGTGAACGAAAAAGACGAACGAAAGAGATTCCTACTTCGATCTCACTAATGCTACATAAATAGTATACGTGTATAAGTATTCTGATTGTTGAGTACTTTATATCATGTCTTAGCTTGTTTTATATGTTCATGTCTTGTTTGACTGATTTTAACGTTATGTTGTGTTTATCATGTATTCTGATTAAGCATTACTTGTATTTCTTGTATTATTATACTTTTTGTGTAATGATAAGTAACTTCTAAAAAAAGCAGGTTTCCTAAAATAGAAAGTTTCCAAAAATTGAAAGTTTCCAAAAAAAGATTAACTGCTTAGAATAGATAAGTTTCTAAAAATAGAAAGTTTCTAAAATTAGATTAACTGCATAAAATAGATAAGTTTCTAAAATAAGAAAGTTTCTAAAAATAGTAAGTTTCCTGAAATAGAAAGTTTCCATAATTAGAAATAAGTTGGATTAATAAGCTAATAAGATAAGCTTAAGTTTTACTAATTTTATATACTAAGTCATGTGATTAATAGTATAGTTTATTAATTATAACATGTTAATTAAATAAACTATATGATATACGATTTAATTAAATATAATCATGATTTAATTAAATTAAAGTGTATATAATACTTAGGTTAAAACATGTATTAATATTTATATTAATATAACCTAAGTCATGGAAATTAATTAATTATATGTCATGTTTTAATAATCAAATAATTACTATAGTCTAAATTACATAAATAAATACTTAGGTTAAAATCATGTATTATTAAATAATAATAATCAACCTATGTCCATGTTTTAATTAAACTAATTTTATGCCATATTAAATTAGTTTAATTAACTTGTAAAAAAATAAATATACTTGTGAAATTATTAAACTTGTAAAAATAATAAAACGAACCCATGTATTATTTTTATTAAACATGTCGTGAACCGGACCCGTGTACCCATGAACCGGTCGAACCAAAACCCCACCGAAAACAGTGGCAAACCGGCCTAAGCCGGTTGCCCCTGCCTTCGGCCCAATGCCACCGGCTGTAGCCGGTGGTCTTGCCCTTCCTGGCCCAGCCGCTGACCACACGAGAGTTCCCACTAGCAGTAGCCAGTGGTCCCCCTGCTTGCTGCGGTTGTAACACCCCATTTTGATAAATGGAATGTCACGCGTGATTATGGCGTGTCATCAAAGCATACAAGGATAAATGTCTTAGACATTACTAGACCATAAAGGAAATACCGGAAACAAACATCGGTACCCCAAAGTAAAAGCTCATCACACACAAACATAAGTACTGTAAATGAAAAGGACTAAACAATGTCCATGGAAATAAGTAGCAAAAGTATGATGATAAGCATAAAGTAATGAAGGCTAGAAAGCTTCCAATCCATATGCACGTACGCTTAAAGTCTACGAGCGTCCCTGAGTACCTGCCGTTTTAGGAACGTGAAAGTAAAACGGCTAAGCATAACGCTCAGTGTACGGATATACAAGCATAGAATGAATAACATAAGCATATACAACATATAGCAGTGAAGTTGACTAAGTACTGGAAATCCTGACGTAACTTAGTAAAACTGGTTTTATAGTTTGAAAAGCCTTATGTTTATCTTATAAAAACTGTTTAACATGTTTACCATTAGCCAATATAGGTCATGAAATATCAACGTGCATGAATACATGGAGGGGTGACCTCGTCATGCAATTAGAGGGGCTGCCTCTAATTAATATATGTTTGGGTAGGATGGATCATCTCCTTGTGAAGGATGCAAGGCACACACCACATTCACCTGAATAATCTTTAAAAACATGTAACCTAGGATGCACCCATACTCCCCACATGATAACATAATAATATGGCCAAAAGCTGAAAGGGACGCCACGAGTTATCACTCTGCCGTGGTGAAGTCATAACGCTGGTGCCTCCAATGTTATGGTTATGGTACTTCCATAACTAGATGAAACTGGTCATGCATGTATATGGCTTAGGCATTTAATTAAACATAAGCAAATCAAAACATATAACATATACTGGGAAAATAGTTGGCTGCATACGGGGAATCCTAATAAGGAAAGAATGTCCATACTAAAAGGACGGAGAATCCGTACCTTATGTCTAGGGACTGAAGAAGACGAACGGAAGAGAGTCCTACTTCGATCTCACTAATGCTACATAAATAATATACGTGTATAAGTGTTCTGATTACTGAGTACGTAACTGGTTTTATATCATGACATAGCTTGTTTTACATGTTCATGTCTTGTTTTACTGATTCTAACGTTATGTTGTGTTTATCATGTATTCTGGATATTCTGCTTAAGTATTACCTGTATTTCTTGTATTATTCTACTTGTTCTGTAATAATAAGTAACTTTCTAAAAATAGCAGGTTTCCTAAAATAGAAAGTTTCCAAAAAAAGAAAGTTTCCAAAAATAGAAAGTTTTAAAAAACAGATTTAGCTGCATAAAATAAATAACTTTCTAAAAATAGAAAGTTTCCATAAACATAATTAAGCTAGATTATTAAGCTAAAAAGATAAGCCTAAGTTTTACTGATTAATATTCTAAGTCATGTGATTAATAGTATAGTTTATTTATTAACACATGTAAACTAAATAAACTATAGGTTATAGGATTTAATTAAATATAACATGATTTAATTAAATTAAAGTATAAATAATACTTAGGTTAAAACATTTTAATATTTATTATTTATATAACCTAAGTCATGGAAATTAATTAATTACATGTAATGTTTTAATAATTAAATAATTACTTTAGTCTCAATTAAATCATAAAATACTTTGGTTAAAATTATGTATTATTACTATTAATAATTAACCTAAGTCATGTCTAAATTAAATTAAATATATAGCATGTTAAATTAATTTAATTAATCTTGTAATTAAATAAACTTGTAAAAAAATAATTAACCTGTAAAAATAAGTCATGAACCGAACCGGTGTTTTAAGTCTAAACATGTCGTGAACCGGCCCGTGTTTACCCTTGAACCGGAACAAAAAAATCACCCTTAACAGTGGCGAACCGGCTTGGCCGGTTTCCACTGTTTTCGCAAAACAGCCACCGGCTTAAGCCGGTGGTTCCTTGGTCGCTCGGCTAGCCGCTGCCGCGACTGAGTTCCCCTGCTTGTTCGGTTTAGCCACCGGCATAAGCCGGTGGTGTTTGTTTGTTTTCAGCCGATACCCCCAAAACCCACAAGGCCACCCCGACTCGCGTCGGGGTCCCTTGTTTCGCCTGCTGTCGAACCACAAAGCCAACACCGAGACCCGAAGGTCTCGGCTGTGGTCACACGTGGAACACCGAGATATTCGGCTCTCGGTTTGTGTGCATCGGCCGAACCAAAACACCCCTAAACCACTATGTTTAATACCCCGTGATTTAATTAACATGTTTTATTGATAGTTTTTAATAAACCCATGATTCATGTGTTCGTGATCTAATAAACAATTAAAAAGAAAAGGTTTATGGATTACCGATGCGTGAAACAAAAAGGAGAATAATAACAAGAACACCACGCTTGAATTAAATCAACCAAGATCAACAAACACCCCTTCCTTGGTGTGTTAAAACCGGCGGCCATAGGGAGAAAAAGGAGGAGCTAGGATTTTGTGTTTTTCTAACTTTTCTGTAATATGAAAACATGTTTCCCTTTTTTTCCCTTTTAGTTATATTAAAGTGGGCTTGGCCCTTTCTTTGTTTCTTGTCGCGGGAAGGTGGGGCCCACAAGGGGAAACCCATTGTTTTCCGTGTTCTAATTATTTACGTGTTCTCGTGGTCGTGTTTACGTGATTTATTTATTCCTCGTTCGTGTTATAATATATATTTATACGTAACCGTAATAAATATTACGTAAATACATAATAATAGGTACGTGATTATTTACGTTCACGATTTCATGTTCGTGATTATAATTATTGTTGATAATAATTATCGTGTATTAATATGCTTAAATACTTATCGTGTAATAACACGTACGTAATACTTGTAATTAACGTTCGTGAAACCTAATCATGTTATATTAGGAAGGTTTTAATCATGTATGTACGATTATATATGTACTGTTCATGGTAAAAGCATGCGGGTTTTACAACTCTTCCCCCCTAAAAGAATAATTCGTCCCCGAATTATAGATAACGTAAACTAGAAAAGAAGAACATACCCGAATTCAAAATATGAAATGATGGTAAGAAGCCCGGATAGACTCCTATGTTTCCCAAGTGGCTTCCTGCTCGGATTGATCCCTCCAAAGGATTTTGACCAATGGAGTCGTCTTCCTCCTCATGACTCGTTCTTGTCTGTCAAGAACTCGTTCGGGTTCTTCTATGAAGGTAAGATCTTCACGAATCTGTTCGAGTGGATACTGAACCATGTGAAGGGGATGATACTTGTACCCTCTGAGTAAGGACACATGGAAAACATCGTGAACATGAGAAAGCTGCGGAGGTAAAGCTAAACGATAAGATACTTCACCGACTCGCTCAATGACATCAAACGATCCGATGAATCGAGGACTGAGCTTCCCTTTGATTCCAAAACGTCTAACACCATGTGCCGGTGATACCTTAAGGAAGACGTGATCTCCTACGTTAAAATGTAAGTCCCTACGATGCTTGTCGGCATAACTCTTCTGACGTGACCGTGCTTCTTGCAATTTCTGCTTAGCTAATGCGACCTTCTCGTTGGTCAACTCTATCATTTCTGGTCCTTCAAGTGTTCGCTCACCAACCTGATCCAAGCAGATTGGGGCGCGACACTTTCTGCCATACAACATCTCGAATGGAGCACACTTAATACTTGCGTGCCAACTGTTGTTGTATGCAAACTCTACCAGACAAATGTAATCATCCCAATCTCCCGTCCATTCCAACGCACATGACCTCAACATGTCTTCTAATGTCTGAATTGTTCGCTCTGATTGCCTGTCTGTTTAAGGATGAAAAGCCGTGCTAAGCTTAAGTTTTGTACCCGAAGCTTTCTGTAGACTCCTCCAAAATCGCGAAGTGAAACGAGGATCTCTGTCTGAGACGATGTTGGATGGAGCACCATGAAGTCTCATGATTTCCTTCTTGTAAGTATCAGCGAGTTTACTGATCGAATCTTCCTTGCGGATCGGTAAGAAATGAGCTTACTTAGTAAGTCGATCAAGGATAACCCAAATCGCATCGTGCTTCCTCTTTGTCTGCGGAAGACCGGTAACAAAATCCATGGTGATCTTGTCCCACTTCCACTCTGGAATATCTTACGGGTGTAGAAGACCACCAGATCGCTGATGCTCGATCTTATTCTGCTGGCAGGTAAGACATTTGGAGACGTAAGTCGCAACGTCCTGTTTCATACAACTCTACCAAAAGTATTTTCTTGATGTCATGGTACATTTTGGTCGAACCAGGATGAATAGAGAATGTGGAGCTATGAGCCTCAGCTGAAAATGCTTCCCGGAGTTCTTGGTCATCAGGAACACAAAGTCTCGTGCCCTGCCATAAGATATTGTCTGCGTCTACTCGAAATTCTGTCTACTTCTCCAAATTCTGAATTATCGCCAAGACTTCACCATCATCCTTCTGAGCTTCCTTGATCCTAAAGAGTAACTCGGGTTCCACTCTAAGATTAGCCCAGTAACCGTGTTGTCCACGTACCATGATCTTAATTTCTAGTCGCTCCAAGTCTCTTATAATTTCCTCCTTAATATTAATGCCGTTTATCATTCCGTACTTCCTGCTAAGTGCATCTGCCACTACATTCGCCTTGCCGGGATGATACTGTAGATTAATGTCATAATCCTTCAACAGCTCTAACCATCTCCTCTGTCTCATGTTCAATTCACGTTGAGTGAAGATGTACTTCAAGCTCTTGTGGTCCGTGAAAATGTCACATGATTCTCCGTATAAGTAGTGCCTCCATATCTTTAATGCAACCACGACTGCTGCAAGTTCCAAGTCATGCGTAGGGTAATTTTCCTCATAAGGCTTAAGCTACCGTGAAGAGTACGCGATCACTCTCCCATGTTGCATGAGAACACAACCAAGTCCCTTCCCCGATGCATCACTGTAGATCTGAAATCCACCTGTACCAGATGGGAGAGTAAGAATCAGTACAGATACTAACTTTTGCTTTAGGTCTTCAAAGCTCTTCTCTTTCTTCTGTCCAGACAAATTTCTCCCCTTTCCGCATCAGTTTGGTCAATGGTAGTGCTAAACGGGAAAATTTCTCCACGAACCTACGGCAGTAACCAGCTAATCCTAGGAAATTGCGAACCTCAGTCGCTGATGTCAGTCTTGGCCACTTGGTAATAGCCTCAAACTTTGCTAGATCCATAATGATTCCTTCTGCTGACACCATGTGACCTAAGAACGCCACCTTGTCTAACCAGAACTCACACTTGGATAATTTAGCATACAACTGCTTCTGGCGAAGAATCTGCAACACTGTACGAAGATGGTCTTCGTGTTCCTCCTTGGACTTAGAGAATATCAGGATGTCGTCAATGAAGACAATGAAGAACTTGTCCAGAAATTCATGGAAGATTAAGTTCATCAAATCCATGAACAATGCTGGAGCATTGGTAAGGCCAAATGGCATGACTACAAATTTGTAGTGGCCATAGCGTGTACGGAAAGAAGACTTGGCGATGTCCTGCTCTTTAACCCGTAACTGATGATAGCCCGACCTCAGATCAATCTTGGAGAAATGTTTGGCCCCTAGGAGTTGGTCAAACAGATCCTCGATGTATGGTAGAGGATACCTATTCCTGATGGTGATCTTGTTGAGCTCGCGATAATCTATGCAAAGACGCATACTGCCGTCTTTCTTCTTTACGAATAAGACCGGTGCGCCCCATGGATATGCGCTCGGTCGAATGAAGCCTCGTTCCAGAAGTTCTTGCAATTGATCCTTCAGCTCCTTCAACTCTATTGGAGCCATGCGATAAGGAGCCTTGGAAATCGGCTCAACTCATGGGATGAGCTTGATGTTAAACTCTACTTCACGTGCAGGTGGTATGCTCGGAAGTTCTTCTGAAAATACATCTGGAAATTCTGACACTATCGACTAATTCTGAATTGATGGAGATTCAACATCCATGTCATGAACAGTAGCTAGATAGCCCTCGCAACCATGTGAAAGTAATGCACGTGCTTATAGGGTTGATATGATTTGTACAGACCTTCCGGGTACGAACCCGTTGTGAATGTACTCTGGTGCATTAACATCACCGAAGATGACTCGATATGAATGGCAGTCTATAGTAGCATGATGCTTGGATAGCAAATCCATGCCCAATATCATGTCAAAATCATTCATGTCCAGTGGAAGTGCGTCAACAGGACGAATCTTGTCGTCAAATTCTAGGGGAAGGCTCTTGTACACATGGGTTGTAACACCCTACTTTGATAAGTGGACCGTTACGCGTAATTATGGCGTGTCATCAAAGCATGCAAGGTAATATGTACTAAAACATACATGACCATAGGGAAAACCGAAATCAAACATCGGTTCTCAAACATAAGCCCAAAACATAAATAAAGTAAATGAAATGAACAAATACTACACAAGCATAAATATATGAAGGCAAAAGGAAAAGAACTCCATGGCAGCTTCCATCCTATACACGTCCTCCAAATGCTTGAGTCAGTCCTTGGGTACCTGCCGTTTTGGGACATGGAAAGGAAAGTAATGGCTGAGCATAACGTTCAGTGCACGGATATACGACATAGCATGAAAGGCTGAAACATAAATAAGACTAATAGCAGCAGAAATGTATAAGTCCTGGAAAACCTGGAACATGTTCATAAAACTGGTTTTATAGTTTGAAAAGCCTTATGTTTATCTTATGAAAACTGTTTAACATGTTAACCATTAGCCAATATAGGTCATGAAATATCAACGTGCATGAATACTTAGAGGGGTGACCTCGTCATGAAAATTAGAGGGGCTGCCTCTAACTTAATATATTGGTTTGGGTAGGAGGGATCAGCTCCTTGTGAAGGATGCAAGGCACACACCACATTCACCTGAATAATCTGCTAAAAACATGTAAACTAGGATGCACCCATACGCCCCACTTGATAATAATAATATGGCCAAAAGCTGAAGGGACGCCACGAGCTATCACTCCGTCGTGGTGGAGTCATAACACTGGTGCCTCCAATGTTATGGTTATGGTACCTCCATAACTAGGTGAAACTGGTTAGGCATGTATATGGCTTTAGGTATTCTAATTACACAAAAGCAATTCAAAAATATATAAAACATATACTGGGGAAAACAGTTGGTTTCATACGGGAAATCCTAATAAGGAAGAATGTCCATACTGAAAGGACGGAGAATCCGTACCTTAAGTCCAGTGAACGAAGAAGACGAACGGAAGAGAGTCCTAATTCGATCTGACTAATGCTACATAAATAGTATACGTGTATAAGTATTCTGATTACTGAGTACGTAACTAATAACTGAGATTTTGTATGTAAAAAGTTATCGTCTTGGTCTAATTCGAATTGATTACTGGTTTAAAGTGTGCGACTCAGTCATCTTTTGGTGGATAAAATAAATGATTGTCGTTGTAGTAATGTAAAATTACAAAACGTTAAAGTAAATGACAGATAATTAAAAACTAAAACTAATTAAAACGTAAATTGTGCAATATTAAAACTTTTAAAAGTAAATTATAATTGACGAGAAATTAAAACTTGACGAAAATTAAAGTTTACAATGTAATAAAAATGAAAATTTGAAAACTTAAAATAATGCAAACTTAAAATAAAATAAAACTAAGACAAAATATTAAAACAAAACCCCAATCCGTCGGAATCCCGTCGGAATGCTGTCACCACAAGCCGTCGGAATACTTATCGGAATGTAGGTATCGGAATACAAGCTTACCACTCTATCGGAATGATGATCGGAATGTGTTCCTATCGGAATGTGATCGGAATCCCTATCGGAATAACTGAAACCAAGTCCTATCAGAATAACACTCACCTATCGGAATGTCAAACAAACCTGTCGGAATCCTAATCAGAATGCTTGATCGGTATCTCCTGTCGGAATGTCGAAACTATCAGAGTATGGCTAGTGAAATTTTGGCAGCAGTTCGTCTCAATGTAGACTTAAGACCCGTCGCAATATACGATCGCAATAAGCGATCACAATCACGATCGGAATAAGGGGAAAAATTCCATCTGAATGATGATCGCAATCCTCTGTCGGAATGTAAAACCCTAAGCCGATTGTCACGATCGGAATAAGAGTAAAATCTGTCGAAATCCAGGACGTCTTTACGATGGAGGTGGATACGTAATAAGCAAAAGCCAAATAAGCTATGACTAATAAGCAAATACCAAAACACTTGATTAAACAAGAATAAGAATAACTAAATAAGCACAAATTTAAAAATTTTCAAGACACAAAATAAACAACTTTATAAAATAAACATTAAAAAGATAAAACTTTTAAGAAAACTTTAAAACAAATAAGCTAAATACAAAATAATCCAATAAGATTGTCAAGCTTATAGCTTAATTCGTATAAAAGCCTAGATAGAAATGAAAAGATAAACTTTTTAATCAAATAAGCAATAAGATTAAGCAAAATTAATGCTTAATCCGAATCAAAATCAAATCAAAAACAAGAAAAGTAGAATAAGATTGATAATGAAAAGCTTGATTAAAGGAAAATAAAGATTAACAACAAAATTAAAAGACTTACTTGAATTAAAGGCAAGAAATTTAAGGTGCAAAACAAGGTAATTAAATTGACAATTAAGTAAATGACATGAAAATAAATGTGCAAGTAATGAAAATGGTGGAAGACTAGTTTGTCAAAATAGCCAACAAGTATGAAAATGAAATGAAATGACTTTATTTATAGGGAGAAGGGAAGGAAGCATGTGTTGCTCTTTTCTTTCTTCTTCACGTCTTTTCTTTCTCGTCTTTTCGTCTTCGGCTTTTTTCGACTTTGTCTCGGGATTAGTTAAACTCGTCTTGTAATTTCTTCATTAGTTAGACTTGAGTTCTTCGGCTTTATTAAACTTCCGTCTTTAGACTTTTCTTCGATAAATCTTCAGAATAGGCCTTGGACTTCCGTTCTTTTTGCACTCTTGATCTTTTGACTTCGTCTTTTGTCTTTTTCTTCGATAAAAGCCCATGAAAGCCCGTGTTTTCTTCCCTTTTCACATTTTGATCCTAAATCACAACAAAAACACAAACCACGCATAATTCCGACATTTACGACATGAAATACACGTTTTGGCTTGGTTATTATTATAATTAAGTGGTAAAAGGATAAGTGTTTTCACACTTATTAAATCCCCTACACTTGACCATTGTAATGTACTCATGCAATGCATTAATTACAAAGCAAGTTTTACATTTTCCATCACAATCAATCCACATTGGCCTTTATTAAAGAGACAAAATATTTAAAGGAAGAAAACTAGTAAAAAGAACAAAAACTTACCTTAGTGTTTTGGAATGTCATGAATGATTATCACCCTCAAGTTTCACGTTCCCCATACCAAGCTTAAAAACAAGATCATTGTTATTATAAGTTAGCAAACTATCACAAACTCATGTGGGCCAATTATTTACTTAGACTCCCTTATTCCTAGGTGTATCTCTTATATTTTATTATTGTCTTGAATGATCACGAGGATGCATTGTTGACTTATTTCAATAGTTATTTACGCTTAAAATAAAGTGGGACGATTTAATCAATAGTTAGCTAAAGGACAAAATCTTTTAAAACTGCTTCTCGGGATATCATAAAGTTCATATATTGGCATAACTCGCTTCACAATTTGAGACCTTTCTCGGACCGATATTTGGCATTGACTTCATACTTCAAATCTTGAGAGACGTTCATGAAATAATGGTCTTCTCTTCATATTAGGAATTTCTTCACTTGAACTTTTGAGAGATTCTTCATATTTTGGACTACGACTTCTTCATTTTTCTCCAATCCTTATTTGGGATTTTGATATACAACGATCCGCCTCCTTTTAGGACTTGGATCTATTTATCCTCATACCTTGTTAGGGCCTTTTTGGATAGATTTCTCCATGATCTTTAGGGGAGTATTTGCTTTTCGTCGTGTGTCTCGATCCTTCATATTGATTTTTGATAAATGATTCTTCACATCACTTGGGATCTTTAGCAACAAAATGTAGCCCTCATGCCTTATTAGGGCCTTTTCAAACTCGCCAATCTTCGCATCCCGCTTCAATAAGTTATGCCTTGGCTATGAACTCTAATTAATACCGAGCAACTTTTAAACGATCTTGGGCTAGAAGCTAAGTAACTTTTCAAATCGTACAACCTTATTTATTGCAAATATATTTATTAACAAGCGATGGGAGAAAAAGCTCATAATTAACTCACATAAATTCATGAAAGAATATCAAACTTATAATTGACTCTATCATCTCTCGTTCTCCATAATTTAAAATCTCAAGAAATGAGACTCGTGGATGCTTAGCCTATTAAATCAAAGTTTTGGGTTTTCAAGTCATCTATAGGATCTTGCAAATTCTTAGACTTTTTCAAGTTTAGAATTCGCGTTTTAAAGTTCCCTTGATAAACGACTTTCTAGGATCAATTATAGGAACTTGCGAAAAGTTCTTGTGCTTAACCCGTAAGAGTTAAGACTTTCGCGTTTTAAAGTTCCGTATATAAAAGCCTAGCAAAACTTGACTTAAACATGTTAAGGATACTAGCTAGAGTAAACTTAGATAAGTAAACTCGGGTTGAGTCAAAAGATTCACAACGTTTAAAAATTAAAATCACTTTATTAAAAATTTATTCTAGCAAAGAAAGAAAATAACTATAACAAAGGAAAAGCTACTAGGCCAAAATTGATCAAAAATTTTGAAAAATGTCAAAAAATCAATTTTCCGGTTAAAATGAGGACAAATACAAGAAAAAGCCCACTTAAATTCGATAGAAGTCTCCCCTACACTTAATATAAACATTGTCCTCAATGTTTAAGCATGTGGAAGTAAACTCCCCTACACTTAGGACATTGTGCATGTTGTTTAAATCTTGCTAAGGAAAGGACAACTAAAGTGATTCTTATTTTAATATTGAAGAATATAAAATAGAGAATCAAAAGAGTTTAAGATAGAACCGGGAAGACGGGTACACGGGATCATGGGTCGTCAAAAGTCATCAAGAATGGATCTTTGAAAGCTCGAATCCATGCACATGATAAGAAAGAAAACAACAAACACATACCAGGGTCTCCCCCTACACTTATTATAAAAACAAGGAAAAAAGGATAGATACTGCGGGTTGCCTCCCGAGAAGCTCTTGTTTTTGGTAACCGAGTCATGAGCCTGACTCGTCCCCGAATTAAATGGTCCATGAGGAGGCCTCTAATGTAATACCAGGATCAAAGATCTTGTCCTCGTTCCCGGAGGAAAATAATAAAGGAGAGGCCGGAGGATAAATTTTGAATGGTAGAGAAGTCCTCTCAATATAAGAAAAGTAAGTGAAATCATGATCCACGGGAGGTAGCGTAGGGAAAGGAAGCAAATTCTTGTCCACCCAAGACATTTGATGGTCACTAGGCGGCAAAGCCGTAAAGTTTTCAATCATAGAATGGTCAATTTCACCTCCCGGGTCAAAACACTCATCCTCATTTCCTGGTGTGAAATGGGGAGAGTAAAACCGATACATCACCTGATTGGGCGTGCACGCGGCAGGAGGAGGTGGCAATATAGTATGAGAAGTATAAGAACAATTACCTTCCACCCGCGTCACCTTTCCAGTAGAGTCAAATCTCTCCGCTTCCGCCATAGGAGATGGCATGGCTAACAAAGTATGCTCATTAATAGCAAGAGAATCAGGGATATCAATGTCCTAAATCCTTTTGTCAAAGAAAGGATTCACCTCACTAGATATGTAGGCGTCATCAAAATCAAATAAAGGGTTCGAATAAATCTTGAAAGTTTCCTTCGGAACGTCTTCATCGGATAGTGACTCGTCATCACTAGAAGTAAAATCATCATCTTTATCAAAAAGAGGATTCGAGAAAGCCAAAGAATCATCTCCCAAAGTGTTGGTATAAGGAACATCATCAGAAGAAAGCACATCATACTCATCGTCACTATCGGATGTCACCTCAGATTCACTTGGGATCGGGACAAGGTTATCGGCATTAGACTTTATGACTTCGTCTGATTCCTTTTCAGGAGTTGTGATGATATCCTCAGCGCCTGTGATGGGTGAATCCTTAGGTTCCAGAGTCGGCAAGTCGGGAGAAGGAATAGAATTTTCATTGTTCCAAGAAATAGGACTCTCATCGTCATCATCATCATAATAGTATGGAGGCATAAGAGGAGGAGTATAAGAACTAAGGTTAGATACTTGATCTTGTCGCTGATCCTCTTGACATTTTGCGTTGTATTTATGGAAATCTTATTCGAGGTTTTGAAATTGAGTAACAAGAGTAGCCTATTGTTCTTGGGTACTCAACTATTCGAAAGAAGGTTGATGATCGACGGTGTGATGTGGGGGCTCAAAATTTTGAAAACCGGAATTATAGTACTGATGTGGCTCATGATAATTCATCGACTGACAATAAGAAGTATCGTGAGGGCCCCCATAATGATTGCAACACGGGTATTGAGAAAAAACCGGTGCATTTTGTAGATAGCTAGGACCATTGTCGTAATTGTAACCCGGTTCTTGCTCGTCAAGAGACGTGTATCGAATAGGACACACAATACACCAATGAGAATCGCTGCCACAATATATGCAAGGGGGAGGAATAGGCGGATTAGAAGAAAAGGATGAATTAGTCGAATTGCACGATAGACAAAATCCAAAATGGGAAAATTGTGAATCAGAAACGGTTGGAAGATCTTTTCCGTATTGCTCGTAATAACAAAATTTAAATAATTCGCCATCATATAATGGTCCCCTACACCTACCGCAATGGACATAAGAACCCATGAAGAATTAAAAAAAGAGGGGTGGAGAAAAGAATTAAACATAATAGAGGACAAAGAGGAATATTTTTGGTTGCAAAACTTAGAAAAGATATGCATTTTATGATTTTAAAGATTTTTTAGATTTTCGAAAATTTATATATATATATATATATATATATATATATATATGTATATATATATATATATATATATATATATATATATATATATATATATATATATATATATATATATATATATATATATATATATATATATATATATATATATATATATATATATATATATATATATATATATCTCTATATTATATATAGGTATAATTATGATTTGAAACCACAGTTTCAATCCCAGTCATATCCTAGTCACATCTTTTAGCCAATAGTATTTCAGAATTTCCTAGAAAATCTCCAAATTCCACGAAATTCGGGATTGAAATCGCAGTTTTTTGAAAATCGCGATTTGGAAACGCGCTTATGAAATCTGCGTTTTGAAAATCGCGTTTTGTAGGTCTGGACCGGTCCGGGTTTGAAAAAAATCGGGTTTTGTAGGTTTTTTTTATAAATATTAAAATGTGTAAAATTATTGTCCATAGCTGGGTTCGATCCCGGGTTGGGGATATAATAACAACATACACAACCACTAGACTAAGCTAGAAGTTGTGTCTGGTATTTTTAAACCAGATATATAAGTTTAATATCATTCCCTGATTTGAATTAAAAACATATCTTTCCCTTGAATATAGCTTTGACAAATAGTATCTTTTCTTCTAATATAACTTTTACATAATCATAATATCAATAATATACGTAACTATTGTTTCTTTTCTACAGGTTCTTTTTTCCAACCCTGGATCCTAACATACGACTTTAAACGAGATCACATGTATGTTATTCATTGTATCATTCATGATCATATTCATAATTGTATTTATGTTGTGTTTTTTAGTCTTTATTGGTTGTTTTTTGTGCAGATTTGTTTTTTTGCAGCTTGATCATCTTCTTTAATTTGTGAAGGTATATTAAAACCCTAACTTTCTAAAAACTGTAATGATGAACTGTTTTAGATTCGGATCCATATGTTTGTTTTTCAAGTTTATCATCTTCTTTGTTTAATCTAAAAGGTTTATCGCATTGAGTAGTGGAGAGATCATATACTTTGAGGTAGATATGACTGGACTGTTGGATCATATCATAATACAATTCGTATATTGTCTTTGGATCTCAATGACTGTATGCAGGTATCAAGCCTGCAAAGCGTTACTGCGACTCCTGAGTCGCTCTTATTTCTTGAGGTTCAGACTTCTGTCGGTGGGGAGGACGGTGCAGACCACCCGGCTAGCCTCTTTCTGAATTCTGGTCTTCAAAATTGGGTTCTCTTTAGGAATGTAGTTGATATGGTTACTGGTCAGAACTCGGATGCATGGTCTAGATTTTTAGGACTTAGAGCTCCTAAATTTTTTTCTATCCCGGTGAGAGGACGAAGAGCTATGCTTTGCTTGTCAAGTAGGACATGGCTATGTTATGAGAACACTTCAAGCTATCTAGCCCCAGATCCTGTGGCGACTCAGTAGCCACACAAAGGTTACTCGGTTGTTATTCTACCTATTTAGTAAATAAACCCCACATCTTTTTGTTTATTCGTGTGTGATATCTGACATTGCTTCTGGGCCTGTGAGGACGAGTGTATAAACTTCTTAAAATTGTTACCGATTGGTAACCAGCAAAGCAAACGCCCTATGAAGATATTTGTTTGTTAATGTTAATGGTATGGTACATTTTTATATATCTATGTGTAATTAGACCTGGAATATGCACTCGCATTTATTTCCAAACATAATCTTCCACTATAAGAACAAATCATTATGAACATTAAAAGATGGAAGTCGGATGCATAGAGATTTTACTCTTCCAAACTTCTTCAAATACAAAATCTCAGACCGAAGGGACTCTAACCAAGAAACATGGGCCAGTGATATTCCCATCAAATTTGGGAGGGTCTCGATCCTATTTAGAGTCGTCTGGCTTCTAATTGTGAGTACAATAGTAGTCTAATCAAGATAACAGACCATCCATGAAGTTGCATAGGCCCTAAGCTGAGAGGTGTTTATGTTGGTTGCCACATGGGTGCTCTGGGTATGGAGTTAGAGATGTGGTTTTCTTGGCTGACTAAGTGAGATTTGCAAAGGTCGTAAGACCATTGGCTAGAATCTCCTACTGTGATCACTGTAGTGCCAACCCACCTAGAAACTTATAGTCCACCTGGCTTGCTTTTAACTACCTTTCCAATGCTTATTTATGACAATCTTTAGCTAAACAAGGCCATTCATATGTGGATAAATCAGTTAATCTCATAAAGCTATTGAAGTTATGCCCTAATGAGCGTACATAAATTTGTTTCTTACTCTATAAGTTTGATCAAGTTTGACAGAGATCTTGTGTTGCTTTTCAACGTGGTAAATCTACCTGTTTTTCTGCTTTGTATACAACTTATAGGCTTGAACTTTCCTGCAATGATGGTGTGCAGGTTTCAGCTCTTTGCTTGAGAAAAGAGGGAAAATATGC
This sequence comes from Glebionis coronaria, assembly GCA_025667525.1. Taxonomy (NCBI): domain Eukaryota; kingdom Viridiplantae; phylum Streptophyta; class Magnoliopsida; order Asterales; family Asteraceae; genus Glebionis; species Glebionis coronaria. The sequence goes on along the minus strand of CM046882.1, from coordinate 363,225,264 downwards.
TTGATATACCTTCAGGATTTGTCGATTGATGAAACAAAGGAAAAGGTATCTCAGTTTAACGTGATTAAGGCCAAAACGATATGCTTATGAAGTATGATTTAACAACTATTTCCTGTAATTGAAAATCAAATAAATGAAACTAAGATGATAAAAAAAGAAAATAAATGAAAAATACTTACCACTTGTTGCACCTGAAAAAGCAAATAAATGGACAGGATGTGTGTTGCACCTGATTACGGGGATGTTAACAATATAGGCGCGTTTCAGAAGGGTTGGTATCGAGAGAGAGTGTCGTTAAGTAATAGTAGTCGTAGACACGACATCGGCTTTTGTCAAAAACAAAATAATACAAAATGTACGTGTCCCTTGACCCCACTACCCAAAATTGATATTTGCTTTTGCTGATCTGCAGGCACATGCTGTTTCTGCTGTGTTAAATTTCAGTCAGAACTGATCCCTGATATTTTGATTCCTTACCTGGATGGAATAGTAAGCAAACTACTTGTACTAAAAATTAATGCAAGAGTGGTTCTGTTTAGAAGAGAGCTTAATTTTGAACAGACATTGTTCGCTCTTGATTGTTCAAGTGCATAAATTGCAGCTAAAAGACGTCTCCGTGACGGCTTCGTTCAGGACGATTCAGATACAACACTGCCCATTTGTTGGCAGCCCAAAACTCCAATTAGGTAATTCAAAAATGCCTTTGATTGGTATTTTAAACGGTGTCTCTAATCAAAAAATAGTCTTAATCCTATTGTGAATGTAAGAATTGTAAGTTGTTGATTCTTCTTTTTGTATGTCTGCTTACATATATACTTACTACTCCATGAACATTTCATTGACAGCGGACATAAGCTGTCATCATCACAAGATAATCCTGTTAACATCCTGTTAACCAGTGCTAAAAGATTAAAGGTATGTGAAGTTGACGTGGCAACAAAAATTGTTTTGTAAGACTTGTTGAAACATTCAGTCACTTATTGTTTGTTTATTCTCATGACAGGCTGAGCTTGATGATTCATGTGCTGACGTTGGAAAGAGTGGAACTAAAGAAAGAATAAGAAAAATAAGTACAACAATAGTGAGGAGAGTTTTATTATTTCTGATTTTTCTTTTGAAAATTAATGATTTACAGGTTGTTCCTTAGTCACCTGCTCATTCGGTAACTTTGAATGAGTTCTTATGTATCATAGAAAACATAAATTGGATAGAAGAAATCCAACACTTTATCTTCTACACTTTTTAGTATTACTGATTATTTAATTTTTGGTTTATGGTGTTAATTTTTTGGTTGTTGTTCTTCAGGTATTGCAGATAGTGTCTCACTAATTTCACGTGATTCGAGTTAACAGCAAGTTCTTCCGTTTGCTGCTATTGCACCTTCATTGTTGTTCTTCAGTTGTTGCAGACCGTGTGGATAACTATATCGTTATAGAAAACTGTGGGGGCATCAGCTTACTAATGGACATACTTAGCTTATCTCGATAACTGAAGTTATTTCTTGTCAAAACTATGTTGATATCTGTCAAGGCTAACCTCATTAATAATTTGTTGCAGGCATGCATTACTACAAGGATCTTCGGTAGCTTAGAGCAAGTATCACCATGTATGTATTATAATAAAGTATTGTCTTTAAGCTTCCTATTAACAGATAATGGGCTCTCTACAACATCAATGATAGTAGGATGGCAGAATATGGTTTCAGCAATTTCTTGAACATAATGATTGGCCGAAGGGTGTGCCAACATGCTCTTAATGAGAGCAAAACAGATTTCAAAAATCTTAACAAGCTCTTCCGATGGTTTATTATGGTAAGAAGATCGTATGCGATGTAACCAGAAAACACAAGACGAAAAGAGAAGACGAAATTATTAAATATCTCTTTCGACAGCTTAGCCAACAGCAAGTCCTGGAGTTTGGCCGCCTCTGATAAGTACAAGCATTAAGTGCTTATGATAGTTGGAACAGTACATTTTTAGTTCTCTCATTTTTTTCGTTGGTCTTATTTTTTTTCTAGCATGGCGGAAGTTGCAGTAGATCAGAACTCAAACCAGGAGGTTGCAGCAGAGCCTAACTTGAACCATTAAAATTGCGGCATCCTATACTTTTAATTTGTTGTCGCGAGTATTGCCAGCCACAGTAGCTTTCACAGCATCGATGACCATGCAATTGGAGTGTAGATTAAGAGAAAAGAGAAGGTTAGTTATTAGAGATCATACCACTGATAATTCTTTATAGGGTAATGTAGACAAATTCGTATCAAGAGTGGAGGAATGACTGTGCGACTGTCATTGGAGCTGATCTATGCAACAACATTGTTGGAATAAGTAACAAAAGCACAATTATCTGCATTCAGTTTACTTGGAGCTGATTTTGTGAATTTGGTGGTATGAATACTCGCTTTCCAAAATGTGAATCCAAACAGCCCTTATACACCAGTCACAACGTGATAGTATCTACAAAGACTTGTATTTGCTGCAACAATTTATATGATGTGGCAAGAGAGTAAGACATTTTTAGGCTAATAGTATAAAACCTTTAGTGGTAAGATGGTGTAGGAAGTGGTTAGAATCAAGCTATTAGATTTGAGATGTCTTGACATAATGAATTGTCTATATAGACCTTTGTAGACTTGCAATCAAACCTTTTCATGTTCAGTAATTTATGTCTGGTAGCTAAATTCGACTTTCCACTTAGCAATATATAAATTAAGACCTTGAATCTTTCACTTCATATATTTCTTGTGTCACAGAATGGGTGTTTTGGATTTGGTTTCAATCTGAGTCATGGCTCGGCCTATAGCTGTAACATTTGTCCCCGGGGTCTTTTTAAGAGCAGAATATGCCTCGCCAACAGTGCCTACTATATGAGGAATTGAGAGTTTATGTGCTTTACTGCAGAGACACAGTAGATCAACTCATAGAAATCCTTTTGACGAATTGGACCCATCTTATGGAGCTTCTTGTCGTTTGTGAAGGTAATATTATGGGTAATATTATTGTGGTAAGACGTACTAAATGAGATTACTTGCATCGTGACGGGGCAATAAAATTTTAAATTATGCTGCTTAGTCAAAACTGTATGCTTAAGTTGAGCGCCATTTGGTGATGAAACTCTATGCTGCTTAATGGGACTATGAAAAGTTAGTATTATGCATATGGAAAAGTTAAAATACAAGATGCTATAACCCTAACATGTGAGTTGCTTACATAAATTATTGAATTTTCTATTGTTGATTATAAATGCTACTTGATAGTAATTAGGTTATGAAGTTGTCTGTAAGGTTTCGATACAACTAAATGACTTATTCTTATTGGCAGCATGATGATGGTCCTGTAATTACAAAATTTTGTGACTCAGATAATGATCCTACATCAGGTGAACGTTACACGCCATTCTACAAAGTATAAGGGTCAAAATTTGCAACTGCTACAATTCAATTATACAGAATGGATGTGGAATTTTTCTTCCGTATGTGCTGAGTGTTAGATTGACATTATTATCATGTTTTACTGTTGATATGCTCCATGTTGACTGATCCAGACCCAGATGACCCGTTGATGCCGTAGATTGCCCATACGTACAAGACAGACGGGAGCAAGTATGAGACAATGGCCAGAAGCTGGACTCGAAAGTGTGCGTGTATGACCCCAGGAAGGAACAAAGGATCCTTTACTATTGTGGTTGTTTCTACTTTTTTGTTGTATAAAAAATGTATGAATGAAGAATCTGCTAATTAAGTTAAGTAGTTACTGTAACTTGTAACATAGACTTGAAAAATGTATGAATGAAGAATCCTTACCAAGTTCCATTGTCTCATCCTGCTTCCTTTTATTCTGTCTATTTTCTTTTTATAGGTTACACTTTACCATTATTTCGGCAAGCTATATAACTGTTTCTATACTATTATTTCACCACGTTTTTTATTTTTAAATTACAATTTGACCTTCAAACTTTTTGTCAAGTCTGATACTATGCGTTATGTTATGTTATGTTTAATTTACATATTGACCTTGAAACTTTTTATCTTCTTAAGTTCACGAAAACAAGCACCCAACGTGATACAACAAAAAATAACTTCAGATTAAATTGAACTTGAGTGTATTCGTTTACGACTACGTCCCGTACAGGTGCAAAGCTTGAAGAAATATTAACTATTTTTGATTATTTCTAGATCTTACATTAGTGGTGTTTAATATTCATAATATCATTACATACGAACACAATGCTTTTGAAGCATGATTTGAATCTATATGAAATTTCGTATTTTAGACTGATATAAAATCATTCGGGTATACGAAATAAATGCTCTCAACTCATTTTTGAGTTTTGAAATATCCTCTAAGGCTAATATATCTCATTGTTGCATATCTCATGATCACTGTTTCAAGATTTATGAAAAGCAAATCTCTCAACTCACCATCGAGCTTAAAAAGACAAGTAGACAAGTTTTCTTTTCTAGACTTTTTATAAATTAATTTAGTCATATTTGCTTTCTTTAAAGTGGTCTCAAAAAGCAATAACTAAACAAATGCTTATGCAATTTAAAACTCTAATGTTAGCCTTTGCTTTGTGTCTTAACATAGTTTTGTTGTTGTTTCTACTAAGATATGTGACTATACTTATATCGGTTCGTATATTTTTTCTTAAAACAACGTTTATCGATTCGTTGTAGGACATGTAGTTGACTGTGTGATAAAATCGTTTTTTAAACGAAAATTAACCTTTGATAATGTTAGGTTTTCGTTCACCTAAGTTTATGTTTAACAAAAAAGTTTTATCACATACAAAGCTATATGTACATTGGAAATTGAATAAAGAATAGAGCAAAAGTGCTTTAAAACAGAAAACAAATCGATATTACGACATTAGAGTTTTACAAAAAGTTTACAAATCCGAACACGCTATACATATAGGTAAATTCATAAATTAGCATGACACCAAACACAGTCGTTGGGTGTACAAAGACATAACAGTATCAAAGGTTAGTTTACGTTTAACCAACACAATTAAAAAAAATACACAAACTGATATTTCTACAACTAAAGATTCACATGGGACAAAACACGTTCGTTGGATGAACCGAGGCCTAAAAATATCAAAGATTGGTTTCCTTTTATTTTTCGTTTAACAAAATCAGGTCCCACTACCAACAAATATAACTAATTCACAAACGTACTTCTATAAAAGATTTATGAAACGAACCCGCCCATTGGGCGGGTTACGTCGCTAGTATATATATATATATATATATATATATATATATATATATATATATATATATATATATATATATATATATATATATATATATATATATATATATATATATATATATATATATATATATATATATATATATATATATATATATATATATATATATATATATATATATATATATATATATATATATATATATATATATATATATATATATATATATATATATATATATATATATATATATATATATATATATATATATATATATATATATATAGTGTAAGGTTATTTTCAGAACCAAATTAATGTACAGAATTGCGAGAACCACCTTTATACTCTTAAGAATGCATATGTATTTTCATTATTATGTTTAAGTTAACGTTTAATAATTGTTTTATTTGTTATAGATCTAAGTATGATGAGAGATATGAAAAGTGCACACGTGATTTCATTTATCTAACAAAAAGATAGTTATAATATATACAAAACAAATACATGTACATGGTCCTAGGATACATGTTCCTAGTGACCTGCGACAATGAAAATTCATGTATTACTACCTAATGAACTAATCCGATGAATATACATGTGCATTTTAAGTGTAAAAAGGTGGTTCTCGCAGTTTTTTACATTTATTTGGTTCTGAAAATAACCTCACCCTATATATATATATATATATATATATATATATATATATATATATATATATATATATATATATATATATATATATATATATATATATATATATATATATATATATATATATATATATATATATATATATATATATATATATATATATATATATATATATTTGAAATTTTTTATGCTTGAAAATAACGTTCACGAGTGAACGGATCCCAAAATTCAACGCGTCTCTCATAGAAAACCGTTAATCTTTACGAAAAGAGCCGGCAGTGGCGCCATTTAATAACTGGATTTTACTCAGTTAAAAATTAAGTTCGTTGAATGTATGTCTATTCGAATTGAAAAAGGTTTAACGTGCGACTCAGTCGTCTTTTGGTGGATAAAATAAATGATTGTCGTTGTACTAATGTAAAATTGTAAAACGTTAAAGTAAATGACGGATAATTAAAAACTAAAACTAATTAAAACTTAAATTGTGCAATATTAAAACTTTTAAAAGTAAATTAATTAATTGACAAGAAATTAAAACTTGACGAAAATTAAATTTGACAATGTAATAAAAATGAAAATTTGAAAACTTAAAATAAAATAAAACTAAGACAAAATCTTAAAAGAAAACCCCAATCCGTCGGAATCCCGTCGGAATGCTGTCACCACAAGCCGTCGGAATACTTATCGGAATGTAGGTATCGGAATACAAGCTTACCACTCTATCGGAATGATGATCTGAATGTGTTCCTGTCGGAATGTGATCGGAATCCCCTATCGGAATAACTGAAACCAAGTCCTATCGGAATAACACTCACCTATCGGAATGTCAAACAAACCTGTCGGAATCCTAATCGGAATGCTTGATCGGAATCTCCTGTCGGAATGTGGAAACTATCGGAATATGGCTAGTGAAATTTTGGCAGCACTTCGTCTCAATGTAGCCTTAAGACCCGTCGGAATATACGATCGCAATCACGATCAGAATAAGGGGAAAAATTCCATCTGAATGATGATCGCAATCCTCTGTCGGAATGTAAAACCCTAAGCCGATTGTCACGATCGGAATAAGAGTAAAACCTGTCGGAATCCAGGACCTCTTTCCGATGTAAATGGATACGTAATAAGCAAAAGCCAAATAAGCTATGACTAATAAGCAAATACCAAAACACTTGATTAAACAAGAATAAGACTAACTAAATAAGCACAAATTTAAAAACTTTCAAGACACAAAATAAACAACTTTATAAAATAAACTTTAAAAAGATAAAACTTTTAAGAAAACTTTAAAACAAATAAGCTAAATACAAAATAAGCCAATAAGATTGTCAAGCTTATAGCTTAATTCGTATAAAAGCCTAGATAGAAATGAAAAGATAGACTTTTTAATCAAATAAGCAATAAGATTAAGCAAAATTAATGCTTAATCCGAATCAAAATCAAATCAAAAACAAGAAAAGTAGAATAAGATTGATAATGAAAAGCTTGATTAAAGGAAAATAAAGATTAACAACAAAATTAAAAGACTTACTTGAATTAAAGGCAAGAAATTTAAGGTGCAAAACAAGGTAATTAAATTGACAATTAAGTAAATGAAATGAAAATAAATGTGCAAGTAATGAAAATGGTGTAAGACTAGTTTGTCAAAATAGGCAACAAGTATGAAAATGAAATGATATGACTTTATTTATAGGGAGAATGGAAGGAAGCATATGTTTCTCTTTTCTTTCTTCTTCACGTCTTTTCTTTCTAGTCTTTTCGTCTTCTTAATTCTTCGACTTTGTCTGGGGATTAATTAAACTCGTCTTGTAATTTCTTCATTAATTAGACTTGAGTTCTTCAGCTTTATTAAACTTCCGTCTTTAGACTTTTCTTCGATAAATCTTCAAAATAGGCCTTGGACTTCCGTTCTTTTTGCACTCTTGATCTTTTGACTTCGTCTTTTGTCTTTTTCTTCGATAAAATCCCGTGAAAGCCCGTGTTTCCTTCCCTTTTCACATTTTGATCCTAAATCACAACAAAAACATAAACCACGCATAATTCCGACATTTACGACATAAAATACACGTTTTGGCTTGGTTATTATTATAATTAAGTGGTAAAAGGATAAGTGTTTTCACACTTATTAGTAACTGGTTTTATATCATGTCTTAGCTTGTTTTATATGTTCATGTCTTGTCTTACTGATTTTAACGTTATACTGTGTTTATCGTGTATTCTATATATTCTGATTAAGTATTACTTGTATTTCTTGTATTATTATACTTGTTGTGTAATAATAAGCAACTTTCTAAAAATAGCAAGTTTCCTAAAATAGAAAGTTTCCAAAAATAGATAGTTTCCAAAAATAGATTAACTGCTTAAAATAGATAAGTTTCTAAAAGTAGAAAGTTTCCATATTTAGAAATAAGCTGGATTAATAAGCTAAATAGTATAAGCTTAGTTTTACTGATTAATACTCTAAGTCATGTGATTAATAGTATAGTTTATTTATTAATACATGTAAATTAAATAAACTATAGGTTTTAATTAAATATAACATGATTTAATTAAATTAAGTGTATAAAATACTTAGGTTAAAACATATATTAATAATAGTATTAATATAACCTAAGTCATGAAAATTAATTAATTATATGTCATGTTTTAATAATTAATTAATTTCTATAGTCCAAATTACATAAATGATAATAATAAACCTAAGTCCATGTTAATTAATTAATTATATGTCATGTTTAATAATTAATTAATACTATAGTATAAAATAAATAATTACATACTTAGTGTAAAACCCGCATGCTTTTACCATGAACAATACACTTATGATCGTACGTACAAGATTAAAACTTTCCTATTATAACATGAAAACGTATCACGAGTATTAATACAAGAATTACAAGTATTACGTACGTGTTATAACACGATAAGTATTTGTTACGTATTAACACACGATAATTATTTCAATAATAATTATAATCACGAACATACGAACATGAAATCATGAACGTAAATTGATCACGAGCTAATTTACGTAAGTACGTATATTTATTACGATCACGAATAAATATATTAAGTCACGATAGATAACTAATTAAATCACGTAAATTACGAACAAGAGAACACACTTATATTTTAGACACGAAAATGTACGGGTTACCCGTATGTGGGCCCCATACCCATGGCTACAACAAGAAAGCATGGGCCAAGCCCATGCAAATTTACTAAACAAGGGGAAAAGGGAAAACATGTTTCATAATCACAAAATTTAGAAAACAAGAAAAACCCTAATCCCTTTCTTCTCCTTCTTTTGGCCGCCGGGTTTAATAACACCAAAGGGGTGATTTGGTTTGATTTTGGTGCTAGATTTATTGCAAGGATCGTTGTGTGTTCATCATTCCTTGATACACGTGATCGGTATAACCTTTAACCTTTTTCTTTTTTATGTTTTGATTTACTAATCACATAAAATCATGAATGTTTCTAATAAAATAATTAAAAACAAGTAATTAATCATGTTATTAATCATGGGGTTTAAATCAATTTAGGGTTTAGGGGTGTTTGTTGTTTGGCCGACGCCTAACCGAGCCCCAAGGGGGTCTCGGCTTGGCTTACTTCGCACAACCGAGATCATATGATCTCAGTTTGGTGGTGGTGGTGTCACGGCAGCAGCAACGCAGGGGAAACCACGACTTAGGTCGGGGTATGGTGATGTTTTGGGTCCGGTTCACGGGTTAAAACACAGGTCCGGTTCACGTATGTTTAGAATAAAAACACGGTCCGGTTCATGAGTGTTTTTATAAGGTTTAATATTTTACTAGTTATGTTATTTTTTTTCAAGACTTAAATTAAATTAATTAAAAGCATGAACATGATTAATTTAATTTACATGACTTAGGTTATTAATTTTATTATTAATACATGAATTTTAACCTAAGTATTTATCTTTTAATTAGACTATATAATTAATTAATTATTAAAACCATGACTTATAATTAATTAATTTCAGGTTATATTATTAATAAATAATAATACATGTTTTAACCTAAGTATTTTACCTTTTATTTAATTAAATCATGTTATATTTAATTAAATACTTTAACCTATAGTTTATTTAATTCACATGAAATAATTAATAAACTATACTATATAATCACATGACTTAGAATATTAATCAGAAAACACTTAAGCTTATATAATTAGCTTAATTATCCAGCTTATATCTATTTATGGAAACTTTCTATTTTTAGAAACTTATCTATTTTAAGAAGTAAACCTAATTTTGGAAACTTTCTATTTTTGGAAACTTTCTAATTTTGGAAACTTTCTATTTTTGGAAAATTTCTATTTTAGGAAACTTTCCATTTTTGGAAAGTTTCTATATTAGGAATCCTGCTATTTTTAGAAAGTTACTTATTATTACATAACAAGTATAATAATACAATAAATACAAGAAATACTTAAGCAGAATAGACAACTGTTTTCCCCAGTATATGTTTTATATGTTTTTGAATTAATTATGTTTAATTAGAATACCTAAAGTCATATACATGCATGACCAGTTCACCTAGTTATGGAGGTACCATAACCATAACACTAGAGGCACTGGTGTTATTACTTCACCATGGCGGAGTGATAGCTCGTGGCGTCCCTTTCAGCTTTTGGCCATATTATTATTATCAGGTTGGGCGTATGGGTGCATCCTAGTTTACATGTTTTCAGCAGATTATTCAGTGTGAATGTGGTGTGTGCCTTGCATCCTTCACAAGGACCTGATCCCTCCTACCCAAACCAGTATATTAGATTAGAGGCAGGCCCTCTAATTTTCATGACGAGGTCACCCCTCCAAGTATGCATGCACGTTGATATTTCATGTCCTATATTGGCTAATGGTTAACTTGTTAAACAGTTTTTACAAGATAAACGTAAGGCTTTTCAAACTATAAAACCAGTTTTATGAACATGTTCCAGGTTTTCCAGGACTTATACATTTCCGCTGCTATTAGTCTAATTTATGTTTCAGCCATTCATACTATGTTGTATATCCGTGCACTGAGCGTTTTGCTCAGCCATTACTTTCCTTTCCATGTCCCAAAACGGCAGGTACCCAGGACTCGAGCATTTGGAGGACGTGCATAGGATGGAAGCTGCCATCCTATGCACATATACTTATGCTTGTTTAGTTATTTCTCGTTTCCTTTACTTTACTTATGTTTTGGGCTTATGTTTGGGAACCGATGTTTGATTCCGGTTATCCCTATGGTCATGTATGTTTATTACATATTACCTTGCATGCTTTGATGACACGCCATAATCACGCGTGACATTCCATTTATCAAAATGGGGTGTTACAAATATGGTATCAGATCCAAGGCTTCGACCTGTAGGCTCTAAAACTCGACCTGTGACTAGTGGGTAGTCACCAGGAGCTTCCTAAGACAACACTTGTTATTCCACGTATTGATGTGTTCAGCGCATTGTTGTTTTAACCATGATGTTTTCAGCACCTTGATGCTTTAACCTTAATGTTTTCATCGATATTATTTTACTAATATGGATGGACAACCGTCATTCATATTTACTTATGTGTCATTATTTCATGCATGATGTTCTTCGTGAACTGTGACTATGTGGACTGAACCCCAGTAGTTCATAATTAGTCACATAAATTTTTTTTGATAAGTTTTGACAGATGAGTTTCGTTATTTATGTTTCATGTATCATTGTTGCAGGGATTATGACTAAGTAATGGTTGGTACAGGACTGGCCCTATGTGACAATCCGTGGTTCTTTTCATTTCACAACTTTCATTTAATAAATTTTCTCTTTCTCTCTCTACTTTTCTTTTCTCTCCTTTCTCTCTCTACACCTCATCTCCTTCTTCCCCATCTTCCTCCTTCATCCATTCTTATCAATAGATCTAATCCATAGTTTACCAAATCCCAAGATTTCGTAGACCTTCAAGGGATGTTACAACATAGGTACCACCAACTACTTTACCAGCTATTAGAGCAAAAGACAAGGGTAAAGCAGTTTTAGTGGAAGTTGAGAAGCCAAAGAAGAATGAAGCCCGAATACAATTTGATCAAGCTTTGGCTACACAACTAAAAGAACAGGATTGGGTTACCATAGAGAAAGAAAAAGATGGTAGTGATGATGATGAGAGTTCTGGATCCAGTGTGATGATAATAGAGGATCCAGGGAGGCTAGAGTATGGTGAGGATGATTTAGCCAAGGAGAGGTTAAGAGAGTTGAAAGGCAAAGTTGATTTTGATATGCCTGAAGTTAGGGACATGTACTTTTCATGGGAGAACAAGATAATAGAGCATCCAGAGATGTCCATCACTAGACAAATATGGGGATTGGATATCTTTTTGAGAGTGCAGGAAGACTGCAAAATAATTATGAAACATAAGGCTAGCAAGGTGTTTTCTAAACTCAAAAAGGATAGAAGAGAGCTGTATTTTATGTTGCTTAGGTGTCATCAGGGTGGGTGTACCTATGACAAGTTGATGAAGTTATCCTTTGATGAATTGGAGTTTAGGGCTTAACCAATTTGGTTAAGAGTTTGTGATGAAAACACTATGAGACTTCTCTCAGATGAAATAAGAGAAAAAATTGAAGAAAATTTGCAGATCCAAAGGGCTTCTATTGCACCAAGACCAGTGAAGAATGGAGTTCCTATTGAGTTCCCAGCTCTTGATAGAGTGGATCCTAGTGAAGCAGTTATCAGAAAGAGCATTAAGCTGTCACCATTGGAAGCTTCACATGTTGCAGAGGTATTACCTTTAGATTACAGTAACCCAATAGTTCACAATGAAGAAGATGCAAGTGGGTTCTGGATGATCACTAGATATGGAAAGAAGGTACATACTTTTACTTCTTTCATCTCATTGTTTGCAAGCCTGGATAGAGAAGACTTGGTAGATCTTTGGACATTGATGAAGGCCAAGTATGAGGCTGAAGCACCTACTTCAGTCAATGGAATAAAGATCTGGACATGCTTCAAAAGGATGATTGAAACAGATGAAGCAGATCCAATATGGTTGGATCTGGATGATATTAGTGGACTACAATGGCGTCTACATTCAGCAGCTGGAGTTTACCATTTGAGCACAATCAAGTTTTCAGAATATCTTCTTGTGGATGCTCAATATCCTATGTCCAAGGAAGTTTTGAAGAAAATGGTGTCTACACAGCTGGAAATGGATTACACTAGTGATGTTGGAAAATACTTAATTAGGTTTATTTATTATCTAATTAAAAAATGATTTGTATTTGTAAGAATCCTCCTTGTACTTAGTTTTTATTCAGAAACTTGATTACTAGAGTAGATATCAAGTTTAGGGGAGTATTGTTGGGAATAAAATGAGCCAAGACATTTAGACGCTGGCAAGAGTTAATTGGACGCTGATAGGAAGAAATCAAGCACTGACAGATCAAGCATTGACAAGAAATATCCAAGCGCTGATAAAAAGAAGTCCAAGCACTGATAGGAAAACTTAGTCAACACGTTTGTTATTTGAAGAAAAGATATACTTGATATTGTATTTTATATATTTATCTTTTCTAAAAATATTTGATAGGTAATCCGTTATACACGAATCCTTATTTTATAAAAGAAGGTCGTAGGGTTTGTAGTATATACGCATTATTAAGTATTCGACTTTCATTGTACTTAAGTTCGATTTATCAATCAAGAGTGAAATTTTGGTTTATTTGTTTTACTTGTTCTTTGATCTAAATGTTAATTCCGCATAACACTTGGATTGTTCATATAGCAACAAAGTTTCTCTAAGTGTTAAACTTGATTCAATCTCGTTAACACAAAGCTAATCGATCTAAGTTTGGGATCAAAAAAGCCGCACAATCAACCGGGCCCTAGAGTTGATTTTCCAAGAAAAGTCCTAGAAAAATTGAAGATTGTACAAGAAGGGTCCTTCATTATTGAAGAACTGACACTTTATGCCCTTGTTTATTCATAATTACAAGTTTAGTACCTAAAGTTTGTCAAATTTACGAAAAGTTGTTGGGAATAAATTATGGGTCAGTTCACTAGACGCTGATAAGAAGAATTCAAGCGCTGATAAGATGACATTGGACGCTGACAGCCAAGCGTTGACATTTGTAGAAGTCAACGCTGACAGCCTTGAAGATTAACACTGATGGAATATATCTTCATACGAATCTTTTTGTTTATTTTTTTCTTTATTTGTGTATGGTAAAGATAAGCTCGACATTGTATTTTCCATTATTATCTTTACCTAGAATAGTTGATTCGTAGCTTATTGTACAAGACTTCTTAATCTATAAAAGAAGATCTTTTAGGTTAATGTTAATCATCAGTTTTCATAAGTTTTCACAAGTTAAACCTCTTTCATTGTAATCAAGTTCGATTATTCTAATACAAGTGAAAGTTTGTTTAACATCTTTGTGTTTTAGATTAAGTGTTAATTCCGCATAACACTTAGTTACTTTATTCATAAGCAAAGGTTTCTCTACGTGTATTACTTGATCTAATCTCGTATACACAAAGCTTAATCGATCTAAGTTTGGGATCAACAAGTGGTATCAGAGCTTGTTGAAAAACTTTTGATCTTTAAGTAACGCAAGAACCCTAAAACACCAAAAACCCTAAAAACCCTAAATTTCTCAAAACCCTAAAAACATCATGTCTGGCACAAATCAGCCTCCTGCTCCAGTTTTGCTACAAAACAACACCACAAACCCTAGTATCAAAATTCCCATGTTTGATGCCAGGAACTTCGAGCTTTGGAAGTCTAATTTTGAGCAATATATAGCCATCCATGACTACACTCTTTGGGAGATTGTTGAATATGGGAACACATTCAACAAAGCTCAAAAGATTGCTAATGCTATTGCCACAAGGATAGCTGTTCCTAATTGTCCTGAAGCTGATAAGAAGGAAAAGCCTGAAGATGGAAGAGCTGTATCTGCTGAAGATATAGCCAAGAAAAGGGTGGACATGAAAATCTTGAACATCATGAAACACGCCTTAGGTCATGAGAATCAGCACAAGTACAAACGCTTTGAGTCTGCAAAAGAGCTTTGGGAAGCTCTTGAAGTAGCACATGGTGGCAATGCTGACACAAAAGAAGAAAAGAAGAAGCAACTCATGCATGAGTATGCTGTCTTTAAGGCTCAACCCAATGAGAATCTCAGCAGTGTGAGAAGTAGACTGCTTGACATCACAAGTCAACTTTCCTTCATGGGAACACAGATTGATGACCCTGACTTGAATGCTACTTTTCTCAAAAGCCTTGGTGATGTATGGAAGATTGAGACAAGATCCATTCTTGTCAATAACACCCACAAGACCTCCAGGTTTGATGACATCTTCAACAAACTAAGACTGTTGGAGAATGAATGGCTTTTGGAGAGTGATAATAAATCTTCCAGTAGCAACATGGCCTTCTTCTCACAAAGTGAAGGCCAATTTGATTCCATGAACTCCTATGGACATCCAGTCAATGGATCTCAATGTGTCAACGCTGGATCACAGTCTGTCAGCGCTGGATCATATCCTGTCAACGCTTCATACTCAAGCGTTGACACTCACAACTTTGGCGCTGATAGAATTAAACCTGCTGGTTTAGATCTAGATACTGTGTGTGCATTCATTGCTTCTTTGCCCAGTGATTCAAGGATTACATATGAAGATCTTGAGCAGATAAGTGATGAGCAATTGGAAGAGATGGACATCAAGTGGATTATGGCTCTTGTAAGTTTAAGAGCAAACAGGTTTAATAAAAGGTTCAAGAAGAAGATGACCTTTAATGCTAAGGATGTTGCTGGATTTGACAAATCCAAAGTTGAGTGCTACAATTGTCATCGGATGGGGCACTTTATGAGGGAATGTAGATCTCCAAGGAGATCTGATGCTGGTAAGCCTTCAAGCCAAATGGTTAAGAGCCAAGATTCCAAGGCCATGGTTGCTGTTCAACAAATTGATGGTGTTGGAGGATGGGACTGGAGCTGGAACTTTTTGGCTAAAGATGAGGAAGAGGACAGAGCCTTGGTTGCTGAAGTTAAAGAAGAGCATGTCGAATATGCTCTCATGGCACACTCCTCCTCTTCATCAGATAATGAGGTATATGATGATGCTTTCTGTTCTAAGGGTTGTCGTTTAAATACTGAAAAACTAAATCAAGAGATAGTAAAATTATTAGATGAGGCAAATGCTGAAAGATGCAAAGTATCTAATTATCAAATTGCTCTTACCCAAACAGAAAAGACAGTAGCTGAGTATAAGAAAATGGAGTTTGATTTAAAGGATAAAATAAATATCTTAAAACATGAGTTACATCAAAGTAAAGATATTCAAGATATCACAAACAGGGTTAATCTTGATTTGATAGCTCAGTTAGATGAGGCTAACAAAAATAAAGATAATGTGAGTCTTAAAATCCAGAGATTTGATAAGGCCACACAATCCCTAGGAGAGTGTGTTAGTAAACAAAGAGACTCTAAGGACATGAGTGGGATTGGGATGAAAGATTATACTGGTGTTCCACCACCAGCTGGGGATTTCTATGGTGTCCAATCAAAGGACTTATCTTGGACTGGCTTGCCAGAACTCCAAGAGAAGGAATTCATTCCTCCACCTAGAGTGACTTCCCCAGTTGAAGAATACAAACAAAAACTGACTGACCTAGATGAGTGGAAGAAAGCTAACCACACTTTGTTTGTTAAGGGAGGGTTGTTGTGTGAAAGTCCAAATGAGCCTACACCAATCACGAGCCATGATCCTACACCTATTTCACACACCCTACCACTGGCAAAGCTGTTGACCTTGGCCCACAAACTGTTAGAAAACATAGTGTTAAGTATGCAGAGATGTATAGGAATACTAGGTCACCAAAAAGCCAAGTTAGTAACCATGGAACAGGCTTCTTTGCTTCTAGACCTAAGACTATGTCTAGAAAAGCTTGTTACTCATGTGGTAGCTTTTCACATTTGGCATACAAATGTGTCAACGCTTCCAATTTCAACGCTGATAGGAACCATTTCAGCGCTGACAAAAGTCAACATAGGTCAAACACTGTCAGACCCAATACCTTTGTGAACAAAAGTTTACAAGTTGTTAGACCAGCCCCATTCTTTTCTAGAGGGTCTAACACACAAGGCCTAAGACCTTTCCAAAAGTCAAACACTTGGTCCAATAGGCAATGGGTTCCTGTAGCAAACCCTAGGTTCAACGCTGATAAAGGCAATCGGGGCGCTGACAAGAACAATTTCAGCGCTGACAGACACACTGCCAAACCTAGGTATTTGCAACCACAGGGAAATGGGTCTAAAGCTTCTACTAGCTTAACATGGAGACCAAAACAAGACCAAAACCCTAATTCTACTGGTCTTTCTATGACATGCAACAGGTTTCATTATATTTCAAAGGTCATGTCAAGACCAATTGGGGTTAACTGGGCATTTCATCCAAAAAGGGATGAAAATGGAGTTGTTATGAGAACCAAGTCTGTTCTTGTTGAACAACCAGATGAATCCAAGTCTTCCAAGGCTTGGGTTCCCAAAGAAAACTAATGTGTTTTCTTTATGTGCAGGGCATTCAGAAGAAGATCAATGATTATGGATATTGGGATAGTGGATGCTCAAGGCACATGACAGGAAAGGAAGACTATCTGACAAACTTCACTCCTATTCAAGATGGTGATAAGGTATACTTTGGAGGGGGCTATGGCACCATCACAGGAAAAGGAACCCTTATTACCAATAATCTACGTTTTGAGAATGTCTTCCTGGTAAAAGAACTGGATTATAATTTGTTTAGTGTATCACAAGTGTGTGATAACAAAAATAAGGTTCTTTTCACAGATACTGAGTGCTTGGTGTTAAGCAAAGATTACAAGCTCCCTGAGGAGAAATACATAGAATTTAGAACACCAAGGAATAAAGACATATATAATGTGAATCTTAATGGAATTAAGATGAATAATAAAATGATGTCATGTCTTTATGCTAAAGCCTCAGTAGATGAAAGTAATCTTTGGCACAGGAGATTAGGGCACATAAACTTTAAAAATATCAATAGACTTGTGAGGCTTGGTTTAGTTGATGGTTTGCCTGAAAAGGCTTTCCACAATGACCACTCTTGTGTTGCATGTCTTAAGGGCAAGCAGCACAAGGTCTCATTCAAATCTAAACAGGTGCACTCTAGTTCTAAACCACTTCACTTATTGCATATGGACCTCTTTGGTCCAACTAATATAGAAAGTTTGAAGGGTAAATCATATTGTTTTGTCATCACTGATGATTTTTCCAGGTTTACATGGACTTTCTTTTTAGCCAAGAAAAGTGAAACTGCCCAAAGTCTGATTAATTTCATTACCCAGATTGAAAAGAAGAATGGTAATGAGGTCAAAATTCTTAGAAGTGACAATGGGGGTGAGTTTAGAAATCAGTTGTTAGATGATTTTTGTGCCAAGAAAGGGATTACTAGGCAGTTTAGCATAGCTAGAACTCCACAGCAAAATGGGGTTGCTGAAAGGAAGAATAGAACCCTAATTGAAGCAGCCAGAACCATGTTGGCTGATGCCCACTTTCCTATAGCCTTTTGGGCTGAAGCTGTTAACACAGCTTGTTATGTTCAAAATAGGGCATTGGTCAACAAAATACATAATAAGACACCTTATGAGTTACTTTGGGGAAGGAAGCCAAATATTGGCTTTCTCAAGCCTTTTGGTTGTCATGTAGTTGTTTTAGAAACTAGTGATGCCCTAGGTAAATTTGATGCAAAAGGTGATGAAGGCTACTTCATGGGTTATTCAGTGCAGAGCAAAGGATATAGGGTTTACATTAAAAAGGAAAAACGTATACTTGAAAAAGTACATGTTAGGTTTTTAGAGAGTAAACCTAGTGATCCTGAAAGTGGTCCAAATTGGTTGTTTGACTTGGAACCTTTATCTAGAGCTTTAAATTATATGCCTGTTACTGATCCAGACATTGTGAAGGTAACTTCAAGTGATTTGGAAAAGAGAATTGGTAATGTTTCAGGTATACAGGTTGCTAAGAAGGATGGACCACCAGCAGTTGAGTCATCTCCCACACAAGAATATGTTACACTTCCTATATGGACAGATGAGTATTATGCTGCTGCTGCTGCTGCTAGAAAAGATAATGGTGGTTTCCAAATACCACCAAATACAAACATGCATGGTTCTTCAGGCGCTGACAAAGGGAAATCAAGCGCTGACAAGAGCAATTCAGACGCTGATGGCTCAGACGTTGACAACAACAGTTCAAGCGTTGTTAGCCCAAGCGCTGACAAACAAGGTTCAGACGCTGATGACACCTTTGCACATCTTTTCTCTTCCAATTTTGAACAAGGTGGACCTTCCAATGTCCATGAAGAGATTCCTGTTGATCAAAGAGAGTCTGAAGAAGATATTAGCAACATGGAGGATGATATTGAAGATAACAGAATTCTTGAAAATGGAATTCCTAGATCTACCTTGAAGAATCATCCTCCCACTCAAATCATTGGGAATATCATGACTCCTGTTCAAACCAGAAGATCTCACCAGACTCATGATAGCTTCATTGCTAATATCCACAAGAAGGTTGATACCCCTCTTGTACAAACATGTTTGTTTGCATGTTTTCTGTCACAAGAAGAACCCAAGAAGATTTTTGATGCTCTCAAAGAACCTAGTTGGGTGGAAGCAATGCAGGATGAGCTTCACCAATTTGCTATACAGGATGTTTGGGAGCTGGTTGATTGTCCTAGATATGTGAGACCAATTGGGACAAGATGGGTTCTAAGGAACAAGAAAGATGAAAGGGGTATTGTGGTCAGAAACAAGGCACGTTTGGTAGCTCAGGGATATACACAAGAGGAGGGTATAGATTATGAAGAGGTCTTTGCTCCTGTTGCAAGAATTGAAGCTATAAGAATTTTCCTAGCTTATGCCTCTTGTATGAACTTCACTGTTTATCAAATGGATGTGAAGAGTGCTTTCCTCTATGGAACAATTGTTGAGGAGGTATATGTTATGCAACCTCCTGGTTTTGAAGATCCTGAGAATCCAGACAAGGTTTATAGAGTGAAGAAAGATATGTATGGACTTCATCAGGCCCCAAGAGCATGGTATGGTACATTGTCCACCTACTTGGTGGAAAATGGTTTTAAAAGGGGCACCATAGATCAGACATTGTTCACAAAGAAGAAAGGTAAGGATGTCTTACTTGTCCAGGTCTATGTTGATGATATCATTTTTGGATCCTCTAATCCAAAGATGAGTGAAGACTTTTCCAAGCTTATGACAGATAAATTCAAGATGAGTGCAATGGGTGAGATGAACTTCTTTCTAGGCTTACAAGTTCAACAGAAAGAAGATGGAATCTTCATCTCCCAATACAAATATGTAGCTGAAATCTTGAAGAAATATGGTTTTTCTCCACATGAAAAGAGTGCTTCCACTCCTATGGATAGGGAACACCCTTGGGGAAAAATTGGAGCTGGAAAGGATGTGGATGTTAGGCACTATAGATCAAAGATTGGTTCATTGATGTATCTTACAGCCTCAAGACCTGACATCATGTTTGCTGTGTGTGCTTGTGCACGCCATCAAGTGACTCCCAAAGAATGTCACCTTTTTGCTGTGAAAAGAATTTTTAGGTACCTAAGATGTTATCCAGATCTTGGCTTATGGTACCCAAAAGATTCTCCATTAGAGCTTATTGCATATTCAGACAGTGACTATGGTGGTGACAAGTTTGATAGGAAATCCACAACTGGTGGATGTCAATTTCTTGGGAGTAGACTGATATCTTGGCAATGCAAGAAACAAACAGTGGTGGCAAACTCTACAACTGAAGCAGAATATGTTGTAGCAGCTGCTTGTTGTGGACAAGTCTTATGGATTCAGAACCAACTGTTGGATTATGGGTATAATTTCATGCATACCAAGATTTTTGTAGACAATAACAGTACTTTATGCATTATTAAAAATCCTGTACATCATTCTAAAACCAAACACATAGAAATTAGACATCATTTTATAAGAGATTGCTTTGAGAAAGGTTTAATACAACCAGATAGGGTAGCCACAGAGGATAATGTGGCTGATTTATTAACTAAACCTTTTGATACTGGAAGATTTCAATATTTGGTAACAAATATTGGAATGGTTAATCTCACTTAATATGTGTTTTGGAACCTTTTTGTAAAAGTATGTACAGGATAATGCATTGTTATTGGTCTTTGTGATGATTTAGATTTTTCCACTTTATTTTTCTAACACTGACAAAGGTAAATGTAACACTGACAAGTGTTATTTTGCCGTTGTTAGAGATATTATTGTCTAACGCTGACAAGAGTTCCTTCAACGCTGATAAGTGTTGTCGGGGCGCTGTCAGCAACAAATGTTAGTTTTGTGGTTTTCAATCTAAATGTGTAGGTGGTGGTAGCTTTATGCCATTGGATACAGAGTTGCTTATGGATCTTTGAAGAGCTATTTGGACATGTTTTTGTTTATGGATGATGGTTGGAATATTTATATTCCTATCTTGACATAAATTTTTAATGTTCATATATATTTTGAGAAACTCATGTATCATAGTTTAAGGGGAGGTTTAAGGAACCTTTAGGACTTTTGGGTATTCTTATAATACTCTCATCACAATTCTAGATTGTGTCCACAGGTGAGTATGGGTTAGTTTTACTAAACCATGAGGCACTGTAGCATGCAAAGTTGACAAACTATGCATGCTGCCAAGACATTTTTGGCCTAGAATTGGTTGTGGTCTGATGGGAGACTTGGGAATAGTTTTGTTATGGGTTTACCTGGGAGTTACAAAGAATTTTATGAAATAACTTTGTTGGTAAGTATTTTGGTTAGCAAGGGACACTAGAGGACATTTGTGTCTATCTTGCTTAAGCAAGTGTGCATAAGTGGACAGTGCTTGCCGCCCAGTAATTATTATCAACTTGCAAGATATTTCCCTTAGGATAAATTACTTTGTTAAGGTCTTTTTCTTTTTAAATATTTTTATTTTTATTTTTAGACGCTGACAAGTTTTTCTCCAAACGCTGTTACGTCCAATCGTGACGCTGACAAGGCTTTAGGCAAACGCTGACAAGAAAATATAGCCGTTGGGCGTTGATGGGCTATTTTTGACCGTTGACACCTAGTGGGCCCTACCCAGTTGTTATTTTTGACTAATCTTTGGCCGTAATTTTGGGGAGTTGTTACTTTTAATTAATGCATGAGATAAGTTATATTTGATTCAATATTTTCATCATTACTCTTTGAATATAACTGCCTCATTTTTGACCAATCCAAATCATGCATCTCTCCTATAAATTTGGCTAAACTTTTTGTTTTGGGTATTCATATTTTCTTGTCTAACATTTTTCTCCTAGATTTTTCCCATATCACATAACCTAAACAGCTTTAAACATGGCACCAAAGTTCAACTCAAACAATCTGACATTGGAGTTCAAGAGCCAACATAATATGGTAGCTTACTTGGCCGCTGATAATGATTTGTTCCCTCAGTATTCACAAATGGTGGCATTTTTAAATGCATCCTCAATAAGGTATGCACTTTCTCATGAACCATTAGTCCCTGTCGCACACATTAGACAGTTTTGGAATAATGTTAGTTCCACAACAGCTAATGGAGTGACTACATTAACATCTACTGTTCATGGAAGAACATGGGTGGTCACTGAAGCCTTGGTTCGCCAAGCTTTGCGTCTTGATGACGCTGATGGTGTGACTACCCTTGCCATTGCAACAATAGAACAAGGTCTTAGGGAATTGGGTTATCCTATTCCTGCTGGTAAAACTTTAAATAAATATCATAAGCAGGAATTTCCCTCTGACTGGAAATATTTGATACATGTCCTTCTTCAATGCTTAAGTCCAAAATGTACTGCTTTTAATGAAATAAACAGGTCCATTGCAAGTGCTTTGGTTTGTATGTCACGTGGGCTTAAGTATAATTTTTCAAAAATGATTTTTGAAGGGATGTGTAAAAATAAGGGAAGTAAAATGACTTTGGCTTACCCAAGATTTTTGCAAATGGTGTTTGATTTACAAGAATATTGTACTAGGGATCATGACACTTTTTATGAGATCCCTAAGCAAAAGAAAACCATTTTTGACAAGATGAGCTCCACAAACAGATCTATACCTCTCACCCAAGCCATGCTTGAAGTAATTCAGGCTGCTCAACCACAACCAGACCCTGCACCTCAACTTGAGCCTATCCTTGAACCATTACCTTCACCTGACCACATGGACGTTGACCAACCAAATGTCAATGCTGACACTCAAAATTTTGGCGCTGACACAGCCAATCCCAACGCTGATGACATCCCTGAACAATCCCAAACACCCCTTAACCAACCAACACCCACACAATCTACCTCATCTTCCACCCCATTACAATCTAGGTTGAATAAACGCCAAAGGACTACTGGAGTGTTCTCCTCTAGTGGTCCTAGCCTTGTTGCAGAGAGAACCACCTCCACAAGTGTGGCTGGTGCCATGGATGAGGCTGGGGCTATTGGCACAAGCTTAGATGCGGGTCAAGACAGTCCCAACATCATTAAGACCTCATCCACGCCCTATGATTCTATTTTGGGAGGTCAAATCCCCATTCTAGCTGAGGGCAGATTGGAACCTATGACATTGACTGAATTGACGGCTGCTGTCATTAGCTTGCAAAAGCAAAATGTCAGCCTTGTACAAATTGTCAATAATCAGGGCCGTGAACTCCAAGTATTGAGGGAGCGGGTAACTGTTTTGGAGAATCCAAGTAGCAGGAGTAGAATGGAGGAATCTTCCAAAGGGGAGGATGAAGAGGATGAGCTAATTCATACAGCCAGTGAGAAGAGTTCACAATTTAGTGAATCTTTAAATGTTGCTGAAGCACTTACCAACTTGAAGAAGCACCCAATTATTGATACATCCAAGGTAACTCCATTGAACTTGGAAGGATCTTTCACAGCAACAATGGGCGCTGATACAGGTTTGAACGCTGACACATCCAGCGCTGACAAAGGTAATCGGGGCGCTGATAAAGGTAACTTGAACGCTGACGAAGTTGCAGGTGGTGTTGATGTATTCCAGTCATCAGCAATCATCAAAGATGTGTCCACACAGGTTTCTTCTTCTACCTTACCTATTATTGATCCAAAAGACAAGGGTAAGGGGATTATGGTTGAAGAAGATATTCCAAAGAAAGATGCAGCACAAATTGCATTTGATGAACAGTTGGCTGCACAACTTTTGGAAAGAGATTTGAAGAGGAGTGGTAGATCACCATTTGTTGCCACTTCTGAGAGTGAGGAAGAGAGTGGTGATGAAAAAGAAGGAGATAGCTCAGATTCAAGTGTTCAAATTATTGAAGATCCAGAAAGACTTGAATATGGGGATGAGTTGGCAAGAGAAAGATTGAGTGATTTGAAGAAGCAGGTTGATTGGGACCTTCCAGAAATCACCAGAATGTACCATGCTTGGGAAGACAAAGTAATGGACAACCCAGGGATGAGTTTGTCAGATCAAATTTGGGGGTTGGAAGTTCTTCTCAGGGTACAAGATGATATAAAGGTGATTTTGAGGTATAATGCACAAGAGGTCAAGACCTGGCTTAAAAGAGATAGAAGGCAGTTGTATTACAAGTTGCTTAGATGCCATCAACCTAGATGGACATACAAGAAGTTGCTGGCTTTATCTTTTAAGGAGTTAGAGTATAGGGCACATCCTATTTGGAGGCATGTGCAAGAAAATAATGTCTATCAGTTTCTTTCAGAAGAAAGGAAACAAGAGCTTGCTGAGGAAATGCAGATTCAAAAGGAGATGAGGATTGCTCAAAGACCAGTGAAGAAAGGAGATCCTCTCCAATTTCCCAAAGATATGGATGTGTATTATCCAACTGAAACTGTCATAAGGAAGCATCTCAAGCTTTCTCCATTGGAAGCTTCAGATTTGGTTAATGTAGTACCTCTAGATGACAGAAATCCAATCATAAGTTTTGATGAAGATGAGTGTGGATTTTGGAAGATTGGCAGATTTGGGAAGGAGGTACACACTTTCACTTCAATTATTTCTATCTTTGCAAGCATAGACAGAGAAGACTTGGTGCATCTATGGAGATTAATAGAGGCCAAGTATACAGCTGAAGCACCTACTTCAGCAAATGGAATAAGACTATGGCACACATTTTTGACTTTGTGTGGTCCAAGGGAAGCAGATCCTGCCATATGGAAGGATCTTGAAGATGACCTCAGTAATCTTCATTGGAGGCTTTATTCTACTTGTGGTGTGTTTCATTTGAGCTCTACAAAGTTTTCAGAGTATCTACTTGTGGATGCTAACTATTTCTTGTCCAAAGAAGTATTGGAGAAGATGAAGGAGACACCCTTGGAGATTGATTATACTAGTGACGTGGCCAAAGACTTAATTAGATATGTTTATCACCAACATAGGAAGTTTTTGTAAGATTCCTCCTAAGTCTTAAGTTTTTATTCAGAAACTTGATCATTGGAATAGATATCAAGTTTAGGGGAGGATTGTTGGGAATAAATTATGGGTCAGTTCACTAGACGCTGATAAGAAGAATTCAAGCGCTGATAAGATGACATTGGACGCTGACAGCCAAGCGTTGACATTTGTAGAAGTCAACGCTGACAGCCTTGAAGATTAACACTGATGGAATATATCTTCATACGAATCTTTTTGTTTATTTGTTTCTTTATTTGAGTATGGTAAAGATAAGCTCGACATTGTATTTTCCATTATTATCTTTACCTAGAATAGTTGATTCATAGCTTATTGTACAAGACTTCTTAATCTATAAAAGAAGATCTTTTAGGTTAATGTTAATCATCCGTTTTCATAAGTTTTCACAAGTTAAACCTCTTTCATTGTAATCAAGTTCGATTATTCTAATACAAGTGAAAGTTTGTTTAACATCTTTGTGTTTTAGATTAAGTGTTAATTCCGCATAACACTTAGTTACTTTATTCATAAGCAAAGGTTTCTCTACGTGTATTACTTGATCTAATCTCGTATACACAAAGCTTAATCGATCTAAGTTTGGGATCAACAAGAGTACCCTCAACTTTAAAGAATTGGCAAGATTGGCCCCTTAAAATTAAAGACTTATCACGTTTAGTCCTCCATGAAGACAAGAATACAAGTGAAGACCATGAAGAATGAATACATGCCAAAAACAGCCCTTCAAATATCATCAAATTACAAAACAAGTCCTTGATAAACCTTTTGGAAAGTTATTGTGTCCAAAGTGTGAAAACCAAAACTTCAATAACAAAGGAAATTAAGTTTAAGGCTGTTAAACTTGATATGACACACAAAAAAGAAACAAGGGGCCAAAGTTGGACGACACACAAAGTTACCAAGACCACTCCCACCATGACACGTGCCCCACTCACTCCTCTCACCCAATCAAAACCCACCAAACTTCCACCTCACATCCCACTTACACCTGGTTTATAACTAATTATTTAATTAGTTTATATTGGCGCCTAACACCACATTTAAACCCAAAACAAGATAAAACACTTGTTCTTCATGTTCTTACCCAGATTTGGTTTTTTCTTAACCATTATGAATTAAGTGATAATTAGCTCCAGATTTACAAATAATCATCACTTAAACAAAACCCAACCCATATTGCATGCCACGTCACTCATTTGGTCACATGAGTGTTCCCTTGCTAATTTATAGACGAAGACAAAATTGTTGCCATAGAATCAACGCCCCACAACCATGCTTCATTTCTTTGCATACTTGGACGTATAAGATCACAAAACAACAAAGAAATGTCACATGTTTCAGCTCCAACTCAATTCAAAGATTATTCAAACTTCAAGGGAAAATTGGGGACTTCATACATTAGGGTTTATAGCTTTTTATCAGCTTTTTAGTTCACATTGTAACCTATATAAAGGCATTAGGGTTTTACCTTTCACGTTGTTCTTGGTTTTTCCTTTGGTCAAAGTCTGTAAACATTTGTTTCATGGAATGAAAAAAGTGTGACCTTATTGACGAAATACCAAGTACCAATTTACTTTACTTGTTATTGTTTACATGTTTTGAGTTTGTGTTTGAAGTTTCAAAGTTTGGTTTGAAGTTTATGCAAGTGTTTCAAAAGTTTTTCCTAAAATATGATTTTTCCATTTACTTGTTCAAACACTTGGAGTTTTTCGGTCATAAGCTGATCATATCACCCTTATAAGACATTTATGAAGGTGAGGTGAGACTTGTGGGTTGGGAACATTAAAGGGGTGGGGTACAAGATTGGAACATTCAGTTTATTTTCATTTTTTATATAATATGTTTGTGCTAACTCTGTTGATCTTAGTAGTGTTTTGTTAGAGGCTTGTGGTTGTTAAGCTACCACATAAGCTCTTAGATTCGTAAGTGTGGATGTACATTCATGAGGTTTGTCACTTTTCTTGAAAAATCTGTCAAATCTTGGTGCAAAGTGTTTTTGGTATTTGCTGTTGTTTGATGATATTTGATGCATGCAATCTTGTTCTAAGTTCATGGTGATGTTGTTATGATACTTGTTTGAGCTTGAATCAACCTGATACTCACATTTGCTTTGTTAAATTTGGATTTAAAAAGTTAAAAGGGTGTTTGTGATTACTGCTTATTGAACTTGGTTGTGTATTGGGTAAGTGTTAAGGGGTTATTTGAGTTTGTATCTGATATTAAGGTGATTGTGTGCTGATATTTGATACTCTTGTGCTTTGAAACATAAATCTGAATCTTTGTTATATCTGGCTTGTTTTAGGTTGTTTTGAGTTGATTATTTGTGCACACCTAGATTGCATGTGTAACTAGGGATAACAAGTGATAAATCAAATTTTATGCAACCTGAGTAATAGATCTAGGGCTTTGAAATTGGATTTGTGGTCAAGTACATCAGCAAAGGTCACTTTGTGTTCATTTTTGTTCATCAGCAAGTCATTTAGGGTTCATATTAGTCTAATTCTTGAAACTAGTGCATGAAACTAGTTTACTTGTGCTTAATTAAGTTTATTTAAGTTGTAGTATGCTTTTGGTCAAGTTTGGTTGGCGTATTCTTGCTCAAACAACTTTTTAATCACCAGATCTGCTTATTTTCATGTCTGTATCATATCTGAGCACTGTTTGATTAACTGTATCAATAGGTTGGGTGATATTGTGTTTTCTTGCTTGTTTGTGACTCCCTACAACTCAATAGTTTTAGGGATGCCTTAATTGTCCAAAGAATCCAGCTGAAACTCTCTAAAAAAACAAGTAAAAAAAGTCAAGTGGGAACTCTTTCCCACTGAAAGTTCCCATTGATAGTGTTAATTGGTCATCAGCTTATAATAATGTTGGGAATTAATTTGATGAGACAAATCAAGAATAATGAAACAAGAAGGACTTATATGAAATTATCAAGATTTACAAGAATTGGAGCCTTTTCATACAATAAGGAGGACTTATTAGCAAAAGATGAAGGGACTCCTAGTGTAATTAGATTTCTTGTAAAGAGGGTTATGTGTAGTATATAAAAACAAACCCTGCATAGGTTTATTCATTTAATTATTCACAATGTAGTCATAAACCTAAAGTGTGTGTTGCACTAGACGTGGGATTAATGTATATACATCTAGTGGTTGTTTATTATTAATATAATGAGGAACCCTTTTGATTAATTCATGTGTTTTTGTGCCCCAAGCACCTTGTTAATGGTTGTTGTTCTAATTTCGCTTTGATTATGTTAATCATATGAACAACGATCATTTCTAATAGCTAAAAGATCGAGGAAACCAAGGTTTCCACAGTTGGTATCAGAGCCTCGTGGCTCGTGATGCTAGGACCAACAAGGTGTTTGTGTATTATGAAGATAAAAAAATCCGTCTAGGGTTTTTCTGGACGTTTTTGTGTGCGCAGCAGTATTCAGAAGGTCATAACTTTTCATTGTACCGTTGGATCGTCACGAAATTTCTTGTATGTGTTCTATACGCATATATCTAGACATCCACCGAAGGGATTGTCAAGTTTTATCCCCAAGAAAAATTTATTAAGCGTCGAAGTCAGCAGTGTTCGTATGCAGTTTTCTATGGACAGCCATATTCAAAACATGATTTCTCCTTCGTTAACTGTTGGATCATCGTGGTTTTTGAACTGTAGATTCTTGGCACTTGTGTCTAGGATCTCACAGAAGGGATTTTCAATCGGAGCTTTTATCAGAAAGTTATTTGAATTCGAAGTCGGCTGCAAAGAAGGTATAAAGTTTTCTGTTTCACATAAAATAATGAATTAGGGTTTATGCCAAACCCTAGAATCGATTATAAAAATAGAAAAGAAGGTGTTGTTCGTTTATGTCATGTTGCTGTGAAGGATGTTGTGAGAACTCGTATTTTTCCCGGTAATTTACTTATTATTTTATTCGTCCTTCTCGAATTTTTTACAATATGTTACTTGTTTTTTTTGTTACTTTAAATAAATACGTAAATCTAGAGGTTTTTAAATTTCGTGTTTCCCCACGATGTATTATGCATTGTATATAAGTAATACATTTTTATATATACTAATACCTCCTTTAGCCGAGTTATGATCAAAACTAGCCCTAAATACTTTTTTTTCGTAAATTTAAATTATATCAAAATTTGATTTTCCGGGTTTATGTCCAATCTAATAAACCATTTTGTAAAGTTTTTATAAAATGTAAATAAGTTTATTAGTTTTATTCTATTTTTAAAAACATTTATATAAAGGAAGGGCCAAAAGGGTTAAGTGCTGAAACTTTACACTATAAAAACCACAAACACATTCATTTGTAAAAAAAAGATCAAACACAATTTTTTTTTCTCTCTTTGGGCTGATTTTTATTAACCACAAGAACACCATGATCAAAGTTTGTTCTAGCCAAATTATCTTAGTTTTTAGTAAGTTTAATCCTTCCTAAACACATCCTCATCATTTATTTTGACATGCAAGATCATTTTTAAAATCTCATAATTTGATTATAAGAAATGATTATGTTTATGTATGGATTAGTGTATTTTAGAGTAACCCACATGATTTTACATTGTTAATTTTTTATAATTTTTAAGGTTTGATCATAACTTGGGGCTGTTTTGATACTTTTACTTGGAGGGAAAGGATTAAGCTACAAATCCCATAATCACTAGTCATAAATTTACTTATATAAAGGTATGTAAAAAAAACCCTCTTTGATTATGTATTTCTATTATATACTAAATTGTGATTTTTATTAGTTAAAATGGATTGATCATGAAATTAGGTACATACGAGTTACCTACTGAACATACGAGTTACCTACTGATTTTCTCCTTAAAATGAACATGGTTTGAGTGTATGATCATGTGGTAGGCTTTGTCATAGATTTAGAATGATTTTAGGGTGATTTGGATCAAATTTAGGTGTTAGAATTGATGGAAATTGTTGGCTGATGTAAAGCAGGTCATGGCAAATTTTCTACAGTTCTAAGTTGTATTTTGGGTTCAAAAATAGACTCGTTAGGTTTATACTGATTTTGGAGAGTTGGGTAGGCAATGGAGGTGCCCGGATGCAAAAGTTACGTTCGTTTTATTAAAATTGGTCAAAACCGGGTAACGGGTAAAAAGAATGTGTAGTGGGTCTTGAGTTAAAATATTGTTATTGGTGATTTTATATTTAGTTACAATAGGTCACTATATTTTAAACCTCTAGTCCTTGGAATCTCCATAAAAGCTTTTTCAATTAGTGATTTTTGACTAAAACGACATGTTTGAATGTATCGTGTAAATTTCCATTTTTAAAATTTGTAGTCACTCACTAAAAGTAAAATTCCCGTTGATTGGTAAATGCTTATAAGTCAAGTTTGCCCATTTTGAAAAGTTAAAGAAAATATCTTTCTGATGCAAAATGTTGCAAACCTGTAGCTATTATAGAATTTCAGTTATGCACTGTTTAGTGAAGATCATTTCTAAAACCTAGTCAGTCATTAAAAGTGAAATTCCCGTTGATTGGTAAACTCTTATAAGTAAAATTTACCCATTTTGAAAAGGTAAAGAAAATATCTTTCTGATGCAAAAAGTTTCACACCTGTAGCTATTATAGAATTTCAGTTATGCACTGTTTAGTGCAGATCATTTCTAAAACTTACTCAGATTTTAAAGGTGAAATTCCCATTGATTGGTAAACTCTTATAAGTCAAATTTGCCCATTTTAAAAAGGTAAAGAAAATATCTTTCTAATGCAAAAAGTTTCAAACCTGTAGCTAGTATAGAATTTCAGTTATGCACTGTTTAGTGCAGATCATTTCTAAAACTTACTCAGACATTAAAAGTGAAATTCCCATTGATTGGTAAACTCTTATAAGTCAAATTTGCCCATTTTGAAAAGGTAAAGAAAATATCTTTCTAATGCAAAAAGTTTCAAGTCTGTAGCTATCATAGAGTTTCAGTAGTGCATTGTTTAGTGGAGGACATTACTAAATTTTATTCTAGTCTTATATTTTAAGCATGATTTTGGTCCAAAACTTTTATGTTTAGCATAATAAGAGTACTAAAATCTTACGAATAACCTTATATCACATTTTATACAGTAGGCAAGTGAAGAATTTAGTTTACCTAAGTGGTTTAGCTAGTAGTGCAATGTACAACTCATACACCTACGATGGTTCACTTTTTCTTATAAACTTAAAATTTTACAAGATTTCTAAAACTTTTAATCCATGATCATTCCTTTTTAAAATGAATATTCATTTTACTATAGTTAGAGTATATACTCATAAATATTTCATTACTTAGGTTCGGGTTAGTTTTGGTGCCGTTTCGCGTATTCTTGTTTCTTCTACAAACCCGACTACCTAAGGTGAGTTCATAGCCCCTTTTACTACTTGTACATTGTTTCTAAACGCGGGGTGAGATTTTACATGGTGGAACACATCCATTTAAAAACTGTATGCTATTCAGAACTTTTATGTTATTCAGACTTGTATGCTTTCCAACATTTTTCATTGATATTATTGCTTATAGTTAATAGCCTTAAGTTTCCTCTCTTGATCATGAACCGTTAATTGTTCTGTATGCTTTGCGCTAAGCGCGAATGTTGTGGGTGGATCCATCGGGATTGACCATCCCCGTCCCGATTACCTTGACGCACTTACATTTGTTTATACTTGAGTATTTAGGCTGAATACTCCCTAGAGGAACTTAGTTTGAGTTAAGCTTCGGTTCATGAACTAAACAGCAATAATATTGGTTTCAGACTATGGTTAATGATCATAACCATTTTCTCTATTTACTTGTTTTACAAAAGAATGCTTGTGTTCCACACCTTTACTGCTAAACCTATGAATATCACTCAACTTTATGTTGACGAATTTACATGTTTAATCTCAAGTATTATTTCTTAGCTTTGCTTGGATGGGAGCCCTCAGGATATTTTCGCAGCTTGGAGATTTCTGTGTATATTTAAACTTTGGTTTTATCTAAAAACTGTCAGAAGTTTATCATGTATTCTTGGTAACTATAAGTTAAAAAACAATATTTAAATTATAGATTTCCGCTTATAAAACTCTGGGACCTTTTTAAAAAAAACTCTGATTCTTTATGATTTAATGTCTAAATTTTTATTACGGCAACTTTATGTCAACAACATTTCATTGTTTCTTGTACCATAACGTGGTGCCCCCTTGATGCCTAGTTGTTCCATACCTGATTTTGGGGGTCTTACAGATTGGTATCAGAGCGATGGTTATAGGGAACTGGGTCGTTTTTTTCAAAACTTAGTCTATAACCGAAAAGCTTAAATATTTTATGTTTCTAAGTGTCAATCACAGAATCTGCCATTGCTGTTCGATATCTGCGCGGGTAACTCTCTAATCCTTATTATTTACTTTTAATTATCGTTTTAGTATTTCATCTCTTGATTACATTTTGAAATATTACATTGCCCTAATGACGATAATTACTATATCTTTCCAAATCCCATGTGTTTCATATCATTGGATATTGTTGTGATTACATCTGCCCTTACGGTATTTCTTGAATTCTTGTTCATGTAAACTTGATCTTGTTACCATGATTTTAATTTGTTATGACGTTACATACTTGAATTCGGAGCGAGTATGCTTCTGAATTTTCATAATCACTTTTCTGAGTACTATTGTTATTTCATTTACGCGTGATACAACTGAACTCATATATTCGTTCGTTTTGAACCGCCTGTTTTTCTCGACTCATTCCATTGTTTTTCTAACTGAACTCATACTCTCGCGATACCATTTTTTGGGGATTAAGAAGTGTTGCTTTCAATGAAACTGTCGATTTTCATTCTACTACCTTGTGCAATATTTCCATTGTTAAACCTCTTTAAGATAACTATTTAAATATCCAAATTGCTTTCCAACCATTTGTGATTGGATGTCTTGAAAAATAGTCTATATACCATTGTGTAGCCCAATGTGTCTCCGAAAAAGACTAAAGGACATCGTGTGAGTCACACATCTCGAAGCATTCCCTGAATCCGTGTTGAATAATATCGTAGGTTTTCGTAACCTTGATTGACCTTTACGTCATCGTTTTACACGACACTCGTATATTGATTAAATATTTCATTGACCATTCTACGTTTCGACTTCGATTTACAACGTTCGTTTGTACCTTGGAAACACCATCATCATCTTGTAATTCATATCCTCTAATATGTGGCGATTGTTTAGAATACGATTCTATTTCTATAAACTTGTATCCTCCCCTTTCATTAAACCTCCTTTCTCCGGGAGTGCAACACGTTAATGTTTCATCTCTTTCTCGGTATGTTTTGTGTTTTTGGAAAATCACACTGCCAAGAGGCCTTCCTACATTGCATCTTGAAATCTAAGACACGGATGTCATACGCCGTTTTTGTTTTCTTAGATTACCGTTGGTATTCTTAACCCATTTTTATAATATGTTTTCTTTATACGCTTAATTATACAATCTATTATCTTTCGTTTTCATGAAATCCACAAGTCATATATGTACAAAAATTCCGGATTGTTATAAATTTTAATTAAGTTTCGAGGTGTCGAAAAATATACTTTGTGCAGAAACTTTACAAGTAATTTAACGGTGCCAAGAAAATATTTTTATAAACTTTAGACTTAAAAATATGTTTCTACATGTTGAGACGGTCGTTTAGATATAAAGTTCGACCCGTAACTCTTAAAAAAACGAGCGAGTTACGCTCATTTGAAATTTGTAAAATTTAAGAACTTATTTTCTACTTATATGGAAAATTTCTGTTGATGTAGAACTGCAGGGGGTAAAATCGTCAATTCTGGTCCGTTTCGACCTTCAGCCTAAACACGAAAGTTGTCTCAAAAATGTCGTTTTACTTCTACCGCAAGGGAACTAGTGTCGGAACTGAATATTTATGGGTCTTTTATCTAATAAAGTCGGCGTTTTCAAAAAAATATCATTTTGTTGACAGATGCGATGCGAATGCGCTTTCGCCTACTTCTGGTCCGTTTCAAGTCTCGAGTAAAAATAAAAAGTTGTTTAAAATGCCGTTTTACCTATAATGCGTAGGTAACCAAGTCCGAAAACTAGTATAAACGGGTCAAACCTAAAAAAAATAAAAACCTGCGTTTTAAGATAATATATACAAACCTGCGCAGAACATGCAGGGGCATTTTGGTTATTTTACGTTAGGTTTCAGATCTTGAGTAAAACTAGAAAGTTGTTCGAAACATTGTTTTGCACAAAATTACTTTAGACTCCGAATCTTGAAAATGTCATTTAACGGGTAATTGATCGGGTCAGACTTAAAAGTCAAAGTTGACTAAAAAGTCAAAGCTGATAGAAATTTTGAAATATGGGTTTTAGGCGTTTTTGAGTTCGTTTGCGCTTGTAGAAATTTAACAAATGATAGTTTACAACTAACAAACATTAGTTACGTTTGAAGACGTTTAAAAATAGTAACTTTGGGTACGAGTTATACATACATATATCATGAACTTTTGAAACCGAATGTTTGGATAAAACCGATAGTGACCTACAGTTTTGTCGAAAAAGTTGTGCATTTTATGCCAATTAGTTTACGATGTGAACGCATATGAATTTCCTTTTATCTTTTATTTTATACATGACTTATTTTTCATTATATTTCATCTTTAGTTTCTTCCATCGTAACACTAGTTTGGGTCGAGATTTGAAGTTCTCATTTTCACATCTTTCGTTATAATTTTTGACACGTGTCTCATGACGATTCTGGCTAAACCTTTTGAAACCTTATCACCTTGTAACCATTTCATCGATGGTCTTATGAACTACTCTTTACTACCCTCGTGTAACCCACTTGCTATTTATGCATTGCTATAATGTCACCATATAAACTCAAACTCGTATTGTTTGCAAATCATTTTACAAATTGTTCTACTTTGACTTTATAATATACTTGAATGTTACTTTATAACGTTAAGTAATATTGTTTTACGAGGTATTTTCACAAATTATTTTACCTTGATCTTATAAAAGAATTCATGCAACATTAAAGGTGTTGATTTAAGTATCAAGCGAATTACTTACTTGCGAAAAGTTTCATAAATTATTCTGATATCTATTTTTGGTATCATATATATATTTTAAATATATGACATGTAATACTGGTTTGACGAAACTCTGCATTGCATTGCTAGTCCTAAATTATGCATGGCTTGATCACCTATGTGTAATTTAGAAAGAGCCATGCGAGGCCGAATAGTGGTCACCTTAAAAAAAATTGTCTAAGAACCAACTTTTTACTTGTGTTTCGGAAAAAGCTAGATAAAACAAAGTTTTGAAAACTTTTATATTTTTTTACGAGTAGGACCCGTTCATGATATATGCATATGTTTCTTTATCTCTTCTTGAACGAATTACATGCCTGCAAGCACATATTTCCTTACTCAACGATCTTTGTTTTACTTGTTACCTCATCTTCCTTCGTGATATAATTCTCGATACCACTCGTCTAATTTCTTACCATTGATACTAGACTTGAAAGTTTCAACGTTGTTATGCTTCTACATCGATCGACCTTCTCTATCTATTTTGGTAGACTTTCGAAACATCTCTGGACGCGAATAGTGATTTATGATTGGGAGTGAACCATGATTTCGTGTACTTGTCATGCTGTGTGTTAGAATCTATCGTCTTGAATATCATTCGGGTAAATCATGTGTTGATTTCGCCTTTCATTGCTAATGTTGTTCATCTTAATGAAATTTCTCTCAAGTAACTTCTTAAGATTTTATGTGATTCGAAAATTTATTGTGTGGCTTTTCTCTCTCGATCGTGCATCGACCACCGAGGACTTAACAAGCCATTGTTGGTGACGCCAACCACACTCGTGAATTAATCATGCTTAATTCTTTGTTTCTTATTGTCCTTATCATCGATGCATCTATTCAATCATGTTCGTTAATAATTTTTTTACGAATTACGTTTTATTCCCTCCGGCCATTGCTTGTATACTAGTTGTTGACTATTATTTGCTTCATATTGGTTTCTATCTTGTCACATTTTGAAAACTCGGATATGTCTCATATTTACCATTTGATGCATTAAACACCTTTATGGAATTCTATAGATTATTATGTATTTCAAAGAAAATTTTAAACATTTTACCAAGTGTTTAATTTGCCAAAATACTCATTTCAAGTTAAATGTCGGATCTATACATCCTCCTTTGTATACTTATAACTAGTGTTTAAAAGGACGTCAAACCTTATCTTTTAAACTATTTGATTATATCATATTTTACTTTCAAGTTAATGACATTACCTATGCAATTTATATTTCTATCAATGCTTCTAAATTATTTGGAAATTTAATTTTCTCTGATCATAACAATAAATTCATCCAGTCATTCAAAAGCTCCTAAGCCGATCAAAATAATTATTTTGAACTATTTTACTTGTACTTTAAAGTCCTTATCAAGAAAAAGATTTAGCGACTGTTTACTCACTAAATATATAGTTTTTGATTTCAAATCACCAAACACCTTGATAAGCAACTGTAGCTATATTGACACTATTTTGAAAGTGTCGTAACATTTTATAGCCACAAAAAAAACCCTTGCACTTTTAAAATCAAGCAAGCACCTAAGCTTGATTTTAAAGTAATACAAAATCCGAGACGGAGATTTGTGGCAACTCTTATTTTAAACATCCATATGTAATTCATATTTCTCCTTAATTTCTCTAGTAAAGTAGATTGTCGTGTTTTACAATTTGCGCGATTTGCGATTCCTTGTCGATTATCAATCTTAATTCGTTTTAGCGCATCTTGTCCGTTGAAGAAATTTTCGTGTTCATTCTACCTCTTAATATTTCCTCGTATTAAAGGGTCATTATATTATTCTGAACTTGAAATAATTATCGAAAAGGAGTTAAGAAGCTGAAGCTTAGCTGGATTCCAATTGTTAAGGTTCGTTGGGATTCTCGTCGAAGCGCAGAATTTACATGAGAAAGAGAAGACCAATTCAAAGCTAAGTATCCCAACTTGTTCGCGTTTTCTTCAGTCTCCAATTGAACTCTGAGGGACCAGAGTTCCTTTAGGGGGGTCGACTGTGAGAACTCGTATTTTTCCCGGTAATTTACTTATTATTTTATTCGTCCTTCTCGAATTTTTTACAATATGTTACTTGTTTTTTTTGTTACTTTAAAAAATACGTAAATCTAGAG
This sequence comes from Glebionis coronaria, assembly GCA_025667525.1. Lineage (NCBI taxonomy): Eukaryota > Viridiplantae > Streptophyta > Magnoliopsida > Asterales > Asteraceae > Glebionis > Glebionis coronaria. The sequence continues at coordinate 363,187,695 of CM046882.1, read as the reverse complement.
ATTTTTAAATTTCGTGTTTCCCCAAGATGTATTATGCATTGTATATAAGCAATACATTTTTATATATACTAGTACCTCCTTTAGCCGAGTTATGATCCAAACTAGCCCTAAATACTTTTTTTTCGTAAATTTAAATTATATCAAAAATTGATTTTTCGGGTTTATGTCCAATCTAATAAACCATTTTGTAAAGTTTTTATAAAATGTAAATAAGTTCATTAGTTTTATTCTATTTTTAAAAACATTTATATAAAGGAAGGGCCAAAAGGGTTAAGTGCTGAAACTTTACACTATAAAAACCACAAACACATTCATTTGTAAAAAAAAAGATCAAACACAATTTTTTTTCTCTCTTTGGGCTGATTTTTATTAACCACAAGAACACCATGATCGAAGTTTGTTCTAGCTAAATTATCTTGGTTTTTAGTAAGTTTAATCCTTCCTAAACACATCCTCATCATTTATTTTGACATGCAAGATCATTTTTAAAATCTCATAATTTGATTATAAGAAATGATTATGTTTATGTATGAATTAGCGTATTTTGGAGTAACCCACAGGATTTTACATTGTTAATTTTTGATAATTTTTAGGGTTTGATCATAACTTGGGGCTGTTTTGATACTTTTACTTGGAGGGAAAGGATTAAGCTACAAATCCCATAATTACTAGTCATAAATTTACTTATATAAAGGTATGTAAAAAAAACCCTCTTTGATTATGTATTTCTATTATATACTAAATTGTGATTTTTATTAGTTAAAATGGATTGATCATGAAATTAGGTACATACGAGTTACCTACTGATTTTATCCCTAAAATGAACATGGTTTGAGTGTATGATCATGTGGTAGGCTTTGTCATAGATTTAGAATGATTTTGGGGTGATTTGGATCAAATTTAGGTGTTAGAATTGATGGAAATTGTTGGCTGATGTAAAGCAGGTCATGGCAAATTTTCTACATTTCTAAGTTGTATTTTGGGTTCAAAAATAGACTCCTTAGGTTTATACTGATTTTGGAGAGTTGGGTAGGCAATGGAGGTGCCCGGATGCAAAAGTTACGTTCGTTTTATTAAAATTGGTCAAAACCAGGTAACAGGTAAAAAATGTGTAGTGGGTCAAGAATTAAAATAATTTTATTGGTGATTTTATATTTAGTTACATTAGGTCACTATATTTTAAACATCTAGTCCTTGGAATCTCTATAAAAGCTTTTTCGATTAGTGATTTTTGACTAAAACAACATGTTTGAATGTATCGTGTAAATTTCCATTTTTAAAATTTGTATCAGTCACTAAAAGTAAAATTCCCGTTGATTGGTAAATGATTATAAGTCAAATTTGCCCATTTTGAAAAGTTAAAGAAAATATCTTTCTGATGCAAAATGTTGCAAACCTGTAGCTATTATAGAATTTCAGTTATGCACTGTTTATTGCAGATCATTTCTAAAACCTAGTCAGTCATTAAAGTGAAATTCCCGTTGATTGGTAAACTCTTATAAGTAAAATTTACCCATTTTGAAAAGGTAAAGAAAATATCTTTCTGATGCAAAAAGTTTCAAACCTGTAGCTATTATGGAATTTCAGTTATGGACTGTTTAGTGCAGATCATTTCTAAAACTTACTCAGACATTAAAAGTGAAATTCCCATTGATTGGTAAACTCTTATAAGTCAAATTTACCCATTTTAAAAAGGTAAAGAAAATATCTTTCTAATTCAAAAAGTTTCAAACCTGTAGCTATTATAGAATTTCAGTTATGCACTGTTTAGTGCAGATCATTTCTAAAACTTACTCAGACATTAAAAGTGAAATTCCCATTGATTGGTAAACTCTTATAAGTCAAATTTGCCAATTTTGAAAAGGTAAAGAAAATATCTTTCTAATGCAAAAAGTTTCAAGTCTGTAGCTATCATAGAGTTTCAGTAGTGCATTGTTTAGTGGAGGACATTACTAAATTTTATTCTAGTCTTATATTTTAAGCATGATTTTGGTCCAAAACTTTTATGTATAGCATAATAAGAGTACTAAAATCTTACGAATAACCTTATATCACATTTTATACAGTAGGCAAGTGAAGAATTTAGTTTACCTAAGTGGTTTAGCTAGTAGTGCAATGTACAAGTAATACACCTACGATGGTTCACTTTTTCATATAAACTTAAAATTTTACAAGATTTCTAAAACTTTTAATCCATGATCATTCCTTTTTAAAATGAATCTTCATTTTAATATAGTTAGAGTATTATACTCATAAATATTTTATTACTTAGGTTCGGGTTAGTTTTGGTTCCGTTTCGCGTATTCTTGTTTCTTCTACAAACCCGACTACCTAAGGTGAGTTCATAGCCCCTTTTACTACTTGTAAATTGTTTCTAAACGCGGGGTGAGATTTTACATGGTGGAACACATCCATTTAAAAACGGTATGCTATTCAGAACTTGTATGCTATTTAGACTTGTATGCTTTCCAACAGTTTTCATTGATATTATTGCTTATAGTTAATAGCCTTAAGTTTCCTCTCTTGATCATGAACCGTTAATTGTCCTGTATGCTTTGCGCTAAGCGCGAATGTTGTGGGTGGATCCATCGGGATTGACTATCCCCGTCCCGATTACCCTGACGCACTTACATTTGTTTATACTTGAGTATTTAGGCTGAATACTCCCTAGAGGAACTTACTTTGAGTTAAGCTTCGGTTCATGAACTAAACAACAATAATATTGGTTTCAGACTATGGTTAATGATCATAACCATGTTCTGTTTACTTGTTTTACAAAAGAATGCTTGTCTTCCACACCTTTACTGCTAAACCTATGAATATCACTCAACTTTATGTTGACGAATTTTCATGTTTAATCTCAGGTATTATTTCTTAGCTTTGCTTGGATGGGAGCCCGCAGGATATTTTCGCAGCTTGCAGATTTCTGTGTGTATTTAAACTTTGGTTTTATCTAAAAACTGTCAGAAGTTTATCATGTATTCTTGGTAACTATAAGTGAAAAAATAAAAATTAAATTATAGATTTCCGCTTATAAAACTCTGCGACCTTTGTTTAAAAAAACTCTGATTCTTTATGATTTAATGTATAAATTTTTATTACGGCAACTTTATGTCAACAACATTTCATTGTTTCTTGTACCATAACGTGGTGCCCCCTTGATGCCTAGTTGTTCCATACCTGATTTTGGGGGTCTTACAGATGTTGTGTAGGGTTCCTTTATTTGTGAACCCTAGTTAAGATTTGTTGCAGCATACCAGGTGAATTAAAGCTGAAAGTATGTTTTCACGATCATGGGCAGAAGGTTTGTTTATTAGCAGCGACTGATGGTTTATTGGTGCAAGAAAGAATGAGATTCATGCTGTCTGGTATGAATTTAACTTTGTGCGTCAATTGGTGCAAAAAGGTTACAGTTCACATGGGACACGGGAAGTATTTGTTTTATATCATAGTATTGGTTTTGGTAAAAAACAAAAGCAGCATGTGAACAGAATGTGGTCTCGTAGTATATTGATAGATGACGTGAGCATGGGACAACTAATTGTGTATTCACACGATACAACCAATCAATCAAAAGAAGTGATTGTATAAACATGTGTGGTCCATGAAAATTAAAGTGTTCACGTGATGACAAGCTATGATTAGGTATAATAATATGTTATACAACGTCATTGACAAGAGACTATAATGACATGTGTGTTTACTAAAACGCTGACAAAGTATTGGTTTAACGCTGTTAGGAATAAGTTGGGCGCTGATAGAAAGCGCTGACATGTGTTGTCCGAGAAAGGTTTGTCCAAGCGTTGATAGGTATTGTCCGATATGGGACAATACACATGGAAAGGATACTGGTCAAAGGAAGATGTTGGATGACAAAGGAATAGCTGCTGTTTGAAAAATTGATACGATTTTTGCACACAAAAATATATAATTACACGCAAAGGTACATGGAATCTCCGTTTTTATATAGAATATCAAATTGATATTTATGGCTCGAATATTTTTACAATAAAGTTTTATTTGATTATGTGACAAGGCTAACCTTGCGGTTACTTACCGACTTGGATTAGAAGCAGAACGCCGAAAGAGGCAGCAGTTGAATAAAAGAAGAGGATGATATTGTACTTAGATGATTTTCATTGCAAATTGGAGGTTTCGATGAAGACGATAAATTATTGCTTCTTTGGTGTTGGAGTTGTTTTTCGTAGGTTTGTATTTTATCATATCTCAAAAGACTCTCCTCTCTTTTGAGATAACTTGCTTGTTCTTTTAATGGTTGGTGACGAAGACTTGTCTAAATCTATAAATTAGGTGACATTGCTATCACTTGAAGGAGTTACATTATCGTGCTCAGTGTCTCACAAAAGGATGAGGATTTTGACAAGAGATCGAGGTCTGCTTATATTTACTCTCATCATATAAGTTCGACGTCACGTGAATAGTACAAGATATAAGGTACAAGCTTGGGAGATTCCACTTCCTCAACAAATAGGTTATATTCGTTTTCTTTATTCGTATCTACAATTAGAGCTACATGGTTCGTGATTCATTTACATGCACCACTCAAGGGGAAGAGTTTATTAGTTGTTTATCTTTAGAAGACCCCTATTGGATGAGACAAAAAGGGGAAGAAGATTCAAAGATCAAGGTATGCAACTTATTATTATGTGGTAATATGTTTTACAAGACATCTAAGTTTAAGGGAAGCTTGTTTCATTCGTGAAAGATCAAGATTTGAAGATTGGTTTTGCATCATCAAATAGGGGAAGATTGTTGGTAATTAATTTGATGAGACAAATCAAGAATAATGAAACAAGAAGGACTTATATGCAATTATCAAAATTTACAAGAATATGGAGCCCTTTCATACAACAAGGAGGACTTATTAGCAAAAGATGAAGGGACTCCTAGTGTAATTAGACTTCTTGTAAACAGGGTTATGTGTAGTATATAAACACACACCCTGCATAGGTTTATTCATTCAATTATTCACAATGTAGTCATAAAGCAAAAGTCGTGTGTTGTAGACGTGTATGATCTTGTAAACACGTCTAGGTTAGTTGGTTTGAAGTTAACGTTTAATGAGAAGTAAACGTTGGAAAAGTAAACACCTTGTTTATGTGTCTTGTTCAATTCGGCTATGTTTATCATATGAATGAGATATATATCCTAGTAAGCTTAATCGATCCGTAAATAATGTATTCCACAATATTGTTGGGTCAAAAAGTTGATGTGGCAGAAACTCAAAAACGAAGAAAATATGAAGGTATTTGTCTAAGCGTTGACAAGTGTAATCCAGGCGTTGTCAAGAGTAAATCGGGCGTTGACAGATGTCAACAAAATTCAAACGCTGTTGGAAGCTTCTATTTAGGATAAGTATGTAGAATATATTCTGTATTAGTTATTTAAATAGAAGATATTTATGTTTATTCATAGTTATCTTTTGTAAAACCCTAATCCTTACACTATAAAAGGAACCAAGGGTTATTAGGTTTTTCATAACTTTCATATACAATGTAAACCTAAAGCGTGTGTTGCACTAGACGTGGGATTAATGTATACACGTCTAGTGGTTGTTTATTATTAATATAGTGAGCAACCCTTTTGATTAATTCATGTGTTTTTGTGCCCCAAACACCTTGTTAATGGTTGTTGTTCTAATTCTGCTTTGATTATGTTAATCATATGAACAATGATCATTTCTAGTAGCTAAAAGATCGAGGAAACCAAGGTTTCCACAGTTGGTATCAGAGCCTCGTGGCTCGTGATGCTAGGACCAACAAGGTGTTCGTGTATTGTGAAGATAGAAAAATCCGTCTAGGGTTTTTCTGGACGTTTTTGTGTGCGCAACAGTATTCAGAAGGATATAACTTTTTATTGAACCATTGGATCGTCACGAAATTTCTTGTGTGTGTTCTACACACATATATCAAGACATCCACTGGAGGGATTGTCAAGTTTTATCCCCAAAAAAAAGTTATTAAGCGTCGAAGTCAGTAGTGTTCGTATGCAGTTTTCTGTGGACAGCCATATTCAAAACATGATTTCTCCTTCGTTAACCGTTGGATCATCGTGATATTTGAACTGTAGATTCTTGGCACTTGTGTATAGGATCTCATCAAAGGGATTTTCAATCTGAGCTTTTATCAGAAAGTTATTTGAATTCGAAGTCAGCTGCAAAGAAGGTACCAAGTTTTCTGTTTCACATAAAATAATGAATTAGGGTTTATGCCAAACCCTAAAATCGATTATAAAACAGAAAAGAAGGTGTTGTTCTTTTCTGTCATGTTGCTGTGAAGGATGTCGTGTAGGGTTCTGATAGGTGTGTAAACACCCATCCTTTTTACCACTTATTTATAATAATAACCGAGCCAAAACGTGTATTTTATGTCTTTTATGTCGGAATTATGCGTGGTTTGTGTTTTTGTTGTGATTTAGGACGAAATTGTGAAAAGTGGGGAAAACACGGAATTCACGGGCTTTTATCTAAGAAAAAGACGAAAGATGAAGTCGAGAAGTCAAGAGTGCAAAAAGAACAGAAGTCCAAGACCAATTCTGAAGATTTATCAAAGAAAAAGTCAAAAGACGGAAGTTTACTTAAAGCCGAAGAACTCAAGTCTAATTTATTGAAGAAGTACAAGACGAGTTCAAAGAAATCCTGAGACAAAACCATTTAAAGTCCAAGATTGATGAAGATTAAAGGCTTAAGGACTAATGGTGCAATTAAAAGAAGATTAAAGAAGGAAGGACTTAATCTTGTAATTAAGAGAAAATGAAGGAGGGGAGGAAGCTTCCTAAGCACCCTTAATCCTCCCCTATATACAGATTAGGCTAGTTAATCATTTTTCTTTGTTTGCTAATCGTGACAATTAGTTCTTCCACTTTTAAATACCTTGTCATTTAAATACTTGTTAAATTTAAATTCTTGTCTTGCACCTTAATTACCATTTAATTTCAAGTAAGTTTTTCTTTCTAATTCTTGTTAATCTTTATCTTTATCTTGTTAATCTCATTCTACCTTTCTTTAATCTTTATGTTGATTTGTTTATGTTCATGTTCTTGATTTTTGTTGATTTATTTAAGTGGTTTTGATTATTTTGATTGGTTTTGTGAGTTTGATTATTTTGGATTGATTGTTTATCATAAGTATATGTTTATTTGTTTGTTTGATTTAATCTTGTGGTTGATTTAGTTTTGTTTTGTTTAAATTCGTGTGTATATTTGTTCCTTGTTCTTCGGTTCTTCTCTTTCTGATTTTCCCAGGTACTGATCTTTTCCAGCAACATTCCGTATCAAGTTCTTTACCCAGGAGCTCCATCCGGAATATTGGATATTCCGGATAGGGAAACATTCCGCATAGGGAAAGGTATTCCGAATAGGCACTTCATTCCGAGTAAGGGTAGATATTCCGAATAGGAATAGATATTCCGGATACCGAGTAAGGGTAGATATTCCGAATAGGAATAGATATTCCGGATAGAGGTAACTTTCCGAATAGCCAATATATTCCGCATAGGAGTGTTATTCCGAGTAAGGCTCGATATTCCGAATAGGGGATTTATTCAGCATAGGAGATTTATTCCGCATAGAACACTTTATTCCGCATAGGGACTTATTCTGGGTAGATGACGATATTCCGGGTAAGGAACTATTCCGAATAGGGGATATATTCCGCATAGGAATTATTCCGAGTTGCCATTATTCCGAATAGGCTGTATTGTTCCGAATAGAGGGTATTATTCCGGATAGGTGACATATTCCGAGTAAGCCTAATATTCCGAATAGGGTTTATTCCGGATAGGGGTGATTTTCAGTTTCTTTCATTTTAGTCTTTAATTTTCTTAATTTCGAGCTTTAATTTTCCCGCCTTTTTACTTAGTCGCACATTAAGTTTATTTGCCTTAGATTTATTTTAGCCTTGCCTTAGTTTAAGTTTTAGCTTTAGTTGCGTTTTAAGTTTTCTTTAGTTAGATTTAAGTTTGCGTTATTTACTTTTAGTACCCTTTAATTTTAGTCTTGCTTTTAAATACTTGTCTTTTATTTTAATTAGACTTAGATTTACTTTCAAGTCATTTACTTTAATTGTTTTGCACTTTTAATATACTACAACGACATAATTTTATTTCCACCAAAGAACAGCTGAGTCGCACAGTTAACACAGTTTTTCAATTCGTTTAGATTGGTACAACGATAATTTTTAACCTGAGTAAATCCTGTATCAGGTTCCTTTATTTGTGAACCCTAAAGCAGATCGTGATGTGTGATTAAAGTTGATTTGATGCTGAGGTTTAATAAAAATAATTAGGGTTTTGTAAACCCTAGTTAAGATTTGTTGCAGCATACGGGGTGAATTAAAGCTGAAAGTATGTTTTCATGATCATGGGCAGAAGTTTAGTTTATTAGCAGCGACTGATGGTTTATTGGTGCAAGCAAGGATGAGATTTATGATGTCTGGTATGAATTTAACTTTGTGCATCAATTGGTGCAAAAAGGTTACAGTTCACATGGGACACGAGAAGTATTTTTTTTATATCATAGTATTGGTTTTGGTAAAAAGCAAAAGCAGTATGTGAACAGAATATGGTCCAGTAGTATATTGATAGATGACGTGAGCATGGGACAGCTAATTGTGTATTCACTCGATACAACCAATCAATCAAAAGAAGTGATTGTATTCACATGTGTGGTCCATGAAAATTAAAGTGTTCACGTAATGACAAGCTATGATTGGGTATAATAATATGTTATACAACGTCATTGACAAAAGACTGTAATGACATGTGTGTTTACTGAAATGAGGACAAAGTATTGGTTTGACGCTGTTAGGAATAAGTTGGGCGCTGATAGAAAGCGCTGACATGTGTTGTCCGAGAAAGGTTTGTCCAAGCGTTGATAGGTATTGTCCGATATGGGACAATACACATGGAAAGGATATTGGACAAAGGAAGATGTTGGATGACAAAGGAATAGCTGTTGTTTGAAAAATTGATACGATTTTTGCACACAAAAATAGATATTTACACGCAAAAGTACATGGAATCTCCGTTTTATACAGAATATCAAGTTGATATTTATGGCTCGGATATTTTTACAAGGGGTCAATGATTTTTAAGTAAGTTAGCAACAATTCGTGAAGAATTTGATGGATATTTTAGAGTATGTAATCGGGATAGCCTTGTGAAAGAGTTATACAGTCTAACACTTTTACATATGGTATGAAGATGTTATTTCATTAAAATTCGTCAAAAAGAGGTGTTGGCTTAAGGGGAAAAATTCTTATGGTAAGTTTGATGTTTGAAGAAGATTTTCGCGAGGTTATTTTCTAACATATCTTAAAAGAAATTAGCATTACAATTAAGTTTTAAGATAACTTGTTTGTGCTTTTAATGGTTGGTGACGAAGACTTGTCATAACACTTGAAGGAGTTACATTATCGTGCTTAGTGTCTCACAAAGGATGAGAATATTGACAAGGGATCGAGGTCTACTTATACTTTGTGCCATGAGTATAAGTTCTTTATCACGTGGATAGTACAAGACATGGAACATAGGTTTGGGTTACTTGATTTTCATAAAATTTATTATACTTGATTTTCTTCATCGGTGATCACTCCAAGGAAGCCTACTGGATTCGACATGCACTTCTCAAGGGGAAGACGATCCCTTTTGAGTTGATGTGACAAAAAGGGGAAGAATGCATCGATCGAGGGGAAGCTTAGCCTTCATCTATATTATCTTCAGGGGAAGCTTGTGCTTACTGGTTTTGTCAAATCAACTAGGGGAAGATTGTTGGGACTTATATATTTTGAGTTGATATGACAAAAGAAGATGAAGGACTTAATAATAAATATGTAGCTTTGTAAGTAAGCTAGGGTTGTGATGTAACCCTAGTACCTCTATTGTATAAAGAGGACTAGGCACACATGGATTCATTCATTTACAATGTAAACTAAAGGTGTGTGTGTGTTCCTCCTGGTGTCAAGCCTATTAGACATCAGTAGTAGTAGTTACTAGATTATTAGTATTTTTATGAATAAGAAAGCCTTTTTCATAACTTTGATTGTGTTTGTTATTGTGTTCCGCTGTTGAGTCTAGATCCTAAGACTCAACAGGTAATTTGGCAATCACGTCGATTTTAGCCCTATCAACCTCAATATCGTCCTTAGAGATCTTATTTCCTAACACAATCCCTTCTTTACACATGAAGTGACATTTTTCATAATTAAGCACAAGATTCATTTCCTCATAACGTTGCAACATTCTTTCCAAGTTAGAGAGACATGAAGTGAAAGACTCCCCAAAAACCGAGAAATCATCCATGAAGACTTCCATGGTTTTTTCGATCATATCATGGGAAATGGCCATCATACACCTTTGGAATGTCCCCGGAGCATTGCATAGTCCATAAGGCATTCGACGATAAGCAAATGTTCCATAAGTACAAGTGAATGTGGTCTTTTCTTGATCACGAGGGTCAATGGGAATTTGGAAATAGCCGGAAAATCCATCCAAAAAGCAAAAGAATTAATTTCCCGCTAGTCTCTCTAACATTTGATCCACAAAAGGTAATGGAAAATGATCCTTCCTAGTGGCATCATTAAGCTTCCTATAGTCGATAAAAACACGCCAACCGGTCACAAGTCTAGTAGGAATCATTTCATTATCCTCATTAGTAACAACCGTCATTCCTCCTTTCTTCGGAACACAATGCCCGCGACTAACCCATGGACTATCCGAGATAGGGTAGATCATTCTGGCGTCTAGAAGTTTAGTAACTTCCTTTTTGATCACCTCATGAATCTTTGGATTTACCCTTCTTTGATTTTGGATAGTGGGTTTATAATCTTCCTCCATTAGAATTTTATGAGTACAAAGTTTTGGATCTATACCCTTAATGTCGGAGATTTTCCATGCAATGGCCCGTTTATGTTTCTTAAGCACTTTAATAAGTTCATCCTTTTCATTTTCCTTTAATCCCTTGGCAATAATCACCGTAACTTATCCGTTCCTTCAAGAAAAGCATACTCCAAATGAGTAGGAAGTTACTTAAGTTATAATTCGGGTGTTTCCTCAATAGATGTTTTCACTTTAGTTTCATTTTCATTCACAACTTTTAATTCCATAGGTGGTGATTCAAAAGGGTCCATATTCAACAACTTTTCAATCAACACAATATCTCCCTCGGGATCAAAATTCTCACTATCAAACTACCTAGGATCGAATGGTTTGCTAAGGTAATCATCAATTTCCTTATCGATTTTTCAATGACCATTATCCTTGAGCTCTTCTAGAACGAAGTCCCCTCCCTCAAATGGAGTGGGTGGAGGTTTAGCAAAAGAGATAATCGGATTCGATGAAGTGGGATTGTCACTTTTGGAAATATCCGAAAAACCAAGCATATCTTGCGAAACTTCTTCACTAGCAACATCAATCACATCGATTTGATTGATTGATTGATTCCTCTTCGTCCTTGGAAGAAGGTCTCGAGATATTACCAACATAAAGTGTGATACTTTCATCATCAAAACTTATAGTCAATTTCCCCGCTCTCATGTCAACTATAGAACTAGCCGTATTTAAAAACGGTCTTCCGAAAATAAGAGGCACACGAGAATTTTCCGGATAATCACAAATTACAAAATCCGCTGAGAAGATGAGCTTTCCTACTTTGACTAACACGTCCTCGGTGATACCTTTTGGAAAGGCGGTCGATCGATCCCCTAGCTCGAGAGTCATCTTAGTAGGTGTAAGCTCGGTAAGTGATAACCTTTTTCACACGGAAAGAGGCATCAAATTAATGCTAGCGCCAAGATCGGCTAATGCTAAGCATTCTTCCATATTAAAGAAATCACATGGTATCAAAAATTGACCGGGTTCTCCAAGCTTTTTGGGAAACTTTTTAGAGAGAACCGCGGAAAACTTTCATTTAAAGATGTAGACACTTCAACCAATTTCTTTTTATCGTTCATCATCCTTTTCATTGTTGAAGCAAACTTAGGCATGTTAAGCAATGCATCCGCGAAACTAAGATTAATATACATTTTCTTAAACACCTCAAGAAACGTAGACATTTGAGCATTGGTCTTTTCGCAGAGCTTCTCTTTGTTAAGTCTCGAAGGGTAGGGTAGTGTGGGTTTAGTCTTCAGAAGATCGGGTTCCGGAATAGGCAATTGGTCTACCTTTGGTGGAATAGGAATTTCCTTTTCTTTAACCACCTTGGGTTCTTGCTCCACTTCCCTCACCGGAGAGGTACTCACATATGGAAGCAAAGGTCCGTCTAAAGCCTTCCCACTATGTGTGGTTATAGCTTTCATCTCACCCTTCGGGTTTGGAATGGTGTTGCTAGGTAAATCACCCGAAGAAGAGGAGGGTTTACTCATAAAAGACTCAAACATTGAAAGCAACTTGTTTTGACCTTGTTCCAAACTTTGTTGCATACGATTTTGACTTTGCTCTAATCTTTGTTCAAAACGGTTTTGGTCCTGCTCTAATCTTTGTTCAAAACTTTGTTGGTTAAGCTCAATCTTGTTATTTTGCCCCTTGATCGTATTTTGAAAATCATTTTTCAAAGTTGCCATTTGTCCTTGAACATTGTTTTGAAAATCTTTCAAATTTTCCTCATTCGTTTTAATGTAGCTTGACAAATCATTTTGGTTATTGCTTTGAAAACCTTGATTGTTTTGATTAGCATTAAAGCCATTACCGAAATTCCCTTGGTTACCACGGTTAAAATTATTCCCATTATTCCCATTATTGTACCTATTTTGAACCGGTGGAAAACCCGGTGGAGCAACATGATTTTGACGAGGAACTTGACCATTGGGGCCATAAGTTCCCATCGCGGCAAAAGCACTAGCTTGATCAAACCCCGTGGTTGAACAAGCATAATTAGGATATGCTCCACCACATGATACACAAAAATTCTCAACCGCATTAACCGAAGCGGGAGTGGTCTTCCTAATCTCACTCAACAAAGTCGCGAATCCATTATCAATCTTAGAGTCCAATCTAGCAATCTCGGGATTAAATGAATTCACATTGGAAACAACCGGTGTGTTTCGTGAATATTGCACTCTAGACTTATTCTCAATTATACCCCACGCGTCTCTCGGAGTTTTTCTTAAAAGATTACCACCCGCGGCGGTATTTAAAGAATCTTGTTCAACCATATTAAGCCCAATATAAAAAGTATTGATTTGGTGCAATTCCGAGAAACTGTGGTGTGGACATTTTCTTAACAAATCTTTAAACCTTTCCCAAGCAAACCCAAACGATTCATGCACTTTTTGTTCAAATCTAGTGATCTCTTTCTTAAAGTGTGTTGTTTTGGATGGTGGAAAGAAGTAATCCATAATGTTAATGCAATAATGACAAAAAACGTTACTTGCATTTTTCGGTCTCGCTTACTTTTGATTACGACAATATGTAAAAAAAAGCATTTACGAAAACAACGAAAAACGAATTCTTGAGTTCAAGTATTTTTCATTTTACCCATTTTCACTTAAGGTATGGATAAACAAGTACTAACCTTAATCAAGTGATCAAGTGATTTAATATTTTCTTAAAACTCACTTTTTATTAAATGTGACAATTTTTTATTAAACTTTATTTTTAAGAAAATGTTTTATTAAATTAATTATTTGAAATTTGAAAATGGCATATTCTTATTTGGTTAAGAATATCCTTTCAGGATATTTTTTATACCCAGATAAGAGCTCCACCACTAAAGGACAAAAACGAGCGGAGTCTAGTCCGGCGGTACCTTAGCGCCTAGGCGATACCTTATCGATAAAGTATCGCGGGCTAAGATAAGGTACCGCGGGCAGATATAGCCGTTGGCTCCTTTGTCCTATAAATAGTGGACCATTCTCAGCTTTTCACCTCACCTCTTTTGCACATTTATTTCTAGATTCAAACCCCTTCTTTAATCACTCAAATCTTTGATCATTAGTTTGATTATTACTTGTTTAAGAAGTGAATCTTGTTCTTCCATCCCTTCCTCTCCAAGTGCAAAGAGAAGAACACTATCCTAGTGAAGTGTTGAGTCCAACACCAAAGATCCATTGAAGATCTAATTTTATACACTTGTAGTTGTGTCATAGTTGTGAAGATCCAAGTAGTTGTGTCTATTTGGAAGTTGTGTATGTACTTAGTATAGTTGTGTAGATTGGTCCTAGCTACGATTAGGGCTCGACTTTTAGCTTAGAGTCAGAAATTGGTTAAGCGACGTGTACGGTTTTCTCCACCATAAGGAGCTTGTTGTGTAGTGAACTCTCGAGTAAGGAGTACTCGAGGAGTGGAGTAGGAACGAGCAGTGAGCTTCGTTGCCGAACCACTATAAATCCTTGGTGTTCGGTTTGATCTTTCTTTACCCTTAACTCTTTACATTCTTTATTCTTTATGCATATACATGTGTTAGTAATAGATTAGTTACACTATCATTCTTTATTCTTTGTGGATATATTTTTGTTAGTATTAGTTTAGTTACACTATCATTGTTCATATTGTGCATAAGAAGATTTCATATATTTCCTCAAGCCTAAGTTTTTGAAAAAGGATTTTTGGAAACCATATTTTAACAAGTAAATATAAGAAACTATTCAACCCCCCCTTCTAGTTTCTACAATTGGTATCAGAGCGGGTTGCTCAAGAATTTTTAAAGTATATTGAATTTTAAAACTTGAATCGATCTATGGATTCCAACAAGTACCTAGAAGGGCAATCTATGCAAAGCCACCACTTTTTGAAACCGATAGTTTTATTTATTGGAAAAATAGATTTGAAACTTATGTGAAATCAAAAGATTTAGATCTTTGGCATGTTATTACGAATGGTGATTTTTTACACTTTCAATTTAATGAAGTTTCTAAAACAAAAGAATTGGTCACTTTTGACAAAGCTAATGACGATACTAAAAAGAAACTTTCAAAAAATAATGAGGCTAAAATGGTGATTTATAATGCTTTGCCTAAGAAGGAGTATGAAAGAATTTTTATGTGTGAAACCGCTAAAGATATTTGGAACACTCTTTTAGTAACCCACCAAGGTAATAGCCAAGTCAAAGAAAGCAAAATCGATCTTCTTGTCCAACAATATGAACAATTTGTCATCTTAGAAGATGAAACTATTGATAGTGCATTTGCTAGGTTTAACACCATTATTACTAGTCTAAAAGCACTTGATGAAGGTTTTTCTAGCAAGAACAATGTTAGGAAGTTTCTAAGGGCCTTACATCCAAAGTGGAGAGCAAAAGTCACGACGATTGAAGAGTCGAAAGACCTCTCAACTTTATCACTCGATGAACTTATAGGAAACTTGAAGGTTCATGAGATGATAATTTTGAAGGACTCGGAATTAGTGAAAACCAAGAGTGAAAGGATCTCTTGCACTTAAAGCCAAGATGGCACAAAGTGACCATGATAGTTCCTCGGAAAGCGATGACGAGGAGTATGCATTGGCGGTGAGAGATTTCAAGAAGTTCTTCAAGAGACGAGGTCAACACGTTAGGCAACCCAACTATGACAAGAAACCATTGTCAAAGAATCGGTTTGTCAAGAACAAAAAAGGTGATAGGAATTGCTTTAGATGTGGTGATCCAAATCACTTCATTGGTGATTGTCCAAAGCCCGCTCATGATAAGAACCACACGGCATTCGTTAGTGGCGCTTGGAGCGATAGCGGTGAAGATGATGATGACAACCCCAAAGAGGAGAAATGTCTTATGGCTCACACTTCTAAAGAGGTACATTCCGAAACCGAATATTATAGCAATGATAGTTCCACTATAGATGATATTGAATTTGAAGGCAAATATGATAGCTTACACAAACTTAGTCTTAAATTCATAGAAAAGAATAAAACCTTAAAATCAACCAAAACTAAGCTTGAAAATGAGATCAATGAACTTAGGGAGAAATTGGCTAAACTTGAGAAAAACAAAGAGGTTGATTTAGGTTGCTTAAGTTGTGAGAAACTTAGATTAGAGAATGAAGATCTCAAGAGCACCTCCATTAAATTGGAAAAGTTCATGAAAGGTACTAGTGCTCTTGATGATATGTTAAACAAACAAGTTCATTCTAAGGAAAGACTTGGTCTAGGTTTTAACTCAAATGAAGCCTCAACTAGTGAACCAAAACAAGTCAGGTTTTCACAAAAAATGCCCACTAGACGCGGTTCCAAACTGTATGGCGCGGTTCCTTATCACTATGGAACCGCCGCCATAGATAAGGTACCGCGGCCAGAAGATGAATTTTTTGAAAATCCTGAACTTTCTGAAAAGTCTAAGTTAGATGAAAAACTAAAGCATCTTACTGTTAATAAGGTACAATTACCCATACTTGACGACAATGCTATTGGTAAGTTCTACAAGCCTTTAAGTAAACCTCTCATGGGAAATAGAAGTTTATCTAGACTATCCTCTACTCCACCTAGAGTACGGAATGAGTCTAAGCCTAGAAGTAGAACGACAACGCCTAGAAGAGATAATCAAAACAACTCACGACCTAGAAGTAAAACTCCAACACCTAGAAGGAATAATAATAACTCTAAACCTAGATCAAACACACCTAGGAGAAGTAATGAACAACAAAATGGTTACATGAATTACTACCCTCCTCCATTTTGTTCTCCATGTGGAATCCCCTCCTCATTCATGCATCCCAACCAAATGCAAGGGATGTTTGGAACTAACAATTTTGGACCCATGAGATATTGGGGACCAAATGTTTGATCTTGTGTGTTGTTACCTAGATATGCTTGGGAATTGATTTGGAGCCCGATGAGTGGATTAAGGATAGTGGATGTTCTAAACACATGACGGGTAATCGAAGTTTGTTCTCGCATTACAAAGCATATGATGGAGGTAACGTCACATTCTCTAGTAGTCTACGTGGTAATATCATTGGCAAAGGTACGGTTTCTCTTGACTCCATGACCATTGAAATGTTGAGCACGTAGATAACTTAGGTTTTAACCTTTTAAGTATAAGTCAAATTTGTGATAATAAGTGTAAGGTCATCTTTTCAGAACATGACAGTGAAATCGTAAAAGATGGAAAAGTCATTGGAAAAGGTGTTAGAAAGCATGGGCTTTATGTCATGAAGGTTAATAAGAAGTCAAAAGACAACATATGTCTTGCGACTATAGATGATAGTTCTACTCTTTGGCATAGGAGATTAGGTCACGCCAATATGCGTTTAATTCAATCTTTAGTCTCTAAGGAGTTGGTAAGACACCTCCCCAAGATTAAGTTTGATAGTAACTTTTGTGATGCTTGCAAAGTTGGAAAGCAAGTTCACTCAAGTCACAAAGCCAAGAATTTGGTTTCGACCTCTCGGTGCTTAGAGATCCTACATATGGATCTCTTTGGACCTTCCGCCATACGGAGTTATAGAGGTAACCTTTATACCCTAGTTATAGTTGATGACTATTCTAGATTCACTTGGACTAGATTTTTGGCATCTAAGAATGAAGCTTTCGATCACTTCGAAATCTTTAGTCGAAGAATTCAAAATCAACTAGGATGTTCAATTGTTTCTATTAGGACGGATCATGGTAGGGAATTTGATAATGAAGTGAAATTTGGTGCCTTTTGTGAAGCTCATGGTATTACCCATAACTTCTCGGCTCCTCGCACTCCACAATCAAATGGGGTAGTTGAAAGAAGGAATAGGACTCTCCAAGAGATGAGTAGGACGATGCTAAACGAGCAATCTTTGCCTCAAAAGTTTTGGTGCAATGTAGTGGACACATCGACTTATATTCTCAACCGAATTCTTATTCGACCTTTCCTAGGAAAGACCCCCTATGAGATTATTAAAGGTAAGAAACCCTCATTAGAATACTTTAGGGTGTTTGGAAGCAAGTGCTTTATCCTCAACACCAAAGACTACCTTACCAAGTTTGATCCAAAGTCTTACGAAGGTATCCTTTTAGGTTATTCCCAAACTAGTAAAGCCTACATAGTCCTAAATAGAACCACGGGGGTTATTGAAGAATCACTCAACGTAACCTTTGATGAAACCCCTCCTTCACCCAAGACACCACCATTGGTTGATGATGAATTGGATGAATTTGAAGTAGTTAAAGCCAAAGAGGTTAGAAAAATAGGAGTTGAAGACCTTAGTGTTGAAAAGGAAGTAAACATTAAGGAGTCTAGGGATCATACTCTTAATAATGTCATTGGTGACTTAAATCAAAGGACCCTAAGATCTCAAGTCCAAAACCAAAGCAACTTCTTTTATTTTGTCTCCTTGATTGAACCAAAGAATGTTAAAGAAGCTTTGACGGATGAGAGTTGGGTCATTGCGATGCAAGAAGAATTAAATCAATTCGTTGCCAATGATGTTTGGGAACTTGTTCCTCCACCTAAAAGTTCTACCATTATAGGAACCAAATGGGTATTTAGGAATAAGCTAGATGAGAATGGTGTTGTGTCTCGTAACAAGGCTAGACTTGTAGCTCAAGTCTATAATCAACAAGAAGGGATTGATTATGACGAGACATATGCACCGGTAGCTAGATTAGAATCTATTAGAATCCTTTTAGCCTATGCTTGTGCCTTAGATATTAAGCTTCAACAAATGGATGTAAAGAGTACATTTCTTAACGGTTTGATCAATGAGGAGGTATATGTGGCTCAACCTCCCGGCTTCATTGATTTTGAGAAACCGGACCATGTTTACAAGCTTAAGAAAGCACTTTATGGACTCAAACAAGCACCCAAAGCTTGGTATGATATACTTAAAGCGTTTCTTGTTAAACACGAGTATACCATGGGAATGGTAGATAATACACTCTTTACAAAGAAGAAAGGTCCTCACCTCATAATCGTACAAATATATGTTGATGACATTATATTTGGCTCAACTTGTCAAGAATTGTGTGATGACTTTGCCAAAATCATGCATGATGAGTTTGAAATGAGTATGATGGGAGAACTTAACTTCTTTTTAGGACTCCAAATTAAACAAATGGACGATGGTATTTTCTTTAGTCAATCTAAGTACGCTAAAGAAATGCTAAAGAAATTTGGATTAGAAGAGTCTAGACCAATGAAGACCCCTATGGCCTCGGATACTAAACTCACCGTAGATGATGATTGTGAGTTGGTAGACAACACCAAATATAGAGGTATGATTGGTAGTTTGTTGTACCTAACGGCAAGTCGACCGGATATCATGTTTAGTGTTTGCCTTTGTGCTCGCTTCCAAGAGGCTCCCAAAACCTCTCACCTTGAAGTGGTTAAGCGTATCTTCCGATACATTAAAGGCACTATACATTTAGGATTATGGTATCCTAAAGGGACCGGCGTAGAAACCATTGTCTACGCGGACTCGGATCATGCGGGAGACTATGTGGACCGGAAAAGCACTAGTGGAGTTTGTACCTTCATGGGTTGTTGTTTAACTTCTTGGTTCTCCAAGAAACAAACCGCTCTTGCGATATCCACCACGGAAGCCTAGTATGTGAGTGCCGGAAAAGCATGCCAACAAGCTCTATGGATGAAGCAAGCGCTTGTTGATTACAGGATTTCTCTTGATGATGTTCCCATCATGTGCGATAATAAAGGCGCTATAGGGGATTTCCGTGCAACATTCGCGAACCAAACACATAGAAATTAGACACCACTTCCTTAGGGATAATGTTCAAAAGGGGAACATTAATATTGAAAAGGTGCCCTCTGAGGACCACTTAGCCGATATCTTCACTAAGCCACTTAAGAGGGAACCTTTTAATTACTTGCGTCTAGGTCTAGGATTAATGGAACATCTTCCTTAAATTCTTTTCTTCTTGTGTGTCTTCTTTTACCACTTTGAGTCCTTGAGTCTTTTAAACTCCTTTTGAAAAATCTTCTCCTCTCCTTTTCAAAACTCTCAAAGTCTCTTTCGAAAATGGTCGAGAAATTCGTTTGACATTGTTAATTCAATCTAAAAACGATTTTTCATAGATTCTCGCTATTAATCTAGAGCTTACATAATTCATATGTATGATTCTCTCAAACATAGCAAGAACAAGATTGAATCATGGAGGATCATTGAGTCATGACTTAAGGTCTTGTCTTACACACCTCCTACATTGATTTTTTAATCCATGTATTTTGGTCAAGTCACTATTTGGTAAGTTTGCATATGTTTTCTTTGTCTATCTTTACTTTTAAGCATATCCCTATGATAAGTTAGACTAGAAAAATAAGATTTGCTGAAAAATCTTCCTCCAAACACCAATCCCTGCTTCTGCAGGGGGTTCCATATGTGAACCGCGGTACCTTATTGATAAGGTACCGCCACCCTAGATAAGGAACCGCCTACAGTGGCCTTCCTTTTTCGGGTTTGTGTCTGAAACTCCAGATTTGCTCCAACATTTTTGAGAATCTTTGTTTCAAACCCTTTGACCACCCCAAAAATACCCTAAGCCTTCCCTATTTAAACCATAAGCATTTTGCATTACTTCACATCCAAAATGTCTTATTCTCCCAATGAAAGCCTTGAATCTCCTCCATTTTCTCCAATTGCTTTCAATCCAAATCCACCCAAGAACACTCTTAATCATATTTCTCCTACAAAGAATGTTGATTGTGGAACATCTTTTCTTCCACCACCACCCTTTAGTGTTCTTCCTCCTTCTCATGATAATGTCATGCACCATGGAACATATTGTTATTGTTGTCAATATCAACATCTTGCTATGGCACACATCTATGAGGAGTTGAGCTACATCAAGAGTCTCTTAATCAAGCCTCCTCTTCACTTTGATTATGAGATCTCCAACAAGCCACCACCACCACCCTCCTCTATTACCTTGTCTTTCATATAAGCATTGGTTGCTTATCCACAAGACACCAAATTCAAGCAAATATTAGAATTCTAGAATAACTAGGATTAGATTTATGCTTTTGGCTTGTTTCTTTTTCCATACTTCTTTGTATGATGTTCTTTTAGTAACCTATCTTGGATCTTTGTCTTTGTGTTTTCTTCTCTTTTAATTTTTTATGTGACCTATTGCTATATATTGTTGGTTGTTTCTTTTGTTCAACTAACCCTTCTATGTAGCTTGTCACCATATCTCGATTCCTCGGTGCCCCAAGCTAGGGGAGTAAGAACCAAATGGGAGTCTTTGCAAAGTCCGTTTCTTCAACACCGGCTTACGCAACCTTTTTGCTTCGACAAAGGGGGAGAAATGAATAAACTCGTCTTCAAAAATCTTGTTTTTGTGTGATTGAGTTTATGTATTATCGGAATCAAAAAGGGGGATATTGTTAATGCAATAATGACTAAAAACGTTACTTGCATTTTTCGGTCTCGCTTAGTTTTGATTACGACAATATGTAAAAACAAGCATTTACGAAAACAATGAAAAACGATTTATTGAGTTTAAGTATTTTTCATTTTACCCATTTTCACTTAAGGTATGGATAAACAAGTACTAACCTTAATCAAGTGATCAAGTGATTTAATCTTTTCTTAAAACTCACTTTTTATTAAATGTGACAAATTTTTATTAAACTTTATTTTTAAGAAAATGTTTTATTAAATTAATTATTTGAAATTTGAAAATGGCATATTCTTATTTGGTTAAGAATATCCTTTCAAGATATTTTTATACCCAGATAAGACCTCCACCACTAAAGGACAAAAAGGAGCGGAGTCTAGTCCGGCGGTACCTTAGCGCCTAGGCGGTACCTTATCGATAAAGTACCGCGGGCTAAGATAAGGTATCGCGGGCAGATATAGCCGTTGGCTCCTTTGTCCTATAAATAGTGGACCATTCTCAGCTTTTCACCTCACCTCTTTTGCAGATTTATTTCCAGATTCAAACCCCTTCTTTAATCACTCAAATCTTTGATCATTTGTTTGATTATTACTTGTTTAAGAAGTGAATCTTGTTCTTCCATCCCTTCCTCTCCAAGTGCAAAGAGAAGAACACTATCCTAGTGAAGTGTTGAGTCCACCACCAAAGATCCATTGAAGATCTAATTTTATACACTTGTAGTTGTGTCATAGTTGTGAAGATCCAAGTAGTTGTGTCTATTTTGAAGTTGTGTATGTACTTAGTATAGTTGTGTAGATTGGTCCTAGCTATGATTAGGGCTCGACTTTTAGCTTAGAGTCGGAAATTGGTTAAGCGACGTGTACGGTTTTCTCCACCATAAGGAGCTTGTTGTGTAGTGAACTCTCGAGTAAGGAGTACTCGAGGAGTGGAGTAGGAACGAGGAGTGAGCTTCGTTGCCGAACCACTATAAATCCATGATGTTCGGTTTGATCTTTCTTTACCTTAACTCTTTACATTCTTTATTCTTTATGCATATACATGTGTTAGTACTAGATTAGTTACACTATCATTCTTTATTCTTTGTGGATATATTTTTGTTAGTATTAGTTTAGTTACACTATCATTGTTCATATTGTGCATAAGAAGATTTCACATATTTTCTCAAGCCTAAGTTTTTGAAAAAGGATTTTTGGAAACCATATTTTAACAAGTAAATATAAGAAACAATTCAACCCCCCCTCTAGTTTCTACATATAAACTTAGACACTAAATCACCCCATGTCAAAATCTAACCCGGTGGTTCTTTCTCATACCAAAACTTAGCGTTACCCTCGAGCGAGTACGGAAAAAGCATGGGCTTAATCGCGTCATTCGGCACATCTCTAAACTTGTGAGTCAAGGTAATACGATGAAAATTCCGAATGTGAGAGTGCGGGCTATCGGTCTCATTGCAACGAAATTGGTCGGCACGAATGAGTGATAAAAGACCTGACTTAATCTCATAATGATCCGCCAAAATAGCCGGCACAACGATTGCTTCTCCATACCCTTCGGTGGGTGCACGGAGCAATTCCTCCATTGTTCGGTTATCGGCCATCTCTACAACAATAGGTGGAAGCTCGGGTTCCACTATTCGTTGTTGACGATTTCTATTTCTACGAGGAATATTTTCAAGCCTATTTAAATCAATCAAAAGTCGAGAAGATCGTAATTGCATAAACCAAAGTGACGAGAATTTTAGAGGATTGAAGAAAAGAAATTAGACAAGAAGAAGATTATTTTTGGTATTTTTTATTTGGTATTGCTCAATCAAAAATATTGATAAAAACAAGGAATAAGGATAACTACTATGGAAGTAATCTACCCTCGGTCGACTTTGAAACGATAGGTGAAAACCTAAACGTCTCGAGGTTCAATAAGTAAACTACAAAAAATAAGATATAATACTACTTGAGTTGGCAAACAAATAATCGGTCGTCCCTCTCAGTATACGCACAAGCAAGCGGGGAAACGAGGTGGCACAAAGCACTTAAAACCCTTTTTTCTTAGACGACCTTTTATAGCACGTCGCCTTATACCCACCTTATAGTTTATATAAATCGAGTTCAAACTTTTTATTAGTATTTATCTATTTTGCCTTTTTATTTTTCGTTTTGGATTCGAATACAATAGCTAGGTGATGAAATCCCTACTAAGGTCTTATTTGGAAGTAGGTAAATTTATTGTTCTACGTAATACAATATAGTAATCACAAAAAAAACACGAAAAACGATACATAGTATAATAATAGAAAAATAACAAAACTTACTGAGGACGGAAAGGGTCTTCAAATCAATGATCTACAAATCTCACAAAGACGAATCGTACACAAGATCCCCGGCAGCGGCTCCAAAATTTTTGATGTGTCGTGGAATGTATATATTAATTAGATACGTTATAGGGTAAATAGAAAATTAACTTTAGGAAAAAGTAATAGACTAAAATTTCCAAAGACGGATTTAATTAAACACGATGATGAACCAAGTTCGTTGTACACGAAGATCGAGTGAATTTGAGACGTTTTTGTTGCGATTTGGACAATTGATTCAAATGGTTTATCGGTTTTCAAACTAAAATTAAATCCTACAAATTAAAACCTAAGTGCATGAGTCGTTTCCCATTATTCTATTTAAAAACAATTATTAAAAATTAAAACTATTTAAAATTTAAACTTTTTAAGTAATCTATTAAATACTTTTCAATTGAAATAAAATTACTTTTACACTTAATCAACAATCTATTTAAACTAACTTAAAAATTATTTTAAATAAATCTATTAGAAAGTAAATTTCTATTAATCAAACTATTTTATTTAAATCTAATTATTTAACAACTAATTAAATTTCTAAAAATTAATAAAACTTTTTTATTTTGTTTTTATTTATTTTTTTAAAACCTAAAAAAGTAAATTAAATAATGTAAGTATAACTAAAATTTAAAACTAGGTAATTAAACTAAATTTTAAAACTGACAGCTAACTTAAAATGAGACTATATCAATTAAAACGTAAGTTATTAAACCAAATAAGCAAGCTAGTCCAGTTGGTAAAGTCATATGACCCATGACCAAGAGGTCACGGGTTCGAGTCCCATTAAGGACATTACTTATATTTTATTTTTGTGATTTATTCTTTTTTACAGATTAACTTAAATAGTCACAGGAATGACTTTTGAAAACTGATGAGATCAGTTATAAGCTATCAGATCAGTTGAATCTGATAGCTTTTGCCACACAACAATTTCCACAAATAAACCAGTATCAGCTAGTAAACTAAATAAGCAAAATGACCTAGTAACAGCAAATCATAGCATCCAGTAAACTAAACTCTAATTAAACTTTAATTCAAAAACATCAGCAAACCATCAAAAACATCAACAAACCATTCAGTAATAAGAAATGGATAGTTTAAACGAATCACATCCTAAATCTCAGCAACAAATCGACCTTATTTAAGCAGACTCAGATCTATCATTCTATCATAGATTCAGCAAATCAAAACTTAAATCAGCAAAACTATAAGTCAGCAGACTCAAACAATTAAGATCTGATCAACTTATAAAAACCAAATCACCAATAGATATGTATAAAAACCAAAACTTAGCAAATAAACTCACAAAATTACAATTAATCATCATTCTCAAAATAATTCCATTAAACTGATTTTATGAAAACAACTTTTGAGTAAACATTTGACAGTTTAAATTCTAAAACTTTTGTTAACTCCACATTCCAAATATATACCCAAACTTATCAGATTAAACAAATGCCTACAACTAGCATACCACAATATAACAGATAGATATCAAAGCACAATCATACAGTCAAATAGCTCGAAACAATCAGATTAACAAAAATCTTACATAAATTATCAATTAAAACTTATAACACTAGAAAAGAAAAAGGGATTAAAACCTTTTGGAGAAAGCCTTTGGGAAGAAGAGCGGTGCTGAGCCGTCTTGTTAAACCGAATCAATACCACCATCGTACATAACATCACCGTACTATGAATGAACATGATTCATGGATTATTATCTCGAATCAAACATCAAGTTTTCGCACCAGTAATATTTTTTTTAAATATCTATCAGTGGATAGATATTTTATCCCAATCTTACTCAAATCTCTCACATAAACCAATTAATTAAGCTTATATAAAAGATTAATGTTATTTATACCAACTTATAACATTAGAATATGCAAGAGGCTTGAAACAGTAATAAAACGTGATAAAGAGGAATAACAAAACTGAAAATAAATTTTATTGATCTCAAATCGATATTACAATATTTGTTAAAATTAAAACTACAAATTCTAACTACAAACTGACATAATAACATTAAAAATGAAAAGGGGATGTTAAATACAGAAATTAGATGGGGTATTTATACTCGAACCCGAGGCTTGGGGTGAGGAGTTTGTTGAGTAGGGAAAACAATCTTGGCCTTCAATTTAGCATCTTTCTTCATTTTCTTGATCCAAGGGTGAAAAATCAATCCTTAGTCACACGGATCGCCAGGCTGGCACATCTGTGCTACTTGTGCTTTCTCTAAGCTGAGGTGGCTTTAGATAATTGGTGGATAGGTGGTGATGTGTTGTCACAGCCAATGATAAGCTTCCATGTCTGATTGGTATCTCCATCTTCAAGCCCCGAAAAAGTTGGGGTTTTAGTTCCCATACGTGTGAATCACACGTTTCTCACAAAAGCCCCAAAAGTATTTGATATTTTTTTGTGATTAGGGTTTGTGGAATAGTGAATTTACAGTTGAGGGTGAAAGGAGAGGGATAAGTTTCTTTGTAAATATCGAAAGGATTTTGTGAGGTGGGTGAATGTTGTGTGTGTGAGTTTATCAACATGTGAGTGGGTAAAATGTGTTTATACGGTTTGACCAAAGTTTTATAAAACTTAATACTCATCCGTCTCATAAACTTATCATAGAACTTGGGCTTTAGGCCCATGTTTCTTACTTCCTTCGTCTCATGGGCCTTTAAACATGAAATACGATCCTTTTGGTTTAATTACGGCATAGGTCATTAATATAGTATTATTTAAGTGCTGTCAGCTTGGATTTTTTTTAAATAACTAGTTTAACTTTTATTTACATAATGTTCATTTTAATTTCCTTTATTAAAGTTTTCAAATAATAAATATAAACAAATAAAAAAATGATTTATTAATTTTATAAATTTAATTAGTTATAAAAACTCGTTTTTACATAAATTAGATTTTAATTAAATTAGTTTTAAATAAAATAGTTTTATAAATAGAAATTTACTTTTAAATAGATTTATTTAAAATTTGAGATTTAAGTTAGATTAAATAGATTTTTAATTAGCGTAAAAGTAATTTTATTTCAATAGAAAAGTTTTTAATAGATTACTTAAATAGTTTAAATTTTAAAAAGTTTTAATTTTAAATAATTGTTTTTAGATAAGATAATGGGAAACGATTCATGCACTTTTGAAATTAATTAATTAAATTGGTAGAGTAATTTAGTTTAAAAACCGAAAACTCATTCGAATCAATTGTCCATATCGAAACAAAAACGTCTCAAATTCACTCGATCTTCGTGTACAACGTGAAGCTACACGCTTTGGAAATAATTCCCAAGTTTATCGGAAGCAAGGAGATGCCCCTATCCAGGCCACGTGGCACTCTCTCTCATCGAAGTTATCACCTGATTGGATGGAACAACTCATCTTTCACCAATCATCCAATCAAATGATGCCACATCATTTGTGATGTAACACAACTAGCACAACATCCTTCCACGTTGGCGATCCGAGGAAGAGGAGATTGCTTTTCCACCGTTAGATCAATATTGAGAAGAAAGAGAATATGAAAGATGCCGAATGGACGTTCAAGATTTGATGCTGCTCAACAAACCATCACCAACAAGTCATGGGGGTTTGGCTATAACCCCCCCCCCCCCCCCAAAAAAAAAGATGTAAAGATATTCCATTTTTTTACTTTATTGTTATAATGCAGAGAATAGATTAGGGATTATTGTATTTTTAGTTTTATTAGTCTTGTAATCTATTTTTCAGTGATCAATAAAAAAAGTTTAATTCAAGTTTAATTTATCTCGTTTTTACTTTCTGTCTAAAGTTTATTGCAATATTTCCTTCTATAAATCTATTTTATTATAACTTGAAAGTTATTGGATCAAGCTAATTTGATAGTTTGATTTAATTAATTAAAGTAAAAAAGTGGATAAAATTCCCCACTGGAAAGTTTAAATGATTGGTTCGATTATTGGTACTAAATGATGGTTACTGGTTCGATGTTAACGATGGTGGTTCGTATGGAGGTGAAAGGTGGTCTCGATCCAATGTTTTAGACGGCTCAGCGCCGCTTCTACGTCCCAAAGGTTTATTCACAAGGTTTGTTACCATTTTACATTTCATGTTATTTTAAATTGTAGAATAAATCTGTTTATTTGTGAAATGATTCATGGATTAGGTTTGTGATGTTAGGTTTGAGGTTATTTGATTTTACAGTTTTGTTTCACTGATTTTATTTGCTTATCCGTTTACCTGTTTTGGTTTGCTACTACTTGGATTTAGATATCAAAGCTGCTTGCTATGGATTATCTGTTTTAAATTAGGGAGTTAGATAAATCTGGGTACAAGTCTTTTAGCTGTTATTTAATCTGAGTAGGTGTTCTGATTTGCTTGCTGCATATGTATCTGTTCAAAATAGGTGATGCGTGAAAATAGGGGTTTTGGATACAACTATGTTTTGAATATCTGCAATATTGGTATAAGGTAGTTTTAATCTGAGTTTTTTTAACTGTTTTAAAATGGTTTTCAACTAATGTCATATTGAGTTATTGTAGAGTCTGGGTTGTGTATTTGCTAATTTGATGTCGTATTGAGTTTTCTTTAAGTCTCATAGTTTGCTGATGAGATTGGTTTTTCTAATTAGTTTAATATTGATGTCTGTTGTTTTAAGTTCATATGGTGCTGATATAAGTTTGTTATTTACTTGATTATTGGTTTTTTTGATATAAATCATTATCAGATTTACTAATCTGTTGGTTCACAAGCTGTTATACTTATCAGCTTTCAAAAATTCCTGCTTAAGGTCATATCTGTGACCTTGTTTGGCGTTTCAGCTGTCAAAAAAAATAAATAACCAAAAATATGTCCCTCATGGGATTCGATCCCTTGACCTCAAGGGTAACGGCCATACGCGTTTACCATCTCGTCTAGCCTTTCCTTTTGGTTTAATTACAGCATAGGTCATTAATATAGTATTAAATAGGTGCTGTCAGCTTGGATTTTTTTTAAATAACTAGTTTAACTTTTATTTACATAATATTCATTTTAATTTCCTTTATTAAAGTTTTCAAATAATAAATAAAAACAAATAGAAAAATGTTATATTATTTTTATAGATTTAATTAGTTACAAAAATTCGTTTTTACATAAATTAGATTTTAATTAAATTAGTTTTAAATAAAATAGTTTTATAAATAGAAAATTACTTTTAAATAGATTTATTTAAAATTTGAGATTTAAGTTAGTTTAAATAGATTTTTAATTAGTGTAAAAGTAATTTTATTTTAATAGAAAAGTTATTGATAGATTACTTAAATAGTTTAAATTTTAAAAAGTTTTAATTTTAAATAATTGTTTTTAGATAAGATAATAGGAAACGATACTTGCACTTTAGGAATTAATTAATTAAATTTGTAGAGTAATTTAGTTTAAAAACCGAAAACTCATTCGAATCAATTATCCATATCGAAACAAAAACGTCTCAAATTCACTCGATCTTCGTGTACAATGAACTTGGTTCATCAACGTGTTTCATTAAATCCGTCTTTGGTGAATTTAGTCTATTACTTTTTCCTAAAGGTAATTTTCTAAGTTTACCCTATAACGTATCTAATTAATATACATTCGACGACACATCAAAAATTTTGGCGCTGCTGTCGGGGATCTGGTGTAGGATTCGTTCGTGGAGATTTGTTGATCGTTGATTTGAAGACCCTTTCCGTCCTCGGAAAGTTTTGTTATTTTTCTATTATTATAGTATGTATCGTTTTTCATGTTATTTGTGATTACTATATTGTATTACGTAGAACAATAAACTTACCTATTTCCAAATAAGACCTTAGTTGGGATTTCATCTTCTAGCTATTGTATTCAAATCCAAAACGAAAAAAGGGCAAAATAGATAAATACTAATATAAAGTTTGAACTCGATTTATAGAAACTATAAGGTGGGTATAAGGCGACGTGCTATAAAAGGCCGTCTAAGGAAAAAGGTTTTTATGTGCTTTGTGCCACCTCGTTTCCCTGCTTGCTTGTGCGTATATTGAGAGGGACGACCGATTATTGGTTTTCCAACTCAAGTAGTATTATATCTTATTTTTGTAGTTTACTTATTGAACCTCGAGACGTTTAGGTTTTCACCTATCGTTTCAAATTCGACCGAGGGTAGATTACATCCATAGTAATTATCCTTATTCCTTGTTTTTTTTTCAATCTTTTTGATTGAGCAATACCAAATAAAAATACCAAAAATAATCTTCTTCTTGTCTAATTTCTTTTCTTCAACCCTCTAAAATTCTCGTCACTTTGGTATATGCAATACGATCTTCTCGACTTTTGATTGATTACAATATGCTTGAAAATATTCCTCGTAGAAATAGAAATCGTCAACAACGAATAGTGGAACCTGAGCTTCCACCTATTGTTGTAGAGATGGCCGATAACCGAACAATGGAGTAATTGCTCCGTGCACCCACCGAAGGGTATGGGGAAGCAATCGTTGTGCCGGCTATTTTGGCGGATCGTTATGAGATTAAGTCGGGTCTTTTATCACTCATTCGTGCCGACCAATTTCGTGGCAATGAGACCGATAGCCCGCATTCTCACATTCGGAATTTTCATCGTATTACCTCGACTCTCAAGTTTAGATATGTGCCGAATGACGCGATTAAGCTCATGATTTTTCCGTACTCGCTCGAGGGTAACGCTAAGATTTGGTATGAGAAAGAACCACCGGGTTCGATTTTGACATGGGATGATTTAATGTCTAAGTTCATGGATTATTTCTTTCCACCATCCAAAACAACACACTTTAAGAATGACATCACTAGATTTGAACAAAAAGTGCATGAATCGTTTGGAGTTGCTTAGGAAAGGTTTAAATATATGTTAAGACAATGTCCAAACCATGGTTTCTCGGAATTGCACCAAATTAATACTTTTTATAATGGGCTTAATATGGTTGAACAAGATTCTTTAAATGCCGCCGCAGGTGGTAATCTTTTAAGAAAAACTCCGAGAGACGCCTGGGGTATAATTGAGAATAAGTCTAGAGTGCAATATTCACGAAACACACCGGTTGTTTCCATTGTGAATTCATCTAATACCGAGATTGCTAGATTGGACTCTAAGATTGACACGATTTTGAATGAGATTAGGAAGAATCCTCATGGTCGATTAATATGGTTGAAGAATGTTTGTGTATCATGTGGTGGAGCACATCCTAATTATGCTTGTTTAACCACAGGATTTGATCAAGCTAGTGCTTTTGCCGCGACGGGAACCTATGGCCCTAACGGTCAAGCTCCTCGTCAAAATCATGTTGCTACACCGAGTTTTCCACCGGTTCAAAATAGGTACAACAATGGGAATAATGGGAACAATTTTAACCGTGATAACCAAGGGAATTTTAATCTAGGAAATGGATTTCATACTAATCAAAACAATCAAGGATTTCACAACAATCAAAATGATTTGTCAAGCTACACGAATGAGGCAAATTTGAAAGCTTTTCAAAACAATATTCAAGGACAAATGGCAACTTTGAAAAGTGAGTTTCAAAATACGATTAAGGGGCAAAATAACAAGATTGAGCTTAATCAACAAAGACTAGAGCAAAACCAAAACCTTTTTGAGCAAAGATTAGAGCAAAGTCAAATTCGTATGCAACAAAGTTTGGAAAAAGGTCAAAACAAATTGCTTTCGATGTTTGAGTCTTTTATGAGCAAACCCTCCTCTTCTTCGGGTGGCTTACCTAGTAACACCATTCCAAACCCGAAGGGTGAGATGAAAGTTATAACCACACGTAGTGGGAAGGCTTTAGACGGACCTTTGCTTCCACATGTGAGTACCTCTCCGGTGAGGGAAGTGGAGCAAGAACCCGAGGTGGTTAAAGAAAAGGAAATTCCTATTCCACCAAAGGTTGACCAATTGCCTATTCCGGAACCCGAGCTTCCGAGGACTAAACCCACACTACCCTACCCTTCGAGACTTAGCCAAGAGAAGCTCCGCGGAAATTCCAATGCTCAAATGACTACTTTTTTAGAGATGTTTAAGAATCTTTATATCAATGTTAGTTTCGAAAATGCATTGCTTTACATGCCTAAGTTTGCTTCGACTATTAAGAAATTGATGAACGATAAAGGGAAATTGGTTGAAGTGTCTACATCTTTAGATGCTAATTGTTCCGCTGTTCTTACACAAAAGTTTCCTAAAAAGCTTGGAGACCCGGGCATGTTTTTTATACCATGTGATTTCCTTAATATGGAAGAATGCTTAGCATTAGCCGATCTTGGCGCTAGCATTAATTTGATGCCTCTTTCCGTGTGGAAAAGGTTATCACTTCCCGAGCTTACACCTACTAAGATGACTCTCGAGCTAGCGGATCGATCGACCACCTTTCCAAAAGGTATAGCCGAGGATGTGTTTGTCAAAGTAGGGAAACTCGTCTTTCCAACGGACTTTGTAGTTTGCGATTATCCCGAAGATTCTCGTATACCACTTATTTTGGGAAGATCGTTTTTAATGACGGCTAGTGCTTTAGTTGACATGAAAGCGGGGAAATTGACTTTAAGAGTTGATGATGAGGATATCACGTTTGATATTGGTCATATCTCTAAATATTCTTCCAAGTATTACGAGGAACCAATTAATCAAATCGATGTGATTGATGTTGCTTGTGAAGAATATTCTCAAGAAGTGCTTGGATTCTCGGCTAATTCCGAAAGTGGCAATCCTTCTTTATCGGATCCTATTATTGCCCTTTCGTCTCCACCCCTTACTCCATTTGGGGATAGTTATTTTATCTTGGAGGAGGTGGATGCTTTTCTTAGCACACCGGATTTGCCATCTACATATGATGAGGATTATCATGATATGGAGGGAGATATCGATTTGCTTGAAGCCTTTTTGAATGAAGATCCTTTTGAATCACGACCTATGGAATTAAAAGTTGTGAGTGAAATTGAGACTAAAGTGAAAACATCTATTGAAGAGGCACCCGACCTAGAACTTAAGGAACTTCCCACTCATTTGGAGTATGCTTTTATTGAAGGAACGAATAAGTTACCGGTGATTATTGCTAAGGGATTAATGGAAAATGAAAAGGATGAACTTATTAAAGTGCTTAAGAAACATAAATGGGCCATTGCATGGAAAATCTCCGACATTAAGGGTATAGATCCAAAATTTTGTACTCATAAAATTCTAATGGAGGAAGATTTTAAACCTGCTATCCAAAATCAAAGAAGGGTTAGTCCAAAGATTCACGAGGTGATCAAAAAAGAAGTCACTAAACTTCTAGACGCCAAAATGATCTACCCTATCTCGGATAGTCCATGGGTTAGCCCCGTGCATTGTGTTCCAAAGAAAGGTGGAATGATGGTTGTTACTAATGAGGATAATGAATTGATTCCTACTAGACTTGTGACTGGTTGGCGTGTTTGTATCGACTATAGGAAGCTTAATGATGCCACTCTGGAAGGATCATTTTCCATTACCTTTTATGGATCAAATATTAGAGAGACTAACGGGAAATGAACTCTATTGCTTATTGGATGGATTTTCCGGCTATTTCCAAATTCCCATTGACCCTCCTGATCAAGAAAAGACCACATTCACTTGTCCTTATGTAACATTTGCTTATTGTCGAATGCCTTTTGGACTATGCAATGCTCCGGGGACGTTCCAAAGGTGTATGATGGCCATTTTCCATGATATGATCGAAAAAACCATGGAAGTCTTCATGGATGATTTCTCGGTCTTTGGGGAGTCTTTCACTTCATGTCTATCTAATTTGGAAAGAATGTTGCAACGTTGTGAGGAAACAAATCTTGTGCTTAATTATGAAAAATGTCACTTCATGTGCAAAGAAGGAATTGTGTTAGGACATAAGATCTCTAAGGCCGGTATTGAGGTTTAATACAAGATTTTTGCCAAGTATGAAAGTCCGTTAAACCAATCTTTTCGAATTGATTACTGGTTTAAGTGTCACTCAGTCGTCTTTTGGTGAGAAACAATAGATTTGTCGTTGTAGTAAAGTAAATTGCAAGACGTTAAAGTAAATGACGGTAATTAAAGTTAAAACTAATTAAAACGTAAATTGTGCAATATTAAAACTTTTAAAAGTAAATTAATTAAATGACAAAAATTAAAGCTCAACGAAAATTAATTTTGACAATGGAATAAAAATAAAAAGTTGAAAACTTAAAGCAATACAAACTTAAAAATTAAACTAAGACAAAATATTAAAAACTAAACTTGTCGGAATACACCTGTCGGAATACGATCGGCATCCGATCGGAATACACCAAAAGGAATCCTATCGGAAAGCAACAGTCGGAATAACAAACCTTGGGACGATCGGAATGTGGTCGGAATCCCCAATCGGAATGTCAAATAGACAGCCGTCGGAATCTTATCGGAATGCAACCAAAAGGAATCTCGTCGGAATATGGGAAACTAAGTCCTATCGGAATAACAAAATAACCCTCCGTCGGAATGTGAATCGGAATCCCAATTGGAATCACAACCCTTTTCCGATCCACTGATCGGAATCCCCGTCGGAAT
The DNA here is from genome assembly GCA_025667525.1 of Glebionis coronaria. Classification (NCBI taxonomy): domain Eukaryota; kingdom Viridiplantae; phylum Streptophyta; class Magnoliopsida; order Asterales; family Asteraceae; genus Glebionis; species Glebionis coronaria. The sequence continues at coordinate 363,153,541 of CM046882.1, read as the reverse complement.
GCAAAACCCCTTTCCGACGGGTTGTGATCGGAATACAGTAAAAGAAAAGGCAAATAAGCAAGATTACTAAATAAGCTATTAACCAAATAAGCACTAGACTAAAAACTTAACTAAAACACGTATAAGAAAAGGCTAATAAGCTAAAATTTAAAGACTTTTAAAAACACTAACTGATAAAATATTTAAAAACGACTTTTTAATAAAAATAACTTTTATAAAACTTATGTAAATTTAAGAAAGACACAAATAAGATATAAAAATCAATAATCCAAAACAATCAAAAGCATAAAAACATAACTTTTAATCAAATAAGAATAACAATAAGCACATAAACATAAAGATTAAGCAAAACAAGAAAGGTAGAATGAGAGATTAAAAATAAGAACTTGATTAAAAGTAAAGATTCAATAAGAAAATTAAAAGACTTACTTGAAATTAAAGGCAAGAAATTAAAGGTGCAATTAAGTAAATGACAATAAGAAAGTGCAAGTAATTAAAGGTGCAAGTAATGAAAATGGTGGAAGACTAATTTGTCAAGTTAGCCAACACCTCCTAATGTGATATTAGGAGGGTATTTATAGTGATTAGGGAGGTAAGCATGTGTTGCTCCTTTCTTTCTTTCTTTCTCGTCTTTTCGTCTTCTAAATTCTTCGACTTTATCGACTTTGTCTCGGGATTAATTAAACTCGTCTTGTAATTTCTTCATAAATTAGACTTGAGTTCTTCGGCTTTATTAAACTTACGTCTTTAGACTTTTTCTTCGATAAATCTTCTGAATAGGCCTTGGACTTCGTTCTTTTTGCACTCTTGATCTTTTGACTTCGTCTTTTGTCTTTTTCTTCGATAAAAGCTCGTGAAAGCCCATGTTTTCTTCCCTTTTCACATTTTGATCCTAAATCACAAAAAAAACACAAACCACACATAATTCCGACATTTACGACATAAAATACACGTTTTGGCTTGGTTATTATTATAATTAAGTGGTAAAAAGGATAAGTATTTTCACATTTATTAAATCCCCTACACTTGACCATTGCAATGTCCTCATGCAATGCATTAATTACAAAGCAAGTTTTACATTTTCCATCACAATCAATCCACATTGGCCTTTATTAAAGAGACAAAATATTTAAAGGAAGAAAACAAGTAAAGAGATCAAAAACTTACCTTAGGGTTTTGGAATGTCATGAATGATTATCATCCTCAAGTTTCACGTTCCTCAAACCAAGCTTAAAAACGAGATCATTGTTATTATAAGTTAGCAAACTAACACAAGCTCATGTGGGCCAATTATTCACTTGGACTCCCTTATTCCTAGGTGTATCTCTTATATTTTATTGTTGTCTTGAATGATCACGAAGATGCATTGTTGACTTATTTCGATAGTTATTTAGGCTGAAAAAAAAGTAGGACGATTTAATCAATAGTTAGCTAAAGGACAAAATCTTTTAAAACTGCTTCTCGGGACCTCATAAAGTTCATATCTTGGCATAACTCGCTTCACGATTTGAGACCTTTCTCGGACAGATATTTGGCACCGACTTCATACTTCAAATCTTGAGAGACGTTCATGAAATAATGGTCTTCTCTTCATATTAGGAATTTATTCACTTGAACTTTTTGAGAGATTCTTCATATTTGGACCACGACTTCTTCATTTTTATCCAATCTTTATTTGGGATTTTGATATACAACGATCTGCCTCCTTTTAGGACTTGGATCTACTTATCCTCATACCTTTTTAGGGCCTTTTTGGATAGACTTCTCCATGATCTTTACGGGAGTATTTGCTTTTCATCGAGTGTCTCGATCCTTCATATTGATTTTTGATAAACGATTCTTCACATCACTTTGGATCTTTAGCAACAAAATGTAGCCCTCATTTCTTGTTAGGACCTTTTCGGACTCGCCAATCTTCGCATCCCGCTTCAATAAGTTATGCCGTGGCTATGAACTCTAATTAATACCGAGCAACTTTTAAACGATCTTGGGCTAGAAGCTAAGTAACTTTTCAAATCGTACGACCTTACTTATTGCAATTAAATTTATTAGCAAGCGATGGGAGAAAAATCTCATAATCAACTCACATAAATTCATGAAAGAATACCAAACTTATAATTGACTCTATCATCTCTCGTCCTCCACAGTTTGGAATGAGACTCGTGGATTCTTAGCCAATTAAATCAAAGTTTTGGGTTTTCAAGTCATCTATAGGATCTTTCAACTTCTTAGACTCTTTCAAGTTTAGAATTCGTATTTTAAAGTTCCCTTAATAAACGACTTTCTAGGATCAATTATTGGAACTTGCGAAAAGTTCTTGTTCTTAACCCGTAAGAGTTAAGACTTTCGTGTTTTAAAGTTCCCTATATAAAAGCCTAGCAAAACTTGACTTAAACACGTTAAGGATACTAGTTAGAGTAAACTTAGATAAGTAAACTCGGGTTGAGTCAAAAGATTCACAACGTTTTAAAAATAAAACCACTTTATTAAAAATTTATTCTAGCAAAGAAATAAAATAACTATAACAAAGGTAAATACAACTAGGCAAAAATAGATAAAAAATTTTGAAAAATGTCAAAAAAACCAATTTTCCGGTAAAAATGAGGACAATTACAAGGAAAAGTCCACTTAACTTCGATAGAAGTCCCCCTACACTTAATATAAACATTGTCCTCAATGTTTAAGCATGTGGAAGTAAACTCCCCTACACTTAGGACATTGTGCACTTTGTTTAAATCTTGCTAAGGAAGAGACAACTAAAGTGAATCCTATTTTAATATTGAAGAAATATAAAATAGAGAATCAAAAGAGTTTAGGATAGAACCGGAAACATGGGAACATAGAATCACGGGTCGTCAAAATTCATCAAGAGTGGATCTTTGAAAGCTCGAATCCCTGCACATGATAAGAAAGAAAACAACAAACACATACTAAGGTCTCCCCCTACACTTATTATAAAAATAGAGAAAAAGGATAGATACTACGGGTTGCCTCTCGAGAAGCGCTTGTTTTTGTTAACCGAGTCGTGAGCCTGACTCGACCTTGATTAGCATAGGAAGAAGCTTGAAACACATCCACCGGGATCAAATACATGGTTTTCATCCATCAAGTAGCACAAACTTAAGGCGAACAATGCAAGCCAAAGAAGAGTAGGCAAGGATCCCTTAAGCAGTTGTTGAGCATGGTGGTAGCAAGGGTGAAGAGGTGCAAGCATATCTCCATGGTTTCCAAAAATCTTTCCTTTTATTTCATCAGATGGATACTAAGATGGCTTAAAAATTGAAATACCGGGATCGAACACCTTTTCCTTTAGGGGAAAATAACACTCAGACTCAGTAGACCTTGAAGAAGATCCGCTCATAAATCTCACAATCTCATCCTCAGAAGGTGGATAGAGAGGTGTCAAGACATAGGTACTACGGATATCGGTGTCGGCCGGCTTCTTCTCCTTTGAAGCAGTTTTCTTCATATCCAAAGAAGTATAAAGAGCATCATCAAAGTCCAAAGGAGGAGAATCACTCTCATTTGGGAAGTAAGTGTTGAGAAAAGTAGCAAAATCTTCCTCAAATGAGTAGTCATCCAAAGTAGGATCAAGTATTGTTGACAGAGGATCTTCATCAAAAGTAGGTGCAAGGTCATCATGTGAAGAATCACTCGAAAGAGTATCGACATCGTCAAAATCAAAATCATCATATGTTGGCATGTCTTTATACTCAGCAGAAAAATCATCAGAATCATCCATGTCAGAACTAGAATCATCATCATAGTCATCATAGATCAGTGGAGACTCATAAATCGGTGGAGGATCTAAATTGGAGAGAGAATCATCCACATCATCTTGGAAAAGTGGATTGTCATAGCAAATATTGAAAAGAGGATTGTTGTAGGCGACAAAATCATCAAGAACATTAATCATATTCGCTGATTCTCTTCCATTAGGTTTGGTTGTGATCTTCCCCAATTTAAAAACTTGTGCGTCATTCCCGACCCTTAAGATTAGCTCACCTTCGGCAACATCGACTAAGGCTTTTCCGGTTCTCAAGAATGGCCGACCAAGTATTAACGGAATATGAGGGTCCATTTCATAATCAACAACAACAAAGTCGACCAGAAAAGTGAAGGTGCGAACTTTAATAAATACATCTTCAACAATACCAACGAGGTAAGCGAGAGTAAGATTTGCTAGCTCAAGAGTCATCTTTGTTGGAGTAAGATCGGGTAATGATAACTTTTTCCAAACACTTAAAGGCATCAGATTTATACTTTCCCCGAGATCGGCTAAGGCAGTAAATTCTTCGGTTTGGTGAAAAGTACATGGGAGCACAAAACGACCGGGATCTCCAAGTTTCTCCGAAAGTTATTTAAGAAGGATTGCAGAACAATTTTCATTCAATCGAGTATTAACAAACTCGGCCATCTTCTCCTTCTTATTAAGCAATTCCTTAAACATCTTAACAAATTTAGGCATTTGGGCAAGAGCTTCAACAAGGCTAAAGGTGATGGTCAATCCCGAAATCTTCTTCAAATAGTTCGACACTTGAATGTCATCCTTGGTGAGCAATTTGCCTTTGTCTAAGCGAGAAGGATAAGGGATGTTGGGTTTATAGGTGGAAGGTGGGGTTGGTGAAGGGTTTTTCTTGGGTACTTCATCATTAAGAAGTGGAGACGGTAATGGAGAACTAATACTAAGCATGGGAGTAGGAGGGATAAATGATGGTGGAGGAGGTGTAGATGGAGTAACTGGGGGAGGGATAGATGGTCCTACAAGAGTTTCTATACTGCGTGTAGTAATAGCGCTCACATTCGCTCTCGGGTTGGTGACGGTATTTGAAGGAAGAGAGCCTGAAGTAGAGGGTTGAGTACTTGGTAAGAAACTAGCCAATAGATTCTTCAAATCATTTGTTTGAGTGCTAAAAGAAGTTTGTATATCATGTCGAAGCTCGGATCTAATATCATTACCTTGCTTAATGATATCTCCCTTCAAGTTGATGATTTGGCTTTGTAGATTCTTAACTAGCTCTCTTTGGGTCCTCATGAAAGCTTCCACATCTGAATTAATGGGTGGTGCTTGTTGAGCGGCTGGGTGATAAGGATTAGAAGCTCGAGGTGGGTTTGAATTGCTTCTATTATAGTTGTTGGGGTTGTGGTTTTGAGGAGAAAAACCGGGTGCAATAAAGTTGTTCGAACGGTAACTTAGCAAGTTACGATCACCTTGAGGTCGGGCTTCGTAGTTTTCTGTTGAATAGTTACCATAAGCCGCATACACGATTTCCAGATTGTCATGAGTAGAAGGACAATCAGTGTATGAATGAGGACCGCCGCAAGTCTCACAAGAAGTTGCAACAGCTTTAACTTGTTGTTGTTGATTTGTAGCCAAAAGTTGCATATTCTTGCTCATTTCGACCATTACTCGGGTCAATTCGGTGATATTAGGGTTTGAAGAAGTAGAAGACACATTGACTCTCGGGTTTGATCTAGAAGATGCGGATGAATCCCAATTTTTGTGGTGAGTAGTCATGTTCTCTATAAGCTCTCTACACTCCTCAGGTCTTCTTTTCATAAATGTGCCACCGGTAGCTGTGGTTTGGACATCGATCAATCAAAACATTATATCGTTCCCAGACATCAAAAAGTGATTCATTAGGTTCTTGTATAAATCAACTAATTTGATTTTGAAGGCTCGTGACCATGGATGGTGGAAATTAGCGCGACAAAAAGCGTTGAGTCGTCTCATCCCAAGTATGAATTAAATTCTTCGGAAGACGATCAAACCATTTTTCGGCATGATGGGATAAGGTGTGTGGAAATAGGTGAAGGCGAAGAAAATCCTTAGTAACACCGGGCAACTTCATGCTTTGAGTAAGGGTAATGAACTTGTCGAGGTGTTTGTTGGCATCATCATCCGGTAATCCGCGAAATGGACAAGTGTTTTGAACTTGTTGGATCATGTGATGCTTCAACGAAAACTCCGGAGCCGTGATTTGCATCGGCGCAATCGGTCCTCCTCGTCCATTCATCGTAGGTTGATATAGCTCCTCTATCATTCTAAGATCAGGTGGGGGAACATTGTTGTTATTATGATTGTTGAGGTGCGATGGGTTATTGTTGTTGTTCACACCAGCCATATCTAAATCTTCACGAGTCTCGGGCTCTGAATAAGTTGAAGATCTAGTACGCATACACATGCAAAAACAAAAGAAAAAGATACCAAAGAAATAGAGAATATATATGTACTTGTAAAAATAAAAATAAAATCTTTTTGGTGCAAAACTTTGAAAAAGAAATGCTTTTTATAAGTTTTTTAATGTTTTAGTATTTTTGAAATTTTTTAATTTTTATGATTTTTTGAAAATTTTTGAGCAAGAAAAATAACGTTCACGAGTGAACGGATCCCAAAATTCAACGTGTCTCTCACAGAAAACCGTTAATCTTTACGAAAAGAGCCAGCAGCGGCGCCATTTAATACAAGATTTTTGCCAAGTATGAAAGTTCGTTAAACCAATATTTTCGAATTGATAACTGGTTTGAGTGTGACTCAGTCGTCTTTTGGTGAGAAACAATAGATTTGTCATTGTAGTAAAGTAAATTGCAAGACGTTAAAGTAAATGACGGTAATTAAAGTTAAAACTAATTAAAACGTAAATTCTGAAATATTAAAACTTTTAAAAGTAAATTAATTAAATGACAAAAATTAAAGCTCGATGAAAATTAAATTTGACAATTTAATAAAAGTGAAAAGTTGAAAACTTAAAGCAATACAAACTTAAAAATTAAACTAAGACAAAATATTAAAAACTAAACCTGTCGGAATACACCTGTCGGAATACGATCGGCATCCGATCGGAATACACCAAAAGGAATCCTATCGGAAAGCAACAGTCGGAATAACAAACCTTGGGACGATCGGAATGTGGTCGGAATCCCCAATCAGAATGTCAAATAGACAGCCATCGGAATCTTATCAGAATGCAACCAAAAGGAATCTCGTCGGAATATGGGAAACTAAGTCCTATCGGAATAACAAAATAACCCTCCGTCAGAATGTGAATCGGAATCCCAATTGGAGTCACAAACCCTTTTCCGATCCACTGATCGAAATCCCCGTCGGAATGCAAAACCCCTTTCCGACAGGTTGTGATCGGAATACAGTAAAAGAAAAGGCAAATAAGCAAGATTACTAAATAAGCTATTAACCAAATAAGCACTAGACTAAAAACTTAACTAAAACACGTATAACAAAAGGCTAATAAGCTAAAATTTAAAGACTTTTAAAAACACTAAATGATAAAATATTTAAACGACTTTTTAATAAAAATAACTTTTATAAAACTTAAGTAAATTTAAGAAAGACACAAATAAGCTATAAAAATCAATAATCCAAAACAATCAAAAGCATAAAAACATAACATTTAATCAAATAAGAATAACAATAAGAACATAAACATAAAGATTAAGAAAAACAAGAAAGGTAGAATGAGAGATTAAAATTAAGAACTTGATTAAAAGTAAAGGTTCATAAACAAAATTAAAAGACTTACTTAAAATTAAAGGCAAGAAATTAAAAGTGCAATTAAGTAAATGACAATAAGAAAGTGCAAGTAATTAAAGGTTCAAGTAATGAAAATGGTGGAAGACTAATTTGTCAAGTTAGCCAACACCTCCTAATGTGATATTAGGAGGGTATTTATAGTGATTAGGGAAGTAAGCATGTGTTGCTCCTTTCTTTCTTTCTTTCTCGTCTTTTCGTCTTCTAAATTCTTCGACTTTATCGGCTTTGTCTCGGGATTAATTAAACTCGTCTTGTAATTTCTTCATAAATTAGACTTGAGTTCTTCGGCTTTATTAAACTTCCGTCTTTAGACTTTTTCTTCGATAAATCTTCAGAATAGGCCTTGGACTTCCGTTCTTTTTGCACTCTTGATCTTTTGACTTCGTCTTTTGTCTTTTTCTTCGATAAAAGCCCATGTTTTCTTCCCTTTTCAATTTTTGATCCTAAATCATAACAAAAACATAAACCACGCATAATTCCGACTTTTACGACATAAAATACACGTTTTGGCTTGGTTATTATTATAATTAAGTGGTAAAAAGGATAAGTGTTTTCACACTTATTAAGGTTGATAGGGATAAAATCGACGTGATTGCCAAATTACCTCCACCCACCACCGTTAAGGGGGTTAGGAGTTTTCTCGGCCATGCCGGCTTCTATAGACGTTTTATCCAAGACTTCTATAAGATAGCTCGGCCTGTGACCCATCTTTTGGAAAAAGAGACTCCATTCCTCTTTTCGGATGAGTGTATTCAAGTCTTTGAGATGCTTAAAAGGAAATTAACCGAATCACCGATTTTAGTTGCTTCGAATCCGGACCTACCTTTTGAAATAATGTGTGATGCTAGTGATTACGCGGTAGGTGCGATTTTGGGGAAACGTAAGTCAAAACATTTCTTGCCTATACACTATGCAAGTAAGACTATGACGGATGCTCAAACAAAGTACACTACAACGGAAAAGGAGTTACTTGCCGTTCTGTATGCTTTTGAAAAGTTTAGACCATATCTCGTCTTGTCTCAAACCATAGTGTATACGGACCACTCGGCTATCAAATATCTTTTTAGTAAACAAGATGCTAAGTCGAGGTTGATCCGGTGGATTCTCCTCCTTCAAGAATTTAATTTCAAAATTCTAGACAAAAAAGGAGCCGAGAATCTCGCGGTCGATCATTTATCTCGACTTGAGAATCCTCACCAAAGCGATCGAGAGAAGAAGGAAATCAATGAAACATTTCCTCTCGAGACGCTTGGTATGATTGCTTTTCGTGGTGATGATAGTACCCCATGGTTTGCGGACATTGCAAATTACCATGCGGGGAAATTTGTGATCAAGGGTATGTCGTCCCAACAAAAACGAAAGTTTTTCAAGTATATATCCTATTACTTTTGGGATGACCCCTATTTGTTTCGTGCGTGCGCGGATCAAGTAATTCGTAGGTGCGTGTTTGGCTAGGAAGCTCAAGATAACCTTAAATCTTGTCATGAGGGACCCACCGGGGGATATCATGGTGCTAACGCCACCGTGAAGAAAGTCTTTGATGCCGTCTTCTTTTGGCCTTCCATATATCGTGATGCCCAATACTTGATCAAGACTTGTGATGCTTGTCAACGTCAAGGAAAGAACTCAAAAAGGTATGAAATGCCTCAAAACATTATCCAAGTTTGTGAAATCTTTGACATTTGGGGGATCGATTTTATGGGGCCATTTCCATCTTCGAAAGGAAATAAGTACATTCTCGTAGTTGTGGACTATTTGTCTAAATGGGTTGAAGCCAAAGCTTTGCCCATGAACGATGCTCGAGTTGTGGTGAAATTTTTGAAACAACGTTTCGCTAGGTTTGGAACTCCACGGGCTATAGTAAGTGATCGTGGGACCCATTTTTGTAATGAACAATTTGAAAAAGTTCTAAAGAAATAAGGTGTCACTCATCGACTTTCGACGGCTTATCACCCTCAAATGAGTGGTCAAGTGGAGGTTTCAAACCGAGCTCTTAAGAGGACTTTGGAGCGTTCTATTAGAGCAAATCGCACTTCATGGTCGGATAAATTGGATGATGCATTGTGGGCTTTCTGTATGGCTTACAAGACGCCAATTGGTTGTACACCATTTAGGTTGGTCTACGGAAAGGCATGCCACTTGCCAATTGAACTCGAACATAAGGCGTATTGGGCTCTTAAGCATTGTAACTTTGATTTGCGGACCGCGGGTGATCATCGCAAGGTTCAATTGAATGAACTAAGTGAATTAAGGGATCAAGCTTATGAAAATTCTTTGATCTATAAAGAGAAGACTAAGAGGATTCATGAATCTAAGATCAAAGACCGCATTTTCAATGTTGGTGATCAAGTCCTCTTATTCAACTATAGACTTAAGATTTTCTCGTGCAAACTTAAATCCAGTTGGTCCAGACCATTCACCATTTCATAAGTTTTCCCTTATGGAACCGTTGAGCTTGCTCAAAAAGACGGGCCTAACTTTAAGGTGAATGGTCATCGTGTGAAACACTAATTTGGAGGGGACATACCTACGGAGGTTGTTCCGGATCTTCAAACTTTCCCTAAGGACCAATGAATGCGGGGATCGAGTCGAGCTCATGACTCGGTTAACAAAAATGAGGTGCCTTGTGGGGGAGTCCCATACATTCTATCTTCTTTCTATTTTCTAACACTAATAAGGCTTGATCTTTCAAGCTCGTGCTCGTGTTTTGTTGTGTTGTGAATCTTAGGTATGCCCCTAATCATTGAAGACTCTCGTGTTTGGTTTTTGCCGGTCCACTTGATCTTCCATACTTTGATTGTCAAAAGGGGCACACTCTCGTTCCTTTGATTTTTATCGACTAACGTTTTATCTTGAGGCATAATTAATAAACGGCTTATAGATTTGCGTGCTCTTTCCATGTTAGGATTTTGCATTAGACTCTTCGTGTTTTAGCAAGGGGGTGTTACTCTTGAGCTAAGAAACATTGAGGACAATGTTAGGTTTTAGCATGGGGGAGTCAATCGATATAATCGCTTGCAATTGCTTTTGTCGTGTCTAAACGTAATCGTTTTTCATGTTTTCATAAAAAATTTAAAATTTTTAGTGTTGTTTTAAGTTTTAATAAATAAAATAAGTGTTTTTGACACAAATGTAGGCTTTCCGTTGGAGAAAATAAAAATAGTTTTTGACTCGACTCGGTTTTTACCTTAGCTTTTTCTTTAACGTGTTTGAATCAAGTTTTGCTAGGCTTTTATATAGGGAACTTTAAAACGCGAAAGTCTTAACTCATACGGGTTTAAGAACAGGAACTTCTCGCAAGTTCCTATAATTGATCCTAGAAAGTCGTTTATCAAGGGAACTTTAAAACGCAAATTCCAAAACTTGAAAAAGTATAAGAAGATGCAAGATCTTATAGAAGACTTGAAAACCCAAAACTCTGATTTAATAGGCTAAGTATCCATTGATTTCACATTTTTGAAATTTTACAATATGGAGAACAAGAGATGATATAGTTTAATCATAAGTTTTTAAAGTTAATTCTTTCTTGTGTAAGTATTTTTGTGTTTGATTTAATCTCCTCGTATTTATTTTTCACGCTTGAATAATAATTGCTTAATAAATGAAGTTTTTAGCGGTTTAGGCTTGATATCTTAACTCGTAACTCCTTCTTTTTCTTCCCTTGTAATTAAAGTGAGAACACATTAAGGGTGTCAGCGTCATGGACTTTTGATCATGGGATTGCGGAAATTTGGCTTACTATAAATATCATAATAAGAACAAGAATAAATAAAAACATGTTCTCTATGAGCCTTCGGGTGGGAGTCATGTAGCACTAACCTTGTCATTAGAGCCTTATGGTGTATGGCATGGGGACGTGTTTAATAAAAATTGCTTCATCATCATGAGCCATAAGGTGGGATGGTGAATGTCAATTCCCTCATTTTTGTCCAAGGAGTCTTCGGGTGTGGATTTTAAATAAGGAGCACAATTGCATCTTAAAGAGCCACAAGGTGATATGATGTAGTTGTTGCTAACTCCATTAATAAGGTCATAATTGAATTTGGAGGTTTTATTGTTGCTTTTAAGTATTCCTATTAGCCAAATTTCAGGTCCGGGGATTTATCCCTCAAATCGTGTTAAGTTATCCTTGATGTGGGCTTTCTTTAGTGACAACGGTTTTTGAAGTCGAGGTTAGGTTTTGAGTGTTGAGTTTACAAAGTTCTTGCCTTCATTTTTGGATTAATAAATATCAAATAAAGTCAAATGAGCCTACGGGTGAATGACAATTAAAATCTAGAGATACAATTAGGAATATAGGAGATTGAGTTTAACACAAATTACTTGTATGAGTTGTTTTAACTTTGGGGCTTATGATTGACAATGATCTTGTTTTTACACTTTGCAGGGAAAAGTGAAAAGTCGAGGATGATGAATCTATTTGAGTTTTATGATACTAAAAGTTATTTTTCAAATAATGAAAGCAATACATTATGTCTTTGCAAAATAAATTTTCAAAAGTTGAAATAAAAGTGTAGATTAGTGTTTTATTTTATCATTGCGTGAGGACACGACGATTGCTTAGCAAGAGGGAGTTTGATATGAGTGTAATTACTCATATCATTTGTATCAAATAACAAGCCTAAAATGCATAAAATCAGTTAAAATGGCCTTGTATATGCTTGTTTCTTGTTTCGTGTGTGTGGTACCGAAGATCACGAAAACCGGCAAAAACGACACGGGATTTGAAGAAATATCAAGAAAGCCAAAATTCAAGTTCGATTTAGAGGATTTAATATTTAATAAGTGATTTGGGCCTTGTGGGTCCCACTTATGATTAATGGGCCCAAAAGCCCATTTGAGAAGATGTAATACTTACTTTTGGTTTCAAAAGCCCAATAAGCCCAATTCATAATAAATGAGAAACGGATGGAAAGCATTTTTGGACTCTAAGGCCCAATAACAATATATTCGAGACGTGAAGGAGTATGGGTTGTTAAAAGGCCTATTAGGTTAACTAAGTTAACAAAAGGACGGTTATAAAGTTGTTATAACTTTTCATTCATTTACTAAATCAACACAAACCTCACAAACGTATTATTCACTATTCGATACAACCAAAGCATCATAATCTATCTCTCACCTCTCAATATACCAGAAACAACTTTTTAACCCCAAACCCTAGAAAACCCAAATTGGGGGTTTCATTATTCATGGCGCATGAAGCCACACGCTTGGGAAATAATTCCCAAGTTTATCAGAAGCAAGGAGATGCCCCTATCCAGGCCACGTGGCACTCTCTCTCTCATCGAAGCTATCACCTGATTGGATGGAACAACTCATCTTTCACCAATCATCCAATCAAATGATGCCACATCATTTGTGAAGTAACACAACTAGCACAACATCCTGCCACGTTGGCAATCTGAGGGAGATGAGATTGCTTTTACACCATTAGATCAATATTAAGAAGAAAGAGAAGATGAATGATGCCGGATGGACGTTCAAGATTTGATGCTGCTCAACAAACCATCACCAACAAGCCAAGGGGGTTTGGCTATAAACCCCCCCCCCCCAAAAAAAAAGATGTAAAGAATTCCATTTTTTTACTTTATTGTTATAATGCAGAGAATAGATTAGGGATTATTGTATTTTTAGTTTTATTAGTCTTGTAATCTTTTTTTCAGTGATCAATAAAAAAAGTTTAATTCAAGTTCAATTTATCTCGTTTTTACTTTCTGTCTAAAGTTTATTGCAATATTTCCTTCTATAAATCTATTTTATTATAACTTGATAGTTATTGGATCAAGCTAAGTTGATAGTTTGATTTAATTAATTAAAGTAAAAAAGTGGATAAAACTTTCCCCACTGGAAAGTTTAAATGATTGGTTCGATTATTGGTACTAAATGATGGTTACTGGTTCGATGCTAACGATGGTGGTTCGTATGGAGGTGAAAGGTGGTCTCGATCCAATGTTTTAGACGGCTCAGCGCCGCTTCTACGTCCCAAAGGTTTCTTTACAAGGTTTGTTACCATTTTACATTTCATGTTATTTTAAATTGTAGAATAAATCTGTTTATTTGTTAAATGATTCATGGATTAGGTTTGTGATGTTAGGTTTGAGGTTATTTGATTTTTCTGTTTTGTTTCACTGATTTTATTTGCTTATCTGTTTACTTGTTTTGGTTTGCTACTACTTGGATTTAGATATCAAAGCTGCTTGCTATGGATTATCTGTTTTAAATTAGGGAGTTAGATAAATCTGGGTACAAGTCTTTTAGTTGTTATTTAATCTGAGTAGGTGTTCTGATTTGCTTGCTGCATACGTATTTGTTCAAAATAGGTGATGCGTGAAAATAGGGGTTTTGGATACAACTATGTTTTGAATATCTATAATACTGGTATAAGGTAGTTTTAATCTAAGTTTTTTAACTGTTTTAAAATGGTTTTCAACTAATGTCATATGGAGTTATTGTAGAGTCTGGGTTGTGTATTAGCTAATTTGATGTCGTATTAAGTTTTCTTTAAGTCTTATAGTTTGCTGATGAGATTGGCTTTTCGAATTAGTTTAATATTGATGTCTGCTGTTTTAAGTTCATATGGTGCTGATATGAGTTTATTATTTACTTGATTATTGGTTTTTCTGATATAAATCGCTATCAGTTTCACTAATCTGTTCAAGCTGTTATACTTATCAGCTTTCAAAAATTCCTGCTTAAGGTCATATCTGTGACCTTCTTTGGCGTTTCAGCTGTCAAAAAAAATAAATAACCAAAAATATGTCCCTCATGGGATTCGATCCCTTGACCTCAAGGGTAACAGCCATACGCGTTTACCATCTCGTCTAGCCTTTCCTTTTGGTTTAATTACGGCATAGGTCATTAATATAGTATTAAATAGGTGCTGTCAGCTAGGATTTTTTTTTAAATAACTAGTTTAACTTTTATTTACATTATATTCATTTTAATTTCCTTTATTAAAGTTTTCAAATAATAAATAAAAACAAATAAAAAATGTTATATTATTTTTATAGATTTAATTAGTTACAAAAATTCATTTTTACATAAATTAGATTTTAATTAAATTAGTTCTAAATAAAATAGTTTTATAAATAGAAAATTACTTTTAAATAGATTTATTTAAAATTTGAGATTTAAGTTAGTTTAAATAGATTTTTAATTAGTGTAAAAGTACTTTTATTTCAATAGAAAAGTTATTGATAGATTACTTAAATAGTTTAAATTCTAAAAGTTTTAATTTTAAATAATTGTTTTTAGATAAGATAATGGGAAACGATTCATGCACTTTAGGAATTAATTAATTAAATTGGTAGAGTAATTTAGTTTAAAAACCGAAAACTCATTCGAATCAATTGTCCATATCGAAACAAAAACGTCTCAAATTCACTCGATCTTAGTGTACAACGAACTTGGTTCATCAACGTGTTTAATTAAATCCGTCTTTGGTGAATTTAGTCTATTATTTTTTCCTAAAGGTAATTTTCTAAGTTTACCCTATAACGTATCTAATTAATATACATTCGATGACACATCACTCACGAAGGAAACCAATGTGACAATTTTGATTTTTGAGCTCGACTATTTTAGTCTCTTGTTGTTTTGTGTGTTAGGATTGTTGATACAAAAGTTGGATGGACCGAGCTAGACCCGAATTAGGCTTAATTCGGGGTCTTTTGGACTCTGGCTTTTGCACCAAGTGAATCTTGTTTGAAGACCCTGCACACTAAACAATACATACCGTTAGGCTTACCGTGGGCGCGTGTCCCACGATTAGACTCCAGGGTGAGAGTAAGTAATCTGTTTGAGTATTGTGTATCGTACCTTTGTGGAACCTCGGGGGTTCCTTTTATACCCGAGAGAGTCCTGACTGGCCTCTCCTACTCTTGCGGCCTAAGTAAGAGATAATAACTTATAATTGCTTGATCCTTATCGCATAACTAGGATAAGTGTATATCCCTTTTCCTTAGGTGAATATAATCAAGGATAGATTATATTATGTATTATCCTGTCGCTGTACAACAAGGACACGGCAAAGTAATAAGCCGTTGTGCGACAGCGGCTTACTTGGCCCCCTGAGCCTTGCGCATGCTATGAAATAATGATCCATACCCAATGGATACGGGTAGTACCGGTGGGTCAGGTTATACAACTCGAATAGGGACTATACGTCATCATATCCCCCCCAGTCTAGTGGTCGCAGGTCCAACCGCGACTACTAGACTATGAACCTGCCAAGTCGTGAACGGAAGATGAAACTAAACCATTGCAACTATCAGTATCCCAGAAGCGTTTAAATTCTCCCGCTAAGATCACATACATCCCACCTTTCACCTAATCCCCTTGAAAACCGGGAAAAGTGCTTGCCACGTAATCTTAACCATTGACCTTCCACCGTTAGATGAGGAAAGTGGAATACACGTGGCAAAAAATCCAAATAATGAAACAGTAAATCTGGTACCTATATATATATATATATATATATATATATATATATATATATATATATATATATATATATATATATATATATATATATATATATATATATATATATATATATATATATATATATATATATATATATATATATATATATATATATATATATATCACCGCCGCTTTTTGACTGCCCCCATTCTACAGTAAAAACTTCCATTATCAAACTCTTTTCCGCCATCCGAAGCAAGAAAACTCTGAGGTAATCATCTACGAACCCCTAGAATTTGTACACACGCGTATAACCATGGTCAAGCAATTATCTGAAATTACTTCCACTATCACCTTCGAGAAACTTGACTGTTTCACGACGGACTACTATATCCCCCACTATTTGCACCCTGAAGTACCAAATCCATATTGAAACATAAGACAGGACCCCCCAGGGAAAAATAGGCATGTACACCAGGTTTTTTTACTATGCCAACCATCAAATCCCTATGTCGCGCTTTCTCATAAGCATACTTATGCATTATGAGATCCATGTTTCCCAACTATACTATATAGGGGCAGCGAAAATATCCAATTTCGAAGTCAACTGCCGTACCCTGGATATAGAACGAACTGTGGATTTATTCCATGTCTTCTACCAGCGACTACTGTCTAATGGGTGGGTGTCGTTCGCCAAATGAAAGGGGAGGTTTCAAATGCTATGTGGAGAAAGTTGACTCGTTAAAGAATTGGAACGACTCCTTCTTTTGGATCGACGATGCCGCATACCCAATCCAATACCCCTTTCTGACATGCGGAACGTTGAGAAAGGACCCCATGTCTGGCCCCACCACGTATAGCGCCCAGATGCAGACATTTAAACAACAACCGCATTCCCATTCAGGCCTATCCTGAAGTCTTTCTATGTAATTTGGGACTTAGTCGCGGAATCATCTATGGCGAGCGCGAAGTTCCTTACTTCCGCACTCCACGTGGCCAGGGTTAGTGGTCTCCTCAACATTCTTCGTACCCTTTTGTAAGTATGTTGCCTCTCTTACTCTCTAAGAAAAGCTTTCGTTTGTTTATAATATGTTATACAATGATGGATATTCTTGATCTCGTCCGCGAAACTTTTCCAGTAGATCTGATTGTTTATTCGTGTCCGTTGAAGGAAAATAAAGAGCCATTACGCGCCCGAGCTGAGAGAAACACTATGGATCTCGAGATTGGAGAAGCATCAGTTGCTCATGCGCAGGAAGATATGGATGTGGAACAACAACAACAACAACAAATGGAGGGGAGTCCGACATTATCAGACTTTAATTTGTCTGAGAATGCTAAGATAGCCGCCCACCAATTTGAGAAGGAAGAAGAAGTTGCTATCATCTTATCTCGAAAGAGACAGAGGAGCCTCTCGTCCATGTCACAGAAAGTTGCTCGTGTTAAAGCCGGGTCATCCATCGCAGCCACTCAAGGGCGACAAGAAGAAACCTCCGCCGAGCACCCCTCAGAGGAAGAAACGGGTGACAAAATCGATAGAACTCCTTCACAAATTCCCCCCGCCAGCATCAACCTAAGGTGAATGTCATTTAAATATATCTCTTTATGTGAATTTTCTTTACTTGTTCGTTTATACATCGTTGATACTTTCTATGTCTATATACAGTCATGACCAGGAGAATCCATCTCCTGTCGATGCTGGCACGTCTTCCCACCAAAGGATACTTATGCAACAGGGGGAAGCGCGTATGTGGAGGATCCCATATTCAGGCCTGAGTGGAACCTTCCTAGGTCTTCCGAATTGACGAGCGCGTTTGATTGCGCGAGCTTTCTGGACCACATTGTACCTCCTCGGCGGGCGAGCGTGCTACATGGGTATAGTGATGCTGCCTTTGCCGATGAAGTGGGCTACGTGTCCACGCAGAACGTGAAACTGATGTCGCGCGTTAGGATAAGGTTTATGGAATTATCCGCGCAAGTCCAAGCTATAGAAGAAAAACTTGCTCAAGCCAGTGAGGAAAAATCTCAAGCTCTCCAAGGCATTCAAAAAAAATTGCTGATGAGATAGAGAGAGGGAAGCAGGATGCTACCACCATACACATGTTGACCGAGGAGAGGGATGAGCTCGTAACCATTTTGTCAGAGGATCGTGCTCAATTAGATTAACTCCGAGCCTCCAACGCAGATGCGATGCAATCCTTTGAGCAATGCAAAGATCTTATGTTTGGCGCGGTTGATTATTTAGGTGCGCATGTGAAAGGGAGCATAGGTGATCTTACGGACCAACTCAAACGCCTCATCGTTGAATATGATGAAGACCTGTACCCGCGCCTAATGTGCGAGGTCGCGGAGAAGCGTTGGTTTGTACGTCATAGACTACGCTTGGCGGCCATGGGTGCCCTTGAAGATCCAACCTTGCGGGAAACCTTCGCCCAGTCAGTGATAGCTGCCATCAATGAAGGTAAGTCTGTAGGTCTGGAGAAGGCGCATGAGGCTGGTCTATTGAAGAGGAATTAAAGGATGTAGCTTTCTATGATCATGTCGTAAGGTCCAAGCTGACTGCTGCCATGGGGAAAATGAAATAAGCTCTCGTTCCTACGTTTGGTCTTTGTAGTGATGACCTGGAGCTTCCCTTAGAGGTTGTTATGGAAGGCCTAACCTTGGCGCGCCACAAGCTGTAAGGCGCCAATGCTCAAGCAGATTTTCACTTAAAGCCTTCCAAAGAACAGCTGATGGTACTAGTGTTTGCCCATCCGCATGATGCGCTCAACCCCTTCCAAATTACGAAGGAGGTTCCATTGTCAGAGGTTCTTGCGGCACATGCTAGCCGTGCCTCAGCTAAAAGAGTCGCGCTGGGTCTAGAAGCATCTTCATCTGCCAGTGCTGCCCACCTTGTGGATACGGTCCCTGTGCTTCCATCGCCCTTGCTAGAGAGGGACGCGAGGCTACTAGATTTAATGGAGAAGAATATGAAGGAGCACCAGGAATCCTCATAGCGTCCTCTTGTCCTAAAGCTTAAGAAGTCCTCATCCTATTCTAATTTATGGTCAAACACTTGATGTAACATTGAAACAATTTGTTTTCTAAACTTGTAGGTGCGTGTGTTCGCACTCAGTCTGTAATAACTTAGGTGCTTTTTGTTTTTATGACTAGTTTTCCCACGTTTAGGTTTTTAACGCGATGTTGTCTATGTTATGAATTAGTGGAATTGCATAAATGGTCCTTGTGGGTAAGGTAAACTCATTAAGTGCGGTATGGCCCTACTACCATAGGGACGGCTAGGGGAGGCTGGCCTGTTGGTAGGTGCGCAAAATTATGTCTTATTCCCAGGCCCAACATGAATATATATGGGCTGTGAAAAACTTGCTACGACGTCATAAATAGAAAGGGGCCTAACAAGGATACGTGATCTGCGGTCGATGGGGTTGCATCCTTCTTACACGACGAGTCTAATTTGTAGGTTAGACCCATTCCTCTTTCTTATCCTAGAAACGTTTGTGTACGCGTACGTCAGTAGGCATGATATGATATACAAATTATATGTGCAAAAAAAGTTTGAGAATGCGTCGTGAAACTAGCTAGGGACCACGACTTTTTATTAATACTTGCAAGATTTTGCGTACATGATAATAAAATAAAAAGAAAATAATACATGTGTTTAAAGGTAGCACTTTTTCAGATGGAAAATATTCCAAATCCTAAGCAAGTCGCGACCTTCCATGTGGTGCAGCCGTTACGCGCCATCTCCTAAAGCTTCTGTTACCATGTAGGGCCCCTCCCACTTGGGTCTGAGCTTCCCTGTATTTTCTACGTGGCTAGTTGCGTTCACGCAGTATACAAAGTCTCCTGGTATGAACGAAGTCTTTGGCACCCTAGCGTCGTAGTAACCCTTCATTTTAGATTTTGCCTTAGCTTCATTGATCGCTGCCAACTCTCGTCTTTCATCAATTATATCCAAGTTCAACCGTAATTCATCGTCATTCGTAATCATGTCGACCTCTGTTGTGTGGAGTGTAGGCAACCCTATTTCAGCTGGAATAACCGCCTCCGTCCCGTACGTTAGGTCGAAGGGGGTATCTCCAGTTGTAGTTTTTATCATGGTGTGATGCGCCCATAACACGTGTGATAATTCATCAACCCATTTCTTATTCTCCTCCCCTAGTCGTGCTTTGATGCAGTCTCCCAGGCTCCTATTCGCTCTTTCAACTAGTCCATTAGATTGTGGATGGGCTATGGATGCGAATCGCTGCTTTATATTGTTTTTCACGTAGCAGTCTTTAAATGGGTTCTCCGCGAATTGTTTTACATTATCGGAAACTGTGACAATCTAACATTTTCAGGTAGTGAATTATTTTCTCGTATAATATTTTGAAACTTATTTTTGTGTTGGTTGATGAACTCACAATTTACTGATTTAAATTTGGGCTTACGTGCATAATTTAGCGTCCTTTACGATTAAACCGGAAACCTTAGGATTACGTATTTACGTTTTTGAACTCCGTTTTTGATGAGACAATTTTTATTGGATTTGTTTTGTGACGTTGATTCATAATTTATAAAAACGTTTTTCGTAAAACGACCCGAGGGCACGCAAATCGAGAAAACTAGAATCGAGGGATACCCGTAAACTAGCGAGATGGGACAAAATACATTGTCCCACCCCACTAGCTTACATGGGACGGCACACATAACACCACATCTAAGGATGTGGCATCATGTTAGCTAACTAGTTACAAGTGTAACTAAGCTTACACCTTAAGCTACTCTTTTCCACTTACTAGCTAAAACCATCAACTAACTCATTTCCACCATTTACTTACATGCAAAACAACCTCAAATCCTCTCAAAAACTCCCACCCTTGCCGTCCATATTCAAGCTACAAACACCCCTTTTGATCTTTTCTAGCCATGAAATACATGTTATCTAGCTCTATCATGGAGTTATCTTGAAGCCTTGATCATTTGGTGGCCATATTAACAACATTGGAGGTGATTTGCTTGTGTCCTAGGGCTGATTTCTCAACTATTGTTCTTGGTGTTTGATGATCTTGGAGTTACTTGTGGTGTTCATCAAGTTCTTGTCTTCCAAAAACAAGAAATACACTTGGTTGGTAAAGAAGATCATCCTCTCCATTTTCTCTTGTTATTTTTGTAAAGAACAAATGTATTTTCTTTATTTTCGTATATGTATATGATGTATATATGATGATAAAAATGTTGTGTGGGGATCAAGTGTTGATAAATATGCTTAAAAATGTTAATAACCATGAGAAATAAGGCTAAAATCTTGCTTATTTAGTTGGCTGTATAAAAACAGTATATAACTAAAACTTGAACTGATAAAATTGCATGGTATGATCCATTTAAAGTAATTACAAGATGTTATACACATGTGAGAGTTGGCCATGCAATGGAATCAATATAATGAGTGAGATATGATCAAAACAAGTTGGGTGTTCTAATATGAATAATCTGTTTTGTAAAGACTGCTAAGGCAAGATATACTTAAAATGAGCAGTAGCTATAACTAAATTAAATGTAGCACATAATATGAAGAACATGTCACCCAAAAATGAGCTTCTAATTCATTATAGAACTCTAGATATGATAAAAATGGTGAACATGAAGATAAAAATAAGATTTTGAGAATTAATGTTTATTATTATTATATAAGCACTCAAAATTTTATTGTATAAAATGTAAAATAAAAACCCACTAACTTAAGAAACTTATTTATATAAATATGTAAAAGGTTAAATAAATGAATAACTTATAAAAATGGTAGTGGAATAATACTTATAAGTAATAAAAACTATAAACTTGATTTTTACGACTTTTTCGGCTATTACCGTAAAATTAACGTTTTTTGCCAAATAAAACTTAGACGATCAAACCCGTCTAATGTAAAGTTTTTAAAAGTCATATACTGATATATAAGTAACTAATACAAGTAAAAACCGATAAAACCCGATCTATAGGACATACGGACATTAACGAGTTAACTAAGCATATTGGACTAATAATTGGACTAAATAAGTTAACCACTTATAAAAAGAACTTATTGGGCTTAACCCATTTGGGCCCAACATGGAAAGTATATATACTGATAATATACGTATAAAATGGATTAAAACAAGTTAAAGAACTTATAATAAGCTTATTGGACTTAAAATAGGTAAATAGGTAAAACTAGTAAACTAGTAAAAAGTTACCAAAACGTAAACACTAAAATGAGTAAACAAGGATGTATAAACCCACTTGATCATCATCATATGTACAAAATCATCATATGTATATTGTTATTTTGATAAAAGTCATTGGACAAGAGTCTAATACCGATTATTATTTATATAGGTTTCCGTGACCGAAGCACGCCCGTAGCCGATAATCCGCCTTTCATTATCAACGTGAGTTCATAGCCTCGCACTCTTTTAAATGTTTTATAAAATGATTTGTAAACCCGTGAGGGAGATAACATGCTAGATTTTGATAAAAATAGAACACATGTAGTCCCGATGGTATGCTTAATGATATGGACCCGAATGATGCTATGACCCTATAAACGAGACTAAAAGGATTATTAGTAGTCAGCTTATGTCACTTAAAGTCCCATTAGCATGAATTGTGAACTACCGGGATTTGGTAGACGCTTATGCATTTGATAGTACTATTTGGGGACGATCACCCCAGTTCGCGCCTTGACGGTTGATCCCCGCCGTACCACATTGATTGGTGAGCGAATTTATGTATGAGAAGATTCCATAGCATGATTTTTGTGACGACACGCTAATTTAGATGGGCAAATTGTTTGTCGGGTTCGCGGCCCGCTGTTTTCATAGTAAGGTAACAATGTCATGCGGCTAATAATAATCCTAATCCCAATAAAAATGTATCCTATACATAATAACGACGCTATTAACGATGAATATATTACCTATCATGGTAATATAGAGACTACGGTCTCATGGACAGTTTAAGATGTATGCTTGATTTATATATTGCCTGACTAGCATTATGAGGACTTACTTCCGATATTATACTTGTGTTCTGATTTCAAATGATTGTTTTATATAATGGTTTTTATTAAACACTATGAATTCACTCGGCATTCGCTGATATGATTTTTGCATGTTTTTATCTCAGGTGCTTGAAGGTAATCCGGATGGAGATCGACTCTGATGGCCCACAAAATATTAAAAATGTTCATTCGATCTATGTTTTGTAAACTTAATGACCCGTATAATTTGGGACATGTTGTACACTTTAAAACTTTTTATCGAATGAATGTATGTTGAAACTTGTACAACCATTTTTATGTGTTGTCTATGATTGGAGTTATTGTGCTATCCTGTAACACTCTAAAAGACCCTTCAGCTGTACCGATACGAAAATTGAGAGTGTTACAGTTTGGTACCAGAGCTCTCGTTATAGAGAACAAAAGATTTTAAAAACCAAGGTTTTGAACAAAACTTTTCAAAATCTTTTGACAATGAACATTTGAGAAAATATTTGAAAAATCTTTTGACTATAACGGTGGCAGAGATCTCCGACGTTACCAACAAGCCCTATTGAGAAGATATATATTTTGATATATATAATTTAATTTATATATATGTATGTATCGTGATTTCATTATGTAATTGTTTAACTAGTATGTTATCCTAATACGAGATATATATATAAATGCAGATTGTCATGGCTGACCCTAATATTCCTTTAGAAAACCATGCTATTCCCGAACCTAATGTAGATGATGATCCTTATTTAGACTTAGTAGATTATGATATGGATGATGAGGAGGAACCATTTGAGGATCCCGAACCCGAGTTAGGACTAGGAGATCAGATTGCCCCTCAGGTTCACTTGGTAGAGAATGAGATTGAGAATGTGGATATAGAGAATGATGAGGAGATTGGGTTAGATAATCTAGATGATGAGATTGACGACGAGGATGTCGAGGAGGATGTAGGTATAGATGTTGAGGTCGATGATGATGAGGAAGTTGAGCTTATATACCCTTATGATGTTCCAGAGGGCGAGCCTTTGCCCCCACCAGTTGATTTGTCTGATTCAGAGGTTGAGTTACCTAGGGATGAAATGTCTGAATCGTCTGAATCTGATTCTGAATCAGAGGAGGATGAGGATGACGATGCACCTGATGGTACTGATGGTATTGCTACTCGTAGACGTGAGATAGGAGAGTCGTCTAGTGCTCGACAGGCTACTCATTATGATGGTCTTGCACCATGGGCCTTGAGACGTGATCTAGATGCTTCCCGTGTTAAGAGTAGTATGACAGAGGTTGGATTAGGTGTTGTTCAGACTCAAGTTGCTTATTTAGAGTCGAAGACTAAGGTTGGCGAGAAAGAGCGAGAATTGCTTAGTTTGGATTTGACTGATGTAGAACGTGGTTTGAATGAGGCTTTTAGGAGGTTATCAGTGTTGGAAAGTGGTGAGTTTGCTGAAATGAAGAAAAAGGTGAATTCTATGGAGATTCAGTTGAGTGTAGCTCGTGCGATGCGTGAGAAAGCTGAGAAGGAGCTGAATATATCTGTGGGTTGGAATAGTAGATTTTATGCCGACATGGTTGAAAGAGGAGTAATCCGTAAGCGCCCAGCTGAAGATGTGTCTAGTGATCGTCCGACGAAGATTCAGAAGACGATGGATGATGGACCATCTGGCGGTTCTCAGTAGACCAGTCTGTATTTAGTAGTGACCTTTGTATCTTTTGTACTTTTGTAGCTTTGACTGAACCGACTTGTTAGTAGTAGACTTGGCACGAATTTTGAGTGTATATAGTGCTAGAACTTTGATATGGGATGTAACTAAGACAATACTTTTGTTTCAAATCGAATGAAATATGTATCTTGTCTTGAATTCCATATTGTGCCTTATTTGTATCTTGATTATGAATTCAATCCATATTATATGAATCCTTGTTGGGTGAATGCTTAATACTTTGAAATTGTGAAATTATAGAACTATGTTGCCCAAGAAGGCTGTGACTGAGGATGATGTACGTAGGATTATTACGGAGCAAGTTACCGCATCTATGACTGAATTTATGGCAAATGCTAGAAATGAAGTTGGCGGTAGTGGAGCTGGCGGTAGTGGAGCTGGCGGTAGTGGAACTGGCGGTAGTGGAGCTGGCGGTAGTGGAGCTGGCGGTAGTGGAGATGGCGGTAGTGGAATTGGTGGTACTAATGTGAATGTAAATGCTAATAATGTGAATGATAATGCTGGAGGAAATGTAGGAGGACTTGGAGCTAATGCACCTGAAGTTGGTGGTTGTACTTATGTGACGTTCATGAAGTGTGAACCTCTACCTTTTAATGGAACTGAAGGTGCTGTAGGATTAAGCCAGTGGATTGAGAAGATTGAATCGGTGTTTCGGATTAGTAAGTGTAAGGAGGAAGATAAGGTGACTTTTGCTATTGCTACTCTTAAAGGTCGTGCGTTGACTTGGTGGAACGGGAGAATTGCTTTCATGGGTCTTGATGCTGCTAATGCTACTCCTTGGGCTGAAATTAAGAAGTGGATGACTTTGGAGTTTTGTCCTCGTAGTGTGATTATTAGGTTAGAACAAGAGTTGATTCATTTGAGAATGAAAGGTGTGGACATTGATAGTTACACGAACCGATTCCATGAGTTGTCCTTGCTATGTCCTCGATTGGTTGAACCCGAAGAGATCCGAATTGAGCAATATATTAAAGGGTTGACCAGGAATATCCGGGGGGACGTGACATCATCTAAACCACTGACCATTGATGATTTTGTTCGAATGGCTTACCAACTCATTAGACAGATAATTCAGGATAGGGAAGATGAAGCCCATGTTGGTGAGAAAAGAAAGGGTGACGGTGATCGTGTAGATAGAGGTGATAATAGGAAGAATTTCAATCGCCGTCAGAACCAGAGAAAGGGGAATGCAAATGCTCTTACCAACAATACACCGCGCAACGATGATAGATGTCCTAAGTGTGGCAACAAGAGGCATGCTGGCGACAGCTGGAAGTGCCGAAATTGCTGAAAGCTTGGACACAAGGTTGAAAGGTGTAAGAAGGGAACCATTTGCTTCAACTGTAATGAAGAAGGTCATAGGAAATCGGAATGCCCCAAGTTGAAAGCGATTGTACCTGGAAGAAACCCCCAGGGTGGTATCTATCAACTTGGAACAATTGAGGTGAAGAAAGAGGATCCAAATGTCGTTACCGGTACGTTTTTACTCAACAATCATTATGCTGTTGCTTTATTTGATTCGGGTGCTGATAGGAGCTTTGTATCCACTAAATTTAGTGCCCTTATTGATATGTAACCTGTTGAGATAAATACCAGTTACGAGGTGGAATTGGCTAATGGTAAATTAGTGAAAACTAATAAGCTATTAGAAGGATGCTCTCTAAATCTCTTAAACCATTCCTTTCCGATTGATTTGATGTTGATAGAATTAGGTAGTTTTGATATTATTATTGGTATGGATTGGTTGTCGTTGAATAATGCTACTATTTTATGTGGAGAGAAGAAGGTTAAGATTCCTATTAGGAATATGACGTTAGTAATTGATGGTAGTCGAGGTGAATCCCGTTTGAAGATCGTTTCATGTATTAAAGTCCAAAAGTACATCAGGAACGGTTGCGAGTTATTCCTAGCTCAAGTGACCGGGAATGAGTCTAGGGAGAAACGATTGGAAGATGTACCTATTATTTATGAATTTCCTGAGGTATTTCCTAAAGATTTACCCAGACTTCCACCGATAAGGCAAGTAGAGTTTCGAATAGATTTAATTCCTGGTGCTGCACCGGTGGCACGTGCGCCTTACCGATTAGCCCCTTCTGAATTAAAGGAGTTATCTGAGTAACTTAAGGAGTTGTCTGATAAAGGTTTTATTCGACCGAGCTCGTCGCCTTGGGGAGCTCTAGTCTTGTTCGTTAAGAAGAAGGATGGATCTTTTCGTATGTGCATTGATTATAGGGAACTGAATAAGTTGACAATTAAAAATCGATATCCTTTACCTAGGATTGATGATTTGTTTGATCAACTACAAGGATCTAGTGTGTATTCTAAGATAGATTTGCGGTCAGGATATCACCAACTTCGCGTCCGTGAAGAAGATATTCCTATAACTGCATTTAGAACTCGTTATGGACACTATGAATTTCAAGTAATGCCATTTGGGTTAACTAACGCACCTGCGGTTTCATGGATTTAATGAATCGAGTGTGCAAGCCCTACTTGGATAAATTTGTGATTGTGTTTATTGACGATATTCTAATCTATTCTAAGAATGAAGATGAACATAGAGAACATTTAAGGATTGTTTTGAATTTGTTGAAGGATGAAAGGTTGTATGCTAAGTTTTCGAAATGTGATTTCTGGTTAGATTCTGTGCAATTTCTTGGTCATGTGATTAACAAAGATGGAATTCATGTTGATCCCGCAAAGGTTGAAGCTATTAAGAGTTGGTCTGCACCGATAATGCCAACGAAAGTGTGACAGTTCTTAGGATTGGCTGGCTATTATAGGCGATTCATTAAAGAATTTTCTTTGATAGCTAAACCCTTGACAAAGCTTACCCAGAAGAATAAACCTTTCGTTTGGGGAAGTGATGAAGATGGAGCATTTCAGACATTGAAGCAAAAATTATGTAGTGCGCCAATCTTATCATTACCCGACGGGAGTGAAGATTTTGTAGTGTATTGTGATGCATCTCTTAGAGGCTATGGAGCTGTTTTGATGCAGAGGGAGAAAGTGATAGCTTATGCTTCTAGGCAATTAAGGAAGAATGAGGAGAATTATACTACTCATGATCTTGAGTTAGGAGCTGTAGTCTTTGCTCTTAGGTTGTGGAGACATTATCTGTATGGCACCAAGTGTACGGTATTCACCGATCACAAAAGCCTACAGTATATTCTCGATCAGAAAGAATTGAACATGAGGCAACGAAGATGGATAGAGTTGTTAAGTGATTATGATTGTGATATAAAATATCACCCAGGAAAAGCCAATGTTGTTGCCGATGCGTTAAGTAGGAAAGATAGAGAGACTATCAGGGTGCGTTCTCTAGTCTTGACCGTGCACAATAATTTGCCTGAGCAAATTAGAAATGCGCAAATAGAAGCTTGTAAGAAGGAAAAATTTGTTAATGAAGGGTTCCGAGGAGAAGGAGATCCTTTAGAGGTTAGAGCTGATGGAGTGAAATTCTTAAGAGGTCGTATGTGGATACCTAAGTTTGGAGGCTTAAGAGACTTGATTATGTTAGAATCCCATAAATCTAAGTATTCCATTCATCCGGGATCTGATAAGATGTACCATGATTTGAAGAAGTTGTACTGGTGGTCGAATATGAAAGCTGACATAGCTATGTATGTTCTTCAATGCTTGACTTGTGCTAGAGTCAAAGCTGAACATCAAAAGCCATCAGGACTACTTCAATAACCAAGATTACTGAATGGAAGTGGGAGCGAATTACGATGGACTTTATCACCAAGCTTCCTAGAACATCATCTGGAAACAACTCGATTTGGGTTATTGTCGATAGACAGACCAAATCAGCACACTTCATTCCGGTTAAAGAGCAGTTCTCACTGGAGAAGCTGACTCGTATATACCTTGAGAATGTTGTATGCAAGCATGGAGTGCCTGTATCGATCATTTCAGATCGAGATCCTAGATTCGCATCGAATTTTTGGAAATCTCTCCAAAGATCTTTGGGAACGAATCTCGACATGAGCACTGCTTATCACCCCCAGACTGATGGGCAGAGTGAAAGGACGATACAAACACTAGAAGATATGTTGAGAGCTTGTGTGTTAGATTTTGGTAAGAATTGGGATAAACATTTTCCGTTAGCAGAGTTTTCGTATAACAATAGTTACCATTCTAGTATTAAGGCTGCACCGTTTGAAGCTTTGTATGGTAGGAAGTGTAGATCTCCTGTATGTTGGAGTGAAGTTGGGGATACCCAGCTCACGGGACCGGAATTGATCCGGGAGACTACGGAGATGATAGTTCAGATTAAGAATAGGTTGTTGACTGCCCGTAGTAGACAGAAAAGTTACGCGGATGTGAGGCGGAAGCCAATGGAGTTTAAAGTGGGTGACCGAGTAATGTTGAAAGTATCGCCATGGAAAGGCGTTATCAGATTTGGAAAACGAGGGAAATTGAATCCCTGTTATATTGGACCCTTTAAGATTTTATCTAGAGTAGGTCCGGTGGCTTATAAACTAGAGTTACCCCCAGAACTTCATGGTGTTCACAACACATTCCATGTATCTAATCTGAAGAAATGTCTAGCAGTGAGTGATGAGAAAATTCCGTTAGGTAAGGTTCGAATAGATGGGATGTTGCATTTTATCGAAGAGCCCTAGAAGTTATGGACCGTGAGGTAAAGCAACTGAAACAAAGTCGGATACCTATTGTCAAGATCCGATGGAATTCAAAGCATGGACCGGAATATACTTGGGAACGAGAGGATGAAATGTAGAAGAAATATCCGCACCTCTTCGATTTCAATAGGAAACGGACATCGAAATGAAATGGATCACGAGGACGTTGATCCCTTTTAGGAGGAAAAGCTGTGACTGTCTAACATTTTTAGGTAGTGAATTATTTTCTCGTATAATATTTTGAAACTTATTTTTGTGTTGGTTGATGAACTCACAATTTACGGATTTAAATTTGGGCTTACGTGCATAATTTAGCGTCCTTTACGATTATACCGGAAACCTTAGGATTACGTATTTACGTTTTTGAACTCCGTTTTTGATGAGACAATTTTTATTGGATTCGTTTTGTGACGTTGATTCATAATTTATAAAAACGTTTTTCGTAAAACGACCCGAGGGCACGCAAATCGAGAAAAATAGAATCGAGGGATACCCGTAAATTAGTGAGATGGGACAAAATACATTGTCCCACCCCACTAGCTTACATGGGACAGCACACATGACACCACATCTAAGGATGTGGCATCATGTTAGCTAACTAGTTACAAGTGTAACTAAGCTTACACCTTAAGCTACTCTTTTCCACTTACTAGCTAAAACCATCAACTAACTCATTTCCACCATTTACTTACATTCAAAACAACCTCAAATCCTCTCAAAAACTCCCACCCTTGCCGTCCATATTCAAGCTACAAACACCCCTTTTGATCTTTTCTAGCCATGAAATACATGTTATCTAGCTCTATCATGGAGTTATCTTGAAGCCTTGATCATTTGGTGGCCATATTAACAACATTGGAGGTGATTTGCTTGTGTCCTAGGGCTGATTTCTCAACTATTGTTCTTGGTGTTTGATGATCTTGGAGTTACTTGTGGTGTTCATCAAGTTCTTGTCTTCCAAAAATAAGAAATACACTTGGTTGGTAAAGAAGATCATCCTCTCCATTTTCTCTTGTTATTTTTGTAAAGAACAAATGTATTTTCTTTATTTTCGTATATGTATATGATGTATATATGATGATAAAAATGTTGTGTGGGGATCAAGTGTTGATAAATATGCTTAAAAATGTTAATAACCATGAGAAATAAGGCTAAAATCTTGCTTATTTAGTTGGCTGTATAAAAACAGTATATAACTAAAACTTGAACTGATAAAATTGCATGGTATGATCCATTTACAGTAATTACAAGATGTTATACACATGTGAGAGTTGGCCATGCAATGGAATCAATATAATGAGTGAGATATGATCAAAACAAGTTGGGTGTTCGAATATGAATAATCTGTTTTGTAAAGACTGCTAAGGCAAGATATACTTAAAATGAGCAGTAGCTATAACTAAATCAAATGTATCACATAATATGAAGAACATGTCACCCAAAAATGAGCTTCTAATTCATTATAGAACTCTAGATATGATAAAAATGGTGAACATGAAGATAAAAATCAGATTTTGAGAATTAATGTTTATTATTATTATATAAGCACTCAAAATTTTATTATATAAAATGTAAAATAAAAACCCACTAACTTAAGAAAATTATTTATATAAATATGTAAAAGGTTAAATAAATGAATAACTTATAAAAATGGTAGTGGAATAATACTTATAAGTAATAAAAACTATAAACTTGATTTTTACGACTTTTTCGGCTATTACCGTAAAATTAACGTTTTTCGCCAAATAAAACTTAGACGATCAAACCCGTCTAATGTAAAGTTTTTAAAAGTCATATACTGATATATAAGTAACTAATACAAGTAAAAACCGATAAAACCCGAACTATAGGACATACGGACATTAACGAGCTAACTAAGCATATTGGACTAATAATTGGACTAAATAAGTTAACCACTTATAAAAAGAACTTATTGGGCTTAACCCATTTGGGCCCAACATGGAAAATATATATACTGATAATATAGGTATAAAATGGATTAAAACAAGTTAAAGAACTTATAATAAGCTTATTGGACTTAAAATAGGTAAATAGGTAAAACTAGTAAACTAGTAAAAAGTTACCAAAACGTTAACACTAAAATGAGTAAACAAGGATGTATAAACCCACTTGATCATCATCATATGTACAAAATCATCATATGTATATTGTTATTTTGATAAAAGTCATTGGACAAGAGTCTAAGACCGATTATTATTTATATAGGTTTCCGTGACCGAAGCACGCCCGTAGCCAATAATCCGCCTTTCATTATCAACGTGAGTTCATAGCCTCGCACTCTTTTAAATGTTTTATAAAATGATTTGTAAACCCGCGAGGGAGATAACATGCTAGATTTTGATAAAAATAGAACAAAAGTAGTCCCGATGGTATGCTTAATGATATGGACCCGAATGATGCTATGACCCTATAAACGAGACTAAAAGGATTATTAGTAGTTAGGTTATGTCACTTAAAGTCCCAATAGCATGAATTGTGAACTACCGGGATTTGGTAGACGCTTATGCATTTGATAGTACTATTGGGGACGATCACCCCAGTTCGCTCCTTGACGGTTGATCCCAGTCGTACCACATTGATTGGTAAGCGAATTTATGTATGAGAAGATTCCATAGCGTGATTTTTGTGACGACACGCTAATTTTGATGGGCAAATTGTTTGTCGGGTTCGCGGCCCGCTGTTTTCATAGTAAGGTAACAATGTCATGCGGCTAATAATAATCCTAATCTAAATAAAAATGTATCCTATACATAATAACGACGCTATTAACGATGAATATATTACCTATCATGGTAATATAGAGACTACGGTCTCATGGACGGTTTAAGATGTATGCTTGATTTATATATTGCCTGACTAGCAATATGAGGACTTACTTCCGATATTTTACTTGTGTTCTGATTTTAAATGATTGTTTTATATAACGGTTTTCATTAAATTCTATGAATTCACTCGGCATTCGCTGATATGATTTTTGCATGTTTTTATCTCAGGTGCTTGAAGGTAATCCGGATGGAGATCGACTCTGATGGCCCACAAAATATTAAAAATGTTCATTCGATCTATGTTTTGTAAACTTAATGACCTGTATAATTTGGGACCTGTTGTACACTTTAAAACTTTTTATCGAATAAATGTATGTTGAACCTTGTACAACCATTTTTATGTGTTGTCTATGATTGGAGTTATTGTGCTATCCCGTAACACTCTAAAAGACCCTTCCGCTGTACCGATAAGAAAATTGAGAGTGTTACAGAAACAATTTCCCCTGGTAGCCCAAAGCGACACACTATATTATCCCAAACGAACCTTTTTACTTGGTTGCCAGTGATCGTAGCTACCGCTTCTGCCTTAATCCATCTTGTGAAGTAGTCCATTGAGACTATTAGGAACTTAATCCATCCGGCTGCCACAGGGAAAGGTCCCGCGATATCGATCCCCCATTTGTAAAATGGACAAGGAGAAGTAATAGGTTTTAATTCCTGTTGGGGTTGGCCCGGCACTGGTTTGTGCACTTGGTAGTCGTTGCACTTTGAAATAAGTGACTATGCGTCTGAGTGCATGGTTGGCCAGTAATATCCACTGCGGAGCGCTTTTTCCACCACTGATTTGGTTCCTGAGTACATGCCACAAGATCCCTCAGGTATCTCGCTGATGACGTATTGCGCCTGTTGTGGTCCTACACATCGTAACCATAGTTAAAGGAATGATCGTTTATAAAGAATGCCATCTCTAACCTCAAACTGTCTCGAGCACCTGCGTATCTGTCGCGCCTCGGTTTCGTCTGTAAGGAGCGACTCTTTCGTCAAGTATTCTGATAACGGTCTAATTATACACGTTTGCGTGTGCGTTATCTGTATATATTTAGGTTAATTATGTGAACTATCGGTACTTAATATACTATATTTGATGTATAGGTTCCAAGGACGTGTCGTGGAAGCAAATGGAAGAAAACACGAAGATATGAAGCTTAAACGAAGAAATAAAGTCAAGCTTCTGATCTCTTGACACTTATCACTTTTTTGGCCATATCTTGAGCATATGAACTCCGTTTTAGTTGCTTCAAGCGGCCACGGAAAGAGGAAATAATTATATACAACTTTGACTTTTGGTCTGAATCTGAAAATGGCCAAAAGTGCGGTGCACAATCCAAAAAGTGCGGCGCACTTTTCTGCAGCACAAGAATATTCTAGATGCACAAATGTGCGGCGCACAAAGTGAAAAGTGAGGCGCACTTTCCTTCTACACAACTCAGAAGTCATATTTACTACTCACATTCATTGCTAATCCGATCAATTACCTTTCCTTTGGTCCCCAAGTGTTAGAATAGCTTTATAAACATCCTCAAAACACAGAGGAATACACAACTTATATCTCTATCAAATAACTTCATTGGAGAAGGAGAACTAAGGTGAAGATCTTTGGATCCAATGATCCAAACACTCTTCTAGTCCATGAAGAATCACCTATCACCACCACCATCATAACCCACGAACTTACCACCTTCCTTGTGCATATTCAGTAGCATTTGGATGTTGGTTAATTGTGACAACCGCGGTTTAGAGGTTCGGCACTTAGTTTTATTTTGTGCATATTTCGTGAAACTATGTGTCTTTATGTGTTTATGTGTTAATTGGTGTGAATATAGTGTGGTTTGGACATTGTTTACGGGTACGGGGTACGCTGTAAGTGAAAGGATGTGTGGTTATTTCATGTTCATGAGCTCACGTGATAGTGACTATGAAATAAAATAGTGTTAGTTTAAGTTTTTATATATACGTATATGTATTATATTAAATCGTATATTTACGATGCGATGGTTTAGCATTTAGTGGTCTCGGACTAAGGATTTAGTTTCGAGAGTAATTTACGTGTTAGATTAGGTTATTTTAGCCTTATTTGTTAAGTCACTAACTTATTTTAAGAGTTTTTATAAAATTATGTATTTTACGGTAATCGCGTAAGAAGACGAAAATTAACGTAAGACTTTCGGGCTTTGGCCCGGAGGTAACCCCAGGGTACCACTAAGTTTAGTTACGAATAAATAACAGTAGGTGGGGTATAAAAGTAGGCCAAATAGGGGTTTTGGGCTTTGGGTTGGGCGGCTAAAAGAAAGAAAGAAGGAAAAGCCCAAAACAGGCCCAATGGACTTGTAATGGGATTAGGGGGCCTTTAGGACTTAACCAAACCCAACCCATAACCAGAATAATCAGATTTTTAACCTCCATAACAGATCCTAGACAAAATTCAACAATGGTGGCCAATTAGGGTTTCAAAAATAAAGATCTTCTATTGATTTCTAAGGTAAAACCTTCAAAACACTTGTTCTATTAATGATTTTAATCAGTTTAATCATGTAATTGATCTAATAATGGATTAGGGTTTGTGGGTTTTTTGAGATTAATGAGATCAGGGTTCATATGAATTTATTACTTTGGTTATTATGAAGATTAGTGATCGTAATTAGGGTTTAATCATGTTTAAATTCGTTTTTAAAAACTGGGCATAATTTGTGGTCCATTGTTTTAATCATATCTAGAGTTATACAAACTTTTAAATTTTGAATCTTATGTCTCTGGAAAGGTAGTTGAATTGTCTTTCAAATGAAAGAAACGAAAACTAAATTGGAGGTCTGGAAGTGGGTCAAAAACAGGTTACATCAGTCGGGTGTCAAAACAGTTTTTGGATCCGCCTGTTTTCATTCTATGTTTTGAATTGTTTGGGGTACTTAGGTTTATAATTGAAGCTTCAAATGAACATGAGATTTAGATTATATATTAAATAAAAGATCTGGAGAAGGGATAAACAAATTGGATAGGGTAAGACCCTCTGGTCATAACAAACATTTCATATGTTCAAATCGGTAAAATATGGATAGGCGAAAGTATAAGTTGTATATCGGGGACTTAAGATTAGCTTTCATGTTGGGGCAATAGATTAGATTTTAGATAACACATATAATTTTATGGGGTTTTCATTGCAAGGAATGTGGTTTAGGTTTCGTGAACGTCTGGCTCATAATACGGAGTGTGAAAAAGGGATTGTTTTGGGTTAAATGTTAACGAGACGAATTATGAACTAAACTAAGTTAAGGGCTTTATAGAGTGGTGTAATGAGATGCTTATGGCATATAAATGGGGTTAAGTTGTAGGAGAAGGTTATATATCCATCATAGATTGATGAGCCATTTTTGTATGTGGTTCATGTCTTGATTGTATACGTTTGTGTGTTTAGGTTTGTGCTAGAGCGCGGGTACTTGGAGAAGCTTGTTCAGGTAAGTTTCATAGTCCCATCTCTTTTTATGATTTGATTTCCAGATGGGATGGAAGAGACACTGTATGGTTTTGTAAAGAATGTTGTGAATGTTTTTATGGTTTGTGATGGACTTGTGTGTACACTTATGTGATTAATTGCTATGTGATTCTTGATTGTGTTTATGATTTGTATCAGGGGACACGTACTGTCTCAGTTATTGTGGTTTGACTTGGTACCAAGGGGATGTTGACAAGGCGGGGCCTTGGGATTGGTTCATAGGTGTATGGGCGCCTATGAGACCATGGTTATTGGTAAGGCTTGGAGCCTTGGAATTGTGGTTATTGGTAAGGATTGGAGCCTTGGATTTGTGGTGATTGGTTAATCTTGAATGCTAGTTGTTACATAATTGTAGCTCATTGTCCATATGTTCTTTTGTTAATGGTTGTTATTCACAGCTTCTAACTGATTTGGCGTTGGAGTCTAAACCTATGACTCTCACCAACTTTATGTTGACATGTTTTAGTGTCTCTTTCAGGTGAGAATGTGGTTAAGCGTGAGAATAGCAGTGGCTAGCTGGAAGGCTTGGGATTGCATTTGGAGGAACCCCCTTTCCTCTTACTCTTTTTTTATGTTTGAATAAGTGATACTTTGTAGACACCTATATGTTTGTTATTTGTTAATTGTATGTCTTTGGTAAGAGGGAGACCTGTTACCTACTTACCTAGACGCCTGCATTGTTTGAGATATCTTCATGACATTGTGTCACCATTTATGATATTTCCATTGCATTTAGTTATCTTTATAGACACGCTATTGTTGTGATGATATCCATACGTCGCGCCTCATATTCCGCCATGGTGGGGTGTGACAGAATGGTATCAGAGCCAATGGTTATAGGGAATTAGGTTTCCTAGCCTAGTCTATAGCTTAAGGATCCCTGCATATAGGCGTCATAGGATTACGTGTGGTCTTGATTGTATTTTCCTAAATTTTATTTTTTGTAAATTTTGACTAGTATGAGTTGAACTGTAGTTGCCCAGACTTATTTACCTGTTAATTTCTGTTTTACTTTTGATATATAAATTACTTTCACCATTGTAAGTTATTTGGTGTACCCAATGTATAGTATTTTTCTTTTGATGTTTAAGTCATGTTCCCTAAGAATCATGTGATGATTCGAGTTAATAGGAGTAGGTGGATACGAAGGATTTTAAGTTGTTTCCACTCTTATGGGCGACATGAATTATAACTGATTATGATGTTGTATTGGAGTTTGTCTATGCTGTTTTAGCTAGACTATGGATTTATGTATTCCAAGAGTTTGACTATATTATTTTAATAGATGGAGTTTTGGACCTTATTGTTTATGTGGTTATGAGCTTATGTGAGTAGATAGATTTATGTGTTATATGTTGCATTGATTCTTATAAGTGTCATCATAGGAGGGAGTGCATTGAGGAAAGGGTAATTGTATAAGTATGGTGGCCAACATAGTTATACATGTACCACAACTTCAATGGGTTCTTAAGTATGATTGCATGAAAGAGGGTTAGTACATGCTTGTATATGATGATATGTGGATTTTGGGTATATGTATAATATATGGGTTTATGTAACGGTTGCCTACAATATGGCTATTTTTTGTGTGTTATATGTTTTAGGTTATACTCATGTTGTGTGATTATGTGGTCACACGATATGGACTAGTTTTAGTGGTGGGTTTGATGCCTTGCTGTAAGATGGTGATTACTCGTATGGAAAAAACGAGTGTAGGACGCGATTGATTGATCTGACATGTATGGTAACGAGTATGTTTTGGGTGATTTAATAGGTATATATATGCGGATGTATATATACTACTATGTGTTAAGTTATGATATATGGTCGTTCAGTAGTTATTATAACTTGAACGTACCTTGTGTTTGATCGTGTTTTATGGTGCTGGAGTTTGATGGAGTTCTAACGACGTTTTGAGTTTTTTTATGTGTGTCTACATTCGGGTATGTATTTTAATTAATGAGAACTACTAAATTTTCTTGCAAATAAGTCTGGCTAATTACAGGAAATCGATTTTGAAAATAATTTGTAAGTGTATGGTATGATATCGTGACTTACATATCTTTTTTAAGTTTGTGGTAGTAAGTTCAAAAAATCTTGAAAATGATTGAACTAGTTTTCTAGGTAACATGTGATAATACATTTTAAAGGGGTAAAGAAATTTTACAAAAATTTTCTTAAGTGTAGTTAAAATTTTAGAAGTATTTAACTAGACGGAAAAAGTAAAAAGGTAGATTTTATTATAGTAATGATAGTAATAACACCACACCTTGTAAACGTATAGTAGTTTAGTTATAACCAGCCTAAATGGATTTTATAAAATAATAATAATAACAACATAGAATAAAATGAAAAAAAAAACACACTATATTTTATAAACATGTATTGGTTTCATAATAACAAGTGAAATAAATTTAATATGAATAAACAAGATAATGGTTAGAATAAGATTGTAGTATACTGACTAATTGATATCTTTGATAAAATAATAAAGATAAAAGATGAGTTTATGGTTAAAAATGAGTATGATTGATTTTAGTATTATTGAACTTGGTTCTTACGAGAAGTAACTAATTGGGGCGAAAGTTTAAAATTTTCTAAGGTATCGAAATTTGGTGATACTAATCGTGACGAGTCTAATTTTTCGTTGTTGGCACACTCCATTGATCTTTCGGATTACATTGTTTCGTTTTGAGCTGTTTTGGCTAGGGTTCATTACGGTTGATCTTTCGGTTTACACTATATTTATTATGGGACGTGATTGTTTGGAATTCTTTAGGTACACATCATGGTTGATTTAGTTATGCGGTTGTGGAATTGTTAGGATGAGATGATAGAGTTGGGTAGTATTACTTATGGTTAGATATTATAATGGAGAGATGTCTTTTGGTTTAAAGGTTGTGTTGAGAGAATAATTAAGATTTATGGAGTTTTGAAACTTAGATTGGTTACGGGAATAAGGGAGTAAGTAAAGTTAGTTGACTGGTCGTGGGAACAAGATGTCATGCTATAAGAAGTTGGTTGAAGTACCATTAGGAGATTGATGAAAGTACCAGCGGATGTGAGGGTAGAGTAGAAATTTTCTACTAATGGAAAGATTGGGGAAATAACACGCAAGGGAATTGCTATAGTTATGGAGGCGAGGTAGTAGTAGACACGTGAAGGAAAACATGGATGTGAAAGATTGATTGGTAGGAGGCTGATTAATGGTGATTACAACAAGTAAGGAAGAGTGAGCCATTGAGGGGTTGAAGTACCTTTAGAAATATTGTGGTAGATGAGTTGAAGTTAGAGGCTACTGGGTAGTGTGAAGTTCCTAGGTAACATCATAGAGACGAGAAGGAGTGCGTGAAGAGCTAAATCGTAAATCAAAGAGCTGAAAGGACTACGTGTCGGCTGCTAGAAGGAAGCAAGAGATTTCAAAGGAGT
The DNA here is from genome assembly GCA_025667525.1 of Glebionis coronaria. Lineage (NCBI taxonomy): Eukaryota > Viridiplantae > Streptophyta > Magnoliopsida > Asterales > Asteraceae > Glebionis > Glebionis coronaria. Next base: position 363,114,418 of record CM046882.1, on the reverse strand, counting down.
CACGGAAGTTGCAAGGACTAGAAAGGTAACAAGCACTATGATGGGAATCTCTGTATGGTTCGTGACGAAGAAGGACAGATCGAGTACAGGAGTGGAGTTACAAAGAGCTGAACTAGTGGATCGTGATGAATTGAATACATAACATGGGAGATTAAGAACTCGTGGAGGTAACAAGGGGAGTCGAGTGACTACGCGGATAGAATTTTTGTGGCAATCAATGTCGAGGGATGAGTAGTGAAGCTGAGCTGAATAAGTTCATGGAGAAGTGATTAGAGAGTCGGTTTTGTGAAGGTGTTATGAAAGATCTTTGGAAGAGACAGTTATAAATTATCCAATGCACTAGCGATTTCCATAGAATTGATGAATGAAGTATGGAATTTCTGTTGGACGGGATAGTGTAGGAATTAGGGAGAACCATGGAAGGAGAGAACCAAGTATTCCTAGAAGATGATGATTGAAAGTACCTCATGTTGGGTTCAAGATCAAAATAGAAGTATAAGATTTGAATAAGAATTTAAAATATGGCTTAGTTTAGACAAATGGAAACTAATATGGGTATAAGATGAGAGTGTGATTCGCATGGGATCACATAAAACTCTAGTCTGTCCCTATTAGGAGGGAGTACGAGAACTAATTGTGAGGAAAAACAAGTAATGCTACTTGTAAAATTTTTGAGGTATAGATTACTTGAAAGACGGGAAGCATATCATCGTGATGTATGTCATGAGCTGAGGAAGAAGAAGGAAGTGTGGATAGATACGAATCATGAATGAAATAGGCCGAGATAGGAACCAAATGTAAAACTTTGGTATAGCCTAACGAGTAGACTAAGGCACTAAGCATGCTAATATTGTTGTAGTGTGGAAAGGAAGTGGTACTGACCTATACTGTTTGATTGGAAGGCTTAGTATCGATAATCAAATGGTTGAGGAGTTATAGATGTGATGTGTCATGAGAGACGAAGGGCTTGGTCTAACTGAGACAAGATGAGGAGCATTATGACCTTCAAGGTAAGACATTGTGTAGGTATAAAGGAAGTGTTGAGTATCAGGGAAAAAATCGTTCATGGAGAAAAGTGAGAAAGAAGTGTATAGGTTCTACTAATGATCTATCCAAATTTTATGGAAGTAGTTGTAGCATGGGTTTGGATGGCAGTTGATAGACTAACTGAGATAACCGTCCTTTTGGTGATGTGTGTAGATCATAAGTTGATTTAGATTGGAAGAGCCTCGTTGTGATAAACTAATCAATATGTGAAATATCGTCATAGGTCACTTGTGTAAGGAAATTGGAATTTTTAAGTAGTTTGCAGTATGGACTAAAGGGAGTTGATGAAAATGATTGGATATGAGTATATCCAGCTACTTAGAAAATGATGGACGAAGTGGGAAATTGATACAAGTATAGGAGTCGTGTTGAGAGCTTGGGTGACTGATTTAGAGGGATGTGTGTAAAACCCGCATGCTTTTACCATGAATAGTACCCATTAGATCGTAAGTACTAGATTAAAACTTTCCTTCTATAACATGTTTACGTTCACGTATAAGAATTTTAAGTATTACGTACGTGTTAGAACACGATAAGTATTTATTACGTATGAACACACGATAATTATTCCAATAATAATTATAATCTCGAACATGCGATCATGAAATCATGAACGTAAATTAATCACGAGAGAATATTAATTCCGTATATATATTTATTACGAACACAAATAAATATATTAAGTCACGATCAAAAATTACTTAGAACACATAAATAATTAATAACTACGTAGCACGTAAACACGAACATTTAACACAATTAGTATTATTACGTATGTTTAATTTAACGCGACAAGTAATCACGTAAATAATAGTTACGTTTAAACACGTATAACGATAACTATGAAAATACACGACATAACAAAAGACATGATTACGCGTAACATTTTAGCTAGTCGCGGATTAATTAAAATAAAAGAACAATAAGGGGGTTTCGGGCTTTTGGACAAGAAAGGGAGGGGAAGGCGGATGGGCCGTGGCCCAAGGAAAAACCCAAACCGACCCTGTATATTAATAAAACGAGGGGGGCTTGTTTTTTTTTGTTGTCTTCCTTTTTCTGCCAACACAAACACACAACACAGGAAACCCTAGAAAGAATAATAAAACAGCCGCATATATTTTTTGTGTCTTCTTCTTTTGATGCCGACGTGTACACACCAAGAAACAAGGAGAAACAAGGTATTTAGGTTTCCCAAACCCTAAAAACGAATAGGTAAGCCTTAATCTCGTTTTGATTTCTTTTCCTTTGTTAATTAATCAAGAACACGAATTTGTAAGAATCTAAAACAAGTTTAAATCGAGACTTGTTAGGGAAAGGGGGTGTTCGTTGGCCAGTTTTCACACAAACCGAGACCACTCTTGGTCTCGGTGGTAAATTAACCCCACCAGCCGCAACCCTAATTTGGGTTTTGGCTTGGTTTTGTCGAACAGTGGGAACAGCGAACAAGCAGGGGGAACCACTGGCTGCGGCCAGTGGTGTTTATGTTCAAGCAGTGGAAACCGAGAGCTTAAGCTCTCGGTGGTATATTAACACTGGCGGGAGGAAACTCGCCACTGACGGGGGCTTGGACTGAACTGCCAGGGGCAACCGGTAGTTTAAGGGGGTGTTTGGTTTTCGGTTTAAAACAGACTTAAGGGTGTGTTTGGCTGTCAGTTTTATAAAAACAATTTAAGGGTTGTTTGGATCGATATATATATATATATATATATATATATATATATATATATATATATATATATATATATATATATATATATATATATATATATATATATATATATATATATATATATATATATATATATATATATATATATATATATATATATATATATATATATATATATATATAAACAACACGGGTTCACGAATACGGTGTGGGATATTTTAAATACCTTAAAACACGGGTTTCGGGCACGACACATATTTTTAAGATTTATTATTTGAAAGTAAATAATTCTAAGACTTAATTAAATTAATTAACACGTATATAATTAATTTAATTTAAACCATGACTTAGGTTAATTATTTTACTAGTAATACATAGTTAAACCTAAGTATTTTAATCATGGAAATTAGACTAAGTAATTAATTAATTATTAAAAACCAAGACTTAGAATTAATTAATTCTCATGACTTAGGTTATATTAATATAATTAATAGTACATGTTTTAACCTAAGTATTTATATCATTTTTTATTAAATCACATTATATTTAATTAAATGCTTTAACCTATAGTTTATTTAAAGTACATGGAATAATTAATAAACTATACTATTTTAAACATGACTTAGAATAATAATCAGAAAATACTTAAGCTTATATAATTAGCTTATTTAACCAACTTATATCTATTTATGGAAAATTTCTATTTTTAGAAACTTATCTAATTTAAGCAGTAATTTTATTTTTGAGAACTTTCTATTTTTGGTAACTTTCTATTTTTGGAAACTTTCTATTTTAGGAAACCTGTTATTTTTTTGGAAAGTTACTCATTATTACACAACAAGTAAAATAAAACAAGAAATACAAGAAAACTTAATCAGAATATACAGAATACACGATAAACACAGTGTAACGTTAAAATCAGTAAAACAAGACATGAACATATAAACAAGCTAAAACATGATATAAAAATAGTTACGTATTTAGTAATCAGATACTTACACACGTATGTATTTACGTAGCATTAGTGATACCGAAGTAGGACTCTCTTCCGTTCGTCTTCTTCATTCACTGGACATAAGGTACGGATTCCCGTCCTTTCAGTATGGACATTCTTTTCTTATTAGGAATTCGCCGTATGTAGCCAAATGTTTTCCCGTAGTATAAGTTTATATGTTTGACTTGCTTATGTTTAATTTAGAATACCTATAGCCATATACATGCCTGACCAGTTTCACCTAGTTATGGAGGTACCATAACCATAACATTAGAGGCACTGATGTTATGACTTCACCACGGTAGAGTGATTGCTCGTGGCGTCCCTTCAGCTTTTGGCCATATTATTGTATTTATCATGTGGGGCGTATGGGTACATCCTAGTTACATGTTGTTCAGCAAGATTACTCAGTGTGAATGTGGTGTGTGCCTTGCATCCTTCACAAGGAGCTGATCCCTCCTACCTAAAACCAGTATATTAAATTAGAGGCAGCCCCTCTAATTTGCATGATGAGGTCACCCGTCCAAGTATTCATGCACGGTGGACTTTCATGACCTATATTGGCTAATGGTAAAATATGTTAAACAGTTTTCATAAGGTAAACATAAGGCTTTTCAAACTATAAAACCAGTTTTATGAACATGTTCCAGGTTTTCCAGGACTTATACATTTCCGCTGCTATTAAGTCTTTATTATGTCTTAATCATTTATACTATGTCTATATCCGTGCACTGAGCGTTTTGCTCAGCCGTTACTTTCCTTTCCATGTCCCAAAACGGCAGGTACCTTAGGAAAGACCTGAGCATTTGGAGTACGTGCATAGGATGGAAGCTGCTAGAGACTTCTTTTCCTTTTTGCCTTCATATACTTATGCTTATTTAGTCTTTCATTCATTTCTTTTGCTTTATTATGTTTTGGGCTTATGTTTGGGAACCGATGTTTGATTCCAGTTATCCCTATGGTCATGTAATGTTTTAGACATTTATCCTTGTATGCTTTGATGACACGCCATAATTACGTGTGACATTCCATTATCAAAATGGGGCGTTACAATTATGGTATCAGAGCCAAGGCTTCGACCTGTAGGCTCTAAAACTCGACCTGTGACTAGTGGGTAGTCAGCAGGAGCTTCCTAAGCCAACGTTTGTTATTCTACGTATTGATTTTTTCAACGCATTGTTGTTTTAACCATGATGTTTTCAGCACCTTGAGGTTTTAACCTTGATGTTTTCATCGATATTGTTTTACTAATATGGATGGACAACCGTCATTCATATTTAGTTATGTGTCATTGTTTCATGCATAATGTTCCTCGTGAACTGTGGCTATGTGGACTGAACCCCAGTAGTTCATAATTAGTCACATAAATGTTTTTCTGATAAGTTTTGACATATGAGTTTCATTTATTTATATTTCATGTATCATTGTTGCAGGGATTATGACTAAGTAATGGTTGGTACAGGACTGGCCCTATTTAGTCGCATGTGCTTTTATCGAAACTTTTAATTTTAGGACCGACCCATAGGCGTCCCCTCGTCTAACACCCCACCAAATGTTATGCGCAGTGGAACTACAACATTTGGGTGCTAGGCAGTTATCATCGCACACAAGATATATCGAACGACTCCAAAGAGACGAAAAATTTAAACTTAAATTAAAAATTGTTAAAAAGTTACATGTCTACGGTTTTCCAACCCCAAATGATACAACAAAGTTTTGGTTTCGGTCCCCATGAATCTCAACCCCAAAAGTTACAGTTTTCACAACAACATGACATAAAGTTTAAAAATGTTCAAGTAATACTGGGCGGAAAAACAAGTAGACTCCAAGCTCCACACACAACATCCATCCAATGCATGCTCCACGCTACACTTCAGCGGTTACCTGAAACACATGCTAAATTTGGTCAACGAAAACGTTGGTGGAATTCATAGGTTTTACAATTCTTTTTTGAACATATGTGTAGTAAAAACCATTCACGATCATTCATAGACTTGTCGATCAAACAATCTATATTCAAGGTACTGACAATTGTGTTTAAGCTCATGACACTAAACCGTTAACTCAATCACCCGCGTAATAATTACCGGCGTGATTCAGATGAAACCAGTGCCCCTACTAAGGCATCAGTTGCAATTATACCTTATCTCTTATCACAAATTATCCGTCCGCAGGGGGTATCAACGTACTAGCCCTCGTCTCGGATAGGGTAGTCAACCCCATAGTACTATCACTTTGTATAAGCGGCTATTTCTAATCCACGCTAGGACTAAAAAATAGTTAATAGTTCATGAAATTAGGGCCTTTTGCAACTAGGTACTCAACACAATTTCAAGGCAACATTCGGGTCCAGCAATCATTCATGACATATGTTCATTTTGAAAACTAGCATGCATTTCCCTCGCGGGTAAAACAATTTGAAATAATAATAAGCGAGGCTATAAATTCACACCTTATATAACAAGTAGTCGATAGTTCGAGTGACGGTCACTGACGACGATGAGGATGCCCGGGTAAATCAACACCTATCAAACCAATAACGCATAATGAGTAATCTCATTTATAAACCTTATGGTACTGTATATAATACATACATATTAGTCACTTGTGATAATTACAACTCACGCCAAAACAAAACAATCACGTGTTACTCGTCTTATACCATTCGTCCATATTATTATCGTTATTCATTTTTACGCATTTTTCGCCGATACTTACCAAAAGTACGGACTGTTTTATTAGACTTAAACCCTTTTAGAAAAATTAAGAAAATTCTCAAAAATACCTTAAGTCCTGTAGAAAACACATATTTAATCCCATTAAAAGTTTTCGCTTTTACGACCCGTTACTCAACACATATCCAAAACTACATTTTTTGGACTGAAATTGTACTTTGACCAAGTCGGACTCATTTGACCCGTGTAAAATGCTCCATTGACCCATTTGACACCTAAGTCTTATAATAGACTCAAATATGCAGGTTTGAGACCAAAAATCAACCTTTGACCATTTACCAAACTAAACCTATAGTCCCCGGGATTTGACTTAAAACCAAGCATAATTTCGGATTATGACGGTTTCATCTCCCGGTACACGAATTTCAAAACGTCGTAACTTTTGACTCGTTAGGAGTCGTAAGCTCTATCTTATACCAAATCGAAGCTAAGAAGATGCTCTACAACTCTATCCTAATCACAAGACCTTTTTAAAAAATAATTTTTACGAAAACACCTCAAACTTTCTGCCTAAAATTACCTATACCAAAATCATACCAACGCTCGTTTCAAACCCATTTATCGACATTAGACATCATCCTAAGTACTCCTAAGCATATCCAAACACTCTAATCAGTCCTAAACCCCTATTAATCAATATCCTCATAAAACCCAATCATAAAAATAAACATGCAAATGGATTTTTCCATCCAAAAACATGTAAAAATAGGATTAAACACATAATCTAACATCAAAACAACAACTACCATGATCCCCCAAACACCCCCTTGTGCCGTGGGGTTTGGGTGGTCAAAACCCATCAACCAAATTGATTTTGGTTGATTTGTTTGGTGATTTAACATCATTCTTCCATGAATTAAACATGCAAATGGCTAATTAACATCAAAACATACTTTTGAAAATCTTTAATTTTTGGAAATATTTATGTTATTGCATGTTGGAATTAACCATGGATTAACACTTACAAAAGGGTTTTAGGAAGTGGTCTTTAATTGGAATTAATCAAAAACCAAGAAAAATTGAAGTGGTGGTGGTGGTTTGGTGTTTGGCCGTCGGCCTAGAGAGAGCAAAAGGGAAGGGTGGGTTTTTTTTTCTTTGAAATGTGAAGTGTGTGTGTGGTTGATTCCATTTTGTGAAATGGGAGGGACCTTTGTGCAATTTAGGCTTTCTTTTGTCCTTAAGTAAAAACGACCCTATGAGTTTACGGGATTGACTCACTAGTCATTTTAGAAAATTTTACGGGAGTCGGGAATCATCCCAAACACTCCAAAATACTTTTAGGACACTTTAAATGTACCTGGAAAGCGATAAAACTCACTCGACTCGACTTAACACGAACCGTAAGTAAAATTCTCGAAAAATTACAATATCGGTAAAACGACAATACTTATAGAAATTTGGGCATCCATCGGGATCGTATTCGTCATCGTCCTTCTTAAATCGTCAATCGTCAAAATTATAATCTCGAACATCGGTTTCAACCAAAATAATAAAATATATAGCAAATAAAATTTATTAAAAAATTCAAAAATAAGCGTAATTTAGGGTGACGTAGTATCACACCTCGCCATGTCTTTTGTTTTGGGACCGACCCATAGGCGTCCCCTCGCACATATAAAGGTTTTTATAAACTACATTACGCATTCATGCACTGTTTTTCATGCATAAAAATTTTCTCATGAGATATTGGCATAAAATGTTTTTCATGTCCCCTCATAGGTTAATATGTTTTTATGTCAAGTATGTTTTCATACTGTCATGGTTAACTCCAGTTTCGTGCTGATTATGTTATACACTCCTTCATGATAGATGGTTTCATGTTTCTTCATGATAATTCCGTCTTCATGTTGATTACGTCTTACGCCTCTTTTGTTATTTATGCTTTCATGCAAGACATAGTTGGATTCATTGAATGCTGCTTTCATGATAGTCATGGTTGGTTTTCATTGATCATGCTGTCAGGAAAATCGTCGTTGAATTTTGTGTAACCACACTTTAACGTTTCTTGATATAACCAAAATGATGTCTATGCTAATACTGTCAGGTTATCATGATGGTTTTCCTAACCGTTTAACCGTTATACTTTCCTTAAATCATGATAAATGATCGACCCCATACCGATCATTTCATGTGCATTCCACGTGTACTCCATGTACCGTATTTCATGTGTATTACACGTACCTTAATCCATGCGTATTCTACTTGCAATACTTCACGAGTATTCGCTAGTCGATTCTAAATTATCTCAGGCGTACTTTCAATTGCTGATATTCTACAAGATTGCTGATGCCGCTCATAACTTGGAGATGTTACTAAAGGTTGATGCTACTGACGTTCGGAAACGTTACGAGATGCGGATGTTGTTCACAACCTGGAGATCATACAAGACGAAGACAAAGGCGTCAGAGCAAAGCAATTGGACGAGAAGATGTTTCACCGTCAGACGATTTCCATCAATCATTGTCCCTAATTCTTAGTTACATGTCACACGTCATTCGGCTGTCATTTTAGCCATATGAGTGCAAACCGGTACCAGTCGGCCACTCAGCTGAATAGTTACATGAATCACGGTCATGAGAATGACCGTCATGGAACTGACAGACAGGACGATAGTAACCACTACTATGATAGAAACTATCCTAGAAATCGTAACCGAGGCTCCGGTCACGGACGTGATCAGACATACAAAGGATCAGTAGTCCAACCGATCCGCCAAGTCTGGCATAATAACCTAATATCGTAGTTCTATTGTTTTTCGTCTCGAGACACATGTCAAGACATCAGTCAAGACACATGTCTAACGTATACTTTCTGGAGACACATGTCAAGACATCAGTCAAGACACATGTCTTACGTATACTTTCTGAAGACACATGTCAAGACACCAGTCAAGACATATGTCATGCTTATAGTTCCAAGACACGAGTCAAGACACATGACTCACGTCCAACTATGGAACATTTCTAAGAAATTCAGGGTACCCTCCAAGGGTATATCCTTTTTGTTGTGCCATGTATTAATCAGGCCACAAGAATTTCAATACCATTACCGGCGCATCAGTGAGAACTGTCACGTTGTCGATGTCATTTTCATTTCTTTCACCATATTTCATATATTCATGACCATGAAGGACGCCTTTCGTATTCCCACGTATACGAAGGTTTTCCTTCAGCTTAATGATGAGATCCAAGCTGCTAACGCATTTCCTCGGACAGACACGAGATGAATTTTATCCTAATTATGGACTATGAACAACACACCATGCTAAGATTCATATATATGTATAGTAATGTTCAGGCTCCTGAATACATTCAGCTTGATTTTCCATCAGGGAAATCTGTACAAATTATCTATGCTTTCAAGCATGTGCGTTGTTAGACATGGTCGCTAAAATTTTCTAGCTGTCATAAGACACAACCACTTAAGTCTTTTACGCATAGCCAGTTGATTATTCCTAAATCTTCCTATACATTCCAAAAGAACCTACAAGGAGAAGGATGGTACCATGAGATTATGTGTCGACTACCGTCGATTTAAACAAATCACCATTCATGACCGTTATTCTCCTAAACGTATTGACAACATGTCCAATCGACCTTATAGGTGCTAATCACTTTTCCAAGATCGAACTCATGATCATGCTGCCAACAGTGACGAGTGAAAGAGAAAGACATGCCCATGACTGCTATTCGTTCACGACTCGGTCATGCTAGATTTATGATTTTGGATTAGTCTCATCAATGCCCCAGCGGCATTCTAACAATGAGTTTCCATGAACTCATAGCAAATTCGTCAGTGTTTTCATTGAGGATAACCTGATTTCCTCTAAGCCTAGAGAAGAACAGGAAGACCATATCTGCACTATGTTGCAAATTCTATGACAAGAGAATTTTACCTTGGAAATTTTTCCAATATCAATTCTGTTTGATTACAGTTACACGCTGAATCACATGGGTTTCTACGGTTAATCTTACCATGACTCAGCTTATGCGTAAAGGAGAGAACCCTACACTACATTAGGTGTTCTAGAAAATCCTACGCTAGGAGAAGTCTAAATTTAGAGACTCAAAGTTTTTCAAACTCCTATGTATCAAGTTCCACGAAGCAAGATATAGTTACGTTCATATCTAAGTACCTAACATACCAACAGGTTAAGATAGGACACCAACAGACTGGGATGTTTTCATCATCTGAAATTGTGAATTGAAATGAGACAAGATCTCCACGGATTTTGGTTACCAGATTAACGCAAACTCAGAAGAAGCATGATGTTATCTGGTTTATTGCAAACAGTTTGATCAAGTCTGTAGAATCCTTACATCTGCAAGGATTTCAGAACCAACAGATTTATCGGACATGTTCCAGCCAAGGCTCATCCGATCACTTGGCAATCCCTCAGTTATCAGGACAGACAAATATTCATAATTATGCTCCTTATTTACTTCACTTCCTTGTTCAAATTTAACTACTTGCTTTCGCGCTCGCGTTCATGACACTATTCACGTTCATGATGGCATCTCGGCTTACGATTTTACGTTCATTTTTTTCTCATTCTGGGAAGTTTTGCAAGAACTTGAGAGACCAGACCCAAGTTTAGTATAACTCCCTATCCTCAGATAGACGTTTCTCGTCATATTCTATGTCTCACCTTGTAGCGTTTGGCGTTACCGCCATTATATTCTATGTTCACGATATGTTTCACATGTCATGTTTATTCCACGTTCCTCATATCATGATCAAGATATGTTACACGTATCATGGATCACGATATGTTTACTCATACTACACTCGCCATATCTCCACGTAACACGTTCAAAAATCTTCACGTATCACGTTCAAATATTTTCACGTACTACGTTTCTTTATGTCTCGCGCATCGTTTCTAGTTATCAGTTAAGTCAGATTGTATTGCATCGTAACGTTTCAGTTACCCTTGCACGTTAACTCTTATGTTCCTCGATCGAATTTAGGGGATCTACCTTCCGCTGATAACCAAGAATTTCTTCGTATTCCAAGTCAAGGTCAGGAGGACTAAGATTTATCATTAGTGTCAAGATCTTCTGAAGGAACCGTTCCAAGAGGGAGGCCACTTGGAAACGGACAAGTTCATCCAGACTTCTTATCCGTTTTCTCTTATCAATTAGATATGTACTTTCAGTCACGTCACGTTACATGTCCTTTCAAGACATGTCACGTTCAACGTTCCTCCTACCATGTCACCTGCTCGTTCATTCATCTTACATACCCTCTCAGTTTGATTCGGGTATGTTACTCTTTCAGTTACGTTATCTATAATTCGGGGACGAATTATTCTTTTTAGGGGGGAAGAGTTGTAAAACCCGCATGCTTTTACCATGAATAGTACCCATTAGATCGTAAGTACTAGATTAAAACTTTCCTTCTATAACATGTTTACGTTCGCGTATAAGAATTTTAAGTATTACGTACGTGTTAGAACACGATAAGTGTTTATTACGTATGAACACACGATAATTATTCCAATAATAATTATAATCCCGAACATGCGATCATGAAATCATGAACGTAAATTAATCACGAGAGAATATTAATTACGTATATATATTTATTACGAACACTAATAAATATATTAAGTCACGATCAAAAATTACTTAGAACACATAAATAATTAATAACTACGTAGCACGTAAACACGAACATTTAACACGATTAATATTATTACGTATATTTAATTTAACGTGACAAGTAATCACGTAAAGTATCGTCACGTTTAAACACGTATAACGATAACTATGAAAATACACAACATAACAAAAGACATGATTACGCGTAACATTTTAGCTAGTCGCGGATTAATTAAAATAAAAGAACAATAAGGGGGTTTCGGGCTTTTGGAAAAGAAAGGGAGGGGAAGGCGGATGGGCCGTGGCCCAAGGAAAAACCCAAACCGACCCTGTATATTAATAAAACGGGGGGGGGGGGGGGCTTGTTTTTTTTGTTGTCTTCCTTTTTCTGCCGACACAAACACACAACATAGGAAACCCTAGAAAGAAAAATAAAACAGCTGCATATATTTTTTGTGTCTTCTTCTTTTGATGCTGACGTGTACACACCAAGAAACAAGGAGAAACAAGGTGTTTAGGTTTCCCAAACCCTAAAAACGAATAGGTAAGTCTTAATCTCGTTTTGATTTCTTTTCCTTTCTTAATTAATCAAGAACACGAATTTGTAAGAATCTAAAACGGGTTTAAATCAAGACTTGTTAGGGAAAGGGGGTGTTCGTTGGCAAGTTTTCACACAAACCGAGACCACTCTTGGTCTCGGTGGTAAATTAACCCCACCAGCCGTAACCCTAATTTGGGTTTTGGCTTGGTTTTGTCGAACAATGGGAACAGCGAACAAGCAGGGGGAACCACTGGCTGCGGCCAGTGGTGTTTATGTTCAAGCAGTGGAAACCGAGAGCTTAAGCTCTTGGTGGTATATTACCACTGGCGGGAGGAAACTCACCACTGACGGGGGCTTGGACTGAACTGCCAGGGGCAACCAGCAGTTTATGGGGGTGTTTGGTTTTCGGTTTAAAACAGACTTAAGGGTGCGTTTGGCTGTTAGTTTTATAAAAACAATTTAAGGGTTGTTTGGATCGACATATATATATATATATATATATATATATATATATATATATATATATATATATATATATATATATATATATATAAACACGGGTTCACGAATATGGTGTGGGATATTTTAAATACCTTAAAACACGGGTTTCAGGCACGACACATATTTTTAAGATTTATTATTTGACAAGTAAATAATTCTAAGACTTAATTAAATTAATTAACACGTATATAATTAATTTAATTTAAACCATGACTTAGGTTAATTATTTTACTAGTAATACATAGTTAAACCTAAGTATTTTAATCATGGAAATTAGACTAAGTAATTAATTAATTATTAAAAACCAAGACTTAGAATTAATTAATTCTCATGACTTAGGTTATATTAATATAATTAATAATACATGTTTTAACCTAAGTATTTATATCATTTTTTTTATTAAATCACATTATATTTAATTAAATGCTTTAACCTATATTTTATTTAAAGTACATGGAATAATTAATAAACTATACTATTTTAAACATGACTTAGAATAATAATCAGAAAATACTGAAGCTTATATAATTAGCTTATTTAACCAGCTTATATCTATTTATGGAAACTTTCTATTTTTAGAAACTTATCTATTTTAAGCAGTAATTCTATTTTGGAAACTTTCTATTTTTGGTAACTTTCTATTTTTGGAAACTTTCTATTTTTGGAAACCTGTTATTTTTTTGGAAAGTTACTCATTATTACACAACAAGTAAAATAATACAAGAAATACAAGAAATACTTAATCAGAATATACAGAATACACGATAAACACAGTGTAACGTTAAAATCAGTAAAACAAGACATGAACATATAAACAAGCTAAAACATGATATAAAACCAGTTATGTATTTAGTAATCAGATACTTACACACGTATGTATTTATGTAGCATTTGTGATACCGAAGTAGGACTCTCTTCCGTTCGTCTTCTTCGTTCACTGGACATAAGGTACGGATTCCCGCCCTTTCAGTATAGACATTCTTTCCTTATTAGGATTTCCCCGTATGCAGCCAAATGTTTTCCCGTAGTATAAGTTTATATGTTTGACTTGCTTATGTTTAATTTAGAATACCTATAGCAATATACATGCATGACCGGTTTCACCTAGTTATGGAGGTAGCATAACCATAACATTAGAGGCACTGATGTTATGACTTTACCACGGCGGAGTGATTGCTCGTGGCGTCCCTTCAGCTTTTGGCCATATTATTATATTTATCATGTGGGGCGTATGGGTGCATCCTAGTTACATGTTGTTCAGCAAGATTACTCAGTGTGAATGTGGTGTGTGCCTTGCATCCTTCACAAGGAGCTGATCCCTCCTACCCAAAACCAATATATTAAATTAGAGGCAGCCCCTCTAATTTGCATGATGAGGTCACCCCTCCAAGTATTCATGCACGGTGGATTTTCATGACCTATATTGGCTAATGGTAAAATATGTTAAACAGTTTTCATAAGGTAAACATAAGGCTTTTAAAACTATAAAACCAGTTTTATGAACATGTTCCAGGTTTTCCAGGACTTATACATTTCCGCTGCTATTAAGTCTTTATTATGTTTTGTTCATTTACACTATGTCTATATCCGTTCACTGAGCGTTTTGCTCAGCCGTTACTTTCCTTTCCATGTCCCAAAACGGCGGGTACCTTAGGAAAGATCCGAGCATTTGGAGAACGTGCATAGGATGGAAGCTGCTAGAGACTTCTTTTCCTTTTTGCCTTCATATACTTATGCTTGTTTAGTCTTTCATTCATTTATTTTGCTTTATTATGTTTTCGGCTTATGTTTGGGAACCGATGTTTGATTCCGGTTATCCCTATGGTCATGTAATGTTTTAGACATTTATCCTTGTATGCTTTGATGACACGCCATAATTACGCGTGACATTCCATTATCAAAATGGGGCGTTACAATGTGAGAAACTCGTTAGCGATGTCTGAGTTTTCATATAATGATAGTTATCATACTAGAAGTCATTGAATGCCATTTGAGGCACTATATGGAAGGATAGGGTGAGTTGTCCTTATGGTGGACTAAAATTCGCGAGAGAGACTACTAATGTGGAAATGGTGTTTGTGGAAAGGATCAGAGTAATAAGAGATGATATGTTGAAAAAGAGGAAATCACTAGAGTTTAGTGACAAAGTTATGTCGGAAGTTTCACCTATAGTAATGGGTGGTAGTTTTGGTAAAAGGGAAAAGTTGATGACGAATTTTGTAGGTCCATTTATGATATTTGGAAAGATTGGACTAGTATCTTATGGGTATAGAATTACCTAGGGAATTGAACGGTATACATGATATATTTCATGTATTAAGATTGGTAAATGTTGTTTAAGAATACGTATTTGCATGTATGGTTTTTTGTGATTTATGTTAATAAGAGTCTTCGTTCTATCAAAGAGTCATTTCTGAGATTTATTGGCTGTGAGGTCAAGAGTTTGGGAATGAACTTAAATATTGTTGGTTAGTATATTTGGTATATTGAGTCATGAACTAAGGTACACATGGAAATGAGAATAGTTCATTTTGAACAAGTATCCTCATGTGATTTGTTGTTTGTGTGTTTGATCCTAAGGAGGAAATCTCGGGACGAGATTTCTATTAGGAGGGAGTGATGTGACAACCGCGGTTTTGAGGTTCGTCATTTAGTTTTATTTTGTGCATATTTCGTGAAATTATGTGTCTTTATGTGTTTATGTGTTAATTGGTGTAAATATAGTGTGGTTTGGACATCGTTTACGGGTACGGGGTACGTTGTAAGTGAAAGGATGTGTGGTTACTTCATGTTCAGGAGCTCACATGATAGTGACTATGAAATGAAATAGTGTTATTTTAAGTTTTTATATGTATTATAGTAAATCGTATATTTACGATGCGATGGTTTAGCATTTAGTGATCTCGGACTAAGGATTTAGTTTCGAGAGTAATTTACGTGTTAGATTTAGGTTATGTTAGACTTATTTATTAAGTCGCTAACTTATTTTAAGAGTTCTTATAAAATTATGTATTTTATGGTAATCGCGTAAGAAGACGAAAAATTAACGTAAGGCTTTCGGGCTTTGTCTCGGAGGTAACCCAAGGGTACCACTAAGTTTAGTTACGAATAAATAACAGTAGGTGGAATATAAAAGTCGGCCAAATAAGGGTTTTGTGCTTTGGGTTGGGCGGCTAAAAGAAAGAAAGAAGGAAAAGCCCAAAACAGGCCCAATGGACTTGTAATGGGATTAGGGGGCCATTAGGACTTAACCAAACCCAACCCATAACCAAAATAATCAGATTTTTAACCTCCATAACAGCTCCTAGCCGAAATTCAACAATGGTGGCCAATTAGGGTTTCAAAAATAAAGATCTTCCATTGATTTCTAAGGTAAAACCTTCAAAACACTTGTTCTATTAATGATTTTAATCAATTTAATCATGTAATTGATCTAATGATGGATTAGGGTTTGTGAGTTTTCTGAGATTAGTGAGATTATTGTTCATATGAATTGATTACTTTGGTTATTATGAAGATTAGTGATCGTAATTAGGGTATAATCATGTTTAAATTCTTTTTTAAAAAGTGGGCAGAATTTTTGGTCCATTGTTTTGATCATATCTAGAGTTCTACAAACTTTTAAATTTCGAATCTTATGTCCCTGGAAAGGTAATTTAATTATATTTCAAATAAAAGAAACTACAACTAAATTGGAGGTGGGAAGTGGATTAAAAATAGCTTACATCAGTCGAGTGTCAAAACAGTTTTTGGATCAGCCTGTTTTCATTCTATGTTTTGAATTGTTTGGGGTACTTAGGGTTATAATTGGAGCTTCAAATGAACATGAGATTTAGATTATATATTAAATAAAAAGATCTAGAGAAGGTCTAAGCAAATCGGATAGGGTAAGACCCTCTGGTCATAACAAACATTTCATATGTTCAAAATCGGTAAAATATGGATAGGCGAAAGTATAAGTTGTATATCGGGGACTTAAGATTAGCTTTCATGTTGGGGAAATGGCTTAGATTTTAGATAACACATATAAGTTTATGTGGTTTTCATTGCAAGGAATGTGGTTTAGGTTTGGTGAACGTTTGGCTCATAATACGGAGTGTGAAAAACGGGACTGTTTTGGGTTAAATGTTAACGGGACGAATTATGAACTAAACTAAGTTAAGGGCTTTATAGAGTGGTGTAATGAGATGCTTATGACATATAAATGGGGTTAAGTTGTAAGAGAAGGTTATATATCCATCATAGATTGATGAGCCATTTTGGTATGTGGTTCATGTCTTGATTGTATACGTTTGTGTGTTTAGATTTGTGCTAGAGCGCGGGTAGTTGGAGAAGCTTGTTCAGGTAAGTTTCATAGTCCCGTGTCTTTTTATGATTTGATTTCCAGATGGGATGGAAGAGACACTGTATGGTTTTGTAAAGAATGTTGTGAATGCTTTTATGGTTTGTGATGGACTTGTGTGTACACTTATGTGATTAACTGCTATGTGATTCTTGATTGTGTTTATGATTTGGATCGGGGGACACGTACCGTCTCAGTTATTGTGGTTTGACTTGGTACCAAGGGGATGTTGAAAAGGCGAGGCCTTGGGATTGGTTCATAGGTGTATGGGCGCCTATGGGACCATGGTTATTGGTAAGGCTTGGAGCCTTGGAATTGTGGTTATTGGTAAGGCTTGGAGACTTGGATTTGTGGTGATTGGTTAATCTTGAATGCTAGTTGTTAATACATAATTTTAGCACATTGTCCATATGTTCTTTTGTTAATGGTTGTTATTCACAGCTTATAACTGATTTGGCGTTGGAGTCTAAACCTATGACTCTCACCGACTTTATGTTGACGTGTTTTAGTGTCTCTTTCAGGTGAGAATGTGGTTAAGCGTGAGAATAGGAGTGGCTAGCTGGAAGGCTTAGGATTGCATTTGGAGGAACCCCCTTTCATCTTATTCTTTATTTATGTTTGAATAAGTGATACTTTGTAGACACCTATATGTTTGTTATTTGTTAATTGTATGTCTTTGTTAAGGGGTAGACCTGTTACCTACTTACCTAGACGCCTGCATTGTTTGAGATATCTTCATGATATTGTGTCACCATTTATGATATTTCCATTGCATTTAGTTATCTCTATAGACACGCTATTGTTGTGATGATATCCATACGTCGCGCCCCATATTCCACCATGGTGGGGTGTGACATTAATCATGGAATCTTTGATTTTAGGTTTACGATTGTTGTAGTTGTAAAACCCGCATGCTTTTACCATGAATAGTGCCCTTAAGATGGTATGTATATGAGTAGAACTTTCCTTTTATAGCACGTTACGTTTCACGTATAAGAATTTTAAGTATTACGTACGTGTTAGAACACGATAAGTATTTATTACGTATGAACACACGATAATTATTCAAATAATGATTATAATCATGAACGTAATTTAATCACGAGATAATATTATTTACGTATATATATTTATTACGAACACGAATAAATATATTGTCACGGTTAATAATTAATTAGAACACGTAAAACACGAACACGATAAAACACGAGAACACACTATAATATTTAGACTCGAGAAAAGTACGGGTACCCCATATGGTCCCCATACCACGAAATTAGGAAGAAGAAATGGGCGTAGCCCATGCAAAATTAACAAACTAGGAAAAAGGGGTAAAACATGTTCATTATTTACAAAATATTGAAAATAAGAAAAAACCCTAATTCCTTCTTCCTCCTCCCTTTTGGCCGCCACTTTTACAACACCAAAAGAGGCGTTCGGGTTGATTTTGATCTTGGATATTGTGAAAGGATTCGTGAGTGTTCATCCTTAATTGATTAACGTATTCGGTATAACCTTTTTAACCATTTTCTTTTATGTTATGATTTGTTGAATCACATAAAATCATAATGTTTTTAAAAACTAATTAAAAACAATTATTAAAACATGTATATGATCATGGGGTAAATTAAAACAAGTGTTTTTAGGGGTGTTTGTGATAGCCGACGCCTAACCGAACCCCTAAGGGGTCTCGGCTTGGTTTATTATCCACCACCGAGACCATATGGTCTCGGTATGGTGATGATGATGGTCACGGCAGCAGCAATGAGGGGTAACCCCGACCTTGGTTCGGGGTATGGTGTTGATTTCGGGTCTGGTTCATGGTTTCTAGTTACGGGTCCGGTTCATATATTATTTTAAAGTTTATGATGTTAATAGTTATGTGTTAAAATTAAATTAATAAAACATGATATGATTAATTTAATTAACATGACTTAGGTTATAAATTTAATTATTAGATCATGAATTTTAACCTAAGTATTTATATTTAACTAGACTTTATAATTAATTAATTATTAAAAACCATAACTATAATTAATTAATTAACATGACTTAGGTTATACTATTAGTAATTAATAATACATGTTTTAACCTAAGTATTTTACTTTATTTAATTAAAATCATGATATATTTAATTAAATACTTTTAACCTATAGTTTATTTAATTTACAAGTAATAATTAATAAACTATACTTTATAACTACATGACTTAGAATAATAATCAGAAAACACTTAAGCGTATAAAATTAGCTTATTTAACCAGCTTATATCTATTTATGGAAACTTTCTATTTTTAGAAACTTATTTAATTAAGGGAGCTAATCTATTTATGGAAACTTTCTATTTTTAGAAAGTTATCTATTTTAAGTAGTAATTCTATTTTTGGAAACTTTCTATTTTTGGAACTTTCTATTTTTGGAAACTTTCTATTTTCAGAAACTTTCTATTTTTGGAAACTTTCTATTTTTGGAAACTTTCTATTTTTAGAAACTTTCTATTTTTGGTAACTTTCTATTTTTGGAAACTTTCTATTTTAGGAAACCTGCTATTTTTGGAAAGTTACTTATTATTACACAACAAGTATAATAATACATGAAATACGAATAATACTTAATCAGAATAGACAGAATATAAGATAAATACAGTATAAAGCTTAAACAGTAAAACATGACATGAACGTATAAAAGAAGCTAAGACATGACATAAAACCAGTTACGTATTCAGTAATCAGATACTTATACACGTATGTATTTATGTAGCATTAGTGATACCAAAGTAGGACTCTCTTCCGTTTGTCTTCTTCGTTCACTGGACATGAGGTACGTATTCCCGTCCTTTTAGTATAGACATTCTTTCCTTATTAGGATTCCCCGTATGCAGCCAACTGTTTTCCCATAGTATAAGTTTATATGTTTAATTGCTTATGTTTAATTAAAATACATATAGCCATATACATGCATGACCAGTTTCACCTAGTTTTGGAGGTACCATAGCCATAACACTAGAGGCACTGGTGTTATGACTTCCCCACGGCGGAATGATTGCTCGTGGCGTCCCTTCAGCTTTTGGCTATATTATTATATTTATCATGTGGGGCGTATGGGTGCATCCTAGTTACATGTTTTCAGCAGATTACTCAGTGTGAATGAGGTGTGTGCCTTGCATCCTTCACAAGGAGCTGATCCCTCCTAACCCAAACTAGTATATTAAATTAGAGGCAGCCCCTATAATTTGCATTATGAGTTCACCCCTCCAAGTATTCATGCACGGTGGATTTTCATCACCTATATTGGCTAATGGTAAAATATTTTAAACAGTTTTCATAAGATAAACATAAGGCTTTTCAAACTATAAAACCAGTTTTACTAAGAAATAACCAGGTTTTCTAGGACATATACATTTCCGCTTCTATATGCTATTCATACTTATATTATTCATTTCATGCTTGTATATCCGTGCACTCAGCGTTATGCTCAGCCGTTACTTTCCTTTCCATGTCCCAAAACGGCAGGTACTCTAGGACAGACTCGAGCATTTGGAGGACATGCATAGGATGGAAGCTGCCATAGACTTCTTTTCCTTTTTGCCTTCATATACTTATGCTTGTATAAGTCTTTCATTCATTTCATTTACTTTATTATGTTTTGGGCTTATGTTTGGGGGACCGATGTTTGATTTCGGTTTACCCTATGGTCATGTATGTTTTACTACATATTACCTTGCATGCTCTGATGACACGCCATAATTACGCGTAACGGTCCACTTATCAAAGTAGGGTATTCCAATTATGGTATCAGAGCCAAGGCTTCGACCTGTAGGCTCTAAAACTTGACATGTGACTAGTGGGTAGTCACCAGAAGCTTCCTAAGCCAAACGTTTGTTATTCTACGTATTGATGTTTTCAGTGCATTGTTGTTTTAACCATGATGTTTTCAGCACCTTGAGGTTTTAACCTTGATGTTTTAATCGATATTGTTTTACTAATATGGATGGACAACCGTCATTCATATTTAGGTATGTGTCATTGTTTCATGCATAATGTTCCTCGTGAACTGTGGCTATGTGGACTGAACCCCAGTAGTTCATAATTAGTCACATAAAATTTTTTACTGATAAGTTTTGACAGATGAGTTTCATTTATTTATGTTTCATGTATCATTGTTGCAGGAATTATGACTAAGTAATGGTTGGTACAGGACTGGCCCTATTTAGTCGCATGTGGTTTTATCGAAACTTTTAACTTTGGGACCGACCCATAGGCGTCCCCTCGCCCTGTCTTTTGTTTTGGGACCGACCCATAGGCGTCCCCTCGCACATATAAAGGTTTTTATAAACTACATTACGCATTCATGCATAAAATTTTTCTCATGATTTATTGGCATAAATTTTTTTTATGCCCCCTCATAAGTTACTATGTTTTTATGTCAAGTATGTTTTCATACTGTCATGGTTAACTTCAGTTTCATGCTGATTATGTTATACACTCCTTCATGATAGATTGTTTCATGTTTCTTCATGATAATTCCGTCTTCATGTTGATTACGTCTTACGCCTCTTTTGTTATTTATGCTTTCATGCAAGACATTGTTGGATTTCATTGAATCCTTCTTTCATGATAGTCATGGTTGGTTTTCATTGACTATGCTGTCAGGCAAATCATCGTTGAATTTTGTGTAACCACACTTTAACGTTTCTCGATACAACCAGAATAATGTCTATGCTAATATTGCCAGGTTATCATGGTTGTTTTCTAACCGTTTAACCGATATACTTTCCTTTGATCATGACAAATGATCGACCCCATACCTATCATTCCATGTACGTTCCATGTGTACTCCATGTACCTTATCCCATGTACGTACTTCCACTTGTTGATACTCTACAAATTATTGATGCCGCTCATAGCTTGGAGATGTTACTAAAGGTCGATGCTGCTGATGTTGGGAGACGCTACGAGATGCTGATGCTGTTCACAACTTGGAGCTCATACAAGACGAAGACAAAGGCGTTAGATCAAAGCGATCGGACGAGAAGATGCTTCACCACCAGACGATCTCCATCTGTCATTCTCCCAAATTCTTAGTTACATGTCACACGTCATTCAATTGTCGTTTCAGTCATATGAGTGGAGAACCGGTACTAGCCGGCCACTCAGCTAAATAGTTACATGAATCACAGTCATGAGAATGACCGTCATGGAACTGACAGACAAGACGATAGTAACCACTACTATGACAGCAACTATCCTAGCAATCGCAATCGAAACTCCGGCCGCGGATGTGATAAGAAGTACGAATGATCAGTATTCCAACCGGTCCGTCAATTCTGGCATAATAACCTAATATTTGTAGTTCTATTTGTTTCACACCTCGAGACACATGTCGAGACATCAGTCAAGACACATGTCTCATGTATGTTTTCAGAAGACACATGTCAAGACACCAGGCAAGACACATGTCAGGCTTACATTTACTCAAGACACGAGTCAAGACACACGACTCACGTCTAATTATGGAACATTTCTAAGAAATTCAGGGTACCTTCCAAGGGTATATCCATTTTTATTGTGTCATGTATTAATCAGGCCACAAGAATTTTAGTACCATTATCGGCGCATCAGTGGGAACTATCGCGTTTCCCGATGACACTTTCATTTCTTGTAACCATAGCTCATATATTCATTACCATAAAGGACGCCTTTCGTATTCCCACGTATACGAAGGTTTTCCTTCAGCTTAATGATGAGATCCAAGCTGCTAACGCATTTCCTCGGATAGACACGAGTTGAATTTTATCCTAATTATGGACTATGAACAACACACACTGCTACGATTCATAACTATGTACAGTAATGTTCAGGCTCCTAAATACATTCAGCTTGATTTTCCATCAGGAAAATCTGTACAAATTATCTATGCTTACAAGCATGTGCGTTGTTAGCCATGGTCGCTAAAATTTTCTAGTTGTCAGTTGATCATTCCAAGATCTTCCCATACATTCCAGAAGAACCTACAAGGAGAAGGACGGTACCATGAGATTATGTGTCGACTACCGTCGATTTAAACAAATCACCATTCATGACCGTTATTCTCCTCCACGTATTGACAACATGTCCAATCGACCTTATAGTGTTAATCACTTTTCCAAGATCGAACTCATAATCATGCTGCCAACAGTGACGAGTGAAAGAGCAGGACATATCCATGACTGCTATTCGTACACGACTCGGTCATGCTAGATTTATGATTTTGATTTAGTCCCATCAATGCTCCAGCAGTATTATAAGAATGAGTTTCCATGAACTCATAAGCAAATTCATCAGTGTTTTCATTAAGGATAACCTGATTTCCCTCTAAGCCTAGAGAAGAACAGGAAGACCATATCTACACTATGTTGCAAATTCTATAAGAAGCAAAATTTCACCCTGGAAATTTTTCCAACATCAATTCTGTTTGATTACAGTGACACGCTGAATCACATGGATTTCCACGGTTAATCTTACCATGACTCAGCTTATGCATAAAGGAGAGAACCCTACATTATATTAGGTGTTCTAGAAAATCCTACGCTAAGAGAAGTCTAGATTCATAGACGCAGAGTTTCGCAAACTCCTATGTATTAAGTTCGATGAAGCAAGATACAGTTACGTTCATATCTTCGTACCTGTCATACAAACAGGCTAAGATAGGACACCAACAGACTAGGATGTTTTCATCATCGAAGTTGTGAATTTAAATGGGAAAAGATCTCCATGGATTTTGGTTACCAGATTAATGCAAACTCAGAAGAAGCATGATGCTATCTGGGTTATTGCAAACAGTTTGATCAAGTTTGTAGAATCCTTACATCCGCAAGGATTTCAGAACCAACAGATTGATCGGACATGTTCCAACCAAGGCTCATCCGATCACTTGGCAATCCCTCAGTTATCGGGTCAGACAAAGATTTACAATTATGCTCCTTATTTACTTCACGTCTTCATTTTAATTCCACGACTTGCTTTCACGCTCGCGTTCATGACACTATTCACGTTCATGATTGTATCTCGGCTTACGATTTTATGTTCATTTTTCTCATTCTGGGAAGTTTTGCAAGAACTTGAGAGACTAGACCCAAGTTTAGTATAACTCCTTATCCTCAGCCAGACGTTTCACGTCATATTCCATGTCTCACCTTGTAGCGTTTGGCGGTACCGCCATTATATTCTATGTTCACGATATGTTTCACATGTCATGTTCATTCCACGTTCCTCATATCATGATCAAGATATGTTACAAGTATCATGGATCACGATATGTTTACTCATATTACCCTCATCATATCTCCACGTATCACGTTCAAAAAATTTCAGTTGCCTTACACGTTAATTCTTATTCCCTCGATCAAATTTAGGGGATCTACCTTACGTTGATAACCAAGAACTTCTTCGTATTTCAAGTCAAGGTCAGGAGGACCAAGATTTATCATTCACATCAAGATCTTGTGAAGGAACCGTTCCAAGAGGGAGGCCACTTGGAAACGGACAAGTTCATCCGGACTTCTTATCCATTTTTCTCTTATCAATTAGATATGTCCTTTCAGTCACGTCATGTTCCATGTCCTTTCAAGACATGTCACGTTCCACGTTCCTTCTACCGTGTCACCTGCACGTTCATTTATCTTACATACCCTCTCAGTTTAATTCGGGTATGTTTCTCTTTCAGTTTACGTTATCTATAATTCAGGGACGAATTATTCTTTTTAGGTTGGAAGAGTTGTAAAACTCGCATGCTTTTACCATGAATAGTGCCCTTAAGATCGTATGTATATGAGTAGAACTTTCCTTTTATAGCACATTACGTATCACGTATAAGAATTTTAAGTATTACGTACGTGTTAGAACACGATAAGTATTTATTACGTATGAACACACGATAATTATTCAAATATGATCGTATGTATATGAGTAGAACTTTCCTTTCATAGCACGTTACGTTTCACGTATAAGAATTTTAAGTATTACGTAGGTGGTAGAACACGATAAGTATTTATTACGTATGAACAAACGATAATTATTCAAATAATAATTATAATCATGAACGTAATTTAATCACGAGATAATATTATTTATGTATATATATTTATTACGAACACGAATAAATATATTAAGTCACGGTTAATAATTAATTAGAACACGTAAAACATGAACACGATAAAACACGAGAACACACTATAATATTTAGACTCGAGAAAAGTACGGGTTACCCCATATGGGCCCCATACCACGAAATTAGGAAGAAGAAATGGGCCTAGCCCATGCAAAATTAACTAACTAGGAAAAAGAGGTAAAACATGTTCATTATTTACAAATATTAAAAAAAAGAAAAAACCCTAATTCCTTCTTCCTCCTCCCTTTTGGCCGCCACTTTTACAACACCAAAAGAGGTGTTCGGGGTGATTTTGATCTTGGATATTGTGCAAGGATCCGTGTGTGTTCATATTCACGTATTCGGTATAACCTTTTTAACCTTTTTCTTTTATGTTATGATTTGTTGAATCACATAAAATCATGATGTTTTTAAAAACTAATTAAAAACAATTATTAAAACATGTCTATGATCATGGGGTAAATCAAAACAAGGGTTTTTAGGGGTGTTTGTGATAGCCGACGCCTAACCGAACCCCTAAGGGGTCTCGGCTTGGTTTATTATCCACCACCGAGACCATATGGTCTCGGTATGGTGATGATGATGGTCACGGCAGCAGCAACAAGGGGTAACCCCGACCTTGGTTCGGGGTATGGTGTTGATTTCGGGTCCGGTTCATGGTTTATAGTTACGGGTCCGGTTCATATATTATTTTAAAGTTTATGATGTTAATAGTTATGTGTTAAAATTAAATTAATAAAACATGATATGATTAATTTAATTAACATAACTTAGGTTATAAATTTAATTATTAGATCATGAATTTTAACCTAAGTATTTATATTTAACTAGACTTTATAATTAATTAATTATTAAAAACCATGACTATAATTAATTAATTAACATGACATAGGTTATATTATTAGTAATTAATAATACATGTTTTAACCTAAGTATTTTACTTTATTTAATTAAAATCATGATATATTTAATTAAATACTTTTAACCTTTAGTTTATTTAATTTACAATTAATAATTAATAAACTATACTTTATAACTACATGACCTAGAATAATAATCAGAAAACACATAAGCGTATAAAATTAGCTTATTTAACCAACTTATATCTATTTATAGAAACTTTCTATTTTTAGAAACTTATTTAATTAAGGCGGCTAATCTATTTATGGAAACTTTCTATTTTTAGAAACTTATCTATTTTAAGCAGTAAATCTATTTTTGGAAACTTTCTATTTTTGGAACTTTCTATTTTTGGAAACTTTCTATTTTTGGAAACATTCTATTTTTGGAAACTTTCTATTTTTAGAAACTTTCTATTTTTGGTAACTTTCTATTTTTGGAAACTTTCTATTTTAGGAAACCTGCTATTTTTAGAAAGTTACTTATTATTACACATCAAGTATAATAATACATGAAATACGAATAATACTTTATCAGAATAGACAGAATATAAGATAAATACAGTATAAAGCTTAAACAGTAAAACATGACATGAACGTATAAAAGAAGCTAAGACATGACATAAAACCAGTTACGTATTCAGTAATCAGATACTTATGCACGTATGTATTTATGTAGCATTAGTGATACCGAAGTAGGACTCTCTTCCGTTCGTCTTCTTCGGTCACTAGACATGAGGTACGGATTCCCGTCCTTTTAGTATGGACATTCTTTTCTTATTAGGATTCCCCGTATGCAGCCAACTGTTTTCCCATAGTATAAGTTTATATGTTTGATTGCTTATGTTTAATTAAAATACCTATAGCCATATACATGCATGACCAGTTTCACCTAGTTATGGAGGTACCATAACCATAACACTAGAGGCACTGGTGTTATGACTTCCCCACGGCGGAGTGATTGCTCGTGGCGTCCCTTCAGCTTTTGGCCATATTATTATATTTATCATGTGGGGCGTATGGGTGCATCCTAGTTATATGTTTTCAGTAGATTACTCAGTGTGAATGAGGTATGTGCCTTGCATCCTTCACAAGGAGCTGATCCCTCCTAACCCAAACAAGTATATTAAATTAGAGGCAACCCCTCTAATTTGCATGATGAGGTCACCCCTCCAAGTATTCATGCACGGTGGATTTTCATGACCTATATTGGCTAATGGTAAAATATGTTAAACAGTTTTGATAAGATAAACATAAGGCTTTTCAAACTATAAAACCAGTTTTACTAAGAAATAACCAGGTTTTCCATGACATATACATTTCCGCTGCTATATGCTATTCATACTTATATTATTCATTTCATGCTTGTATATCCGTGCACTGAGCATTATGCTCAGTCGTTACTTTCCTTTCCATGTCCCAAAACGCCAGGTACTCTAGGACAGACTCGAGCATTTGGAGGACGTGCATAGGATGGAAGCTGCCATAGACTTCTTTTCCTTTTTGCCTTCATATACTTATGCTTGTATAAGTCTTTCATTCATTTCATTTACTTTATTATGTTTTGGGCTTATGTTTGAGGGATCGATTTTTGATTTTGGTTTACCCTATGGTCATGTATGTTTTACTACATATTACCTTGCATGCTTTGATGACACGCCATAATTACGGGTAACGGTCCACTTATCAAAGTGGGGTGTTCCAGTAATCCTAATATCGGATTTGGTACTTTGTAATCAAACCACTCGCATAAATGGATTTGGTACATTTCTTTACTGATCAAATTGATATGTTTCTATGTTTATTGATGCTTGTGATTGTGATTACTGGATTGATTATATTAGCTTTGTAGGGTCGAAGTGCGGCACACTTTTTCCCTGTTTCGTGTTTATAAGTATGATCTAAATGCTTTTGTATTAGATACTATTGTGTAAGACAATTGTTATGTGTTGGGTTTATTCATGATCATGACTAGTACTCATGTGAGTGGATAGATTTCTTGTCATCTAGTAAATGAATCTTGTTATTCGCTTTTGTCGCGATTAGTGGAATAAAACACATAACAACTCTTACACAATCTTATCTATTACTTTGGTCATTGAAATCAAACATAAACCATTCTTAATGCTTTTGGTATGACGTGATATTTAGTCGGATTTTTGTTATATTAATTAGATGTTACATGCGCGAGTAGTAATCCACATGTTGTCTTACCTTATTTATGTGCTTGTAATTCATCTTAGATATATATCATTTCTATGTTCTTAGCGATAACCAAACGCACCTTTAAATCCGTCATTTTGAAAAGTTTATATCTTTAGAACTTGTGACACTCTAAAGATAATTGTTTTAACTTGTTACCACCAATCCCGTGGATCGACCTGGACTTACCTTAAGACTATGCTATACACGAAAGGGTATACTTGCCCATGTTTTGTTTTTAGTCCCTTGTTTGGTAATCATCTAGTAATATAAATTTAAAACTCGCTTTCGCAACATCAAGTTTTTGGTCCCTTGTTTAGACTGTGCGAAAGACACACCAATTAGTCCCTTGTTTGGTAATCATCTAGTAATATAAATTTAAAACTCTCTTTCACAACATCAAGTTTTTGGCCCCTTGTTTAGACAATGCGAAACACACACCAAGTTTTTGGCGCCGCTGCCGGGGATTGTTTTCGTTAATTGTTAAAACTTTATGAGATACTTGTTAAAAAATTAAACCATCGCCGTAGAAATTTCTGGCAATCTCAAAAACATATTTGTCCTAAAAATTGCTGAAAGTACGCCGCACATTTAGTTTTGTGCGCCGTACTTTCTGGCGAACTTGTAAGTACGCCGCACATGTAGCAATGTGCGCCACACTTTCTGAAAAAAATTCAAAATGTTTACTGAGTCGATTTCAAAAACCCACCCAACATTTCTAATGCTTAAGTTAAACTTCTAAGAACATGATGATTGTTTTCTTTGTGCCCTTACTTGTTGAATTTTTGCATTTGTGTATAATGTACATTAAAATGAAAAGAAAACAAAAATAAAAAAATATAAACAAAAAAAAAATTCTTTATATTATCTCTTGTTGATTTTGTTGTTTAAACACTTTAGTAGTTTGATTATTTGATTTTTCTTGCTATATGAATCATTTGAGTTTCTTAGTAATTATAATAACGAAACTTAAAATATTTATTAAAAAAAGGGTTAATTTTATTTATAAATAAAAACATGATTCGTTTAGTTGAATTTCGTGAAGACTTGTAATTTTTTTCTTGCATCTTAGTTCGCATGTTGCTTGTTTGCATTTCATCCATTGTATGCATTTTTGTTCTTTTTCCTAGTTTAATGGGGCGTTTGGATTAGTTCTTTTCTAATGATTTTAATCATAACAAAAATTCTCCTTTCATCAAAATAAGTGGTATTTGATACCTTAAGTCATATTTGTAAAAATAAAAAATTAAAAAAATTGTTCTGAAAATAAATGGAAAATACAAGAAAAATAAAAAAAGTTAGGAATCTAGTTTTTGCCATTTGTTTCATGTTACGTGTTAGATATGCATTATGTTATGTCTTATTTTGTTATTAGAATGTTGTGTGATAAGTGGTTTTACTTGTCTTTCTAGCTTATTAGTCTTTCTTTTTAGTTTTGTGCTCATTTTCCTTTGTCATGCATTATGTGTTTTTATGTTTCTTAAGGGTGTGTTTGGATTAAGATAGTTTATATATATCCAAATGATTTTGATAAAAGTGTTTTATAAAAGTTTTTAGTTTTTATGTCATAAAAAAGTTTCAAAAAAAACCGTACAGAAAGTACGCCGCACATTTGATTTGTGCGCCGCACTTCTTGGCTAAAAACCAAAAATATTTCTCTTTTTCGTTTCATTATCATATAGATTATTTCATAATCATTTTAGTATACTCTTGTGTGTTTGAATGTGTGAGATAGATTGCTTGTGTTTGTTTTTATAATAATGTTAAAATCTAAAAAAATATATAAAAACTATAAAATCTAAAAAAGAGTTTGCTTATTTATTTTGTTACTTCAATTTGTTGTGAATGAGTTTTTGACTTTTGTTTCTATGTAAACATTGCATATTTTGTTTTGAAATGTATATATGCATAAAAATAAAAACTAAAAAAAACTAAAAATCTTAAAAACATAATTAAACTTATAGAAAAAAAAGATTTTCTTATTTCTTTTTGTAATCTATGTAATTTATGTGTCTGTGTGTCTACGTTTTTGATTGTGTGTATTTTATCTAATATGTTTATATATTTTTTCGTAATAATTAAAGAGTGATAATAAAAAATAAAAAATATAAAAATATAAAAATGTGTTTTCGGTCATAATAAAACCGCCACACATTTCAGATGTACGGCGCACTTTTGTAAAATAGACTCGAAGTACGCCGAACTTTGTCAAAGTGTGACGCTCTTTCTGGTCTGCAAAAATATTTTTGTTCAAATTTATTATTTTTCGATCATTCAGGTACTATGCCATATTAAAATTATATCTTATACAAATTTGTACCCATGACCTTTAGTTTTTATTTAGAATGAGTCATAAAATCGAAAACCTCAAAAATATTTTCTTTTCTTTTTGTAATAGGTTGTCTTTGTTAGATGTTTTATGTATTTTTATGTTAGTTGGTCGTATCTTAACTTGTTATTAGTTCTTTGTTACGTGCTTGTGTAACACCCCATTTTCATAAATGGAATGTCACGCGTAATTATGGCGTGTCATCAAAACATGCAAGGTAATATGTAGTAAAACATACATGACCATAGGGATAACCGGAATCAAACATCGGTTCCCGAACATAAGCCCAAAACATAATAAAGCAAAATAAATGAATGAAAGACTACACAAGCAATAATATATGAAGGCAAAAGGAAAAGAAGTCTCTAGCAGCTTCCATCCTATGCACGTCCTCCAGATGCTCGAGTCTTTCCTAGGGTACCTGCCGTTTTGGGACATGGAAAGGAAAGTAACGGCTGAGCAAAACGCTCAGTGCACGGATAAGGACATAGTATAAGTGACTAAAACATAATAGAGACTTAATAGCAGCGGAAATGTATAAGTCCTGGAGAACCTGGAACATGTTCATAAAATTGGTGTTATAGTTTGAAAAGCCTTATGTTTATCTTATGAAAACTGTTTAACATATTTTACCATTAGCCAATATAGGTCATGAAAATCCACCGTGTATGAATACTTGGAGGGGTGACCTCATCATGCAAATTAGAGGGGCTGCCTCTAATTTAATATACTAGTTTTTGGGTAGGAGAGATCAGCTCCTTGTGAAGGATGCAAGGCACACACCACATTCACCATGAAATCCTGAATAAAAACATGTAACTAGGATGCACCCATACGCCCCACATGATAAATATAAATAAATGGCCAAGCTGAATGGACGCCACAAGCAATCACTCCGCCGTGGTGAAGTCATAACATCAGTGCCTCTAATGTTATGGTTATGGTACCTCCATAACTAGGTGAAACTGGTAATACATGTATATGGCTATAGGTAATCATATTTAAAACATAAGCAATCAAACTCATACTTATACTACGGGAAAACAGTTGGCTGCATACGGGGAAATCCTAATAAGGAAAGAATGTCCATACTGAAAGGACGGGAATCCGTACCTTATGTCCAGTGAACGAAGAAGATGAACGGAAGAGAGTCCTACTTCGGTATCACTAACGCTACATAAATACATACGTGTATAAGTATCTGATCACTGAGTACGTAACTGGTCTAATGTTATGTCTTAGCTTATTTTATAAGTTCATGTCATGTTTAACTGATTTTAACGTTATACTGTATTTATCGTGTATTTTGTATATTCTGTTTAAGTATTTCTTATATTTCTTGTATTATTATACTTGCTGTGTAATAATAAGTAACTTCCTAAAAATAGCAGGTTTCCTAAAATAGAAAGTTTCCAAAAATAGAAAGTTACCAAAAATAGAATTACTGCTTAAAATAGATAAGTTTCTAAAAATAGAAAGTTTCCATAAATAGATATAAGCTGGATTATTAAGATAATAATATAAGCTATAGTGTTTTCTGATTAATATTCTAAGTCATAATGATATAATGTATAGTTTATGAATTATTTCATGTAACTTAAATAAACTATAGGTTAAAAGTATTTAATTAAATAAAATGTGATTTAATTAAATAAGAATATAAATACTTAGGTTAAAACATGTATTAGTAATTATATTAATATAACCTAAGTCATGAGAATTAATTAATTATAGGTCATGGTTTTAATAATTAATTAATTACTTAGTCTAATTTAATAACTAATTACTTAGGTTAAAATCATGTATTATTAATTAAAAATAATAAACCTAAGTCCAGGTTTTAATTAAATTAATTATCTAACATGTTAAATTAATTTAATTAACTTGCAAATAAATAATCTTGTAATTACAAGTCGTATTGTATTAATTTAGTTTACCTTTTAAAATTAATAAGCATGTATTATTTTATTAAAAGCATCAAAAACCGAACCCGTGTCTTATTAATTTAAACGTAAAGCTCGTATTATGCTTTATAAATAAGCCGAGCCAAACAGCCCCCTTAATGTCTTTTTAAAACTGGTAGCCAAACACCCCCTTAAACCTGTTAAACCCACTGCCAAACGTACCCTTAACTGCCAGTTTTCCCACTGGCAGTTACAGGTTTCCCCCTGTCTGTGGTTCGTTTCCCCTGCTAGTTATAATTATCCCACCGAGACCCCCAAGGTCTCGGTTCCCACTGCTAGTACTAATTTACCACTGGTCGTAACCAGTGGTTTCCCCTGGTAGGCCGCCGTTTCCCCCGTTAGCACAAACCCAGCCAAACCCTAATTAGGGTAGCGGCTGGTGGAATAAATCATCACCGAGAGTCTTTTGACTCTCGGTTTGTGTGCCAAACATCACAGCAACATCCAAAAATACAAACCCACCTTATGACACTCGTTTAATATGTTTTAAATCCCAAGAACTCGGATTAAAAGAAAAGAAAATAACTCGAATTAGGGTTTACCTTGTTTCTTTTCGTGTTAAGGTTTAGAACATCCAAAACAAACACACTCCTCGTTCTTCTTTGCATCATGAAGCCATGATTTCCTTGTTTTCCTTGTGTGGGTCGCGGCAGAGAAGAGACAAAAGAAGTGGCGGCTGTATTTTAGGTTTAGGGTTTGGAATGTTTTGTGTTTGTGTCGGCATAAAGAAAAACAAACACACCCCCCGTCCATTTGTTATACACGGCCAAAAGTAAAACAAAACCCTTGGGCCTTGAGCCCAAGTCCTATTACTTTTCTATTTGTCAAAACAGCCCCCTTAAAACACTTGTAATATTTATTAAGTCGCGTTTGTTTAAATGGTACGTGTAATCGTTATTTAAAAGTGTCGTAAGTTTCATAGTTATAATTACCCGTGTTAACGTAATTATTACGTATATAATTACTTGTCGTGTTAAATTAAATATACATAATAATAAAAATCGTTTAAATGTCCGTGATTACGTGTTACGTAGTTTACGTAATTTAATTAGTTTTTGATCGTGACTAAATATCTTATTTATTCATGTTCGTAATAATTATATATATATACGTAATTAATATTAGTTCGTGTTTTAATTATTGTTAAATACTTATCATGTGTTCGTACGTAATCGATACTTATCGTGTTTATACACGTATGTAATACTTAAATAATAGCACGTGAATGTGATCATACTATATAAGGAAGGTTTTAATCTAGGACGTACGATCTTAAGGGTACTATTCATGGTAAAAGCATGCGGGTTTTACAACTCTTCTCCCCTAAAAAGAATAATTCGTCCCCGAATTATAGATAACGTATCTGAAAGAGAAACATACCCGAATAAAACTGAGAGGGTATGTAAGATAAATTAACGTGCAGGTGACCTGGCAGAAAGAACGCAGAACGTGACATGTCTTAAAAGAACATGGAACGTGACGTGACTGAAAGGACATATCTAATTGATAAGATAAAAACGGATAAAAGTCCTGATGAACTTGTCCGTTTCCAAGTGGCCTCCCTCTTGGAACGGTTCCTTTATAAGATCTTGACACGAATGATAAGTCTTGGTCCTCCTGACCTTGACTTGGAATCCGAAGAAATTCTTGGTTATCTACGGAAGGTAGATCCCTTAAATTCGATCGAGGAAAATAAGAGTTAACGTGCAAGGGTAACTGAAACGTTACGATGAAATACAATTTGACTTTACTGTTAACCAGAAACGATGCGCGAGACATAAAGAAACGTAGTACGTGAAAAATTTTGAACGTGATACGTGAAAAATTTTGAACGTGCTACGTGGAGATAAGGCGAGTGTAGAATGAGTAAACATATTGTGATCCATGATATGTGTAACATATCTTGATCATGATATGAGGAACGTGGAATGAACATGACATGTGAAACATATCGTGATCATATAATATAATGGCGGTAACAACAAACGCTAGAAGGTGAGACAAAGATTATGACGAGAAACGTCTATCTGAGGATAGGGAGTTATACTAAACTTGTGTCTGGTCTCTCAAGTTCCTGCAAACTACCCATAATGAGAAAGGAATTGTACGTAAAATCGTAAACCAAAATACGATCATGAACGTGAATAGTGTCATGAACGCGAGCGCGAAAGCAATTCGTGGAATCAGAATGAAGACGTGAAGTAAATAAGGAGTACAATTGTGAATCTTTGTCTGACCCGATAACTAAGGGATTACCAAGTGGTCGGATGAGCCTTGGCGTGGAATTCGTCCGATCAATCTGTTGGTTCTGAAATTCGTACGGATGTAAGGATTTTGCAGACTTGATCGAACTGTTGGCAATAACACAGATAGCATCTTGCTTCGTAGAAACTTGATGCACAGAAGGTTGCGAAACTCTGAGTCTCTAAGTCTAGACTTCTCCTAGCGTAGGATTTCCTAGAACACCTAATGTAGTGTAGGGTTCTCTCCTTTACGCATAAGCTGAGTCATGGTAAGATTAACCATAGAACCCATGTGATTCAGTGTGTTACTGTAATCAAACAGAATTGATATTGGAAAATTTTTCCAGGGTAGAATTTCTCTTGTCATAGAATTTGCAACATAGTGTAGATAGGGTCTTCCCGTTCCTCTCTAGGCTTAGAGGAAATCAGGTTATCCTCAATGAAAACGCTGATGAATTTGTTTAGGAGTTCATGGAAACTCAATTTATTAAGTCCATAATGTTGTTGGAGCATTGATGAGACTAAATCAACATCATAAATCTAGCATGACCGAGTCGTGCACGAATAGCAGTCATGGACATGTCCTGCTCTTTCACCCGTCACTATTGGCAGTATGATCATGAATTCGATCTTGGAAAAGTGATGAACACTATAAGGTCGATTGGATACTTTATCAATACGTGGAGGAGAATAACGGTCATGAATGGTGATTTGTTTACGCCGACGGTAGTCGACACATAATCTCATGGTACCGTCCTTCTCCTTGTAAGTTCTTCTAGAATGTATGGGAAGATTTTGGAATAATCAACTGGCTAAGCGTAAAGGACTTAAGTGGTCGTGTCTTACTGACAGCTAGAATGTTTTAGCGATCATGGCTAACAACGCACATGCTTGTGAGCATAGATAATTTGTACAGATTTTCCCGATGGAAAATCAAGCTGAATGTATTCAGGAGCCTGAACATTACTGTACATAATTATGAATCGTAGCATGGTGTGCTGTTCATAGTACATAATTAGGATAAAATTCATCTCGTGTCTGTCCGAGGAAATGCGTTAGCAGCTTGGATCTCATCATTAAGCTGAAGGAAAACCTTCGTATACGTGGGAATACGAAAGGCGTCCTTCATGGTTATGAATATATGAACCATGGCCGAAGCCTCGGTTGTGATTTCTAGGATAAATCTGTCATAGTAGTGGTTACTATCGTCTTGTCTGTCAGTTCCATGACGGTCATTCTTATGACCGTGATTCATGTAACTATTCAGCTGAGTGGCCGGCTGGTACCGGTTTGCACTCATATGGCTGAAATGACAGCCAAATGACGTGTGGACATGTAACGAAGAATTAGGGACAATGATTGATAGAAATCGTCTGATGGTGAAGCATCTTATCATCCAATTGCTTTGCTCCGACGCCTTTGTCTTCGTCTTGCAGGATCTCCAGGTTGTGAACAGCATCCGCATCTCGTAGCGTCTTCGAACGTCAGCAGCATCAACCTTTAGTAACATCTCCAAGTTATGAGCGGCATCAGCAATTTGAAAAGTATCAGCATGTGGAAGTATGCACATGGGATAAGGTACATAGAGTACACATGGAATGTACATGAAATGATCGGTATGGGGTCGATCATTTATCATGATTTAAAGAAAGTATACCGATTAAACGGTTAGGAAAACCATCATGATAACCTGGCAATGCCAGTATATACCTCATTCTGGTTGCATAGAGAAACGCTAAAGTGTGATTACACAAAATTCAACGATGATTTGCCTGACAGCATGATCAATGAAAACCAACCATGACTATCATGAAAGAAGAATTCAATGAAATCCAACAATTGTCTTGCAGGACAACGTAAATAACAAAAGAGGCATAAAACATAATCAACATGAAGACGGAATTATCATGAAGAAACATCAAACCATCTATCACAAAGAAGTGTATAACATAATCAGCATGAAACTGAAGTTAACCATGACAGTCTGAAAACATACTTGACATAAAAACATAATAACTTATGAGGGGACATGAAAAAAAAATTTATGACTATTTAAATCATGAGAAAATTTTATGCATGAAAAACAGTGCATGAATGCGTAATGTAGTTTATAAAACCTTTATATGTGCGAGGGGACGCCTATGGGTCGGTCCCAAAACAAAAGACATAGCGAGGGGACGCCTATGGGTCGGTCCCAAAATTAAAAGTTTCGATAAAAGCACATGCGACTAAATAGGGCCAGTCTTGTACCAACCATTACTTAGTCATAATCCCTGCAACAATGATACATGAAACATAAATAAATGAAACTCATATGTCAAAATTTATCAGAAAAATAATTTATGTGACTAATTATGAACTATTGGGGTTCAGTCCACATAGCAACAGTTCACGAGGAACATTATGCATGAAACAGTGACACATAACTAAATATGAATGACGGTTGTCCATCCATATTAGCAAAATAATATCGATGAAAACATCAAGATTAAAACCTCAAGGTGCTGAAAACATCATGGTTAAAACAACAATACGCTGAAAACATCAATACGTAGAATAGCAGACGTTGGCTTAGGAAGCTCCTGGTGACTACCCACTAGTCACAGGTCGAGTTTTAGAGCCTACAGGTCGAAGCCTTGGGCTCTGATACCATAATTGTAACACCCCATTTTGATAAATGGAATGTCACGCGTAATTATGGCGTGTCATCAAAGCATGCAAGGTAATATGTAGTAAAACATACATGACCATAGGGATAATCGGAATCAAACATCGGTTCCCGAACATAAACACAAAACATATTAAAGCAAAAGAAATTAATGAAAAACTACACAAGCAATAATATATGAAGGCAAAAGGAAAAGAAGTCTCTAGCAGCTTCCATCCTATGCACGTCCTCCAGATGCTCGAGTCTTTCCTAGGGTACCTGCCGTTTTGGGACATGGATAGGAAAGTAACGGCTGAGCAAAACGCTCAGTGCACGGATAAGGACATAGTATAAGTGACTAAAACATAATAGAGACTTAATAGCAGCGGAAATGTATAAGTCCTGGAAAACCTGGAACATGTTCATAAAACTGGTGTTATAGTTTGAAAAGCCTTATGTTTATCTTATGAAAACTGTTTAACATATTTTACCATTAGCCAATATAGGTCATGAAAATCCACCGTGCATGAATACTTGGAGGGGTGACCTCATCATGCAAATTAGAGGAGCTGCCTCTAATTTAATATACTGGTTTTTGGGTAGGAGGGATCAACTCCTTGTGAAGGATGCAAGGCACGCACCACATTCACCATGAAATCCTGAACAAAAACATGTAACTAGGATGCACCCATACGCCCCACATGATAAATATAAATAAATGGCCAAGATGAAGGGACGCCACGGGCAATCACTCCGCCGTGGTGAAGTCATAACATCAGTGCCTCTAATGTTATGGTTATGGTACCTCCATAACTAGGTGAAACTGGTCATGCATGTATATGGCTATAGGTAATCATATTTAAAACATAAGCAATCAAACTCATACTTATACTACGGGAAAACAGTTGGTTGCATACGGGGAAATCCTAATAAGGAAAGAATGTCCATACTGAAAGGACGGGAATCCGTACCTTATGTCCAGTGAACGAAGAAGATGAACGGAAGAGAGTCCTACTTCGGTATCACTAACGCTACATAAATACATACGTGTATAAGTATCTGATCACTGAGTACGTAACTGGTCTAATGTTATGTCTTAGCTTATTTTATAAGTTCATGTCATGTTTAACTGATTTTAATGTTATACTGTATTTATCGTGTATTTTGTATATTCTGTTTAAGTATTTCTTATATTTCTTGTATTATTATACTTGCTGTGTAATAATAAGTAACTTCCTAAAAATAGCAGGTTTCCTAAAATAGAAAGTTTCCAAAAATAGAAAGTTACCAAAAATAGAATTACTGCTTAAAATAGATAAGTTTCTAAAAATAGAAAGTTTCCATAAATAGAATTACTGCTTAAAATAGATAAGTTTCTAAAAATGGAATGTTTCCATAAATAGATATAAGCTGGATTATTAAGCTAATAATATAAGCTAAAGTGTTTTCTGATTAATATTCTAAGTCATAATGATATAATGTATAGTTTATGAATTATTTCATGTAACTTAAATAAACTATAGGTTAAAAGTATTTAATTAAATAAAATGTGATTTAATTAAATAAGGATATAAATACTTAGATTAAAACATGTATTATTAATTATATTAATATAACCTAAGTCATGAGAATTAATTAATTATAGGTCATGGTTTTAATAATTAATTAATTACTTAGTCTAATTTAATAACTAATTACTTAGGTTAAAATCATGTATTATTAATTAAAAATAATAAACCTAAGTCCAGGTTTTAATTAAATTAATTATCTAACATGTTAAATTAATTTAATTAACTTGTAAATAAATAATCTTTTAATTACAAGTCGTATTGTATTAATTTAATTTACCTTGTAAAATTAATAAGCATGTATTATTTTATTAAAAGCATCGAAAACCGAACCCGTGTCTTATTAATTTAAACGTAAAGCTCGTATTATGCTTTATAAATAAGCCGAGCCAAACAACCCCCTTAATGTCTTTTTAAAACTGGTAGCCAAACACCCCCTTAAACCTGTTAAACCCACTGCCAAACGTACCCTTAACTGCCAGTTTTCCCACTGGCAGTTACAGGTTTCCCCCTGTCTGTGGTTCGTTTCCCCTGCTAGTTATAATTATCCCACCGAGACCCCCAAGGTCTCGGTTCCCACTGCTAGTACTAATTTACCACTGGCCGTAGCCAGTGGTTTCCCCTGGTAGGCCGCCGTTTCCCCCGTTAGCACAAACCCAGCCAAACCCTAATTAGGGTAGCGGCTGGTGGAATAAATCATCACTGAGAGTCTTTTGACTCTCGGTTTGTGTGCCAAACATCACAGCAACATCCCAAAATACAAACCCACCTTATGACACTCGTTTAATATGTTTTAAATCCCAAGAACTCGGATTAAAAGAAAAGAAAATAAATCGAATTAGGGTTTACCTTGTTTCTTTTCGTGTTAAGGTTTAGAACATCCAAAACAAACACACTCCTCGTTCTTCTTTGCATCATGAAGCCATGATTTCCTTGTTTTCCTTGTGTGGGTCGCGGCAGAGAAGAGAGAAAAGAAGTGGCGGCTGTATTTTAGGTTTAGGGTTTGGAATGTTTTGTGTTTGTGTCGGCATAAAGAAAAACAAACACACCCCCCGTCCATTTGTTATACACGGCCAAAAGTAAAACAAAACACTTGGGCCTTGAGCCCAAGTCCTATTACTTTTCTATTTGTCAAAACAGCCCCCTTAAAACACTTGTAATATTTATTAAGTCGCGTTTGTTTAAATGGTACGCGTAATCGTTATTTAAAAGTGTCGTAAGTTTCATAGTTATAATTACCCGTGTTAACGTAATTATTACGTATATAATTACTTGTCGTGTTAAATTAAATATACATAATAATAAAAATCGTTTAAATGTCCGTGATTACGTGTTACATAGTTTACGTAATTTAATTAGTTTTTGATCGTGACTAAATATCTTATTTATTCATGTTCGTAATAATTATATATATATATACGTAATTAATATTAGTTCGTGTTTTAATTATTGTTAAATATTTATCATGTGTTCGTACGTAATCAATACTTATCGTGTTTATACACGTATGTAATACTTAAATAATAGCACGTGAATGTGATCATACTATATAAGGAAGGTTTTAATCTAGGACGTACGATCTTAAGGGTACTATTCATGGTAAAAGCATGCGGGTTTTACAGCTTGAGTTTGTATATTTGCTTATTTTTTCGGTCTAGCGATGTTTAAATATAAAAATAGATTTTGTTAAATGTTCGCCTACTTTCTTTAAAGCACGATGTACTTTCTTCATTAGTCCACAAAAATATCATTTTGTTTTAACGAATGTGTTTGTTTGATTAGCTTTTATGCTACATGTTTGTTAATATGTGTTTGATGAGTGTTTGTCTAAAACTAAAAAAAATCCAAAAACATTTTTTTCCCCTTTTTTTTTTCATTTTGTATGAGTTTGTGTGTGCTTATTATTTGTAGAATGTGAATAAATAAAATTTTAATTAAAAATAAAAAAATATAAAACAAAAAACTTTGCAATTTGATTAGTGTGACGTGCATGGGCCTGTGTGTTTCATACCTTGACTATTGCAACCAAAAATATTTCACGAACTTTGTGGGTGTGTTCCCTGGAAACCCTCACGAGACTATAACTCGCCCACTCGGTACACCGAGGGGTTTAAAGGCTTGTTACATATGCTAAATGCAATCGT
This sequence comes from Glebionis coronaria, assembly GCA_025667525.1. Taxonomy (NCBI): domain Eukaryota; kingdom Viridiplantae; phylum Streptophyta; class Magnoliopsida; order Asterales; family Asteraceae; genus Glebionis; species Glebionis coronaria. Next base: position 363,072,843 of record CM046882.1, on the reverse strand, counting down.
GGTGTCTACGAATGTGTGCTTTAGAATTTTATGCTTTTTTGTAGTTTTGTCTATATTGCAGATTTAATAAATAGGTGGAAGTTCGATTGGATGAATGATTCTTATCACTTGGGGATATGACATATATATTTGGACCGGTGTAGGAATTGTTGAATTCACATGCTTGTGATGGCGCTCCTCTTTGCGCTATATTTTCAGAATAATATCGAAGAACTTATGATCCCCGGGAAGTCTCATTTCTCTTATATTTATTTTTCCCACTTGTCCTACTTTTAAGTTATTTTCTAAATTACGCATATTGCTAAACTTAAGTCTGGGGGAAAATGAATTGGAAAATGTGACTGGTTATTTAATAAAGAAATTTGTTCGCCCTCAGTAATCTAAAAATCAAAATCATTTTTCTTTTACTTTGCCACTTAGGTTAATATATTAGAATAAAACTTAGAAAAAATGGTTGGTTGCTAGTTACCTGGTATGATTGGATGATTTTTGCTAATAGTTGGTTCGCGGTTGGTTATGAGTATTGTACCATTTCAACGTGGACGAAGAGTGCACGCTTTGTGTTTCGTATTTTATGTGGTCTACACTTATATAAAGTGTGAGGGAATTGTTAGTTGTGAAGGGCGTGATGTTTGTGAAAAAAAAGTGATAAAAAAAGAGAAAAAAACTAAGGAAAAAAAATAGAAAAAGTCAAAATCGAAAAAAAGGTAGAAAAAAGTGAAGATCGAAAAAAGTGAAAAAAAGCCAATGAGTTATATGTATATTTATGAAGTTGAAGTTTTTTGAGATATCGATTAGCCAATGTGCTAAGACGTGATATATGTATGTTGTTCGAATTGTGATTGAATAAAGTTGTATTATTTCATGGTTTGTGGTACGTTTGGTGACTAGCAACATGGGTAATTTTAAACATGTAAAAATTTATTATTTTTCCTTATATTGCTTGAGGACAAGCAAACCCTTTAGTGTGGGGGAGTGTTTGCACTTTTAGCAAAATTTCTTACAAAAACCTAAAAATATGTTCGATTTAAAAAAAAAATTAAAAATTATCTTTTCTTTTGGCAATTAGGTAAATTTTATTTTAAACTTTCTTTTTCTTAGCATTGCTTGAGGGCAAGCAATAGTTTAAGTGTGGAGGAATTTGATAACGCTCTAATTATACATGTTTGCGTGTGCGTTATCTGTATATATTTAGGTTAATTATGTGAACTATCGGTACTTAATAGACTATATTTAATGTATAGGTTCCAAGGACGTGTCGTGGAAGCAAATGGAAGAAAACACGAAGATATGAAGCTTAAATGAAGAAATAAAGTCAAGCTTCTGATCTCCCGACACCTGTCATTTTTTTGGCCATATCTTGAGCATACAAACTCCGTTTTAGTTGGTTCAAGTGGCCACGGAAAGAGGAAAGAATTATCTACACCTTTGACTTTTGGTCCGAAGCTGGAAATGACCAAAAGTGCAGCGCACAATCCAAAAAGTGTGGCGCATTTTTCTGCAGCACAAGAATATTCTAGACGCACAAAGTGAAAAGTACGACGCACTTTCCTTCTGCACAACTCAAAAGTCATATTTACTACTCCCATTCATTGCTAATCCTATCAATTACCTTTCTTTTGGTCCCCAAGTGTTAGAATAGCTTTATAAACATCCCAAAAACACAAAGGAATACACAACTTATATCTCTATCAAATAACTTCATTGGAGAAGGAGAACTAAGGTGAGGATCTTTGGATCTAATGATCCAAACACTCTTCTAATCCATGAAGAATCACCATATCACCACCACCATCATAACCCACGAATTTACCACCTTCCTTGGGCATATTCAGTAGCATTTGGATGTTGGTTAATCATGGAATCATTGGTTTTGGGTTTATGATTGTTGTAATCCTAATATTGGATTTGGTACTTTCTAATCAAACCACTTTGCACAAATGGATTTGGTACATTTCTTTACTGATCAAATTGATATGTTTCTATGTTTATTGATGCTTGTGATTGTGATTATTGGATTGATTATATTAGCTTCGCAGGGTCGAAGTGCGGTGCACAATTAGTTTTGTGCGGTGCACTTTTTCCCTGGTTCGTGTTTATAAGTATGATCTAAATGCTTTTGTATTAGATACGATTGTGTAAGACAATTGTTATGTGTTGGGTTTATTCATGATCTTTACTAGTACTCATGTGAGTGGATAGATTTCTTGTCATCTAGTAAATGAATCTTGTTATTCGCTTTTGTCGCGATTAGTGGAATAAAACACATAACAGCTCTTACACAATCTTATCTATTACTTTGGTCATTGAAATCAAGCATAAACCATTCTTAATGCTTTTGGTATGACATGTTCTTTAGTCGGATTTTTGTTATATTAATTAGATGTTGCATGCGCGACTAGTAATCCACATGTTGTCTTACCTTGTTTATGTGCTTGTAATTCATCTTAGCTATATATCATTTCTATGTTCTTAGTGTTAACCAAACGCAACTTTAAATCATGATTTTGAAAAGTTTATATCTTAGAACTTGTGACACTCTAAAGATAATTGTTTTAACTTGTTAACACCAATCCCGTGGATCGACCTGGACTTACCTTAAGACTATGCTATACACGAAAGGGTATACTTGCCCTTGTTGTATTTTTAGTCCTTTGTTTGGTAATCATCTAGTAATATAAATTTAACACTCTCTTTCGCAACATCAAGTTGTTGGCCCCTTGTTTAGACTATGCGAAACACACATCATATTCCATGATCGGTGTCATCCACGTATGAACTTCCTCTTCTACGCCCGAAGCCTATTCCTCTTCCTTTATGGATTTTTCTTTGAGGATTTCCACCAGAACTTCCTTAGATAAGTATGTGAAGCTTGTTGATGCTATTTTACTAAGGGCATCAGCTTTTTGTTCTCCCCTCTTGGTACTTCACGTATCAGGAACCTACTAAAGCCTTTGATTAATGATTTGACTTTTTGCAAGTATTGTATCATATTTTCCTCCTTTGCTTCGTATTCTCCTAGTATGTGATTTGCTACTAAGCGAGAGTCCACATTTGCTTCAAGATTAAGTACGCCCATACGGGCTGCGATCCGTAGTCTTGCTATGAGTTCTTTATATTCCGCTTCATTGTTTGCATCTGTGAATTCAAAGCATAATGCGTACTTGAACTTCATACCTTCGGGGTTGGTGAGAATAAGGTATGCGCCCGATCCGTCGGTGCAGGAGGATCCATCTGTGAATAAGATCCTTGGGTCTTGGTCACCCTCCTCCTGTATAGATGTCTGTACATGTAAAACCCGAACAAAAATACCAATAACATTAAATGCATGAAATCATGATTAAATTAAAAGTTTAATATTTAATAATATACGACACGCGTCACGAACATTTAATTACAAGTATTATGTATATTATTAGTACATGATAAATGTTTACGTATAATATTTTATTCACGACATTTAAAACATAACATTCATGAATAATAATTAAGTCATGAAAAACATATGGATTTGGTCTTGGGTTGGTGTGTAGCAGCGGCAAACAAAGGAACAAGGGCCTCGTGGCCCGACCCATTTGGTAATCCAACTAGTAAACAAATACACCAGGGATTTATCAAAATTTAATTTTAGAAAAATCACAAGAACCCTAGTTCTTCTTCTCCCCTAGTCGCGGGATACATTGAACACCAAGGGATTCGATTTTGAGTGTTGATCTTGGAGATTTATGTTTTTGTGTTCGTGCTTCAATTCTTAATCCATCCATGCTTTCTGTAATCATCAAACCTTCACCTCTTTATTAATTATGATTAATTGTGTTGGAAATATGTTTTACGTATTACAAAGGATCTATCACTCCAACAATAGATTAAGTGAAAGCTCGTAGTCTAGTATTATTAAGTTAAGTAAACAAGGTCGTGCCTAGCCCATGGAATGTATGAGGGCGGCGGCCCATTGTGTAAGCCTAAGCCCATCACAAGGCTTAGGTATATAAACCATCTCCTTAGTTAGAGAGGGTGTGGTTCACTATTATTTTCACATAAAAAAAGGTGTGTCTTCACTTTTTCTCTTTCTAAGTGTGTGTGTGTTCTCACCATCTTTCTATCTCTACTCTCTCTTTAGATTAGACAAGATTTACAATATCCTACAAATGGTATCAGAGCCATGGGATGAATGTCTTGTTTATGTGTTTGTTCTTATAGTTTTCGTGTGTATTTTGATCTAAACAACCCACGTTCAATTTTTTTTTTGTTTTTAGTGGTTTGATCTTCACCAATATCATCTACATAGCCGTGGTAGTGATTTAGTAAATTTGGTTTGGTCAAAAACACAAAAGTTTTTGGGCGTTTGGATCATTTTTGGTGAAAAGATTCGTACTTGAAGCCTTCTTTCCGAGATCTATCTTTTTAGCTTAATTTCCCAATTTCAGTGCACATTGCGGAATTGTTACATTTGAATTATTGCGGAGTTAATTCATTTCTGTGTATTGCGGAATTGATTCATTTTTGTGTATTGCGGAATTGATTCATTTCTGAATATTGCAGAATTGGTACATTCTGAATATTGCGGAATTGTTACTTTTGAATATTGCGGAATTGGTGCATTTCTGAATAATGCGGAATTACGTTCTTATTGCGGAATTGAATCATTAATTGTATTGCGGAATCGAATCTTATGTATTGATTGCAGAATTGAATCCTATGTCTTGATTGCGGAATTATATCAATATTCGTATTGCGGAATTATATCAACTTTCGTATTGCGGAATTGTGTTCATTCTCATATTGCGGAATTGTGTTCATTCTCATATTGCGGAATTGTATCACCTTGTGATTGCGGAATTGTGATATTCTTCACTTTGCGGAATTGTTTCATTATTCCCATTGCGGAATCATACTTGAGATTCACATAGCGAAATTAAATCACCTAAACATCGCAAAATCTTCGGAATTTTTCAATATTTTCGATAAACGTGATTTAGAAAATTTCGTACAATCGTGATTAATTTTGCATTGGAATTTTTGATTTCTCAAGAAGAGATTATTAGAGGATTTCAACATTAGTTTCTCGACTTCAACACACGAAAACAAGCACATTTACTTTCTCTAATTGTTCGAACAATGTTTGTAAATCTTTACTTATCGAAATGGAGTACACATCACTTACGGATAAGTCCATCCTCTCGGGTACGGATAATCGTCCACCAATGTTGGTGAAGACTATGTATGAGGATTGGGCTTCCCGCATGGAACTTTATATGTTGAATAAAGAGAACGGACATCTCATTTTGGCATCAGTGCTCAATGGACCATCGGCATATGGTACCGTGACGGAAGGTACTGTTACTCGTCCTCGCACAACGGGTTAATTAACTAGAGATGCTAAGATTCAAGACAAGTGTGATAAACAAGCTACAAACGTCATTCTCCAAGCCCTTCCTCCAGATGTCTACAAACTCGTCAGTAAACATAAAGTTGCCAAAGAGTTATGGGATAGAATTCGTGTTCTAATGCAAGGCACCTCGTTAAATAAACAAGAACGAGAATGTAAGCTATATGATACGTTTGATAAGTTTGCCTATGTCCCCGGGGAGACTCTCAATTATTACTATTTGAGATTCACTCTATTGATGAATGAGCTCAACATCTATGGCCTGGCAATTCCTACGTTTCAATTAAACACCAAGTATTTGAACACTCTCCCTTCTGAATGGAGCAAGTACGTGACGGCTGTTATATTGGCTAAGGATTTGCATCAAACCAACGTGGATCAACTTTAATATTTTATTCAACAACACGAATGCCACGTGATCGAGGCTCGGTTATCAACACCTAAAGTTCGTGATCCACTTTCTAAGTATGCTTCTCAACAAATGACTCCCCAACAAAACATGGCTTACACTTATCAACAACCATCATACTTGCAGCAGCCACCACAATACACCTATCAGCAACCATAACAACCATCTTATCAACCACTAATGATGCCACAACAAGCATTTCAACAAAGTGTTCTTCAACAGCCTTATCCATAGCAACCAGCACATCAGGCATCACCATCACAAGCCATTACTTCTCCAATGAGCTATACTCCTCAACAAGGATATTTTCCAATTGAAGCACCACAAGCACAAGCCTTCTACTCCAATGAACTTCCACAAATTCAAGCACCAGTCTTTACTCCAAATGATACACCTACTGATGTCTTAAACCATCTTACTGCCTACTTGTCAAAAGTTGTTTCAACTAGAGGTTTTCCACCAACAAACAATTAGCTTCGCACTTCTTCAAATTCTCGACAACAAGACACTATTCCAAATGGTCAAGTGATGGTGCAATCTATTCAGGGAAGGCAAAATTTATATGGACCTACTACAAGGACTGTGAACGCTCAAGCTGTAACTTCTCAAGCTAGTGGGAATGGAAGCCCTATTGGTCCTCAAAAGGTTGTGACTTGCTACAATTGTCGAGGACAGTTCATATGGCTAGGGAATGCACTCAACCAAAAAGGAGAAGGGATGCAACGTGGTTTCGTGAGAAGATGTATTTGGTCGATGCGCAATCTAAGGGAAAGATTTTGGATTTAGAGGAATTAGCATTTCTTGCAGACCCAAGGGCAGCTGATAATGAAGGCATTGCAGTCGTCTCTACTTCTAATGCAGCATATCAAGCAAACGATCTTGATGCATATGATTTGGATTGTGATGACATTCACTCAGCCCAAGCTGCTCTCGTTGCTAATCTCTCTCACTATGATTCTGATATTGTCAGTGAGGTACCAACCACATCTAATATTGTTCATGATAATCCACATCAAGTTAAGCATGCAAATGACAACCTCGAACACCATTCGGGAACTAGTAACTCAAATGATGTGGTATCCAATCCAACACATTTGAGTGAAACTCAACCAAATGCTACGACGGGTATGGAATCTTATGATCAACATGATTTGGTAATGGTGCCTAAGCATATTATTGATAACATGAATGTGGTTGTTCGACAAACCGTAGATATGAATGCCAATCTAACCGCTGAGCTTGCGCTGTATAAGGAAAAGGTTAAAACTTTTGAAATGTTCCTTCAAGTAGAAAAAATAAGTTACTCTAAATTTGACAATTTCGTTTTGAAAAGATTGAACACTTAAAACAAATAGAATCATTAAAAGCTAATCTTTCCAATGAATTAAAAGAAAAATATTCGGTTCTAAATGATTTTCAGAAACATAAATTGGATTTTGAAACTCTCGAGTCTAAAAAGTTTGAATCGGAAATTAATGCTACCAAACTTCTTAAATTCAAGGAACAACAGCTTTTATAACAATACGCTTCCACAGAAAAGGTTCATCTTTTAACTAAATCGTTTAAAGAACTCGAACTTAAGCGTCTTCAAGATTTACCACCTAATCCCGGTTATGCAAAACAAGCTCAGGAATACATTCCATGTCTTTAAGATGTGACCCTAAATGGTAAATCGAAAGAAGCACCTTATGTTCGTAGTACTATGGAGACATTGTCACTTGCGGAAGAAACTCTATCTAAAATGCTTTCAAAATTCCATAAGCTTGATTATGATAAGCATAATAAAGATCAGTTTACTAAAAACACCTGTATTCGCTTACAAAAGGAATTAGCTCAACTATCAGCTTTTGTGCCCCAAAGTTTGTCAAAGGAAAACCTTCCTAGTACGTCTCCTACACTTGTCAAAAAGGATTTAACTAAGTTAATTCCACCGGTAAGTAAGGTGTCAGATAGCTTAAATGCGGTGCACCAACACTTTGCCGATTTTGACAATGTCATTACGGCACGTATGATGGCTTCGGCCATAACGGAAGGTGAATGGAATTTTGGGCACACTAAAGCTGCGTTTTGAGACGAAATTGTTCCATTTGTAAACAATATTAAAGCTTGTCTTAGCAATATTGATCAAGATTTGCTTTTGGAAATAGAAGAAGTTAGACGTGAATTTCAGTGGTCGTGTCTTCACTGACAGCTAGAAAGTTTTAGCAGCCATGGCTGACAAAGCACGTGCTTGTAAAGCATAGATATTTTGTACAGATTTTCCTGATGGAAAACCATGCTGAAAGTATTAAGGAGCCTGAACATCGGTATACATAATCCTATATGAATGACGACCAATCATAGCATGGTGTGCTGTTCACAGTCCGCAATCAGAATCATATTGAACTCTTATCTGTACGAGGTAAGTGCGTTAGTAGATTGGGTCGTGTTATCAGATTGAAGGGAAAACCTTCGTATCCATGGGCGATACGAATGGCGTCCTTTATGGTCATGGTTATATGAAATATGAAATCAAGAGATGAAAGTGTCATGAGGTAAACGTGACAAATCTTACTGAATGTGTTTTGCCTGTTTCACGCAGGTTGAACTCTGCGTGTCCAAGCGTGAATAAAACGCCAGTGTTGGTACTAAAGTTCTTGTGGCCTAATTAATACATGGCACAACAAAATGGATATACTCCTTGAAGGGTGCCCTGAATTTCTTAGGGCTATTGTAGGAGATAGACGTGAGTCATGTGTCTTAACTCGTGTCTTGAGAAGATATGTGTATGACCTGTGTCTTGACTGATGTCTTGACATGTGTCTTCAAAAAATATACGTGAGACATGTGTCTTGACTGATGTCTTGACATGTGTCTTCAAAAAATATACGTGAGACATGTATCTTGACTAATGTCATGACATGTGTCTCGAAGTGTGAAACGTGTGACAATCCGTCAATTTATGGTTAATATTTTATTCTCAATATTATTTAAAAAAAAACAATTTACAATATGAACTCACATATTTTTGGGAAGAAATTTGGATTTACGTCTTGGATTAGCATCGACTACGTCTAAACCGGAGGATTCAACGTACGTGCTTACGTTTACGTACACCGTCTTTGGTGACAATCCGACACTTCAGAAAATAAATTTATCCATGAATATTATTTTGGAGTTTTAAATTTGTGTTGGTTCATAAACTCACAAATTTACGAGAAGAGATTAGGACTTACGATTTTATTTTAACGTCCTTTGCGACTAAACCGGAAACCTTAGGATTACGTATTTACGTTTTCGAACTCTGTTTTTGATAAGACAATTTTTATTGGATTCGTTTTATGACGTTGATTCATAATTTATAAAAACGTTTTTCGTAAAACGACCCGAGGGCACGAAATCGAGAAAACTAGAATCGAGAAATACCCGTAAACTAGTGAGATGGGACAAAACACTTTGCCCCACCCCACTAGCATGATATGGACGGCAACATTGACACCACCACATATAGGTGGCATCAAGTTAACTACTACTTATCCAAGTGTAAGCTTTAGCTTACATTTCAAGCTTACCATACCACTAACTAAACAAAACTAGTTACTTGTTTCATTCTTACCATTTACTACATGCAAACCACCCCAAAAACTCTCTCAACTCTCCTCTCTTGCAGTCCCAAATAAAGCAACAAACACCATTCTTGATCTTTTCTAGCCATAAACCACATGTTTACTAGTCCTATTAAGGTGTTTCCTTGAAGCCTTGATCATTTGGTGGCCATATAAACATCTTTGGAGGTGATTTGCTTGTGTCCTAGGGCTGATTTTCCAACATATATTCTTGATATTTGATGGTCTTGGAGATACTTGTTGTGTTCATCAAGTTCTTGCCTTCCTAAAACAAGAAATCCACTTGGATTGGTAAAGAAGATCATCCTCTACATTTTCTCTTATTATTTTGTAAAGAACAAATGTATTTTATTTCATTTTGTATATGTATATGATGTATATATGATGATAAAAATGTTGTGTGGGGATCAAGTGTTGATAAACATGCTTAAAAATGATGATAACCATAAGAAATGAAGCTAAAATCATGACTATTTAGTTGGCTGTATAAAAACAGTAGATAACTAAATGATGAACTGATAAAATTGCATGGTTTGATCTATTTACAGTAAGTAGATGATGTTATACACATGTGAGAGTTGGCCATGCAATGGAATCAAAATAATGAGTGAGATATGATCAAAACAAGTTAGGTGGTACAATCTGAATAAGCAGTTTTGTAGGGACTGTTAAGGCAACTTAGACTCAAAATGGGCAGTAGCTATAACTAAGTTATATGTAACACATATTATGAATAAGTTGTCATCCAAAAATGAGCTTCTAAGTCATTGTATAACTCTAGATATGATAAAAATGGTGAATATGAAGTTAAAAATCAGATTTTGGAAATAATGTTTATTATTATTATATAAGCACTCACTTTATAATGTATAAAATGTAAAATACAAACCCACTAACTTATAAAACTTATTTATATAAATGTATAAAAGGTTAATTTAATGGGTAAATTATATAAATGGTGGTAAAAATAATATTTATAAGTAATAAAAACTATAAACTTGATTTTACGACTTTTTCGGCTATCGTCGTGAAATTAACGTTTTTCGCCAAATAAAACTTAGACGGCCAAACCCGTCTAATGTAAAGTTTATAAAAGATGTATACTGATGTATAAGTAACTAATACAAGTAAAAACCGATAAAACCCGAACTATAAGAATTACGGACATTTACGAGCTAACTAAACCTATTGGACTAATAATTAGACTTAATAAGATAAAAACTTGTAAAAAGAATTATTGGGCTTAACCCATTTGGGCCCAACATGAAAGATATATATACTGATCATATAGGTATAAAATGGGTAAAAACAAGTAAAAGAACTTATAAAAGATTTAATGAACTTAAAATAGGTAAAATCGATAAAACTAGTGAACTAGTAAGACATTACCAAAACGTAAACGCTAAAATGAGTAAATGAGGATTTATAAACCCACTTGATCATCATCATATGTACAAAATCATCATATGTATATTGTTATTTTGATAAAAGTCATTGGACCGATTCTAAGACCGATTATTATTTGTCTAGGTTTCCGTGATTGAAGCGCGTACCGTACGTCCGAATTGCCGATAACCCGCCTTCCCGCATCAACGTGAGTTCATAGCCTCGCACTCTTTTAAATGTTTTTATAAATGTTTTATAAACCCGCGAGGGAGATAACATGTTAGTTTTTATAAAATTAGCACACCATTTGTCCCGACTGTTTGATTATTGATTTTGGACCCGAATGATTGAATGACCCGATTGTATGACCCGATAAATGATTAATGGACCCGATAGATGAAATAAAATGGATTATTAAAGTTAGGTTATGTCACTAAAAGTCCCATTAGCATGAATTGTGAACTACCGGGAGTTGGTAGACGCTTATGCATTTAATAGTACTATTTGGGGACGATCACCCTAGTTCGCGCCTTGACGGTTGATCCCCGTCGTGCCACATTGATTGGTAAGCGAATTTATGTATGAGAAGATTTCCATAGCGTGACCTTTGTGACGACACGCTACTTTAGATGGGCAAAAATTGGTATCGGGTTAGCTACCCGTTGTTGGTTTAGTAAGGTAACAATGTCATGCGGCTTATAATAATCCGAATTAACAAAATACTAATAGACGCTCCGAATAACGATGTATTGCCTGACTAGAAATACAGGGTCATACTATTGATATTATGTTCGTGTTTTGGTTTTCATAACCATATTCATATAACGGTTTTTATTTAATCTATACAACGTTGCAAAACGTATTGTATGATGTTTTTACGACATTGGCTCGTATAATACTTTTTAAGGCAAATGCCTATATTATGATTTTCGATAAGGATTTATATAAAATGACTTTGGCTATTTTATGGCCTATTACAAAGATTTGTGTAAAATGATTTTGGCTATTTTACGGCCTGTTACAATGATTTGTACGAATTGGTTTTTGGTACTAATTTTATACCAAAGTTATATTGATGGAATTTATTAAACTCTATGAATTCACTCGGCGTTATCGCTGACCTTTTCTTTTAACATGTTTTATCTCAGGTACTTGAAGGTAATTCTCGGGAAGACGACAAGAATTCATGGCCCGCACCTAAACTATATTTTCCATTCAAATACTTTGTAAAACTTGTATAAAATGTAATGACTTGGGACCTATGTAACTTTGATATTTATGAATGGAAATGCTTTATTAATAAACGACGCGATTTTTATGCGTTGTCTATGATGTGAGTAATGTGCTATCCCGTAACACCAACTAGTCTTCCGTTGTACTAAGTTGTATAAATTTGGGGGTGTTACAGTTTGGTACCAGAGCTCTCGTTATAGAGAACGAAAGATTTTTAAAACTAAGGTTTTGAATAAAACTTTTCAAAATATTTTAACTACAAACATTTTTCTAAAAATGTCTAAAAATCTTTTGACTATAACGGTGCCGAGGAATTCCCGAGTTACCGACAAGGCCAGACTGAGAAGTGTTATTTTAATATATATATAACTTGGATTATATATATATATATATGATGTAATTTTATTACATGATTGTTTGATGATTATTTTGATTTTTATACGAGATATTTATACGACGTAGATTGTCACAAGAAACCCTAAATCCCCTAGTAAATTAATCGAAGCTATTCTCGTAGGAATTCTAGCTATCCTAGATCTAAACCAAGTTGTGGATATTTATGATCCCAACAAATGGTTGATATTCGTAGAAATGTAGATATTAGTTGATTGCGATATTGAAAAAGGATTGGCGAGATTAAATTTGATATCGATGTTATGACGATCTTTTCTTATAGAGTGGAGTTTGAAAAAACGTTACCACCTAGAAAGATGTCATCTGATTCGTTGTCACCCAATTCTTAAATTAAAATTGAAAGGGTGAATGTTGCACTTGAGGCTGTCATTGGAACCATTACCCAAAAGCCTCATGCCACTAATACCTTTCCGAGAAGTCTAAGTTGAATGATCAAGTCATTTCATATTAATGACTCATTTGATAATTGTTGTTGTAAGAGATATAGGATTGGAAATTAAGTATTGTTCATATCGAGCTTTGATTGCCCCTTTTAAGGTGTAAGGATAAGATTGAAAGTATTGGAATATGAGATAGGATATTGCCTTGAGTATGAGTTGATTAAAACTTGAATAAAGTAAAATTTAACCCGTATGAAATATGAGATTGTTAAGAGGAAGTCGTTAAGTTTTGTGATTAAATTATAAGGTTTTAATTGATTGTTAGATCGTGTTAAGGGTTGTTCCTAGGCCATTGTCCAATGACGAGGATGCCCAGTGTCCAATAAATAAATTGAAGAAATCTTCTTCTGAATTGGGACCAATGGATCTTCCGGGACATATGGAACACCTAATGACTCTTGTAGATTAGTATTCATTGTGGTATCTTTTAAAAAAATCCCTAACTTAACTGTGACATCAGTTGGTAGGATGAGTTCTGAGAATTGTATAACATAGTGACGCGTAATGTGTTACGGTACAATTTTGACTTGTTTGTGATTAATAAAAAGACTACCTTTGATTGCTAAATTCTACATGTATCGATGTTATCTATCTTTTCTTGCTTCTTCCTAATGTTCGCATTAGTGATGCAACCATTGAACAAGTACTCATCTTGATTTGAGTTACGTTGTGAATTATTCTTTTTGAGTGCCATCGAGGTCATGAACCTCATGATTATTTGGCTAAGCTCATTCCCTATCATATCGTAGTTAATTCTTGGTGAACAAGCTTTCATCACTCCTTTGCAGATCACACATTGTTTTTATAAAGTTAAAACGGTATCCTTTGAGAAAATGTAATTTTCAACACAATAAGGATTATTCAAAGTGAGATTTATAAGTGATTAATATCAAAATGAAGTTGTTTATAAAACATCTTAGAAAACCTAATTGTTTTCATGACAAAGAAAATGTTTGTAAATTTATTTTTGAATCTTATTTAAGAATTAAGCATGAAAATGTTTTTATTATCAACACGATGATAAAATTTTGACGAACTGAGTATTGCATCGTTAATCTTGAAATTGTATATAGTTGCGCGCCTACATACAATTTGGAATGGACTATGCAAGACTGATTAGTAGTCACCATAAAACTAATGGATAAACGCTACATTTCTTTGAAGATTGTGAAAGAATAAATTATATGAGATCTACAAGAAGTGAAAAATAAGGACATGATGTTAGAGACATCTACATATGTGCCTGTAGCATCTATTTTTCTGAGTCGAATTTACTCATCTGTGGAAATTGTCTTATTTGACAATTGACAATTCTTTCGTATCCAATTCTCCCGTAGTGAGATCCTTAGGAAAAGTATCTAATTACCGAGTGTTGATACCCGACTGGATGTATTGACGTTCTTATCATTTCTTATGATTTGGTTTCATTTGAATGACCTGGGTAACGATCCGAGGAGCTTTTGAATGCGTACTCAAATTATGAAAACATGGGATATATTCATATTCGCTAAATGTTTTCGTCTGTGTCTGATTTGAAATTCTCTCGCGCAGATTATGCGTTGACCTTACTTTTTAGACGATAGTTGTGTTCTCATCTATCCTTGAATTTGTGAAGGATTATGAATCATTATTAGTCTTTTGAGAAGTTCACATCTTATCGACGGCAATGAAACTGGAAAGTTGATAGTGCCAGTAGAATGGATTGATTGACTATGACATGACGACATTGTCTTAATTGATGGGAACTCGAGTAGAATTCCCTAAATGATAAGATGTTGATTATCAAAAGTGATCTAAATAATTCTTGATGGATGATCATATCCTGTATTTAGACTTAAAATGATACCATGAACGATTATGAATTAGTCATAGATATTATAATCTAGAAAGAACCTAATACGAAAAGATGTTTATGTTATCTGAAACTTTAGTAAGTATTTGTTGATGGTGAATTACCTGGACCTTCGCCACTAAGGCAAGTTGAAATTGGTATTGATTATATTTCCGGTGCTGCACTTGTGGCTTGTGCACTGTACGTCAGCACCATCTAAATTAAAGGAATTACCGTACAACTGAGATAGTTGTCGGAGAAAGATTTTATTATACCAAGCCTGTCATCCTGAAGAGCTATGGTGTTATCATTCCTTATATATATAGATTACTGTGACTGAGTAAATTGACAATCGAAAACGATATCCATAACTCGAAATGGAAAAATTGTTCGATCATTTACAAGGTTCTAGCAAATTTGATCCATAGCATGGTTATCATCAACTTCGCATCTGCGAAAGAGATTATCTATTCCAATCACTACATCCGGTGCTTGTAATGAACATTATGAGTTTCACGTGATGTCGTTTGGATTGACCAATGCACATGTAGCATTCATAAATTTGGTGAATCACGTGTGTAGGCTGTAATTTGATAAATTCATGCTTGCGATCATTAAGGACTATTTGTTTGTTAATACGAATAATAATGAGTTAATAATTAGTTATAAATTGCCCTAAATTGGCTAAACAATGAAAACCTATACCTTAAATATTTAACATGTGATTAAGGACTTAATCCTTTATATGATTTAACCGTGTAATTAATAGATAATGGAAGCTATATTGACTTTTCAAAGATTAGAACCATTAACGCTTAGGGATTAAAAACTTAATCCTTTACATAAAATGACCGTTGGATTAATAATGGTAAGATTTATGTATATTGACTCTTTAAAAACTAAGAGCCCTTTTAAGACTTTGAGTATGCTATATTTTGACAAATGTTTTAACAAAAGGAATTTAAGGGATTATTCCCTTATACACAAACCATTTAACTAAACTTCTGTTTAGGGGTAAATGTTTGTGTATACCTCAAGATAACCTAAGAAGGATTGAGTAAAACCATTTAAACCATAACTTGAAATTTGAAACAACAAATTTTGCTTTTCAACTAAGAAACTTTTGACCAAAATATAAACAAAGATTTCTCGAACACTTTCGGATCTTAATAATTATTTTAATTATTTTCGATAAATCAACAAAAATCTTGTTAATTAAATTCAAATTATTTTGAACATTTTATATAATTGGTCGAACTAAGAAATTTAAAATCTTTACTTTTACATTACATAAAAATTGAATATTTAATATTTAATTAGTTGTAATAATTATGGACGCTTTAAACGACGGATTGAGTAAAACGGATAAAGATGATAGTTGAGAAGAAACTAAAACATAGAAGATATGAAGAAAGAATTTTGAATAAATACGGATATGATATTTATTTCATCAGGAAGGTGAACGTAATTACTGACGCATAATATAGAAAGAATATCTGAGTGAATTGTGGACATGATAATTATATCATCATGAGAAGTGAATATAGATACCGACACATTATGTAGAAAAGATAAAGAACCAATTAGGACATGTTCCTTAATCATGAAAGTGCAAAATAAATTGCTGAACGATATAAAAATAAACAATGCTTGTAAGAAGGGATAATATAGATTATAAAAGAGGTTCGCGGCTAATGTGAACCATTAGAATTGAGAAGCCGATAGCGTTAAGTATTTTAAATAGCCGTTTATGGTTGCCTGAATATGGAGATTGTGAGATATAGTTATGTTGGAATTTGTAAGTATAAGTATTCTATTTATGTCATTTATGACTAAAAGTATCTTTGTCTGAAGAAGTTGTACTGATGGCAATTATGAAGGCAGACATCGCCTCATACATTAGTAAACGTCTAGCTATTGCAAAGGTCATCATCTGAATTTGATTCGATTTGGGTCATCGTCGACAGACTGACCAAATCTGCTAATATCATTCTCGATAATGATAAATGCAAAAGAGTTATATAAACATAGTGTGCCTGTATCGATCATCTATATATATCAAGATCTTCGCTTCGCATCGAATTTCTAGAGATTTGCTCAGAATTCATTGAGAACGAACCTTGATGAGAGTACTATGTACCATCCCAAATCGAAGGGACGAGGTAAAGTAACGATACATAGTATTATAAGTGCTGTTTTATGTTTGAATGATTGACCTTTGGTAATGAACCGTATAATCGTTTTCCTTTGGAGAGATTATCATTTATAATTATCGTATTAGGATCGAGATCGAATCTTGTTAGGATCTGAATCTTAGAGCATCTGTAAGCAGGAGTTGAGATGAAGACATCCGACATACACCCATTGTGAGTTGGACATGTCTTTTAGGTTTAAGGTTTCCTATGATGGCGAACCTAACCTTGCAAAATACCCGACCGCGAGATCTGAAATGATTGTTGAAATTAGGATCTTATTATTGATAGCCGGTAGTGGGCAAGAGGTTATGTGAAAGTGAAATGTAGATCTTGAAGTGCCAAATGGGTAGCGAAGTTATGCCAAAAATTTTAAACTTGGGAAAATGAATTCATGATCTGACAAATCATGGGATATAAGTCCCCGTTGTATGGGACCATTGAGATGATGTAAAAGTTGGAATTGAGAGGCATATAAGCTGGATCTACCCTAGGACTTCAAAGACTGCGTGAATTATGTTTCGTATATCGAACTTGATGGAATATCTATCAAGTGAAAATCTGAATTCTTCTTAGTAAAGCTTAGATCGGTGAAAAGTTGCATTCATCAGAAACCCGTGAACATCATGGATAGAGAAAGTAAGTCAACATTAAGCCTGATCTTATTTCCGTAGTTATGTTTGATGAAACTCGCGTATTGTAATTGAACTTGTGAGAAAAGACCGAATGTGGAGGAAATACCCACATGGCTTTAACTCTATAAGAAGCGAGTAGTAAGGTAAGATGATCTTTGAGGACAAAGATCCTGTTTAGGGGTAAATGCTGTGACAATCCGTCAATTTATGGTTAATATTTTATTCTCAATATTATTTAAAAAAAAACAATTTACAATATGAACTCACATATTTTTGGGAAGAAATTTGGATTTACGTCTTGGAGTAGCATCGACTACGTCTAAACCGGAGGATTCAACGTACGTGCTTACGTTTACGTACACCGTCTTTGGTGACAATCCGACACTTCAGAAAATAAATTTATCCATGAATATTATTTTGGAGTTTTAAATTTGTGTTGGTTCATAAACTCACAAATTTACGAGAAGAGATTAGGACTTACGATTTTATTTTAACGTCCTTTGCGACTAAACCGGAAACCTTAGGATTACGTATTTATGTTTTCGAACTCCGTTTTTGATAAGACAATTTTTATTGGATTCGTTTTATGACGTTGATTCATAATTTATAAAAACGTTTTTCGTAAAACGACCCGAGGGCACGCAAATCGAGAAAACTAAAATCGAGAAATACCCGTAAACTAGTGAGATGGGACAAAACACTTTGCCCCACCCCACTAGCATGATATGGACGGCAACATTGACACCACCACATATAGGTGGCATCAAGTTAACTACTACTTATCCAAGTGTAAGCTTTAGCTTACATTTCAAGCTTACCATACTACTAACTAAACAAAACTAGTTACTTGTTTCATTCTTACCATTTCCTACATGCAAACCACACCAAAAACTCTCTCAACTCTCCTCTCTTGCCGTCCCAAATAAAGCAACAAACACCATTCTTGATCTTTTCTAGCCACAAACCACATGTTTACTAGTCCTATTAAGGTGTTTCCTTGAAGCCTTGATCATTTGGTGGCCATATAAACATCTTTGGAGGTGATTTGCTTGTGTCCTAGGGCTGATTTTCCAACATATATTCTTGATATTTGATGGTCTTGGAGATACTTGTTGTGTTCATCAAGTTCTTGCCTTCCTAAAACAAGAAATCCACTTGGATTGGTAAAGAAGATCATCCTCTACATTTTCTCTTATTATTTTGTAAAGAACAAATGTATTTTCTTTCATTTTGTATATGTATATGATGTATATATGATGATAAAAATGTTGTGTGGGGATCAAGTGTTGATAAACATGCTTAAAAATGATGATAACCATAAGAAATGAAGCTAAAATCATGACTATTTAGTTGGCTGTATAAAAACAGTAGATAACTAAATGATGAACTGATAAAATTGCATGGTTTGATCTATTTACAGTAATTAGATGATGTTATACACATGTGAGAGTTGGCCATGCAATGGAATCAAAATAATGAGTGAGATATGATCAAAACAAGTTAGGTGGTACAATCTGAATAAGCAGTTTTGTAGGGACTGTTAAGGAAACTTAGACTCAAAATGGGCAGTAGCTATAACTAAGTTATATGTAACACATAGTATGAAGAAGTTGTCATCCAAAAATGAGCTTCTAAGTCATTGTAGAACTCTAGATATGATAAAAATGGTGAATATGAAGTTAAAAATCAGATTTTGGAAATAATGTTTATTATTATTATATAAGCACTCACTTTATAATGTATAAAATGTAAAATACAAACCCACTAACTTATAAAACTTATTTATATAAATGTATAAAAGGTTAATTAAATGGGTAAATTATACAAATGGTGGTAAAAATAATATTTATAAGTAATAAAAACTATAAACTTGATTTTTACGACTTTTTCGGCTATCGCCGTGAAATTAACGTTTTTCGCCAAATAAAACTTAGACGGCCAAACCCGTCTAATTTAAAGTTTATAAAAGATGTATACTGATGTATAAGTAACTAATACAAGTAAAAACCGATAAAACCCGAACTATAAGAATTACGGACATTTACGAGCTAACTAAACCTATTGGACTAGTAATTAGACTTAATAAGATAAAAACTTGTAAAAAGAATTATTGGGCTTAACCCATTTGGGCCCAACATGAAAGATATATATACTGATCATATAGGTATAAAATGGGTAAAAACAAGTAAAAGAACTTATAAAAGATTTAATGAACTTAAAATAGGTAAAATCGATAAAACTAGTGAACTAGTAAGACATTACCAAAACGTAAACGCTAAAATGAGTAAATGAGGATTTATAAACCCACTTGATCATCATCATATGTACAAAATCATCATATGTATATTGTTATTTTGATAAAAGTCATTGGACCGAGTCTAAGACTGATTATTATTTGTCTAGGTTTCCGTGATTGAAGCGCGTACCGTACGTCCGAATTGCCGATAACCCGCCTTCCCGCATCAACGTGAGTTCATAGCCTCGCACTCTTTTAAATGTTTTTATAAATGTTTTATAAACCCGCGAGGGAGATAACATGTTAGTTTTTATAAAATTAGGACACCATTTGTCCCGATTGTTTGATTATTGATTTTGGACCCGAATGATTGAATGACCCGATTGTATGACCCGATAAATGATTAATGGACCCGATAGATGAAATAAAATGGATTATTAAAGTTAGGTTATGTCACTAAAAGTCCCATTAGCATGAATTGTGAACTACCGGGAGTTGGTAGACGCTTATGCATTTAATAGTACTATTTGGGGACGATCACCCCAGTTCGCGCCTTGACGGTTGATCCCCGTCGTGCCACATTGATTGGTAAGCGAATTTATGTATGAGAAGATTTCCATAGCGTGACCTTTGTGACGACACGCTACTTTAGATGGGCAAAAATTGGTATCGGGTTAGCTACCCGTTGTTGGCTTAGTAAGGTAACAATGTCATGCGGCTTATAATAATCCGAATTAACAAAATACTAATAGACGCTCCGAATAACGATGTATTGCCTGACTAGCAATACAGGGTCATACTATTGATATTATGTTCGTGTTTTGGTTTTCATAACCATATTCATATAACGGTTTTTATTTAATCTATACAACGTTGCAAAACGTATTGTATGATGTTTTTACGACATTGGCTCGTATAATACTTTTTAAGGCAAATGCCTATATTATGATTTTCGATAAGGATTTATATAAAATGACTTTGGCTATTTTATGGCCTATTACAAAGATTTGTATAAAATGATTTTGGCTATTTTACGGCCTGTTACAATGATTTGTACGAATTGGTTTTTGGTACTAATTTTATACCAAAGTTATATTTATGGAAGTTATTAAACTCTATGAATTCACTCGGCGTTATCGCTGACCTTTTCTTTTAACATGTTTTATCTCAGGTACTTGAAGGTAATTCTCGGGAAGACGACAAGAATTCATGGCCCGCACCTAAACTATATTTTCCATTCAAATACTTTGTAAAACTTGTATAAAATGTAATGACTTGGGACCTATGTAACTTTGATATTTATGAATGGAAATGCTTTATTAATAAACGACGCGATTTTTATGCGTTGTCTATGATGTGAGTAATGTGCTATCCCGTAACACCAACTAGTCTTCCGCTGTACTAAGTTGTATAAATTTGGGGGTGTTACAAAACGAATAAAACTGAAACTCTTAAGTTAGTATGCCATAATTGGCAGATCGGTTTGGACATGCTGGCCCTTGTAATATCTGATTACACGGATAATTTATGTCACAGTAATGGTTACTATCATTTTGTCTGTCAATTCCATGACAGTCATTCTCATGACAGTGATTCATGTAACCATTTAGATGAGTGGCCGGCTAGTACCGGTTCCCACTCATATGACTGAAAAGACAACTGAGCGACTTGTGACATATGACAAAATATGGGTTGTGATGGAAATCGTATGGTGGTGAAGCATCTTCTCGTCCAATGGCTTTGCTCTAACGCCTTTGTCTTCGTCTTGTAGGATCTCCAGGTTGTGAACATCATCAGCATCTCGTAGCGTCTCCAACTAATCAGCAGCATCAACCTTTAGTAACATCTCCAAGTTATGAGCGGCATCAGCATCTTGTAGAGCATCAACAAGGGGAATACGCCTGAGATGATTCAGAATTGACTAGCGAATACTCGTGAAGTATTATGAGTGAAATACACATGGATTAAGGTACGTGTAATACACATGGAATACGGTACGTGGAGTACACATGGAATGTACATGAAATGATCAGTATGGGGTCGATCATCTGTCATGATTTTAAAGGAAAATAATTGGTTAAACGGTTAGAAAACGATCATGATAATCTGGCAATGTTGGCATATACATCATTCTGGTTGCATAGAGAAACGCTAAAGTGTAGCTAAACGAAATTCAACGATGATTTTCCTGAAAGCATGATTAGTGAAAACCAACCATGACTATTATGACAGCAGGATTAAATGAAATCCAACAATGTCTTGCATGAATACATAAACAACAAAAGAGACGTAAGACGTAATTCAACATGAAGACGAAATCATCATGAAGAAACACGAAACAACTTAACATGAAGGAGTATACAACATAATCAACATGAAAATGAAGTTAACCATGATAATATGAAAACATACTTGACATGAGGACATAGTAACTTATGAGGGGACATGAAAAAATTTTATGCCAATAAATCATGAGAAAAATTTTATGCATGAAAACAGTGCGTGAATGCATGGTGTATTTTATTAAAACCTTTATATGCGCGAGGGTAAACGCCTATGGTCAGTTTCCCAAAACAAAAGACATGGCGAGGGGACGCCTATGGGTCGGTCCCAAAGTTAAAATTTTCGATAAAATCACATGCGACTAAATAGGGCCAGTCCTATACCAACCGTTACTTAGTCATAAACCTACGACAATGATACACATAATAAATGTGTGAAACTCACCTGTCAAAACTTAACAGAATTTTATTTTTTTTATGTGACCAATTCTGAACTACTGGGGTTCAGTCAAAATTAGCCACAGTTCCAATGGAACATCATACATGAAACAATGACACATAACTAAGTATGGATGACGGTTGTTCAGTCCATATTAGTAAAAGCAATACTGATGAAAACATCATGGTTAAAACAACAAGGTGTTGAAAACATAAATACATGGAATAACAAGCGTTGGCTTAGGAAGCTCTTGATGACTACCCACTAGTCACAGGTCAAGTTTTAGAGCCTACAGGTCGAAGCCTTGGCTCTGATACCATAACTGTAACACCCCACTTTAATAAGTGGACCGTTACGCGTAATTATGGCGTGTCATCAAATCATGCAAGGTAATATGTAGTACAACATACATGACCATAGGGAAAACTAGAATGGAACATCGGTTCCTAAACATAAGCCCAAAACATAAAGAAAGTAAATGAACTAGGAAGACTAGACAAGCATAAGTATATGGAAAAAAGGAGAAGAAGTCTATGAGGGCTTCCATCCTATGCACTTCCTCCAAATGCTCGAGTCCATCCCTGGGTACCTGCCGTTTTGGGACATGGAAAGGAAAGTAACGGCTGAGCATAACGCTCAGTGCACATATATACGACATAGTATTAATGGCTGAAACATAAATAAGACTAATAATAGCGGAAATGTATAAGTCCTGGAAGACCTGAAACGTGTTCATAAAACAGGTTTTATAGTTTGAAAAGACTTATGTTTTTATATGAAAACTGTATATCCTGCACCTCGCGTTCATGATATCTACATTCAACTGTGCCCCAGAGACACGGTCGAATGTCATGAGGTTCCACCGTGCATGAATACATGGAGGGGAGACCTCGTCATGCAATTACAGGGGTTGCCTCTAATTAAATAGTCTGGGTAGGAGGGATCAGCTCCTAGTGAAGGATGCAAGGCACACATCGAAATCACTCTGATAATACTGATAAACATGTAACTAGGATGCACCCATACGCCCCACATGATAATATAATATAATGTCCAAAGCTGTAAAGGGACGCCACGAGCAATCACTTCGCCGTGGGGAAGTCATAACACTAGTGCCTCCAGTGTTACGATTATGGTACCTCCATAACTAGGTGACACTGGTCATGCATGTATATGGCTTAGGCTCTTAACTAACATAAGTATCAAACATATAAAACAATACTGGGAAAACAGTTGGCTGCAACTGGGGAATCCTAATAAGGAAATAATATCCATACTGAAAGGACAGGAAATCTGTACCTTGTGTCCAGTGAACGGAAAAGAAGAACGAAAGGAAGTCCTACTCCAATCTCACTAATGCTACATAAAAGGGACATGTATAAGTATTCTGTTTACTGCGTACGTAAACGATTATAGTATGTCTTGACTTGTTTTATTTGTTTTAGTCTTGTTTTACTGATTTGAATGTTATACTGTATTTATCATGTGTTTTAAGTCCTCTGATTAAGTATTAACTGATATTCTTGTATTATTATACTTGTAGTTTAATAATAAGTAACTTTCTAAAAAATAGCAGGTTTCCTAAAATAGAAAGTTTCCAAAATATAAAGTATCCAAGAATAGATTAACTTCTTAAAACAGATAAGTTTCTAAAAATAGAAAGTTTCCAAAAATAGTAAGTTTCCTGAAATAGAAAGTTTCCATATTTAGAAATAAGTTGGATTAATAAGCTAATAATATAAGCTTAGTTTTACTGATTAAATGTACTAAGTCATGTGTTTAATAGTATAGTTTTATTAATTATAACATGTAAATTAAATAAACTATATGTTATATGATTTAATTAAATATAAACATGATTTAATTAAATTAAAGTGTATAAAATACTTAGGTTAAACATGTATTAATATTTATATTAATATAACCTAAGTCATAAAAATTAATTAATTACATGTCATGTTTTAATAATTAATTAATTATTATGGTCTAAATTACATAATAAAATATTTAGGTTAAAATCATGTATTATTAATTAATAATAATAAATCTAAGTCCATGCTTTAATTAAATTAATAATATGTCATGCTAACTAAATTTAATTAACTTGTAAAATAAATAAACTGGTAAAACTAATTAAACTTGCAAAAAAATTACGACCCGAACCCGTGTATTATTTTATTAAATGTGACGTGAACCGAACCCGTGAAACCCGTGAACCAAACACCCCCGAAAACAGTATCAAACCAGCCTAAGCCGGTTGCCCCTGCTCTCGGCAAACTGCCACCGGCTGCTGCCGGTGGCCTTGTCCTTCTCGGCTAGCCGCTAACACATGGGTTCGCACCGGCAGTAGTCGGTGGTTCCCCCCGCCTGCCTGCGGTTCCCCCTACTTACAAAAAATAGCCACCGGCTTAAGCCGGTGGTTGGGGCTGTGTGCTGCCGAGACCAAAACAAACCACAAGACACCCCCGACGCATGTCGGGGTGTCTTTTCCCTGCTGTTGTCTGAGCCAAACACCACCAAGACCTAGGTCTTGGTTGGTGGTGCGAACCAAACGGCGTCGAGAGTCTTGGGACTCTCGGTTTGTGTGGCGGCCGGAACAAACAACCCGAAAACACCCATAATTAATTACCCACCATGAATTTAACATGTTAATTACTCTTGTGTTTAAATTCCCATGATCATATGTGCATAAAAACATAAGAAGAATTAAAAGAAACATTTTCGGATTACCAAAACACGTGGAATGAATGTACAAAGATCACACGAACACACTCTTATGATTTGTTAAACAAAAATCAAACAAACACCCCTTGTTCTTGATGTAGCCGCCGGCCAAGAATAGAGAGAGAGAGAAGGTAGGGTTTTTAATTTTCTTGAAATTTCTTGTGAATGAATATTTCCTATATTTATTTATTTAGTAAAAATAAATTATGGGTTGGGCCCCCTCTTCTCCTTGTTGCTGCGGCTTGAAGGTCCCACCAAGGGAAACCCGAAGCTCTTCCGTGTTCTAAATTAATACGTGTTTGTGTGTTTGTATTTACGTTACGTTATTATTAAATATTCGTTTTATTATAAATACTTGTACGTAATCGTAATAATAATATACGTAAATACATAACTATATGTTCGTGATTCTTACATTCATGATTTCATGTTCGTGATTATAATTATTGTTGATAATAATTATCGTGTATTAACACATACTTAATACTTATCGTCTAATAACACGTACACAATTCTCGTAATTAATATTCGTGACACGTATTCATGTTATAAAAGGAAAGTTTTAATCTTGTACGTACGATTATAAGTGTACTGTTCATGGTAAAAGCATGCGGGTTTTACACATTGGGACTAACATCTCCTACATTAGATTGACAGACTGCTCCGACAAACCATGACCCATTAATATGGAGATTTTGCATATGTGTACTCAATCGTTCTCTGTATCTAATCATTTGATCACGGTTTAGGGTGGAATTATTAGTGTTGGTCACTAAAAAGGGGCTTTTGATTATCTAAGTCTAATAATTTAAATGTTAAAGCTATTAAAAATAAAAGAGGAATGTCAAACCTCGATTGTTTGTCCAGAATGAATGTTGCACAGTAGAACTTTGTGAAAGAAACTAAAAGTGATTGTCTATTTTAAAATAAAAGTGAAAATGTAAATGTCGTTGAGTAACAATGAAAGCTTTAAAAGTTAAACTAAAAATTAAGACTTAAAAAATAAATGACGAGAAATTAAAACTTTTGAAAGTAAATTTGAAAATTTAATAAGAATGAAGACTTGAAATTATACCTAAGTAAAACAAGTTTAAAATAATACTAAGAAAAATTAGTGGGAAAAATTAAGTTTGAAATTAAATTTAAAAATAAGTCGGGAAACTAGTACCAAAACATAAGTCGGGAAATCAAATACCAGACCTAATTTGGAATACACCTTTCCTGCTCTTAATCCGGAATCTGAGTCCTTGACCTAAGTCGGAATGCTGGTCCAACAACTAATCCGGAATAAAGATTGCTGAATGCAATCCGGAATACCAATTCCTTATGTAATTCGGAATACACCAAGCTGCACCTAATTCCGAATTTGTGTCGTGTACGTAAACCAGAATATAGATACAAGATCTAATTCGGAATGTTGATTTCTACATGCAATTCGGATGCGATTACAAGGCCTAATTCGGAATCTGTTATCACACACAATCCCGAATACCAGATCCAACACTTAATTGGGAATGCGAGGTCAACACGTAATTCGGAATCCGTAGTCTAGACTTAATTAGGAATAGGCAATTTGCACCTAATTCGGGAAATGGAGTTTCTTAATTAATTCAGGAAAATCAAGTTGTAAGTAAGTCAGGAAAAATCTAATTCTCACAAGTCTGAATAATCAGTTATGATTTAATTCGGAATGAAGAAGTAATACACAGTTCGGGAAAATAGTTTGCACATAAGTCTGAATAATAGGGTTTTGAAAATCCGAATTAAGACAAAATAAGCAAAAATCAAATAAGAACTTACCAAAACTTAAACCAAATCTAATTTTAAGAAAACCAAATAAGCCACAATTTTAATACTTCTAAAAACACTAAATAATCAAATTATTTAAAATCAATTTTTTATAGAAATTATTAATCTACCATAATCAACTTATTTAAAAACTAGAAAACATGAAAATTAAGCAATAAGCACAATACTCTAAAAATCTCAAACACACCAAACCAATAAGCACATTCCAATAAGCAAATCAATCACATATTCAATACGATTAAACCAACTACATGATTAATAAAGCAAAATAATAGATTATGATTAAGAAAGGTAGAATGAGAATTAATTCAAAAGCTTGATTAGATTAAAGATTAAGAATCAAAGTTACAAGATTAAGATGAAGGTTTAATAAGCTTGAAAGAAAAGCTAGAGAGAAAAAAATAAAACACACTAAAATAAAACTAACTAAAAATTAAAGACTCACTCCTAATGACATGTTTAGGAGACTATATATAGGGGAAGGGAGAGGTGTAGTTTCTTTCTCTCTTTTCTTCTTGTCTTCTCGGCTTTTAAATAACTCGTCTTTCTCGACTTTGTCTCAGGATTAGTCGAATGGTAACTTGAACTCGTCTTCTAATTTTCTTCTTTTAGTAGACTTGGTTCTTCGACTTCGTTAAACTTCTTTCTTTAGACTTTTTCTTTGATAAATCTTCAAAAGAGGCCTTTGACTTTCGTTCTTCTTGTGCTTTTGATCTTTTGACTTCGTCTTTTGTCTTTTTCTTCGATAAAAGCCCGTGAAAGCTCATGTTTTCTTCCTTTTCATATTTTTGTCCTAAAACACAATAAAAACACAAACCACGCATAATTCCGCCTTTTACGACATTAAATACACGTCTTGGTCTTGTTATTATTAAAAATAAGTGATAAAAGGATAAGTGTTTTCACACTTATTAAATCCCCTACAGTTGACCATTGCAATGCCCTTATGCAATGCATTAATTTCAAAGCACGGTTTACATTTTTCATCATAATTAACCCACCTTGGCCTTTATTAGATTTTAGACAATAAGGAAACTAAATAAAAATAGAAAAGTACCAAATGCTTGAAGGAAGAACAAGTAAAGAGATCGAAGAGTTACATTAGGGCTTTGGTTGTCATGAATGTTTATCACCCTCAAGTTTCGCGTTCCCCAAACCAAGCTTAAAAACGAGATCATTGTTATTATAAGTTAGTAAACTAACACAAACTCATGTGGCCCAATTATTCACTGAGACTCCCTTATTCCTAGGTGTATCTCTTATATTTTATTATTATCTTGAATGATCATGAGGATGCATTGTTTGACTTATTTCGATAGTTTATTTAGGCTGAAAATAAAGTAGGACGATTTAATCAATAGTTAGCTAAAGGACAAAATATTTTAAAACTGCTTCTCGGGACCTCATAAAGTTCATATCTTGGCATAACTCGCTTCACGATTTGAGACCTTTCTCAGACCGATATTTGATAGTGACTTCATACTTCGAATCTTGAGAGACGTTCTTGAAATAATGGTCTTCTCTTCATAATAGGAATTTCTTCACTTGAAGTTTTTGAGAGATTCTTCATACTTGGACCACGACTTCTTCATTTTTCTCCAATCTTTATTTTGGATTTTGATATACAACGATCCGCCTCCTTTTAGGACTTGGATCTATTTATCCTCATACCTTGCTAGGGTCTTTTCGGATAGACTTCTCCATGATCTTTAGGGGAGTATTTTCTTTTCGTCGTGTGTCTCGATCCTTCATATTGATTTTAGATAAATGATTCTTCACATCACTTTGGATCTTTAGCAACAAAATGTAGCCCTCATGCCTTGTTAGGGCCTTTTCGGACTCGCTAATATTCGCATCTCGCTTCAATAAGTTAAGCCTTGGCTATGAACTCTAATTACTACTGAGCAACTTTTAAACGATCTTGTGCTAGAAGCTAAGTAACTTTTCAAATCGTACGACCTTACTTATTGCAATTATATATATTAGCAAGCGATGGGAGAAAAAACTCATAATTAACTCACATAAAATCATGGAAGAATACTATACGTATAATTGACTCTATCATCTCTCGTTCTCCATAATTTAAAATCTCAAGGAATGAGACTCGTGGATGCTTAGCCAATTAAATCAAAGTTTTGGGTTTTCAAGTCATCTATAGGATCTTGCAACTTCTTAGACATTTTCAAGTTTAGAGTTCGCATTTTAAAGTTCCCTTGATAGACGACTTTCTAGGATTAATTATAGGAACTTGCGAAAAGTTCTTGTTCTTAACCCGTAAGAGTTAAGACTTTCGCGTTTTAAAGTTCCCTATATAAAAGCCTAGTAAAACTTGCCTTAAACACGTTAAGGGTACTAGCTAGAGTAAACTTGGATAAGTAAACTTGGGTTGAGTCAAAAGATTCATGACGGGCCTAATATATCAAAGACATCTAAACTCATTAAAACCATTTTATTTAACTTTATTTTTCTCTTTTGACTTTATTTTTGAAATGAAATATATACATACGATGCGATAACAAAAGGAAAGAACATAAAGGAAAATAAATAAAAAATACTACTTGACCAAAATAGATCAAAAATTTTAAAAAAATGTCGAAAAAGTAGATTTTCTGGTTTAAATGAGGACAAATTAATGGAAAAGCCCACTTAACTTCGATAGAAGCCCCCCTACACTTGATATAAACATTGTCCTCAATGTTTAAGCATGTGGGAGTAAAATCCCCTACACTTAGGACATTGTGCACTTTGTTTAAATCTTGCTAAGGAAGAGACAACTATAGTGAATTCAATGTGAACATATAGGATATGAAATATTGAATCACAAAAGTTAAGGATAGAACCGGGAAGACGGGTACACGGGATCACGGGTCATCAAATATCATCAAAAGTGCTCTTTGAAGCTTTAATCCCTGTACATCATAAGAAACAAGACAACAAACACCAATGTAGCTCCCCCTACACTTCTTATGAAAACGAGTAAGAAGGATAGATCAACAGGTTGCCTCCCAAAAAGCGCTTGTTTTTGTTAACCGAGTCACGAGCCTGACTCGACCCAGAACTAATTCAAGGTAAACGTGGTGAGGGATGGAATCATCTCATGAGAAATGTCCACACCAAAGTACAACTTAACACGCTGGCCATTCACCTTAAAGTTTGGCCCATTTGGTTGCGATAACTCAATGGTGCCATAAGGGAAGACTTTGGCGACGGTGAATGGACCAGACCAACGGCTCTTAAGCTTGCCCGAAAAAATTTCAACCGAGAGTTAAAGAGTAAAACTTGATCACCTATGTGAAACTCTCGGTTCTTAATCCTAGAATCATGAATGAGCTTGGTTTTCTCCTTATAAATCAACGAATTTTCATAAGCTTCATTCCTCAGTTCATTAAGCTCATTGTGTTGGATTTTCCTAAGATCACCGGCTTTGTTGATATCAAAATTAGCCCATTTCAAGGCCCAATAAGCCTTATGATCCAACTCAATGGGGAGGGGGCATTCCTTTCCGTACACAAGACGATATGGAGTGCAACCAATAGGTGTCTTATATGCGGTACAGAAAGCCCACAAAGCATCATCTAACTTATCGGCCCATGAGGCACGATGCTCTCCTACAGTACGCTTTAAGATTCTCTTAAGACCACGGTTAGAAATCTCGGCTTGACCATTTGTTTGTGGATAATACGCGGTGGAAAGACGGTGATTGACGCCATACATAGCCATGACTCGTGCAAATTAATCATTGCAAAAATGAGTCCCGCGATCACTAATGATAGCACGAGGAACACCGAATCGAGCAAATAATTGTTTCAGAAAGTTCACAACCACCCTCGCATCGTTAGTAGGTAAAGCCTTTGCTTCAACCCATTTAGATACGTAGTCAACGGCTACGAGGGTGTACTTGTAATCTTTGGATGATGGAAATGGCTCCATAAAGTCGATGCCCCATACGTAAAATATTTCACATTCTTGGATGAAATTTTGAGGCATCTCATCTTTATGTGTAATCTTGCCTTGTCTTTGGAAAGCATCACAACGCTTAACCATTTCATGAGCATCATGATAAATGGTGGGCCAATAAAATCCGGAGTCGAAAACTTTCTTCGCGGTGTAATTGGGACCAAAGTGACCACCGGTTGGTCCTTTATGGCAAGCTTCCAAGGTTTGTAAAGCTGCGGGCCCGTCAACACACCGACGAAGGATCAAGTCAACACATTTTTTAAATAGATAAGGGTCGTCCCAATAGTAAGTTTTCACATCCTTGAAGAATTTCTTCTTTTGCTGGGACGATAACCCTTCGATGAGAATTCCACCCGCCAAGTAGTTTGCAAAGTCCGCAAACCATGGGGTCTCATCAATATTGGAGTTAATAGACATGAAGGCCTCAAGGGGAAAAGATTCATTAATCTCTTGATTTGGGAGCTCCCCTTGATAAGGATCCTCGATTCTACTAAGATGATCTGCGGCTAGGTTTGGTATCTTGGTTTGGTATCTTGTTTTTTTAACAAGTACTTCAACATGGAATGATCGGTATACACAATGGTGGTGGAAAGGACAAGATAGGGGCGAAATTTTTCAAAAGCATATACAACGGCTAAAAGCTCTTTTTTGGTAGTGGTATAATGCAATTGAGCCCCCGTCATTGTCTTCCTAGCGTAATTGATTGGTTGGAAATGTTTGTTGATTCTTTGTCCCAAAACCGCTACAATAGCAAAGTCGCTAGCATCACACATCAATTCAAAAGGTAACTCCCAATTAGGGTAACTAAAACCGGTTCCTTAGTTAATTTATCCTTATGAAGATTGAAAGATTCGATACACTCTTTAGAAAAGATAAAAGGAGTATCTTTTTCCAAGAGGTGGGTCATCGGGCGAGCGATCTTAGAAAAATCTTGAATGAATCGACGATAGAAGCCCGCATGACAAAGAAAACTTCTCACACCCTTCACGGTTGAAGGAGGAGGTAATTTAGAAATCACATCGACTTTAGCACGGTCGACTTCAAGACCAGCTTTGGAAATTTTATGTCCAAGAACAATGCCTTCTTTTACCATGAACTGGCATTTTTCCCAATTAAGAACGAGACGAGTGTCTTCACACCGTTTAAGCATACGTTCTAAATTGGCAAGGGAAGATGAGAAAGAATCACCATAGACCGAGAAATCATCCATAAAGACTTCCATAGTGTCTTCAACCATGTCATGGAATATAGCCATCATACACCTTTGGAAAGTCCCGGGAGCATTGCATAAGCCAAAAGGCATTCTTTTGTAAGCAAATGTTCCATAAGGACAGGTGAATGTGGTTTTCTCTTGGTCTTTTGGATCGATGGGAATTTGAAAATACCCGGAGAAACCGTCTAAGAAGCAATAGTAGTCATTACCCGCTAAACGCTCGAGCATTTGATCCATGAAAGGAAGAGGAAAATGATCCTTACGAGTGGCATCATTGAGCTTACGATAGTCTATGCAAACTCTCCAACCCGTGACAAGTCGAGTAGGAATCAACTCGTTGTTTTCATTAGGAACAACGGTTATTCCGCCTTTCTTAGGCACACTATGGACGTGACTAACCCATGGCGAATCCGAAATAGGGTAAATCATTCCGGCATCGAGAAGTTTGATAACTTCTTTCTTGATGACGTCATGAATTTTTGTATTAACCCTTCTTTGGTTTTGGATTGCGGGTTTAAAGTCATCTTTCATGAGAATTTTATGAGTACAAAAGTTAGGATCAATTCCGCAGATATTTTTTCCAATCAATTGTTTTCTTATGATTTTTGAGCACATCGAGAAGTCGAGATTTTTCATCCTCTTTTAAGTCCTTAGCAATGATGACGGGTAACTTCTTATTGTCTTCAAGGAAAACGTATTCGAGATGAGACGGTAAATCCTTAAGCTCTAAATCCGGAGGATTGTCGATGGAAGGCGTAGTCAAATTCGGATCATCGTTTGTGATTTCCATAGGAGAAGGTGAAGAAATATGATCCTCATTGAGAAGTTTCTCAATGGTACGAATGTCTTCATCCCAATTGGAGGGAGAATCGTCATATTTTAAGTCCACATCCCCTAAAGTTGCTTCAAATTCTTTCAAAAAGAAGTCACTTTCTCCAAATGGAGTCAATGAGGGAGCAATAGAGGCAACAGTCTCAACAATGGGTAGAGAAGAAAAACCACTTTTACAAGCGTCTTTGAAATGTTCTTCACAAGCCTCATCAAGTATGTCAATGAAATTAACGCTCTCGTGTTCATAAGGTTGCTTAGAAAGTTTACCCATGTTGAAGACAATTTTGTCGTCACCAACTCTCATGATTAATTCGCTCGCGGCTACATCAATAAGAGTGCGACCGGTCCTCAAGAATGGACGTCCAACGATTAATGTAACACGGGGATCCATCTCGTAGTCAACGACAACAAAATCCGTCGAAAAGGTGAATTTTTCGACACCGACGAAGACATCTTCAGCTATCCCCACCGGATAAGCAACCGTACGGTTAGCTAACTCCAATGTCATTCGTGTGGGGACTAGCTCAGGTAGAGATAAAATAAAATAAAATGTAAATAAAAGTGATTCGTACGGTTTTTCCTCACCTATTACCCATCCTTATTTTTCCTCACCTTAAACTCTTGACTCGATGTTTGACCACAGGGCTGACCTCCAGTTGCTTTGATACTCGACGCCTTTTCTACCAAGTCATCAATATTATCTGTTCCATATTCAGAAAGATTCATTTCAGTCACTAAAGAACGTGACTATCAACTAGTCAACTTATGGTATGATTTACCTGCAAGTAGTTGAGTTTGTACTAGTGGAAGTGAACCAATCCTCAAAGAACCTAGCTGCAGCTCCTTTGTTGTCACCACTAATGAGTGTGTTATTATGTTTTTGGTGTATAATAGTGTATTTGGTATTTAGGCTACTTTAACAATTTTGACAAATAAAACTCCTAAAAATGTAAAATAATGTCTATACTACATATACGTACTATCTAAAAAACACTTTACACTTACCATAATTAAATGCACAAAATGTAAAATATGTAAAATGCAAAATGTACATTTATTCTACAAATGTAAAATACAAATTTACACTACAAAATTAAACTATGAAGTACAAAATGTTAAACTATATCTATAAAGGTAAATCCATTTTCTATAAAAATTATACTACAATTTGGTCAAAAATAAGAACAGATTTGATCTAAAATTCCATTAACAAAACGTCATATTGAACCAAACAGCCCAACAATACACTAAACGTCCAAGAAGGAAATAACTGGCCCAAATACATATCCTACACCCAATTGTATTGACTGTATAATAGTGTGAAAAAAAACAAATCAATATCTGATTTTCCACTAGTTATTACAGTAATAAACTTTGACCAAACAATTCCAAAACAACTTCTCTTAATTCCACTTTTTAACTGACTTTTTTAACTAACAAACTAATATGACTTATGAAGTGAACAAATTCTACATTACTTGGTAAATTCTTACGATATCAAGCAAAACCGTAAACTACTAAAATTCAAGAAACAAGTAACACTTAACAGTTAACCAAAAACACGTCTTAAGCAAAATTTAAATACAAATTGTAACAAAATAGTGGCTAGCTAATAATACGAAGAAAATATTAAAGTCGAGCTTGACCAAGAATGAAAAAGCCTCCGTTGACGGTGAAGCGGAGCGCTGAGCTATCTTGAACCAAGACTTGACCGAAACTGAAACCAAGGCTACGCTTGAACCGCTACCTGATGAGATGGCATTTATACATGATCTCATCGTTCTTTTCGGGCTTTTAATACATAAAAATGTCATAATATACCATATATATGCTTGTGTTTGTTTACTTGTGTATTTTATGTAGAAAGGCTAAATCAGATCCGGTGGTCTAATGTGGTGGTAGATGGTGGTGGAAGCCATTGATGACTTAGAGAGAGAGAAGAGAGGTTGAAAGTGAAATGAAAATGTATTAGAAAGTGAACAAATGACAATCAACACCCCTCCTTGGAAGTTAAGGAGGTGTATATATAGTCACACACACAACCTAAACTTTACAACGAACCTAGTCTAGTCTAAATGCGTGTGACTATGATAACTAATAGGAATTCTTAAATGTCGTCACATAAAGTGAGTTTCCAACAATCTTCCCCTATGGGACGACGTGTAGAATTCCTTACAATATTCGTCCTAACAAGTATAAAATGATTAAGAACAAGAGCTTTCATGAAGCATCCAATGCTGATGAAGTCTTCTGAGGCCTTCGTCTTCAAAACGACTCATCTTTAAAGTAACTTGTAGAAGAAATACTGTAACGGCACGAGCTAAGTAACCCATACACTTCTGGTTAAGGAGAAGCTTCTGAATTGGCTTCCCCCTAATTCATGCCACATAAACTTGATGTAGAAGCTTTTTAACTAGCTTCCCCCTAAATCGACAATCCTCGTAAGCAACTTCAAAGCTTTCAATAAAGCTTAGAATGATTAAGCGCACAGCGGAATCTAACAAGCAAATCCCATCATATAACATGATAATGTTGCTAAGAGAGATTGAAAGTTTGGGGTACACCAAGTAGATCAACAACTTCTCTTCTCACGCTTGAATAATTCTTCTAAATTTTTCTTCCCCCTGAGAGTTCAAGTCATGCATACCAGAAAGAATCAAGACATTTCTTCCCCCATATAGTTGAAGAAAGTAAATCAATCCCAATTATGAAGCTCAAATACTGAAGTGGACACTTTATCCCATTTATGAAGTTGACATCGTAACACCAGAGTCAATTAAGTCCCGGAAATGCACATATCTTCTTCCGGAGATGCACCAGAGTCAATTAAGTCCCGGGAATGCATATAGGATAATGATGATGAATAATTGCAACAATCAAACAATTAAACCTCGAATCAGTAGTGTACCGTTTGGAGATTGATAACGCCACGAGTTAAAACACTCATTTTCTCTACGGCTATGACAAATATCATCCCGGAATATCTTCAAATCAAAAGAAGGTATAAAGTTCATCACGTGTACTCGTTGTGCGTTCAATGTGTCTTCTTCTTCCCCCTTGATGGTTTCGAAACTCGGAACCATCAATAAATTGTACGCACATGAACCTGAAATCTCGTGAGAATAATAAATAAGCTGAATTATATATTTTGTGAGAATCAGCTGTTGATCGAAAATCTCTTCTCATAAACTCTCCATGGCCACCTTTACCATCCCACGTGAAAGCAATTTGAAATGACCACTGAAAGAATGAACCGGATACATCAAACGTGAAACTGAATAAGAATCCTTCGATCTTGTGACTTAAGCTTGCACTATTGTTGAATGAAGAACGGTGGAGAAATCTCTAAGTACTCAATGCATCACTGAAGAAGTCTATAAGCACAACACCTCTTGAAATTATCCACGTCGACTAAGCGTGTGACATTGAGTACAACAATGTAACCCCTTTAAGTGATAGTTATCTGAGTCATCAACCATCCACCCCGAACCCGGAAACCAGATAACCAAGTCTTCATTCTAGGATTAAGCACGAGCAAGTTATCTATTAAAAGATAAAATAAATACACGCCTTCAAAAAATCCGTCTTCAACGTCACGTAATTAATACCCGATCAGACAAAATCTGTAGCCACTAAAAAATCGCCCATTTTTTCTTGGTCTCGTCAAAATAAATTCTCGTCACAATTGTCACGTCATTTTGTCACGACACGATGTCACATTTAAATCCCGACAATACCCACAAAATTTTATTCAAAATAACTAATTTTGAAATGAAAATATGTGTATATTGTGGTTTTAATATATACGGCCCAACTCAAAGAATTCTTTGTTTAACAGCAACAATTTAAAGAATTGAGTCCAAGGCCCATAATCTAAAACTTTATCACATGCCAAAAAACAAAGAAATATCCCCGCCCTATTATTTGCAATGCTAAAAACAAAATCACATCGTAACCTCTACCCACGTGTAAGTGGAGACACATAGAGATATCCTCCCTTTAAATGTGAGATGGCCACGTGTATGTTACTCAACCCACACAAGTTAACCCTAATTAACCCTAATTTGACTCACATAGAAAGTTCCCCCCACCAAATTTCTCTCACACCTGCACCTAGTTTACTCCGCCTCATACCTTTCTCTCCTAATCTCTCCATCAAACGCAGCCACAACTCCTCTTAATCTCATCTAATCAGTAAAATCATTCTCATAATCAAACCAAATCTCCTACATCACAATAAATCCATCGCAACTACCTAATAAATTAGGATAGATCAATTCTTTATCCGATTCAAGCTATTCCCATTCATCAGTGACCCATGATGTAAACACTGAGTGAATATTTGATGCGGCTTAGATCTTGATAAAGGTCTCAGGTAGGTTCAAATCGTAATGCATGTTTGTTTAGACGAAACAAAGAATAGATATGAACATAAATGTTCTTATTCTTTCTTTATTTTCGAAAATCAAAAGTTGGTTGGGTTCATACCCAAACATGGATCTGTGATGCATGACTTTTTTCGTGTTTAGATCTCAACAGATCTATGATATTGATATATCACACGATTAAGAGTAAACTGAGATCTGTTTTAAATAAGTTTTAAATTATATGAGTCATGTGCTGATAAATAGAGGGTTTAGGTGACGATGGGAGTAGGTTAGTTTTGGTGTTGATGTTGGTGATATAAGGTGGGATTTCGAGTCAACTCAGTGAGTGAACTGAGTCAACTCGGTTATGACCGAGTTGACTCGGTTGAGATGGGTTCGGTTTGGTCACAATTTTGGTCCATTGGTTATAACATTCCATCGCAGTCAAAGACTAATACCCATCGAAGTCAAAAAAGTATTCCATCGGAATGTTTTAATAAAGCCCATCGAAGTCAAAAATCTCATTACGATAGAACCCATTACGATGGTACCCATCGCAATGGTACCCATCACAATGGTTACCAGCCATCGCAATGTTGGGAGAAATTGGGCAGCATGACGTTTTACTTTATGCCATTGTGACAGGTCCGACCACCCATCGCAATGTGACTCATCGGAATGAGTCCCATCGCAATGGGTATGTCGAACCCATCGGAATGTGTCAAAAACAACCCATCGCAATCCATGCGATCGTACCATGTAGCTGAAATATTATCCAAAAGTGGTCCTTGTTCCTGAAGATCCGGGACTGGTACACTGAAAATTTTCTGAGTGAGTTTATCATCAGAAAGAACAATGAAAACCATAAAATGATATCATATAACAAATCCAGAAACAGTAAACATTTGACCAATGAAAATATCAGATATGGACCAAGTTTGACCATGATGTGATGATGAAACCGAGAAAGAGTATATTGATACCCCAAAACATGTGACAGTTTGGACAAAAAATAAGACGTGACCAAAAAAAATTTGTGACAAAATGGACAGAAAATGATATAACGAGACACAAAGAAAGAAAATTAGACCACTAAATCGAATATACGAACTCGATCCAAGGATAGAACCGAGGCTCTGATGCCAAATGTAGAAAAGCTAAATCGGATCCGGTGGTCTAATGTGGTGGTAGATGGTGGTGGAAGCCATTGATGACTTACAGAGAGATAAGAGAGGTTGAAAGTGTGAAAATGTATTAGAAAGTGAACAAATGACAATCAACACCCCTCCTTGGAAGCTAAGGAGGGGTATATATAGTCCCACACACAACCTAAACTTTACAACGAACCTAGTCTAGTCTAAATGCGCGTGACTATGATAACTAATGGGAATTCTTAAATGTCGTCACATAAAGTGAGTTTCCAACACTTTACGTATGGATATCGTGAAAAAAAGACAAAAGATCACAAGATACAAGGAAAAACGGACACGAGAAACGAAGCCGTACAAAGAACCGGGCCCTAATCATGAATTATTCAACAAATACCCTTGAAGACTTGAAG
Source organism: Glebionis coronaria (assembly GCA_025667525.1). NCBI lineage: Eukaryota > Viridiplantae > Streptophyta > Magnoliopsida > Asterales > Asteraceae > Glebionis > Glebionis coronaria. The sequence goes on along the minus strand of CM046882.1, from coordinate 363,033,890 downwards.
ACATACAAGATTGATCCTCATTTATTGAATAAATGACACTTAAAACCCTTGTATATTGATAATTACAATTTTGGTCCCTTAAGTTTGTCAAAATTATACAAAAGGTCCTTCAACTTTGAAGAAATGGCAAGTTTAGTCCCTCAACAAATTCAAATTGCCAACAATGGCCCCTCATGATGCCAAAGATACATTGAAGACCTTTGAAGATCAAGAAAGTCCAAAATCAGTCCTTGAAATATCTCAAAATGGCAAAAATAATCCTTTGAAACCTTTTTTCCAAAAGTTTGTGCCAAAAGTGTAAAGAGGTGAAAGTTATTTACAAAGGGAATTCGTTTTTGAGGCTGAAATACTTGTTCTACCATATTTCCCAAAACACAAGGGCCAAATGTGTGCAATTGAAACATTCAAAAGTAAATTGCGCCAAACACTTTCCATCCCACCAAAAACGGATCAAACACACTACTATTCACCTTTTCACCACCCAGAATTACCTCACTTAAAAAAAGGGTAATTTGCAATTACCTTGGCACATGTGTGATTCACATGTGCAGAAGACAATCCCAACCATAAAACCCTCACTCCCACTCATAATGGACCCCACCCCCAAATACCCGTTCACCTATCATGTGACTACTTGCCCTCCAAGTCATGCCGCGTGTCAAGATCAACAGCTGAGACTCATTGCTTCATCACAAAGCTAAAATGAACGTTTGGGATCACTTTGGACAGCTCATCAACAACAAACGCCCTCAAGGACTTAAGGGCATTTTAGAGAATTAACTTCTAGGGTTTGTGAATAGTGTAGCCTGGCATTTTCCTATAAAAGGAGACCTCAACATGTGAGAGTCCCTTTGTTCCAGTCTTTACCTTTTAAACTTGTAATTCCTTTTTGAAATTTATAAAAGTTGGTATTTTGAGAAAATTGTAATTCCTTTTTATGTTCTTGAAAGTTGGTATTGTTTAAAGGTGATTCTGAGTTCCATTGATTGTTATAAGTGTGCTTGAATCATTTGGTTCAAGGACGTTTATGTTTGGTAAGTTTTTCAAGTTTGAAAAAGCTTGAAAGAAGGTTTCTGATTTTGCTTATTTTTGTGTACTAACCCTTAGCCATAAGCTATAAGCTCTTGCAAGCTTGTTGACACCAAGCTTGTGAAGGGATTAGAGCCCTTGGTTGAGTTGTTTGTTGCTTGTGTTGAAGAAATCAAGTCCTTGAGGTTCTACTTTGAACCATCAACCAAGGCAGTCTTGCATCTCCTTTGTTGAAGTACCTTGGTCTTGTTCTAGTTGTTGAACAAGGTCCAAGGAGCATAGCTGGCCCTCCTAGGATATTGTGGAGGGCAGGTATAACCTCTTGTTAAGATTCCTCTCAAAATCATATGATATTGTCTGTTTTGTATTTTGGCATGTGATTTGTTGATTATGTGTTTGTGCTTTGTGTTTTATGGTTGTAATCTGCTAGTTGTCACCTAGTGTAGCTATTTGAAGGATAAAATCAGTAGGTTGTGTTTGAAAATCAGAAGTTTGTTTGAAAAGTGGTTGATAAAGGATTGTTTGGGATTACTGGTTCATAAGGCCTTGTGGCCTTGTGCCCTTGGATCTTAGGGTTTGGGAGGTCTAAACAAGTCTTAATATACAAGTTTTAGTCATTGGTTTACTTTCTGAAAGTTTGAATAAGGGATTTGAAGTTTTGCAAAAATCTGATAAAAGTGGTTTTGGAATTGGTCAAACACATCAAATCCAATAACTTCTTTGTTACTTGGATCAAAGGTCTGAAATCAGGTTTGGGAATAGATTGGGTGATAAGCTATCTATTGGTTATCTGGTTGTTGAATTTGGTGGCTTATTGTGATTGTTATAGCTTATCAAAAGTTGCTGAAGTGGTCATTTGCATCAGCAAAGTGACCACCTCATTTTGTGTTTTCATTTATGATCCTAGTGTATGCCTTGTGATTTTTCTGCTTGGAACTTGTTTAAGTGCTGCTTGTGAGTGGATTTTGATATTTGGTGTGCTTTGTATCTGGCTTATAAGCTAACTGGCTTATTAAGCCCTTATTGCCAAAATTTGCCATCAAGAGGTCAACTGGCCTCTTAATTCACAAGTCCTCCTCCTTTAGTCCTTCACAAAATTTACTTATAACAAGCCCATACACCATTCCTGATCATTTGGTAAACTTTGGAGTACTTTGACTTTTGGTCAAATAAGCACAAATTGGCTTATTTTTTAGAACTGCTTATTGGCACATGCAACAACTTGGCTTTTGTAATAGAAATCATTTTTCTTAGCTTAATAACAAATCTGGAAGGTTACAAGTCTTTTGGTTAAGCTTTTGCTAGAAAACTAGCTTATTTGGCTTTTTCAGCCAGCTTATTTGCTCTTACAGCTTATTCTACTTGGCTTTTTGTGATTTTCTTGATTGATTATTCTTAGTTAAGCTATTTGTGAGCTTTTGCAACAAACTAGAGCTTCTGAGGTGCCCTAAATCTCAAACCCGACTATTTTGTCGTTTTGTGGATTTTTTACTTTGCTTATTTCTGGCTTATTGAGTGTGCTTTTTCAAAATTTCTTTTTACAGATCTCATAAGCATCCCAAAAGAAGGTTGTGTGTCAAATTAGAGCTTATGGCATTGGCTTATTGCTTAATGGGCTAAAAAGCCCAATAAGAATAAGCTGTCTGCTTATTAAGCTGTGATAAGCTCACATTCAGCTTTTGGGCCTTTAGAGTTTTGTGTTTAGAATTAAATTTTGAGTCAGATTGGCCTTTTCCAAGTCAATTGGGCCAAGTTTTACTTTTTGGGCCCAAAAGCCCATTAAGGTTGACTGTTTTTGGTTTTGGCCCATTTGAGGGCCCAATAGGGGTATTCTGGTCATTTCACTTTGATTTCCTAATTATTTAGGTTAAAATAAACTAGTTTGCAAGTTTTTAGAATTTTTTAGAATTTTTAGATTTTTAATAATATTTTATTATTATTTTATTATTATTTTTTCAAATTTCATATTTTCCAACTTTTTACATTTTTCTTAGCTTTAATACATTAAAATAGGAATTTAGCAACTTTTAGAATAATTTTATCACTTTTAGATTAATTTTTATAATTATTTTAAGTTTTAATAGTTTTTAAATCATTTTAAATAGTTTTTATTAGTTTAAAAATTTCTAAAAATAGTTTTTAATCTTTATAGGTCATTTTAGAGGTTTACCAATTGAAAAATCTTTATTTGGGCTTTTTGATAATTTATTTGATTTTTAGGGCTTTAATTAGCATTTAAAGATTGAATATTTAATTATTTAAAAGGTTTGAAAAAGTTTTGATCATTGGTAAACTCTTAGCATATTAATTTTGATTTTTGGTGAATTTTTGGTAATTTTTAGAATTAATTTTTATTTTTGTAGTTTTTACGGTTTTACGTTTTATCATTCTAGTAGTAATTTTCACGTCTTCGTCATCTTCTTTTCTCATCCCCTTCTAAACCAATCATTAATCACAAACATTTAACAAGTTTTTCACACACATATACCTCCTTGGGAAACGAACATTCACACCATAAGGGTCATTAGTGCTTGATTTTCCTAAATCATCACTCGATACTTACCGCTCATTTACTCTCTTTTGTTTTCCTAAACAAGAGGTGTAATTTACCACAATCATTTTGGCGCCGCTGCCGGGGAGGTGTGTCGTGATTAATGTGTATTGTTGTTTTTAATTTTAACCATATATAGTATTTGTATTAGTAGAAATCTACTAATACGTATTATCGGTTTTCTTGGTTTTTCTTGTAAAAATATTATTACTATATTGTATTAAGTATCACAACAAATAAACAATATCTCTAAAAGTGTGAAAACACAACCTTAATTGGGATTTCATCACTCAATTATTGTATTCGAATCTCAAACAAAAAGAAAAAGGCAAAAATAGATAAATACTTTCGTGAAACTCGATTTTGAAAAATACAAACTATAAGGTGGGTATAAGGCGGGTATTATAAAATATACCCTAAGGAAAAAGGCTCTTAAGTGCTTCGCGCCGCCTCGTTTCCCCGCTTGCTTGTGAGTATTTTGAGATTGAAGGCTAATCGAGGGTTTTGTCACCCAAAGTATTATTACGTATAATATATTTGCTTGGTTTCTTTGTGATTAAAACCTCTTGAACAATTTGGTTTTCACCAAAGTTCTAAAGTCATTCGAAGGCGTTCACTCCACGTGATCGTTTTCATTCCTTTGAGGCTTCTTTAATCAAGAGTTTGATTCGAGGAGAGATTTTGTAGATTGTTGTCTACGAAGATACACCAAAATCTAAAAAAATTAAATACAATCAAAAACACAAATAAAATTTGAAAATTCACAAAACACCCAAAGAGAATCTTCTTTGCTCACCTCCCATTCTTCGTGAAGTTTATGATCACTCGTAATCAAGCAAAACGAGCTCGTAAACGTCTTCAAAATCAAGCCAATCAAGAGACGTTTATTGTTGAACAACCTCCAATTGTTGAACCTATTTGATAGGTGTGAAAACACCCATCCTTTTACCACTTAATTCTGACTAAAACAAGACCAAAACACGTATTTAATATCATTTGTTTGGAATTATGCGTGGTTTTTGTGTTTATTGTGTTTTCAGAGCTAACCGGATGAATATTAAAGAAAACATGGGATTGCACGGGTTTTATCGAAGAAAAAGACTCAAGATAAAGTCTATTGTCCAAGAGATGCAAAAGATTTGAAGTCACTGGGCCTATTCGAAGATTTATCGAAGAAAAGGACCAAAGACGGAAGATTTACATTAGTCCAAGAAACTCAAGTCTATTAATCGAAGAAATTAAAAGACTAGTTGAATTTAATCGACGACAAATCCCGAATCAGAATCGAAAACGTCAACTTTTCTTAAAAGACGAGAAGACAAGAAGAACGGGAGAAAGCCCACTCACCAACCAAAGGGAACACCTATATATAGTCCACCCCTCACACAATAGTGCCAGTTAGTTTTTAGTTTTTCTCTCCCCCACCTTTTTCTCTTTTCTGTTTCGTACCATCACCAACACCACTAGGGTGTTTGGTGATTTTGATCTTTGTTTTTCAATCTTGTAATTTTAAATCTTGTTTTGTGATTGTTAAAACATTAAATCTTCAATACAAGTTCTGGTTTAATCTTTCCATTTCATCTTGTTCATCATCATCTTTCTCTTCAAGTTCTTAATTTTTTATTTTATTTGATTTGATCTTCAAAAGTTGTTGGGTTTTGTGTTTTTGTTGATGGGATTTGTAGTTTATGGTTAGTAAATGCTTAGTGATTAGTTTATTTAAGTTTTTGGTGAAAAACTTGGTGATTTTTGGATTAAAATCGTGTTTCCTTGTTCTTCGGGTAAGGGTACTGTATTTGTGTTTCCCAGGTTCCGAATGAACCAAAAAGTTCCGGGTGAACTAAAAAGTTCCGGATGAGCATAATCTTCCGAGTGAACCAAAAAGTTCCGGGTGAACTGAAAAGTTTCGAATGAGTTTATTTCTGAAAAGTTCCGAATGAATATGTTCTTTAAAAGTTCCGAATGAGTTTTGTTTAAAAGTTCCGAATGAATTAAAAAGTTCCGAATGAGTTTTCTTGCTTAAAAGTTCCGAATGAGTATAAAGTTCCGGATGAACCAAACTTCCGAATAAACTTCCGAATTAAGTTCCGAGTAAAGTTCCGGACGAACCAACTTTCGAACCAAGTTCCGGGTGAAAGTCCGAGTAAAGTTCCGAGTCAATCTTCCGGATAAACTTCCGGACCAAATGTTCCGGATGAACAAAGATCCGAATCAAGGGGGTTCCGAGTGAAAAGTTCTCGGATGAGCAAAGTTCCGAATCAAGGTTAAAACTTCCGAATCAATTTTATTTTAGTGTTATTGTGTTACTGTTTTACTATTTTACTGTTTCTTTACTTTTATTTTAATTTTAATTCTAGTTCTTACCTTAATTGTTAATTGATTTTAAATTAATTGTTCTTGATTTAAGTTTTCATTTTAATACATTTAACCTTTTAGTAGTTTAGAAAACCAAACCCTCTTTTTTAGTAACCAAGAACAATCATTCCACTTATGACCGAGATCAATTCGAGAGGACTGAGAGACATAAAATCTGAACCCTAACAAAATGCTTGTATCAAATGGCGCCGCTGCCGGCTCTTCTCGTTAAGATCAAAAGTTTTTTGTGAGAACTTGGATTTTGGGATCCGTTCCCCGTGAACGTTACCTTTTTCATAAAATTTTCAAAAACAATAAAAAAATATAAAAATTTTCAAAAATCCAAAAAAATTAAAAAACATAAAAAACCAAAGATATTTTTGCTTTGTTTTTGCCTTGTTAGTTCTTTTGTAGGTGTATGCGCACTCGATCCACGTCTTATCAAGAGTCCGAGCCTCTCGATCACTTAGACATGGCCGGTGTACCACCTCCAAACAATAATAACAACAACAACCCACCTTTCAACAACATGAATAATAACAACAACAATGAGCCTCAACCGGTTAATCGCCCGATGATTGAATTGCTGCAAGCTCATGTAGATGGCAACACTGATCCAATTGTCATACCTCCAATTGCCGCCAACAACTTTGAGCTAAAATCAGGCTTTATCCAGATGGTCTCCGCTCAACCATTCTTGGGACGTACCATTGATGATCCACACGACCACATCAAGAGATTCTTCCAACTCACCAACACGGTCAAATTCAATGGTGTTCCACAAGAGGTTATCAGGTTACAACTTTTTCCCTTTTCTTTAGAGGGACAAGCCCGGCATTGGCTTGCTAAGGAACCGACACAGAGTATTCTCTCGTGGACGGATTTGGAAACCAAGTTTATCAATTACTTTTTCCCACCCTCTCGTACTACCGGTTTGCGGAATGAAATCATAAATTTTGAACAAAAGTACGATGAGTCGTTCAGTGAATCTTGGGATCGTTTTAAAGATCTTTTGAGAAAATGCCCTCAACATGGTTTTACCAAAGTACATCAAATTAATATTTTTTACAATGGTTTAAGCATGAATGACCAAGATTCACTAAACAGTGCCTCGGGGGGTAATCTTTTGGCTAAGACTTCCAATGCTGCTTGGGATATCATTGAGAATAAGTCTCGTGTGCAAACCAAGAGTGTTCGGACCAATGTCGCTAGTGCTAGCACTAGTGACAGCGACAAGCGACTAGACAAAATCACTACGCTTCTTGAATCGCTTGTTACCCACACCGTCAGCAACAACAACAGCAACAACGCTAAAAACGCTCAAGTCAATGCTGTCAGCCAACCTTGTGAGATATGCGGTGGTCCTCATTCTTACACCACTTGTACCGCCACCCAAGACTACCCTGCTGAGAATGTGAATGCGGCATATGGCACCTATCCTCAACCCGCTTATCAAGCTAGACCTCAAGGTGACCGTAACTTGCTAAGCTACCGTTCCAACAACTATCTTTCCCCACCCGGTTTTCCTCCAAACAACCCAAACCAACAACAAAACCTCAACCTCCCTCCTCAACAACAACAACAACAACCTCGTACACCATACATCCCTCCTCACAAGCAGCAACAACCACCTCAACGTAACAACCAAGTTTACCAACCACCTGCTTATCAACCACCCGCATACAATGCTCCTCCCAACCAACCCACTGCATTACACCAAGAAGTTGCAACCTACATGAGGACCAATGATGTGATCGTGGAAAATCTCCAACAGGAAGTGCGCAACTTGAAAGCAGACTTGGTCAAACAAGGGAACGATTTGAGAGCCGACATGAGAAATACGTTGGATAGCCAAACAAATGACTTGAAGAACATGATGGCTAGTTTCTTCCAAGGTAATCAACCCTCTTCTTCGGGTACTCTTCCGAGTAACACCGTTGCGAATCCAAGAGGGGAGATGAAAGCAATCACCACTCGCAGTGGCAAAGGTACCAAGGAACCCGAGCTTCCTATACCTCCACCGGTGGTTGTGACTAAGGAGAACGAGTCACCTGCTCCTATTCCTCATCCTTCTCCTTCCCCAATTTCTCCACCTCTTCCTTCTACCCCTCCTCCACCCAAGGATGTGAGTGATCCTATTCTCCCAAAGCCTTCCTCTTCTTCCAATATACCTTATCCATCTAGGTTGAGGAAAGAGAAGCTCAAAAGTAAGGACGATATTCAGGTTTCGAACTTTCTTAAAATGTTTAAACAACTGAATTTCAATATCTCCTTCGATGAGGCTCTCGCTCACATGCCTAAGTACGCGAAAATGTTTAAAGATCTTCTGAGCGACAAGGAAAAGCTCCTCGATATTGCCAACACCCAACTTAATGAGAATTGCTCTGCAGTGCTCTTAAGGAAATTGCCAACCAAGCTTGGTGATCCGGGTCGTTCTTAATCCCTTGCAATTTCCCGGGAGTAGAGAATTGCATGGCCCTATCTGATCTAGGTGCCAGTATTAATCTAATGCCTCTAAGCGTTTGGAAGCAATTATCTCTCCCTGAGCTAGTCCCTACCAAAATGACTTTGGAATTAGCTAACCGTACGGTTGCTTATCCAGTGGGGATAGCCGAAGACGTCATTGTAGGAGTCGACAAATTCACCTTTCCTGCTGATTTCGTTGTCGTCGACTACGAGATGGACCCTCGTGTGCCACTAATTGTTGGTCGTCCATTATTGAGGACCGGTCGCACTCTCATTGATGTTGAATCCGGTGAGCTTATCATGAGAGTGGGTGACGATAAAGTAGTCTTCAACATGGGAAAGTTGTCTAAACAGCCTTATTCATATGAGAGCGTTAATTGTATTGACGTTCTTGATGAGGCTTGTGAAGAACACTTTAATGATGCTTGCAAAAGTATTCCTACCTCTCTTCCCAATGTTGAGACCGTGTCCTCTATTGATTCATCATTGTCTCTATTTGGAGATAGTGATTTGTTTTGGAAAGATCTTGAAGACACCATGGGAGATGTGAACTTATCTACTGATGATTCTCCTACCGATGGGGACGAAGACATGCATTTCTTTGAAAGCCTTCTTAACGAAGACAATCCTTCTCCTCCATCTCCCACGGTTATTGCTATCGATACTCCGACTTTGAATACGCCTCCCGTCGAAAATCCTCCGGATTTAGAACTTAAGGAGTTGCCGCCCCATCTCGAGTACGTGATCCTTGAAAAAGAAAAGAAGCACCCGTCATTATCGCGAAGGATTTGAAAGATGAAGAGAAAACTCGCCTCATTGCCGTGCTTAGAGATCATAAGAAGGCTATTGCTTGGAAAATCTCTGATATTCGTGGAATTGATCCTCACTTCTGCACACACAAAATTCTCATGGAGGACGACTTTAAGCCCACAATTCAAAGCCAACGAAGGGTGAATCCAAAAATACACGAAGTCATCAAAACAGAGGTTATCAAACTTCTTGATGCGGGTATGATTTACCCTATTTCGGATTCACCATGGGTTAGTCCAATCCATTGTGTGCCCAAGAAGGGCGGTATAACCGTTGTTCCCAATGAACATAACGAGTTGATTTCCACTCGTCTCGTTACTGGGTGGAGAGTTTGTATAGACTACCACAAACTCAATGATGCCACGAGAAAGGATCATTTCCCTCTACCTTTTATGGACCAAATTCTTGAACGTTTAGTGGGTAATGAATATTACTGCTTTCTTGATGGTTTCTCGGGTTATTTCCAAATACCCATCGATCCCCAAGATCAAGAAAAGACAACATTCACTTGTCCCTATGGCACATTTGCTTACAAAAGAATGCCTTTTGGCTTATGCAATGCCCCCGGGACTTTCCAAAGGTGCATGTTAGCTATCTTCCATGACATGGTTGAACAAACCATGGAAGTCTTCATGGATGATTTCTCGGTCTTCGGGGATTCCTTCTCTTCTTGCCTTGCCAATTTGGAACATATGCTTAAGCGGTGCGAAGACACTCGCCTTGTTCTGAATTGGGAAAAATGCCATTTTATGGTAAAAGAAGGCATTGTGCTTGGACACAAGATTTCCAAATCCGGTCTTGAAGTAGACCGTGCTAAAGTCGATGTTATCGCCAAGTTGCCTCAACCTTCAACCGTGAAGGGTGTGAGAAGTTTTCTGGGTCATGCGGGCTTCTACCGTCGATTCATCAAAGATTTTTCTCGAATCGCTCGCCCGATGACCCACCTCTTGGAAAAAGATACTCCTTTTATCTTTTCCAAAGAGTGTCTCGAAGCCTTCAACTCGCTGAAGGATAAGCTAACTAAGGCACCCGTCTTGGTTACCCCTAATTGGGAGCTTCCCTTTGAGTTGATGTACGATGCTAGTGATTTTGCTATTGGAGCGGTTCTGGGACAAAGAGTGAACAATCACTTCCAACCAATCCATACGCTAGCAAGACAATGACGGGGGTACAATTGCATTATACGACAACCGAAAAAGAGCTTTTAGCTGTTGTCTATGCTTTTGAAAAATTCCGCCCCTATCTTGTCCTTTCCACCACAATTGTGTATACCGATCATTCCGCGTTGAAGTACTTGTTGACAAAGCAAGATTCCAAACCAAGACTTCTTCGCTGGGTTTTGCTGCTCCAAGAATTTAAAATCGAAATTCGCGATAAAAAAGGAGCTGAAAACCTAGCCGCGGATCATCTCAGCAGACTTGAGGATCCTTACCAAGGGGATCATCCGAACAAAGAAATCAATGATTCTTTTCCCTTGGAAACCTTAATGTCTATAAATTCGAAATCTGATGAAACCCCGTGGTTTGCGGACTTTGCAAACTATTGGCGGGTGGAATTCTCAAGGAAGGGTTGACGTCCCAACAAAAGAAAAAGTTCTTCACCGACATTAAGACTTACTTTTGGGACGACCCTTACCTATTCAAACAATGTGACGACCTGATTATTCGCCGATGTGTTGATGGACCGGCAGCTTCGGAAATCCTTGATGCTTGCCACAAAGGACCCACCGGTGGTCACTTTGGTCCCAACTACACCGCCAAAAAAGTGTTTGACTCGGGATTTTATTGGCCCTCCATATATCGTGATGCTCACAATATGGTTAAACGATGTGATGTTTGCCAAAAACAAGGCACGATCACACATAAAGACGATATGCCTCAGAATTTCATTCAAGAGTGTGAAATCTTTGATGTTTGGGGTATCGACTTTATGGGGCCATTCCCTTCTTCTAAAGGAAACAAATACATCCTTGTAGCCGTTGACTACGTCTCCAAATGGGTTGAAGCCAAAGCTTTACCCACTAATGACGCAACGGTGGTGTGTAACTTTTTGAAAGCTCTATTCGCTAGATTCGGTGTGCCTCGTGCCATTATTAGTGATCGTGGGACTCATTTTTGCAATGACCAATTTGCTAGAGTCATGGCTAAGTACGGTATAAACCATCGTCTTTCCACAGCCTACCACCCACAAACTAATGGTCAGGCTGAAATATCCAACCGAGGACTGAAGCGAATTCTTGAAAGAACCGTGGGAGAGCATCGTGCCTCATGGGCTGATAAACTCGATGATGCTTTGTGGGCTTTCCGTACCGCATACAAGACTCCGATTGGTTGTACACCATATCGTCTTGTGTACGGGAAAGCGTGCCACCTCCCCATTGAGTTGGAGCACAAGGCTTACTGGGCCTTGAAGTGGGCTAATTTTGGTATCAACAAAGCCGGTGACCTACGCAAGATCCAACTCAATGAGCTCAATGAACTCCGTAATGAGGCTTATGAAAATTCTTTGATCTATAAGGAAAGAACTAAGCTCATTCACGACTCTAAGATTAAGAACCGAGAGTTCCATGTTGGAGACAAAGTTTTACTCTTTAACTCTCGGTTGAAAATCTTTTCGGGCAAGCTGAAATCTCGTTGGTCCGGCCCATTCACCATTGCCCAAATTTTTCCATATGGTACTCTCGAGCTCGCTCAACCTAATGGACCGAATTTTAAGGTGAATGGCCAACGAGTGAAGTTGTACTTTGGTGAGGACACCTCTCAGGAGGTGATTCCATCCCTCACCACGTTCCCCATGAACTAAATTTGGGTCGAGTCAGGCTCGTGACTCGGTTATAAAAAACAAGCGCTCCTCGGGAGGCAACCCGAGTATCTATCCTTTTATGTTTAACCCCTAAGTGTAGGGGGACTTCTATAGGTTCTTTGTTTTTGTGTGGTGATGTGATTACAGGGATAAGTGCACTCTTGGAAACTTTGAAGAACCGTGCTCCCGTGTTATCCGAAATCCGGTTCTATCTCTCATCTATCGTGATTCAATTTTCTTCATACTCACATTTGAAATTGATCACTTTAGTCGTCTCTTCCTTAACTTGAGTTAACCAACGTGCACAATGTCATAAGTGTCGGGGAGACTTTTCCCACATGCTTAAACATTGAGGACAATGTTTATCTTAAGTGTAGGGGGGACTTCCATCGAAGTTTTAAGTGGACTTTTCCATGATAATGCCTTCATTTAACCGGAAAATCATCTTTTTCAACATTTTTCAATTTTTTTATTAACTTTGGCCATTTAGTCGTAATTTTTAAATTTTTATCGTTGCTTTCATATGTATATATTCCGCAATAAAGTCAAAAATATTAATAAAGTGGTGTAGCTAGTTTAGAAGTCTTTGACATATTAGGCCCGTTGCGTTTATTTTGACTCAACCCGAATAGACTTATTCAAGTTTATTCTAGCTAGTATCCTTAACCATGTAGACCTTAATTGGTTTATTAGGCTAAGTATCCACGAGTCTCATTACTTGAGATTTTAAATTGTGGAGGACGAGAAATGATAGAGTCAATTATAAGTCGGTATTCTAGCACAAGCTCACTTGGTGTAATTATTTGCCTATTCTCCCATCACTTGCTAATAATTTATCTGCAATAAGTAAGGTCGTACGATTTGAAAAGTTACTTAGCTTCTAGCCCAAGATCGTTTAAAAGTTTCTCGGTAATTATAATAACCCAAACATTAAAATCAACATTTAGACCGAGTTCTAATACTATTTCTAATATTCGGACAAATATTTATCAATCGACTTTTATTTGTCAAAATCATTTTTTTTGCGAATAATATTGAAAATTATTTGACTAACCGACAAGGTTAAGACTTTAATGTATCGAGGACATGTCAATTATTATTTATTGGAAAGTCTATGTCCGTCATCAATCGAAAATATCCTCGTTATGACATAAAAATATTTTTTATTGTCGTTGTATTAATTTCTAGTTTTACGAGCATTCTTCGTAATTTTCGTTAAGTCTTTAGGCGTCATTCGTTTATATGACGTGTTAACAATTATTAAATTATAAGCCCTCATTTATATGTTGAAATATAAATGTTCTCCGAATGTCAATGTTTTTATTTTATATTGAGCGTTTATTTTTCGTGTTTAACACGTATCTTTCAAAATCGCGAAATTCTTAAATATCAGACTTCGTTAATACCCGCTTTAGCAAATTGTGGGGCAAGTTTTATATCTAACTCACCCCACCCTCATTCTTTGCGTCACAAACACACCTAATTTTTACTAAGTGTCCATCTTATAGACACGTGGAGTATGGTATTACATGATAGCACTAATACTTATCTATATTCAAACCCTTCCATTATTCTTGATAAATGATAAAACACAAAACTGACATATCTCTTTGTTGTTTCTCACGTCAAAAGAGCCACCACCACAATTCCATTTCAATTTTCATTTCTAGTAAGATTTATCACATGAATTATATTGCTAGATGATATCCTTTCCATTAAAAACAACTATCATCCATATCATTTTATAAGCTTTGGAGCTGAGATGAAATACTTTATTATATGTGTATAATATGCTTGGGTAAATATTATTTGTTGATTAAATGATGGGTTTGAGCAAAGGTGTGTTAAAGTTGCCTTGTTGGTAAGATGATTTCTTCATCTTTATTTGTAAGAATCATTTGATTACGTTCTTGTAATTTTTGATTTATATATTATTCTTTTTGAGCATGTATTTATTATTTCTCTACTGGTTATAAGCTATATAATAAGTTCATTAGTGATTTGGACATTGTATATAAATTTTGTGACATAAAAGACAAGCTTAAACAAGCCTAGAATAAAACGAGTAAAAAGATAATTTTGATTAGTTGAGAAACGTTGTATTTTTATAAAATCAGTATGTTGGGATTAATGGAACAAACATATTAGGATAGAGGTTTAATTTGTGAGTATTTCCCCGGGTGACTCGTCCCGTGGCGATTCTCGGAGAGTAAATTACGACTGACTTAGTAAAATAGGTCAGAAACTGACCTGCTGGAAAGATTGGCTGTTTACTCATAAATTTCGTATACCAACATATAAATATGTAAAACTAAAAGTTGTAGCTAAACTTATGTAAAACACACACGAATCGGATGGTTTTCTACGGATAAACGGTTTCAAAATGGCGGCCAAAACGGTGAAACTGAAGTTGGCTGCGAAAAACAGCCAACCCTTCAAAGTGAGAAAATGAGCAATTGAGATATGATAAGTATATTTTAGGGGTAATTAAACTTATATTCAGTAAAGTATATAAGTTTATAATAATTTTGATATAAATAGCTCGCCTAGATGATTTACGGTTCAGGCGATATGATCTATTTAGCAAGACATGTCGGGTAAATTGTAAGAATTGGGTTATATTTAATGAACGTAAAACGTGATGATTTTTATAAACACCGAAATGGTATGAGCCGATTTTTAGTAAATATAGACTCGTTAATTTATTGATAACTAGAATACCCGAGACCCGACCATCGTGGACATTAAGTTGACATCGTTATGAGGCGTTTTAGAACCCGTAATGCATATAAAGTAGATTTGGGCCACAAAAGCCCAACTTACACTTATAATGTCTATTGGGCCAATATTTGACCTGAGATAAATTATGTATTTCAAGATCAATACTGAGTTTGAAATGAACTTTAGTCACATGAACTTGTTAATGGGCCTTAGTGGGCCTTATTGGGCTTAATGGTTATAATGGGATAATACATGGTAGATTGCCGTCAAAAGTCTTATGAAAAGTTTTATAAAACATATACAATGTCCAAACTTACTAAAGTGAACTATTTACTTATATATATGACATATGTATGGTCTCGAGCCTAAGACGCATCTCGTCGTTATAGGTCTCGTTCGGTTATATGTCGATCGTTGTGCATCCCGTTCTCGATCAATGAGCGACTGATATCACATGAAGTCATGTATCGACTATTGAACGTTTGTTCCTTGATCTACGTGTAATAGCTATATCAGGTGAGTTCATAGCCTCGCTTTTAATGCTTTATATGTGTTTATAAACCCGCGAGGGGGAATACAAGCTGTTGTTAATAAACGTAAAGACGTTTGATTGAATGCTTTTGAAATATGAACACAAGCATTGATTGTATTGATTGGGAACCGCTATTTGCTAAGTGTTGTATTGCCAAAATTTGGAAAGTCCCTATAAACCCATGAACCGTTAACTACCAATGATGGGTAGGCGCTGGTACAGACGGATGGATCCATCGGGGATGGCCCCCACCTGGGCAGGTCGCACCTGTGGGTTGGAGGCTCAGCCAGGTGTGTTGTATTAGAAGTAAGGGGGTATTCGGCAAAATACCTGACTAGGGCATTATTATACTTAAGGCTTCGGTGTCATGGCTTAGTAGAATAGCGCGGACTTTGAGTATTGTATGTGTTACAATATTGACAGTGGATGATATTCTTGTCTTCAAAAGCTTTATGGTTTATTTAAAAACCCATTATTTTTTATTAAAAACCTATGAATTCACTCAACCGTTGTGTTGACATGTTAGCATGTATTCTCAGGTGTATAGGTTTATGAGCAGCTGGAGCATGGAGCCGCGCAGGATAATGTAAAGGCAAAACAAACAATTTCCATTCGATACATTTGAAAAACTTTTATATTTATTAAGGTTTATATAAACTGTTGGGACCTCTTTTATTGAACTCTGATTTTGTCGAATGGTTTATTTTATAAAACGTCTCTTTTAAGGTCGTTTTCTATGACTATGTGTGATGTGCTATGAAGTAACACCCAATGTTGATATTCCGCTGCCTTTTGAAATTGGGGGTGTTACAGATTGGTATCAGAGCACTAGTTATAGCGAACTAGGTCATTTTTTTAAACCTAGACTATAACTGCTCTTTCGTAAATTTGTTTGATTGCCTTACAAAGTATCCGCGCGCTCATGGCTCCTAGAAACCAATGCTTGGTTGTGATAATGTGATCCTATATGTATGTAGAAATGGTTGTATGTATATGAATGTATATACTGTGGTATTTAATGGTATTGCGCATGAAGCAATGGTCCTTGCGTGATTATCGTACATTTTATCATACGGTTTTATAGAGAGTTTGGCCTCACCGCCAATCACCTTTCTCGATAATTAATTTATTATCCGAATGCGAGTATGGAACTCGTTTGATATTTTGAGTACATATATATTGTTTCATAATATATTGCATATCGACTAATTTAAGCTCGATTGTTGTCATCCCATCGTGATGTGCCATTTTAGGACATCTCCTTTGAAACGTAATTGATAAACATATTATTTTATTTATGTACTCCTTATGATTTTGAAGAATCATTTCTTCAAGGAGACATCTTCTACGTAATAAGACGTTTAATCTATTGTGTTTGATTACGTTTTGTTGGCGAAAAGGAGGATGCCAGTGTTGGACCTAAAATATATATATATATACCCAATCAACTATATATAATTTGGGTACAACAAAGATATGCTCATAGTAGTCATTAGTTGAGCAACTTAAAAATTTGTATTTAAATGGAATGGGACATTTAAATATAGAGATTTTAAATCGCCCAACTATGTGTCGTTTAAGGTTCTCTTATTGAAATGGATTGGGACATTTGAATAAGAAAGTTTTAAACCACTGGACCTTAGATTGTTGATGGTTTCTTTATTCAAATGGTATGGGATGTTTAAATACAGAAATCATTGAGTAAGTTTGACACCCTATACTTTTCTTGGCATTTAATTTGGTTATTATATCGTGTTCTGTGACGGTATTACTGAGTAGGATGATTTATAATCGTCTTGTTGAAATAAATTGGGACGCCTTTTTATTTGAACAAGAAAGTTATAAGTTCCCGAACCATAAATTTATAATCCTTGTTTACATGGATTGGGACGCCTTTGGATGTAAACAACAAATTATAAATGAGTGGGCTCAAGTCTGCCAGACTTGGTTTATGTTTATTTTGTATACGGGTGTATTTCTTCGACTCCTGTTTCGTTGGTATGAATCGTTCATTACGGTCGTCATTATGGTTATTATTGATTATCGTCTATATATGAGTAACCCTGTAAGTCTTATCTCGAGTTATAATTTGTTTCTATGGACCATTTCTAATGTGTCCTAACTATCGCGAGCTTTATAAGCTAATTGTTAAGAACCATTACCTGTTCCGAGAACAGATGACTTGTTTAATCGAGATTAGTTGTGTACTTGTGGATTGACTGAGGATTAAGTTATCAACACCATTCATCGTGATTGAAAAGATCTTGAGATTCTTTTCTGTTATTATGGATGGTTCATCGAAGAATTTTCAAACATAACGATAAAATATTTTGGGTATGGATCCGTTTGTGAGCACCCTGTAATATCTTTTGGGTATGGATCCGTGTGTGAGCACCCTCTGATGACGAAAACATTTTTGGATATGCATCCATGGCAATCAGGCCCGTGAACATCTTTTAACTTGCAAACTTTCCTTCGACTCAACTTATCCGAAAATCCCGTCAACATTCTTATTTACCATGGCTTGGCTATTTAGCAAGCATGAGTTAACTTGATTGAACTTATTGATTTGGCATGGCTTGACTATTTTGCAAGCATGTCGTAATCTGATTATACGAGCTTAATGATGGCTTTTGTGTTCGATTTGGATCGTAGTTCTTTTGATAGAATAATTTATACTCCGAAAGATTTCCGTATCGATGAATTCGCTTTTGACGAAATAGGTTTGCAAGATCATGCAATTGGATGATTTTGTACGACTAGCAATAATTATCTCGTTTTTAATATTTTGTGAAGTTTTCGATGGATTTATGTACTATCCATGCGAATTTCTTTTTATAACATGATCTCCTCTATTGAAACGCTTGGACTATATATGTTTCGATTTGATCGATGTGATCATCAATAGTTTTGAAATGATTATCGCATTGAAAATATTTCAATGCACCCACTTATTTTGACTCTTCACTTGTCAGGTGGAATTTTTTTTAAACTTATATCGATCGCCGCATGTTCGATAATCTAGTTGTAATGTACTTTGAAGCACTTCCAAAAATTGACGACTTGTTAATTTTTTGCTTCCAATGGCCTTTCCTTCGAGTTTTGTATTATTCTTTCCTTATAAGGATTGAAACAACATTCAAACCGTTCATTTGTGCCCGTTAGGTATACTCGTTGCTTTAACTTTTGATTATCCAACCTTCGTTAGAGACCTCAGTGATGACATGTTCATTACTCATCTCTTCACCATTTAACTGAAGACTATTTAGACAAATTAAGCGTCGGGACGTCGCTTCCTAAAGGGGTAGCTACTATAATAACCCAAACATTAAAATCAACATTTAGACCGAGTTCTAATACTATTTCTAATATTCGGACAAATATTTATCAATCGACTTTTATTTGTCAAAATCATTTTTTTTGCGAATAATATTGAAAATTATTTGACTAACCGACAAGGTTAAGACTTTAATGTATCGAGGACATGTCAATTATTATTTATTGGCAAGTCTATGTCCGTCATCAATCGAAAATATCCTCGTTATGACATAAAAATATTTTTTATTGTCGTTGTATTAATTTCTAGTTTTACGAGCATTCTTTGTAATTTTCGTTAAGTCTTTAGGCGTCATTCGTTTATATGACGTGTTAACAATTATTAAATTATAAGCCCTCATTTATATGTTGAAATATAAATGTTCTCCGAATGTCAATGTTTTTATTTTATATTGAGCGTTTATTTTTCGTGTTTAACACGTATCTTTCAAAATCGCGAAATTCTTAAATATCAGACTTCGTTAATACCCGCTTTAGCAAATTGTGGGGCAAGTTTTATATCTAACTCACCCCACCCTCATTCTTTGCGTCACAAACACACCTAATTTTTACTAAGTGTCCATCTTATAGACACGTGGAGTATGGTATTACATGATAGCACTAATACTTATCTATATTCAAACCCTTCCATTATTCTTGTGACACCCTAGAATCGAGGTCATTAACGATACCCTAAATTACGCCAATTTTTGAAATTTTTAATAAATTATAATTTCTATAATTATAAGTATTTTGGTTAAAGCCGATGTTCGAGGTTATAATTTTTACGATTGACGTTTTAAGAAGGACGATGACGATTACGATCCCGAGGGATGCCCAATCTTATATAATTTTTGACGATTTATCGATAATGTAATTTTTCGAGAATTTTACTTACGGTTCGTGTTAAGTTGAGTCGGGTGAGTTTTATAGCCTTCCGAGTACATTTAAAGTATCCCAAAAATATTTTGGAGCGTTCGGGAAGATTTCCGACTCCCGTAAAATTTTCAAAATTGACAAATGAGTCGAACCCGCAAAGTTTTGAGGACGTTTTCCATTTAAGGCCAAAAGAAACTAAATATTGCCATTTGGTCCCTCCCAACCCACCAAAAAGGCCAAAAGTGACAAACACACAAACACATACAAAACTTTCACCAAAAATCAAACTCTCTCTCCCTCCTTGCTCTCTAAAGCCGACGGACACCCCAAACCACCAAGAAAATTCACCAAAAATCTTTTTCCACTTGATTTTCCTAAAAACTAAGGTAAGACCACATCTAGTTTGGTCATTCCCCACATTTTCATGTGCTCAAATCCCACATGCACTAACAAAAATTTTCCAAGATTTTTCAAGATGATCCAAATTCGTTTTTGTGGCTAAATGTGCTAATGCATGTTGATTTTATGAGTTATGGATGCATAAACACCAAGAAAACCCACTAAAATCAATTTGGTTGTGGTGATTGGGGCACCCAAACCCCACGGCAATGGGGGTGTTTGGGGAGCCATGGTGGTTGTTGATTTTGAGTGTTATTCTTGTGTTTGGTTTATTGTTTTAGGATGTTTTACATAGGTTTATCTAGTTGCATGTTCATTTCTTTGAATTTTTGATTTTGAGATTGGTTGATCAATAGGGGTAGGACTGAAATTTGGTGTTAGGATATGTTTGGGAAGGCTTAGGATGATGTTTAGTAGTGGTTAGAAGGTTTGGAATCGAGTCTAAGTGCGTTTTTGGTATGGTCATTTTTAGGCAGAAACATTAGGTCCATTTCATAAAAATTATTTTTTTTCCAGGTCTTGAAAACTAAATGTAGTGATATAGGGTCTTCCTAGCTTTAATTTGGTATAAGGTAGAGCCCGTGACTCAAAACGAGCTAAAAGTTATGACATTTTAAAGATCGGGTACCGGGAGACGAGGACTTTCATAATCCGAATTTGTGCAAAGTTTTAGTCAAATCCCGAGGGTCACAAGTATGAATTGGTAAATGGTCAAGGGTCAAAATTTGGTCCCTAACCTGTGTAAATGGGTCTATATGTTGACTTAGGTGTCAAGGAAGTCAAAGGTACTTTTCATATAGGTCAAAGAGGTCAAAATTGGTCGAAGTGCAATTTCAGCCCGTAAAATGTAGTCGTGGAAAAGAGTTGCGTAACGGGTCGTAAAAGTAAAAACTTTTATTGGGCTTAAAAACATGTCATCTACAGGTCTTATAGGATTTTTGAGAATTTTGTCAAATTTTATAAGTGTGGTTAAACAAGGTAAAACAGCCCGTACTTTAGTCGAGTACCGGCAAGAATGAGTAAAAATGAACAACATAAGTAATGAGAACGAATGGAATAAAATGAGTGATACTTGTTATTTTGTTTTTGGCGTGAGTTATACTTGTCCTAAGTGACTAGTATATATGTATTTTATACAGTACCGTAAGTATTTAAATGAGATTACTCATTACGCGTTATTTGTGATAGGTGTTGATTTAACCGGGCATCCGTTTCGTCGTCAGTGATCATCCCTCGAACTACCGACTACTTAAGATATAAGGTGTGAATTTATAGCCTCGCTTATATTTATTTCAAATTGTTTTACCCGCGAGGGAAATGCATGCTAGTTTTTAAAAGGAACGTATATCATGAATGATTGTTAGACCCGAAAGTTGCCTTAGAAATTGTGTTGAGTACCAAAGTTGCAAAAGTCCCTAAAATCATGAACTATTAACTATTGTCCTGCCCTCGAGTAGGGGGAAATAGCCGCTTATGCAATTTGTAGTACTACGGGGTTAACGACCCAATGCTAGCCGAGAAGCTGTACTTTTAGTAAGTTCTGCGGTAGATTATTTTGTATGAGAAATAAGGTATAATTGCAACTGATGCCTTTAGAAGGGGCACTGGTTTCATCTGAATCACGCCGGTATTTATTACGCGGGTGATTGAGTTAACGGATTAGTGTCATGAGCTTAAACACAATTGTCAGTATCCTGATTATAGTTTGTTTGATCGACAAGACTATAAATGATCACGAATGGTTTTTATTATATATATACGTTCAAATGGATTGTAAAACCTATGAATTCCACTCAACGTTTTCGTTGACCAAATTTTTGGCATGTGTTTCAGGTAACCGCTGAGGTGTAGGATGGAGCATGCATGGGATGGATGTTGTGTGTACGGCTTGGAGTCCGCTTGTTTTTCCCTCCTTTTTCTACTTAAACATTTTAAGTTTAATGTCATGTGGTTGTAAACTGAAATTCTCGGGTTAAGATTCACGGGGACCGAAAACGCTAAACTCTGTGCACCATTTGGGGTTGGAAAAACTGTGGACATGTATCATTTAACAATTTTAATTTCAAGTTTTAAGTTGACGTCTTTCTAGCGTCGATTGATATATCTTGTGTGCAATGAATACTGTGTAGCACCCATTGTTGTAGTTCCGCTGCGCATAGCAATTGTGGGGGTGTTACAGATTGGTAATCAGAGCCACGAGTTATAGAGAACTAGGTCGTTTTTGAAAATCCTAAACTATAACTTTTGGTGTCGTAAGAAAGGGTCCAAGCACACACAACTATCCTGCATGGCTCCGGTAAGATTTATTGTTGTATTTATGGCATTTGACGTATACTTTTGAGTAAAGTATATATGTGGGTAATTATTACGTAAGTATGGAATTACTATATGTAGACGTTGAATTTTACGTGAAATATCCGACATCGTAATTTTTGTATTAATCATGCATGAGCATCATATTATTACATTTCGGGCATATGTACCACCTTTGCATTGCATTTGCATGCATGTATTTATAAATATTGTATAATTACTTATATACCCTCCGAAATTCGCTGTTATTGCAGGAATGGCCGAGGTACCGCCCAACGATAACGGAAACGATTACGTCGTAGGTCGCGAAGGGGGAAGTGTTGGAACAGCAGCTGAAGGACAAGCTGAGACGAACGATGTACGAGCCCAGGACCCCGACCCAAGGAGAACTACTTGCCCCACGCCTATGCGTACTTCCCATCTGGTTGGTGTACCAGATATCCCCAGAAGAGCCGAAGGTGCAATGAGCGCAAATTCTCTTCATCAAGGCATCCCAAGAATTTGTTGTCCCGGACCGAGGATTTATCATGACGTACGACGGACTGTGAGAGGTTTGGAAGGATCGATGTGCATGAGGTATGTAGTGGAATCAAGGGTGGTCAGTAGATTCGACGAGAATGAAAAGGCGGATCAAAGACTGTCGGAAAGGACGGCAAGGATTGAGTATGACGGGAATGTGAACACAAGTGACATCAACAGTTTAAAATCAATGGTTGCAAATTTAAGTGCTAGTCTTGACCGGGTGAGGGAAGATCAGATGAGGTTGTCGAGGATGCAGAGTTGGGAGCATCGTGTGAGGGATTCATTGCCCCCGGATTGGAGATTCGTGGACGATTTGGAGATGGAGGCGAACGACTTCATGATTCAGCCGCCTACTAGAGGTGCTTGTATTACGGTGGGAAATCAGGTAGCGATTGAGTATGGATCCACATCAGGGACGAAAAAGGAAATGGAATGTGAGCCGGATGAAAAAGGAAAAAGAAAAGTGGATGATGTGGATGAGGACCTTAGTGATGAGGAAACCGAGGAAGACGACGACGAGCCGCCATCCAAGAGGCCGTGTGGATCACCACATGCCTAGTTACTTGTTTTGTATTTTCTTTGATCATTGTAATAGAACTATTTTGGACCTTTGTATGATGGTATTATGACGAGAAACTCAAGTACTTGATGTTTTGTGGTGAACGATTGTAGTGGCAATACTTGTCACGATTTTGGTTAATTATCAATACAATCTATGTTACCTTTCATGATCTGTGATATGTCTTAAATTTGATCTTTTGTGGTGTGAATTGATGAATATTAGTAACTCCGTAGTGATGTGTCGTTGTATGTATTTTATGTCTGGGAAACTTGATATGAATACTTACATTGTTTTTCTATTTTCCTTGTCTTGCAGAAAGAGATATTCGATAACACTATGCCTCCAAAGTTGACTGCCGATCGTGTTAACACCATGATTCAGGAAGCTATAGCAAATGCGTTGGAAGCGGACCGAGCTGGGAGAAATCAGGATCCAGGAAGGAACGCGGGGAGACAGCAAGCCCCGAGAGTGTGTACCTATTCTAGCTTTATGAAGTGCGGTCCCACGCAGTTCCGTGGAACGGGTGGAGCTTTAGAACTTAGACGATGGTTGGAAAAGGTTGAAAGTACGTTTGAAATCAGTGGTTGTGCAGAAGCGGATAAAGTAAAGTTTGCGGCTGCTACGTTTCTCGATGATGCGTTAAGTTGGTGGAATACTCAGGTAGCTACGGTTGGATTGGCTGTAGCAAATGCAAGGACGTGGAATGCGACCAAAGCTTTGTTGACTAAGAAGTTTTGCCCAGAGGAGGAATTGGGGCAATTGGAGGACGAATTGAGGCACTTAACCTTGAAGAATAACGATATAGCTGCTTACACCAGGAGATTCAATGAGTTAAGTCTTTTGTGTCCGGACATATTTGCCAATGATGCCAAGAAAATGAAGCAGTATATAAAGGGTTTATCTAGCAATATCAAAGGTGAAACAACTTCGTCAAAACCTGGAACGTTTGATGAAGCGGTTCAAATGGCTCACGCTTTGATGGACGTTAAGCTTCAGGACAAGCAGAACTACATTGCTGAGGGCAACAAAAGGAAATGGGAAGCAGCACAAAGTAATCAATCCCAAGGCCAGAACCGAGGTGGAAATCGAAACAACCATGGGCCGAACCGTAATCAGCAGTTTAATCAGAGAAGGAACGAAGGGATGGGGGAAGTGACGAACCCTAGAGGTGTGAAAGTGAATCCCCATTGTGGTAAGTGCAATTTGTATCATGTTGGAAATTGCCCGCCGGCATGCGGCAAGTGTGGAAAGGCAGGTCATAGGACATCTGGTTGTCGAACGGGAGGAGTAGCCACTGGGGCTAATGCTATTAGGATGAGGGGATGTTATAGCTGTGGAGAAAGGGGTCATGTGCAAGCAAATTGCCCGAAGGCAGGAAACAGGCGGGGAGGTAATAATGCGGCAGCTGTGTATCAAGTGGGAACGGCTGATAAACCACAGGGTCCCAATGTGGTTACCGGTACGTTTTTGCTAGACGCTTGTTATGCTAGTATTTTATTTGATTCTGGCTCCGACAAGAGTTTTGTAGACGTTAGATTTAGTCGTCATATTGATAGAGAACCGTTGTTGTTAACGACTAGTTATAATGTTGAATTAGCCGATGGAAAAATTGTTAGTACGAATTCTATACTGATAGGGTGTACCTTGAAGTTAGGAAATTACGCTTTTAAAATCGACTTGATGCCTATAGAGCTAGGATCGTTTGACGTGATTGTGGGAATGGATTGGCTAATGGCGCATAGTGCTACGATCGTCTGTGGTGAGAGATTGGTTCAGATTCCGTTGAGGAACAAGGTTTTGACGATAAAGGGAGACGAATGCACTTCTCGTTTGAAGGTGATTTCGTGTTTAAAGATGATGAAGTACGTAGAGAGCGGATGCGATGTGTTTTTGGCACAAGTTTCGAGCGATGGTGATGTAGAGGCGAGGATCGAAGAGGTACCAGTTATTTGCGAGTATCCGGACGTTTTTCCAGACGAGTTACCAGGTTTACCGCCTACCCGTGAGGTCGAGTTTTGAATTGATTTAGTGCCAGGAGCTGCGCCAGTTGCACGTGCACCTTATCGCTTAGCACCATCTGAGTTAAAGGAGTTAGCGGATCAATTGAAGGAATTGATGGACAAAGGATTTATTAGGCCGAGCTCATCACCTTGGGGAGCGCCAGTGTTGTTCGTAAAGAAGAAGGATGGTTCGTTTAGAATGTGTATCGACTATAGGGAACTCAATAAGCTGACGGTTAAGAATCGGTACCCATTGCCGAGGATTGACGATTTGTTCGATCAATTGCAAGGTTCCAGTGTGTACTCAAAGATCGATTTAAGATCAGGGTATCATCAACTGCGTGTAAGAGAGGAGGATATTCCTGTAACTGCCTTTCGTACGCGGTATGGACACTTTGAATTTCGAGTGATGCCGTTTGGGTTGACGAACGCGCCTGCTGTATTCATGGATCTTATGAATCGCGTGTGCAAGCCGTATCTAGATAAGTTTGTTATTGTTTTCATCGATGATATACTTATTTACTCTAAGAGTAGGGAGGAGCACGAGAAGCACCTAAGAAAGATTTTGGAGTTGTTGAGAAAGGAGAAGCTGTATGCAAAATTCTCTAAGTGTGAGTTTTGGTTGGAATCAGTGCAGTTTCTAGGTCATGTGATTGATAGTGAGGGAGTTCGTGTAGATCCTGCTAAGATCGAAGCGATCAGGGAATGGTCAGCACCGACGACGCCGACTGAAGTTCGACAATTTTTGGGTTTAGCTGGGTATTATAGAAGGTTTATGGAAGGATTTTCGTTGATTGCGAAACCATTGACGCGGCTTACCGAAAAGAATAGGGTGTATGAATGGGGAATTGAGGAAGAGCTTGCTTTCGAAACGCTCAAGGATAAGTTATGTTCCGCACCGATTTTATCATTGCCTGAAGGAACCGAAGACTTCGTAGTGTATTGTGATGCGTCTCGTAAAGGTTATGGAGCGGTATTAATGCAACGTGAAAAGGTGATAGCTTACGCGTCGAGGCAATTAAGGAAGAACGAGGAGAACTACACGACGCACGATTTGGAATTAGGAGCTGTAGTTTTTGCGTTGAAACTGTGGAGACACTATCTGTATGGGACAAAGTGTGTTGTATTCACTGATCACAAGAGTTTGCAGCACATTTTAGATCAAAAGGAATTGAATATGCGACAAAGACGATGGGTTGAACTACTAAGTGATTACGACTGTGAAATTCGCTACCACCCTGGGAAGGCGAATGTTGTAGCGGACGCATTGAGTAGGAAGGAACGGGAGAAACCTTTGTGGGTTAGAGCTTTAGTGATGAGTGAGAGCGTTGACTTAACCGAAACCATACTGAAGGCTCAGGAGAGAGGTTTAATGAAAGGGAATGTTGAAGCCGAGAATTTGGGACGAATGTTGAAACCTCTTTTCGTGATTAGGTCTGACGGACTAAGATATTTTGAAAATCGAATTTGGTTACCATTGTGTTCATCTGAGGAAGGAAAGCCTGGAGTTCGAGAATTGGCTATGAATGAGTCGCATAAGTCGAAGTATTCGATACAACCCGGATCGGATAAAATGTACCACGACCTGAAGAAAGTCTATTGGTGGCCGAATATGAAGGCAGATATTGCTCGTTACGTCAGTAAGTGTTTGACTTGCGCGAAGGTTCAGGCAGAACATAAGAAACCATCTGGATTGTTGGTACAACCGGAAATCCCAGAATGGAAATGGGAGAAAATCGCAATGGATTTCGTGACGGGTTTACCTAGGACTCCTAGTGGATGCGATATGATATGGGTAATTGTGGATAGGTTGACGAAATCTGCTCATTTCTTACCTATGAAGAAGACGGACAGCATGGAAAAACTCGCCAGCGTGTACGTGAAGGAGATCGTCTGTAGACATGGAGTGCCATTATCGATCATTTCGGATCGCGATAGTAGATTTATGTCGGAATTTTGGAAATCGCTTCAACGTGCGATGGGCACTGAACTGAGTTTAAGCACGGCTTATCACCCGGAAACTGACGGCCAGAGTGAACGAACGATTCAAACGATGGAGGACATGCTCCGAGCATGCGTGATTGATTTTGGAGGAAGTTGGGAACGCCACTTGCCTCTGGTGGAATTTTCGTACAATAATAGTTATCATGCGAGTATCAAAGAAGCACCGTTCGAAGCATTGTATGGAAGGAAGTGTAGATCGCCTGTGTGTTGGAGTGAAGTAGGGGAAAGTCAATTGACTGGACCCGAAATGGTTTTAGAAACGACAGAGAAGATCGTGCAGATCAAGAACCGACTACTTGCTGCGAGAAGCCGACAGAAGAGTTATGCCGATAACCGAAGGAAACCGTTGGAGTTTGAAGTTGGAGATATGGTTATGCTCAAGGTATCGCCGTGGAAGGGTGTAATTCGTTTTGGAAAGAAAGGAAAGTTGAGTCCGAGGTACATTGGACCGTTTAAGATCGTTGAACGAATTGGACCAGTAGCGTACAAGTTAGAATTGCCGACCGAGCTTAGTGCTATTCATGACACGTTTCACGTATCGAACCTGAAGAAGAGTTTGGCGGATAAGGAATTGGTGATTCCTTTGGACGAGATTCGACTAGACGACAAAATGCACTTTGTGGAAGAACCTGTGGAAATTATGGACCGGGAGGTCAAGCGGTTAAAGCGTAGTAGGATTCCTATTGTGAAGGTCCGATGGAATTCTAAGCGTGGACCGGAATACACCTGGGAACGTGAGGACTTTTTCAAGGAAAGGTATCCTCATCTGTTCCAGTAGACGAAATGTGAGTACAAGAAGAGGCGAGCGCCGGGACGTCGCTCTCTTTAAGGAGGGGTGGATGTGACACCCTAGAATCGAGGTCATTAACGATACCCTAAATTACGCCAATTTTTGAAATTTTTAATAAATTATAATTTCTATAATTATAAGTATTTTGGTTAAAGCCGATGTTCGAGGTTATAATTTTTACGATTGACGTTTTAAGAAGGACGATGACGATTACGATCCCGAGGGATGCCCAATCTTATATAATTTTTGACGATTTATCGATAATGTAATTTTTCGAGAATTTTACTTACGGTTCGTGTTAAGTTGAGTCGGGTGAGTTTTATAGCCTTCCGAGTACATTTAAAGTATCCCAAAAATATTTTGGAGCGTTCGGGAAGATTTCCGACTCCCGTAAAATTTTCAAAATTGACAAATGAGTCGAACCCGCAAAGTTTTGAGGACCTTTTCCATTTAAGGCCAAAAGAAACTAAATATTGCCATTTGGTCCCTCCCAACCCACCAAAAAGGCCAAAAGTGACAAACACACAAACACATACAAAACTTTCACCAAAAATCAAACTCTCTCTCCCTCCTTGCTCTCTAAAGCCGACGGACACCCCAAACCACCAAGAAAATTCACCAAAAATCTTTTTCCACTTGATTTTCCTAAAAACTAAGGTAAGACCACATCTAGTTTGGTCATTCCCCACATTTTCATGTGCTCAAATCCCACATGCACTAACAAAAATTTTCCAAGATTTTTCAAGATGATCCAAATTCGTTTTTGTGGCTAAATGTGCTAATGCATGTTGATTTTATGAGTTATGGATGCATAAACACCAAGAAAACCCACCAAAATCAATTTGGTTGTGGTGATTGGGGCACCCAAACCCCACGGCAATGGGGGTGTTTGGGGAGCCATGGTGGTTGTTGATTTTGAGTGTTATTCTTGTGTTTGGTTTATTGTTTTAGGATGTTTTACATAGGTTTATCTAGTTGCATGTTCATTTCTTTGAATTTTTGATTTTGAGATTGGTTGATCAATAGGGGTAGGACTGAAATTTGGTGTTAGGATATGTTTGGGAAGGCTTAGGATGATGTTTAGTAGTGGTTAGAAGGTTTGGAATCGAGTCTAAGTGCGTTTTTGGTATGGTCATTTTTAGGCAGAAACATTAGGTCCATTTCATAAAAATTATTTTTTTTCCAGGTCTTGAAAACTAAATGTAGTGATATAGGGTCTTCCTAGCTTTAATTTGGTATAAGGTAGAGCCCGTGACTCAAAACGAGCTAAAAGTTATGACATTTTAAAGATCGGGTACCGGGAGACGAGGACTTTCATAATCCGAATTTGTGCAAAGTTTTAGTCAAATCCCGAGGGTCACAAGTATGAATTGGTAAATGGTCAAGGGTCAAAATTTGGTCCCTAACCTGTGTAAATGGGTCTATATGTTGACTTAGGTGTCAAGGAAGTCAAAGGTACTTTTCATATAGGTCAAAGAGGTCAAAATTGGTCGAAGTGCAATTTCAGCCCGTAAAATGTAGTCGTGGAAAAGAGTTGCGTAACGGGTCGTAAAAGTAAAAACTTTTATTGGGCTTAAAAACATGTCATCTACAGGTCTTATAGGATTTTTGAGAATTTTGTCAAATTTTATAAGTGTGGTTAAACAAGGTAAAACAGCCCGTACTTTAGTCGAGTACCGGCAAGAATGAGTAAAAATGAACAACATAAGTAATGAGAACGAATGGAATAAAATGAGTGATACTTGTTATTTTGTTTTTGGCGTGAGTTATACTTGTCCTAAGTGACTAGTATATATGTATTTTATACAGTACCGTAAGTATTTAAATGAGATTACTCATTACGCGTTATTTGTGATAGGTGTTGATTTAACCGGGAATCCGTTTCGTCGTCAGTGATCATCCCTCGAACTACCGACTACTTAAGATATAAGGTGTGAATTTATAGCCTCGCTTATATTTATTTCAAATTGTTTTACCCGCGAGGGAAATGCATGCTAGTTTTTAAAAGGAACGTAATCATGAATGATTGTTAGACCCGAAAGTTGCCTTAGAAATTGTGTTGAGTACCAAAGTTGCAAAAGTCCCTAAAATCATGAACTATTAACTATTGTCCTGCCCTCGAGTAGGGGGAAATAGCCGCTTATGCAATTTGTAGTACTACGGGGTTAACGACCCAATGCTAGCCGAGAAGCTGTACTTTTAGTAAGTTCTGCGGTAGATTATTTTGTATGAGAAATAAGGTATAATTGCAACTGATGCCTTTAGAAGGGGCACTGGTTTCATCTGAATCACGCCGGTATTTATTACGCGGGTGATTGAGTTAACGGATTAGTGTCATGAGCTTAAACACAATTGTCAGTATCCTGATTATAGTTTGTTTGATCGACAAGACTATAAATGATCACGAATGGTTTTTATTATATATATACGTTCAAATGGATTGTAAAACCTATGAATTCCACTCAACGTTTTCGTTGACCAAATTTTTGGCATGTGTTTCAGGTAACCGCTGAGGTGTAGGATGGAGCATGCATGGGATGGATGTTGTGTGTACGGCTTGGAGTCCGCTTGTTTTTCCCTCCTTTTTCTACTTAAACATTTTAAGTTTAATGTCATGTGGTTGTAAACTGAAATTCTCGGGTTAAGATTCACGGGGACCGAAAACGCTAAACTCTGTGCACCATTTGGGGTTGGAAAAACTGTGGACATGTATCATTTAACAATTTTAATTTCAAGTTTTAAGTTGACGTCTTTCTAGCGTCGATTGATATATCTTGTGTGCAATGAATACTGTGTAGCACCCATTGTTGTAGTTCCGCTGCGCATAGCAATTGTGGGGGTGTTACAATTCTTGATAAATGATAAAATACAAAACTGACATATCTCTTTGTTGTTTCTCACGTCAAAAGAGCCACCACCACAATTCCATTTAAATTTTCATTTCTAGTAAGATTTATCACATGAATTATATTGCTAGATGATATCCTTTCCATTAAAAACAACTATCATCCATATCATTTTATAAGCTTTGGAGCTGAGATGAAATACTTTATTACATGTGTATAATATGCTTGGGTAAATATTATTTGTTGATTAAATGATGGGTTTGAGCAAAGGTGTATTAAAGTTGCCTTGTTGGTAAGATGATTTCTTCATCTTTATTTGTAAGAATCATTTGATTACGTTCTTGTAATCTTTGATTTATATATTATTCTTTTTGAGCATGTATTTATTATTTCTCTACTGGTTATAAGCTATATAATAAGTTCATTAGTGATTTGGACATTGTATATAAATTTTGTGACATAAAAGACAAGCTTAAACAAGCCTAGAATAAAACGAGTAAAAAGATAATTTTGATTAGTTGAGAAACGTTGTATTTTTATAAAATCAGTATGTTGGGATTAATGGAACAAACATATTAGGATAGAGGTTTAATTTTTGAGTATTTCCCCGGGTGACTCGTCCCGTGGCGATTCTCGGAGAGTAAATTACGACTGACTTAGTAAAATAGGTCAGAAACTGACCTGCTGGAAAGATTGGCTGTTTACTCATAAATTTCGTATACCAACATATAAATATGTAAAACTAAAAGTTGTAGCTAAACTTAAGTAAAACACACACGAATCGGATGGTTTTCTACGGATAAACGGTTTGAAAATGGCGGCCAAAACGGTGAAACTGAAGTTGGCTGCGAAAAACAGCCAACCCTTCAAAGTGAGAAAATGAGCAATTGAGATATGATAAGTATATTTTAGGGGTAATTAAACTTATATTCAGTAAAGTATATAAGTTTATAATAATTTTGATATAAATAGCTCGCCTAGATGATTTACGGTTCAGGCGATATGATCTATTTAGCAAGACATGTCGGGTAAATTGTAAGAATTGGGTTATATTTAATGAACGTAAAACGTGATGATTTTTATAAACACCGAAATGGTATGAGCCGATTTTTAGTAAATATAGACTCGTTAATTTATTGATAACTAGAATACCCGAGACCCGACCATCGTGGACATTAAGTTGACATCGTTATGAGGCGTTTTAGAACCCGTAATGCATATAAAGTAGATTTGGGCCACAAAAGCCCAACTTACACTTATAATGTCTATTGGGCCAATATTTGACCTGAGATAAATTATGTATTTCAAGATCAATACTGAGTTTGAAATGAACTTTAGTCACATGAACTTGTTAATGGGCCTTAGTGGGCCTTATTGGGCTTAATGGTTATAATGGGATAATACATGGTAGATTGCCGTCAAAAGTCTTATGAAAAGTTTTATAAAACATATACAATGTCCAAACTTACTAAAGTGAACTATTTACTTATATATATGACATATTTATGGTCTCGAGCCTAAGACGCATCTCGTCGTTATAGGTCTCGTTCGGTTATATGTCGATCGTTGTGCATCCCGTTCTCGATCAATGAGCGATTGATATCACATGAAGTCATGTATCGACTATTGAACGTTTGTTCCTTGATCTACGTGTAATAGCTATATCAGGTGAGTTCATAGCCTCGCTTTTAATGCTTTATATGTATTTATAAACCCGCGAGGGGGAATACAAGCTGTTGTTAATAAACGTAAAGACGTTTGATTGAATGCTTTTGAAATATGAACACAAGCATTGATTGTATTGATTGGGAACCGCTATTTGCTAAGTGTTGTATTGCCAAAATTTGGAAAGTCCCTATAAACCCATGAACCGTTAACTACCAATGATGGGTAGGCGCTGGTACAGACGGATGGATCCATCGGGGATGGCCCCCACCTGGGCAGGTCGCACCTGTGGGTTGGAGGCTCAGCCAGGTGTGTTGTATTAGAAGTAAGGGGGTATTCGGCAAAATACCTGACTAGGGAATTATTATACTTAAGGCTTCGGTGTCATGGCTTAGTAGAATAGCGCGGACTTTGAGTATTGTATGTGTTACAATATTGACAGTGGATGATATTCTTGTGTTCAAAAGCTTTATGGTTTATTTAAAAACCCATTATTTTTTATTAAAAACCTATGAATTCACTCAACCGTTGTGTTGACATGTTAGCATGTATTCTCAGGTGTATAGGTTTATGAGCAGCTGGAGCATGGAGCCGCGCGGGATAATGTAAAGGCAAAACAAACAATTTCCATTCGATACATTTGAAAAACTTTTATATTTATTAAGGTTTATATAAACTGTTGGGACCTCTTTTATTGAACTCTGATTTCGTCGAATGGTTTATTTTATAAAACGTCTCTTTTGAGGTCGTTTTCTATGACTATGTGTGATGTGCTATGAAGTAACACCCAATGTTGATATTCCGCTGCCTTGTGAAATTGGGGGTGTTACAGTAATGATAAGAGTTCATAGCCAAGGCATAACTTATGAAGCGGGGCGCGAAGATTGGCGAGTCCGAAAAGGCCCTAACAAGGCATGAGGATTCCATTTTATTGCTAAAGATCCAAGGTGATGTGAAAAGCATTATTCCCAAAGTCAATATGAAGGATCAAGACTCACGACGAAAAGCAATCAACTCCCATAAAGATGATGGAGAAGTCTATCCGAAAAGACCCTAACAAGGTATGAGGATAAATAGATCCAAGTCCGAAAAGGAGGCGGATCGTTGTATCTCGAAATCCCAATTAGAGATTGAAGAAATAATCATGAAGTCATGGTCAACAAAGTTGGCGTACCCCTCAAAAGTCTCCAAAGTGAAGAAACTCTATGAACGATGAGAAGAACATTATCTCAAGCACGTCTCTCAAGATATGAAGTATGAAGTACATGTCAAATATCGGCCCGAGAAAGGTCTCAAATCGTGAACCGAGTTATGCCAAGATATGAACTTTTTGATATCACGAGAAGCAGTTTTAAGAGATTTTGTCCTTTAGCTAACTATTGATCAAATCGTCCTACTTTGCTTTCAGCCTAAATAAACTATCGAAATAAGTCCAAAAATGCATCTTCATGATCATTCTAAGACAAAAATAAAATATAAGAGATACACCTAGGAATAAGGGAGTTTAAGCATATAACTAAGCCAGTGTGTAACTGTTTGATTTACTAACTTATAATAACAATGATCTCGTTTTTAAGCTTAGTTTGGGGAACGTGAAACTTGAGGGTGATAAATCTTCGCAGCACCAAAGCCCTAATGTAAGTCATTGATTTCTTTGCAAGTTATTTCCATGTAGCTATTTTCAAATGAAAATGGTTTTCTATCCTTTTGTTTCTCTTAAAAGTTTTAATTTCTATTAGTACTCTAATTTTTGTTTATTTGAATAAGGCCAAGGTTGATTAATTATGAGAAAAGTGTAAAATTGCTTTATCACTAAGCATTGCATGAGGGCATGGCAATGGTTAAGTGTAGGGGATTTGATAGGTGTGAAAACACCCATCCTTTTACCACTTAATTCTGACTAAAACAAGACCAAAACACGTATTTAATATCATTTGTTTGGAATTATGCGTGGTTTTTGTGTTTATTGTGTTTTCAGAGCTAACCGGATGAATATTAAAGAAAACATGGGATTGCACGGGTTTTATCGAAGAAAAAGACTCAAGATAAAGTCTATTGTCCAAGAGATGCAAAAGATTTGAAGTCACTGGGCCTATTCGAAGATTTATCGAAGAAAAGGACCAAAGACGGAAGATTTACATAAGTCGAAGAAACTCAAGTCTATTAAACGAAGAAATTAAAAGGCGAGTTGAATTTAATCGACGACAAATCCCGAATCAGAATCGAAAACGTCAACTTTTCTGAAAAGACGAGAAGACAAGAAGAACGGGAGAAAGCCCACTCACCAACCAAAGGGAACACCTATATATAGTCCACCCCTCACACAATAGTGCCAGTTAGTTTTTAGTTTTTCTCTCCCCTACCTTTTTCTCTTTTATGTTTCGTACCATCACCAACACCACTAGGGTGTTTGGTGATTTTGATCTTTGTTTTTCAATCTTGTAATTTTAAATCTTGTTTTGTGATTGTTAAAACATTAAATCTTCAATACAAGTTCTGGTTTAATCTTTCCATTTCATCTTGTTCATCATCATCTTTCTCTTCAAGTTCTTAAGTTTTTATTTTAGTTGATTTGATCTTCAAAAGTTGTTGGGTTTTGTGTTTTTGTTGATGGGATTTGTAGTTTATGGTTAGTAAATGCTTAGTGATTAGTTTATTTAAGTTTTTGGTGAAAAACTTGGTGATTTTTGGATTAAAATCGTGTTTCCTTGTTCTTCGGGTAAGGGTACTGTATTTGTGTTTCCCAGGTTCCGAATGAACCAAATAGTTCCGGGTGAACTAAAAAGTTCCGGATGAGCATAATCTTCCGAGTGAACCAAAAAGTTCCGGGTGAACTGAAAAGTTCCGAATGAGTTTATTTCTGAAAAGTTCCGAATGAATATGTTCTTTAAAAGTTCCGAATGAGTTTTGTTTAAAAGTTCCGAATGAATTAAAAAGTTCCGAATGAGTTTTCTTGCTTAAAAGTTCCGAATGAGTATAAAGTTCCGGATGAACCAAACTTCCGAATAAACTTCCGAATTAAGTTCCGAGTAAAGTTCCGGACGAACCAACTTCCGAACCAAGTTCCGGGTGAAAGTCCGAGTAAAGTTCTGAGTCAATCTTCCGGATAAACTTCCGGACCAAAAGTTCTGGATGAACAAAGTTCCGAATCAAGGGGGTTCCGAGTGAAAAGTTCCGGATGAGCAAAGTTCCGAATCAAGGTTAAAACTTCCGAATCAATTTTCTTTTAGTGTTATTGTGTTACTGTTTTACTGTTTTACTGTTTCTTTACTTTTATTTTAATTTTAATTATAGTTCTTACATTAATTGTTAATTGGTTTTAAATTAATTGTTCTTGATTTAAGTTTTCATTTTAATACATTTAACCTTTTAGTAGTTTAGAAAACCAAACCCTCTTTTTTAGTAACCAAGAACAATCATTCCACTTAAGACCGAGATCAATTCGAGAGGATTGAGAGACATAAAATCTGAACCCTAACAAAATGCTTGTATCACTATTGTAGAACAAGAATTCGTCATGGCTAATCGTACTATGATGGAGTTGCTACAAGCACCCACCGAGGGTTTTGGAGAGGCTATTGTGATTCCCGCCATCCTTGCGGAGAATTTCGAGATTAAGACGGGTTTAATGTCGATGTTGCAAGCAAATAAGTTTAGAGGTCATGAGAAAGACAACCCGCACTATCACATTAGGAATTTTAACCATCTCACCGCTACTAGCAAGTTTAAGGATGTTCCACATGACGCCATTAAGATGATGTTGTTTCCATACTCTTTAGATGGACCCGCAAAAATTTGGCTTGAGAAAGAACCGCCAAATTCGATTTTGACATGGGCCGAACTCGTTTCTAAGTTTGTGAACAAGTTTTTTCCACCATCTAAAACAACACATTTGAAAAATGAGATTTCACGATTTGTGCAAAGAAATAATGAAAGTTTTTCAATGGCATGGGAACGCTTTAAAGAAATGTTACATGAATGTCCACACCATGATTTTTCGGAATTACATCAAATTGATATTTTTTATAATGGGCTTAATGATCATGAACGAGATTATTTGAATGCCGCCGCGGGTGGTAATTTTTTGTGCAAGACGACAAATGAGGCTTTGAAAATCATCGAGAATAGATCTAAGGTTTATAGCCCTCGTAACACACCAAGTGTTGCCAATTTGGGTTCGTCATCATCGTCATCGTCTCGTAGCATTAATGCCTTACATGATGAAGCTAATGAGGAAAATCGGTTTTTTGATAGATTTGCTAATCTTATGTCCCATTGGAAAGCTCAAGAAGCTTCAAATTCCTCTTCGGTTAAAGCGGTTGCTAAGAGTTGTTTGTCTTGTGGTGGAGCTCATGATCTTTCCAAGTGCATTACCGCGGATGGTAACACTTCGAGTGCTTATGTAGCCACGGGAACTTATAACCAAAACGGTCAAGGTTCCCGCCAAAATCAAGCTCCACCAAATCAAAATGCTAATAACTATCGAAACAACAACCAAGGTGGTAATTATCAAGGCAATTCACGTAACTAAAACAAGGGGAATTATCAAAATGGGAATGGACAAGTCACTAATCAAAACCAAAACCGTGATTTTCAAAACACTACACAAGGTTTTCAAAATGCTCACACTAAAAATCTTCAAGGAGAATTTTTGGATTATGCTAAAGCAAATGATGCTAAATTTGATAACATGCAACGTGAGATGATTAGCTTAAGATCCGAGTTGAAAAACGAGCTAAAAAATGAACTTGCTAATGAACTTAAAACTCATGCAAACAAAATGGAAGGAAATGTCCAACGTCTTCAACAAAATCAACAAAAGATGGAATTAGGACAACATGAGATTAAGCAAGAGTTATTAAAAGCGGATGCTAGGCAATCAAAATTTGAGGACCGAATGGCTAAGATGTTTGAAGCAATCATGTGTAAACCCTCTTCCTCAGGTGGTCTTCCTAGTGATACCATTGCAAACCCGAAGGGAGAAATGAAGGTTATTACTACACGAAGTGGTAAAACTTTCAAGGAACCAATCTCTTGTCCAAGTACTTCTACGGAGAAGGAAATCGAGAAAGAACCCGAGGTGATGGTCGAAAAGGAGCACATTACAATCCCAGAAGTACCGCTCAAACCACACCTACGGTTGAACCAATACCAATTGTGGAACCCGAGTTTCCAAGGTCGTTGCCTAATGACCAACCCACACCACCTTTACCCTACCCCTCGAGACGAAACAAAGAGAAATTGCAAGAACGTAACAAACAACAAATCGAGCTTTTTATAAAGATGTTTCAACAAGTGCATTTTGATGTGAGTTTAGCCGACGCGTTGTTATATATGCCTCGTTTCGCTTCCACTTTTAAAAGTATGATGAGCGATAAGGAAAAGCTTTCAAAGCTTGCTAATTGTTCTTCGGTTTATCTTAACCGCATACCGGAAAAAGTTGGTGATCCCGGAAAGTTTCTCATTCCTTGTGACATACAAGATATGAAAGAATGCCTCGCCTTGGCCGATCTTGGTGCGAGCATTAATTTGATGCCATTTTCCATTTGGAAATCGCTTTCGCTTCCGGATCTTATTCCTTCGAACATGTCTATCGAGATGGCCGATCATTCTACGATCTTAGCATGTGGAGTAGCCGAAGATGTTTTCGTGAAAGTGGGGAAGTTCTACTATCCCGTTGATTTTATAGTAGTTGACAACCCCGCGGATCCTCAAGTTCCTCTAATATTAGGTCGTTCATTTTTAGACACTTCGAGATCACTTATCGATGTTCATGCGAGAACTATCTCTTTGAGATTCAACGAAGAGGAACTTGTTATAAACGCTACTCAAAACTCGAAACCTTCTCATGTTTATGCAATCGCTACCATCAATCACATTGACATCGTTGATGTGGTTTGCGATGAGTTTTCACAAGAAGTATTAGGTTTTTCCGATAGCTCGTCAAGTGGCAATCCCACTATTTTGGATCCGATTCTTGCTAATTCCACACCAAATCTCACTCCATTCCAAGGAGGCGATCTCACTTCAAATGAAATCGACAATGAAGATGAGGTGTTGATTAGTGATGATACTTCTATTCCACCATTTCTTCCGCCGATGGAAGTTATGAGTGTTGAACCAAAATCTTCAATCGAGGAACCACCTATCCTTGAATTGAAAGATCTTCCTTCTCACCTTGCATACGAATTCTTGGAAGGTGATGACAAGTTGCCGGTTATTATTGCAAGAGGTCTTGCTAATGATGAAAAAACCGAGCTCTTGAAAGTTCTTAAGGCTCATAAAGGGGCAATTGCGTGGAAAATATCCGACATTAAGGGTATTGACCCAAAATTTTGTACTCACAAGATTTTAATGGAGGAGGACTATGATAGGTGTGTAAACACCCATCCTTCTACCACTTAATTCTGGCTAAAACGAGACCAAAACACGTATTTAATATCATTTGTTTGGAATTATGCGTGGTTTTTGTGTTTATTGTGTTTTCAGAGCTAACCGGATGAATATTAAAGAAAACATGGGATTGCACGGGTTTTATCTAGGAAAAGACGAGAAGACAAGAAGAGAGGGAGATAGCCCACTCACCAACCAACCACTAGGACTATTAAAGGATTTTTCCTTCACATTTTTAGCGAGTTAGCTTTCATTTTTTTTCTTTTTCCAGTTTCTTTGGTTCGTAGCATCACCAACACCATTAGGGTGTTTGGTGATTTTTTAATTTTCTTTCAATCTTGTAAGTGTTTAATCATGTCTCTTGTTACCTTTACATCAATCTTTCAATTCCATCTTTTCATTCATCTTGTTCATCTCCATTTTTATTCAAAGTTTTCAAGTTCTTGTTTGATTGATTTTAACCTTGGGAAAGTTGTTGATTTAGTGTTTTTGTTGTTGGGATTTGTTACTTATGAAATTTAAATGATTATTGGTTGATTTGGTAAAACCTTTTTGAGTATTTGAGTCGATTTGATTAAAAATCGTTTTTCCTGTAACTGCTACTGTTCTTCATCTAGACTTTCCAAATAGACGAATTTCTGTTTCCCTTATTCGGAATATTGGATATTCCGAATAGGGGTATTTACTTTTCCCTTATTCGGAATAATATATTCCGCATAGCCAGTTTCTTTCCCCTTACTCGGAATTTTTCGAACATTCCGTATAGCAAGATTTTCCATTTCCTTACTCGGAATATTTCACACATTCCGAATAGAACCTTTCATTCCGAATAGCCAGTTTTTCCGCATAGTCTTATTTTCCGAATAGGACAAATTTTTCCGAACAGAGAGAATATTCCGCATAAGGCTATTTATTCCGCATAGGCCATACCTTCCGAATAGGACATGCTTTCCGAATAGAGCCATTTTTCTGCATAGAGGTATTTTTCCGAGTAGGATATTTTTTAGGTAAGGGTATTTTCCAGTTTTAATTCTAGTGTTATGCTTTTTAATTGTTGATTGATTTGAATTTATATCATTATTACTTAATTCAATTCCCTGTTTAGTAGATTAGAAAACCAAACCCATTTTTGGTCACCAAGAACAAATAATCCCACTTGAAACCGAGATCAATTCGAGAGGATTCCGAGAATCGAACTTTTCATCATAGAAAATCTCTTATATCAAATGGCGCCGCTGCCGGCTCTTCTCGTTAAGATCAAAAGTTTTTTGTGAGAACTTGGATTTTGGGATCCGTTCCCCGTGAACGTTACTTTTTCACATAAATTTTCAAAAAATCCTAAACAATATAAAATTTTAAAAAATACAAAAAAATTAAAAAACATAAAAACCAAAAATATTTTTGCCTTGTTTTTCTTTGTTCGTTCTTTTGCAGGTGTATGCGCACTCGATCCACGTCTTATCAAGAGCCCGAGCCTCTCGATAACTTAGACATGGCTGGTGTACAAAACAACAACAACATACCACCTCCAAATAACAATAATAACAACAACAACCCACCTTTCAACAACATGAATAATAACAACAACCAGGAGCCTCAACCGGATAATCGCCCGATGATTGAACTGCTGCAAGCTCACGTAGATGGCAACACGGATCCAATTGTCATACCTCCAATTGCCGCCAACAACTTTGAGCTAAAATCAGGCTTTATCCAGATGGTCTCCGCTCAACCATTCTTGGGACGTACCATTGATGACCCACATGACCATATCAAGAGATTTTTGCAACTCACCAACACGGTCAAGTTCAATGGTGTTCCACAAGAGGTTATCAGGTTACAACTTTTTCCCTTTTCTTTAGAGGGACAAGCCCGGCATTGGCTTGCTAAGGAACGGCCACAGAGTATTCTCTCGTGGACGGATTTGGAAACAAAGTTTATCAATTACTTTTTTCCACCCTCTCGTACTACCGCTTTGCGGAATGAGATCATAAATTTTGAACAAAAGTACGATGAGTCGTTCAGTGAATCTTGGGATCGTTTTAAAGATCTTTTAAGAAAATGCCCACAACATGGTTTTACCAAAGTACATCAAATTAATACTTTTTACAATGATTTAAGCATGAGTGACCAAGATTCACTGAACAGTGCCTCGGGGGGGGGGGGGGGGGGTAATATATTGGCTAAGACTTCCAATGCTGCTTGGGACATCATTGAGAATAAATCTTGTGTGCAAACCAAGAGTGTTCGGACCAATGTCGCTAGTGCTAGCACTAGCGACAGCGACAAGCGATTGGACAAAATCACTACGCTTCTTGAATCGCTTGTCACCCACACCGTCAGCAACAACAACAGCAACAACGCTAAAAACGCACAAGTTAACTCTGTCAGCCAACCTTGTGAGATATGCGGTGGTCCTCACTCTTACACCACTTGTACCGCTACCCAAGATTACCCTGCAGAGAATGTGAATGCAGCTTATGGCACCTATCCTCAACCTGCTTATCAAGCTAGACCTCAAGGTGACCGTAACTTGCTGAGCTACCGTTCTAACAATTATCTTTCCCCACCTGGTTTTCCCCCAACCAACTCAAACCAACAACAAAACCTCAACCGCCCTCCTCAACAACAACAACCTCGTACACCATACATTCCACCTCACAAGCAGCAACAACCACCTCAACGAAACAACCAAGTTTACCAACAACCTGCTTATCAACCACCCGCATACAATGCTCCTCCCAACCAACCCACCGCTCTTCACCAAGAAGTGGAAACTTATATGAGGACTAACGATGCAACAGTGGGAAATCTTCAGAGAGAAGTGCTCAACCTGAAAGCAGACTTGGTCAAACAAGGGAATGATTTGAGATCCGACATGAGAAACACGTTGGATAGCCAAACTAATGATTTGAAGAATATGATGGCTAGTTTCTTCCAAGGTAATCAATCCTCTTCTTCGGGTACTCTTCCGAGTAACACCGTTGCGAATCCAAGAGGGGAGATGAAAGCAATCACCACTCGAAGTGGCAAAGGTACCAAGGAACCCGAGCTTCCTATATCTCCACCGGTGGTTGTGACTAAGGAGCACGAGTCACCTGCTCCTATTCCTCATCCTTCTCCTTCTACCCCTCCTCCACCCAAGGATGTGAGTGATCCTATTCTTCCAAAGCCTTCCTCTTCTTCCAATATACCTTATCCATCTAGGTTGAGGAAGGAGAAGCTCAACAGCAAGGATGATATTCAGGTTTCTAACTTTCTTAAAATGTTTAAACAACTGAATTTCAACATCTCCTTCGCTGAGGCTCTCGCTCACATGC
This sequence comes from Glebionis coronaria, assembly GCA_025667525.1. Taxonomy (NCBI): domain Eukaryota; kingdom Viridiplantae; phylum Streptophyta; class Magnoliopsida; order Asterales; family Asteraceae; genus Glebionis; species Glebionis coronaria. The sequence continues at coordinate 362,991,616 of CM046882.1, read as the reverse complement.
CCAAATATTCGAAAATGTTTAAAGATCTTCTGAGCGACAAGGAAAAGCTCCTCGATATTGCCAACACCCAACTTAATGAGAATTGCTCTGCAGTGCTCTTAAGGAAATTGCCAACCAAGCTTGGTGATCAGGGTCGTTTTCTTATCCCTTGCAATTTCCCGGGAGTAGAGAATTGCATGGCCTTAGCCGATCTAGGTGCCAGTATCAATCTAATGCCTCTAAGCGTTTGGAAGCAATTATCTCTCCCAGAGCTAGTCCCCACCAAAATGACTTTGGAATTAGCTAACCGTACGGTTGCTTATCCAGTGGGGATAGCCGAAGACGTCATTGTAGGAGTCGACAAATTCACCTTCCATGCTGATTTTGTTGTCGTCGACTACGAGATGGACCCTCGTGTGCCACTAATTATTGGACGTCCATTCCTTAGGACCGGTCGCACTCTCATCGATGTTGAAGCCAGTGAGCTTATCATGAGAGTGGGTGACGATAAAGTAGTCTTCAACATGGGAAAGTTGTCTAAACAGCCTTATTCATACGAGAGTGTTAATTGTATTGACATTCTTGATGAGGCTTGTGAAGAACACTTTAATGATGCTTGCAAAAGTATTCCTACCTCTCTTCCCAATGTTGAGACCGTGTCCTCTATAGATTCATCATTGTCTCTATTTGGCGATAGTGATTTGTTTTGGAAAGATCTTGAAGACACCATGGGAGATGTGAATTTAGCTACTAATGATTCTCCTATCAATGGGGATGAAGACATGAATTTCTTTGACAATCTTCTCACCGAAGACAATCCTTCGCCTCCATCTCCCACGGTCATTGCTATCGATACTCCGACTTTGAAAACGCCTCCCGTCGAAAATCCTCCAGATTTGGAACTTAAGGAGTTGCCGCCCCATCTTGAGTATGTATTCCTTGAAGAAGAGAAGAAGTCGCCAGTCATCATCGCTAAGGACCTAAAGGAAGACGAAAAAGCCCGACTTATCAACGTGTTGAAAGATCACAAGAAGGCTATTGCTTGGAAAATTTCTGATATTCGTGGAATTGATCCTCACTTCTGCACACACAAAATTCTCATAGAGGACGACTTTAAGCCCACAATTCAAAGCCAACGAAGGGTGAATCCAAAAATCCATGAAGTAATCAAAACAGAGGTTATCAAACTTCTTGATGCGGGTATGATTTACCCTATTTCGGATTCCCCATGGGTTAGTCCAATCCATTGTGTGCCCAAGAAGGGCGGAATAACCGTTGTTCCCAATGAACACAACGAGTTGATTTCCACTCGTCTCGTTACTGGGTGGAGAGTTTGTATAGACTACCGCAAACTCAATGATGCCACGAGAAAAGATCATTCCCCTCTACCTTTTATGGACCAAATGCTTGAACGATTAGCGGGTAATGAATATTACTGCTTTCTTGATGGTTTCTCGGGGTATTTCCAAATACCCATCGATCCCCAAGATCAAGAGAAGACTACATTTACATGTCCCTATGGCACATTTGCTTACAAAAGAATGCCTTTTGGCCTATGTAATGCGCCTGGGACTTTTCAAAGGTGCATGTTAGCTATCTTCCATGACATGGTTAAACAAACCATGGAAGTCTTCATGGATGATTTCTCGGTCTTTGGGGATTCCTTCTCTTCCTGCCTTGCCAATTTGGAACGTATGCTTCAGCGGTGCGAAGACACTCGCCTTGTTCTGAATTGGGAAAAATGCCATTTTATGGTAAAAGAAGGCATCGTGCTGGGACACAAGATTTCAAAAGCCGGTCTTGAAGTAGACCGTGCTAAAGTCGATGTTATCGCCAAGTTGCCTCCACCTTCAACAGTGAAGGGTGTGAGAAGTTTTCTGGGTCATGCTGGCTTCTACCGTCGATTCATCAAAGATTTTTCTCAAATCGCACGCCCGATGACCCACCTCTTGGAAAAAGATACTCCTTTTATCTTCTCCAAAGAGTGTCTTGAAGCCTTCAACTCGCATAAGGATAAGCTAACTAAGGCACCCGTCTTGGTTACCCCAAATTGGGAGCTTCCCTTCGAGTTGATGTGCGATGCTAGTGATTTTGCTATTGGAGCGGTTCTGGGACAAAGAGTGAACAAACACTTCCAACCGATCCATTACGCTAGCAAGACAATGACGGGGGCACAATTGCATTATACGACAACAGAAAAAGAGCTTTTAGCTGTTGTCTATGCCTTTGAAAAATTCCGCCCCTATCTTGTCCTTTCTACAACAATTGTTTACACCGATCATTCCGCGTTGAAGTACTTGTTGACAAAACAAGATTCCAAACCAAGACTTCTTCGTTGGGTTTTGCTGCTCCAGGAATTTAAAATAGAAATTCGCGATAAAAAAGGAGCAGAAAACCTAGCCGCGGATCATCTCAGCAGACTTGAGGATCCTTACCAAGGGGATCATCCAAACAAAGAAATCAATGATTCTTTTCCCTTGGAGACCCTAATGTATATAAATTCGAAATCTAATGAAACCCCGTGGTTTGCGGACTTCGCAAACTACTTGGCGGGTGGAATTCTCAAGGAATGGTTGACGTCCCAACAAAAGAAAAAGTTCTTCACCGACATTAAGACTTACTTTTGGGACGACCCTTACCTATTCAAACAATGTGCCGACCTGATTATTCGCCGATGTGTTGATGGACCGGCAGCTTCAGAAATCCTTGATGCTTGCCACAAAGGACCCACCGGTGGTCACTTTGGTCCCAACTACACCGCCAAAAAAGTGTTTGATTCGGGATTCTATTGGCCCTCCATATATCGTGATGCTCACGATATTGTTAAACGATGTGATGCTTGCCAAAAACAAGGCAAGATCACACATAAAGATGAGATGCCTCAAAATTTCATTCAAGAGTGTGAAATCTTTGATGTTTGGGGTATCGACTTTATGGGGCCATTCCCTTCCTCTAAAGGAAACAAATACATCCTTGTAGCCGTTGACTACGTTTCAAAGTGGGTCGAAGCCAAAGCTTTACCCACTAATGACGCAAGGGTGGTTTGTAACTTTTTGAAAGCTCTTTTCGCTAGATTCGATGTGCCTCGTGCCATTATTAGTGATCGTGGGACTCATTTTTGCAATGACCAATTTGCAAGATTCATGGCTAAGTACGGTGTAAATCATCGTCTTTCCACAGCCTACCACCCACAAACTAATGGCCAGGCTGAAATATCCAACCGAGGACTTAAGCGAATTCTGGAAAGAACCGTGGGAGAGCATCGTGCCGCATGGGCTGATAAACTTGATGATGCTTTGTGGGCTTTCCGTACTGCTCACAAGACCCCGATCGGATGTACGCCTTATCGTCTTGTGTACGGGAAAGCGTGCCACCTCCCCATTGAGTTGGAGCACAAGGCTTACTGGGCCTTGAACTGGGCTAATTTTGATATAAACAAAGCCGGTGACCTACGCAAGATCCAACTCAATGAGCTCAATGAACTTCGGAATGAGGCTTATGAAAATTCTTTGATCTATAAGGAAAGAACTAAGCTCATTCACGACTCCAAGATCAAAAACCGAGAGTTCCATGTTGGAGACAAAGTCTTACTTTTTAACTCTCGGTTGAAAATCTTTTCGGGCAAGCTCAAATCTCGTTGGTCCGGCCCATTCACCATTGCCCAAATTTTTCCATATGGTACTCTCGAGCTCGCTCAACCTAATGGACCTAATTTCAAGGTGAATGGCCAACGAGTGAAGTTGTACTTTGGTGAGGACACCTCTCAGGAGGTGATTCCGTCCCTCCCACGTTCCCCATGAACTAATTTTGGGTCGAGTCAGGCTCGTGACTCGGTTATCAAAAACAAGCGCTCCTCGGGAGGCAGCCCGAGTATCTATCCTTTTATGTTTTAACCTCCTAAGTGTAGGGGGACTTCTATAGGTTCTTTGTATTTGTGTGGTGATATGATTACAGGGATAAGTGCACTCTTGGAAACTTTGAAGAACCGTGCTCCTGTGTTATCCGAAATCCGGTTCTACCTCTCAGCTATCGTGATTCAATTTTCTTCATACTCACATTTGAAATTGATCACTTTAGTCGTCTCTTCCTTAACTCGAGTTAACCAACGTGCACAATGTCATAAGTGTAGGGGAGACTTTTCCCACATGCTTAAACATTGAGGACAATGTTTATCTTAAGTGTAGGGGGGACTTCTATCGAAGTTTTAAGTGGACCTTTCCATGAAAATGCCTTTATTTAACCGAAAAATCATATTTTTCAACATTTTTCAAATTTTTATTAACTTTGGCCATTTAGTCGTAATTTTTAAATTTTTATCGTTGCTTTCATATGTATATATCCCGCAATAAAGTCAAAAATATTAATAAGTGGTGTAGCTAGTTTTGAAATCTTTGACATATTAGGCTTGTTGCGTTTATTTTGACTCAACCCGACTAGACTTATCCAAGTTTATTCTAGCTAGTATCCTTAACCATGTAGACCTTAATTGGTTTATTAGGCTAAGTATCCACGAGTCTCATTACTTGAGATTTTAAATTGTGGAGAACGAGAAATGATAGAGTCAATTATAAGTCGGTAATCTTGCACAAGCTCACTTGGTGTAATTATTTGCCTATTCTCCCATCACTTGCTAATAAATTATCTGCAATAAGTAAGGTCTTACGATTTGAAAAGTTACTTAGCTTCTAGCCCATGATCGTTTAAAAGTTGCTCGGTAATGATAAGAGTTCATAGCCAAGGCATAACTTATGAAGCGGGGCGTGAAGATTGGCGAGTCCGAAAAGGCCCTAACAAGGCATGAGGATTCAATTTTATTGCTAAAGATCCAAGGTGATGTGAAAAGCATTATTCCCAAAGTCAATATGAAGGATCAAGACTCACGACGAAAAGCAATCAACTCCCATAAAGATCATGGAGAAGTCTATCCGAAAAGACCCTAACAAGGTATGAGGATAAATAGATCCAAGTCCGAAAAGGAGGCGGATCGTTGTATCTCAAAATCCCAATTAGAGATCGAAGAAATAATCATGAAGTCGTGGTCAACAAAGTTGGAGTACCCCTCAAAAGTCTCCAAGTGAAGAAACTCTATTATGATGAGAAGACCATTACCTCAAGAACGTCTCTCAAAAATATGAAGTATGAAGTACATGCCAAATATCGGCCCGAGAAAGGTCTCAAATCGTGAACCGAGTTATGCCAAGATATGAACTTTTTGATATCCCGAGAAGCAGTTTTAAGAGATTTTGTCCTTTAGCTAACTATTGATCAAATCGTCCTACTTTGCTTTCAGCCTAACTAACTATCGAAATAAGTCCAAAAATGCATCTTCATGATCATTCTAAGACAAAAATAAAATATAAGAGATACACCTAGGAATAAGGGAGTTTAAGCATTTAATTAAGCCATGTGTGTAAGTGTTTGATTCACTAACTTATAATAACAATGATCTCGTTTTTAAGCTTAGTTTGGGGAACGTGAAACTTGAGGGTCATAAATCTTCGCAGCACCAAAGCCCTAATGTAAGTCCTTGATTTCTTTGCAAGTTATTTTCCATCCTTTTTTTTATCTTAAAGTTTTAATTTCTCTTAGTATTTTGATTTTTATTTAGTAGTATTTGAATAAGGCCAAGGTTGATTGATTATGAGAAGAGTGTAAATTTGCTTTATCACTAAGCATTGCATGAGGGCATGGCAATGGTTAAGTGTAGGGGATTTGATAGGTGTGTAAACACCCATCCTTCTACCACTTAATTCTGGCTAAAACGAGACCAAAACACGTATTTAATATCATTTGTTTGGAATTATGCGTGGTTTTTGTGTTTATTGTGTTTTCAGAGCTAACCGGATGAATATTAAAGAAAACATGGGATTGCACGGGTTTTATCTAGGAAAAAGACTCAAGACAAAGTCTATTGTCCAAGAGATGCAAAAGATTTGAAGTCAATGGGCCTATTTGAAGATTTATCGAAGAAAAGGACCAAAGATGGAAGATTTACATATGTCGAAGAAACTCAAGTCTATTTAACGAAGAAATTAAAAGACGAGTTGAATTTAATCGTCGACAAATCCCGAATCAGAATCGAAAACGTCAACTTTTTCTGAAAAGACGAGAAGACAAGAAGAGAGGGAGATAGCCCACTCACCAACCAACCACTAGGACTATAAAAGGATTTTTCCTTCACATTTTTAGGGAGTTAGCTTTCATTTTTTTCTTTTTCCAGTTTCTTTGGTTCGTAGCATCACCAACACCATTACGGTGTTTGGTGATTTTTAATTTTCTTTCAATCTTGTAAGTGTTTAATCATTTCTCTTGTTACCTTTACATTAATCTTTCAATTCCATCTTTTCATTCATCTTGTTCATCTCCATTTTTATTCAAAGTTTTCAAGTTCTTGTTTGATTGATTTTAACCTTGTGAAAGTTGTTGATTTAGTGTTTTTGTTGTTGGGATTTGTTACTTATGAAATTTAAATGATTATTGGTTGATTTGGTAAAACCTTTTTGAGTATTTGAGTCGATTTGATTAAAAATCGTTTTTTCTGTAACTGCTACTGTTCTTCATCCAGACTTTCCGAATAGACGAATTTCTGTTTCCCTTATTCGGAATATTGGATATTCCGAATAGGGGTATTTACTTTTCCCTTATTCGGAATAATATATTCCGCATAGCCAGTTTCTTTCCCCTTACTCGGAATTTTTCGAACATTCCGTATAGCAAGATTTTCCATTTCCTTACTCGGAATATTTCACATATTCCGAATAGAACCTTTCATTCCGAATAGCCAGTTTTTCCGCATAGTCTTATTTTCCGAATAGGACAAATTTTTCCGAACAGAGAGAATATTCCGCATAAGGCTATTTATTCCGCATAGGCCATACCTTCTGAATAGGACATGCTTTCCGAATAGAGCCATTTTTCTGCATAGAGGTATTTTTCCGAGTAGGATATTTTTTAGGTAAGGGTATTTTCCAGTTTTAATTCTAGTGTTATGCTTTTTAATTGTTGATTGATTTGAATTTATATGATTATTACTTAATTCAATTCCCTGTTTAGTAGATTAGAAAACCAAACCCATTTTTGGTCACCAAGAACAAATCATCCCACTTGAAACTGAGATCAATTCGAGAGGATTCCGAGAATCGAACTTTTCATCATAGAAAATCTCTTGTATCAGACTACAAACCCGCAATTCAAAGTCAAAGAAGGGTGAATCCCAAAATTCACGATGTCATTAAAAAGGAGGTCCTTAAACTCCTTGACGCGGGAATGATTTATCCTATATCCGATAGCCCATGGGTGAGCCCAATCCATTGTGTCCCTAAAAAGGGAGGAATGACCGTTGTGCCTAATGAAAACAACGAGTTGATTCCCACTCGTGTTGTGACCGGTTGGAGGGTGTGTATTGACTACCGAAAGTTAAATGACGCCACTCGTAAAGACCACTTTCCTTTGCCCTTCATGGATCAAATGTTGGAGCGACTCGCGGGAAATGAATTATATTTATTTTTAGATGGTTTTTCCGGTTACTTTCAAATCCCTATCAACCCTCGTGATCAAGAGAAGACTACGTTTACGTGTCCTTATGGAACGTTCGCTTATCGTAGGATACCTTTCGGACTTTGTAATGCACCGGGTACGTTTCAACGGTGTATGATGGCAATTTTTCACGATATGATCGAGAAGTTGATGGAAGTGTTTATGGATGACTTCTCGGTGTTTGGCAATTCGTTCACGTCGTGTTTATCTAATCTCGAGGAAATGTTAAAACGTTGTGAAGAAACCAATCTTGTGCTTAATTGGGAAAAATGTCATTTTATGTGTAAACAAGGAATCGTCTTAGGACATAAGGTGTCGAAGGCGGGGATTGAGGTCGATAAAGCTAAGGTAGACGTCATCGCCAAGTTACCTCATCCCAAAACCGTTAAGGGAGTTAGGAGTTTCCTAGGCCACGCGGGCTTTTATCGTCGTTTCATCAAGGACTTTTTGAAAATCTCTCGACCTATGACACACCTTCTCGAGAAGGATGCTCCTTTTAACTTCAATGAGGATTGTGTTAGAGCTTTCGAAACTCTCAAAAGGAAACTAACCGAAGCTCCCATTCTTGTTGCTCCTAATTGGGAATTACCCTTTGAAATCATGTGCGATGCAAGTGATTATGCTATAGGGGCCGTCTTAGGGAAACGTTATGACAAGAATTTCCGTCCTATCCATTATGCTAGTAAGACGATGACCGAGGCTCAATTAAAGTACACCAAAATGGAAAAGGAATTCCTTGTCGTGGTCTATGCTTTTGAGAAATTCCGACCTTATCTCGTCTTGACTAAAAGCATCGTGTATACCGACCATTCGGCTATCAAGTATCTCTTAGCTAAGCAAGATGCTAAGCCAAGATTGCTTCGTTGGATGCTCCTCCTCCAAGAATTTGATGTCACCGTGCTTGACAAAAAAGGAGCCGAGAATCTAGCGGCCGATCATCTCTCTCGTCTAGAAGATCCTCACAAAGATGTTTTCGAGAACAAGGAAATCACCGAAACATTTCCTCTCGAGACTCTTGGTGTAGTGAATTCTAAAGACACCACCCCATGGTTTGCCGACATTGCAAATTACCATGCGGGCAATTTCATAATCAAGGGTATGACGACACAACAAAAGCGAAAATTCTTTCGTGACGTCAAGTTCTATTTCTGGGACGACCCTTATCTCTTTCGGGTTTGTGCGGATCAACTCGTTCGACGTTGTGTTTTTGGTGCCGAAGCTTCTAATATCCTTAGAGCTTGTCACGAGGGACCCACGGGTGGTCACCACGGTGCTAATCTCACGGCTAAGAAAGTGTTCGATGCCGGTTTCTTTTGGCCTTCTATCTATCGTGATGCACACGCACTTGTGAAGTCGTGTGATTCGTGCCAACGTCAAGGAAAATCGTCTCAACGTGATGAAATGCCGCAAAACATAATTCAAGTGTGTGAGATTTTAGACATATGGGGAATAGACTTTATGGGGTCGTTCCCATCGTCTCATGGCAACAAATATATCCTCGTCGCGGTGGACTACCTTTCTAAGTGGGTGGAAGCCAAAGCTTTGCCTACTAACGATGCTCGTGTGGTAGTGAAGTTTTTGAAGCAACTATTCTCTCGGTTCGGAACCCCTCGTGCTATTATAAGCGATCGTGGAACCCATTTTTGTAATGACCAATTCGAAAAGGTTCTAAAGAAATATGGAGTTACTCATCGTCTTTCTACGGCTTATCATCCGCAAACGAGTGGGCAAGTCGAGGTTTCGAACCGAGCTTTGAAGAGGATTTTAGAGAGGTCAATTAGAGAAAACCGTTCTTCATGGTCCGACAAACTTGATGACGCTTTATGGGCCTTTAGGACCGCTTATAAGACACCTATCGGTTGCACTCCTTATAAGTTAGTCTATGGGAAGAATTGTCATTTGCCCATTGAGTTGGAGCACAAGGCATAATGGGCCCTTAAGCATGCAAACTTTGACTTGAAGACCGCGGGAGATCACCGGAAAATACAATTGAATGAATTGGATGAATTAAGAGATAATGCTTATGAAAATTCATTAATTTTTAAAGAAAAGACTAAAAAGTTTCATGACTCAAAGATTAAAAACCGGGTTTTTAACGTTGGTGATCAAATGTTACTTTTTAACTCTCGACTCAAGATATTTTCCGGGAAATTGAAATCTCGTTGGTCGGGTCCGTTTACCATAACACAAGTGTTTCCTTATGGGACCATCGAGCTAGCTCAAGATGATGGTCCTAATTTCAAGGTGAATGGACATAGGCTTAAGCACTACTTTGGTGGGGAAATCCCTTCAATGGTTGTCCTCGACCAAGTCATCTTCCCCAATGATAATTAGCATTGAGGGGATCGAGTCGAGCTCATGACTCGGTAATCAAAAACGAGGTGCCTCGTGGGGGAGATCCCATGCTTATCCTTTATGCTTACTATTCACTAAAAAGGGAACTTGTACCCTTTCAACTCGTTGTCTCGTCGGTGTTTGTGATTGTGTTATCTAGATCATCGTCATCATCTACGATTGAAGACTCTCGTGTTCGTTTACATGAGCCTCCATCGTTTGCTTGAAGAAGTTTTTCACGAATCCATGACGTATCCTTTATTGTTCTAACAATTATCTATTAGCATACTTAATAAACGACTTTAGATATATTGTTAATCACCCTTTCCATGCTAGATCCTAAGCATTCGATTCTTCGTCTCTAGTATGGGGGTGCTCCACCTTTAGACTCGAAACATTGAGGACAATGTTTACTTTTAGTATGGGGGGTGAATAGGTACTTTCTTTGCTACGCCCTCACGCTTTCCAATTTTCAATGTTATATTTTGTTGCTAATAAGGCTAAAAATGGCCAAATTTTAAAAATTTTCTTAGTTTTCATAAGTGTTTTTAAGACACGAATGTATATTTTCCGTTGGGTAGAATAAGAGTTAATTTTTGACTTGATGGGCATTTGGAGCCATTTACATTCCTTAACCCGCTCAATTCAAGTTTTGCTAGACTTTTATATAGGGAGCTTAAAAACGCGAAAGTCTTAACTCATTCGGGTTAAGAACAAGAACTTTTCGCAAGTTCCTATAATTGATCCTAGAAAGTCACTTATCAAGGGAACTATAAAATGCATTCTCTAAACTTGAAAAAGTCCAAGAAAGTGCAAGATCCTATAGGTGGCTTGAAAACCCAAAACTTTTATTTGATATAGTCTTAATGAAAGCTAATCCAAATTTGGCTTAATTTTGACTTGCATGGCTAAATATTCACGAGTCTCTTTAATTAGAGGTCTTTATATAGTGAAGAACGAGAGATGATAGAGTTAGACAAGTGATCATGCTAAACGTCGAACATGAAAATGTTCTTTCAAAAACTCATATGTTTTTAATTGTGGCTTTTTCTTCCCATAAGATCAATGCATTAGGAATAAATCATAATTGCAATAAGTAAGGTCGTACGATTTGAAAGGTTACTTAACCTCTAGCGCAAGATCGTTTAAAAGTTGCTCGGGGTTGAATAGAGTTTATAGCCAAGGCATAACTTATTAAAGCGGGACGCGAAGATTGGAGATCATCCAAAAAGGCCCTAACAAGGCATAAGGAGCTCTATTTTTGCTAAAGATCCAAGATGATGTGAAGTATCATTATTCCTAAATCAATATGAAGGATCGAGACACACGACGAAAAGCAATTACTCCCCTAAAGATCATGGAGAAAGTCTATCCGAAAAGACCCTTACAAGGTATGAGGATAAATATATCCAAGTCCCAAAAGGAGGCGGATCGTTGTATATCAAAATCCAAAGTAAAGATTGAAGAAAAATGATGAAGTCGTGGTCCAATATGAAGAATCTCTCAAAAAGGTCAAGTGAAGAAATTCCAAATATATGAAGAGAAGACCATAATTTCAAGAACGTCTTCCCAAGATTTGAAGTATGAAGTACATGCCAAATATCGGTCTGAGAAAGGTATCAAATCGTGAAACGAATTATGCCAAGATATGAACTTAAGGAGATACACGAGAAGCCGTTTTAAAAGATTTTATCCTTCGGCTAACTATCGATCAAATCATGCTACTTTGCTTTCGGACTAATAACTACTCAAATAAGTCAATATGAATCACTTGTGATCCATGACAAATAGATAAAAAATGCTAGTAACCCATTTCCTTTTATAATAACTAGGATTGCGGGGAGAAAAAGTATTACACAATTTGGACGTATGAGTAGTGTTAGCATTGTGACTTGTACCAACAATGATCTCGTTTTTGCACTTAGCATGGAATGTATGACCATCAAGGATGACGAAGTTTACTCTAAGGGACATTTGCTTGTTTCTATTCTTTGACCCTAAAAGTCACTTTCGTGATGAAAATCATACATTATGTCTTTACACATCTTCGTAATATGTTGCAAGTCTTTTACTCTTCAATAAAGGTTAATAAAATTGAACTTTGGTGATGCTTAGATACTTTATTCTAGCATTACGTGAGGGCACGACAATGGCTTAGTATGGGGGAGTGATGAGACCACATTTATACATGATCTCATCGTTCTTTTCGGGCTTTTAATGCATAAAAATGTCATAATATACCATATATATATGCTTGTGTTTGTTTACTTGTGTATTTTAGGTATGGATATCGTGAAAGAAAGACAAAAGATCACAAGATACAAGGAAAAACGGACACGAGAAACGAAGCCGTACAAAGAACCGGGCCCTAATCATGACTTATTCAACAAATACCCTTGAAGACTTGAAGACATACAAGCTTGATCCTCATTTATTGAAGAAATGACACTTAAAACCCTTGTATATTGATAATTACAAGTTTGGTCCCATAAGTTTGTCAAAATTACACAAAAGGTCCTTCAACTTTGAAGAAATGGCAAGTTTAGTCCCTCAACAAATTCAAATTGCCAACAATGGCCCCTCACGATGCCAAAGATACATTGAAGACCTTTGAAGATCAAGAAAGTCCAAAATCAGTCCTTGAAATATCTCAAAATGGCAAAAATAATCCTTTGAAACCTTTTTTCCAAAAGTTTGTGCCAAAAGTGTAAAGAGGTGAAAGTTATTTACAAAGGGAATTCGTTTTTGAGGCTGAAATACTTGTTTTACCATATTTCCCAAAACAAAAGGGCCAAATGTGTGCAATTGAAACATTCAAAAGTAAATTGCGCCAAACACTTTCCATCCCACCAAAAACGGATCAAACACACTACTATTCACCTTTTCACCACCCAGAATTACCTCACTTAAAACAAAGGGTAATTTGCAATTACCTTGGCACATGTGTCATTCACATGTGCAGAAAACCATCCCAACCATAAAACCCTCACTCCCACTCACAATGGACCCCACCCACAAATACCCGTTCACCTACCATGTGACTACTTGCCCTCCAAGTCATGCCACGTGTCAAGATCAACAGCTGAGACTCATTGCTTCATCACAAAGCTAAAATGAACGTTTGGGATCACTTTGGACAGCTCATCAACAACAAACGCCCTCAAGGACTTAAGGGCATTTTAGAGAATTCACTTCTAGGGTTTGTGAATAGTGTAGCCTGGCATTTGCCTATAAAAGGAGACCTCAACATGTGAGAGTCCCTTTGTTCCAGTCTTTACCTTTTAAACTTGTAATTCCTTTTTGAAATTTATAAAAGTTGGTATTTTGAGAAAATTGTAATTCCTTTTTATGTTTTTGAAAGTTGGTATTGTTTAAAGGTGATTCTGACTTCCATTGATTGTTATAAGTGTGCTTGAATCATTTGGTTCAAGGACGTTTATGTTTGGTAAGTTTTTCAAGTTTGAAAAAGCTTGAAAGAAGGTTTCTGATTTTGCTTATTTTTGTGTACTAACCCTTAGCCATAAGCTATAAGCTCTTGCAAGCTTGTTAACACCAAGCTTGTTAAGGGATTAGAGCCCTTGGTTGAGTTGTTTGTTGCTTGTGTTGAAGAAATCAAGTCCTTGAGGTTCTACTTTGAACCATCAACCAAGGCAGTCTTGCATCTCCTTTGTTGAAGTACCTTGGTCTTGTTCTAGTTGTTGAACAAGGTCCAAGGAGCATAGCTGGCCCTCCTAGGATGTTATGGAAGGCAGGTATAACCTATTGTTAAGATTCCTCTCAAAAATCATATGATATTGTCTGTTTTGTATTTTGGCATGTGATTTGTTGATTCTGTGTGTGTGCTTTGTGTTTTATGGTTGTAATCTACTAGTTGTCACCTAGTGTAGCTATTTGAAGGATAAAATCAGTAGGTTGTGTTTGAAAATCAGAAGTTTGTTTGAAAAGTGGTTGATAAAGGATTGTTTGGTATTACTGGTTCATAAGGCCTTGTGGCCTTGTGCCCTTGGATCTTAGGGTTTGGGAGGTCTAAACAAGTCTTAATATACAAGTTTTAGTCATTGGTTTACTTTCTAAAAGTTTGAATAAGGGATTTGAAGTTTTGCAAAAATCTGATAAAAGTGGTTTTGGAATTGGTCAAACACATCAGATCCAATAACTTCTTTGTTACTTGGATCTAAGGTCTGAAATCAGGTTTGGGAATAGATTGGGTGATAAGCTATCTATTGGTTATTTGATTGTTGAATTTGGTGGCTTATTGTGATTGTTATAGCTTATCAAAAGTTGATGAAGTGGTCATTTGCATCAGCAAAGTGACCACCTCATTTTATGTTTGCATTTGTGATCCTAGTGTATGCCTTGTGATTTTTCTGCTTGGAACTTGTTTAAGTGCTGCTTGTGAGTGGATTTTGATATTTGGTGTGCTTTGTATCTGGCTTATAAGCTAACTGGCTTATTAAGCCCTTATTGCCAAAATTTGCCATCAAGAGGTCAACTGACCTCTTGATTCACAAGGCCTCCTCCTTGAGTCCTTCACAAAATTTACTTATAACAAGCCCATACACCATTCCTGATCATTTGGTAAACTTTGGAGTACTTTGACTTTTGGTCAAATAAGCACAAATTGGCTTATTTTTTAGAACTGCTTATTGGCACATGCAACAACTTGGCTTTTGTAATAGAAATCATTTTTCTTAGCTTAATAACAAATCTGGAAGGTTACAAGTCTTTTGGTTAAGCTTTTGCTAGAAAACTAGCTTATTTGGCTTTTTCAGCCAGCTTATTTGCTCTTACAGCTTATTCTACTTGGCTTTTTGTGATTTTCTTGATTGATTATTCTTAGTTAAGCTATTTGTGAGCTTTTGCAACAAACTAGAGCTTCTGAGGTGCCCTAAATCTCAAACCCGACTATTTTGTCGTTTTGTGGATTTTTTACTTTGCTTATTTCTGGCTTATTGAGTGTGCTTTTTCGAAATTTCTTTTTACAGATCTCATAAGCATCCCAAAAGAAGGTTGTGTGTCAAATTAGAGCTTATGGCATTGGCTTATTGCTTAATGGGCTGAAAAGCCCAATAAGAATAAGCTGCCTGCTTATTAAGCTGTGATAAGCTCACATTCAGCTTTTGGGCCTTTAGAGTTTTGTGTTTAGAATTAAATTTTGAGTCAGATTGGGCTTTTCCAAGTCAATTGGGCCAAGTTTGACTTTTTGGGCCCAAAAGCCCATTAAGGTTGACTGTTTTTTGTTTTGGCCCATTTGAGGGCCCAATAGGGGTATTCTGGTCATTTCACTTTGATTTTCTGATTATTTAGGTTAAAATAAACTAGTTTGCAAGTTTTTAGAATTTTTATAATTTTTAGATTTTTAATAATATTTTATTATTATTTTATTATTATTTTTTCAAATTTCACATTTTCCAACTTTTTACATTTTTCTTAGCTTTAATACATTAAAATAGGAATTTAGCAACTTTTAGAATAATTTTATCACTTTTAGATTAATTTTTATAATTATTTTAATTTTTAATAGTTTTTAAATCATTTTAAATAGTTTTTATTAGTTTAAAAATTTCTAAAAATATTTTTTAATCTTTTTAGGTCATTTTAGAGGTTTACCAATTGAAAAATCTTTATTTGGGCTTTTTGATAATTTATTTGATTTTAGGGCTTTAATTAGCATTTAAAAATTGAATATTTAATTATTTAAAAGGTTTGAAAAAGTTTTGATCATTGGTAAACTCTTAGTTTATTAATTTTGATTTTTGGTGAATTTTTGGTAATTTTTAGAATTAATTTTTATTTTTGTAGTTTTTACGGTTTTACGTTTTATCATTCTAGTAGTAATTTTCACGTCTTCGCCATCTTCTTTTCTCATCCCCTTCTAAACCAATCATTAATCACAAACATTTAACAAGTTTTTCACACACATATACCTCCTTGGGAAACGAACTTTCACACCATAAGGGTCATTAGTGCTTGATTTTCCTAAATCATCACTCGATACTTACCGCTCATTTACCCTCTTTTGTTTTCCTAAACAAGAGGTGTAATTTACCACAATCACTACCTCCATACAGTAAATCCAAAACCTGCATAAACTGATACAAATGAAACAAACAAAACAAAAACTTTGATCTATATCGAGCAGTCTATACAAATATATCGCTGCTAGAACCTCAAATCCAAAAACCTGTGAACAAATCCAACCGTACCTGTGAACAAAAACCTGTAAAACAAATAATACCTAACAAAACTTGTGCACTACCTGATCTAATTTGAACCAAATTTGCTATCACTGACTTTAAGACTAAAAGATTAAACTACAGTTCATCAAAAACCAAACAGCTTATCACAATCAAGCTATTAATCAGCTTATTCATAACCAAATCATAACAAAACTTAACAGAAACTTAACAGAACTTATAACAGAAACTTAACAGATCATAACCAAATCTTAACAAGCCTGCGTGAACAGTGAATCAAACAGTCATAATATTCTAACGAATCCTAAACTGAATTCACTTATACGAAAATGATAGAAAAAACAATCCTAAATCATAACCGAAAGTATCACTCATACATAAAACTATACGGAATCAATTTTAGTAACACTTTAGAAGAAAATAGATTGAGATGATTAAAATTCCATTAATGGATAATATAAGATATCTGTTACAACTGAATGAATGAGATAAAACTGAATAAGAGCTAGGATATTTGACTGATAGAAAAATAGTTACAAAATTATAACTAATCTACTCCTACCTACTATGTGTAACTACACCTAGCTAACCGTCTGAAAATGAGGGTCTTCATCTTGTATTTAAAGGCGTCGAAGTGTGGTGGTGTGACGTGTTTTGTCCAATCCCTTCCTGCCACATGTTAAATACGAGGTTGATTAATTCATTCTTCATTCTTCAAATTGGGGGTTTCTTCGTCTTCCACTCTTGATCCAATTAAAACATATCATCATGTAAAGGATGAAAAGCTGATCACTTTTCCTTTCTAAAGTTTCGTCTGAATCCTTGTGTAGCTCTCGTGATTTGATCTTGCAGGTTCATGGTGGGGAGAGGTTAAAAGTCTGATATCTCGTCTCTTTCTCTCTCTTGATAATTGTTGAAGAAGACGCGTGTGTTTGTGTGAATATGACTTCGTACTTTGACCAAGTAACATATATAAGCAGCTTTGACCGAAATATACTTTCATTTGTCTTATTTTTAACCGTTTAATTTAAATCTTTTATCAAATGTGATAAAAGGGTTAAGGTAAATCTACTTTTCATACTTCATTTTTGTGAAAGTTACAAGTTTATCCCTCCATCTTGGTAATATTAGCAAGTTAGGTCCTTGAAAGCTCTTTCTTCCTTTTCTTCGTCTTTTATCAGACAATTCACGTGAAAACGCGTGTTTGCTTCATAAATGTATCTTGTTTACCTGAAAACACAAAAACACAAATACCCATGTAATTCTGATATTTTTCAGTTAAATATAATGTATTTGACTGTGTTTTAAGTGGTATTTGGATCATTATTGATGAGTGTTTTCACACTTATCAACTCCCCTCCACTTGACCATTGCCATGGCCTCATGCAATGCAGTATTTCAAAGCTCTAGAGTGCACTTTTCTCATAATTAATCCACCTTGGCCATTTTATGATTTAATAAACTATACTATACTACATGATGAATGATTTTGAATATTTATAATGCAACGCAAAGGAAGCAATTTTATTTATATATTTTTGGATTTTTATTGAAATAGTTTTGATGGAAATAACTCATAAAGAAATCAATGACTTAAATTAGAGCTTTAGGTACCATGAATACTTATCACCCTCAAGTTTCACTTTCCCCATACCAAGCTTAAAAAACAAGATCATTGTTATCCACAAGTGAAAGTGTGTCAACTTATTCATATAGATTAATTGTGTTACTCTCATGCCCCCACTTATTATGCCTCAAAGACCGGTTATTAATTGAGCAAATTGCTTGAAAGCAAATTGGTCATTATTTAAAGCGTGAAATATAAGAAATGTAAAATCTCAAAATAAGGAAGCACGGTTTATCCTAAGTAACCATCATATCCATTACTTGAAAAACCGCCCACAATTAATATAAGTCTGACTCAAGAGTAATAAGTCATTCGCCTTATGTGTAAAATCCTTATGTCCTGCATTAATAAGTAGCTACACACTCGCTAAGGAAAGGAAAATAAAACTCACGCAATAATTTATATCCGTCTCCTTTTTGAGACCTTGGATCTTCAATCCCGCAACCCGTCAAGGTAATATTGGATTGGAGCAACTATCAAATCCCCGCAACCCTTGTGAGAGTAATATTGGAATTCAATAGCTACTATAATTAACACTTCACTGCCCCTCTTGGGAGTCTTGTATAATTATTATTTTTTTTTCTTTTTTTCTAGCCACTCATTTTTTTCATAAGCCGCTCTTATTTTTCTTTATTCCTTACAAAGAAAGTTGAAAATAATAAAAGGAAAAACACCCGCTAAGTATTAAGCATGACATAAGTTTAGTACACATAAAACGTTCTAACTTAGAATCTTAAGACGTACTTATACCAACCACGAATGATTAGTAAAAAATGCATAAGAGACTACAAACCGATTAAAACCGTTCTTGATTATTTATTAACATATATACATGCGTTGACAAGAAAGTAAAGGTTACGAAAGGGGATATAAAAGCCAGAATTAATTAATATGAGGTTTATCTAGCCCTTAACACTTGTTTCAAACTCTATCATCTCTTGTTCTCCACAGTTTAAAATCTCAAATAATTAGACTAGTGGATGCTTATCCTAATAAACCAATAAAGGTCTACATGGTTACGGATACTAGCTAGAGAGTGCTAAGATAAGCAAACTTAGGTTGAGTCAAAGTATCTATGGCGGGCCTAATATGTCAAAGAAGTCTAAATTTGTTAAACTATATACTTTATTATATTTTTTTCTTTTTTATATATTTTTGATGAAAAATAAAAGAAGAAATATATACAATGCAAATGTGTTATGCAAATGAAAAATGTTTAATGCAAAAATTATGAATGCATATTTTTGGTGGCCAAAGTAGATCAAAAATTTGAAAAATGTTTAAAAATTAATTTCCAAGTTATCATGAAGTCAAGGGCAATGGTCTAGGTAAGGTCACTTCGATAGAAGTCTCCCCTACACTTAAGATAAACATTGTCCTCAATTTTTAAGAGTATTGGAGTATAAAATCCCCTACACTTATGACATTGATAAATTTGCTTAACTCAAGCTAAGGAAGAGATAACTAAAGGGTTTTCATTTTAAGCACAAGTGTTGAATATCACAATAGCAAAAACTAATCGAAGTGAACCGGATACACGGGCCTCCTCCATAAGCTCCAAGCATGAAAATGAGAGAGAGCAACCCTTGAAACAAACACCAAAAGACGAAGAAAGGCCACCCCTCCACTTCAACTCTACTATAACACCCTTTAATTAAACCTAACCTATTTAGATCTACTCTACGCTTTCTAACCTAGTTATTCTATGCTTGAGTTTTTTTAACCCTAAGTCTCTAGCTCGACTCGGCCCTGAATTAGGTTGTCCTTGGGGAAACCATCATGGAGAATAAAGGATATCCACTTTGAAGCACATCTCACATTATACACTCAAACTTAGCACGTTGCCATTTACTATTAGATTTACAATATCCGCCTCGATAAATGGAACGGTCCAACGTGTCTCAAGTTTATCCAACATACAAAATTTCTTATATTCTAAGCACACCAGGATCAAATACATAGTTTCCATCTCTACATTTGAACAACTCTAAAATAGGTAGTATCACCAAAGTAAGCTCATATGAGAAGCTCATATCAATCGAAATCACACTCTTAAGTGGAATAGATGAAAACCAAGGTGTGTCAAATTTATGTATCCCGGGATCAAAAACTTTTCCCTTCATGGGAAAATAAGAAGATGAACTCGTGTCAACCATATAAGATTCCCCCTTAGATATCAAAGCATCATGAGACAATGAAGGTGTATGAATCAAAACATTCATAACAATTATGTCCATGTTGGGCTCCTCATCATCATCAAAATATGGGTAAGAAAGAGTAATATGTGAAGGTTCATGAGAAAGTTGAGTGGGAATGGAATCTTCATAAAGAAATCTCTCTATTTCACGAATGTCCTCATCCCAGTTAGAAGAAGATGTATCAACCACAATATCATCTCTCTGAAGATAATCTTCAATTTGTTTATCTATCAATTCATCTTCACTAAGCAATATTTCAATCTTTAGAACCTCCTCATTCTCATCAATGATAGACCCCTCCTCATCACTATAGTCATCATAGACTGGTATGTAATAAGTGTGTAAACACTTATCCTTTTGCCACTAAAATCAAGTAAAAACAAGACCGAATCATGTGTTTAATGTCATAAATGTCGGAATTACGCGTGGTTTTGTGTTTTGTGTGTTGAATAGGTACAATTGAGCAAAAGAAGAGAAAACACGGGATTTCACGGTCAAATGTCGAAGAAAAGTCAAGAAAAAGTCAAAGACAAGATCAAAAGACCTAAAGTGTGCCGAAGATCACGAAAACCGGCTTAACCGACACGAGATTTTGAAAATAATCTCAAGAAAGCTGAAATCGAGCTCGTTTTAGTGGATTAAATATTTTTCGAAGATTTCGAGCTTTGTGGGTCCTATATTTGGGAAATGGGCCTAAAAGCCCATGGAGATATCCAAGATACTTTTGAAAAAAGCCATAAGCCCATTTTAGGCCCAAATGATAACAAGATAGTTTGGGATGGATATTTTAAGCTAATGGATGAATTGGGCTTAAGCCCATTTGATGAGAATAAGAAACAAATGCAAGTTTTCACTTGACCAGTCAATTACACAAACGAAAACAAGTAAATTGTATTTACTTTGAGACGGTCAAATCCCCAACCCTATCCCACTTTCACTCAACCCCCTCAATTCACACACACGTGTATCCCATTATATTTACCCACCCCAACACAATAAATAAATAAAAACATTCACCCTTTTGTTTTCGTTACAAACTATGCACACACCTTTTACTGTGCATCATCTCTCCCACTTCCATTTTCCCCAAAACACGCAGACAACCCAAACCCTAATTTTGTATTCAGTAAAAAATCATGAGAAAAAATGGGGCTTTTACCTTTGTGGGTTAATTCACACCCAAACAAATAAAACCCTCAAGAAAATCGCACCATCCATGGCCAAATCATTGGATTTGATTGGCTATGCCACCTCTCCACCACCAATCCCCCCAATTACATATTTCCATCACATATCAAGAAGCACAACAAATACATCCTTGTGCCACGGTGGCAATCCGTGTGCACAAGGATGAATCTTAGCCATTGATCAAGAATTTTTGAAGAAAGAGAAGACTAATGAAGAGATCAACGGTGGAAAATGGATGCTTACTAATGAAGCCAAGATTAGGGTTTCATGGGGTTCCTCTATAAAAACCCCAATCTATCATGTAATTTGTAAGCTTTTTCTTTAATATTTTTATTTTCAGTAAAATTAGTTTGATAGGATTTTAATCTTGTAATTTTAATTCAGTATTGTAAGTTTGATTTGAATTAATGAAAAATTTAAGTTCTTATGAATTCTCGTCTCAATTTTAATTTAAGTTATTGTTTATTCTTAAATTGAATCTGTTTTATATTATTTGTTACTGTTCGTTGGATATTATTATTATCATATAAAAAATTAAAAAAAATTAAAAAAAAGAGAAAACAAAATTTATATATAAAGGAAAGTAAATTATTTCCCCCACTGGGAAATAACTATATTAAAGTTACTGTTGGTGATTCTTTATTTCGGATTCGGTTCGTTAGTACTCGTTTGGTTCGAAATGGTGTTTAAGTTTGGTGGTTAAAATGGTGATTGTTTCGGTTCATTAAGTTCGCTCAGCGCGACACTTCTTCTCAAAGGTTTCGACAAATGGTTTGATCTTCTTTTTAATTTTGAGTTAAGTTTTATGTTTATTTAGATCATTGACAACCTGCTATAAGTCTGAATTTATTTGATATTTCGTTTTAAGGATTTGATAGTAACTGTTAAGTTTGGTTTATTTGATTATTGATATTCTGCTTGTTTTATTTTGTCATTCGGTTGGTTAGGATTTAGCTTATGTTAACAACTTATTTGGTTTTAGGATGCTTATCTAATTATGTGATTAGTTGGTTGTTTTTTTTAGTAGCTTAATTGGTTCAGCTTATTATTTATTTCAGCTTATTTACTCGTTTAAGTGTTGCTTATTGAAACTGCTTAGATTACTAGCTTATTTAGTTTGGTTATTAGGATTTGTTTTATTTGGCTTATTTGATTTCAGCTTTTGTTCATTTAGTCTGCTTATGCTCATCTTTTTAATGCTATTGGTTCAGTTTGAAAAACTGTTTTGCTGAATTGGACATTTCTTTTGTGGAATATTTGAATCTGCTAGTTAATTATTTTGCCTTTTAATATCTTATCTAGTAATTGCTTATCTGGCTTATTGGGTTTCTGCTTATTTGAGCTCAGCTTATTGTTGTTTGGTTGTTTGCTTATTGTTTAACTGCTTACCTCAGACCCAATTGGTCTGAGGCTTTTTACTGTCCAAAATAACAAGTTCTAAAAAGGTGTTAAAAATATAAGCAAATTCGGTCCTTGTGAGAATCGAACCCAGGACCCCACGTTCCCCAGTCAAACGCCTCAACCAGTGCACTAGAACTCTTTTTATGTTTTATTTCTCTTCGTTTCATTAATATAGCGTGATTATAGGGTGGCAGTTTTTAATATATTAGTTTAAATCAATTTAAAGTTTATTAATTTTATTTAAAAAGTTTATTTCAACTTTCTTTTATTCAGTTTTTTTTTATAAAAATAAAAATAAAAAGACAAAAATAATAAAAAAAATAATAAGATAAAAAAATATTTTTATTTACTTTTATAACTTTAAATTTGTTTTCATTTTATCTAAAATAGATTTACTTTTATTTTTAAATTTAAATTAGTTCAAATATTTTTATTTCAAATATACTTTCAAATTAGTTTAAATATTTACTTTTATTTTTAATTAGTTACATTTAGTTTAAGTTTTTAAATTAGTTAAATTTTATTTTCAAAATTATTAGCTTAAATAGTTAATTAAAGTAGTTTTCATTTAATTAAATAGATTTAAGTTAGTAAAAAAAATACCAAAAAGAGATTTTACCAAAAACAAGTAATGTTGAAACGTAAAACCGGAAATCAAATTCGAGTCGAATCGAGGAAAAACAAACTTAATTTAAAAGGATTAAAAATCCTAGTTTCAAATTGGCGCCGCTGCCGCTTCGCTCGTACGATTGACGATTTGTCGTGAAGACGTTTGGATTTTGGGATCCGTTCATTCTTTGAACGTTACGTTTCTTGAAAAAAAAATCAAAAATATAAAAAAAATCAAAAACATAAAATTACACAAAAATTAAAAAATCACAAAAGCAATTTCTTTCCTAAGAATTGCACCAAAAAAATTTAAAAAAATCAAAAGTAATACTTTTTCCTAAAAGTATTACACCAAAAATATTACGTATTAGTGTTAATTTTTATTTCGATTTCTTTCGATTTTTCTTGTGAATATATATTTTTCTAAAAAATACAAAAAGATTTTTCATTTTATTATATTATATTACGTAGCACAATAAAATTACCTACTTTTTAAATAAGCCTTAGTTGGGATTTCATCACCTAACTATTGTAGTCGAATCCATAACGAGAAAAAAGGGCAAAATAGATAAATACTAGTAAGACGTTTGAACTCGACATATACAAACTATAAGGTGGGTATAAGGCGACGCGCTATAAAAGGCCGTCTAAGGAAAAAGGTTTTTAAGTGCTTTGTGCCACCTCGTTTCCCCGCTTGCTTGTGCGTATATTGAGAGGGACGACCGATTATTGGTTTGCCAACTCAAGTAGTATTTACGTATATATTTTTGTAGATTTTTCATATTTCTCATCGAGAGGGAAAATCCTTTTCCTCTCAAAGTCGACCGAGGTCACCTACCTCATTCCAAAGTTTTAATTGTATGCGCACTCGCGCGCATACATACATACCGATTGGTGTACCAAATACTTCTAATTCTTCTAAAAAGAAGAAGAAGAAAAACAAAAAGACCGTCACTAAAGCCGATCCCGAGAATCGAGCTTTCGACAATACGATGGCAACGGTTAATCGACCAATGATTGAGATTCTACAATCTCACGTTGAAGGAAACGATGACGCGATTGTGGTGCCGAATATTGGAGCTAATCATTTCGAACTTAAATCGGGTTTTATTCAAATGGTTTCCGCTACACCATTTTTAGGTCGTACTAATGATGACCCACACGCTCATATCAAACGTTTCATCCAATTAGCTAATACCGTCAAATACAATGGGGTGCCCCAAGAGGCCGTTCGCCTCCAACTTTTTCCTTTTTCCCTCGAGGGACAAGCCCGGATTTGGCTTGATAAGGAACCACCCCAAAGTATTACCACATGGATCGACTTAGAGACCAAGTTCATTGACTACTTTTTCCCACCATCACGGACCACTTCCTTAAGGAATGAAATAATCAACTTTGAGCAAAAATATGGGGAAACGTTTAGTGAGTCTTGGGATCGTTTTAAAGATCTTTTGAGAAAATGTCCACAACACGGTTTTACTAAAGTTCATCAAATCAACACGTTTTATAATGGTATAACTCTAAACGACCAAGACTCACTTAATAGTGCCGCGAGGGGCAATATTCTTGTGAAAACCATGAACGAGGCTTGGGCCATTATTGAGAACAAGGCAAAAGTGCAAACCAAAAGTGTTAGGGCTAATATGGCAAGTGCTAGTACGAGTAATATTGAGGTGAATGATCGAATTAATAAACTTACTTCGCTTGTTGAGACACTCGCTTTAAAAACCGACGCCCTCACTACACATGTGCATGCCGTGAAAGAAAAACGTGAAACGTGTGAGACTTGTGGTGGACCACATTCGTACTATAATTGTGACAAGGTTTACAATGATCAACAAGAAGTTTATGCTTATAACAACAATGAAATTGATCGGGTTCAATTCAAACCAAATGTTGATGTTAACCATTTATCTTACAAGTCTAATAACTATTTGCCTCCCCCAGGTTTTGTAGCACCACAAAGACCACCCCCACCCGCCCAAAATAGGAACCAAGGTCCTCAACGGGGTAATTTTCAAGGAAATACTAATCAACGGGGTTTTAATCAAAATCAAGGGAATTTTCAAGGGCAAAACCAAGGGTTAAATAATCAAGGATATAATAACCAAAGTTTTCAAAATCAAGGATTTAATCAAGGTTCTAATCAATATCAAAACCAAGGTTTTAATAATCAAGGTTATAATCAAATGAACATACATAATCCTCAAATGGACTTGGTTTTACAAAAATTATCCGACCATGAACGAATGATGAGAGAGATGCAAGAATCGACCGATAAGAAGTTTTTGACTATGATTCAAACCTTTCGTCCCCAAGGTACCCTTCCCTCGAACACCGTGACCAATCCTAGGGCTAATGTTAATGTTATCACTACTAGGAGCGGTAAGACCACCGTAGAACCTTCCCCACCTAACCAAGGACCCGAGATTCCTTCTTCTTCGACACAACCTCCTTCTTCTTCCACTTGTGACATACCTCCCGTTATGCATTCGTCTACACCTTATGTCCCACCGATACCCAAATTTTATACCCCACCTTTGGTTCCAAAACCGGTTCCTTCACCTTCTATTTCTACTCCTCCTCCTCCTCCAAAGGATGTGAGTGAGCAATCCACTCCAAAGCCTTCATCTCAATCCAATATACCTTATCCCTCAAGGTTGCGGAAAGATAAATTGAAGAATAAGGATGATATTCAAGTTTCGAACTTCCTAAAAATGTTCAAACAATTGAATTCTAATATCACCTTTGCCGAGGCGCTCGCTCACATGCCTAAGTACGCTAAGATGTTTAAGGATCTTTTAAGTGAAAAGGAAAAGTTGCTTGATATCGCCAATACCCAATTGAATAAGAATTGTTCCGCGGTTCTTTTGAGAAAATTACCGGTTAAGTTAGGAGATCCCGGTCGATTCCTTATTCCTTGTAATTTTCCGGGTGTTGAGAATTGTATGGCCTTGGCGGATCTCAGAGCGAGTATCAATCTTATGCCATTGTCCGTGTGGAAACAATTATCTTTACCCGAGCTAGTCCCCACTCGTATGACATTGGAATTAGCTAACCGTACGGTTGCTTATCCGGTGGGGATAGCCGAGGATGTTTTTGTAGGAGTCGACAAATTCACTTTTCCCACCGATTTCGTCGTCGTCGACTATGAAATGGATCCCCGTGTTCCCTTAATTGTGGGACGACCCTTCTTGAGAACCGGGCGTACATTAATCGATGTAGCCGCGGGTTAACTTATCATGAGGGTCGGGGATGACAAAATCGTCTTTAACATGGGTAAACTTTCCAAACTTCCTGATGAGCCCGAATCTGTGAATTTCATCGATGTGCTCGACGAAGCATGGGAAGAACTTTTTCATGAGGCTTGTAAGAGCGGGATTTCTCCTTTACATCATGTTGAGACCATAGCTTCTATTGCTCCTTCATTGACTCCATTTGGAGAAAGTGACTTAGATGAGTTTGAAGCTAGCTTGGGTCCTCTCGAGATTAACTATGATAATTCTCCCACCAATTGGGATGAAGACATTCGTACCATTGAGAGACTTCTCAATGAGGACAATATCTCTCCACCTACTCCTAAAGAAGTTACAAATGATGATCCTACTTTGACCAAGCCTTCCATTGACAATCCGCCGGATTTAGAGCTTAAAGATTTACCGTCTCATCTAGAGTACGTTTTCTTAGAGGAGGATAATAAGTTGCCCGTCATTATTGCTAAGGACTTAAAAGAAGATGAAAAATCCCGACTTATCGATGTGCTTAAGAATCATAAGAAAGCAATTGCTTGGAAAATCTCCGACATTCGCGGAATTGATCCTAATTTTTGTACTCATAAAATTCTCATGGAAGATGACTTTAAACCCGCAATCCAAAATCAAAGAAGGGTTAATCCAAAAATTCATGAAGTCATTAAGAAAGAAGTTATCAAACTTCTCGATGCCGGAATGATTTACCCTATCTCGGATTCGCCATGGGTTAGTCCCGTCCATTGTATGCCTAAGCAAGGCGGAATCACCATTGTTCCCAACGAAAACAACGAGTTGATTCCTACTCGACTCGTAACGGGTTGGCGAGTTTGCATCGATTATCGTAAGCTCAATGATGCCACTCGTAAGGATCATTTCCCTCTTCCTTTCATGGATCAAATGCTCGAGCGTTTAGCGGGTAATGATTTCTATTGTTTCTTAGATGGCTTTTCCGGATATTTTCAAATCCCTATCGATCCAAAAGACCAAGAGAAAACCACATTCACTTGTCCCTATGGAACATTCGCTTACAAAAGAATGCCTTTCGGCTTATGCAATGCTCCCAGGACTTTCCAAAGGTGTATGATGGCGATATTTCATGACATAGTTGAAGAAACTATGGAAGTCTTTATGGACGATTTCTCGGTCTATGGTGATTCTTTCTCTTCTTGCCTTGCTAATTTAGAACGTATGCTCCAACGGTGTGAAGACACTCGTCTCGTTCTTAATTGGGAAAAATGCCATTTCATGGTAAAAGAAGGCATCGTCCTTGGTCATAAAATTTCCAAAGCCGGTATCGAAGTCGACCGTGCTAAAGTTGACGTCATTGCTAAGTTACCTCCGCCTACCACCGTCAAAGGAGTTAGAAGTTTTTTAGGCCATGCGGGATTTTATCGACGTTTCATCCAAGATTTCTCGAAAATAGCTCGTCCAATGACTCATCTCTTAGAAAAGGATGCTCCTTGCATCTTCTCTCAAGAATGTCTCGACTCTTTCGAACTTCTTAAAGGTAAATTAACTAAGGCACCGGTCTTAGTCTCTCCAAATTGAGAGTTACCTTTCGAGCTCATGTGCGATGCTAGTGATTTCGCGGTAGGAGAGGTTTTAGGTCAACGAGTTAACAAACATTTCCAACCCATTCATTATGCTAGTAAGACAATGACGGGGGCTCAATTGCATTATACCACTACCGAAAAAGAGCTTTTAGCCGTAGTGTATGCTTTTGAGAAATTCCGCCCCTATCTTGTGCTTTCCACCACCATCATTTACACCGACCATTTCGCCTTGAAATACTTGTTGACCAAGCAAGATGCTAAACCGAGACTCCTTCGTTGGGTTTTGCTCCTACAAGAATTTAAAATCGAAATTCGTGATAAAAAAGGAGCGGAAAACCTAGTCGCGGATCATCTTAGTAGATTTGAGGATCCGTATCAAGGGGAATCTCCAAATCAAGAGATTAATGAATCCTTTCCCCTTGAGACCTTAATGTCTATTAATTCCAATCTTGATGATACCCCATGGTTTGCCGACATTGCAAACTATTTGGCGGGTGGTGTTCTTATCGAAGGGTTAACGTCCCAACAAAAGAAAAAATTCTTCAAGGACGTGAAAACGTACTATTGGGACGACCCTTATCTTTTCAAGCAATGTGCGGATTTAATCATTCGTAGATGTGTTGATGGGCCGGCGGCTTTACAAATCCTTGAAGCTTGCCATAAAGGACCTACCGGTGGTCACTTTGGTCCTAATTACACCGCTAAAAAAGTTTTCGACTCCGGATTCTATTGGCCCTCCATTTATCATGATGCACATGAAATGGTTAAACATTGTGATGCTTGCCAAAGGCAAGGCAAGATCACACATAAAGATGAGATGCCTCAAAATTTCATCCAAGAATGTGAAATCTTTGACGTATGGGGCATCGACTTTATGGGGCCGTTTCCATCATCGAAGGGAAACAAGTACATCCTCGTAGCCGTTGACTACGTATCAAAATGGGTTGAAGCAAAGGCTTTACCTACTAACGATGCGAGGGTGGTTGTTAACTTCTTGAAACAATTGTTTGCTCGATTCGGTGTGCCTCGTGCTATTATTAGTGATCGCGGGACTCATTTTTGCAATGATCAATTCGCATGAGTCATGGCTAAGTATGGTGTCAATCACCGACTTTCCACCTAGTATCATCCTCAAACTAATGGACAAGCCGAGGTTTCTAACCGTGGTCTTAAGAGAATCTTAGAGCGAACCGTGGGAGAGCATCGTGCCTCATGGGCCGATAAATTAGATGATGCTTTGTGGGCTTTCCGTACCGCTTATAAGACACCTATACGTTGTACCCCTTATCGCCTTGTGTACGAAAGGCGTGCCACCTCCCCATTGAGTTGGAGCATAAGGCTTATTGGGCCTTGAAATGGGCTAATTTTGATCTTAACAAAGCCGGTGATCATAGGAAAATCCAACTCAATGAACTTAATGAACTTAGGAATGAGGCTTATGAAAATTCATTAATCTACAAAGAGAAGACTAAGCTCATTCATGATTCCAAGATTAAAAACCGAGAGTTCCATGTTGGTGATCAAGTTTTATTATTTAACTCTCGGTTGAAAATCTTTTCGGGTAAACTTAAGAGCCGTTGGTCCGGTCCATTCACCGTGGCCCATGTCTTCCCTTATGGCACCATTGAGTTATCCCAACCAAATGGGCCCAACTTTAAGGTGAATGGCCAACGGGTTAAGTTGTACTATGGAGAGGACATCTCTCACGAGATGATTCCATCCCTCTCCACATTTACCTTGAATTAATTCGCGAAATCGAGTCGAGCTAGAGACTCGTGATAAATAAATCAAGACTCGTATAACTAGGTTAGATTTTTACCTTTACCATCCTTTCCACCCTTTTTCACCTTCATCCATGTCCACCAATAAGTGTAGGGGGGGCCAAATAGGTTGTTTGTGTGTTGTGATTATGTGCAGGGACATGTGCTTTGATGATCCATTTTTGGTACTTTTGACACGAACCGTGATCCCGTGTTCCCGTGTACCCGGTTCTATCATAACTATTGTGATTCATACTTGTATATAAATAAAACGAATAAATGTAATCACTTTAGTTGTCCCTTCCTTAGCTCGATTTTAAACAACGTACTCAATGTCCTAAGTGTAGGGGAGTTTATTCTCCCACATGCTTAAACATTAAGGACAATGTTTATATTAAGTGTAGGGGGGACTTCTATCGAATTTTAGTGGCCTTTTCCATGAATTTGACCCCATTTTACCGAAAAATTTAAAAATTTTTTCAACGTTTTTCAAATTTTTGATCTATTTTGGCCTAGAAGTATTTATTTTCTTTCCTTTATCATCGCATCGTAATAATTTCCATTTCAAAAAATAAAGTCAAAAATAAATAAATAAATAAAATGGTTTTAACAAGTTTAGATATCTTTGATATATTAGGCCCGTCGTGAATATTTTGACTCAACCTGAGTTTACTTATCTAAGTTTACTCTAGCTAGTATCCTTAACCATATGGACCTTAATTGGTTTATTAGGCTAAGCATCCACGAGTCTCATTCCTTGAGATTTTAAATTGTGGAGAACGAGAGATGATAGAGTTAATTATAAGTTCGGTATTCTTTCATTAACTTATGTGAGTTAGTTATGAGCTTTTTCTCCCATCGTTTGTTAATAAATATATTTGCAATAAATAAGGTTGTACGATTTAAAAGGTTACTTAGCTTCTAGCACAAGATCGTTTAAAAGTTACTCGGTATTAATTAGAGTTCATAGCCAAGGCATAACTTATTGAAACGGGACGCGAAGATTGGCTTATCCAAAAAGGCCCTAACAAGGCATGAGGATACCTGATTGTAGTCCTTTTATGTATACTTTATTTTAGGAAAAACAAAGCAACACAAAATAGCGGAAAGTATTAAGTACGACGGTTTAGGAAAACCGTGCACAAATGACCCTTAATCACTTAAAAAGAGAGAAAGTTCGTTTCCCAAGGAGGTATATGTGTGTGGATTAACTTGCAATTATTTGAGATTAATATTTGGAAGAATGGGGATGAAAGGATGAAAAGACGGTTACGTTAAAATTACACTACGACGTAAACGTAAAACCGTGAAAAACTACCTAAATTAAAAATTATACTAAGACCAAAAACAAAATAAATAAAAGATTAAAAAGAAGTCAATAATAATATAAATAAAGACAAAAATCCAACAAAGATATTTTAAAACCTTTATTAATTAAATATTTAATTTTAAATGCTAATTAAAGCCCTAAAATTAAATATAACTAATTCAAATGTCTAAAATATGATTTTATTGAATAATTACTTAACTTATATTATTAGAAGACTAAAAAGTAATTTTCTAAAAATTAAAAGCTATTAAAACTATTTTTAAAACTCTAAAAATGATTTAAACTAATTAAAAACTTATTAAACTTAAAATAATTATAAAAATAAATCTAAAAGCTATAAAAATATTCTAAAAATGGAAAAGGTCTTAATTAATGCTAAAGAACTTAAGAAAAATGAAAAAGAAATAAAAATAAAATTTTGATTTTTTAATAATAAAATAATATTAAAATAATACTAAAAATAAAAAGTTTCTAAAATTAATTCTAAAAAATTTCTAAAATCTTAAAATAATCTAACTAAGAGAAAAACACAAATTAAAGCTCCTAAAACCTTTTTAATAATTTTATAAAAATGTTTAAAGTTTATAAAAAACCTTAAAATAATATAAAATTAAAAATTAAAGATTTTAAAACCAAAACCTAATGTAAACCTCAAAATATTATTATAAAACCTTAAAATTATTTTTCCTAAAAATTAAAACTCTTTTTTCTATTTTTTAATGATTTTATAAAAACCGGGTATTAAATAAATCCTAGAAAATAATTAAATAAAGGAAAAAAAAATGAAACCAAGCTGGAAAAATCTATAAACCTATAATGGTCCTAGGAAAAATCAAATAAGCCAAAAACGTTAAACCAATAAGCTCAAATGAGCTTATTTGCTCACGGCTTATATTAATAAGCTAGAAAGAAAACGTGGTTAAATAGAAATGGAAATCAAACACTAACGTAAAAAACCATCTAGATTAGCGGTAGGACACTTAACCCTCCTACGAGAGGTCTAGTGTTCGAGTCCTGCTACGGGTGAGTTTTTTACTTTATTTTTCTTTTTTATTTTTTTCTTTTCCAATCCAACTGACACCTTAATAAGCTATTAAACTTAATCCAATTTTACTTTTTAGCCAAGATTTAGCCAAATTAAAGGCCAAAGAGTGTCCAGTTCTTACTTGAACACTAAGCAGATTATGCTTGTGTTTTGCTTGAGGATTTAGCCAAGAGGGGCTTGGCTTGATGCTTATTTGGTGGATGATATTGGACAATGGGGGCACCCTTGTGCTTATTTAAGCACAAGGAGTCAGTAAATAGCACAAATCAAGCACACTAAGCACAAAAATGAACAATCAAAATCCAAATCAAGCTACTGCAAGTTGCTGGTCTAAAGTGACAAGGTCAGGTGGCTATTTAAGCTTATATTATGCACCTAAATGAGATTCCAAGTCTAATTTTTAGCACACACAATCATCACATGGTACACAAGCAACTTCAATAACACACATAACCTAGCACCTAACAGGATCCAAAAGATCAAGCACAAATTATAGCAAAAACAAGCAGTTTTATGACTTAGCAGATTTCAAGCTCACTTTACTCTTTAAAACTCACCAAACTTGCATAAAACTGTTCTATTCTACTCTTAAACTAATACTCTAACTAGCTCAACCTATTTCAACCTTGCTAACACCTTTTTAATCAAAATCAAAGACAACTTACCCTGCTAAAACACATATCCAAACACCCTTTAATATTTTGAAAACGTTTTTTAACTAACCAAATTACTCTAAAAGCTACTCAATCTGATTCAAATAGCATCAACATGCATATAAACTCAAATAAACACAAATCCAACAGCTTAAACAACAAATATCAAACAATCATTCAAGATCATTCAAACCACCAATTTTTCTGAAATTTAAAAAAAAAAAAGTAACAAGAAGATTACCTCAGGACCCTACATCCAGGGCCCTAGTGGATGTAAATCCACCTCCCACAAGGCTGGAGGCCTGTGCTGAACACTAATCAACAGCCTTCAACACCTGCTTGAAGAAAATCAAAGAAAAACAGTATACAAGCAATATATATTCTGATTCACTTTTCTTTCCTCTTAAAACCTTCCAAAAACTTTTCAAACCTTCTTAATATGTTTTCAAAACACTAAATAACCAATCACATCAAACTTCTTAACAACAAAACCTGAAACAGATTCTCACCAAGAATCTCAAAATTTCAGAAAACCTTTAAATAACTTTGAAAATCAAAGTTACTTAACCAAATTAAAGATGGAACTCAGAATCAAGCTTTGACACAATACACAACTTTTAAAAACAATAAAAAGGAATTACTCTTGATTAAATCAAATACCAAACTTTTATTTTTCTTAAAAAGGAATTACAAGTGAAAGCTTGAAAACTGGAACAAGAGGTGAATGAACAGGCTCATTCCCTTTAAATAGAACTAAAAGACTATTCTAGAATGTGAAACCCTAGCTACTGAAATCTCCAAAGTGCCCTTGAGTCTTTGACTGATTTTTAGTCAAATTCGTGCCATGTGATGATCCAGCTGGTGTTGGTGATGTTTGAATGAATCTTGGACGTTGGATGAGCCTTGGGGACAAAGGAGTTGCATCAAACCATTGAAATTGTCGGGGCATAGGGTTTGGGGGATAGTGATGGGTGCAGGGGAGGCTTGGGGAGGGTCCCACAGCCCATGTGGGATGGTTTTGTGAGGTGGGTTTGGGTGAGGGTTTGGTTAATCAACAAACTGGAAGGTTATAGGGGAAACCCCTTTGTTTTGGGTGAGATTGAAGCTGGGTGTGTTCTAGGGTTTATGGGGATTAATATGGTTGTTTAATCCATTTTGGGTATAAACCGTTTTTAAATAAATGTTTAGGAGGGAATGGGGTTAAGTGGGTTTATTTGACTATTTGACCAAGTTTAAATTAATAAACCGGGTAGGGATGTTGGGTGGGTGGACGGGTAGGTTAATGGGTTTGGGCAGATGTTGGGTAAATGGGTGGGTAGGGCTGAGGTGTCACACCCTGGTTGGGTGGGTTTGTTTGGGTAAATGGCAGATTTGGTCCCCAAGTTTTCAACTTTTCTTCACTTTGTAATAAATACTATCAGCGCCCCATTTCTTCTTGACAACTTTTGATAAGTTGTCATTTTTGGCACAAAGGTTTACAAAACCTTATCCAAGGGCTTCTTTTGTATTATCTTCAAATTCCAGGGACTGATCTTGTATAATCTTCAAACAATAAGGACCATACTTGTACAATTAACATTTGGAGGGTCAATTGTGACAAGTTCTTCAAAGATGAGGGACCATTTTTGTCAATCTTCAATTCTTCAAGGGTCATTTTGCAAAATTCCAAACTTGGGCCCGGTTCATTGTGCGACTTCATTTCCCGTGTTCGTTTTTGATTGATTCTTGTGATCTTTTGCCAATTCCTCAATATCCGTACCTAAAAATACAAGTAACAAACACGAGCATATATTTGGCATGTTTTATGATATTTTATGCAATTTAAGGCCGTTTTGGACGATGAGACCATGTATAAAAGCAGTCTCATCACTCCCCCATACTAAACCATTGCTGTTCCCTCACGCAATGCTAGAATAAAGTATCAAAGCATCTCCAAAATTTAATTTTATTCACTTTATTGAAATGGTAAACTAGCTACATTACACTATTGCTACTACTTGTGTTATAGACATAATGTATGATTTTCATCGCAAAATGGGACGTTTAGGTTCATAGAATAAGAACACGTGAATGCTTCGTTAGAAATAATTTCGTCGTCCTCGATTTTCATCTTAATTCCATGCCAAGCGTGCAACGAGATCATTGTCATTATAAGTTAGTAATGCTAACACTACTCATATGCCCTAATCACGTACTTATTCTCCCATTATTCCTAAGTTGTATCTCTTATGTTTTATTATGTCTTAATGATCACGAGGATACATCATTGACTTATGCGATAATAGAGATTTAGGTCTAAAAATAGAGTCCTAACGGTGTAACTAAGACCATTAAATCAATAACCCCTCCTAATAGACAACGATGTTAAAAAATTAAGTTGAAAAGAAGAATCGATAAACACGGTTTTATAACGGTTTTGAACATGAGACTTATTACCAAGACTTTTATACGCCCCCTAACGGAAGGGCCTTATTATCTTTGGTTTACCTCCATCTTTTATTCAACTTCGCCATGAAGCTTTTATTATGACTTCGGTCTTGCCTTGCCTTTTATTATCCGCCTCATCGGTGGTTTTATTAGCCAAAGACGTATATCCTCACGCTAAAGCGAATTTTGGATCTTTAAAGCTTCGAAGATTAAGGCTTGATTCACTTTCAATTTTGCATAGATTTTAGGCCTTGTGGGGCTTCAAATTGTTTGCTAGATTTAGGTGAGCACTTGAAATCTTATTATTAGGTGAATCTTTCGATTATTCGGGTTGCCAATACTTCAAAACCGTGACGCTGGCGATACCTTAATGTCTTCCCAATTTAATTACACGGAAGCTACTAGAAAAGACTAGAAACCCAACAATCAAAATTAAACCGCTAAGTCAATATTTATTAAGCAAAAAATATTTACATGCGAAGGGAGAATAAGCAAACAACGAGAACACATGAGTTTTTGAAAGAATATGAATACTCTACGTTTAGCATAGTAACTTATAATTAACTCTATCATATCTCGTCCTCATTTAAGAGACTTAGCCTAATATGTAGTTAAGGAATCAAAGCTAAGTGCTCAACACGCACGGTCGAGTCAAAAATTACTCTTATTCTCGCCATCGGAAAATCTACATTCGTGTCTTCAAACACTTATAAAACATGAGAAAATTTTTAAAATTTGGCCATTTTTAGCCTTATTTTGCAAGAAAATGATAACAAAACGATAAACTTTGGAAAGCGTGAAGGTTTGGCAAGGCAAGTATCTATTCACCCCCCCCATACTAAAGTTAAACATTGTCCTCAATGTTTCGAGTCTAGGGGTGAAAACACCCCCATACTAGAGACGTAGTCGAATGCCTAATCTAGCATGGAAAGGGTGTAACCATTAAATTAATAGCCGTTTATGAAGTGTGCTATAAACCTAAGGTTAGAACATCAAAGGATATATCATATGTGGATATTGGGAAAGGCCTCCAAAGAAAACGATCGAGTGCTCCCATGAAACGAACACGAGAGGCTCCAATCGTGAAGATGATGATCTAAAAGACACAATGCACAAACAACCACGGAACAAAGGTTGGAAGGGCACAAATCCCCTCACATTACACTAATTAGAAAGCAATAATATTTTATGGATAAGCATGGGTCTCCCCCACGACGCACCTTGTTTTTGATAACCGAGTCAAAAGCTCGACTCGAATCCCCATAAATGTGATCATTTAGGGATAATCATGGTTTGGTCAATTTTTGGTGGGGCTTACATGATAAACAAGGCCCAAAAGTACGTGGAGTACTTTAAAAATCCGATAAACGTATACCGGGGTCAAAGATAGCGTCCTCGTTTTCGGATGAAAGACGAGACAAAACAACTTCAACACAAATCCCAATGGGATAGAAGAAAATAGGAGAGAAGAAATAGAAGGGTGGGACAATGGGTAAGGCAAAACATTGAGCTACTCGAGGTAGACTCGCACCAATCAAATGAAAAGATTTTCCATTTATTGCATCGGTGGAAGACCGAGATTTCCCTATAAAAGCAATTCCAGGATCAAATATCTCGTCCTCGGTGGAGAAAGGGGAGGGAACATAAGGGGCTTCCCCCACACTAGGTCCACACAAAGCATCGTCAAAAGGGGAAGACGAGCTTGTAGTACTCAATAAACGCGGTGATGACGGAGTTAGAATTGTAGAAAAATCCTTTAAATTAGATTCAAAATCTTTTCCTTTTTCATCTTTTAAACTCTCCTCGTGAAAACCCGATTTAATTATGTCAAAAATATTTGGTGTATCTAAAACAATGTTAGTCACACTAAAAATTCTCACATTTTGAAAACGTTTTGGTTTAGGTGGTGGCAAGTTTTCAAATCTTTTGTCAACAAAGAAAACCTCCCCATCGGGATCAACGTATTCATCATCCGAAGAATCACTCGAGATTGGAATCATAGGCTTAACACTCTTAACCTCCATCGACGGAGGGGACGGAACTTCATTTTTATCAACAACTCCTAAAACTCTATTTGAAATCTTTTGACAAATGTTTTTGATCGGATTGACATTGTACAAAGATGTGATCGAATAAACATGAGAAAGAGTGGAGTTTTGAGTTGCATTAATGACGAGTTCTTCCTCATTGAAACGAAGAGTGATTTTTCTTGCATGCACATCGATAAGTGCTCTCGAGGTATCCAAAAAAGATCGACCTAAAATTAACGGAACTTTAGGATCGATGGGAATATCAACAACAATGAAGTCCACGGGATAATAGAATTTCCCAACTTTCACAAAGACGTCCTCGGCAACTCCACAAGCTAGAATCGTAGAATGATCGGCAATTTCGATTGACATTCTTGAAGGAGTGAGATTTGGAAGATTGAGCGATTTAAAAATCTCAAGAGGCATCAAATTAATACTAGCACCAAGATCGGCCAAGGCGTAGCATTCTTCCATGTCTTGGATAGCACATGGGATTAAAAACTTTCCAGGATCACCGACCTTTTGAGGTATGCGGCTTAGAAAAACCGAAGAACAACTAGACGATTTTTGCAATTTTTCTTTGTTATTCAACATACTTTTGAAGTTTGCGGCAAATCGAGGCATCATGACTAAGGCGTCGGCAAAACTTATATTAAAATGCAAGTCACGAAACATTTTCATAAAGAGTTCAAATTGATAATTATTTCGTTCTTGTGCCTTTTCCTTGTCTCGTCTTGATGGGTAGGGTAAAGGTGGTGTGGGTTGGGGCAAATTAGGCATAGGCATCGGCCTTGGAATCTCGGGTTCCATTATGGGTATTGGTTCAACCGTAGGTGTGGTTTGAGCGGTACTTCGTGGGCTTGTAATGTGCTCCTTTTCAACCACAACCTCGGGTTCTTTCTCTTTTTCCTTCTCCATAGAAGTACTTGGACGAGAAATGGGTTCTTTGAAAGTTTTACCACTACGAGTGGCAATAACCTTCAATTCTCCTTTCGGGTTCACGATGGTATCACTAGGAAGACCACCCGAAGAAGAGGGCTTACACATGATAGCTTCAAACATTTTAGCCATTCGGTCTTCAAACTTAGATTGCCTAGCATCCGCTTTTAACAATTCTTGCTTAATCTCATGTTGACCTTGCTCCATTTTTTGTTGATTTTGTTGGAGTCTTGTGACATTTCCTTCCATTTTATTAGCATGAGTTTTAAGTTCATTAGCAAGTTCGTTTTTAAGCTCGTTTTTCAACTCGGATCTTAAGCTAACCATTTCACGTTGCATGTTGTCAAACTTAGCATCATTGGCCTTAGCATAATTCAAAAATTCTCCTTGAAGATTTTTGGTGTGATCGTTTTGAAAACCTTGGGCATTGGTTTGAAAATCACGGTTTTGGTTTTGGTTTGAAATTTGCCCATTTCCACTTTGGTAATTACCCTTGTTATAATTCCTTTGATTTCCTTGGTAATTTCCACCTTGATTGTTGTTTCGATAGTTATTAGCATTTTGATTTTGTGGAGCTTGATTTTGGCGGGAACCTTGACCGATTTGGTTATAAGTTCCCGTGGCTACAAAAGCATTCGAAGTGTTACCATCCGCGGTAATGCACTCGGAAAGATCATGAGCTCCCCCACACGACAAACAACTCTTAGAAACCGCTTTAACCGAAGCGGTGTTGGAAGCTTCTTGAGCCTTCCAATAGGACATAAGGTTAGCAAATCTATCGAAAAATCGGTTTTCTTCATTTGCTTCATCATGTAATGCATTGATACTTTGAGATGATGATGAGCCCCTTTTGGCAACACTCGGTGTGTGACGAGGGATATAAACCTTAGACCTATTCTCGATTATGACCAAAGCTTCTTCAACCATTTTACACAAAAAATTACCACCCGCGGCGGCATTTAAATAATCTCTTTCATGATCGTTAAGTCCATTGTAAAACGTGTCGATTTGGTGCAAATCGGAAAAACCGTGATGAGGACATTCATGTAACATCTCCTTAAACCTATTCCAAGCCGTAGAAAAACTTTCATTTGATTCTTGTGAAAATTTAGAAATCTCATTTTTCAAATGCGTAGTCTTAGAGGGCGGAAAAAATTGGTTCACAAATTTTGAAACGAGATCCTTCCACGTCAATATAGAATTGGGTGGCTCTTTCTCTAACCAAATTTTTGCGGGCCCCGCTAAGGAATACGGAAATAACATCATCTTAATCGAGTCATTCGAGACATCCTTGAATTTGCACGTGGCGGTAAGACGATTAAATTGGCGGATATGGTTGTGGGGATTGTCCTTCTCATCACCACGGAATTTGTTGTTTTGGATCATCGACAACAAACCCGTTTTCACCTCAAAATTCTCCGCAAGGATTGCGGGAATCACAATAGCTTCTCCATAACCCTCGGTGGGTGCTTGAAGTAACTCCATCATAGTTCGATTCGCCATGGTCGGTGCTTCTCGTACAATGGGTTCGTCAATAGGAGACTCCTCACTAGAAAGAGTGAGTGATTTTTTTCTTCGTTTACGAGCACGTCTAGCTTTAGAGCGAGTTTGCATAAACGTCACGTACAACGAGAAGGCGAGCAAAGAAGATTCTTTTTGATATTTTGTGTTTTTTCAATTTTTTTGTTTTTTTTTTATTGTATTAACCTTTTTGGAAATTGGTGAATATATTAAGTAGACAATGAGTCCACAAATCTCCTCACTTAATCAAATCTCTTGATTAAAAAGGCCTCAAGGAATGAAAACGATCACGTGGAGTGAACGCCTTCGATGACTTTAGAACGATGGTGGAACTCCAAATCGTTCAAGAGGGTTTAATCAAATAGAAACCAAGAAAATATATATGATATGTATTAATACTTTGGGCGGCAAAACCCTCGATTCACTCTCAAAATCAAATACGCACAAGCAAGCGGAGGAAACGAGGCGGCGCGAAGCACTTAAGAGCCTTTTTCCTTTAGGTTGTGAAATACAACCGCCTTATACCCACCTTATAGTTTGTATTATCAAGATTAAGCTTCACGAAAGTATTTATCTATTTTGCCTTTTTCTTTGGTTTGAGATTCGAATACAATGATCGAGTGATGAAATCCCGAATCAAGGTTGTGATTGCTTACTTATTTGGAGTACTTGTGTATTTATTGTTCTACGTATACAATATAGTAATAGTATTCACACAAAAACCGAAAAACGATAATACGTATTAATAGAGTGCTATTAATACAAATACTATTATGGCTAATATAGAAAAACAATGGTTCAATCAAAACACAACACGCCTCCCCGGCAGCGGCGCCATTTTTGATATATTGTAGTCCTTTTATGTATACTTTATTTTAGGAAAAACAAAGCAACACAAAATAGCGAAAAGTATTAAGTACGACGGTTTAGGAAAACCGTGCACAAATGACCCTTAATCACTTAAAAAGAGAGAAAGTTCGTTTCCCAAGGAGGTATATGTGTGTGGATTAACTTGCAATTATTTGAGATTAATATTTGGAAGAATGGGGATGAAAGGATGAAAAGACGGTTACGTTAAAATTACACTACGACGTAAACGTAAAACCGTGAAAAACTACCTAAATTAAAAATTATACTAAGACCAAAAACAAAATAAATAAAATATTAAAAAGAAGTCAATAATAATATAAATAAAGACAAAAATCCAACAAAGATATTTTAAAACCTTTATTAATTAAATATTTAATTTTAAATGCTAATTAAAGCCCTAAAATTAAATATAACTAATTCAAATGTCTAAAATATGATTTTATTGAATAATTACTTAACTTATATTATTAGAAGACTAAAAAGTAATTTTCTAAAAATTAAAAGCTATTAAAACTATTTTTAAAACTCTAAAAATGATTTAAACTAATTAAAAACTTATTAAACTTAAAATAATTATATAAATAAATCTAAAAGCTATAAAAATATTCTAAAAATGGAAAAGGTCTTAATTAATGCTAAAGAACTTAAGAAAAATGAAAAAGAAATAAAAATAAAATTTTGATTTTTTAATAATAAAATAATATTAAAATAATACTAAAAATAAAAAGTTTCTAAAATTAATTCTAAAAAATTTCTAAAATCTTAAAATAATCTAACTAAGAGAAAAACACAAATTAAAGCTCCTAAAACCTTTTTAATAATTTTATAAAAATGTTTAAAGTTTATAAAAAAACCTTAAAATAATATAAAATTAAAAATTAAAGATTTTAAAACCAAAACCTAATGTAAACCTCAAAATATTATTATAAAACCTTAAAATTATTTTTCCTAAAAATTAAAACTCTTTTTTCTATTTTTTAATGATTTTATAAAAACCGGGTATTAAATAAATCCTAGAAAATAATTAAATAAAGGAAAAAAAAATGAAACCAAGCTGGAAAAATCTATAAACCTATAATGGTCCTAGGAAAAATCAAATAAGCCAAAAACGTTAAACCAATAAGCTCAAATGAGCTTATTTGCTCACGGCTTATATTAATAAGCTAGAAAGAAAACGTGGTTAAATAGAAATGGAAATCAAACACTAACGTAAAAAACCATCTAGATTAGCGGTAGGACACTTAACCCTCCTACGAGAGGTCTAGTGTTCGAGTCCTGCTACGGGTGAGTTTTTTACTTTATTTTTCTTTTTTATTTTTTTCTTTTCCAATCCAACTGACACCTTAATAAGCTATTAAACTTAATCCAATTTTACTTTTTAGCCAAGATTTAGCCAAATTAAAGGCCAAAGAGTGTCCAGTTCTTACTTGAACACTAAGCAGATTATGCTTGTGTTTTGCTTGAGGATTTAGCCAAGAGGGGCTTGGCTTGATGCTTATTTGGTGGATGATATTGGACAATGGGGGCACCCTTGTGCTTATTTAAGCACAAGGAGTCAGTAAATAGCACAAATCAAGCACACTAAGCACAAAAATGAACAATCAAAATCCAAATCAAGCTACTGCAAGTTGCTGGTCTAAAGTGACAAGGTCTGGTGGCTATTTAAGCTTATATTATGCACCTAAATGAGATTCCAAGTCTAATTTTTAGCACACACAATCATCACATGGTACACAAGCAACTTCAATAACACACATAACCTAGCACCTAACAGGATCCAAAAGATCAAGCACAAATTATAGCAAAAACAAGCAGTTTTATGACTTAGCAGATTTCAAGCTCACTTTACTCTTTAAAACTCACCAAACTTGCATAAAACTGTTCTATTCTACTCTTAAACTAATACTCTAACTAGCTCAACCTATTTCAACCTTGCTAACACCTTTTTAATCAAAATCAAAGACAACTTACCCTGCTAAAACACATATCCAAACACCCTTTAATATTTTGAAAACGTTTTTTAACTAACCAAATTACTCTAAAAGCTACTCAATCTGATTCAAATAGCATCAACATGCATATAAACTCAAATAAACACAAATCCAACAGCTTAAACAACAAATATCAAACAATCATTCAAGATCATTCAAACCACCAATTTTTCTGAAATTTTAAAAAAAAGTAACAAGAAGATTACCTCAGGACCCTACATCCAGGGCCCTAGTGGATGTAAATCCACCTCCCACAAGGCTGGAGGCCTGTGCTGAACACTAATCAACAGCCTTCAACACCTGCTTGAAGAAAATCAAAGAAAAACAGTATACAAGCAATATATATTCTGATTCACTTTTCTTTCCTCTTAAAACCTTCCAAAAACTTTTCAAACCTTCTTAATATGTTTTCAAAACACTAAATAACCAATCACATCAAACTTCTTAACAACAAAACCTGAAACAGATTCTCACCAAGAATCTCAAAATTTCAGAAAACCTTTAAATAACTTTGAAAATCAAAGTTACTTAACCAAATTAAAGATGGAACTCAGAATCAAGCTTTGACACAATACACAACTTTTAAAAACAATAAAAAGGAATTACTCTTGATTAAATCAAATACCAAACTTTTATTTTTCTTAAAAAGGAATTACAAGTGAAAGCTTGAAAACTGGAACAAGAGGTGAATGAACAGGCTCATTCCCTTTAAATAGAACTAAAAGACTATTCTAGAATGTGAAACCCTAGCTACTGAAATCTCCAAAGTGCCCTTGAGTCTTTGACTGATTTTTAGTCAAATTCGTGCCATGTGATGATCCAGCTGGTGTTGGTGATGTTTGAATGAATCTTGGACGTTGGATGAGCCTTGGGGACAAAGGAGTTGCATCAAACCATTGAAATTGTCGGGGCATAGGGTTTGGGGGATAGTGATGGGTGCAGGGGAGGCTTGGGGAGGGTCCCACAGCCCATGTGGGATGGTTTTGTGAGGTGGGTTTGGGTGAGGGTTTGGTTAATCAACAAACTGGAAGGTTATAGGGGAAACCCCTTTGTTTTGGGTGAGATTGAAGTTGGGTGTGTTCTAGGGTTTATGGGGATTAATATGGTTGTTTAATCCATTTTGGGTATAAACCGTTTTTAAATAAATGTTTAGGAGGGAATGGGGTTAAGTGGGTTTATTTGACTATTTGACCAAGTTTAAATTAATAAACCGGGTAGGGATGTTGGGTGGGTGGACGGGTAGGTTAATGGGTTTGGGCAGATGTTGGGTAAATGGGTGGGTAGGGCTGAGGTGTCACACCCTGGTTGGGTGGGTTTGTTTGGGTAAATGGCAGATTTGGTCCCCAAGTTTTCAACTTTTCTTCACTTTGTAATAAATACTATCAGCGCCCCATTTCTTCTTGACAACTTTTGATAAGTTGTCATTTTTGGCACAAAGGTTTACAAAACCTTATCCAAGGGCTTCTTTTGTATTATCTTCAAATTCCAGGGACTGATCTTGTATAATCTTCAAACAATAAGGACCATACTTGTACAATTAACATTTGGAGGGTCAATTGTGACAAGTTCTTCAAAGATGAGGGACCATTTTTGTCAATCTTCAATTCTTCAAGGGTCATTTTGCAAAATTCCAAACTTGGGCCCGGTTCATTGTGCGACTTCATTTCCTGTGTTCGTTTTTGATTGATTCTTGTGATCTTTTGCCAATTCCTCAATATCCGTACCTAAAAATACAAGTAACAAACACGAGCATATATTTTGGCATGTTTTATGATATTTTATGCAATTTAAGGCCGTTTTGGACGATGAGACCATGTATAAAAGCAGTCTCATCAATACCCGAGTACAAAAAGGCCCTCACAAGGCATGAGGATTCACTTTTTGCTAAAGATCCTAAGATGATGTGAAGATCATCAATCCAAATCAATATGAAGGATCAAGACACACGACGAGAAGCAATTACTCCCCTAAAGATCATGGAGAAGTCTATCCAAAAAGACCCTAACAAGGTATGAGGATAAATAGATCCAAGTCCGAAAAGGAGGCGGATCGTTGTATATCAAAATCCTAAATAAAGAATAGGATAAATGAAGAAGTCGTGGTCAACGTTTGAAGCATCTTTCACTCCTTATAAAGATGTATACCAAAATGAAGAGAAG
The DNA here is from genome assembly GCA_025667525.1 of Glebionis coronaria. Classification (NCBI taxonomy): domain Eukaryota; kingdom Viridiplantae; phylum Streptophyta; class Magnoliopsida; order Asterales; family Asteraceae; genus Glebionis; species Glebionis coronaria. The sequence continues at coordinate 362,947,018 of CM046882.1, read as the reverse complement.
ACCATAATTTCAAGATCGTCTCTCAAGATTTGAAGTTTGAAGTACAAGCCAAATATCGGTCCGAGAAAGGTCTCAAATCATGAAACGAGTTATGCCAAGATATGAACTTTTTGAGGTTTCGAGAAGCAGTTTAAAAGATTTTTTCCTTTAGCTAACTATTGATTAAATCGTCCCACTTTATTTTCGGCCTTAATAAATTATCGAAATAAGTCAAAAATGCATCCTCGTGATCATTCAAGACAAAAATAAAATACAAGAGATACACCGTAGGAATAAGGGGGTCTAAGTGATTAACTAAACCACATGAGTAAGTGTTAGTAGTGCTAACTTGTAATAACTATGATCTCGTTTTTGAGCTTGGTATGGGGAACGTGAAACTTGAGGGTGATTAATATTCATGACACCAAAGCCCTAATTCAAGTCTTAGATTTCTTTACGAGTTTCTTCCATCGAATAATTTCCAAGTTAATAAATGATTATAACTTTTGTTTCTTTTAAAGTTTTTATCTTTTCAGAGTAATAGTAGTAATAGTAATAAAGTCCGAGATGGATTGATTATGAGAAAAATGTAACGTATGCTTTAAAACTATGCATTGCATGGGGTCATTGCAATGGTCAAGTGTAGGGGATTTAATAAGTGTGTAAACACTTATCCTTTTGCCACTAAAATCAAGTAAAAACAAGACCGAATCATGTGTTTAATGTCATAAATGTCGAAATTACGCGTGGTTTTGTGTTTTGTGTGTTGAATAGGTACAATTGAGCAAAAGAAGAGAAAACACGGGATTTCACGGTAAAATGTCGAAGAAAAGTCAAGAAAAAGTCAAAGACAAGATCAAAAGACCTAAAGTGTGCCGAAGATCACGAAAACCGGCTTAACCGACACGAGATTTTGAAAATAATCTCAAGAAAGCTGAAATCGAGCTCGTTTTAGTGGATTAAATATTTTTTGAAGATTTCGAGCTTTGTGGGTCCTATATTTGGGAAATGGGCCTAAAAGCCCATGGAGATATCCAAGATACTTTTGAAAAAAGCCATAAGCCCATTTTAGGCCCAAATGATAACAAGATAGTTTGGGACGGATATTTTAAGCTAATGGATGAATTGGGCTTAAGCCCATTTGATGAGAATAAGAAACAAATGCAAGTTTTCACTTGACCAGTCAATTACACAAACGAAAACAAGTAAATTGTATTTACTTTGAGACGGTCAAATCCCCAACCCTATCCCACTTTCACTCAACCCCCTCAATTCACACACACGTGTATCCCATTATATTTACCCACCCCAACACAATAAATAAATAAAAACATTCACCCTTTTGTTTTCGTTACAAACTATGCACACACCTTTTACTGTGCATCATCTCTCCCACTTCCATTTTCCCCAAAACACGCAGACAACCCAAACCCTAATTTTGTATTCAGTAAAAAATCATGAGAAAAAATGGGGTTTTACCTTTGTGGATTAATTCACACCCAAACAAATAAAACCCCCAAGAAAATCGCACCATCCACTCATCCTCTCTATCCTACATGGCCAAATCATTAGATTTGATTAGCTATGCCACCTCTCCACCACCAATCCCCCAATTACATATTGCCACATCACATATCAAGAAGCACAACAAACACATCCTTGTGCCACGGTGGCAATCCGTGTGCACAAGGATGAATCTTAGCCATTGATCAAGAATTTTTGAAGAAAGAGAAGACTAATGAAGAGATCAACGGTGGAAAATGGATGCTTACTAATGAAGCCAAGATTAGGGTTTCATGGGGTTCCTCTATAAAAACCCCAATCTATCATGTAATTTGTAAGCTTTTTCTTTAATATTTTTATTTTCAGTAAAATTAGTTTGATAGGATTTTAATCTTGTAATTTTAATTCAGTATTGTAAGTTTGATTTTAATTAATGAAAAATTTAAGTTCTTATGAATTCTCGTCTCAATTTTAATTTAAGTTACTGTTTATTCTTAAATTGAATCTGTTTTATATTATTTGTTACTGTTCGTTGGATATTATTATTATCATATAAAAAAAAGAGAAAAAAAATATATATAAAGGAAAGTAAATTATTTCCCCCACCGGGAAATAATTATATTAAAGTTACTGTTGGTGATTCTTTGTTTCGGATTCGGTTCGTTAGTACTCGTTTGGTTCGAAATGGTGTTTAAGTTTGGTGGTTAAAATGGTGATTGTTTCGGTTCATTAAGTTCGCTCAGCGCGACACTTCTTCTCAAAGGTTTCGACAAATGGTTTGATCTTCTTTTTAATTTTGAGTTAAGTTTTATGTTTATTTAGATCATTGACAACCTGCTATAAGTCTGAATTTATTTGATATTTCATTTTAAGGATTTGATAGTAACTGTTAAGTTTGGTTTATTTGATTATTGATATTCTGCTTGTTTTATTTTGTCATTCGGTTGGTTAGGATTTAGCTTATGTTAACAGCTTATTTGGTTTTAGGATGCTTATCTAATTATGTGATTAGTTGGTTGTTTTTTTAGTAGCTTAATCGGTTCAGCTTATTATTTATTTCAGCTTATTTACTCGTTTAAGTGCTGCTTATTGAAACTGCTTAGATTACTAGCTTATTTAGTTTGGTTATTAGGATTTGTTTTATTTGGCTTATTTGATTTCAGCTTTTGTTCATTTAGTCTGCTTATGCTCATCTTTTTAATGCTATTGGTTCATTTTGAAAAACTGTTTTGCTGAATTTGACATTTCTTTTGTGGAATATTTGAATCTGCTAGTTAATTATTTTGCCTTTTAATAGCTTATCTAGTAATTGCTTATCTGGCTTATTGGGTTTCTGCTTATTGAGCTCAGCTTATTGTTGTTTGGTTGTTTGCTTATTGTTTAACTGCTTACCTAAGACCCAATTGGTCTGAGGCTTTTTACTGTCCAAAATAACAAGTTCCAAAAAGGTGTTAAAAATATAAGCAAATTCGGTCCTTGTGAGAATCGAACCCAGGACCCCACGTTCCCCAGTCAAACGCCTCAACCAGTGCGCTAGAACTCTTTTTATGTTTTATTTCTCTTCGTTTCATTAATATAGCGTGATTCTAGGGTGGTAGTTTTTAATATATTAGTTTAAATCAATTTAAAGTTTATTAATTTTATTTAAAAAGTTTATTTCAACTTTCTTTTATTCAGTTTTTTTTATAAAAATAAAAATAAAAAGACAAAAATAATAAAAAAAAAATAATAAGATAAAAAAATATTTTTATTTACTTTTATAACTTTAAATTTGTTTTCATTTTATCTAAAATAGATTTACTTTTATTTTTAAATTTAAATTAGTTCAAATATTTTTATTTCAAATATACTTTCAAATTAGTTTAAATATTTACTTTTAATTTTAATTAGTTACATTTAGTTTAAGTTTTTAAATTAGTTAAATTTTATTTTCAAATTATTAGCTTAAATAGTTAATTAAAGTAGTTTTCATTTAATTAAATAGATTTAAGTTAGTAAAAAAATACCAAAAAGAGATTTTACCAAAAACAAGTAAAGTTGAAACGTAAAACCGGAAATCAAATTCGAGTCGAATCGAGGAAAAACGAACTTAATTTAAAAGGATTAAAAATCCTAGTTTCTGTATGTCAAAGATTGGTGACTCCTCAAAACTCAAGGAAGTGTGATCATCAAAAAATGAAGATTCACAAGTGGAAAACTCATCATCACTATAATCATCATATATTGGTGTATCACAAAGAGAAGGTTCATCATCACTAAAATCCTCATTGGTTTCTTCATCATGGTGGAAAAGTGGGTAATCAAATGATGTTTCAAAAAGAGGATTGGAATGAATCACAAAATCACTTGGAGGAAGAGGTGAAGGAGTCATAGAGGACATGGATTCATCATTAGATGTAAAGGACTCATCACTATCATAAGGATCATCAAAGGTTGCATCACAAGAATCATAAGGTGGAAGAGGAGAAGGATCCATATTTCCTATAAGAGCAAATTCTTCATCCAAATTAGGAATGTTATCTTGACAAGACAAGTCATCGGATGATATAGCATAAGATGCTTCACTAGAATCGCAATCATCATCCTCCATCTGTGGCAAGTCTTGCACAAACTCTTCCTCAATCTCATTATCCCTTTCTTTAAACAATTCATCAAGATCGAAATCACCAAAATCACTAGTAGTAGCATGAAGGTCAACGTGTGATGAAATCTCAATGTGATTATGAGGAGAAGAGGTATCAATACAAAGCTCGTCACATGGTTCATTGGAAACACTCTCAAGCTCTCTTTGGATTGGGATAAGGTTCTTAACACTAGAAACGGTTAATTCATCCAAATCGGTGTTTGTATTAGTGCTAAGAGGCTCGTCCCCATGGTTAAAGAGTTGCTGGGTTTCATATGAGGTAAAGGTGATGAAGGTGTGTCATCATTAAGTATATAATCCTCAACATCTACTCTCAAAGAAGGCTCATCATCAGGTAAAGCATCGTCAGGTCTAATGTGTTGCAAGACGTGTGTTCGCAAGCCTAAGATGTTCGGATCAGTTGCCCCTTTCATTTGCTCAAGTGCTTGCATTATAAATTTAAGAGCGTCTTCATTCAAGAAATGATAAATGCCTTGATTTTGAAAGGTTGTTTGATTATGACTTTGAAAATTTTCTTCATTCTGAAAATCGTCTTGATTTAAAAATTCTTGATTTTGAAAATCCTCATTAAACCCTTGATCATAATCGCTCGCGTATAGATGACAATTATTGTCACCATGCGGTCCTCCACAATTTACACAAGTCCCATACACAGCTCGATAATGCTCGTCTTTTAATATCTCTAAAATAGGACGATTATCAATGTGTGGCAAAATGGTCGAATGTATATACAAGTGAAATGACGTTTAAAAGCTTCCTCGGGGAAGGAAGTAATACACCAAAGGTGGTATGGTTACACGTGTGAGAGTACACTTGTAAATAAACTCGAAGAGTGAGAGATGAGCTCTCGGTCGACTTTTGAAGGAGAAGAGATTATCTCCCTCGAGGTGGATTAAGTAATATCCACAAGAAAATATAATATATGTAAATAATAATTGGGTGACACACCACTCACCACTATCACTCTCGAAAGACCCACAAGGAAGCGGAGAAACGAGGCGGAGCGTAGCACTTAAGAGCCTGCTTCTTTAGAATGTGTAATACACTCGCCTTATACCCCCCACACAGTGGCCTCTTTCTCAAGATCAAGAAGATTATGGTATTTATCTATTGTGCCTTAATTAAGTTTGATCGATACACGTGTCGAGGACCGGAACGCTCCCGAACACGGTGTATTGCAAAAGCAATACTTATGGAAGTATGTGTATTGAGTGTTCGTATATGTATACGTATCTACATATAATAATATATCAAAAATAGTTTTTATTTATTGGGTTTTTAAAGAAAATACTATATGTACGTAAAAACGATGAAAACCGATATAATATATATTTTTGTTGTAATCTTTTAGGAAAAATATTACTTTTTGAATTTTTTTATTTTTTTGGTTCAATTCTTTAGAAAGAATTCATTTTGTGATTTTTTATTTTTTATATTTTTATCTTTTTGATTTTTTTTTATGTTTTTGATTTATAATACGTAAAAATAACGTTCACAAAGGGAACGGATCCCAAAATCCAATACGTCTCACTCGAAACCGTTAATCTTCACGAAAAGAACCGGCAGCGGCGTCATTTGAAATTGAGTATTTATAAGTTCGTTTATTCTCGATTCTAGACAAATTGAAAGGCCTACTAATATCGAGCTTTAAATTGTTCTTGGTTGTTAAGGGTATTTGGATTTCTATGTCTAATTCAATTAACACGTAAAAAGATGAAAATATTAAGGCTACGTATCTGTAAAACAAAGTGCAAGTACCAATTAATATTCACAAAGTACAACAATTTAATGCATGAAAGGTAAATTGCTTGAAATGTAAACTAAATGAAAGTGTAAGGACTAAAAGTGTAAAAACAGAAACTAAAAGGACCAAGTATGTAAAATATAACAAACTTGTAACAAACCTAACAAATTCCCAAAACTAACTAACTGAAATAACTAATGCAAATTCAGGGACTACTCAATGCAAAACCTAAAAAGATGGAATTTAGAAGTTGATTACAAAGGTTAACAAAAAGCAAGGACCTCTTTGCAATTAAAATGGAATGTTTATTGGAAACGGGCTAGGTGACAAGAATAAGCTAGACTAAGCTTATCACTGAACCAAATTCAATCTAGTTTGTTTTAAACTGCTTAAAATCGAAAATGAGTTAGGCCAGTAACAGGATTTTACTTAAAAGCTTGTAAATCTCAAGTTAGCTTATATTAATAAGCTAATAATAAGCCAAAATGAAATCTAGACATCCACACTCCATTTTTCTTATCAAATCTGATTAATCAACTATCAAAAAGCTTGGAATGTCTTTTAGAATTGAAAATGATCAACTAAATAAGCCAGAATCTAGAATAAGCTAAAATTGGCTTATTTGACCAAATTTGACCAAAAATCCAAAAAGCTGAAAATCTCAAAATCTACTCAAGACATGATGGCAAGTTGATTTGTGAAAGAAAATTAATAGGTTTATGAAGTAGATTTGGAGAACCAGCAAAACAGTTTGAGTTTTATCACCGAAACTTGAATTTGCTATTAAGCTGACTAAAAAACTAATTTCTCACTGAAAAGCTTAAACTGTATTATATCCTTATGAACACTAATTTCACATAAAGCTTAAACCATCCTAAAAACCCACAAAGCATCATCAAGCTTATCCGACCAAGAAGCTCGATGCTCTCCCACCGTTCTTTCCAAAATTCTCTTTAAACCACGATTTGTGACCTCGGTTTGACCATTGGTATGAGGGTGATACGCGGTAGAAAGTCTATGGTTAACACCATACTTTTTCATAACTCTTGTAAATTGATCATTACAAAAATTAGTCCCAGGATCACTTATGATGGCCCGAGGTACACCAAATCTAGCAAATAATTGCTTCAAAAATTTCACTACAACTCGAGCATCATTAGTAGGCAAGGCTTTGGCCTCAACCCACTTTGAAAAATAGTCCACGGCTACGAGTACGTATTTATTTCCCTTAGATGATGGAAAAGGTCCCATGAAATCTATTCCCCACACATCAAAAATCTCACATTCTTGTATGAAGTTTTGTGGCATCTCGTCTCGTTGAGTAATTTTTCCTTGTCTTTCACATACATCATAAAATTTCACCATCTCTTGAGCATCTTTGTATATTGAAGGCCAATAGTAACCCGAATCAAAGACTTTCTTGGCGGTGTAGTTGGGCCCAAAATGTCCACCCGTAGGTCCCTTATGACAAGCTTCTAATATTTTAAATGCCTCGGGCCCATCTACACACCGTCTAATGATTTGGTCCACACATTGCCAAAAGAGGTAAGGGTCATCCCAAAAGTAGTATTTCACTTCCTTAAGAAATTGCTTCTTTTGTTGTGAAGTGAGACCCTCTATTAGCACATCCCCCACAAGATAGTTTGCAATATCCGCAAACCAAGGGGTGGCATCCTCTTTTGAAGAGATAGACATGAGCTCCTCTAATGGAAAGGATTCATTAATTTTCTTATGAGGTAATTCACCTTGAAAAGGATGCTCAAGTCTACTCAAGTAATCCGCCACTAAATTCTCGGATCCTTTCTTATCACGAATCTCAATGGAAAACTCTTGTAGCAATAAAACCCATCTTAAAAGTCTAGGCTTAGCATCTTGCTTTGTCATGAGGTACTTGAGAGCGGAATGATCCGTATACACTATGGTTTTGGAGAGCACAAGATAAGGTCTAAATTTCTCAAAGGCATAGACTATAGCAAGAAACTCATTTCCGTGGTGGTATAGTGAAGTTGAGCACCCGTCATGGTTTTACTAGCATAGTGTATAGGTTGAAAATACTTATTCACTCTTTGTCCTAACACGGCCCCCACGACATAATCACTAGCATCACACATGAGCTCAAAAGGAAAATCCCAATTTGGAGAAACTAAAACGGGAGCCTTAGTCAACTTTTCCTTAAGTATCTCAAAAGAGTCTAAACATTCTTGGGTGAAAATGAAAGGAGCCTCTTTTTCCAAGAGGTGGGTCATCGGCCTTGCAATCTTAGAAAAATCTTGTATGAAACGTCTATAGAATCCCACATGACCCAAAAAACTTCTAACTCCTTTCACCGTGGTAGGTGGGGAAGCTTAGTAATAACATCAATTTTAGCACGATCCACTTCTAAACCCTTATTGGAAATTTTATGTCCCAAGACTATCCCCTCTTTGACCATGAAATGGCACTTCTTCCAATTAAGAACAAGACGTATTTCTTCACACCTCTTAAGCATACATTCTAAATGGGAGAGACAAGAAGTGAATGAATCTCCAAAGACCGAGAAATCATCCATGAAAACTCCATAGTGTGCTCAATCATGTCATGAAATATTGCCATCATACACCTTTGAAATGTCCTCGGTGCATTGCACAAGCCAAAAGGCATTCTCTTATAAGCAAATGTACCATAGGGACAAGTGAATGTGGTCTTTTCTTGATCCTTAGGATCAATGGGTATTTGAAAATAACCCTAGAATCCATCTAGAAAGCAATAGTACTCATTTCCCGCTAAGCGTTCAAGCATTTGGTCCATAAAAGGCAATGGGAAATGATCTTTCCTAGTAGCATCATTGAGCTTCCTATAATCGATACAAACTCTCCAACCCGTAACAAGTCTAGTAGGAATAAGCTCATTGTTCTCATTAGGTACTATGGTGATTCCACCCTTCTTAGGAACACAATGTACCGGGCTAACCCAAGGAGAGTCAGAAATGAGGTAAATCATGCCCGCATCAAGGAGTTTGATAACTTCCTTCTTAATGACCTCATGATTTTTAGGGTTAACCCTTCTTTGGCTTTGAATGGCGGGTTTGTAATCATCCTCCATAAGAATTTTGTGGGTACAAAATTTTGGATATTCCCCTTATGTCGGATATTTTCCATGCTATGGCTTTTTATGTTTCTTAAGCACCTCTATAAGTTTTTCCTTCTCATCCTCTTTCAAGTCTTTTGCTATGATAACGGGTAATTGGTCTTTCCCTTCTAAGAAAGCATATTCAAGGTGTGATGGAAGGTCCTTAAGTTCAAGGATAGGTGGACTCTCTATGGAAGGTTTCACTATGGATGGATCATCTATGGTAACTTCTTATGTGATAGGTGAAGGAATAGGATCCTCATTGAGCAACTTTTGGATAGTGAGAATGTCTTCTTCCCAATTAATGGGAGAATCATCATTACCAAGGAAGTTGGACTCATATTTCTCCAAGAGTAAATCACTCTCTCCAAAAGGTGTTAAGGAAGGAGAAATTGAGGCAACGGTCTCTACATGAGGCATGTCTTCACTATCATTCTTACAAGCTTCATGAAAATGCTCATCACACACCTCATCAAGAACATCCACTATGTTAATTGTTTCACAACCTTGAGACTTCTTAGTCACTTTTCCTAGCTTAAACACAACTTTCTCATCCTCAACTCTCATAATTAGTTCTCCTTCCGCCACGTCTATAAGAGTACGACCCGTCCTCAAAAATGGTCTACCAACAATTAGAGGAACTCTCGGGTCCATATCATAATCAACCACTACAAAGTCCACCGGAAAGGTAAACTTATCCACACCTACAAACACATCCTCCGCAATGCCTACCGGATAAGCTATGGTAGGATTGGCTAACTCAAGGGTCATCCTAGTAGGAGTGAGCTCGGGAAGAGAGAGTTTTTGCCAAACGGATAAAGGCATGAGATTAATGCTTGCCCCTAGATCCGCTAGTGCCATGCAATTTTCCACCACGGGAAAATTACAAGGGATCAAAAATCACCCCGGATCTCCAAGTTTTGTAGGTAAGGTTTTGAGCAACACGGCGGAGCAATTCTCATTAAGTGATGTGTTAGGCAAATCCACCAATTTTTCCTTGTTGGAGAGGAGATCTTTGAACATTTTAGCAAACTTTGGCATATATGCAAGAGCTTCCGCAAAGGAGATGTTTATGTTAAGTTGCTTGAACATCCTCCAAAAATTAGAGACTTGAATATCATCCTTGTTTTTCAATTTCTCCTTTCTTAATATTGATGGGTAAGGAAGGCTTGGTTTTGGTGTAGGTTGAGTAGTTTTGTGGTGGAAGGTTTCTCTTTGTTAGGTTCTTCATTGGGAGGTGTGGAAGGTAAAGGAGAAGTGGGTGTAGGATGAGAAGGTGTAGGTGTTGAAGTGGTAGAGCTTGAAGGTGGTGAATTAGATGTTGAAGACTTATCACAAGGTGGAACTATAGTAGGCTTAACCATAGGAGGTGTAGGAGGTGAAGGATCATTAGTTTTCTTTCCACTTCTTGTTGTGATAGCATTGACATTAGCCCTTGGGTTTGTTTGTGTGTTTGAAGGTAGATCCCCTTGTGGCCTTTGATTAAGCATCATCAAAATCCTCTTAGTAGACTCCTCATTCATAACTCTCATTTGCTCTTGTATTCTCTTTTCACTCTCACGAATTCTTTTTTCGAATAACTCAAAAGTATCATTTTTCCCATATCCTTGATTTTGACCTTGATGGTATCCTTGATTTGGAAAAGGTGGAGGAGGTTGAAAATTATTCCCTTGATTGTTTGTATGAAAGTTATTTCCTTGATTTTAAAGGTTGTTTGGTGCTCTATAGTTGTTCCCTTGGTAATTTGGCCTAGGCCTTTGATTTCTTTGTAGCAATTGAGGAAGATTAGGTTGATTTTGGATGGGTGGATGGGGTGGAAAGCCGGGTGGAGCAAGGTAGTTATTTGACTTGTAAGAGAGATTGTTTTGATTGATGTTAGGTTTGAAGTGCTCTCTATGTTCTTCTTGATAAGCAAACATTCACCTTGGTAATTTTGAACCTTATCACATTGTTGGTAAGAATGAGGACCTCCACAAGTCTCACACGAAATAGCAATAGCATTCACATCATTGGTGGAATTTTTGTTCAAAGTGATTTCACAAAGTTTCAAGAGTGTATCATTCATAGTATCAAACTTTTGAGAGATAATCTTATCCAATTGTGGAGTAACACCCTCTTGCACCACATGGACTCTCTCATCAAATTATGTGTTAGTTTGCACCATGGATTTAGTCTCAATAATGTCCCATGCCTCTTGAATGGATTTGGAAAGAATATTCCCACCTGTGGAGGAGTTGAGGAAATCTTGATGATGTGGTCTTAATCCATTGTAGAATGTATTGATTTTGTGAACTTCATTGAATCCATGATTGGGGCATTTTCTCAATAACTCCTTGAACTCTTCCCAAACATCACTAAAGGTTTGGCTAGGTTTTTGTTGAAATCCAATAATTAGGTTTCTTAAGGTCGTGGTCTTAGATGGGGGAAAGAACTTGTTCAAAAACTTCTTAGTAAAGTCATCCCAAGTGGTAATTCTCTTAGGTGGTTGTGTATCTAGCCAATACTTAGCATTGCCCTCTAAGGAAAATTGGATCAAGTTCAACTTAATGGCATCATGGGGAACTCCATTGTACTTAATGGTATTTCAAAGAGATAAAAACTTCTTGATATGATCGTGTGGATTATCACTAGGTCTCCCCAAAAATGGTGTGTTTGAAACCAAGCTAATCATAGATGTCTTAAGCTCAAAGGTGTTTGCGGGTATCTCGGGTATAACAATAGCATCGGCATATCCTTTCACATTGGATTGAAGGTGTTCCATCAAAGGTTGATTGTCAACGGCGGCCATGGCTTCTTGTGTGTTGTTCAAAGCACGATTCTCGGGATCGGCTTGATGGACGGTGTTGTTTTTACTCTTTCTCTTTTTCTTTCTTTTCGGAGGAAGGGGTTGTACACCAAATGGTATTTGTGCACGCCCGCGGGTGAGCATGCAACTCAAATCAATGAGTGAGAGAGAAGCTCTCGTTCGACTTTGGAAAATAAGGGATTATCCTTTCCGAGGTTCAATAAGTAATATCCACAAGAAAGTATAGTATATGTAAGTAATACTTGGGTGCAAGACCCCCAATCAAGCTTTCCTTCTTAGAATACGCACTAGTGAACGGGGGGTTAGGTGGCGCGAAGCACTTAAGTACCTATTAACCTTTAGACGGCATTTTATAGCACGTCGCCTTTCTATGCACTTTGTAGTTTGTATTCTTCGAATTCTTGCCTATTGGAAGTATTTATGTATTCTTGATTTAATTAAATTTGATCGATACACGTGTCAAGGACCGGAACGCTCCCGAACACGGTGTATTGCAAAAGCAATACTTATGGAAGTATGTGTATTGAGTGTTCGTATACGTATACGTATCTACATATAATAATATATCAAAAAAATATTTGTATTTATTGGGTTTTTAAAGAAAATAATATGTGTACGTAAAAACCGATGAAATCCAATAATATATATTTTTGGGTGCAATCTCTTAGTAAAAAGATTGCTTTTTGAATTTTTTTATTTTTTTGGTTCAATTCTTTAGGAAAAGAATTGATTTTGTTATTTTTAGTTTTAATATTTTCATATTTTTGATTTTTTTATGTTTTTTTATTTATGATACGTAAAAATAACCTTCACAAGGTGAACGGATCCCAAAATCCAATCGAAACCGTCAATCAATAGTCTCTCGTAATGTCATGCCCCGGCAGCGGCGCCATTTGAAATTGAGTATTTGTAAGTTCGTTTATTCTCGATTCTAGACAAATTGGAAGGCCTACTAATATCGAGCTTTAAATTGTTCTTGGTTGTTAAGGGTATTTGGATTTCTATGTCTAATTCAATTAACACGTAAAAAGATGAAAATATTAAGGCTATGTATCCGTAAAACAAAGTGCAAGTACCAATTAATATTCACAAAGTACAAGAATTTAATGCATGAAAGGTAAATTGATTGAAATGTAAACTAAATGAAAGTGTAAGGACTGAAAGTGTAAAATCAGAAACTAAAAGGACCAAATATGTAAAATATAACAAACTTGTAAGAAACCTAACAAATTCCCAAAACTAACTAACTGAAATTGTAACTAATGAAAATTCAGGGACTACTCAATGCAAAACCTAAAAAGATGGAATTTAGAAGCTAATTACAAAGGTTAACGAAAAGCAAGGACCTCTTTGCAATTAAAATAGAATGTTTATTAAAAACGGGCTAGGTGACAAGAATAAGCTAGACTTAGCTTATCATTGAACCAAATTTAATCTAGTTTGTTTTAAACTGATTAAAATCAAAAATGAGTTAGGCCAGTAACAGGATTTTACTTAAAAGCTTGTAAATCTCAAGTTAGATTATATCAATAAGCCAAGAATAAGCCAAAATGAAATCTAGACATCCACAATCCAATTTTCTTATCAAATCTGATTAATCAACTATCAAAAAGCTTGGAATGTCTTTTGGAATTGAAAATGATCAACTGAATAAGCCAGAATCTAGAATAAGCTAAAATTGGCTTATTTGACCAAATTTGATAAAAAATCCAAAAAGCTGAAAATCTTAAAATTCACTCAAGACATGATGGCAAGTTGATTTGTGAAAGAAAATTAACAGGTTTATGAAGTAGATTTGGAGAACCAGCAAAACAGTTTGAGTTTTATCACAGAAACTTGAATTTGCTATTAAGCTGACTAAAAAGCTAATTTCTCACTGAAAAGCTTAAACTGTATTATTTCCTTATGAACACTACAACTTTAGATGTTAAGCTACAATTGTGAAAAGATTTCAGGCAAAATGATCCAGTAATGAATAAATGACAATGAATCAAAGTGAGCTAGTTTTATCTGATGAACTTGTTAAGTACTTGACCCAAAGTTTTTCACCACCATTTTCCTGTTTGAAAGCTTGTTTGACCACAAATTTGAACCAAAATGCATACACTAGTAGACTTAGTGTAAATGAATACTAAACAACAGTTCTAACAACTTGAATCACCAAAGTTTGACTTAAACCAAACACTACTTTAAAACCAGTTGATGAACTTTTTCAAAGAGTTTTTTGCTACAAGACTAAGACTGGTTTAGACTCTTAACAGAACTTGTTCAAATGACAAATTGAAATGTGTTTGAACCAAAAACAAGCATGTAAACAGATTTGTTGTCCCTAATATTATGATTGTATAATACACGAATTAAAGAAAGAAAGGTAGATATGAGAAGAATTCTAGAGAGAGAAAGTAGTGAGAGAAAGTAGAGAGAAAAATGGTTGGTGAAACTTGTGGAATATTAGATTAGGAGAAAAATGAAATGACCAACACCCTTCCTAACATGCTAGGAAGGGTTTATATAGCCTTTGCTTACATGTAGCTTAATGGGCTATATGATCATGGGTCGGGCTTTACTTTTGGGCTTTGGTTACTTTTAATGAACCTTAGCTTAAAGTTAAGCCCGTAATAACACGACTAATATACTACCTATTACAACGTTCTAAAATACGATACATAATAAACATATGACCGAGCATTCTTGTTTGGCTCAATATTTTGAGGCTAACAATCTCCCCCAATGAGAGTTCATAAACCTTAGTCATTTAGGAAATTTGTAGAGATTACTAATCTCGCCATAAATGAGTCTTGAACGTGTAATAGTAGTCTTGTTCATTCATGCTGTGATCTTTGAGCCTTTGTAGTTGTCTTTCGACTTTGTCTTTAAGCTTGAGATCTTCAAATCATCCTTGACTTGTCTTTCCCATCTTGCGATCTTGTGTCTTCATCCACATGCTCACACTATAAATTGTTGAATATGTCTTTAGGCATGAGTATGTGGTTTCTGAATCATTGACTTTGCTGTGTACACCGTGACGCCACCTTCTCGAGACAAAACATAGACACGGACTGAATGGCTTTGACATTCGTCCTAAATCGGTAGCGTTTTACCTCCGGTCGGTGAAGACCGTTATACGATATTAAATACCGTACCTGTGATCAGGTAGATTCAATTAAGAATCTCCTTGACAGGGTTTCGCGGCTGTACTAGCCGTTCTCTTTACTCGACCGTCTCAAAGCAAGACTGCGAACATAAAGAGTGAATCAATTGGATAGATATCCGTTTGATTAAAGTCGTCAACTCAAATTCCTGGAACAAGTTTGATTCTTAACGAATCTTACCATTGTTGCTTTCCAGTTGACACAAGTTTGATTCATAAGAATCTCACAAGTCACCTACCGTAGCGCTGTTTGATGTTGACGCTAGAAGGATTTCCATTCGTCACTGTGAATATTAATGAATATCACTCTGAATGTTCTGGCAAGACCATAAAGATATTGCGTAGAAACCTGAAACGAGTTTGAATCAATTCAGAATCAAACCACTGTTGCTTTTCAGTTTTGCACATGTTCAATTCATAAAGAATCTTGCATATGACCTACCGCAGTGCTGTTTGATGTTAACACTTGAAGGATTTCCACTCATCATTGTGAATACTAAGTAGTATCACTCTGAGTGTTCTAGCAATATCACAAGGATATAGCGTAGGACTCTCTTGATCTTCATTCGTGTGTCCTAACGAGATTTGATTGATCTCTTGGCTCTAGACTCGATTTGTGCACTTTTAGTGGTCGGAGGCTGGAGCAGGTGCCACCTATTCAATATCAACCATCTCGAAGTGAGAAAGTCAATAGTAGTCATGTTGTTCTCCGTGACAATAAAACAAACTTCTTTTGAGAGAAGCCTGAGTAGCTAGGAAAGGGTTGTGCATACATCACTGGGTCCATGATGAGTTTGTCTTCATGATGAGTTGACCCGGTTTCTGCCTAAGTTGTATGGAGGGCTTCTTTCTTTAGACCCTTTATCCTTACATTTCTTTTTCATTCTTCAACCCCTTCAATGCTTACCAAGACATCATTACTAGCACCTTGTTGTGATTGTTCCAGTGCTAGCATCAGTACTTAGTCGGCATTCTGCTACGTTCACATTCTACTCCATCTTTCCTAAGGACTTCTAATAATCTATTGGATTGTCCCTAGGAAGATCCCTCCGGTTCTTGTTGGATCATAGGACTTAAACCTAACCACCCTTTTGACACCAATAACGTCGTGAATTAAAGATGTTGTGGGTATTTGATCGTAACCATAAAAACCACTTTAAATTCTAACAAAGTGTTTGAAAACCATTTAACACCTTGCTAGTTTTGTCGTTTTAGAAATGCTCCCCCTTCACATGTGCATCGATAATCGAAAGTGTTTCGCACATGTAGGTAAGAGTTAAAGTGCTTGAGTCTTATATTAGATCACATTTTAATAACATTTTCTCCCCCTATCTCTAATATATAAAATCTTTTGATATTAGAGATACCAAATTTGATTAAAATATACTTTGAAAAATAGTCTTGAAATCTCCAGGAGAAAGATGTGTTAATCTTTTGCATGAAGTTAAAATGCTCCCCCTCAAAAATTGATCCAATTGAATTGTCATTGTGAGGATATGATCCACATTTCGCTTTTTGAGGATGGGAGTTGTTGAACACACATTTTTTTAAAGATTTTGAATATCATTGAAAAATTCTTGAAAAAATTGTGTTCAACGCTTTTTGAAAAATCAATTCTTTTTGTCGAAAGGTTTTTCTAAAGCATAAACTTGAGTTCATAGACTTTGAATGTCTTGACGAATCCACTCAAGTGTAAGAAGATTTCTCTTCTTTTGTTGAGGGTAAGTGTACTAAATCGTACACTCCCCCGTGAATATCGATCCGGGTTGCAATCTGAAAGTGATTACAAGCCATTGTGGTGAGCTCAAAACGTTGAATGTTTTGTGACAAGCTCAACCCGTGATAGATTGCTCTACCCGTTGTTTGGAAATATTTGTCCAAAATAGACAATTTCCTTTATTAAAAGAAGAAATGACATGTTTTGAAAAATATTTACAACTTTCATTCGAGCTTTATGTACACACCCGTGTCGTTATTGAGCGACATTTCTAGGCATGTCCATATTATCGATACTGAAAGACATGTCGAGAAGAGTATTTTTGGATTTTGAAAGATTTTTAATTTTGTGTTTTGCTTTTATGTGTTTTATATTTTTGTATTTTGCTTTTTCAAAGATATTTACAAGTTGATGTTTGATAGATAAATCAAGCAGGCACCTTTGCCAGAATCTCCAGGTCTGCTGGAATCAAACATCTCATACCAATTTGCCTAACGAGGTACTCAAACCTATCTTTCGACAAAGCTTTCGTAAACAAGTCGGCTAATTGGTAATCCGTTCCAACAAAGTATAATTCAACGATACCTCTTTCAACTTGTTCCTTTATGAAGTGGTATCTGACATCGATGTGTTTCGTGCGGGAATGTTGTACCGGATTGCAGGAGATGGCTATGGCCGACTTTGAGTCACAGTACATCGGTACTTTATCAAAGTGGAAGCCATAATCCGTGAGTTGTGTTCTCATCCAAAGAACTTGAGCACAACACGCAGATAGAGACACATACTCTGCTTCGGCTGATGAAAGTGACGTGCAATCCTGCTTCTTGGAAGACCATCCCACAAGCTTATCTTGACCTAGAAATTGTGCACCACCAGGAGTACTTTTTCGTGTATCAAGACACACTGCATGATCAGAATCTAAATAGGCCGTTAGAAATAAAACGGTTTCCCTCGGATACCAGAGTCCCAAATGAATGGTATTCTTGAGGTACCGAAAGATCCGTTTAACCTCCTTGAGGTGCTTTTCAGTGGGTCGTGCTTGATATCGTGCACAATAGCATGTGGCATGATGAATATCAGGTCTGCTTGCTGTCAAGTACATGAGGGAACCAATCATGGAACGATATCTCGTTTGATCGATGGCATTTCCTTCCAAGTCAGCATCTAGCGATGTGGTAGATAATGGTGTCCCAACGGGGTCACATGAAGTCATACCATGCTTTTTGATTATCTCTTGACAATACTTAGCTTGGTTTATAAAGATACCACTTGGGGATTGGTGAACTTGAATTCCTAGAAAGAATTTTAGTTCACCCATCATTGACATTTCAAATTTGCTGTGCATTACTTTTTCAAACCATTTTGAAAGTTTTGGGTTTGTAGACCCGAAAATAATGTCATCAACATAAATTTGCACAAGCAAAATGTCATCCCCATATTTATAAGTGAATAGAGTTAGATCAATGGAACCTTTTGAGAAACCTTTGGATACCAGAAATTCTGAGAGCTCGTCGTACCACGCCCTTGGAGCTTTCTTGAGTCCATAAAGTGCTTTGTGGAGACGATACACCTTGTCAGGATAATGAGGATTGACGAATCCTTCCGGCTGCGTGAAATAGACTTCTTCCTTCAAAGGACCGTTAAGAAATGCCGTCTTTACGTCCATTTGATAGACAGTGAATCCCTTATGTGCAGCATAAGCAAGAAAAATCCTGACTGCTTCCATACGAGCAACTGGTGCAAATGATTCATCAAAATCAATTCCCTCTTTCTGGCCATACCCCTTAGCCACTAGCCTAGCTTTGTTCTTGATGATCGTGTTTTCTTCATCCATCTTGTTTTTCCAGATCCAACGAAGATTTAAAGGAGTCACATCGTATGGTCTGTCAACAAGTTCCCAGACTTTAAGTCTTTCAAATTGTTGAAGTTCATCCGTCATCGATTCAATCCAAGCATGATCAGCCATGGCTTCTTTGATGTTTTTCGGTTCAGCTGTACTCACGACGAGTGCGAACATACAAACATCGCCATCGGTTGCTAGTTGTCGTCTTGTACGAACAGGCTGTGAAGGGTTTCCAATTACGTGAACCAAAGGATGATCTCGGGTCCAATGATGTGTTGAAGGATGTCGTTGATAAAACGTATGCATATTTGACGGATCAACATGGCGAGTAGAAGACTCTCCAGTTTCGTGTACCGGTGTACCGAATGGGTTGATAAATTCGTCTTCGTCAGATAATGCATCGTCTGCTTGATGTGTGTTCTCTGGAGCAATGACAGTAGTTGTGGATGTTGTAGGATCGATTGTTAATGTGATATTCTGAGGAAGTAAATCTGCAGCAACCCGTGTTGAAGTAGATGAAGTTGTATCCTTTTGTTGATGATGATAGGTATCATCATTCTTATCATGAGTGACAACGGAAGACTTCGATGCAACTTGTTTCTCCCCCGTGAAATATTCATCATACATTGGTCCATATAACATTTCCAACTCTTCAAGTGTCGTGTCCACTGTCATATCTGCTCTAGGAACATGTTCAGGAACCAGCTTTGAACTTGACTGTTCATTGCTGTGGTCTTGAGTTCCGAGTTCCGTGCGGTTGTGAACGGAAGTCGTATGTCGTTGTAGATCGGGACTTAAACTGCTTCGTTCAAGTTCCATTTCTTGTAATTCATCGAATCTGATATGAATAGTCTCGACTATCAATTTTGTTCTATTGTTGTATACTCTGTATCCCTTAGACTGAGTTGCATATCCCACTAAAATGCATGCATCACCTTTCTCTTTCATCTTGTCCAGATTTTCACCATCTCGAATAATGTAACACGTACATCCAAAAACATGAAGGTGTTTGAGTGAAGGTTTGCGATCATTAATTATGTGATATGGTGTCTTTTCGTGTCTTGGGATAACTAAGGAGCGGTTTTGTGTGTAGCATGCGGTTGACACGGCTTCGGACAAAAAGTATAGTGGAAGTTTTGAAGCGGATAATAATGTTCGAGCAGCCTCAACTAAAGTACGGTTTCGTCTTTCAACAACGCCGTTTTGTTCGGGTGTTCGAGCAATAGATGTTTCATGTTCAATTCCTTCGGCTTCAAAATAATTTCTCAGTTTTGAATTCAAAAATTATGTACCTCTGTTAGTACGAACCACTTTAACCTTGAGCTTGAATACCACGTTGTATCACTTTAAGGAAGCTGATGAGAACATCGGGTGTTTCATCCTTGGATCTCAAGAAGTGAGTCCATGTGTACCTTGAGTAGTCATCGATAATTACCATAACGTATTTCTTCCCATTGATACTTTGAACACGCATGGGACCACACAAATCTATATGAAGAAGATCTAACCGTCCTTTAGAGCTTGGTGTAGTCTTTGTCTTGAAACTACTCCGTTTAGCTTTACAAAGCTCACAAGAAGAACAAAGATGATCTTCGATGAATTTCAAGTTAGGAAGGCCTCGCACAATATCTTTCTTGGAAAGCAAGTTGATGGTGTCAAAGTTAAGATGCGATAAACGTTGATGCCATAACCAAGCTTGAGTCGTTGAAGCTTTAGCCATGAAACAGATTTGAGTTGAAGATGTGGAGTCTTGTAGTGAAATAGTGTAGAGATCAGTACCCCGTGTTCCGGTAAGTAAGTCATTCCCATCATAATCACGAACAAAACATGTCTTCTTTCTAAAAGCAACCTCCAAATCTGCATCACAGAATTGACCAACCGAGAAAAGATTATGATTCAGCCCTTCGACGTAGTAAACCCTTTTGATAGTGATATTCCCCTGAACCAAGTCTCCATATCCTAGGATCGGTGCAAATTGATCATTTCCGAATCGGACCGTACCCAGGAACTTCTCCACGAAGTTAATTAGAAGCTTGAGATTCCCCGTCATGTGCTTCGTGCATCCGGAGTCCATTATGAAGAGAATTATTTCGATCACCTGCAGAAGAATTAGAACACGATGGAGCATTTGCTAAATTTGATTCCATGTTAGTTGTGATTTCCGATTCATTAGTTTCCCTAGTTTCATCACTTAGAGGCACACTAACGCTCGTAGTCACATTTTCTGTCCTAACCTTAGGCATCCATTTATATCCTGGAGGACATTTATTAGCAAACCACCATTTCCAAGGCTTGCTATCAGACTCATATAATTCCCTAATTCTGCTTCTAGGGTTCTTAGTGGTGGAGTCTGATGCAATACTTTTCTTAGGGGGGGTTGCACCAGAATGGTTCACTTTGCGTTTGGGTTTTCTAGCACTAATAGGCATCACGGTTTGCTTCTTAGTTCTAGTTTCTACGCGTTTGACATTATTCGAAACACACATAGCATGATTAGCATTAGCACACTTTCCACATTTCACACAAACAAACTTAACTTTCATAGCATTCAAAGTCGAATCATTCAAATCGTCATTACACGCGATTACATACGTTTTATTCTTAGAAACATTGAAAGTCCTAGGGTGGTCTTCTACTTCCTTCATCTTCCCTTGACTTTTGTTTTGCCAGACCTTTTCATTCATGCGAGTGCTCTTAAGCTGGGGCCGGCTAACACTAGCAGTGGGGACTACTCCTGTAGTAAAAGACACACGTCTATTAGTGTTTCTAGAAGTCTGAGGTGATTGACTTTCTTTGTTTTGTGTGGGTTTAGTGGCCAATCTATACATCCCTGGTTTAACCACATTTGTGTTCTTAATGCTTTGTGATCGAATGTGTGTTTTGAGAGTGTTTTGTGGTAACCTATCCTTCCCATCCGTCTTGGGGGCAAACGCAGGTTTTGCAAATGCAGAATTAGAGAAAACAGATGGTTTTCCCAAGACAAAGGTTCTAGTCACTTTTTGAACATTGGGTTGTCTTACAACAGGTTTCTTAACACTAGGTTCCACAATCTTCCCACCCATCTTAGCAACGAGTTTCTGCAACTCTGCTATCGCTCTGTCCCTATCATGTAACTGAGCTTTCAACCCTTTAATTTCCAAATTCTGTTCGTTCATTTCTCGAAACGTTTGGGAAAGTTTTTCTTGTAATTTATTATCATGTGGGAAACTACCAACGTCTTTTTGTAAAGCAAGTTCAAGAGAATGACAATGTTTTTGAAGGAAATCAGTTTTGTGTTGAAGTAACTCAAAAGCCTTTTTATCAACATTTTCTTTATGTTTCGAAAGCTCAAGTTCAAGACGCTCACACTCTTTGATTTTATCAAGATATTTGCATGCAACATCAGAATATTCATCGATATCAGCACAAGATTGAAGAGTAACACACAAAATATCTTTGGAGAGACATTCTTCTAAGAGTAGATCATATTCGTTTGAAAATTCTAATTTGTCATTTTGAAGGTCATCAATTTCTTTTTCAAGAGACTCAACATATTTCAAATCATCAAACATTTCAGACTGAATTAAATTTTCAAACTCAAGAATATGTTCTTTTATTATCTTCGTATTTGGTATTAAAAGTTCTTTCACAAGCACAGTTATGTCGTGAGGAATCTCGGTTTTCCACTTATCCTTTTGACGTTTCTCCCAATCGCTTGCAACAATTGATTGAACATTATTAACGTGGTGTTTAAGAAAACCAAGTATTTTTCTACTTTTGCTTTTAGAATCATCTAGAGGCAAATAGTTAATATATTTAAAAACATTAGTTTTCCTCTTAGTGGCAAAAGCTTTTTTCCATTGAATTCTTTTTTGTTTGCATTCTCAAAATAATTCCTCACGAGACTTCTGTTTTTGTGGAGTGAAAAGACCATAAAGACTGTTTTCATAAGCATAGTTATATGGTTTCACAAAATCTTTATTGACCGGTGATCTACTCTCGTCATCCCAAAGGGACGTCTCTTCACTATCGATGTTTGCTATTGGGCAGTCATTATCAGTCCATTCGGACTCATCAAGATATAAGTGAGGGTTCGCAGCTTGTGCTTGTTCGAGGTACTTGGGGGTGGCAAAGCTAGGTTGACCCTTGAAAAACGACCGAGGTGCTATCATTCTTACGGTTTGAATAGAGTCATGTGTATTATAAACAACTTTTTTCAAAAAATCGACTTGTTCTTCGAGATCCTTTACTTTATCAGTATCTTTGCTTTGTCTATTTTTGAAATCTTGTTTTAATGTTTCAACCTCTTGTTTCTTCTCGTCAAGAATTTTAGCAGAATCGGTGGTGTTCATAGAAAGCCTCTGTTCAAGTTCATTAACTTTTGTAGTGGCAAGGTACGTTTTTTGACGTTCATCACTTAATAAAACATTAAATTGACGTTTTTCTTTAGTTAACAAAGCAAGAGCTTCATTGTATTTATTTTCAAAATCGTCCTTTTTAACGTTGATGACACGACTTTTGTACCCCTCAAGCTCGTTGGTCTTTTGAAGAAGCTCAGCCCTATAACTATCAATAGTCTCACTAGATTTTATAAGAGCGGTTTTGCATTCTTCAAAGTTTTGAGTGAGCGCTGTGTTTGCCTTCTTTAATTGCTTTTGATTCTTTCTATTTTCATTGACATCTTTTTGTAAACTAGCAATTAAATTAGCAAGCGCGACACGCTCCTCGTCATCATACTCATTTGCATGTTGATCATCCTCAAACTCATTATTGCACATGTCTGATGAATCGGGTGTGGTATTGCTATCAACCGTTTCCATCATACACGTGTCAGTAATTGTTGTTGGTAGATCACTATGCTCATGTGTATCACCAAACACATTATATTCAGCATCATCTTGTACCTTATCAATTAGCTCGGTATCAAAGATAGGACCATTGTCATCTTCAGTGACGTTAAGGACCTCAGGAATCTTTGCCATGTATGAATAATGTGCCTCGAGTTCTTGGTCGGAGAGTTCATCATCTGTTTCGTCAAGCATTTCTCCTTCCTCAGCTGATAACTTGATTCCAGCTTCCATTTTCTTGCACAACAACATCTTTTCCTTATGATAACCATAATCTTTAACCCTCTTTGGCTGCCTGCATTCCTTAGCCAAATGCCCAAAACCTCTGCAGTTAAAACACTGAATCCTACTTTGTTGCACAACTTGAGTCCCAACAGTTTCCCGATTTCCAACAACAGTAGCCACCCTCTTATTATCATACTTAGGTTGTCGATCATACTTTGGAGGACTCGCAACACGTCTCGTGTGTCATACCTTGGAGGACTCTGTGCATGGGTGTTCCTCGAGTTTGAAGATGTTCGAAGGTTGTTGTTGGTGGGTTTGTAGATTTTCTTATATTGCTTCATAACGAAAGCCATTTGTTGCTTGAATTCCCTATCCTTTTGAGCTATTTCTTCATCACTGTCTTCTTTGGATGATTGCTCAGGTGTGGGTGATTGTGCTCTTGCAACTTCTTTTCCTCGGGATCGTGTTGGAACATGTGACTTGGAGACAATGGATGATCGTGGTGATGATGATTGAGTAGAGTAGGTCTTTGAAGTACGGGAGTGATAATCTGGGTAATGTTGAGTGGTAGACACCAAAGCAAGTGGATTGGAAATCTTTGCAACTCGTTCAGCTCGAAGTTCATTTGCCTCATTTTGAAATTGTTTCAAGATGTCAAAGAGCTTGTGATATGAAACTTCGTCTAACTTTTGTTGTTGTTTCACCAAGGTGACAAACCGTGTCCACTCTGGTTGAAGTTGTTGTAGAAATTGGACATTGACTTGCATGGTGGAAACTTGCAAGTTGTTTCGGGTCATATCATTCATCATCTTGTACAATCGGGAGTAATAAGAATCAATTGATTCCCCATCCTTTGATGTAAACTTGCCAAAGTTCCAAAACATCTTAGTTTTCACATCTTGTTTGTTAAGTGATTCACCTTGTTGCAATATTTCAATGGCCGTCCATATTTCTTGAGCAGTAGGACATGCGTCAACCGTAGAGTAAATCTCATCTCCAATGCCACTGAGAATTAAGTAGATTGCTTCCTTCTCTGCATCAAACCACGCACGGTTCTCTGGGGTGAGGTCGGTCCTCTTTTCATCACGTTCATATGCGGGTTGTGCGTCACTTGTGTCTGTGGCTGGTACTGCAGGAACTTGAATCCTTGAGAGTTTATAGGGTCCTTCCAAAATACATTGCCTTAAAGCATCACCGTTAGGTTTTGTGTCAAGGTAACGTATAAAACGGGATTGCCATTGATCATATCGACTCGACACAAGCATTGGTGGTCTTTCTTTGTTACCTGCCACCATTATGTTGTTGTTCGTCACATGATATTCGGTAGTAAAATCCATCTCAATATTCTATGAAATGATGAATCGAGTGTGGATCTTAAGTAGTTGTGTTGTGATTGTTTTGTTGTTGAAATTCCGAAAATTGCGATTTTTTCTCAGCTCGACAATAAATTCCTCAGTCCGACAAAACGGTAGACCTAAAAAATTTGTAATCACCAAATTTTGAAATTGAGCTAGAAATGTCCTAAAAGTAGTATGGAAAAAAATTTGATTTTACTTGACCTAAAAATTTTAACTCTTTTTTTTTTTTAATCTTCGTGTAAACTACGCTCCGAAACTAGTCTAGATGGTGACTAAATCTAAAAAATACTCAAACAAAATTTAGCTAAACATGTCATCGGAATGTGCCATCGGAATGTTGCTTAGATCGGAATGTCCTTTAGATCGCAATGTGCACTGTCGGAATCCTTTGATCGGAATGTTCTGATCGGAATGTCCTGATCGGAATGTTCAGATCGGAATGTGTACTTGTCGGATCCCAGATCGCAATGTATACTTGTCGGAATACCAGATCGGAATGTTCATATCGGAATATGTTCAGATCGGAATGTTCGGATCGGAATGTTCAGATCGGAATGTGTCTAAAACAAATTTGGAAGAGTAACGACTCAAAATTCCCTTGAAACCGTCGGAATCCCAGATCGCAATGTAAGATCGGAATGTGCAGATCGGAATAAGGTATCGGAATCCTTAGATCGCAAAGTAGAACCTAGTGGTTATTGCGATCTGACCTCAAAATACTTGTACTTTCCGATGGATACCTTTGCAAGAATTTCGGAAAGATGAAAAACAAGAAATTTTCAACTTTTGATCCAAAAAACTTGTGTTTTAAGCCAAAAACCAAGATACCCAAATCACTATGGCATGAATAAAGAACTTATACGACATGAAGAACACTAAAAAAACATGAAAACTCTTGAATTCGTGGTAGAAAGAAGGATTAAAGCAAATAAATCAAATGAAAACGCAACAACCAATCACAAAACTACCCCATGACGATTGATACCAATTGTTGTCCCTAATATTATGATTGTATAATACACGAATTAAAGAAAGAAAGGTAGATATGAGAAGAATTATAGAGAGAGAAAGTAGTGAGAGAAAGTAGAGAGAAAAATGGTTGGTGAAACTTGTGGAATATTAGATTAGAAGAAAAATGAAATGACCAATACCCTTCCTAACATGCTAGGAAGGGTTTATATAGCCTTTGATTACATGTAGCTTAATGGGCTATATGATCATGGGCCGGGCTTTACTTTTGGGCTTTGGTTACTTATTAATGAACCTAAGCTTAAAGTTAAGCCCGTAATAACACGACTAATATACTACCTATTACAACGTTCTAAAATACGATACATAATAAACATATGACCGAGCATTCTTATTTGGCTCAATATTTTGAGGCTAACAAGATTAAACTACAAAATGAGTCTAATGATCAATGACTGATAAAAATTCAATGTTAACTAAGTAAAACTGAGATCAAAGCTGAAAATTAACAAGTAAACTATCACACAAACACAATTAAGCTACAAACAAGCTAAACACTCAATCAGTTCATCACATAGAAGTTACACTAGGAATGTAGCAAGCAGAAACAATTGGGAGGAACAAAAATAAGGAAATTGGAACTTTTTAGCTTGAAGCCTCCGTTGTAGGAGTAGAGAGGCGCTGAGCCTTCTAACAAACTCTAAACCACCATTAATCAACCAAAATTCACCATCATATCAACACCAAAACTACTACAATCATCACCCTGCTACACTGCATGAATTTGACTGCAAATGAAATCCAAATGAAAAACTGAACAGCTACAAGTCTTCAAAGTGTCACACAACATCCATTGATCATGGAAGATCAACAGAACAACTAGGTATCAATAGGATCAAAACAATGAATGAAGTAGAATGAGATTTGAGTAAACTGAATTTGGAATTTTATTTATTGGAGGGAAAAGTGGTTACAAGTAGTTGTTAACTAACTAACTAACTCTTAGGTGTGTGTCAAACACCTAAGAGTAGTTCTAACTGAAAGAGAAGTACTAGAATTGAGAGAGAAAAATAAAGTGTGTGTTTATCACACCTAAAGTCTACCAGTACAAATGAAGGATAAGGTCCTATTTATAGAGTTGAAATGAGAATCAGTTGGGGTGGATGACGTGTTATGTCCAATCTCTGAGCTCCACGTGTACAAATCTGCTTAATTGAAAATCTTGAGTGACGAACTCCTTTGAGGGTTTTTGATGTGATGACTTTCAGTCTAATTAAGTGATGGGGTTGTCTTTGTCTCTTCATTTGGAGCAAGGTTCATGTAGAACACTTTGCTTGAAATGCATTGTAACTCAATATAGGTTTTGGGCGCATTCTTGTTTGAAAGTGACACATGGCTTCCTCTTGTTGGCTTTCTTCCTCTCACACGGATTATTATCCAAAGTGGATAAATGATTATGGGTTGGCGAGTTCTTATTGGTTGAAAGAGAGAAAGTGCGCTCCACTGTTCAGATTTTTTAATAAATGAAGTCGGCGCTAGTGGCCCAGCTGGCAGCTGACTTGGTGATCCATGTTTTATTTTTCAAGCCTTCATATTGGTTCTTGTATGTAAATCCGGATTAAGACCAAACTTGATGTAAACTTGACAATTTCAGCCCCTAAACTTTGGCAGATTCTTCATTTGAGCTCTAGTCTTTATTTCTTTGGCAAAATTAGTCCTTTGACCTTCATTCTTGATCATTTGAGCCATTTGACTTGGTTGACTTGATAGTTGACCAGGTTTGACTTTGATCTTGACTTTATCAAAATTGCACTTTAGTCCCTCAACTTATGAATGTTGTCAAGATAGGTCCTTTATCTTCAAATGGCTTGTCATATAGCATCCTTTTTGTCTTTTCTTCATAAATGAGCTTGATTTCACTTGTTTGCTTCAAATTTGTATCCTTGTTACCTAAATAAGCACAAACACAAAACATACCACATAATACTGCTTTATGGCATAAAAGTTAGGTATTTGCTATGTGTTTTAGGGTGATTTGTTGACTTATTGATATTGCTCATATCACACATAGAAGTTCCATGAGTTGCAAACTATGTGAAAGCTTTTCCTGACTTGCACTATCGACAAATTTCAATAGTGTCATCAAGGTATCGACATTTCCTGGATAACGGGCCCTTTTGTTTGGAGGGTTAAATAAATATGCACTTGGGCTACGGTTTACTCCGGCATTAACCAAATCACCTACAAAAATCTAGACTGCATGTCAGCAATAGGCACGTCTCTTCTTAGAACCAAAATAGAGTATCCTACTGGCAAAACGATTCTCGCAATCTCGCCTATTCTTTTAAAATTAAACAAACAACGAGGAAAGAACAAATTACAAACTTATATTTCAGAACTAGTTGCAATTTTCAAATGCTTTTAAACGAGACAATTAGACACAAAATAGACCTCTTATAAGCATATCATAGAATTGCACTACTTCATATCCTAAAACTCAAATCTTTGACTTTGTACAGTCAAAAGAAACCTTTACCTCAAACATGACATGGCCGAAAAGTTTCTAGTTGAACAAGTACTTTGTACTTATAAACCACAACATCTAGCATTGGCTTATTTGAATTTTCGGCTTATAAACTTATATAAGCTGGAAAGTTTCAAAATAAGCCACAAAAAGCGAGCTTACAAAACATAAGCCCGAAACCAAATAAGTCAAACATGACAAGGCCGAAAAGTTTTTAGTGGTACAAGTACTATGTACTTATAAACCACATGTGAAAATGGATGACTAATAGCTGGTTAGCTTTTTTTTATTTTTTTAGAAAAAAGCTAAGGTGACCGAATTTTAGTAAAAATGATGAGAGGATGATTGGATATATTGGAGAGTAAAGACGAGTTTACTTTGTTGGTAAACAAGTTAACACCATAGAGACCAATGAAAAATGTTTTTCACTTAAGGTTGAGTTGTGTATTTTTTTCAGATAAGGGACAAAGAGTTGCGGTCAACGGAAACCATAAGAACGAACGGTGTAACAATATATATCTATATGTTAGTCAAATTTTATCAAATCTCGTTTGTGCACGAGTATTATAAAGAAAGTAACTTTCAATACCGTCTTCACGGGTTATGGGTCCCAATACCGTCTTTATGAAGGAGGTTTTACCTTTGTCTGATGTAGTGAAGCTGATTCCGGTTTTTTGAAAATAATAAAAACCTCCGCTCTTCGGTCTTGCATGAGTAAATACAGTATAAAATAAAGGGTAAATGTCAAAAATACACAACATACTTTCCCAGATTATCCATTATACACATCGTACTAATTTAAGTCCATTATTCACACTGATAATCTGGGAAAATACGTTGTGTATTTTTGACATTTACCCTAAAATAAACATCTAGACAACTACTATGAAAGAAAGAGGCTCTAAACCAACCACAATTAACAATCAAGGAACATAATACATATTTGAAAGGAATCCGGTACACCCGGCTCCACACCTATATGAAACAACACCAAGACTCGTAATTTCTACATAAGAACACTAACGAAATAATCACATTGTTGTTATCAGTGCTTTTTTTCTTCTTCTTTTCTCTACGCGTCTTCTAAGAAAACTTTGAGTATGAAATCACGAAAACGTCTAGAGTATTGGCGAGGATCAACCGCTGATATGGATGTCGGGTCATATTGGAAGGATTTGTAAGCGTGTTCAAGTTTCTTTGTTATGTCGTAATCTTGAAGTATGTCTATGATACCAAAAAACATTACAACATCATAAAATACCCCAGTTGGTTCTCCTAATAGCTCCAGTTCATTTTTTCTCTCCATCCTTTCAACTCGTGAATGCATGCTAATACCTAGTTTAGACCTACAGTTTTATCAATTCTAAGAAAATGTCACACCCGAAATGTATAATATTAAGTAGGTTTGTTATATGACTTATGGGAATGATAGTGATACCCTTCAGGTTCTGAAACTTGGTATGTAGAATCATCTGTGCCACCATTGTCTGCCAAAAAAGAATATACCTAAATTAAGCATAAGGATGGCTTCAAATTATGTTTGGGTATATAGAGAGTAAAGTTAGCAAAATGGGTGGGTTGGGTAACGGGTCAAAATATGTAGTGTATCTTTATCAAAGGATCATGTTTGGGGAAGCATTTGATTGTCAACGAGCGTTCATCTTGTCTACACGCCAAATTTATAAATGCTACTTAGAAAAGCATTTAGCGTTTAGTTTTTTCATGATGTTAAACTTCATGAAATACGTGTACATCAACTTTACCAAGCCCTTGTACAAAACAAACACCTACTGCTAATTGCTATTTTGTCAGACACACCCGTAATCTGTTGTACGAGTTGAAACGTGTTGGGTTGATTAGGGGTGGTTTGGAGAAATTACCAATTGAAGTGCCTAATTCGCTAACATTAGTGTCTTTGAAGTGAAGACCAACCAAAAGGCTGTAATCCATGATTCTCTCCTGCTCAAGAAAATCACAGTCCCTATCTATCTGCCTGAAATTTAACAAAACTTTTAGAAACATTATGAATAATGATTAATCAATATTACAAATCTCGCGTGGTTTACCTTCTGAATTCTTGGATCCAACCCTTGTCCAGCCTAAACATGAATTTTAGATCAAGATCTTTAAGTATAGTAGTGCTCTGGATTTCTGACTCGGGCTTATCCGTGAGCCGCCCAAGTGAAGACCCTTTTAAGTCAAATCGTCTGTGAATCACGTGGTTCGTGCAAAAAAGATTTCCCATGATGATAAATCGTACCTAAATCGTCAACAGATTACATAAATAGTAAATACCGAAATTGCTAGAGGTAGAAATTGTGACCAGTTTAATTATGAACCAGTCAAACATTTAAATTAGAAAATGGCTTAAACAGGAAACAGGTGAAATCCAGTCTGTATTTTGTATGCATAAAACCTCCTTAGATTATTACTCAAAAACCATATAATTCTGTGATCATAATTTAGCATTAATTACAATACATTAATTATCGTTAGAAATTAAATGAATGACAAAAAGTTTTCAATTAAATGAATGACAAAAAGTTTTCCGAATGTAACTGACCAGACCGGTATAAAAAACCTACCCTTTTTGACATGTTATTAGCCTTTCTTTTTTGACATCAACAAACTTTCGCGTTTTATAGCTCCCTATATAAAAGCCTAGCAAAACTTGACTTAAACACGTTAAGGATACTAGCTAGAGTAAACTTAGATAAGTAAACTCGGGTTGAGTCAAAAGATTCACAACGTTTGAAAATTAAAACAACTTTATTAAAATTTTATTCTAGCAACGAAAGAAAATAACTATACAAAGGTAAAAACTAATAGGCCAAAAAAGATCAGAAATTTTGAAAAATGTCGAATAATTGATTTTCCAGTTAAAATGAGGACAAATAAAAGGAAAAGGCCACTTAACTTCGATAGAAGTCCCCCCTACACTTAATAAAAATATTGTCCTCAATGTTTAAGCATGTGGGAGTAAACTCCCCTACACTTAGGACATCGTGCACTTTGTTTAAATCTTGTTAAGGAAAGGACAACTAAAGTGATTCATATTTTAAAATATCTTAGTAATGAAGCTAAAAAAATCTGTAATATGTATATAAATATGTTATACTTCTATCATTTTACTACTAACAAATTTGTATACATTATCATTCAATGTAACAAATCAAACCTTCTTTTGTGCCGCACCAGTTAGCCTGACACAATGTAGCCCATAGAACTTGGTGAGCAGGGTATGCTCAAAGGAGCGAAAATGGTTGTAGTATGCAGACAGCATCCTTAGGATAGCCTAATCATCAAACATTCGTAGTTCAAACAAATTAACTTGGCCCCATAAGTTGAAGTAAATGTGTGATAAAATTTATGTAGCTAGGATCCAAATCTCACTTTCACTTCAGCTTTTTTTATGGTTTTGATCATGTAACGATCATCATGTGTTAGATAAAAGAAGCTTCCACTCTTTCCAGGGGATGAGAGTTCTCGAAGAGCATCGTTCCCACATATTGATAACATATAATCAGCTGCGTCCACCTTGAACAACATCCTTAATGTCCTATACATGTTCATCAATCATCATACATTCTTTTTTATGGTATTCAAATAATAGATGTTTAAGGTGACAAAATGGGTAGGTCGGATTAAGGTCAAGTAGGTAACTTTTTGTCTGGATCAAGACGCGCCAGGTTAACCCCAAAAACAATTACAAAAACATAGTGCATCCATTGTGATTATATACATTAGTTTATTTCAAAAAAATTCTTTTAGGCTAAGCTTTTTGATATTTACTGGCTTAAGGTTTTTTTTTTTTTTTTCAAAAGAACCTGAATCGACCCATTCATAAGTAGATAAGTAAACTTTGCAATGAAATTACATATATACATATAAAAATGCGTTACCTGAAAACTAAAGGGCAGTAATCTTTCCATCTGAATTCACAAGATTGATGTGGAGGGGTGTATTTAGATCCCTCTGGTGGAAATCTTGTCCATACTTTCTCTTTTGGATTGAACGCCGAAGACTTCAAGTCTAAAGATGGCATTGGACCTGGTCTTCCCACAGAATGCCTACATATAACTCTTACTTGTTATGAAAATTATGAAAAGGAAGAATTTAATTTAAACATTAGAAGATTGGAACGTGAAATTATAACCTGATTCCTAGTTGCAAATTAAGCATAAGTTCATAATTCTTATGCCCCTTAGAAATGGTTTCACCTTGTTTCTTCACCACTTTTGGTAGCTTAATCGGACTTCCTTCTGAATTACTTGACGAAGAAGACAATGATGCATCATCTCTGGATTTCATGGTCCTTTCTGATTCATCCAACATCCTCATTCTACTAAGTTCCTTATCAACACTTCCATCCAATCTCCCATCAACCGACATCCTTCTAGGTCTAACTGATGGTTCAGTTCCTTTTGATGATCTCCATAATGCTAATTTTTTTTGTGATGGCAATATTGGAACTTTATCTTGTGGTGAAATTATGCAATCCTTAAGATATACATCATAAAGTTCTTTAGGATCATGTTCAACATCACTATCATCGGAAGGTGAAAATGTAAGATTTTGTTCTTCGGGATCTTTACTCCAGTTACCATCATATGAACTCCCGTCTGCATACTTAAATGTCCCGTTTCCTTTTGGTAAACCGTCTTCCCATTCCCCTTCATACATGTTCTCATCAGAAAAAACCAATTTACCCTTCCCACACATTAATCCGTTTTTCCATGCGCCATCATAATGACTCCCATCTTTCCATTTATACTTACCGTCACCTTCTTGTAACCCTCTACACCATTCACCATCATACTTATCACCATTCGTATATTCTTTAACCCCTTGTCCATGTTTCAAATTCATAATCCACTGTCCTCTATATGTGTCTCCATTGGGGCCCGTATACATGCCTTCACCATCCATATAACCACTTTTGAATTCACCATCATATGTGGCTCCTGATGGCCAGCTAAAGGTGCCTCGACCCGTGGTCTTACCTCGAAACCAGTCACCAACATACATACATCCATCTGTCCACCAATATTTACCAAAACCATGCGGAAAATTATCTGACCAGTTTCCAGTGTAATAGTCTCCATTTGATAGGTATCTTTCTGCATTATACACCTCACCGGCTGCATGAACCTCATCTTGATCGGTGTCTTCATCGTCTACATGTGCAACATGGGCTGATCCAAATATGTTGCTTGCTTGTTTCTTGGCTTGTTGTGTTTTCCGGATTGTTGCCTCCCATGCCTTCATGACGAGTTCGGATTCTACAATTTGATCATGAATTCTGTTCCTAATTGTCTTCTATTGAAACAGAATATCATGAATTCCATGTAACAGAACATGATCTATTCGCACGACAATAATCATCAAAAACATACATTTAATGGCAACAAACATCAAATGATAATGTCTTCACCCTCAAATTCTCTCTTTTTTGTTTTTTCTTTCTGATTTAACTCACTCTTTCTCTCTGGTTTATTTTTCCTAATTTTTTGCTAAAAAAATAGAAGGATAACCAATATTACTAAGGGAATTAATGCCCTGTTTTTCTGTCACCTTTATTATATCCTTTTTTGTTGGGAGCACAGCTAGACTAGATACACAAACAGTAAGGTGGTGTTTGTTTTTTAATAATAGTATGTTGTAAAAATCTGCATGAAGCAGTTGATGCCAATTGACCTGTTCATGCAACATATACCAAATATATTGGCATGACATGTGGAGGGATGGGCATAAAACATGGTTAATACATTTTCTAATCATAGTAATCTGAGACAGCTAAATAAAAACTGTTATTTTTGCAATGTGGTTTGTAATAATGTAAGACAGAACAAATGTGGTTCATAACTAAAACTAGTAAAAATATACTAAGATTTCTTTAGAAGCTAGGACCCCTTTCTGATTTATGAAATACCAATAGTTCTTTATTACATATGGATTAATGTACAGCAAAATCTATAATATCTTTTTTTTTTGGTTAAAAGGGACTCGCCCCGGTTAAATATATTACACCAAAAAACGTTGAAGTACAAACGGATGTAGGTGAGGTCCTAACATCACAACCCGTACATAGGCGACAACCATGCACACTCTCGTGCAACAACTAAACCTCTACATGAGAGTGACATGCCACTCTTATGATTACCGAAAAGTTGCGAAACAATAATAAAAAATAAACATACATATCAATCTCCTTTCCAACTTATACGACCCCAATGCATGCTAAACATTCCGTCAAGATCTATAATATCCAACAGTAAGTCAAGATGAAACCTAGAGATATTATTATTTTTGGCCTTTGAATAAAAACTAGGATTGATGCCCGCGCGTTGCCGCGGGTTAGATATAAAAGATGTTATATAAACTTTTTATCAAATAAGATGAAATTTTTTGGTTTATCATAACAAACTTGATAATGTGATAAACCAAAAGCATCGATAATCGAATGAATAATATATATATTTTAAAAATTAAAAGTTTACCTGAACTACGATAATTGATTGCGATGAAGAGATAATAAGTTAGAGAAAGCTGACAACCATTGTTGCTAGAGGTTGTTCAAACAAAAGGATGTAAACCACTTTATGCCTACATAGCTTCAAGGCCCGCCCGCTGGGCGGCGAGCTTTAAGACTTTATTTGAAAAAAAAAAAATTTCTTTTTGATATTTTTAGGATATCGGATATTGCTTTGGTAATAACATTGCCTATAACTTACGTGGTAACTTCCTTTCATTTATATTTAATGCTATTATTCACAACACATAGTTTTGTTGTATTACAAAACAAAAGTAATAGTTTTAAGGGAAATACTCATTACAAAAAGGTGTTAGAAATGCTAAAGTTTTAACAATCTCATATTTGAAGATAAAGGTGATGAAAAGTAGCAATGAAAGCGTATAGTTATAAAGCAATACAATATGTCAATATTTATTTACATTTTCGTTACTTAATTTATGTTGGCAATATAAAGAGTTACCAACAAACCAAAACTGGAAACATTTTTTTTTTACATTTAGCATTCCATCGAAGACTTGATGTTCATTAAAGATAAAATAAATTCATTTATACCTTATATTCAGTGCTAATAATTTCATTGATTCATTGAGATGGTTAGCTTTGATGGTGACTTCTACTAAATGAAACTTGAAATTTTTTGAACTTTCCCACCAAAATGTAGGACATTCCATGTAATAATATGTTTAGTTCGTTTATGTCGCATCGTCATACAGATGAACATTATTTGGTTTCATGACCTACAAACAAATAACCAAAATCAAGAGTTAGTTTGCTATAAGCCTATAACACAAAAGGTGTAACTAATTACGGAGTATAAAGCTAAATGGGCAGTCTCTTCTACTTTGTCCAAACATATTCAAGCAAAGAAACCAAGGAACCTATATCACTTACTTGCTAATAACATAAAGACATAAAAATTCTTCCCACGTAATGTTTAACCAATACTCGTAAAACCATATGAGACTTTTAGTTTGAATCTAATGTATAATAAATTTGCAACAGATGTAGATATCAAATAAATTTTTTTGCCATTCAAGCAGTTAATCAATCATTTAGTGTGCAACAATGAAGCATTATCTGCTTATCTAATTTTTTTACCATTCTGGAGTACATAAAGCAATTAGTGTTGTAAGAAAGAAAGGTTTTCTGGACCCTTGAACAAATAGATATCAAATACCAAACACAATAACTGATTATTGCAATTGCATATCCAAAAACTATTTATTCATGTATTTCATCGGACCACACACACACATAAACATAATTAAGTAATGTAATTAGTTAAGCAACGTAATAACTAAGAAGAGAGAGGTTTTACTGAGCTAATTACTGTAGAATGTTATTATCACATAAACCAACAAAAGGAGGTGAATATAACTTAATGACCATTCCAAAATAGGTTGGAAATAGCTCCAACTACCACTATTAGTGTCTATGGATACTCGACAGCAGCTGTGGCACGTAATTTTATATCCATTTATCATAGAAAGAACCCAACTTACACCAGAATACCAGCACGTTTTGTATACTTACTTATAATTAACATTCTGAAAAGGAAAAAGAATACCTAGATGGTTTATCAGTTCATTTTCAAGAGACAATATCCAATTGAGTGGGCTTGGATTCACGATGATCAAGACACAGAAAAGTACAAATGAACAACTTAATGTATTTTACTCTTATGTCGATAAGAAATGTCTTTTACTCTTACATCCAGATAAGAAAGATTAGAACCCCTCGGGAGTGCAAGTAGGAAAGACTTTCTGTTAACAATATCACAACAAAAAAAAGAATTAGAAAAAGAAATGGCATCTATACAGTATTAGTTTGTTATGTGAAAAACTAAATGTGCATATACAAAGTGAAGCAAAATACTTTTCTAAGAGATCACATGCTACCCCATGAACACAATGGAAATGACCATCTAAAGTTTGTTGTACATATCATATAAGAAAAAAAAACTTATTCAGACAATTACCTATAGTAATATACAATTCCATCAACTATATATCACTCTTCTTACCTTTATTAATATCCCATAAGATGCAAGAGTTACCTATGAAAACTCTGCAATCGGTAGACCACTCCAAATGAGATTGTATCAGCCTACACATGTATCATTGTCATATCAGATAAAGTTGTATAAGCATGCATCCAAAGTAATTAGAGTCTCTTTGAGACTTCAGAATCCAGCGAAGATATTAATGTATAAGCATGCTTTATTGCAAGTAATAAAGTGGAAATAGATACCAAGAATCAAAGAACTATGAATAGTTCTGTACTTCTGTTGAAGATAGTAAAGTCCGACAGATTTGCCCTGCAATATAGAGGGGTGCACCGTGCATTACCTGAAAAATATAAAAAAAATGAGATAACGGCTGATAATGCTTCATGTGATTTAAAGTTTCATTTTCAATAGGATTAGGATCAATAGAGGCTTACCAAAACGATAGCTAAATCTTAGAGAACTCGACCTAGTAGGAGAACATTAAGACCAGGAGCATAGGCAGTGATGAACCGTGAAGAAAATATAGCAGAGCTAATAAAGGAAGTTCACGCTTCCTACCTTCACAAACCAATTGCCACTGTTTAAAATTTGAAGTTATCGGCTTATAAATTCAAATTATGATGTTCGTTGGTCCATTTATTTAATAGCAGTTGATACGACTCCTAATTGATGACTTCTCAAGAATTAGTTTCATTATACATATGACTAAAAATCAGGAGCAATTTCAGGAAGAAAACATCGATTGAATCATAAATAAGTCATCCAAACACCTTATAAAGCGGTTCTTTCTCTTTTTGTGTTCGCCATTGTGAATCTTAAACCATATTACTTTTAATTATAACAACATTTTGATGTTACATAAATTGTTCGTAATCGGAATCATATTGCCCTATATAAATCAGTTCAAACTAATCATTTTTTACTTTCAAAACACATTAATCAGATAATCCATCTCAAAACGCGACCCCAAACACCCATTTAACGAAGTGCACCTCAATGCTGGTTAAACCAATATGGTTATATGGTGTTCGGGTTTGTGTACCAAAGTTTCAGAGCGTGTTCATAAGCTATTAACAAAAACTTTTTCATAAGTCTATAATGTATCAAAACAGGATAATATATCAATCATGATCGGGCACCACTCAAACAAAAATAAAGACCCATGCTCCTTACTGGAACAGAAGGTGTAACAGGAGCTGGTGTTTTAAGTGGGTTCCCGACCCGAAAAAAGAAAGGCGTTTAGGATTACTTACCGCATGAGACATACACCACTCTTAATGTTTGTGTTACAACTGCAAAAGAGACATACATCGCAAAAGAGACATACCCACTTTATTCTGGATCATCGAACTTATTAAAAGCGGGACCAAGCACTTAGGTTTTTACAGACAGGGAAAAGTATTTTTATGTGCTATGTTGAGGCTCAGATAAGTGAGCATCGGACATCGGGATGTGCGCGCTCTGGCTGCGAACATAAAAAGGTCGCCCCGCCAGGAGGCACGCAATCCAAATCATGTTCTATTCAGCTTAGGGATGCTCGAATATTATCATCATCGCCTATGAGGAGATTTCAACAGTGGCAACGGAAGAGACGATTGTCCCTATCGTCGCCTGCTATCAATAGAGGCAACGCACCATCGCCCAAATGAATAAAATCTAATAACCCATTTATTTTATTACCGACTCAATAAACAGTCAATGAGTTGATTCCATGTGGCTTATATACAATCAGCCTATTATGAACAATAAAAAATGAATACACCAACTGTAATCATGATCAGAACCAGAACGGCAACCATTTGCGCCTCGTCACCCTAAGTCAATGAATCAAATCACTCGAAAAAGGAAAGACCCATCTAACCTCAGGGACGCCGCCCTACGAAGCATCAACGCCGCCTACCAAAAACGGCGGCAACGAAGAAGTTGGTGGCAACGAACCCCATAAAACATAAATGTAAACTTACATGATATATGTAATTAGTTGAAGAAAAAAAGAAATGTAATTTGTAGTTGTAAAAAACGCAACTTTATGGCTGTTGTTGTTTTATAAAGTCAGGTTTTTTGACAACCATCAGGTTTTTTGACAACCAAACACGATGATACATTGTATTTGATATACAAAACCCATTAAAACCCATCAAATTCAGTGAACCAAACGCACCCTTAATCTCAATTAGCAGAGGTTCACACATAAAAATAGTAAAAAAATTATACCTCAAAAGAGCCAAAGTCTTGTATTATGGACAACAATGGTAACTCAAAAGAGACAAAACCTGTGATCTCATCAAATAGCGTAGATGACCACCATCACCCCCACAAAACATCTACAATCTTTTCAAAATTAGGTGAAACCCAAACAATATCAGATCATAGACCTAATAAATCTCTATTTAAGCAAATTCTAAAGAAACCCAATTGAATATTAAAAGATCAAATTCAGTGAACCAAACGCACCCTTAATCTCAATTAGCAGAGGTTCACACATAAAAATAGTAAAAAAATTATACCTCAAAAGAGCCAAAGTCTTGTATTACGGACAACAATGGTAACTCAAAAGAGACAAAACCTGTGATCTCATCAAATAGCGTAGATGACCACCATCACCCCCACAAAACATCTACAATCTTTTCAAAATTAGGTGAAACCCAAACAATATCAGATCATAGACCTAATAAATCTCTATTTAAGCAAATTCTAAAGAAACCCAATTGAATATTAAAAGAAACAAAAAAATAACTAACCATTTCAATAAGAATATAAGAGATCAGCGGGTCAGAGATATCTATTATTTGAGAGACAGAAGAAACAAATATCTATTACCTTTCGATTATTTGAAGATCTTTGAATCCCGTTTTTATCGATTCAAAGAACGAAAATAAAAATAATGAGGCATAAATCGGATCAAGATCCGATCATTGTGTGAGAGAAAAGTTGTTTAGGTTTGAGAGAGAGGGGAAGAGGATATGACAGAGAGAGATATTGATATTATTTGAGGGAGAGAGATGAGGGTGATGTAGAACAAACAGTGAAAGGTATGGGTGAGGGCATGGGCTTGGGGGTATTGAACGGCTTAAAATACATCTTGGTTTATTTTCAACGGTTGGCATTTGAGTTGTCTCACAATACATATATTTTATTATTATCAATTTTGGGTTCTGCCAAATGAATAGAGGGGGTAATTGTAAATTCATCTTTATAATACGCAGTGCAGGCTGCCATCGCCACCAATGCATCCTCTCTAGTCTCTCCTGCAAACTACCGCCAAGGAGGCCAACATTCAACGTTGCTTCACACATGTGTACCCTTATTAAATGGCTCAAAAGAATGAGTCATCAACTTTCAACAACTATGATGTTTGCAAGACACACACCTGGAAACAATGGTGAAGAGAAAACCTTTATCATAATTAATTAATTATAACTATGAAATTTACTCATAAGTTTATTCTTCAGTATTTTTTTAGTGATCATCATCAAAATCATTCAATTCTCTCAATATATAAGATTGATTAATTGTGTACGGGACTCGAATTCACTTGAATCCTAACAATCTGGTTCTTGTAGGTTTATGTTTTAGTTTACAAATATTGACCAATTAATTAAATATTTGAATATGCATTGGAACGAGTATATAACAGATCAGGTGAACTTGAGATAATCATAAAAATCTATAACTACAAGAATCTAAAGTGTGATAGATATCACTTGAATTAGAAGGTCCGATTTAAGATTGTGTTAAATACTAAAAGTGTTTATTGATTGAATGCCTAATTACAAAACATAACATATGTATTTATACTAAATACATATCTTCAATAATAAGCAATCATAACCCTAACGGACCTAAGCCCACAATCGGGTTGAGCCCTAACCTAGCCGTCTAACATTCCCCCGCAGTTTGAACGGCAACCTTGTGAACGGACAAACTGGAATGAAAATTGAAAGCAACTTCTT
This sequence comes from Glebionis coronaria, assembly GCA_025667525.1. Taxonomy (NCBI): domain Eukaryota; kingdom Viridiplantae; phylum Streptophyta; class Magnoliopsida; order Asterales; family Asteraceae; genus Glebionis; species Glebionis coronaria. The sequence goes on along the minus strand of CM046882.1, from coordinate 362,906,125 downwards.
TTCCTCGTCTTCTTTTTTTGTTTGTTGTAGAAGCATAATTGTTTTGCCGGCATAGTTGCTTGTTGCTTGAGCATCCTTCTTTGCGTGCCTTGCTTTGCCTTTTAGAAGGGAGCAGCAATTTGATCAACTTTTTGTTGTCAACGATAATGATCTTCGATAACGAACACATTAGACGATGAAGAAAAAAAATGACTTAAAAAAAAAATTTGACGGCTAGGGTTTAGGGTTATAAATTGAAAGCAAGAAACAAAATTCAAAAACAAAATAAAGCAAGAAATAACGAAGATCCCTCCGGATCATCGGTATGTAAACCGATGACCGGAGGATAACAAATTTTGTTGATGGATCTAACCTGCTCTTGATACCATGTAAAATACTGAAAGTGTTTATTGATTGAATGCCCAACTACAGAACATAGCATATGTATTTATAATAAATACATATCTTTAACAATAAGCAATCCTAACCCTAACGGACCTAAGCCCACAATCGGGTTGGGCCCTAACCTAGCTGTCTAACATATTGAACCCCACGAATAACAGACTGACGCATTCTATCATTTCGCTTAGTTAAGTTTTTTTATTTTTGGCCTAGGTAGGTGCAAAAAAAAAGTTGAGTACGTTTAATTGAATTTACACCAAAGATGAGTACCTTTTATAGCGAAATTGAGGAGGTAAATCCATAGTTAAAGAGACGTGGTACGCGATACAAATTCATGACTCGTGTTTAGGTTGCACGTCCCCCAACATTAAGCTAGTGGGTCGTAAAAACTATTGTGTGTTGATGAGACTGCTTTTATACATAGTCTCATCGTCCAAAACGGGCTTAAAATGCATTAAATATCATTAAAAAGACCAAATATATGCTTGTGTTTGTTACTTGTATATTTTAGGTACGGATATTGAGGAAATCATAAAAGATCACAAGAATCAAAGAAAAACGAACACGGGAAACGAAGCCGCATAATGAACCAAGCCCTAATGTGGATTTTCCAAGAAAAACCCTTGAAGAACTGAAGATTGTACAAGAAGGGTCTTCCAAAATTGAATAATTGACACTTTAAACCCTTGTATATTCATAATTACAAGTTTGGTCCCTAAAGTTTGTCAAATTTACAAAAAGGACCCTCAACTTTGAAGAATTGGCAAGAATGGTCCCTCAAATTTGAATACTTGTCACTTTTAGTCCTCCATGAAGACAAAGAAACAAGTGAAGACCTTGAAGATTGAAGACATGTCAAGTTTGGCCCTTCAAATATCATCAAATGGCAAAACAAGCCCTTGGTAAAACCTTTGTAAAGTTTTTGGGGCAAAAGTATGAAAAACAAAACTTCAAATACAAAGGGAAATTTGTTTGAGCTATTTAAACTACAAAAGACAACAAGAAGAAAAGATAGGGGCCAAACTTGGGCGACAAACATATTTACCTAGACCAACCATGGCCTGCCACGTGCCCCACTCACCAAAATCTACCAATCAAAACCCACCATGCTTCCACCTCACCATCCACTCACCGTTTAATATTTAATTAACTTTTCAAACGTTAATTAATATTAAAAACACGTGCTAAACACCCTTTTTAAATCCTAACAATATCAAACTGGTGTGTTGTTCGTGTTCTTAATCGAATTTGGGTTTTCCTTAACCTTTGTGAATTAAACCCCAAATCTTTCCAGATTCATGATTAAGGGACTACTAATCACAACCCAACTCATAACCACCTTTCCACATCACCCACCAAGTCACATGAGACTCCCCTGCTACATGCTTTTGGGAAGAAGACAAATTTTGCCAGCATATCAACGACCAAGAGGCTTGCTTTCATCCTAAGCACAAAAGCAACGCTCAAGATCACAAAACAACAACTTTGGTCACATGATTCTTCAATAAACGTCCAAGTCAGTCAACAAAAATTCAAAATTCAAGGGCAAATATGGAAGTTCATCACTTAGGGTTTCACTTTATTTTCAGTATCTTAGGACTTCATGTAGCCTATATAAAGGCATTAGTTCACAACATTTAGTCTTGTTCTCAGTTTTTCATTTGTCAAACTTTGTAAAACCCTTTTCTGAATTTATGAAATTGTGGTGTTGTGTTATGATTTAAAACTGAGTCCCATTGTTTGTTATTGTGTTGAGTAGTTAATTGTCACGTTTTTGTACTTAAACAAAACCTTGAACAAGTCCAAGAGTTCCTTTAAGCCTGTGAGTCCCTTTGTTCTTGTTGAGGTCAAGAATTTGGCTTGTGCTTGGTGAGGATTGTTCATTGAGGTGTTTCATTAAGTGACATAAGTCACAATTCACTAGCTTAAGCAATATTGGAAGTGGGTATACGTTTTTATACCAAAAATCTGTCAAGTGGTTTGCTAATTTCTTGTGGTTCAATAGCTTTCTTATTTGAGCTTAAGGGTGATCATAGCCTCCTAATCTTGGTTGATTAAGCGGTGGTGAGGCCTTAAGGGAAGATTCAAGCCTTGTGGGAACCTAAGTCTTGCAAGACTTGATCATTTGTCACCTTATTTTATCCTATTTGTGCTAACCTGGGATCACGCCTTTGGCTAAGCTTGTTTGTTGTTCGTAGCAGTGGAAAGTTGGTGCTTGTTCTTGCTAGCACCTCAGCTCATTGATTCCAAAGTGTGGATGTACATTTTGGAGGTTTGAATTCTCAAATTTCCATGTTTCTGTTTAAGTATTTGGATCTAAGTGATTTTGTGATTCTGCTGGTGTATATGTGTTTTTATGCCTGCAAATTGGTTCTTGATTCATATGTTGTATGTTATGATGCTTATTTGGGCTTAAAATAGTCTTGAGAATACTTTGGCTTTGCTAAAATTGGTTTTAGAAAGTTAAAAGGGTGTTTGGGATTGCCTGTGGTTCAAGTTTGCATGAGTTTGAGTTAGTATTGTTGTATTATTTGAGTGTGTATCTGTTATTAAGGTGTTTGTGTTCTGTTATTTGCATATTTTGTGCCTTGAATCACTTAATCAAACAATTGGCTATAAAATCTTGAAAACTTGTTGTTTTGCTTTGAAATCTTGTGCACACCTAGTTTGCATGTTAACCTAGGGATAACAAGTGTTAAATCATTGTTATTGCAACCTGTGTGATAGACCTGAGGCCTTTAATTTGGATTTGGTGTCAAGTAGATCAGCAAAAGTGTTCTTGTGTTCATCATTGTTCATCAGTAACTGCTATTGCTTAGATCTTGTTCATAAGTTGGATTCATTGCATGATATGAGTTAATCTGTGTTTCATTAAGTTTTATTGAGCTTGTGTGTGCATTTGATGGATTGTGGTGTGCTTATACTAGCTTAAAAGTAGCTTATTGTCACCAGATCTGCTTATTATTAGTCTGTGCCATGTCTGTGGACTAATTGAATTAACTGTATCATTTGGCTTATTGGAATTGTGTTTTATTGCTTGACTGTGACTCCTTACAACTCACTGGTTGTAAGGGTGCCTTGATTGTCCAACAAAACCAAGTGAAACTCTCTAAAATTCAAAGTCAAAAAGTCAAGGCAGTGGGAACTCCTTTCCCCTGCTTCTAGCCACTGCTAGTTATAACTGGTCAACAGCTTATTACTTGTTCATTCTAGCTTATTCCAATGTGCAAAAACTTATTTTTTGTAATAGGTCTTAATATTTTGAGCTTGTAAGTCATTCTGGAAGTTTACAGCTTTTGGTTTTAGGTTTTGACTAGAAAACGACTATTTTGTCTTTTTCAAAATCAGCTTTTTGCTTATTTCAGCTTATTGAGTGTGCTTATTGGAAAACTTTTTTTTGATTAAGCTTAGTTAAGCCGTTTGTGACTTATTGCAACTTGAATCAGCTCTTGAAATAATCTAGAACTCAAAAACGACTATTTTGACGTTTTGTGAAGAGAGCTTTGGCTTATGTCAGGCTTATTCCTTGAGCTTATTTCAAGTTTCTTTTTGCAAATAGCTTATTTAGGTCAAGAGAAGGACGTGGGTAAAATTTTAGCTTATGGCATCAGCTTATGGCTTAATGGGCAAAAAAGCCCATTAATAATAAGCTGTTTTGAAATAAGCTAGCTTAACCTCATTTTCAGCTTTTGGGCCTTTGGAAAATTGTGTTTAAAATCAAGTTTTAAGCTTAACTGGAGCTTTTGGGCAAATTTTGTGGACTTTTTCTTATTGGGCCCAATTCTAAGCCCATTAAGGATTTGTTTGGGTATTTGGCCCATTTGAAGGCCCAATAGGGGTATTTTGTAATTTCAACTTCATTTCTATTTTATTTAGGTTAAAATAAATTAGTTTGCAACTTTTTAGATTTTTTTATAAATTTTGGATTTTTATTAATATTTTATTATTATTTTATTATTAAAAATTAAAATTTCGATTTTTACAAATTTTTCATTTTTTCTAGTTCAAATACATTAAGTTAGGAATTTTACAATTTTTAGAATAATTTTATTGTCATTAGATTAATTTTTGGAATTATTTTAAGTTTTAATAGTTTTTAATTATTTTTAAATAGTTTTAATTAATTTTAAAATTTCCAAAAATAGTTTTAAATTCAGTTAAGTCATTTTTGAGGTTTACAAGTTAAACATCTCATTTTGGGCTTTTTGTTAATTAAATTGATTTTTTTGACTTTAATTAGCATTAAAAAATTAATATTTAATTAAATAAAAGGTTTGAGTGATTTTTGATTTTTTGTAAATTCTAATTATATTTTTTGGATTTATTGCAATTTTCTAGGAATTTTTAGTGTAATTTTTAATTTTGGTCACTTTTTACGGTTTTACGTGCACGACTTATCGTCTTAGTTTAATTCATAATCCTAACCATCATTCTTTTCTAATCTCTTTTCTATTTCTCTTTTCTCATCAATATAATCACAAACACTTAATCTTATCTTTACACAACACACTAGCCTTCTTGAGAACGATCCCCACTTTGGGTCATTTGTGCACGGTTTTCCTAAACCGTCGTACTTACCCTAATTACACTTTGTTTTCCTAAACAAGTGCTAATTTACAACTATCATTTTTGGCGCCGCTGCCGGGGAGGCGTGTTGTGTTTTGATTTGAACAATTGTTGTTTTTATACTAACCATAATATCTATTTGTATTAGTAGCACTCTACTAATACGTATTATCGGTTTTCGTTTTTTGTGTAAATATTACTATATTGTATACGTAGAACAATAAATTCACAAGTAATCCAAAAGTGTGAAAACACAACCTTGATTGGGAGGTCATTACTCAATCATTGTATTCGAATCTCAAACAAGAAAGAAAAGGCAAAATAGATAATTACTTTCGTGAAGCTTAATTTTGACAAACACAAACTATAAGGTGGGTATAAGGCGGGTATTATAAAATATACCCTAAGGAAAAAGACTCTTAAGTGCTTCGCACCGCCTTGTTTCCTCGCTTGCTTGTGCGTGTTTAGATAAAAAGGGCTAATCGAGGGTTTGCCAACCAAAATATTATCTAAGTATCATATATATTTTCTTGGTTTCATTTGATTAAACCCTCTTGAACGTTTTGGTGTTCCACCAACGTTCTAAAGTCATCGAAGGCGTTCACTTAACGTGATCGTTTTCATTCCCTGAGGCTTCTTTAATCAAGAGATTTGATTAAGGAGGAGATTTGTAGATTTTTGTCTACTTAATACAATCACAAAATCCAAAAAAAAGTAAAAACAATCAAAAATCCAAAAAAATTAAAAAGTCAAAAACACCAAAAAGAATCTTCTTTGCTCATCCCCATGTTGTACGTGACGTTTATGCTTACTCGAAATCAAGCAAGACGTGCACGTAAACGTCGTAATCAAAAGGAAAACACACCAACACCTTCTAGTGAAGAGACTCCAAGTGAGGAACCCCGTGTAGAACTAGAAGCTATCATGGCTAATCGTACTATGATGGAGTTGCTTCAAGCACCCACCGAGGGTTTTGGAGAGGCCATTGTGATTCCCGCCATCCTTGCGGAGAACTTAGAGATCAAGACGGGTTTAATGTCTATGCTTCAAGCCAACAAGTTTCGCGGACACGAAAAAGACAACCCACATTATCACATTAGGCATTCAATCGTCTCACCGCGACTAGCAAGTTTAAGGATGTACCCCACGATGCCATTAGATGATGTTGTTTCCATACTTGTTAGATGAACTCGCCAAGATATGGCTCGAGAAAGAACCCCCAAATTCGATTTTGACGTGGGGTGATCTCGTTTCTAAGTTTGTGAACCAATTTTTTCCATCTAAATCAACACATTTAAAAAACGAGATTTCACGATTTACTCAAAGGTCTAATGAGAGTTTTTCTATGGCTTGGGAAAGGTTTAAAGAAATGTTACATCAATGTCCACACCATGATTATTCCAAATTGCATCAAATAGACACTTTTTATAATGGGCTTAATGATCATGAACAAGATTACTTAAATGCCGCCGCGGGTGGTAATTTTTTGTGCAAAATGACCGATGAGGCTTTGAAAATAATTGAGAATAGGTCTAAGGTTTATAGCCCTCGTAACACACCGAGTGTTGCCACTATGGGTTCGTCATCGTCGTCTCGTAACATGAGTGCCTTGCAAGATGAAGCAAATGAGGAGAATCGGTTTTTAAATAGGTTTTCGACTCTTATGACTCATTGGAAAGCACAAGATGCTTTGAATTCCGCATCGGTTAAAGCGGTTGGAAAGAGTTGTATTTCGTATGGTGGAGCTCATGATTTTTCCGAGTGCATTACCGCGGATGGTAACACTTCGAATGCTTATGTAGCCCCGGGAACTTATAACCAAAACAGCCAAAGTTCCCGCCCAAATCAAGCTCCACAAAATTAAAATGCTAACAACTATCAAAACAACAATCAAAATGGTGCTTATCAAGGAAATTCTCGTAACTACAACAAGGGTAACTATCAAAGTGGGAACAATGGGCAAATTTCAAACCAAAACCAAAACCGTGATTTTTAAAATACCACACAAGGTTTTCAAAATGCTCACACTAAGAATCTTAATGGAGAATTTTTGGATTATGCAAAACCAAACGATTCTAAGTTTGATAACATGCAACGTGAGATGATTAGCTAAGATCCGAGTTGAAAAAAGAGCTTAAAAACGAACTTGCTAATGAATTGAAAAATCATGCTAATAAAATGGAAGGAAATGTTCAACGTCTCCAACAAAATCAACAAAAAATGGAGCAAGGTCAACATGAGATTAAGCAAGAATTGTTAAAAGCGGATGCTAGGAAATCTAAGTTTGAAGATCGAATGGGAAAAATGTTTGAAGCTATCATGTGTAAACCTTCTTCTTCGGGTGGTCTTCCTAGTGATACCATCGTAAACCCGAAAGGAGAATTGAAGGTTATTACTACTCGTAGTGGTAAAACTTTCAAAGAACCCATTTCTCGTCCAAGTACTTCTACGGAGAAGGAAATAGAGAAAGAGCCCGAGGTTGTGGTAGAAGAGGAGCAAATTCCAATCCCACAAAGTACCGCTCAAACAACAATACGGTTGAACCAATACCAATAGTGGAACCTAAGATTCCAAGGCCGTTGCCTATGCCCCAACCTTACCTTACCCATCAAGACGAAACAAGGAAAAGGCACAAGAACGTAACAATTATCAATTTGAACTTTTTATGAAAATGTTTCGTGACTTGCATTTTAACCTAGGTTTTGCCGACGCTTTGGTCATGATGCCTCGATTTGCCGCAAACTTCAAAAGTATGTTGAATAACAAAGAGAAATTGCAAAAGTCGTCTAGTTGTTCTTAGGTTTTTCTTAGCCGCATACCTCAAAAAGTCGGTGATCCTGGTAAATATTTAATCCCATGTGCAATACAAGATATGGAAGAATGTTACGCCTTGACCGATCTTGGTGCTAGTTTAAATTTGATGCCTCTTGAGATTTTTAAATCGCTCAATCTTCCTAATCTCACTCCTTCAAGAATGTCAATCGAGATGGCCGATCATTCTACGATTCTAGCTTGTGGAGTAGCCAAGGACGTCTTCGTGAAAGTTGGAAAGTTTTACTATCCTGATACTATGATTTTGTATGGGTTCAGATTAATCTCTCGGAATCCTCTCGAATTGATCTCGGTCTTAAGTGGAAAGATTGTTCTTGGTTACTAAATAAAAGGTTTGATTTTCTATTCTACTGAAGGTTTAAGATGTATTAAAATGTAAATTCCAATCTAAAAGCAATTAAATTAATGACGATGACAATTAAATGGACTAGAATTAAATTTGAAATAAATAAATAAATTCAAAATGAAGAAACAGTAATACAGTAACTATTAAAAATATTCAAAGAAAATTGACTTGGAAGTTTAAACCTTGATTCGGAACTTTTCACCCGGAAGTCTTCATTCGGAACCTCTAAAAATCCTTCATTCGGAAGATTGGTTCATTCGGAAGTTTTACTTCATCCGGAACATTTAGACTCATTCGGAACTTTCAACTGATTCGGAACTTTTAAGGGAAAAATTCACTCGGAACTTTTTAAAACACATTCATTCGGAACTTACTGTTCATCCGGAACTTTAGTTCATTCGGAAGTTTTCACTCATCCGGAACTTTCAGTTCATTCGGAACTTTTGACTCATCCGGAACTTTCAGTTCGTTCGGAAGTTTTCAACTGATTCGGAACTTTTAAAGGAAAACTCAATCGGAACTTTTCAAAACATGCTCATTCGGAACTTTGGTGTTCATCCAGAACTTAGGTGTTCATCCGGAAGTTTTGCTTCGTTCGGAAGTCTGGGAAACCCAGATACAGTCGTTTACCCCAAGAACAAGGAAACCAACTTTTAATCCAAAAATCACCAACTTTTTCAACAAATCTTAAATAAAACTAAACACAAAGCATCTACTAACCATAAACTAAAAATCCCATCAACAAAAACATAAATCCCAACAACTTTTGAAGATCAAAACTCAATAAAATAAGAACTTAAGAACTTGAAGAGAAAGATGATGATATGATGAATAAGATGAAATGGAAAGATTAAACAAGAACTTGTATTGAATGATTAATGTTTTGACAAGATAAAACAAAGATTAAAATTACAAGATTAGAAAATCAAAGATTAAAATCACCAATCACCCTAGTGGTGATGGTGACGATACGAACTAAAGGGAGAGAAAAGTGGGGGAGAAGAAAACTAAAAACTAACTAGCTAAAATGTGTGAGGGGTGGTCTATTTATAGGCTTGTCTTTTGGTTGGTGAGTGGGCTTTCTCCCGTTCTTCTTGTCTTCTCGTCTTTTCAGAAAAGTTGACGTTTTCGATTCTGATTCGGGATTTGTCGTCGATTAAATTCAACTCGTCTTTTAATTTCTTCGTTTAATAGACTTGAGTTTCTTCGACTTGTGTAAATCTTCCATCTTTGGTCCTTTTCTTCGATAAATCTTCGAATAGGCCCAGTGACTTCAAATCTTTTGCATCTCTTGGACAATAGACTTTATCTTGAGTCCTTTTCTTCAGTAAAACCCGTGCAATCCCATGTTTTCTTCAATATTCATCCGGTTGGCTCTGAAAACACAATAAACACAAAAACCACGCATAATTCCAAACAAATGATATTAAATACGTGTTTTGGTCTCGTTTTAGCCAGAATTAAGTGGTAAAAGGATGGGTGTTTACACACCTATCAAATCCCCTACACTTAACCATTGTCATGCCCTCATGCAATGCTTAGTGATAAAGCAACTTTACACTTTTCTCATAATTGATCAACCTTGGCCTTATTCAAATACTATTAAAGTACTAAAAGAAATTAAACTTTAAAGGAAACAAAAGGATAGAAAACCATTTTCACTTGAAAATAGCTACATGGAAATAACTTGCAAAGAGATCAAGAACTTACATTAGGGCTTTGGTGCTGCGAAGATTTATCACCCTCAAGTTTCACGTTCCCCAAACTAAGCTTAAAAACGAGATCATTGTTATTATAAGTTAGCAATTCAAACACTTACACACATGGCTTAATTATATGCTTAAACTCCCTTATTCCTAGTTGTATCTCTTATATTTTATTTTTGTCTTAGAATGATCATGAAGATGCATTTTTGGACTTATTGCGATAGTTTATTTAGGCTGAAAGCAAAGTAGGACGATTTGATCAATAGTTAGCTAAAGGACAAAATCTCTTAAAACTGCTTCTCGGGATATCAAAAAGTTCATATCTTGGCATAACTTGGTTCACGATTTGAGACCTTTCTCGGGCCGATATTTGGTATGTACTTCATACTTCATATCTTGAGAGACGTGCTTGAGATAATGGTCTTCTCATCGTTCATAGAGTTTCTTCACTTGGAGACTTTTGAGAGGTTCTCCAACTTTGTTGACCACGACTTCATGATTATTTCTTCAATCTCTATTTGGGATTTCGAGATACAACGATCCGCCTCCTTTTCGGACTTGTATCTATCTATCCTCATACCTTGTTAGGGTCTTTTCGGATAGACTTCTCCATGATCTTTATGGGAGTTGATTTCTTTTCATCGTGAGTCTTGATCCTTCATATTGACTTTGGGAATAATGCTTTTCACATCACCTTGGATCTTTAGCAATAAAATGGAATCCTCATGCCTTGTTAGGGCCTTTTCGGACTCGCCAATCTTCGCGCCCCGCTTCATAAGTTATGCCTTGGCTATGAACTCTTATCATTACCGAGCAACTTTTAAACGATCTTGGGCTAGAAGCTAAGTAACTTTTCAAATCGTACGACCTTACTTATTGCAGATAAATTATTAGCAAGTGATGGGAGAATAGGCAAATAATTACACCAAGTAAGCTTGTGCAAGAATACCGACTTATAATTGACTCTATCATTTCTCGTCCTCCACAATTTAAAATCTCAAGTAATGAGACTCGTGGATGCTTAGCCTAATAAACCAATTAAGGTCTACATGGTTAAGGATACTAGCTAGAATAAACTTAGATAAGTCTATTCGGGTTGAGTCAAAATAAATGCAACGGGCCTAATATGTCAAAGACTTCTAAACTAGCTACACCACTTTATTAATATTTTTGACTTTATTGCGGGATATATACATATGAAAGCAACGATAAAAATTTAAAAATTTCGACTAAACGGCTAAAGTTAATAAAAAAATTTGAAAAATGTTGAAAAATATGATTTTCCGGTTAAATGAAGGCATTTTTCATGGAAAAGTCCACTTAAAACTTCGATAGAAGTCCCCCCTACACTTAAGATAAACATTGTCCTCAATGTTTAAGCATGTGGGAAAAGTCTCCCCTACACTTATGACAATGTGCACGTTGGTTAACTCAAGTTAAGGAAGAGACGACTAAAGTGATCAATTTCAAATGTGAGTATGAAGAAAATTGAATCACGATAGTTGAGAGATAGAACCGGATTTCGGATAACACGGGAGCACGGTTCTTCAAAGATTCCAAGAGTGCACTTATCCCTGTAATCACATCACCACACAAAGACAAACACCCTATAGAAGTCCCCCTACACTTAGGAGGTTAAAACATAAAAGGATAGATACTCGGGCTGCCTCCCGAGGAGCGCTTGTTTTTTATAACCGAGTCACGAGCCTGACTCGACCCAAAATCAGTTCATGGGGAACGTGGTGAGGGATGGAACCACCTCCTGAGAGGTGTCCTCACCAAAGTACAACTTCACTCGTTGGCCATTCACCTTAAAATTAGGTCCATTAGGTTGAGCGAGCTCGAGAGTACCATATGGAAAAATTTGGGCAATGGTGAATGGGCCGGACCAACGAGATTTGAGCTTTCCTGAGAAGATTTTCAACCGAGAGTTAAAAAGTAAGACTTTGTCTCCAACATGGAACTCTCGGTTCTTAATCTTAGAGTCGTGAATGAGCTTAGTCCTTTCCTTATAGATTAAAGAATTTTCATAAGCCTCATTACGAAGTTCATTGAGCTCATTGAGTTGGATCTTGCGTAGGTCACCGGCTTTGTTTATATCAAAATTAGCCCACTTCAAGGCCCAATAAGCCTTGTGCTCCAACTCAATGGGGAGGTGGCATGCTTTCCCGTACACAAGACGATAAGGCGTACAGCCGATCGGGGTCTTGTAAGCAGTACGGAAAGCCCACAAAGCATCATCAAGTTTATCAGCCCATGAGGCACGATGCTCTCCCACGGTTCGTTCCAGAATTCGCTTAAGGCCTCGGTTGGATATTTCAGCCTGGCCATTAGTTTGTGGGTGGTAGGCTGTGGAAAGACGATGATTTACACCGTACTTAGCCATGACTCTTGCGAATTGGTCATTGCAAAAATGAGTCCCACGGTCACTAATAATGGCGCGAGGCACACCGAATCTAGCGAATAGAGCTTTCAAAAAGTTACAAACCACCCTTGCGTCATTAGTAGGTAAAGCTTTGGCTTCAACCCACTTTGAAACATAGTCAACGGCTACAAGGATGTATTTGTTTCCTTTAGAAGAAGGGAATGGCCCCATAAAGTCGATACCCCAAACATCAAAGATTTCACACTCTTGAATGAAATTCTGAGGCATCTCGTCTTTATGTGTGATGTTGCCTTGTTTTTGGCAAACATCACATCGTTTAACCATATCATGAGCGTCACGATATATGGAGGGCCAATAAAATCCCGAATCAAACACTTTTTTGGCGGTGTAGTTGGGACCAAAGTGACCACCGGTGGGTCCTTTGTGGCAAGCGTCAAGGATTTCTGAAGCTGCCGGTCCATCAACACATCGGCGGATAATCAGGTCGGCACATTGTTTGAATAGGTAAGGGTCGTCCCAAAAGTAAGTCTTAATGTCGGTGAAGAACTTTTTCTTTTGTTGGGACGTCAACCCTTCCTTGAGAATTCCACCCGCCAAGTAGTTTGCAAAGTCCGCAAACCACGGGGTTTCATTAGACTTCGAATTTATAGACATTAAGGTCTCCAAGGGAAAAGAATCATTGATTTCTTTGTTCGGATGATCCCCTTGGTAAGGATCCTCAAGTCTGCTGAGATGATCCGCGGCTAGGTTTTCAGCTCCTTTTTTATCGCGAATTTCGATTTTAAATTCCTGAAGCAGCAAAACCCAGCGAAGAAGTCTTGGTTTGGAATCTTGCTTTGTCAACAAGTACTTTAGCGCAGAATGATCGTTATACACGATTGTGGTGGAAAGGACAAGATAGGGGCGAAATTTTTCAAAAGCATAGACAACAGCTAAAAGCTCTTTTTCGGTTGTCGTATAATGCAATTGTGCCCCCGTCATTGTCTTGCTAGCGTAATGGATTGGTTAGAAGTGTTTGTTTACTCTTTGTCCCAGAACCGCTCCAATAGAAAAATCACTAGCATCGCACATCAACTCAAAGGGAAGCTCCCAATTAGGGGTAACCAAGACGGGTGCCTTAGTTAGCTTATCCTTAAGCGAGTTGAAGGCTTCAAGGCACTCTTTGGAAAAGATAAAAGGAGTATCTTTTTCCAAGAGGTGGGTCATCGGGCGAGCGATTTGAGAAAAATCTTTGATGAATCGACGGTAGAAGCCCGCATGACCCAGGAAACTTCTCACACCCTTCACGGTTGAAGGTGGAGGCAACTTTGCGATAACATCGACTTTAGCACGGTCTACTTCAAGACCGGCTTTGGAAATTTTATGTCCCAGCACGATGCCTTCTTTTACCATAAAATGGCATTTTTCCCAATTCAGAACTAGGCGAGTGTCTTCGCACCGCTTGAGCATACGTTCCAAATTGGCAAGGCAAGAAGAGAAAGAATCCCCGAAGACCGAGAAATCATCCATGAAGACTTCCATGGTTTGTTCAACCATGTCATGGAAGATAGCTAACATGCACCTTTGGAAAGTCCCGGGCGCATTACATAAGCCAAAAGGCATTCTTTTGTAAGCAAATGTGCCATAGGGACAAGTGAATGTCGTCTTCTCTTGATCTTGGGGATCGATAGGTATTTGGAAATAACCCGAGAAACCATCAAGAAAGCAGTAATATTCATTACCGGCTAAACGTTCAAGCATTTGGTCCATAAAAGGTAGAGGGAAATGATCCTTTCTCGTGGCATCATTGAGTTTGCGGTAGTCTATACAAACTCTCCACCTAGTAACGAGACGAGTGGGAATCAACTCGTTGTGTTCATTGGGAACAACGGTTATTCCGCCTTTCTTAGGCACACAATGGATTGGGCTAACCCATGGTGAATCCGAAATAGGGTAAATCATACCCGTATCAAGAAGTTTGAGAACCTCTGTTTTGATGACTTCATGTATTTTTGGATTCACCTTTCGTTGGCTTTGAATTGTGGGCTTAAAGTCGTCCTCCATGAGAATTTTGTGTGTGCAGAAGTGAGGATCAATTCCACGAATATCAGAAATCTTCCAAGCAATAGCCGTTTTATGCTTCTTCAACACGGCGACAAGTCGAGTTTTCTCTTCATCCTTCAAATCCTTAGCAATGATGACTGGCGACTTCTTCTCTTCTTCAAGGAATACATACTCGAGATGGGGCGGCAACTCCTTAAGTTCTAAATCCGTAGGATTTTCGACGGGAGGCGTATTCGAAGTCGGAGTATCGATAGCAATAACCGTGGGAGATGGAGGAGAAGGATTGTCTTCGTTGAGAAGATTGTCAAAGAAATTCATGTCTTCATCCCCATCGATGGGAGAATCGTTAGTAGCTAAATTCGCATCTCCCATGGTATCTTCAAGATTGTTCCAAAATAAATCACTATCTCCAAATAGAGACAACGATGAATCAATAGAGGACATGGTCTCAACATTGGGAAGAGAGGTAGGAATAGTTTTGCAAGCATCATTAAAGTGTTTTTCACAAGCCTCATCAAGAACGTCAATACAATTAACGCTCTCATATGAATAAGTCTGTTTAGACAACTTTCCCATGTTGAAGACTACTTTATCGTCACCCACTCTCATGATAAGCTCACCGGCTTCAACATCAATGAGAGTGCGACCGGTCCTAAGGAATGGACGTCCCACGATCAAGGGAACACGAGGGTCCATCTCGTAGTCGACGACAACAAAATCAACAGGAAAGGTGAATTTGTCGACTCCTACAATGACGTCTTCAGCTATCCCCAATGGATAAGCAACCGTACGGTTAGCTAATTCCAAAGTCATTTTGGTGGGGACTAGCTCTGGGAGAGATAATTGCTTCCAAACGCTTAGAGGCATGAGATTAATACTGGCACCTAGATCGGCTAGGGCCATGCAATTCTCTACTCCCGGGAAATTGCAAGGAATTAAGAAACGACCCGGATCACCAAGCTTGGTTGGCAATTTCCTTAAGAGCATTGCAGAGCAGTTCTCATTAAGTTGGGTGTTGGCAATATCGAGGAGCTTTTCCTTGTCGCTCAGAAGATCTTTAAACATTTTCGCGTATTTAGGCATGTGAGCGAGAGCCTCAGCGAAGGAGATATTGAAATTCAGTTGTTTAAACATCTTAAGAAAGTTTGAAACCTGAATATCGTCCTTGCTCTTGAGCTTCTCTTTCCTCAACCTAGATGGATAAGGTATATTGGAAGAAGAGGAAGGCTTTGGAAGAATAGGATCACTCACATCCTTGGGTGGAGGAGGGGTAGAAGGAAGAGGTGGAGAAATTGGGGAAGGAGAAGGATGAGGAATAGGAGCAGGTGACTCGTTCTCCTTAGTCACAACCACCGGTGGAGGTATAGGAAGCTCGGGTTCCTTGGTACCTTTTCCACTTCGAGTGGTGATTGCTTTCATATCCCCTCTTGGATTCGCAACGGTGTTACTCGGAAGAGTACCCGAAGAAGAGGGTTGACTACCTTGGAAAAAACTAGCCATCATGTTCCTCAAGTCGTTAGTTTGGCTATCCAACGTGTTTCTCATGTCGGCTCTCAAATCGTTTCCTTGCTTGACCAAGTCTGCTTTCAAATTGATCACTTCACGCTGAAGATTTTCCACGATCACATCGTTTGTCCTCATGTAGGTCTGCACTTCTTGGTGTAGAGCGGTGGATTGGTTGGAAGGTGCATTGTATGCGGGTGGTTGATAAGCAGGTTGTTGGTAAACTTGGTTGTTACGTTGAGGTGGTTGTTGCTGCTTGTGAGGAGGGATGTATGGTTGTCGAGGTTGTTGTTGTTGTTGAGGAGGGCGATTGAGGTTTGATTGTTGGTTTGGGTTGGTTGGAGGAAAACCAGGTGGTGAAAGATAGTTGTTGCTGCGGTAGCTAAGTAAATTACGGTCACCTTGAGGTCTAGCTTGATAAGCAGGTTGAGGATAGGTGCCATAAGCTGCATTAACATTCTCAGAAGGGTAGTCTTGGGTGGCGGTACAAGTGGTGTAAGAGTGAGGACCACCGCATATCTCACAAGGTTGGCTGACAACATTAACTTGAGCGTTTTTAGCGTTGTTGCTGTTGTTGTTGCTGACGGTGTGGGTAACAAGCGATTCAAGAAGCGTAGTGATTTTGTCTAGTCGCTTGTCGCTGTCACTAGTGCTAGCACTAGCGACATTGGTCCGAACACTCTTGGTTTGCACACGAGATTTATTCTCAATGATATCCCAAGCAGCATTGGAAGTCTTAGCCAAAAGATTACCCCCCCCGAGGCACTGATTAGTGAATCTTGGTTACTCATGCTTAAACCATTGTAAAAAGTATTAATTTGATGTACTTTGGTAAAACCATGTTGTGGGCATTTTCTTAAAAGATCTTTAAAACGATCCCAAGATTCACTGAACGACTCATCGTACTTTTGTTCAAAATTTATGATTTCATTCCGCAAAGCGGTAGTACGAAAGGGTGGAAAAAAGTAATTGATGAACTTGGTTTCCAAATCCGTCCACGAGAGAATACTCTGTGGCGGTTCCTTAGCAAGCCAATGCCGGGCTTGTCCCTCTAAAGAAAAGGGAAAAAGTTGTAACCTGATAACCTCTTGTGGAACACCATTGAACTTGAGCGTGTTAGTGAGTTGCAAGAATCTCTTGATATGGTCGTGTGGATCATCAATGGTACGTCCCAAGAATGGTTGAGCGGAGACCATCTGGATAAAGCCTGATTTTAGCTCGAAGTTGTTAGCGGCAATTGGAGGTGTAACAATTGGGTCAGTGTTGCCATCTACATGAGCTTGCAGCAATTCAATCATCGGGCGATTATCCGGAAGGGGCTCATTGTTGTTGTTATTGTTCATGTTGTTGAAAGGTGGGTTGTTGTTATTATTATTATTGTTTGGAGGTGGTACACCGGCCATGTCTAAGTGATCGAGAGGCTCGGGCTCTTGATAAGACGTGGATCGAGTGCGCATACACCTGCAAAAGAACTAACAAGGCAAAAACAAAGCAAAAATATTTTTGGTTTTTATGTTTTTTAATTTTTTTGTATTTTTGAAAATTTTATATTTTTTAGTGTTTTTCAAAATTTTTGTGAAAAAGTAACGTTCACGGGGAACGGATCCCAAAATCCAAGTTCTCACAAAAAACTTTTGATCTTAACGAGAACAGCCGGCAGCGGCGCCATTTGATACTATGATTCTGTATGGGTTCAGATTAATCTCTCGGAATCCTCTCAAATTGATCTCGGTCTTAAGTGGAAAGATTGTTCTTGGTTACTAAATAAAAGGTTTGATTTTCTATTCTACTGAAGGTTTAAGATGTATTAAAATGTAAATTCCAATCTAAAAGCAATTAAATTAATGACGATGACAATTAAATGGACTAGAATTAAATTTGAAATAAATAAATAAATTCAAAATCAAGAAACAATAATACAGTAACTATTAAAAATATTCAAAGAAAATTGACTCGGAAGTTTAAACCTTGATTCGGAACTTTTCACCCGGAAGTCTTCATTCGGAACCTCTAAAAATCCTTCATTTGGAAGATTGGTTCATTCGGAAGTTTTACTTCATCCGGAACATTTAGACTCATTCGGAACTTTCAACTGATTCGGAACTTTTAAGGGAAAAATTCACTCGGAACTTTTTAAAACACATTCATTCGGAACTTACTGTTCATCCGGAACTTCAGTTCATTCGGAAGTTTTCACTCATCCGGAACTTTCAGTTCATTCGGAACTTTTGACTCATCCGGAACTTTCAGTTCGTTCGGAAGTTTTCAACTGATTCGGAACTTTTAAAGGAAAACTCAATCGGAACTTTTCAAAACATGCTCATTCGGAACTTTGGTGTTCATCCGGAACTTAGGTGTTCATCCGGAAGTTTTGCTTCGTTCGGAAGTCTGGGAAACCCAGATACAGTCGTTTACCCGAAGAACAAGGAAACCAACTTTTAATCCAAAAATCACCAAGTTTTTCAACAAATCTTAAATAAAACTAAACACAAAGCATCTACTAACCATAAACTACAAATCCCATCAACAAAAACATAAATCCCAACAACTTTTGAAGATCAAAACTCAATAAAATAAGAACTTAAGAACTTGAAGAGAAAGATGATGATATGATGAACAAGATGAAATGGAAAGATTAAACAAGAACTTGTATTGAATGATTAATGTTTTGACAAGATAAAACAAAGATTAAAATTACAAGATTAGAAAATCAAAGATTAAAATCACCAATCACCCTAGTGGTGATGGTGATGATACGAACTAAAGGGAGAGAAAAGTGGGGGAGAAGAAAACTAAAAACTAACTAGCTAAAATGTGTGAGGGGTGGTCTATTTATAGGCTTGTCTTTTGGTTGGTGAGTGGGCTTTCTCCCGTTCTTCTTGTCTTCTCGCCTTTTCAGAAAAGTTGACGTTTTCGATTCTGATTCGGGATTTGTCGTCGATTAAATTCAACTCGTCTTTTAATTTCTTCGTTTAATAGACTTGAGTTTCTTCGACTTGTGTAAATCTTCCATCTTTGGTCCTTTTCTTCGATAAATCTTCGAATAGGCCCAGTGACTTCAAATCTTTTGCATCTCTTGGACAATAGACTTTATCTTGAGTCCTTTTCTTTAGTAAAACCCGTGCAATCCCATGTTTTCTTCAATATTCATCCGGTTGGCTCTGAAAACACAATAAACACAAAAACCACGCATAATTCCAAACAAATGATATTAAATACGTGTTTTGGTCTCGTTTTAGCCAGAATTAAGTGGTAAAAGGATGGGTGTTTACACACCTATCATATCCCGTGGACTTTATCATTGTTGACATTCCCATCGATCCTAAAGTTCCTCGAATCTTAGGTCGATCATTTTTGGATACCTCAAGAGCACTTATTGATGTGCATGCTAGGAAAATCACTCTACGTTTCAATGAGGAAGAACTCGTCATAAGTGAAACTCAAAACTCTACGCTTTCTCATGTATATTCTATCACGTCTTTGAACAATATTAATCCCATCAAAAACATTTGCAAAAGAATTTCAAAAAGAGTGTTAGGAGTTGTTGATAAAAAAGATTTTCCATCCCCTCCGCCGGTGGAGGTTAAGAGTGTTAAACCTACGTCTCCAATCACGGAAGATTCTTCGGATGATGAATATGTTGACCCCGATGGGGCGGTGTTCTTTGTTGTTTGAGAACTTGCCACCACCTAAACGATTTTTAAACGTGCGAATTTTTAGTGTGCCTAACATCGTTTTAGAAACACCAAATATTTTTGACATAATCAAATCAGGTTTTCATAAGGAGTTTTCAAAAGATGAAAAAGGAAAAAATTTTGAATTGGATTTAAAAGATTTTTCTACAATTCTAACTCCGTCATCACCTCGTGTTTTGAGTGCTACAAGATCATCTTCTCCTTTTGTCGATGCTTTGTGTGGACTTAGTGTGGGGGAAGCCCCTTATGTTCCCTCCCCTTTCTCCACCGAGGACGAGATATTTGATCCCGGAATTGCATATAAAGGGAAATCTCGGTCTTCCACCGATGCAATAAATGGAAAATACTTTCATTTGATTGGTGCGAGTCTACCTCGGGTAGCTCATGGTTTTTGTGACCTACCCATTGTCCCACCCTTCTATTTTTTCTCATCTATTTTCTTTAAACCCTTTGGGTTTGTTTTGGCACGTCTTGAAGTGGTGTTGGTTTGTTTATCCAATGAAAACGATAACGCCATCTTCGATCCTGGTATTTTGCATCATCAAAGGACTTAGTCCTTAATACCGGTTGTTTTTTGGCCTTGTTTATCATGTAAGCCCCACCAAAAAAATTGACCATACCATGATTATCCCTAAATGATCACATTTATGGCGGATTCGAGTCGAGCTTTTGACTCAGTTATCAAAAACAAGGTGCCTCGTGGGGGAGTCCCATGCTTATCCATGTACATATTATCGCTTTCTAATTAGTTCAATGTGAGGGGATTTGTGCCCTTCCAACCTTTGTTTCGTGGTTGTTTGTGCATTGTGGTTTTTAGATGATCATGATCTTCACGATTGGAGCCTCTCGTGTTCGTTTTATGGGAGCACTCGATCGTTTGCTTTGAAGACTTTCTCAATATCCATGATATATCCTTTTATGTTCTAACCTTAGATTTTTAGCACACTTCATAAACGGCTTTAAATTTAACGGTTACACCCTTTTCATGCTAGATTAAGCATTCGACTACGTCTCTAGTATGGGGGTTTTCCAACCCTTAGACTCGAAACATTGAGGATAATGTTTAACTTTAGTATGGGGGGTGAATAGATACTTGTCTTGCCAAACCTTCACGCTTTCCAAAGTTTATCTTTTTGTTATCGTTTTGTTGCAAAATAAGGCTAAAAAATGGCCAATTTTTAAATTTCTTCTCATGTTTTATAAGTGTTTAAGACACGAATGTAGATTTTCTGATGGCGAGAATAAGAGTAATTTTTGACTCGACCATGTGTGTTGAGCACTTAGCTTCGATTCCTTAACTTTATATTAGGATAAGTCTCTTAAATGAGGACAAGAAATGATAGAGTTAATTATAAGTTACTATGCTAAACGTAGAGTACTCGTATTCTTTCAAAAACTCATGTGTTCTCCTTGTTTGCTTATTCTCCCTTCGCTTGTAAATATATTTTGCTTAATAAATATTGACTTAGCGGTTTAGTCTTGATTGTTGGTTTCTAGTCTTTTCTAGTAGCTTCCATGTAATTAAATTGGGAAGACATTAAGTTATCGCCAGCGTCACAGTTTTGAAGTATTGGCAACCCGAATAATTGAAAGCTTCACCTAATAATAAGATTTCAAGTGCTCACCTAAATCAAGCAACAATTTGAAGCTCACAAGGCCGAAAAATCTATGCGAAATTGAAAGTGAATCAAGCCTTAATATTTGAAGCTTTAAAGAACCAAAATTCGCTTTTAGCGTGAGGATATACGTCTTTGGCCATAATAAACACCTCATGGCGAGGTTAAATAAAAGGCAAGGCAAGAGCGAAGTAATAATAAAAGCTTCATGGCGAAGTTGAATAAAAGATGGTGGTAAACCTATGATAATAAGGCCCATCCGGTAGGGGGCGTATAAAAGTCTTGGTAATAAGTCTCATGTTCAAAACCGTTATAAAACCGTGTTTATCGATCCTTCTTGTTGACTTAATTTTTTGACATCGTTGTCTATTAGGAGGGGTTATTAATTCGATGGTCTTGGTTACACCGTTATGACTCTATTTTTAGACCTAAATCTCTATCATCGCATAAGTCAAAAAATGTATCCTCGTGAAACATTCAAGACAAAATAAAATATAAGAGATACAACTTAGGAAAATGGGAGGATAAGTACGAGATTAGGGCATATGAGTAGTGTTAGCATTACTAATTTATAATGACAATGATCTCGTTGCACGCTTGGCATGGAATTGGGGTGAAAATCGAGGACGACGAAATTATTACTAACGAATCATTCACATGTTCTTATTATATGAACCTAAACGTCCCATTTTGCGATGAAAATCATACATTATGTCTAAAACGCAAGTAGTAGTAATAGTAGTAGTATAGCTAGTTTATAATTCAATAAAAGTACATAAAAATGAATTTTGGAGGTGCTACGATACTTTATTCTAGCATTGCGTGAGGGCATGGCAATGGTTTAGTATGGGGGAGTGATGAGACTGCTTTTATACATAGTCTCATCGTCCAAAACGGGCTTAAAATGCATTAAATATCATCAAAAAGACCAAATATAATGCTTGTGTGTGTTACTTATGTATTTTAGGTACGGATATTGAGGAAATCATAAAAGATCACAAGAATCAAAGAAAAACGAACACGGGAAACGAAGCCGCATAATGAACCAAGACCTAATGTGGATTTTCCAAGAAAAACCCTTGAAGAATTGAAGATTGTACAAGAAGGGTCCTCCAAAATTTAAGAATTGACACTTTAAACCCTTGTATATTCATAATTACGAGTTTGGTCCCTAAAGTTTGTCAAATTTACAAAAAAGACCCTCAACTTTGAAGAATTGGCAAGAATGGTCCCTCAAATTTGAAGACTTGTCACTTTTAGTCCTCCATGAAGACAAAGAAACAAGTGAAGACCTTGAAGATTGAAGACATGTCAAGTTTAGCCCTTCAAATATCATCAAATGGCAAAACAAGCCCTTGGTAAAACCTTTGTAAAGTTTTTTGGGGCAAAAGTATGAAAAACAAAACTTCAAATACAAAGGGAAATCTGTTTGAGCTATTTAAACTACAAAAGACAACAAGAAGAAAAGATAGGGACCAAACTTTGGCGACAAACATATTTACCTAGACCAACCATGGCCTGCCACGTGCCCCACTCACCAAAATCCACCAATCAAAACACACTCTGCTTCCACCTCACCATCCACTCACCGTTTAATATTTAATTAACTTTTCAAACGTTAATTAATATTAAAAACACGCGATAAACCCCCTTTTTAAATCCTAACAAGATCAAACTGGTGTTCTTCGTGTTCTTCGTGTTCTTAATCCAATTTGGGGTTTCCTTAACCTTTATGAATTAAACCCTAATTCTTTCCAGATTCATGATTAAGGGACTACTAATCACAACCCAACTCATAACTACCTTGCCACATCACCCACCAAGTCACATGAGACTCCCATGCTACATGCTTTTGGGAAGAAGACAAATTTTTCCAGCATATCAACGACCAAGAGGCTTGCTTTCATCCTAAGCACAAAATCAACGCTCAAGATCACAAAACAACAACTTTAGTCACATGATTCTTCAACAAACGTCCAAGTCAGTCAACAAAAATTCAAAATTCAAGGGCAAATATGGAAGTTCATCACTTAGGTTTCACTTTATTTTCAGTATCTTAGGACTTCATGTAGCCTATATAATGGCATTAGTTCACAACATTTATTCTTGTTCATAGTTTTTCATTTGTCAAACCTTGTAAAGACCTTTTCTGAATTTATGAAATTATGGTGTTGTGTTATGATTTAAAACTGAGTCCCATTGTTTGTTATTGTGTTGAGTAGTTAATTTTCACGTTTTTGTACTTAAACAAAAACCTTGAACAAGTCCAAGAGTTCCTTTAAGCCTGTGAGTCCCTTTGTTCTTGCTGAGGTAAAGAATTTGGCTTGTGCATGGTGAGGATTGTTCATTGAGGTGTTTCTTTAAGTGACATAAGTCACAACTCACTAGCTTAAGCAATATTGGAAGTTGGTATACGTTTTTATAACAAAAATCTGTCAAGTGGTTTTCTAAGTGCTTGTGGTTCGACAGCTTGCTTATTTGAGCTTAAGGGTGATCATAGCTTCCTAATCTTGGTTGATTAAGGGGTGGTGAGGCCTTAAGGGAAGATTCAAGCCATGTGGGAACCTAAGTATTTCATATACTTGATCATTTGTCACCTTATTTTATCATATTTGTGCTAACCTAGGCTCAAGCCTTTGGCTGAGCTTGTTTGTTGTTCTTAGCAGTGGAAAGCTGGTGCTTGTTCTTGCTAGCACCTCAGATCATTGATTCCAAAGTGTGGATGTACATTTTGGAGGTTTAAATTCTCAAATTTTTATTTTTCTGTTTAAGTACTTTGTTCTAAGTGATTTTGTGATTCTGCTGGTGTATATATGTTTTTATGCCTGCAAATTGGTTCTTGATTCATATGTTGTATGTTATTATGCTTATTTGGGCTTAAAATAGTCTTGAGATTACTTTGGCTTTGCTAAAATTGGTTTTAGAAAGTTAAAAGGGTGTTTTGGATTGTCTGCGGTTCAAGTTTGCATGAGTTTGAGTTGGTATTGTAGTATTATTTGAGTGTGTATCTGTTATTAAGGTGTTTGTGTTCTGTTATTTGCATATTTTGTGCCTTGAATCACTTAATCAAACAATTGGCTATAAAACCTTGAAAACTTGTTGTTTTGCTTTGAAATCTTGTTCACACCTAGTTTGCATGTTAACCTAGGGCCAACAAGTGTTAAATCATTGTTATTGCAACCTGTGTGATAGATCTGAGGCCTTAAATTTGGATTTGGTGTCAAGTAGATCAGCAAAAGTGTTCTTGTGTTCATCATTGTTCATCACTAACTGCTATTGCTTAGATCTTGTTCATAAGTTGGATTCATTGCATGATATGAGTTAATATGTGTTTCATTAAGTTTTATTGAGCTTGTGTGTGCATTTGGTGGATTGTGGTTTGCTTATACTAGCTTAAAAGTAGCTTATTGTCACCAGATCTGCTTATTACTAGTCTGTGCCATGTCTGTGGACTAATTGAATTAACTGTATCCCCTTTGGCTTATTGGAATTGTGTTTTATTGCTTTATTGTGACTCCTTACAACTCACTGGTTGTAAGGGTGCCTTGATTGTCCAACAAAACCAAGTGAAACTCTCTAAAATTCAAAGTCAAAAATTCAAGGCAGTGGGAACTCCTTTCCCCTGCTTCTAGCCACTGCTAGTTATAATTGGTCAACAGCTTATTACTTGTTCATTGTAGCTTATTCCAATGTGCAACAACTTATTTTTTGTAATAGGTCTTAATATTTTGAGCTTGTAAGTCATTCTGAAAGTTTACAGCTTTTGGTTTTAGGTTTTGACTAGAAAACGACTATTTTGTCTTTTTCAAAATTAGCTTTTTGCTTATTTCAGCTTATTGAGTGTGCTTATTGGAAAACTTTTTGTTGATTAAGCTTAGTTAAGCCATTTGTGACTTATTGCAACTTGAATCAGCTCTTGAAATAGTCTAGAACTCAAAAACGACTATTTTGTCGTTTTGTGAAGAGAGCTTTGGCTTATTTCAGGCTTATTCCTTGGGCTTATTTCAAGTTTCTTTTTGCAAATAGCTTATTTAGGTCAAGAGAAGGACGTGGGTAAAATTTTAGCTTATGGCATCAGCTTATGGCTTAATGGGCCAAAAAGCCCATTAAGAATAAGCTGTTTTGAAATAAGCTAGCTTAAGCTCATTTTCAGCTTTTGGGCCTTTGTAAAATTGTGTTTAAAATCAAGTTTTATGCTTAACTAGAGCTTTTGGGCCAATTCTGTGGACTTTTTCTTATTGGGCCCAATTCTAAGCCCATTAAGGATTTATTTGGGTATTTGGCCCATTTGAAGGCCTAATAGGGGTATTTTTATAATTTCAACTTCATTTCTGTTTTATTTAGGTTAAAATAAACTAGTTTGCAAATTTTTAGATTTTTTTCTAAATTTTGGATTTTTATTAATATTTTATTATTATTTTATTATTAAAAATTAAAATTTAGATTTTTACAAATTTTTCATTTTTCCTAGGTCAAATACATTAAGTTAGGAATTTTACAATTTTTAGAATAATTTTATTGTCATTAGATTAATTTTTAGAATTATTTTAAGTTTTAATAGTTTTTAATTGTTTTTAAATAGTTTTAATTAGTTTTAAAATTTCCAAAAATAGTTTTAAATTTAGTTGAGTCATTTTTGAGGTTTACAAGTTAAAAAATCTCATTTTGGGCTTTTTGTTAATTAAAGTGATTTTTTTGGCTTTAATTAGCATTAAAAATTTAATATTTAATTAAATAAAAGGTTTGAGTGATTTTTTATTTTTTGTAAACTCTAATTATATTTTTTTGGATTTATTGCAATTTTCTACGTATTTTTAGGGTAATTTTTAATTTTGGTCACTTTTTACGGTTTTACGTACACGACTTACCGTCTTAGTTTAATTCATAAATCGTAACTGTCATTCTTTTCTAATCTCTTTTTTATTTCTCTTTTCTCATCAATATAATCATAAACACTTAATCTTATCTTTACACAACACACTAGCCTCCTTGAGAACGATCCCCACTTTGGGTCATTTGTGCACGGTTTTCCTAAACCGTCGTACTTACCCTAATTACACTTTGTTTTCCTAAACAAGTGCTAATTTACAACTATCATGGGTGCTTATATGATGCTTTCTTACTCATAAACCTTACTTGATTCATGCCTTGTTATGCTTAGCAGTATACACGGGATGACAAATTGACAATGGATCGGATATGAATCGGGTAGAGCAGTATCCGTGTGTGTATCTATTTATATTTTCTTTCAGTTTATTAAGAATAACATGCAGTAGCTAGGTAGTCCTGGTTTATTATTCATAACAATTATACAAAACCCTAAACGAGATCAAAGCACACATATAGCGGAAGCGATTTAACAAGATCATAATAACACAATTATAATTAATCGAATTAAGGTTTACGTACATTTTAGCTAATGCATTCCCACAAGATAAAGAACGAATCACCAATTAGGGTTTATAACAAACACCACCAAGATATAGTCTAAAGCAAGACTATATTACGTTCTTGTACACACGTAATACAACGAGCTAACCGTGAGTCTAGCACGTGTAAACCGAGCTTCTACGCTTGTGGAAAATCTACCAAACAACCCTAGAGAGGGGCTAGGATTAGATTATATGCAAAACCAAAAACCAAGATAACCAAACCGAAACCCTTTGTGGGTTCTTGGTCGATCAGCTCAAAAGGAAAGAAAGAGAAGGGACAAAATTTATGAAGGCTAAGGGGTTGTTTTTATAGGCTTAAGAAACTTGGTCTCCAAGCAAAACAAATAAGGCAAGAAATCTTTCTCCTTCTCCCCTCTTAGGCCGACGGCCGATTACACCCACAAGGGTGTTTCCGGAACCTTCTTTTCTTCTTATTTATTCCACAACGCTCGTTTAATACTTAACTCTTTGTAGGATATTGTAAATCTATGCTTAATCTAGAGAAAGAAAGAGATAGAAAGATGATGAGAACACACACACACTTAGAGAGAGAAAGTGTAGAAAAACACACTTTACTATGTGTATTATTAAGTGAACCAACACCCTCTCCAACTAAGGAGAGGGTTTATATACCAAGCCCATAAGATGGGCTTGGGCTTACAATATTGGGCCGGCCATACAAGCATGGACCGGGCTTTTCCTTGTTTGATAAATATAAAGATATCTAGACTACGAGCTACTACTTAATATATTGTCGGAGTGACCGAATCTTCCTAAATACGTAAAAACGTATTTCTAACAATCTCCCCCTAAGGGAGGTCACTAAAAACAAGGGCGTTACCCAAGTTACATTAATAAAATAAACCTAGCATTCTATTCGGTCTGTGAAGACCGTTGGACGATATAAAATATCGTACCTGTGGCAGGTAGATTTAATAAAAAATCTCCTTTACAAGATTTCGTGGGTAAACCCGTTCTCTTTACTCGACCGTCCAAAGCTGACTGCGAACGTAAAGAGTGAATCATTTTGATAAAATTATCTACATGATTGAATCCGTCAATTCCGATTCCTGGAACAAGTTTGATTCATTGAAGAATCGCACCATCATTGCTTTCCAATTGTTACGAGCTTGATTCATATAGAATCTTGCAAGTTACCTACCAAGTGCTGTTTGAGGTTAACACTAGAAGGATTTCCACTCATCACTGTAAACACTAGGGTGTCACTCTGAGTGTTCTGGCAAGATCACTGAAATATTGCATAGAGGCCTGGAACGTGTTTAAATTCAATTAAGAATTAGACAGCTGTTGCTTTCCAGTTATCACAAGTTTGATTCGTAAAGAATCGCACAAGTCACCTACCATGAGCTTTTTGAAATTTGCTCAAGAAGGATTTCCAACTTCATTGTAAATACTTTCGTATTACTCGGATGTTCAGGCAAGATCATGAAGATTTTACGTAGGAATCTTAAGATCATTCTTACTTTTCACAGTGTGTGAAGAAGCAAGGAAATATGGAAGTGTGGCCTAATGAGATATTTGATGATCTTAAATGGTTCTAGACTCGATCGTGAATTTGGATTTTAGTGATTGGAGACTAGAGAGGAGTGTCACCTTTTCAATATCAATATATTCGGAGTGAATAAATCAATAGATAATGTGTTGTCTCAGTGTGAATAAAACAAATACCTTTTAAGAGATATCTGAGTTAGCTAGGATTGGTTGTGCATTGCATCACTGGGTCAATGATGTCTATCTTCAATATCGAGCATCATTAAAATGATCTCAATAGCATATGTGTTGACCTGGTTTCTGCCTAAGGTTGTAAGGAGGGCTTCTTTCTTTAGACCCTTTATCTTTACAATTCTTTTTCATTCTTCAACCCCTTCAATGCTTACCAATACGTCATAACTAACACCTTGTTGTGATTTTTCCAGTGCTAACTTAAGTACTTGGTCGGCATTCAGCTACGTTCACAATCTTTCTCCATCTTTCCTAAGGACTACTATTTCTAGCTATGGAATGTCCTTGGGAAGATTCCTCCGATTTTGGAAGAATCATTGGACTTAACCTATCCTACCATCCTTATGTCACCACAATCCTCATCGTCGTGAAATAAATGGGTTTAGGGTAAGTATATGTCACCATGAAATCCATTTTGGTATAGCAAATTGATGTTTCGTGGATTGTATATGTGATAATTTGAGATTACGTTATAGGGTAAATTAGAAAATTACCTTTAGGAAAAAGTAATAGACTAATATTACCAATGACGAATTCAATTAAACACGTTGGTGACTCAAGTTCGTTGTACACGAAGATCTTATGAATTTGAGACGTTTTGCTTTGATTTGGACAATTGAATTGAATTGGTTTTCGCTTTTTAAAACAAGAATTAAATCTACAAATTTTAAACTATTTAATATTAACCAAAAGTGCATGAATCGTAAACCCCGCTATTATTAAAATCTACAAACAATTACTTAAAATTAAAACTATTTAAGAATTAAACTAATTTAAGAATCTATAAGAATAATTCTATTTAATAAAAAAATAACTTCTAATCAATTTTAAAAATCTAATTAAACTTTTAAAACTAATAAACTTTGTTAAAAATTACTTTAAAACAAATCTATTTAAACTTTTTAAACTTTATAAAACTTAATTAAAATTACTTTTAAAACTAATCTCTTTTAAAACTAAATTTTATTTAAATCTAATATTATAAAAATCTAATTAATTAAAAATAAACTAATTAAACTATTTAAATTTAATAAAAACGTTTTTCTTTTTTTTTATATTTAATATTTAAATTTATTATTAGTCTAAAACTCAGAATTTGGTATAATAAATTTTTTATTAAATTTAAATAACTAAAAACAAACGTAATATCAAATTAAAATGTTTATAAAGTCAAAACTTCTGCCAAACAAAATCCTACTATATTAATTAGAAAGCTGTTAATAAAATCAAATGAGCACAGAGCTCAATTGGTTAACATGCTATACAGTTATCCTGGGGGTCTCGAGTTCGATTCCCATTAGTGACATATTTTTTTGCTATTAATTCCTTTTTGACAGTTAAAGAACATGAGTCTCAGGAGAGACTTTTGGTAAGCTTATTATATAGAAAGAAACTGATAAGGATATCAGTTATTGAGTATCAACAGATCAAAAGGATCTGTAATACCTTGCTTTCAAACAAACAGCTAAAATCTCAAATAATAAATCGCCTCAAATCATATAATATATCATACAAGTAAACCAGCAGATACTAACATTCAATATTAAAGAAAATATCAGTAAAATAATCAGTAAATTCATACAAACAAACTGCGCCTATTAATATGGAATGTTTCATATTTTTATATAAGCAACTGTCTGTTTACAAGCAGCAGAATCATGAACAAAAAGATAATTTAAATCTACAAAAAAAGATCTATCAGCCTATAAGCACATCAGCAATGACAAATTCATAAGAATGCATCATTACAACGAAAAAAAAGGAAAGCTGTTAAAAAAAACTCAGTTAAAGGTTAACGTAAAACGGATCAAATCTGTAGCAAGCAAGTACCAAATCCAGCCTATACGTTTATCCAAACTAGCATATAACTCAAACTCGTTAAGACTCAGCTCAATCCAAACTAAAAAGCCAAACACACTGCTTAAATCAAATAATACATTCAGTAAGCTTAAACGAAAAGAAAATAGTCATTAGACAGCATATAAAACAATCTTATAAAAATGTAAATTTCAAACAGTAGCAATCTCATAAAATTCAAATACAAGATCAGTAAACATCAAGCAGTCAAGACCTTAATCAAATAAAGCTATCATCAAAACTTACAAAAACTTATCCTAATGAGCAGATTCAATAAAACTTATAAAATGAAACATAAAATGAAAAGAGAATAGCACCTTTTGGGATAACCTTTGAGCAGTAGGATTGCGCTGAGCAACCTAATGAACCCAAAATCAGAAATCACCAACACCACCATTTATTTTCAAACGAAACCACAAATCGAACCACCAAAAATCTTTTGAACCACGAACCAAGTCTAAAACCAACAGATTCTTTTTTTCATCTATATTTATCCAGTAGGGATAAATATTTATCCAATCCTTTACTTTTAATATTAAATTCAAGCTATTAATTAGCTTAAATCTAACATCACAAACATTATTTTTTTGAAACAGTAAATAGATTTAATTCGTATATAAATTTAAGCAGTAAAAGAAAATAGACGAGACACGATTAATAATAAACACGACTGATCTTTCATTAATTTCAGAAAAATTACAAGATTCAATAAAAAGAAATACATAATTTAACCTAAAACTATTTCTACATAATAACTTTAAAGCAAAAGAAAAGACGAAAAATTACAATAGAATTGGGGGTTTTTATAGCCATCCCAAGGCTTTGTGATGAGCGAATATCCGAATATTCCCTAGCATATTCTTCATTCTTCTCAGCCCTTGGATCTTTATTCTTCTTTCTCTCTCCTATTTAGCCTTGATCGGATGGTCTATATGACACACACTAGCACACGGATTGCCAACGTGGCATCCGTGTGTTAGTTGTGTTTCTTTTGAGCTATTTGATTGGTTGATTGTGGGGATTGAGGTGTATCATCCTATAGTCTTTTGCCATGTAGCCTCTTGATTCCTCACAATCTCTTCCTTAAACCATGGGGGTTTTATTCCCACACGTATGAATTAACCATGTGAGAAAAAGCCCTTTATTAATTTTATGAATTAATCAACTTAGGGTTTGGAACAGTAACTTAAAGTTACTAGTTTTATTTGGGGAAGATGAGAAGTGAAAGAGAAATCTTGGTAGTATCGAATGTGTTTTTTAGTGTGTGGTGGAAAAGTGTGAAAGTAAATGGATGAGAAAATAAACGTGAGTAACGTTTGTGGATAAACGAATGGGTGGGTGAGAACATTTATTTATTCAATGTATATAGTGTGAGTGGATAAAAACGAGTGGAACGGTTTTATTTATTGTGAAAAATTGAATGGAGGTAACATGTTTATACAAGAAATGACTGAAACCCTAAAGCCCAACACAATCTTTTCATTTGTTTATAATTTTAATTTTGGGCCTGGCATAATTTGGACCCAAAAACTTTATTCATCCTTCCAATTAACTTGCAACTTGGGCCAGGATTTGGGCTTGTTCAAAAATTATTCACTTTATATCCAATATTGGGCTTTTAAGCCCAAATGTTCCAATGTGGGACCCACTAGACCAAAGTCCTTTATTTAAATATTTAATCCTCTAAATTTGACTCGATTTTGGCTTCCTTGATCTTTTTCTTCAAACTCGTGCCGGTTTTTGCTGATTTTCGCGAACTTGGTACCTACACACATGCAAACAAGAAACAAGCATATACAAGGTATTTTTGATACATTAATAGCTTTATTTCATTGTTTTAAGATACAAATGATATGAGTAATTACACTCATATCAAATTCCACCTTGCTAAGCAATTGTCGTGTCCTCACGCAATGATAAAATAAAATTCTAACTACACCATTATTAAACTTATGACACTTTATTTTGTAAAGACATAATGTATTGCTTTCATTATTGAAAAATAACTTTAAGGATCATAAAACTCAAATAGATTCATCGTCCTCGACTTTTCACTTTTCCATGCCAAGTGCAAAAACAAGATCATTGTTATTATAAGTTAGCAAACAAACACGAACTCATGTGGGCCAATTATTCACTTAGACTCCCTTATTCCTAGGTGTTTCTCTTATATTTTATTGTTGTCTTGAATGATCACGAGGATGCATTGTTGACTTATTTCGATAATTTATTAGGCCGAAAATAAAGTGAACGATTTAATCAATAGTTAGCTAAAGGACAAAATCTTTTAAAACTGCTTCTCGGGACCTCATAAAGTTCATATCTTGGCATAACTTGCTTCGCGATTTGAGACCTTTCTCGGACCAATATTTGGCAGCGATTTTATACTTCAAACCTTGAGAGACGTTCATGAAATAATGGTCTTCTCTTCATATAGGAATTTCTTCACTTGAAGTTTTGAGAGATTCATACTTGTACCACGACTTCTTCATTTTTCTCCAATCTTTATTTGGGATTTTGATATACAACGATCCGCCTCCTTTTTGGACTTGGCTTTATTTATCCTCATACCTTGTTATGGTCTTTTTGGATAGACTTCTCCATGACTTTTGGGGAGTATTTGCTTTTCGTCGTGTGTCTCGATCCTTCATATTGATTTTTGATAAATGATTCTTCACATCACTTGAGATCTTTAGCAATAAAATATAGCCCTCATGTCTTGTTAGGACCTTTTTGGACTCGCTAATCTTCGCATCCCGCTTCAAAAAGTTATGCCTTGGCTATGAACTCTAATCCATACCGAGCAACTTTTAAACGATCTTGGGCTAGAAGCTAAGTAACTTTTCAAATCGTTCAACCTTATTTATTGCAGATAAATTTATTAGCAAGCGATGGGAGAATAGGCTTATAATTAACTCACATAAATTCCCGAAAGAATACCAAACTTATAATTGGCTCTATCATCTCTTGTTCTCCATATTGTAAAATTTCAAAAATGTGAAATCAATGGATACTTAGCCTATTAAATCAAAGTTTTGGGTTTTCAAGTCATCTATAGGATCTTGCATCTTCTTATACTTTTGCAAGTTTTAGAATTTGCATTTTAAAGTTCCCTTGATAGACGACTTTCTAGGATCAATTATAGGAGCTTGCGAAAAGTTCTTGTTCTTAACTCGTATGAATTAAGACTTTCGCGTTTTAAAGCTCCCTATATAATAGCCTAGCAAAACTTAATTCAAATACGTTAAGGAAAAGCTAAGGTTAAAAACCGAGTCAAGTCAAAAACTATTCTTATTTTCACCAACGGAAAGCCTACATTCGTGTCAAAAGCACTTATTTTATTTATTAAAACTTAAAATTAACACTAAAAATTTAAAATTTTATTGAAAAACGAGAAAAACTACGTTTGGACACGACAAAAGCAATAGCAAGCGATTATGTCGATTGACTCCCCCATGCTAAAACCAAACATTGTCCTCAATGTTTCTTAGCTCAAGAGTAACACCCCCTTGCTAAAATACGAAGATTATAATGCAAAATCCTAGCATGGAAAGAGCACGCAAATCTATAAGCCGTTTATTAATTATGCCTCAAGATAAAACGTTAGTCGATAAAAATCAAAGGTAATAAAGTGTGCCCCTCTTTGGCATTCAAAGAATGGAAGATCAAGTGGACCGTCAAAAACCGAACACGAGAGTCTTCAATAATTAGGGTCATACCTAAGATCACAACACAACAAAACACGAGCACGAGCTTGAAAGATCAAGCCTTATTAGTTGTTAGAAAATAGAAAGAAGATAGAATTTATGCGACTCCCCCACAAGGCACCTCGTTTTTGTTCACCGAGTCATGAGCTCGACTCGATCCCCGCATTCATTAGTCCTTAGGGAAAGTTTGAAGATCCGGGACAATCTCCGTAGGTATGTCCCCTCCAAAGTAACGTTTCACACGATGACCATTCACCTTAAAGTTAGGCCCGTCTTTTTGAGCTAGCTCAACGGTGCCATAAGGGAAAACTTGTGCAATGGTGAATGGTCTGGACCAACGGGATTTAAGCTTGCCCGGAAAAATCTTAAGTCTAGAGTTGAATAAGAGGACTTGATCACCAACATTGAAAATGCGGTTTTTGATCTTTGAGTCATGAATCCTCTTAGTCTTCTCTTTGTAGATCAAATAATTTTCGTAAGCTTGATCCCTTAATTCACTTAGTTCATTCAATTGAACCTTGCGATGATCACCTGCGGTCCTCAAATCAAAGTTACAATGCTTAAGAGCCTAATACGCCTTATGTTCGAGTTCAATTGGCAAGTGGCATGCTTTTCCGTAGACCAACCTAAATGGTGTAAAACCAATTGGCGTCTTGTAAGCCGTACGGAAAGCCCACAATGCATCGCCCAGTTTATCCGACCATGAAGTGCGATTTTCTCCAATAGAACGCTCCAAAATCCTTTTAAGAGCACGGTTTGAAACCTCCACTTGACCACTCGTTTGAGGGTGATAAGCCGTAGAAAGTCGATGAGTGACACCATATTTCTTTAGAACTTTTTTAAATTGTTCATTACAAAAATGGGTCCCACGATCACTTATAATAGCCCGCGGAGTTCCAAACCTAGCAAAAAGTTGTTTCAAAAATTTCACCACAACTCGAGCATCATTCGTGGGCAAAGCCTTAGCTTCGACCCATTTAGACAAATAGTCCACGGCTACAAGAATGTATTTATTTCCTTTCGAAGATGGAAACGGCCCCATAAAATCGATCCCCCACATGTCAAAGATTTCACAAACTTGGATAATGTTTTGAGGCATTTCATCCCTTTGTGAGTTCTTTCCTTTACGTTGACAAGCATCACAAGTCTTGATCAAGTCTTGAGCATCACGATATATGGAAGGCCAAAAGAAGCCGGCATCAAAGACTTTCTTCGCGGTGGCGTTAGCACCATGATGTCCCACGGTGGGTCCCTCATGATAAGATTTAAGGATATCTTGAGCTTCTTTGCCAAACATGCACCTACGAATCACTTGATCCGCGCACACACGAAACAAATAGGGGTCGTCCCAAAAGTAATAGGAAATATCCTTGAAAAACTTTCGTTTTTGTTGGGACGACATACCCTTGATCACAAACTTCCCCACATGGTAATTTGAGATGTCCGCAAACCATGGGGTAATATCATCACCATGAAAAGCAATCATACCAAGCGTCTCGAGAGGAAATGTTTCATTGATTTCCTTGTTCTCTCGATCGCTTTGGTGAGGATTCTCAAGTCGAGATAAATGATCGGCCGCGAGATTCTCGGCTCCTTTTTTGTCTAGAATTTTGACGTTAAATTCTTGAAGGAGGAGAATCCACCAGAGCAACCTCGGCTTAGCATCTTGTTTATTAAGAAGATATTTAATAGCCGAGTGGTCCGTATACACTATGGTTTGAGACAAGACGAGATATGGTCTAAACTTTTCAAAAGCATACACAACGGCAAGTAGCTCCTTTTCCGTTGTAGTGTACTTTGTTTGAGCATCCGTCATAGTCTTACTTGCATAGTGTATAGGCAAGAAGTGTTTTAACTTACGTTGCCCCAAAACCGCACCTACCGAATAATCACTAGCATCACACATAATTTCAAAAGGTAAATCCCAATCCGGGGCAACTAAGATTGGAGATTCGGTTAACTTTCTTTTAAGCATCTCAAAGGCTTGAATACACTCATCCGAAAAGATGAAAGGAGTCTCTTTTCCAAAAGATGGGTCATAGGCCGAGCTGTCTTAGAGAAGTCTTGTATAAAACGACGATAGAAGCCGGCATGGCCGAAAAAACTCCTTACTCCCTTAACGGTGGTGGGTGGAGGCAATTTGGCAATCACGTCGATTTTAGCCCTATCAACCTCAATACCGGCCTTAGAGATCTTATGTCCTAACACAATTCCCTCTTTGCACATGAAGTGACATTTTTCATAATTAAGCACAAGATTCGTTTCCTCACAACGTTGCAACATTCTTTCAAGGTTAGAGAGACATGAAGTGAAAGATTCCCCAAAAACCGAAAAGTCATCCATGAAGACTTCCATGGTTTTCTCGATCATATCATGGAAAATGGCCATCATGCACCTTTGGAACGTCTCCGGAGCATTACATAGTCCAAAAGGCATGCGACGATAGGCAAATGTTCCATAAGGACAAGTGAATGTGGTCTTTTCTTGATCACGAGGGTCAATGGGGATTTGGAAATAGCCGGAAAATCCATCCAAAAAACAATAGAATTCATTCCCCGCTAGTCTCTCTAACATTTGATCCATAAAAGGTAATGGAAAATGATCCTTCCTAGTGGCATCATTAAGTTTCCTATAATCAATACAAACACGCCAACCGGTCACAAGTCTAGTAGGAATCAATTCATTATCCTCATTAGTAACAACTGTCATTCCTCCTTTCTTTGGAACACAATGCACGGGGCTAACCCATGGACTATCCGAGATAGGGTAGATCATTCCGGCGTCTAGAAGTTTAGTGACTTCCTTTTTGATCACCTCATGAATCTTTGGATTGACCCTTCTTTGATTTTGGATAGCGGGTTTATAATCATCCTCCATTAGAATTTTATGAGTACAAAATTTGGGATCTATACCCTTAATGTCGGAGATTTTCCATGCAATGGCCCGTTTATGTTTCTTAAGCACTTTGATAAGTTCATCCTTTTCGTTTTCCTTTAATCCCTTAGAAATAATCACCGGTAACTTATCCATTCTTTCAAGAAAAGCATACTCCAAATGAGTGGGTAATTCCTTAAGTTCTAATTCGGGTGCTTCCTCAATAGATTTTTTTACTTTAGTTTCATTAGCACTCATAACTTTTAGTTCCATAGGGGGTGATTCAAAAGGATCCAGATTCAACAATTTTTCAATCAACACAATATCTCCCTCGGGATCAAAATTCTCACTATCAAACTCACTAGGATCAAATGGTGTGCTAAGGTAATCATCAATTTCCTTTTCGATTTTTGAATAACCATTATTCTCAAGCTCTTCAAGAACGAAGTCACCTCCCTCGAATGGAGTGAGTGGAGGCTTAGCCGAAGAGATAATAGGATTCGATGAAGTGGGATTGCCACTTTTAGAAGTATCTGAAAAACCAAGCATATCTTGCGAAACCTCTTCGCTAGCAACATCAATCACATCGACTTGATTGATTGATTCCTCGTCGTCTTCGGAAGAAAACTTCGAGATATTACCAACATTAAGAGTGATACTTTCATCATCAAAATGTAAAGTCAATTTTCCCTCTCTCATGTCAACTAAAGAACTAGCCGTATTTAAAATGGTCTTCCCAAAATAAGAGGCACTCAAGAATTTTCCGGATAATCACAAATTATAAAATCCGCTGGAAAAATGAGCTTTCCTACTTTGACTAATACGTCCTCGGTTATACCTTTTGGAAAGGCGATCGATCGATCCGCTAGCTCGATAGTCATCTTAGTAGGTGAAAGCTCGGGAAGTGATAACCTTTTCCATACGGAAAGAGGCATCAAGTTAATGCTAGCGCCTAGATCGGCTAATGCTAAGCATTCTTCCATATTAGGGAAATCACATGGTATCAAAAATTGACCGGGGTCTCCAAGCTTTTTGGGAAACTTTTTAGAGAGAACCGCGGAACAACTTTCATTTAAGGATGTAGATACTTCAACTAATTTCTCCTTATCGTTCATCAACCTTTTGATTGTTGAAGCAAACTTAGGCATGCTAAGCAATGCATCCGTGAAACTAAGA
Organism: Glebionis coronaria; assembly: GCA_025667525.1. Classification (NCBI taxonomy): domain Eukaryota; kingdom Viridiplantae; phylum Streptophyta; class Magnoliopsida; order Asterales; family Asteraceae; genus Glebionis; species Glebionis coronaria. The sequence continues at coordinate 362,868,262 of CM046882.1, read as the reverse complement.
TTAATATACATTTTCTTAAACAGGTCAAGAAACGTAGAAACTTGAGCATTGGTCTTTTCGCGGAGCTTCTCTTTGGTAAGTCTCGAAGGGTAGGGTAGTGTGGGTTTAGTCTTCGGAATCTCGGGTTCCGGAATAGGGAATTGGTCTAACTTTGGTGGAATAGGAATTTCCTTTTCTTTAACCACCTCGGGTTCTTGCTCCACTTCCCTCACCGGAGAGGTACTCACACGTGGAAGCAAAGGTCCGTCTAAAGCTTTCCCACTACGTGTGGTTATAGCTTTCATCTCACCCTTCGGGTTTGGAATGGTGTTGCTAGGTAAGCCACCCGAAGACGAGGAAGGTTTGGTCATAAAAGATTCAAACATCGAAAGCAATTTATTTTGACCTTGTTCCATACTTTGTTGCATACGATTTTGACTTTGCTCAAACATTTGCTCAAATCTTTGTTCAATTCTTTGTTGATTAAGCTCAATCTTATTGTTTTGGCCTTTAATCGTATTTTGAAACTCATTTTTCAAAGTTTCCATTTGTCCTTGAATGTTGTTTTGAAAAGCTTTCAAATTTGCCTCATTCGTTTTCATGTAGCTTGACAAATCATTTTGGTTATTGCTTTGAAAATGTTGATTGTTTTGATTAGCATTAAACCCATTTCCTTGATTATAATTCCCTTGGTTACCACGGTTAAAATTATTCCCATTGTTCCCATTGTTGTACCTATTTTGAACCGGTGGAAAACCCGGTGGAGCAACATGATTTTGACGAGGAACTTGACCGTTGGAGCCATAAGTTCCCGTCGCGGCAAAAGCATTAGCTTGATCAAACCCCGTGTTTAAACAAGCATAATTAGGATGTGCTCCACCACATGATACACAAACATTCTCAACCATATTAATGGATCCATGAGGATTCTTCCTAATCTCACTCAACAAAGTCGCAAATCCACTATCAATCTTAGAGTCCAATCTAGCAATCTCGGGATTAGATGAATTCACATTGGAAACAACCGGTGTGTTTCGTGAATATTGTGCTCTATACTTATCCTCAATTATTCTCCAGGCGTCTCTCGGAGTTTTTCTTAAAAGATTACCACCCGCGGCGGCATTTAAAGAATCTTGTTCAATCATATTAAGCCCATTATAAAAAGTATTAATTTGATGCAATTCCGAGAAACCGTGGTGTGGACATTGTCTCCACTAATCTTTAAATCTTTCCCATGCAAACCCAAACGATTCATGCACTTTTTGTTCAAATCTAGTGATCTCGTTCTTAAAGTGTGTTGTCTTAGAAGGTGGAAAGAAATAATTCATAAACTTAGACACTAAATCATCCCATGTTAAGATCGAACCCGGTGGTTCTTTCTCATACCAAAGCTTAGCATTACCCTCGAGCGAGTACGGAAAAAGCATGAGCTTAATCACGTCATTAGGCACATCTCTAAACTTGAGAGTCAAGGTAATTCGATTAAAATTCCGAATGTGAGAATGCGGGCTATCGGTCTCATTGCCACGAAATTGGTCGGCACGAATGAGCGATAAAAGACCTGTCTTAATCTCAAAATGATCCGCCAAAATAGCCGGCATAACGATTGCTTCCCCAAACCCTTCGGTGGGTGCACGGAGCAATTCCTCCATTGTTCGGTTATCGGCCATCTCTACAACAATAGGTGGAAGCTCGGGTTCCACTATTCATTGTTGACGATTTCTATTTCTACGAGGAATATTTTCAAGCCTATTAAAATCAATCACAAGACGAGAAGAACGTAATTTCATACACTACAAAGACGAGAATTTAGAGGATTGAAGAAAAGAAATTAGACAAGAAGAAGATTATTTTTGGTATTTATTTGGTATTGCTCAATCAATTATGATTGATAAAAAAAACAAGGAATAAGGATAACTACTATGGAAGTAAATTACCCTCGATCGACTTTGAAACGATAGGTGAAAACCTAAAGGTCTCGAGGTTCAATAAGTAAACAACAAAAATAAGATTTATTACTACTTGAGTCGGCAAACCAGTAATAGGTCGTCCCTCTCAATATATGCACAAGCAAGCGGGGAAACGAGGTGGCACAAAGCACTTAAAAACCTTTTTCCTTAGACGGCCTTTTATAGCACGTCGCCTTATACCCACCTTATAGTTTGTATAAATCGAGTTCAAACTTCTTATTAGTATTTATCTATTTTGCCTTTTATTTTTGTTTTGGATTCGACTACAATAATACAATATATTATTCACAAAAAACGAGAAAAACGATACATATTATATAATAGAAAAATAACAAAACTTTCTGAGGACGGAAAGGGTCTTCAAATCAACGATCAACAAATCTCCACAAAAGCGAATCGTACACAAGATCCCCGGCAGCGGTGCCAAAATTTTTGATGTTTCGTGGATTGTATATGTGATAATTTGAGATTACGTTATAGGGTAAATTAGAAAATTACCTTTAGGAAAAAGTAATAGACTAATATTACCAATGACGAATTCAATTAAACACGTTGGTGACTCAAGTTCATTGTACACGAAGATCTTATGAATTTGAGACGTTTTGCTTTGATTTGGACAATTGAATTGAATTGGTTTTCAGTTTTTAAAACAAGAATTAAATCTACAAATTTTAAACTATTTAATATTAACCTAAAGTGCATGAATCGTAAACCCCGCTATTATTAAAATCTACAAACAATTACTTAAAATTAAAACTATTTAAGAATTAAACTAATTTAAGAATCTATAAGAATAATTCAATTTAATAAAAAAATGACTTTTAATCAATTTTAAAAATCTAATTAAACTTTTAAAACTAATAAACTTTGTTAAAAATTACTTTAAAACAAATCTATTTAAACTTTTTAAACTTTATATGTTGATCCCAAACTTAGATCGATTAGCTTTGTGTATACGAGATTAGATCAAGTACTACACGTAGAGAAACTTTTGATATGTATGAAGTAATCTAAGTGTTATGCGGAATTTAACACTTAGAACAAAGAATAAAACAAAGTAAACCAAACTTTCACTGTGATTAATAATATCAATGAATGATTACAATGAAAGTGTTATGAGATATGTGGAGGAGATGTGTGAAAAGATGTATGTGAGATATGTCTTATGTCTAACCCTAAGGCCTCCTTTTATAGGTTTAAGGAGCCTTGTACAAAAAGCTAAGATCAACTATTTTAGGAAGAGACATAAGATAAACATACATAAATAACTTATTGACTAAATCTTTTAAACATTTAAGAATATATTCTGAATTCTTATCTTCATATTTTGTCCACCAGCTTGAAGAATTCATCATTGGCAGATTTAGTCCTTGTCTTTGTCTTTAAGATTCTTCTTGTCAACACCTTGATAATTCTTATCAGCGTTCATCTGTCAGCGCCCCGTTTACTCTTGTCAGCGTCCAAGTTCCTCTTATCAGCGTCTAGGGACTTGGTCAATTTTATTCCCAACAATCCTCCCCTAAACTTGATATCTACTCTAGTAATCAAGTTTTTGAATAAAATAAAACATATAGAGAGGATTCTTACAAACATACTTATCCCTGAATTTGAGTAATAATAAGTCTTGAAAAGTCAATCACTCAAATCACTTGTATAGTCAGTCTTCACTTGGTCTTAATTATCTTCAACACCTGTAGAGTCTTTGGAGCTTTCTTTATTACTTTTGTCACTCAAATTCGATTGCTCCTCCCCTTTTTAAGACTCCTCTCCAAGATCAATATACAAGGACGGAATCAAGAACATCCTCCATGCATCAGCTTCCAAAATAACAATCCTTGACAATTTGTACCATTTCTGTATTATGCTTTTACAAGCTAATACAGATTTTCGTCAATTCTATTAATGTCAAAGGTTTCATACTGTCCTCATCCACATTCGGGAAATGAATCCTCAATGTTGATTCATAGGACATGGGGATGGACTTACTGATGATAAGACTGACTTGACCTGCATTAAAGCTAGTGCCAATAGTCTCAGCCATCTCCATAACACTATACACCCTTGTGAAAGTGATCTCTGCTGCTACTAGATGTCAATCACTAAGAAAAACATCTCAATGATCATTAGGCTTCCATATATCCAAAAATTTGAAAACTGTAAGGGTGATGAAACGTTTTGGGACTATAAAGAAGTTTATAAATCACACCAGCTAAGATGTCATAGCATAAAATAGACTTGAGAAAGTAGAAAACTTTAGTTAGAACATAAACAAAGGTAATAATCCTAAGGAAATTAACTAGACTCTAATAAGCAAGAGTGACAAACACTGTTCATGCATACACACATGCAAAAGTATGATAGACACACATGAACTCTAGAGTCCTTTGTTCACAAATGCCCCAAAGAGAAAGTTAATTTATATAAAACCTTTGCAACTCCCCAAGTAAGCCCAAAAATATATCTACCCCAAGTCACCCATACGACCACACCCAATTCTAGGTCAAAAGTCTTGGCAGCGTGCAAAGTATATCAACTTTGCATGCTACAGTGCCTCACGGTTTAGAAAACTAACCCGTACTCACCAGTGGACACAATCTAGAATTGTGATAAGAGCATTCTAAGAATACCCAAAAACCTAGAGGTTTACCTCCCCTTAACAGAAGCATACAAATCATTATATGTGAAGAAGAAAAAATTTATCTCAAGATAGGAATGTAAACACTCCAACCATCATAAATAAATTTTCCAACTTTGTATCCATCCAAATGTAGCTCCACTTTCCTGCATAGTTAGACAAAAACCACAAAAACACACACCAACAGAGGCTACCCTATCCCATGATAATGGGTAGAAATAACATGTCAGTGGATAAAAATATATCAGTGGAAAGACTAAAAATGCATGTTCCTTGAGCATCCACTATCCCAATATCCTTGATCATTAATCTGCTTTTGGATAGGCTGCTCAAAAAGAAAACAAATTAGTTCCCTTTGGAGATCCAAGCCTTGTCAGACTTGGATCTGTCTAGTTGTTCAACTAGAGTGGTATTATTCTTTACCATAAATCCCTGTTCATCCCTTTGTGACCTAAACACACAATTTGTTCCAACGATACTAGTAATGACCTTCTCAAGATATTTAAATCTATTGCAAGTCATTGAAATACCATTAAACTTAGAGTTTTGCTCTTGTTTAGGTTTCCATGTTAAGTGGGATGATGCTTTAGACCCTTGACCCTTACTAACCAAGTATCTTTGTTTATATGGTCTAAAATAAGGTCTCATACCAAACTTGGAGCTGTCAGCGCTGCATTTGTGCCTGTCAGCGTTGAATTTGTTCCTGTCAGCGCTGAATTTGTTCCTATCAGCGCTGAATTTGTTCCTATCAGCGCCCAAATTAGGGTTTTCTATAGGAACATACTGTCTGTTTGACCAAGTGTTGGTCTTTTGAAAGGGCCTTTGTCCATGGGTATTAGCTGCCTTAGAGAAGAAAGGAGCTGGTCTAGTAGCCTGTGGTCTAGTGTGGACAAAAGGTCTATGGTTAACATTGGATGACCTATTGTCAGCGAATGAATTGTATCCACCGACACAATTATAGGCCAAATGAGAAAAGCTCCCACATGAATAACAGGCCTTTTTGGACACAAACTTAGGCCTAGAATGATAAAACCCTGTCCCATTAACACTTTCTTGGCTTTTGAGTGACCTAGGTTTCCTATACATTTCAGCATATTTAACACTAGGTTGTTTCTTAATTGGGGAGCCAAGGTCAACAGTCTTGCCAGTGGTTGGGTGTGTTATCTTGATGGGGGTAGACTCTTGTGTGGTGATAGGGGTAGGGTCATTTGGACTTTCACACAATAAATCTCCCTTAACAAACAAAGTAGGGTTGGCTTTCTTCCATTCTTCTAGGTCAATAACCTTTTGTTGATATTCCTCTACTGGGGTAAGAACTCTAGGTGGAGGAATAAATTCCTCTTCTTGGAGTTCTGGAATACCAGTCCAAGACAAGTCCTTTCTTTGGACACCATAGAAGTCCCCAGCAGGTGGTGGAACGGCAACATATTCTTTCAACCCAATCCCAGACATATCCTTAGAATCCCTTTGTTTACCTACACACTCTCCTAGGGTTTGTGTGGCCTTATCAAATCTCTGAATTTTAAGACTCACATTATCTTTATTCTTGTTAGCCTCATCTAACTTAGCTATCAAATCAAGATTAACCCTGTTTGTGATATCTTGAATATCTTTACTTTGATGTAACTCATGTTTTAAGATATTTATTTTATCTTTTAAATCAAACTCCATTTTCTTATACTCAGCTACAGTCTTTTCAGTTTCAATAAGAGCAATTTTATAATTAGACCACTTGCATCTCTCATTACTCACATCATCTAACAATCTTAAAACCTCTTTGTTAAGTCTTTCAGTATTTAACCTACAAGAAGAGTTATCACATACCTCACTGTCAGAACATGAAGATGAATTGGAACTTGTGGAACTTGAAGTAGACGTGGCCTTAACTGAAAACATCGTCAGATTCATCTTCACCTTCTTCCTTAGCCTGGTTCACCTCACGATATTGGATCTCGTTCTTCAAATCAAAGTTCCTCAACAAGCTCTGATACCACTTGTTGATCCCAAACTTAGATCGATTAGCTTTGTGTATACGAGATTAGATCAAGTACTACACGTAGAGAAACTTTTGATATGTATGAAGTAATCTAAGTGTTATGCGGAATTTAACACTTAGAACAAAGAATAAAACAAAGTAAACCAAACTTTCACTGTGATTAATAATATCAATGAATGATTACAATGAAAGTGTTATGAGATATGTGGAGGAGATGTGTGAAAAGATGTATGTGAGATATGTCTTATGTCTAACCCTAAGGCCTCCTTTTATAGGTTTAAGGAGCCTTGTACAAAAAGCTAAGATCAACTATTTTAGGAAGAGACATAAGATAAACATACATAAATAACTTATTGACTAAATCTTTTAAACATTTAAGAATATATTCTGAATTCTTATCTTCATATTTTGTCCACCAGCTTGAAGAATTCATCATTGGCAGATTTAGTCCTTGTCTTTGTCTTTAAGATTCTTCTTGTCAACACCTTGATAATTCTTATCAGCGTTCATCTGTCAGCGCCCCGTTTACTCTTGTCAGCGTCCAAGTTCCTCTTATCAGCGTCTAGGGACTTGGTCAATTTTATTCCCAACATTATAAAACTTAATTAAAATTACTTTTAAAACTAATCTCTTTTACTAAATTTTATTTAAATCTAATATTATAAAAATCTAATTAATTAAAAATAAATTCATTAAACTATTAAAATTTAATAAAAACGTTTTTCTTTTTTTTATATTTAATATTTAAATTTATTATTAGTCTAAAAACTCAGAATTTGGTATAATAAGATTTTTATTAAATTTAAATAACTAAAAACAAACGTAATATCAAATTAAAATGTTTATAAAGTCAAAACTTCTGCCAAACAAAATCCTACTATATTAATTAGAAAGCTGTTAATAAAATCAAATGAGCACAGAGCTCAATTGGTTAACATGCTATACAGTTATCCTGGGGGTCTCGAGTTCGATTCCCATTAGTGACATATTTTTTTGCTATTAATTCCTTTTTGACAATTAAAGAACATGAGTCTCAGGAGAGACTTTTGGTAAGCTTATTATATAGAAAGAAACTGATAAGGATATCAGTTATTGAGTATCAACAGATCAAAAGGATCTGTAATACCTTGCTTTCAAACAAATAGCTAAAATCCCAAATAATAAATCGCCTCAAATCATATAATATATTATACAAGTAAACCAACAGATACTAACATTCAGTATTAAAGAAAATATCAGTAAAATAATCAGTAAATTCATACAAACAAACTGCACCTATTAATATGGAATGTTTCAGCTTTTTATATAAGCAACTGTCTGTTTACAAGCAGCAGAATCATGAACAAAAAGATAATTTAAATCTACCAAAAAAGATCTATCAGCCTATAAGCACATCAGCAATGACAAATTCATAAGAATGCATCATTACAACGAAACTAAAGGAAAGCTGTTAAAAAAAACTCAGTTAAAGGTTAACGTAAAACGGATCAAATCTGTAGCAAGCAAGTACCAAATCCAGCCTATACGTTTATCCAAACTAGCATATTACTCAAACTCGTTAAGACTCAGCTCAATCCAAACTAAAAAGCCAAACACACTGCTTAAATCAAATAATACATTCCGTAAGCTTAAACAAAAAGAAAACAGTCATTAGACAGCATATAAAACAATCTTATAAAAATGTAAATTTCAAACAGTAGCAATCTCATAAAATTGAAATACAAGATCAGTAAACATCAAGCAGTCAAGACCTTAATCAAATAAAGCTATCATCAAAACTTACTAAAACTTATCCTAATGAGCAGATTTAATAAAACTTATAAAATGAAACATAAAATGAAAAGAGAATAGCACCTTTTGGGATAACCTTTGAGCAGTAGGATTGCGTTGAGCAACCTAATGAACCCAAAATCAGAAATCACCAACACCACCATTGATTTTCAAACGAAACCACAAATCGAACCACCAAAAATCTTTTGAACCACGAACCAAGTCTAAAACCAACAGCTTCTTTTTTTCATCTATATTTATCCAGTAGGGATAAATATTTATCCAATCCTTTACTTTTAATATTAAATTTGAGCTATTAATTAGCATAAATCTAACATCACAAACATTATTTTGTTGAAACAGTAAATAGATTTAATTCGTATATAAATTTAAGCAGTAAAAGAAAATAGACGAGACACGATTAATAATAAACACGACTGATCTTTCATTAATTTCAGAAAAATTACAGGATTCAATAAAAAGAAATACAGAATTTAACCTAAAACTATTTCTACATAATAACTTTAAAGCAAAAGAAAAGACGAAAAATTACAATAGAATTGAGGGTTTTTTATAGCCATCCCAAGGCTTTGTGGTGAGCGAATATCCGAATATTCCCTAGCATATTCTTCATTCTTCTCAGCCCTTGGATCTTTATTCTTCTTTCTCTCTCCTGTTTAGCCTTGATCGGATGGTCTATATGACACACACTAGCACACGGATTGCCAACGTGGCATCCGTGTGTTAGTTGTGTTTCCTTTGAGCTATTTGATTGGTTGATTGTGTGGATTGAGGTGTATCATCCTATAGTCTTTTGCCACGTAGCCTCTTGATTCCTCACAATCTCTTCCTTAAACCATGGGGGTTTTATTCCCACACGTATGAATTAACCGTGTGAGAAAAAGCCCTTTATTAATTTTATGAATTAATCAACTTAGGGTTTGGAACAGTAACTTAAAGTTACTGGTTTTATTTGGGGAAGATGAGAAGTGAAAGAGAAACCTTGGTAGTATCGAATGTGTTTTTTAGTGTGTGGTGGAAAAGTGTGAAAGTGAATGGATGAGAAAATAAACATGAGTAACGTTTGTGGATAAACGAATGGGTGGGTGAGAACATTTATTTATTCAATGTATATAGTGTGAGTGGATAAAAACGGGTGGAACGGTTTTATTTATTGTGAAAAAGTGAATGGAGGTAACATGTTTATACAAGAAATGACTGAAACCCTAAAGCCCAACACAATCTTTTCATTCGTTTATAATTTCCATTTTGGGCCTGGCATAATTTGGACCCAAACACTTTATTCATCCGTCTAATTAACTTGCAACTTGGGCCAGGATTTGGGCTTGTTCAAAAATTATTCACTTTATATCCAATATTGGGCTTTTAAGCCCAAATGTTCCAATGTGGGACCCACTAGACCAAAATCCTTTATTTAAATATTTAATCCTCTAAATTGGACTCGATTTTGGCTTCCTTGATCTTTGATGTTGATCTTTTGCTACCCTTTTAGGAAAAAGAGGCAACAAAGAAGGGCAAGTGCACGACGATTTAGGAAAACCGTGTGTGAATGACCCTAGGTGAGTTCGTTCTCGAGGAGGCAAGTGCGTTGTGTTAGGAGTTGATTTATGATGTTTGTGATTATGATAATTGAAAAAGAAATGAGAAAGGAAAGAATTGACGGTTACGAAAACTAATTAAACTACGACGAAAAAGGCGTAAACGTAAAACCGTAGAAAATGACAAAAATAAAATTTTTCAACCCAAAAATTAATTATAAGCTAAAACAAGTCTAAAATAATATAAATAAAGAATAAAATCCAATAAAAATATTTTAAAACCTTTTATTAATTAAATATTCAATTTTAAATGCTAATTAAAGCCCTAAAATTAAATATAATTAATCAAAATGTCCAAAATATGATTTTATTGAACAAATAACTTACTTATATTATTTAATAACTAAAAAGTATTTTTTATGATTTTTAAATACTATTTTTCCCTTTTTAAATTACTAAAAACTATTTTAAAATTAAAATAATTATAAAAAATAATTAAATAATGCTAAAAATAATCTACCAATTTTAAAAATCCTATTTTACTCTAATGAACAGTAGAAAAATGAAAAACCTTGAAAAATATTAAATTTCCCACTAAATGACAAAACTAGTTTAATTAAAACCCTAATTAACTTAAATTAATTCTAAAAAATTAATAAAAAGATGAACAGTAACTAAATTTTAAACCAAAAACCTTAAAATATTATTCTAAGTTCAGAAAAATTGATTAAACTTAAAAATATTACTTTTTGGCACTAAAAGACAAAAACAGAAACTTTAAAATTAATTAAAAATAGCTAAATAACCTAAAAATTACTAAATGAACAGTAAATAAAAATTTAATTAAACAGAAAAATCCTAAATTAAATAAGAAAAATAATGGCACTGGTTTCAAGGTCTAATTCCACTTTTTGGGCACTAAAGACAAAAAAGTAAGAAAACAGATAGTGACATGTGATGGACTTTTGTCCTTTTGCTCAGCAGTGGTAACAAAGACACTAGCAGTGGGAAAGGAGTTCCCACTGACAGTGTAAAATTTTGATGTGATTTTCAATAAGCTTAGGAAAGCTTATCTTGATAGCTTTTTTGGACAATAAGGCACCCTTATACTCTTTGGAGTATAAGGAGTCTGATAAGCACAAAAAACAAGCAGCCACTTAACAAGAATAAGCACAAATCAAGCTTACAAATTTCTGATTAAGCCAAGAGTAGTCTGATGAACAGTAAACACAATTTTCATGCACAAATCCGGATTTCAAGAGCCTTAAGCTTGCATACCAATCCACAATCTAGCATAAAACTGATTCACAACTCTAAAACAACCTATCTCCTAACAATCTACCAAGTTTGAAGGTCAAATCAACACAAAATCATGCTCAATATGCAGTTTTCTGGTTTTAGCAATATTTTACCCTTTTAAGCATGCAAAAGTGTTAGAAACCTACTCAAACTGAAACCAAAGAACACATAGCACTCCAATATAACCTAAGTGATGTTTCTAGACAGGTTTTAAGCATGAAATCTTAACACAAATCCTGCTAATCTCTTGTCCCAAACACCCCTTAAAAATCCTAAATCAACTTTTTTCAAATCAAACCAATACACAACTAAACCAAGCTGAAACCAAGGACTTGTAACATGCATATAACATCCAAATACACCAAATACAAGAACTTAAGCAGACTTATAACAGCTTAATCATAAAAATCACACAAAGCATGAATATTTTCAGAAACATAAAAAATGAAAATGGATAACAAGGGCTACCTTGTTGGGCTTACTTCCAAGCCCAACAGTGGCTGATAAGCCACCTCCTTACAAGCCCGGGCTTGTGCAGATCAAGTATGATTTGATTGGCTTGAGTACAATAGGCAAGAAAAATGATGAGAATGGATTTTGAGTGATCTTTGTTTCCTGCACACCACAAACAACCAAAGAAGAAAGAACAAGCTATAAGTTATTCAATAAGCTTGGTTTAATAAGCTTAGTGAATAGCTTATAGCAGTAAGCTTAAGCATAAGTTTCTGAAAAATTTTGAAAACAAGTGAAATATCAAAAACAAACTTGAGGATTTGAAAATGTTTCAATGAAAACAAACTTGAAAACGTAAATGCTGGAAAGTAAATGTGGATCACAGTTTCATGTAGGGTAAACAAAGCTTTTCATTAATTTAAAGAAAAATAAAAATACATGAAAACTGGAACAAGAGAGATGCTAACAGGCTAGCACTCTTTTTATACTACTCAAGTGAAGATTCTAGATACAAGGTAAAATTGATAAACCCTAATCCTGAAAGTCCTAAAAAGCCCTTGGTCAAAAGTCTTCATAAATTGTCAAAGTGGCATCTTGTGAGTTTTCAGGGAGCATGTGAGTATGCCAGTGAGGAGAACTGATCTTGGCCATTAATTTGAGCTTGGGGAGCACTCAGTTGATCTAAAACGTTGATTTTGTCTCCTTCTTGAAATTGAGGGAAAGGGACGTGAGCAGGGTAGTGGGGTTTGGGGACCATAGGTGAGCTGGCAAGGTTTTGTGGGTGGGACTGGGTTTAGAAGGTGTCTAATCAGTGTTCTGGAGGAGATGGGGTTTAATCATGGAAGGATTAAGAAAACCCTAATTGGAGTTCTTGGGGAAAGAGGTGTGAGTTTAATCTGTTTTAAGAGAGAAAAAGGTGTTTCCCACGTAATTTGAATTTTTAAAAACGGATTAAACAATGTTTAGTGAGTGGATTGTGACGTGGGGCAAAGGAGGCGTGTGATTGGTTAAGAGGTTGAGTGGGGTGATGTGTCAGGCTGTAAGTGGCTGGGACAAGTTTGGTTGTCTGGCCATGAATGGTCCCTCATCTCCTTTCACTTCTTCAAGTTGTAATAAACAGCCAATTCTTCTTTTCCTTTGTTAATAACTTTGGCAATGTGTCATTTTTGGCACAATGTTTTTGTAATCTTGAAACAAGGACCATTTGTGCAATTTCTTCATTTTCCAAGGACTGATTTTGCCATATCTTCAAACTTCAAGGCTTTGACTTGTTGGTTGACTTCTTGGAGGACCATATTTGACAATTTAGATTTGATGAGGGACTAAATTTGCCAATTCTTCAAAGTTGAGGGTCCTTTTTGTAATTTTGACAAACTTTAGGGACCAAACTTGTAATTATGAAGATACAAGGGTATAAAGTGTCAATTCTTCAAACTTGGAGGATTAATCTTCAACATTCTTCAAATCTTCAAGGGTTTTCTTTGGAAAATTCCTCACTAGGGCTTGGTTCATCGTGCGGCTTCGTTTCCCGTGTTCGTTTTTGCGTGATTCTTGTGATCTTTTGTCATTTTCTCAATATCCGTACCTAAATTACACAAGCAACAAACACAAGCATATATTTGGGTATTTTGATGATATTTAATGCATTTTAAGTCCAAAAAGGACGATGAGACCATGTATAAAAGCCGTCTCATCACTCCCCCATACTAAACCATTGCCGTGCCCTCACGCAATGCTAGAATAAAGTATCGTAGCATCTCCAAAATTCATTTTATTCACTTTATTGAAATGATAAACTAGCTATACTACTACTATTACTACTACTTGTGTTATAGACATAATGTATGATTTTCATCGCAAAATGGGACGTTTAGGTTCATAGAATAAGAACACGTGAATGCTTCGTTAGAAATAATTTCGTCGTCCTCGATTTTCACTCCAATTTCATGCTAAGCGTGCAACGAGATCATTGTCATTATAAGTTAGTAATGCTAACACTACTCATATGCCCTAATCACGTACTTATTCTCCCATTATTCCTAAGTTGTATCTCTTATATTTTATGATGTCTTGAATGTTTCACGAGGATACATTGTTTGACTTATGCGATAATAGAGATTTAGGTCTAAAAATAGAGTCCTAACGGTGTAACTAAGACCATCAAATCAATAACCCCTCCTAATAGACAACGATGTTAAAAAATTAAGTTGACAAGAAGAATCGATAAACACGGTTTTATAACGGTTTTGAACATGAGACTTATTACCAAGACTTTTATACGCCCCCTAACGGAAGGGCCTTATTATCTTTGGTTTACCTCCATCTTTTATTTAACTTCGCCATGAAGCTTTTATTATGACTTCGGTCTTGCCTTGCCTTTTATTATCCGCCTCATCGGTGGTTTTATTAGCCAAAGACGTATATCCTCACGCTAAAGCGAATTTTGGATCTTTAAAGCTTCGAAGATTAAGGCTTGATTCACTTTCAATTTTTGCATAGATTTTTCGGCCTTGTGGGGCTTCAAATTGTTTGCTAGATTTAGGTGAGCACTTGAAATCTTATTATTGGGTGAAGCTTTCGATTATTAGGGTGCCAATACTTCAAAACCGTGACGCTGGCGATATCTTAATGTCTTCCCAATTTAATTACATGGAAGCTACTAGAAAAGACTAGAAACCCAACAATCCTAACTAAACCGCTAAGTCAATATTTATTAAGCAAAAAATATTTACATGCGAAGGGAGAATAAGCAAATAACGAGAACACATGAGTTTTTGAAAGAATACGAGTATTCTACGTTTAGCATAGTAACTTATAATTAACTCTATCATTTCTCGTCCTCATTTAAGAGACTTAGCCTAATGTGTAGTTAAGGAATCAAAGCTAAGTGCTCAACACGCACGGTTGATATGAGCTTAAACTCATATCCTTTTATCAACAAATAACCCTAAAACATGAAGCAAAATACCCATTTATCTTGTAAAAAGCAGTGTTATGTGGTATGTTTTGTTTGTGTGATCTTATGTAGGTAAAAGGATACAATTTCAAGCAAACAAGGAAAAATCAAGCTCAAATGGATGAAAAAGACAAAAGAGGATCAAAAGTGACAAGACTTTGAAGTTCAAGGACCTATCTTGACAAGTGATGAAAGTTGGAGGACTAGAAGTGCAAATTATGAAAAGTCAAGATTCAAGTCAAATTTGGTCAACTACAAAGTCAACTCAGTCAAAGGGCCATTTTGTTGAAGAATCAAAGTTGAAGGGTCAAAAATGTCAAAAGGATTAAGATCATAGCTTGAAATTACAATCTGCCAAATACAAGGACCAAATCTGCCAAGTTTGGAAAGTTTTGCAAAGTTTAATCCATGTGAAAAGGGCTCAGCCAATAAGAAGAAAGGAAACAAGTCACAAGGATCAAGCATTAATTTCCCATTAACAGCCGCCTCATTTATTACAGGATCCAAACAGTGTGATCTGTGTGACACCCTCACAACCAACCAGAAGGCGCCACGTGTCCATCTTCTTTAACAAAAATATTTCCAGGATCGGGTTTTTGATAGAGGCCGTTTCATGAGAAGATCAAAACACCAATATTGCTCGTTTTGAAGAGAGGAATTCAATGGTGCAATCCAATTAACAAATTATCCACTAAATCAAAAACACCCAAATTGGTTCATCACCTTCAAAGAGCAAATGCAGAATTCTTCCACGTGTCAAGCTATGATTGGATCTGCCACGTCACAAACCCCAACAGAATCTCCTCTCATGCCTATAAATAGCTAGGATGTACCTCATTTCTCATTGTAGTTCAATTTTGTAAAACACATAGTTCTTAAATTTCCCTTTCTTTTTTCCCTCACTTTTCCCCTAACTACTCAAGAGTCTGACAAACTCTTGAGTCAGTTAGTTAGTTAGTAGCTTGTAACCACTTTTGTAACTGAATTCACTCAATAAAATTCAAATTTCCTTTTCCCGCCAAATTCTGTTATTCAAATTCCTGTTGATTCTTGTTGCTGTTAAGAGTTCTTGTTGCTGTTTGATGTATGTTATGATCAACCATTGATCATAGCTTACATTGGTGAAGTATTGAAGCTGTCTGATCAGAATTCAAGTTTTTTTCATTGTTCTTGAAGATTTGTAGCAGAATGTTGATTCCAGATTATGTGTAGCTGAATTGTTGATTGATTCTTGTTGAACACTAGTGATAGGTGGTGGTATCACTAGGGCAAGAGAGCTCAGCGCTCCTCTTCTTCCCAAAGGATTTCTACTTTAGGTTCTAAAGTCCTTATTTTTGTTCCACTAAACAAGTCCTTGCATGTTCAATTTCCTAGTTAATCTTGATGGCTGCCTGTTTTACTTGATAAGTAGTTGTTGATTGATTGATTCTAGTGTTTTGTAGTTTGATCTTGTGCATTTGTGTTCAGCTTTCTAGTTACTAGCTTATTTTCAGTAACTTTTTGGTCTAATAGCTACTTACTGCTCTAGCCTTGGTTATTGTTTGTTCTTAGCTTGTATACACTTCATTTTGTCCCTTGAAACTAATCTGCTATAGCTTTTGTTTCAGTTTAAACCATTACTCAATAAGTCTTTGTTAAAACTTGTTAAAAACAGATAAAGGTGTGTTTGGGAGTAGCTTAAAATCAGTTTTCAAGTATTAGAAATTGGTGTTTAAGAGTTTGTTTTTAGTCATTAGTTGATAGCAAGTAGTTTAAAGTGATTTGCAGGTCAAAATAACAGTCAAACAGGCAAATGGTATAAAAATTGTTTGGGTTAGCCTTATTTCAGCTTTGATAGCTAAAACTTACCAATTTCAATTGCTGAATTCTCTTTCATTCCTTGGTTAAAATTGCTCAAACTTGTTTCTAGTTATAGCTTACATCATAAACTTTCAGTTTCTATAAGGAAAATCTATAGTTTTAGGAATTAAGCTAGAAAACAGCTTATTGGTCAATGACTGAGCATTTTCCATTCTCTGATATAAAAAGCTTACTGTTTTGCTAGTTCTCTTAATCCACTTCACAAAAGTATTGATTTTCTTTCACCAATCCATCTAGTTAGTATTGAATATGAAGTTTTGAAATTTTGAGCTTTTTCATAAAAATTGGTCAAACCTGGTCAACATAAGCTCAAAAGAGCTTATTTCAGATTTCTTCTTCATTACTGGATGAAAATGGTTCTAATTTGATTTCCCGTTCTTGTAATCAAGTGCTTAATCAGATTTGTCACAAAAATCAGGTTGTGACTGATTGAAATAAGCTGTAGCTTATTTTGTGCTTATTAATAAGCACTCTTTTGCTTATTTTTGACTTTTAGCTTATTTCCTTGAACACACGTAGCTATAATTGGATTTTAAGAGTTTTGCAAGTGGTTTCAGCTTATTTGGTTGAGTATTAAGCTCAAACGAGCTTATTCATTCTTGTTGCCTGTTTTTAGTTAAAACTTTGGTTTAATTGCATTTTAGTCCCTAGAAGTTTAATCAGTATTTAAACCTAGCTAAACTTCCTAATTTTGTGGTTTTTGTATAATTCAGTCCTTTACCTTTGAAGTTTGTTAAATTTCAGTTATCAAGTTTGTTAGTTTGTTACTATTTGGTTAGTTTGTTATCAGTTTTACAAGTTTGGTCCTTATAGTTAACTGTTTTACATTTTTAGTCCCTATAGTTGATAGAACTTACATTTCAAGCATTTACATTTCATAGAAATTACATTTTCAGTCCTTTTAGTTTCTAGATTTGCATTTTTTATATTTTGTTTGAATAAAATTTGGTATTTGCAACTTGTTTTACGTATAAGTAGGTTTATATTTTTCATTTTTACATAGTGTTGTTTGAATTAGCAATAGATTACCAAGCAAGCTTGAACAACCAAGAACAATTATAAATCTGATATTGGTTGGACTTTCTATTAGTTAAGAACTGAGAAAACGAACTTGCATTATACACATTTCAACGGTCGAGTCAAAAATTACTCTTATTCTCGCCATCGGAAAATCTACATTCGTGTCTTCAAACACTTATAAAACATGAGAAAAATTTTAAAATTTGGCCATTTTTAGCCTTATTTTGCAATAAAACGATAAACAAAACGATAAACTTTGGAAAGCGTGAAGGTTTGGCAAGGCAAGTATCTATTCACCCCCCCATACTAAAGTTAAACATTGTCCTCAATGTTTCGAGTCTAGGGGTGCAAACACCCCCATACTAGAGACGTAGTCGAATGCCTAATCTAGCATGGAAAGGGTGTAACCGTTAAATTTAAAGCCGTTTATGAAGTGTGCTAGAAACCTAAGGTTAGAACAATAAAGGATATATCATGGATATTGAGAAATGTCTCCAAAGCAAACGATCGAGTGCTCCCATAAAACGAACACGAGAGGCTCCAATCGTGAAGATCATGATCTAAAAGCCACATATCACAAACAACCACGAAACAAAGGTTGGAAGGGCACGAATCCCCACACGTAAGCTACATTAGACTAAGAAAGCGATAATATGTACATAGGATAAGCATGGGACTCCCCCACGAGGCACCTCGTTTTTGATTACCGAGTCATGAGCTCGACTCGATCCCCTCAACACTAATTATCATTGGGGAAGGTGACTTGGTCGAGGTAGTTCAAGGATGGAACTTCCCCACCAAAGTAGTGCTTCAACCTATGTCCATTCACCTTGAAGTTAGGGCCATCATCTTGAGCTAGCTCGATGGTCCCATACGGAAACACTTGAGTCACGGTGAATGGACCGGACCAACGGGATTTCAATTTACCGGAAAATATTTTCAATCTTGAATTAAAAAGTAAAACTTGATCCCCAATGTTAAAAACCCGGTTTTTAATTTTTGAGTCATGCAACTTTTTAGTTTTCTCTTTGTAAATCAATGAATTTTCATAAGCAATATCCCTTAGTTCATCCAATTCATTTAATTGCATTTTCCGGTGTTTCCCCGCGGTCTCTATGTCATCATTACAATGCTTTAGGGCCCAATAAGCCTTGTGTTCTAACTCGATAGGCAAATGACAATTCTTTCCATACACAAGCTTATAGGGAGTGCACCCAATGGGTGTCTTATAAGCGGTCCTAAAGGCCCATAAAGCATCGTCTAACTTATCCGACCAAGATTGTCGGTTTTCCCCCACGGATCTCTCCAAGATCCTTTTCAATGCTCGGTTTGAAACCTCGACTTGCCCACTCGTTTGTGGGTGATAAGCCGTAGAAAGACGATGTGTAACCCCATATTTCCTTAGAACCCTTTCAAATTGGTCATTACAAAAATGGGTTCCACGATCGCTTATAATCGCACGAGGGGTTCCAAACCGAGCAAACAAACTTTTCAAGAACTTGACTACCACACGAGCATCATTAGTGGGCAAGGCCTTAGCCTCCACCCATTTAGAAAGGTAGTCAACCGCAACGAGAATGTACTTATTACCACGAGATGATGGGAACGGCCCCATAAAGTCTATGCCCCAAACGTCAAAGATCTCACATACTTGAATGATATTTTGTGGCATTTCATCTTTTTGTGAGGATTTTCCTTGTCGTTGGCATGAATCACAAGACTTCACAAGATCTTGTGCATCTCGGTAAATAGTAGGCCAAAAGAAGCCGGCATCAAACACCTTTTTAGCCGTGAGATTAGCACCGTGGTGACCACCCGTGGGTCCCTCATGGCAAGCTCTAAGGATGTTAGAAGCTTCGGTGCCAAATACACAACGGCGGATGATTTGATCCGCACAAGTTCGAAACAAGTAAGGGTCGTTCCAAAAATAGAACTTGACAACACGAAAGAATTTTCGTTTTTCTTGAGTTGTCATACCCTTAATGATGAAGTTACCCGCATGGTAATTTGCAAAATCCGCAAACCATGGGGTAGAAGAGTCAAGCTTAGAATTCACTACACCAAGTGTTTCAAGCGGAAATGTTTCGGTGATTTCCTTAGGCTCGTAAACACTTTGGTGAGGATCTTCCAAACGAGAGAGATGATCGGCCGCTAGATTCTCGGCTCCTTTTTTGTCAACAATTTTGTGATCAAATTCTTGAAGGAGGAGAATCCAACGAAGTAATCTCGGCTTTGCATCTTGTTTAGCCATGAGATACTTTATAGCCGAATGGTCCGTATACACTATGCATTTCGTCAAGACGAGGTAAGGTCGGAATTTCTCAAATGCATACACCACGGCAAGGAACTCCTTTTCCGTTGTAGTGTATTTAAGTTGAGCCTCGGTCATCGTCTTGCTAGCATAGTGAATAGGCAAGAAATGCTTATCATGACGTTGCCCCAAAACGGCCCCAATAGCGTAATCACTTGCATCACACATTAGCTCAAAGGGGAGGTTCCAATTTGGAGCAACAAGAATGGGAGCTTCGGTAAGTTTCCTCTTAAGGATCTCAAAGGCTCGTACACAATCTTCGTCAAAGACAAAACGTGCTTCTTTTTCGAGAAGATGTGTAATGGGTCGAGAAATCTTCGAGAAATCCTTGATGAATCGTCGATAAAAGCCCGCGTGGCCTAGGAAACTCCTAACTCCCTTGACGGTTTTGGGATGAGGTAATTTGGCGATGACGTCTACCTTAGCTTGATCTACCTCAATCCCCGCTTTCGAGACCTTGTGCCCTAAGACGATTCCACTTCTAACCATAAAATGACACTTTTCCCAATTGAGCACAAGGTTGGTTTCCTCACAACGTTTTAACATTCTCTCAAGGTTCGACAAACACGAAGTAAAGGAATCACCAAACACGGAAAAGTCATCCATGAAGACTTCCATCGTCTTCTCGATCATATCATGAAAAATAGCCATCATGCATCGTTGAAAAGTTCCCGGTGCATTACAAAGTCCGAATGGCATTCTACGATAGGCAAACGTTCCATATGGACACGTAAACGTAGTTTTTTCTTGATCACGAGGATCGATGGGAATTTGGAAGTAACCGGAAAAACCATCTAAAAAGCAATAGAAATCGTTTCCCGCAAGACGCTCCAACATTTGGTCCATGAAGGGCAAGGGAAAATGGTCTTTTCGAGTAGCTTCATTTAACTTACGATAGTCAATGCACACTCTCCATCCGGTCACGAGTCTAGTGGGAATCAACTCGTGGGCATCGTTTGGCACAACGGTCATCCCTCCCTTTTTAGGGACACAATGAATAGGACTCACCCAAGGGCTATCGGAAATAGGGTAAATCATTCCCGCGTCAAGGAGTTTTAGGACCTCCTTTCTTATGACGTCGTGAATTTTGGGGTTTACCCTCCTTTGACTTTGGATTGTTGGCTTGAAATCCTCCTCCATTAATATTTTGTGTGTACAAAATTTGGGATCGATTCCCTTAATGTCGGATAACTTCCACGCAATCGCCCCTTTGTGGTCCTTAAGAACATCGACAAGTGCGGTTTTTTCATCATTCGAAAGTTCCTTCGCAATAATAACCGGCAACTTGTCGTCCTCCTCCAAATAGACATACTCGAGGTGAGGAGGTAAATCTTTCAACTCGAGGATAGGTGGTTCCTCAAGTGAAGATTTGGGCTCGATACTCATAACCTCCTCGGGTGGAGGAAATGGGAAATCGTTGAGAAAATCCTTGATAATCGAGAAGTCCTCATAGTTGTCGAGGTCTTCGTTACAATTACGTGGAACATCGAATTCTTCCAACGTAAATCCACCACCTTCGAAAGGAGTGAAGGTTGGTGTCGAATTATCAAGAATTGGATCTAACATAGTGGGATTGCCACTAGTTTCTTCATCACCAAACCCTAAAACTTCTTGTGAAAATTCCTCGCAAACCACGTCGATCATATCAACGAGGTTTATGGTAGCAACGGAATAAACATGAGAAAGTTGAGAATTTTGAGTTGCGTTTATAACAAGTTCCTCGTCGTTGAAACGTAAGGTGATCTTTCTAGCATGCACATCAATCAAAGCCATAGACGTATCTAAAAACGAACGACCTAAAATAAGGGGAACTTGAGGATCCATGGGGATGTCAACAACAATAAAGTCTACGGGATAGTAGAACTTCCCCACTTTCACAAAAACGTCTTCCGCCAAACCACATGCAAGAATCGTGGAATGGTCGGCCAACTCAATAGACATTCGTGAAGGAGTAAGATTAGGAAGATTGAGCGACTTGTAGATTGCAAGTGGCATCAAGTTAATGCTAGCACCAAGATAGGCCAAGGCATAGCATTCTTCCATATCTTGAATTGCACAAGGGATCAAAAATTTACCGGGATCACCGACTTTTTGAGGTATGCGATTAAGATAAACCGACGAACAACTAGATTTTTGTTGTAATTTCTCCTTGTTGTTCAACATACTCTTAAAGTTAGCGGCAAATCGAGGCATCATGACCAAGGCATCGGCGAAACTCACATTAAAGTGCAAATCACGAAACATTTTCAAAAAGAGCTCAAATTGATAGTTGTCGCGCTCTTGTCGTTTCTCCTTCCTAAGTCTCGATGGGTAAGGCAAGGGTGGTGTGGGTTGGGGCATAGGCATAGCCTTTGGAATCTCGGGTTCCAATATGGGTGATGGGTCAACCGTAGGTGTGGCATGAGCGGTACTTTGTGGGATTGAAATATGCTCCTTTTCGACCACCACCTCGGGTTCTTCCTCAATTTCCTCCACCGTTGGAGTAATTGGTTGAGGAGTCGGTTCTTTAAGTGCCTTACCACTACGTGTGGTAATCACTTTCATCTCTCCCTTCGGGTTTGAAACGGTGTTACTAGGCAAACTACCCGAAGTAGAGGCTTTGTTCACCATGACGCATTCTAAAATTGCATTAAGCTTAGCATCAAAATTATTAAACTTCACATCTTGGCTAGCGGCTTTTTGGTCAATTCTTTGTTCAAGCCTAGCATGACTTTGCTCTATCTTGTTGTTTTGACCTCGAATTTGGTTAGCAAAATCAATTTTCAATTCATTTCTCATGGCTAGATTTTCCTTAATGAAATTAGCTAACTCCTTTGCATTCTTAGCCGTCTCCTTGGCTTGATTAGCCATTTGCTCTTGAATGTTTTCCATAATCTTATCATTTGATGTAGTGTAATTCAAAAATTCCAATGGAAGTTCTTTGTTATTTTGAAGAGCTTGACTTGCATTTTGAAAATTACGGTTTTGATTTTGATTTTGCAATTGGCTATTACTACTACTCCCTTGATTCCCATAGTTGTTATTACCCTTATAATTGTTCCTTTGATTGCTTTGGTAACCAACTTGATTGTTTCGATAATTGTTAGCATTTTGATTTGGTGAAAAACCCGGTGGAGTCAATTGATTAGTGCGAGGAACTTGACCGTTTTGGTTATAAGTTCCCGCGGCCGCGTAGGCGCTCGAAGTGTTACCACCGTTGGTAATGCACTCGGAATAATCGTGAGCTCCACCACAATACATACAAGAAACCTCAACCGCTTTAATCGTAGCGGGAGCGGGTTGTTCACCAACTTTAAACTCAACTAACAAGCCTTTCACTATATCAAAAATTTTGTTCTCCAAATTAGCCTCGACTTGGCAAGCATCAACGGTGTGTGACAAACTAGGTGAAGATGAAGACGAAGCCTTACGAACACTCGACGTGCTACGAGGACTATACACCTTAGACCTATTCTCAATAATTACCAATGCTTCCTCGACCGTCTTACACAAGAAATTACCACCCGCGGCGGCATTAAGATAATCACGCTCATGATCGTTCAAGCCATTGTAAAACGTGTCTATTTGATGCAAGTCGGAAAAACCATGATGAGGACATTCGTGCAACATTTCCTTAAACCTATTCCAAGCCGTTGAAAAACTCTCATTAAACTCTTGCGAAAACTTTGAAATCTCGTTTTTCAAGTGCGTAGTCTTAGAGGGCGGAAAAAATTGGTTCACGAAT
This sequence comes from Glebionis coronaria, assembly GCA_025667525.1. Lineage (NCBI taxonomy): Eukaryota > Viridiplantae > Streptophyta > Magnoliopsida > Asterales > Asteraceae > Glebionis > Glebionis coronaria. The sequence continues at coordinate 362,844,730 of CM046882.1, read as the reverse complement.
TTTGAAACTAGATCCTTCCACGTCAATATAGAATTGGGTGGCTCTTTCTCTAACCAAATTTTTGCGGGCCCCGCTAAGGAATACGGAAAAAGCATCATCTTAATCGAGTCGTTTGAAACATCCTTAAACTTGCACGTGGCGGTGAGACGATTAAATTGGCGAATGTGGTTATGCGGGTTGTCCTTTTCGTCCCCTCGAAACTTGTTGTTTTGAATCATGGACAACAAACCCGTCTTAACCTCAAAATTCTCCGCAAGGATAGCGGGAATCACAATCGCTTCTCCATAACCCTCGGTGGGTGCTTGAAGCAACTCCATCATAGTTCGATTAGCCATGGGTGCTTCTTTCACTACAATGGGTTCGTCAATAGGAGAGTCCTCACTAGTGGGAGTGAGTGATTTGTTTCTTCGTTTACGAGCACGTCTTGCTTTAGAGCGAGTTTGCATAAACGTCACGTACAACGAGAAGGCGAGCAAAGAAGATTCTTTTTGGTATTTTTACTTTTTCAATTTTTTTGTGGTTTTTGATTGTTTTTAACTTTTTGGATTTTATTTGGAATGTATTAAGTAGACCAAAATCTACAAATCTCCTCACTAATCAAATCTCTTGATTAACGAAGCCTCAAGGAATGAAAACGATCACGTGAAGTGAACGCCTTCGATGACTTTAGAACGATGGTGGAACACCAAATCGTTCAAGAGGGTTTAATCAAATGAAACCAAGAAAATATATATGATATGTAATAATACTTTGGGCGGCAAAACCCTCGATTCACTCTCAAAATCAAATACGCACAAGCAAGCGGAGGAAACGAGGCGGCGCGAAGCACTTAAGAGCCTTTTTCCTTTAGGTTGTGAAATACAACCGCCTTATACCCACCTTATAGTTTGTATTATCAAGATTAAGCTTCACGAAAGTATTTATCTATTTTTGCCTTTTTCTTTGGTTTGAGATTCGAATACAATGATCGAGTGATGAAATCCCGAGTCAAGGTTGTGATTTCTCACGTATTTGGAGTACTTGTAAATTTATTGTTCTACGTATACAATATAGTAATAATAATCACACAAAAATCAAAAAACGATAATACGTATTAATAGAGTGCTATTAATACAAATACTTTTATGGCTATATATAAAAACAACAATGATTCAACCAAAACACAACACGCCTCCCCGGCAGCGGCGCCAAAATGATGTTGATCTTTTGCTACCCTTTTAGGAAAAAGAGGCAACAAAGAAGGGCAAGTGCACGACGATTTAGGAAAACCGTGTGTGAATGACCCTAGGTGAGTTCGTTCTCGAGGAGGCAAGTGCGTTGTGTTAGGAGTTGATTTATGATGTTTGTGATTATGATAATTGAAAAAGAAATGAGAAAGGAAAGAATTGACGGTTACGAAAACTAATTAAACTACGACGAAAAAGGCGTAAACGTAAAACCGTAGAAAATGACAAAAATAAAATTTTTCAACCCAAAAATTAATTATAAGCTAAAACAAGTCTAAAATAATATAAATAAGGAATAAAATCTAATAAAAATATTTTAAAACCTTTTATTAATTAAATATTCAATTTTAAATGCTAATTAAAGCCCTAAAATTAAATATAATTAATCAAAATGTCCAAAATATGATTTTATTGAACAAATAACTTACTTATATTATTTAATAACTAAAAAGTATTTTTTATGATTTTTAAATACTATTTTTCCCTTTTTAAATTACTAAAAACTATTTTAAAATTAAAATAATTATAAAAAATAATTAAATAATGCTAAAAATAATCTACCAATTTTAAAAATCCTATTTTACTCTAATGAACAGTAGAAAAATGAAAAACCTTGAAAAATATTAAATTTCCCACTAAATGACAAAACTAGTTTAATTAAAACCCTAATTAACTTAAATTAATTCTAAAAAATTAATAAAAAGATGAACAGTAACTAAATTTTAAACCAAAAACCTTAAAATATTATTCTAAGTTCAGAAAAATTGATTAAACTTAAAAATATTACTTTTTGGCACTAAAAGACAAAAACAGAAACTTTAAAATTAATTAAAAATAGCTAAATAACCTAAAAATTACTAAATGAACAGTAAATAAAAATTTAATTAATCAGAAAAATCCTAAATTAAATAAGAAAAATAATGGCACTGGTTTCAAGGTCTAATTCCACTTTTTGGGCACTAAAGACAAAAAAGTAAGAAAACAGATAGTGACATGTGATGGACTTTTGTCCTTTTGCTCAGCAGTGGTAACAAAGACACTAGCAGTGGGAAAGGAGTTCCCACTGACAGTGTAAAATTTTGATGTGATTTTCAATAAGCTTAGGAAAGCTTATCTTGATATCTTTTTTGGACAATAAGGCACCCTTATACTCTTTGGAGTATAAGGAGTCTGATAAGCACAAAAAACAAGCAGCCACTTAACAAGAATAAGCACAAATCAAGCTTACAAATTTCTGATTAAGCCAAGAGTAGTCTGATGAACAGTAAACACAATTTTCATGCACAAATCCGGATTTCAAGAGCCTTAAGCTTGCATACCAATCCACAATCTAGCATAAAACTGATTCACAACTCTAAAACAACCTATCTCCTAACAATCTACCAAGTTTGAAGGTCAAATCAACACAAAATCATGCTCAATATGCAGTTTTCTGGTTTTAGCAATATTTTACCCTTTTAAGCATGCAAAAGTGTTAGAAACCTACTCAAACTGAAACCAAAGAACACACAGCACTCCAATATAACCTAAGTGATGAAACAGACAGGTTTTAAGCATGAAATCTTAACACAAATCCTGCTAATCTCTTGTCCCAAACACCCCTTAAAAATCCTAAATCAACTTTTTTCAAATCAAACCAATACACAACTAAACCAAGCTGAAACCAAGGACTTGTAACATGCATATAACATCCAAATACACCAAATACAAGAACTTAAGCAGACTTATAACAGCTTAATCATAAAAATCACACAAAGCATGAATATTTTCAGAAACATAAAAAATGAAAATGGATAACAAGGGCTACCTTGTTGGGCTTACTTCCAAGCCCAACAGTGGCTGATAAGCCACCTCCTTACAAGCCCGGGCTTGTGCAGATCAAGTATGATTTGATTGGCTTGAGTACAATAGGCAAGAAAAATGATGAGAATGGATTTTGAGTGATCTTTGTTTCCTGCACACCACAAACAACCAAAGAAGAAAGAACAAGCTATAAGTTATTCAATAAGCTTGGTTTAATAAGCTTAGTGAATAGCTTATAGCAGTAAGCTTAAGCATAAGTTTCAGAAAAATTTTGAAAACAAGTGAAATATCAAAAACAAACTTGAGGATTTGAAAATGTTTCAATGAAAACAAACTTGAAAACGTAAATGCTGGAAAGTAAATGTGGATCACAGTTTCATGTAGGGTAAACAAAGCTTTTCATTAATTTAAAGAAAAATAAAAATACATGAAAACTGGAACAAGAGAGATGCTAACAGGCTAGCACTCTTTTTATACTACTCAAGTGAAGATTCTAGATACAAGGTAAAATTGATAAACCCTAATCCTGAAAGTCCTAAAAAGCCCTTGGTCAAAAGTCTTCATAAATTGTCAAAGTGGCATCTTGTGAGTTTTTAGGGAGCATGTGAGTATGCCAGTGAGGAGAACTGATCTTGGCCATTAATTTGAGCTTGGGGAGCACTCAGTTGATCTAAAACGTTGATTTTGTCTCCTTCTTGAAATTGAGGGAAAGGGACGTGAGCAGGGTAGTGGGGTTTGGGGACCATAGGTGAGCTGGCAAGGTTTTGTGGGTGGGACTGGGTTTAGAAGGTGTCTAATCAGTGTTCTGGAGGAGATGGGGTTTAATCATGGAAGGATTAAGAAAACCCTAATTGGAGTTCTTGGGGAAAGAGGTGTGAGTTTAATCTGTTTTAAGAGAGAAAAAGGTGTTTCCCACGTAATTTGAATTTTTAAAAACGGATTAAACAATGTTTAGTGAGTGGATTGTGACGTGGGGCAAAGGAGGCGTGTGATTGGTTAAGAGGTTGAGTGGGGTGATGTGTCAGGCTGTAAGTGGCTGGGACAAGTTTGGTTGTCTGGCCATGAATGGTCCCTCATCTCCTTTCACTTCTTCAAGTTGTAATAAACAGCCAATTCTTCTTTTCCTTTGTTAATAACTTTGGCAATGTGTCATTTTTGGCACAATGTTTTTGTAATCTTGAAACAAGGACCATTTGTGCAATTTCTTCATTTTCCAAGGACTGATTTTGCCATATCTTCAAACTTCAAGGCTTTGACTTGTTGGTTGACTTCTTGGAGGACCATATTAGACAATTTAGATTTGATGAGGGACTAAATTTGCCAATTCTTCAAAGTTGAGGGTCCTTTTTGTAATTTTGACAAACTTTAGGGACCAAACTTGTAATTATGAAGATACAAGGGTATAAAGTGTCAATTCTTCAAACTTGGAGGATTAATCTTCAACATTCTTCAAATCTTCAAGGGTTTTCTTTGGAAAATTCCTCACTAGGGCTTGGTTCATCGTGCGGCTTTGTTTCCCGTGTTCGTTTTTGCGTGATTCTTGTGATCTTTTGTCATTTTCTCAATATCCGTACCTAAATTACACAAGCAACAAACACAAGCATATATTTGGGTATTTTGATGATATTTAATGCATTTTAAGTCCAAAAAGGACGATGAGACCATGTATAAAAGCCGTCTCATCAATCTTTTTCTTCAAACTCGTGCCGGTTTTTGCCGATTTTCGCGAACTTGGTACCTACACACATGCAAACAAGAAACAAGCATATACAAGGTATTTTTGATACATTAATAGCATTATTTCATTGTTTTAAGATACAATGATATGAGTAGTTACACTCATATCACAAATCCATTTTGCTCCCCCTTATCATATGTCGCGATATTCGAAAACATTTCGCACATGCCGAGATGAGCTATCACGTTAAGTCAAACCATTTGTGATTAATCATTTCCCATATTAAATCACATTTTCTCCCCCATATTAAAAATATTAACCCGACCAATATTTTTGATATCAATTGATTTAATGAAGTTTTAACAAAGTTTTTGGGAAGAAAAATGCAAGTCTGTTTTATCTTCATGATACCAAATGTTGAGATATGATACCGATTAGTAAAATGATCATAGATTCACCATATTACAATAAGTTGACAAAGTTGGACCCGATGGATGAGAACATCATATCATAAGATCAAATGGTTCTTGTCGGCAAATGTTGGTCGCCTCGTCACGTTTGAAGTCATCACTTGACACCACATGTACGATTGGTATTGTTGTCTTGACACCAATTTGTGAACTAGGCACGTTCGTCATCAAAGATTCCGAATGCTTGACAATTGCTCCCCCTCAATTGTTGATCCGTGTTCTATTGAAAGAGTTGTAGTCGTCGTTTGAGTAGTCGCATCGTCGAGTATGTAGATACCAATTGTAGAGTGCTATGGTTGTAGAGATGATAACTTCATAAAAACAAGATTTCTCTTGTTTTAACAAATAAATGCACTGATGCGTACATATATCCGTGTTAGATTGTGTTATAACGTAAACACAATCCCTTACATGGTTATAAAGTAAACCATGCCCGAGAAAATGAATTCCCATTGTGAGCCAAAGCTTTCAGAAGAAATACTTGACTTTAATATGAAAAGCGGTTTGCAGTCAAAAATAACTACAAGCCATATAGGCATGTTTTATGAAATATTTACAACTTTTGTACGAACTCTATTTATGGCGTCGTGTCAATATTAATCAACATTTCTAAGGCTGTAAATATTATCGTACCAAAAGACATGCATTTGAAAAATAAAGTAAAAATATTTTTGGATTTTTATGAGATTTTTCAATTTTTAGGGTTTTTATATGGTTTTATGTAGGTCCTTGGTTTATTAGGATTGTACAAGTGTTGTTAAGATCTAAAAGAGAGAGGGAGAGATGAAGAACTTGAGATGAACTAGAGAGAGAAAGGAGAGGAAAGGAGAGGTAGAGAGAGAAAGTGATATTAGATTAATGAAATGTGTAAAACAACTAGTGACCAACCCCTCCTAACATGCTAGGAGGGGGTATATATAGCCCACCCTACATGTGGGCTTGATGGGCTATATTGTTTACATATTGGATCACGAGCCCAATCTATGTATATATTGTTGGAGTGACCGATCGTAAAACCCGCATGCTTTTACCATGAATAGTACCCTTAAGATCGTACATACTAGATTAAAACTTTCCTTTTATAGTATGTTTATGTTCACGTATAAGAATTTTAAGTATTACGTACGTGTTAGAACACGATAAGTATTTATCACGTATGAACACACGATAATTATTCAAATAATAATTATAATCTCGAACATGCGATCATGAAATCATGAACGTAAATGAATCATGAGCTAATATTAATTACGTATATATAATTATTACGAACACGAATAAATATATTAAGTCACGACCGATAACTAATTAAAAGACGTAAATTACGAACACGAGAACACACTATAATATTTAGATTCGAGAAATGTACGGGTTACCCTTATGTGGGCCCCTACCCACAAAATTAGGAAGAAAAAGGGCCAAGCCCATGGTTTTTTTTACTAAACAAGAAAAATTAGGAAAACATATTCATTTATAAAAAATCAAGAAAATAAGAAAAACCCTAATTCCTTTCCTTGCTCCCTTTTTGGCCGCCACTTTTGATCATCAACAAGGGGTGTTCGGGTTAATTTTTGATCTTGAATTTTGTGCAAGCATTCGTGTGTGTTCATCCTTGATTGATCCACGCATTCGGTATAACTTTTTTTTAACTCTTTTCTTTTATGTTTTGATTTATGAATCACATAAAATCATAACGTTTTTAAAAACTAATTAAAAACATTTATTAAAACATGTCTATGATTATGGGGTAAATCAAAACAAGGGTTTTTAGGGGTGTTTGTTCTAGTCGACGCCTAAACCGAACCCCCAAGGGGTCTCGGCTTGGCTTATGAACCACCACTGAGACCTCATGGTCTCGGTATGGTGGTGTGGGTCCCACGGCAGTAGCAAACAAGGGGGAACCCCGACTTGGTTCGGGGTATGGTGTTGATTACGGGTCCGGTTCATGGTTTCTAGTCACGGTCCGGTTCATTGTTTATGTTAAGATTTATGATTTTAATAATTATATGTTAACAATTAAATTAATAAAGCATGAGATAATTAATTTAATAAACATGACTTAGGTTATAATTTAATTATTAGATCATGAATTTTTAACCTGAGTATTTATATATTCTAGACTTTATAATTAATTAATTATTAAAAACCATGACTATAATTAATTAATTAACATGACTTAGGTTATATTATTAATAATTAATAATACATGTTTTAACCTAAGTATTTAACTTTATTTAATTAAAAACATGATATATTTAATTAAATACTTTTAACCTATAGTTTATTTAAATTACATGTAATAATTAATAAACTATACCTTATATCAATATGACTTAGAATAATAATCAGAAAACACTTAAGCTTATATAATTAGCTTATTTAACCAGCTTATATCTATTTATGGAAACTTTCTATTTTAGAAAATTATTTAATTAAGGCAGCTAATCTATTTTTGGAAACTTTCTATTTTTGGAAACTTTATATATTTGGAAACTTTCTATTTTTGGAAACTGTCTATTTTTGGAAACTTTCTATTTTTGGTAACTTTCTATTTTTGGAAACTTTCTATTTTAGGAAACCTGCTATTTTTAGAAAGTTACTTATTATTACATAGTAAGTATAATAATACATGAAATACAAGTAATACTTAATCAGAATAGACATAATATAAGATAGATACAGTGTAAAGCTTTAAACAGTAAAACATGACATGAACGTATGAAATAAGCTAAGACAAGACATAAAACCAGTTACGTATTTAGTAATCAGATACTTATACACGTATGTATTTATGTAGCATTAGTGATACCGAAGTAGGACTCTCTTCCGTTCGTCTTCTTCGTTCACTGGACATAAGGTACGGATTCCCGTCCTTTCAGTATGGACATTCTTTCCTTATTAGGATTTCCCCGTATGCAGCCAACTGTTTTCCCGTAGTATAAGTTTATATGTTTGATTTGCTTATGTTTAATTTAGAATACCTATAGCCATATACATGCATGACCAGTTTCACCTAGTTATGGAGGTACCATAACCATAACACTAGAGGCACTGGTGTTATGACTTCCCCACGACGGAGTGATTGCTCGTGGTGTCCCTTCAGCTTTTGGCCATATTATTATATTTATCATGTGGGGCGTATGGGTGCATCCTAGTTACATGTTTTTCAGCAGATTACTCAGTGTGAATGTGGTGTGTGCCTTGCATCCTTCATAAGGAGCTGATCCCTCCTACCTAAAACCAGTATATTAAATTAGAGGTAGCCCCTCTAATTTGCATGATGAGGTCACCCCTCCAAGTATTCATGCACGGTGGATTTTCATGACCTATATTGGCTAATGGTAAAATATGTTAAACAGTTTTCATAAGATAAATATAAGGCTTTTCAAACTATAAAACTAGTTTTATGAACATGTTCCGGGTTTTCCAGGACGTATACATTTCCGCTGCTATTAAGTCTTTATTATGTTTTAGTCATTCATACTATGTCTATATCCGTGCACTGAGTGTTTTTGCTCAGCCGTTACTTTCCTTTCCATGTCCCAAAACGGCAGGTACGAAAGGGTGGACTCGAGCATTTGGGAGGACATGCATAGGATGGAAGCTGCCATAGACTTCTTCTCCTTTTGCCTTCAAATATTTGTGCTTGTTTAAGTCTTCCATTATTTCATTTACTTTATTATGTTTTTGAGCTTATGTTTGGGAACCGATGTTTGATTCTGGTTTACCCTATGGTCATGTAATGTTTTAGACATTTATCCTTGTATGCTTTGATGACACACCATAATTACGCGTGACATTCTATTATCAAAATGGGGTGTTACAGTTATGGTATCAGAGCCAAGGCTTCGACCTGTAGGCTCTAAAACTTGACCTGTGACTAGTGGGTAGTCACCAGGAGCTTCCTAAGCCAATGTTTGTTATCCTATGTATTGATGTTTTCAGCGCATTGTTGTTTTAACCATGATGTTTTCAGCACCTTGAGGTTTTAACCTTGATGTTTTCATCGATATTGTTTTACTAATATGGATGGACAACCGTCTTTCATATTTAGTTATGTGTCATTGTTTCATGCATAATGTTCCTCGTGAACTGTGGCTATGTGGACTGAACCCCAGTAGTTCATAATTAGTCACATAAAAAAATTTATGATAAGTTTTGACAGATGAGTTTCATTTATTTATGTTTCATGTATCATTGTTGCAGGAATTATGACTAAGTAATGGTTGGTACAGGACTGGCCCTATTTAGTCGCATGTGCTTTTATCGAAACTTTTAACTTTGGGACCGACCCATAGGCGTCCCCTCGCCATGTCTTTTGTTTTGGGACCGACCCATAGGCGTCCCCTCGCACATATAAAGGTATTTATAAACTACATTACGCATTCATGCATTGTTTTTCATGCATAAAATTTTTCTCATGATTTATTGGCATAAAATTTTTTTCATGTCCCCTCATAAGTTAATATGTTTTTATGTCAAGTATGTTTTCATACTGTCATGGTTAACTTCAATTTCGTGCTGATTATGTTATACACTCCTTCATGATAGATGGTTTCATGTTTCTTCATTATAATTCCGTCTTCATGTTGATTACGTCTTACGCCTCTTTTGTTATTTATGCTTTCATGCAAGGCATTGTTGGATTTCATTGAATCCTGCTTTCATGATAGTCATGGTTGGTTTTCATTGATCATGTTGTCAGGCAAATCATCGTTGAATTTTTTGTAACCACACTTTAACGTTTCTCGATACAACCAGAATGATATCTATGCTAATACTGCCAGGTTATCGTGATGGTTTTCCTAACCGTTTAACCATTATACTTTCCTTAAATCATGAAAAATGATCGACCCCATACCGATCATTTCATGTGCATTCCATGTGTACTCCATGTACCGTATTCCATGTGTATTACACGTACCTAAATCCATGTGTGTTTCACTTGCAATACTTCACGAGTATTCGCCAGCCGATTCTGAATCATCTCAGGCATATGTCCACTTGCTGATATTCTACAAGATTGCTGATGCCGCTCATAGCTTGGAGATGTTACTAGGGTTGATGTTGCTGATGTTGGAGACGCTACGAGATGCTGATGTTGTTCACAACCTGGAGATCTTACAAGACGAAGACAAAGGCGTTAGATCAAAGCGATCGGATGAGAAGATGCTTCACCACCAGACGATCTCCATCTGTCATCGTCCCAAATTCTTAGTTACATGTCACACATCATTCAATTGTCGTTTCAGTCATTTGAGTGGAGAACCGGTACCAGCCGGGCACTCAGCTGAATAGTTACATGAATTACAGTCATGAGAATGACCGTCATGGAACGGACAGACAAGATGATAGTAACCACTACTATGACAACAACTATCCTAGCAATCGCAATCGAAACTCCGGTTGCGGATGTGATCAAGAGTACAAATGATCAGTGGTCCATCCGATCCGCCAATTCTGGCATAATAACCTAATATTTTGGTTCTAGTTATTTTACATCTCGAGACACATGTCAAGACATCAGTCAAGACACATGTCTCACGTATACTTTCTGAAGACACATGTCAAGACACCAGTCAAGACATATGTCATGCTTATATTTCCAAGACACGAGTCAAGACACATGACTCACGTACAATTATGGAACATTTCTAAGAAATTCAGGGTACCCTCCCAGGGTATATCCATTTTGTGTGCCATGTATTAATCAGGCCACAAGAATTTTAGTACCATTACCGGTGTATCAGTAAGGTCAGTCACGTTCGCTGGATGACACTTTCCTTTCTTGCACCTATATTTCATACATTCATGACCATATCGGACGCCATTCGTATTCCTCATGTATACGAAGGTTTCCTTCAGCTTAATGATGAGATCCAAGCTGCTAACGCATTTCCTCGGACAGACACGAGTTGAATTTTATCCTAATTATGGACTATGAACAGCACACCATGCTAAGATTCATAATTATGTACAGTAAGGCTCTTGAATACATTCAGATTGATTTTCCATCAGGAAAATCTGTACAAATTATCTATGCTTACAAGCATGTGCGTTGTTAGCCATGGTCGCTAAAATTTTCTAGCTGACAGTAAGACACGACTACCGAATTCCTTTTACGCATAGCCAGTTGATTATTCCAAGATCTTCTCATACATTTAGGAAGAACTACAAGGAGAAGGACGGTGCATGAGATTATGTGTCGACTACCGTCGATTTAAAACAAATCACCATACATAACCGTTATTCTTCTCCACGTATTGTCAACATGTCCAATCGACCTTATATTGTTAATCACTTTTCCAAGATCAAACTCATAATCATGCTGCCAATAGTGACGAGTGAAAAAGTAGGACATGTCCATGACTGCTATTCGTGCACGACTCGGTTATGCTAGATTTATGATTTTGAATTAGTCTCATCAATGCTCCAACAGCATTATAAGAATGAGTTTTCATGAACTCATAAGCAAATTTATTAGTGTTTTCATTGAGGACAACTTGATTTTCTCTAAGTCTGGAGAAGAGCAGGAAGACCATATTTGCACTATGTTGCAAATTCTACGACAGGAGAAATTTCACCCTGGAAATTTTCCAATATCAATTCTGTTTGATTACAGTGACATGCTGAATCATATGGATTCCCACGGTTAATCTTACCATGACTCAGCTTATGCATAAAGGTGAGAACCCTACACTATGTTAGGTGTTCCAAGAAAATCTTACGCTAAGAAAAGTCTAATCTCGGAGACTCAGAGTTTCGAAAACTTTTATGTATCAAGTTTCTATGAAGCAGGATACAACTACGTTCATATCCATGTACCTGACATACCAACAGGCTATGATAGAACACCAACAGACTAGGATGTCTTTCCATAATCAGAAATGGTGAACAGAAATGGGACAAGATCTCCAAGGATTTTGGTTACCAGATTAATGCAAACTCAGAAGAAGCAAGATGCTATCTGTGTTATTGCCAACAGTTTGATCAAGTCTGCAGAATCCTTACATCCGCAAGGGTTTCTGAACCAATAGATTGATCGGACATGTTCCAGCCAAGGCTCATCCGATCACTTGGCAATCCCTCAGTTATGGGGTCAGACAAGGATTCGCAATTGTGCTCCTTATTTACTTCACGTCTTCATTCTAATTCCACGACTTGCTTTTACGCTCGCGTCCATAACACTATTCACGTTCATGATGGTATCTCGGCTTACGATTTTACGTTCATTTTTTTTCTCATTCTGGGAGGTTTTGCAAGAACTTGAGAGACCAGACCCAAGTTTAGTATAACTCCCTATCCTCAGATAGACATTCCTCGTCATATTCTATGTCTCACCTTGTAGCGTTTGGCGTTACCGCCATTATATTCTATGTTCACGATATGTTTTACATGTCATGTTCATTCCACGTTCCTCATATCATGATCAAGATATGTTACACGTATCATGGATCACGATATACTCATATTGCACTCATCATATCTCCACGTATCACGTTCAAAATTTCACGTATTACGTTTAAAATTTTTCACGTACTACGTTCTTTATATCTCACGCATCGTTGCTAATTATCAGTTAAGTTAGAGTGTTTTGCACGATAACGTTCAGTTGCCTTACACGATAATTCATATTCCCTCGATCAAATTTAGGGGATCTACCTTACGTTGATAACCAAGAACTTCTTCGTATTTCAAGTCAAGGTCAGGGGGACCAAGATTTATCATTCGCGTCAAGATCTTGTGAAGGAACCGTTCCAAGAGGGAGGCCACTGGGAAACGGACAAGTTCATCCGGACTTCTTATCCGTTTTTCTCTTATCAATTAGATATGTCCTTTCTGTCACGTCACGTTCCATGTCCTTTCAAGACATGTCACGTTCCGCGTTCTTTCTGCCAGGTCACCTGCACGTTCATTTATCTTACATACCCTCTCAGTTTGATTCGGGTATGTTTCTCTTTCAGTTACGTTATCTATAATTCGGGAACAAATTATTCTTTTTAGGGGGAAGAGTTGTAAAACCCACATGCTTTTACCATGAACAGTACCCTTAAGATCGTACGTACTAGATTAAAACTTTCCTTTTATAGTATGTTTAGGTTCACGTATAAGAATTTTAAGTATTACGTACGTGTTAGAACACGATAAGTATTTATTACGCATGAACACACGATAATTATTCAAATAATAATTATAATCCCGAACATGCGATCATGAAATCATGAACGTAAATTAATCACGAGCTAATATTAATTACGCATATATAATTATTACGAACACGAATAAATATATTAAGTCACGAGCGATAACTTGTTGTACGAAACCGACAACAACCCGAAGATCGATATCGCGGAACCGCTAGATCGCGAGTTGTATCGAGCACAAGTAGCGAACACGAGAGACTACAAAGAACCGACAAACATATATGCACACGGAATACCCTCAACTACCTCTTTATTATTAACCCTAATAAAGACTACATTGAGGAAGAAGAATTCTTAATGAACTAGGATCCCCCCTCATCCCTATTTATAGAGATGAGGGGGTAGACACCTTCCTAATACAAGTTTATTCCTAATCTATATTACAAAGTACACTTAAGTCCCTAACCTATGTTTAATATTACTCCTAATATTCTAACAATTTCCACCTTAGGAGTAACACTTAAACATAACCGATACTCAACTCCCTTTACCGGTGTTGGAACCTCGAATCGGGAACCACCTTGTCGACCAGGCATTGTACTTCTGTAATTTCCCTAGATTAGCTTCCATAAACTCCTTCACATTCTTCTTCTCAGCAACATTACCCTCCGCACCCTCTTGACCAGGTACTCCGGTTACCGTAATGTTTGCCCCCACCTTTATACCAAGGTGTACCTTTTCTTCTCATTTACCAAGCAACCCGTGTTTGTCTTTTCTTCAGGTTGTTTGTCCTCTAACCGTCTTTGAGCCACTGCAGCATGATCGTTACTAACCTGAAAAACCTCAGCTTCACGACCCTCTTGAGCTCCATGCAGTTCCACCTCAAACCGTATTTGAGCCACTGCAACATGATCGTTACTATCCTGAAAAACCTCAGCTTCACGATCCCCCTGAGCTCCCTGCAGTTCCACCTCAAACCAAACACGTTTATAAACATGTACTCCATGGACTCCTGTTTTAACACCAGGACCAAGTTGTTTGAACCCAACTTGTTTTGAACCTCCATGCTTATGTACATGAAATCCATCGAATTTCTCGATGTTAAACCTAGTTATAGAACTAGCCATTTTTTTTCCTTTATCCCTTTGTTGTTTGCTAAACCTTGTGAAAAATATCACAATCACAAACCGACAAAGTCCCTTCGATAATTCGCTAAACCTTGTGATATATTAAACCTCACAATCACGAATTACGAAGTCCCCTTGTACAGAAAAACCCTTGCTTTATCGATATAACCCTAAGAAAAACTTCTTAGAAATCGATCAAACCAAGTAACCCTTCAAAAGAACACCCTTTCTTACTCAAATATCGATTGAGCCTTGGAAATTAACTATCCAACAAATCGACAACCCTTGAATCAAGAAAGTACCCGACTCCTTTTGAAGTAACCCTTGTCGTACTTTTAATTTTGCAAAACCGATTTCTAATAACCTAAGAAATCTTGCAACCTCGACAAGTCTTGAATCTTCTTTAACCTTGCTACAAACCTTGTCAAGTTGTTTCTTAACCAACTTTACCGACAAGCCTCGCAAGCCGTGTGCAATATACCCGTTGTTACTAAAAACCTTTTCTTGCAAATCGAATTTATTAGATAACCTCTAAACCCTCGATCACGAACAAGCAACCTGATCGTAAACTTGAATACCCAATCGAACCACGATCAAACTTGAACCACAAGAAAAACACTTCTTGCAAATCGAATTTATTAGAGAACTAAACCCTCGATTCCGAACAAGCAAACCCGACCGCTAACTTGAAAACCCCAAGCAAACCACGGTCAAACTTGAACCACAAGAAAGTACCCTTCTTACAAATCGAATTTATTAGAAAAACCCTAAAACCTCGATTCCGAACAAGAAAACCCGACCGCTAATTTAAAATTCAAATAAACCACGGTCAAAACTTGTACCACAAGAACCCACAACAACCAACATCTTTTTAATCGTTTTAAATAAAAAAGATATCTAAAAGTCGAACTTATTATTCAAAAATTCGATATCCTTTTGACGAGAAAAACTTCTTAGTGCCACCTTTGTAGTAATAAAGAAAGTGAAAACAAAATCATATAGTTTTCAAACGTGTAGGTTAAACTATAGTTTGTTTCACTTATTGAAATATGTATAAACAACACGTGAGTTATAAGATAAACCAATCGTGTTATCTTTTTTTTTTTTTATCTAAACCCTCACGTTCGTCACCTTTATTCCTCTCGTTAATTAATTCGCTACTTCAAAAGACGATCCTCCACCGATCGCAATTTTAAAACCCGATTCCACAACAGAAATCGAACCTCGATACCCTGAAACCTCGCTCTAGCCTTCGAACTTCGTGGATCACTATACCCGTATCTCTGATACCACTTGTTGTACGAAACCGACAACAACCCGAAGATCGATATCGCGGAACCGCTAGATCGCGAGTTGTATCGAGCACAAGTAGCGAACACGAGAGACTACAAAGAACCGACAAACATATATGCACACGGAATACCCTCAACTACCTCTTTATTATTAACCCTAATAAAGACTACATTGAGGAAGAAGAATTCTTAATGAACTAGGATCCCCCCTCATCCCTATTTATAGAGATGAGGGGGTAGACACCTTCCTAATACAAGTTTATTCCTAATCTATATTACAAAGTACACTTAAGTCCCTAACCTATGTTTAATATTACTCCTAATATTCTAACATAACTAATTAAAACACGTAAATTACGAACACGAGAACACACTATAATATTTAGACTCGAGAAATGTACGGGTTACCCTTATGTAGGCCCCTACCCACGAAATTAGGAAGAAAAAGGGCCAAGCCCATTGTTTTTTTACTAAACAAGAAAAATTAGGAAAACATATTCATTTATCAAAAATCAAGAAAATAAGAAAAACCCTAATTCCTTTCCTTGCTCCCTTTTTGGCCGCCACTTTTGATCATCAACAAGGGGTGTTCGGGTTGATTTTTGATCTTGAATTTTGTGCAAGCATTCGTGTGTGTTCATCCTTGATTGATCCACGCATTCGGTATAACTTTTTTTTAACTCTTTTCTTTTATGTTTTGATTTATGAATCACATAAAATCATAATGTTTTTAATAACTAATTAAAAACATTTATTAAAACATGTCTATGATCATGGAGTAAATCAAAACAAGGGTTTTTAGGGGTGTTTGTTCTAGCCGACGCCTAAACCGAACCCCCAAGGGGTCTCGGCTTGGCTTATGAACCACCACCGAGACCTCATGGTCTCGGTATGGTGGTGTGGGTCCTACGGCATTAGCAAACAAGGGGGAACCCCGACTTGGTTCGGGTATGGTGTTGATTACGGGTCCGGTTCATGGTTTCTAGTCACGGTCCGGTTTATTGTTTATGTTAAGATTTATGATTTTAATAATTATATGTTAACAATTAAATTAATAAAGCATGACATAATTAATTTAATAAACATGACTTAGGTTATAATTTAATTATTAGATCATGAATTTTTAACCTGAGTATTTATATTTTCTAGACTTTATAATTAATTAATTATTAAAAACCATGACTATAATTAATTAATTAACATGACTTAGGTTATATTATTAATAATTAATAATACATGTTTTAACCTAAGTATTTAACTTTATTTAATTAAAAACATGATATATTTAATTAAAAACTTTTAACCTATAGTTTATTTAAATTACATGTAATAATTAATAAACTATACCTTATATCAATATGACTTAGAATAATAATCAGAAAACACTTAAGCTTATATAGTTAGCTTATTTAACCAGCTTATATCTATTTATGGAAACTTTCTATTTTTAGAAACTTATTTAATTAAGGCAGCTAATCTATTTTGGGAAACTTTCTATTTTTGGAAACTTTCTATTTTTGGAAACTTTCTATTTTTGGAAACTTTCTATTTTTGGAAACTTTCTATTTTTGGTAACTTTCTATTTTTGGAAACTTTCTATTTTAGGAAACCTGCTATTTTTAGAAAGTTTCTTATTATTACACAATAAGTATAATACATGAAATACAAGTAATACTTAATCAGAATAGACAGAATATAACACAGATACAGTGTAAAGCTAGTAAAACATGACATGAACGTATGAAATAAGCTAAGACAAGACATAAAACCAGTTACGTATTTTGTAATCAGATACTTATACACGTATGTATTTATGTAACATTTTTGATACCGAAGTAGGACTCTCTTTCGTTCGTCTTCTTCGTTCACTGGACATAAGGTACGGATTCCCTTCCTTTCAGTATGGGCATTCTTTCCTTATTAGGATTTTCTCGTATGCAGCCAACTGTTTTCCCGTAGTATAAGTTTATATGTTTGATTTGCTTATGTTTAATTTAGAATACCTATAGCCATATACATGCATGACCAGTTTCAGCTAGTTATGGAGGTACCATAACCATAACACTAGAGGCACTAGTGTTATGACTTCCCCACGGCGGAGTGATTGCTCGTGGCGTCCCTTCAGCTTTTGGCCATATTATTATATTTATCATCTGGGGCGTATGGGTGCATCCTAGTTACATGTTTTTCAGCATATTACTCAGTGTGAATGTGGTGTGTGTCTTGCATCCTTCACAAGGAGCTGGTCCCTCCTACCCAAAACTAGTATATTAAATTAGAGGCAGCCCCTCTAATTTGCATGATGAGGTCACCCCTCCAAGTATTCATGCACGGTGTATTTTCATGACCTATATTGGCTAATGGTAAAATATGTTAAACAGTTTTCATAAGATAAACATAAGGCTTTTCAAACTATAAAACTAGTTTTATGAACATGTTCTTGGTTTTCCAGGACGTATACATTTCCGCTGCTATTAAGTCTTTATTATGTTTTAGTCATTCATACTATGTCTATATCCGTGCATTGAGCGTTTTGCTCAGCCGTTACTTTCCTTTCCATGTCCCAAAACGGTAGGTACCCAAGGATGGACTCGAGCATTTTGGAGTACATGCATAGGATGGAAGCTGCCATAGACTTCTTCTCCTTTTGCCTTCATATATTTGTGCTTGTTTAAGTCTTCCATTATTTCATTTAATTTATTATGTTTTGAGCTTATGTTTGGGAACCGATGTTTGATTCTGGTTTACCCTATGGTCATGTAATGTTTTAGACATTTATCCTTGTATGCTTTGATGACACGCCATAATTACGCGTGACATTCCATTATAAAAATGGGGTGTTACACCGATCCTTCCTAAATACGTAAAAAAGTATTTCCAGCAATCTCCCCCTAAGGGAGGTCACTCCAAGTTACAATGTCCTAAATAGTCTATAGCTCGTGATCTATGCTAACAATGATGTGACCGAGACTTTCTTTGGAAAAACGTATTTCCAACAATCTCCCCCTAAGGGAGGTCACGCCATTTTAAAAAATTTTAAACCTAGCATACTATGCTTGAGTCTTCGATCTCGTTCTTCTGAATATGCTTGATGTGATCTTTGACTTTAGTCTTGAGCATGTTTCCTTGCCTTGACCTTGTGCATTCATCACTTGTGATATTTGCCTCCTCGTGACTTCATGTTCCACATACTTATACTTTTATAAAGTCTTGAAAGCTTCAGAGTTTGATATAGCGGAAGACTTGAATTTTAGACTTTCTTGAATTTGTTGAAGTATTAAGTGCATACAGAATAAGCATGTGGTGACATTTTCTTCTGGATTGTACACCGCAATGCCACCTTCTTGTTACGTTGCATAAGACAGTTAGCAACAAAACATATACACGGATGAAATGGCCTTGAACATTTCATTCTAATTTGATATCATTTTACCTCTGGTCGATGAAGACCATTAGACGATATTAAATATCGTACTTGTGGTAGGTAGTTTCAATTAAGAACCTCCTTGACAAGATTTCGCGGGTAAACCCGTTCTCTTTACTCGACTGTATAAAGCTGACTGCGAACGTAAAGAGTGAATCATTCGGATAAAGTTATCCTCATGATTGAAGCCGTCAATTCATGTTCCTGGAACAAGTTTGATTCATTAGAATCGCACCATCGTTGCTTTCCGGTTGTCACTAGCTTGATTCATATAGAATCTTGCAAGTTACCTACCAAGTGTTGTTTGATGTTAACACTAGAAGGATTTCCACTCATCACTGTGAACACTATAGAGTGTCACTCTGAGTGTTCTGGCAAGATCACTAAGATATTGCGTAGAGGCCTGGAACGTGTTTCAGTACAGTTAAGAATTAAACCACTGTTGCTTTCCAGTTATCACAAGCTTGATTCATAAAGAATCGCACAAGTCACCTACCATGAGCTTTTTGATATTCGCTCAAGAAGGATTTCCATCTTCATTGTAAATACTTTCGCATTACTCGGATGTTCATGGAAGATCATGAAGATTTTGCGTAGGACTCTTAAGATCTTTGTTACTTTTCATAGTGTGTGAAGAAGAAAGGAAATATGAAAGTGTGTCCTAATGAGATATTTGATGATCTCAAATGGCTCTAGACTCGATCGTTCAATTTGGATTTTTAGTGATCGGAGGCTGGAGAGGAGTGCCACCATTTCAATATAAATATATTCGGAGTGAATAAATCGATAGATAATGTGTTGTCTCCGTGTGATTAAAACAAATATCTGTTGAGAGATATCTGAGTTAGCTGGGACGGGTTGTGCATTGCATCATTGGGTCCATGATGTCTATCTTCAATATCGAGCATGATTAATATGATCTCAATAGCATATGTATTGACCCGGTTTCTGCCTAAGTTATAAGGAGGGCTTCTTTCTTTACACCCTTTATCTTTACAATTCTTTTTCATTCTTCAACCCCTTCAATGCTTACCAATACGTCATAACTAGCACCTTGTTGTGATTGTTCCAGTGCTAACTTAAGTACTTGGTCGGCATTCAGCTACGTTCACAATCTTTCTCCATCTTTCCTAAGGAATACTATTTCTAGCTATGGAATGTCCTTGGGAAGATTCCTCCGGTTCTAGAGGAATCATTGGACTTTAACCTATCCTACCATCCTTATGTCACCACAATCTTCACCGTCGTGAATAGAGATGTTTTGGGTAAGTGTATGTCACCATGAAATCCATTTTGATGTGCAAATCCATTTTGCTCCCCCTTAACATATGCCACGATATTCGAAAACATTTCGCACTTATCGGGATGAGCTATCACGTTAAGTCAAACCATTTATGATTAATTATTTCCCATATTAAATCATATTTTCTCCCCCATATTAAAAATATTAACCCCATTGATGTTTTTAATATCAATTGATTTAATAGCATTTTAATAAAATTTGGGAAGAAAAATGCAAATCCAATTATCTTCATGATTTTCACAAGCTCCCCCTCAAATTAATGAGGGTGTACTTGAGACGTAAATTAAATACCTTTTAAACACAAGTGTAAGGTACTTATCACGTGCGAAGATCATATATGATAATGTATTCACAAGATTAGCAATTTACGAGGTTGGACCTGAATGATGGAGAACATCATGTGATAGAATCACATGGTTCTTGTTCGCAAATGTTGGTCGCCTCGTCACATCTTAAGTTATCTCTTGTCACCATGTGTACGATTGATATCCTTGTTTTGACACCAATTAGTGACCTTGGCACTTTCGGCATCAAAGATTCTGAATGCTGGACAATTGCTCCCCCTCAATTGTTGACCCGTGTTCTATTGAAAGAGCTGTAGTCGCCGTTTGAGTAGTCGCATCGTCGAGTATGTAGATATCATTTGTAAATTTCTATGATTGTAGAGATGATAACTTCATAAAAACAAGATTTCTCTTGTTTTAACAAATAAATGCACTGAAGCGTACATATATTCGTGTTAGATTGTGTTATTCCGTAAACACAATCCCTTACATGGTTATAAATAGACCATTCCCGAGAAAATTAATTCATGTTGTTGAGTCAAAGCTTTCCGGTGAAATGCTTGACTTAAATATGAAAACCAGGTTGCAGTCTGAAATAACTACAAGCCATTTTGAGCATGTTTTAAAACATTTGAACTTCTGCTCGAACTTTATTTACAACCCGGTGTCATTATTGAATGACATTTCTAGTATCGTAAATATTCGATTCCAGAAGACATGCTCTTTTTATCAAAACATTTTTGAACACATAATTTTTTGAAAGATTTAGAAAAACCTTTTGAGAAATTCTCGAAAAATTGTGTTCAATGATTTGAAAACTAATTACTTGAGCTTAAGATGTTGAATATCTTACAAAACAAGCTCAAGTCCGAGAAGTTGTAAACTTCCCGTTGTGAGAATAAGTTATCATCGGCGATAAACTTTCCTTTTAACTGAAGAACGAGTCCTAAGTTGACATTTACTTAGAAGTCATTTTCATGAGCTTGAAAAACTTTTGAATGTTTTAACATAAAGCTCACGACCGAGAAAGATGAATTTCTCGTTATGAGGAAAAGTTCTCTTATTTAAATGATACGCTTTCCTTTCTGAGCTTAAAACTTGGAATGTTTTAATACAAGCTCATGACCGAGAAAAATTAATTTATCGTTACGAGGAATAGTTATCATGAAAGATAAGCTTTCCTAAAATTAAGGTCCGAGTTACAGTATGATATTTAACTGCAAGTCTTTGTGCATGAGCTTAAAAACTTCGAATGTTTTTAAAATTAGCTCATGCATGAGAAAAATTAATTTCTCGTTGTAAGGATAAGTTTATCATCGGCGATAAACTTTCTTTTCTTTGAAATCTGGGGCATAATCTGAAATATGATTATACGCCATTTACACGAGCTTAAAAACCTTTGAATAGTTTTAGGATAAGCTCGTGTCCGAGAAAATTAATTTCTCGTTTTTGAGGATAAGTTTATCATCGGCGATAAACTTTCCTTTATTTGAAGAGCGGGTTATTGTAACAACCCAAAACCGTGGTCATTATTTAATTATATTTTTACGTATATTTTTGAAATTTTTGACGAGGTTGATTATTATTACGATTGGTAATTTGATTTGGATGACGTTGAAAATTTTATTTTTACGTTTTGACGAGTTGCGAGGATTACTAGTGATGACGATATCGACGGATGCCCGAGAAATTTTATATTTTATTTTAAACATGTCGATGTTTAATATTTTGACGTTTTTATTTTAATGTCGTATTAAGTCGTACCGGGACTATATAATATCATAATTTGTGTGCGTTTTAAGTTTTGAAAAGCATTTTTATGAAACCCGAGACCCGTAAAAATTTTCAAAAGTGACTAATAGTCATTTCTCTCTTTTTAACAAAGTATTTGCACTTTGGTCCAAAAGAATCACAATTGGCAAAAACTACCCTAAACTTCCACCATATAAAAGGAAAAATTAAACAAATAAACACACAAAAATCCCACTCACCACAAAATCACTCTTTCTCCCCTCCCTCTCCTTTTCTTCCCGTCAATCCCAAGCACACAAACACCACCATTTTCAAAAATCAAGTTTGATTCTCTTAAATCTAATCAAAGACTCATTCCTAGTTTTTGATTCTCTACACATTGGTATGAAAATTTTCCACATGCATTAACATTTTTATAAAAACCATTTTTAGATGAAATTCTTGATGTTTGATCTTAAATTCTTGTTATATGTAGGTGTTTATGTTCATATGTATATGTTTTATTGATTGCATGTTATTATTTTTGAGTTTTGTTTTTATGATTTGATCATCTAGGATGATTTAAGGTGTTATGATACGAACTAGTAATGTAGGAATGCTTATAGTGGTAAAAATGAGGTTAATATATGGTGAAAATTTGATTTTGGGTGATATTTAAAAATGTATTTTATAGCAGATTATTAAATTTAATTTTCTGAAAATGTGAGTTTAAGTTTGAGATGAACTAGCTAGATATTGTTGTAGAGGATGTTTTTACCTTCGTTTTGGTATAAGGTAGGACTTGTAGCACCAAACGAGCAAAAAGTTACGTTAGTTTGATTATTTCGTGTACCGGGAGACGAGTACCGACACAATATATAATTGTTGTCGATATTTGGATCGAATATCGGGGACTATAAAATGGATTTTTGAAATGTGTCATGGACTGATTTTTAAGGTTGAGTATGAGGATGTCAAGTTATTTTCAAAGTTGAGTATCGGTTTCATAAACGGGGAAAAATAAATGTGTTAAAAGATGAGTCGGGCAGGGAACTTTAAAAGTAAAATCTTTTGATGAGTTTTTAACAGGGCTTTCTATATATAGTAAGTGAAGTTACTGATTAGTATCATAAAAATTTGACGTGTTTAAGTGGGGTAAATGAGCTTGTACATTTGGTGTGTACCGGCAGATTTTTATCGAAGGAGTTAACTAATAGTAAAAATGTATTGAATAGAGTAAAAGGTCACTTGTAATATTTTTATTTCGGATTAATTTTGATTTTATGATTTTGAGTTTGATATTACTAAGTATGGATTTTACTCGATTTATTATTGATGAACGCGCCTTATTTGATAGGTTGCGGTTTTTGTGTTTACCGGGCATCAACTATCGTCGAAGATCGTCATACTACTGCTATTACTTCAGGTTAGTCTATAGCCTCGCTTTCTACTTGTTTTAATGATTTTAAAACCCGCGAGGGGGATACATGCTATTTGAAGTAAAATGAACACATGTCATAAGTAATTGTTGGACCCGATGTTGCCTGTGATGAAATGAATTGTATAAGTACCTAATTGCATAAGACCCTAAATTCATGAGCCGTTAACTATCTTCTGGCTTGATGTTGTGAGTTGGGAATAGCCGCTTATTCTAATAATAGTACTATTGGGCTGACAACCCTATCTGAGACCAGGGCTTTACACTGAGTAACCCGCTGGGAAGGATAATTTTACGTGAATGAGAATTGGTATTCTTGCAATTAATACCCTAGTAGGGGCACTGGTAATTTTTCTAGTCATGCTGGCATTTGGCGTGGGTGACTAAGTTAAGGGGTCGGTGTCATGAGCTTAATACAATTCAATAGCTTTTGCTATATTATATATTATACCTGATTGATAGATTGTATGGCCACAATTCTATTAAAAAATTGTGAATGATTTTTACGATGTGTTCAATTATGATTTTGTAAAACCTATAGACTTGCTCAACCTTTGTGTTGATGATTTTAAGCATGTATTTCAGGTACTTGAAGTTGTTGATTTGCGAAGCTTGCTGGAGAAGGATTGCGGGATTGCTTTTGTAGTAATTTGGTCTAAAACAGATTTCTTTCCCTATTGTCATAAACATATAGTAAATGGTCAAATATTTTGGTAAAAGGTTTGTTGTTTTGATTAAGATCCTAGGGAAACCTGTACGCTAGTCTGATATATTTTAAACTGATTTAACTTGGGATTGAAGGTTTTAGACATTGCTTTAAATTATTTCCATATTTATTCTTAAATATACTGTTTTTGGGTCATTTAAAGAGTTGTGAAATGAAGTTTGTAAATAACACCCAATTGTGTATTTTCCGCTGCGCAATGTAAATGGGGGTGTTAAAGATTGGTAACCAGAGCTTTTTAGTTATAGTGAATTAGGTCGATTTCTGAAAAATGTCCTAAACTATAACTTTAGTGTCGAAAGTATTTTATAAAAGCAACGCAACTTCTCTGCAAGGCTGATGTACAGATTTTGCTAGTTTCAATTGTTCGTTTCTCGGAATCTCTTCGAATTGATCACGGTTAAATGTGCGAGAGATTAGTTGTTCTTGGTGAATCAAATGAAAGGGTTGTCGTTGTCTAAAACTAATGAAAATTAAAGAATTGAAACAATTAAAAATAAAGTATAAGACGGTAAAAAGAATCAACCAAAGAAAGATAAAAACTTGACGGGAAATAAATGACGAGAAATTAAAAGCAATAAAGGTAAATAACTCAAACTTAAACTTAAACTAAAAGGAAAGCAAGTAAAAGTGCAAATAAAGAAAAAGGCGGGAAAAATAAAGCTTAAAACTAAAAACTGAAAAACTCATTCAGAATAAAGCCTTCATCCGGAATAAACGTGTTCATCCGGAATAATTGCTTATCCGGAATAAATAGCTCATCCGGAATAAGGCTTGATCCGGAATAGGGAAAAATGGTTGATGCTGTTGATCCCAAACTTAGATCGATTAGCTTTGTGTATACGAGATTAGATCAAGTATAACACGTAGAGAAACCTTTGTTATATACTTTGTGAATCTAAGTATTATGCGGAATTTAATACTTAAACAAGAACACAAGATGTAAACAAAACTTTCACTTTGATTATCAATGTCGAACTTGCTTACAATGAAAGATGTTTACGAATGAAAACTTAATGAAAACTTGATATTAAACATTAACCTAAAGGCCTTCTTTTATAGACTAAGAAGCCTTGTACAATAAGCTACGTATCAACTATTCTAGGTAAAGATAAACATAGAAAATACATTGTCGTTTCTATCCTTACTAGAATTATTTTAGAACATAATAAACGTGTAGCTCACATCTTCCATCAGTGCTTGTCTTCAATCTGTCAACGCTTGACTTTAACTTGTCAATGCTTAAGCTGTCAGCGCTCACTTTGCTCTTGTCAACGCTTGAGTTGTTCTTGTCAGCGTTCAAGTGATCTGGCCTTAATTTATTCCCAACAATCCTCCCCTAAACTTGATATCCACTCTTATGATCAAGTTTCTGAATAAACATTAAGAACTTGGAGGAGTCTGACAAACCTTATCATATTGGTAATAAATAAATCTGATCAAATTCTTTGCCACGTCACTTGTGTAATCTATCTCCAACTGGGTGTCCTTCATCTTTTCCAAAACAGCCTTGGATATGAAATACTGAGCATCTACAAGTAAATACTCAGCAAACTTTGTAGAACTCAAATGGTATACACCAGCAGCTGAATATAACCTCCATTGAAGACCACTGAGATCATCTTCAAGATCCTTCCATATTTCAGGATCTTCCTCATTTGTCCCACACATTCTTTTGAATGTGGTCCAAAGTTTTATTCCATTAGCTGAAGTTGGTGCTTCAGCCTCATACTTGGTCTCTAGCAACCTCCAAAGGTCCACCAAGTCTTCTCTATCACAACTTGCAAATAAAGATATGAGAGTGGTAAAAGTGCGTACCTCCTTGCCATATCTTCCAATTTTCCAGAATCCACATTCATCTTCATCATAACTCACAATTGGATTCCTGGAATCTAGTGGTAACACATGCACCATATCTGAAGCTTCTACTGGGGAGAGCTTGAGGCTCTTTCTAATAACTGCTTCACTTGGATATAGTTGATTCATATCTTTTGGAAACTCAAGTGTAAATCCCTTCTTCACTCGTCTGGGAACTATCATAGCTTTCTTGATTTCCATCTCTTCTGCAAGTTGCTCTTTTCTTTCATCTGAAAGAAGTCTGAAAGTGTTTTCTTCCTGCACTTTCACCCAAATAGGATAAGCCCTATGTTCCAACTCATCAAATGTCAAAGCCTTCAACTTCTGATGTGTCCATCCAACTCCATGACATTTGAGCAACATAAAGTAGAGCTTCCTTCTATCCCTTTTCAACTCAGAGAGAATGTTGCTTGCTTTGTACTTCAAAATCACCTTACAATCCTTCTGAACTCTAAGAAGAATTTCCAAACCCCATATCTGATCTGAAATGGTCAAGTCTGGATTATCCATACAACTTTCTTCCCAAGAATTGTACATCTGAACCACCTCTGGCATATCAAAATCAATCTGCAACTTTAAATCTCTCAGCTTTTCCCTAGCAAGCTCATCACCATACTCAAGTCTTTCTGGTTCAATAATCATCGCATTTGAATCTGAGCTATCCCCATCACTTTCTTCTTCAGAAGTCACAACAAATGGTGACTTTTCCTTTTCACCTTGTTCCATCATTTTCTCAGCCAATCTTCTATCAAATTCAACCTGAGCTGCATTCTTTGGAACAATTTCTTCTACCAACTTACCCTTACCCTTATCTGATGGTGCAATTGTTGGTAAGGTAGATGGTAATACCTGAGTAGGAACATCCTTGATGATAGATGATGACTGGAATACATCACCTCCATATACAGATCTGTCAACGCCCAAATTTCCTCTATCAGCGCCCAAAATACTTCTATCAGCGTCCAAATTTGTCTTGTCAACGCTCAAATATTTTCCCTCAGCGCCTTGTGTAACCTCTCTCAACATATCTGTAAATGATAAATTTAAATTGGTTGGAGAGATCAAGGACGTATCAAAACCTGTTTGTTCCTTCAAAGTAGTAAGAGCTTCAGCAACATCCAATGATTGACCATCTTGACTGCTCTTATCACTCAGATTTCTTTGATCTTCCTCCCCTTTGGAAGACTCCTCCAGACCTCTCCTAGCATGATCACTCTCCAAAACAACAATCCTCTCCCTCAATTCCTTGAGTTCAAGGCCTTGGTTGCTGACAATTTGTACTAAGTCTGCATTCTGCTTTTGCAAGCTAATGCAGACAGCCGTCAATTCCAAAAGAGTCATTGGTTCCAGTCTGCCCTCTTCTAAAATGGGGATTTGACCTCCCAAGTCAGGTTCATTGGGCATGGATGAGGACTTAATTATGGTGGGACTGCCTTGGCCAGCTTCTAAGCCAGAACCAATAGTCCCAGCCTCATCCAGGTCACCAGCCACACTTGTGGTGGTGGTTCTCTCTGCTTCATGGCTAGGACCACCAGAGGAGAACTCTCCAGCAGTCCTTTGGCGTTTGATCAACCTATATTCAGGTGGTGTGGAAGATGGTGTGGAAGAATGGGTAGATGTGGGTTGGTTAAGGGGTGTTTGGGATTGTGATGGTTGGGTGTCAGCGTTGGAAATAGGCACATCAACGCCTACATTAAATGTGTCAGCGTCAAAGGGTTCTTGGTCTAGTTGCATTTGGTCAGGTGAGGGTAAAGGTTCAGGGATAGGTTCAAGTTGTGGGTGAGGGTCAATATGAGGTTGGGGGTCTGGTTGGGGTTGTGCTGCTGCAATAACAGCAAGCATGGCTGGGGTTAAAGGTAAATCCATATGAGGTGGTGAATTCATCTTGGTAAAAATAGCTTTCTTTTGTTCAGGGATTTTATAAAAATCATTGTGATCCCTTGAACAATATCTTTGATCATCAAAAATCATTTGCAGAAAACGGGGATAAGCTAAAGTCATTTTTGTCCCCTTGTTTTTACACATTCCTTCAAAAATCATTTTAGACCAGTTATATTTTTGCCCTGTTGCAATACACACAATAGCAGTTGCAATGGATCTATTGATCTCATTGTGTGCAGTACATTTGGGACTCAAACATTGAAGGAGAATGTGAATGAGGTACTTCCAGGCTGGGGGAAATTCCTGCTTATGGTACTTATTAAGAGTACCTTCATCAGGAATAGGGTATCCCAAAGCCCTAAGCCCTTGTTCGATTTCAGTTATGGGAAGAATGGTTATACCATCAGCATCATCAAGATGCAAGGCCTGGCGTACCAAGGCCTCAATAACCACCCAAGATCTCCCATGAACAATAGAAGTTAATGTGGTCACTCCATTAACTGTTGAGGAACTGACAGTGTTCCAAAACTGTTTAATGTGTGTGACTGGAATGAGTGGTGCATGAGAAAGAGCATACCTTAATGGGGATGCGTTCAAATACGCCACCATTTGTGTGTATTGAGGGAACGAAGTATTATCAGCAACAAGATAAGCAATCATGTTATGTTGAGACTTGAACCCCAAATCCAATTCTGCTGAGTTAAATCTTGGTGCCATTGATGAAAGCTGTTAATTTGAAGTATAAAAGATGAAGGTTGATAAGAGAAAAGTGTTAGACAAGAATTATAGATACCCTGTTTAAAAATAGGAGCCAAATTTATAGGAGTGGATGAATGCATGTGATTGGCCCAAAAATAGGCAAAGATTTTCAAAAACTAATCATGAAAATATTGAAAAAGTTATAAGTTATCTCATGCATTTAATGAAAGTAACAAATCCTAAAATTACGGCTTGAAAATATGTCAAAAAGTAACAACTGGGTAGGTCCCATTGAGTGTCAACGGTCAAATATAACCCATCAACGCCCAACGGCTATAATCTTGTCAACGTTCGCCTAAAGCCATGTCAGCGTCCAATTTGGTCACAACAACGCTTGGAAAAATCTTGTCAGCGTCCAAAAATAAAAGTGTTTTAAAAAGTGAAAAATGACCTTAACAAGTAATTTATCCTAGAGAAAATAACCAAAAGCTGATAATTATTATAGGGCGGCAAGCACTGTCCAGTTATGCACACTTGCATAAGCAAGATAGACATAACAGTCCTCTAGTGTCCCTTGCTAACCAAAATTCTTAACAACCAAGTTACCTTATAAAATTCTTGTTACTCCCAGGTAAATCCCATATCAAAATGATTCCTAAGTCTCCCAACAGACCACAACCAATTCTAGGCCAAAAATGTCTTGGCAGCATGCAAAGTTGATATACTATGCATGCTACAGTGCCTCATGGTTTAGTAAAACTAACCCATACTCACCTGTGGACACAATCTAGAATTGTGATAAGAGTATCATATGGATACCCAAAAATCCTAAAGGTTCCTAAAACCTCCCCTTAAACAAAGATACAAAGAGTTTGCTAAAAATATGCATGAACATAAAAAATTTATGTCAAGATAGGAATGAATCATTCCAACCATCATCCATAAACAAAAACATGTCCAAATGCTTCTCCTTTGATCCATAAGCAACTCTGTATCCAATGGTATACTGCTAACACCATCTGCACATTAAGATTGAAAACCACAAAACTAACATTGTTGCTGACAACGCCCCGATAACACATAACAGCGTTGAAGGAAGCTTTGTCAGCGTTAGACAACTATATTGCTGACAACGTTGCAAAAACACTTATCAGTGTTCAAACAACCTTTGTCAGTGTTAGAAAAATATAGTGGAAAATCTAAATTATCAATAAGACCAATAATAATAATGCATCATCCTGTACATACTTTTACAAAAAGAATCCAAAACACATACTTAAGTGAGATTAACCATTCCAATACTTGTTACCAAGTACTGAAATCTTCCAGTATCAAAAGGTTTAGTTAATAAATCTGACACATTTTCCTCAGTGTCAACCCTATCTGGTTGTATTAAACCTTTCTCAAAGCAATCTCTTATAAAATGGTGTCTAATTTCTATGTGTTTAGTTTTAGAATGATGCACAGGATTCTTAATGATGCATAAAGTACTATTATTGTCAACAAATATCTTAGTATGCATGAAGTTATACCCATAATCCAACAGCTGGTTCTGAATCCACAACACTTGACCACAACATGCTGCTGCAGCCACATATTCTGCTTCAGTTGTAGAGTTAGCCACCACTGTTTGTTTCTTGCATTGCCAAGATATTAATCTGCTCCCAAGAAATTGACATCCACCAGTTGTGGATTTCCTATCAAACTTGTCACCACCATAATCACTATCTGAATATGCAATCAGCTCCAATGGTGAATCCTTTGGGTACCACAAACCAAGAGTAGGGAAACATCTTAGGTACCTAAAGATCCTCTTCATAGCATAAAGGTGACATTCTTTGGGAGTCACTTGATGGCGTGCACATGCACATACAGCAAACATGATATCAGGTCTGGAAGCAGTAAGATACATCAAGGATCCAATCATGGATCTATAATGCCTGACATCAACATCTTTCCCATCTCCAATCTTTCCCCAAGGGTGTTCTCTATCCATAGGAGTAGAAGCCCTCTTTTCATGTGGAGAAAAGCCAAACTTCTTCAAGATTTCAGCAACATATTTGTCTTGGGAGATGAAGATACCATCTTCTTTCTGCTGAACTTGTAAACCAAGAAAGAAGTTCATCTCCGCCATAGCACTCATCTTGAATTTGTCTGTCATGAGCTTGGAGAAATCCTCACTCATCTTTGGATCAGTAGACCCAAAAATGATATCATCAACATAGACCTGCACAAGCAACACATCTTTGCCTTTCTTCTTTGTAAATAGTGTCTGATCTATGGTGCCCCTCTTGAATCCATTGTCCACCAAATAGGTAGACAAAGTACCATACCATGCTCTAGGGGCTTGATGAAGGCCATACATAGCCTTTTTGACTCTATACACTTTGTCTGGATGCTCTGGATCCTCAAAACCAGGAGGTTGCATGACATAAACTTCCTCAACTATGGTGCCATACAAGAATGCACTCTTTACATCCATTTGATAGACTATGAAGCCCATGCAAGATGCATAGGCTAGAAAATCCTAATAGCTTCAATCCTTGCAACTGGTGCAAAGACTTCTTCATAGTCTATCCCCTCCTCTTGTGTATAACCTTGAGCCACTAACCTTGCCTTGTTTCTGACCACAATACCTCTTTCATCTCTTTTGTTCCTGAGAACCCATCTTGTCCCTATTGGTCTGACATATCTAGGACAATCAACCAGCTCCCAAACATCCTGAATAGCAAATTGGTGAAGCTCATGCTGCATTGCTTCCACCCAACTTGGTTCTTGGAGAGCATCAAATATCTTCTTGTGACAGAAAACATGCAAACAAACATGCTTGTACAAGAGGGGTATCAACCTTCTTGTGTATATTGGCAATAAATCCACCAAGACTTTGATGGGATCTTCTTGTCTGAACTGGAGTCATAACATCACCAATGATCTGAGATGGGGGGGTGATTCTTCATTGTGGAAGTGAGAACTCCTCCTTCAAAAAGTCTGGTGTCCTCAACTTCACGCTCCATGTTGCCAATATCTTCTTCATCAGACTCTCTTTGAGCAACAGGAATCTCTTCATGGACATTGGAAGGTCCACCTTGTTCAAAATTGGAAGAGAAAAGATGCCCATAAGTGTTGTCAATGTTTGAATCTTGGTTGTCAGCGTCAGGGCTGACAGCGCCTGAAATGTTGTTGTCAACGTCTGAATTGGTCTTGTCAGCGCTGGATTTCCTTTGTCAGCGCCTGAAGAACCATGCATGTTTGTATTTGGTGGTATTTGGAAACCACCATAATCTTGTCCAGCAGCAGCAGCAGCAAAAGCATCAGTCCAAATGGGAATTGTGACATATTCAAATGTAGGAGATGCCTTTTCTGCTTGTGATCCAACCCTTTCATCAACCTGTGTACCTGAAACATGAACAACTTGTTCCTCCATAACATTTGAAGTTACCTTCATAATGTCTGGATTAGTGATAGGCATATAATTTAAAGTTCTAGATAAGGGTTCCAAATCAAACAACCAATTAGGACCACTTTCAGGATCACTAGGTTTATTCTCTAAGAACCTAACATGTACTCTTTCAACAATACGTTTGTCCTCCTTAAGATAAACCCTATAACCCTTGCTCTGCACTGAATACCCCATGAAGTAACCTTCATCACCTTTTGCACTAAATTTCCCTAAGGCATCACTAGTGTCTAAGACTACTACATGACATCCAAAAGGTCTGAGAAAACCAATATTAGGTTTTCTTCCCCAAAGTAACTCATAAGGTGTCTTGTTCTGAATTTTGTTAACCAATGCTCTATTTTACACATAGCATGCTGTATTAACAGCCTCAGCCCAAAAGGCTATGGGAAAGTGAGCATCAGCCAACATTGTTCTGGCTGCTTCAATTAGGGTTCTATTCTTCCTTTCAGCAACCCCATTTTGTTGTGGGGTTCTAGCAATACTAAACTGCCTAGTAATTCCCTTCCTGGCACAAAAATCATCTAGCTTCTTGTTCCTAAATTCTCCACCATTATCACTCCTAAGCATCTTAACCTCATTGCCAGACCTTTTCTCAATTTGAGTGATAAATTCAATAAGAACATCAGCTGTGTCACTCTTCATAGCTAGAAAGAATGTCCAAGTAAACCTAGAAAAGTCATCAGTGACAACAAAACAATATGACTTGCCATTCAAACTTTCTATATTAGTTGGACCAAAGAGGTCCATGTGAAGCATATGAAGAGGTCTGGAACTAGTATGCACCTGCTTGGACTTGAATGAGACCTTGTGCTGCTTGCCTTTAAGACATGCAACACAAGAGTGGTCATTGTGGAAGGCCTTCTCAGGCAAACCATCAACTAAACCAAGCCTCACAAGTCTATTTATATTTTTAAAATTTATGTGCCCTAGTCTCCTGTGCCACAAATTACTTTCATCTACTGAGGCCTTAGCATAAAAACAAGACATATTTGTATTCACTTTAATTCCATTTAAATTCACATTATATATGTCCTTATGCCTAGGTGTTCTATACTCAATGTACTTCTCATCAGGGATCTTAAAATCCTTGCTTAACATCAAACACTCAGTATCAGTGAAAAGAACCTTATTTTTGTTATCACACACTTGTGATACACTAAACAGATTATAGTCCAGTTCTTTTACCAGGAAGACATTCTCAAAACGTAGATTATTGGTGAGAAGGGTTCCTTTGCCTGTGATGGTGCCGTAGCCCCCTCCAAAGTATACCTTATCACCATCTTTAATAGGAGAGAAGTTCGTCAGATAGTCTTCCTTTCTTGTCATGTGCCTTGAGCATCCACTATTCCAATATCCATAATCATTGATCTGCTTTTGAATGCCCTGCACATAAAGAAAACAAATTAGTTTTCTTTGGGAACCCAAGTCTCAGAAGACTTGGATTCATCTGGTTGTTCAATAAGAACAGACTTAGTTCTCACAACAACCCCATTCTCATCCCTTTTAGGATGAAATACCCAGTTAACCCCAATTGGTTTTGTAATGACTTTTGAAATATAATTAAACCTGTTGCAAGTCATTGAAATTCCATTATTATTAGGGTTTTGATCTTTCTTGGGTCTCCATGTTAAGCTTGAAGAAGCTTTAGACCCCTTACCTTGTGACTGCAAATACTTAGGTCTGGTCACCTTTCTGTCAGCGTTGGATTTTGTCCTGTCAACGCTGAAATTACCCTTGTCAGCGTTGAACCTAGGGTTTGCTACAGGAACCCATTGCCTATTTGACCAGGTATCTGTCTTTTGAAAAGGTCTTTGTCCATGAGTGTTAGACCTTCTAGTAAAGAATGGGGCTGGTCTAATCACTTGTGGACTTTGCTGCACACAAGGTCTGGGTCTGACAACGTTTGACTTCCTAACAACGTTGACTTTCTTCCTATCAGCGCTGAAATTGTTCCTATCAGCGCTGGCTTTGGGAGCGTTGACACACTTTTATGCCAAATGTGAAAAGCTACCACAAGTATAACAGGCTTTCTTAGACCCATTCTTAGGTCTAGAAGCAAAGAAACCTGTTCCATGATTGTTAACTTGGCTCTTGGGTGACCTATTATTTCTATACATCTCTGCATATTTAATGGTAGGTCTTCTAACAGTGTTGGAGCCTAGGTCAACAGCTTCACCAGTAACTGGGTGAGTAACCTTAATGGGTAGGGATTCATTGGGACTTTCACACAGCAAACCTCCCTTAACAAATAAAGTAGGGTTAGCTTTCTTCCACTCATTTAGGTCAGTCAGTTTTTGTTGATACTCTTCTACTGGGGTGACAACTCTTGGTGGAGGAATGAATTCCTCTTCTTGGCATTCTGGTATACCAGTCCAAGATAAATCCTTTCTAAGGACACCATAGAAGTCACCAGCTGGTGGTGGAACCAGAGAGTAATCATTCTCATTCATCCCAAGCCCAGTCATATCCTTAGGATCTCTTTGTTTAGCTACACAGTCTCCTAGGGCTTGGGTGGCTCTATCAAATCTTTGAATCTTGAGGTCAACATTATCTTTATTCTTAATGGCCTCATCTAGCTTAGCCTCTAGGTCTTTATTGACCTTAGACATGATATTTCTAATATCCATACTACCCTCTAGCTCATGTTTTAAGATATTTATCTTATCTTTTAAATCAAATTCCATTTTCTTGTATTCAGAAACGGTTTTCTCAGTTTCAGTAAGAGCTAGTTGGTAATTGGATAATTTACACCTTTGAGTGCTCATATCCTCTTTTAGTTTTAACACTTCTTTGTTAAGTCTGTCAGTGTTTAACCTACAACCTTTGCTACAAAAAGCATCATCATATACCTCATTATCAGATGAGGAGGAGGAGTGTGCCATGAGAGCATATTCAACATGCTCTTCTTCTTCAATATCAGCAATCAAAGCTTTGTCCTCTTCAACATCCTTAGCCAGATAGCTCCAATCCCATCCAGTACCATCAATTCCTTGAACTGCAACCATGGCTTTGGAGT
This sequence comes from Glebionis coronaria, assembly GCA_025667525.1. Lineage (NCBI taxonomy): Eukaryota > Viridiplantae > Streptophyta > Magnoliopsida > Asterales > Asteraceae > Glebionis > Glebionis coronaria. Next base: position 362,809,173 of record CM046882.1, on the reverse strand, counting down.
CTTGAGCTTTAACAACCTGACTTGAGGGTTTACCAGCATCAGATCTTCTAGGAGATCTGCATTCCCTCATGAAGTGCCCCATGCGATGACAGTTGTAGCACTCAACTTTGGATTTATCAAATCCAACAGTGTCTTTAGCATTGAAGGTCATCTTCTTCTTGAACCTTCTATTCCACCTATTTGCTCTTATACTAGCAAGAGCCATGTTCCACTTGATGTCCATCTCTTCCAAGTGTTCATCACTTATCTGCTCAAGGTCCTCATATGTAATCACTGAACCATTGGGCAAAGAAGCAATGTAAGCACAAACAGTATCCAAATCCAAACCAGCAGGTTTAACTCTTGGTGAGTCATTCATGAATGTGTCAGCGTCTGAAAAGGAGACGTTGACAGGACTTGTTCCAGCGCTGATAAATGATGATCCAGTAACTGGATGCATAAAAGAGTCCTGCTGATTGAATTGACCTTCACTGTGAGAGAAGAAGGCCATGTTGCTGGTGCTAGCTTTGCTTGAAAGAGTTTCATCTTCCAACAGTCTTAGTTTGTTGTAGATGTCATCAAACGAAGAGCTCTTGTGAGTATTATTGGCAAGAATAGATCTTGCCTCAATCTTCCATGTCTCACCAAGACTTTTCAGAAAAGTAGCATTGGTGTCAATATCACCAACTTGTGTCCCCATGAAGGACAATTTGCTTGTGATGTCAAGCAATCTGCTTCTCACACTGCTCAGTTTCTCATTGGGCTGAGCTTTGAAGACATCATAATCATGCAGAAGTTGCTTTTTCTTTTCTTCCTTAGTTTCTGCATTACCACCATATGCAACTTCAATTGCTTCCCAAAGATCCTTAGCAGATTCATAGCTTCTATATTTGTGCTGATTTTCTTGTCCCAGAGACACTTTCAAAATATTTAGGGCTTTCATGTCAGCCCTTTTCTTTGCAATATCTTTAGCACTTACAGCTCTACCATCTCCAGGTTTTTCTTTCTTATCTTCATCAGGACATCCTTCAACAGCTGTTCTTGTCGCAATGGCATTCAGAATCTTTTGAGCTTTATTGAATGAGTTTCCATATTCAATAATGTCCCAGAGTGTGTAGTCAAAGATCCCCAGATATTGTTCAAAGTTGAACCTCCATAAGTCAAAGTTGGTTGCATCAAGCATGGGAATCTTGATGTTTGGTAAGGATGAGGAGGAGGAGGTTATTGCTTCAGACATGATGTTTTTAGGGTTTTAAAAAAAATTAGGGTTTTGGTGTTCGTATATCGTTCTGGTGTTCTTCAAAGATCAAAAGTTCCTCAACAAGCTCTGATACCACTTGTTGATCCCAAACTTAGATCGATTAGCTTTGTGTATACGAGATTAGATCAAGTATAACACGTAGAGAAACCTTTGTTATATACTTTGTGAATCTAAGTATTATGCGGAATTTAATACTTAAACAAGAACACAAGATGTAAACAAAACTTTCACTTTGATTATCAATGTCGAACTTGCTTACAATGAAAGATGTTTACGAATGAAAACTTAATGAACACTTGATATTAAACATTAACCTAAAGGCCTTCTTTTATAGACTAAGAAGCCTTGTACAATAAGCTACGTATCAACTATTCTAGGTAAAGATAAACATAGAAAATACATTGTCGTTTCTATCCTTACTAGAAGTATTCTAGAACATAATAAACGTGTAGCTCACATCTTCCATCAGTGCTTGTCTTCAATCTGTCAACGCTTGACTTTAACTTGTCAATGCTTAAGCTTTCAGCGCTCACTTTGCTCTTGTCAACGCTTGAGTTGTTCTTGTCAGCGTTCAAGTGATCTGGCCTTAATTTATTCCCAACAGATGCGGAATAAAAGAGTGATCCGGAATATTTGAACATTCCGAATTAAACACTCTATCCGGAATAACCTAACATTCCGAATGAAACACTCTATCCGGAATAACCTAACATTCCGAATGAAGGACTCTATTCGGAATAGTAAAGTATTCCGAATAAGAGAGCTTGATCCGGAATAACAAGTATTCCGAATAAAGGAGATTGATCCGGAATAACAAGTATTCCGAATAAAGGAGCTTGATCCGGAATAACAAGTATTCCGAATAAAGACCTTGATCCGGAATAAATTATTATTCCGAATGAAGCACAAAGAAAGCAGTTGATCCGGAATATCTGGGCAAGTAAACAGTAAGCATGAACAGAAGAACAGGGGATGAAGAACAAAGCACGAATTTAACAAAATCTAACCAAGATAAACCAAAAGATTAAACCAAAACAATCAATAAACATCAACTAACAATAATCAATCAACACAAATCAACAAAACTAACAAACATAACCAAATCAATCAAAACCCACTTGATCAAAACCATAAAACTCAAGAACATGAACACAAAGATAAAGAACAAATCAAACAAGAAAGGTAGAAGGAGATTAACAATAAAAGATGAAGATTAACAACAATCAAAGGTAAACTTACTTGGAATTAAAAGGAATTTAAAGGTGCAATACATGAAATTAAGGTGCAAGAAATTAAAGTGCAAGAAAATGAAAATGGTGGAAGAATGGGTTGTCAAGCCACCAACCCCTTTTAAAATGAAATGCTAATCAACTATATATAGGGAGATTAGGGAGGAGCTTAGGAAGCTTCCTCCCCTCTTTCTTCTTTCTCTAATTGCATGCTTTAGTCCTTAATCTTCTTAAATCTTTTGTTAATCTTCTTTAATCTTTTGTTAATCTTCTTAATTCTTGGACTTTGTCTTGGGATTTCTTTAAACTCGTCTTGAATTTTCTTCATAAATAAGACTCGAGTTCTTCGGCTTTAGTAAACTTCCGTCTTTTGACTTTTTCTTCGATAGATCTTCAGAATTGGTCTTGGACTTCCGTTCTTTTTCCACTCTTGATCTTTCGACTTTGTCTTTCGTCTTTTTCTTTGATAAAAGCCCGTGAATGCCCGTGTTCTCTCCACTTTTCACCTTTTCATCCTAAATCACAACAAAAACACAAACCATGCATAAGTCCGACATAAATGACATAAAATATATGTTTTGGCTCGGTATTTATTGTAATTAAGTGGTAAAAAGGATGGGTGTTTACACACCTATCAAATCCTCTACACTTGACCATTGCAATGTCCTCATGCAATGCATTAGTTACAAAGCACGTTTACATTTTTCATCACAATCGATCCATAATGGCCTTTATTAAAGAGAAAGATAATTATAAAAATTCAAAGTAAAGAAATCAAAAACATACCTTGGGTTTTGGAAATATCATGAATAATCATCATTCTCAAGTTTTCACTTTCTCCAAACCAAGCTTAAAAACGAGATTATTGTTATTATAAGTTAGTAAACTAACACGAACTCATGTGGGCCAATTATTCACTTAGACTCCCTTATTCCTAGGTGTATCTCTTATATTTTATTTTTGTCTTGAATGATCACGAGGATGCATTGTTTGACTTATTTCGATAGTTATTTAGGCTAAAAATAAAGTGAACGATTTAATCAATAGTTAGCTAAAGGACAAAATCTTTTAAAACTGCTTCTCGGGACCTCATAAAGTTCATATCTTGGCATAACTCGCTTCGAGATTTGAGACCTTTCTCGGACCGATATTTGGCACCGACTTCATACTTCAAATCTTGAGAGACGTTCATGAAATAATGGCCTTCTCTTCATAATAGGAATTTCTTCACTTGAAGTTTTGAGAGATTCTTCATATATGGACCACGACTTCTTCATTTTTCTCCAATCTTTATTTTGGACTTTGAGATACAACGATCCGCCTCCTTTTAGGACATGGATCTATTTATCCTCATACCTTGCTAGGGTCTTTTCGGATAGACTTCTCCATGACTTTTGAGGAGTTCTTGCTTTTCGTCGTGTGTCTCGATCCTTCATATTGATTTTCGATAAATGATCTTCACATCACTTGGATCTTTAGCAACAAAATATATCCCTCATGCCTTGTTAGGGCCTTTTCGTACTCGCCAATCTTCGCGTCCCGCTTCAATAAGTTATGCCTTGGCTATGAACTCTAATCCATGCAGAGAAACTTTTAAACGATCTTGGGCTAGAAGCTAAGTAACTTTTCAAATCGTACAACCTTATTTATTGCAGATAAATTTATTAGCAGGCGATGGGAGAATAGGCTTATAATTAACTCACATAAATTCACGAAAGAATACCAAACTTATAATTGACTCTATCATCTCTCGTTCTCCACAATTTAAAATCTCAAGGAATGAGACTCGTGGATGCTTAGCCTATTAAATCAAAGCCTTGGGTTTTCGAGTCGCCTATAGGATCTTGCAAATTCTTAGACTTTTTCAAGTTTAGAAATCGCATTTTAAAGTTCCCTTGATAAACGACTCTCTAGGATCAATTATAGGAACTTGCGAAAAGTTCTTATTCTTAACCCGTGAGAGTTAAGACTTTCGCATTTTATAGCTCCCTATATAAAAGCCTAGCAAAACTTGACTTAAACACATTAAGGATACTAGCTAGAGTAAACTTAGATAAGTAAACTCGGGTTGAGTCAAAAGATTCACAACGTTTGAAAATTAAAACCACTTTATTAAACATTTATTCTAGCAAAGAAAGAAAATAACTATACAAAGGAAAAAAAACTAATAGGCCAAAATAGATCAAAAATTTTGAAAAATGTCGAAAAATTGATTTTCCGGTTAAAATGAGGACAAATACAAGGAAAAGACCACTTAACTTCGATAGAAGTCCCCCCTACACTTAATATAAACATTGTCCTCAATGTTTAAGCATGTGGGAGTAAACTCCCCTACACTTAGGACATTGTGCACGTTTGTTTAAATCTCGCTAAGGATGAGACAACTAAAGAGATTCCTATTTTAATATTGAGAAATATAAAATAGTGAATCGAAAAGAGTTTAGGATAGAACCGGGAAGACGGGAACACGGAATCACGGTTCGTCAAAAGTCATCAAGAGTGTGTCTTTGAAGCTCTAATCCCTTCACATGATAAGAAAGAAAGCAAGAAACACCAACGGGGCTCCCCCTACACTTATGGTAAAGATAGATAGATAATTGGGTTGCCTCCCAAAAAGCGCTTGTTTTTGTTAACCGAGTCACGAGCCTGACTCGTCCCCGAATTAAATAGTCCATGAGGAAGCCTCGAATGTAATACCGGGATCAAATACTTTGTCCTCGTTCCCGGTTGACATCAAAGAAGGAGATGCGGGGGGATAAGTCTTGTATGGGAGAAAGGTCCTTTCAACATACGTAAAGTATGTGAAATCAAGATCCACGGGAGGTGGGGTGGGTAAAGTAAGCACATTGTCATCCCCCAAAGACAATGGAGGCTAAGCATTCGGCAAAGCCGTAATGTGATCAATGATAACAAAATCAATGTCACCTCCCGGGTCAAAGCACTCATCCTCGGTGATGGTCTCTAAAGGAGTGGATGAAAGGTGCTCGGAAGGGGGACTTGGGAAAATACCTTCCTGCAGCAAATTATCAAAAATAATGTCCCCCTCCGTATCATTATCATCAATACCTGGAGGCATGGAGTGAATGTCGATTTCTTCCAACAATGGGTCATTATCTTCAGCGGGAGGAATAGATGGAGGTAAAGACTCGAAAAGAGGAGGAGAAGTCAACTCTTCGATTTGAGCAATAAGAAGGTGCACTTTCCGTAATCTATCGCGAAGAAGCACGTCTTCCACCTCATCCACAAGATCATGTTCATCGGTGAACTTCTCGTAAGCCGAAGAGAATAAATCGTCATCGCCCGCATCTCCCGGTGGAGATTGAGAAATTTAAAAAGTGAAATTCTCATAGCAGAGAGAAGAATCGTCATCACTAGGATCGACCTCTTCCGTAAGAGCAACGTCGTCCTCAGGCTCCATAGGTAAGTCACAAACCTCATCATCCAATAATTTGTCGAGACCAACATCACTAAGCTCATTCAACGAATCTAGATCCTTAGACGCAGTAGGAACATCGAGAGTAGGAGCATCGAGAGTAGGAGAAGCAACTTCAGAAGATGTGTTGAAAGTGCATACAGCATCGTCGTCATCATCATCATAATAGTATTGATGCACAAGAGGAGGGGTATAATCACTAAGATTAGATACTTGCTCTTGTTGCAGTCGCTTTTCCTCCGCCCATGCTTCTTTTGTTAGAACAACGGCTTCTTGAAGTTGCAAAACAATGGAGTGTATTTCGTCATTCAAAGTAGTGAGTTGTGGGTCAAGATTAATTTGCTGAGATGATTGATGATTGAGGGTGTGATGTGGGGGCTCAAAGTGTTGAAAACCTGAATTATAGCATGGTTGTGGCTCATAGTAGTTCATCGGTTGAGAAGAATTAGAACACGGGTTTGGTTCATAATAATCCATTGGTGAAGAAAACTGAGGACACGGATTTTGCTCATAATAATTCATTGGTTGACAATAAGAGGTATCATGAGGGCCCCCACAGTTGTTGCAAAACGGGTAAGGAGAAAGACTGGGTGCGTCTTGTGGATAGCTATTGTCGTTGTTATAATTGTACCCCGGTTCTTGCTCGTGACCATACGGGTATCGAACCGGGCACGAAACATGCCAATAAGAATCGCTTCCACAGTACATGCAAGGGGGGCTAGGAGGTGGATTTGAAAAGGACGAATTAGTCGAGTTACACGATGGACAAAATCCAAATTGTGAATGGATGGAAATGGGAGGAAGGTCTCTTCCGCATCGCTCGCATGAACACCATTGACATGACTCGCCCCCATATAGTTGTCTCCAACACCCGACGCAGTGGACATAAGAATCCATAAAGAAAAATAGATAAGCAAGAAGAATATTTTTGTTGCAAAACTTTGAAAAAGAAATGCTTTTTAAGATTTTTCAAATGTTTTTTGATTTTTTGAAAATTTTAGACACGAAAAATAACGTTCACAAGTGAACGGAACCCAAAAGCCAACGCGTCTCTCACAAAAAACCTTTTTCCTCACTAAAAGAGCCGGCAGCGGCGCCATTTTGATGTACAGATTTTGCTAGTTTCAATTGTTCGTTTCTCAGAATCTCTTCGAATTGATCATGGTTAAATGTGCGAGAGACTAGTTGTTCTTGGTGAATCAAATGAAAGGGTTGTCGTTGTCTAAAACTAATGAAAATTAAAGAATTGAAACAATTAAAAATAAAGTAAAAGACGGTAAAAAGAATCAATCAAAGAAAGATAAAAACTTGACGGGAAATAAATGACGAGAAATTAAAAGCAATAAAGGTTAATAACTCAAACTTAAACTTAAACTAAAAGGAAAGCAAGTAAAAGTGCAAATAAAGAAAAAGGAGGAAAAAATAAAGCTTAAAACTAAAGCTGAAAAACTCATTCGAAATAAAGCCTTCATCCGGAATAAACGTGTTCATCCAGAATAATTGCTTATTCGGAATAAATAGCTCATCCGGAATAAGGCTTGATTCGGAATAAAAAGGGAAAAATGGTTGATGCGGAATAAAAGAGTGATCCGGAATATTTGAACATTCCGAATGAAACACTCTATCCGGAATAACCTAACATTCCGAATGAAACACTCTATCCGGAATAACCTAACATTCCGAATGAAGGACTCTATTCGGAATAGTAAAGTATTCAGAATAAGGGAGCTTGATCCGGAATAACAAGTATTCCGAATAAAGGAGATTGATCCGGAATAACAAGTATTCCGAATAAAGGAGCTTGATCCAGAATAACAAGTATTCCGAATAAAGACCTTGATCCGGAATAAATTATTATTCCGAATGAAGCACAAAGAAAGCAGTTGATCCGGAATATCTGGGCAAGTAAACAGTAACCATGAACAGAAGAACATGGGATGAAGAATAAAGCACGAATTTAACAAAATCTAACCAAGATAAACCAAAAGATTAAACCAAAACAATCAATAAACATCAACTAACAATAATCAATCAACACAAATCAACAAAACTAACAAACATAACCAAATCAATCAAAACCCACTTGATCAAAACTATAAAACTCAAGAACATGAACACAAAGATGAAGAACAAATCAAACAAGAAAGGTAGATGGAGATTAACAATAAAAGATGAAGATTAACAACAATCAAAGGTAAACTTACTTGGAATTAAAAGGAATTTAAAGGTGCAATACATGAAATTAAGGTGCAAGAAATTAAAGTGCAGGAAAATGAAAATGGTGGAAGAATGGGTTGTCAAGCCACCAACCCCTTTTAAAATGAAATGCTAATCAACTATATATAGGGAGATTAGGGAGGAGCTTAGGAAGATTCCTCCCCTCTTTCTTCTTTCTCTAATTGCATGATTTAGTCCTTAATCTTCTTTAATCTTTTGTTAATCTTCTTAATTCTTGGACTTTGTCTTGGGATTTCTTTAAACTCGTCTTAAATTTTCTTCATAAATAAGACTCGAGTTCTTCGGCTTTATTAAACTTCCTTCTTTTGACTTTTTCTTCGATAGATCTTCAGAATTGGTCTTGGACTTCCGTTCTTTTTGCACTCTTGATCTTTCGACTTCGTCTTTCGTCTTTTTCTTTGATAAAAGCCCGTGAATGCCCGTGTTTTCTCCACTTTTCACCTTTTCGTCCTAAATCACAACAAAAACACAAACCACGCATAATTCTGACATAAATGACATAAAATACATGTTTTGGCTCGGTATTTATTGTAATTAAGTGGTAAAAAGTATGGGTGTTTACACACCTATCAAAGGCTTCAGTAAGAATATTTATTTTTGTTATGCTTTGTTATTATAGATGTATCCCTTATAATTGTTGTGAATTCTTGAGTATTTATTAAGTAAATACTGCAATGAGGTATTGGTATTAATGAAAGGACATGGAGTGCTTTCATCATAATTTCATTTTTATGAATAGTGTATAATTATCATTTGCATTGCATCGCATACATATATATTTTTCATACGTAATTCATTTGCATTTGCATAGTTATGCATTGCATATATATTTTTGAATAATGACCTTATGTATTTTTGAATTTTCTGTGATTTCAGAAAATGTCTGACATACCATATTACGTCAAGAAAGGGGGATTTGCTGTAGGTTAATGGAATTTGCAGAATCAGTATGTAGGTGATCATAAGATTTCAGGTGGATGGTTATTTTACGAGGATGATACGGATGATAAGAAAAATGTTGTAGAATCTGATAGTGATAATTATTTGACTAAGAGTGAGGTTGGAAGAACTGAGGTTAGAACTGAAGTGAGGAGTTATGGGACTGATTTTAAGAAGTATCAAAAAGAGATAGATAGGCTTCGTAGGTTAAGTGAATATGTAGATCATGTTGGGCCGTATCTCGAGCCACATTGGAAGTTTCAGGATAGTGAGGTGTATGCTAATACTCATTATATGATAGACCCGCCGTGTCAAGGAGGGCTTTTGAAGTATGGATTTAGGAATCCACCATGTTTAGATCCGAAAGGGAGGTGCTGCAAGTTAGGACCAGATGAAGATGAAGCGGGAACGAGCCAAGTTGGAGAAAGTGATGGACCACATCTGATGGAGTGATGTAGTGATGGATTATTGTTGTATTTCAGTTTATGTATTGTTGTATTGTATTTGGATTATCTAGATGTTGTGAGGTAGTATTATGATGGATTATTATTATTGTTGTTGTTTAGGATGGTAAGGGTAAGTGACATTAGCGACAAGGTTTTGTTGCGATTTTCTCGGATTTATGGATGATATCTACTATTACCCTTTAGTATTTTGATGCGTCTTTGTATCTTTTCTTTTGATATGATTGTGGAATTTAGGTAGTATTGTGTTGTTGGCGTATGCAGTATTCATGTTATATCTTGATGAAAAGATTCTATTCTTTCTATCTCGATGTGTATAATTATTAAGTCTCTTTCGTATGTGACAACAATGGAAGGAGTTGAGTGAGATATGTTTCTATCATTAACAGGGATTCATGTGTGTGTGATTGAGTATCTTGAAATATGTCTCCAAAGGTTTCCAACCATTAGGGTAGATTATATGATTGTGGGAATAGTTGTTAGATTGTTTGAAGCTGATAGTGCTGAGAAGAGACGAGATGCTGCTGAGATTGAAAATCTTGTTGTTTTAGTTGAAGATGTTGCTGAAACTGAAGATGCTGCTGAGACTGAAGATGCTGTTGAGATTGAAGATGCTGCTGTTCCAGTTAGAGATGTTGTTGTTATTCTGCAAGATTTTAAAAGGATGTCTGCGCGTTAGATTCCTAGGAATGAGAAGAGATGCGGTGAAGAGTTCCGTACGACTATTGATGGTAATTGGAAAGGTGCAACTATATGGATAAGTTCGAGTAACTGATGGATGTTTAAGATATCGATAGTCATTCGGGAATGTTCAACTAGACGAAAAGAGATGGTAATTTAAAGATTGATTCTGATTCGAAATTAAGTGTGGCAGAAAAGGATAAAGGAATGGTATTGTTGCGAATGACAATAAGGAATAGGAATTTATTTCCTCTAAGAGAAGGTAAACTTGGAATTTAATAGTCTAACATAAGAAGAGATGGTATTCAAGCAGTTTCTATGAATCGGGTAAGCAGGAGGAAGTATGATGTGTAGATCACATATATTTTATACCACTTAAGTAATTATCTATTTACTTGATGTAAGTATGGACTAGCTGGAGGTCGAGCTACTGAAGGAATAACAAGGAGTGTGGTATAAAAATTGGTATTTCTGTGGTAATGAAATGTTTTCATTTTGGTAAAGGATATTGAATAAAGGAATTATTCAGATAATGGAAAATCAATATGAAAGGAATGTTGCTGCTATTACAGCCTATATTTTGGAAATGCTGATAAGATTTGAGATTTAGATGAAGTAAATTGTGTGTTCTTATTTGGTAATCATTGAGTTAGAATTTTATTGAAATTCTGAAGGTGTTATTGATGGTGTATTAAATTTTGAAGGTGTTATTGAGAATATATTGAGATTTGAAGATGTTAGATTTTAGCAGAACTGAGGACGAGAAATCAACGAGAATTTGCGATTGGTCGAAATGAGAAATTCACCGACGGAAGAATAACATATATGTATATATTAAGGAAATATTTTCTGAGCTTATGGACTTAAGAGTTATAGTGCAATCAACTGAACTAGAGTTGTGAGAAAGTTAACCAGGATAAGGATGAGTATCATAGGATATGATAAATAAAGGTGGAAAGAGCTAAATTGGAATGTTGTTGAACATTGAGTACTGATTTCAGGGAGTAATCAGTGGAATTTCTATTTGATGATTTTATTGGTCAATGATGAGAAGGTATGTAGTAGGAAACTACAATAAATCGAATTTTCTGTGCGCTTTACTAGTAGTAGCTGGAAAAGAATGAGAAAATGAGTTAGTACTTGAGGATACTATTTGATTGTTCTGCGGAATCGTAGAGTTCACTGTCGTCATGGGAAAAGGAAGCTTTGTGTTAGCTTGGTGATAGGGGTTATGCAATCTGATTGTATATTTTATTATATGGCATTGTCAGGAAGTTGATGGTGGTAATATGATTGATTGTAAGGATTGGCAGATGAGACAATAAGGATAATCTGATTTGACTGGAAGGATAAGTCATCAGAGAACTAATAATGGAAGTAAGGAAAGAAGCTGGATGTTTTGTGAATAAGATGATTGCTGTAAGGTTGAACAAACTGAGCACCAGATTTCAGTGTCCATTATTGATTGTGAATGTTTAGTGTGATGAATAGATGATTGAGGGAAAGAAAAGTATTCTCTAACAACTGGAAAATTGTTATTAAAAAGGAATGGTGTGTAAAAATTCTTTGGATAAGAACTTTAGTTGGAGTATTATAGATGTTTTAGAATGTGCGATCTATGGCTGAAGTGATCGTAAAAATCTGACTAGATTGAAACGATTGAGGCTTTGTTGATATCGACGAAACCGACTAAAGCTTGTCAATTCCTTTGTGTAAGCTAGGTATTATCGGAGGTTTTTCAGGAGGTTTTCACTGATTGTCGAACCAAGGATAAGGCTGGCAAAGAAGAACTAAATGTGTGAAATCCATTCATACATCTACGTTATAGCTTGAATGGAAAATATATTTAAGTTGTGGTTGTGAGACCTGATTTTGTAGTTGAGGAAGCTGTGTATGAATGCTGAGGATAGATTGAAGTTCTATGCCGTATAGTTAGTATTGGAGGAATCTGAAGGAATTATAGAGTTGCGATGATGATATTTGGATATTATCAAATGGAAAGGAAAGCAATAGTGGTGTGTTGACTTGAATAAAGAAGTGCAACGGGGTTTATATGATCATGAGTTTGGACATTGTGGTATTTGTTTTGGGATGGAAAAGTATTACTTGTATGGAATCAAGTATGAAGAAAATAAGAATAAGAAGGACTTGTGTATAAATGCCATTCGGGGATTTTAAAGGAAGAGGAATTAAGGATTACTTAATGATGACTGAGAAATAAAAATCGGTAAATTTTAGATGAGATATATTATGGTTCTGTATTAGGAAGTATGTTTCAGATTATGAAGGATGAGTGTGGATACTGTCACTATCAACAAGTGGGTATTTAGTAAGAAGGAGAAGGAAAAAGGACTTATAAAGTTTCTGAGGTAATTGAGAATTGACTCTTGAGTTTTGGGATAATTGGAATATTGGTAACAACAAGCAGAATGGATGGAATGGAAAGAAAGTTAGAATCAAGGTAATAAACTAATGGAAAAAAGGAATATCAAAGAAAGCAGATCAACAGATTGTTGGAAATTTTAAAATAGAATGGTAATAGAAATGAGAAAGTAGAAGTGTATGTTTTTGTTCCACAAAAACAAAAACGGTTATTGTGATTATTTAATTTTTCTCCTATTAGATCAGAGAGTGTGTTAAGAAGGCAAGGGCCAGTGGTGAATGAATTGTTCAGATTAAAAAGAGAATTTAACTATTCTTAGAGTGCTGAGAGTATCGCATGTGGTATTGAAGGGATTTTACAAATTGAAGTATTAATACAGAATGGTTGGGGTAAAATATATTACGATATCAGGAAGTGATTTGACCATTATACATTTCAGATTTGAATGTATGATATTAACGGAGTTATTTAAACAGTAATATGATACGAGGAAGATGTAATAATGTACTATGGAAGGTACAGTAATTCAGTATAGAGATTGTTAGACTGAATGAAAGTGGAAAATGAGTATGGGAAGTATGTAAGTGACTGGTTAGAATTATGGATAATCTCATAGTATTTAGTTTGAGTGTAACCTCAGGACATAGAGGCAGAGTAAATTTTTGAATACTGGAAATCGCTGTGATGAATTATGAGTATTGAATAAGGTGTGAACATAATATATGTAACCCAGAGATTGAGGTTGACTTTTGGATATTAGAGATTTCTACAGAAAGTGCGAAGAATTGAGTTAAGAAGGAATATTGCGTATTTTTGGAAAGCAATGGACAAAGTGAAATGATGAATTGAATGGTGGCAATAGAAACTTGGGATGATGATATCTTAATATTTTACTATGAGGACTAATGGAAATTAGTGAAGGTGGAATCTTTTTGCGATGATAATCGTCATATCAGTAGTTAAGAGGTCTAATTTGAGAACATACATAGTTGTGGTATATATATGTTGGTCAGAGTATTGTGGTATATGTACGTTGTCTGAATTGTGGGGTCAAGTTATCAGAGTATTGGGGCAGGAATGAAACTGAGAAAGTGATACAGAAGGAGTATGAATGATGAAGGAATATTAGCATAAATAGAAGGTGAAATTGAAAGTTGAAGTGTAGTAATAATTGTGGATATGGTGATATCATAAGAATTGAGTTGGACTGGTGTGAAAGACGTGAGTATCTCTTGAGGATAAGAGGTCACGTTGAATCTAGAAGTGAGGAAGTGCGAATGTGAGGAGGGTTGAGCGCCGGGACGTCGCTCTCTTTTAGGAGGGTAGGATGTAACAACCCAAAACCGGGGTCATTATTTAATTATATTTTTACGTATATTTTTGAAATTTTTGACGAGGTTGATTATTATGACGATTGGTAATTTGATTTGGATGACGTTGAAAATTTTATTTTTAGATTTTGACGAGTTGCGAGGATTACTAGTGATGACGATATCGACGGATGCCCGAGAAATTTTACATTTTATTTTAAACATGTCGATGTTTAATATTTTGACGTTTTTTTTTAATGTCGTATTAAGTCGTGCCGGGACTATATAATATCATATTTTGTGTGCGTTTTAAGTTTTGAGAAGCATTTTTATGAAACCCGAGACCCGTAAAAATTTTCAAAAGTGACTAATAGTCATTTCCCGCTTTTTAACAAAGTATTTGCACTTTGGTCCAAAAGAATCACAATTGGCAAAAACTACCCTAAACTTCCACCATATAAAAGGAAAAATTAAACAAATAAACACACAAAAATACCATTCACCACAAAATCACTCTCTCTCCCCTCCCTCTCCTTTTCTTCCCGTCAACCCCAAGCACACAAACACCACCATTTTTCAAAAATCAAGTTTGATTCTCTTAAATCTAATCAAAGATCAATTCCTAGTTTTTGATTCTCTACACATTGGTATGAAAATTTCCCACATGCATTAACATTTTTATAAAACCCATTTTTAGATGAAATTCTTGATGTTTGATCTTAAATTCTTGTTATATGTAGGTGTTTATGTTCATATGTATATGTTTTATTGATTGCATGTTATTATTTTTGAGTTTGGTTTTTATGATTTGATCATCTAGGATGATTTAAGGTGTTATGATATGCACTAGTAATGTAGGAATGCTTATAGTGGTAAAAATAAGGTTAAAATGTGGTGAAAAATTGATTTTAGGTGATATTTAAAAATGTATTTTATAGCAGATTATTAAATTTAATTTTCTGAAAATGTGAGTTTGAGTTTGAGATGAACTAGCTAGATATTGTTGTAGAGGATGTTTTTACCTTCGTTTTGGTATAAGGTAGGACTTGTAGCTCCAAACGAGCGAAAAGTTATGTTAGTTTGATTATTTCGTGTACCGGGAGACGAGTACCGATACAATATATAATTGTTGTCGATATTTGGATCAAATCTCAGGGACTATAAAATGGATTTTTGAAATGTGTCATGGACTGATTTTTAAGGTTGAGTATGAGGATGTCAAGTTATTTTCAAAGTTGAGTATCGGTTTCATAAACAGGGAAAAATAAATGTGTTAAAAGACTATAAGTGTTGTTGACGTAAAACTGTCCGGTTTTTGTAGTTCTAAAATGAGTCGGGCAGGGAACTTTAAAAGTAAAATCTTTTGATGAGTTTTTAACAGGGATTTCTATATATAGTAAGTGAAGTTACTGATTAGTATCATAAAAATTTGACGTGTTTAAGTGGGGTAAATGAGCTTGTACATTTGGTGTGTAACGGCAGATTTTTATCGAAGGAGTTAACTAATAGTAAAAATGTATAGAATGGAGTAAAAGGTCACTTGTATTATTTTTATTTTGGATTAATTTTGATTTTATGATTTTGAGTTTGATATTACTAAGTATGGATTTTACTCGAGTTATTATTGATGAACGCGCCTTATTTGATAGGTTGCGGTTTTTGTGTTTATCGGGCATCAACTATCGTCGATGATCGTCATACTACTGCTATTACTTCAGGTGAGTCTATAGCCTCGCTTTCTACTTGTTTTAATGATTTTAAAACGTGCTAGGGGGATACATGCTATTTGAAGTAAAATGAACACATGTCATAAGTAATTGTTGGACCCGATGTTGCCTGTGATGAAATGAATTGTATAAGTACCTAATTGCATAAGACCCTAAATTCATGAGCCGTTAACTATCTTCTGACTTGATGTTGTGAGTTAGGAATAGCCGCTTATTCTAATAATAGTACTATTGGACTGACAAACCTATCTGAGACCAGGGCTTTACGTTGAGTAACCCACTGGGAAGGATAATTTTACGTGAATGAGAATTGGTATTCTTGCAATTAATACCCTAGTAGGGGCACTGGTAATTTTTATAGTCATGCTGGCATTTGGCGTGGGTGACTAAGTTAAGGGGTCGGTGTCATGAGCTTAATACAATTCAATAGCTTTTGCTATATTATATATTATACCTGATTGATAGATTGTATGGCCACAATTCTATTAAACAATTGTGAATGATTTTTACGATGTGTTCAATTATGATTTTGTAAAACCTATAGACTTGCTCAACCTTTGTGTTGATGATTTTAAGCATGTATTTCAGGTACTTGAAGTTGTTGATTTGCGGAGCTTGCTGGAGAAGGTTGCGGGATTGCTTTTGTAGTAATTTGGTCTAAAACAGATTTCTTTCCCTATTGTCATAAACATATAGTAAATGGTCAAATATTTTGATAAAAGGTTTGTTGTTTTGATTAAGATCCTAGGGAAACCTGTACGCTACTCTGATATATTTTAAACTGATTTAACTTGGGATTGAAGGTTTTAGACATTGATTTAAATTATTTCCATATTTATTCTTAAATATACTGTTTTTGGGTCATTTAAAGAGTTGTGAAATGAAGTTTGTAAATAACACCCAATTGTGTATTTTCCACTGCGCAATGTAAATTGGGGGTGTTAAAGTTATCGTCTGATATTTAACGATGAGCCTTTTATACGCGCTTAAAACCTTTGAATAGTTATAATGTAAGCTCGTGTCCGAGAAAATTTAATTTCTCGTTAATGAGGATAAGTTTATCAACGGCGATAAACTTTCCTTTATTTGAAGAACGGGTTATTGTCTGATATTTAACGATAAGCCATATACATGAGCTTAAAACCGTTGAATAGTTTTAAATTGTAGCTCGTGTCCGAAAAAATTTAATTTCTCGTTTTGAGGGTAATTTATCGTTGACGAGATAGACTTCCCTTTCTTTGAAGTTCGGGTCACAGACTGTGATTTGACTGTGAGCCATTGTACATGAGTTTAAAAACTTTGAATGTTTTTAATATATGCTCATGCCCGAGAAAAATGAATTTCTCGTTGTGAGGATAAGTTTTCCATCGGCGATAAACTTTCCTTTATATGAAGATCGGGTCATCATCTGATATTTAATGATGAACCATATACACGAGCTTAAAACCTTTGAATAGTTTTAGTTTTAGCTCGTGTCCGAGAAAAATTAATTTCTCGTTTATGAGGATAAGTTTATCATTCGCGATAAACTTTCCTTTCTTTGATGAACGGGTCACAGACTATGATTTGTCTATAAGCCTTATACACGAGCTTAACTGCAAATCCCCTGAGACACTTGTTTCTCGAATATCTGCTTCTTCAGTAACCAAACTCTGAGAGTGTCGTTAGTTGAACGGTGTACAAAGATCGGACCGGTTTGTTTTTGTTAACCCTTGACTTTGGTACCTGCATTCTCAATTGAAGTTTGTATGCTTTTATATGGGTTAGCGATATCTATCTTAGAACCCTGCGGGGATTCTGTTAATCATAAGATTCAAAGCTATTTAGGGTTGATACGGAGATCGGGGAGGATAAAATAAGTGTTTAGACATTTTAGAGAGAGAAATATTACAAGGTGAAAGGAGTGTGTTTATTATAGAGAGAGAAGTGAAAATAAAAAAATGGGAATCCTCACCCCTCCATGGAAGTATGGAGGGGTATATATAGGCTAAACAAGGAGTAACTTTGACAACTTGTCAATAGTAGTCCCTCAACGTTTTGCCTATCTGAATCTAATGTAATTCCGTAAACGGCGCTCACATTTTAAGGCTAACAATCTTCCTCCAATGTGGAGACATACGGAATTACTTACAATGTTCCTAACAAGTATAAATACAACAAAATAAAGTCTTCCAAGTCGCTTCCAATGCTGAGGATGTCTTTTAATTCTTCTGGTCTTCATAACTTGTACCTTAGCTTGAATCTTCTTTGCCTTTGCTTGTTGTGGAACAATTATAATATGCATGATTTGGATTAACTTCCCCTCAATTCATGCAGCATGTATTAAAAAACTTTCTTCATAGACTTCTTTTTGACGGAATTTCTGAATCAGCTTCCCCCCAAACCAATATCTGTATCTTAAGCAAATTCTGACACTTTGATGTAGTTTGAACAATCTTCTAGCTCATCGGTTTAAGTGCACAACGAAAATTTGTAGAAGAACCACACCAAATAACACTGCTTCTATATTGTTTCATGTCGTTTAGAGCTGCTTTGCTCAGAAGCCATTGCCGTCAGCTCATCAAAATCAACATTCATAGTTTTGAGGATCTTACGATAATTACGATTGTAGATTCTGTATGCCTTCTTTGTGGGTGCATAACCAATGAAAATACCAATATCAGTCTTGGGTTGAAGTTTTCCCAAATTGTCACCATCATTATTTG
This sequence comes from Glebionis coronaria, assembly GCA_025667525.1. Lineage (NCBI taxonomy): Eukaryota > Viridiplantae > Streptophyta > Magnoliopsida > Asterales > Asteraceae > Glebionis > Glebionis coronaria. Next base: position 362,790,824 of record CM046882.1, on the reverse strand, counting down.
GATAGCAAAGAGAACCAAATACATGAAGATATGATAAATTTGGTACTTTTACATGGAGAAGCTCATAAGGTGTTTTACCATGGCGTTTACGAATTAGTGACCGGTTTTGGGTGACAACTGTTGTTGATACTGCTTCTGCTCATTAAAAAAATGGAGCCTTTGCGTAAATTAACATCGTTAGAGCAGCTTCCATAAGTGTGCGATTTCGCCTTTCAACGACACCGTTTTGTTGTGGAGTGCGAGCAACGGATGTTTCATGAGATATGCCAACTTCTTCATAATAATTACGCAAGATTTGATTCACAAATTCAGTTCCATTATCTATACGAATCCGTCGGACATTAGTGTTGAGACGCACTTTAATCATCTTGAGAAATCCGATGATGAATTTAGGTGCCTCATTTTTTGTTGTAAGAAATTTCACCCATGTAAACCGAGAGTAATCATCGACAATGACGAGGATGTAATTTTTACCACTAAGACTTTCAACACGCATTGGCCCACAAAGATCCATATGCAACAGATAAAGTTTCTCTTGGTTGGTGTCTTCAGTCTTGGGTTTGTATGATTTCTTAGTGCTTTTCCCCATTGTACACGCAAAACACAAATGGTCCTTGTTAAATGTAAGTTTAGGAAGACCACTAACAAGTTCGTTTTTCGCCAAATGATTAATAGCGTCAAAGTTAAGATGAGATAACCGTCGATGCCATAACCATGACTTAGTCTTTGATGCTTTGGAGAGAAGACATACGGGAGAAGCGGCCATCATTTCTTGTAGAGACAAAGTGTAGAAATTATTCCCTCGAGTACCTTTCAATAAATCAGCCCCTTCCAAATTACGGATGAAACAGGTATGCTCTCGAAAAGCAACTTCTAGGTTTCCATCACAAAATTGTCCCACATAAAATAAATTGTGACCAAGACCTTCCACATAATACACTCTTGAAATTATAACATTCCCAAATTCACCGTAACCCATTATCTTTGCAATATGATCATTTCCAAATCGAACCGTACCAAGAAACTTGTTGACGAAATTTCTGAGCTGAGAGCGATCTCCGGTCATATGCTTGGAGCAACCAGAGTCCAAATACTAGAGAACAATTTGTACCACCTATTTTCAGTAACAACAGTAGACAATGCATTGGAAACTATTGGTTTCGGAGTGTTAGCAAATACAGATATAAAATTATCAGAATTGCTAACATTTGTGTTGTCCTTAGATTTCCTGCGTTTTCTAATGTGAGTTTTACCAATAACAGGTTTTATTGTTCCAACTTTCTGAGGTTTTGGATTATTAGCGGGCACTACAGTGGGAGTAGACCTATTTAAAGGGCACTTGGTTCCTACAGTAGTGTTGGTGTTCCTAGTTACAGGACACGCTTGTGTTTTGGTAGCCTTGGTACTCCTAGTTAAAGGGCACGCTTTCTTCGCTTTAGTGGGAGTGATCTTAGTTAAAGGGCACGCATTTCCTACTATAGTGAAGGATCTACCAGTGGGGCGCCACAACCAACCAACTTGGGTTAACACTTTCCCAGTCGGTTTCCATTCTAAACCATTTTTATGGGCATACATCTCATTCACATGGTCAATAAGGCAAGAATCATGACGACTAGAAAACATACATTCATTGCAATTCCAACATTTCAAATTAGAATTCACGGTAGGCTTAGAACGCTGCACAACCACAGAGCCTTTAGGTTTAGCTACATGATTCTTTTTACTCAAAACAGAAATAACATTCCTAGGGTGGGCTTCTACTTTCTTCTTCACTTGACTACTAGATGGGGGCAAGATCCTATCATTCTTCTTGTTTCTTTTAAGCTTAGATCTTTGAGCCTTAGTAGTGGTGCTTACTCCTGTAGAAGGCAACACGTGAATTAGAAGTTGGTTTTGATTTTGCCTTATCTTTAGTGACCAATGTTTGAGATGGTTTTGTCCTAGGGCCCTTGTTAAGTGGTGTGACGGCGATGAGGTTCTTTTTTATTGCACTAGAGGATGATGCTGAGACAGTGGCTGCGTTATCCATAACATTCTTACCTTTTAGGGTACGAATTGTTTCCTTTAACTCAGTCAAAGCCAAATTTTTATCATAAATTTGTTCCCTCAAATCAGATATTTCCACCGACTTTTGATTCAATCGTTCAATCAATGATTGATTCTGTGTAGTGGTATTAGCACATGCGGGCTTTACTAAATCGAAGAGTTGTGTATTATTCTGTTTTACATTATTAACTTTGGACAAAATATTGGAAACTCGATTATCTAGATCAAGTTTAATATTCTCAGCGGCCTTAAGTACGTTCACACAGTTAATCTCCTTAGATTTCTCTATGTCTATCGGCAATGATTTAGTAAGCTTGTCACTTGGCTGACGCTGTTTTGATTGTAAATTCAATCAAAAAATCTATTGAAAATTTGAATCATCTATATTAACACCTTCGAATGACGTTTCAAAAAGCTCTTGAAGAAATTGTTGTGTACATTCAAGTGAAATACAATGTTTTTGAATCTCATCAAAACGTTTTGAAAGCGAAGAATAAGAATCTTGAAGCTTTAAAAATTCAGCGTCAGATTCGTGACAAGTACTATCTACCACATTATCCACAGAGTCAACATTATGCACAATAGAATCATTATCAACACTTTTATTCACACAAACGAAAACAATATCATGCGATGTCACACTCCCAAAATATCAGAGTATAATGGCGACAAGGGAGTGGTGACGTCATGATTATCATACACACACAGTTACAAAGAACGACCTCTAAATGAGACGTTCGGAAAATAGATCACTTGTAATTGATAAAATAAATAGTTTTAACATAGTGCGGAAGCATAAAACTGGTCACAGATACAAAACATAGTTTTCCAAGTAGTACAAATGATCTTTTTCAAAGAAATGACGGCAATGCATGAGACCTCACTTAGCATCTTCCTTCTTAATACCTGAGAAAAACATTGCTAAAGTGTCAACATAAAGTTGGTGAGTTCATAGGTTTAGTTAATTTGAAATGTTTAATGAACCACAAGATTTTCCCAAAAGTGATGACAATATAACAAATACAAAGTCATCCTAAAAGTATTTATTACAGTCTAAGCTCGTGACACCGAAGCGTTAACAACACCGGTAGTATAATCATATAAATGTAGCCCAACTGGATGCCTAAACCCACGACATCCTATCTCAGACTCAAATGAAACTGTGCCCGCTTGTCCCCTTGTTGGACAAGACAGACAGGGACGTCAATCCCGATAGATCTATCCATAACATTCGCGCTTACACAAAGTAATTAACGGTTCACGATTCACGGGCCAAAGCAACTGGGTTTTTAGTGGGACTTAGACTAATATATAAATCAGTAAATGCACTTGTGTTCATACGTTAAATCAAGCAATGTCTCACCCCAAAAAGCATTAAAAATAGTTAAGCATGGGGCTATAAACTCACCTCGTAATTCAGCAAAAAGGACAAAGATAAAGGTAGCTCGAGAGTACGGTTACGCTATCCGCGACCTATTTAATTATAAGGATCGTGTTACGATATGAAAATTTATACTAGTAAAAAGACACGACACCCTAGTTGTGCTTGACAATACCTTTCGTTTACGGAAAAAAAACACGATACATAAAAGTCGGTTATTAAACGATCGAGGTTTACGGGTTAAATTATACATTTAAGTTACAAATTTTTGTTTTGGGCTTTAAATAAACCCATACACCAAAACTGGCCCAATCAAGCCCAACATCCCCACCCCATGGCCCGGCCCAAGGGTTGTTTAACCCGGCCCATGCCCAGGCGATACAAACAAGGAGAAAAGGAGTAAATACGTGTGTTTGTATCACACATAAATCAAAAACACTCAGTCTATCTCTCTCTCCTCTCTCGAAACGCTCCCACCGCCCCCAATCCCCTCTCTCTCTCAAAACTGGATCGGATCACAACTCTCCCATGGCTAAGCTTGTTTTCAGTTTAATACATCAATCATTTGTGATGGGTTGCGGTGATTAAGTCGCGTGGGATGTGGGGTTTCATCCCCACATCAAACCGATTCGGTTTTTATGGTGTTCTTCCCCAGGGTTAAAGTTATTCATCATCAATCAAAGATAAGTTGTTCATCCCTCTTTTCTTTTAATAAAAATGGTTAAATGATTTTCGTTTATAAAAGATCTGTGGGTTTAAATCACTTGTATAAACGTGCTGAGAACAAAATGGTTCTCGAATTTGATGATAAACAAATTAGGGTTTCGAAAATATTTGGGGGTTTTTCTAAATCTCATGTTTAAATACAATTAATTAACATTTTCTTTTATAAAAACATGTTAATTTCAACATATAAACGATTTTGTAAAAATTAGGGTTTCGGTCAAAATTGGGGGTTTATTCATACCTTGATTCCAGTTAAATTAATTAATAGATTCGGGTTTGGATTGGGTTTAATTAGGGTTTTAATTAATAAAATCAAATTAGGGTTTATATAAATTGTGGGTTTTTGCATACGGTTGATTATTCAAAATTAAATGGCGTTTTTGGAATATATAAAGTATTAATTTCATAATTAAAAAGGTTTTCAATTTTTAGGGTTTCGAAATAAAAAGGGTGTTTTATACCCGCGGCTTATTTGAGGGTTTGGTGATGTTTCTGTAAAATGAAATGGTTAAGATCTTGGATTATGGTGACTTTGAATGGTAAGGGTTTCGGTAGAAAAACAAGGACCTTGGTTGTCTTGGTTTGGTTCTCGGTTTGGTCTCGGTTTGGGTCTCGGTTTGGGTCTCGGTTTGAGTCTCGGTTTGAGTCTCGGTTTGGCTTCGGTTTGGTTTGGTTTGGGTCTCGGTTTGGTTGACAGAAATAATGGGGTCATGGTCATGTTCAAGTAAACAAATGCTATTATTTATCTTTTCAGTTTTTGATTAAAATAGAACCGTGACAAAACTAACATATTCGTTTAATTTTCGCAGGTTTGGTCAATGACGAGCACAACTAAGATTTATTCAGAAAAATGAAGAGATGATTTAAAAGACTCACAATTGGATGATTAGGTTTCGGTTTGCAGGTGTGGACGAGAAGGATGGATCGGCTTGACACTACACTTTACTTTCGCCCAGGAATTGTATTTGAAAACTTGTCCAGGAACTATTATTGTAATATTTGGACTGTGAATATTTTGTGTGTTATGTTTGGACATTGGATAACATTTGGACTGTATTTAATCTTGTATTATTAGTTTAGGGTTAGTCTCAAACTGAATTTGGTAAGCTTGTGATGTACCCATTTTGGGTAAACTTGGCATGTGTGCTGGATTGTAGTGCTTAGTGGATGAATAAACTATGAAATTAAGTTGTGACTGAAAATAGACTCTTGCTAAACAAGCTTTTGATATAAAAGTGAATAAGGGTTCACAATTTAAATGTTTGTACATGATGCACCAATATACCACTCGGCTCAGGTTTGTCGAATGTTTAAGTCTTAGACGCGAAAACTGAATATGCACGACTCGATAACAACTTGACACACGATCCAAATCAAAGACAAATATGCGTGACCTCAAGGGATTCAGTAAGTACTTCAAATAGACATACGGCAAAACATAATACGTTTAACAACTTCGTGTATTACATTCATAATTTAGTAGACACGAAAACTCGAGATGTTACATTCGCCCTCCCTAAAAAGGGCTTTGTCCGCAAAGCAAAGTAAATGACACATTTATATCGACAACTCATCGGTAAATAATTAAAGTACTCCTACTATATGAAGAATTTAAGATAGAAATTTGACGGATGTCACAGTATTCCCATGTTTTAGAGATTTCGTCACGAAATCAAGACGTTGTTGTAGTAGGATGATTAGCGAAAAGATGAGGATACTTGCTCTTGAATTGATCCTCACGTTCCCACGTGTATTCTGGACCTCTACGCGCATTCCAACGGATCTTTACAATAGGTATACGACTTTGCTTGAGCTGTTTGACTTGACGGTCCATAACTTCTACTGGTTCTTCTACAAAGTTGAGTTTGTCGTCGAGTTGAATCTCTTCTAAAGGAATAACGAGTGTCTCGTCGGCTAAACATTTCTTCAAATTGCAAATGTGGAACACATTATGCACTCGGCTAAGTTCTTGGGGTAACTCCAAACGATAGGCTACGGGGCCAATCCTCTTTATAATCTTGAAGGGTCCAATGTAACGGGGATTCAACTTTCCACGCTTTCCAAAGCGAATCACACCCTTCCAAGGTGAGACCTTCAACATGACTCTATTGCCAACCTCAAACTCAAGAGGTTTGCGTCTCCTGTCGGCATAACTCTTTTGTCGATCTCTTGCGACTTGCATACGGCTCTTGATCTTAAAGATCTTCTCAGTAGTCTCGTGTATGATCTCGGGTCCAGTGAGTTGTGCTTCACCAACCTATGCCCAACACACGGGTGAACGACACTTTCTACCATACAGTGCTTCGAACGGTGCTGCCTTAATGCTAGTGTGATAACTATTGTTGTATGAGAACTCCACCAGAGGTAGGTGTCTATCCCATCTATTTCCGAAGTCAATCACACAAGCTCTCAGCATATCCTCTAAGGTTTGAATGGTCCTTTCACTTTGACCGTCAGTTTGGGGATGGTACGCAGTGCTCATATCCAACTGCGTTCCCAATGCCTTCTGCAGTGACTTCCAGAACTGCGAAGTAAATCGGCTGTCTCGGTCGGAGATTATTGACACAGGCACACCATGCTTCGTGACTACTTCCTCCAAGTATGTTCTTGCTAACTTATCCATTCCATCAGTCTCCTTGATGGGTATGAAATGAGCCGATTTGGTGAGTCGGTCGACGATTACCCAAATGGTGTCAAATCCGGCTGAGGTTTTTGGTAGCTTGGTAATGAAATCCATAGTGATCCTTTCCCACTTCCATTCTGGCAGTTCGGGTTGGACCAACAATCCTGATGGTTTCATATGCTCGGCCTTAACCTTGGCACAAGTCAAGCACTTGCTAACGTATGTAGCAATATCCGCCTTCATGTTCGGCCACCAATACAACATCTTCAGATCATGATACATTTTGTCAGATCCCGGATGTATGGAGTATTTTGACTTATGCGACTCATGCATAACCAAAGATCGTAGGTCACCATGGCACGGTAACCAACTCCTATCATCAAGGCATAACGTTCCATCCGAGCGAGCTTCTAACTTCTTTATCATGCCTTCAACATCTTCAGTCTTGAGAATTTCTTCCTCGACTGCCTCTTTCTGAGCCTTGAGAATTAAGGATGGAAGGTCTAAGTCAATGGTCATCACCAAAGCCTTCACCCTAAGAACTCTCTCCTTTCGACTCAAAGCGTCGGCCACGACATTTGCCTTGCCCGGGTGATAACGAATCTCGCAATCGTAATCACTGAGCAACTCTAGCCAACGTCGTTGTCTCATGTTGAGTTCCTTTTGATTCAAAATGTGTTGTAGACTCTTATGATCAGTGAATACAACACACTTAGTACCATAAAGGTAGTGTCTCCAAATCTTCAGGGCAAACACCACTGCTCCCAACTCTAGGTCATGAGTTGTGTAGTTCTTCTCGTGCACTTTTAGTTGTCTTGATGCGTAAGCTATGACCTTAGTCCTTTGCATCAGTACCGCACCTAACCCTTTTATGGATGCATCACAATACACCACAAAGTCTTCATTACCCTCGGGTAGGGCTAGTATAGGTGCTTCACACAACATCTGCTTCAATGTCTGGAATGCCAAATCTTGATCCTCTTTCCACTCAAATTTCTTGTCTTTTTGAGTTAACTCCGTCATTGGTTTAGCTATCTTGGAGAAACCTTCAATGAATCTCCTATAGTAACCAGCAAGACCTAAAAATTGGCGGATCTCCGTGGGTGTTGTTGGAGTCGCCCAATCCTTCACGGCCTCGATCTTAGCAGGATCAACGTGAATACCACTGCTGTCGATTACATGCCCAAGGAATTGCACCGTGTTTATCCAAAACTCACATTTGGAAAACTTTGCATATAACTTCTCCTTCCTTAGCAGCTCTAGTATGGTCTTCAAATGTTCCTTGTGTTCTTCTTCATTACGAGAATAGATGAGAATATCATCGATAAATACAATCACAAACTTGTCCAAGTATGGTTTGCAAACTCGGTTCATGAGATCCATGAATACCGCAGGCGCGTTTGTCAAACCGAAAGGCATAACTTGGAACTCGTAGTGTCCGTACCGGGTTCTAAAAGCCGTCTTATGAACGTCTTCCTCTCTAACCCTTAGCTGATGATATCCTGACCTTAAATCGATCTTCGAGTATATGCTAGATCCTTGCAATTGGTCGAAAAGATCGTCAATTCTTGGCAATGGGTAACGGTTCTTTATCGTCAGCTTATTCAATTCTCGGTAATCGATACACATCCTAAAGGATCTATCTTTCTTTTTAACTAATAAGACCGGTGCTCCCCAAGGTGAGGAACTTGGTCTAATGAAACCTTTGTCCGAAAGTTCCTTTATTTGTTCAGCTAACTCTGTCATCTCGGCCGGTGCTAAGCGGTATGGGGCTCTAGCGACAGGCGCGGCTCCTGGTGTAAGCTCGATGTGAAACTCCACTTGCCGTGCTGGTGGTAATCCTGGTAAGTCCTCTGGGAATACGTCGGGAAAGTCTCTAACGATCGGTACATCTTCCACCTTCTTCTCGTGATCTTCTTCTCCTTCCTTTTGTGTTATTTGAACCAAGAATACTGGACATCCCTTATCAATGTATCTTTGGGTTCTAATACATGAGATGACTTCCAGTCTTGATCCATTCTTCACTCCACTTCTTTCGCCTTGTATGATTAGTACATCGTTTCCATAAGGAACACGGACGCACTTCTCATGACATACAATTTCCGCGTGATGCTTCGACATCCAATCCATTCCAATAATAACGTCAAAACTTCCCAATTCTATGGGGAGTAAGTCGATACTGAACGAACGATCTTGTAACCTTATACTACATCCTTTTAGAAGAGCGTCGGTGGTTACTGACTTCCCATCGGCTAATTCTACATTATACTTAACATCTAACGCAATAGGGGCAATATTTAGGCGTTCACTAAATACAGATGACACAAAACTCCTATCCGCACCAGAATCAAATAGTACTGAAGCATAGTTGTTATTGACTAGAAACGTACCAGTCACAACATTGTTGTCTTGCACTGCAGCTTCAGCACAGAGATGATACACTTTGCTAGGTGCCATGAATCCTCCAGGAGTACTAGTTGTGGCTCGGTTATTTCCTCCCCGGTTACCCTGATTCTGCCTCTGGTTTCCTTGGTTGTGATTCTGATTGCCTCGAATCTGGTTACCACGACCTTGGTTCCCACTGCTTGGACACTTGTTCTTGTAGTGACCTTTCTCTCCACATCCAAAGCAAGTGACATTTGCTCCTTGGCCACCTTGTGTTCCAGGTCCTCTTTGGTTAGTAGGACGAGGTGGTGCTCGACATTCCTTTGCCTTATGTCCGGCCTTCCCACAATTGTAGCACGTAGGGGGACATGCTCCTTCGTGGTGTCGGCCACACTTTCCGCAGAAAGGAAGTCTTCCAGCGTAGTTTCCAGTATTACCTTGTCCAGCAGTAAACACCCTTGCTACTTCTTGTCGCTTGTTCTGGTTGTAGTTGTTTGTGTTGTTGCTGTTGTTGGTATTGTTGGTATTGTTGTTGTAGTGGTTGCCAGACCATTTCCTCTTATCCCCAATATTTTCTCCCAACTCTTGTACCACTTGGTACATCAGACTCTGAGCCATGTCGATTGCCTCGTGCAAATCAGTTGGCTTGGATGAAGTCACATTCCCTTTGATGCTCAAAGGTAGTCCTTCAATGTATCGCTCCAACAATCGGTCGTCGTTGGGCACCATTTCAGGACATAACAAGATCAGCTCTTGGAAGCGCTGATTGTAAGCAGTAAGAGCAGTACCCTTGACCTTCAGGTTCCACAGCTCAACCTCCATCTGCTTGACTTCATTTCGTGGGCAGTATTTCCTCACAAACATAGCTTTAAATTCACTCCAGGGCGTCGCTTGGGCAACGTCAATGGTCACTGCACGAGCATAGACGTTCCACCAAGTCAAAGCACCATCCACTAACGTGCTTGACGCAAACTTCACCTTATCAGCTTCAGCAACATTGCTAATCCCAAATTGGGATTCTAGCTTCTCAAACCATCTGGTTAAACCTACTACTCCTTTAGTACCGCGGAAACTTACTTGCGTAACTGCACGAAATTCCTTGTAGGTACAAGTCCGTGCAATAGCATTGGTAGCTCCTTGGTTGGTCTCCTCCTGTGTGCTTGCTGTACGATTTGCTTCGGCTGTTGCGATTGCCTCGGCCACCCGTTCGGCTATCATTTGGCTTAGCATGACGGTGTCAATTCCACCGGTAGTAGCTGGTGGATTCTGCGTTTCGGATCTTCTAACTGGCGCCATAATCTAAAAAGGTAATGGGACAATGAGTTTTGCCAGACATAACATGCATGGCATGCACAATACAATTATGAAATGCTCCAGGGTATAATACACAATATATAATGATCTCACAATTTTTGTAACCCATAATATCATTCATAGAATTGTTTGGTAGTACATCATAACTTGTCATACATAATAAAATAAAAAAAAATGCCAACTAGCTAAGATAAACTTCAAAGCTTAGTGGTCATACAACGATAAGTCAATGGTACAAGATAAATCTAACTAGTGCCCTCACGGCGCTGATGAAGCTCTCTCTCCAACTCTGCTAACCTCCTCTCAACCACGATCTCACGAGCCTGGGAATCTCTAAGTCTAACATCGGTATCATAACAAGCGGCTCTAAACCTCTTATCCAAGTCCGCAACAGGGTCCTCCACCGGTGCCTCTAGTCCGCCTGTCTCAATCAATGGCTCTACTCCCGAACGGGTCATCAGGCTCTCGATCTCCTCAAGACGAGCATTCGGCATGGTATCCATCTGATCAAGAACAGTATGAAGCTGTCCTCGTAGACGGGTCACACAAACCGTCAACACTGTCTCATCCCTAACTGGACTCTTCTTTGCCAGTGCCTCCAGCTTATCCTGCACCTCATTATACTCTTCACCTAAAGCCTCTACAGCATCCTCCAACCTGTTTAATCGTGTCGTCACACATCCATCTGCTGCCCCAAGCATCACCACTGTCGATGTAGCTCTCCTAGGAAGAGGAGTCGTAGCTCTCGGCCCAGTAGAGATGCCAACATCAGCAAGCATCTCCTGGTACACAGCAGGTACAGTCTCTGGTGGTGGTAGTAGTAGTGGTACCTCTGGGACAGGACTGGAAGGTGTGCGGGCTGCATGCCTGTCAGTGGTAGTGAAGGGTATGAGGGGTCGATAAGGTGAAATTGGTGGTCGAGCAGCTCTCCCCCGAAGACGTCGTCTCACATAGTAGAAAGGTAGAGTACCAGGTGCTGGAGCAGGAATATCAGTCCTCTCCCCTTCGTCTTCAGATGAAGATGAGGAGATGTGTGCTAGGGAAGCCTCAGGAGTAGCAGCATATGTAGTAGGAGGGTCCTTAGTGTCAGTGACCTCCATGGGTTCTCCTTCCCCATCTGTGAACTCCATATCATCATCCTCTGTCTCCTCTATCGTCTCATCCCTAGTAACTGATGCCTGACCTGGTGACTGCACCACATCAGCGTCTCGGTCATCCTCTCCTCCGCCTTCTAGGCTAAGTACGTCGTCAGCTGATGCATCAGGAATACGGATCGGTGAACGATGAACCTCCTCAGTCTCTCTCTCAGTATCATCATCTGAAATCATCCGGTACCACGGATATCCTGATGGTGATCCTCTAGGTAGTCCTACCGATGAACTGATAGTCGACTGTGAACTACGGTTGTAGTATGCTCCTGTAGACGTGGAATCATCAGAAGAAGACATCGCTGTAATCATAAACAAAATAAATGTGTGTAAATATCTTATAAAATTAGTCCGTAAAAAGGGACATTAACATAACATAGCAATCATTGTTGAATCCACATGTATCCCATATAACATAATTCAGATTTTGTTGTTGCACATGTAACCCATGTAAATATACCTCGTATTTGTTAAATCACATGTATCCCATTTATTACTTATCTATGTCCATGTATCTACATATACTTAATACTTACAATCCGTATGATAATCGATTAAACACATAGCAGTTATAGTCTAGAGTTACTAAATGCAACCTAGTTCTCTATAACCATGTCTCTGATACCAATCTGTCACACTCCCAAAATATCAGAGTTTAATGGCGACAAGGGAGTGGTGACGTCATGATTATCATACACACAGTTACAAAGAACGACCTCTAAATGAGACGTTCGGAAAATAGATCACTTGTAATTGATAAAATAAATAGTTTTAACATAGTGCGGAAGCATAAAACTGGTCACAGTTACAAAACATAGTTTTCCAAGTAGTACAAATGATCTTTGTTTCAAAGAAATGACGGCAATGCATGAGACCTCACTTAGCATCTTCCTTCTTAATACCTGAGAAAAACATTGCTAAAGTGTCAACATAAAGTTGGTGAGTTCATAGGTTTAGTTAATTTGAAATGTTTAATGAACCACAAGATTTTCCCAAAAGTGATGACAATATAACAAATACAAAGTCGTCCCAAAAGTATTTATTACAGTCTAAGCTCGTGACACCGAAGCGTTAACAACACCGGTAGTATAATCATATAAATGTAGCCGAGCTGGATGCCTAAACCCACGACATCCTATCTCAGACTCAAATGAAACTGTGCCCGCTTGTCCCCTTGTTGGACAAGACAGACAGGGACGTCAATCCCGATAGATCTATCCATAACATTCGCGCTTACACAAAGTAATTAACGGTTCACGATTCACGGGCCAAAGCAACTGGGTTTTTAGTGGGACTTAGACTAATATATAAATCAGTAAATGCACTTGTGTTCATACGTTAAATCAAGCAATGTCTCACCCCAAAAAGCAGTAAAAATAGTTAAGCATGGGGCTATAAACTCACCTCGTAATTCAGCAAAAAGGACGAAGATAAAGGTAGCTCGAGAGTACGGTTACGCTAGCCGCGACCTATTTAATTATAAGGATCGTGTTACGATATGAAAATTTATACTAGTAAAAAGACACGACACCCTAGTTGTGCTTGACAATACCTTTCGTTTACCGAAAAAAACACGATACATAAAAGTCGGTTATTAAACGATCGAGGTTTACGGGTTAAATTATACATTTAAGTTACAAATTTTCGTTTTGGGCTTTAAATAAACCCATACACCAAAATTGGCCCAATCAAGCCCAACATCCCCACCCCATGGCCCGGCCCAAGGGTTGTTTAACCCGGCCCATGCCCAGGCGATACAAACAAGGAGAAAAGGAGTAAATACGTGTGTTTGTATCACACATAAATCAAAAACACTCAGTCTATCTCTCTCTCCTCTCTCGAAACGCTCCCACCGCCCCCAATCCCCTATCTCTCTCAAAACTGGATCGGATCACAACTCTCCCATGGCTAAGCTTGTTTTCAGTTTAATACATCAATCATTTGTGATGGGTTGCGGTGATTAAGTCGCGTGGGATGTGGGGTTTCATCCCCACATCAAACCGATTCGGTTTTTATGGTGTTCTTCCCCAGGGTTAAAGTTATTCATCATCAATCAAAGATAAGTTGTTCATCCCTCTTTTCTTTTAATAAAAATGGTTAAATGATTTTTGTTTATAAAAGATCTGTGGGTTTAAATCACTTGTATAAACATGCTGAGAACAAAATGGTTCTCGAATTTGATGATAAACAAATTAGGGTTTCGAAAATATTTGGGGATTTTTCTAAATCTCATGTTTAAATACAATTAATTAACGTTTTCTTTTATAAAAACAAGTTAATTTCAACATATAAACGATTTTGTAAAAATTAGGGTTTCGGTCAAAATTGGGGGTTTATTCATACCTTGATTCCAGTTAAATTAATTAATAGATTCGGGTTTGGATTGGGTTTAATTAGGGTTTTAATTAATAAAATCAAATTAGGGTTTATATAAATTGGGGGTTTTTGCATACGGTTGATTATTCAAAATTAAATGGCGTTTTTGGAATATATAAAGTATTAATTTCATAATTAAAAAGGTTTTCAATTTTTAGGGTTTCGAAATAAAAAGGGGGTTTTATACCCGCGGCTTATTTGAGGGTTTGGTGATGTTTCTGTAAAATGAAATGGTTAAGATCTTGGATTATGGTGACATTGAATGGTAAGGGTTTCGGCAGAAAAACAAGGACCTTGGTTGTCTTGGTTTGGTTCTCGGTTTGGTCTCGGTTTGGGTCTCGGTTTGGGTCTCGGTTTGAGTCTCGGTTTGAGTCTCGGTTTGGCCTCGGTTTGGGTCGGTTTGGGTCTCGGTTTGGTTGACAGAAATAATGGGGTCATGGTCATGTTCAAGTAAACAAATGCTATTATTTATCTTTTCAGTTTTTGATTAAAATAGAACCGTGACAAAACTAACATATTCGTTTAATTTTCGCAGGTTTGGTCAATGACGAGCACAACTAAGATTTATTCAGAAAAATGAAGAGATGATTTAAAAGACTCACAATTGGATGATTAGGTTTCGGTTTGCAGGTGTGGACGAGAAGGATGGATCGGCTTGACACTACACTTCACTTTCGCCCAGGAATTGTGTTTGAAAACTTGTCCAGGAACTATTATTGTAATATTTGGACTGTGAATATTTTGTGTGTTATGTTTGGACATTGGATAACATTTGGACTGTATTTAATCTTGTATTATTAGTTTAGGGTTAGTCTCAAACTGAATTTGGTAAGCTTGTGATGTACCCATTTTGGGTAAACTTGGCATGTGTGCTGGATTGTAGTGCTTAGTGGATGAATAAACTATGAAATTAAGTTGTGACTGAAAATAGACTCTTGCTAAACAAGCTTTTGATATAAAAGTGAATAAGGGTTTACAATTTAAATGTTTGTACATGATGCACCAATATACCACTCGGCTCAGGTTTGTCGAATGTTTAAGTCTTAGACGCGAAAACTGAATATGCACGACTCGATAACAATTTGACACACGATCCAAATCAAAGACAAATATGCGTGACCTCAAGGGATTCAGTAAGTACTTCAAATAGACATACGACAAAACATAATACGTTTAACAACTTCGTGTATTACATTCATAATTTAGTAGACACGAAAACTCGAGATGTTACATGCGACATCACTTGTTTTAGAAGCTGATCATTCTGGTGTGAAATTCGTTCTATTTCAAGTAAACTGTTTTCATAAGCATCATCCATTTCATTGAAAACACGTCTAACTTCTTTTATTTCTAAAAGCAAATCTTGATCAACATTGCTAAGACAAGCTTTAATATTGTTTACAAATGGAACAATTTCGTCTCGAAACGCAGCTCTAGTGTGCTCAAAATTCCATTCACCTTCTGTTATGGTCGTAGCCGTCATACGTTCCGTAATGACCTTGTCAAAATCGGCAAAGTGTTGGTGCACCGCATTTAAGCTATCTGACACCTTACTTACCGGTGGTAAATCTTGAAGACGCTTATGTTTGAGTTCTTTAAACGATTTAGTAAAAGATGAACCTTTTCTATGGAACCGTATTGTTTTAAAAGCTGTTGTTCCTTGATTTTAAGAAGTTTGGTAGCATTAATTTCTTATTCAAACTTTTTAGACTCGAGAGTTTCGAAATCCATTTTAAGTTTCTGAAAATCATTTCGAACCGACTCTTTTTCTTTTAATTCATTGGAAAGATTAGCTTTTAACGATTCTATTTCTTTTAAGTGTTCAATCTTTTCAAAATGAAATTGGTCAAATTTAGAATAAGTTATTTTTTCTGCTTGAGGGACCATTTCAAATGTTTTGACCTTTTCCTTATACAGCGCAAGCTCAGAGGTTAGGTTGGCATTCATGTCTATGATTTGTCGAACAGCCACATTCATGTTATCAATAATATGTTTAGGCACCATTACCAAATCACGTTGATCATAAGATTCCATACCCTCGTAGCATTTGGTTGAGGTTCTCTCAAATGTGTTGGATTAGATACCACATCATTTGAGTTACTAGTTCCCGAATGCTGTTCGAGGTTTTCATTTTCATACTCAACTTGATGTGGATTATCATGAACATTATTAGATGTGGTTGGTACCTCACTGACGACATCAGAACCATAGTGAAAGAGATTAGCAACGAGAGCAACTTGGGCTGAGGGAATGGCATCACAATCTGAATCATATACGTCAAGATCATCTGCTTGATATGCTGCATTAGAGGTAGAGACGACTGCAATACCTTCATTATTTGTTGCCCCAAGGTCTGCAAGAAATGCTAATTCCTCTGAATCCAAGATCTTTCCCTTATATTGAGCATCGACCAAATACATCTTCTCAGGAAACCACGTTTCATCCCTTCTCCTTTTAGGCTAAGTGCATTCCCTAGCCATATGACCTTGTCCTCGGCAATTATAGGAAGTCACAACCTTTTGAGGACCAATAGGGCTTCCATTTCCACTAGCGTGAGAAGTCACGGCTTGAGCGTTCACGATCCTTGTAGGAGGTCCATATGAATTATGCCTTTCCTGAATGGTTTGCACCGTCACTTGACCATCTTGAATAGTGGCTTGTTGTCGAGGATTTGAAGAAGTGCGGAGCTGATTGTTCGTTGGTGGAAAACCTCTAGTTACAACAATTTTTGACAAGTAGGCAGTGAGATGGTTTAAGACATCAGTAGGTGTATCATTTGGAGTAAAAACCGCTGCTTGAATTAGTGGAAGTTCATTGGAGTAGAAGGCTTGTGCTTGTGTTGCTTCAATTGGAAAATATCCTTGCTGAGGAGTATAGCCCATTGGAGATGTGATAGCTTGTGATGGTGATTCCTGATGTGTTGGTTGCTGTGGAAAAGACTGTTGATGAACACTTTGTTGAAATGCTTGTTGTGGCATCATTAGTGGTTGATAAGATGGTTGTTGTGGTTGCTGATAGGCGTGTGGTGGTGGCTGCTGCAAGTATGATGGTTGTTGATAAGTGAAATCCATGTTTTGTTGGGGAGTCATTTGTTGAGAAGCATACATGGCAAGTGGATCATGAACTTCAGGTGTAGACAACCGAGCCTCGATCACGTGACATTCGTGTTGTTGTATAAAAGCTTGAAGTCTATCCACGTTAGTTTGATGCAAATCCTTAGCTAATTTAACAGCCGTCACGTACTTGCTCCATTCAGAAGGAAGAGTCTTCAAATACTTGATGTTCAATTGAAACGTAGGAATTGCCAGGCCATAGATGTTAAGCTCATTCATCAAAAGAGTGAATCTCAAATAGTAATCATTGACAGTCTCCCTGGGGACATAGGAAAACTTATCAAATGTATCATATAGCTTACACTGTCGTTCTTGTTTAGTTAACGAGGTACCTTGCATTAGAACACGAATTCTATCCCATAACTCTTTGGCAACTTTATGTTTACTGACGAGTTTGTAGACATCTAGAGGAAGGGCTTGGAGAATGATGTTTGTATCTTGTTTATCACACTTTTCTTGAATCTTAGCATCTCCAGTTAGTTCACCCGTTGTGCGAGGACGAGTAACAGTACCTTCCGTCATTGTACCATATACCAATGGTCCATTGAGCACCGATGCCCAAATGAGATGTCCGTTTTCTTTGTTCAACATATAAAGTTCCATTCGGGAAGCCCAATCCTCGTACATAGTCTTCACCAACATTGGTGGACGATTATCCGTACCCGGGAGAATGGACTTATCCGTAAGAGATGTGTACTCTATTTCGATAAGTTAAGATTTACAAAAGTTGATCGAACAATGAGATAAAGTAAATGTGCTTGTTTTCATGTGATGAAGTCGAGAAAAATGTTGAATTCGCTTAATAATTGTTCTCAACCAAAAATTCCAAGGAAAACAAAAACTCACGAATTTTCAAAAACACATTTTTGAAAAAAATCTTGGAATACTTGTCACTCTATAGCAATGCCATCGGAATGCTGATCGGAATGTTATGGGAATGCTATCGCAATGCTATCGGAATGCCTGATCGCAATGTAGATCAGAATGTCTGATCGCAATGTAGATCGGAATGTCTGATCGCAATGTAGATCGGAATGTCTGATCGCAATGTAGATCGGAAAGTCTGATCGCAATATGTCTGATCGCAATAACCGATCGGAATAACCTATCGCAATATAGCTATTGGAATAAGCAATCGTAATACTGGATCGCAAAAACGGATTGCAATGTTGGATCGCAATAACCGATCGCAATATGGATCGGAATGTAGAAACCTTATCTGAATGTTGGATCGTAATACCCGATCAGAATGTTGATCGCAATCCAAAACCCTTATATGTTCCGATGTGCACTTTTCTCAGATAATACACAACCAAGTCGAGATTTGAAGCCAAAAAATGATCCAAGCACCCAAAAATTTTGTGTTTTTAACCAAAGTAACAATACTAAATCACTACCACAAGTATGTAGATGATTTGTATTAAGAATAAACCATAAAAACACAAAAAAAAATTGGTTTGAATGATATAGATCAAAATAGGCACAAAAATCAAGAACACAAACACATAAACAATACAATCATCCCATGGCTCTTGATACCATTTGTAGGATTTTGTAAATCTATGCTTAATCTAGAGAGAGAAAGAGATAGAAAGGTGATGAGAACACACACATACTTAGAGAGAGAAAGTGTAGAAAAACACACTTTACTATGTGTATTATGAAGTGAACCAACACCCTCTCCAACTAAGGAGAGGGTTTATATACCAAGCCCATAAGATGGGCTTGGGCTTACAATATTGGGTCGGCCATACAAGCATGGACCGGGCTTTTCCTTGTTTGATAAATATAAAGATATCTAGACTACGAGCTACTACTTAATATATTGTCGGAGTGACCGAATCTTTCTAAATACGTAAAAACGTATTTCCAACACTCTTAATTATTTAGCGATCGTTAAGTTATAGTTCGATTTGATTTAATAAATATAATAAATACATTTATTAAATAAATTAAATCTTTACGTATTGTGTGCAATCTCGTAATCTCGAGTTCAATCCTAACACACGACTACTAAATTTATGTCCATAAACTTTTAGCTCCCACTTGGACAAATTTATATAGTGTGATCACATTGACTAGCGTCTAGTTACACTACCAATGCCTCTAGTACAACTCGAGTAAGGTCTCCTGGATAAAACCTTTTAATGATTCATCATTTTTATTATCCTTTTATTTTTAATACAACGTTAATAAGGATATGGATCTCAGTCATTCCTTTCATTAACCATTATGTTTCTCGTTCAAAGATTAACAATATTACCAAAACACATTTGGGTGTGGCCACACAAACATCTTACTAATTTCACGAAGGGCCCAGCTGTATTATAACTCCAAAACGAATTGGAGGAAATAAATTCCATATTGACTACAGGCAAAACCAATGAACTTTGCAACACTTCTGAAAATAACCCTTATAGCTACCAGTTACTTTTGGCATTAGATTATTCCACAGAGATGCACTAGATTCATAACAGTTTTCTGGTATCTCAAGTCTAAGGATAACTATTTTTATGATATACTTAATGACAAAGATCCATAAAGTATATTCATATAGTTGGGATAAGTCCAATATTCGATCCATCAAATATCATCGAAAATCGATCAATATACTTTCAAGTATACTCGCAATTTTGAATCGTCTTAATTTAATTATACTCCCATATTATTAATCGACAACGATTTAAAACATGTAAAATATGATACAAAATTAAATAACAAGAATAAACGAAATCCAATCTTTATTTCATTAAATAATAATGTCTTAACATGTTTTATCCAAATACTAATCACAGATTTATTGCATGAAATCGCTAGCTAATTGAAGCCCAATGCTTTTGGCATGTTCAATAACCTTTCATCTAGGCAACGCCTTAGTTAAAGGGTCTGCTATGTTATCATCTGTGCGAACTTTTAATAATTTTATTTCACGAGCTTCAGCTTGTTCTCGAACGTAGTGATATTGATAGGTGTTGTAATACACTCTCTTAGGAAAAAGTGCGTAAATAGGGTAAGTATTAAGTACGACGATTTAGGAAAACCGTGCACTAATGACCCAAAGGTGAGTTCGTTCTCAAGGAGGCTTGGTGTGTGTGTTAAGACTTGATTAACTTTGAGATTAATATTAAGAAAGAAAATGAGAAAGAAAATGATGACGATTATGAATAAAATTAAACTACGACGAATGACGTAAACGTAAAACCTTAAAACGTGCCGAAATTTAAAAATTACCATAAAATTCCTAGAAAATCACAATAAATTTCTAAAAATGCAATTAAAGTTAATAAAAAATCAAAACTTACTCAAACCTTTTATTTAATTGAAAAATAATTTTTTAACGCTAACTAAAACCCTAAAAATCAGTTTAACTAATAAAATGCCCAAAATAAGATTTTTCAATTTGTAAACCTCTAAAATAACTTATATAAACTAAAAACTATTTTTGAAAAATTTAAAACTATTTAAAATGATTAAAAACTAAAATTAAATATTAAAATAATATTAAAAATTCAAAATTTATAAAAAAAATCTAAAAACTTGCAAACTAACTTATTTTAACTTAATAAAACCAGAAATGAAAGTCAAATGACCTAAATACCCCTATTGGGCCTCCAAATGGGCCAAAAGTGAAAACAGTCCAATTCAAATGGGCTTTTTGGCCCAATAAGCAAAAAGTCGACCAAATAAGCTGAAAAGTTCCAGTCTAGCTTAAATTCAATTTTAAACACAAAACTCTAAAGGCACAAAAGCTGAATCAGTGCTTATCACAGCTTAATAAGCAAACAACTTATTCTTAATGGGCTTTTTGGCCCATTAAGCCATAAGCTAATGCCATAAGCTGAAATTTGACACACGTCCTTCTTATGAGATAATAAAGCTGTTTGTAAAAAGAATTTTTGAAAAAGCTCAAGAAATAAGCCTGAAATAAGCCAAAGCTCTCTACACAAAATGAAAAGTAGTCGTTTTCGAGTTCTAGACCACTTCAAGAGCTGATTCAAGTTGCAAAAGGTTTTAAATGACAAAACTAAGCTTAATAAACCAAAAATTTTCAAATAAGCACACTCAATAAGCTAGAAAAAGCAATAAGTTGTTTTTAAAAAAGACAAAATAGTCGTTTTCTAATCAAAAGCTAAAACCAAAAGTTGTAAACTTTAAAACTGACTTATAAGCTTAAAATATTAAGTTCTATCACAAAAAACAAGTTGTTGCACAATATAGCTTATTAATAAGTTGTTAACCAAATTGCACTATCAGTGGGAACTTTTAGTGGGAAAGTGTTCCCACTGCTTTGACTTTTTGACTTGCTTTTTTAGAGAGATTCAGTTGGTTTCTTTGGACAAAAAGGGCACCTATACAACCAGTGAGTTGTAGGGAGTCACAATCAAGCAAGAAAACATAAATTCAACCATTTAGTACAGTTTAATCAAACAGCATACAGTCATGATACAGACATCATAATAAGCAGATCTGGTGATTAAAAAGCTAAAATTAAAGTAGGATATAAGCCTACCAAATTCCACCAAATGCATACAACAGCTTAAACAAACTTAAGTGAACACAAACAAACTGGTTTCATGCAATATTTCCAGGATTTGAACTAGTTAGAACCCTAAGTGACTTAAGTTGTTTTACTGATGAATACCAAAAAAAATTTGTTGATATACTTGACCACAAGATGAACTTCAAATCTTCAAATCCACAAGTCAGGTTACACAAACTATGTTTTAGCACTTGTTATCCCTAGATTAACATGGAAACTAGGTTTTTACAAAGTTTCAGTCCAAAATGACCTAAAACAAGTTAGATAGACCCAAGATTTAGATTTGATGTTACAAAGCACAAGAATATCAAATATCAGCACTTAACCACTTTAATAACAGATACAAACTCGAAACACCCCTACACAACTACTCAATACACAACCAAGTTCAATAAGCAGTAATCCCAAACACCCTTTTAACTTTTTTAAACCAAATTTAACAAAGCAAATGTGAGTATTAGGTTGATTCAAGCTTAAACAAGTATCATAACAACATCACCATGAACTTAGAACAAATTGCATGCATCAAATAGCATCAAACAACAGCAGATACCAAAAAGCACATAGAAGCACTTTTTAACAGATTTTTCAAGAGAATATGACAAACCTCATGAATGTACATCCACACTCACGTATGTTAGAGCTTAAGTTCTATCTAAACAAGAACTAGCTTCCAACAAAACATCCTGCTAAGATCAAACAAAGTCAATAATAACAGTTATATAAAAAATGAAACTGAAAACAGATTCTTTCAAGCTTGTACCCCACTCCTTGAATCCTCCCAAACCACAAGCTTCACTACACCTTGATAAGTACCTTATCAGGGTGCTATGATCTACTTTTGATCGAAAAGTTCAAGTGTTTGTACACAAAACATGGAAAAAATCAGATTTTAGGAAAACTTTTGAACAAACATTCATAAACTTTGAAACCTCAAACTCAAACTCAAAACATGTAAACAAGAACAAGTAAAGTAGATTGGTGCTTGGAATTCGTCAACAAAGTTAAACACTTTTTCATTCACTTGAACAAAGGATTTACAAACTTGTGACTAAGGAAAACCAAGAACAAAAGCTAATGTTGTGAGCTAAGGGCTTTATGTAGAGCCTTACAAGTCCTAAAAAATACTGAAACCCTAATGTGTGAAGTTCCATGAATACCCTTAAAATTTTAATATGTGTTGACTGTCTTGGACGTTTGTTGAAGAACATGTGATGCCAGTTGTGAAAAGTTGATCCAAGGGGTCCAAATGATGCTTAAGATGAAAGCATGAGCGTGGGACGTTGATTCTCTGCATGCTTTTATCTTGTACCCAAAAGTGTGTAGCAGGGGTGGTTCATGTGACAAAGTGAGTGATGAGGTGTCATGTTTATGAGTTGGGTTATGATTAGTATGACCTTAATCATAATTCTGGATAATATTAGAGCTTAATTCCAAACGGTTAAGAAAAACCCAATTGTGTTCTTGAGATGAATAGTAGTGGTTTTGATCCAGATTAGTGTTTGAAAACATGTTAAGGCGCGAGTTTATAACTAATTAAATAATTAGTTATTAAACCGATTTAGTGGATAGGTGATGTGGCACAATGGTGGTTTGTGATTGGTTGTGAGGGGTGAGTGGGGCACGTGTCAACATGGGAGTGGTCTAGGTAACTTATGTTGTCTGTCAGCTTTAGCCCTCCCCTTTTCTTCTTGTTTGCATTTCATGTTTAAGCATGCAAAATCCGAATTTCCTTTTATAATGAAGTTTTGTTTTTCATAATTTGGCCACAAAATGTTTTGCAAAGTAATCAAGGGCTTGTTTTTGTAATTCGTGATTTTTGAAGGGCTGTTTTTGGCATATCTTCAATCTTCAAGGTCTTTACTTGTATTATTTTCTTCATGGAGGACTAGAAGTGACAATTCTTCAATTTTGAGGGACCATTCTTTCCAATTCTTCAAAGTTGAGGGTCCTTTTTGTAAATTTGACAAACTTTAGGGACCAAACTTGTAATTATGAATAAACAATGGTATAAAGTGTCAATTATTCAATAATAAGGGACCCTTCTTGTACAATCTTCAATTCTTCAAGGTCTTTTCTTGGAAAATCAACTCTAGGGTCCGGTTCATTGTGCGGCTTCGTTTCCCGTGTTCGTTTTTGATTGATTCTTGTAATCTTTTGTCATTTTCTCGATATTCGTACCTAAAATACACATTGACCAAACACAAGCATATATATGGCACTTTTTATGATATTTTAACCATTTTAAGCTCGTTTTGGACGATGAGACTATGTATAAAAGCAGCCTCATCACTCCCTCATACTAAACCATTGTCGTGCCCTCACGCAATGCTAGAATAAAGTATCATATCACCTCTAAAATTCATTTTTATAGACTTTTATTGAATCATAAACTTGCTGCACTACTACTACTTGCGTTTTAGATATAATGTATGATTTTCATCGCAAAACGAGATGTTTAGATTCTTAGAACAAGAACACGTGACTGCTTCGTTAGAAATAATTTCGTCGTCCTTTATTTTCACCCAATTCCATTCCAAGCGTGTAACGAGATCATTGTCATTATAAGTTAGTAATGCTAACACTACTCATATGCCCTAATAACGTACTTAGACTCCCTTAATCCTAAGTGGTATCTCTTATATTTTATTTTTGTATTGAATGTTCACGAGGATACATTTTTTACTTATGCGATGATAGAGATTAAGTCCAAAAATAGAGTCTTAACGGTGTAACCAAGACCATAGAATTAATAACCCCCCCCCCTAATAGACAACGATGTCAAAAAATTAAGTCAACAAGAAGGATCGATAAACACGATTTATAACGGTTTTGAACATGAGAATTATTACCAAGACTTTTATACGCCCCCTAACAGATGGGCCTTATTATCATAGGTTTACCTCCATCTTTTATTCAACTCCGCCATGGAGCTTTTATTTAACCTCGTCATGAGGTGTTTATTATGTCCAAAGACGTATATCCTCACGCTAAAGAGAATTTTAGATCTTTAAAGCTTCAAAGATTAAGGCTTAATTCACATTCAATTTTTGCATAGATTTTTCGGTCTTGTGAGCTTCGAATTTTTTCTTAATTTAGGTGAGCACTTGAAATCTTATTATTGGGTGAAGCTTTCGATTATTCGGGTTGCCAATACTTCAAAACCGTGACGTTGACGATACCTTAATGTTTTCCCAATTAATTACATGGAAGCTACTAAAAAAGACTAGAAACCAACAATCAAGACAAAACCGCTAAGTCACTACTTATTAGCAAAATATATATACAAGCGAAGGGAGAATAAGCAAATAATTAGAACACATGAGTTTTTGAAAGAATACGAGTATTCTACGTTTAGCATAGTAACTTATTATTAACTCAATCATTCCTCGTCCTCATAAGAGACTTAGCCTAATATAAGTTAAGGAATCGAAGCTAAGTGCTCAACACGAACGGTCGAGTCAAAAATTACTCTTATTCTCGCCATCGGAAAATCTACATTCGTGTCTTCAAACACTTGTGAAACATGAGAAAATTTTTAAAATTTGGCCATTTTTAGCCTTATTTGCAACAAAATGATAAACAAAAAGATAAACTTTGGAAAGTGTGAAGGTTTGCCAAAGCAAGTATCTATTCACCCCCCCCCCCCCATACTAAAGTTAAACGTTGTCCTCAATGTTTCGAGTCTAAAGGTAGGATACCCCCATACTAGAGACGAAGTCGAATGCCTAATCTAGCATGGAAAGGGTGGAACCATTAAATCAATAGCCGTTTATGAAGTGTGCTAAAAACCTAATGTTAGAACAATCAAGGATATATCATATGGATATCGAGAAATTCTTCAAAGCAAACGATCGAGTGCTCACGTAAAACGAATACGAGAGGATCCAATCGTGAAGATAATGATCATCTAAAAACCACAATGCACAAACAACCACGGAACAAAGGTTGGAAGGGTACAAATCCCCTCACATAAGCTACATTAGAAAGCGATAATATGTACATGGATAAGCATGGGAACTCCCCCACGAGACACCTCGTTTTTTATTACCGAGTCATGAGCTCGACTCGATCCCCTCCATACTAATTATCATTTGGGAAGGTGACTTGGTCGAGGTAGTTCAAAGAAGGAACTTCCCCACCAAAGTAGTGCTTCAACCTATGACCATTCACGTTAAAGTTAGGACCATCATTTTGAGCTAGCTCGATGGTCCCATAAGGAAACACTTGGGTAATGGTGAATGGTCCGGAATAACGGGATTTCCACTTGCCGGAAAATATTTACAATCTTGAGTTAAAAAGCAACACTTGATCTCCAATGTTAAAAACCCGGTTTTTAATTTTAGAATCGTGAAACTTTTTAGTTTTCTCTTTGTAAATCAATGAATTTTTATAAGCAATGTCCCTTAATTCATCCAATTCATTCAATTGCATTTTCTAGTGTTTTCCCGCGGTCTTAATGTCATCATTACAATGCTTTAGGGCCCAATAAGCTTTGTGTTCGAGTTCAATTGGTAAGTGGCAATTCTTCCCATACACAAGCTTGTAAGGAGTGCACCGAATGGGCATCTTATGAGCGGTACGAAAGGCCCATAAAGAATCGTCTAACTTATCCGACCAAGATTGTCAGTTCTCTTCTATCGATCTCTCCAAGATCCTCTTCAAAGTTCGGTTTGAAACCTCGACTTACCCACTCGTTTGCGGGTGATAAGCCGTAGAAAGCCGATGTGTAACCCCATATTTCTTTATAACCCTTTCGAATTGGTCATTACAAAAATGGGTTCCATGATCGCTTATGATAGCACGAGGGGTTCCAAACCGAGAGAATAGTTGCTTCAAAAACTTGACTACCACACGAGCATCGTTCATGGGCAAAGCCTTAGCTTCCACCCACTTGGATAGGTAGTCAACAACGACAAGGATGTACTTATTACCATGAGATGATGGGAATGGCCCCATAAAATCAATTCCCCAAACGTCAAAGAGCTCACACACTTGGATGATATTTTGTGGCATTTCATCGTTTTGTGAGGCTTTGCCTTGACGTTCGCATGAGTCACACGACTTGACAAGTGCATGTGCATCTCGGTAAATAGTAGGCCAAAAGAATCCGGCATCAAAGACCTTCTTCGCCGTGATATTAGCACCATGGTGACCACCCGTTGGTCCCTCGTGACAAGCTCTAAGGATATTAGTAGCTTCGGTGCCAAAAACACAAAGTCGAATAATTTGATCCGCACAAGTCCGAAATAGGTAAGGGTCGTTCCAAAAGTATAACTTGACGTCATGAAAGAATTTTTGTTTTTGTTGAGTCGTCATACCCTTAATTATGAAGTTGCCCGCATGGTAATTTGCAATGTCCGCAAACCATGGGGTGGAAGAATCTTTCTTAGAATTCACTACACCAAGTGTCTCGAGAGGAAATGTTTCGGTGATTTCCTTGTTCTCGTACACACTTTGGTGAGGATCTTCCAAGCGAGAAAGATGATCGGCCGCTAGATTCTCGGCTCCTTTGTTGTCAAGTATTGTGACATCAAATTCTTGTAGGAGGAGAATCCAACGAAGCAACCTTGGCTTAGCATCTTGTTTAGCCAAGAGGTACTTGATTGCCGAATGGTCCGTATACACTATGCTTTTGGTCAAGACGAGATAATGTCGGAATTTCTCAAATGCATACACCACGGCAAGGAATTCCTTTTCCGTTGTGGTATACACCATAGGCAAGAATTGTTTTTCATTGTGTTGCCCCAAAACGGCCCCAATAGCGTAATCACTTGCATCACACATTAGTTCAAAGGGGAGGTTCCAATTGGGAGCAACAAGAATGGGAGCTTCGGTAAGTTTCCTCTTAAGTATTTCAAAGGCTCGAACATAATCTTCGTTAAAGACAAAAGGAGCATCTTTCTTGAGGAGGTGTGTAATAGGTCAAGATATCTTTGAAAAATCCTTGATGAATCGACGATAAAAGCCCACGTGGCCTAGGAAACTCCTAACTCCCTTAATGGTTTTGGGATGAGGTAATTTGGTGATGACGTCTATCTTAGCTTTATCTACCTCAATCCCGCTTTCAAAACCTTGTGCCCTAAGACGATTCCTTCTTTAACCATAAAATGACATGTTTCCCAATTGAGCACAAGGTTGGTTTCCTCACAACGTTTCAACATATGTTTCAAATTTCCTAAGCACGAAGTGAACGAACTACCAAAGACGTAAAAGTCATCCATAAAGACTTCCATCGTCTTCTCGATCATGTCATGAAAAATAGCCATCATACACCGTTGGAAGGTTACCGATGCATTGCAAAGTCCGAATGGCATTCTACGATAGGTAAATGTTCCATATGGACACGTAAACGTAGTTTTTCCTTGATCACGAGGATCGATGGGGATTTGAAAGTAACCGAAAAAACCATCTAAGAAGCAACAGAAATCGTTTCACGCAAGACGCTCCAACGTTTGATCCATGAAGGGCAAGGGAAAATGGTCTTTACGAGTGGCATCATTCAACATACGATAGACAATACACACCCTCCAACCGGTCACGAGTCGAGTTGGAATTAACTCGTTGTCATCGTTTGGCACAACGGTCATTCCTCCCTTTTTAGGGACACAATGAATGGGACTCACCCAAGGGCTATCGGAAATAGGGTAGATCATTCTCGCGTCAAGGAGTTTAAGGACTTCCTTTTTTATGACGTCGTGAATTTTGGGGTTCACCCTCCTTTGACATTGGATTGCGGGCTTGTAGTCCTCCTCCATTAAGATTTTATGGGTGCAAAATTTAGGGTTGATCCCCTTAATGTCGGATAATTTCCACGCAATTTCCCCTTTGTGGTTCTTCAAGACATTGATAAGTGCGGTTTTTTCATCATCTGAAAGATCCTTCGCAATAATAACCGGCAACTTATCGTCTCCTTCCAAGAATACGTATTCAAGATGAGGAGGAAGATCTTTCAACTCGAGGATTGGTGGTTCCTCGATTGAAGATTTGGGTTCGATACTCATAACCTCCACCGGCGGAGGAAATGGGAAATAGTTAAGAAAATCCTTGATAATCGAAAAGTCCTCATTGTTGTCGAGGTCTTCGTTACAAGTTCGAGGTACATCAAACTCTTCCAAAGTAAAACCACCTCCTTCAAATGGTGTGAAGGATGGTGTCGAATTATCAAGAATAGGATCGAGCATAGTGGGATTGCCACTATTTTCTTCATCATCAAACCCTAAAAATTCTTGTGAAAATTCTTCGCAAACGACATTGATCATATCAATATGGTTTAAAGTCGCGATAGAATAAACATGAGAAAGTTTGGAGTTTTGAGTTGCGTTTATAACAAGTTCCTCGTCGTTGAAACGTAACGTGATTTTCCTAGCATGCACATCAATCAACGCCATTGACGTATCCAAAAAGGAACGACCTAAAATGAGAGGAACTTGAGGATCCGTGGGAATATCGGCTACGATAAAGTCTAACGGATAATAGAACTTTCCCACTTTCACAAAAACGTCTTCGACCAATCCACATGCGGGAATCGTAGAATGATCGGCAATTTTGACAGACATTCTTGAAGAAGAAAGATTAGGAAGATTGAGCGACTTGAAGATTGCAAGAGGCATCAAATTAATACTAGCACCAAGATCGGCCAAGGCATATCATTCTTCCATATCTTGAATACCAACCGGAATTAAGAACTTGTCGGGGTCACCGACTTTTTGAGGAATACGGCTAAGATAAACCGATGAACAACTAGACAATTTTTGCAATTTCTCCTTGTTGTTTAACAAACTCTTAAAGTTGGCGACAAATCGAGGCATCATGATTAAAGCGTCGGCAAAACTTATGTTAAAATGCATATTACGAAACATCTTAATGAAAAGCTCAAATTGGTAGTTGTCACGCTCTTTCAATTTATCCTTACGAAGTCTCGATGGGTAAGGTAAGGGTGGTGTGGGTTGGGGCATAGGCATCAGCCTTGGAATCTCGGGTTCCAATGATGGTAAAGGGTCAACCGTAGGTGTGGTTTGAGCGATACTTCGTGGATTGGGATGTGCTCCTCTTCGACCACCACCTCGGGTTCTTCCTCCATTTCCTCCACCGTATGAGTAATTGGTTGAGGAGTCGGTTCCTTAAAGGTCTTACCACTACGTGTGGTAATCACTTCCATCTCTCCCTTAGGATTAGACACCGTGTTACTAGGAAGACCACTCGAAGAAGACGGTTTACACATTATAGCCTCAAACATGCTTGATATTATATACTCAAACTTAGATTGTCTTTTATCCGCCATAAGCATCTCTTGTTTAATTTCATGTTGGCCTTGTTCCATTTTTTGTTGATTTTGTTGTAACCTTTGCACGTTACTCTCCATTTTGTTTATATGAGTCTTAAGTTCATTTGCAAGCTCGTTTTTCAACTCATTTTTCAAATCATTCTTAAACTCAGATCTTAGGCTAATTATCTCCCTTTGTATATTATCAAAACTAGCATCATTACCCGTTTCATAATCAACAAATTCATTTTGAAGATCTTTCAAGTTTTGTAAACCTTTGTTATTGTTTTGAAAATCACGGTTTGATTTTTGTTTTGCACTTGATTATTAGTCCCTTGATTCCCATAGTTGTTACCCTTATAATTGTTCCTTTGATTTCCTTGGTAACCAACTTGATTGTTTCGATAATTGTTAGCATTTTGATTTGGTGGAAAACCCGGTGGAGTCAATTGATTAGTGCGGGTAACTTGACCATTTTGGTTATAAGTTCTCGTGGCCGCGTAGGCACTCGAAGTCTTACCACCGTTGGTAATGCACTCGGAGAAATCATGACCTCCACCATAATACATACAAGAAACATCAACCGCTTTAGCCGTAGCGGGAGTGGGTTGTTCACCAATCAAATATTTGGTAACAACCCATATCAAATATTTGGTATGTGAAAATGAAGGCGAAGACGAAGCCTTGTGAACACTCGATGTGCTACGAGGGCTATAAACCTTGGACCTATTCTCAATGATCAACAATGCTTCCTCGACCGTTTTACACAAAAAATTACCACCCACGACGGCATTAAGATAGTCTCGTTCATGATCGTTCAATCCATTGTAAAACGTGTCGATTTGATGTAAGTCGGAAAAAACGTGATGAGGACATTCATGCAACATTTCCTTAAACCTATTCCAAGCCGTTGAAAAACTCTCATTGTACTCTTGTGAAAACTTTGAAATCTCGTTTTTCAAATGTGTAGTCTTAGAGGGAGAGAAAAATTGGTTCACGAACTTCGAAACGAGATCCTTCCACGTCAATATAGAATTGGGTGGCTCTTTCTCTAACCAAATTTTAGCGGGCCCCGCTAAGGAATACGGAAAAAGCATCATCTTAGTCGAGTCGTTCGAGACGTCCTTAAACTTGCAAGTGGCGGTAAGACGACTGAATTGGCGAATATGGTTATGCGGGTTGTCCTTTTCGTCACCATGAAACTTGTTGTTTTGGATCATGGACAACAAACCCGTCTTAACTTCAAAATTCTCCGCAAAGATAGCGGGAATCACAATCGCTTCTCCATAACCCTCGGTGTGTGCTTGAAGCAACTCCATCATAGTACTATTAGCGATGGGTGCTTCTTGTTCTATGATGGGTTCGTCAATAGGAGATTCTTCACTAGAAGGTGTTCCTTCCTTTCGGTTTCTACGTTTACGTGCACGTCTTTCTTGGTTACGAGTTTGCATAAACGTCACGTACAACGTGGGGATGAGGAAAGAAGATTCTTTTGGATGTTTTTACTTTTTCAATTCTTTTTGTGTTTTGATTGTTTTTTACTTTTTTTGGATTTTTGTGATGTATTACGTAGACACAAATCTACAAATCTCTCCTCAAATCAAATCTCTCGATTAAAGGAGCCTCAAGGAATGAAAACGATCACGTGAAGTGAACGCCTTCGATGACTTTAGAACGTTGGTGGAACACCAAAACGTTCAAGAGGGTTTAATCTTTTGAAACCAAGAAAATATATAGATACGTAGATAATACTTTGGGTGGCAAACCCTCGATTAGCCCTTTTTATCAAAACATGCACAAGCAAGCGGAGGAAACGAGGTTGCGCGAAGCACTTAAGAGCCTTTTTTCTTTAGGTCGTGAAATACAACCGCCTTATACCCACCTTATAGTTTGTGTTTATCAAAATCAAGCTTCCTGAAAGTGTTTATCTATTTTGCCTTTTTTCTTTGTTTGAGATTCGAATACAATGATTGAGTGATGAAATCCCAATCAAGGTTGTGTTTTCACACTTTTAGAGTACTTGTGAATTTATTGTGATACGTATACAATATAGTAAGAATATTCACACAAAAAACAAAAACCGATAATACGTGTGCTTAGAGTTCTAAAACACACAATTACTATTTATGGTTAATATCAAAACAAAATTTGTTCAAATCAAAACACAACACGCCTCCCCGGCAACGGCGCCAAAATGATAGGTAAGTATTAAGTACGACGATTTAGGAAAACCGTGCACTAATGACCCAAATGTGAGTTCGTTCTCAAGGAGGCTTGGTGTGTGTGTTAATACTTGATTAACTTTGAGATTAATATTAAGAAAGAAAATGATGACGATTATGAATAAAATTAAACTACGATGAATGACGTAAACGTAAAACCGTAAAACGTGACGAAATTTAAAAATTACCCTAAAAATTCCTAGAAAATCACAATAAATTTCTAAAAATGCAATTAATGTTTACAAAAAATCAAAACTTACTCAAACCTTTTATTTAATTAAATAATAATTTTTTAATGCTTATTAAAGCCCTAAAAATCAATTTAATTAATAAAAATCCCAAAATAAGATTTTTCAATTTATAAACCTCTAAAATAACTTAATTAAACTAAAAACTATCTTTGAAAAATTTAAAACTAATTCAAACTATTTAAAATAATTAAAAATTAAAATTAAATATTAAAATAATATTAAAAATCAAAATTTATAAAAAAACTTATAAAAACTTACAAACTAACTTATTTTAACTTAAAATACCAGAAAAGAAAGTGAAATGACCTAAATACCCCTATTGGGCCTCCAAATGGGCCAAAAGTGAAAACAGTCCAAGTCAAATGGGCTTTTTGGCCCAATAAGCAAAAAGTCAACCAAATAAGCTGAAAAGTTCTAGTCTAGCTTAAAATTCAATTTTAAACACAAAACTCTAAAGGACCAAAAGCTAAATCAGTGCTTATCACAGCTTAATAAGCAAACAACTTACTCTTAATGGGCTTTTTGGCCCATTAAGCCATAAGATAATGTCATAAGCTAAAAATTGACACACGTCCTTCTTATGAGATAATAAAGCTGTTTGTAAAAAGAATTTTTGAAAAAGCTCAAGAAATGAGCCTGACATAAGCCAAAGCTCTCTACACAAAACGACAAAATAGTCGTTTTCGAGTTCTAGACCACTTCAAGAGCTGAGTCAAGTTGAAAAAGGTTTTAAATGACAAAACTAAGCTTAATCAACAAAAAGTTTTCAAATAAGCACACTCAATAAGCTGGAAAAAGCAATAAGTTATTTTTGAAAAAGATAAAATAGTCGTTTTCTAGTCAAAAGCTAAAACTAAAAGCTGTAAACTTCAAAACTGAATTATAAGCTTAAAATATTAAGTTCTATCACAAAAAACAAGTTGTTGCACAATAGAATAAGCTAGAATATCTTATTAATAAGTTGTTAACCAAATTGCACTATCAGTGGGAACTTTCAGCGGGAAAGTGTTCCCACTGCTTTGACTTTTTGACTTGCTTTTTTAGAGAGATTCAGTTGGTTTCTTGGGACAAAAAGGGCATCCCCTACAACCAGTGAGTTGTAGGGAGTCACAATCAAGCAAGAAAACATAAATTCAACCAGCCAATTAGTACAGTTAAATCA
Source organism: Glebionis coronaria (assembly GCA_025667525.1). Lineage (NCBI taxonomy): Eukaryota > Viridiplantae > Streptophyta > Magnoliopsida > Asterales > Asteraceae > Glebionis > Glebionis coronaria. The sequence goes on along the minus strand of CM046882.1, from coordinate 362,757,271 downwards.
AACAGCATACAGACATGATACAAACATCATAATAAGCAGATCTAGTGATTAAAAAGCTAATATTAAGCTAGTATAAGCCTACTAAATTGCACCAATGCGTACAACAGCTTAAACAAACTTAAGTGAACACAAACAAACTGGCTTCATGCAATATTTCCAAGATTTGAACTAGTTAGAACCCTAAGTGACTTAAGCTATTTTACTGATGAACACCGAAAACTTTTTGCTGATATACTTGACCACAAGATGAACTTCAAATCTTCAAATCCACAAGTCAGGTTACACAAACTATGTTTTAGCACTTGTTATCCCTAGATTAACATGCAAACTAGGTTTTCACAAAGTTTCAGTCCAAAATGACCTAAAACAAGTTAGATAGACCCAAGATTTAGATTTGATGTTACAAAGCACAAGAATAGCAAATATCATCACTTAACCACTTCAATAACAGATACAAACTCGAAACACCCCTACACAACTACTCAATACACAACCAAGTTCAATAAGAAGTAATCCTAAACACCCTTTTAACTTTTAAAAACCAAATTTAACAAAGAAAATGTGAGTATTAGGTTGATTCAAGCTTAAACAAGTATCATAAAAACATCACCATGAACTTAGAACAAGATTGCATGCATCAAATAGCATCAAACAACAGCAGATACCAAAAAGCACTTAGAACCACTTCTTAACAGATTTTTCAAGAGAATATGACAACCCTCATGAATGTACATCCACACTCACGTATGTTAGAGCTTAAGTTCTAGCTAAACAAGAACTAGCTTCCAACAAAACACCCTGCTAAGATCAAACAAAGTCAATAATAACAGTTATATAAAAAATGAAAATGAAAACAGATTCTTTCAAGCTTGTATCCTACTCCTTGAACCCTCCCAAACCACAAGCTTCACTACACCTTGATAAGTACCTTATCAGGGTGCTATGATTAACTTTTGATCCAAAATTTCAAGTGTTTTTACACAAAACTTGGAAAAAAATCAAATTTTAGGAAAAATTTTGAACAAACTTTCATAAACTTCAAACCAAACTTTGAAACCTCAAACTCAAACTCAAAACATGTAAACAAGAACAAGTAAAGTAGATCGGTGCTTGGAATTCATCAACAAAGTTAAACACTTTTTCATTCACTTGAACAAAGGATTTACAAACTTGTGACTAAGGAAAACCAAGAGTAAAAGCTAATGTTGTGAGCTAAGGGCTTTATTTAGAGCCTTACAAGTCCTAAAAAATACTAAAACCCTAATGTGTGAAGTTCCATGAACACCCTTGAAATTTGAATATGTGTTCACTGTCTTGGACGTTTGTTGAAGAACATGTGAGCCAGTTGTGAAAAGTTGATCCAAGTGGTCCAAATGATGCTTAGGATGAAAGCATGAGTCTTGGACGTTGATTCTCTACATGCTTTTGTCTTTTACCCAAAAGTGTGTAGAAGGGGTGGTTCATGTGACAAAATGAGTGATGAGGTGCCATGTTTATGAGTTGGGTTATGATTAGTATGACCTTAATCATAATTCTAAATAATATTAGGGCTTAATTCCAAACGGTTAAGAAAAACCCAATTGTGTTCTTGAGATGAATAGTAGTGGTTTTGCTACAGTTTTGTGCTTGAAAACATGTTAAGGCGCGAGTTTATAACTAATTAAATAATTAGTTATTAAACCGGTTTAGTGGATAGGTGATGTGGCACAATGGTGTTTGTGATTGGTTGTGAGGGGTGAGTGGGGCACATGTCAACATGAGAGTGGTCTAGGTAACTTATGTTGTCTGCCAGCTTTAGCCCGCCCCTTTTCTTCTTGTTTGCATTTCATGTTTAAACATGCAAAATCCGAATTTCCCTTTATAATGAAGTTTTGTTTTTCATACTTTGGCCACAAAATGTTTTGTAAAGTATAATAAAGGGCTTGTTTTTGTAATTCATGATTTTTGAAGGGCTGTTTTTGGCATATCTTCAATCTTCAAGGTCTTCACTTGTATACTTGTCTTCATGGAGGACTAAAGTGACAAGTCTTTAATTTTGAGGGACCATTCTTGCCAATTCTTCAAAGTTGAGGGTCCTTTTTGTAAATTTGACAAACTTTAGGGACCAAACTTGTAATTATGAATAAACAAGGGTATAAAGTGTCAATTCTTCAATAATGAGGGACCCTTCTTGTACAATCTTCAATTCTTCAAGGTCTTTTCTTGGAAAATCAACTCTAGGGTCCGGTTCATTGTGCGGCTTCTTTTCCCGTGTTCGTTTTTTATTGATTCTTGTGATCTTTTGTCTTTTTCTCGATATCCGTACTTGAAATACACATTGAGCAAACACAAGCATATATATGGCACTTTTTATGATATTTTAACCATTTTAAGCCCGTTTTGGACGATGAGACTATGTATATAAGCAGTCTCATCAGATATCTACATTTAAAGTATCTGGCGCCCTTCATGACTTCAGAATCATTGGCGAATATGATTGTAGCAGAATTGTCACAATACATATTAATAGGGTCTTTTATTGACGGCATCACTCCAATATCATCAATAAACTTTCTAATCCAAACAGCTTCCATTGCAGCTTCTGAAGCAGCCGTGTACTCAGATTGAGTAGCATGCATTGCAATCGTTGTCTGTTTCTTGCTCTTCCAGTCAACTGCTCCTCCATTGATAACAAACACGTAACCCGTCTAAGACTTCGTATCGTCTTTATCACATAGCCAGGACGCATCACATAAACCTGTAACATTCAGTTCTATGTCTGGTTTCCCTCCAAAAACCAAAAACATATCTTTCGTACTCCTCAAATACTTTAGAATATGTTTAACAGCAGTCTAGTGGAGCTTCCCTGGATTATGTAGGTAACGACTGACCAAGTTCTTAGCAAACGCCACATCAGGCCTTGTGCATCTTACAGCATACATAATAGATCCTACAGCCGAAGCATAAGGCATCTTTCGCATGTAAGCCTCCTCTTCAGAAGTAGATGCATCCATCTCATGATTTAGATTATGCTTAACTTCCATAGGTTAAAAACCTTTCTTGGAATTATGCATATTACTTCTTCAATATTTTTTCAATATAATCATCTTGACTAAGACCAATTAACCATCTACTCCTATTTCGATAGATTTTGATTCCCAGAATGTATGCAGCGTCTCCTAAATCCTTCATAGAAAAACATTTACCAAGATAATCCTTAACTTCCTTAAGTCTTGGAATGTTACTTCCCATGATTAATATGTCATCAACATATAAGATAATAAATACTACATCACTCCCACTAGCTTTGCGATATACACATGGCTCATCACGATTTTGAATAAATCCAAACTTTTTGATTTCTTCATCAAATCGTTTGTTCCATTGACGTGATGCTTGCTTCAGACCATAAATAGATCTTTGAAGTTTGCACACGCGTTTTGGATACTTAGGATCAACGTACCCTTCTGGTTGCTGCATATAGGTATCCTCATCTAAGCGACCGTTCAAGAAGGTGGTTTTAACATCCATTTTCCATATCTCATAGTTATAGTATGCTGCTATAGCTATGAGAATCCTAATAGCTCTTAAATTCTGCTACATGAGAAAATGTCTCCTCGTAGTCTATGCCAAAAGTTTGTGTAAAATCTTTAGCTACTAAACGAGCTTTATAGGATTGTACTTCACCATCCATGTCAGTTTTCTTCTTGTATATCCACTTATGTTTCACTACTTTAGCATTGGGTGGTTGATCTACAAGAATCCAAACTCTATTAATTCTCACGAATTTCATTTCCACATCCATTGCAACCATCCACTTATCCTTTTCAGGATCAAGTATGGCGAATTTGTAATTAGCAGGTTCACCAAGATCCACTACTTCGTCATCATCATCATCATCTTTTATGTTAAGACATAGTTTGCTTGGAGCACGTATAGTCCTTTCAGACCTACGTAGAGGAAATATTTCCGGTGGAACTCCCAGACTCTCTGGTTCTACAGGAATTATTTCACTAGTGTTTTCATTAGAAGGTAATGTATCTATGTGACTCTGTTCAAGATCATAATTTCTCCCACTGAATTCTTGATTTACAAAATCACTTTCAAGGAAGTCTCCAAACCTAGCAAATATTACTTTGTTCTCAGGTGGATAATAAAAGTAGTAACCCATAGTTTCCTTAGGGTATCCTACAAAGATAGATTTCACATATCATTGTTGGAGTTTATCACCCGAGTCACGTTTCACATACGTCTCGCAACCCCAGACCTTTAAATAAGACAAATATGGCTTCTTACCTGCCATAGTTCATATGGTGTCTTATCAACCTTCTTTGTGGGAACCATATTTAAAATGCGAACATCAGATTCTAAAGCATAGTCCCAAAAGGATAATGGAAAAGTTGTAAGATTATTCATAGATCGCACCATATCTAATAGTGTACGATTTCTCCTTTCGGATACACCATTTTTTTGTGGAGTATAGAGAGAAGTAAGATTCTGAACAATTCCATTCTCACTTAGATAATCTTTAAACTCTTGACTTAAATATTCACCACCTCTATCAGAACAAAGAGCTTTAATCTTTTTTCCTAATTGTAATTCTACTTCTGCTTTAAACACTTTGAATGTTTCAAATACCTCATATTTATGCTTAAGTAAATATACATAACCATAACGGCTATAATTATCCGTAAATGTTAAGAAGTAGCTAGCACCTTTCCTTTACACATGTCTAAGTGTTCCACACACATCAGTGTGTATTAAACCAAGTAGATCAGTAGCGCTTTCAATATTACTATTAAAAGGTTTCTTGGTCATCTTTCCAGAGATAAAAGACTCACATTTATCAAATGATTCATCATTGATATTTTCCAAAAGACCTTCACGTTGAATCTTTTGTATGCGAGTCTTCCTAATATGGGCAAGTCTACAATGCCAAAGATAAGAAGAGTTCTTGTCTAACTTTCTCTTCCTATTCATGCTAAAAACAGAATTATTATTATACTTGGATTCATTATCATGCATGTCTATTTCAAATACACCATACACAGCAATTGCATTAAAATAGAAAATACCATCTTTGAAAACAGAAATTCCATTATTATCAATAATGTGAATAAATCCAAGATTTAGCAAACAAAAGGAAATAACACCCCTAACAATTGAACGTGCATAATGACAATCATTTAAAATCAGTACTAAACCCGAAGGTAAAACTAAATTAAATTTTTCTATAGCTTCAACCGCTGCTTGTGCGCCATTGCCCACTTGCAGAAATTGTTCCCCGTAGGATAGCTTCCTTTCCAATTTAAATCCTTGCAGTGTATTACAAATGTTAATACCGCATCCCGTATCATATACCCATGATTTTAATTTGTATGTCAAATTAAATAATTCGATCATAAATAAATTACTTGAAGCTGCAGCGCTCTGCTCAGTCTTCTTCTTTATTTCCCGCAACTCATCGAGGTGAAGAGGGCAGTTCCTCTTCCAGTGACCACTTGCCTTGCAATAGTGGCAAGTATCATCCTTTTGGGATTGATTCTTCTTGGCAAAGTTCTTCGGCTTTTGATAATTCGCAACTTGCTTGCTCTTATCAGCTTTACCTTTGCCCTTCAGCTTATTCGCTTTCGGTTTTGGCTTACTCACTCTACCCTTTTATATGGTTAGTACAGGAGGAGTAGAGTTAGATGCCTTGTCCTTTAACCCATTTTTGTAGTCAATGAGCATTGCATGTAAATCATTAATTGTCTTCCCCGTGTAATGCATATTATAGTTTCTTACAAAATCATTGAAGTCCTTGTTAAGGGACCTATTGATCAAGTTAATAGCCATATTACGATCATAGGGTTGTCCTATTGCAATGAGCTGTTCCATATAACCCCTCATTTCCATATAATGTGCACTAACAGTCTTTCCAGGAGTTTTCTTGCAGCTATGCAAAGCATGTACTAAGTTGTAGATCTCCACAGCTTGAGGCTTCTCGAACATAGCCTTGAGTTCATCAAGCATACGCTTAGGCGAAAATAGATCATACTTCTTTTGAAGTGGAGGGGTTATTTTCCCTAGCATTAAGCAAGCCACATCCGAGTGCTTCTTAATGGTAGCAGCGTGTGTAAGCCTTTCGGCTTCAGAAGCTCCTTCAGCAAGATCCTCCGGATAGAGAGTGGTCAAGATATCAATAGTACCCGCTACTCTCAATACAATTTTTAGTGAGCGGTACCAATCATTGAATTTAGGGCCAGTAAGTTCAGGACAATCAAAAAATATTTTGAACGCGGAACTTATAGCGTTATTGTCGGGTTGAGCCATTTCTAGGGAAATAAGTTCAAATTCTTAGTACTTTCGATAAATACATTCAAGAAAATAAAATTACCCCGGTTTATAAACCATAGTATTTTCCTTGAAACTAGAACCTATATTAACATAAATCTATTACATCAGTTGATCTGCTAGTAATGAACTTATTCAACATAGTAACTTGTCGAACAATTTATTGGCAAACCATTTCCAATTTCTAGCTATTTTAAGGGATTTACATTGCCAAAAAAAAACGTTTTCCATTGTAAACATGTTTCATCCCTTCCGAATACCTTAAGTTTCCAGATCTCACTGAGTAACTTAATTAAGTCTTCTAATCTAAAGAACGTAAAATTTATAACACGAATTCTCATTCTACGAAAAATTTCTCTCCACCACAACATCATCCAAATCTCATATGACCACATTGTGACTTCAAGTGTCCGTCAATTAGATGGTATTCAACTTAAATTTTAAGGTATAAATTTGATGTAAAAATCAATGTATGGAGAAGCATGCCTGCATCTCCATATCATAAGTTTAATAAAGCATTTAATAAACTTTTTCACGAGACTAAATTTCTACATATATTATGTTTAGGTATTGGTTAAAACCAATTAAAGAATTTTACCCACAGATATTCACTACGTAATTTTCCTAGAACTCGGCTACGCACAAAGCAATAACCTTATTCATTGTGTTTCGGATGTGAATTTGCGGTAAATCAACCATAAGGTGTAAAACAAGTAATAATCGTAGGTAATTATAATTTTGACGCACAGGCAAGCCGAGAATTTGGTCAGCGACAATGGCATAACCTCCTTCCTTAGCCGGGTACATGACCAGCAGCGCGTTATACCTACTTTATAGTTTGTCAAAATTGAGTAGGCCTTTAAATTATTATTGTAAATCACCAACTAACGTAATTCTATGTAATTTAGATGTCAAAACAAATCTTATTTTTAAATTTTAATATGATTTAGTCTATATTATTTTTCTTAAAAAAATTACCCTTGTTTACAACATACTTAAAAACGCATGAAAACAATTAGGTAAAAAAACTAAATCAAACACATAATAAAAATTATATGTGCAATTAAATAAATCAAATAGCCACATGCAAACAATTTTATTCAATAAATTGAAATCTAGGGTTTTTATGATTATAAAAAGTCTTCCTTAATTCTAGATTTATTGAAACAAAAAAAAACATGTAACACGCTCAATTTTATGATCCATGAAAAAACATGCATGTTCATCATGGATCCACCCACAAATCTTAACAATTAAATCTATACGGATCATAACCCCAAAAAAACTACATGTCATAACAATTAATCATGTAATTTTAATCTAAGACATACAATCATGTATATTTTATATTGGAAATCCGTTTTTCGTATTTAGAAAGTCTCGGTCACTTCAACAATATAGTTAAGGGCTCGTAGTGTAGTTTAATTATAGTTTATGTTAGCCCGACCCATGAGCATGTTCATGGGCCGGAGGCCCAAGTCCACTAAGGGACTTGGGTATATAAACCCCTTTCCACCATGGAAAGGGGTGTTGGTTGTTTCATTTTACACATAATATATTTCACATTTTCTCTTATCTCTCTCTACTTTCTCTCTCTAGAAAAAACAACCCTCTTGATAGATCATAGATTACCAAGCTTCTACAATTGGTATCAAGATCCATGGGATAAAATAGAGGTTAGTTTTGTGTTGTTCATGCTTATTTTAGTGTGTTCATGTGTTTTTGATTGATCTTTACCCAAGTTTCAAATTTTTTTCGTGTTTTTTGTTATTCCAAGTGATCCATATATCTTCTACATAGTTGTGGTAGAGATTTGGGTGCTTTGGGTTGGTTAAAATCACGGATTTCTTGTAGAAAATCTCACCTTTTTACCCAAAGTTTCGGAACAGTACCGTATTGCGACAGACTCCTTTTGGATTTCATCGCAAAAGACTAGGGTTTATCTTTGCGATTCAGATTGCGATTCATATTTCGATTGGTGGTCTCTGGTGACATTGCGACAGGGTTACTATCTCAGGTATTGCTATAGGTGTTCTATTATGATATTGCGACAGGTTACTATCTCAGATATTGCGACAGGAATATTTTGTGTGATATTGCGATAGAATTTATTTTGTTGCATTGCGATAGAAGTTGAAGTTTTGACATTGCGACCAGTTTGCAATTTAAGCATTGCGACAAGTGTGCACTTTGACATTGCGACAGGGTACTTCTAGATATTGCGACAAGTGTGAATTTTTGACATTGCGACAGACGTACATTGGGTATTGCGACAGTATTTGCACAACTTAGAGGATTTTTTCGTCTTTGCATTTGTTGGTAGATTTCACAAAAACACACAACCAAAAGATAACAACATCTTGTTTAAACAACACTAAAACACTTAACCTTATTTCATTGCTCGATCATTTTGGTAATCTTTCTTCAAGGGATCAAAAAATGAATTTATATTCATACATGCCTACAATAACATCGCTTACTGACTTTTCTATTATCTCGGGTACCGATACCCGTCCATCGTTTCTTATCAAAGAGATATTTGAAGCATGGAAAGGTCGCATGAGGTCTTATATTATGGGTAGACAAAGTGGGAGACTTATGGTTTAATCCATTGAGCAAGGACCACTTGATTGGGGCGAAGTTACTGTAGACAATGTGACTCGACCAAGGCTATTTCATGAATTAACATCTGCTAATCAAATCATTGCTGATGCGGATAACAAGGCCGTTCAGACCATACTTCAAGCTCTACCACCCGATATTTATCGAATGGTAAGCGAACACAAGGTAGCAAAGGAACTTTGGGATCGCTTAACAGTTTTGTTACAAGGGACTTCATCACCAAGCAGGAACGAGAGTGTCAACTATATGACTTGTTCGATAGGTTCTCTTACATTCTAGGGGAAACTCTTCATGACTATTACTAGCGCTTCACTACATTGATGAATGCTTTGAATGTGGATAAAATCTCGATTGCTCAGTTTTAGCTCAAAACCAAGTTTTTGAACACTTTACCCCCAGAGTGGAGCCAATACGTCACTGACATTAAATTGATTCGGAATTTGCACAAATCTAATTTAGATCAACTGTATGCTTTCTTGCAGCAACACGAGAAGCATGTGCTCCAGAAACGCATGTCACAAGGATCTTATTCCGAACCATTAGCGTAAATGGCAAATCATCCTACTTTGTCATATAACAACACTCTGTATGCTATGGGACAGCAATCTTCATATCAGCCCTTGTATCAAACTCCAAGCTTTCCTTAGTATTCAATACTACCACAACCACCTACATCATATCAGCAACAATATCAACAACCAGCATTATCATCACAACGTGCTCAACAACCATACTCTCTTTATCAACCACCAACGAATCCTGCTATTACCTACCAACAACATGAAGTTCCTCAACCCCATTATTCACAACATGTCAGTACTCCTTCAAGTGTGCATGTAGCTCCCCCAACACCAGTTTTCTACTGCGATGATGAGGTTCCAATTCCCGAGTTCAGACAAGGGGATAATCCTACTGATGTACTAGCACAAATGTCTGCCTACATAACTCAAACGTTGAACAAAAGAGGTTATAGAGGACCATCTCCAACAAACAATCAGTTGAGAACTTCCTCTAACTCTCGTCAACAAGCAACAATCCAAGATGGTAGAGTTACTGTGCAACCACTCCAGGGGAGACCAAGTTCATCCAATACTGTTGCACGCCCATTCAACACTGTTCCAAGAGGAAACAATATTGTCAAAGTGAAGATGGTCATCTACTATAACTGCAAAGGGGAAGGACACATGGCTCGGGAGTGTAAGCAACCATAGAGGAAGAGGGATGGTACATGGTTTCAAGAAAAGATTTACTTGGTTAATGCTCAAGCACAAGGTCGAGAGCTCGATGAGGAGGAGTTAGCATTTCTAGCAGATCCAGGAGTTGCGGACACTGAAGGACTCACAGCAGCTTCCACTAACAATGCAGCATATCCATGTGATGATCTTGATGCATACGATTGATACTGTGATGATCACAACACCGCCAAGGCAGCTCTTATGGAAAATCTTTCTCTATATGGGTCTGACCGCATCACTGAGGTACCAAATACTACCAATAATATTAGTATTGTACCTTATCAAGTTAAGTAAGCGTCTCCGTATCCGGAACAGCCTCCGGTGGTTAGTAATTCAAACGAGGAGACAAACAATGATAGTGATATCAATGTAAGTCACCAGACTTTGAGTGAAACACAACCGGGAGCTATTACGTCTACGAGTTCATCTGCTCAACAAGATTTGGTTATGGTGTCGGCATCTATGCTTGGTCAAATGAATACTGCGGTCCTTGAAACCCTTAGTGTTAATTAGATATTATCTGTCGAGCTTGCTTTGTATAAGGAAAAGGTTCAAACCTTGGAATTAACTCCATCAACTACAAGAACATGCATTATACTGCTACTTTGATGCATTTCTCTCCGACATTAAACCTAAAACTTGGCAACAAGCCATGACACAATCATCTTGGATTGAAGCCATGCAAGAAGAACTTAATGAATTTCAGCGACTTGAAGTATGAGAATTAGTTCCTCTACCCGACAAAATCGACATTCTTACTTTGTTGTGGGTTTTTAAGGTTAAGCTTTATGAATTGGGTGGTGTGTTAAAGAACAAGGCGAGATTGGTTGCACGAGGTTACAAACAAGCATTAGGTATTGACTTTGAAGAATCATTTGCTCCTGTTGCAAGATTGGAGTCGATTAGACTATTCCTTGCTTATGTTGCTCACATGAATATGATCGTCTACCAAATGGATGTAAAGACAGCATTTCTCAACGGTGAATTAAGGGAAGAAGTCTATGTTAGTCAACCGAGTGGATTTGTCAACCCGGAGTATCCTAATCATGTGTACAAGCTTAAGAAGGCTCTTTATGGGTTGAAACAAGCTCTACGCGCGTGGTACGATCTCCTATCGTCTTATCTCATCTCAGAAGGCTTCTCTAAAGGCAAAGTGGACCCCGTATTGTTCATTTTCAAGGAGGACAACCACATGATACTGGTACAAATTTATGTTGATGATATAATTTTTGCTGCCACTACTCAAAGATTGTCTGACCATTTTGAGAAAATCATGTCCACACGCTTTAAGATGTCAATGATGGGAAAAGTTTCTTTTTTCTTAGGGTTACAAATTTCTCAAAATCCCGGAGGCATCTTTGTTAATCAATCCAAATATGCTCTTGAATCTTTGAAAATGTATCATTTTGAAAATTGTGACCCCGTGGATACTCCAATGGTGGAGAGATCTAAGTTAGATGAGGATAGGGATGGGATTGTTGTCGATCCTAAACTTTATCGTGGAATGATCGGCACCCTTCTCTATCTGACTGCTAGCAGGCCTGATTTGCAATTTGCTATATCCATGTGTGCCCGGTATCAGGCTCGGCCTACCGAAAAGCACTTACATGTTGTGAAAAGGATCTTTCGGTATCTTAAAGGAACACTTCATCATGGTCTGTGGTATCCGAAGGATTCCTCTATTGCTCTAATATCATATGCAGATGTGTATTATGCTGGGTGTCAAGATACTAGACGAAGCACTTTTGGCAGTGTGCAACTTCTTGGAGATAGATTGATAAGTTGGGCATCCAAAAGGCAGAAAAGCGTTGCGTTATCAAGTACTGAGGCTGAATACATTGCCATGTCCAGTTGTTGTGCTCAAGTTCTTTGGATGAGATTACAATTAACTGACTACGGTCTTGGCTTCAACAAAGTTCCGATGTACTGTGACAACAAAAGCGCCATTGCCCTTTGCTGCAACTATGTTGAACACTCCTGGGCGAAGCATATTGACATTCGCTACCACTTCATCAAAGAGCAAGTGGAAAATGGAGTGATCGGGCTGTATTTTGTCAACACTGAGTATCAGCTAGCGGATATATTCACAAAGGCCTTAGATCGAGGACGTATCGAGTTTTTGATCGAAAAGCTGGGCATGAAATCATTCTCACCGGCGACACTTAAGGAGTTGGCAGAAGCATCTGCAGAATAGTGGTGGTAAACTACTCTAGAGTATCCTTTTATCGTGATCTTCTATCTTATCGTATATACTTAAACCACCAACAAGAAAAATACAAAAATATAAAACCTACAAAAACCATAAAAAAATATAAAATCAAGAAAATCCAAAAATATTTTTCATTTTAAATCGGGCATGTCTTTTAGTACGATAATATTTACGGCCTTAGAAATGTCGATAAATATTGACACGGCGCCATAAATAGAGTCCGTATGAAAGTTGTACATATATTAAAACATGCCCATATGGCTTGTAGTTATTTCTGACTGCAACCCGCTTTTCGCTTTAAAGTCACGTATTTCTTTTGGAAACGTTGGCTCACAACGGGAATCTCGGGCAAGGTTTACTTTAAATCCTTGTAAGAGATAAAGTTTACTTTATAACTTGGTCTAACACAAATTTGTGTACGCTTTAGTGCACTTATTTTGTTAAAATAAGAGAAATCTTATTGCCACCAGAATCGTTTCAAAAAATCAGTTTATGAAAATGTCTTCAGCGGTGTTTGACTCCTTAAACAATTACTACAACTCTTTAATTAGAACACGGGTCAGAGTTTAAGGCGGAGAAAAAATATCTTTTCATCTTGGATTATCAAATTGGTCTTCAAATGGTTTTCAAAAATCTGTCCTATGTGTGTCTTATGTGCAATGTGTGCCCTATGTATGAGGATTTGATTTGGCCTTAGGTATTTTATCACCTGCCTTAAGTGCGTTAGTTGTGTGATCGTGTTTTTCACGAAAGAGGATACGGGATAATACAGTTTTTGTTATACTTGTCTATACAAGTCTCTAACTCAAAAGTATTACAAAAAAGGAGGACCAATATGAAGCTGCCATTGTTATACCTTCGATACTTGATCTTTCACAGTGATTCTTGGCCTATATCATTCATCTTTTCTAGGTACTAATTTGAATATATGTTTATCTATACCTTACTTGTGCTTTATCATATCTATTCGAACTCATCAGATCGCCTTAATCAGATTAGGGTTTTGATTTGATTTTTTGCTCGCAACATGTAATAGAGTGAGGGGTTTCGTGTATTCGACTTAGATATACATAGGTTTTGATTGGCTAAGCTTTATATTAAGTATCTAACCTGTAATCTAATCCCACAGACTTACATAGATAGTATCGCCCAGATTACGATGATCAATGCGATGAGACATTGTGATGGCTCATTGCGATGGCTCATTGCGATGGGTTATTGCGATGCCTCATTGTGATGGTTATTGTGATGGCATATTGTGATGGTATTTTGCGATGGTACATTTCGATGCATTTTTGCGATGGCATATTGCGATGACCCATTGCGACATGTTACTAGTGACATTGCGATGGGTGATGTATTGCGACAGATTTATGGTTATTGCGATGGGATTATTACGGTAGGGTATTGCGATGGATATGTATCTGATATTACGATGAAACAGTTAACTGTTATTGCGATGGGATTATTGCGATAGGGGTATTGCGATGAATATCATTGCGATGGATATGTGTGTCTAGTATTGCGATGGTTTTATAATGGTTATTGTGATAGAAATGCATGACATTGCGACACAGGTTGTTATACATAGCAATACTTTCCATTTGACTACATTGCGACACTTGGACTTATACACATTACGACATTGTGGAACTAATTTGAACATTGCAAGTTTAAGAGTTTTAAATCACAAGAATTACTAAGTGTTGTTTCTTATCAAAAATAACATAATGTATGTTTCTCCCAGATTAATCCGACAACATTTGATATGAAAAATATAAAATGAGTTAGGGTTATTTCTTAAATAACGTCATTATGCAAAGTTATGTGACTTGACACGCTTCTCCATGCAAATAACTTCATAATGTATGGTATATAAGTCTTTATCTATCATTTACATATGTTGGTTATTTAAACAAGAAAATGTCTATCACCAAAGAACAACAACTTCAACTCGATCTTGCATTAGTACCACTCAATGCTAGGCTGCCACCTGCAGAGAACAATTGTCGTTTGAAAAAGGACTTTGATCCAACTTATGCAGCCTTTAAAGTCGCCATGGATATCCTAGATATGTAACCCTTGAAGCATGCCCTTAGAGCCACTGCATCAGTTCCCGGAGTTTATATGCACGAGTTTTGGGCCACAGCATCGATCTCCCAGGGAAAAAAATTATCTAAGAGGTTTATCACCTTCAAGATCAACAAGCAGAAATTGACTCTTGATTTAACTCAGTTCAGGCAATTGTTCAAGTTCCCTAGGTTAGCATCAGATGAAAAGTTTGTGCCTAATCCAAATACAGTAGAGATGCTTCAAGTTATTCGAGATTTGAACTATCAGGGAGAATTCTTAATATGTCTCAGTTTCACTCCTCCGGCATCGGCAACCGTGGAAAGCGATCTTTACTATCATTATCAAGTGCTTCACTTCAAAGGTTCGTGGATCAGACACAATGAGACCCCCTCAGGCTCATATATTTTGGGGTCTCTACACTGCATCTAAAGTAGATTACGCCCTACTACTTTGGGGAGAATTCTGCTACCAGTTCACCAGCACCAAGAAGAAGTCGATGCATCTTCCATTTCCACGGTTCACAAAACTCATCATTAACCATTTCATGGAGAGTATCCCAACCATTGACAGGCGTGGGAATTTCTTCTACCATACATCAGACAAAGATTATGTGTTGGATCAAATGACTGGAGACGGTTATTTTACTAAGTACTCACTACGTCCAGCTCTAGTGCCCGATGCAATGATCAATGAAGGGATCAAGGACAGTGAACCTTACAAACAAATGCTTAGGAATATTGAAGCACAAATAAAAAGATCAAACGAAGATCCATCTGAAAAGCAAAAGGGTAAAAAGAAAAAGACTGTTGTCAAGCGCCAAAATACTTCTTCACCCAAAGCAAAGGCAAGGCTAAAGGGAAAGAGCAACTCCGTGATGAAGATGCAGAAGAAGAAGATTCTACAGCATTAATGTATGAAGAAAAACAGATGAGAATAGCACGTCAAAGAAGAAAGATGGAGGCACTGGCTAAGAAAAAGGGTAGTGGTTCTGGTTCAAAGACTCCTGAAGAATTAGCCCTGGAAGCTTTTGGAAATCCAGACACCTCAACTGATGAAGAAGACCAAGATTTTAGAATCGAGGAAAGAACCAAAGACTAAACAAACCAAGATGATGATATCGTAGATGATTATATCAACTATGATTTTGAAGACCAAACTCTAGGAGGTGGAGGAGAAGATATATCCTATACCATGACGTTAACCTTAGCAAACCACTTCCTACTCCTTCAGCATTGATTGCATCAGAAGAGGCTCATTTGACGGTGATTACTAACCAACAACAAACACCTCCTCTGCCACCATTGATTAGAACCGTTGTGACAACCGTTCCCATGACTGAACCCACAATCAAAACCCTACAACCAGTATCACCGTCACCGATTATCTAACAACCCGTACCAACCACCGCCCAAACGACTATCCCAACACCACCACCGATCATCCCACAACCCGTACCAACCACCGCCCAAGTAATTGTACCAACACCGCCACCAATCCTCGAACAACCTGTACAAACCACCACCCAACAACTTATATCATCCACAACCCCTCTAACACTTGTGGTAACACCTCCATCATCAACAATACAACAAGTATCATCCACCTCCAATCCATTTCTCACGGTCAATGATCCACTTATTCAGCACTTCCAAAAACAAATGGAGGATCAGATAAAAGAGATTGCACTTCTGAAATCATCGATCACTAAACCTGATACAAAAGCCTTTAGAGAACAAAAACGTGAGCACTCCAAACTTGACGAGACATACGCTGGCGTCTTAAAACTTCAAAAGCAACATAAGGAGTTCATTGCCGAAAAGGAAGCACGTGACAAAGAAAACAATGCCTTCATCGACTCCATCAATGATACTATGACTAACATCATTCCGAGTGAAGTTAGGTCATGTGTACATCAGGAGCTTCTAGCACTACTAACTAAAGGCCTTACCGGCCTTGAGTTAATGAAAACTTTGGAGACTCGTTTAACCAAGATCGAGTCACCAAAAACAAAGGCTCAACACAAGCTGTAAAGAGCTCTTGCTAAAGCAATACTGGAAGCCTCTAACACATCACCATTGGAAGACACTGAAGTTCCCCAATCTTCAAAGAAAAGGAAACGTCAGGAGCCTGAAAATGAAGATGAGGAGCAAGATCAGGAAGAAGATCAGGAAAAAGATGAAGAGGATGAGGAGGAGGAGGAAGAACATTCTGATAAGAATGAGGAAGAAGAAGAGGATGATGACGAGGAAAAGGATGAGGATGACAGGGAGGACGAGGATGAGGATAGTGATGGGGATGACGATGACGATAATGAAGATAGTAATGGGATTGGTAAGGGTAAGGAAAAAGGGAATGGTGATGAGGGTAAAGGTGATAGTATTGATGGCGAAGAATCTAAGGAATTCGAGAAAAGTGATGAGGATGAGGAAGAAAGTGATGCAGGTACAAACGAAAAGGTTGGTGATAAAGAACAAAACGAGAGTGAAAACAAAGACGATGACGAGAATGATGAAACCAATGACAGCAACACGGAGGATTCACCATGCATATCACTAACTAGTTATGAT
Organism: Glebionis coronaria; assembly: GCA_025667525.1. Classification (NCBI taxonomy): domain Eukaryota; kingdom Viridiplantae; phylum Streptophyta; class Magnoliopsida; order Asterales; family Asteraceae; genus Glebionis; species Glebionis coronaria. The sequence continues at coordinate 362,740,253 of CM046882.1, read as the reverse complement.
GGCAATAGAGAAAACCGTCAAAAGAATCTCCATGGAAAATTCATCTTCAGAGAATCTTCATCTAAAGACAAAGGTAAGTCAACTGAACTGGTTCTTACTAATTTATCACTAGAAGAACCTGTAGAACCAGTGCTCGAAGACAAACCAATGTTTGAAGACGAACCGACACCGTCTGTGGAACATCACTTTCCACCTCCTACACCTATTCAGCATCACATAGACACAGACACAGATATGTCTTCTGAACCGTTTCCTACTACTGTTTCATCAACAGCACCTGTAGAACATATGCACGAAGAAAAACCTATGCAAGAAGACGAACTGATACCGTCTGTGATACATCACTCTCAACCTCAACATTAAATCGATATGGATATTGAAGACATAAATCAACCAGATCTGGAGTTTGCTTACACATTCAATATTGACGAGACTGTTCCAGAGCAGCAATGGCTTACACAGGCAGCAACTGCACGTACGATCTCTGACCATGAAAAGGCGGATCTTACACAATTTCTCAATAATCCAATCGACTTCTCTGGATTCCTGATGGACACATACGGAGTACCTACCATGGATACAAATATACTTCAAACGACGATTAAAGACAAGAACTTTTGGGCTTCCATGCAGATTGCCAAAGATGAGGAACAATATCACTTCAATGAGCTCATGAAAGCAATGAAATCAACAGCTTCAGGTGTACAAGCTCCAGTACTTCTTCCACTAACAGCTTATGTTATTGCCGCATCCAAGCACCTTCTAATGCAGTACTTTGTCAACCGTGATCTGGATTACTTAGAAAACGGCGCGAACAGGTATGCTACATCATTAACAATGGGCAAGGCAGTAAACTTGGAGGATGTTCCTTGGATTGAAGATAAGGTTCCAAAGCTATGGAGCAAAAAGCTTGTCAAGGAATATGATCCATATGCGGAATTAGGTATCTCACATTGGCAGGGCAAGAATAGGTTGGCTTACTACTTCTATAATCATAAAAAATCAGGTACACTCATAACTTCAAACCGTCGAATCACAAGCATACATGGAGTTAGTTTTCTACATATATTCGAGTATTCGTACTTGAAAGATATTAGATTCAAACGAGAAGACGGTAAGATTTATAGTGTAAGTAAAGGGGATCTTCAATTCCTACGACTTGATGATATTGAAGACTTTCTACTTATCTTGGCTCAAGGCAAGGTCCCTCACCTAGAACCTGACGAAGTCATTGCCCTAAGTTCCAACATTCACTAATATACTCGAAGAGTTGTGATCAAGCATAGGGTTAAAGACTTACAACTTGGTGTAGAGAGTTATCAATCCAGGCTAAATCTGTAACGACCTCATACAACACCCAAGAGTCGTTTTCACCAAGACAAGAAGCCATATATGGGTACACTCAAACCAGAGATGGGCATATTCTACCTGAATGAAGCAGAGGTCAAGCAATACATGCGACTATTAAAAATGCACAAATTCAGCGATGGTACTCTCAAGCATGTACGTGACAATTTGTTAATGCTCAACTTAGGTCAAGGCCTTCCAGAAGTAAAGTATGATTGGGTAGGCAGGTTTAAAAGGAGTGCCAACTACACTATCCAGAAGATTGAGGAGAAGTTAAGGGAACGACGGTTGATCTGCAGTATCGAACGATTCGTGGGTGGCAGACCGTATGGAGCACACCACAGGCTTATGGAACGATCCATTTAAAGGTGGTGATCGTACTACAATCAGGTCAACTCCATACACTCACTTGTGAATATGTATATATATAATATGTGCATTAGGCTTTTATGGCTTGTTGTAGTGTGAAAGTATGATATTTTTCAAGAATTTCTCACGAGATTCTAAATCTTTCAAAATATATTGTACTCAAGCACTACAACTAACCCTCATTAATTTGAGGGGGAGCATTAATATGTTCTATGGCCATCAACCAATTTCATTTTGTTACCTAAAGACTGGTTAATCCATTAATATCCAAAATATTGGTGATTAACATTTTGGACAAGGGGAGAAAATGGGATTAAGGAGACTTGTAATTATACGTGGCTAAAAATAAAAAAGGCTGAATAGAAAATCCAACTTGATATGTGTTATGCATATGTTAAGGGGGAGCATTTTGGTGTCAAAAACACTAAAGGTACAAAATATCTTGATATTAATATCACAAGTACCTCAGTGATTTTAAGGATTTTTCATGAAGACAAATACTTACCCAAAACACACTTAACTCACAACGTTTGTGGTGACAAAAGGGTGGTAGGATTAGGTACTAGTCCGATGATTTTTCCAGAACCGGAGGAATCTTCCCAAGGACAATTCCATAGTTAGAAAATAGAAGTCCTTAGGAAAGATGGGAATGGATTGTGAACGTAGTTGAATGCCGACCAAGTACTGATGCTAGCACTGGAACAATCACAACAAGGTGCTAGTGATGATGTATTGGTAAGCATTAAAGGGGTTGAAGAATGAAAAAGAAATGTAAAGATAAAGGGTGTAAAGAAGAAGCCCTCCTTACAACTTAGGCAGAAACCGGGTCAACTCATCTTGAAGAAGAAAGTATCATGGACCCAGTGATGCGATGCACAACCCCTCCCAGCCAACTCAAATATCTCTCAAAAGATATTTGTTTTAATGTCACGGAGTTCAACACGTTATCTATTGGTTTATTCACTCCGAATAAATTGATATTGAAAAGGTGACAATCCTCTCCAGCCTCCGATCACCAAAACAAAATGCACTATTGAGTCTAGAGCCACGAGATCATCAAAAGTCTCATTAGGACACAATGTTAAAACAAGAAATATTTTTATGAGTCCTACGCAATATTGTTGTAATATTGCCAGAACATCCAAGTGATACGAAAGCATCACAATGAAGATGGAAATCCTGCTTGAGCCAACATCAAACAAGCTCATGGTAGGTGACACGTACGGTTCTTTAAGAACTAATCTTGTGATAACTGGAAAGAAACGATGGTTTGACTCTTAATTGAGATCAAACTTGTTCCAGGGCCTCTACGCAAAATCTAAGTGATCTTGCCAGAACACTCAGAGTGACACTCGTTAGTGTTCACAGTGAAGAGTGGAAATCCTTCCAGTGTCAACATCAAACAGCACTGCGGTAGGTGACAAGCAAGATTCTATCAGAATCAAGCTCGTGACAACTGGAAAGCAACGATGGTGAAAATCTTAATTGAAATTCACTTGTTCCAGGTTCATGAATTGACGGCTTCAATCATATGGATATTTCTTATCCAAATGATTCACTCATTATGTTCGCAGTCAGTTTGGACGGTCGAAGAAACAGAACGGGTTTACCCGCGAAATCTTGTCAAGGAGATCTTTAATTAGACCTACCTGTCACAACTACGATATTTATTATCGTCCAACGGTCTTCACTGACCGGAGGTAAAATGCAACCGAATCATAATAAATGTCAAAGCCATTTTATTTGTGTCTTATTATGTTGCTGCATTTGAAGACGGTGGTGTTGCGGTGTACCAGCTGAAGTCGTCCTCACATACTTATTCATTCTGCATCAAATATTTCAGCAAATTCAAGAAAGTCTGACCTAAAAGTCTTCTGTTGTATCAACTCTGAAACTTTCAAGAATTCAACAAAGGGTAGGTATGTGGGACATGAAGTCACGAAGAGGCGAACATCACAAGAAGGCAAAGACTACACGTGAAAGGCCAAAAGAACATATTCTAAGCCAAAGCTTGATGATAATTAACACATATTCACAAGAATGAAGTAAAGAAAAAAAAATAAAGAGAAAGTGGACTACGAGCACGAGAACAAAGATCTAACATGCTAGATTAGGACTTTATAATTTGGAGTGACCTCCCTTTGGGGGAGATTGTTGGAAATACGTTTTTCGTATTTAGAAAGTCTCGGTCACTCCAACATTATAGTTAAGGGCTCGTAGTGTAGTTTAATTATAGTTTATGTTAGCCCGACCCATGAGCATGTTCATGGGCCGGAGGCCCAAGTCCACTAAGGGACTTGGGTATATAAACCCCTTTCCACCATGGAAAGGGGTGTTGGTTGTTTCATTTTACACATAATACATTTCACATTTTTTCTCATCTCTCTCTCTACTTTCTCTCTCTAGAAACAACAACCCTCTTGATAGATCATAGATTACCAAGCTTCTACATTTTAGGGTTTCAAAAAAAATATTTAAAAATTCGGCCAAAACAAAAAATTTTAAAAACAAAACCCTAATTTTAAGAAAACCTAAAAAACACATGAAGTTTTAACCCAAAACAATTATTGGTTAAATACTTTAGATTTTTTGATAATTATAACATGTTAAAACAGCTCTCGGTGCCACTGAAGGTTTATTATTCATAACAATTATACAAACCCCTAAACTAGATCAAAGCACACATATAGCGGAAGCGATTTAACAAGATCAGAATAACACAATTATAATTCATCGAATTAGGGTTTACGTACCTTTTAGCTAATGCAATCCCACAAGATAAAGAACGAATCACCAATTAGGGTTTATAACAAACACCACCAAGATATAGTCTAAAGCAAGACTATATTACGTTCTTGTACACACGTAATACAACGAGCTAACCATGAGTCTAGCACGTGTAAACCGAGCTTCTACGCTTGTGAAAAAATCTACCCAACAACCCTAGAGAGGGGCTAGGATTAGATTATATGCAAAACCAAAAACCAAGAAAACCAAACCGAAACCCTTTGTGGGTTCTTGGTCGATCGGCTCAAAGGAAAAGAAAGAGAAGGGATAAAATTTATGAAGGCTAAGGGGTTGTTTATATAGGCTTAAGAAACTTGGTCCCCAAGCAAAACAAAGAAGGCAATATATCTTTCTCCTTCTCCCCTCTTTGGCTGACGGTCGGTTACACCCACAATGGGTGTTCCGGAACCTTCTTTTCTTCTTATTTATTCCACAACGCTCGTTTAATACTAGGTTAATATACAAAGATGTTACTAAAATTTACAAAAAATTGTCCTAAATAACTAAACGTTTATTCCACAACGCTCGTTTAATACTGGGTTAATATACAACGCTCGTATACGAGTTGGTTTATTAAGTTACCTAACATTTATATACCTTACATTAAAGTTACTAAGTAGAGGGGTGACCGGTTATCAACCGATATTAAATGCAACGTGGATTTTTCACTGTGTATAAAACCCAACCTCCTTATCTCATCATTATATTATCCTCCTTCAACCCATTAAACCAACAGCCTCCAAAACCCGTCGTCTCCCTTCCCTCACCACTATAAAACATTACTCCTCCTCTATTCCACTTAATCATCAAACCCACCACCTCCAAACCCCTCACAACCCCGTTATCACCGACACCAAAAGACTCAACCTGACCTGATGTGTAGCGGCACGTGGTTTGCAGATGGGACGTTGGATCTACTAGATGACTCATCATGAGCCGCTAGACATATAGTCGTCAAGATCTACTAGAAGACCCATCCATATGTGTAGCGGTATGGTTTGTTTTATGATTCGAATATCATAGAAGGGTATACCCTTCACATATCGATGATGCTTGTTTCTTTCGTGTATGATGATCTTGTAAAGGTCTATTAAATCGATGTGTGACACGAAAAGAAAAGTACTGAGATAACCCATCGTCATCTGAACACAGGTGTATTCTCTATGATCTTAGAAAGACACAAAAATATTGACTGTATATGCCCCATGCCTATAAGATTTAATTTTGCAACCCCTCTTCACTTATTCTGATTTTGTAACAGAGTATATATATTCAAATATACCAATTATGGCATCCATACTTTTCAATTATTGTATCTCATTACGAATTTGGTCTTGTATTCTCGTTTAAGCGCTACAATGAGTATATGTTTTCTGATATTAGTGTTTGGTTATGTGATGCAACTCTTGTATGTTTACTTATTTGTCTTGGAAGTAATTTTTGCGGTGTGTAAGAATTGACCAGTTGTCATCGGCACTTGCATGATTATGACACTAAGATAAACACCAAAGAAACGTAAAAGGGAGTTGAATGGTTCGAAAACAAAATTGGCCATAAGATCTTGACAACCATGAAAGGGAAGTTTAAATAATCACTTGCATCCATCTCATTTGAGGTACATTTGTTTTGCCTTTAGTTGCACACAATACTATCTGTTAGTTGAAGACACTGATACAAATAGGGATAGCAAAATTATGGGCAGTTTGTGACCTCTGTGGCAATAGACACTTCCTGAAGAATTGATGGCACATAGCATAGCACCCCAAGGAAGGTCTCAAGTATCTATGTGCATGCGCATTTCTCTAATGTTCCTTAAGTTTCACCTAGCATATACATCCCTCTCAACCAGGCAGATAACAGAACTACTATGGCAATGATTACTAAGGAAAGCAGTGGTGGATACGCTCTTGATAAGTGTGAAAACACTTATCCTTTTACCACTTATTTCCTATAATAACAAGACCAAAACGTGTATTTTATGTCGTAAAAGTCGTAATTATGCGTGGTTTGTGTTTTTATTGTGTTTCAGGATAAAAATGTGAAAAAGGAAGAAAACACGGGCTATCACGGGCTTTTATCGAAGAAAACGACAAAAGACGAAGTCAAAATATCAAGAGTGTAAAAAGAACGGAAGTCCAAGGCCTATTCTGAAGATTTATCGAAGAAAAAGTCTAAAGACGGAAGCTTAATGAAGTCGAAGAACTCAAGTCTAATAGAAGAAGAAAATTATAAGACAAGTTCAATTTATATCGACAAATCCCGAGACGACGTCAGAAAAAGACAAAGAATTTAAAGTCGAGACGAGAAGAAAGAAAAAGGGAGCAACACATGCACCTCCCCACCTCCTATATATACCCTCCTAATGACACATTAGGAGGGTGTTAGTTAATTAGTTCATTTTCAATTTTAGTAGTTTAGTTTTTAGAGAGAGAAAGTGTTTAACTTTCTCTCACTAGAATTTCATCTTTTCTTCCTTTCATGTTTAAGCTTTGATTTGATCTTGTATTTTGGAATCATTAATCTATAAGTTCAAGTTAAGCTTTTTATCTTTAATCTTCTTCTACCTTTCTTTATTTTGATCTTCATTAGTGATAATCTTTGATTTTGTTTCATCTTAATGCTTATTTGAATAAAAAGTTTATCTTTTTATTCATCTTCAAGTTTTATACGGATTAAGTTTTGAGATTTTCATGCTTATGGGCTTAGTTTGTGTTTAGCTTATTTACGTTTTAAGTTTTATTAAAGTTTTAGTCCTTTTAAAGTTTGATTTAAAAGTTTTGCTTATTTAAAGTTTTGAAAGTTCTTATTTTATGCTTATTAGTTCGGCTTATTATTAATTTGGTTAAGTCTTGGTTTGAGCTTATCAAAAGTAGCTTAAAAACTTGGCTTATTGCTAAATACATATCATCGGAAAGGGGTTTCCCATTCCGACCTACATTCCGATCGGGCCCTTTTTCATTCCGACAGCTGTACTAGTATTCCGATCACAAGGATCGGAAAGGGTTTTAATATTCCGATCTAGATTCCGACTGGTGTGGTTTTATTCTGATTGCTATTCCGATAGCATTCCGACGAGGGTTAATTTCTTGATATTCCGATAGCTTTACTATTTAATTATTCCGACGAGATCTTTTTGCCATATTCCGAATGCTTTCCGACGCCCACATTCCGATCATATTCAGACTTCCACATTCCGACGGGATTCCGATAGGGCATTCCGACGGGGTTAATTGTTTAGTTTCACAAAGTTTTCAAGTTTTAAATTCATTACGTTTTAATTTCCAAAAATTGCACGCTTCCCGAAATCTCTGTTTTTACCAAGTGTTTTTCTAATTTTGTTTTTAAGTTTTCAATCATTTGTTTTTAACTCGTCATTTTAGTTTAATTTTTAAAGCTTTTATTTTACTCAACGATATTTTCATATTTTCTTTTATTTTAAAGTAGATAATCAAACCATTTTATTTTCCACCAAGAACGACTGAGTCGCACTCTTAACTAGTAATCAATTCGAAAAGATCGGACGATAACTTTCACAACTAAGTAAAATCTAGTTATTAAATGGCGTCCGCTGCCGGCTCTTTTCGTTAAGATTAACGGTTTTTAGTGAGAGACGCGTTGGATTTTGGGATCCGTTCATCTTTGAACGTTATTTTTCTTGCTAAAATTTTCAAAAATCCATAAAAATTGAAAATTTTCAAAAATTCAAAAAAATAGAAAAACATAAAAAAAAACAAAAATATTCTTGTCTATCTTTCTTTTCTTTTTGTAGGTGTGTATGCATACTCGTGCTCGTAAGAAGAAAGCAGCTCAAGCCGAAGTCATTACTCCACCTATTGTCACCATGGACAATCAACCAATGATCGAGCTTTTGTAATCGCACGTAGAGGGCAATACCGATGCTATTTTCATACCTGAGATTGGAGCCAACAATTTTGAGCTCAAATCCAGCTTTATTCAAATGGTCTCTGCTCAACCTTTCTTGGGGCGTTCGCTTAATGATCCTCATGACCATATAAAAAGGTTTCTTCAACTCACCAATACGGTTAAGTATAATGGGGTTTCACAAGAAGTGATTCGCTTACAACTTTTTCCTTTCTCCTTAGAGGGACAAGCCCAGAATTGGCTTGATAAGTAACCGCCACAAAGTATTCTTACGTGGATGTATTTAGAGACCAAGTTCATTAACTACTTTTTCCCACCCTCACGTACTACCGCTTTGAGGAATGAAATCATTACCTTTGAACAAAAGTACGGTGAGACATTTAGTGAATCTTCGGACCGTTTTAAGGAACTTTTAAGAAAGTGTCCACAACATGGTTTCACAAAAGTACATCAAATAAATACTTTTTACAATAGGTTAAGCATGAATGACCAAGATTCACTAAATAGTGCCTCGGGGGGTAACATTTTGGTTAAGTCTTCTAATGCCGCATGGGATATAATTGAGAATAAGTTTAGAGTGCAAACCAAGAGTGTTCGAACAAATGTGGCTAGTGCTAATACTAGTGACGCCGACAAGAGAATTGATAAGCTTACTTCGCTTGTGGAATCGCTTGCTGTACAAACCGCCAACAATGTCAAACAAATCAATGCCCAAGCTAATGCTTTGAGTCAATCATGTGAAATATGCGGGGGATCTCACTCATACACTGATTGTCCTTCGACTCATGACAATCCAGAAAATGTGTATGGCGCCAACGGTAAATTTTCTACCGGAGGCTATCAAGCACGTCCTCAAGGTGACCGCAATTTGCTTAGTTATCGTTCAAACAACTTCCTTTCACCATCCGGTTTCCCACCACAAAACCCAAACAACCTCAATCGCAACAATCAAAACCAACCTCGAGCTCCAAATCAATATCAAACCCAAAGAAACCCATATCCACCTCAAGGAAACAACCAAGTTTACCAACAACCCGCTTATCAACCACATGCCTACCATGCTCTTCCTCCCAACCAACCCACCGCATTTAATCAAGAGGTTGAAACTTACATGAGGACTAATGATGCGATAGTACAGAATCTTCAGCGGCAAATGGCCAACTTGAAAGGAGATATGGTTAAACAAGGGAATGATCTTCGAGCCGATATGCGAAACTCTTTGAGCAGTCAAACGAATGACTTAAGGGATATGATGGCTAGTTTCTTCCAAAGTAATCAAGCCTCTGGTTCGGGTTCTCTTCCGAGTAACACCGTTTCTAATCCAAGAGGGGAGATGAAATCAATCACCACTCGAAGTGGAACAGGTTTAAAGGAACCCGAGCTTCCTACACCTACACCGGTGATTGTGACAAAGGAAAACGAGTCCCCTTCTCCAATTCCTCAAACTTCTACTTCTCTAATTCCACTGCCTTCTACTTCCACCCCTCCACCACCCAAGGATGTGAGTGAGAATTCCATTCCAAAGCCTTCATCTCAACCCAATATACCTTATCCCTCAATGTTGAGGAAAGAGAAGTTGAAGAACAAGGATGATATTCAGGTTTCTAACTTTCTTAAAATGTTTAAACAACTGAATTTCAATATCTCCTTTGTTGAGGCTCTCGCTCACATGCTGAAATATGCTAAAATGTTTAAAGATCTTATCAGTGATAAGGAGAAACTTCTTGATATCGCACAGACCCAACTTAACGAGAATTGCTCCGCAGTGTTCTTAAGGAAATTACCAACCAAACTTGGTGATCCGGGTCATTTCTTGATTCCTTGCAACTTCCCCGGGGTAGAGAATTGATAGTCTATACAAACTCTCCACCCTGTAACGAGACGAGTAGGAATCAACTCGTTGTTTTCATTGGGAACAACGGTGATTCCGCCTTTCTTAGGCACATAATGGACCGACTAACCCTATCTTGGATTCACCATGGGTTAGTCGGTCCATTGTATCCCTAAGAAAGGCGGAATCACCGTTGTTCCCAATGAAAACAACGAGTTGATTCCTACTCGTCTCGTTACAGGGTGGAGAGTTTGTATAGACTATCGCAAACTTAATGATGCTACGAGAAAGGATCATTTTCCCCTTCCTTTTATGGACCAAATGCTTGAACGTCTAGCGGGTAATGACTATTACAGCTTTTTAGACGGTTTCTCCGGGTATTTTCAAATTCCCATCGATCCTAAAGACCAAGAGAAAACCACATTCACTTGCCCTTATGGAACATTTGCTTACAGAAGAATGCCTTTCGGCTTATGCAATGCTCCTGGGACTTTCCAAAGGTGTATGATGGCTATCTTCCATGACATGGTTGAAGAAACTATGGAAGTCTTCATGGATGATTTCTCGGTCTATGGTGACTCCTTCTCTTCTTGTCTTCCCAATTTGGAACGCATGCTTAAGCGGTGTGAAGACACTCGCCTTGTTCTAAATTGGGAATAATGCCATTTCATGGTAAAAGAAGGCATTGTGCTTAGACATAAAATATCCAAAGCCGGTCTTGAAGTGGACTGTGCTAAAGTTGATGTCATACCCAAATTACCTCCACCTTCAACTGTGAAGGGTGTGAGAAGTTTCCTTGGTCATGCGGGCTTCTATCGTCGATTCATTCAAGATTTTTATAAAATCGCTCGCCCGATGACCCACCTCTTGGAAAAGGATACTCCTTTTATCTTTTCTAAAGAGTGTCTTGAATCCTTCAATCTTCTTAAGGACATGCTAACTAAGACACCGGTCTTGGTTACCCCTAATTGGGAGCTACCTTTTGAATTGATGTGTGATGCTAGCGATGTTGCTATTAGAGCGGTTTTGGGCCAAAGAGTGAACAAACACTTCCAACCAATCCATTATGCTAGCAAGACAATGACGGGGGCTCAATTGCATTATACCACTACCGAAAAAGAGCTTTTAGCTGTAGTGTATGCTTTTGAGAAATTCCGCCCCTATCTTGTCCTTTCCACCACCATTGTCTATACCGACCATTCCGCGTTGAAGTACTTGTTGACTAAGCAAGATTCTAAGCTAAGACTTCTTCGTTGGGTTTTGCTCCTTCAAGAATTTAAAATCGAAATTCGTGACAAGAAGGGAGCCGAAAACCTAGTCGCGGATCATCTAAGTAGACTTGAGGATCCTTATCAAGGGGATCGACTCAAGAGATCAATGACTCTTTTCCCCTTGAGGCCTTAATGTGTGACAACCCTGGTTTTGAGGTTCGTCACTTAGTTTTTTTTGTGCTAGTTACGTGTCTTTACGTGTTTATGTGCTAATTGGTGTGAATAGATTGTGGTTTGGATATCGTTTCCGGTACGGGGTACCTTGTGAGTGAAACGATGTGTGATGATTTCATGTTCAGGAGTTCACATGGTGGTGACTATGAAGTGAGATGGTGTTATTTAGTGGTTTTACGTATACGTATATGTATTATAGAAAATCGTATTTTTACGATTTACGGTTTAGCATTTAGAGGTCTCGGATGAGGTAATTAGTCATATGAATATTTTTCGGGATGGTTTTAAGTCATTTAGGACTTAGTTATAAAGTTTATTTCAAAATTTGAGATTTTTATTAAAAGTGTATATTTTACGTCTTTTACGGTAAAACGCGTAAATTTGACTAGTTTGACGGTTTTGAGGTTTTGGAAGCTTTAGGAGCTGAAATAAATTAAGGTAAATTAAGGTAATGTTAATAACATAATATTAAATAATAAAAATATAAAAAACGGAATTATGGGTGTTTGGGTCGGTTTAGACGCACGAAAGAAAAGAAAAGGGGATAAAGGGAACCGGGCTTTTGTATATGGGCCAAGGACTTGTTAGGAAAGTATAGAAAGCCTTATTTTTATCAAAACACTTCATAAAATCCCTGGAGATCAAGTATGGGTCGACATCCATGGAGAAAATTAGGGTTCTTCATCAAAAATCTTGTTTTCCAAAAAAATCTAAGGTAAAATCTTCAAACCCTTTTCAATTAAATTGTTTTTATGATTTCTTTAATCATCTTATGATGAATTTAGGTTAGGGTTTAGTTTAAAAATAGTAAATTAATGTTGTATTAATCATAATATGATGATTACATAAATTAGGGCTTGTAATTAGAGGGATTAGGGTTAATTAATGAGGTTGATTTTGTTAAACCCGTTTTTAAAAACTGGGCAGAATTTTGAGTCAATTGTTTTGATCATATTGGGAGTTCTACAAACTCTTATTTTGCGATCCACATATCCCTGGAAATCTATTTGAAGTGGCTCTCCAATGCAAGAAACTAGTGTTAAATTGGAGGTCGGGAAGTGGGTCAAAAACAGGTTACAACAGTCGGAGGTCAAAACAGTTTTGAAGTCAGCCTGTTTTCTTTTTAAGTTTTGGGTTGTTTGGGGTACTTAGGGTTGCATTGGGATCTTCTCACTAACATGAGAGATGGTTTATATATTGTAGTAATTATCTGCACTTGGGATAAGGTTGTGGTTTAGGGTAAGACCCTCTAATAGTAACAAACGTTTTGTAAGTTTAAAGTTAGTAAATCTGGAATGACAAAGGTATATATATATATATATATATATATATATATATATATATATATATATATTGGGGCTTTAACAGTAGCTTTAAGGTTGGGGCAAATGGGAGGTGTTAGCTAACATATGTAAGCGCATAAATATTCCCTTTACAGAGATCATGGGTATGTTTAAGGGGGCGTTTAGCTTATAGTTTGGAGACCTAAAACTGGGACTGTTTTGGGTAAAATGTTAACAGGACGGGTTATGAAGTAAAACGAGTTAAGGGATTTATAGAGGGGTGTAATGAGATGATTAGAGCATATATATGAGGTATATATATGGGATAAGGTTAGATGTCCATCATAGGTTGATGAGCCATTTTAGTGTTTGGTTCATGTTTTGATTATGTGTTTTTGGTTTGTTAGCTTTTTGCTAGTGCGCGGATGTTTGGGGAAGCTCAATCAGGTGAGTTTCATAGTCCCATGTTTACTATTGATATTGACTTCCAGATGGGATGGAAGAGACACTGTGTTGAGTTATTTTATAAATTGATGATGTGAATGTTTTTAAGGTTTGTGAAGGACTTGTGTGTACATTATGTGATTAACTGCTATGTGATTCTTGATTGTGTATGATTTGGATTGGGGGACACGTGTCGTCTCAGTTATTGTGGTTTGACAAGGTAGGGGCCTTGGTATAGGTACATAGCGTGATCGTCTATGGGACCAATGGATAATGACAAGGTAGTGGCCTTGGGATAGGTACATAGTGTGATCATCTATGGTACCATGGTGTTTGGTAAGGCTGAGGGCCTTGTATTTTGGTTTGGAATGTTTGATCTTGAATGTTAGTTGTTAATACATAATTGTAACACATTGTCCATATGTTATTGTGTTGATGGTTGTTACTCACAGCTTTTTGGTATGATTTGGCGTTTGAGTCTAAACCTATGACTCTCACCAACTTTATGTTGACGTGTTTTAGTGTCTCTTTCAGGTGAGTATGTGGTTAAGCTTGAGGATAGGAGTGGCTAGATTTGGATGCATTAGGATTGCATATAGAAGGAGATCCCCGTTCCTTCTTAGTTTACCTTTATGTTTTTTTTGTTTGATAAGTGATACATGTTGGCACCTATATGTTTGTTTGGTTTATGTTTATTGTTTGTCTTGAATAAGAGGTAGGACTGTTACCTACTTACCTAGACTCCTGCATTGTTGAGGTATTGTCATGACATTTGTGTCGCCATTTTTGACATTATATTTGCATTAGTTATCTCTATAGACACGCTATTGTTATGATGATATCCATACGTCGTGCCCCATATTCCGCCATGGTGGGGTGTGACAGAATGGTATCAGAGACAGGTTATAGAGAATTAGGTTGCCTAGTCGTGTAGCCTAGTCTATAGCTTAAGGGTCCCTGCATATAGGCGTCATAGGAGTATGTGTGCATTTTATAATAATTGATGTGTTTGGATGTTATTTATTGCGATGTTTTGACTAGTATAAATTGAACCATAGTATGTTCATACTTAGTCACATGTTATTTTCTTTTCGGGTTTGTGACTAGTGTGGGTTGAACCATAATCGTCCACGCTAGTCATTGTTGTATTTTGCTTAAATTGTACATTAAAGTACATAATTTGGTACAAGGTAGTTTCTATCTTTTGTCGAGTTATTTAACATACCTGAGGTATGTTATTTTTCTTTTGATGTTTAAGTCATGTTCCCTAAGAATCGTGTGGTGGTTCGAGTTACTAGGAGTACATGGGTAGGAAGGATTTTAAGCTGTTTCCACTCTTATGGGCGACATGACTTATAACTGATTATGTTTTCGTTTTGGATTTTGTTTATGTTGTTTTAGCTAGACTATGGATTTCGGTATTCCAAGAGTTTTACTATGTTATTTTAATAGATGGGGTTTTGGACCTATTTGGTTATGTGGTTATGAGCTTATGTGAGTAGATGGATTTATGTGTTATATGTTGTATTGATTCTTATAAGTGTCATCATAGGAGGGAGTGCATTAGGGAAAGGGTAATTGTATAAGTATGGTGGCCAACATAGTTATACAAGTACCACAACTTCAATGGGTTCTCAAGTATGATTGCATGAAAGAGAGTTAGTACATGCTTGTATATGATGAGATGTGGATTTTGGGTATATTTATAATATATGGGTTTATGTAACGGCTGCCTATGATATGGCTATTTTTATTAGTGTGTTATATGTTTTGGGTTATAGTCGTGTTGTGTGATTATGGGGTCACACGATATGGTTTTGTTTTGGAGGTGGGCTTTATGCCTTGTTGTGGCTTGGTGAGATGGTGAGAAGGTGATTACTCGTATGGAAAAACGAGCGTATAAAGCGATTGATTGACTTACGTGTATGATAACGAGTATGTTTGGGAGATTCGATAGGTATACATATGCGGATGTATATATACTAATAGATGTTATGTTATGATTTGCGGTCGTTCAGTAGTTATTATAACTTGAACGTACCTAGTACACTCTTGTGTTTAAACAATTTATTAGAGCTCGAGTTTGGTGGAGTTCCAACGAAGTTTTGAATCTTTTTAAGTGTGTCTTGTAGCGTACTCTTTAAGTTTCGTATTTCACGTGTACGTTTTAAAATGGTGTTTTTGGTTTCAAGACTATTGAAATAACTTGGGATTTCTTTTGAGATAATGAAATCTTTTGTGTTGGGTCTTGCATTTCTTTTGGTCGGTATATATTGAGTTAGGTGGTTGGTTATATTCGGTAAAATAAGGGTAAGGTGTTGGAGTCGTGTTTGAAACAAGATGTAACATAGGATTTCTTTTAATCAACACTTATTTATTTCAAATTTTAAAAGACTTTCTTTAAAATAAAGCGAAGTAAAACTTCTTTCTACTTACATAGTTTATATAATTGGGTTTAACCGATTCACGTCATTTATAATTATTAATACAAGGTTAAATTGAGTTTATGAAGATTTCACATACAATTTTATCTTTCATTAATATAAAACTGTTTTGGTCATAACTTGTTCGTTTTTAAAAGCTTTTTGGATGATTCAAAAGCCTAAAATTATGTACTCGGAACGTACCTTTCAAATATTCAGAATGTATAGTCATGGGAGGTCAGTATCTTGGCCGAAATTATTGTACAAGTGTCGGGTTAAAGGTTGAGTTTGAATAGTGGTTTATTTTTATGATTTGGGATGCACGGGATTCCTAGTTTTTTAGTTGAGTTTTGAGTTCGTCAAGAGGGTTGTTTGTAGATTGTTTGAGTTAAATAGATGTGGGAGGTAATAATAAATAAATAAAAAGGAGATATATATATTCTTTTGGAAAAGTCGATCTTTTGCACGGTTTAAATAATATGTCGCGGGGCGTAATATGTTTTGGTTGCCATTGGGTGTTTATTAGATTATTTTTCATTGTCATGGGTCATTTTGAATTGATACATGTTCTGGGTTTGAGTTTTCTTTTGAGTCTCGTGGTTTTTGACTTGTTTTAATTGGTGCACGTGAAATGTCGTTAGTTATCCGTGGGTTTGATTCGTTGATCGTATCTGATGGATTCAGGATGTAGTTTTGGTTTCGTATTGTTCGGGAGTGTTGAGGTAGTCATATGAAAGACTTGGTCGCGCCTACACGATTAAGTAGGTGACCATGAGAGAACGGTCGGAATACCCTTAGTTGGGAGGAAAGAAGTTCGTAGACAAACTAATGTGGTCTGATGAGAGGAAGTGTTGGTCTGTTAAAATGCCTGTACAATTTCGCAAGTAGAACGAGGTAGGAATTTATTCGTATTGCCGCTAATAGAGGATGCAAGGAGGACATAGTTGAAACTGCTAAGGATGTTGTATGAACGCTTCGGGTTTACGGTTATGCATTTGGCTTCGCTAAAGCACTAGCGGTTTTCACGGTGTCAATGAACCAGGTGTGCATGAACGTGTATAAACGAGTTGTCATCGGGAGCATCGACGACGTCTTGATCTACTCAAATCTGAGAAGGAGAGTAAGGCGAATTATGTGTTGGTTTTGGAGTAGAGTTATACGTGAGATTTTCGAGTGTGAGTTTTAGTATTAAGTTTACCATGATGAGTAGTTAGAGATGATGGCATATCATGGAACCAGCAAGGGGCGAAGTGAAGAAGGATGAGGAAGCATTTTGGAGGCTGAAGAGGTGGATTGGATAATGAGTCGATCTTGGCATTATCGGAAGGACTGGATGAATTCGTGAAGCATGACGATGCGTGGAGCAAGGATTTGGATGTATACGAGAACGACAAAGAAAGGCGGTTGCTTATACATTGCAGGAACTGAAGATTTGGAAGAACTGGATAGACTTAGTTAGTGGAGTTGGATTGTTATATCAGCCTAGAATGCTAGAGGCATTTGGTGTACGAGACGTAGAGAATGATCTATACGGATCATGAACGTCTCCAACACATACTCAATCATCTTGATTGAACATTTGACAAAGATGATGGGTGGAGTTAAGTGATGTAAGAAAATTGCAAGGCCAAGTACCATCTGGGAAAGGCAAGCATGGTTGATGAGACTTGGAGTAAGAAGAATGAAGTGAAGCTGAGACGAACTTGAACTATAGGGATGACGTATTAGGGTGGTTTGGATGAAGGATGTAGGTTTCACGAGTTGAGTTGTCTAAAGCATAGAACGCGTCAACATGTATGTTGCGTGGCTTGGACAATCATATGGAGAAAAGGGACGTAGACTATACTTCCTACATAGGTAGGAGTAGCTTAGAAAGGGCCGAAATTGGTTAAAGTGACAAGATTTGGGTGATAGTCGATAGACTGACTAATTCATCTCATATTTCAAGAGGAATGAGTAGTCACGTAGTTGAGAAGTTGGACGGATTGCCAACAGATGTGATGGAATAGAGGGTGTTGCGTAAAAGTTAACCTAATAGGTATGGAGTGCCTTATGAAGGACTATGGCAAGGGAAGAAACGAAGGGAAGCATCACATCGTGATGTAAGGTATGAGTTGAGGAAGAAGAAGGAAGTGTGTATAGAAGCGAAGCATGAATAAAATAGGTCGAGATAGGAACCGAAGGTAAAACTTTGGTAGAGCCTAATGAGTAGAATAAAGCACAACGCAGGCTAATACTGTCGTAGTGTGGAAAAGGAAATGGCACTGACCTATACTGATTGTTTGGGAGGCTTAGTGTCGATAATCGAATGGATGAGGAGTTATACGTGTGATGTGCCATAGGGATGAAGGGCTTGGTCTAACTGAGACAAGATGAAGAAAAGTGAGAAAGAAGTGTATAGGTGCTACTAATGAGCTATCCAAATTTAATGGAAGTAGCTGTAGCATGGGTTTGGATGGCAGTTGATAGACTAACTCAGATAACCGTCCTTTTGATGATGTGTATAGATCATAAGATGATTTGGATTGGAAGAACTAATAGATATGTGAAAGACCGTCATAGGTCACTTTGTAAGGAAATTGGAATTTTTAAGTAGTTTGGGGTACGGACTAAAGGGAGTTGATGTACATGATTGGATATGAGTATATCCAGCTAACTGAGAAAGGATAGGCAAGTGAGATATTTATACAACCTTAGGTGTTACACTGAGGGCATGGGTGATTGATTTAGAGGTAGTTAGGAAACTCGTTAGAGATGACTGAGTTTTCATATAAAGATAGTTATCATACTAGAAGTCGATAAATGCCATTTGAGGCACTATATGAATGGATAGGGTGAGTTGTCCCTATTGTGGACTAGAGTTGGTAAAAGAGGATACTAATGTGGTAATGATGTTGTGGAAAGGATGAGAGCAACAAGGGATGCTATGTAGAAAAGGAGGAAACCACTAGAGTTAGTGACAAAGTTATGTAGGAAGTTTCACCCATAGTAACGGGTGGTACGTTTTGGTAAAATAGTAGAGTTGATGTAGACTTTTGTAGGCCCATTTATGATCTTTGGAAAGATCGGACCATTAGCTTATGAGCATAGAATTACCTGGGGAAAATGAGTTGTATACATGATACATTTCATGTATTGAGATTGGTAAAGGTTGTTTGAGAATGCATTTTGCATGTACGGTTATTCGGGACTTGTGTTAATAAGAGTCTTTGTTTTATCAAAGAGTCATCTGTGAGATTTATTGACTGTGAGGTCAAGAGTTTGGCAATGAGTTTAATTATTTTTGGTTTGTATATGTGGTATTTTGAAACTTGAACTAAAGTTCACATGGAAATGAGAGGAGTTCGTTTAGAACAAGTATCCTCATGTGTGTTGGGTCAAAAAGTTGATGTGGCAGAAACTCAAAAACGAAGAAAACATGAAGAAATTGTCCAAGCGTTGTCAAGAGTTAATCAAGCGTTGATAAGAGCAAATTAGGCGTTGATGGCTCAATCATTGTCGTGTGCAATCCAAGCATTGTCACATGTAATTCAAGCATTGACAAAACGTAGAAAAAGAAGCTTATGGAAGCTTCTATTTAGATAAACATGCAAAAGATATTCTGCATAAGTTTATTTAAATAGAAGATTTACTTGTTTATTCATCATTATCTCTTGTAAAACCCTAATCCTTACACTATAAAAGGAACCAAGGGTCATAGGTTTTATTCATATTATTCATTCACAATGTAAACCTAAAGTGTGTGTCGACTAGACGTGGGATTCAATGTATACACGTCTAGTGGATGTTTGTTATTAATATAATGAACATCCCTTATGTTTTAATTCGTGTTATTGTGCCTAAACACCTTGTTAATGGTTGTTGTTCTAATTCCGCTTTGATTGTATAATCATATGAACAATGATCATTCCTAGTAGCTTCAAAGATCCGGAAACCAAGGTTTCCACAATTGGTATCAGAGCCTCGTGGCTCGTGATGCTAGGACCTGTGGAGATAAAACCTAAGACTCTTGTTCCTTTTATAGTGGAAGGAACAGAATCTACAAGAGATAATATCAAATAAACATCTAAATCTTCTATTTCTATAGATATATATTGAATATATTATTTAGAATATATCCAATATATTCCACAAGTAGAAATTCCATCAGCGCCGTAGACTTCTGTCAGCGTCCAAACATAGCGTGTCAGCGTCTAGCATGTTTTCTTCGTTTTGGAGTTTCTGCCACATCAACTCATATTAATTTTGACCCAACAGGACCAACAAGGTGTTCGTGTATCGAGAAAAAAAAAAGAAAAATCCGTCTAGGGTTTTTCTGGACGTTTTTGTGTGCGCAGCAGTATTCAGAAGGTCATAACTTTTTATTGAACCGTTGGATCGCCACGAAATTTTATATGTGTGTTCTACATACATATATCTAGATATCCACCGGAGGGATTGTCGAGATCTATCCCCAAGAAAAAGTTATTAAGCGTCGAAGTCAGCAGGGGTCATATGCTGTTTTTTGTGAACAGTAATAGTAAAAACGCGATTTCTCCTTCGTTAACCGTTGGATCGTCGTGAAATTCGATCTGTAGGTTCTTGACACTTATGTCTAGGATCTCACAGAAGGGATCTTCGATCTAAGCATTTATGAAGAAGTTATTCGCTGTCGAAGTTCACTGCAGTTTATGGATTTTCACATGAAATAATGATTTAAGGTTTATAAAACCCTAGATCAATTAGCCGCTGATGGGAGTTATTTAGACGCTAATAGATGTTGGTGTGACGCTGACAAGACATGGATGAGACGCTGATGACGTCAGCGTTTGGGACAAGACGCTGACAAGGTTTAAAGTTGACGCTGACGTTTGTTATTCAGGCGCTGACAGGCTTAATTTTGACGCTGACAGAATAAGTCAACGTTGATAGGTTGACAGTGTCGTCCGATATATGAATTCCAACACTGATAGGTATTGTCCGATATCGGACAGTACATCTGATTGAGATCTTGGATGAAAAAGGATATTGGACAACACAGGAATTGCTGCTGTTGAGAAAATTGGTACGTTTTGAGCACACAAAAAGGAGGATTATACACACGAAGGTACATGGAATCTCCGTTTTAATTTAGAATATCATGATGATATTTATGGCTCGGATATTTTTAAAAGGAATTAATGATCTTAAAGCGAGTTAGCAACTATTCGTGAGAATTTGATGGATATTTTAAACTATGTAATCGGGATAGCCTTGCAAAAGAGTTATCCATAAAAGCCTTTTACATATGGTATGAAGATGTGATTCCATTAAAGTCGTCATGAAGAGGTGTTGGCTTAAGGGGAAGAGTTCTTATGATAAGTTTGATGATTGAAGAAGATTTTCGCGAGTTTGTGTTCTATCATATCTTAAAGTCATGCACTCCCAGTCATAGACTTTAAAGGTAACTTGTTCGTGCTTTACATGATTGGTGACGAAGACTTGTCATAACACTTGAAGGAGTTACATTATCGTGCTCAGTGTCTCACATAGGATGAGAATATTGACAAGGGATTGAGGTCTACTTATACTTGGTCTGATATAAGTTCTTAGTCACATGGATAGTACAAGACATGGAATACAAGGTTGGGTTATTCTACTTCTACATCAAAAATATTATATTAATTGTTCTTCAAGATCATTACATAGAGCTACATATGGAGAATCTTCAACATTGCAACATTGTTTATTTCCTGTTGATGTGACAAAAAGGGGAAGAAAATACGTGCTACACTTGAGGGGAAGCAATTTGAAGATCATGTACAACTTACAAGAGATACACATAGAGTTTTGCCACTATCAACTAGGGGAAGATTGTTGGGTCAAAAAGTTAATGTGGCAGAAACTCAAAAACGAAGAAAACATGAAGAAATTGTCCAAGCGTTGTCAAGAGTTAATCAAGCGTTGATAAGAGCAAATTAGGCGTTGATGGCTCAAGCATTGTCGTGTGCAATCCAAGCATTGTCACATGTAATTCAAGCATTGACAAAACGTAGACAAAGAAGCTTATGGAAGCTTCTATTTAGATAAACATGCAAAAGATATTCTGCATAAGTTTATTTAAATAGAAGATTTACTTGTTTATTCATCATTATCTCTTGTAAAACCCTAATCCTTACACTATAAAAGGAACCAAGGGTCATAGGTTTTATTCATATTATTCATTCACAATGTAAACCTAAAGTGTGTGTCGACTAGACGTGGGATTCAATGTATACACGTCTAGTGGATGTTTGTTATTAATATAATGAACATCCCTTATGTTTTAATTCGTGTTATTGTGCCTAAACACCTTGTTAATGGTTGTTGTTCTAATTCCGCTTTGATTGTATAATCATATGAACAATGATCATTCCTAGTAGCTTCAAAGATCCGGAAACCAAGGTTTCCACAATGTGGTTTGTTGTTTGTGTGTTTGATCCTAAGGAGTAAATCTCGGGACGAGATTTCTATTAGGAGGGAGTGATGTGACAACCCTGGTTTTGAGGTTCGTCACTTAGTTTTGTTTTGTGCTAGTTACGTGTCTTTACGTGTTTATGTGCTAATTGGTGTGAATAGATTGTGGTTTGGATATCGTTTCTGGTACGGGGTACCTTGTGAGTGAAATGATGTGTGATGATTTCATGTTCATGAGTTCACATGGTGGTGACTATGAAGTGAGATGGTGTTATTTAGTGGTTTTACGTATACGTATATGTATTATAGAAAATCGTATTTTTAAGATTTACAGTTTAGCATTTAGAGGTCTCGGATGAGGTAATTAGTCATATGAATATTTTTCGGGATGGTTTTAAGTCATTTAGGACTTAGTTATATAGTTTATTTCAAAATTTGAGATTTTTATTAAAAGTGTATATTTTACGTCTTTTACGGTAAAACGAGTAAATTTGACTAGTTTGACGGTTTTGAGGTTTTGGAAGCTTTAGGAGCTGAAATAAATTAAGGTAAATTAAGGTAATGTTAATAACATAATATTAAATAATAAAATTATAAAAAAAACGGAATTGGGGGTGTTTGGGTCGGTTTAGACGCACCAAAGAAAAGAAAAGGGGAAAAAGGGAACCGGGCTTTTGTATATGGGCCAAGGACTTGTTAGGAAAGTATAGAAAACCTTATTTTTATCAAAACACTTCATAAAATCCCTGGAGATCAAGTATGGGTCGACATCCATGGAGAAAATTAGGGTTCTTCAAACCCTTTTCAATTAAATTGTTTTTATGATTTCTTTAATCATCTTATGATGGATTTAGGTTAGGGTTTAGTTTAAAAACAGTAAATTAATGTTGTATTAATCATAATATGATGATTACATAAATTAGGGCTTGTAATTAGAGGGATTAGGGTTAATTAATGAGGTTGATTTTGTTAAACCCGTTTTTAAAAACTGGGCAGAATTTTGAGTCAATTGTTTTGATCATATTGGGAGTTCTACAAACTCTTATTTTGCGATCCACATATCCCTGGAAAGCTATTTGAAGTGGCTTTCCAATGCAAGAAATTAGAGTTAAATTAGAGGTCGGGAAGTGGGTCAAAAACAGGTTACAACAGTCGGAGGTCAAAACAGTGTTGAAGTCAGCCTGTTTTCTTTTTAAGTTTTGGGTTGTTTGGGGTACTTACGGTTGCATTGTGATCTTCTCACTAACATGAGAGATGGTTTATATATTTTAGTAAGTATCTGCACTTGGGATAAGGTTGTGGTTTAGGGTAAGACCCTCTAATAGTAACAAACGTTTTGTAAGTTTAAAGTCAGTAAATCTGGAATGACAAAAGTATATATATATATATATCGGGGCCTTAACAGTAGCTTTAAGGTTGGGGCAAATGTGAGGTCTAAGCTAACATATGTAAGGGAATAAATATTCCCTTTACAAAGATCATGGGTATGTTTAAGGGGGCGTTTGGCTTATAGTTTGGAGACCTAAAACTGGGACTGTTTTGGGTAAAATGTTAACGGGACGGGTTATGAAGTAAAACGAGTTAAGGGCTTTATAGAGGGGTGTAATGAGATGCTTAGAGCATATATATGAGGTATATATATGGGGTAAGGTTAGATGTCCATCATAGGTTGATGAGCCATTTTAGTGTTTGGTTCATGTTTTGATTATGTGTTTTTAGTTTGTTAGCTTTTTGCTAGTGCGCGGATGTTTGGGGAAGCTCAATCAGGTGAGTTTCATAGTCCCATGTTTACTATTGATATTGACTTCCAGATGGGATGGAAGAGACACTGTGTTGAGTTATTTTATAAATTGATGTTGTGAATGTTTTTAAGGTTTGTGATGGACTTGTGTGTACATTATGTGATTACCTGCTATGTGATTCTTGATTGTGTATGATTTGGATCGGGGGACACGTGTCGTCTCAGTTATTGTGGTTTGACAAGGTAGGGGCCTTGGGATAGGTACATAGCGTGATCGTCTATGGGACCAATGGATAATGACAAGGTAGTGGCCTTGGGATAGGTACATAGTGTGATCATCTATGGTACCATGGTGTTTGGTAAGGCTGAGGGCCTTGGATTTTGGTTTGGAATGTTTGATCTTGAATGTTAGTTGTTAATACATAATTGTAACACATTGTCCATATGTTATTGTGTTGATGGTTGTTACTCACAGCTTTTTGGTATGATTTGGCGTTTGAGTCTAAACCTATGACTCTCACCAACTTTATGTTGACGTGTTTTAGTGTCTCTTTCAGGTGAGTATGTGGTTGAGCTTGAGGATAGGAGTGGCTAGATTTGGATGCATTAGGATTGCACATAGAAGGAGATCCCTGTTCCTTCTTAGTTTACCTTTATGTTTTTTTTTGTTTGATAAGTGATACATGTTGGCACCTATATGTTTGTTTGGTTTATGTTTATTATTTGTCTTGGGTAAGTGGTAGGACTGTTACCTACTTACCTAGACTCCTGCATTGTTGAGGTATTGTCATGACATTTGTGTCGCCATTTTTGACATTATATTTGCATTTAGTTATCTCTATAGACACGTTATTGTTGTGATGATATCCATACGTCGTGCCCCATATTCCGCCATGGTGGGGTGTGACATAATGTCTATCAATTCCAATCTTGATGACACCCCGTGGTTTGCGGACATTGCAAACTACTTAGCGGGTGGTATTCTCATCGAAGGGTTAACGTCCCAACAAAAGAAAAAGTTCTTTAAAGACATTGAACACTGTTTTTGGGACGACCCTTACCTTTTCAAACAATGTGCTGATCTGATTATTCGTCGGTGTGTTGATGGGCCGGCAGCATTACTAATCCTTGAAGCTTGCCATAAAGGACCCACCGGTGGTCACTTTGGTCCCAATTACACCGCGAAGAAAGTTTTCGACTCTGGTTTTTATTGGCCCACCATTTATCATGACGCTCATGAAATGGTTAAATATTGTGATGCTTGCCAAAGACAAGGCAAGATCACACATAAAGATGAGATGCCTCAAAATTTCATACAAGAATGTGAACCTTTGATGTATGGGGCATCGACTTTATGGGGCCATTTCCATCATCTAAAGGGAACAAGTACATCCTCGTAGCTGTTGACTACGTCTCTAAATGGGTTGAAGCTAAGGCTCTCCCTACAAATGATGCGAGGGTGGTTGTGAACTTTTTGAAGCAACTTTTTGCTCGATTCAGTGTTCCTCGTGTTATCATCAGTGACCACGGGACTCATTTTTGCAATTATCAATTCACAAGAGTCATGGCTAAGTATGGTGTCAATCACCGTCTTTCCACCGCTTATCATCCTCAAACAAATGGTCAAGCCGAGATATCTAACCGTGGATTGAAGCGAATTCTTGAGCGTACTGTGGGAGAGCATCGTGTCTCGTAGGCCGATAAGTTAGATGATGCTTTCTGGGCTTTCTGTACCGCATATAAGACGCCTATTGGTTGCACTCCATATCGTCTTGTGTACGCGAAGGCATGCCACCTCCCTATTGAGCTGGAACATAAGGCGTACTGGGCCTTGAAGTGGCCCAATTTTGACATCAACAAAGCCGGCGATCTTCGGAAGATTCAACTCAACGAGCTCAACGAACTGAGGAATGAAGCCTACGAGAATTCTTTGATCTACAAGGAGAAGACCAAAATCATTCATGATGCTAGGATTAAGAACCGAGAGTTCCACATCGGTGATCAAGTCTTACTTTTTAACTCTCGATTGAAGATCTTCTCGGGCAAACTGAAGAGTCGTTGGTCTGGTCCATTCACCGTCGCTAAAGTCTTCACATATGGCACCATTGAGCTTTCTCAGCCAAATGAGCCAAATTTTAAAGTGAATGGCCAGCGTGTGAAGCTGTATTTTGGTGAGGACATCTCTCATGAGATGATTCCATCCCTCACCACGTTTCCCTTGAATTATTTCTGGGTCGAGTCAGGCTCGTGACTCGGTTAACAAAAACAAGCGCTTCTCGGGAGGCAACCCGTTGATCTATCCTTTACCATTTTCATATTAAGTGTAGGGGGAGCCCCGTATGTGTTTGTTGTATTGTTTCTTTTGATGTGCAGGGATTAAAATCTTCAAAGATCCATTCTCGATGACTTTTGACGAACCGTGATCCCTTGTACCCGTCTTCCTGGTTCTATCCTAAACTGTTATGATTCAAATCATATATGTTCACATTGAAATCACAATAGTTGTCCTTTCCTTAGCAAGATTTAAACAACGTGCACAATGTCCTAAGTGTAGGGGAGTTTACTCCCACATGCTTAAACATTGAGGACAATGTTTATATCAAGTGTAGGGGGACTTCTATCGAAGTAAGTGGGCTTTTCCATGAATTTGTCCTCATTTTAACCGGAAAATTTTATTTTTCGACATTTTTCATAATTTTTAATCTATTTTGGCCTACTAGTATAGTAGTATTTTCCTTTGTTATCGTTATTTACTTTCCTTGCTTAAAATAAAGTTTAATAAATTGGTTTTAAATTTTTCAAAGTCGTGAATATTTTAACTCAACCCGAGTTTACTTATTAAAGTTTACCCTAGCTAGTATCCTTAATGTGTTTAAGTCAAGTTTTGCTAGGCTTTTATATGGGGAACTTTAAAACGCGAAAGTCTTAACTCTCACGGGTTAAGAACAAGAACTTTTCGCAAGTTCCTATAATTGATCCTAGAGAGTCGTTTATCAAGGGAACTTTAAAATGCGAATTCTAAACTTGAAAAAGTCTAAGAGTTTGCAAGATCCTATAGATGACTCGAAAACCCAAAACTTTGATTTAATTGGCTAAGCATCCACGAGTCTCATTCCTAGAGATTTTAAATTGTGGAGAACGAGAGATGATAGACTCAATTATAAGTTTGGTATTCTTTCGTGAATTTATGTGAGTTGATTATAAGCTTTTTCTCCCATCGCTTGTTAATAAATTTAATTGCAATAAATAAGGTTGTACGATTTGAAAAGTTACTTAGCTTCTAGCACAAGATCGTTTAAAAGTTGCTTGGTATTAATTAGCGTTCATAGCCAAGGCATAACTTATTGAAGCGGGATGCGAAGATTGGCGAGTTCGAAAAGGCCCTAACAAGGCATGAGGGCTACATTTTGTTGCTAAAGATCCAAAAGTGATGTGAAGAATCATTTATTGAAAATCAATATGAAGGATCGAGACACACGACAAAAAGCAAATACTCCCCAAAATATCATGGAGAAGTCTATCCAAAAAGGCCCTAACAAGGTATGAGGATAAATAGATCCAAGTCCTAAAAGGAGACGGATTGTTGTATATCAAAGTCCAAAATAAAGATTGGAGAAAAATGAAGAAGTCATGGTCCAAATATGAAGAATCTCTCAAAAACTTCAAAGTGAAGAAATTCCTATTATGAAGAGAAGACCATAATTTCAAGAACGTCTCTCAAAGATTCGAAGTATGAAGTCGCTGCCAAATATCGGTCCGAGAAAGGTCTCAAATCGTGAAGCGAGTTATGCCAAGATATGAACTTTAAGAGATCCCGAGAAGCAGTTTTAAAAGATCTTGTCCTTTAGCTAACTATTGATTAAATCGTCCCACTTTATTTCAGCCTAAATAACTATCGAAATAAGTCAAACAATGCATCCTCGTGATCATTCAAGACAATCATAAAATATAAGAGATACACCTAGGAATAAGGGAGTCTAAGTAAATAATTGGGCCACTTGAGTTCGTGTTAGTTTGCTAACTTATAATAACAATGATCTCGTTTTTAAGCTTGGTATGGGGAACTCGAAACTTGAGGATGATAAACATTCATGACAGCCAAAACCCCAATGTAAGTCTTTGATTTCTATCTTTTTACTTTCCTTAAAGTTTAGTATTTAACAAAGGCCAAGGTGGGTTATTTATGATGAGAAATGTAACCTGTGCTTTGAAATTAATGCATCGCATGAGGGCATTGCAATGGTCAAGTGTACGGGATTTAATAAGTGTGAAAACACTATCCTTTTACCACTTATTTCCTATAATAACAAGACCAAAACGTGTATTTTATGTCGTAAAAGTTGGAATTATGCGTGGCTTGTGTTTTATTGTGTTTCAGGATAAAAATGTGAAAAAGGAAGAAAATACGGGCTATCATGGGCTTTTATCGAAGAATACGACAAAAGACGAAGTTAAAAGATCAAGAGTGTAAAAAGAACGGAAGTCCAAGGCCTATTCTGAAGATTTATCGAAGAAAAAGTCTAAAGACGGAAGTTTAATGAAGTCGAAGAACTCATGTCTAATAGAAGAAGAAAATTATAAGACAAGTTCAATTTATATCGACAAATCCCGAGACGACGTCAGAAAAAGACAAAGAATTTAAATTTGAGACGAGAAGAAAGAAAAAGGGAGCAACACATGCACCTCCCCACCTCCTATATATACCCTCCTAATGACACATTAGGAGGGTGTTAGTTAATTAGTTCATTTTCAATTTAAGTAGTTTAGTTTTTAGAGAGAGAAAGTGTTTAACTTTCTCTCACTAGAATTTCATCTTTTCTTCCCTTCATGTTTAAGCTTTGATTTGATCTTGTATTTTGGAATCATTAATCTATAAGTTCAAGTTAAGCTTTTTATCTTTAATCTTCTTCTACCTTTCTTTATTTTGATCTTGATTAGTGATAATCTTTGATTTTGTTTCATCTTAATGCTTATGTGAATAAAAAGTTTATCTTTTTATTCATCTCCAAGTTTTAATACTGATTAAGTTTTGAGCTTTTCATGCTTATTGGCTTAGTTTGTGTTTAGCTTATTTACGTTTTAAGTTTTATTAAAGTTTTAGTCCTTTTAAAGTTTGATTTAAAAGTTTTGCTTATTTAAAGTTTTGAAAGTTCTTATTTTATGCTTATTAGTTCGGCTTATTATTAATTTGGTTAAGTCTTGGTTTGAGCTTATCAAAAGTAGCTTAAAAACTTGGCTTATTGCTAAATACATATCATCGGAAAGGGGTTTCCCATTCCGACCTACATTCCGATCGGGCCCTTTTTCATTTTGACAACTACACTAGTATTCTGATCACAAGGATCGGAAAAGGGTTTTAATATTCCGATATGGATTCCGACTGGTTTGGTTTTATTCCGATTGCTATTCTGATAGCATTCTGATGAGGGTTATTTTCTTGATATTCCGATAGCTTTACTGTTTAATTATTCCGACGAGATCTTTTTGCCATATTCTGACTGCTTTCTGACGCCCACATTCCGATCATATTCCGACTTCCACATTCCGGCGGGATTCCGATAGGGCATTCCGACGGGGTTAATTGTTTAGTTTTACAAAGTTTTCAAGTTTTAAATTCATTACATTTTAATTTCCAAAAATTGCACGCTTCCCGAAATCTCTGTTTTTACCAAGTGTTTTTCTAATTTTGTTTTTAAGTTTTCAATCATTTATTTTTAACTCGTCATTTTAGTTTAATTTTTAAAGCTTTTATTTTACTCAACGACATTTCCATATTTTCTTTTAGTTTAAAATAGATAATCAAACCATTTTATTGTCCACCAAGAACGACTGAGTCGCACTCTTAACTAGTAATCAATTCGAAAAGATTGGACGATAACTTTCATAACTAAGTAAAATCTAGTTATTAGCTCTCGAAGGTTGTCTTAAACTGGTTACAAAATATGTTTTGAAACTTGGTGAAACTATTATGTTCTATCCTTCAAGAGTCACCCAGAAAGAGTTGCATGTCATGGAACAACACATGAGATATATTGGATGGGTCCTATATTAGAGGATATATCGTATCATTTTGTTCGGTTAAGATGTTGGGTTCTTATAAATAATGGTTAGAAATATTGATTCATTTTACTGGAAAAAAAGAGATTGAAGACGAGGGGTATTCTTGTTATTTAACCTTGCCACGTAGGAGTTTAACCTGGTATTGTAAGTTTCAATATATGGAGTAACCTAAAGAACCGGTAACGTAAAGATGAGTAACCTGGAAACACAAAATGAACGTTCAGTTACTTAGGACAAATTTTTTGTAAAGTTTAGTAACATCTTTGTATATTAACCCTTTAATACTTAACTCTTATTTATTTAATGATCTTTAAGTTATAGCTCCATTTAATTTAATAAATATAATAAATACATTTATTAAACAAATTAACTCTTTACGTATTGTGTGGAATCCCGTAATCTCGAGTTTGAACCTAACACACGACTACTAAATTTATGTCCATAAACTTTCAAGTCCATGGATGACAAACCGTTATCCATATCTGATCCGCTTTAAGCTATACACACCCGTGTCGATGTCATTAATTACCCATTTGGTTGATTCATATCAATCACTATTGACATCCACTACACCTTTTACAGCAAGTGTAAAACAACTAGGACCTAGCACGTATACAGTATACTATACTTCATTAGTCTTGTTTTGGGAATGCAATAATGTCAGAACCAAACCAAGCTTAATCAAGTATTGTGTATAACTACAATAATTGTATATATTTTTACATTAGATGTAAAATGTACAGTGGATGCCGAAAAAAGAGCATTCGTCACCCAAGCTACTCACATTACTAGTGTGTGTTATCTCTAAACCCATTTTGTGTCACTATAACGCTTGTCAAAAGGAGCACAAAGGGATCTTTTTATCAATGTACCAAATGTTGTAATTTTAGCGTACATACTAATTGTGCTTTCCTACCCAAAAAACTTCTAAGTCAAGATGCTACAGATAATGCTTTTTACCATCCACATCTACTAACCATCTCATATTCCTTCTCATACATAGACCAAAAAGTTAAATATCATCTCGTATGTAGTCTTAAGTTTTGTTGATTGCTTTGGATTTACAATTGTGAGAAATGTAGTACAGCATATTAGTCATCCACAGGAGCTAATAGTAGTTAATACATAATGTGTTGATACGTCAGCTTCAACGACGTCCTCAAAGATGAAGTCGTATATGTATCATAATCCAATGAAAAAGATTAAACCACTCTACAAAGACATGCCATTTTACAAGTGTGCCAATGAAGATGTTACGATTTTGCTCTTCATGAGTGGTGCACTATATAGAACCATTCAGGTCACCCATAGCACACCCTTGTTCTCCTACCAAATGCACCGCGAAAGTTTTTCAGCATGTTTCATCGTAGGTTTTGCCATTTTCCTTGCGTTGGATTTGCTTATAGTTTTCTCCAATGTAATTACAACGATGATGTTAGTTGTGGATTTATACCTGAGAAAATCACACATAAAGCCTATCCAAATAACCTTTCAAGAGCACTTAAAAAAAGTTCTCTTGCCAAGGTATGTCCCATGTGTCGCAAAAGTCTCGATATGGGTAGTTCTCAATATGCATATCCCAGAATGGTCTTTGTGTTCAGTTGCAGCATTTATGACAGTATCTTTATACATCCTGAGTGTGCTTTATGTCTGGACAACTAGCTGGAACTCGTTTGACAATTGACAAACATCCCATGAGCTTAAGTTACTTCCCATAGATAACCATAAGAGCGGATACTTTTGTGAAATATGTGATGAAATTTTAGACCTTCATTGTTCATTCTATCATTGTCACAAGTGCGTGCAATCGGTGCATGCAGCTTGTGCTCCATTAATATTTAGGTGTGAAACAGATACCCGTGGCAGGATTGACAAGAAGATCTACTCGTTTTATAGAACCTCAAAGGGTTTGTATTATTGTAATTGTGATTATACATTAGATATTCTATGTATATATATGATAGGTGTGAAAACACCCATCCTTTTACCACTTATTTCTTACTAAAACAAGACCAAAACGCGTATTTAATATCATTTGTTTGGAATTATGCGTGGTTTTTGTGTTTATTGTGTTTTCAGAGCCAACTGGATAAATATTGGAGAAAACATGGGATTGCACGGGTTTTATCGAGGAAAAAGACGAAAAGACGGAGTCTATAGTCCAAGAGATGCAAAAGATTTGAAGTCAATGGGCCTATTTGAAGATTTATCGAAGAAAAGGGCCAAAGATGGAAGATTTACCTATGTCGAAGAAACTCAAGTCTATTAAATGAAGAAATTAAAAGACGAGTTGAATTTATTCGTCGACAAATCCCGAATCGAAATCGAAAACGACAACTTTTCTGAAAAGACGAGAAGACAAAAAGATAGGGAGAAATCCCACTCACCAACCAAGGGAGAAGCCTATAAATACTCCTCCCATTCACAAATTTCCACTAGTCTCTTTCTGTAACATTTTTTCCGAGTTCTTAGGAAAACCATCTCCCTTAAGGAGTGTGATGAGACGGCTTTTATACATGGTCTCATCGTTCTTTTTGGACTTAAAATGCATTAAATATCATCAAAATACCCAAATATATGCTTGTGTTTGTTGCTTGTGTATTTTAGGTACGGATATTGAGAAAATGACAAAAGATTACAAGAATCACGCAAAAACGAACACGGGAAACGAAGCCGCACGATGAACCAAGCCCTAGTGAGGAATTTTCCAAAGAAAACCCTTGAAGATTTGAAGAATATTGAAGATTGGTCCTCCAAGTTTGAAGAATTGACACTTTATACCCTTGTATCTTCATAATTACAAGTTTGGTCCCTAAAGTTTGTCAAAATTACAAAAAGGACCCTTAACTTTGAAGAATTGGCAAATTTAGTCCCTCATCAAATCTAAATTGTCAATAATGGTCCTTCAAGAAGTCAACAAACAAGTCAAGACCTTAAAGTATGAAGATATGTCAAAAACAGTCCTTGGAAAATCAAGAATATCCATTAAAGGCCCTTGGAAAAGTTTTTGGAAGAATTTGTGCCAAAAATGACAACCTGCCAAAAGTTGACAAAAGGAAAATGGGCGCTGTTGCATTTATTTACAAAGTAAACAAGTAAAGAAAGAATGGGGACTTATCCTGCCAAACCACCAAACCTCCACCACCAATCCCCATCCTCCACGTCACCCCTCCCACTAACCCGTTTTTATTTATTTAATCACTTTCAAAAACACGCGCTAAACACCTGGTTTAAACTTCAACACGATCAAAACCCTTACTGTTTACATAAACCCTAATCATCAAAACCTTTAATTACTTAAAATCACACTTCAATCTTGTGCAGATTTATGATTAGGGTGGGGATAAACCTTTTTCCTCACTTAAACCTCCTGTCACTCTCACCTAGAGCCTTTCCCCACATGCTATCACCCCACCTTGCACGTCCAAACAAAACCAGGCCAGAGAATCAACGAACAATGCACAGCTTCATATCCACGCATCATTCACACCCCTTGGATCATTTTACAACACTGATTTCACCACAAGAAGCCAAGGAAAGTTCACATGGGACTTAAAATTCAAAAAAATCACCAAGGCCATTTCTGGAAAAGTAGCATTAGGGTTCCAGCATATGAATATTTTATTTATAGTTCTAGAAGCACCTTGTAAGTCCCTATATAAGGACGCATAAGTTTTAGCTTAGTTCTTGTTCTTGTTTTCCTATTTTCACAACCTTGTAAAGCTTGCCTTTCTGAATGAAATTTAAGTTTAGTGTTGATGATGAAAACGAGTTCCATTTTACTTTCAGTTTGATTTAATCTGTTTTGAGTTTGTGTTTCAAGAAAAATCTTGTCTTTTCCTTTTTAAGTTACTGATTTCTGTTTTAAAAATTTGCAAAGTCATTTTGCTAAGTACCTTGGGTTCTGATAGGCTAAGTGATAAGCTCATGATTGATCATAGCCAACTGATCTTGTTGATCAAGGGGCAGTGAGATTGTGATAGCATATTGCTTAGGTTGTGGGACCTTTAGTCTTGCATAAGACTTGTTTCTTCCATTGTCTGATTTTTATATATTAACCATAAGCCAAGCTCTAGCTCCCTTCTAGCTTCATTCATAAGCTAGGGGTAAGCTTTTAGCTTCTACACAGTCTTTTCTCTCTTTCTTAGCAGGTTCAAATCATCTCTTCATTTTTAAAGAAATATTGGGTGTGTGTGTCTTTGAGACCACCACTAGCACCTTTACTTGCATACTTGATCTGCACAAGCCCGGGCTTGTAGGAGGTGGCTTATCAGCCACTGTTGGGCTTGGAAGTAAGCCCAACAAGGTATTCCTTGTTTACTTTTTAAATTTTAAAGTTTCTGAAAAAATTTGTGCTCTATATGATTTCTGCATAATAAGTGTTGTAAGTGTGTTAAGATGGTTTGAAATTGATCAAGTAGTGATGATATGCATGTTTAGAAGGATTTGATCAAGTTTGGTTTGTGTTTGATTCAGTTTTGTTTGAGAAATTTGTGTTTACTGAATTAAAGGAGTGTTTGGGACAAGGGATTAGCAAGAATTTGTGATAAAATTTCATGTTAAAACCTGTCTAGAAACATCACCTAGGTTATATTTGAGTGCTATATGCTCTTTGGTTTCAGTTTGAGTAGGTTTTAAACACTTTTGCATGTTTAAAAAGGTAAAACATAGCTAAAATCAGAAACTGCTTGTGAGACTGATTTTTGAGTAATTTTGCTATCAAACTTTGTAGGTTGTTAGATTTTAGGGTGTTTGAGGATTGTGTGTTACTTGTATGCATGCTTGTGAGCTTATTTCCAAGTTATAAGGTTTTAAAATCCAGATTTGTGCATGAAACATCAGCAATTGTTCATCAGACCTGTGTAGTGCTTAATCAGTAACTTTTAGGCTTAATTGGTGCTTATTTTTGTTAAGTGACTGCTTGTTTTTGTGTGATTATTGACTCCTTATACTCCAAAGAGTATAAGGGTGCCTTATTGTCCCAAATAAGCTATCAAAATAAGCTTTCCTAAGCTTATTGAAAAACAAACCAAAAATTTACACTGTCAGTGGGAACTCCTTTCCCACTGCTAGTGTCTTTTTTACCACTGCTGAGCAAAAGGACAAAAGTCCAGCACATGTCACTATCTGTTTTCTTCCTTTTTTGTCTTTAGTGCCCAAAAAGTGGAATTAGATCTTGAAACCAGTGCCATTATTTTTCTTATTTAATTTAGGATTTTTCTGATTAATTAAATTTTTATTTACTGTTCATTTAGTAATTTTTAGGTTAATTAGCTATTTTTAATTAACTTTAAAGTTTCTGATTTTGTCTTTTAGTGCCAAAAAGTAATATTTTTCAGTTTAATCAATTTTCCTAGACTTAGAATAATATTTTAAGGTTTTTGGTTAAAAAAAGATTTTACTGTTCATCTTTTTATTAATTTTTAGAATTAATTTAAGTTAATTAGGGCTTTAATTAAACTAGTTTTGTCATTTAGTGGAAAATTTAATATTTTTCAAGATTTTTCATTGTTCTACTGTTCATTAGAGTAAAATAGGATTTTTAAAATTGGTAGATTATTTTTAGCATTATTTAATTATTTTTTATAATTATTTTAATTTTAAAATAGTTTTTAGTAATTTAAAAATAGAGAAATAGTGTTTAAAAATTATAAAAAATACTTTTTAGTTTTTAAATAATATAAGTAAGTTATTTGTTCAATAAAATCATATTTTGGACATTTTGATTAATTATATTTAATTTTAGGGCTTTAATTAGCATTTAAAATTGAATATTTAATTAATAAAAGGTTTTAAAATATATTTGTTGGATTTTTATTCCTTATTTATATTATTTTAGACTTGTTTTAGCTTATAATTAATTTTTAGGTTGAAAATTTTTATTTTTGTCGTTTTTTTTTACGGTTTTACGTTTACGCCTTTTTCGTCGTAGTTTAATTAGTTTTCGTAACCGTATTCTCTTTCCTTTCTCATTTCTTTTCTTCTTGATCATAATCACAAACATCATATATCAACTCTTAACACAACGCACTTGCCTCCTTGGGAAACGAACTTGCTTGGTCATTGGTGCTCGGTTTTCCTAAACCGACACTTAATACTACCACTATTTGTACTTCCTTTTCCTAAAGGTCGTATTTTACTACATCATTTTGGCGCCGCTGCCGGGGAGGCGTGTTGTGTTTTGGTTGAACCATTGTTGTTTTTATATATAGCCATAAAATTATTTGTATTAATAGCACTCTATTAATACGTACTATCGTTTTTCGATTTTTGTGAATATTATTACTATATTGTATACGTAGAACAATAAATTTACAAGTACTCCAAATACGTGAGCAATCACAACCTTGATTCGGGATTTCATCACTCGATCATTGTATTCGAATCTCAAACCAAAGAAAAAAGGCAAAAATAGATAAATACTTTCGTGAAGCTTGATTTTGATAATACAAACTATAAGGTGGGTATAAGGCGGTTGTATTTCACGACCTAAAGGAAAAAGGCTCTTAAGTGCTTCGCGCCGCCTCGTTTCCTCCGCTTGCTTGTGCGTATTTGATTTTGAGAGTGAATCGAGGGTTTTGCCGCCCAAAGTATTACTAAGTATCATATATATTTTCTTGGTTTCATTTGATTAAACCCTCTTGAACGATTTGGTGTTCCACCATCGTTCTAAAGTCATCGAAGGCGTTCACTTCACGTGTTCGTTTTCATTCCTTGAGGCTTCTTTAATCGAGAGATTTGATTAAGGAGGAGATTTGTAGATTTTGATCTACTTAATACATTCCAAAAAATCCAAAAAAAGTTAAAAACAATCAAAAACCACAAAAAAATTGAAAAAGTAAAAACACCAAAAAGAATCTTCTTTGCTCGCCTTCTCGTTGTACGTGACGTTTATGCAAACTCGCTCTAAAGCTAGACGTGCTCGTAAACGAAGAAACATATCACTCACTCCTACTAGTGAGGACTCTCCTATTGACGAACCCATTGTAGTGAAAGAAGCACCCATGGCTAATCGAACTATGATGGAGTTGCTTCAAGCACCCACCGAGGGTTATGGAGAAGCGATTGTGATTCCCGCTATCCTTGCGGAGAATTTTGAGGTTAAGACGGGTTTGTTGTCCATGATTCAAAACAACAAGTTTCGAGGGGACGAAAAGGACAACCCGCATAACCACATTCGCCAATTTAACCGTCTCACCGCCACATGCAAGTTTAAGGATGTTTCTAACGACTCGATTAAGATGATGCTTTTTCCGTATTCCTTAGCGGGGCCCGCAAAAATTTGGTTGGAGAAAGAGCCACCCAATTCTATATTGACGTGGAAGGATCTCGTTTCAAAATTCGTGAACCAATTTTTTCCGCCCTCTAAGACTACGCACTTGAAAAACGAGATTTCAAAGTTTTCGCAAGAGTATAATGAGAGTTTTTCAACGGCTTGGAATAGGTTTAAGGAAATGTTGCACGAATGTCCTCATCATGGTTTTTCCGACTTGCATCAAATAGACACGTTTTACAATGGCTTGAACGATCATGAGCGTGATTATCTTAATGCCGCCGCGGGTGGTAATTTCTTGTGCAAAACGGTCGAGGAAGCATTGGTAATTATTGAGAATAGGTCTAAGGTGTATAGTCCTCGTAGCACGTCGAGTGTTTGTAAGGCTTCGTCTTCATCTTCACCTAGTTTGTCACACACCGTTGATGCTTGCCAAGTCGAGGCTAATTTGGAGAATAAAATTTTTGATATAGTGAAAGGCTTGTTAGTTGAGTTTAAAGTTGGTAAACAACCCGCTCCCGCTACGATTAAAGCGGTTGAGGTTTCTTGTATGTATTGTGGTGGAGCTCACGATTATTCCGAGTGCATTACCAACGGTGGTAACACTTCGAGTGCCTTCGCGGCCGCGGGAACTTATAACCAAAACGGTCAAGTTCCTCGCACTAATCAATTGACTCCACCGGGTTTTTCACCAAATCAAAATGCTAACAATTATCGAAACAATCAAGTTGGTTACCAAAGCAATCAAAGGAACAATTATAAGGGTAATAACAACTATGGGAATCAAGGGAGTAGTAGTAGCCAATTGCAAAATCAAAATCAAAACCGTAATTTTCAAAATGCAAGTCAAGGTCTTCAAAATAATAAAGAACTTCCAATAGACTTTTTGAATTACGCTACTTCAAATGATAAGATTGTGGAAAACATTCAAGAGCAAATGGCTAATCAAGCTAAGGAGACGGCTAAGAACGCAAAGGAGTTAGCTAATTTTATTAAGGAAAATCTAGCCATGAGAAATGAATTGAAAAATGATTTTGCTAACCAAATTCGAGGTCAAAACAACAAGATAGAGCAAAGTCATGCTAGGCTTGAACAAAGAATTGACCAAAAAGCCGCTAGCCAAGATTTGAAGTTTAGTAGTCAAGATGCTAAGCTTAATGCAATTTTAGAAGCCGTAATGGGAAACAAAGCCTCTACTTCGGGTAGTTTGCCTAGTAACACCGTTTCAAACCCGAAGGGAGAGATGAAAGTGATTACCACACGTAGTGGTAAGGCACTTAAAGAACCGACTCCTCAACCAATTACTCCAACGGTGGAGGAAATTGAGGAAGAACCCGAGGTGGTGGTCGAAAAGGAGCATATTTCAAGCCCACAAAGTACCGCTCATGCCACACCTACGGTTGACCCATCACCCATATTGGAACCCGAGATTCCAAAGGCTATGCCTATGCCCCAACCCACACCACCCTTGCCTTACCCATCGAGACTTAGGAAGGAGAAACGACAAGAACGCGACAACTATCAATTTGAGCTTTTTATGAAAATGTTTCGTGATTTGCACTTTAATGTGAGTTTCGCCGATGCTTTGGTCATGATGCCTCGATTTGCCGCTAACTTTAAGAGTATGTTGAACAACAAGGAAAAATTACACCAAAAGTCTAGTTGTTCGTCGGTTTATCTTAATCGCATACCTCAAAAAGTCGGTGATCCCGGTAAATTTTTGATCCCTTGTGCAATTCAAGATATGGAAGAATGCTATGCCTTGGCCGATCTTGGTGCTAGCATTAACTTGATGCCACTTACAATCTACAAGTCGCTCAACCTTCCTAATCTTACTCCTTCACGAATGTCTATTGAGTTGGCCGACCATTCCACGATTCTTGCATGTGGTTTGGCGGAAGACGTTTTTGTGAAAGTGGGGAAGTTCTACTATCCCGTAGACTTTATTGTTGTTGACATCCCCACGGATCCTCAAGTTCCTCTTATTTTAGGTCGTTCGTTTTTAGATACGTCTATGGCTTTGATTGATGTGCATGCTAGAAAGATCACCTTACGTTTCAACGACGAGGAACTTGTTATAAACGCAACTCAAAATTCTCAACTTTCTCATGTTTATTCCGTTGCTACCATAAACCTCGTTGATATGATCGACGTGGTTTGCGAGGAATTTTCACAAGAAGTTTTAGGGTTTGGTGATGAAGAGACTAGTGGCAATCCCACTATGTTAGATCCAATTCTTGATAATTCGACACCAACCTTCACTCCTTTTGAAGGTGGTGGTTTTACGTTGGAAGAATTCGATGTTCCACGTACTTGTGACGAAGACCTCGACAACGATGAGGACTTCTCGATTATCAAGGATTTTCTCAACGATTTCCCATTTCCTCCACCCGAGGAGGTTATGAGTATCGAACCCAAATCTTCACTTGAGGAACCACCTATCCTCGAGTTGAAAGATTTACCTCCTCACCTCGAGTATGTCTATTTGGAGGAGGACGACAAGTTGCCGGTTATTATTGCGAAGGAACTTTCGGATGATGAAAAAACCGCACTTGTCGATGTTCTTAAGGACCACAAAGGGGCGATTGCGTGGAAGTTATCCGACATTAAGGGAATCGATCCCAAATTTTGTACACACAAAATATTAATGGAGGAGGATTTCAAGCCAACAATCCAAAGTCAAAGGAGGGTGAACCCCAAAATTCACGACGTCATCAAAAAGGAGGTCCTTAAACTCCTTGACGCGGGAATGATTTACCCTATTTCCGATAGCCCTTGGGTGAGTCCTATCCATTGTGTCCCTAAAAAGGGAGGGATGACCGTTGTGCCAAACGATGCCAACGAGTTGATTCCCACGAGACTCGTGACCGGATGGAGAGTGTGCATTGACTATCGTAAGTTAAATGAAGCCACTCGAAAAGACCATTTTCCCTTGCCCTTCATGGACCAAATGTTGGAGCGTCTTGCGGGAAACGATTTCTATTGCTTTTTAGATGGTTTTTCCGGTTACTTCCAAATTCCCATCGATCCTCGTGATCAAGAAAAAACTACGTTTACGTGTCCATATGGAACGTTTGCCTATCGTAGAATGCCATTCGGACTTTGCAATGCACCGGGAACTTTTCAACGATGCATGATGGCTATTTTTCATGATATGATCGAGAAGACGATGGAAGTCTTCATGGATGACTTTTCCATGTTTGGTG
The DNA here is from genome assembly GCA_025667525.1 of Glebionis coronaria. Lineage (NCBI taxonomy): Eukaryota > Viridiplantae > Streptophyta > Magnoliopsida > Asterales > Asteraceae > Glebionis > Glebionis coronaria. The sequence continues at coordinate 362,699,748 of CM046882.1, read as the reverse complement.
ATTCCTTTACTTCGTGTTTGTCGAACCTTGAGAGAATGTTAAAACGTTGTGAGGAAACCAACCTTGTGCTTAATTGGGAAAAGTGTCATTTTATGGTTAAAAGTGGAATCGTCTTAGGGCACAAGGTCTCGAAAGCGGGGATTGAGGTAGATCAAGCTAAGGTAGACGTCATCGCCAAATTACCTTATCCCAAAACCGTCAAGGGAGTTAGGAGTTTCCTAGGCCACGCGGGCTTTTATCGACGATTCATCAAGGATTTCTCGAAGATTTCTCGACCCATTACACATCTTCTTGAAAAAGAAGCACGTTTTGTCTTTGACGAAGATTGTGTACGAGCCTTTGAGATCCTTAAGAGGAAACTTACCGAAGCTCCCATTCTTGTTGCTCCAAATTGGAACCTCCCCTTTGAGCTTATGTGTGATGCAAGTGATTACGCTATTGGGGCCGTTTTGGGGCAACGTCATGATAAGCATTTCTTGCCTATTCACTATGCTAGCAAGACGATGACCGAGTCTCAACTTAAATACACTACAACGGAAAAGGAGTTCCTTGCCGTGGTGTATGCATTTGAGAAATTCCGACCTTACCTCGTCTTGACAAAATGCATAGTGTATACGGACCATTCGGCTATCAAGTATCTCATGGCTAAACAAGATGCAAAGCCGAGATTACTTCGTTGGATTCTCCTCCTTCAAGAATTTGATCACAAAATCGTTGACAAAAAAGGAGCTGAGAATCTCGCGGCCGATCATCTCTCTCGTTTGGAAGATCCTCACCAAAGTGTTTACGAGCCTAAGGAAATCACCGAAACATTTCCGCTCGAGACACTTGGTGTAGTGAATTCCAAACTTGATTCTTCTACCCCATGGTTTGCGGATTTTGCAAATTACCATGCGGGTAACTTCATCATTAAGGGTATGACAACTCAAGAAAAACGAAAATTCTTTCGTGATGTCAAGTTCTATTTTTGGAACGACCCTTACTTGTTTCGAACGTGTGCGGATCAAATCATCCGCCGTTGTGTATTTGGCACTGAAGCTTCTAACATCCTTAGAGCTTGCCATGAGGGACCCACGGGTGGTCACCACGGTGCTAATCTCACGGCTAAGAAGGTGTTTGATGCCGGCTTCTTTTGGCCTACTATTTACCGAGATGCACAAATCCTTGTGAAGTCTTGTGATTCATGCCAACGACAAGGTAAAGCCTCACAAAAAGATGAAATGCCACAAAATATCATTCAACTATGTGAGATCTTTGACGTTTGGGGTATAGACTTTATGGGGCCGTTCCCATCATCTCGTGGTAATAAGTACATTCTTGTTGCGGTTGACTACCTTTCTAAGTGGGTGGAGGCGAAGGCCTTGCCCACTAATGATGCTCGTGTGGTAGTTAAGTTCTTGAAAAGTTTGTTTGCTAGGTTTGGAACCCCTCGTGCGATCATAAGCGATCGTGGAACCCATTTTTGTAATGACCAATTCGAAAGAGTCTTAAGGAAATATGGGGTTACACATCGTCTTTCTACGGCTTATCACCCACAAACGAGTGGGCAAGTCGAGGTTTCAAACCGAGCATTGAAGAGGATCTTGGAGAGATCCGTGGGGGAAAACCGACAATCTTGGTCGGATAAGTTAGACGATGCTTTATGGGCCTTTAGGACCGCTCATAAGACACCCATTGGGTGCACTCCCTATAAGCTTGTGTATGGAAAGAATTGTCATTTGCCTATCGAGTTAGAACACAAGGCTTATTGGGCCCTAAAGCATTGTAATGATGACATGGAGACCGCGGGAAAACACCGGAAAATGCAATTAAATGAATTGGATGAATTAAGGGATATTGCTTATGAAAATTCATTGATTTACAAAGAGAAAACTAAAAAGTTGCATGATTCTAAAATTAAAAACCGGGTTTTTAACATTGGGGATCAAGTTTTGCTTTTTAATTCAAGATTGAAAATATTTTCCGGTAAATTGAAATCCCGTTGGTCCGGTCCATTCACCGTGACTCAAGTGTTTCCTTATGGGACCATCGAGCTAGCTCAAGATGATGGTCCTAACTTCAAGGTGAATGGACATAGGTTGAAGCACTACTTCTGTGGGGAAGTTCCATCCTTGAACTACCTCGACCAAGTCACCTTCCCCAATGATAATTAGTATTGAGGGGATCGAGTCGAGCTCATGACTCGGTAATCAAAAACGAGGTGCCTCGTGGGGGAGTCCCATGCTTATCCTATGTACATATTATCGCTTTCTTAGTCTAATGTAGCTTACGTGTGGGGATTCGTGCCCTTCCAACCTTTGTTCCATGGTTCTTTGTGATATGTGGTTTTTAGATCATGATCTTCACGATTGGAGCCTCTCGTGTTCGTTTTATGGGAGCACTCGATCGTTTGCTTTGGAGACATTTCTCAATATCCATGATATATCCTTTATTGTTCTAACCTTAGGTTTTTAGCACACTTCATAAACGGCTATTAATTTAATGGTTACACCCTTTCCATGCTAGATTAGGCATTCGACTACGTCTCTAGTATGGGGGTGTTTGCACCCCTAGACTCGAAACATTGAGGACAATGTTTAACTTTAGTATGGGGGGTGAATAGATACTTGCCTTGCCAAACCTTCACGCTTTCCAAAGTTTATCGTTTTGTTTATCGTTTTGTTGCAAAATAAGGCTAAAAATGGCCAAATTTTAAAATTTTTCTCATGTTTCATAAGTGTTTGAAGACACGAATGTAGATTTTCCGATGGCGAGAATAAGAGTAATTTTTGACTCGACCGTGCGTGTTGAGCACTTAGCTTTGATTCCTTAACTACACATTAGGCTAAGTCTCTTAAATGAGGACGAGAAATGATAGAGTTAATTATAAGTTACTATGCTAAACGTAGAGTACTTGTATTCTTTCAAAAACTCATGTGTTCTCGTTGTTTGCTTATTCTCCCTTCGCATGTAAATATTTTTTGCTTAATAAATATTGATTTAGCGGTTTAGTTGGGATTGTTGGGTTTCTAGTCTTTTCTAGTAGCTCCCGTGTAATTAAATTGGGAAGACATTAAGATATCGCCAGCGTCACGGTTTTGAAGTATTGGCACCCTAATAATCGAAAGCTTCACCCAATAATAAGATTTCAAGTGCTCACCTAGATTAAGCAAACAATTTGAAGCCCCACAAGGCCTAAAATCTATGCAAAATTGAAAGTGAATCAAGCCTTAATCTTCGAAGCTTTAAAGATCCAAAATTCGCTTTAGCGTGAGGATATACGTCTTTGGCTAATAAAACCACCGATGATGGCGGATAATAAAAGGCAAGGCAAGACCGAAGTCATAATAAAAGCTTCTTCATGGCGAAGTTGAATAAAAGATGGAGGTAAACCAAAGATAATAAGGCCCTTCCGTTAGGGGGCGTATAAAAGTCTTGGTAATAAGTCTCATGTTCAAAACCGTTATAAAACCGTGTTTATCGATTCTTCTTGTCAACTTAATTTTTTAACATCGTTGTCTATTGGGAGGGGTTATTGATTTGATGATCTTAGTTACACCGTTAGGACTCTATTTTTAGACCTAAATCTCTATTATCGCATAAGTCAAACAATGTATCCTCGTGAAACATTCAAGACAAAATAAAATATAAGAGATACAACTTAGGAATAATGGGAGAATAAGTACGTGATTAGGGCATATGAGTAGTGTTAGCATTACTAACTTATAATGACAATGATCTCGTTGCACGCTTGGCATGGAATTAGAGTGAAAATCGAGGACGATGAAATTATTTCTAACGAAGCATTCACGTGTTCTTATTCTATGAACCTAAACGTCCCATTTTGCGATGAAAATCATACATTATGTCTATAACACAAGTAGCAGCAATAGTATTAGTATAGGTAGTTCATCATTTCAATAAAGTGAATAAAATTGAATTTTGGAGTGCTATGATACTTTATTCTAGCATTGCGTGAGGGCACGGCAATGGTTTAGTATGGGGGAGTGATGAGACGGCTTTTATACATGGTCTCATCGTTCTTTTTGGACTTAAAATGCATTAAATATAATCAAAATACCCAAATATATGCTTGTGTTTGTTGCTTGTGTATTTTAGGTACGGATATTGAGAAAATGACAAAAGATTACAAGAATCACGCAAAAACGAACACGGGAAACGAAGCCGCACGATGAACCAAGCCCTAGTGAGGAATTTTCCAAAGAAAACCCTTGAAGATTTGAAGAATATTGAAGATTGGTCCTCCAAGTTTGAAGAATTGACACTTTATACCCTTGTATCTTCATAATTAGAAGTTTGGTCCCTAAAGTTTGTCAAAATTACAAAAAGGACCCTTAACTTTGAAGAATTGGCAAATTTAGTCCCTCATCAAATCTAAATTGTCAATAATGGTCCTTCAAGAAGTCAAAAAACAAGTCAAGACCTTAAAGTATGAAGATATGTCAAAAACAGTCCTTGGAAAATCAAGAATATCCATTAAAGGCCCTTGGAAAAGTTTTTGGAAGAATTTGTGCCAAAAATGACAACCTGCCAAAAGTTGACAAAAGGAAAATAGGCGCTGTTGCATTTATTTACAAAGTGAACAAGTAAAGAAAGAATGGGGACTTATCCTGCCAAACCACCAAACCTCCACCACCAATCCCCATCCTCCACGTCACCCCTCCCACTAACCCGTTTTTATTTATTTAATCACTTTCAAAAACACGCGCTAAACACCTGGTTTAAACTTCAACACGATCAAAACCCTTACTGTTTACATAAACCCTAATCATCAAAACCTTTAATTACTTAAAATCACACTTCAATCTTGTGCAGATTTATGATTAGGGTGGGGATAAACCTTTTTCCTCACTTAAACCTCCTGTCACTCTCACCTAGAGCCTTTCCCCACATGCTATCACCCCACCTTGCACGTCCAAACAAAACCAGGCCAGAGAATCAACGACCAATGCACAGCTTCATATCCACGCATCATTCACACCCCTTGGATCATTTTACAACACTGATTTCACCACAAGAAGCCAAGGAAAGTTCACATGGGACTTAAAATTCAAAAAAATCACCAAGGGCATTTCTGGAAAAGTAACATTAGGGTTCCAGCATATGAATATTTTATTTATAGTTCTAGAAGCACCTTGTAAGTCCCTATATAAGGACGCATAAGTTTTAGCTTAGTTCTTGTTCTTGTTTTCCTATTTTCACAACCTTGTAAAGCTTGCCTTTCTGAATGAAATTTAAGTTTAGTGTTGATGATGAAAACGAGTTCCATTTTACTTTCAGTTTGATTTAATCTGTTTTGAGTTTGTGTTTCAAGAAAAATCTTGTCTTTTCCTTTTTAAGTTACTGATTTCTGTTTTAAAAATTTGCAAAGTCATTTTGCTAAGTACCTTGGGTTCTGATAGGCTAAGTGATAAGCTCATGATTGATCATAGCCAACTGATCTTGTTGATCAAGGGGCAGTGAGATTGTGATAGCATATTGCTTAGGTTGTGGGACCTTGAGTCTTGCATAAGACTTGTTTCTTCCATTGTCTGATTTTTATATATTAACCATAAGCCAAGCTCTAGCTCCCTTCTAGCTTCATTCATAAGCTAGGGGTAAGCTTTTAGCTTCTACACAGTCTTTTCTCTCTTTCTTAGCAGGTTCAAATCATCTCTTCATTTTTAAAGAAATATTGGGTGTGTGTGTCTTTGAGACCACCACTAGCACCTTTACTTGCATACTTGATCTGCACAAGCCCGGGCTTGTAGGAGGTGGCTTATCAGCCACTGTTGGGCTTGGAAGTAAGCCCAACAAGGTATTCCTTGTTTACTTTTTAAATTTTAAAGTTTCTGAAAAAATTTGTGCTCTATATGATTTCTGCATAATAAGTGTTGTAAGTGTGTTAAGATGGTTTGAAATTGATCAAGTAGTGATGATATGCATGTTTAGAAGGATTTGATCAAGTTTGGTTTGTGTTTGATTCAGTTTTGTTTGAGAAATTTGTGTTTACTGAATTAAAGGAGTGTTTGGGACAAGGGATTAGCAAGAATTTGTGATAAAATTTCATGTTAAAACCTGTCTAGAAACATCACCTAGGTTATATTTGAGTGCTATATGCTCTTTGGTTTCAGTTTGAGTAGGTTTTAAACACTTTTGCATGTTTAAAAAGGTAAAACATAGCTAAAATCAGAAACTGCTTGTGAGACTGATTTTTGAGTAATTTTGCTATCAAACTTTGTAGGTTGTTAGATTTTAGGGTGTTTGAGGATTGTGTGTTACTTGTATGCATGCTTGTGAGCTTATTTCCAAGTTATAAGGTTTTAAAATCCAGATTTGTGCATGAAACATCAGCAATTGTTCATCAGACCTGTGTAGTGCTTAATCATTAACTTTTAGGCTTAATTGGTGCTTATTTTTGTTAAGTGACTGCTTGTTTTTGTGTGATTATTGACTCCTTATACTCCAAAGAGTATAAGGGTGCCTTATTGTCCCAAATAAGCTATCAAAATAAGCTTTCCTAAGCTTATTGAAAAACAAACCAAAAATTTACACTGTCAGTGGGAACTCCTTTCCCACTGCTAGTGTCTTTTTTACCACTGCTGAGCAAAAGGACAAAAGTCCAGCACATGTCACTATCTGTTTTCTTCCTTTTTTGTCTTTAGTGCCCAAAAAGTGGAATTAGATCTTGAAACCAGTGCCATTATTTTTCTTATTTAATTTAGGATTTTTCTGATTAATTAAATTTTTATTTACTGTTCATTTAGTAATTTTTAGGTTAATTAGCTATTTTTAATTAACTTTAAAGTTTCTGATTTTGTCTTTTAGTGCCAAAAAGTAATATTTTTCAGTTTAATCAATTTTCCTAGACTTAGAATAATATTTTAAGGTTTTTGGTTAAAAAAAGATTTTACTGTTCATCTTTTTATTAATTTTTAGAATTAATTTAAGTTAATTAGGGCTTTAATTAAACTAGTTTTGTCATTTAGTGGAAAATTTAATATTTTTCAAGATTTTTCATTGTTCTACTGTTCATTAGAGTAAAATAGGATTTTTAAAATTGGTAGATTATTTTTAGCATTATTTAATTATTTTTTATAATTATTTTAATTTTAAAATAGTTTTTAGTAATTTAAAAATAGAGAAATAGTGTTTAAAAATTATAAAAAATACTTTTTAGTTTTTAAATAATATAAGTAAGTTATTTGTTTAATAAAATCATATTTTGGACATTTTGATTAATTATATTTAATTTTAGGGCTTTAATTAGCATTTAAAATTGAATATTTAATTAATAAAAGGTTTTAAAATATATTTGTTGGATTTTTATTCCTTATTTATATTATTTTAGACTTGTTTTAGCTTATAATTAATTTTTAGGTTGAAAATTTTTATTTTTGTCGTTTTTTTTTACGGTTTTACGTTTACGCCTTTTTCGTCGTAGTTTAATTAGTTTTCGTAACCGTCTTCTCTTTCCTTTCTCATTTCTTTTCTTCTTGATCATAATCACAAACATCATATATCAACTCTTAACACAACGCACTTGCCTCCTTGGGAAACGAACTTGCTTGGTCATTGGTGCTCGGTTTTCCTAAACCGACACTTAATACTACCACTATTTGTACTTCCTTTTCCTAAAGGTCGTATTTTACTACATCAGAGTGGTTTTCATTTTCTTTGATTTCTTCCAATCTTGTAAGTTTAATCTTTCCACTTTGTTTGTTGAATCCAATATCATTAATACAAGTTTACTTTTAATCTTTCCATCATCTTGTTCTTCATCTCTTTATGATTCAAAGTTCTTAAGTTTTATTTTATTGGTTTGATCATAAAAAGTAAGTGGGTTTTGCGATTTTGTGGTTTTGGATTGATGTTTACCTTAGGTAAATGATTAGTGGTTAAATTGGTTTCAGTTTTGATTAAAAACTTGGTAAATTTTGGTGTTAAATCTGCGTTTCTGTCATCCCCTGTTCTTCGCCACTTTGTTACTGTGTTTCCTCATATTCCGAATAGGGAGTCTGTGATTGTGTTGGTTCGGAATATCCAATTATTCCGGATCAAGGTGTGATTGTGTTGTTTACTCGGAATATCAAAATATTCCGAGTAGTGCTCTTGTTCCGTATAGGAGCCTATATTCCGCATAGGGCTTATTATTCCGAATAACCTCAATATTCAGCATAGCCAAAATATTCCGCGTAGGCTCGTTATTCCGCATAGGCATTCCGGATAGAGTTTGTGATCTTGTTGATTATTCGGAATATCCGAATATTCCGCATAGGGTTCTTATCAAAATATTCCGCATAGACATTCCTGTTCAAATTATTCCGCATAGGGTTCTTTTCCAGATAATCTGCATAAGGGTTTCTTGTCAAAACATTCCGCATAGGGTAATATTCCGCATGGCCATGATTATTCCGAATACCCAATTATTCAGCATAAGAGATTTATTCCGAGTAGAGTTAACATTCCGAGTAAGGCAAAATATTCCAGATAGCCATTATTCCGAATAAGGTAAATTTCCAGTTTTTCCAATTTTAAATTCTAGCTTTATTTTTATTCTCAGTAATTGCTTTTAGTTTAATTTTATTATTTCTAGCACTTATCATTTTAATAGATTTAGACCAAAGCTCCCCCTTTTTAGTTACCATTTACAACGATTCCACTTTTGACCGTGATCAATTCGAGAAGATACCGAGAACGAAACAACGACATATATCAATTGGGTACGAGCAACGCAAAGAAAGATCTTGCAAGCAAACCCTTTTATTAACCAACTAAAAGTCAGTTATTAAAATGGCGCCGCTGCCGGCTCTTTTCGTAAAGATCAACGGTTTCTTGTGAGAAAAATTGGATTTTGGGATCCGTTCTTTCGGGAACGTTATTTTCGAGCACAAAAATTTTCAAAAACCCATAAAAATATAAAATTTTCAAAAATACAAAAACATTAAAAAAACCTATAAAAACCAAAAATATTTTCTCTTGCATTTTCTTTTTAGTGTATGCGTACTCGATCAACGTCTTATTCAGAGCCCGAGACTCTCGAAGTTTTAGACATGGCCGGTGTACACAACAACAACAATAATAATCCACCCCTCCCAAACAACAACAATAATAATCCACCCCACCAAAACATGAATAATCCACCCTTACCCGACCTACGAACCATGGAGGAGCTATGCCAACCTACGATGAACGGACGTGGAGGCCCGATTGCGCAGATGCATGTCACGGCTCAGGAGTTTTCGTTGAAGCATCACATGATCCAACAAGTGCAAACTAACCCGTTTCTCGGAATTCCGGATGATGATGCCAACAAACACCTCGACAAATTCATTACCATCACCCAAAGCATGAAGTCCCCCGGTGTTTCTATGGATGACCTTCGCCTCCAACTCTTTCCCCACTCGCTTTCTCACCATGCCGAAAAATGGTTTGACCGTCTCCCAAAGAACTCTATTCATACTTGGGACGACATGACTCAACGCTTTTTGTCGCGCTACTTCCCACCATCCATGGTCACGAGCCTTCGTAACCAAATTAGTGGATTCATGCAAGACAATGATGAATCGCTCTTTGATTCTTGGGAACGATACAATGATTTGATCGACCGTTGTCCAAATCACAATATGCTCCCCGTCACTCTCATTGACACTTTCTACAATGGTCTTACTTTTCGTGATCGTGACACGATCAACGCCGCCGCCGGTGGTACTTTTATGAAAAGGAGACCGGAGGAGTGTCGAGAGTTGATTGAAAATATGACTACTCACCACAAGAATTGGGATTCATCTGCATCCTCAAGATCTAACTCGAGAGTCAATGTTTCTTCTACTACTTCCAATCCTGAGATGACTGAAATTTCTCGACAACTCGCTGAGATGAACAAGAATTTCATGACCATGGCCACAAACCACTTTCAACAAGCTAAAGCCGTTGCTATTTCTTGTGACACATGTGGTGGTCCTCATTCTTATAATGATTGTCCTTCTACCCAAGGCAATTTTTCTGAAAACGTTAACGCAGCATACGGTACTTATCCCACGGGAGGCTATCAAGCTCGCCCTCAAGGAGACCGTAGCTTGCTAAGTTATCGTTCAAACAATTATCTTGCTCCACCCGGTTTCCCTTCTTCAAACCAAAACCAACAACAAAGCTATAACCGAAACAACCAATCCCAACCTCGTGCTAACAATCAATATCAATCCCAAAGAAACCCATACCCACCTCAAGGAAATTCTCAAGCTTACCAAGCTCCACCTCTCACTCAACCGATGGTATTGAATCAAGACGTCGAGACGTTCATGAAGACTAATCGAGAGATGGTGACGAATCTTCAGAGTCAATTTGTCAACTTGAAGAATGACATGGCGAAACAAGGGAGCGATATTCGAGCCGAGCTGAGGAATGACATGGCAAAACAAAGCAATGAAATTCGTGCAGACATCAGAGACTCTTTCAGCACTCAAGCGCTTAACATTCGTGATATGATTGGTTCGCTCATCCAAGGTAATCAACCCTCTTCTTCGGGTACTCTTCCGAGTAACACCGTCGCGAATCCAAGAGGGGAGATGAAAGCAATCACTACTCGTAGTGGAAAAGGTTATACGGAACCCGAGCTTCCTACACCTCCACCCGTGATTGTGAACAAGGAAAAAGAGCAACTTTCCTAACCTCCTTCACCTTCTATCCCCATTTCCCCACCACCCGTGGTTGTGAGTGATCCTACTCCCCTAAAGCCTTCTTCTTCATCCAATATACCTTATCCTTCAAGGTTGAGGAAAGAGAAGCAAAAGAGCAAGGATGATATTCAAGTTTCAAACTTTCTAAAAATGTTTAAACAATTGAATTTTAACATCTCCTTTGCCGTGGCTCTCGCTCACATGCCTAAATATGCTAAGATGTTTAAAGATCTTTTAAGTGACAAGGAGAAGCTTCTTGACATTGCTCAGACCCAACTTAATGAGAACTGCTCCGCAGTGCTCTTAAGGAAATTGCCCACCAAACTTGGTGATCTGGGTCGCTTCTTGATTCCTTGCAACTTCCCGGGAGTAGAGAATTGCATGGCCCTAGCCGATCTAGGTGCCAGTATAAACTTAATGCCTTTAAGTGTTTGGAAGCAATTATCTCTCCCCGAGCTAGTCCCCACCAAAATGACTTTGGAATTAGCCAACCGTACGGTTACTTATCCAGTGGGGATAGCCGAAGATGTCTTTGTTGGCGTTGACAAATTCACCTTCCCGGCGGATTTTGTTGTCGTTGACTATGAGATGGATCCTCGTGTTCCATTAATCGTTGGACGTCCATTCCTGAGGACCGGTCACACTCTCATTGATGTAGCCGCGGGCGAAATAATCATGAGAGTTGGTGACGATAAAATTGTCTTCAACATGGGTAAGATTTCTAAGCAACCTTATTCATATGAGAGTGTTAATGCTATTGATGTTCTCGATGAGGCTTGTGAGGAACATTTTCATGATGCTTGCAAAAGTACTCTTTCTTCTCTACCCAATGTTGAGACCGTTGCCTCAATTGCTCCGGCATTGACTCCTTTTGGAGAAAGTGACTTGGATGATTTCAAAGCTAGCTTGGGTCCTCTCGTTATTAAGTATGATTATTCTTCCACTAATTGGGATGAAGACATTCGTACTATTGAGAGAATTCTCAATGAAGACCCGTTTCCTCCTCCCTCTCCTAAAGAGGTGACTAATGATGATCCATCGTTAGTTACACCATCTTTTGAGGATCCTCCTACTCTTGAGCTTAAGGACCTACCTCCTCATCTAGAGTACGTTTTTCTTGAAGACAACGAGAAGTTACCAGTCATCATCGCGAAGGACCTGAAAGAAGACGAAAAAGCCCGACTCATCGTCGTGTTGAAGAAACATAAAAGAGCTATCGCTTGGAAAATCTCCGACATTCGCGGAATTGATCCTCACTTTTGCACACATAAAATTCTCATGGAGGACGACTTTACGCCCATAATTCAAACCCAACGAAGGGTGAATCCTAAAATCCATGAAGTCATCAAAAAAGAGGTTATCAAACTTCTTGATGCGGGCATGATTTATCCTATTTCGGATTCACCATGGGTTAGTCCAGTCCATTGTGTGCCTAAGAAAGGCGGAATCACCGTTGTGCCCAATCAAAACAACGAATTGATTCCTACCCGTCTCGTTACTAAGTGGAGAGTTTGTATAGACTACCGCAAACTCAATGATGCCACGAGAAAGGATCATTTCCCTCTTCCTTTTATGGACCAAATGCTTGAACGTTTAGCGGGTAATGAATATTACTACTTTCTCGATGGTTTCTCGGGTTATTTCCAAATACCCATCGATCACCAAGATCAAGAGAAGACAACATTCACTTGTCCCTATGGCACATTTGCCTACAAAAGGATGCCTTTTGGCTTATGCAATGCCCCCGGGACTTTCCAAAGGTGCATGTTGGCTATCTTCCATGACATGGTTGAGCAAACCATGGAAGTCTTCATGGATGATTTATAGGTCTTTGGGGATTCCTTCTCTTCTTGCCTTGCCAATTTGGAACGTATGCTTAAGCGGTGCGAAGACACTCGCCTTGTTCTGAATTGGGAAAAATGCCATTTTATGGTAAAAGAAGGCATTGTGCTAGGACACAAAATCTCTAAAGCCGGTCTTGAAGTCGACCGTGCTAAAGTAGATGTCATAGCCAAATTACCTTTACCTTCAACCGTGAAGGGTGTGAGAAGTTTTCTGGGTCATGCGGGCTTCTATCATCCATTCATTCAGGATTTTTCTAAAATCGCTCGCCCGATGACCCACCTCTTGGAAAAAGATACTCCTTTTATCTTTTCTAAAGAGTGTATCGAAGCCTTCAACCTTCTTAAGGATAAGCTAACTAAGGCACCGCTCTTAGTTACCCCTAATTGGGAGCTACCCTTTGAGTTGATGTGCGATGCTAGCGACTTTGCTATTGGTGCGGTTTTGGGACAAAGGATCAACAAACATTTCCAACCAATCCACTATGCTAGCAAAACAATGACGGGGGCTCAATTGCATTATACGACAACCGAAAAAGAGCTTTTAGCTGTTGTCTATGCTTTTGAAAAATTTCGCCCCTATCTTGTTTTATCCACCACCATCGTATACACGGACCATTCCGCGTTGAAGTACTTGATGACTAAACACGACTCTAAGCCAAGACTTCTCCGTTGGGTTTTACTCCTTCAAGAATTCAACATTGAAATTCGCGACAAGAAGGGTGCTGAAAACCTAGCCGCGGATCATTTGAGTAGACTTGAGGATCCATATCAGGGGGATCATCCGAACAAAGAGATCAATGACTCTTTCCCCATTAAGACCTTAATGTCTATAAATCTCAATTTGGATGACACCCCGTGGTTTGCTGATATTGCAAACTACTTAGCGGGTGGTGTTCTCATCAAAGGGTTAACATCCCAACAAAAGAAGAAGTTCCTCAACGATGTTAAGACTTACTTTTGGGATGACCCTTTTCTACTCAAACAATGCGCTGACTTGATTATTCGCCGATGTGTTGACGGACCGGCAGCTTTTGACATTCTTTAGGCTTGCCACAAAGGACCCACCGGTGGTCACTTTGGTCCCAACTACACCGCCAAAAAAGTGTTTGATTCGGGATTCTATTGGCCCACTATTTATCGTGATGCTCACGAGATGGTTAAACATTGTGATGCTTGCCAAAAACAAGGCAAGATCACACATAAAGATGAGATGCCTCAAAATTTCATACAAGAATGTGAAATCTTTGATGTATGGGGCATCGACTTTATGGGGCCATTCCCTTCTTCTAAAGGAAACAAATACATCCTTGTCGCTGTCGACTACGTTTCTAAATGGGTTGAAGCCAAAGCTTTACCCACTAACGACGCGAGGGTGGTTTGTAATTTCTTGAAACAACTGTTTGCTCGATTCGGTGTTCCTCGTGCTATTATCAGTGACCGCGGGACTCATTTTTGCAACGATCAATTTGCAAGAGTCATGGCTAATTATGGTGTCAATCACCGTCTTTCCACCGCTTACCATCCTCAAACCAACGGTCAAGCCGAGATATCCAACCGTGGACTGAAGAGAATTTTGGAACGTACTGTGGGAGAGCATCGTGCCTCGTGGGCCGATAAACTTGATGATGCTCTGTGGGCTTTCCGTACCGCCTATAAGACACCGATTGGTTGTACACCTTATCGTCTTGTGTACGGGAAAGCCTGCCACCTCCCCATCGAGCTGGAACATAAGGCATATTGGGCCTTGAAGTGGGATAACTTCGACATCAACAAAGCCGGTGATCTTCGAAAGATTCAACTCAACGAGCTACAAGAATTGAGGAATGAAGCTTACGAGAACTCATTAATCTACAAGGAGATGACCAAGATTATCCACGATGCTAAAATCAAGAACCGAGAGTTCCACGTTGGTGATCAAGTCTTACTTTTTAACTCTCGGTTGAAGATCTTCTCGGGCAAGTTGAAGAGCCGCTGGTCTGGTCCATTCACCATCGCCAATGTCTTTCCCTATGGCACTATTGAGCTTTCTCAGCCAAATGGGCCCAACTTTAAGGTGAATGGCCAGCGTTTGAAATTGTACTTTGGTAAGGACATCTCTCATGAGATGATTCCATCCCTCACCACGTTTCCCTTGAATTAGTTCGGGACCGAGTCAGGCTCGTGACTCGGTGAACAAAAACAAGCGCTCCTCGGGAGGCAACCCGAGTATCTATCCCCCTTTCCCGTTTTTCATCCTAAGTGTAGGGGGAGCTATATAGGTTGCTTGTATTTGGATGATGATGTGATTACAGGGATAAATGCACTCTTGGAATCTTTGAAGAACCGTGCTCCCATGTTATCCGCAATACCGGTTCTATCTCTCAACTATCGTGATTCAATTATCTTCATACTCACATTTGAAATTGATCACTTTAGTAGTCTCTTCCTTAGCGAGATTTAAACAACGTGCACAATGTCATAAGTGTAGGGGAGACTTTTCCCACATGCTTAAACATTGAGGACAATGTTTATCTTAAGTGTAGGGGGGACTTCTATCGAAGTTTTAAGTGGACTTTTCCATTAAAATGCCTTCATTTAACCGGAAAATCATTTTTTCAGCATTTTTCAAATTTTTAATTAACTTTGGCCATGTAGTCGTAATTTTTAAATTTTATCGTTGCTTTCATATGTATATATCCCGCAATAAAGTCAAAAATATTAATAAAGTGGGTAGCTAGTTTTGAAATCTTTTGACATATTAGGCCCGTTGCGATTATTTTGACTCAACCCGAATAGACTTATTCAAGTTTATTCTTGCTAGTATCCTTAACCATGTAGACCTTAATTGGTTTATTAGGCTAAGCATCCACGAGTCTCATTACTTGAGATTTTAAATTGTGGAGAACGAGAAATGATAGAGTCAATTATAAGTCGGTATTCTTGCACAAGCTCACTTGGTGTAATTATTTGCCTATTCTCCCATCACTTGCTAATAATTTATCTGCAATAAGTAAGGTCGTACGATTTGAAAGGTTACTTAGCTTCTAGCCCAAGATCGTTTAAAAGTTGCTCGGTAATGATAAGAGTTCATAGCCAAGGCATAACTTATGAAGCGAAGCGAAGATTGGCGAGTCCAAAAAGGCCCTAACAAGGCGTGAGGATTCCATTTTATTGCTAAAGATCCAAGGTGATGTGAAAAGCATTATTCCCAAAATCAATATGAAGGATCAAGATTCACGACGAAAAGCAATCAACTCCCATAAAGATCATGGAGAAGTCTATCCGAAAAGACCCTAACAAGGTATGAGGATAAATAGATCCAATTCCGAAAAGGAGGCAGATCGTTGTATCTCAAAATCCCAATTAGAGATTGAAGAAATAATCATGAAGTCGTGGTCAACAATGTTGTAGTACCCCTCAAAAGTCTCCAAGTGAAGAAACTCTATTAACGAAGAGAAGACCATTATCTCAAGAACGTCTCTCAAGATATGAAGTATGAAGTACATGCCAAATATCAGCCCGAGAAAGGTCTCAAATCGTGAACCGAGTTATGCAAAGATATGAACTTTTTGATATCCCGAGAAGCAGTTTTAAGAGATTTTGTCCTTTAGCTAACTATTAATCAAATCGTCCTACTTTGCTTTCAGCCTAAATAAACTATCGAAATAAGTCCAAAATGCATCTTCATGATCAATCTAAGACAAAAATAAAATATAAGAGATACACCTAGGAATAAGGGAGTTTAAGCATATAAGTAAGCCATGTGTGTAAGTGTTTGAATTGCTAACTTATAATAACAATGATATCGTTTTTAAGCTTAGTTTGGGGAACGTGAAACTTGAGGGTGATAAATCTTCGCAACACTGAAGCCCTAATGTAAGTCCCTTACCTCTTTGCAAGTTATTTCCATATAGCTATTTTCAAGTGAAAATGGTTTCTAACCTTTTATCTCCTTTAAAGTTTTAATTTCTCTTAGTATTTAAGTTTTTGTTTAGTAGTATTTTAATAAGGCCAAGGTTGATTGATTATGAGAAAAGTGTAAATTTGCTTTATCACTAAGCATTGCATGAGGGCATGGTAATGGTTAAGTGTAGGGGATTTGATAGGTGTGAAAACACCCATCCTTTTACCACTTATTTCTTACTAAAACAAGACCAAAACGCGTATTTAATGTCATTTGTTTGGAATTATGCGTGGTTTTTGTGTTTATTGTGTTTTCAGAGCCAACTGGATAAATATTGGAGAAAACATGGGATTGCACGGGTTTTATTGAGGAAAAAGACGAAAAGACGGAGTCTATAGTCCAAGAGATGCAAAAGATTTGAAGTCAATTGGCCTATTTGAAGATTTATCGAAGAAAAAGGCCAAAGATGGAAGATTTTTCCTATGTCGAAGAAACTCAAGTCTATTAAATGAAGAAATTAAAAGACGAGTTGAATTTATTCGTCGACAAATCCCGAATCGAAATCGAAAACGTCAACTTTTCTGAAAAGACGAGAAGACAAAAAGATAGGGAGAAAGCCCACTCACCAACCAAGGGAGAAGCCTATAAATACTCCTCCCATTCACAAATTTCCACTAGTCTCTTTCTGTTACATTTTTTTCCGAGTTCTTAGGAAAACCATCTCCCTTAAGGAGTGGTTTTCATTTTCTTTGATTTCTTCCAATCTTGTAAGTTTAATCTTTCCACTTTGTTTGTTGAATCCAAAATCATTAATACAAGTTTACTTTTAATCTTTCCATCATCTTGTTCTTCATCTCTTTATGATTCAAAGTTCTTAAGTTTTATTTTATTGGTTTGATCATAAAAAGTAAGTGGGTTTTGCGATTTTGTGGTTTTGGATTGATGTTTACCTTAGGTAAATGATTAGTGGCTAAATTGGTTTCAGTTTTGATTAAAAACTTGGTAAATTTTGGTGTTAAATCTGCGTTTCTGTCATCCCCTGTTCTTCGCCACTTTGTTACTGTGTTTCCTCATATTCCGAATAGGGAGTCTGTGATTGTGTTGGTTCGGAATATCCAATTATTCCGGATCAAGGTGTGATTGTGTTGTTTACTCGGAATATCAAAATATTCCGAGTAGTGCTCTTGTTCCGTATAGGAGCCTATATTCCGCATAGGGCTTATTATTCCGAATAACCTCAATATTCAGCATAGCCAAAATATTCCGTGTAGGCTCGTTATTCCGCATAGGCATTCCGGATAGAGTTTGTGATCTTGTTGATTATTCGGAATATCCGAATATTCCGCATAGGGTTCTTATCAAAATATTCCGCATAGACATTCCTGTTCAAATTATTCCGCATAGGGTTCTTTTCCAAATATTCCGCATAAGGGTTTCTTGTCAAAACATTCCGGATAGGGTAATATTCCGCATGGCCATGATTATTCCGAATACCCAATTATTCAGCATAAGAGATTTATTCCGAGTAGAGTTAACATTCCGAGTAAGGCAAAATATTCCGGATAGCCATTATTCCGAATAAGGTAAATTTCCAGTTTTTCCAATTTTAAATTCTAGCTTTATTTTTATTCTCAGTAATTGCTTTTAGTTTAATTTTATTATTTCTAGCACTTATCATTTTAATAGATTTAGACCAAAGCTCCCCCTTTTTAGTTACCATTTACAACGATTCCACTTTTGACCGTGATCAATTCGAGAAGATACCGAGAACGAAACAACGACATATATCAATTGGGTACGAGCAACGCAAAGAAAGATCTTGCAAGCAAACCCTTTTATTAACCAACTAAAAGTCAGTTATTAATATACTAATACAATTACGTGATAACAAAGTAACTAATCATAACCTAACGGGTACGGCCCATGTATATAAGGGTCGACCCATATAATCTTTGGTCTAACACGGCCCCGCAAGCTAAGGACGGGCAACAACCTGCAGCTTGGATCTTAGAAAGATAAATCGAAGAGTTGGTAATGGCTTTGTAAATATATCTGCAATTTGATCATGTGTTGATATTTGTTGAACTCGAAAATCCCCTTGAGCAAATTTTTCTCGAACAAAGTGATAGTCGATTTTCACGTGTTTTATACGTGCATGAAATATAGGGTTAGCTGACAAGTATGTTGCACCAAGATTGTCATACCAAAGTATAGGCGTTGAAGAAGAGCGAATACCAAGCTCATGAAGAAGAGCTTGAAGCCATGTAAGCTCAGCAACTGTGTCAGCAAGAGCTTTGTATTCAGCTTCTGTAGACTGTACGTTGTTTACGAGCGGTCCAAGATATAAGGTTTGAACCAAGATATATAGCAAATCTCCCCATGGAACGTCGATCATCTGAATCCCCAGCCCAATCAGCATCGAAGAAAGCTTTAAGAGAAGTATCAAGACCACCTTTCCATAGCGCATCAGTAAAAGCTTGAAGAGTAGAACCAGAAGAACGACGGATGAGCATACCATGTTCTACCGACATGAAGATAACGTAAAATCCCTTTAACAGCAGACCAATGATTCTCGGTCGGAGCATGCATATATTGACATACCTTTTTAACAGCAAAAGTTATGTCAGGCCGAGACAAGGTAACATATTGTAAAGCACCCACTACTTGTCGATATTTCACTAGATCAGAAAAAGCAGTAATACCATATAAGTTGAGTGAGCTTGAGGTAACCATGGGAGAAGACACGGGATTGCAATTAGAAAGACCAGCCCTTTGTAATAGCTCCAAAATATACTTCTTTTAAGACAGGAGAATGCCGGACACATGAGGAACAATTTCAATACCTAAGAAGTAGTTAAGGGGCCCAAGATCTTTTAATGCGAAAGCTGATCCAAGTTGACAAACTATATTGTCGAGAGTGCCTGTTTTATTACATGTAACGATATATCATCCACATATACAAGAATGTACAAAAGTTTGTGTCCACTCGCATAAATAAACAAAGATGGGTCTGTTTTGGAGCCCTTGAAACCGAGATCATAGAGAGCCTTGGAAAGGCGCTCAAACCAAGCGTGTGGGGCTTGCTTTAAGCCATAAAGAGACTTATGAAGCAAACATACATGATTTGGGCGTTGTGGATCAATAAAACCTGGAGGCTGTTTCATATAAACCCGCTCCTGAAGATGTCCATGAAGAAACGCATTCTGAACATCTAATTGGCATAGTGGCCAATTGTTAGTAACTGCAAGTGATAAAACAGCTCGGATAGTGGTTGACTTCACAACCGGGCTAAATGTCTCATGAAAATCAATACTTGGTTGTTGCTGAAAACCTTTGGCAACAAATCTCGCTTTATAACGAGTGATAGCACCATTCTTGTCCCGTTTTAACCTGTATACCCACTTACCATCAACAACATTGGTGTTAGAAGCACAAGGTACTTGATGTTGGAGTTTTTACTACTCTTTAGGAAAAGAGCAATAAATAGGGTAAGCGTGCACGGCGATTTAGGAAAACCGTGTGTGAATGACCCTAAAAGTGAGTTCGTTCTCGAGGAGGCAAGTGCGTTGTGTTAAGAATTGATTAATCATTTGTGATTATATGATTGAGAAGAAAGAAATGAGATTAGAAGAGAAAGACGGTCACGAAAACAAATTAAACTAAGACGAAAAAGGCGATCACGCAAAACCGTAAATAGTGCAAAAATTAAAATTTTAACCTAAAAATTCCTAAAAATTACTAAAAATCCACAATAATATTCTAAGAGTTTACAAAAAATCCAAACTTGCTAAAACCTTTTAATTAATTAGATAATGACTTTTTAATGCTAATTAAAGCCCTAAAAATCACAATTAATTATTAAAAAGCCCTAAACAAGATCTTAAAGTTTGTAAACCTCAAAAATGTCCTAATTAAGCTAAAAACTATTTTTTAAACTTTTAAAACAAACTAAAACTATTTTTAAACACTTAAAAACTATTAAAATCAATTAAATCTTAAATTAATTCTAGAAAATAATTGAAAAGTCCTAAAAATATTTGGAAAGTTACAAAACTCCTAATTAAGTGTCTTTAACCTAGGAAAAATGTAAAAACCTAAAAAAATCAAACTTCAATTTTTAATAATAAAATAATATTAAAATATTCAAAAAAATTCAAAGTTTATAAAAAAATTCTAAAAAATTACCAAAAATCTAGAATAATGTAACTAAGACAAAAATGCAATCAAAATTTTCTGAAACCTATTTAATAATTTTATATTAAATTTTAAAGTTGGTTAAAAACCCTAAAATCCAATAAAATCAAAAATTAGACTTCTTGAAAACTTTTTTAGTTGTAAACCTCAAAAATATGATTAAAAACCTAAAAACTATTTTTTCAGATTTTTAAATTACCTTTTTCTATTTTTAGATTACTTTTCAAATTTTAAACTAAAAATAATCCTAGAAAATTAATTAAATACGTGAAAAATAATCTTTTTGCACCAAAAAGTCCTTAAACTAAATAAAAACAAAGGAAAAATGATAACTTGTAAAAATCCTAAGTAAATAAGCTAAAATCAGCTTAATATTAAGCTGATGGTTTTAATAAGCTAAAAATGAAATGTCTTTAAATATTACACCTAGTAACCTTGTGACATAGAAAGTCACATAGATCACTGGTAAAGCACTTCACTCTTGCACGACAGGTCGAGTGTTCGAGCCCAGGCTATGAAGGCTTTTTGGAAAACTTTTCTTTTTTTTTTTACTTTAATTACTCACAACCAGTACTTAAACTTACCCTAAACAAACTTTATCAAAGAAAATGAGCTAGAATTAAGCCTAGAAAGTCAAAACAAGTGCCCAGGTTTGTACTTGTTTCTGATGAACACAAAAACGTATCTTCACATGTGCAGATTAGACAAGAGGAGCTTGATTTGGGTGTGTTGATGATTTTTGATGGACAAATGGGCACCCCTATACTCAGTTGAGTATAGGGAGTCACAATTAACACAAAAACTAACAAGCAATCACACAAAATCAATCACAAATTAGCCAATGCAAGTTTCTGAATAAGGCAATGTTTAGGTCTGAGTGTATTTGCTGATGCACTTGACACACAAATGGATTTTAAAGTCTCAAAACTTGCATACAAGCTTACCAAATCAGATATAAACCCCACACAATCCTAAAACAACCTAATATCTAACAATGATCAAAAGTTCATGGCAAAATTTGCATTAAAACAAGCAGAAAATGACTTGACTGTTTTTTAGCTATGTTACCCAAATTTTAGCATACAAATGACTTAAATCCTACCAATAATGAAAACAAACTTAACATATAACCTAACACCACCCTATTGAGTATGTTTAAACAGATTTTACCCCAAAAACTTAACACCAATCCTGATTAAACACTAGATCCAAACACTCCTTTAAAAACTGAAAATGATTTTTAACAAATCAAATGACTTCAAAATCTAACCAAACTGATTCAAATTCAAACTAGCATGCATTAAACACCTAATCCAGCAATAACAAGCCAAATAACAAGCACTTAACAACTTTTTATGCAAAATCACATAAATGTCACAAAATCTGAAAACTTGAAAACTTGAAAAGGAAACAAGGGACTACCTTGTTGGGCCTACATCCAGGCCCAACAATGACTGTATGTCACCTCCAAACAGACCCGGGTCTGTGCAGACTTTTCTTCTTGTTTGAAATGAAAATGATGGTGATAATTTGGACTTGAATTGATCCTGCCAAAACAGACAACCAAGAGCAAAAAAGAACTGGTACAAGAGCTTAAGCTATAGGGTTAACTTATTGACAAGTTAACCTATAGCTTAAAGCTTTTGAAAAGAAAGCAATAATATAAGAAACTGATTTCTCTTAACTGAAAAATTTTGAAAATTCAGGAAAACTTAAAACCTTTTTAAAACAAGTAAATCAACAATAGAATTCAACAAACTTCAAACAACATAAATAAATGGGTTCTTTGCTTCTCATCAACAATCCTTAAACTAATTTTTCATTCATTAAAAACTGGACTTTACAAAGTTGTGAAAAAGGAGAAAAAAGAACAACCTAAAATGAGACACATACGTCTCATTTATACTAGCTAGAAGAAGAGTGTAGAAGCTTGAATAAAGTATTACAAGAAATTAAACCCTAAACCCTAATAGTCCTAAAAATCCGAAAATGCCCTTGGGGTCTTGGTCAATAGCAGCTCCATGTGATGCCAGTTGTATAAAGATGATCTTAGACCCTTCATTTGTGCTTGGGGAACAAGTAGGATGCCTTGGTTCGTTGATGGACTGGCTCAATTTGTTTGCTTGTAAAAAAGTGGGGCAGGGGATAGCTGGATTGATCATGTGAGTGAGAGTGACACCTTTCTGGGGATTGGGTTTTGATGTGGTTTAGGTAAATTAAGAATCTGGAAGTAATTAGGACAAACCCCTTTGTTATTCGCCATGATCAGATTAGGGTTTATACCTGGGATGAAGGTTAAACAGTTGAGGTTTAATCTCATTTGGTATTTAAAAACTTGTTTACCTCCAAAAGATTAGGCTTAAAATACGTTTTAAATAAATCCTTTTTAAAAGATTGGTGGGATCTGACGTGGAGTGTGGGAGAGATATGATTGGCTGGGTGGGTGATGTGTCAGCTTGTGAGTGGGTGGTGAGGGTTTGTTGTCTGGGCAGTTTAGGTCCCCATAGTTTATTCCTTCTTTCACTTTGTATTAAAACAGCTTAAACCACTTTTCCTTTGTAAATAAGTTTTGGTAGTTTGTCATTTTTGGCACAAGGGTTTTACAAACTTTGAATAAGGACTAAAAGTGCAATTTTGGCAATCTTCAAGGGATTTTAGTGACATGTCTTCATACTTCAAGGTGTTGACTTGTTTGTTGACTTCTTGGAGGACCAATTTTGACAATTTAGTTTTGTTGAGGGACTAAATTTGCCAATTGTTTAAAGTTAAGGGTCCTTTTTGTAATTTTGACAAACTTTAGGGACCAAACTTGTAATTATGAAGATACAAGGGTATAAAGTGTCAATTCTTCCATATTGGAGGACCAATCTTCATAATTCTTCAAGTCTTCAAGGGTTTTCTTTGGAAAATTCTTCATTAGGGCTTGGTTCATCGTGCGGCTTCGTTTCCCGTGTTTGTTTTTGACTGATTCTTGTGATCTTTTGTCATTTTCTCAATATCCGTACCTAAAATACACAAGCAACAAACACAAGCATATATTTGGGTATTTTGATGATATTTAATGCATTTTAAGCCCTATTTGGACGATGAGACTATGTATAAAAGCAGTCTCATCACTCCCCATACTAAATCATTGTCGTGACCTCACGCAATGCTAGAATAAAGTATTGTAGCATCTCCAAAATTCATTTTTATTCGCTTTATTGAACGATAAACTAGCTACACTACTACTATTACTTCTACTTGTGTTTTAGACATAATGTATGATTTTCATCGCAAAATGGGACGTTTAGGTTCATAGAATAAGAACACGTGAATGCTTCGTTAGAAATAATTTCATCGTCCTCGATTTTCACCTTAATTCCATGCCAAGCGTGCAACGAGATCATTGTCATTATAAGTTAGTAATGCTAACACTACTCATATGCCCTAATCACGTACTTATCCTCCCATTATTCCTAAGTTGTATCTCTTATATTTTATTTTGTCTTGAATGTTTCACGAGGATACATTGTTGACTTATGCGATAATAGAGATTTAGGTCTAAAAATAGAGTCCTAACGGTGTAACTAAGACCATCAAATCAATAACCCCTCCTAATAGACAACGATGTTAAAAAATTAAGTTGACAAGAAGAATCGATAAACACGGTTTTATAACGGTTTTGAACATGAGACTTATTACCAAGACTTTTATACGCCCCCTAACGGAAGGGCCTTATTATCTTTGGTTTACCTCCATCTTTTATTCAACTTCGCCATGAAGCTTTTATTATGACTTCGGTCTTGCCTTGCCTTTTATTATCCGCCATCATCGGTGGTTTTATTAGCCAAAGACGTATATCCTCACGCTAAAGCGAATTTTGGATCTTTAAAGCTTCGAAGATTAAGGCTTGATTCACTTTCAATTTTGCATAGATTTTAGGCCTTGTGGGGCTTCAAATTGTTTGCTTAATCTAGGTGAGCACTTGAAATCTTATTATTGGGTGAAGCTTTCGATTATTAGGGTGCCAATACTTCAAAACCGTGACGCTGGCGATATCTTAATGTCTTCCCAATTTAATTACACGGGAGCTACTAGAAAAGACTAGAAACCCAACAATCCCAACTAAACCGCTAAATCAATATTTATTAAGCAAAAAATATTTACATGCGAAGGGAGAATAAGCAAACAACGAGAACACATGAGTTTTTGAAAGAATACAAGTACTCTACGTTTAGCATAGTAACTTATAATTAACTCTATCATTTCTCGTCCTCATTTAAGAGACTTAGCCTAATGTGTAGTTAAGGAATCAAAGCTAAGTGCTCAACACGCACGGTCGAGTCAAAAATTACTCTTATTCTCGCCATCGGAAAATCTACATTCGTGTCTTCAAACACTTATGAAACATGAGAAAAATTTTAAAATTTGGCCATTTTTAGCCTTATTTTGCAACAAAACGATAAACAAAACGATAAACTTTGGAAAGCGTGAAGGTTTGGCAAGGCAAGTATCTATTCACCCCCCCATACTAAAGTTAAACATTGTCCTCAATGTTTCGAGTCTAGGGGTGCAAACACCCCCATACTAGAGACGTAGTCGAATGCCTAATCTAGCATGGAAAGGGTGTAACCATTAAATTAATAGCCGTTTATGAAGTGTGCTAAAAACCTAAGGTTAGAACAATAAAGGATATATCATGGATATTGAGAAATGTCTCCAAAGCAAACGATCGAGTGCTCCCATAAAACGAACACGAGAGGCTCCAATCGTGAAGATCATGATCTAAAAACCACAATTCACAAACAACCACGAAACAAAGGTTGGAAGGGCACAAATCCCCACACGTAAGCTACATTAGAAAGCGATAATATGTACATAGGATAAGCATGGGACTCCCCCACGAGGCACCTCGTTTTTTATTACCGAGTCATGAGCTCGACTCGATCCCCTCAATACTAATTATCATTGGGGAAGGTGATTTGGTCGAGGTAGTTCAAGGATGGAACTTCCCCGCCAAAGTAGTGCTTCAACCTATGTCCATTCACCTTGAAGTTAGGACCATCATCTTGAGCTAGCTCGATGGTCCCATACGGAAACACTTGAGTCACGGTGAATGGACCGGACCAACGGGATTTCAACTTACCGGAAAAGATTTTTAATCTTGAATTAAAAAGCAAAACTTGATCCCCAATGTTAAAAACCCGGTTTTTAATTTTAGAATCATGCAACTTTTTAGTTTTTTCTTTGTAAATCAATGAATTTTCATAAGCAATATCCCTCAATTCATCTAATTCATTCAATTGCATTTTCTGGTGTTTTCCCGTGGTCTCCATATCATCATTACAATGCTTTAGGGCCCAATAAGCCTTGTGTTCTAACTCGATAGGCAAATGAAAATTCTTTCCATACACAAGCTTATAGGGAGTGCACCCAATGGGCGTCTTATGAGCGGTCCTAAAGGCCCATAAAGCATCGTCCAACTTATCCGACCAAGATTGTCGGTTTTCCCCAACGGATCTCTCCAAGATCCTCTTCAACGCTCGGTTTGAAACCTCGACTTGCCCACTCGTTTTTGGGTGATAAGCCGTAGAAAGACGATGTGTAACCCCATATTTCCTTAGAACCCTTTCGAATTGGTCATTACAAAAATGGGTTCCACGATCGCTTATGATAGCACGAGGGGTTCCAAACCGAGAAAACAATTGCTTCAAAAACTTGACTACCACACGAGCATCATTGGTGGGCAAGGCCTTGGCCTCCACCCACTTAGAAAGGTAGTCAACCGCAACGAGAATGTACTTATTACCACGAGATGATGGGAACGGCCCCATAAAGTCTATACCCCAAACGTCAAAGATCTCACACACTTGGATGATATTTTGTGGCATTCCATCTTTTTGTGAGGCTTTTCCTTGTCGTTGGCATGCATCACACGACTTCACAAGATCTTGTGCATCTCGGTAAATAGTAGGCCAAAAGAAGCCGGCATAAAACACCTTCTTAGCCGTGAGATTATCACCGTGGTGACCACCCGTGGGTCCCTCGTGGCAAGCTCTAAGGATGTTAGAAGCTCCGGTGCCAAATACACAACGTCGGATGATTTGATCCGCACAAGTTCGAAACAAGTAAGGGTCGTTCCAAAAGTAGAACTTGACGTCACGAAAGAATTTTCGTTTTTGTTGAGTCGTCATACCCTTAATGATGAAGTTACCCGCATGGTAATTTGCAAAATCCGCAAACTATGGGGTGGAAGAATCAAGCTTAGAATTCACTGCACCAAGTGTCTCGAGCGGAAATGTTTCGGTGATTTCCTTGGGCTCGTAAACACTTTGGTGAGGATCTTCCAAACGAGAAAGATGATCGGCCGTTAGATTCTCGGCTCCTTTTTGTCAACGATAGTGTGATCAAATTCTTGAAGGAGGAGAATCCAACGAAGTAATCTAGGCTTAGCATTTTGCTTTGCCATGAGATACTTAATAGCCGAATGGTCCGTATACACTATGCATTTCGTCAAGACGAGGTAAGGTCGGAACTTCTCAAATGCATACACCACGGCAAGGAACTCCTTTTCTGTTGTAGTGTATTTTAGTTGAGCCTCGGTCATCGTCTTGCTAGCATAGTGAATAGGCAAGAAGTGCTTATCATGACGTTGCCCCAAAACGGCCCTAATAGCGTAATCACTAGCATCACACATAAGTTCAAAGGGGAGGTTCCAATTGGGAGCAACAAGAATGGGAGCTTCGGTAAGTTTCCTCTTAAGGATTTCAAAGGCTCGTACACAATCTTCGTCAAAGACAAAACGTGCCTCTTTTTCAAGAAGATGTGTAATGGGTCGAGAAATCTTTGAAAAATCCTTGATGAATCGACGATAAAAGCCCGCGTGGCCTAGGAAACTCCTAACTCCCTTAACGGTTTTAGGATGAGGTAATTTGGCGATGACGTCTACCTTAGCTTGATCTACCTCAATCCTCGCTTTCGAGACCTTGTGCCCTAAGACGATTCCACTTTTAACCATAAAATGACATTTTTCCCAATTGAGCACAAGGTTGGTTTCCTCATAACGTTTTAACATTCTCTCAAGGTTCGACAAACACGAAGTGAACGAATTACCAAACACGGAAAAGTCATCCATGAAGACTTCCATCGTCTTCTCGATCATATCATGAAAAATAGCCATCATGCACCTTTGAAAGGTTCCCGGTGCATTACAAAGTCCGAATGGCATTCTACGATAGGCAAACGTTCCATATGGACACGTAAACGTAGTTTTTTCTTGATCACGAGGATCGATGGGAATTTGGAAGTAACCGGAAAAACCATCTAAAAAGCAATAGAAATCGTTTCCTGCAAGTCGCTCCAACATTTGGTCCATGAAGGGCAAGGGAAAATGGTCTTTTCGAGTGGCTTCATTCAACTTTCGATAGTCAATGCACACTCTCCATCCGGTCACGAGTCTAGTAGGAATCAACTCGTTGGCATCGTTTGGCACAACGGTCATCCCTCCCTTTTTAGGGACACAATGAATAGGACTCACCCAAGGGCTATCGGAAATAGGGTAAATCATTCCCGCGTCAAGGAGTTTAAGGACCTCCTTTTTGATGACATCGTGAATTTTAGGGTTCACCCTCCTTTGACTTTGGATTGTGGGCTTGAAATCCTCCTCCATTAAGATTTTGTGGGTACAAAACTTGGGATCGATTCCCTTAATGTCGGATAACTTCCACGCAATCGCCCCTTTGTGGTCCTTAAGAACATCGACAAGTGCGGTTTTTTCATCATTCGAAAGATCCTTCGCAATAATAACCGGCAACTTGTCGTCCTCCTCCAAATAGACATATTCGAGGTGAGGAGGTAAATCTTTCAACTCGAGGATAGGTGGTTCCTCAAGTGAAGATTTGGGCTTGATACTCATAACCTCCTCTGGTGGAGGAAATGGGAAATCGTTAAGAAAATCCTTGATAATCGAGAAGTCCTCATCGTTGTCGAGGTCTTCGTCACAAGTACGTGGAACATTGTATTCTTCCAACGTAAAACCACCACCTTCGAAAGGAGTGAAGGTTGGTGTCGAATTATCAAGAATTGGATCTAACATAGTGGGATTGCCACTAGTTTCTTCATCACCAAACCCTAAAACTTCTTGTGAAAATTCCTCGCAAACCACGTCGATCATATCAACGAGGTTTATGGTAGCAACAGAATAAACATGAGAAAGTTGAGAATTTTGAGTTGCGTTTATAACAAGTTCCTCGTCGTTGAAACGTAAGGTGATCTTTCTAGCATGCACATCAATTAAAGCCATAGATGTGACAATCCGTCAATTTATGGTTGATATTTTATTCTCGAATATTATTTAAAAACATTATTTTAATGTTACAATATGAACTCACATATTTTTGGGAAGAAATTTGGATTTACGTCTTGAAGTAGCGTCGACTACGTTTAAACCGGAGGATTCAACGTTACGTGCTTACGTTTACATACACCGTCTTTGGTGACAGTCCGACATTTCAGAAAATAAATTTATCTGAAAATATTATTTTGGAGTTTTAAATTTGTGTTGGTTCATAAACTCACAAATTTACGAGAAGAGATTAGGACTTACGATTTTATTTTAACGTCCTTTACGACTAAACCGGAAACCTTAGGATTACGTATTTACGTTTTCGAACTCCGTTTTTGATGAGACAATTTTTATTGGATTCGTTTTGTGACGGTGATTCATAATTTATAAAAATATTTTTCGTAAAACGACCCGAGGGCACGCAAATCGAGGAAACTAGAATCGAGGGATACCCGTAAATTAGTGGGATGAGACAAGATAAACCTTGCCCCACCCCACTCAAATTGGACGGCAAGAACTAAGCCACACATCTATTATGTGTCAAGTTGTAAGCAACTATCAACACATGTCCAAGTAGCTTCAAAGTTAAGCTAACACTAGTCAAAACTACTTCCATACAAACCATTGTCTTTATTTTCTACATGCAAAAACCACCAATTTCCTCTCTACTCTCTCTTGGTGTCGTCCCATATCTCAACCAAATTACCCCATTCATACAAATTTTAACCATGAACATATGTTATAATCAACATATGTTAATCTCCATTCAAAAAGAGGAAGATTGATGCAAGTTTTAACATCCATGGAGGAGTTTTCATGGTGTCATGGGGCTGATTTTCCACAAGGAGTTGATGAAGATTGGAGTTCTTGAAGATGGTGTTGGCTAAGCACAAGTTTCTCCATCAAAAACCATGCCAAACTCATAACCTACATCAAGTTGGTGGTATAAAGATTGTCCTCCTCAACTTCTTGTTATTTTGATTATGTAAACATGTATTTTATTTCATATTGTATATATTTATGATGATTATATGATGATAAAAATGTTATGTGGGGATTTGTTGTTGATAATCATGGATAAAAAGGTGAAAAACCATAAGAAACAAGGTTAAAATCTTGGTTAAATTTGATGGCTGTATAAAACAGTAAAGAAGTAAGTCATAAACTGATAAAATGATGAAGTGGAATAGATTTACAGTAAGCTATGGGTCTTGTACACATGTGAGAGTTGGCCATGCAATGGAATCAAAATAATGAGTGAGATATGATCAAAACAAGTTTAGGGTATAAATCTGAAGTTACTGTTTTGGATGATTTTTAGAAAATACTTAAATGATGATTCAACAGTATCTATAGAAGAGTTAAATGTAGCACATATCATGTAGTTTATGTGATAAAAATTTGAGCTTCTATCTCCATGTAGAACTCAAGATATGGCAGTTTTGGTGAAGATGAAGTTAAAAATCAGATTTTTGGAAGTTAAAGAATAATACTATTATATAAGCACTCACATTTTAATATATAAAATGTAAAATAAAAACCCACTAACTTACGGATTTTATTTATATAAGTATGTAAAAGGTTAAATAAGTGGACATTTTATAAAAATGGTAACTTATTAAGTTTTATAAGTTATAAAACTATAAACATGATTTTTACGACTTTTTCGGCTATTGCCGTAAAATTAACGTTATTGTTAAATAAAACTTAGATGGTTGGACCCGTCTAATGAAAACTTTATAAAACTTATATACTGATATATAGACATGTATAACAAGTAAAAACCGATAAAACCCGAACTTTAGGGCATACGGACATTAACGAGCTAAGTAAACATATTGGACTAATAATTGGACTAAATAAGATATAAACTTGTAAAAAGGGAACTTATTGGGCTTAACCCATTTGGGCCCAACTTGAAAAGTATACATACTGATAAAATAAGTATAACAAGGATTAAAACAAGTTAAGGAACTTATAATAAGTTTATTGGACTTAAAACACGTAAATGGGTAAAACTAGTAAGCTAGTATAAAAGTTATCGACATATAACACTAAAAATGAGTAAACGAGAATATGTAAACCCAATTGATCATCATATATATATAATCATCATATGTATACATAATTGTTATTTTTATAAAGTCATTGGAAAAACGTCTAAGACCGATTATTATTCATATAGGTTTCCGTGATTGAAGCACGTACCGTACGTCCGAATTGCCGATAACCCGCCTTCCCACATCAACGTGAGTTCATAGCCTCGCACTCTTTTAAATGTTTTTATAAATGCTTTATAAACCCGCGAGGGAGATAACATGTTAGTTTTTATAAAAGTTTGGACACCATTTGTCCCGATTGTTTGTTTATTGATTTTGGACCCGAATGATTGAATGACCCGATTGTATGACCCGATAAATGATTAATGGACCCGATAGATGAAATCAAATGGATTATTAAAGTTAGGTTATGTCACTAAAAGTCCCATTAGCATGAATTGTGAACTACCGGGAGTTGGTAGACGCTTATGCATTTAATAGTACTATTTGGGGACGATCACCCCAGTTCGCGCCTTGACGGTTGATCCCTGTCGTGCCACGTTGATTGGTAAGCGAATTAATGTATGAGAAGATTTCAATAGCGTGACCTTTGTGACGACACGCTACTTTAGATGGGCAAAATTTGTATCGGGTTAGCTACCCGTTGTTGGTTTAGTAAGGTAACAATGTCATGCGGCTTATAATAATCCGAATTAACGAAATACTAATAGACGCTCCGAATTACGATGTATTGCCTGACTAGCAATACAGGGTCATACTATTGAGATTATGTTTGTATTTTGGTTTTCATAACCATATTCATATAACGGTTTTTATTTGATTTTATACAACGTCATAAGACATGTTGTATGATGTTTTTACGACATTGGCTCGTATAATGATTTTTACGGCAAACGCCTATATTATGATTTTCGATAAGGATTTGTATAAAATGACTTTGGCTATTTTATGGCCTATCAAAACGATTTGTACAAAATGATTTTCAGTAATACTTTTATACTGATATTATATTGATGGAATTTATTAAACTCTATGAATTCACTCGGCGTTATCGCTGACCCTTTTCTTTTAACATGTTTTATCTCAGGTACTTGAAGGTAATTCTCGGGAAGACGACAAGAATTCATGGCCCGCACTTAAACAATATTTTCCATTCAAACACTTTGTAAAACTTTGTATGAAATATAATGACTTGGGACCGATGTAACTTTGATATTTATGAATGGAAATACTTTATTAATAAACGACGCGATTTTTATGCGTTGTCTATGATGTGAGTAATGTGCTATCCCGTAACACCAACTAGTCTTCCGCTGTATTGAGTTGTATAAATTTGGGGGTGTTACAGTTTGGTACCAGAGCTCTCGTTATAGAGAACGAAAGATTTTTAAAACCAAGGTTTTGAATAAAACATTTCAAAATCTTTTAACTATAAACATTTTTCTAAAAATGTCTAAAAATCTTTTGACTATAACGGTGCCGAAGAATTCCCGAGTTACCGACAAGGCCAAGACTGAGAAGTGTTATCTTAATATATATATAACTTGGATTATATACATATGATGTAATTTTATTACATGATTGTTTGATGATTATTTTGATATTTATACGAGGTATTTATACGACGTAGATTGTCACAATGTACCCTAAATCCCCTAGTAAATTAATCGAAGCTATTCTCGTAGGAATTCTAGCTATCCTAGATCTAAACCAAGTTGTGGATATTTATGATCCCAACAAATGGTTGATATTCGTAGAAATGTAGATATTAGTTGATTGTGATATTGAAGAAGAATTGGTGAGATTAACACTGATATCGATGTCATGACGATCTTTCTTATAGAGTGGAGTTTGACAAAACGTTATCACCTGGAAAGATGTCATCTGATTCGTTGTCATCCAATTCTTAAATAGAAATCGAAAGGGTGAATGTTGCACTTGAGGCTGTTATTGGAACCATTACCCAAAAGCCTCATGCCATTAATACCTTTCCGAGAAGTCTAGTTGAATGATCAAGTCATTTCATACTAGTGACTCATTTGATAATTGCTGTTGTAAGAGCTAATAGGATTGGAAATTAAGTATTGATTTATATTGAGATTGTATTGCCTTTACATGCCGAAGAATAAGATTGAAAGTATTGGAGAATGATGTAGGATATCGAATTGAGTATAAAATTGGTTAAGACTTGAATAAAGTAAAATTTAACATGTATGGAATATGAGATTGTTAATAGAAATCGTTAAGTTCTGTGATTGAATTATAAGGTTTTAATTGATTGTTAGTTTGTGTTAAGGACTGTTCCTAGGCCATTGTCCACTAA
The DNA here is from genome assembly GCA_025667525.1 of Glebionis coronaria. Lineage (NCBI taxonomy): Eukaryota > Viridiplantae > Streptophyta > Magnoliopsida > Asterales > Asteraceae > Glebionis > Glebionis coronaria. The sequence goes on along the minus strand of CM046882.1, from coordinate 362,666,460 downwards.
CGAAGATGCCCAGTGTCCAAGAAATAAATTGAAGAAATCTTCTTCTGAATTGAGACCAATGGATCTTCTGGGACATGTGGAACACCTAATGACTCTTGTAGATAGTATTCATTGTGGTATCTTTTAAAAATAATCCCTAACTCAACTGAGACATCAGTTGGTAGGATGAGTTCTGAGAATTGTATGACACAGTGACACATAATGTGTTGCGGTACAATTTTGACTTGTTTGCGATTAATGAAAAAGACTACATTTGATTACTAAATTCTACATGTATCGATGTTATCTATCTTTTATTGCTTCATCCTAATGTTCGCATTAGTGATGCAACCATTGAACAAGTACTCATCTCGAATTGAGTTACGTTGTGGATTATTCTCTTTGCATTCTTGAGTGCCATTGAGGTCACGAACCTCATGATTATTTGGCTAAGCTCATTTCCTATTAGATTGTAGTTAGTTCTTGGTGAACAAGCTTTCATCACTCCTTTGCAGATCACTCATTGTTTTTATAAAGTTAAAACGGTATCCTTTGAGAAAATTTAATTTTCATCACAATAAGGATTATTCAAAGTGAGATTTATAAGTGATTGATATCAAAATGAAGTTGTATATGAGACGCTTTGGGAACCTAATTGTTTTCATAACAAAGAAAATCATTGTAAAATTATTCTTGATTCTTATTTAAGAATTAAGCATGAAAATGTTTTTATTATAAACATGATGATAAAATTTTGACGAACTGAGTATTGCATCGTTAATCTTGAAATTGTATATAGTTGCGCGCCTACATACAATTTGGAATGGACTATGCAAGACTGATTAGTAGTCACCATAAAACTGATTAATAAACACTAAATTTTCTTTGAAGATTGTGAAAGATTAAAATTTATGAGATCTGCAAGAAGTGAAAAATAGGGACATAATGTTAGGGACACCTACATATGTGCCTGTAGCTTCTATTCTTCTGAGTCGAATTTACTCATCTGTGGAAATTGTCTTATTTGACAATTGACAATTCTTTCTTGTCCAATTCTCCCGTAGTGAGATTCTTAGGAAAAGTATTTGATTACCGAGTGTTGATACCCGACTGGATGTATTGACGTTCTTATCATTTCTTTTGATTTGATTTCATTTGAATGACCTGGGTAACGATCTGAGGAGCTTTCGAATGCGTACTCGAATCATGAAAACATGGGATATATTCATATTCGTTAAATGTTTTCGTCTGAATCTGATTTGAAATTCTCTCGCGTAGATTATGCGTTGACCTTACTCTTTAGATGGTAGCTGTGTCTCCATATATCCTTGAATTTGTGAAGGATTATGAGTTATTATTAGTCTTTTGAGAAGTTCACATCTTATCGACGGCAATGAAACTGAAAAGTTGATAATGCCGGTAGAATGGATTGATTGATGATGACATGACGATATTGTCTTAATTGATGGGAACTCGAATAGAATTTCCCTAAATGATAAGATGTTGATTATCAAAAGTGATCTAAATAATTCTTGATGGATGACCATATCCTGTATTTAGACTCGAAATTATACCATGAATGGTTGTGAACTAGTTATAGATATTGTAATCTAGAAGAACCTAATATGATTTATTAAAAGATGTTTCTGTTATCTGAAACTTTAGGAGGTATTTATTGATGACTTACCTAGAATTTCGCCATTAAGGCAAGTTGAAATTGGTATTAATTATATTTCCGGTGTTGCACCTGTGGCTTGTGCACTGTACGTCAGCACCATCTGAATTTAAGGAATTACCGTACAACTGAGAAAGTTGTCGGAGAAAGATTTTATTATACCAAGCCTGTCATCCTGAAGAGCTATGGTGTTATCTTTCCTTATATTTATAGATTACTGTGACTGAGTAAATTGACAACCGAAAACGATATCCATAACTCGAAATGGAAGAATTGTTCGATCATTTATAAGGTTCTAGCAAATTTGATCCATGGCATGGTTATCATCAACTTCGCATCTGCGAAAGAGATTATCTATTCCAATCATCACATCCCGAACTTGTGATGAACGTTATGAGTTTCACGTGATGTCGTTTGGATTAACAATGCACATGTAGTATTCATAATTATGATGAATCATGTGTGTAGGCTGTAATTTGATAAATTCATGCTCGTGATCATTAAGAACTACATGTTTGTTTATAAGAATAAGAATGAGTTAATAATTATTTATAGATTGCCCTGAATGGGCCGAACAATAAAAACATGTACCTTGAATAATTAACATGTGATTAAAGACTTAACCATTTACATTATTTGACCGTGTGATTAAAAGATAATAGAATATAAATTGACTCTTTAAAAAAATTAAGAGCCCTTATAAGACTTTGGATTATTACTAAAAAGAAAGTGCAAATATGTTTTGACAAATATTTTAACAAAGGATTTTTAAGGGATTATTCCCTTATACACAAACCATTTAACTAAACTTCTGTTTAGGGGTAAATGTTTGCGTATACCTCAAGACAACCTAAGAAGGATTGAGGAAACCCATTTAAAACCATGACTTGAAATTTGAAACGATAATTTTTGCTTTTCAACTAAGAAAATTTTGACCAAAAGTATAACCAAAGGATTTTCGAACATTTACGAATCTTATTAATTATTTTCGATAAATCAACGAAAATCTTGTTAATTAAACTCAAATTTTATTTTGAATATTTTATATAATTGGTCGAACTAAGAAATTTAAAACTTTTATGTTTACGCTTCATAAAAATTAACTAATAAATATTTAATTAATTATAATAATTATCGATGCTTTAGACGACGGATTGAGAAAAACGGATAAAAATGATAGTTGAGAAGAAACTAAAACTCAGAAGATGTGAAGAAATAATTTTTGAATAAATACAGTTATGATATTTATTTCATCAGGAGAAAGTGAACATAACTACTGACGCATAATATAGAAAGAATATCTGAGTGAATTGTGGACATGATAATTATATCATCATAAGAAGTGAATATAGACAATAAATGGAGTTCGCGTCTAATGTGAACCATTAAAATAAAGAAGCCAATAGCGTTAAATGTTTTAAAGACCACATGTGATTGTCTAAATTTGGAGGATTGTGAGATATATTTATGATGTAATTTGTAAGTATAAGTATTATATGTATGTCATTTTTGACTAAATGTATCTTTGTCTAAAGAGGTTGTACTAATGGCAACTATGAAGGCAGACATCGCCTCATACATTAGTAACCGTCTAGCTATTGCAAAGGTCATCATCTGAATTTGATTCGATTTGAGTCATCGTCGACAGACTGACCAAATCTGCTAATATCATTCTCGTTAATGATAAATGCAAAAGAGTTATGTAAACATAGTGTGCTTGTATCGATCATCTATATATCAAGATCCTCGCTTCGCATCGACTTTCTAGAAATTTGCTCAGAAGTCATTGAGAACGAACCTTGATGAGAGTACTATGTACCACCCCAATCGAAGGGACGAGGTAAAGTAACGATACAAAGTAATATAAGTGTTGTTGTATGTTTGAATGAATGACCTTTGGTAATAGACCATATAATCGTTTTCCTTTGGAGAGATTATCATTGATAATCATCGTGTTAGGATCGAGATCGAATCTTGTTAAGATTTAGAAATTAGAGCATCTGTAAGCTGGAGTTGAGATGAAGACACCCATTGTGAGTTGGACATGTCTCTTAGGTTTAAGGTTTCCTATGATGGCGAACCTATCCTTGCAAAATACCCGACCCGCGAGATCTGAAATGATTGTTGAAATTAGGATTTGATTATTGAATGGCGGTAGTGGGCAAGAGGTTATATGAATGTGAAATGTAGATCTTGAAGTGCCAAATGGGTAGCGAAGTTATGCCACAATTTTTAACCTTGGAAAAATGAATTCATGATCTGACAAATCATGGGATATAAGTCCCCGTTGTTTGGGACCATTGAGATGATGTAAAAGTTGGGATTGAAAGGCATATAAGCTGGATCTACCCTAGGACTTCAAAGACTGCGTGAATTATGTTTCGTAAATCGAACTTGATGGAATACCTATCAAGTGAAAATCTGATTATTCTTAGTAAAGCTTAGATCGGCGAAAAGTTGCATTCATCAGAAACCCGTGAACATCATGGATAGAGAAAGTAAGTCAACATTTAGCCTGATCTTATTCCCGTAGTTATGTTTGATGAAACTCGCGTATTGTAACGAATTGCACTTGTGAGAAAAGACCGAATGTGGAGGAAATACCCACATGGCTTTAACTCTATAAGAAGCGAGTAGTAAGATGATCTTTGAGGACAAAGATCCTGTTTAGGGGTAAATGCTGTGACAATCCGTCAATTTATGGTTGATATTTTATTCTCGAATATTATTTAAAAACATTATTTTAATGTTACAATATGAACTCACATATTTTTGGGAAGAAATTTGGATTTACGTCTTGAAGTAGCGTCGACTACGTTTAAACCGGAGGATTCAACGTTACGTGCTTACGTTTACATACACCGTCTTTGGTGACAGTCCGACATTTCAGAAAATAAATTTATCTGAAAATATTATTTTGGAGTTTTAAATTTGTGTTGGTTCATAAACTCACAAATTTACGAGAAGAGATTAGGACTTACGATTTTATTTTAACGTCCTTTACGACTAAACCGGAAACCTTAGGATTACGTATTTACGTTTTCGAACTCCGTTTTTGATGAGACAATTTTTATTGGATTCGTTTTGTGACGGTGATTCATAATTTATAAAAACATTTTTCGTAAAACGACCCGAGGGCACGCAAATCGAGGAAACTAGAATCGAGGGATACCCGTAAATTAGTGGGATGAGGCAAGATAAACCTTTCCCCACCCCACTCAAATTGGACGGCAAGAACTAATCCACACATCTATTATGTGTCAAGTTGTAAGCAACTATCAACACATGTCCAAGTAGCTTCAAAGTTAAGCTAACACTAGTCAAAACTACTTCCATACAAACTATTGTCTTCATTTTCTACATGCAAAAACCACCAATTTCCTCTCTACTCTCTCTTGGTGCCGTCCCATATCTCAACCAAATTACCCCATTCATACAAATTTTAACCATGAACATATGTTATAATCAACATATGTTAATCTCCATTCAAAAAGAGGAAGATTGATGCAAGTTTTAACATCCATGGAGGAGTTTTCATGGTGTCATGGGGCTGATTTTCCATAAGGAGTTGATGAAGATTGGAGTTCTTGAAGATGGTGTTGGCTAAGCACAAGTTTCTCCATCAAAAACCATGCCAAACTCATAACCTACATCAAGTTGGTGGTATAAAGATTGTCCTCCTCAACTTCTTGTTATTTTGATTATGTAAACATGTATTTTATTTCCTATTGTATATATTTATGATGATTATATGATGATAAAAATGTTATGTGGGGATTTGTTGTTGATAATCATGGATAAAAAGGTGAAAACCCATAAGAAACAAGGTTAAAATCTTGGTTAAATTTGATGGCTGTATAAAACAGTAAAGAAGTAAGTCATAAACTGATAAAATGATGAAGTGGAATAGATTTACAGTAAGCTATGGGTCTTGTACACATGTGAGAGTTGGCCATGCAATGGAATCAAAATAATGAGTGAGATATGATCAAAACAAGTTTAGGGTATAAATCTGAAGTTACTATTTTGGACGATTTTTAGAAAATACTTAAATGATGATTCAACAGTATCTATAGAAGAGTTAAATGTAGCACATATCATGTAGTTTATGTGATAAAAATTTGAGCTTCTATCTCCATGTAGAACTCAAGATATGGCAGTTTTGGTGAAGATGAAGTTAAAAATCAGATTTTTGGAAATTAAAGAATAATACTATTATATAAGCACTCACATTTTAATATATAAAATGTAAAATAAAAACCCACTAACTTATGGATTTTATTTATATAAGTATGTAAAAGGTTAAATAAGTGTACATTTTATAAAAATGGTAACTTATTAAGTTTTATAAGTTATAAAACTATAAACATGATTTTTACGACTTTTTCGGCTATTGCCGTAAAATTAACGTTATTGTTAAATAAAACTTAGATGGTTGGACCCGTCTAATGAAAACTTTATAAAACTTATATACTGATATATAGACATGTATAACAAGTAAAAACCGATAAAACCCGAACTTTAGGGCATACGGACATTAACGAGCTAAGTAAACATATTGGACTAATAATTGGACTAAATAAGATATAAACTTGTAAAAAGGGAACTTATTGGGCTTAACCCATTTGGGCCCAACTTGGAAAGTATACATACTGATAAAATAAGTATAACAAGGATTAAAACAAGTTAAGGAACTTATAATAAGTTTATTGGACTTAAAACACGTAAATGGGTAAAACTAGTAAGCTAGTATAAAAGTTATCGACATATAACACTAAAAATGAGTAAACGAGAATATGTAAACCCAATTGATCATCATATATATATAATCATCATATGTATACATAATTGTTATTTTTATAAAGTCATTGGACAAACGTCTAAGACCGATAATTATTCATATAGGTTTCCGTGATTGAAGCACGTACCGTACGTCCGAATTGCCGATAACCCGCCTTCCCACATCAACGTGAGTTCATAGCCTCGCACTCTTTTAAATGTTTTTATAAATGCTTTATAAACCCGCGAGGGAGATAACATGTTAGTTTTTATAAAAGTTTGGACACCATTTGTCCCGATTGTTTGTTTATTGATTTTGGACCCGAATGATTGAATGACCCGATTGTATGACCCGATAAATGATTAATGGACCCGATAGATGAAATCAAATGGATTATTAAAGTTAGGTTATGTCACTAAAAGTCCCATTAGCATGAATTGTGAACTACCGGGAGTTGGTAGACGCTTATGCATTTAATAGTACTATTTGGGGACGATCACCCCAGTTCGCGCCTTGACGGTTGATCCCCGTCGTGCCACATTGATTGGTAAGCGAATTAATGTATGAGAAGATTTCAATAGCGTGACCTTTGTGACGACACGCTACTTTAGATGGGCAAAATTTGTATCGGGTTAGCTACCCGTTGTTGGTTTAGTAAGGTAACAATGTCATGCGGCTTATAATAATCCGAATTAACGAAATACTAATAGACGCTCCGAATTACGATGTATTGCCTGACTAGCAATACAGGGTCATACTATTGAGATTATGTTTGTATTTTGGTTTTCATAACCATATTCATATAACGGTTTTTATTTGATTTTATACAACGTCATAAGACATGTTGTATGATGTTTTTACGACATTGGCTCGTATAATGATTTTTACGGCAAACGCCTATATTATGATTTTCGATAAGGATTTGTATAAAATGACTTTGGCTATTTTATGGCCTATCAAAACGATTTGTACAAAATGATTTTCAGTAATACTTTTATACTGATATTATATTGATGGAATTTATTAAACTCTATGAATTCACTCGGCGTTATCGCTGACCCTTTTCTTTTAACATGTTTTATCTCAGGTACTTGAAGGTAATTCTCGGGAAGACGACAAGAATTCATGGCCCGCACTTAAACAATATTTTCCATTCAAACACTTTGTAAAACTTTGTATGAAATATAATGACTTGGGACCGATGTAACTTTGATATTTATGAATGGAAATACTTTATTAATAAACGACGCGATTTTTATGCGTTGTCTATGATGTGAGTAATGTGCTATCCCGTAACACCAACTAGTCTTCCGCTGTATTGAGTTGTATAAATTTGGGGGTGTTACAATAGACGTATCTAAAAACGAACGACCTAAAATAAGAGGAACTTGAGGATCCGTGGGGATATCAACAACGATAAAGTCTACGGGATAGTAGAACTTCCCCACTTTCACAAAAACGTCTTCCGCCAAACCACAAGCATGAATCGTGGAATGGTCGGCCAACTCGATAGACATTAGTGAAGGAGTAAGATTAGGAAGATTGAGCGACTTGAAGATTGCAAGTGGCATCAAATTAATGGTAGCACCAAGATCGGCCAAGGCATAGCATTCTTCCATATCTTGAATTGCACAAGGGATCAAAAATTTACCGGGATCACCGACTTTTTGAGGTATGCGATTAAGATAAACCGACGAACAACTAGACAATTGGTGCAATTTCTCCTTGTTGTTCAACATACTCTTAAAGTTAGCGGCAAATCGAGGCATCATGACCAAAGCATCGGCGAAACTCACATTAAAGTGCAACTCACGAAACATCTTCATAAAAAGCTCAAATTGGTAGTTGTCGCGCTCTTGTCGTTTCTCCTTCCTAAGTCTCGATGGGTAAGGCAAGGGTGGTGTGGGTTGGGGCATAGGCATAGCCTTTGGAATCTCGGGTTCCAATGTTGGTAATGGGTCGACCGTAGGTGTGGCATGAGCGGTACTTTGTGTGCTTGATATATGCTCCTTTTCGACCACCACCTCGGGTTCTTCCTCAATTTCCTCCACCGTTGGAGTAATTGGTTGAGGAGTCGGTTCTTTAAGTGCCTTACCACTTCGTGTGGTAATCACTTTCATCTCTCCCTTCGGGTTTGAAACGGTGTTGCTAGGAAGACCACTCGAAGTAGAGGCTTTGTTTCCCATGACGGCTTCTAAAATGGCATTAAGCTTAGCATCTTGACTATTAAACTTCAAATCTTGACTAGCGGCTTTTTGGTCAATTCTTTGTTCAAGCCTAGCATGACTTTGTTCAATTTTATTGTTTTGACCTCTAATTTGATTAGCAAAATCATTTTTCAACTCATTTCTCATGTTAAGATTTTCCTTCACAAAATTAGCTAACTCCTTGGTGTTTTTAGCCGTGTCCCTAGCTTGACTAGCCAATTGCTCTTGTATGTTTTGCAAAATCTTATCATTTGCCGTGGCGTAATTCAAAAAGTCCATTGGAAGTTCTTTAGTGTAAACATTTTGAAGACCTTGACTCGTGTTTTGAAAATTACGGTTTTGGTTTTGATTTTGCAATTGGCTACTATTTCCTTGATTCCCATAGTTGTTATTACCCTTGTAATTGTTCCTTTGATTGTTTTGATAACCAACTTGATTGTTTTGATCATTGTTAGCATTTTGATTTGGTGGAAAACCCGGTGGAGTCAATTGATTAGTGCGAGGAACTTGACCGTTTTGGTTATAAGTTCCCGCGGCCGCGAAGGCACTCGAAGTGTTACCACCGTTGGTAATGCACTCGGAATAATCGTGAGCTCCACCACAATACATACAAGAAACCTCAACCGCTTTAGCCGTAGCGGGAGTGGGTTGTTCACCAACTTTAAACTCAATTAACAATCCCTTAAGCTTATCAAAAATCTTGTTCTCCAAATTAGCCTCGATTTGGCAAGCATCAACGGTGTGTGACAATGAAGGCGAAGGCGAAGACGAAGTCTTACGAACACTCGACGTGCTACGAGGACAATAGACCTTAGACCTATTCTCAATGATTAACAATGCTTCCTTGACCGTCTTACACAAAAAATTACCACCCACGGCGGCATTAAGATAATCACGCTCATGATCGTTCAAGCCATTGTAAAACGTGTCAATTTGATGCAAGTCGGAAAAACCATGATGAGGACATTCGTGCAACATTTCCTTAAACCTATTCCAAGCCGTTGAAAAACTCTCATTATACTCTTGCGAAAACTTTGAAATCTCGTTTTTCAAATGCGTAGTCTTAGAGGGCGGAAAAATTGGTTCACGAATTTTGAAACGAGATCCTTCCACGTCAATATAGAATTGGGTGGCTCTTTCTCTAACCAAATTTTTGCGGGCCCCGCTAAGGAATACGGAAAAAGCATCATCTTAATCGAGTCGTTTGAGACGTCCTTAAACTTGCAAGTGGCGGTGAGACGATTAAATTGCCGAATGTGGTTATGAGGGTTGTCCTTTTCGTCACCTCGAAACTTGTTGTTTTGAATCATGGACAACAAACCCGTCTTAACCTCAAAATTCTCCGCAAGGATAGCGGGAATCACAATCGCTTCTCCATAACCCTCGGTGGGTGCTTGAAGCAACTCCATCATAGTTCGATTAGCCATGGGTGCTTCTTTCACTACAATGGGTTCGTCAATAGGAGACTCCTCACTAGAAGGAGTGATTGATTTGTTTCTTCGTTTACGAGCACGTCTTGCTTTGGAGCGAGTTTGCATAAACGTCACGTACAACGAGAAAGCGAGCAAAGAAGATTCTTTTTGGTGTTTTTACTTTTTCAATTTTTATTTTTTTTTGTGGTTTTTGATTGTTTTTACTTTTTTTTGGATTTTTGGAATGTATTAGGTAGACAAAAATCTACAAATCTCCTCCTTAATCAAATCTCTCGATTAAAGAAGCCTCAAGGAATGAAAACGATCACGTGAAGTGAACGCCTTCGATGACTTTAGAACGATGGTGGAACACCAAATCGTTCAAGAGGGTTTAATCAAATGAAACCAAGAAAATATATATGATACTTAAGTAATACTTTGGGCGGCAAAACCCTCGATTAGCTTTCAATCTCAAAACACGCACAAGCAAGCGGAGGAAACGAGGCGGCGCGAAGCACTTAAGAGCCTTTTTCCTTTAGGTCGTGAAATACAACCGCCTTATACCCACCTTATAGTTTGTATTTCGCAAAATCGAGCTTCACGAAAGTATTTATCTACTTTTGCCTTTTTCTTTGGTTTGAGATTCGAATACAATGATTGGATAATGACCTCCCAAGTCAAGGTTGTGATTTCTCACGTATTTGGAGTACTTGTAAATTTATTGTTCTACGTATACAATATAGTAATAGTATTCACAAAAAAACGAAAAACCGATAATACGTATTAGTAGAGTGCTACTAATACAAATACTATTATGGCTATATATAAAAACAACAATTGTTCAACCAAAATACAACACGCCTCCCCGGCAGCGGCGCCAAAATGATGTTGGAGTTTTTACTACTCTTTAGGAAAAGAGCAATAAATAGGGTAAGCGTGCACGACGATTTAGGAAAACCGTGTGTGAATGACCCTAAAAGTGAGTTCGTTCTCGAGGAGGCAAGTGCGTTGTGTTAAGAATTGATTAATGATTTGTGACTATATGATTGAGAAGAAAGTAATGAGATTAGAAGAGAAAGACGGTTACGAAAACGAATTAAACTAAGACGAAAAAGGCGATCACGCAAAACCGTAAATAGTGCAAAAATTAAAATTTTAACCTAAAAATTCCTAAAAATTACTAAAAATCCACAATAATATTCTAAGAGTTTACAAAAAATCCAAACTTGCTAAAACCTTTTAATTAATTAGATAATAACTTTTTAATGCTAATTAAAGCCCTAAAAATCACAATTAATTATTAAAAAGCCCTAAACAAGATCTTAAAGTTTGTAAACCTCAAAAATGTCCTAATTAAGCTAAAAACTATTTTTTAAACTTTTAAAACAAACTAAAACTATTTTTAAACACTTAAAAACTATTAAAATCAATTAAATCTTAAATTAATTCTAGAAAATAATTGAAAAGTCCTAAAAATATTTGGAAAGTTACAAAACTCCTAATTAAGTGTCTTTAACCTAGGAAAAATGTAAAAACCTAAAAAAATCAAACTTCAATTTTTAATAATAAAATAATATTAAAATATTCAAAAAAAAATTAAAGTTTATAAAAAAATTCTAAAAAATTACCGAAAATCTAGAATAATGTAACTAAGACAAAAATGCAATCAAAATTTTCTGAAACCTATTTAATAATTTTATATTAAATTTTAAAGTTGGTTAAAAACCCTAAAATCTAATAAAATCAAAAATTAGACTTCTTGAAAACTTTTTTAGTTGTAAACCTCAAAAATATGATTAAAAACCTAAAAACTATTTTTTCAGATTTTTAAATTACCTTTTTCTATTTTTAAATTACTTTTCAAAATTTAAACTAAAAATAATCCTAGAAAATTAATTAAATACGTGAAAAATAATCTTTTTGCACCTAAAAGTCCTTAAACTAAATAAAAACAAAGGAAAAATGATAACTTGTAAAAATCCTAAGTAAATAAGCTAAAATCAGCTTAATATTAAGCTGATGGTTTTAATAAGCTAAAAATGAAATGTCTTTAAATATTACACCTAGTAACCTTGTGACATAGAAAGTCACATAGATCACTGGTAAAGCACTTCACTCCTGCACGACAGGTCGAGTGTTCGAGCCCAGGCTATGAAGGCTTTTTGGAAAACTTTTCTTTTTTTTTTTACTTTAATTACTCACAACCAGTACTTAAACTTACCCTAAACAAACTTTATCAAAGAAAATGAGCTAGAATTAAGCCTAGAAAGTCAAAACAAGTGCCCAGGTTTGTACTTGTTTCTGATGAACACAAAAACGTATCTTCACATGTGCAGATTAGACAAGAGGAGCTTGATTTGGGTGTGTTGATGATTTTTGATGGACAAATGGGCACCCCTATACTCAGTTGAGTATAGGGGTCACAATTAACACAAAAACTAACAAGCAATCACACAAAATCAATCACAAATTAGCCAATGCAAGTTTCTGATTAAGGCAATGTTTAGGTCTGAGTGTATTTGCTTATGCACTTGACACACAAATGGATTTTAAAGTCTCAAAACTTGCATACAAGCTTACCAAATCAGATATAAACCCCACACAATCCTAAAACAACCTAATATCTAACAATGATCAAAAGTTCATGGCAAAATTTGCATTAAAACAAGCAGAAAATGACTTGACTGTTTTTTAGCTATGTTACCCAAATTTTAGCATACAAATGACTTAAATCCTACCAATAATGAAAACAAACTTAACATATAACCTAACACCACCCTATTGAGTATGTTTAAACAGATTTTACCCCAAAAACTTAACACCAATTCTGATTAAACACTAGATCCAAACACTCCTTTAAAAACTGAAAATGATTTTTAACAAATCAAATGACTTCAAAATCTAACCAAACTGATTCAAATTCAAACTAGCATGCATCAAACACCTAATCCAGCAATAACAAGCCAAATAACAAGCACTTAACAACTTTTTATGCAAAATCACATAAATGTCACAAAATCTGAAAACTTGAAAACTTGAAAACTTGAAAAGGAAACAAGGGACTACCTTGTTGGGCCTACATCCAGGCCCAACAGTGACTGTATGTCACCTCCAAACAGACCCGGGTCTGTGCAGACTTTTCTTCTTGTTTGAAATGAAAATGATGGTGATAATTTGGACTTGAATTGATCCTGCCAAAATAGACAACCAAGAGCAAAAAAGAACTGGTACAAGAGCTTAAGCTATAGGGTTAACTTATTGACAAGTTAACCTATAGCTTAAAGCTTTTGAAAAGAAAGCAATAATATAAGAAACTGATTTCTCTTAACTGAAAAATTTTGAAAATTCAGGAAAACTTAAAACCTTTTTAAAACAAGTAAATCAACAATAGAATTCAACAAACTTCAAACAACATAAATAAATGGGTTCTTTGCTTCTCATCAACAATCCTTAAACCAATTTTTCATTCATTAAAAACTGGACTTTACAAAGTTGTGAAAAAGGAGAAAAAAGAACAACCTAAAATGAGACACATACGTCTCATTTATACTAGCTAGTAGAAGAGTGTAGAAGCTTGAATAAAATATTACAAGAAATTAAACCCTAAACCCTAATAGTCCTGAAAATCCGAAAATGCCCTTGGGGTCTTGGTCAATAGCAGCTCCATGTGATGCCAGTTGTATAAAGATGATCTTAGACCCTTCATTTGTGCTTGGGGAACAAGTAGGATGCCTTGGTTCGTTGATGGACTGGCTCAATTTGTTTGCTTGTAAAAAAGTGGGGCAGGGGATAGCTGGATTGATCATGTGAGTGAGAGTGACACCTTTCTGGGGATTGGGTTTTGATGTGGTTTAGGTAAATTAAGAATCTGGAAGTAATTAGGACAAACCCCTTTGTTTTTCGCCATGATCAGATTAGGGTTTATACCTGGGATGAAGGTTAAACAGTTGAGGTTTAATCTCATTTGGTATTTAAAAACTTGTTTACCTCCAAAAGATTAGGCTTAAAACACGTTTTAAATAAATCCTTTTTAAAAGATTGGTGGGATCTGACGTGGAGTGTGGGAGAGATATGATTGGCTGGGTGGGTGATGTGTCAGCTTGTGAGTGGGTGGTGAGGGTTTGCTGTCTGGGCAGATTAGGTCCCCATAGTTTATTCCTTCTTTCACTTTGTATTAAAACAGCCTAAACCACTTTTCCTTTGTAAATAAGTTTTGGCAGTTTGTCATTTTTGGCACAAGGGTTTTACAAACTTTGAATAAGGACTAAAAGTGCAATTTTGGCAATCTTCAAGGGCTTTTAGTGACATATCTTCATACTTCAAGGTGTTGACTTGTTTGTTGACTTCTTGGAGGACCAATTTTGACAATTTAGTTTTGTTGAGGGACTAAATTTGCCAATTCTTCAAAGTTAAGGGTCCTTTTTGTAATTTTGACAAACTTTAGGGACCAAACTTGTAATTATGAAGATACAAGGGTATAAAGTGTCAATTCTTCCATATTGGAGGACCAATCTTCATAATTCTTCAAGTCTTCAAGTGTTTTCTTTGGAAAATTCTTCATTAGGGCTTGGTTCATCGTGCGGCTTCGTTTCCCGTGTTCATTTTTTACTGATTCTTGTGATCTTTTGTCATTTTCTCAATATCCGTACCTAAAATACACAAGCAACAAACACAAGCATATATTTGGGTATTTTGATGATATTTAATGCATTTTAAGCCCTATTTGGACGATGAGACTATGTATAAAAGCAGTCTCATCACTACTAAAGACCACGTTCCATTTTTGACGAGAGCATCATACTCTTATTTCATAGCTTGACGCCACTCGGAAGATTTGTTGGCAACGTAAAACGAGGTTGGTTCAATGATGCTAGTGGGGAGGATGGTAGCATGATTTACGGAAGCATTGTAGGGAACCCGTTTTTTGGGATTTGGACGAAGATTTACGGGATGTTGCCGAGGGATAAGAGGAGGTGGGATAAGAGGAGGACGTGGTGGTGGTGGTGGTGGTGGTATCGAAGACTCGGGAGAAGTTTGAGAAGTTGGACTCAACGATGGTGAAACAGATGATGGGGAGAAGATTGGTGAGCATGGTGAAGATGGACGTGGATGGTCAGTAGTAGGAATTACATAATGTAATTCTAAGGAGTAATAGGTAGATGTTTTTGAACAGGGTGCGGGATTGGTTTTGGGGATATCGAAGGGGAATTGTGCTTCATTAAACGAACATGTCGAGCAATATAAAGACGCTTGGTCGAAATATCAAGACAACGATAACCATGATGGGAAGGGCTGTAGCCAATAAACACACATGGAATGGAACGAAAATCCATTTTGTGACGATTGTATGGACGAAGATGGGGAAAACATAAGCACCCAAAGACACGAAGAAAAGTGTAGGCGGGAGACCGTTTGAATACATGTTCAAAAGGTGACTTGTTTGTTGATGTGCGAGAGGGCATGCGATTGATCAGGTAAACAACAGTATCAAAATCATAATGCCAAAAACCTTGAGGGACACGTGATTGAGCAAGAAGAGTAAGACCGGTCTCGACAACGTGGCGATTGCGACGTTCAACAAAGCCGTTTTGCTCACTAGTATGAGGACAAGATCGCCGGTGAATAATTCCTAGCGAAGAAAAAAACGAAGCCAAATTGCGAAACTCACCACCCCAATCGGTTTGAACACTCTATAATTTTGTGGTGAATTGACGTTCAACCATTTGCACAAATGATTTAAAAGTGGAATACACATCAGATTTTTAAGCTAAATGATATATCTACATGTATCGAGAATGATGATCAACACACAACATAAAATATCTATGACCTTCAAAAGACAACAAAGGTGCGGGACCCTAAACATCACAATAAACCAAGTCTAAAATATTATTACTTCGAAAATCAGAAACAAATAAAGGAAGTTTTGAAGATTTTCCCAATGGACAAGAAGTGCATAGACTTGACAAACTATTATTCGTAACAGGAAGAGAAAAAATAGAAAGAATAGAACGTAAAAGACGTTGATGAGGGTGTCCGAGCCGCCTATGCCAAATGGTTGGGGAAGCTCTTACAGCCGAAAAAGATACTTTGGGGATTGACTTGAGTTGAGGAAGAGTGATGGTGTAGAGACCGTGTTTACTGGGGGCGATGAGAAGAGTGGTGTGTAGACTCGTCCTTCACAACAAAATAAGAAGTGTGAAATTCAAAAAATACGTCATTATCATGACAAAAATTTTGAACAGAAAGGAGGTTATGGAAGATTTCTGGTACATGAAGAATGTTTTTGAGAGAAAACGTTTTTTGTGGTGAGTAAACTTTAGATGAACCAATATGAAGAATAAGAAGACCCTTACCGTTGCCAACATGAAGTGCGTCATCACCATAATATGTCTATGAATGGTCCATTGCTTCCAAATCAGGTGTCACATGACTGTTTGCTCTGGTGTCTGAATGCCAATTTGCAGACGCAATAGAGGATTGACCACGTGTATTTACAAAGTTAGCTGATGGTCGATTGTGAATAGTAGAAGGGTTACGATTTGGGCATTGTGATGGAATGTGCCCAATACCACATCCATTGCAAGTGCCATACATTGTGTTCTGGGTGGAAGCCCAGTCAAATTGACGACCATTACCGCGATCTCGGTTGTTGTTGTTACCACGAGAGTTGTTTCGATTTCCACGGTTGTTGTGTTTGGTGGTGGTGTTCCTGTTGTTGTTGTTTGATGAACGAGCACCATAAAAGGCTTGTGGACCAGATGGTGCAATTGGTGAAAGTTGGAGTCCAAGAGCACTCAATTGAGCAGCCAACTTTGATAGTTGAGCTTGATGTGGTTCTTTTATGCTTGGTAAGCCTGCTGCGTAGTTTGCTGCAAAAGATGGAGTAATAGATGAAGCAGGTGCATGTGTTTTTCCAAGCATGTAATCATGATCACTAAGAAGTGTATGAAGCTCACTAAATGCAGTTGTACTTTGAGGGGCAGTGATTGTGGCTTTTAGGCCGTTATATTCTTCACGAAGACCCGAGACAACAAGCATCCCCAGATCTTTATCTTTTACAGGTTCACCAATGGCGGCGAGTGCATCAACATAATCATGCGCACGATTTAGATAAGCATCAAGAGTTTCATCACCGTGCATCTTTATTCTTAGAAGTTGTGTTATGAGAGTGTATTCCTTAGATATGGAATGTGGTGCATACGCCTTTTCAAGAGACAACCAAAGATCTCGGGAAGTTGTACCTTGAACATGGCTAAAAGAAGCTTCCGAGATTGTGGAGATAATTAGCATACGAACGTGGGCATCGTTAGAGACCCATATTGGATAATTCGGATTTTCCTTTGGAACAGTAGCACCTTCGGTGGTAACAAGTAAGGTTCTTGGTGTACATGGTATTGAATTATCCACATAACCCATCAAATTGTTTGTGATGAGGAATGGTTCAATCATATTTTTCCAATAACCATAATTTGTGGGTGAAAGGGTAAAAGCGAACTTACGAGAGTTGTGAGTCGTTTTATCGGCTGTAGCGAAAGCTGGAAGCATAGCCATATTCCTTGACAGCGACGGTGGCAGCGGTGGCAGCGGCGGCATCGGCAACGACGACTGACCATAAAACCAAAATTAATTGGTGGGTTTTGTTTGGAATTAGATAAGGATCAAACTGGTTGTTGTATTTTTTCGTGAATCAATGTCGTTTGGCCGGAAAAAGCAAAAACGTGGCCGGATCTTGATTTTCCGGCGAACTGCTGTTGAGGCTGACCGCCAAAATTGATTGCTGGGTTTTGTTCGGAATTATAGTATGATATTCGTAAATCGATGTCAGTTGGCCGGAAAAAGCAAAACGTGGCCGGATTTTGATTTTCCGGTGAACTGTTGTGGAAGCTGACCAGAATTGTGCCGAGAAAAAAAATTGGTTAGGATTTTGGCTCTAATACCATATAGAACCTCAAAGGGTTTGTATTATTGTAATTGTGATTATACATTAGATATACAATTAATTGATAACAAAGTAACTACTCATAACCTAACAAGTACGGTCCATGTATACAATTGTCGACCCATATAATCTTTGGTCACGTTTTATAATTGTGAAGTTTGGGATTATTCATAAGACTCCCCCCGTTTTATAATTGTGAAGTTTGGGATTATTCATAAGACTCCCCCCGATCACCCGCATCCTCTCATATTTGCTCAAGGGATAGCTGATCGTTGTAGCAAGTGTAGCTGGAGGTTCCGGTATCAGATGATATTCAAGTGTTTAGATGTAAGTATGCAATTCATTTTGATTGTTGCAAGCCGTACACCCGTCATGTTAAAAGAAAATAAATTGTTTTTTAGAACTTGTCAAAACACTTGATAACTCTGCGTGTATTGGTTATTGAGTTTAAAAAACAAAAAGCAAATCCAAACAACATTTAATGCGTTGCAGTATTTCTCCATATCTGCTTATGATTATAAACAAAGCAAACAAATACCAACCATAAGGCTACATTGCAAGTGTAGACATACATAATAGTAACCGTACATCAACTTTAATCATCAGAAAAACAAGTGTTATAGAGGCGCTCAGCTCACTTATTCACTGCAAAATAAACCTTTACCAAGTAAAAAACAGTAGCTCACCTTAAGGGTGAGGATAAAAACAAAATTAAAGACACTTGCAAAGTATGAAGACGAGTTTCCTTGACACACATGTTGAGATCTACGTTCTCTTCCATTAGACGCACCTTAAAAGTATGATAAGATAGTAGTAGTAAGTATTGTTAAACAAATCAACCATCTCTCACATATTATCCTGTTGTTATATCTTCATACATCTTCAATCCAAAAGCCGATAACTTTTCTGCAACTTTTTCACTTGTCACAAAACATTTGCAATCATTCAATCTGGAAAACTCGGCACCTGCACAATAACAACCAAACAAACTCTTACTAGTTATTTATCGTCGTCTTGCATAGCATAACATTTTAGAGAGCTAAGTCTTTACAAACCAAATGAATATGGACGGAAAAACTTTAAATACAAGTATATAGGCCAATAAAAGAGACAAACATCTTTTTTTTTTGGGTAACCATGACATATTGGCCGACTAATCCACAGGGTTTGAACCCACCGCACGGACTCAAATTAGCTAAAGCCCTCCCTTTTCAGGAGGTTGGCGTGGCCACTTCAAGGTTGTTTGCACCTATGGTACATTCGAGCCAAACGAATGAGGTTTTCCCTGTTGAGGTTACCCGCGAAGGGAAGTCTTTGACTCAGATGCAACATGATAGACTCAGGTGCATTTAACTATTTAATTAGAAACTGAGGGCAAATGGTGTCTACGTCTTATACTACTCGGTCCTTTACCAAGTAAATTTTCCAAGGTGTTCATTCTTAAATGGCTAGAATCTCTCTTCCATGTAAGTAAGTTTGTCATTTGGTAGCCTTATTCTTGTGTAATGTGTCATTATCATTATATCAAGAACGCCAGTATCTCTTGGCAACACTTGCTGAATATAACTAATATTATAAGAATTAAAAATTAGTAAAAAGAAATATACTCTTCAAAATACTAACAGGATACTGAAGTTAAATAATAAATGCACTGTGGAAGTAGAGAGTCAGAGGAAGAGAGACCTAATGACCAAGTAGGTGCCTGCAATATTCCAGTACCATCCATGCTCCATAAAACCCTTTAAACATCAGCCACATGGCATATATCTGATGGCTGAACTGGTCTTAACAGACCACTGGACAGAATCCACCTTAGTAGATTGTTCATAACCTACCACAAACAAAAGGCAAGCTAATTTAACAGTAAAAAGGTAAGTAACAGCTTTCATACTTTCAAATTAGAGTAGGACAAAAAGGCAATGTCGTACCATCTATGCTCGATACTTAATCATCTCACACGAAGAAACGACCTTCCCACAGTGATTGCCCTTGATATTGCTGAGGCGGGGCAATAAACTGTTCATTACCTCTTTTGAGAGGTTCTTGGTAAAGAATTGGTTGTTGCGGAATATCAAGCCATCCATTCACATTCCCATTCCCATTCTGCTTTCCAATTCCTATTCCAACGTCACCCAGCACTGAGGGAACTTGTTTGCCAGGGAATGGGAAGCATTCCATTCCCAACGAAGTCTTGTTTGTGTTTAAAAGCTTCTTTGGTTGCGGCAAGCAATTGAAAGAATTACCAAACCCACCACTGTATGCAGGATTCGTTAACTGGTAGCCATCTAGCCAGCTATAATCATCCAGAACTGTATTTGGGTTTACATTGCTAAGGTTAACCTCAACCGCCGGCTGATCCATGTATTTAGATACAGCAGTGTTGAAGCCAGGTGGCGGGCCAAAATGCCTAACCGGTCGACTCACTGGACTCTTTTTGAATTTTGTCTTGGAAGGAATGCTATCAAAACCAGATCCTGAGGTCATAACCAAATCAAATTTGGAAGGAATCACAGCTGCAGGATCCTGAAACGACTGTTCATTGAAAGCAACAAAACCATCAGACCGCAACATTCCTGAACTTGTATCCCACTCAGGTCTTGCAGGAAATCTACTCCCCAACAAGTTGAGCTTGGATAAGCCATTTCCGATAACTTCATCCTCTCCTAACATCCATCTTGATGTATTTGGTTGTGCAAGCTCTGAACACTGAATATTTCCATTCACAGTTGGTTGTGCAAGTTCCGAATACTGCATATTTCCATTGACAGGTGGTTGTGCAAGTTCTGAATAATGCATATTACCATTAACAGACGATGCCAGTGGCTCTGAAAAGAAAACACCATGTGCCATTGAGGCAGCATTACTTCTAGAAGTAACCTCTGATGACAACGGCATTGAAGGTAACACAGCAGTATGCTTCTCAGGTACGGATGGCTTAAAGACAATAACCTCATCTTCCTCTTCACCTTCTTCATTTCCCGTAATGTGTACATCTGAAACTTCACTTATGTACTGTGGCTCAACACCAAAGAAGAACTTCTTGGCTTTTGAATCAAAATAAATTCCTTGGTGTCCAACCCGCACTCTGGTTGTAAGAGCCTTGCCAGCTGCTAGAATCCTCTGAACTCGTGCATCTTTTTCCTTAATTCCACCATCACCTCCAAAATAATTTGTTCTTGAGAAATCGAGAATGAGGTGAGCAGGGACAAGAGGGATAAAACCCCTCAATTCAATATCTTCAGGCAATGCAAGACGGTTTGCTGTTTCACCTTCGTCATACCTACTCATATTGACAAAACAGGTTTCGTCTCCATTCTCGTTAACCATCTCAGCCAAGAGCTTGTTGAGAAAAGAAACAAAATGGTTCCAGAATAAAGATCTAGCTGTAGCTTGCCGCTCCTCCATTTCGGTGGGGCCCACAATATCCTGACAACAGGCCAGCCACTCAACAAATATCATAATGCCAGGAAGTAAAAAGCTTGCAGACGGATCATTCAGTTGGAAGCATCTCTCCACTATGAGTGCCATGAAATCAAATATTGCAGTAAATGCATTCTGAAGCACCACAGAACGCTGAAGAATCTCCGCATATGACTGATTTTCAGTTTCCTTGTTTGCATTGTGAACAGTGAAAATCATGATTGCTATGAACCTAGTTATAAAAAGTTTACACTCGCCGAGATCTGAACCAAAGTTCACCAACTCATCCTCTCCTGAAGATAGTAACCGAAGAAACTCTCCCCGGGCCACAGAGAAAACCTCCCCAAATGTCTCCAAGCTGTAGAGCATAGACAATAACATGGAAATAACTTAGTTATGCTTCAAGCCTTTGAGGAATCAGGGGCTGCATTTTCAGCCCTTTTACATAGAAATAAATTGATCTGGCTTATACTCTAAAGTCTAATTCTCGATGAAACTGCTCAAAAGAGTCAAAAGTGACTTCAAGGGTTTTTAAATGCTTACAACCTCTTATATCACTATATTAGAAAACATATGATATTATCATATTGCAAAGAGTTCAGAATTACATTTAACACATGGATAACTTATGTAATTCAAAAAGAGGGAAATCAGCGCAGCTCAGGTCATCCCAACCTAAAAAGGCCAAGAATTGCATTCTGACCTGAACACACTTCAACCCAGGTCATTACCACCTCTTATATAACTTATGTAATTCAAAAAGGGGGAAATCACACTGTGACCTGAACACACTTCAACCCAGGTCCATAGTCACATAATTCACCTAAAAAGGCCAAGAATTGCGATCCAGTTCGGGCGTTCCCAAATGGGGTACGATTAGGTCAGGATCAGAAAAATCAACAATCCGAATCGGGACCTCCACAATCATGATGTAATTTTTTTTATTATTAGTATCTAACATAAGAACCTTAAAAACTCTAATATGTAACTGACGACTGGTTGTGGCTTATCGCGATTTTATTACTATTGAACTATTTTTATATTATAAATTTTAGGATCTTTTATAACCCTTAGGAATATACTAATTGTTGAGTACATTGTACCGGAGAGATCCCAAATGACCCTACCCCCCAGCCAACCGCGACCCTGATCCTCGACCTCGTACCTGAACAATCCCCATTCCATGTGACTATCCCCGGGCCACCCACTCTCATTTTGCCAACTTCAATAAAAAAATATACACTGTAACTAAAAGCAGTTCATCTAAGATAACGTACCTTGTGCGAGTAAAAAGTATACCATTTAGCCTGACAAATCGAATGCTGAAGGCCTTAAAAGTTTCAGGCACAGTAATTTCTCTCTCCTCAACAAGAACATGTTCTGTTTTCCAATCTTTTAAAGATACACGTGATTCATATCTATTTCTTCCTTTCCCAGTCATTCGTGCAGGTACCTTCTTTGTTGGAGCAGCTTTTGATTCCGCAAGCAGCTGACAGTAACTTTGGCGGTTCTGTCAAAATTCATACAGCCCGTTTATTAGTAGTTACCTTTAAAGTTATTAAGAACAAATTAAGATAATACGATGAAAGGGATGAGTATATCTCGCCATAGCGGGAGATAAACATACTTCCAAAGAGTACGCTGTTAACACACTCAAGATATAGTAGTACGTACAATGTTATGGCTAAAAAATTAATTTGAGCCACTGACAGTATGAGAAATCATACTATCATGCATAGCTCAACCATGGTATCTTCAAAAGTGGTAAAACTTGGAAAACCAACACAACCCAAAAAGATAAGTAGCTCAAACGTGCTCAGGGTCCAAATTTGATAATATGACACCAACCCACCGCTTTTGATAAGTATTAGATGACCAAAGTTTAAATTCTATACATTAAGCTTGAAGGTTGTTAACAAGATACGATCACCAAACATTAATACAAAGTTAAGAATGAAAATGTCCCAAATAGTAGCACATGTCTTATAGTTGAGCACATTGATGAAATGAAAATGGATATGTACTTGTCCTATCAATGCTCCGAATGCAGAACTCATACCTTCTCAAACGCAATGACCAAATTGTCTCTAGCAGTAGTAAAAGCAGTATCAACTGCTAAGCTTCGAAAATAAAGGTAAACAGTCAACAGTACATCTCCAGAGTAGGAAGCCAGAATAGCAAGCTGAAAATAAATATGTAGAAGGTTAAGCCAAATATGTAGCTAAAATAAACTAAAGATAGATTCAAAATACGAAAAATTTCACAGACCTGATGATGAGGATTGCCACCCGAAGGCCAAAGGGTAGCAGCTTGCTTATAGTAGCTTGCTGCAGTAGCAAAATCACGTGGATTTGAAGCACCCTCTCCATACAAACCTTTGTAGCGAGCAAGGTCTCCCAAGTATATAAAACAGCGGTGGCATGATAGCAAGCCTTTTTTCACGTCAATAGATTTCTCTCCGCCTCTAGACAAAGAAATGTCATTCTGCGAGTCATCTGAGATATAACCCATAGATAAGCCATACTTTGCTCTAATTTTCACCATCAAATCGTGATAAAATCCAGTAGCTTCTGAAAGGAAGGTCTTGAATTGAGAACGGATTTTGGTGATTCTGTCAGGACCAGGTCGTGCGGCACCTTTCCCATTCTGTGCAGCAGAAGCTTGAGCAGCAGTTAAGTGTGCACGCAAATCCTCAATACGCTTATAATGCAACTGCCATAGAGAAAATTCGATGTCATGCTGTTCAGAAAAATCATGGTCTTCAACAAGAATCGTCTCAAGATTCTCGCGCATCTGCTGCCAAACACTGGCATCCAATGGAACTCTTGCCTGTGCTGCTTTTCTAAGCTTACTTTCCAATTCAGCATTCTAGAAGAAAAAGATAGATGAGATCATCAATTTCAGTTCATAAGAGAAAATCAAGGGTACTTCATATATATTAGCTTCCTAACTACATCATCAACATACACCAAAGCAAACAATTCCACGTATTAATAGCTACACTCTTGCACTATTCTCTCATAAACAAGATCTACTATACATGAAACTTTCAAGGAGTTTTAGAATTTGAAGAACAATTATTTATTTTCAACGGCAAGTAACTATCCCACAATATCGACACTACAAATCTATCTCACAATTAAACTTTAGTAGTTAAAGTGGTCAAAAGTTACGAACTGATTGTATAAGCTGAGTGCTTGTAATATTGCACACATTGGCAATAGATTACAAAGTTTGGTCGTCTTTTTTTTTAACAAAAGATACACCTTGACGCGCATACTTTGAGTTTACTGACGCACAGAATGTAACGCTTATATTCCATACCTTGTCGTAAAGATGTTGAGCGCGCTCCCGCGATGATTTACCCAAAATATTATTCATAGGAATAATCATCGTCCATCAAACAAGTCTAACTATACTTGGCTTCAAAGGATCTGATTCGAATAGCAATTTATATACTCCGTAAACTGCATAAGACAAAAATTGATAAAGTCAAAATGCTAGTAAACTCAAGAAACCAGCTCATGATTATACCATATTCCAATACTATCAGTGAACGCAAATAAGTAAAATTCCTAAACACGTTATCTCATTTAGGTTCAAAAAAAGCATTCTACCCACTAGGAAGATGAACAGTATCTACTGATTGTATACTGAGCCATTTAAGATGGCATGTGGTCGTAGATTTCAAAATCTCTAACGAATGACGTAAAACCATCAGACGTTGACGGGAACAGCAGCCGCGTAATAATGTTTGCGGACTATAACGAGTGCAATTACGTTTTTATAAGCTTTCTTTCCTTGCGTCTAATCCAGGTTTGTATTATCTTATTAATAATATATCAAATTACCAACAATGTATTACTATATAGTAATGCAAAAATAGTATCTAAGTTAATAGTTTGCTACCAAAGTAACCTAATCACGCGATGCAATTTGATGCATAACATATCCCGAAAATGTTTCCCTTATACAGTTGATAGAAATTTGTGGTTAAATATAATGCATAGCATATCCCAAAGGTTTGAGGACCCAAACATGACAGAGTTGTACAGTTGAACCAAACAGGCAAGGGCGGATCTATTCACGAAGAACCTAGCTAGGGTTTCTCATCAACAATGTCTTATTACACGGCATAACCTAGACTCGCGCATTAATTTTGCCCAGATATTTCATATGTGGCCTCCTCTATAAGGCACATGTATATCTGAAACTCGATATTAACCGCAATCAACAAGGGAGATTCGATTTCGAGAAGAAAATATCTCATCAAACCATAACAACATATATAACAGAATTAACAGAATGATGACGTCATCGATGGATGAATGAAAGAATAAAAAATAAAAACCCTAATTTAAAAAAGAAGAATTATACCTCCTCCTATTCGTAATCAGATCGGATGCGATGATCTTCAACTGATCGCCTTCGAAAACAAAATTAATCGCTATTTATTTACTTACTTATTTATTTATTTATTTATTATCAAGGGCTTCAAATTCATATCATCCTGGTTGTTGGTGTTGATGGTTTTTATTTCATATAATAATAATGCTTTTGGTCTAGTCGGCTATGGCCTGCTTGTCACTTTTGTTTTTTCTTTTTTTCTTTTTTTCTTTTTTTCTTTTTTAATTTCTTTTCTTTTTTAATTTCTTTTCCATTCTTTTTTCATTCTGTAAAAGTATCTTATAGGAGAGTCAACATTGGAAATACGTTAAAAATATTTACGGTAGGTTCACTTGAACAAAGTTGTGCATATAGAACACGCTTAACGGCAGGACGCCTATTCTTATAGCAGTTACATGTCATGAGAACCCCACGTAGTCCATAGTGTTTAAAGTTCCTAGTGTTACAAACGACTACAGATAATACATTGTATTACCGTGTATAGTAAGCTTAACAGTGTGAAGGCATTATATACAGCCATTCAGTGGTTTATATCTAAGGAAGGCCTAGAGGTCTGAAAAGTGATAGCATGTGACACATTTCTTTTAAGCAACTTGTGGATATGAGTTTTTTAGGTTAACTGTTTTTTCCTACTTTGGGAAAGATAAGTTGATGTGGTAAGTTGGCCACAACAACCATGTACTTGTGGGAGAACTTTCTTTGGTAATTTGGATTGTAATGGTTGTGTGAATCTGACTTGGTTGACCATTGTTGTACTCGAACCTTATATTTAAGGACTGGTATGGTTGTGTTTATTTCACAAAAGCATAATTCTAGTTTGTAACAACCAGGAAGCAAGACCATGGCTTGACGTCCTAGGTGTCCTGCATTGGCAATTGAGTTTGGGTCTGAGGATTTGGCCAATGTGTTTATCTGTTACTTGCGATCGGTCGCCTATGACGGAGGACTTTTTTCCTCTTCTCTGAAATCGTCATTTTTCTAAAGATGTGGATGTCGAGCCCGAGCGGAAAGGTATGGTTGAGAGGCTTGCGTCGGAGGTGTATTTCGCTGTAGTGGAGCGACAACACATCATCCGTGAACTTCAGACCATTGGGAGGTATCGTATGGTTCAGAGGATTATAAAAAGGTAGAGAAAAGTTTGGTTCAAAGTTGTGAAACAATGAATCACATTCATGTGTTTATATACTAGAGCCTTGAGACTAATTATAGAAAAAATTACAACTTAACCTCCAAGTAAATCATCCTTCTAGAGTAAAAATATTTTCTTCCCCTTCTTTTGTAATAGTCGGCCGACCAACACCCCTAAGGGGATTTGATTTGACTTTTTGACTTTCTATAATACTTTTTATGTAATTACCTTAATTAACTTAAAGTATAAAGTCTTTCTAATTAATCCTCGTTAAACCTTTTACTTATTTATTATTTATCATTAAGTATTTCAAACTAAGTTTATACAATAAACATAGCCATATTATATCGTATATCTTAATAAAGGATATTTTTAATGTCTAAGTGTGGGACCCCTTAGGCCCACGTAATCCCGATCGTATAAAATATTATAATGACTTATGCACTACTAACATCTCTCACTTGCGGAAGTCTCCATCATAGTGTATTTTAATACTAACATTGACGGATAGTCTAGCAACACCATCAAAGCTCCCAAAGGTACCTGAGTTTAGTTTCTGGTAAACAAGCTCAGCCTTATAGTATAAATTATTGCATCTCTTTTGTTTATGATACGGTTAATCATGAATATGGATCAAACGTCATTTCATGTATTAACAATTATGTTTCTCGTTTCTGTTAATTGATCACGATTACCAACTGTAAAAAGAATCATCTTTACTATGCTTTCCGGGCGGCCACGTAAATATCTTGATCAACCCTACGAGGGGCCCAGTATGTATCATACTCCATTCATTGAAGAACAAAATTTTATTTTGACTACAAGTCCTTTTCACACATGTAATAGACATCTCTGAAATAGGTTTTATAACTGCCCATTTTACTGACACGGTGTTTACACTAGATCAATAATTGTTATTTATCCATGCGAAGATCCACTTGCATTTCAAGTCTAAGGATAAGTAATATTCTACCATTAGTGTAGTTTCTTAATGACGAGGATCCATAAAGAAAATCTACACGTTGGGGTGTAACACCCCTATTTTTACCATATAACAACGGAAGCTAATATCGGTTATTACTTTCAAGGTATCATAGTTACAATAAAATAAAAAATACTTAAAAATACATTTTATTAAAATTTACGCTATCATTCATTTATTCTCAGAGTTTTAAACAAAACAACTATACATCACAGGATCCCAAAATATAGTCTTATTTATTAGAATCATAACTTTTCGAGATACCACCATCCTCAGCCCGCCAGTCTTCATTCACCTGAGACATATGCTTAAAAATCAACACAATGGTCGAGTGAATTCATAGGTTTAAACAATATTTGAATACAAGCATGACTCTAGGGCTACATTGTTATACACCCATTATTTTAAATTCATCGATTCTTATTGCACTAGCTCATGACCCCGCGACTAGACATTATCAGAAAACCAACAAGTTGCCCTCATGCAGGTAGTTTGCCGGACTAACCTGAGTTTCGCAAAATAAAGTGTATCTGTTTAGCCTAGGTGGGAACCGTTAGCATTCCAGCAAGTGCGACTTACCCAGATAGAGGATGTCAGTCCTCAAATAGTACTATTCACAATATTAACGCTCATTTTCTAGAAATGATAAGCGGTCTACGATTAATAAGGTCTTAATGGCAACAAGTAAACATAGTGTCAATAATCATATCAGGCCGCATACAAAAACACTTGTATTCCAATTTTAGCATATACCCCCCTCACATGTTTTCAGATCATTTACAAACTTTCAAAAGTGAGGCTATAAACTTACCTTAGCCTATAGAGTCTTGAATTACTCCGATAGTATCAATTTGAATATCACAACTTCTCACATATCTGGTTTGACACACAAATCTATAATATATATATATATATATATATATATATATATATATATATATATATATATATATATATATATATATATATATATATATATATATATATATATATATATATATATATATATATATATATATATATATATATATATATGTGGGGGGGGCTAAATTTGACTAGGAAAATGAATAGGTGCCACGTCATTTGCCTATGTGGCATTTTAGATGCATCTTATTGGTCATATGATTATATTTAATTTATTTCGGAAACTAAATTTTTTCAGTTTTTTTCAAAATATACGATTGTTATTATATGAATTTCGGAATGTAATATCCTCTCAAAATACTTTTTCCCAAGAGTTACAATAATTATCTTCACAAACCTTAATACCACCTATTATTCGTATTGTGATTCTGTTCGGAATACATATCATTCGTACTATCTTCACAAACCCTAATATCACCTATTATTTTGGAAAAAGTCGTATTATCCTTTATCATTCGCATTGTTATTCTTGTCTTCACAACCTACTCATCACATGTTCTTATATATAATGCTTTAGCATCCTTTCGTTGATTTTGGTAGGTTACAATCAAATGTAATCATACCGGTGTTGTTTAAATATTTCACTTAATATGACTCTCTTTGGTTATTTACAGTTGGAACTAAAGCAAAATTCGAGTGGATATTTTATTAATGATCAAAGATAGATATCTTTTTATTTAGTTTAATAAGCAAATAAACAACTCATAAATTTTTCATGTACCTATGACAGAATTTTTTGTTGCCTGACTATAAGCACAACCAGGACGTCCACAAGGGTATATTAGTCTCTGAAAACGGCAATTCAAAACAAATTATAAGTGAGTACAATAAATTTAAACAAAGTACATTCCGTAAATATATGATTTATATGTGGTTCCAGGATAGATCGTCCTCCACTTGCTTTTTCTTTTATCGCAGGTACAATAAAGTTTGGTTCTTTTGTCACAGGTACTATGAAAGTTATTGTTTTCTAGATGGTTATATTACAGTAAATATTCTATGAAACCAAAAGTAGTATTTCATTAGGTAGGCTTGGTTTGTTCAACTTAAATGATATGGAGTAGCATTATATGTTGTTTATTTCCGTGTCGTTTTCCCAAAAAAAATTCCATCAGCACCATGGATATTTTGCCCTCCTTGAATGTTTTAGTGATCCCTTTCTGCGCAAGAGGTGTTTTCGGACTGTATCTAACCTACTCACAAGAAAATACCATTAAATATGGAATATAACCCCTGCTCATCACATGTTCTTATATAATGTCTTGAGTAGAGGTAGAGTTTTCTTGCAGGCTACTTGAATGGTAGGTGGCAGTGATATTATTGGCTGGTTGGAGGCTGAAATTATTGGGATAGATCTGTTGGTGCGTCTTGCAACTACACCGCTTGATTCGTAATTTAGATTACTTGGTGATGTTATGCCTTATATGCGTGCAAAGGTCAGTCCGCTGCTTGGCTTTAATTGTGCAAAATAATGTGAAGTCAATGATGAATCCGTTAGGTCAAATGTTGCCAGTTTCAACATGGTTCACTTTGGTTTGTGTGATAATAATGATACTTTAATGCAACATGATCCACAATATTAGCATGGGTGAACGAAGGAGGCAAGGAATATGTTTATTGAGCTCTGATGTCTAATAATGTAGGTGGTGGCCCGTTTAAGAAGTTCGACCTCTCTGAAGGTCCACAAGAGAATATGTATGCACTATTGATGGGCCTTGAGTACCTCTTGAATGGAAACAAAGATGTTTTGGTCGAGCTCTTTATACAATGGTCAGTCATTTTTTTTATATAGAAGTATTCGTGTCTCTCCTTGTTTTTGCTTGGATTAATTATCTATTATATTTCTAAATATGATAGCGATCGTGTGTTGATTTCTAAAAGCTCTTGATCTTTATTTTCTAAATGGACCTGATAGTAAACTTACAATGTGATTCTGAAAAGCTCTTTATCTTTATTTGTTAAATGGACCTGATAGTAAACATACAACCATTTAAGATATATTGTCACACAAATTTTATTGACAAATCTCCATAATTTTATTTGTTAAAAATGTTACAAGAGTAGAGTATATAACTTAAACCTGTTCATTCCCTCATATAGGAATGTCTGCAAGTGGTAAATTCATGTAGCAACAGCTTTTGCAAAATAGGACAACCATGGAATAACGCGAAGGCAAAAGGAAGAAACTTGCACTTGTAAGTATACAACATCTTGGATAGGCTAAAGATATATATTACTTGAGCTACTGATAAATGACAATTAGTTAATGGTTTCAATAATTATACCAACAACTTTGATTTTAAATTTGTGTTTTTTTTTTCTAAATTTGTGTTATTGTTTTATTAGGTTGCCAAACACCATAAACCAAGGAATATAACCTGACATTGGATGAGTTACACTTTTGGAGCTATAAGCTATTTAAAATTCACGTTCAACAGATTATTGAGCGTAAACTATTCTTGAATGTCTTTTTCCCCTGCCAGACCGTTTTAAGAGGCTAAAGGTGATGTGCTTATGTCAATCCAAGAACACCCTTCATCATTTTTTATCTAATTTAGTAAGTTATCTGATCTCCTTTTTGTTGTTTTAGACAAGTAAAGCAGAACTTGTGCAAAACAAGTAATTATATGGGGGAAAAGTAACACTTGTCATAGGTGGAATTTTTTATTACAAGTTTTTTAGATAATTGTTTATGTGAAAAATAAGAACTTGAGAAATATTTTAACGTATGGTTATGTGTGTGTGACTAATTTTGGTTGAAATATGAGGACTTTGCTAGTTGTCGGTCTCCAAAGTTATTGACTTGCACTTTTATATTTTATGGCAACTTTTTTGTGTTGATGAGGAAGGAACAACAGAAAGTGTTGCAAGAAAAGCAGAAATCAAGTGCAAATAAGCAGCAAAGTGACGAGTTTACGGATATGCTCTTGGAGGAGGCTAAGGAAGAAGGGCTTTCAGAGGCCGGTGGTGAAATAAATTATGCAGTTCATAGCTTAAGAATCAAAACGAAAATTGTCCTATTATCTACTTTTCTCCATTGCTAGCATAGCTATAATATCTGTTGAAATTAGTCCCTAGACATGCAAGGAAACCACATTTAACAGAAGATCGTTTGGTTCCTCGAAATAGGCGATTGTCACTTCAGCTTTATTATGCCCAACCAGTTTTACATTTAATTGCACCATACCCACGTCGACATTAAACACATCAAAGTAATTCACTGTCATCGTCTCATGTAAAGTGATATATAGTTAATTTCATGTGCAATATGAGTTTATTTAACGTAGCAACTTTGACCCAAATTATAGCTACCCCTTATACTGTAAAAGGGGTGTTTGGTTGTTGTTAAAAGAAATGCCAAACACCCATTCTGGTCAATTCTTTTTTCTTTTTTTGCAGCTATGCAGATAGTATGAATTCAAGACGCCCTGAAGAGCAAGCAAAAGAGTTGGGAGTAACACTTTGGAAGTGTAGATATCTTTTGTTATAGAACAACGAATGGTATGAAAATGAACATTTATCACAGGTGAAATTGTTGTAATCATAGAATCTTACACTCTCTTTTTCATTATGGCAAGATATTTGATCCTTTATAAAAAATATAATTTAAGAATATAAAAATTAAATACTGTTATGAATTATTTATGATTTGGTTTTGTGGATTCAAAAAAACGATGATGTCATGCGCATACAAATCAAATAAAGAAATAGCCAAGAAGTTAAAGTCGAGTCCAAAGCCAAAGAATCAACGAGATCCGGAGCAACTAACAAGGAATTGGCTGGACCTCTAAGATATAATGACATATATACTAATCACCCTTTGCAAAAAACCACTACAAGAAGATATAAGGAATTGTCTTTGGGAACAGTATTAGTGAGTCATCTAAGATGGAGTGTGTAATGATGCTTCGTTAAGTTCAAAGGAAGATTCTTGCAATTTAGAAGCTTTATTTGATCTGCTTCCACTGGCACAATGTCAAGTAAGGACTTTCCCGCAATTTGACATTTAGGTCAACTCAAAAAATTTAGATATTTAAATGTTTGGTTTATTTTGTTTAGGAGAATAATGAAGAATTTGATGATTTAATGAAAATCAAAGAGGGCGTTGGAGATTATGAAAAGCGAAAGTGAATGCAAGAGTATAGATTGTGAAGAAGCTTTGCGATCATTAAGAGAACTTCAGAACGAGCCAATGAGAAAATCCATGCATATTGGATCACTAGGTATGCACGTTTTGTTAGAATGTTTTTTTAGGATCTGCATTGAGCTTTATATGAGATTTTTATTTCGATAGCTTTTTCTGTTGAGGGTCAGGTGAAGGAAAAGAGTAAATGGTTTGCATCCTTGAGAGACATGGCAAGAAAACTAAAGGTACCAAATTACAGTTGAAAAAGAAGAAAGTGCAGGAAGCTTTTCTTTACATTCACAACGACAATTGTTGAAAATCTCTGGATATGGTACTTTTTTACAAAAACATTATTATTTATGCCATTAAACTGTCCTTGCTTATGACATGTGAATTAATCTGTAACTTTGTTTTAGCTTCAATGCTGAAACCTGATTAAGTTTGAAAGGCAGATGCTTTGTTTCAAACAGAAACAGTTTGTAAATAGTCCTACCTTCCGCATAATAATAATGACTATGCTGTATTAGAACTAAAAAGAGAATGTAAAGGTTGTGATCCCTTGCATGTTTCCTTTTTAGCTAAATTAACCTAAAATTCAATTTCGAGAGTCTAAACAATTGTCAAGAGTGCATTCCATTTTGAAGAGACTTTAATGATCTTTCAATTGCAGGTTCTATTTAACCAACAGTTAACATAAAAGTAGATTCCAGCATCAAGAAAATTAACGATTATAGAAGAAGGGAAAACACTTGAATCAAACATTCTGAAGTGTTTGATTGAAATCGATAAAGCTTAATTTGAGGGTGGATGGGACTGTGCTAAAAAAGAGTTGGAAAAACAAAACAAACTGAACCAAGAACGCCATCAGCAAGAACTGAAGGCGGCTTCAACCGCACAAGAAGAGTTTTCTTCTGCGTTTGATAAAATCCTAAAGACCGAAGTAGATACGCTTGTACCTGCAGCTGAGCGTCTGGTTAATGAAATTATACAGAAGGCGATCTCCATAGTTGTCACAGAAGCTTTCCAGGTTTCCAACTCGCAGTATTGAAATTTCTAAGTTGCCTTATTGGTTTTTATTGTTTCTATTTTTTATTTTGATCGGTTTCGAACTATACTCCTTAGCTAGATTGGAATAAATAGCTACCTATGCATGCACCAACCTTTAGATTTTAGTATAACTTAATTTCTTGTGTAGATAAACATAGGTGATACACGAATAAAATTTGGCTCATAATCATAGTTTTTTAACTTTTGTTTTTGATAGGAGTAGTTTTTACACTTTGTTTAGGAAAAAGAGCGTAATTAGGGTAAGTACACAAGTAGTTTAGGAAAACCACAAGTTATGACCCAAAGTGGGGATCGTTCTCAAAGAGGCTTGGTGTGTGTGTTAAGAGATGATTAACTTTGTGATTATATTTATGAGAAAAGAAAAGAGAAATGAGATAAGAAGAGAATGACGGTTACGATGTCGAATTAAACTAAGACGAAATGTCGTACACGTAAAACCGTAAGAAGTAACAAAATTAAAAATTTACCCTAAAAATTCCTAGAAAATTGCAATAAATCCTAAATAATGTAATTAAAGTTTACAAAAAATCAAAAATCACTCAAACCTTTTATTTAATTAAATAATAATTTTTTAATGCTAATTAAAGCCCAAAAAATCAATTTAATTAACAAAAAGCCCAAAATGAGATTTTTTCAATTGTAAACCTCTAAAATGACTTAACTAAATTTAAAACTATTTTTGAAAATTTTAAAATTAGTAAAAACTATTTAAAAACAATTAAAAACTATTTAAACTTAAAATAATTCTAAAAATTAATCTAATGACAATAAAAATATTCTAAAAATTCTAAAATTCCTAACTTAATGTATTTAACCTAAGAAAAATATAAAAACTTGAAAAATCTAAATTTTAATTTTTAATAATAAAATAATAATAAAATAATATTAAAAATCTAAAATTTATAAAAAATCCTAAAAAGTTGCAAACTAGCTTATTTTAACCTAATAAACACATAAATGAAGTTGAAATTACAAAATACCCATACTGGGCCTAGAAATGGGCTAAAAGACAAAACAGTCCCTTAATGGGCTTAATTTGGGCCCAATAAGAAAAAGTCAACCAAATAAGCCCAAAACTTCCAGTCTGACTCAAAATTTGATTTTAAAGACAAAACTCTGAAGGTCCAAAAGCTGAAAATGTGTATAAGCTAGCTTATTTCAAAGCAGCTTATTCTCAATGGGTTTTTTTGCCCATTAAGCTATAAGCTGATGCCATAAGCTCAAATTAGACACACAAGCTTCTTTTGAGTTACTTAAGAGATTTGTAAAAAGAAATTTGAAATAAGCACAAGGAATAATCCTGAAAAAGCAATAAGCTATCTTCACAAAACGACAAAATAGTCGTTTTCGAGTTCTAGGCCACCCCAAGAGCTGATTCAAGTTTCAAAAGCTTTTAAATGACTTAACTAAGCTTAATCAACAAAAAGTTTTTCAATAAGCACACTAAATAAGCTGGAATAAGCATATAAGCACTAATTTAAAGTCAACTTTATGAGTTTTCTAGCAAAAAGTCAAAGCCAAGGTCTGATAAGCTCCAGTTCAAACAAATGGGTCAAATGAGGAAGATTGATCACAAAAAATAAGTTGTTACAGGTCTGGATAAACCAATATGGCTTATTAATAAGCTGGATCAAAATTAACACTAGCAGGGGCTAGTTTTGGTGTCTGACCAGTGGGAAAAGTTTCCACTACTTTGTCTTTAGTGACTTTTTGTTGGAATCAAGTTACAAACAAGGCACCCTTGTGATCAGTGAATCACAAGGAGTCAGAAACAACAAAGAAATCACAATCACAATCAGCCAAAGAGTGTAGTTAATTCAATTAAGCACCAGACATCTCACAGACATGAACAATAAGCAGTTATGAACTTATGAGATGTTTAAGCAAATTTCAGCCAGCCAAATTGCACCAAAAGCATACACAAGCTATATTTAATTCATATGAACATAAATCAACAAGTTACATGCATTCGTTCAAGGCCTAAATCAAGATTCAAGCACAATAAGGTTACTGATGAACACTAACAAGCAGATTTTCACTTTTGCTGATATACTTGACCAACAAGCCAAATTCAAACACTCAGATCTTCAAACCAGGTTATATTAACTATGATTTAACACCTTTTAGCCCTAAGCATGCATATACTATATGTATTTCCAAAATCCAGGTAAAAATCAGTCAAAACAAGTAAGATATAACACAATCTTTGATTCAAGGTTTTAAAGCCAATAACTTGCAGGTTTTAGTTCTCAACCAAGTAAATAACAAATACAAAGCATAAACAACACTTTCTAACAACACAATAGCAACCTATGATCTTAAAAAGATAATCCCAAACACCCATTATCTTTTTCAAATAAATTTTAAACAAGTATAAGTGTATTTCAAGACTACCCAAGCCCAATCAAACACATGAACAGATGTAATATGCAGTATTGAACAAGATTAGACCATAAATTCCACAAGAACACAAGTAACACACAAAATCACCAAAAATCAAGGTTTTAAGCAGATTTTGGGTAGAAAGGTTCAAACCTCATGGATGTACATCCACACATACGAATTTTGAGCTTAAGTGCTAGCAAGAACAAGCACAAGCTTCCACAAACAACCCTGCTAAGATTCAACAAAGTTAGAAGCAATTATATAAAAATAGTAAAGTGACAAAGCCTTGATTAATGAAACTCTTGTACCCCACACTTGATTATCCCTAAGTTATAAGCTTCACAACACCTTGATATCACAATATCAGGGTGCTATGATTAGCTTATAGCCCAAAAATTCCAAGGTGTACCAAGAAACTTAGCAAAATATCAAGATTTAGGACTTTGAACAATTTCTTGCACAAAGCCTATGAAAACATTTTGAGATTCAGGTTTTAGCAAACAATAAATATAAACAACAGATAATAAGGTTGGCACTTGGTCTTTCTTCACAAAATTCAAACACTTTTCATTCAAAAATGACAAAGGATTTACAGAAATGTGAACTAAGGAAAAATCAAGAGCAAGTGCAAATGATGCACATCCTATGCCTTAAATAGGCTACAAGTGATGACTAGAAAGCAATAAAAATGTGAAACCCTAGCTAATGAAGTTCCAGTTATGAACTTTGCAGATTTGAATATCTTGGAATCATGTGACTTTCCTTTGGATGTTTGTGGAGTGGTGAGCTGTTGAAAAGTGATTAAGGGCCTCTATTAAGCTTAGTTTGTAAGCTTCACTCTTGGGCGTTGGATCCTTGGTACTGTTTTGTCATCTTCTCCAAGAAGTGGGACAAGGGTTTATCATGTGACTTGTGTGTTGATATGGCATAGGGTTTATGAGTTGGGATGTGTTTAGGGATAGGTTAATCATTAATCTGGAGGAAATTAAGGTTTAAAGGATTAAACATTCCCCTAATTCGTGTTCTTGGTGAATAGTATTGAGTTTAATCCAGATTAAGTTTTGAAAAGTTGTTGATCGCCCTTTTTTAAACTTAATAAATAAGTTTGTTAATCCGGTTATGAGTGGGATTTGAGGTGGCAAATTGGTGGCATGTGATTGGTTTATTTGGTGAGTGGGACACGTGATGGAGTTTTAGTGGTTAAGGTAAGGTTTGATGTCTGCCATGAATAACCCCTCAATTCTTTTCTTCTTGTCACTTGTAAACAAAACTAGCCAAATCCGGATTCCTTTGTATTTGAAGTTTCACTTTTCACACTTTTGCCCCAAATACTTTTCCAAAGTATTTTCAGGGGTATTTCTTGCCAATTCTTGATTCTTGAAGGGCTGTTTTGGCATTTTCTTCATTGATAATGGTCTTGACTTGTCTTGTTGACTTCTTGGAGGACTGATTTTGACAAATCATGATTTATGAGGGACCATTTTTGCCATTTCTTCAAAGTCAAGGGTCCTTTTGGTAATTTGACATTTTTAAAGGACCAAACTTATAATTTCATGTAACTTGAAGGCCTTCATGGTATGTTTGACTTTGAGGAGGACTAATATTGACAATTTAGTTTTGTTGAGGGACTAAATTTGCCAATTCTTCAAAGTGGAGGGCCCTTTTTGTAATATTGACAAACTTTAGGGACCAATCTTGTAATTATGAAGATACAAGGGTTTAAAGTGTCAATTCTTCAATACTGGAGGACTCGTCTTGCATAATCTTCAAATCTTCAAGGGTTTGTCTTGGAAAATTCTTCATTAGGGCTTGGTTCATTGTGCGGCTTCGTTTCCCATGTTCGTTTTTGCATGATTCTTGTGATCTTTTGTCATTTTCTCAATATTCGTACCTAAAATACACAAGCAACAAACACAAGCATATATTTGGCCATTTTCATGATATTTAGTGCATTTAAAGCCCTTTTTGGATGATGAGACTATGTATAAAAGTAGTCTCATCACTCCCCCATACTAAACCATTGTCATGCCCTCACGCAATGCTAGAATAAAGTATCGTAACACATCCAAAATTCATTTTTATTCACTTTTATTGAATGATAAACTAGCTACACTACTACTATTACTACTACTTGCGTTTTAGACATAATGTATGATTTTCATCGCAAAATGGGACGTTTAGGTTCATAGAATAAGAACACGTGAATGCTTCGTTAGAAATAATTTCATCGTCCTCGATTTTCACCCCAATTCCATGCCAAGCGTGCAACGAGATCATTGTCATTATAAGTTAGTAATGCTAACACTACTCATATGCCCTAATCACGTACTTATCCTCCCATTTTCCTAAGTTGTATCTCTTATATTTTATTTTGTC
The DNA here is from genome assembly GCA_025667525.1 of Glebionis coronaria. Classification (NCBI taxonomy): domain Eukaryota; kingdom Viridiplantae; phylum Streptophyta; class Magnoliopsida; order Asterales; family Asteraceae; genus Glebionis; species Glebionis coronaria. Next base: position 362,627,648 of record CM046882.1, on the reverse strand, counting down.
TTGAATGTTTCACGAGGATACATTGTTTGACTTATGCGATAATAGAGATTTAGGTCTAAAAATAGAGTCCCAACGGTGTAACCAAGACCATCAAATTAATAACCCCTCCTAATAGACAACGATGTCAAAAAATTAAGTCAACAAGAAGGATCGATAAACACGGTTTTATAACGGTTTGGAACATGAGACTTATTACCAAGACTTTTATACGCCCCCTAACGGAAGGGCCTTATTATCATAGGTTTACCTCCATCTTTTATTCAACTTCGCCATGAAGCTTTTATTATGACTTCGGTCTTGCCTTGCCTTTTATTATCTGCCTCATCGGTGGTTTTATTCTGGCCAAAGACGTATATCCTCACGCTAAGGCGAATTTTGGATCTTTAAAGCTTCAAAGATTAAGGCTTGATTCACTTTTAATTTTGCATAGATTTTCCGGCCTTGTGAGCTTCAAATTGTTTGCTAGATTTAGGTGAGCACTTGAAATATTATTATTGGGTGAAGCTTTCGATTATTCGGGTTGCCAATACTTCAAAACCGTGACGCTGGCGATACCTTAATGTCTTCCCAATTTAATTACATGGAAGCTACTAGAAAAGACTAGAAACCAACAATCAAGACTAAACTGCTAAGTCAATATTTATTAAGCAAAAAATATTTACAAGCGAAGGGAGAATAAGCAAACAACGAGAACACATGAGTTTTTGAAAGAATACGAGTACTCTACGTTTAGCATAGTAACTTATAATTAACTCTATCATTTCTCGTCCTCATTTAAGAGACTTAGCCTAATAAAAAGTTAAGGAATCAAAGCTGGGTGCTCAACACGCACGGTCGAGTCAAAAATTACTCTTATTCTCTCCAACGGAAAACCTACATTCGTGTCTTCAAACACTTATAAAACATGAGAAATTTTTTAAAATTTGGCCATTTTTAGCCTTATTTTGCAACAAAACGATAAACAAAAAGATAAAATTTGGAAAGCGTGAAGGTTTGGCAAGGCAAGTATCTATTCACCCCCATACTAAAGTTAAAAATTGTCCTCAATGTTTCGAGTCTAGGGGTGCAAAGCCCCCATACTAGAGACGTAGTCGAATGCCTAATCTAGCATGGAAAGGGTGTAACCGTTAAATTTAAAGTCGTTTATGAAGTGTGCTATAAACCTAAGGTTAGAACATCAAAGGATATATCATGGATATTGAGAAAGTCTTCAAATCAAACGATCGAGTGCTCCCATAAAAAGAACACGAGAGGCTCCAATCGTGAAGATAATGATCTCTAAAATCCAAAATTCACAAACAACCACGAAACAAAGGTTGGAAGGGCACAAATCCCCACACGTTACTACATTAGAAAGCGATAATATATACATAGGATAAGCATGGGACTCCCCCACGAGGCACCTCGTTTTTTATTACCGAGTCATGAGCTCGACTCGATCCCCTCAATACTAATTATCATTGGGGAAGGTGATTTGGTCGAGGTAGTTCAAGGATGGAACTTCCCCGCCAAAGTAGTGCTTCAACCTATGTCCATTCACCTTGAAATTGGGGCGATCATTTTGAGCTAGCTCGATGGTCCCATATGGAAAAACTTGAGTCACGGTGAATGGACCGGACCAACGGGATTTCAACTTACCAGAAAAGATTTTCAAACGAGAATTAAACAGCAAAACTTGATCCCCAATGTTAAAAACCCGGTTTTTAATTTTTGAATCATGCAAATTTTTAGTTTTTTCTTTATAAATCAATGAATTTTCATAAGCAATATCCCTTAATTCATCCAATTCATTTAATTGCATTTTCTGGTGTTTTCCCGCGGTCTCCATATCATCGTTACAATGCTTTAGGGCCCAATAAGCCTTGTGTTCCAATTCAATTGGCAAGTGACAATTTTTCCCATACACAAGCTTATAAGGAGTGCACCAAATGGGCGTCTTTTGAGCGGTCCTAAAGGCCCATAAAGCATCGTCCAACTTATCTGACCAAGATTGTCGATTTTCCTAAATCGACTTGCCCACTCGTTTAAAACCTCGACTTGCCCACTCGTTTGTGGGTGATAAGCCGTAGAAAGACGATGTGTAACCCCATATTTCCTTAGGACCCATTCGAATTGGTCGTTACAAAAATGGGTTACACGATCGCTTATGATCGCACGAGGGGTTCCAAACCGAGAAAACAAGCTTTTCAAAAACTTGACTACCACACGAGCATCATTGGTGGACAAAGCCTTAGCTTCCACCCACTTAGATAGGTAGTCCACGGCGACAAGGATGTACTTATTACCACGAGATGATGTGAACGGCCCCATAAGTCGATGCCCCAAACGTCAAAGATCTCACACACTTGGATGACATTTTGTGGCATTTCATCTTTTTGTGAGGCTTTTCCTTGTCGTTGGCATGAGTCACACGACTTCACAAGCTCATGTGCATCTCGGTAAATAGTAGGCCAAAAGAAATCGGCATCAAAAACCTTCTTAGCCGTGAGATTAGCACCGTGGTGACCACCCGTGGGTCCCTCGTGACAAGCTCTAAGGATGTTAGAAGCTTCGGTACCAAAGACACAACGTCGAATAATTTGATCCGCACAAGTTCGAAATAAGTAAGGGTCATTCTAAAAATAGAACTTGACGTCACGAAAGAATTTTTGTTTTTCTTGATTCGTCATACCCTTGATGATGAAGTTGCCCGCATGGTAATTTGAGATGTCCGCAAACCATGGGGTAGAAGAATCAAGCTTAGTATTCACTACACCAAGTGTCTCGAGCGGAAATGTTTCGGTGATTTCCTTAGGCTCGTAAACACTTTGGTGAGGATCTTCCAAACGAGAAAGATGATCGGTCGCTAGATTCTCGGCTCCTTTTTTGTCAACAATTTTGTGATCAAATTCTTGAAGGAGGAGAATCCAACGAAGTAATCTCGGCTTTGCATCTTGTTTACCCATAAGATACTTGATAGCCAAATGATCCGTATACACTATGCATTTTGTCAAGACGAGATAAGGTCAAAATTTCTCAAATGCATACACCACGACAAGGAACTCCTTTTCCGTTGTAGTGTATTTTAGTTGAGCCTCGATCATCATCTTGCAAGCATAGTGAATAGGCAAGAAGTGCTTTTCATGACGTTGCCCCAATACGGACCCAATAGCGTAGTCACTAGCATCACACATGAGCTCAAATGGGAGGTTCCAATTGGGAGCAACAAGAAAGGGAGCTTCGTTAAGTTTCCTCTTAAGGATTTCAAAGGCTCGTACACAATCTTTGCCAAAGACAAAACGTGCATCTTTTTCAAGGAGATGTGTAATAGGTCGAGAGATCTTTGGAAAATCATTGATGAATCGACGATAAAAGCCCGCGTGTCCTAGGAAACTCCTAACTCCCTTAACGGTTTTGGGATGAGGTAATTTGGCGATGACGTCTACCTTAGCTTGATCTACCTCAATCCCCGCTTTCGAAACCTTGTGCCCTAAGACGATTCCACTTTTAACCATAAAATGACATTTTTCCCAATTAAGCACAAGGTTGGTTTCCTCACAACGCTTCAACATTCTCTCAAGATTCGACAAACACGAAGTGAACGAACTACCAAACACGGAAAAGTCATCCATGAAGACTTCCATCGTCTTCTCGATCATATCATGAAAAATAGCCATCATGCACCTTTGAAAGGTTCCCGGTGCATTACAAAGTCCGAATGGCATTCTACGATAGGCAAACGTTCCATATGGACACGTAAACGTAGTTTTTTCTTGATCACGAGGATCGATGGGAATTTGGAAGTAACCGGAAAAACCATCTAAAAAGCAATAGAAATCGTTTCCCGCAAGACGCTCCAACATTTGGTCCATGAAGGGCAAGGGAAAATGGTCTTTTCGAGTGGCTTCATTCAACTTACGATATTCAATGCACACTCTCCATCCGGTCACGAGTCTAGTGGGAGTTAACTCGTTGGCATCGTTTGGCACAACGGTCATTCCTCCCTTCTTAGGGACACAAAGAATAGGACTCACCCAAGGGCTATCGGAAATAGGGTAAATCATTCCCGCGTTAAGGAGTTTTAGGACTTCCTTTTTGATGACGTCGTGAATTTTGGGGTTCACCCTCCTTTGACATTGGATTGCGGGATTGTAATCCTCCTCCATTAAGATTTTGTGGGTACAAAATTTGGGATCGATCCCTTTAATGTCGGATAACTTCCACGCAATTGCCCCTTTGTGATCCTTTAGAACATCGACAAGTGCGGTTTTTCATCATCCGAGAGTTCTTTCGCAATAATAACCGGCAACTTGTCGCCCTCCTCCAAAAAGACATATTCGAGATGAGGAGGTAAATATTTCAACTCGAGGATAGGTGGTTCCTCAATCGAAGATTTGGGATCGATACTCATAACCTCCTCGGGTGGAGGAAATGGGAAATCGTTAAGAAAATCCTTGATAATCGAGAAGTCCTCATCATTGTCGAGGTATTCGTCACAAGTACGTGGAACATCTAATTCTTCCAACGTAAAACCACCACCTTCAAATGGAGTGAAGGTTGGTGTCGAGTTATCAAGAATGGGATCACCAAAACCTAGAACTTCTTGTGAAAGTTCCTCGCAAACAACGTCGATCATATCGACGAGGTTTATGGTTGCAACGGAATAAACATGAGAAATTTGAGAGTTTTGAGTTGCGTTTATAACAAGTTCCTCGTCGTTGAAACGTAAGGTGAACTTTCTAGCATGCACATCGATCAAAGCCATAGACGTATCTAAAAACGAACGACCTAAAATAAGAGGAACTCGAGGATCCGTGGGAATATCGAAAACGATAAAGTCTACCGGATAATAGAACTTTCCCACTTTCACAAAAACGTCTTCGGCCAATCCACATGCGGGAATCGTGGAATGGTCGGCCAACTCGATAGACATTAGTGAAGGAGTAAGATTAGGAAGATTGAGCGACTTGAAGATTGCAAGTGGCATCAAGTTAATACTAGCACCAAGATCGGCCAAGGCATAACATTCTTCCATATCTTGGATTGCACAAGGAATCAAGAATTTACCGGGATCACCGACTTTTTGAGGTATGCGGTTAAGATAAACCGATGAACAACTAGACAATTGTTGCAATTTCTCCTTGTTGTTCAACATACTCTTAAAGTTAGCGGCAAATCGAGGAATCATGACCAAAGCATCGACAAAACTCACATTAAAATGAACGTCACGAAACATGCTCAAATTGGTAATTGTCGCGCTCTTGACGTTTCTCCTTTCTAAGTCTCGATGGATAGGGCAAAGGTGGTGTGGGTTGAGGCATAGGCATAGCCTTTGGAATCTCGGGTTCCAATGTTGGTAATGGGTCAACCGTAGGTGTGGCATGAGCGGTACTTCGTGGGATTTGGACATGCTCCTTTTCGACCACCACCTCGGGTTCTTCCTCAATTGCATCCTCCGTAGGAGCAATTGGTTAAGGAGTCGGTTCCTTAAGTGTCTTACCACTACGTGTGGTAATCACTTTCATCTCTCCCTTAGGGTTCGATATGGTGTTGCTAGGAAGACTACTCGAAGACGGTTTGCACATAATAGCCTCAAACATAGATGAAATTTTGTCCTCAAACATGGATTGCCTCTTCTCGGCCTTAATCATCTATTGTTTTATTTCATGTTGCCCTTGTTCCATTTTTTGTTGGTTTTGTTGTAACCTAGTTACATTTCCTTCCATTTTGTTTGTATGGATTTTAAGCTCATTTGCTAACTCGTTTTTCAACTCCTTCTTCAAGTCGTTCTTAAACTCGGATCTTAGGCTAATTATTTCTCTTTGAATGTTGTCAAACCTAACATCGTTTCCATAAGCGTATTCAACAAATTCATTTGGAAGATCTTTCAAAGTTTGCAAACCCTTGTTGTTGTTTTGAAAATCATTTTTGTTTGAAACTTGATTATTAGCCCCTTGATTCCCATAGTTTCCTTTGTAATTGTTTTTGAAACCAACTTGATTGTTTCGATAGTTGTTGTTAGCATTTTGATTAGGAGCAAAACCCGGTGGAGTCAATTGATTGGAGCGGGTAACTTGACCGTTTTGGTTGTAAGTTCCCGTGGCCATGTAGGCACTCGAAGTGTTACCACCGTTGGTAATGCACTCGGAGAAATCATGACCTCCACCACAATACATATATGAAACCTCAACCGCTTTAGTCGTAGCGGGAGCACTTTGTTCTCCAACTTTGAATTCAATTAAAAGTCCTTTAAGCTTATCAAAGATTTTGTTTTCCAAGTTCGCCTCAATTTGGCAAGCATCGATGGTATTAGACAAAGAAGGTGAAGCCGAAGACGAAGCCTTACGAACACTCGACGTGCTACGAGGACTATACACCTTAGATCTATTCTTAATTATCACCAAATCTTCCTCAACCGTTTTACACAAAAAATTACCACCCGCGGCGGCATTTAGATAATCCCTTTCATGATCATTAAGTCAATTGTAAAACGTGTCAATTTGATGCAAGTCGGAAAAACCGTGATGAGGACACTCATGTAACATTTCCTTAAACCTATTCCAAGCCGTTGAAAAACTCTCATTAAATTCTTGTGAAAATTTTGAAATCTCTTTTTCAAATGCGTAGTCTTAGAGGGCGAGAAAAATTGGTTCACAAACTTAGAAACGAGATCCTTCCACGTCAATATAGAATTGGGTGGATCTTTATTAACCAAATTTTAACGGGCCCCGCTAAAGAATACGGAAAAAGCATCATCTTAATCGAGTCATTAGCAACATCCTTAAATTTGCAAGTGGCGGTAAGACGATTGAATTGGCGGATATGGTTGTGCGGGTTGTCCTTTTCATCACCACGGAATTTGTTGTTTTGGATCATCGACAACAAACCCGTTTTCACTTCAAAATTCTCCGCAAGGATTGCGGGAATCACAATAGCCTCTCCATAACCCTCGGTGGGTGCTTGAAGTAAATCCATCATAGTTCGATTCGCCATGGTTGGTTCCTCTCTTACAATAGGTTCGTCAATAGGAGATTCCTCACTAGAAAGATTAGGAGTAGGTGTTGACTCCTTTCGGTTTCTACGTTTACGTGCACATCTTGCTTGGTTGCGGATTTGCATAAACGTCACGTACAACGAGGGGATGAGCAAAGAAGATTCTTTTTGGTGTTTTGTATTTTTCCAATTTATGTGGTTTTTGATTGTTTTTACTTTTTTTTGGATTTTTGTTGATTGTATTAAGTAGACCAAAATCTACAAATCTCCTCCTTAATCAAATCTCTTGATTAAAGAAGCCTCAAGGAATGAAAACGATCATGTGAAGTGAACGCCTTCGATGACTTTAGAACATTGGTGGAACACCAAAACGTTCAAGAGGGTTTAATCAAATGTAACCAAGAAAGTATATATGATACTTAATAATACTTTGGGCGGCAAAACCCTCGATTAGCTTTCAATCTCAAAATACTCACAAGCAAGCGGGGAAACGAGGCGGCGCGAAGCACTTAAGAGCCTTTCTCCTTAGGGTATATTTTATAATACCCGCCTTATACCCACCTTATAGTTTGTATTTTTTAAAATCGAGCTTCACGAAAGTATTTATCTATTTTTGCCTTTTCTTTCTTGTTTGAGATTCGAATACAATGATTGGGTAATGACCTCCCAAGTCAAGGTTGTGTTTTCACACTTTTGGAGTACTTGTGAATTTATTGTTCTACGTATACAATATATTAATAATATTCACACAAAAAACAAAAACCGATAATACGTATTAGTAGAGTGCTACTAATACAAATAGATATTATGGCTATATATAAAAACAACAATTGCCAAATCAAAACACAACACGCCTCCCCGGCAGCGGCGCCAAAATGATAGGAGTAGTTTTTACACTTTGTTTAGGAAAAAGAGCGTAATTAGGGTAAGTACACAAGTAGTTTAGGAAAACCACAAGTTATGACCCAAAGTGGGGATCGTTCTCAAGGAGGCTTGGTGTTTGTGTTAAGAGATGATTAACTTTGTGATTATATTTATGAGAAAAGAAAAGAGAAATGAGATGAGAAGAGAATGACGGTTACGATTACGAATTAAACTAAGACGAAATGTCGTACACGTAAAACCGTAAAAAGTGACAAAATTAAAAATTTACCCTAAGAATTCTTAGAAAATTTCAATAAATCCGAAATAATGTAATTAAAGTTTACAAAAAATCAAAAATCACTCAAACCTTTTATTTAATTAAATAATAATTTTTTAATGCTAATTAAAGCCCAAAAAATCAATTTAATTAACAAAAAGCCCAAAATGAGATTTTTTCAATTCTAAACCTCTAAAATGACTTAACTAAATTTAAAACTATTTTTGAAAATTTTAAAATTAATAAAAACTATTTAAAAACAATTAAAACTATTTAAACTTAAAATAATTCTAAAAATTAATCTAATGACAATAAAAATATTCTAAAAATTCTAAAATTCCTAACATAATGTATTCAACCTAAGAAAAATATAAAAACTTGAAAAATCTAAATTTTAATTTTTAATAATAAAATAATAATAAAATAATATTAAAAATCCAAAATTTATAAAAAATTCTGAAAAGTTGCAAACTAGCTTATTTTAACCTAATAAACACATAAATGAAGTTGAAATTACAAAAATACCCCTATTGGGCCTAGAAATGGGCTAAAAGACAAAACAGTCCCTTAATGGGCTTAATTTGGGCCCAATAAGAAAAAGTCAACCAAATAAGCCTAAAACCTCCAGTCTGACTCAAAATTTGATTTTAAAGACAAAACTCTGAAGGCCCAAAAGCTGAAAATGTGTATAAGCTAGCTTATTTCAAAGCAGCTTATTCTTAATGGGCTTTTTTGCCTATTAAGCTATAAGCTGATGCCATAAGCTCAAATTAGACACACAAGCTTCTTTTGAGTTACTTAAGAGATTTGTAAAAATAAATTTGAAATAAGCACAAGGAATAAGCCTGAAAAAGCAATAAGCTATCTTTACAAAACGACAAAATAGTCATTTTCGAGTTCTAGGCCACCCCAAGAGCTGATTCAAGTTTCAGAAGCTTTTAAATGACTTAACTAAGCTTAATCAACAAAAAACATTTCAATAAGCACACTCAATAAGCTGGAATAAGCAGATAAGCACTTAATTTAAAGTCAACTTTATGAGTTTTCTAGCAAAAAGTCAAAGCCAAGGTCTGATAAGCTCCAGTTCAAACAAATGGGTCAAATGAGGAAGATTGATCACAAAAAATAAGTTGTTGTAGGTCTGGATAAGCCAATATGGCTTATTAATAAGCTGGATCAAAATTAACACTAGCAGGGGCTAGTTTTGGTGTCTGAGCAGTGGGAAAAGTTTCCACTGCTTGACTTAATTGACTATTTGTCTTTAGTGACTTTTTGTTGGAATCAAGTTACAAACAAGGCACCCTTGTGATCAGTGAATCACAAGGAGTCAGAAACAACAAAGAAATCACAATCACAATCAGCCAAAGAGTGTAGTTAATTCAATTAAGCACCAGACATCTCACATACATGAACAATAAGTAGTTATGAACTTATGAGCTGTTTAAGCAAATTTCAGCCAACCAAATTGCACCAAAAGCATACACAAGCTATATTTAATTCATATGAACATAAATCAACAAGTTACATGCATTGATTCAAGGCCTAAATCAAGATTCAAGCACAATAAGGTTATTAATGAACACTAACAAGCAGATTTTCACTTTTGCTGATATACTTGACCAACAAGCCAAATTCAAACACTCAAATCTTCAAACCAGGTTATATTAACTATGATTTAACACCTTTTAGCCCTAAGCATGCATATACTCTATGTATTTCCAAAATCTTAGGTCAAAATCAGTCAAAACAAGTAAGATATAGCACAATCTTTGATTCAAGGCTTTAAAGCCAATAACTTGCAGGTTTTAGCTCTCAACCAAGTAAATAACAAATACAAAGCATAAACAACACTTTCTAACAACACAATAGCAACCTATGATCTTAAACAAATAATCCCAAACACCCCTTATCTTTTTCAAATCAATTTTAAACAAGTATAAGTGTATTTCAAGACTACCCAAGCCTAATCAAACACATGAACAGATGTAATATGCAGTATTGAACAAGATTAGACCATAAATTCCACAAGAACACAAGTAACACACAAAATCACCAAAAATCAAGGTTTTAAGCAGATTTTGGGTAGAAAGGTTCAAACCTCATGGATGTACATCCACACACACGAATTTTGAGCTTATGTGCTAGCAAGAACAAGCACAAGATTCCACAAACAACCCTGCTAAGATTAAACAAAGTTAGAAGCAATTATATAAAAACAGTAAAGTAACAAAGCCTTGATTAATGCAACTCTTGTACCCCCCACTTGATTATCCCCAAGTTATAAGCTTCACAACACCTTGATATCACAATATCAGGGTGCTATGATCAGCTTATAGCCCAAAAATTCCAAGGTGTACCAAGAAACTTAGCAAAATATCAAGATTTAGGACTTTGAACAATTTCTTGCACAAAGCCTATGAAAACATTTTGAGATTCAGGTTTTAGCAAACAATAAACATAAACAACAGATAATAAGGTTGGCACTTGGTCTTTCTTCACAAAAATCAAACACTTTTCATTCAAAAATGACAAAGGATTTACAGAAATGTGAACTAAGGAAAAATCAAGAGCAATTGCAAATGATGCACACCCTATGCCTTAAATAGGCTACAAGTGATGACTAGAAAGCAATAAAAACGTGAAACCCTAGCTAATGAAGTTCCAGTTATGCCCTTTGCAGATTTGAATATCTTGGAATCATGTGACTTTATTTTGGATGTTTGTGGAGTGGTGAGCTGTTGAAAAGTGATCAAGGGCCTCTATTAAGCTTAGTTTGTAAGCTTCACTCTTGGGCGTTGGATCCTTGGTACCGTTTTGTCATCTTCTCCAAGAAGTGGGACAAGGGTTTATCATGTGACTTGTGTGTTGATGTGGCATAGGGTTTATGAGTTGGGATGTGTTTAGGGATAGGTTAATCATTAATCTAGAGGGAATTAGGGTTTAATTCAAAGGATTAAACATTCCCCTAATTCATGTTCTTGGTGAATAGTATTGAGTTTAATCCAGATTAAGTTTTGAAAAGTTGTTAACCGCCCTTTTTTAAACTTAATAAATATGTTTGTTAATCCACTTATGAGTGGGATTTGAGGTGGTAAATTGGTGGCATGTGATTGGTTTATTTGGTGAGTGGGACACGTGGTGGAGTTTTAGTGGTTAAGGTAAGGTTTGATGTCTGCCATGAATAACCCCTCAATTCTTTTCTTCTTGTCACTTGTAAACAAAACTAGCCAAATCCGGATTCCTTTGTATTTGAAGTTTCACTTTTCACACTTTTGCCCCAAATACTTTTCCAAAGTATTTTCAGGGGTATTTCTTGCCAATTCTTGATTCTTGAAGGGCTGTTTTTGCATTTTCTTCATTGATAATGGTCTTGACTTGTCTTGTTGACTTCTTGGAGGACTGATTTTGACAAATCATGATTTATGAGGGACCATTTTTGCCATTTCTTCAAAGTCAAGGGTCCTTTTGGTAATTTGACATTTTTAAAGGACCAAACTTGTAATTTCTTGTAACTTGAAGGCCTTCATGGTATGTTTGACTTTGAGGAGGACTAATATTGACAATTTAGTTTTGTTGAGGGACTAAATTTGCCAATTCTTCAAAGTGGAGGGCCCTTTTTGTAATATTGACAAACTTTAGGGACCAATCTTGTAATTATGAAGATACAAGGGTTTAAAGTGTCAATTCTTAAATATCGGAGGAACCTTCTTGCATAATCTTCAAATCTTCAAGGGTTTGTCTTAGAAAATTCTTCATTAGGGCTTGGTTCATTGTGCGGCTTCGTTTCCCGTGTTCGTTTTTGCATGATTCTTGTGATCTTTTGTCATTTTCTCAATATCCGTACCTAAAATACACAAGCAACAAACACAAGCATATATTTGACCATTTTCATGATATTTAGTGCATTTAAAGCCTTTTTTGGATGATGAGACTATGTATAAAAGCAGTCTCATCAGTTTCATTGTCCTAGCAAAGCTGTAGGTGAGACATTGGATCCTTTTTCACCTTTCTATGTGACTGCGGAATATGTTATGTTGACTTGACTAGATTCTTGATTGATCGGTATGATATTGCCACTGCTATCTAAACGCTCCTTCATTCGCAGCATGACTACCTTTACAAGCTTCTGGGTGAACTCGTGAAAGGTGTTATTTCTTCTTTTGATCTTGGAACCATTTTGATCCATCAAGAAGAAGAAATGAAAGTTAAGGACAAATGGGAAGACACTATAAAAGAATTGAGGAAAAACCAAGCCAATGAAGATTTCTATAAAAATTCTACAACTGTATGAATTAGAGATTTAAAAACTAAATGTCGCTTTCCAGATCTTTTTCTCTTATTTGTTATCTTGTCCATGTCTGACTTTGAATTTCAAAATAACCTATGAAACACCTGTGTATATACAACTCTAAGATAGACATGATTAGCTTTAATGAACTTTAAGTGAAAGTGTCAAACTGCTCTTTAATTTTTTTTGGCTTTACAATAACTTTTCTCTATAAGTTGCATATAGGGAATTTAAATGAGTCATCTTCCTCGTCCCCTGAATCATCTTCTCGTCCCCTGATACGTCTCCCATAGAAAAAATACCAACCGGTGAACTCTGGTTCACCTTTAGAATCTTCTGTATCCTTGACTTTGCTTTTGTTGTGCTACTCGATAAATCCAAACAAAACTCCTAAAGGACCATAGAACAAGACACAAAAACATGCACACATGTGATGAGAAATTTTAATTTTTAATCAAAATAGATATGTACGTTTGTTTGAATAGGCATGTCCTTTTGTTTATAGATTATAACAATCTGATTTAAACAAAGATATGCATTATACCTAAGTCCTAACAATGGTTTTGATATTCTCATATTGTTGCTAAAAAATATTTAGGTAAAAAAATCACTTTGTCGATCATTTTTGTTCTTGCTAGCTGTTTATTTTCTTTTTATTATCACAATAATTTTAATGCAATTGTTTTGGGATTATAGACATATTTAAAGTGTAACACCCCATTTTGGAAATGGAATATTACGCATAATCATGGCGTGTCATCAAAGCATACAAGGATAAATGTCTAGCATTATTCAACCATAAAAGGGAAATACCGGAATCAAACATCGGTACCCCAAAGTAAAGCTCATCACACACAAACATAAATACTGTAAAAGGAAAGGACGAAACAATGTCCATAGCAACTGTATCAAAGTAAAGGAAATGCATAAAGTAAAGAAAGACAGTAAGCTTCCAGTCCATATGCACCTACGTTTGAGATCTACGAGCGTCCCTGAGTACCTGCCGTTTTGGGAACATGAAAAGGAAAACGGCTGAGCAAGACGCTCAGTGCACGGATGTACAATATAGCATGAAATAGGATAAGCATGTAACATATAACAGCGGAAGACTAATTACTGAGTAAACTGGTTAAGTATCAAGAAAACTGGTTTCATAGTTTGAAAAGCCTTATGTTTATCTTGTAAAAACTGTTTTAACATATATATACCATAGCCCATATAGGTCATGAAAAGGTCACGTGCATGAATACTTGGAGGGGTGACCTCATCATGCTGATTAGAGGGGATGCCTCTAATCAATATACTGGTTTGGGTAGGAGGGATCAGCTCCTTGTGAAGGGTGCAAGGCACACACCACATTCACCATGATAAACTGAATAAAACATGTAACTAGGATGCACCCATACGCCCCACCTGATATAATAATATGGCCAAAACTGAAAGGGACGCCACGAGCAATCACTCCGCCATGGGGAAGTCATAACATCGGTGCCTCCAATGCTATGGTTATGGTACCTCCATAACTAGGTGAAACTGGTCATGCTTGTATATGGCTATAGATTATGCTAAATTAACATAAGCAGTTCAAAACAATAAAACAAATGCTGGGGAAAACAGTTGGCTGCATACGGGGAAATCCTAATAAGGAAAGAATGTCCATACTGAAAGGACGGGAATCCGTACCTCAAGTCCAGTGAATGAACGGAAGAAAAGACTCCTACTTCTGGATCACTAACGCTACATGAATACACACGTGTATAAGTATCGATTCACTGATTACGTACTGGGTTTTGTGTCTCATATTAGCTGATTTGGTATGTTTTAGGTCCTGGTTCACTGTTTAAAGCCTTAAACTGTGTTTATCTAGTATTCTGATTAATCTGATTAAGTATTACTGGTGTTTCATGTATTAATATACTTACTGTATAATAATAAGTAACTTTCCAAAAATAGCAGGTTTCCAAAAATAGAAAGTTACCAAAAATAGAAAGTTTCCAAAAATAGAAAGTTTCCAAAAATAGAAAGTTTCCAAAAATAGAAAGTTTCCAAAAATAGAAAGTTTCCTAAAATAGAATTTACTGCTTAAAATAGATTAGTTTCTAAAAATAGAAAGTTTCCAAAAATAGATCAGCTGCCTTAATTAAATAAGTTTCCATATATAGAAGGTTTCCATGATTAGATTAGCTGCCTGAAATAGATAGATTTCCATATATAGAAGGTTTCCATTAATAGATTAGTTGCCTTATTTAATTAAGTTTCTATAAATAAAAGTTTCCATATTTAGAATTAAGCTGGTTACATAAGCTAACATATAAGTCTAAGTGTTTATAAGCTTGTTTCCTAAGTCATATGATATAATATATAGTTTAATTATTATTTCATGTATTTTAATTAAACTATAGGTTAAGCATTTTAATTAAAGTATAACATGTTTTAATTAAAATGAAATGAAAATACTTAGGTTAAAATGTGTATTATTATTATTAATAATATAACCTAAGTCATGACTAAATTAATTAATTATAGGCATGTTTTAATAATTAATTAATTATAACTTATAACATAAATTACTTAGGTTAAATTAATGTCATGATAAGCTAATAATTAAAATAACCTAAGTCATGATTTAATTAATATTTCATGTTATTAATTAATTATATCCTAAGTTCATGATTCATAAAAATTAACGTGTAGCATAAATCATGATTTAACCAACGAACCATGAATCGGGCATGAATTCGACACCGTACCCCGAGCCAAACCCGGGGCACGTGTGCCTCCTTGCTGCCGTGGGTCCCACATGAGCCAACCAAGACCAAAAATGGTCTTGGTGGTGGCGGCAATAGCAAACCAAACCCCCCTCGGGTTTGTTTGCTAGGCGGCCAAAAACAAATACCCCTTTAAATCATTCTTTGATTTTATTTAATACCAAAACATGTTAGATCAATGATTAATTACCTTGTTTTAATAAGAAAAATAATAACATGTTCATGAAAATAATCAAAGATTAAAAGAATTAAAAAAAGAATTAAAAAGAAGGGTTAGAAAGGTATACCACTATGTAACTTGGAAAAAGGATGAACAAACACGGTTTCTAACACTTGTTTTTAAGATCAAAATCAAACAATCACCCTCCAATGGTGATGTGAAGGTGGCGGCACAAAGAGGAGAAAAAGGAGGAGGAGAAAACTCTTTTAGGGTTTTTATGTTTATTTCTTGAAAGTGAAAAATGAAAACATGTTTAACTCTTTACCCCCCTTTACTTGTAAAGTCCATGGGCTAAGCCCATTTCTTGTATATGTGCCGTGGGTATGGGGGCCCCACATGGGGTACCCGTACCTTTCTCGTGTCCCGATGTTTCGTGTTCGTTCGTGGTTAAACGTGCTCGTGTTTAAAGTGTTTCTGTTTATTCTATCGTGTCGTTTATCGTAAACTTAACGCTCGTAATTATATTATCAGTATTTACGTAATTATTCTAGTTAGTATTTTAAATGGTGATCATGATTAATTATGTTTACGTGACATATTTATTAACTGTTTATCATGAGTTCGTACGTAATCGATACTTGTCATGTCATACACGTATGCACTTGCTTGATATTTAGCACATGAATGTGATCAATACTAACTGAGGTAAGTTTTAATCTAGGACGTACGATCTTAAGGGCACTATTCATGGTAAAAGCATGCGGGTTTTACAATTCTTCCCCCCTAAAATGAATAATTCGTCCCCGAATTATAGATAAAGTAAACTGAATAGAAGTGACATACCCGAACTCAAAATATGAAGTGAGGGTAAGAAGCCCGGATAGACTCCTCTGTTTCCCAAGTGGCTTCCCGCTCGGTATGGTCCCTCCAAAGAATTTTGACGAATGGAATCGTCTTCCTTCTCATGACTCGTTCTTGCCTGTCGAGTACTCGTTCGGGTTCTTCTATAAAAGTGAGATCTTCACGTATCTGTTCCAGTGGATACTGAACCATGTGAAGGGGATGATAATTGTACCCTCTGAGTAAGGACACATGGAACACGTTATGCACGTGCGAAAGCTGAGGAGGTAACGCCAATCTGTAAGATACTTCGCCGATTCGTTCAACGATATCGAATGGTCCGATGAACCGAGGACTGAGTTTCCCTTTGATCCCGAAGCGTTTAACACCACGTGCCGGCGAAACCTTGAGGAAGACGTGATCTCCCACGTTAAAATGTATGTCCCTACGATGCTTATCGGCGTAACTCTTCTGACGTGATCGTGCTTCCTGCAGTTTCTGCTTAGCTACCTCGATCTTCTCATTGGTCATTTCAATAATATCTGGTCCTTCGAGTGTTCGCTCTCCCACTTGATCCCAGCAAGTTGGAGCGCGACACTTTCTGCCATACAACATTTCGAAAGGAGCACATTTGATACTTGCGTGCCAGCTGTTGTTGTATGCAAACTCGACTAAACAGATGTAATCGTCCCAATCACCTGTCCATTCCAACGCACACGACCTTAACATATCTTCCAATGTCTGAATTGTTCGCTCCGATTGTCCGTCCGTTTGAGGATGAAAGGCTGTGCTCAGCTTAAGTTGTGTACCCCAAGCTTTTTGCAGACCTTTCCAGAATCGCGACGTGAAACGAGGATCTCTGTCTGAGACGATGCTGGAGGGAGTGCCGTGGAGTCTCATGATCTCCCTTCTGTACGTATCTGCGAGTTTACTTACCGGATCTTCCTTGCGTATCGGTAAGAAATGAGCTGATTTGGTGAGTCGATCAACGATGACCCAAATAGCATCGTGCTTCTTCTTGGTAGGCGGAAGACCGGTAACAAAATCCATGGTGATTTTGTCCCACTTCCACTCTGGAATATCCAACGGTTGAAGGAGACCGCCCGATCGCTGATGTTCAATCTTAACCTGCTGGCAGGTAAGACATTTGGAGACATACGTGGCTACATCCTGTTTCATACCACTCCACCAAAAGTGCTGTCTGATGTCATGGTACATTTTTGTCGACCCAGGATGTATAGAAAATGGGGAGCTGTGAGCTTCAGCTAACAATGCTTCCTGGAGTTCTGGATTGTCAGGAACACAAAGTCTCGTGCCCTGCCAAACGATACCGTCTGCGTCCATTCTGAATTCTGTCTGCTTCTCCAAATTCTGAATTATCGCCCAAATCTCTCCATCATCCTTCTGCGCTTCCTTAATCCTAGTCAGTAACTCAGGTTCTACTCTAAGATTCGCCCAGTATCCATGCTGCCCACGTACCATGATTTCCATGTCTAGCCGCTCCAAGTCTCTTATGTTTTGTTCCTCGATCTCAATGCCGTTTATCATTCCGGACTTCCTGCTAAGTGCATCTGCTACTACATTAGCCTTCCCGGGATGATACTGTAAGTTAATATCATAGTCCTTCAACAGTTCCAACCATCTCCTTTGTCTAATGTTCAACTCTCGCTGTGTGAAGATATACTTCAAGCTCTTGTGATCCGTGAAAATGTCGCATGATTCTCCGTATAAGTAATGCCTCCATATCTTCAATGCGAACACCACTGCAGCAAGTTCCAGGTCATGCGTAGGGTAGTTCTCTTCATAGGGCTTAAGCTGCCGTGAAGCATACGCGATCACTTTCCCATGTTGCATGAGAACACAGCCCAGTCCCTTCCCCGATGCATCGCTATAGATCTGAAATCCACCTGTACCAGATGGGAGAGTAAGAATAGGTGCAGATACTAACTTCTGCTTTAGGTCTTCGAAGCTCTTCTCTCGTTCTTCCGTCCAGACGAATTTCTCTCCTTTTCGCATCAGTTTGGTGAGAGGTAGTGCCAAGCGGGAAAAGTTCTCCACGAATCTTCGATAATATCCAGCTAAGCCTAAGAAACTACGGACTTCTGTCGCTGATGTTGGTCTTGGCCATTTAGTGATAGCCTCAACCTTCGCTGGGTCCATAGTGATCCCTTCTGTTGATACAATGTGACCTAAGAATGCCACCTTGTTTAACCAGAACTCACACTTGGAGAATTTCGCATACAGCTGCTTCTGACGAAGAATCTGTAGTACAGTACGGAGATGATCTTCGTGTTCCTCCGTGGACTTGAGAATATCAATATGTCATCGATGAATACAATGACAAATTTATCAAGGAATTCATGAAAGATTCTGTTCATCAGATCCATGAATACTGCTGGAGCGTTAGTCAGGCCGAATGGCATGACTACAAACTCATAATGGCCATAGCGGGTACGAAAAGTAGTCTTGGCAATATCCTGCTCTTTAACCCTTAGCTGATGGTAGCCTGACCTTAGATCGATCTTTGAGAAGTGTTTGGCTCCTTGAAGTTGGTCAAACAGATCGTCTATACGTGGCAGTGGATATCTATTGCGGATGGTAATCTTATTAAGTTTACGGTAGTCAATGCAAAGTCGCATGCTGCCGTCCTTCTTCTTAACGAACAAGACCGGTGCGCCCCATGGAGATGCGCTTGGTCTAATGAACCCTCGTTCAAGAAGTTCCTGCAGTTGGTCCTTCAGTTCTTTTAGCTCTATGGGAGCCATACGATACGGAGCCTTAGAGATTGGCTCAACTCCTGGAACAAGGTCGATGTTGAACTCCACTTCTCTTGCAGGTGGTATGCCTGGAAGTTCATCTGGGAAGACGCCTTGAAATTCCGAAACTACTGGTTGATCCTGAATCGATGGGGATTCAGCATCCATGTCATGAACCGTAGCGAGATAACCTTCGCAGCCATGTGACAGTAATGCACGTGCTTGCAAGGTAGATATGACTTGTACGGACCGCCCGGGTATGAACCCGTTATGGATGTACTCTGGTGCATTAATGTCGCCGAAGATCACTCGATATGAGTGACAGTCTATGGTAGCATGGTGCCTGGATAGCCAGTCCATGCCAAGAATCATATCGAACTCAATCATGTCTAGGGGAAGTGCATCTACTGCACGAACTTTATCGTCAAACTCTAGAGGAAGACTCTTGTATACATGAGTTATTAATACAGAGTCCCTCAGAGGCGTGGAAATGGTAAGCTTATTTTCTAATGGCAAGGGAAGTGTCCTGATGTTCTTAGCATAAGTAGTGGAAACAACTGAATGAGTGGCACCCTTGTCGAAAAGAACACATGCAGCCTGGCCGTACATATACAAAATTCCAGTAATGGTACCTGTAGATTTGTTTGCCTGATCGCGCGATGTCGTGTAGACACGCCCAGTGGTAGGAGGCGGTTTAGTATCAGCATGACCCGAAGTACCCTCCATTTCACCCTTACGGCAATCCCTCATACGATGGCCAGGGAGGCCGCACTTGTAGCACGCGTCTGAATCACGACGACATGGGCCAGGGTGTCTGCGATGGCAAGTGCTGCAAAGAGGATGAGTGAATCCTCCAGCAGGAGTCCTTGCTTGCTGAGGGCCTGCTGATGACAAAACGTGTTAAGAACAAGGTATATGCACGAGTATAGGACGTAAGCGTCATAAGATGTTTACCAGTGTTAGCTGAATGGTTAGGCTGAGAACCCCTGTGGTTCTGGTCCCTTCCGTTACCGTGGTTCCTGGTAGAGATTAATATAGGGTCAGCATGGGAAATATAACATGAAATCATAAGAAGATGCGTAAATAGTAGGACCTGCTGTTGTTGGAGTGTCCCGCATTGTTACGGTAATTATCATTACCGTTGCGCCTTTCCACAACAGAACGGTCGTTAGAGTGACCGTTTCCTTTGGGCTGATTGGGCTGCTGCTGAGTAGCCGGCTGAGACCGGTCCCCAGTTTTCTGCCTGGAAGATACAGTTTAAGAGATGATTATAGAACATATAATGATAGGATGCGGTCTGGTTATCGATAGAACACGAAATGTTTTACCTCTTGTCGGGTCTTTCAGCTTCCCCGAACTCATCGCGTTCCTGCAACATCTCAAGCTTCCTTGCTGCGTCGGCCACTTGTGCTACTGTATCCAACGGGGCACCCGATAAATCATTGGCAATCCTTGGATTAAGGCCCCAACGAAAATGTAGTGCTTGTTCTTCAGTGGTGCCTGCGGATGCCCTTAGGACAACTGTGTACCCAAGGAACCTCTGCATGAACTGACCACAATTCTCGTCGGGTCTCTGTCTCATGGCGTAGTATTCCCTCATGAGTCGATTACTTCCTTCCATGGGAAAAATGATAGGTGGGGGAGGATATTCGTCGTCATGAAGAACGGCGTCTTGCCTTTCTGCCTCCATGTTTTCAAATAACTCCCAGAGTTTGTCTGTGTTTGCCATCTGACAGTATAACATAAAACATATGATTAACCGTTCAAACATAAAATATAAAAAAATTTTATGCCAAAAATTTCACGAGAAAAATTTTATGCAAGAAAATCTTTGTATGAATGCATGATGCAGTTTTATGAAAACTTTGATGCTCGAGAGTGAACGCCTCCGGTCAGTTCACTCAAAATAAAAGACATATCGAGGGGACGCCTATGGGTCGGTCCCAAATCTAAAAGTTTCGATAAAACACATGCGACTAAATAGGGCCAGTCCTGTACCAACCATTACTTAGTCAAAAACCCTGTAACAATGACATGTATATGTATGCTTAAAAATGATGAATGCATGAAAACAACTGTCAGTTCTAGGAAGACCGTAGTGACTACCCACTAATCACAGGTCATATTTGAGAGCCTACAGGTCGAAGCCTTGGGCTCTGATACCATAATTGTAACACCCCATTTTGGAAATGGAATATTACGCATAATCATGGCGTGTCATCAAAGCATACAAGGATAAATGTCTAGCATTATTCAACCATAAAAGGGAAATACCGGAATCAAACATCGGTACCCCAAAGTAAAGCTCATCACACACAAACATAAATACTGTAAAAGAAAAGGACGAAACAATGTCCATAGCAACTGTATCAAAGTAAAGGAAATGCATAAAGTAAAGAAAGACAGTAAGCTTCCAGTCCATATGCACCTACGTTTGAGATCTACGAGCGTCCCTGAGTACCTGCCGTTTTGGGAACATGAAAAGGAAAACGGCTGAGCAAGACGCTCAGTGCACGGATGTACAATATAGCATGAAATAGGATAAGCATGTAACATATAACAGCGGAAGACTAATTACTGAGTAAACTGGTTAAGTATCAAGAAAACTGGTTTCATAGTTTGAAAAGCCTTATGTTTATCTTGTGAAAACTGTTTTAACATATATATACCATAGCCCATATAGGTCATGAAAAGGTCACGTGCATGAATACTTGGAGGGGTGACCTCATCATGCTGATTAGAGGGGATGCCTCTAATCAATATACTGGTTTGGGTAGGAGGGATCAGCTCCTTGTGAAGGGTGCAAGGCACACACCACATTCACCATGATAAACTGAATAAAACATGTAACTAGGATGCACCCATACGCCCCACCTGATATAATAATATGGCCAAAACTGAAAGGGACGCCACGAGCAATCACTCCGCCGTGGGGAAGTCATAACATCGGTGCCTCCAATGCTATGGTTATGGTACCTCCATAACTAGGTGAAACTGGTCATGCTTGTATATGGCTATAGATTATGCTAAATTAACATAAGCAGTTCAAAACAATAAAACAAATGCTGGGGAAAACAGTTGGCTGCATACGGGGAAATCCTAATAAGGAAAGAATGTCCATACTGAAAGGACGGGAATCCGTACCTCAAGTCCAGTGAATGAACGGAAGAAAAGACTCCTACTTCTGGATCACTAACGCTACATGAATACACACGTGTATAAGTATCGATTCACTGATTACGTACTGGGTTTTGTGTCTCATATTAGCTGATTTGGTATGTTTTAGGTCCTGGTTCACTGTTTAAAGCCTTAAACTGTGTTTATCTAGTATTCTGATTAATCTGATTAAGTATTACTGGTGTTTCATGTATTAATATACTTACTGTATAATAATAAGTAACTTTCCAAAAATAGCAGGTTTCCAAAAATAGAAAGTTACCAAAAATAGAAAGTTTCCAAAAATAGAAAGTTTCCAAAAATAGAAAGTTTCCAAAAATAGAAAGTTTCCAAAAATAGAAAGTTTCCTAAAATAGAATTTACTGCTTAAAATAGATTAGTTTCTAAAAATAGAAAGTTTCCAAAAATAGATCAGCTGCCTTAATTAAATAAGTTTCCATATATAGAAGGTTTCCATGATTAGATTAGCTGCCTGAAATAGATAGATTTCCATATATAGAAGGTTTCCATTAATAGATTAGTTGCCTTATTTAATTAAGTTTCTATAAATAAAAGTTTCCATATTTAGAATTAAGCTGGTTACATAAGCTAATATATAAGTCTAAGTGTTTATAAGCTTGTTTCCTAAGTCATATGATATAATATATAGTTTAATTATTATTTCATGTATTTTAATTAAACTATAGGTTAAGCATTTTAATTAAAGTATAACATGTTTTAATTAAAATGAAATGAAAATACTTAGGTTAAAATGTGTATTATTATTATTAATAATATAACCTAAGTCATGACTAAATTAATTAATTATAGGCATGTTTTAATAATTAATTAATTATAACTTATAACATAAATTACTTAGGTTAAATTAATGTCATGATAAGCTAATAATTAAAATAACCTAAGTCATGATTTAATTAATATTTCATGTTATTAATTAATTATATCCTAAGTTCATGATTCATAAAAATTAACGTGTAGCATAAATCATGATTTAACCAACGAACCATGAATCGGGCATGAATTCGACACCGTACCCCGAGCCAAACCCGGGGCACGTGTGCCTCCTTGCTGCCGTGGGTCCCACATGAGCCAACCAAGACCAAAAATGGTCTTGGTGGTGGCGGCAATAGCAAACCAAACCCCCCTCGGGTTTGTTTGCTAGGCGGCCAAAAACAAACACCCCTTTAAATCATTCTTTGATTTTATTTAATACCAAAACATGTTAGATCAATGATTAATTACCTTGTTTTAATAAGAAAAATAATAACATGTTCATGAAAATAATCAAAGATTAAAAGATTTAAAAAAAGAATTAAAAAGAAGGGTTAGAAAGGTATACCACTATGTAACTTGGAAAAAGGATGAACAAACACGGTTTCTAACACTTGTTTTTAAGATCAAAATCAAACAATCACCCTCCAATGGTGATGTGAAGGTGGCGGCACAAAGAGGAGAAAAAGGAGGAGGAGAAAACTCTTTTAGGGTTTTTATGTTTATTTCTTGAAAGTGAAAAATGAAAACATGTTTAACTCTTTACCCCCCCTTTACTTGTAAAGTCCATGGGCTAATCCCATTTCTTGTATATGTGCCGTGGGTATGGGGGCCCCACATGGGGTACCCGTACCTTTCTCGTGTCCCGATGTTTCGTGTTCGTTCGTGGTTAAACGTGCGCGTGTTTAAAGTGTTTCTGTTTATTCTATCGTGTCGTTTATCGTAAACTTAACGCTCGTAATTATATTATCAGTATTTACGTAATTATTCTAGTTAGTATTTTAAATGGTGATCATGATTAATTATGTTTACGTGACATATTTATTAACTGTTTATCATGAGTTCGTACGTAATCGATACTTGTCATGTCATACACGTATGCACTTGCTTGATATTTAGCACATGAATGTGATCAATACTAACTGAGGTAAGTTTTAATCTAGGACGTACGATCTTAAGGGCACTATTCATGGTAAAAGCATGCGGGTTTTACATAAAGTGTTGATTTTGTTTTACTTTCTTGCTATTATGACGCTTAAAGAAAAAGAAAAGATTCCTATAAAAATGTAATCTCATATTTTTTATAGTACTTCATGATTGGCATCATGTTGGTGTAGTAGCTATTGTTACTCCATAGAATCCACTCTTATCAATAATCACCTTGTATGTGGGACGGACGATTCTATTTATTTTTTTATTTGTATATCGACGATTTTTTTTGTATTATTTTACACAATTTGTAAAATGAATTGAATTTTTGTGTAGAGATGAAAACTTGACACCCTTTGTGCATGTGCCAATGAGAATGGTTCATATTAGTATATCTTTTTGAAATACAATATTTTTTGGAAAAAGATGTAATCACTAAATAAATGAACAACATATATAGGAGGTCTAAATTAAGAAATAACACGAAGATAGACAAGACTCGGTTGACTTTCAAGGTATTAAGTTATTATACTTTGATTGTGTTTGAGAACGTTCCATCATTGGTGCGAAAATGGAAAACGAATTTCAAAGTGAGTGTTAGGGTATCCATTATAATGAATTTTTATATAGGTTTATAAATTTAATTTTTTATGTCACCTCTACATTTTTTAAACCTCTTGATTTTTTAACCCAATTGGTACTACGGTATAAAAGTTTTAAAGCTTTATAGTTATTTCACATAACACATGCATTTAATACTTTATGATTTTGAAAAGGTCTAGGATTTAGGATCTCTTCATGCCACCTAAATATAAACTAAACTCTCACTATGGTTGAAATAAATATAAACCTCTTCAAAAACTTTAAACTTATTCTTGGACCTCCCATAATAGACGCTCTTAGTGAAGGTTTCTTTTACTTTATATTTGAAATAACATGCCAAATGAATCTTTTAATACTAATTTCTTATATCTTTTAATAATTTCCGATCTTTTCTCTGGTTTAGTCATACGCACAACGGGATATTAGCTTTGTTAGACTAGACTCACCTCGACATGAACCAACAATCTTGATCTAACCTCGATCCAATGTCTTATGCGAAATAGGGTTCGATTTGGTCTGATGTTGAGATATGCATAACCTTGCAAATGATTCCTTCTTCTTTTAAAATTAAAACAACACATATATGTCAAACTAAAAGCAAATACTATAACATATTGCCAATCATTTTTTTTGAAAAAGATACACTAACAAACATACAACAGTGTAATTCTGTAAATCAAAAGATTAACATATGATATAATCAAATCACTAGGTGACCCAAGCCGAAACGTAATCAAATCACTAGGTGACCAAAGCCGAAACGTAATCAAATGTTAGTTTCTTTTATACAAAATAGTTAAATCGTATATGTCTAGATGTCAACCAATATAACAAATCGAGCAACATTCTTTTAAAAAATAACTAACGAAACATACCCGCCCGTTGGGCGGGTTTTCAATCTTTTTAAATAATTATTACATATTTTCTTTGATTCATATATTTTGGAATTATAGCATCATTGTTCGGGCCGTTATACTCAGAAGTCATTCTATAAACGTTTGAGGAGCGAGGGCACTTTAAATCGTAAACCCAACCACTCAGTCAGAACGTAATATCGAGATGGAACATCTTTGTACAAAGTTCTTTACTAACATGACACATTATATATTATCTTATTATTATATTTTATGTTCTTTAGTTTCAAAATTGGAAAAACTAGCCCTTTTAGTTATAAGTTTGGTAAATTTATCCAAGTAAGGCTTACACACTCTTTTCATGAGGTCCATGAACACAGCTGGTGCATTGGTTAAACCAAATGGCATTACTTGAAATTCATAATGTCTGTATCGCGTCCTGAAAGCAGTTTTAGGAATATCGCCTTCCTTAACTCTCAGTTGATGATAACCTGAACGTAAATCAATCTTCGAATGTACACTCGATCCTTGAAGTTGATCAAATAAATCGTCAATTATGGGTAATGGATAACGATTCTTTATAGTAAGTTTGTTTAACTCACGATAATCGATACACATTCTAAAAGATCCATCTTTCTTTTTGACAAATATGATTGGAGCTCCCCACGGTGATATACTTTTTGACAACCCCGGTTTATGAGGTTCCTCACTTAGTCTTATTTTTAGGGTATTTTGTGTAAATATGTGCTTATGTGTTTATTTTGTGTGAATGAGGTTGGGGTGGACATCGTTTATGAGTACGGGGTACTCTTAAGTAAATCGGTGAACGGATATTTCATGAATCATAAGCTCACAATATAGTGACTATGAAATGAAATGGAGTTATTTTGGTGTTTTACGTATACGTATATGTATTATAGTAAATCGTGTTTTTACGATTTAGGGTTTAGCATTTAGAGGTCACGGAATATGGATGTAGTCTCGGGAATAATTTACGGGATGGTTTTAAGTCATTTTGAACTTAGTTAATTAGTTAATAACTTATTTCAAGAGTTTTCATAAAACTGTATATTTTACGTCTTTTACTGAATAAGCGTAAATTTGACTAGTTTTATGGTTTTAAGGTTTTGGAGGTTTTATGAGCTGAAACAAATTAAGGAAAAAGGTGTTATTAATAAGATATTAATTAATAATAAAAGAAAAAAATAATAAAAATAAGGGGTGTTGGGTCGGTTTAAGTCGACGCACAAGGGGGGAAAAGAAAAAGGAAATAAGGATTTTCTAGTTGGGCTAGGATTTGTTAAGGGTAACTATATAATGTTTTAACTAAAATCAAAACACACATGTTTTTCCCCTGGAGCATAAAAACTAAAGGTCAAAAAAGAGGGTTTAGGGTTCTTCATAAAAATATCATCTTCCATCAATTTTTTGGGAAAACGTTCATTACTCTTTTCAATTAAATTATTTTTAATGCATTTGTAATCAGTACATGATGGATCTAGAGTTAGGTTTAAATTAAAATCTGAATTTTAATAATATAATCATTCTTAGATTAATTAGGGTTTATAATTATACAAGTTATGGGTAATTAGTTAGACTAATTGTGTTAAAGTCGTCATTAAAAAAACTGGGCAGAATTTTAGGTCACTTATTTTGATAATATCTAGAGTTTTACAAACTTTCTGAAATCGAATCTTATACTCATGGAAAGGTAATTGATTTAACTTTTGAATTCAAGAAATGAGAACTCAACTGGAGGTCGGGAAGTGGGTCAGAAACAGGTTAAACAGTCGGATGTCAAAACAGTTTTTGGATCCGCCGGTTTACAATTAATGTTTAAGTTCGTTAGGGTACTTAAGATTATAATTGGACCTTCAAATGAACATGAAACTTAGTTTATATATTAAATAAAATATCTGGTGGAGGGCTAAGTAAATGGGATAGGGTAAGACCCTCTAATCATAACAAACTTTTCATATGTTTAAAATCACTAAATTATGGATAAGTAAAAGTGTTTATATATATATATATATATATATATATATATATATATATATATATATATATATATATATATATATATATATATATATATATATATATATATATATATATATATATATATATATATGTAGAGAGGAGTTATTGTGGTGTACACTTTAAAATGCATTATAATAGGTACAGTTGTGAGTCGTTGGATCAATAGTTTTAAATGGCATTGAGTTTTAATTAGAAAATTAATTAATAATGACAATATGGTAAATAATTGAAACACCATGACTTTTTTATATGTGTATCTTAAGTTCAAGTCATCCACTCGTTTGTCATCCAGTTTTTAACGCCAACGTTTACTATTCTAAACTTTTATTATATATTATTTAAATAAAAAATCTAATATTTCATCATTTAATTTATTTTATTAAACGAACTTGAAAGTAGCTTTTAAAACAAACACTGATACATATTAAAATCTATTTTTTCTTTTTTATACACAAAAGTTTTTGTAAAACAAGACACAGATCCATTTTGTATGCATGCTTACAAAACCTTATATTGTTAGTTGAAATAATTCAAACGAAATGTTATTTTCTAGTGACACATTAAATTAGTGACATATTTAGTTGGTGACACATAAATTTAGTGACATATTAACTTAATTTATATTTTGACACATTTATTGTATGACACATTCATTTATTTGAAAATTATATTTATACAAATAAAATGAAATATTTGTTTTAGTGACACCTTTTGTGGTGTGACAAAATTTTTTAATTTTATTTATATTTGTGATAGGTGTTAAAACACCCATCCTTTTACCACTTATTTCTGGCTAAAACAAGACCAAAACACGTATTTAATATCATTTGTTTGGAATTATTCGTGGGTTTTGTGTTTATTGTGTTTTCAGAGTCAACCGGATGAATATTGAAGAAAACATGGGATTGCACGGGTTTTATCGAAGAAAAAGACTCAAGACGAAGTCTATTGTCCAAGAGATGCAAAAGATTTGAAGTCATTGTGCCTATTTAAAGATTTATCGAAGAATAGAGCCAAAGATGGAAGATTCATATATGTCGAAGAACTCGAGTCTATTAAACAAAAGATTATAAGACGAGTTGGAATTATTCACCGACACTTCTCAAAATCCAAAGTCGGAAACGTTTATTTAAAGAGACAAGAAGACTAAAGAAGAAAGAAGAAAAGAAGCCCGATACCAAAGCCCATTTACAAGCCCATATCACACACCTATATAAAGATCCCACTTCACAAAAATTACACACTTAGTTCTTTAGGTAGTTTTTAGATTTTCATTTTTCTCTCTAGTTTTAGAGAGAGAAAGTTCTACACTTTCTCTCACTAGTTTTCTTCTTTTTCTCTTTCAAGATCAAACCTTTGTATTGTTTTTCATTAATCAAGTTTAGTTTCAAGCTTTTAATCTTTAATCTTATTCTACCTTTCTTTGATTTTGTTTGATTTTGGTACAAATCTCGTATGATCCGTGTTGTTCATCAATGATTTTGTGCTTAAAAAGTTAATCTTTTTATGTTTCCTTAAGTTTCTACACGAATAAGCTTTAAGATCCTTGTGCTTATTGGCTTATTTGTTAGTTTTGCTTATTTACTTTTTATAAGTTTCCTTAAAAAGTTTATCTTTTTATTATTTGATTTTTAAGATCGATTATTTGAAGGTGAGATAAGTTGAATTAGTGCTTATTTGATCAGCTTTATATTGGATTCGAGCTAGCTTGGGTAATAAGCTTAATTCCATAGCTTATTGGACTAGCTTAAGTTTCGGATCAAAGGGATTTCGAAAAGGGCAAAACCCTTTTCCGATTTGTTCTTTCCGATCAGTACATTCCGAGCAGACAACCCTCCCCTTATTCCGATCACCCGATCGGAAAAGGGTTTTGGATATTCTGATTGTGACTATTTTTGGGTATTCCGATCTGGACCTTTATCCCTAGTATTCCGATTGGAATGTTTTTGGGTATTCCGATGGTGACTTGTTTGTAGTATTCCGATTTGGCTCATTTGTGCAATATTTCTATCACTTGTTTTTGAATATTCCGATCAGCATCATTTTGTGTTATTCCGATTGCCCTTTTGTTAACATTCCGATCATTTGATCGGAACATATTCCGATTGCACCTTATTTTTCCTTATTCCGATTGAGTTGTTTTGATATATTCCGATCTTACTTTCTTTTAGTACTTTCCGACTAAGTTCATATTTTTACAAAGTTTTCCAAGTGTTAATTTTTATTGAGTGTTCATTTATTTTTCTAATATAATCTTTAAGTTTTCAAGCATTTATTTTTAAACTCGTCTTTTAGTTTTATCTTTTAAAGTTTTAATTTTACTCTTCGACACTTGCTTATTTGTCATTAGTTTAAAATAGATAAACAAACCAACTCCTTTTTTATTAACCAAGAACAAATCATTCCACTTAGAGCTGAGATCAATTCGAGAGGATACCGAGAATTTAAATCCGAACCATAGCAAAATCATTTGTATCAAATGGCGCCGCTGCCGGCTCTTCTCGTTAAGATCAACAGTTTTTTGTGAGAACTTGGATTTTGGGATCCGTTCACCGTGAACGTTACTTTTTCATAAAAATTTTCAAAAACACAAAAAAATATAAAATTTTCAAAAATCCTAAAAATTAAAAAACATAAAAACCAAAAATATTTTTGCTTTGTTTTTGCCTTGCTAGTATCTTTTGCAGGTGCATGCGTACACGATCAACGTCTTATCAAGAGCCCGAGCCTCTCAAAGACTTAGACATGGCCGGTGTACAAAACAACAACAATAACCCACCTCACAACAATAATAACAACAACAATAACAACCCACCGCTCAACAACAATAATAACAACAACAATGAGCCTCTACCGGATAATCGCCCGATGATTGAACTTCTGCAAGCCCATGTAGATGGCAACAATGATCCAATTGTCATACCCGCGTTTGCAGCCAACAACTTTGAGCTCAAATCCGGTTTTATCCAGATGGTCTCTGCTCAACCATTCTTGGGGCGTACCATTGATGATCCACATGACCACATCAAGAGATTCTTGCAACTCACCAATACGGTCAAATTCAATGGTGTTCCACAAGAGGTAATCCGTTTACAACTTTTTCCCTTTTCTTTAGAGGGACAAGCCCGGCATTGGCTTGCTAAGGAACCGCCACAGAGTATTCTTTCGTGGACGGATTTGGAGACCAAGTTTATCAACTACTTTTTCCCACCCTCTCGTACTACCGCTTTGCGGAATGAAATCATTAATTTTGAACAAAAGTACGATGAGTCTTTTAGTGAATCTTGGGATCGTTTCAAAGATCTTTTAAGAAAATGCCCACAACATGGTTTTACCAAAGTGCACCAAATTAATACTTTTTATAATGGTTTAAGCATGAATGACCAAGATTCACTAAACAGTGCCTCGGGGGGGTAATCTTTTGGCTAAGACTTCCAATGCTGCTTGGGATATCATTGAGAATAAGTCTCGTGTGCAAACCAAGAGTGTTCGGACCAATGTCGCTAGTGCTATTACTAGTGACAGCGATAAGCGACTTGACAAAATCACTGCGCTTCTTGAATCGCTTGCTACCCAAACCGCCAGCAATACCAACAGCATCAACGCTAAAAACGCTAAAGACGCTCAAGTCAATGCTGTCAGCCAACCATGTGAGATATGCGGGGGTCCTCACTCTTACACCACTTGTACTACCACCCAAGACTACCCTTCTGAGAATGTGAATGCAGCTTATGGCACCTATCCTCAACCCGCTTATCAAGCTCGTCCTCAAGGTGACCGCAACCTGCTTAGCTACCGCTCCAACAACTATCTCTCACCACCCGGTTTTACTCCTAACAACCCAAACCAACAACAAAACCTCTACCGCCCTCCTCAACAACAACAACAATCTCGTGGACCATACATACCACCTCACAAACAACAAAATCCACCTCAAAGAAACAACCAAGTTTACCAGCAACCTGCTTATCAACCACCCGCATACAATGCTCCTCCCAACCAACCCACCGCTTTACACCAAGAAGTAGAAACCTACATGAGGACTAACGATGTGATCGTGGGAAATCTTCAACAAGAAGTGCGCAACTTGAAAGCAGACCTGGTGAAACAAGGGAACGATCTGAGAGCTGACATGAGAAACACTTTGGATAGTCAAACGAATGACTTAAAGAATATGATGGCTAGTTTCTTCCAAGGTAATCAACCCTCTTCTTCGGGCACTCTTCCGAGTAACACCGTTGCGAATCCAAGAGGGGAGATGAAAGCAATCACCACTCGCAGTGGCAAAGGTACCAAGGAACCCGAGCTTCCTATACCTCCACCGGTGGTTGTGACTAAGGAGAACGAGTCACCTGCTCCTATTCCTCATCCTTCTACTTCCCCAATTTCTCCGCCTCTTACTTCTACCCCTCCTCCACCTAAGGATGTGAGTGATCCTATTCTTCCAAAGCTTTCCTCTTCTTCCGATATACCTTACCCATCTAGGTTGAGGAAAGAGAAGCTCAAAAGCAAGGATGATATTCAGGTTTCGAACTTTCTCAAAATGTTTAAACAATTGAATTTTAACATCTCCTTCGCTGAGGCTCTCGCTCACATGCCCAAGTATGCGAAAATGTTCAAAGATCTTCTTAGCGACAAGGAGAAGCTTCTTGATATTGCTAACACCCAACTTAATGAGAATTGCTCTGCAGTGCTCTTAAGGAAATTACCAACCAAGCTTGGTGATCCGGGTCGTTTCTTAATCCCTTGTAACTTCCTGGGAGTAGAGAATTGCATGGCCCTAGCCGATCTAGGTGCCAGTATTAATTTAATGCCTCTAAGCGTTTGGAAGCAATTATCTCTCCCTGAGCTAGTCCCCACCAAAATGACTTTGGAATTAGCTAACCGTACGATTGCTTATCCAGTGGGGATAGCCGAAGACGTCTTTGTAGGAGTCGACAAATTCACTTTTCCTGCCGATTTCGTTGTCGTTGACTACGACATGGACCCTCGTGTGCCATTGATCGTTGGTCGTCCATTCTTGAGGACCGGTCGCACTCTCATCGATGTTGAAGCCGGTGAGCTTATCATGAGAGTGGGTGACGATAAAATCGTCTTCAACATGGGAAAGTTGTCTAAACAACCTTATTCATACGAGAGTGTTAATTGTATTGACGTTCTGGATGAGGCTTGTGAAGAACACTTTATGGATGCTTGTAAAAATATTCCTACCTCTCTTCCCAATGTTGAGACCGTTTCCTCTATTGATTCATCACTGTCTCTATTTGGAGAAAGTGATTTCTTTTGGAAAGATCTTGAAGCCACCATGGGAGATGTGAACTTAGCAAATGACGATTCTCCCACCGATTGGGATGAAGACATGCATTTCTTTGAAAACCTTCTCAAAGAAGACAATCTTTCTCCACCATCTCCCACGGTTATTGCTATCGATGCTCCGACTTTGAAAACGCCTCCCATCGAAAATCCTCCAGATTTAGAACTTAAGGAGTTGCCGCCCCATCTCGAGTACGTGTTCCTTGAAGAAAACAAGAAGGCGCCTGTAATCATCGCGAAGGACTTGAAAGAAGAAGATAAGTCTCGCCTCATCACCGTGCTTAAAGATCATAAGAAGGCAATTGCTTGGAAAATTTCCGATATCCGCGGAATTGATCCGAACTTTTGTACTCACAAAATTCTCATGGAAGATGACTTTAAACCCGCAATCCAGAGCCAAAGAAGGGTTAATCCTAAAATTCATGACGTCATCAAACAAGAGGTTATCAAACTTCTAGATGCCGGCTTGATTTACCCTATTTCGGATTCACCGTGGGTAAGTCCCGTCCATTGTGTGCCCAAGAAGGGCGGAATAACCGTTGTTCCCAATGAACACAACGAGTTGATTCCCACTCGTCTCGTTACTGGGTGGAGAGTTTGTATTGATTATCGCAAGCTCAATAATGCCACGAGAAAAGACCACTTTCCTCTTCCCTTCATGGATCAAATGCTCGAGCGTCTAGCTGGTAATGACTATTACTGCTTCTTAGACGGTTTCTCTGGGTATTTTCAAATTCCCATCGATCCCAAGGACCAAGAAAAGACCACATTCACTTGCCCCTATGGAACATTTGCTTACAAACGCATGCCTTTTGGTTTATGTAATGCTCCTGGGACATTACAAAGGTGTATGATGGCTATCTTCCATGACATGGTGGAAGACACTATGGAAGTATTCATGGATGATTTCTTGGTTTATGGCGATTCTTTCTCTGCTTGCCTTGCCAATTTAGAACGTATGCTGAAGCGGTGTGAAGACACTCGCCTTGTTCTTAATTGGGAAAAATGCCATTTCATGGTAAAAGAGGGCATCGTGCTTGGACACAAAATTTCCAAAGCCGGTCTCGAAGTAGACCGTGCTAAAGTCGATGTTATTGCTAAGTTGCCTCCACCTTCAACAGTGAAGGGTGTGAGAAGTTTCCTTGGTCATGCGGGCTTCTACCGTCGATTCATCAAAGATTTTTCTCAAATCGCTCGCCCGATGACCCACCTCTTGGAAAAAGATACTCCTTTTATCTTTTCCGACGAGTGTATTGAAGCCTTCAACTTGCTTAAGGATAAGCTAACTAAGGCACCCGTCTTGGTTACCCCTAATTGGGAGCCGCCTTTCGAGTTGATGTGCGATGCTAGCGACTTTGCTATTGGTGCGGTTTTGGGCCAAAGAGTGAACAAACACTTCCAACCAATCCATTACGCTAGCAAGACAATGACGGGGGCTCAATTGCATTACACGACAACCGAAAAAGAGCTTTTAGCTGTTGTTTATGCCTTTGAAAAATTCCGCCCCTATCTTGTCCTTTCCACCACAATCGTTTACACCGATCATTCCGCGTTGAAGTACTTGTTGACTAAGCACGATTCCAAACCAAGACTTCTCCGCTGGGTTTTGCTACTCCAAGAATTTAAAATCGAAATTCGCGATAAAAAAGGAGCTGAAAACCTAGCCGCGGATCATCTCAGTAGACTTGAGGATCCTTACCAAGGGGATCATCCGAACAAAGAAATCAATGATTCTTTTCCCTTGGAGACCTTAATGTCTATCAACTCGACTGCTGATGAAACCCCGTGGTTTGCGGACATTGCAAACTACTTGGCGGGTGGAATTCTCGTTGGCGGGTTAACATCCCAGAAAAAGAAGAAGTTCTTTAACGACATTAAGGCTTACTTTTGGGATGACCCGTATCTATTCAAGCAATGTGCTGACTTGATTATTCGCCGATGTGTTGATGGACCGGCAGCTTTAGAAATCCTTGACGCTTGCCACAAAGGACCCACCGGTGGTCACTTTGGTCCCAACTACACCGCCAAAAAAGTGTTTGAATCAGGATTTTATTGGCCCACCATTTACCGTGATGCTCACCAGATGGTTAAACATTGTGATGCTTGCCAAAAACAAGGCAAGATCACACATAAAGACGAGATGCCTCAGAATTTCATACAGGAATGTGAAATTTTTGATGTTTGGGGTATCGACTTTATGGGGCCATTCCCTTCTTCTAAAGGAAACAAATACATCCTTGTTGCCATTGACTACGTCTCCAAATGGGTTGAAGCCAAAGCTTTACCTACTAATGACGCAAGGGTGGTTTGTAACTTTTTGAAATCGCAATTAGCTAGATTCGGTGTGCCTCGTGCCATTATTAGTGATCGCGGGACTCATTTTTGCAATGACCAATTTGCTAGAGTCATGGCTAAGTATGGTGTAAATCATCGTCTTTCCACCGCTTACCACCCACAAACTAATGGTCAGGCTGAAATATCCAACCGAGGATTAAAGCGAATTCTCGAAAGAACCGTGGGAGAGCATCGTGCCTCATGGGCTGATAAACTTGATGATGCTTTGTGGGCTTTTCGTACCGCATACAAGACTCCGATTGGTTGTACACCATATCGTCTCGTGTACGGGAAAGCATGCCACCTCCCCATTGAGTTGGAGCACAAGGCTTACTGGGCCTTGAAGTGGGCTAATTTTGATATCAACAAAGCCGGTGACCTACGCAAGATCCAACTCAATGAGCTGAATGAACTCCGTAATGAGGCTTATGAAAATTCTTTGATCTATAAGGAGAAGACTAAGCTCATTCACGACTCTAAGATTAAGAACCGAGAGTTCCAAGTTGGAGACAAAGTTTTACTCTTTAACTCTCGGTTGAAAATCTTTTCGGGCAAGCTGAAATCTCGTTGGTCCGGCCCATTCACCATTGCCCAAATTTGTCCATATGGTACTCTCGAGCTCGCTCAACCTAATGGACCTAATTTTAAGGTGAATGGCCAACGAGTGAAGTTGTACTTTGGTGAGGACATCTCTTAGGAGATGATTACATCCCTCACCACGTTCCCCATGAACTAATTTTAGGTCGAGTCAGGCGTGACTCGGTTATCAAAAACAAGCGCTCCTCGGGAGGCAACCCGAGTATCTATCCTTTTATGTTTTAACCTCCTAAGTGTAGGGGGACCTATATAGGTGTTTGTATTTGTGTGGTGATGTAATTACAGGGATGAATGCACTTTTGGAACCTTTGAAGAACCATGCTCCCGTGTTATCCGAAATCCGGTTCTATCTCTCAACTATCGTGATTTAATTTTCTTCATACTCACATTTGAAATTGATCACTTTAGTCGTCTCTTCCTTAACTTGAGTTAACCAACGTGCACAATGTCATAAGTGTAGGAGAGACTTTTCCCACAAGCTTAAACATTGAGGACAATGTTTATCTTAAGTGTAGGGGGACTTCTATCGAAGTTTTAAGTGGACTTTTCCATGAAAATGCCTTCATTTAACCGGAAAATCATCTTTTTCAACATTTTTCAAATTTTTTATTAACTTTGGCCATTTAGTCGTAATTTTTAATTTTTTATCGTTGCTTGTATATGTATATACCCCGCAATAAAGCCAAAAATATTAATAAAGTGGTGTAGCTAGTTTAGAAGTCTTTGACATATTAGGCCCGTTGCGATTATTTTGACTCAACCCGAATAGACTTATTCAAGTTTATTCTAGCTAGTATCCTTAACCATGTAGACCTTAATTGGTTTATTAGGCTAAGTATCCACGAGTCTCATTACTTGAGATTTTAAATTGTGGAGAACGAGAAATGATAGAGTCAATTATAAGTCGGTACTCTTGCGCAAGCTCACTTGGTATAATTATTTGCCTATTCTCCCATCACTTGCTAATAAATTATCTGCAATAAGTAAGGTCGTACGATTTGAAAAGTTACTTAGCTTCTAGCCCAAGATCGTTTAAAAGTTGCTCGGTAATGATAAGAGTTCATAGCCAAGGCATAACTTATGAAGCGGGGCGCGAAGATTGGCGAGTCCGAAAAGGCCCTAACAAGACATGAGGATTCCATTTTATTGCTGAAGATCCAAAAGTGATGTGAAAAGCATTATTCCCAAAATCAATATGAAGGATCAAGACTCACGACGAAAAGCAATCAACTCCCATAAAGATCATGGAGAAGTCTATCCGAAAAGACCCTAACAAGGTATGAGGATAAATAGATCCAAGTCCGAAAAGGAGGCGGATCGTTGTATCTCAAAATCCCAATTAGAGATTGAAGAAATAATCACGAAGTCGTGGTCAACAAAGTTGGAGTACCCCTCAAAAGTCTCCAAGTGAAGAAACTCTATAACGAAGAGAAGACCATTATCTCAAGAACGTCTCTCAAGATATGAAGTATGAAGTACATGCCAAATATCGGCCCGAGAAAGGTCTCAAATCGTGAACCGAGTTATGCCAAGATATGAACTTTTTGATATCCCGAGAAGCAGTTTTAAGAGATTTTTTCCTTTAGCTAACTATTGATCAAATCGTCCTACTTTGCTTTCAGCCTAAATAAACTATCGAAATAAGTCCAAAAATGCATCTTCATGATCATTCTAAGACAAAGATAAAATATAAGAGATACACCTAGGAATAAGGAAGTTTAAGCATATAATTAAGCCATGTGAGTAAGTGTATGATTTGCTAACTTATAATAACAATGATCTCGTTTTTAAGCTTAGTTTGGGGAACGTGAAACTTGAGGGTGATGAATCGTCGCAGCACCGAAGCCCTAATGTAAGTCTTAGATCCCTTTGCAAGTTATTTCCACATAGCTATTTTCTATCCTTTTGTTTACTTTAAAGTCTTAATTTCTCTTAGTACTTTAATTTTTGTTTAGTAGTATTTTAATAAGGCCAAGGTTGATTGATTATGAGAAAAGTGTAAACTTGCTTTATCGCTAAGCATTGCATGAGGGCATGGCAATGGTTAAGTGTAGGGGATTTGATAGGTGTCAAAACACCCATCCTTTTACCACTTATTTCTGGCTAAAACAAGACCAAAACATGTATTTAATATCATTTGTTTGGAATTATGCATGGTTTTTGTGTTTATTATGTTTTCAGAGTCAACCGGATGAATATTGAAGAAAACATGGGATTGCACGAGTTTTATCGAAGAAAAAGACTCAAGACGAAGTCTATTGTCCAAGAGATGTAAAAGATTTGAAGTCATTGTGCCTATTTAAAGATTTATCGAAGAATAGAGCCAAAGATGGAAGATTCATATATGTGGAAGAACTCGAGTCTATTAAACAAAAGATTATAAGACGAGTTGGAATTATTCACCGACACTTCTCAAAATCCAAAGTCGGAAACGTTTATTTAAAGAGACAAGAAGACTAAAGAAGAAAGAAGAAAAGAAGCCCGATACGAAATCCCATTTACAAGCCCATATCACACACCTATATAAAGATCCCACTTCACAAAAATTACACACTTAGTTCTTTAGGTAGTTTTTAGATTTTCATTTTTCTCTCTAGTTTTAGAGAGAGAAAGTTCTAAACTTTCTCTCACTAGTTTTCTTCTTTTTCTCTTTCAAGATCAAACCTTTGTATTGTTTTTCATTAATCAAGTTTAGTTTCAAGCTTTTAATCTTTAATCTTATTCTACCTTTCTTTGATTTTGTTTGATTTTGGTACAAATCTCGTATGATCCGTGTTGTTGATCAATGATTTTGTGCTTAAAAAGTTAATCTTTATGTTTCCTTAAGTTTCTACACGAATAAGCTTTAAGATCCTTGTGCTTATTGGCTTATTTGTTAGTTTTGCTTATTTACTTTTTATAAGTTTCCTTAAAAAGTTTATCTTTTTATTATTTGATTTTTAAGATCGATTATTTGAAGGTGAGATAAGTTGAATTAGTGCTTATTTGATCAGCTTTATATTGGATTCGAGCTAGCTTGGGTAATAAGCTTAATTCCATAGCTTATTGGACTAGCTTAAGTTTCGGATCAAAGGGATTTCGGAAAGGGCAAAACCCTTTTCCGATTTGTTCTTTCCGATCAGTACATTCCGAGCAGACAACCCTCCCCTTATTCCGATCACCCGATCGGAAAAGGGTTTTGGATATTCCGATTGTGACTATTTTTGGGTATTCCGATCTGGACCTTTATCCCTAGTATTCCGATTGGAATGTTTTTGGGTATTCCGATGGTGACTTGTTTGTAGTATTTCGATTTGGCTCATTTGTGCAATATTCCGATCACTTGTTTTTGAATATTCTGATCAACATCATTTTGTGTTATTCTGATTGCCCTTTTGTTAACATTCCGATCATTTGATCGGAACATATTCCGATTGCACCTTATTTTTCCTTATTCCGATCACCCGATCGGAAAAGGGTTTTGGATATTCCGATTGTGACTATTTTTGGGTATTCCGATCTGGACCTTTATCCCTAGTATTCCGATTGGAATGTTTTTGGGTATTCCGATGGTGACTTGTTTGTAGTATTTCGATTTGGCTCATTTGTGCAATATTCCGATCACTTGTTTTTGAATATTCTGATCAACATCATTTTGTGTTATTCCGATTGCCCTTTTGTTAA
This sequence comes from Glebionis coronaria, assembly GCA_025667525.1. Taxonomy (NCBI): domain Eukaryota; kingdom Viridiplantae; phylum Streptophyta; class Magnoliopsida; order Asterales; family Asteraceae; genus Glebionis; species Glebionis coronaria. The sequence continues at coordinate 362,588,222 of CM046882.1, read as the reverse complement.
CATTCCGATCATTTGATCGGAACATATTCCGATTGCACCTTATTTTTCCTTATTCCGATTGAGTTGTTTTGATATATTCCGATCTTACTTTCTTTTAGTACTTTCCGACTAAGTTTATATTTTTACAAAGTTTTCCAAGAGTTAATTTTTATTGAGTGTTCATTTATTTTTCTAATATAATCTTTAAGTTTTCAAGCATTTATTTTTAAACTCGTCTTTTAGTTTTATCTTTTAAAGTTTTAATTTTACTCTTCGACACTTACTTATTTGTCATTAGTTTAAAATAGATAAACAAACCAACTCCTTTTTTATTAACCAAGAACAAATCATTCCACTTAGAGCTGAGATCAATTCGAGAGGATACCGAGAATTTAAATCCGAACCATAGCAAAATCATTTGTATCAATTTGTAATAACACATTACCTTTATTAAACAATTATTTAAAACATATATAGTGACACGCTAAATGTTTTTTATACGTTTATAATGATATGATAAAAATTGATACATTTATAGTGACACAATAAAAAAAATTGATATGGTGACACATTAAACTCTTCTAAAATATTTTTAGAGTAATAAAATTATCCAAATTGACACACATTTGATACTATTAAACTTTTACATATACACGAGTCACACATTTGATATTATTAATTTTTTACATATACACGAGTGATACACAACAACAACTTTAGTGATGCAATAACTTTTAATTATTTTTTACACAATTAGAAGACGCATAGCTTGCTTTTTTAATTATGTTTTACATAATTAGGTGACACATGTGATAAAAATAGTACTACCTTTGTCCCAAATTAATAGTCTTGTATTCTAATTCCGGATGTCCCAAAATTATAGTCCCCTTCCAAAAATAGATGTAAGTAATGTAGTAAGTTTACCATATTCCACATAGTGGTATTAGAAATTACAAATATATACAAAGTTTTAATTAATTTTATGAGGGTAAGAGTGACATTTTTCAAAAAAGTAAGAGAGAAAATACAGTAATAGTGATATTGTCTTAAACTTTATATTTTTTGTCAGGGGATAATTAATTTAGGACGGGAGTAGATATTATTTTTTCTGTCTCGTATTATCCACTTATTTTAATATAAACGTGTCTAGAATAATTTGGTCACTCAAATGAATGTATAAGTTTTCTATTACACAAAATGCCGACCCTAAAAGTTGACACTAAAAATCAAATGTTTCTATCTGAAATACAACATACGGTTGTGTTTTTGCCAAGAAACTTATGTTTCGATAGGAATTGGCGTTATAAATAATGGACGGTGCACATGAAAAAATGGAGGTTCGTTGAATGAGTGGAGAAGAGTGAGTTGTTTTGTTTCTTTTGAATGAGCATTAAATAATTAAGAAGAGTCTTAAGGGTGTGACATCAAGATAGGAGTAACTATTATACTCATAATACCCTTGCAATTTGATTAATTATTTCTTTTGAATTAAAATTTTATATTTTACATTTAAACCATTTATGACATGTGTCAGATTTTTATTGGTGCCTATTATACCCTATTTTAAGGTGTAGCGCACTTGAACGCGAATCTATATATATATATATATATATATATATATATATATATATATATATATATATATATATATATATATATATATATATATATATATATATATATATATATATATATATATATATATATATATATATATATATATATATATATATATATATATATTGATGACGTATAGTCCCCAGCCGGGTCATGAACCCGGCCCACGGGTACTACCCGCATCCGGCCCATTACTGATGGGTGGGATTAATGTCATTTAAGCTTATGGGCTTAAATGAATAGTAACCGCACACACGTGTGCGTCCCACGGCCCGGCATGGCCGGTACAGGGTTAGACAGAATCATACTCTTACTATGATTAGGATTTACCACAAAGAAGAGGATATTCACTCACCATTTAGAAGATAACAATCAATCTAATTCTGGTACTTATCCTTTCCTTGGGGCCGAAGCATCAGTGACAGCCCATTAGGGTTTCACTGCCTATATAAGGAACCCCCAAGGTATTACATTCTACACACTCACAACTCATTCGATTCTTAAACCCTAACCGATTACTTACTCTCACGCCGGAGCTTAATCGTGGGATACATTCCCATAGTAAGTCTAACGTGTGTTGTTTTAGTGTGCAGGATCCGAACCAGATATTTCACTTGGTGCAGGAGCCGGACCCCAGCCAACCCGAATTAAGCCTAATTCGGGCCTAGCAAGGATCATCCAACTTTTGTATCAACAAGTTGGCGCCATCCGTGGGACCAATACACTAAGTTAGAGCAAATCTCATCTCGATCTCTCAATGACGAAAGGACATCCGCAAGGAAACCCCAGGAACACAAATCCTGTGAATCGGAAGTCCACAGGGGACGGGATACTCATTCCCACTCAGTCCCCCGGCAACCAAACAGGTGGACCGAATAACCGGAGCGTTTTTCAATCCATGGGTGGAGCAGGCACGTCCGCTATCACCCCACCACCAACCTCGACCCTTGACAACCCTGATCTAGGGAGCGCGCCTAAGCCCCCTAATAAGGAGCCGTGCAGGCCATCAACCGATGAAGAAGTGGAGGTTGAACCACTTGGTGAGGAAGATCTCACTCGAGTTCTCACGCAGAACTTCGAGAGGATCGTCCCAGGAATCGCATCCAGGTTAAACCTAGGGAGGAACCTCCAATCTAGGCTCAACTTTGGCAGTGCCAGACCGGGCACCTCTCCTTAGACTCAAAGGAAGCAAAGAACACGCCCCCAGGAACGAAACCTCTTTGAGGAAACCCCCAACCTAGGAATGTGTTCGAACGCACAGGGGATCGTATTATGCAGGAACTACTACAATCCCGTGAGGAGGGAGAGAGGTCCGACGATTCAGCCGAACGACCAGATCTGGAGCTAACCAGAACCAATCGCCGCACAAGCGTGTGGGACAGGATGAATACCGGGAAGAAGGCTCCTAGCTCTTCTCACAAGAGCGATCCTCAGCCAAAGAATGGGGCACCGCCCCCTTCTCCCGGTCCATCAGGAGAGGATTCGGATGACCATCCACCCAAGCGTCGCCGACCCAGGCGTACTCCTCCACCGTCACCAGACAATGAAGAGTACTACGGCGGCCCCTATTATCGCGAGGCGGAAGCAGAAGATCTCTCCCGTCCATGGTGTGATCCTAATCTCACCCGTCCATGGGCTGATCCCAGGGAAGATCCTTTTACCCTTCGCAAACGGAATTACTCCGAGGATACAAAGCGTCGCATGCCGGCGTGCGTCAAGACTTATGATGGGTCTGGTGATCCGGATGATCACCTAAAGATATTTGACACGCATGCGAAAATTGAACGATGGCCCATGCCCATATGGTGCCAGATGTTCAATTCAACCTTGATCGGCAATGCTCGCGATTAGTTTGAGGGACTTCCTCCCCGAAGCATTGATAGCTTCACTGAACTGCGTACTGCGTTCAAGAACAATTATACTCAGCGAAAGAAGTATAATAGGGACCCGGTCTCGTTAGCAACCGTCAAGCAACGACCTGGGGAATCTACGGAGGCCTTCACCGAACGCTTCAATGACGAGTGCACACGCACAAAGACAATGCCGTAACTTCTAAAAATTTCCGATTATATGCACGCCGTAACAGACAGGGAACTAATCAGACGTCTCAATGACAAGCGACCGGAGAAGTATGACGACCTTATGGAAAGGGTCAGGAACTTCATAGAGGGAGAAACCGCGGTAGCCGCGACCTACCCTCCAAAAGGAAACAACTATCGATCGAACGACCAGTCCAGGAGACAGTCTGGTGGTCAAAGCAACCAGGGCAGTGGGAGGGGCTCGGACTACAAGATCCAAAACAAAGGAGGGTGGTCGGAGGACAAATTTACCCCTCTAAAGATGTCCTACCGGGAGATCTTGCTGACAGAAGGGGCCAACTTCCCGAGACCTCCCCCGATGACAACTCCAGTGGACAGTCGTCAAGGAAATCGCTTTTGCGAATTCCAAAACGACAAGGGCGGCGGCATGGAGGAATGTATCCAGTTCAAGAAGAACATTGAGTCACTGATCAAGTCAGGCAAACTCAAACATTTAGTCAAGGATTGGAAGGACGGAAGGGACAACAAGAAGCATGACAAGAAGGATCCCCATAAGGACAAACCTTCGACTATATACATGATCCAATCCAGGCAGCGCCGCACAAGGCAGAAAATTAGTCAAAAATTTTCACGCGGCAAAGAAATCTCATTCCCTCCCATCACGGCAAGTGACGTAGCCGATGCACCTCTCACGATTAAGATAAGCATTGGAACACACAATGTCCGCCGTATGTATGTGGATGGAGGGTCATCGGCAGAAGTACTATACGAACACTGTTTCGTACAGTTACAACCAAAAATAAAAAGCCAATTAGTACCGGCCACGTCGCCGCTCATCGGCTTTAGTGGAGACACCATCTGTCCAATAGGACAACTGCGTCTGCTTGTAACCATTGGGAATGAAGAGCATTCCACCACGGCGTGGGTGAACTTTATGGTGATACGCTCACACTCTCTATATAATGGGATCATAGGCAGACCAGGTATCCTGGCCATACGGGCAGTACCCTCCACAGCTCACGGAATGATTAAAATCCCTGTGGAAGGAGGAATTATCACTATCTATAACACAATCATACCAGCATCCGAATGTCATGTCGTGACAACACCAGTTCCACCTGTTCCCCCCAAGGATGGATCACCACCTCCCAACTGGAAGGTGGAAATCCATCCTAATTATCCGGAACAAGAGGTATCCATAGGAGGAACACTCTCGGATAGCGGCAACAGGGCCATCTGCTCTCTCCTAAAAGCAAACTTAGATGTATTCGCACGGGAGCCCAAGCATATGACGGGCGTACCGCGTGCGATAGCAGAACATAAACTCCAAATCCGCCAGGGATATCCTCCCGTTAAGCAAAAGAAGCGCGGTCAGGCACCAGAACGCAGCCAAGTAATATTGGATGAAGTACGGAAATTGGTGGATGCAGGTATCATGCGCGAGGTATACTACCACGAGTGGTTATCCAATCTGGTCATGGTCAAGAAGCATGATGGGAGCTGGCGCATGTGCGTGAACTTCACAGATCTGAACAAAGCCTGTCCGCAGGACTGCTATCCATTACCGGAGTTTGATTGGAAGGTGGAATCCCTATGTGGATATCCCTTTAAGTGCTTCTTATACGCATACAAAGGATACCACCAGATCCAGATGGCGGAAGAGGACGCAGAAAAGACGGTGTTCCATACTAGTCAAGGCGTATACTGTTATACAAAAATGACATTCGGACTAAAGAACGTCGGGGCAACATATTAGCGGCTTGTTGACAAAGCCTTCGACTCACAGATAGGCCACAACCTTGAGGTCTATGTTGATGATTTAGTCATCAAAAGACGATGCACTTCTCCGTGACGTCCAAGAGACGTTTGACACATTGAGGAGGATTAATATGAAACTAAATCCAAAGAAATGCACGTTTGGGGCAATGGAAGCGATGTTCCTTGGATATATGATTGATCCAAACGGAAAGCCTTGTCCGGAAAAGACAGACGCGGTAATACAGTTACCATCTCCCCAGACGCGAAAAGAAGTACAATCATTAAATGTGAAGCTGGCAGGGCTAAACAGGTTCTTGTCGAAGTCCGCGGAGAAGTCACTACCCCTATTCAAAATACTCAAGAAATGTATCAAGAAGGGAGATTTCAGGTGGACAAAGGAAGCGGAGGAAGCTTTTGGTCAGCTTAAGCAACACCTCGCGGCTCTTCCCATGCTAGTGGCACCCCGACCTAAGGAGGAGCTCATCATGTATCTGTCCGCCACACATGGAGCGATAAGCGCGGTACTCATGACGGATAGGGACATAGTCCAAACTCCGGTCTACTTCATAAGTAGAACACTGCAAGGGCCGGAGTTAAATTATTCTTCTATGGAGAAATTGGTTTTGGCATTAGTGTTTGCTTCAAAACGGTTACGCCGGTACTTTCAGGCGCACCCAATTGTGGTTATTACTGATCAACCAATAAAACAAGTCATCTCCATACCAGACGTGGCCGGTAGGCTACAGAAGTGGAGCATTCTGTTAGGAGAGCATAACATCTCTTATAGACCACAGACAACTGATAAAGGCCAAATCTTGGCAGATTTCTTGATAGAGAAGCCGGACGAGGATGGACCGGTCGTACAACGAGAGGAAACTCTAGCAGAACCATGGGTATTATTTACGGACGGATCCTCGTGCACGGATGGATCAGGAGTTGGTCTCATCCTTACGAATCCGGAAGGAATGGAGTTTACATACGCCCTGCGCTTTGAGTTCACGGCCACCAATAATGAGGCAGAATATGAAGCATTGATTGCAGGTTTAAAATTCGCCGCTAGAATGGGAGTCCGCAACCTTGAGGCCTACGTGGACTCACGGCTTGTCGCGAACCAAATTCTAGGGGGTTACGTAGCCAAGAAGGATAATATGGTTCGATACTTGGAGAAAGTCAAGTCACTCATCGCTGCTTTCAGCACGTTTTCTATCAAACAGGTACCAAGAGGTGAAAACAAGAAGGCGGATGCTCTTAGCAAGATCGCGTCTACATGTTTCGCCCACTTATCCAAGCAAGTCTTGGTAGAAATACTAAAGGAAAAGTCTATAACGGAAGGGGAAATCGTAGCTATAGTTGAGGAAGATGGACCTACATGGATGACCCCGATCATCAGCTATTTGACTAATGAAACCCTTCCAGACGAGGAAAAGACGGCACGGCGTATCAGAAGGAAGTCGCAGCACTTCGAGCTTTGAGAAGGTATTCTTTACAAGCGCACTTTCTTACAGCCGTGGTTGCGGTGTGTTGGGCCACGCCAGGCTACTTATGTGATCAGTGAGATACATGATGGGTTATGCGGCATGCACGCGGGTCCCCGATCTATAGTAGCTCGAGCTCTACGCACAGGATATTATTGGCCTACTATGCATAGGGATGCACGCGACATGATTCGCAAATGCAGTGATTGCCAAGTGCACGGACCAGTACCACGGCATCCGCAGCAGGAACTGACCCCCATTACATCCCCATGGCCATTCTATAAGTGGGGGATTGACATTGCAGGACCTTTCCTCGTAGCTGCAGGGGGGGGGGGGGTTAAGTTCTTGATTGTCGCGATGGACTACTTTACACGCTGGATAGAGGCTAAGGCAGTTAAATCCATCACAGGCAAACAAGTTAAAAAGTTTGTTTGGGAGAACATTGTGTGCCGTTTTGGCTTACCAGGAGAAATCATCTCGGACAACGGGAAGCAGTTCGCGGATAATCCATTCAAGGACTGGTGCGCAGCATTGAATATCACGCGGCGCTTCGCATCTGTTAAACATCCGCAGACAAATGGTCTTGTGGAACGAGCAAATAGAAGCTTGGGTGAAGGCATCAAGGCACGCTTGGATGAACGAAGTGCCAAATGGGTAGATGAACTGCCACATGTTCTATGGGCACATAGGACTATTATTAAAACAGCCAATGGGGACACTCTATTTGCACTGGCCTACGACACTGAAGCTGTTATACCAGCAGAAATCGGAATGCCGACCATCCGCACAACGGAGGTTAATGTCGTCACAAACGACGAGCAACTCCGGATTAATCTGGACTTGTTGGAGGAAAAAAGAGAAATAGCGGCTATCAATGAGGCCAAGTCCAAGGCACGGATGAAGGCAAATGTAGGAATTTTTGCAAATTCTTTTTAAATCTATTTTCGTTCCTCAAATCGACTCGAATTGAAATCGGACTAACGTAAGATTTATTGTTTTTGGTAAATAATTCTTTTTGGGTTTTAAACTAATTAAAAATTAAAGTTAAACAAAAGACTAATTAAACTATTTAAAATTTAAACTAATTTTAATAAAAACTATTTTAAAACTTAGACAAAATTAAAACTAATTTTATGTGAACCTCAAATAAAAACTTTTAATGAAATCTTTTTAAAACTATTTTTTTAAAAAAACTAAATTAAATGAAAACTAAGAAACTAAATTTAAAAACAATTTAAATAAAATATTTTTTATCTTTTTTTTTTTAAAAAAAACTTCATAAAAGAAATCTTAAATAAAAACTCTTAATTTAATTTAATTAAAACTAAAAACTTGTATTTAAAATTAATTAATAAAAACTGCCAAAGAAAAATACCCTATATTAATTTAATGAAGTAAAGAAGAACATAAAAACAAGCCTAGATGAGATGGTAGAGGTATTAGGCTGCTAAGCTGGAGGTCATGTGTTCGATTCCCAGGAGGGACGAAACTTTGCTATTAATATTTTTAATATTACTTTTTTGGACAGAAGAAACCTCAGACCAAATGGGTTTGAGTTCTTTTAAGCAGACAAAATAAGTAGCCAAAATCTAGACAACCAAATAAGCAATGACACGAACCAATTAAGCAGCTCAAACGCACCGAAATAAGCAAATATAGATTAAGCTAATAAGCTAAATGAGCAATACTAATCTTAACAAGCAACCTCTAAATCAACAGACTCGAAAAAAAAGTAAACAATAAGCAGATATGACATAAAGCAGATATGACATAAAGCAGATACGCTGGAAAGTAAGCAAGACGAATATGCATATTGGATTATCAAATAAGCAAACCGAACAAGCAGATCTAAACAACCCGAATAAGCAGATCTATTAAACTTATCTAAACCAAAATGAAATAAGCAAAAGGTAAATAAGCAGTCCTAACAACTAATGAAACTTAAACAGTAAAAATAACTAACCACACAAACAAATAAAAATAAGCAGATTCAGACAAACATAAACCAAACAGCAAGAGCTAATCAAACTTAAGCAGAAAATCAAAAAGCTATAAACCGAAAACAAACATAATCAGATCTAAATCTTAAACTAAAACATAAACTCAAACAAAAACAATAAAAGGAGATTAGAACCTGATGGAGAATCCGTTGTGACGAAGGGTGGTGCTGAACCCCCTTATGATCCGAAGCAAACACCACCATTAATCATCTTGAATCCGACCAAGAACATCAACAACTTCGAACCAAACAGCACTCTATCCAAACGAACCAAAAAACTTCTGAACGAACAACTCTTTTTTAAACTTCCCAGTGGGGAAATTTATTTACACTCTTTCTCTTTATTTATTTTTTTAATTATATTTTATCAATTAAATAAAACAAACAGTGATATTAAAAGGACATATTAAAGACTATAATTAAATTCGACAGAAAATTAATTCGAGACGAGATTAATTAAAAAACAAACTTTTCATTAATAAAAATAGAAATTACATTAACTGGAAATAAAAAAAATTACATTAAACCTAGACTAATTTGCCAGATTTTTAAATAAAAGAAGAAGTGCTCTATATGAAATTACAAATTAAGGGTTTTTATAGGAAAACCCTAGGAAACCCTCTTCTTAGCTTCAAAAGTAAGCAATAAATCCGGGCCATCCATTCCATCTCTTTTCTTCTCTTTCTTGATCTTGCGGTGGAAAATTATCCTCTTGCACACGGATTGCCAGGATGGCGTGATTTGTGTTAGTTGTGCTTCTCTCTGGGTGATGTGGAGCTTTATTATTGGAAGGATTTTGGTGGTGATTTGCATCCACCAATCAAGAGAAAGGATTGCTGCCACGTCGGATAGGATTGAGGACCACAGTTGGTGTTATCTCCGAAAACTATGGGGATTTAATTCCCCTTTATGTGAATTAACCATTAAGGGTAAAACCCCCAATTTTAATTGGATAAATTTTGTGATGGTAATTTTAGGGTTTGGAGATGACTGCATAACTTTGGGGGAGAAGAAAGTGGGAAGTGAAAAGTTTCTTGTTTGTAACGTAGTAGTGGGTGGGGTAAATAAAACATTTATTTATTTTGAGTGAGGGGTGAGTAAAAACGTGTGTGAGTGAGAGTATGATATGTGTGTGAGGTTGAGTGTTACACGTGTGGGAGGTCAGGGTAAGGGTTGACCGGATTTTGAGGTTTTGACCAACAATTTTGACTAGCAACTTTCCTTCGTTTCATGTTTATAAACCAAATGGGCTTTGGCCCAAGTTTTTCTTTCCATCCGTTTTTTTATAATGTGAAATGGGCTTGGCCCAATTTAAACAACTCCCATCCGTTTAATTGATAAAGAAAAATGGTTATTGGACTTTTAGGCCTAATACCCAAATGTGGGACCCACTTTGCTCAAATATCTTCTAAAAGATTTAATCCGCTAAAATCGAACTCGATTTCGGCTTCCTTGATTGTTTCTTCAAAAACGTGTCGGTTTAGCCGGTTTTCGTGAACTTTGGCACACTTTTGGTCTTTGACTTTGTCTTCGTCTCTTTCTTGGACTTTTCTTCAACATTTGACCGTGAAACCCCGTGTTTTCTTTCCTTTTGATCATTTGTACCTATTTTAACAAAAAACCACGCGTAATTCCGACTTTTACGATATTAAACACATGATTAGGTCTTGTTTTTCCTTGATTTTAGTGGCAAAAGGATAAGTGTTTACACACTTATTAAATCCCCTACACTTGACCATTGCAATGACCCCATGCAATGCATTTTTTTAAAGCATAAAGTTACATTTTTCTCATAATTAATCCATCTCGGCCTTTATTAAGATATACTATTATTTCTATGATGAAAAGATAAAAACTTTAATAGGAAACAAAAGTTATAACAATTTATTAACTTGGAAATTATTTGATGGAAGAAACTTGTAAAGAAATCTAAGACTTAAATTAGGGCTTTGGTGTCATGAATATTAATCACCCTCAAGTTTCACGTTCCCCATACCAAGCTTAAAAGCGAGATCATTGTTTACCATAAGTCCTCAAGTTAAAACCACTTATATAAGATAATTGTGTAATACTCTTTCTCCAAGTCCTAGGTTGTATCTCTAGATTTTATTGGTTGCCATTCACCCGTAGGCTCATTTGAATTATTTGATAATTATTATTCCAAAAATGAAGGCCAAACGGTGCAAACCCGACACTCAAAACCTAACCTCGTCCTCAAAAACGTTGTTACTAAAGTAAGCCCACATCAAGGATGATTTAACACGATTTGGGGAATAAATTCCCGGACCCAAAATTTGGCCAATAGTACTACTTATTAGTTATTCCTCCAAAGTCATGTAGACTTTATGTAGAGTTTAACAAGTTCACATCATATACCCCTTTAAGATGTAAAAATGCTCCCCGTCTATTGTCCACACCCTAAGGCTCCTTGAACGATAAACGAGGGAATTGATTTTTTGATCAATTTTTATTCAACACTTACCATGCCATACACCCTAAGGCTTTAATGACAAGGTTCGTGCTACATGCCCCACACCCTAAGGCTCCTTGAGGTCATGTTTTAATCTTATTCTTTCTTTATTATGATATATATATTATGCCAAATTCCGCTGTCCCATGGTCTGAATACCTCCTACTTAGTGGTTATGAGCCACCTTAGTCAGAAGTCCACAACGCTGGCACCCTCAATGTGTTCATGCTTTAATTACAAGGAGAATAAAGATTTGGCTAAGAGTTAAGATATCGAATCGACACCACAAAAATCCTCATTTATTAAGCAATTAAATATACAAGCGGGAAGAAAGAGCCACAAAAACCATATAAGCAATAATTAACCCTTAAACTTATTATCAACTCTATCATCTCTCGTTCTCCACAATTTAAGATCTCAAGGAATGAGACTCGTGGATGCTTAGCCTAATAAACCAATTAAGGTCCATATGGTTAAGGATACTAGCTAGAGTAAACTTGGATAAGTAAACTCGGGTTGAGTCAAAATATTCACGACAGGCCTAATATATCAAAAACATCTAAACTTGTTGAAACCATTTTGTTTATTTATTTATTTTGACTTTATTCTTGAAATGGAAATTATTACGATGCGATGACAAAAGGAAAGAAAATAAAACAAAATACTACTAGGCCAAAATAGATCAAAAATTTGAAAAACGTTGATTTTTTTTTAATTTTCCGGTTAAATGGGGTCAAATTCATGGAAAAGTCCACTAAAATTTCGATAGAAATCCCCCCTACACTTAATATAAACATTGTCCTCAATATTTAAGCATGTGGGAGAATAAACTCCCCTACACTTAGGACATTGAGTACGTTGTTTAGAATCGAGCTAAGGAAGGGACAACTAAAGTGATTTCATTTATTCGTCTTATTTATATACAAGATTGAATCACAATAGCAAAAACTTATCGAAGGAACCGAGTACACGGGAAACAGGGGAACACGGGTCGTGTCAAAAGCACCAAAAGTGGATCATTAAGCACATGTCCCTGCACAACATCACAACACACAAACAACCTACTTGGCTCCCCCTACACTTATTGGTGAAAATGGGTGAAGGTGAAAAAGGGTGGAAAGGATGGTAAAGGTAAAAGCTAACCTAGTTAAACGATGCTTGATTTATTTATCACGAGTCTCTAGCTCGACTCGATTTCCCGAATGTCATCATTCAAATGGGAAAATCATGGAAAAACCGAGATTTCCAAGGGAGGAAAATCTCTCCATGATAAAAGGGTGAAATAAAGTCATATAAGGCATACACCTTGAAAATCCACCCGGGTCAAACACATAATTTCCATCACAAAAGGAAATAAACCACGAGGTGGTAAAATCACGCAAGCCAAAGAAGAGTGGGGTATCCTTAGGCAAAAATTTCTTACTAGGAACGGTAAGGTGGTATGGCAATGAAAGCACAAAAGTATCTATTCCGGGATCAAACACCGGTTCCTTAACGGGAAAATAGCAAGAGGTATTGACATTTAAGCTTAAAACATCATCAAAATCCAAAATGGGAAGGTCGTCCTCGTCCAAACTTGATGTGAAAACATAAGTATCGTCGGAGTCATAGGAAAACTCTTCCTCATGAGGAAAATAGGTATTTAGAAAGATATCTAAATCCTCCTCAAATGGAATAACCTCAAAAGTCGGAATGATCTCTAAGAGTGGAGGATCCTCCTCAAAAGTCATGACTTCTAAAAGTGGAGTATAAAAGTCAAAAGGAGTCACCATGGAATAATCACTCATAGAGATATGAGGTGCATTAAGATCATGAGGTGGGTCATCAAAATTAATGAGATCACTTAAAGAAGTGTCATCATCGTAGGTATCAAAGATTTGTTGATCATAAATGGGTGGGTCAAAAGTGGGTGGGTGAAAAGATAAGTCGTCTAAACCGAATATAGTGTGATCACTTGAAGAAGTGTCATCACTATAAGTGTCATAAATAGGAGTTTCAAAAATTTGAGGCTCTAAGGGAAGGGATGAATTTATCACAAAATCATTTTGATTAGACTTTTCAATTCCAAAAGGATTAATATAAATCTCTTCATTATCATAATTAAGAACATCAATCATATTGACCGATTCTTTTCCATTCGATTTTGTTGTGATTTTTCCCATTTTAAAAACTTGTTGTTCATCCCGAACCCTAAGAATTAACTCCCCTTCGGCCACGCCAACTAAGGCTCTTCCGGATCGTAAGAATGGTCTACCAAGTATTAACGGAATACGAAGATCTATCTCAGAGTCGACGACGACAAAGTCCACGGGAAAAGTGAATGTACCAACTCAAACAAAAACATCTTCGGCAATACCGACGGGGTATGCGAGAGTTCGATTAGCTAACTCGAGAGTCATACGAGTCGGTACAAGGTCAGGTAATGATAATTGTTTCCCAACCGAAAGTGGCATAAGATTGATGCTAGCGCTGAGATCCGCTAAAGCCATACAATCATCGATTTGAGGAAACGAGCAAGGTAACACGAATCGTCCGGGATCTCCTGGCTTTTCGGGAAGCTCTTTGAGAAGAATCGCGGAACAATTCTCATTTAAACGGGTGTTCACGAGCTCAACCATTTTTTCTTTCTTATTAAGAAAATCTTTAAACATTTTGACAAATTTTGGCATTTGAGCAAGTGCTTCAATAAGGCTTATGTTAACATTGACGTTGGAAAACATTTTCAAAAAGTTGGAGACATGAACGTCATCTTTGGTGAGCACTTTAGCCTTGTCTAACCTAGAGGTATAAGGGATATTAGGCTTAGACTTTGAAGGTTGAGAAGGAGAAGGACTCGCTTCTTGAACAACCGTAGGGATGGGCTCTTTTGGCAATGGAGCACTAGTACTAGGAGTGCTAGTGGGAGGAATCATCGAAGGGGGAGTAGGATTACTCATTATGACCTCCGGGCCTTGTCTCTCCTTTATTGGCGAAGAGATGGAAGGTCCCACTAAAGTGGCTCCACTTCGAGTATTGATAGCACTCACATTAGCACGAGGGTTAATCTCGGTATTGGATGGTAAGGCTCCTTGGGGTCTAAGGGCTTGAATCATTGTCAAAAATTTCTTATCGGTCGATTCTTGCATCTCTCTCATAATTCGCTCATGGTCGGTCAATTTTTGTTGAACCAAGTCCATTTGAGGATTATGCATATTCATTTGATTAAACCCTTGATTAGAAAAACCTTGATTAGGAAAACCTTGGTTTTGATATTGAGGTTTAAAACCGTTGTTATTATGAAAACCTTGGTTATTATTTTGAAACCCTTGATTTTGACCATTAAAATTCCTTGATTAGCATTCCCTTGAAAATTACCCATTTGAGGACCTTGGTTCCTATTTTGGTATTGGGTATTTTGGGCGGGTGGGGGTGGTCTTTGTGGAGCTACAAAACCCGGGGGAGCCAAATAATTAGTACTCTTGTAAGACAAATGGTTAACATCAACATTTGGTTTAAATTTAACCTGTTCATTAGCATTAAAAGCACAACTTGTTGTTGTTGATTGTAAACCTTGTCACAATTAAAATATGAATGTGGTCCACCACAAGTCTCACACGTCTCACTAGTTTCTTTCAAGGCATTCACTTGACCATTTAGGGTTTCGGTTTTTAGAGCAAGTGATTCAACAAGCGAAGTGAGTTTATCGATTCTCTTGTCACTCTCACTAGAACTAGCACTCGCCATAGTGGCCCTAACACTTTTGGTTTGTACTTTAGCCTTGTTTTCAATTATAGCCCAAGCCTCGTTCATTGATTTCACAAGAATATTACCCCCCGCGACACTATTAAGTGAGTCTTGATCATTTAGAGTTAAACCATTGTAAAACGTATTGATTTGATGCACTTTGGTGAAACCGTGTTGTGGACATTTTCATAAAAGCTCTTTAAATCGATCCCAAGACTCACTAAACGTTTCCCCATATTGTTGCTCAAAAGTAACGATTTCATTCATTAAAGAGGTGGTCCGTGATGGTGGAAAAAAGTAGTTAATGAACTTGGTCTCTAAATCAATCCATGTAGTAATACTTTGGGGTGGTTCCTTATCAAGCCAAATCCGGGCTTGTCCCTCGAGGGAAAAAGGAAAGAGTTGTAAACGAATGGCCTCTTGTGGCACCCCATTGTATTTTACCGTATTAGCCAATTGTATGAAACGTTTGATATGAGCGTGTGGGTCATCATTAGTACGGCCTAAAAATGGTGTTGCGGAAACCATTTGAATAAAACCCGTTTTAAGTTCAAAATGATTAGCTCCAATATCCGGCACCACAATCGCGTCATCGTTTCCTTCAACGTGAGATTGTAGAATCTCAATCATTGGTCGATTATCTCTTGCCATCGTTATGTCGAAAGCTCGATTCTCGGGATCGGCTTGAATGACGGTCTTTTTGTTTTTCTTCTTCTTCTTCTTCTTTTTGGAAGAATTGGAAGAATTTGGTACACCAATCGGTATGTATGTACACGCGCGAGTGCACATACAATTAAAACTTGGAATGAGGTAGGTGACCTCGGTCGACTTTGAGAGGAAAAGGATTTTCCCTCTCGAGGTGCAATATGAAAAAGCTACAAAAATATATACTTAATTACCACTTGAGTTGGCAAACCAATAATTGGTCGTCCCTCTCAATATACGCACAAGCAAGCGGGGAAACGAGGTGGCACAAAGCACTTAAAAACCTTTTTCCTTAGACGGCCTTTTATAGCTCGTCGCCTTATACCCACCTTATAGTTTGTATATTTTGAGTTCAAACGTCTTACTAGTATTTATCTATTTTGCCCTTTTATTTCGTTATGGATGCGAATACAATAGTTAGGTGATGAAATCCCAACTAAGGCTTATTTGAAAAGTAGGTAAATTAATGTTCTACGTAATATAATATAATAAATAAAAAATCTTTTTGTATTTTTTTTTTGTTAGAAAAATATATATTCACAATAAAAACGAAAGAAATCGAACTAAGAAAAATAACACTAATACGTAATATTTTTGGTGTAATACTTTTAGGAAAAAGTATTACTTTTGTATTTTTATAATTTTTTTTGGTGCAAATCTTAGGAAAGAATTGCTTTTGTGACTTTTTTAATTTTTTTGTATTTTTAAGTTTTTGATTTTTTGTATTTTTGATTTTGTTGCAAGAAAATAACGTTCAAAAAGAACGGATCCCAAAATCCAAACGTCTCACAAAATCGTCAATCGTAACGAGCGAAGCGGCAACGGTGCCATTTTAATGTAGGAATTTTTACAAATTCTTTTTAAATCTATTTTCGTTCCTCAAATCGACTCGAATTGAAATCGGACTAACGTAAGATTTATTGTTTTTGGTAAATAATTCTTTTTGGGTTTTAAACTAATTAAAAATTAAAGTTAAACAAAAGACTAATTAAACTATTTAAAATTTAAACTAATTTTAATAAAAACTATTTTAAAACTTAGACAAAATTAAAACTAATTTTATGTGAACCTCAAATAAAAACTTTTAATGAAATCTTTTTAAAACTATTTTTTTAACAAAACTAAATTAAGTGAAAACTAAGAAACTAAATTTAAAAACAATTTAAATAAAATATTTTTTATCTTTTTATTTTTTTAAAAAAAAACTTTATAAAAGAAATCTTAAATAAAAACTCTTAATTTAATTTAATTAAAACTAAAAACTTGTATTTAAAACTAACTAATAAAAACTGCCAAAGAAAAATACCCTATATTAATTTAATGAAGTAAAGAAGAACATAAAAACAAGCCTAGATGAGATGGTAGAGGTATTGGGCTGCTAAGCTGGAGGTCATGTGTTCGATTCCCAGGAGGGACGAAACTTTGCTATTAATATTTTTAATATTACTTTTTTGGACAGAAGAAACCTCAGACCAAATGGGTCTGAGTTCTTTTAAGCAGACAAAATAAGTAGCCAAAATCTAGACAACCAAATAAGCAATAACACGAACCAATTAAGCAGCTCAAACGCACCGAAATAAGCAAATATAGATTAAGCTAATAAGCTAAATGAGCAATACTAATCTTAACAAGCAACCTCTAAATCAACAGACTCAAAAAAAAGTAAACAATAAGCAGATATGACATAAAGCAGATAAGCTGGAAAGTAAGCAAGACGAATAAGCATATTGGATTATCAAATAAGCAAACCGAAACAAGCAGATCTAAACAACCCGAATAAACAGATCTACTAAACTTATCTAAACCAAAATGAAATAAGCAAAAGGTAAATAAGCAGTCCTAACAACTAATGAAACTTAAACAATAAAAATAACTAACCACACAAACAAATAAAAATAAGCAGATTCAGACAAACATAAACCAAACAGCAAGAGCTAATCAAACTTAAGCAGAAAATCAAAAAGCTATAAACCGAAAACAAACATAAGTAGATGTAAATCTTAAACTAAAACTTAAACTCAAACAAAAACAATAAAAGGAGATTAGAACCTCATGGAGAATCCGTTGTGACGAAGGGTGGTGCTGAACCCCCTTATGATCTGAAGCAAACACCACCATTAATCATCTCAAATCCGACCAAGAATATCAACAACTTCGAACCAAACAGCACTCTATCCAAACGAACCAAAAAACTTCCGAACGAACAACTCTTTTTTATACTTCCCAGTGGGGAAATTTATTTACACTCTTTCTCTTTATTTTTTTTATTTCTTTTTTTAATTATATTTTATCAATTAAATAAAACAAACATTGATATTAAAAGGACAGATTAAAGACTATAATTAAATTCGACAGAAAATTAATTCGAGACGAGATTAATTAAAAAACAAACTTTTCATTAATAAAAATAGAAATTACATTAACTGGAAATAAAAAAATTACATTAAACCTAAACTAATTTTGCAGAAATTTAAATAAAAGAAAAAGTGCTCTTTATGAAATTACAGATTAAGGGTTTTTATAGGCAAACCCTAGGAAACCCTCTTCTTAGCTTCAAAAGTAAGCAATAAATCCAGGCCATCCATTCCATCTCTTTTCTTCTCTTTCTTGATCTTGCGGTGGAAAATTATCCTCTTGCACACGGATTGCCAGGATGGCGTGATTTGTGTTAGTTGTGCTTCTCTCTGGGTGATGTGGAGCTTTATTATTGGAAGGATTTTGGTGGTGATTTGCATCCACCAATCAAGAGAAAGGGTTGCTGCCACGTCGGATAGGATTGAGGACCACAGTTGGTGTTATCTCCGAAAACTATGGGGATTTAATTCCCCTTTGCGTGAGTTAACCATTAAGGGTAAAACCCCCAATCTTAATTGGGTAAATTTTGTGATGGTAATTTTAGGGTTTGGAGATGACTTCATAACTTTGGGGGAGAAGAAAGTGGGGAGTGAAAAGTTTCTTGTTTGTAACGTAGGAGTGGTGGGGTAAATAAAACATTTATTTATTTTGAGTGAGGGGTGAGTAAAAACGTGTGTGGGTGAGAGTATGATATGTGTGTGAGGTTGAGTGTTACACGTGTGTGAGGACAGGGTAAGGGTTGACCAGATTTTGAGGTTTTGACCAGCAATTTTGACTAGCAACTTTCCTTCGTTTCACGTTTATAAACCAAATGGGCTTTGGCCCAAGTTTTTCTTTCCATCCGTTTTTTTATAATGTGAAATGGGCTTGGCCCAATTTAAACAACTCCTATCCGTTTAATTGATAAAGAAAAATGGTTATTTGACTTTTAGGCCCAATACCCAAATGTGGGACCAACTTTGCTTGAATATCTTCAAAAAGATTTAATCCTCTAAAATCGAGCTCGATTTCAGCTTCCTTGATTGTTTCTTCAAAAACGTGTCGGTTTAGCCGGTTTTCGTAAACTTGGGCACACTTTTGGTCTTTGACTTTGTCTTCGTCTCTTTCTTGGACTTTTCTTCAACATTTGACCGTGAAACCCCGTGTTTTCTTTCCTTTTGATCATTTGTACCTATTTTAACACAAAAACACAAACCACGCGTAATTCCAACTTTTACGATATTAAACACATGATTAGGTCTTGTTTTTCCTTGATTTTAGTGGCAAAAGCATAAGTGTTTACACACTATTAAAGGCTTATTATGACGCCAAGGTTAAAGGTGTTTCTTTTCTACCGGGAGATTTTGTTTATCGTGCCAACGAGGCAAGTCGAGCGGAGAATACAGGAAAGCTGGGCCCTAAGTGGGAAGGACCGTATGAGGTTACGGAAGCCTTAGGACGGGGCGCGTACAAGTTGCGTGACATGGATGGCCGCGACCTGGAACGCACATGGAATATCTGCAATCTTAAAAGGTGCTATCTTTGAAAAGCTACGGCTTCCGCATGGACACTTCGCTATATCTGGCTTCAATGAAGATCCATGTGTTCTCTTTGTTTTTTTATGCTTTCTAGGTTCCCTTTGTTTTTAGGATTTCCCATTCTTGTCAAAACAAAAAACATAAACGTTCTAATAAAATGTCGTGGTGCCTAGCTAGCTCCACGGCTCGTTCTTGTGCAAATTATTGTCTTATTTTTTTAGATTCTATGAACAAATTATTTTCGTATAGATTTAGTTGATATTACTATAATGTGCTATCTCTTATTCATATGCATTCGTTCAATACCGTACATGTACTATGCGCCTCCAGGCGGGGTAAGAGGATTAAGTGAACCTAAAAATTCAACTTGTCGCATAAGAGGGATGTAACCCCAGGGACGCGGATCATGTATCCTTACTAGACACCTTACTCACAAGACGTTGTGATAAGTTTCCATATGCTGCGCTCACGTAGTGCTTTGCATGGTAAAGACGCACACCGCACGTCTAGTAAAATATAGACTTGATTGTATTTTTGAGTAAGACGTGAGATGTCATGCAACACAGGTATATGATATTTAAAAAAAAAACAAAATTACACAAGTTTCAAATTCAAACCACAAAAATAGCCGTGGTCATCACGGACTTGCTTAAATAAGTATAACAAGTTATCACAATAATATCAGTTCTAGCCGTGTACATACACGGATGAATAAAATAATACAAATGTTTACAATGTAAATTACAAAGGAGGTAGGAACTCCCCTGTCTCTTTCTTCCCTTCTTCAATCAAGGTGCGGAGGACCTCCCCGTGAGCATTCTTTCCATCTTGTTCCCTGATCATGTTTGCGTCCAGCGCCTCAGCCATCAGCTTTTCACCTTTCATCACCTTCGACACAGAGTCGTAGGTGGGCAGGGTCAGTTGGATGGGATTGGCGGTGAGCTTGGACATTATTACCCCATTGGGAGCATCCTTCAGCGACTCTAGCTCGTCTAGGAAGGGGTGCTGGATTTCCCCAAGGGCGGCCATCGATGCGGTCATCTTGTCTTCGGCTAGAGGATTGTGGTAGGCATGTTGGGTAATATCTTCTTTCTTGCTTATTAGCTTCGTAGCTTTGATCAGCCCCTCGTGCCTACCACGGTCAATACCGTCCGATACAACGTCAACAAAAGCCTGTAACAGGTAAGGAGCCTCCGCTACCTTGCTCACGGCAAGCCGCATTCCCTGGCCAACCATCCATCTACGCCCAGCTATGGCTGTGAGCAAAAGAGGACACAACACTTCGACGCAGTCCGTTGCCATCCTGCTTAGTTCACCCTCAGCTACCGCAGCTTGCTCTTCCAAGGTAGTCCGCGCCTGGGTAAGTTCATCCTTCAGCGTGTCGCGCTCTTGAGCAGTAGTGAAGGCTTGTACGGTTACGGCTTTAGTGGCGGCTTCGGCTGCGGATTCCTATACATGATACTTGGAGTTACTACAAAGACAATGTGGGTTTTTTGCGTGAACAAATAAGTGTTAATGTAAGCGTATACCTTCTCATTGGATGCAGCTAAGAGGGACTCCAGCTCAGCAATACGTTCCTCACGTGCGTTGGCATGGTGGGCTTGTTCTTTGACAGTTGAATCTGCCACGACCAACGCTGCCTGCAAGGATGTGATAGTTTTCTCGTGCTTATCCACCAGTTCTTCGCGGCGAGCTATCTTTCTATCAGCACGGCTCACGTTAGCCAAGGCTTTGATCAGACGGCGTCTTAGGGCCGCACCAACTGTCACCTGGTGTGCGGAGGATACATCAAACTGCTCCAACAGCGTCTCGTGCTCTAGTTCGTCCAAATCTTGCGCCAGCGCTGGAGGAGTGATGTGTTCAATGAATTCAGTGCACTCGGACTCCGCCTCCAACCTTGTTAAGCTGGACAAGTTCCAGGCTAGGCGAAGGCTGGTGTCGGGTCCTTCAGGACGTGGCTCCTCGGCATGAGTTACGGGAGGGGATGGAGGTCTCATTGATGTCACGGGTGAGGGTTCCCTTTCCAACTCCTTCTCTTGGGCTACTGTCGATGGGTCCGCCCTGTTATTAACACTTATTCGTTTTGTTTATGGATTATATCTGTTGGAGCATTAATGGGTACTTACGTAGTGCCAGTCACGGGTTCCGTGATGGTGGGAGCCACGACATTCACAGGGGTGGCCATCCAGACTTGCTCATCCGCGCACAGCGAAGGGTCGACCTGGGCCGTAGAGGCGCTACTCCCTTCCTGGAACTGCGGATGGTCCTTCCTTAGCTTCTTTGGGGGAGCATTATGTACCCCCGCCCCATCCCCTAGGTTTTTTGCTACCTTCCTGGTAGTATTTCGTTTCCTAGATTTGGGCTTTGATGACTGCGGGGACCCAGAAGCTTGTATTGTTTCTTCATCATCACCGGTGCGATTGTCAGCAGGGTTGGTGAATTCTTCTTCTTCTTCTTCTTCTTCATCCTGGTGCGACACGGCGTCCTCCAGCAGCAGTTCTTCACCATCTTCATTATGGAAGTCAAGAGGGGACTTCTCAATCACGGGCTCTCCCTCATCTGATCGCTGCGTAGTGGTTTCTTCCAGTGGGATGGTTTTGTCTATGGTGGCTTCCAGTAGGGGAGTTCATTTTCTTTTAGTGGTCGGAATCCTTCATGAACTTTGCTTGGATCGCCTTGGCGCAATAATCCAAACAGCTTCATCTCTGCGGACATATGCATACATACGGATTAGTAAATTTACAAAGTACCATGAGACACTTTTACATCTAAAAGTATAAGAAGACCTACCCTGTCTATGTTCAGTCAGAAAGCACGGGTATCTATCCTCCCTCCCATAGTAATAGCGGTTGATCCCTACTAAGTAGAGGAAATGCTCCGGCAGACCCCTATGAAATTATGTACGGTGGGTATCTAGTATTTTCAAATCCTTACTACTATAGTCTTTGGATTTGGGAGGATAGTCTTTGGTGCTCTGGTTTTGAGGACGAATGGAGTGGGGAATACTTTCTCATCCACGAAAAAATAATGGTCGTACCAATTTTTAAGAGAATCTAAAGGTTTCTTATATGTCATGGGAGCGGTAGCGGATCGTTTCTTGAACGATAGCCACCCATTCACCAGTTGGGGGGAGTAGAAAACCCTAAATAGATTCACGGTCGGGGTTACCTCACAAGTATGGCAGGTAATCTCAAACTGGTTGATTTTACATGCCCCTATGCAGTGAAGTTGGGTTATGTGGAAGTCATAATATAGAAGCAGATCTACCAAAAACTTAGATAAGGGGATGCAGTAGTTAGCCGAATCAAATAGGCGCGTGTACACGCCTATCTTTCCCTTCGGAGCATCCGTAATCGCTTCACCGTCACCTGGATAGGTCGGATGTACGCTTTCAGGAATATAATACTTAGACAAAAAGTCTATGTATTTCTCCGCAGGCATCACATTAAGGACATCCGTAATAAGAGGATTGTCCTTCACCATGGTTTATAAAAAGGATTTGAGAGGCGTGATGATCTAACCTGCAGTGGAGGAAATTCGTGTGATAAGAAGCGAAGGTATGAAGGAATGAGCTTGGGAATAACAATGGCGGAATAAAATATAAACTCTGTGTGTAACAGTAGCACACACCAACTCTTATATAGGGTTGCCTTGATTTCTGAGGTAGCGTGGATGTTTGCCACGTGTAAAGCCACTACGCCAATCCAACGGATGGGATTTCTGACACTTCTGAAACGTCAGAAGGGACCCACGGGTCACTTCTTGACAGTTTTACGTGGCTCAAGGGTGGGCCTTTCTGGTGCACTTTTGTAGGCGTGCGTCTGACTATTGACTACCATTAATACATTCATTAAAATTGTCCCAGTCGGCTTATTTTGGAGTGCGGCCGTACTTGCAACAAACAGGTCTACATGACATTGTATAGTCTAGAGGGTACGCCTACGGCTGTAACAAATAGACTGGGGGGACAAATGATGTATAGTCCCCAGCCGGGTCATGAACCCGGCCCACGGGTACTACCCGCATCCGACCCATTACTGATGGGTGGGATTAATGTCATTTAAGCTTATGGGCTTAGATGAACAGTAATCGCACACACGTGTGCGGCCAACGGCCCGACATGGCCAGTACAGGGTTAGACAGAATCATACTCTTACTATGATTAGGATTTACCCCAAAGAATAGGATACTCACTCACCATAATTAGAAGATAACAATCAATCTAATTCTGGTACTTATCCTTTCCTTGGGGCCGAAGCATCAGTGACAACCCATTAGGGTTTCAGTGCCTATATAAGGAACCCCCAAGGGTTCCACACAGGTATTACATTCTACACACTCACATCCGATTCTTAAACCCTAACCGATTACTTACTCTCACGCCGAAGCTTAATCGTGGGATACATTCTCATGGTAAGTCTAACGCGATTTGCTTTAGTGTGCAGGATCTCAACCAGATATTTCACTTGGTGCAGGAGCCGGACCCCAGCCAACCCGAATTAAGCCTAATTCGGGTCTAGCAAGGATCATCCAACTTTTGTATCAACACACACACACACACACATACACACACACACATATATATATATATATATATATATATATATATATATATATATATATATATATACATATATATATATATATATATATATATATATATATATATATATATATATATATATATATATATATATATATATATATATATATATATATATATATATATATATATATATATATATATATATATATATATATATATATATATATATATATATATATATATATATATATATATACTAGCTTCGTAACCCGCCCAACGGGCGGGGTCGTTTTTTTTCTTGTTGGGGAGGATTTGTTGTTTGTATTTTTAGTTTATAATTTAATATTTAGTATATTTTTGTTATACTTTACGCTAAAATAGATTTTTCTGAAATAGGTTTTATATATAATTTAAAATGTATCATTCTTTTTTTATATATATTGTTTTGTGATTGGATATATTTTATTGAACTAATACGTAGTTCTTTGTTGTGTGTTGTGTTTTTTTTGTTTTTTTTTGTTTTTTTAGTTTGTAATTTAATGTCTAAGTATATTTTTGTTATAATTTACGCTAAAATAGGTTTTTTCTTAAATATGTTTTACATATAATTTAAAATGTATAATTTTTTTTATTTTTTTATATTGTTTTGTGATTGGATGTGTTTTGTTGAATGAATACATTGTTTTTTGTTGAATTTGTGTATGATTTTGTAATGATTTGTGTTAAATCGTACCTAAAAATATCATCAAAATATCCTCTTAATAGACCAATAATACTAAAATATGCTAAATATAAGTAAAAATATGTGTTTTAAACTTTATTGAGTCCTGGAGATACAAAGGATATAAAAGAAATTAAAAATAGTGATTTTCGGACGCGTTTTGTCAATGTTTACACGTTTTTTGAGATGCAAACGGGGTTTATATTTAACCAAGGGCACATCGTTGATAAGATCACGAGATTACAATTCCAAAGGTACTTTCATTTTTTATTGGGGCCATTCGATCCATCTTTTATAGGTCGGACAAGCCTAAGTATTATATAAGCCCAACACAAGCCCAACTAATCTATCTTTAAATATATAGGTTTGCATGCTTATAATGAAAACCATGCATAGCAAAGTTGGTAAACTGAGTGGTGCTAAGTTTTGAGGGAGGAGACCAAGGTTCAAATCTTGTTAGTGGCACTTTTTGCCATTAATTTGATTTAACAAAATATTCGACCCGTGACCCGTTGAACATGACCCGAGATCTGACCCGGTTCAATCCGGTTCAGATCAGACCCGGCTCGGCCCAAGTTTGAACCGAGCAGGACCAGTCTAGAACCGGCTCGACGCAAATATGAACCGGACCGGTTCACACACGGCTCGACCCAGATATGAACCGGACCAGTCCTGACCCGGTTCAGCCCAGAATTAAACCGAACCACTCCAGGCCCAGCTCGGCCCAAAACTTGAATTGGACCGGTCCATTACTTTAAAACGCAGTTTCAAAAACTGCGTTTTGAAAACGCGATTTTCAAAAAACTGCGATTTCAATCCCGATTTTCGTAGAATTTGGAGATTTTCTAGGA
This sequence comes from Glebionis coronaria, assembly GCA_025667525.1. Classification (NCBI taxonomy): domain Eukaryota; kingdom Viridiplantae; phylum Streptophyta; class Magnoliopsida; order Asterales; family Asteraceae; genus Glebionis; species Glebionis coronaria. Next base: position 362,562,467 of record CM046882.1, on the reverse strand, counting down.
AATTCTGAAATACTATTGGCTAAAAGATGTGACTGGGATATGACTGAGATTAAAACTGTGGTTTCAAATCATAATTATACCTATATAATATATATATATATATATATATATATATATATATATATATATATATATATATATATATATATATATATATATATATATATATATATATATATATATATATATATATATATATATATATATATATATATATATATATATATATATATAATAGTGGCAAAACCCGTCCGATGGACGGGTATGACTTCTAATTGTTGTTTTACTTTTTATTGTTTGGTACATATTTTTTTGTAATGTTCGAGTGATGGATATGAGTTATCATTGTTTGTAAATATGTAAGAAAGAAAAAAAATTATAAATATAAATTTATTTATTGAACTGATAAAAATAAATGAGATTTCATCCAACATGAGAAAATAAAATTTGCTAAGTATCCGAAAAAACAATGTCTATAAAAATTTGAGGAAGAAAAAAATAAACTAAAACCTGTTGAAATATACAAAAAATACAGCTTACTTAAACCAATGAAATGCTAATTATATATTCAAAATAATCTTTCAATAAGATTAAAAGTATTACTAATTTGCTTACCTCATCGCCATATCAAAGACGCTAAAGTAATATATATGAGACTCATCCAATTCAAGCTCATTCTTTCGCGCAATGCAACCATAAAAAGTATCACATTTTAACGACATAAAATTCAAATTCATGACAATGAGACCCTCGATATGCTTCACACCAAAACTTAGCGTTGCTATACACCTCCTCGACATCAGACGATCCTAGTACAATCAATTATTCCTCAAGTCAACAAAATATGGTAGATACGTTAATACATCATCCAAACAATTAAAAAAAATCACTCAAGTCACCTAAAATATTGGCAACTGACATGTAAAAAAGTTACATTTAATAGACTTAAAACATGAACCAGACCTAACTTGATCTTAACTTGACTAACCAACCTCTTTCTACCCATACAGTTATACCGATAAACTATAGTATTGTCGTGATCCATTAGATCAATTAGTTTTGGACAAAAATTAGTTTTTTCTCCTAATAACAAAATACAATTATGAATCGGCCTATTCAAAAGTAAATAGGACTAAACTAATTTTTTTATTTAGGAAATATTTGTTTGTATTGTACGATTGACGAATATGACTTCTTATTGTTTGTTTGTTTTTGGTAAATATTTATTTTTAAACTTTTTTGGTTCACTTTTCTTTTGATGCATTATCCTTGTGAATAAAGAATAAAAAAAATGAATGATGATCCGATAATTAGTTGAAATAAAATTTAATTAATTAATTGTTATTGCAAAGTATATGTTTTAGTTCAACGCAAAATAAAGCTTTTTTTATACGTAACATTGGTCGTTGAATTTGTGTATTTATAGAGATTTTAAAAAGATGAGAAAACTGGTTTCAATATACAAAAAGATATTGAATGCAAAAGTGTAATATTATGTTTATATATCAAGTGTTGAGAAAGTGCATAAAATTTATGTCACTTATCTTCATCTCATTATTTAACGTTTCCTATTAATATATTAAAAGAATTAATGACGTTCAATGATTAATTTATAAAGAATATAAATTATTAAGTTTGAGCAAGAAAGAAAAAGAAATGTGCTAATTAACATGGTTTGGTGTCGTTTCTACTTGTAGGGTTGCCATCTTCACCTTAAATGACAATATTCAACCCTCTTTTACTCTTAAGTCCAGAAATTGTTACATAAAGTTGTCCATGCGTAAAATTAGGCCACCACAAATACAAATCTATTTGTCCAAGCGGTTGTCCTTGATTACTATTTTGATTGCTATAGCAAAAAACGTGAAAATAAACTACTTTTATATAATCTTTAAAGGTAAACTTGTATGAGAAGATATTTTCATCTTTACAATAAATATCCTTTACAAAGATATAACTAAAGAAAATCACTTATAAACATACTAAACAATTTGTAGAAATGAATTAAGAAAAGAATAAATGTTCATCTAATATAGTAATTAAAAATAAGTATAGTTTCGGCAGAAACAAAACAAAGTATAAAATATATGTTATATGTCCAAAATAAAATATAAGACTTCGTTCTAAACTTAAATGTCACTGTGACATGTTGGAATGGATTCGTTACATAAACTACTCGTTTCTAAATTTCATGTACGGTATCAATCGAGACTTGGTCGACTGACTTCAAACTCGGTCGAATCTGTTGCGGTGACCGAGTCAAGTCGATCGATACCTCGAAGTCGGTCGAACTTAAGAACGATTTGGGCAGTCGGTCTTCTCTTTCTTATTATTTTTTATTAGATTAGATTAGTTTTGATTATGTTTTTTAACCAACTGACTTAGCTCAGCTGGGTCAACAAGGTTCTATTAAGTGGTTTCTTTGGGGGAGGTTTCTTGGGTTTAAGACCTGCCAAGACCCTTTCAGGCGAAGCGGGTAAAGAGTCTAACATAATTAGACGAGGGTTCAAGAAGACATTCTATCGTTTGAATGTCATTGCACGACTTGACCAACTAACCACTAACATTTGTCGTTCTAAAAAAAAAGTTTTGATTATGTTTTAATTAGATAAAATTTGAAATAAATTTTTAAATTTTAATATATTAAGGTTTTTTGAATTCCATATATTAATTTGATCATTATTAGAGTTAGTTTAAGTTTATGCATTTTATTCTCTTTATCTCTAATTAAAAAATTTAATTACTTTTTTAACAATATTTTACTATTAATATTATTGTAATGTTGTTATTTTATTTGGAAAATTATGAATAAGAATTTTTCTTTAACTTGATCGCTTTGTTATGAAAATAAATCGTTTATAAGTTGTCGGAGAAAAAAATGCTGATATGTCAAAAAAATATATATTACTGATGATCGTTGTTGTGAGTAAACTAAGAGCCTTAAGCAAAATACAAAAGCTATGTACGCATTTGTTCTTAAACAAATATTATATTCTACTGTAAAAGATAAGTGCTTCAAAGAGGCCGTTGCTAAAATCTATTTGCATACCAAAATTGATGTTTTCGTATAATTTTTGGATGAGACATAACCTAGCTAATATGATGGGGCCTTAACCTCATGGTTAGAAAAAAAACGTTACACACTATTAATATGGGGGAAGATCCCTCACACACCCCTATTTAACAAAGGCTCCATGGATCAATCTCTACCCTCCATCTTTAAATAATCTAACGGTTGTGATTAAACCCCCTTTCTTATAACCTACCTTTTATTTATCAAAAAAAAAAAAACTACATAACAAACACCGGGAAATGGAACCCGATCCTCACCCCCACCGGCAACCACCACAACCACCTCCACCTAACCGCCGACCACCACAACAACCTCATCCCCCACCTTTTTCCGGCGACCACCACAACAACCCCACCTTCTTCCCGCGACCACCACAATCAACCCACGTTTTTCCGGCGACCTCCACACCAAACCACTCTTTTCCGGCGATCTCCACTCCAACCCACCTTTTTCATACATATATGAGGCTGATGCCGATGTTAATTAAGATGCATATGTAGTTGTTGTTTGTAATATAGGTAAAGTACATATTATGATTTTTGATGCACGCCATGTGTTTGATGAAATGACACAATGATAATCACATGTGATTTAGCAAGTTCTAAGTTATAAATGAGCATTTTTATTGAATTTTGGTCGATTTATGTAGTTAATAAGCTGATTACAGAAGTGGGATTTTTGTATTTGATAAGTTGTTGTGACTCATATATGAGTCACTGTGACTCATGCATGAGTCACAGTGACTCATGCATGAGTCACAGTGACTCATGCATGAGTCACTGTGACTCATGCATGAGTCACTGTGACTCATGCATGAGTCAGTGTGCCTCATTCATGATTTATGCTCACTTATTAATTTGTTTCATGTTTATGTTCAAGGTTCTCCGTAATCCTGGAGATGGATCAGTTGAGTGTACGTGTAGGCATTTTATGCGTTACGGTTTTCTTTGTCGCCACATATTTTGTGTTTTGAAGAACCGTGATATTGAAGAGATTCCAAATAAGTACATTTTAATGCATTGGAGAAGGGATTTGATACCGCTGTCATTAAGAAGAAACACAAGCAGATACGGAGAGAAGAACGAAACAATTCAGAGACTAACAAATGAGGCTAACTTCCACATAGACGAGTGCTTGTTTTGGTTGAGTAAAGATGCAGAAAAGTAGGAGAATCAAATACAACAACCACTTCAAGTGTTGAAAAAATGTGTTGAATATCTGATTTAATTTTCTGTTTTTCTTTTATAAATATGTAAAAGTGAAAACATGTCTTGAATATTTGATTTAAATTTATGATTTCTTTTATTGAAGTGTTGAAAACATGTCTTGAATATGTGATTTGAATACTATGTATTGAATATCATGAGTCGCCTGACTCATGCATGAGTCGCCTGACTCATGCATGAGTCGCCTGACTCATGCATGAGTCGCGTCGCTTGACTCATGCATGAGTCACCTGACTCATGCATGAGTCATATAAATTTGCAAGTATTTATGAACACTTGTACATTTGATTGTTGTCATTTTTACACTTAATACAGTTTTAAATATGTAAAAGTGTTTTTAACATTTAAAACATATTCTGAGTCATTATGACTCATGCATGAGTCATATAATTTTGCAAGTGTTTATAAACACTTGTACATTTGATTGTTGTCATTTCTACACTTAATACGTAAAAGTGTTTTTTTACAGTTAATACATATTCTGAGTCATTATAATACATATTCTGTCATTATGACTCATGTGTGAGTCATACTGACTCATACATGAGTCACCTGACTCATACATGAGTCACCCGATTCATACATGAGTCACCCGACTCATACATGAGTCACCTGACTCATACATGAGTCATAGTCCAGTTTTGTAATAACATGTCTCACTTATGTAATCAGCTTCTCAACTACAAAATCGAATAAACTTTAAGAAAAATGCTCATTCATGAATAAAAACTTGCTAAATCACGTGTGATTATCATAGTGTCATTTCATCAAACACATGGTGTGCATCAACAATCATAAAATGTGCTTTATCTAAAGTACTATGAATTTTATTCTGCATCTTTTTCTAACTATGGTGACTCATACATGAGTTAGTGGTGTCAAGACAATCCAAGTGTTATAAAATTCTTCATCTTGAACCCTCTGTATATCAGTCCTAAATAATCAAGATGGTCAAGCATTCCCTGGTAGGTGGGTTTCGTTTCACTTCGCTTTGCAATCCATAGATACTTTTCACCGTCTCTTTCAACATACCCACTCATGTGAATTCGATAAGCCTATAATAATTAAGATATCAGAGAAGCGTGCATAGGTAGTCATAGGGTGTAGCAGAAAGAATCGAGATGTATCATATATCAAAATACCAAAAGCATAGACTCTGGTCAGAGACATGATGGACTGTTACTATAAAAAATGGTGGTGGCTGGTGGTGATTCGTGTGTGAGATATGTGGTGGGTGGATGAGAAAGAAAAAGAAACGTTGGGGGATATAAGGGAGGAGGGTTTGTTTAATTTATTATGTTTTAATCTGAGCCCTTGGATATAAATGGGTTGGATGGTGTAGATTAGTCCATCAAGACTTTGCAAAAAGATGGGACTTCATTGAACTTTTGGCCTATTAATATTGCTAAAAAAAAGTTGATTTGCCAAAACTTATAGCACGAAGAATCATCATCACATCAAATCTTATTAATTTAAGTTAAAAAACACAAATATACGCCGACATATAAGCTTTTTTTTGTTATTGTTGAACTTTTTATTAAATAAACACAGATGGGGATGAATGCATCTTGATATTACGTAGTACTCCCTCCGTCCCATAATAATAGTACACAAAAAAAAACACAATTTAATAAAAACATCACTTTTCAGCTTTCTCTCTCTTACTTTTTACATAAAGACAATTTTACCCTTAACCAATTAATTTACAACTTCTTTATTCTTTGTAATAATACCCTCATATATTTCTTATTAATATGTAACGTTCAAAAATAGTATACTAGACTATATGGGACGGAAGGAGCAGTAAGAAAAACAAACTTGAAGGACATGATGATGCCAATCCTCACTCTCGATTAACTTCTACAGTATTATTGACCCATATAGCCATATGACCTTTCCATTGACCAAGTCTTTTTAACATTTTCTCTCAGTATTAACAAAAGCAATATTTATACATTAATAAATAACTGCTGGTGCATCATGAATGGAGGTGAAAAAATAAATGAGTCCACATTGACATGTTTTATATATGGTCTATATTTGAATGTACCTGACATGTCTATGATACTGAATGGCCTAAGGTATTTGGAAAAAATCATGGAGTCAGATTCTAAATTCCATTTCTATCTTAGCACCAAACTTAAATAATAAGTTCAACCCAGCGGGAAAAGACACTTTACTCCTTCAGTTGGGTTGCTCTCTGTCCCTAGAACTTTTCACTTGTTGGGCATCATCAGCTTTTCCACCAATTTCCACATAATTTTCAGCTGAATACATCAGTTAGTGAACCATTAGGAGGTTTTTATTGTTAGAAAAATTGTATTAGTTCCATTACATGTGTATATGAAAACATTACCTTTTACGAAGACAGTAAACAAATAAATAAACCAAGAAAATGTAACGGGGATGCAAATAAAAGATTTCTCTATATATAATAACGATACATAGTTTTGTTATAATGAGTGATGTAGTTCCATAAAAACAATATGTTGTAGCAAGTTTTTCTCTTAATGTTCGAATGTTAATAGTCGGAATCAGTGCAATAGTCATTGTTAAATAGGGCAAACATTGCAAAAAGAACTTGACACGCCATGCATGCATACCTGGGTTCCATATTTGTGGTGATGTGTGAGCTTTTTAAGTTGCCGCCATTTGATGTGGTAATCGCTGATCAAGTCTCTGTTGTCATTCGAGTTTTGAAGCCCAAAAAGTCGACTAAGGTTGCTAAAGTTTAATTTCAAATATCTAGCTATTTAACTTCAAATTAAATAGTAAAACAAAAAATATTTAATTTCAAACATAAATAAAATATGATCACACTATTAAAATATTTAACTGCAATCCAAGTGTGCCTCGAACAGTCGAACTTCATTAATCTGTTCAAAACTCAAATGACTTTTAAAACAATGTAATGAACAATTGAAAATAAATAAACTTCAAAGAAATTGAAACATTCTTGTTAGAATGAGATGCTTATTATGTTAACAGAAATATGTTTGTTCATAAGTAAGTTTTACCTTTGATTGAGCAACTGAACATGAATTGAAGCTATTTTGACAAATAATATGAGCTGATGTCGCATTTCAAAAACTGATTCTAGAAGTGTAAAAGGTCTGTTAAACCATTGTCAAATATGTGAGCACAACACACATTACTATGACACCGTTTTAATTCCCATATTTTGTATAATTTATAATCCAAGAGATTTATTAACATGTTACTTATTTTGAAAACTAAATAACAGCTTGTAGAAATGGGTCAAATCTGAACCCGTTAGATTGTAGTGCATTAAAAATTGGAAAATTATTTATATGAAAGCATATTATAAAATTGGAAAATGGGTTATAATGCTGGAATGACGGATGTAAATAATGATGTTAAAGTTATCGCTTACCATATCAGAGACGTAACAGAAGCTTATAGTGAGATAACTTCAATAAATCAGTCTCGTATAGCAACTGGTTTATATATCCGAACCATCTCAGCGGGACCATATGTTTCTGATCGTATAATCACCAGCCTGTCTAAAAGATCCACAGGTATGTCGTGAGGACTCGACATATCAGTTCCTCTGCAAGCCAAGTTTCAAGTTATTAGGGATTTCTTTGCCAAAATTATATCTTACAGAAATAAGTAAGATACAGATATCTACAACATAACAACAGATATTAAATCTTTTTACCACTGAAACATAGAATTACCATACTTTTAAAAAGAACCTCGATAGGAAAAATTGCATTTTACAAAAAGAGAACCGTCTCAACTCTCAAGAAAATATCCAAAGTTATACCAGGAATAGGGTGCAAACTAAGACAAGAGTTTTGAGACAAAAATGATTGAATGTCTTCAAAAGGATGAGCAGAGGCCTTACGTTCCAAAATTTCACAGAAAGCTACATAAAAAGTAAATCAAATCAAAGATTAAGAAGGAATACAATTGACAATTGCTGATATGAACATACACCTACGAAGCACTACAATGAACAATTTTTATGGTTCAGGCCTGAAGATTCACGAATACCTGCTATGAGGTCATATTAATAAAGAGATATTTAGCCAACTTTATTGATAGATGATGAAGGTTTTCTTCATGATCTTTTAAAAACGTGGTGTAAATATGCACACTCTAACATAATCAATTTTACCTGTTAGAGCATCATTGTTGTGGTACGTTTCAGTCGTGATGATCGTCGTGTTACCATGCTGCCTATGAACTGAGTTCTCGACCAATAAAGGCTTTCAATAGCTGTGGAAGGAAAACAATAATCCCATAATAGGACGGGTAACCAACAAATTTGTTGCTTATATTTGTTGGTCTGTAACACAACTTGAATTTATGTTGAGAGTCCATTCTCCCAAAATGGATGAGGGTTCATTCTCGGCTTCTCGCACAATGGGAAGAATCAGAGATTAACCCACAAATCTGCTGGTATGTATTTAAACTATTCTTTAACACCAATAGAGACACCTTTATCAGGTGACAGATCCGGGTGGATTCGAACCACCAACCCCCTGAGATAGCCCAGGTGCTCTTTCCAATTCCGAACTCACGGATCTAGAGATATGGTGTTGGTTTGTTCGTTCTGATCTAGAAGCATATATTGATGAGGAAAGGAACACATAACCAATTTCTTTTCTTTTTGTTAGAAATTAACCAGTAATGTTTTGTATATCAACTTAACTTTATTGCTAATGTGGTTCTAAGATGCCACCACAAAGCTATCTTAGATAATCTCCTGATTCTTTGAAACTTTGAAAGTTTTCTCTGGCCTACAATAAGTTGGCTACCCAAAATAAAAATAAGAACAGAGTTTGTTCCCTCTATAAGCAATTAGCCCGTACATTTAAATCATTATTATTAAACATACATTTTTTGAGTAAAAAAGAAAGTACATGGGTCAACCCTAATCGAACAGTTTTGACTTGGACCCTGTTTTAATCCAATAGTTGACACTCGCAGGCATATTTATGCTGCATTACAGCCATTATTGGATTAAATCATTTTTGCTGAGATATTATGTAACATATGTGTGTATGAGTCTAAATAATTTCCTCATTCTTTGAAATTTTGAATGTTTTTTCTGGCCTACACTAAGTTGGCTACCCAAAATAAAAATAAGAACAAAATTCGTTCCCTGTATAACCAATTAGCCCGTACATTTAAATCATTACTATTATACAGACATTTTTAAAAAATGTATAAAAGAAAGTACTTGGGTCAACCCTTATCAAAACGATTTGACTTGGACCCTGTTTTGATTCGATAGTTGACACTCGCATGCATCTTTATGCTGCATTACTGCTATTTTAGAATAAATCAAATTTATAATGAGATATTACGTAACATATGTATGTGTTTATGACTTTATGCGTCTATAACAAATATATAAAACATAAGTTATTTAAAAAAGTTACTTGCTACAGAAGTTGTTTCAAAGAAAATATTAGAGCTGAGGAACGTTCCAGGTCTAGGTAGAGAAAGTGTCATGAGCCATCTTCAGGTACTGATAAGAACATAATTTGAACTTTTTAATAGTCAATGCTATTACATTATTAAATTTAAATATTTAGGCGCAGAAATACCATCTTTGTCTTAGGAGGCTCAATGGGTCACAATACATGGGCTCAATGAATGGCTCATTTATGGATAGCTCTGAGGCTGGCTACGGGTCAATGTCATCAGTCAACGGGCTCAATCTTCAAATAATGACTAAGAGCCTGTAAAAACCAAATATTGAAGTTATTCAATGTGTAGAACCCATCTTTTAGAGCCAGACCCAAAACCCTTCTGAAAATGAACGAATGAGTGAATGACGATATTTTTCTACCATCAAAGAAGGCCAGAACCAAGACCAAGTTATCATTTATTACATATGTCAGGCTAGAAATATTATCATTTAGTTTCCAGATCAACAAAATCAGCATAAAGAGTACTTCACTCATCAACAAAAGTAAGAATACCTGAAGAGACATATTCTGATTGAGCATTTCTTCGAGTAAATGTGTAAATTTTACAAATAGATCTGCTTGGTAGAAGTATTGGAAGTTTTGGTCATTTGCAATTAACTCTTATACGTATTTGTTCATGACAAACAACACGAGTCGAAGATTATGCAGCATATATCATGATTGAAATTAATAAATACGTTAAAAGACATCAACTCACATAAAATGAATGACTTATTTAAATTTGTGGATTTGTAAAGCACCAGATGTTTTGGTCATGGGACTGTTTGGATTAGTTGTAGGAAAAAGTTTAAGCTACTACTACAAATTACAGCTCCGAGCATCTTCAACATATGCACACATAGTCAGAAAGCTTTAGGGCAAAACGTTGCATCGTATTTATAGTTCACTATGTCCATGTTGTTTGTTAACTCTACAATTAGTAATCAAATTGCTTTCCTAGGTAGTAAATTCACAATCATAAATGTAAAAACTAAATAGACCTGTACCTGTTTTTTGGTTCTCCAAGTTAACAAATTTGCGATGAACCTTTTCATCCACATCTTCCCCTTCAAGTTTCATCTTTATTTATTTGTCCTAGTTAATTCATCCAAAATACTTTTTCTCACTGCGCTTTTCAAGAAGACAGACAAGCCCGATTTTCTATAGTATTCTGATAATAAAACTGACCTTCATATAATCCTTGTCAAGAGCTATGGCAAGATTGCAACATGAAATCGCATCAATGACTTTATCCAAAGCTTGGTCAATAAAGGTTTTTCCTCCTCTACTGCAATATTCGACACATAATCATGAAAAATATCATGTCTATAGCCCCTTTCTTTGTATTTGCCTAATTTTAAATAAGCCCAAACACCCTTGAAGCCAACCTGATGATAGTATTCTATCACTGTCTTTGTTTCCATATCCAAAGTGTGAATTCCTCTTATACTATGAGACAACCACAGCACAGATACATACCAGGTGTAAATTCACCATCAGCAATGTTTACATCATATCCTATGTTGACTAACAGTTTGACAGCATGTGTGCCCCGTGACAAGCAGCGTAGTTTAGGAGATAAAAGCTTCTCACATTTTTGTTACCTTTCTCGAGCGTGTATTCAATCATCACCTTATCAAACATATCAGAATTCTCGTTCATAGACAAGGAACATATGTATCTCTGTCTTACTTATGGATTGCTCAATTATGTCACTGCTTTCAACACAAGTCCAGATATCAGTTAAGTTCACTCTTTTCAAACTTTTCCTGCAGAACCGGCATGATCGTGATCGCCCATTCCTAGAAAACAAAAACAAAGATCAAATTATTAGCTTTATAGTTTGTATGAATTTTTGGAGGATACCTTTTATAGAAACTTATGTCAAGTTGAAAAGCTAAAAGTTTAGCTTCAAATAGTGGATAATTAGAGAAAAGGAATGCGATGTAAAATAAATAGTGAATTGCAAAACATAAACCCATAATCCTAAATGCCAACTGGCCTATTCACCTCAAAACTTGAAAATAGAAAATTAAATTATAAGCACCTACTTTTCAAAAGAAAATTAAGAGTAGTAACTATAATAATTAGACAGCCCAACACCTGATTTATAAGTACTTATTTATATCAGATTCCTAAAATGCCATTATTAAGCTGCTTATCTACTAACTGTTATAAGCAATCCCAAACACCCTCGAAGGATTACAAATAAAGCAAGAACTGACTAAAAAACTTGTTGCATCCAACAAAACCAAAATTGTTCAGTTCAAATTTAGTAAAATGGGTCAGGTATATATATCGTATACGCTACACGCTCGGCAAAAGGTTTCACATATATGATAAAAATAGGGAATAGTTATAACCACCAAACAGCGAGAGATCACCATTATCAAATGCTGGAACTTGACCAAATGCCTACATTATATCAAAGTACATATCAAATATACTGAGATTTTAAGCAAACAATATTATTTATAATAACCAGAAATTTTAGGGATATAGGATTCTTATAGTACGTTCAGAGCAATAAAATTAGGTGGGCCATGTTCACCGCTGGTAAAACTGACAGGAACAAACTCTAAATCGACATCCTTTTTGTAGAGAGCAGCCTAAGCATGAAACGCTGCTGGTGAACCTACTGCTGCATCTTTTGTAGACTCTCATCTCGCAATATTTGTTCTTCGAAAAGTGGCGGGCAGACTCTTTTGCACCTGTAACATCAAATCTTTTAAGTATTTATCGCATATAAAGAACACATACGCAACTATTTGTTCTTTAAAAATAAAGAAACCAATAGTACATCCAAGGCTTGAGTAGCACTGTAACCTCAATATTTGTATTTGTTCTTTAAAAATATTTGTTCATGTTGGGTTAATGGATGAAAGGGTGGATCTGCTCAGTCGAGCCTTATGGAGACACTCATCATGGCTCTGTGCCTCAAGCTATTAAACTCGATGACAGTTAGGGGTAAGGTTGTGAGTACATGTGCATCATATTAAGAAATGATGAGCACTTCATAATAATCGTAGTTTCCACATGGCTTTACCTGTGACCAACAACTTACACATATTTACAGTAGTTTGAGTCCTATGCAGCAAAGTAGATGTGGCAGAACGGGCACATTGGGTGTCACGTAAAATGGGTAATAATGTGGTGTGGGTTGGGTTGTCTTGTCCTGCCCAACTAATTTCCCACATGAGGTTACCTGTTTATAAATGATTGGTTTGTTAAATGTGATAATAATTTAATAGTAAGTTACCTTTCTTATAAAAAGGTTTAGAAGAAAGCTTTTCCATTAAAAGAACAGATCCTCATTTGCTATTATTTAATTTTACACAGTGACCCATTACAGTTAAATCATAACCCCCAACAACTTAGTAATAAGTAAACAGTTCTAAATTTCAACCTCTACATAAAGAAGCAGAGGACAAGACGGAGAACATACATATTGTAGTGACGATAGGAGTGAACACAAATTCCCTACTTTCCCTGCAGTCCAGCGCTTAACTTCAGCATCTAAAGTTCCATCAATTCTGTGGAATGATCACAAAAGAAGAAAATAAAAAATGACATGAAATGATATGATACTAACAAAATCGGAGTAGCGTCATATACGATGGGCAAACCCCACAAAAATGGAAGTATTCCAATGCTGACTATATGCTCCATCTTTACATTTATATTCTTGCTATATGAAGTATTGATAAAGATAAAGAAATACTAAGAAGATGTATGCATACTTACGTTTTGGACTTCATGTTCTCTTTTTCATCCAGCGTTTTTACCTATGCTCACACATCTCATTTATGAGATTTAGAAGTCAAATATCTAATAAACATGTCACATTAAACCAATAGCAACTTGTCAATGAAATCGAATAAATTTTCTGTTTAATTTGTCAATGCAAAGGAGATAGGCTCTTGGCATACAACATTTACAGACATCAATCAATGTCTTCATTGATCCACCAGATGGTTTTATGACATCAAAAGCAACTGTAGAATCATCAATTTTATCACCACTTTTAAGTACACCAGAAGCATGGGTCGTTTCCTAGATTATCGGGTCATTGAAATCAAATCACAATAGAAAAATCAGTTTTATTGACAGTTTGACACAACAAATAAGCCAACCTATACGAATATTACAAACGTCAACATAAATTAAATAAAACCAACATGAGTAGCAAGTATAGGATAAGTACGTACCTCTGCTTTCCATGAAATTTCTACAATAACAAACGGACCTAGGAATGTTATGCATCTTCGATTGAAGATGTTATATTATCTTGAATCCTATCTCCAGGAATTAAGGTGTAGATGGATGAATTTATGTGGAATGATTAGTTTGTGGGGGGATTGAGTTTAGGGTTTGCACAACAGTGATCGACACGAATTTTTGAAGATACTTGAAAAGTTGAATATATTGTTATATAAGTCGGGTACAGGACACGGCCCTAGTGATGATCACGGCCCAAATCATGCTGACGTGGATTTATAACATGTTTATGTGGCATATCCCTCCTCTTATATATAATGTAAAGATATATATATATATATATATATATATATATATATATATATATATATATATATATATATATATATATATATATATATATATATATATATATATATATATATATATATATATATATATATATATATATATATATATATATATATACTAGCTTCGTAACCCGCCCAACGGGCGGGGTCTTTTTTTTCTTGTTGGGGAGGATTTGTTGTTTGTGTTTTTAGTTTATAATTTAATATTTAGTATATTTTTGTTATACTTTACGCTAAAATAGATTTTTCTGAAATAGGTTTTATATATAATTTAAAATGTATCATTCTTTTTTTATATATATTGTTTTGTGATTGGATATATTTTATTGAACTAATACGTAGTTCTTTGTTGTGTGTTGTGTTTTTTCTGTTTTTTTTTTGTTTTTTTAGTTTGTAATTTAATGTCTAAGTATATTTTTGTTATAATTTACGCTAAAATAGGTTTTTCTTAAATATGTTTTACATATAATTTAAAATGTATAATTTTTTTTATTTTTTTATATTGTTTTGTGATTGGATGTGTTTTGTTTAATGAATACATTGTTTTTTGTTGAATTTGTGTATGATTTTGTAACGATTTGTGTTAAATCGTACCTAAAAATATCATCAAAATATCCTCTTAATAGACCAATAATACTAAAATATGCTAAATATAAGTAAAAATATGTGTTTTAAACTTTATTGAGTCCTAGAGATACAAAGGATATAAAAGAAATTAAAAATAGTGATTTTCGGACGCGTTTTGTCGATGTTTACACGTTTTTTGAGATGCAAACGGGGTTTATATTTAACCAAGGGCACATCGTTGATAAGAGCACGAGATTACGATTCCAAAGGTACTTTCATTTTTTATTAGGGCCATTCGATCCATCTTTTATAGGTCGGACAAGCCTAAGTATTATATAAACCCAACGCAAGCCCAACTAATCTATCTTTAAATATATAGGTTTGCATGCTTATAATGAAAACCATGCATAGCACAGTTGGTAAACTGAGTGGTGCTAAGTTTTGAGGGAGGAGACCAAGGTTCAAATCTTGTTAGTGGCACTTTTTGCCATTAATTTGATTTAACAAAATATTCGACCCGTGACCCGTTGAACATGACCCGAGATCTGACACGGTTCAATCCGATTCAGATCAGACCCGGCTCGGCCCAAGTATGAACCGAGCAGGACCGGTCTAGAACCGGCTCGACGCAAATATGAACCGGACCGGTTCACACACGGCTCGACCCAGATATGAACCGGACCAGTCCTAACCCGGTTCAGCCCAGAATTAAACCGAACCACTCCAGGCCCAGCTCGGCCCAAAACTTGAATTGGACCGGTCCATTACTTTGAAACGCAGTTTCAAAAACTGCGTTTTCAAAACGCGATTTTCAAAAAACTGTGATTTCAATCCCGATTTTCGTAGAATTTGGAGATTTTCTAGGAAATTCTGAAATACTATTGGCTAAAAGATGTGACTGAGATATGACTGGGATTAAAACTGTGGTTTCAAATCATAATTATACCTATATATAATATATATATATATATATATATATATATATATATATATATATATATATATATATATATATATATATATATATATATATATATATATATATATATATGTATAACTATGACTTGATACCACACCTCTAATCCCATTCATATGTGACATGGCAGCTATTAGCCAATAGTATTTCATAAATTCCTAAAAAATCTCAATTTTCCATGTTTTTTATGATTTCAAGTCGCAGATTGTTTTAAATCGCGTTTTGGAAACGCAATTTTAAAAATCGTGTTTTGGAAACGCAACTTTAAAAATCGTGTTTTGAAACACAGTTTTGATAAGGATTTTAGGAAATTATGTAAAATTTTTGTCAAATATAAGATTTGACCCCCTGACCTATAGTTATGAAGTAACCATGTTTACCACTAAGTCACATTACCTTTGATGATTATCAATCCAAAACAATATTAATAAATTACAAAAAAATCAGTGCTATTAATATACATTATAAGGATATACCCTAAAATTAGAATACCATCTTTTTATTAATAAAACCATCTGACTAAAAACACTAAAAAGTACGTTTCATTATGTGTGTGTGTTTTTTTATTTTGTAGGTTACTAAAGCACGGTACCTCCTTTTTTCCAACCCTAATATGAAACCATAATGATTTTTTTGCATGTTAACTCATATTACTGGTACATGTTAAGTTTCTTCTCTCTTTTTTCTCTTGTATATAATTGGGGCTTCCCTTTGAGATAAAATAAATTATTAGACACGTTATGATGTACTGTTTTGGTATCATTCAGTAAACTTTGAGGTACCGTCTCCAACAACAGTAGAAACTGACGTCGCCATGGATGTAGAGGTTGCTAAATCTTCTAAATTCTTGTGAAAACAGGCATTCAATCTGATGCGAAGATGGGCCAGCCTTCTTTCCCACCATATTCAAGTAGTATATTTTCAGTTGGGAGGCACCATTACGTTGTAGATGACCCATTAAACCAAAAGATTTTTAATGACAATTTATACTTTTCTGTGGTTACAAGTCATACATTCTAAAATAGTTGACCTTGTACTTTTTCTTACTGAGCAGAGGATGCTGGAATAGTGGGAATACTCGGTACTAAACTAAGATTGTTTTCAGCAACTTGATTATTGCATAGAGGTTTCTGAAGCAACTTGCTAGATTGGGCTTGCCGTTCTTGAGCAGCGTCTCGGTGCACTTCATCAATCTTTTTTGGACCTTCGACATTCCTTCTTTGCTACCATTTGTTCTTTCTGTGGTCAATCGAGTCCTTTAACATGAACGTGACTCAAAGTACCATATTGTTTGCTAGCTTAGACATCCTGTCAAAATGGAAGGCGGATTGAAATGTGGTTTGCACTCGAGCACATAGTGCCAGACCATTGCTTTTAATGGGTCTGTTCAGTGTTTTAGTCCAGCGGCTGGGAGGGTATCGATCTTACTAAATAAGAAGATTCAGTACTCGAAGCCGAGAAAACTGACTTGAAAGTGGTGGTTTTGCGTTAAACGCTATTCAGCAAAGATTAAAAGAGGTATTTTTATTTTTCATGTTTGTATTTGTTAATTATCGCACATAAGATAATTGCATCCAAATAATTAACGTGTAAAAGTATGTTCTACAGTTGTAATAAAGAATATAGTCTCACTTTAGTTTCAATAATAAATCCTATAATTATGACATGTACCTCGGAATCAGCCCAGCGTTAATATGCACACGTATTGGTCTGTAAAACATGTCTCAGAATCCAAGTGGTTGCTGAAATTGGTATCCAAACAACCCTTGATTAACGTGACAAGACCTAAAGGGTTACGGATAATAAGTTATCCAAACAGCCCTTCAGCATTTTTGAGCTGAACAACCCTTATATTTGATGTGGAAACACATTATTTCTAAAAACAGGATGGTTTCAGTACTGGAATTTGATTCCCAGCTGTTTGACAACAATCCTAAACAAAACCTCTCATTATATTGTTTTTAGTCTATACATTATGTTATCTACTAAGAAATATCAACAAATACTTGTGACTTTTCTTAATGTGTCCTAAGTTTCTGAGTCAACTAAACAACCTCTCATTCTTTCATTACCTTCACATGCTACTATATATTAATAGCTATACTAATAGTTAAAAAATTCTACTAATTAGCAAACCATAACAAAACATAACAACACATAGGTCACATAAAAAAAGAACAAAACATAGGATGAAATAACCTACTGAATTTGAAAAACCACACAACTAGGATAATGGCGTAGTAGTAAGCATTTCAAATTGCAACTATCCAAAACTACCTAACTCACCTCACCGTTAGTCTGCAAGTGGTAATTATTTTATTGGTTTTGTTGAGCTGCTGGTACTATAATGACACCAGGCTAGGATGGGCTTAAATTGTATTAGTATAAGCTGTCTAATATAACAAAAAACTTTTAGCACGAAACAAATGAATAAAGTTACGGGTTAAATGGGCCGGTCAGCATTATTGTAAGTTTCTACCACCATGGCTACCATCATGTATGGTTTATTATTTATTTTAGGATTCAGTTTCAGAATGTTTTTGTGTTAGAGTATATACTAACTCATCGGCACATTTGAAGTGTGAATGATTATTGGCCAAACATGTACATTGTCTCTATATTATTTTGAACTTTACCACCTATTTATATTATAGCCTCTGTGGGCGAAGTGAAATAAGCTACAATCTCTCGGTTCGTGAGCTTGGACTTTACCACAAACATATTAGTAAAGTTTTCTAATCAAATTATATCAGTAATTTGTGTTTGGATTGTAGTTGCATTTTCTACCGAGTTAGGAGTTTGTTTGTTATTCTCAATTATGAGCGGAAAAGTATTACTTTTGTAGAATGTGGTGATCACAGCTCTGCTCACCACATTGATCACCCTGACGGCGAGGTCGATTTAACTGTCAACAACGATGTTTTGTTTCTGAGAACCTTTTACGAGATACACCAGCTACCACATGGTGGTTGTATGCACTTTGGATGACGATATATACTATTCAAGGGTAGATAAACTTACCTTCTGGGTTAATATCTTTACAGATTAATGTCTTACTATATTCTTTACACATATTCTAGGTATACTTGTAGTGACTCCAGATGGTCAAAGTGGACGAGTTTGAATGACACGCCCGAGTGTTCTCCCTAACACCAGGTTCAGTATCCTCTAAAACCAGCCTGACCTGCACATTTATTCAAGTTAATTAATAAGGATAACCACAATACAAGAAAATATGATAGTAGTTTTTAGTTTCTGCTTGTGCTGACTAGCTGAGTGTGGTAACCAACTCCGAAAGTATGTTGTGCGAGATTTTGATTTCAAGATGATTTAAGAGTTTGATGCTTTAGCATTTTTGTGATAAAATGAGATGGGTTTAATTCATATATTAGTAGTTAGGGAATATGGATCAAACTTTCGCTTTTAGTTTTTGGTTGCAAAACGAACGGGTCAAAACACGTAAAAAGATGGGTAATTTCTTTAGGTTATTACATTTAGCAAGGAGGAGCTAATTCTACTTACGTTATAATAGTAAACTTATTTTCATATGCATCTGATTATTGTATACTTTTGATCTTACTTTTAGGCTCAAACTGTGAATACAATGTAGGAGTTGCCCTAATGGTTGGTAGAGTAGACGGAGGATGACAAAGCATTCGATCAAAATGATATTTTTCCCTAACTTTTGTTTACGCCGCCACATGTCCTCTGTCTTGTCAAGTTCCGGTGTGTGCAGATATCATTAGGGAAAAGATTAGCTGACCATGGATGTGACAATCTAACATTTTCAGGTAGTGAATTATTTTCTCGTATAATATTTTGAAACTTATTTTTGTGTTGGTTGATGAACTCACAATTTACGGATTTAAATTTGGGCTTACGTGCATAACTTAGCGTCCTTTACGACTAAACCGGAAACCTTAGGATTACGTATTTACGTTTTTAAACTCCGTTTTTGATGAGACAATTTTTATTAGATTCGTTTTGTGCCGTTGATTCATAATATATAAAAACGTTTTTCGTAAAACGACCCGAGGGCACGCAAATCGAGGAAACTAGAATCGAAGAATACCCGTAAATCAGCGGGATGGGACAAAATAATTTATCCCACCCCACTAACTAAGGGACGACCCAAACTAGACACCACATCAAAGATGTGACATCTTTTTAACTCTTAGCTTACAAGTGTAAGCTTAGCCTTACACTTAAGCTACTTCAACCACAAAACCATCTAACTTTCTCATTACCACCATTCACACATGCAAACAACTCGCAAACTCTCTCACTCTCTACCCCATTGCCATCCCACATTCAAGAACAAACACCCCATTTGATCTTTTCTATCCACAAGATACTTGTTATCTAGCTACATTATGGAGTAACCTTGAAGCCTTGATTGCTTGGTGGCCATTTTAACAACAAAGGAGGTGATTTTCTTGTGTCCTAGGGCTAATTTCTCAACAAACTTTCTTGGTGTTTGATGATCTTGGAGATATATTTGGTGTTCATCAAGTTGTTGTCTTCCAAAAACAAGATATACTCTTGGTTGGTAAAGAAGATCATCCTTCCCATTTCTCTTGTTATTTTTGTAAAGATCAAATGTATTTTCTTTCTTGTTGTATATGTATATGATGAATATATGATGATAAAAATGTTGTGTGGGGATCAAGTGTTGATAAATATGCTTAAAAAGATGAATAACCATAAGAAACAAGGCTAAAATCATGCTTAATTTGTTGGCTGTATAAAAACAGTAAGTAACCAAAACTTAAACTGATAAATTTGCATGGTGGAATCCATTTACAGTAAGTATAATATGTCATACACATGTGAGAGTTGGCCATGCAATGGAATCATCAAAATGAGTGAGATATGATCAAAACAAGATGAGTGTGCTAATCTGAATAGTATGTTTTGTAGGGAGTGTTAAGGATAGTGAAACATAAAATGAGAAGTAGCTATAACTAACTTATTTGTAGCACATAATATGAAGTTCATGGCATCCAAAAATGAGCTTCTATATCATTGTATAACTCTAGATATGATAAAAATAGTGAAGATGAAACTAAAAATCAGATTTTGAAGAATTAATGTTTAATACTATTATATAAGCACTCAAACTATATAGTATAAAATGTGAAATTAAAACCCACTAACTTATGAATTTCATTTATATAAATATGTATAAGGTTAAATAAATAGACAATTTATATAAATGGTAGTTGAATAATATTTATAAGTTATAAAAACTATAAACATGATTTTTACGACTTTTTCGGCTACTACCGTAAATTTAACGTTTTTCGCCAATTAAAACTTAGACGATCAAACCCGTCTAATGTAAAGTTTTTAAAAGTCATATACTGATATATAAGTATCTAATACAAGTAAAAACTGATAAAACCCGAACTATAGGACATACGGACATTAACGAGCTAAGTTAGCATATTGGACTAATAATTGGACTAAATAAGTTAAACACTTATAAAAAGTACTTATTGGGCTTAACCCGTTTGGGCCCAACATGTAAAGTATAAATACTGATAATACAAGTATAAAATGGGCTAATACAAGTTAAAGAACTTATAATAAGCTTATTGGCCTTAAAACATGTAAATAGGTAAAACTAGTAAACTAGTAAAAAGTTACCAATACAAAAACACTAAAATGAGTAAACAAGGATATATAAACCCACTTGATCATCATCATATGTACAAAATCATCATATGTATATTTGTTATTTTGATAAAGTCATTGGACAAAAGTCTAAGACCGATTATTATTTATATAGGTTTCCGTGACCGAAGCACGCCCGTAGCCGATAATCCGCCTTTCATTATCAACGTGAGTTCATAGCCTCGCACTCTTTTTAATGTTTTATAAAATGATTTGTAAACCCGCGAGGGAGATAACATGCTAGTTTTTGATAAAATAGAACACAAGTAGTCCCGATGGTATGCTTAATGATATGGACCCGAATGATGCTATGACCCTATAAACGAGATAAAAAGGATTATTAGTAGTTAGGTTATGTCACTCAAAGTCCCATTAGCATGAATTGTGAACTACCGGGATTTGGTAGACGCTTATGCATATGATAGTACTATTTGGGGACGATCACCCCAGTTCGCGCCTTGACTGTTGATCCTCGTCGTACCACCTTGATTGGTAAGCGAATTTATGTATGAGAAGAGTTACATAGCGTGATTTTTGTGACGACACGCTAACTTAGATGGGCAAATTGTTTGTCGGGTTCGCGGCCCGTTGTTTTGATAGTAAGGTAACAATGTCATGCGGCTAATAATAATCCAAATGAATACAAATGTAATCCAATAACGATGCTAATAACGATAATAATATTACCTATAATGGTAATATTGAGGCTACGGTCTCATGGACGGTTTAAGATGTATGCTTGATTTATATATTGCCTGACTAGCAATACGAGGACTTACTTATGATATTATACTTGTGTTCTGATTTCAACGATTGTTTTATATAACGGTTTTATTAAACTCTATGAATTCACTCGGCATTCGCTGATATGATTTTTGCATGTTTTTATCTCAGGTGCTTGAAGGTAATCCGGATGGAGATCGACTCTGATGGCCCATAAAATATTAAAAATGTTCATTCGATCTATGTTTTGTAAACTTAATGACCTATATAATTTAGGACCTGTTGTACACTTTAAAACTTTAAATCGAATGAATGTATGTTGAACCTTGTACAACCACTTTTATGTGTTGTCTATGATTGGAGTTATTGTGCTATCCCGTAACACTCTAAAAGACCCTTCCGCTGTACCGATACGAAAATTGAGAGTGTTACAGTTTGGTACCAGACCTCTCGTTATAGAGAACAAAAGATTTTAAAAACCAAGGTTTTGAACAAAACTTTTCAAAATCTTTTAACTATGAATATTTGAGAAAATATTTGAAAAATCTTTTGACTATAACGGTGCCAAAGATCTCCGACGTTACCAACAAGCCCTATTGAGAAGATATATATTTTGATATATATAATCTAATTTATATATATGTATATATCGTGATTTCAGTATGTAATTGTTTAATAAGTATGTTATCCTAATACGAGATATATATATATATATATATATATATATATATATATATATATATATATATATATATATATATATATATATATATATATATATATATATATATATATATATATATATATATATATATATATATATATATATATATATATATATATATATATATATATATATATATAAATGTAGATTGTCATGGCTGACCCTAATATTCCTGTAGAGAACCATGCTATTCCCGAACCTAATGTAGATGATGATCCTTATTTAGACTTAGTAGATTATGATATGGATGATGAGGAGGAACCATTTGAGGATCCCGAGCCCGAGATAAGACTAGGAGATCAGATTGCCCCTCAGGTTGATATGGTAGAGAATGAGATTGATAATGTTGATATTGAGAATGATGATGATGAGATTGGGTTAGATAATTTAGATGATGAGATTGACGACGAGGATGTCGAGGACGATATAGGTATAGACGATGAGGTTGATGATGATGAGGAAGCCGAGATTATTTACCCTTATGATGTTCCAGAGGGCGAGCCTTTACCCCCACCAGTTTATTTGTCTGATTCTAAGGTTGAGCTACCTAGGGATGAAATGTCTAAATCGTTTGAATCTGATTCTGAATCAGAAGAGGATGAGGATGATAATGCACCTGACGGTACTGATGGTATTGCTACTCGTAGACGTATGATAGGAGAGTCGTCTAGTACTCGAGAGGCTACTCATATTGATGGTCTTGCACCATGGGCCTTAAGACGTGATCTAGATGAATCCCGTGCTCAGAGTAGCATGACAGAGATTGGATTAGGTGTTGTTCAGACTCATGTTGCTTATTTGGAGTCGAAGACTAAGGTTGGTGAGAAAGAGCGGGAATTGCTTAGTTTGGATTTGACTGATGTAGAACGTGGTTTGAATGAGGATTTTAGGAGGTTATCGGTGTTAGAAAGTGGTGAGTTTGCTGCTATGAATAAAAAGGTGAATTCTATGGAGATTCAGTTGAATGTAGCTCGATGCGTGAGAAGGCTGAGAAGGAGTTGAATATATATGTGGGTTGGAATAGTAGATTTTATGCTGACATGGTTGAAAGAGGAGTGATCCGTAAGCGCCCAGCTGAAGATGTGTCTAGTTATCGTCTGACAAAGATACAGAAGACGATGGATGATGGACCATCTGGCGGTTCTCAGTAGACCAGTCTGTGTTTAGTAGTGACCTTTGTATCTTTTGTACCTTTTGTAGCTTTGACTAAACCGACTAGTTAGTAGTAGACCTGGCACAAATTTTGAGTATGTATAGTGCTAGAACTTTGATATGAGATGTAATTAAGACAATGCTTTTGTTTCAAATCGAATGAAATATGTATCTTGTCTTGAATTCCATATTGTGCCTTATTTGTATCTTGATTATGAATTCAATCCCTATTATATGGATCCTTTGTTGGGTGAATGCTTAATACTTTGAAATTGTGAAATTATAGAACTATGCCGCCCAAGAAAGCTGTAACTGAGGATGATGTACGTAGGATTATTACAGAGCAAGTTACCGCATCTATGACTGAATTTATGGAAAATGCTAGAAATGAAGCTGGCGGTAGTGGAGCTGGCGGTAGTGGAGCTGGCGGTAGTGGAATTGGTGGTACTAATGTGAATGTGAATGCTAATAATGTGAATGCTAATGCTGGAGGAAATGTAGGAGGACTTGGAACTAATGCACCTGAAGTTGGTGGCTGTACTTATGTGACGTTCATGAAGTGTGAACCTCTACCTTTTAATGGAACTGAAGGTGCTGTAGGATTAAGCCAATGGATTGAGAAGATTGAGTCGGTGTTTCGGATTAGTAAGTGTAAGGAGGAAGACAAGGTGACTTTTGCTATGGCTACTCTTAAAGGTCGTGCGTTGACTTGGTGGAACGGGAGAATTGCTTTCATGGGTATTGATGCTGCTAATGCTACTCCTTGGGCTGAAATTAAGAAGTGGATGACTTTGAAATTCTGTCCCCGTAGTGTGATCATTAGGTTAGAACAAGAGTTGATTCATTTAAGAATGAAAGGTGTGGACATTGATAGTTACACTAACCGATTCCATGAGTTGGTGGAACCCGAAGAGATCCGAATTGAACAATATATTAAAGGGTTGACCAAGAATATCCGGGGGGACGTGACATCATCTAAACCACTGACCATTGATGATGCTGTTCGAATGGCTTACCAACTCATTGGACAGATAATTCAGGATAGGGAAGATGAAGCCCGTGTTGGTGAGAAAAGAAAGGGAGACGGTGATCGTGTAGATAGAGGTGATAATAGGAAGAATTTCAATCGCCGTCAGAACCAGAGAAAGGGGAATGCAAATGCTCTTACCCACAACACACCGCGCAACGATGATAGATGTCCTAAGTGTGGCAACAAGAGGCATGCTGGCGACTGCTGGAAGTGCCGAATTTGCGGAAAGCTTGGACACAAGGTTTAAAGGTGTAAGAAGGGAACCATTTGCTTCAACTGTAATGAAGAAGGTCATAGGAAATCGGAAAGCCCCAAGTTGAAAGCGATTGTACCTGGAAGAAACCCCCAGGGTGGTGTCTATCAACTTGGAACAATTGAGGTGAAGAAAGAGGATCCGAATGTCGTTACCGGTACGTTTTTACTCAACAATCATTATGCTGTTGCTTTATTTGATTCGGGTGCTGATAGGAGCTTTGTATCCACTAAATTTAGTGCCCTTATTGACATTGAACCTATTGAGATAAGTACCAGTTACGAGGTAGAATTGGCTGATGGTAAATTAGTGAAAACTAATAAGCTATTAGAAGGATGCTCTCTAAATCTCTTAAACTATTCCTTTCCGATTGATTTGATGTTGATAGAATTAGGTAGTTTTGATATTATTATTGGTATGGATGGGTTGTCGTTGAATAGTGCTACTATTTTATGTGGAGAGAAGAAGGTTAAGATTCCTCTTAGGAATAGGACGTTAGTAATTGATGGTAATCGAGGTGAATCCCATTTGAAAATCGTTTCATGTATTAAAGTCCAAAAGTACATCAGGAACGGTTGTGAGTTATTCTTAGCTCAAGTGACCGGGAATGAGTCTAGGGAGAAACGATTGGAAGATGTACCTATTATTTGTGAATTTTCTGAGGTATTTCCTAAAGATCTACCCGGACTTCCACCGATAAGGCAAGTAGAGTTTCGAATCGATTTAATTCCTGGTGCTGCACCGGTGGCATGTGCGCCATACCGATTAGCCCCTTCTGAATTAAAGGAGTTATCTGAGCAACTTAAGGAGTTGTCTGATAAAGGTTTTATTCGACCGAGCTCGTCGCCTTGGGGAGCTCCAGTCTTGTTCGTTAAGAAGAAGGATGGATCTTTCCGCATGTGCATTGACTATAGGGAACTGAATAAGTTGACAATTAAAAATCGATATCCTTTACCTATGATTGATGATTTGTTTGATCAACTACAAGGATCTAGTGTGTATTCTAAGATAGATTTGCGATCAGGATATCACCAACTTCGCGTCCGTGAAGAAGATATTCCTATAACTGCATTTAGAACTCGTTATGGACACTATGAATTTCAAGTAATGCCATTTGGGTTAACTAACGCACCTGCGGTTTTCATGGATTTAATGAATCGAGTGTGCAAGCCCTACTTGGACAAATTTGTGATTGTGTTTATTGACGATATTCTAATCTATTCTAAGAATGAAGATGAACATAGAGAACATTTAAGGATTGTTTTGAATTTGTTGAAGGATGAAAGGTTGTATGCTAAGTTTTCGAAATGTGATTTCTGGTTAGATTCTGTGCAATTTCTTGGTCATGTGATTAACAAAGATGGAATTCATGTTGATCGTGCAAAGGTTGAAGCCATTAAGAATTGGTCTGCACCGACAACGCCAACGGAAGTGCGACAGTTCTTAGGATTGGCTGGCTATTATAGGCGATTCATTAAAGAATTTTCTTTGATAGCTAAACCATTGACTAAGCTTACACAGAAGAATAAACCTTTCGTTTGGGGAAGTGATGAGGATGGAGCATTTCAGACATTGAAGCAAAAATTATGTAGTGCGCCAATTTTATCATTACCCGACGGGAGTGAAGATTTTGTAGTGTATTGTGATGCATCTCTTAGAGGCTATGGAGCTGTTTTGATGCAGCGAGAGAAAGTGATAGCTTATGCTTCTAGGCAATTAAGGAAGAATGAGGAGAATTATACTACTCATTATCTTGAGTTAGGAGCTGTAGTCTTTGCTCTTAGGTTGTGGAGACATTATCTGTATGGCACAAAGTGTACGGTATTCATCGATTGTTGATGCAAAAGTTGGGTGATCCTTGCTAGACCCGAATTATACTTAATTCGGGTTGGCTGGGCTCCGGCTCCTGCACCAAGTGAATCGTTTGGTTGGGATCCTGCACACTAAACAACACGCGTTAGACTTACCGTGGGAATGTTTCCCACGATTAGACTCTGGCGTGAGAGTGAGTAATCGGTTAGGGTTTATGTGAGTTGAGAGTAAAGAACGTAATACCTTTGTGGAACCCTTGGGGGTTCCTTTTATAGGCAGTGGAACCCTAGTGGGCTGCCACTGATACTTCGGCCCCAAGGAAAGGATAACTATCAGAATTAGAATGATTGTTATCTTCTAATTATAGTAGTGAATATCCTCCCCTTTTGGGGTAAACCTATTCCTAGACAGAATATGATTCTGTCTAACCCTATGTCGGCCGCACCGAGCCGTGGGCCGCACACATGTGTGCGGTCACTGTTCATCCAAGCCCATAAGCCTGAATGACATTATCCCACCAATCTGTGATGGGCCGGATACGGGTAATACCCGTGGGCCGGGTTCATGACCCGGCTGGGGACTATACGTCATCACCGATCACAAAAGCCTACAGTATATTCTCGATCAAAAGGAATTGAACATGAGGCAACGAAGATGGATAGAGTTGTTAAGTGATTATGATTGTGATATAAAATATCACCCAGGAAAAGCCAATGTTGTTGCCGATGCATTAAGTAGGAAAGATAGAGAGCCTATCAGGGTACGTTCTCTAGTCTTGACCGTGCACAATAATTTGCCTGAGCAAATTAGAAATGCGCAAATAGAAGCTTGTAAGAAAGAAAATTTTGTTAATGAAGGGTTCCGAGGAGAAGGAGATCCTTTAGAGATTAGAGCTGATGGAGTGAAATGCTTAAGAGGTCGTATGTGGATACCTAAGTTTGGAGGCTTAAGAGATTTGATTATGTTAGAATCCCATAAATCTAAGTATTCCATTCATCCGGGATCTGATAAAATGTACCATGATTTGAAGAAGTTGTACTGGTGGCCGAATATGAAAGCTGATATTGCTATGTATGTTCTTCAATGCTTGACTTGTGCTAGAGTCAAAGCGGAACATCAAAAGCCCTCAGGACTACTTCAACAACCAAAGATTCCTGAATGGAAGTGGGAGCGAATTACGATGGATTTTATCACCAAGCTTCCTAGAACATCATCTAGAAACAACTCGATTTGGGTTATTGTCGACAGACTGACCAAATCAGCACACTTCATTCCGGTTAAAGAGCAGTTCTCACTGGAGAAGCTGACTCGTATATACCTTGAGAATGTTGTATGCAAGCATGGAGTGCCTGTATCGATCATTTCAGATCGAGATCCTAGATTCGCATCGAATTTTTGGAAATCTCTCCAAAGATCTTTGGGAACGAATCTCGACATGAGCACTGCTTATCACCCCCAGACTGATGGGAAAAGTGAAAGGATGATACAAACACTAGAAGATATGTTGAGAGCTTGTGTGTTAGATTTTGGTAAGAATTGGGATAAACATTTGCCGTTAGCAGAGTTTTCGTATAACAATAGTTACCATTCTAGTATTAAGGCTGCACCGTTTGAAGCTTTGTATGGTAGGAAGTGTAGATCTCCTGTATGTTGGAGTGAAGTTGGGGATACCCAGCTCACGGGACCGGAATTGATCCGGGAGACTACGGAGATGATAGTTCAGATTAAGAATAGGTTGTTGACTGCCCGTAGTAGACAGAAAAATGTTACGCGGATGTGCGGCGGAAACCGATGGAGTTTAAAGTGGGTGACCGAGTAATGTTGAAAGTATCGCCATGGAAAGGCATTATAAGATTTGGAAAGCGAGGAAAATTGAATCCCCGTTATATTGGACCCTTTAAGATTTTATCTAGAGTAGGTCAGGTGGCTTACAAACTAGAGTTACCCCCAGATGTTCATGGTGTTCACAACACATTCCATGTATCTAATCTGAAGAAATGTCTAGCAGTGAGTGATGAGAAAATTTCGTTGGATAAGGTTCGAATAGATGGGAAGTTGCATTTTATCGAAGGGCCCGTAGAGGTTATGGATCGTGAGGTAAAGCAACTGAAACAAAGTCGGATACCTATTGTCAAGATCCGATGGAATTCAAAGCATGGACCGGAATATACTTGGGAACGAGAAGACGAAATGCGGAAGAAATATCCGCACCTCTTCGATTTCAATAAGAAACGGACATCAAAATGAAATGGATCACGAGGACGTTGATCCCTTTTAGGAGGAAAAGCTGTGACAATCTAACATTTTCAGGTAGTGAATTATTTTCTCGTATAATATTTTGAAACTTATTTTTGTGTTGGTTGATGAACTCACAATTTACGGATTTAAGTTTGGGCTTACGTGCATAATTTAGCGTCCTTTACGACTAAACCGGAAACCTTAGGATTACGTATTTACGTTTTTGAACTCCGTTTTTTATGAGACAATTTTTATTAGATTCGTTTTGTGCCGTTGATTCATAATTTATAAAAACGTTTTTCGTAAAACGACCCGAGGGCACACAAATCGAGGAAAATAGAATCGAGGAATACCCGTAAATTAGCGGGATGGTACAAAATAATTTATCCCACCCCACTAACTAAGGGACGATCCAAACTAGACACCACATCAAAGATGTGGCATCTTTTTAACTCTTAGCTTACAAGTGTAAGCTTAGCCTTACACTTAAGCTACTTCAACCACAAAACCATCTAAATTTCTCATTACCACCATTCACACATGCAAACAACTCTCAAACTCTCTCACTCTCTACCCCATTGCCGTCCCACATTCAAGAACAAACACCCCATTTGATCTTTTCTAGCCACAAGATACTTGTTATCTAGCTACATTATCGAGTAACCTTGAAGCCTTGATTACTTGGTGGCCATTTTAACAACAAAGGAGGTGATTTGCTTGTGTCCTAGGGATAATTTCTCAACAAACTTTCTTGGTGTTTGATGATCTTGGAGATATATTTGGTGTTCATCAAGTTGTTGTCTTCCAAAAACAAGATATACTCTTGGTTGGTAAAGAAGATCATCCTTCACATTTCTCTTGTTATTTTTGTAAAGATCAAATGTATTTTCTTTCTTGTTGTATATGTATATGATGAATATATGATGATAAAAATGTTGTGTGGAGATCAAGTGTTGATAAATATGTTTAAAAAGATGAATAACCATAAGAAACAAGGCTAAAATCATGCTTAATTTGTTGGCTGTATAAAAACAGTAAGTAACCAAAACTTAAACTGATAAATTTGCATGGTGGAATCTATTTACAGTAAGTATAAGATGTCATACACATGTGAGAGTTGGCCATGCAATGGAATCATCAAAATGAGTGAGATATGATCAAAACAAGATGAGTGTGCTAATCTGAATAGTCTGTTTTGTATGGAGTGTTAAGGATAGTTAAACATAAAATGAGCAGTAGCTATAACTAACTTATTTGTAGAACATAATATGAAGTTCATGACATCCAAAAATGAGCTTCTAATTCGTTGTAGAACTCTAGATATGATAAAAATGGTGAAGATGAAACTAAAAATCAGATTTTGAAGAATTAATGTTTAATACTATTATATAAGCACTCAAACTATATAGTATAAAATGTGAAATTAAAACCCACTAACTTATGAATTTCATTTATATAAATATGTATAAGGTTAAATAAATGGACAATTTATATAAATGGTAGTTGAATAATATTTATAAGTTATAAAAACTATAAACATGATTTTTACGACTTTTTCGGCTATTACCGTAAAATTAACGTTTTTCGCCAATTAAAACTTAGACGATCAAACTCGTCTACTGTAAAGTTTTTAAAAGTCATATACTGATATATAAGTATCTAATACAAGTACAAACCGATAAAACCCGAACTATAGGACATACGGACATTAACGAGCTAAGTTAGCATATTGGACTAGATAATTGGACTAAATAAGTTAAACACTCATAAAAAGTACTTATTGGGCTTAACC
Source organism: Glebionis coronaria (assembly GCA_025667525.1). Taxonomy (NCBI): domain Eukaryota; kingdom Viridiplantae; phylum Streptophyta; class Magnoliopsida; order Asterales; family Asteraceae; genus Glebionis; species Glebionis coronaria. Next base: position 362,531,210 of record CM046882.1, on the reverse strand, counting down.
CATTTGGGCCCAACATGTAAAGTATAAATACTGATAATACAAGTATAAAATGGACTAATACAAGTTAAAGAACTTATAATAAGCTTATTGGCCTTAAAACATGTAAATAGGTAAAACTAGTAAACTAGTAAAAAGTTACCAATACAAAAACACTAAAATGAGTAAACAAGGATATATAAACCCACTTGATCATCATCATATGTACAAAATCATCATATGTATATTTGTTATTTTGATAAAGTCATTGGACAAAAGTCTAAGACCGATTATTATTTATATAGGTTTCCGTGACCGAAGCACGCCCGTAGCCGATAATCCGCCTTTCATTATCAACGTGAGTTCATAGCCTCGCACTCTTTTAAATGTTTTATAAAATAATTTGTAAACCCGCGAGGGAGATAACATGCTAGTATTTGATAAAATAGAACACAAGTAGTCCCGATGGTATGCTTAATGATATGGACCCGAATGATGCTATGACCCTATAAACGAGATAAAAAGGATTATTAGTAGATAGGTTATGTCACTCAAAGTCCCATTAGCATGAATTGTGAACTACCGGGATTTGGTAGACGCTTATGCATATGATATTACTATTTGGGGACGATCACCCCAGTTCGCGCCTTGACGGTTGATCCCCGTCGTACCACATTGATTGGTAAGCGAATTTATGTATGAGAAGATTTACATAGCGTGATTTTTGTGACGACACGCTAACTTAGATGGGCAAATTGTTTGTCGGGTTCGCGGCCCATTTTTTTTGATAGTAAGGTAACAATGTCATGCGGCTAATAATAATCCAAATGAATTCAAATGTAATCCAATAACGATGCTAATAACGATAATAATATTACCTATAACGGTAATATTGAGGCTACGGTCTCATGGACGGTTTAAGATGTATGCTTGATTTATATATTGCCTGACTAGCAATACGAGGACTTACTTCTGATATTATACTTGTGTTCTGATTTCAACGATTGTTTTATATAACGGTTTTATTAAACTCTATGAATTCACTCGGCATTCGTTGATATGATTTTTGCATGTTTTTATCTCAGGTGCTTGAAGGTAATCCGGATGGAGATCCACTCTGATGGCCCACAAAATATAAAAAATGTTCATTCGATCTATGTTTTGTAAACTTAATGACCTGTATAATTTGGGACCTGTTGTACACTTTAAAACTTTAAATCGAATGAACGTATGTTGAACCTTGTACAACCACTTTTATGTGTTGTCTATGATTGGAGTTATTGTGCTATCCCGTAACACTCTAAAAGACCCTTTCGCTGTACGGATACGAAAATTGAGAGTGTTACAATGGACCCCTTTCATCAATCAGAGTGTGTAGCATGTGTATCCATTTTTCCTGTTAGAATTCAGGTTTTAAAAAAATAAACATGGGAATAACATCGGGACACAAAGCCTTTAAGGTGGAAAAAATGATGGTTTAGGACAGGTAAGTAACAAGTCAAACCATGATCGAGTTAAAATGGGTAATCTAAACTCATGTTTATATGTTAATTAGGTAACTTATTTTCAGAAAAATGGCATTCAATTATGAATGTAGTTGCAACCCTTTTTATATCTTAATTAGGTATCTTAGATACGTTTATGTTGCTTATTTTAAATATTTTCAGCCTATATTAGTTTCTTGTGTTATAAATAAGTGGAAAAATTTAATACTAACCCAGAAACAATGAGCTTATGAAAGAAAAGCCCAGAATCAAATAAGCCATAAGCTGAAAAAAACATCCCCAAAGTTTTTAGAACTTTTCATCTTATACTATTCTTATGAGCTTATTTGATTTCGGCCTATGTAAGTTTCTTAGCTCAGGGGGGGGGGGGGTTGTTTTGGCTTATATGTGGGTCAATGAGCTTATTTGATTTCGCCTTATATTTTATAAGCCCCAATTTTCTGGCCTATATTGAGACTTATAGGCTTATATAAGTTTATCATATCGTAATAAATTGATATAAGCCCACAAGTTTCAAAATAAGCCAAGTTTTTTTTTCATCTCATTTTTAGATATTATCTGTAACTGTGGTTATATGTTCTTTACATAGGTCGAGATGTGTGCTTCTAAACTAATAAAGATAGCAAGGGGAGATGTCGGTAGGGGTAAAAATCATGTCAATAGGACAGATGGCGACGATGTTGATATGGAGGAAAGTGAAGGTAGACATGTTTGAAGTTTCACATGCAATCTGGTTTAGAGAGTGAGAGTGGGGAATAACAAACAAATCAAGGATTTTGGACATCTATCAAACATATAGAAGCAATATGTAGGCTTTTAGTTGTTATAAAAACCAGCAAGACTCAAGTTTATATGTTAATTAGATAACTTTTTTTCGGAAAAATGACATTCAATTAGGAATGTAGTTGCAACCCTTTTTATATGTTAATTACGTATCTTAGATATGTTTATGTGTCTTATTTTAAATCTTGTCAGCCTATGTAAGTTTCTTATGTTATAAATAAGCCGAAAAGTTTAATTCTAAGCCAGAAACAATGAGCTTATGAAACATCAGTTATTTTTGTCTACGCTTAAAAGTTTTATGCATATATTTATATGTGGGTGGTTGTTGTGTCTGGGTATGTATCTGCCCCGACATGTTCATGCCAATGCATCATCTCGACTTATGCTTTACAGGAGGCAAAAGCTAAGCAGGGGTGTTCTGGTATGTTGCTTATTTTATGGGTTTAATGATTATGTAGTACAACAACAAATTTACAGCCAATGACTAAAGAGTTCCTGCCAGTGTACGTATGTAGTTGGTTTAGTTTTGTTTATGATTTAAGATGATCAAAACATAAGTTCAAATTAATCCTAAACTGTAACACAACTACACTTGCCAACATTCATTGCTTCAAGTTGGAGGGGCCGATTATGAACGAGACACGTCTCTTACCGGTGACCTACTGCATGGCATAAAAAATTATATTTTAAATTGCATCAATAACAATTGATATATCTATAACTACGAGTGGTTTATGTTTCAGTGTGTGTCTATCTGATCACACACTGCCATTTGAGCAACAGAATCTCGTCATCCATATATTAAATACTCCATATATCTTCTGTTGTTAGGCGCATAAGATAAGATTAATAGTTGAAACGTTTTGTTGGTTGTAATTTGATGTAGGCTCCTCCAATGGTAAGTACAGACGAAGTTGAACAATGCGTAGACCCAAATCTTAACGGACAATATCCTTTAAAGGCCAGTGCTAAGCTTGTAGTAATGGAATCATCGTGTGAGCAAGATGAGCGTGAATTTTTGGAAAAATACGAGCATCGTGGTTAGGGAAGTTTAGCCTCTATTTAAGTTGGCTCCTGCACATGTGGCTAAGGTCTAGGCATCACGTAAAGCGGCATGTGGTTTTGTATGTATGTAGATTCTGGTTTGGACCACTTCTCTATACCTGGTAACGTTCTCCACGACATGTGGCACAACTATACTTTAGGTGATTATTGTAAAACCCGCATACTTTTACCATGAACAGTACACTTAGTAAACATAAGTACCAATTTAAAACTTTCCTTTTATAACATGAACACGTGTCACGAATATTAATTACAAAAACTACGTACGTGTTATTACAAGATAAGTATTAAGTACGTGATATTACACGATAATTATTAATCATAATAATTATAATCACGAACATGAAATCATGAACGATTAAATCACGAACACGTAACTACGTATGTATTTATTATTAAACGGTAAATATCGTTTACGTACAAGTATTAATTATAACACGAATAATTAATTACAAACTAACACGAAAAATACTAACGAATGAATAGGTAACTTGTAAAACCCGCATGCTTTTACCATGAATAGTACCCTTTAGATCGTACGTACTAGATTAAAACGTTACTTTTATAGTATGATTACGTTCACGTATTAGAACTTTAAGTATTACGTACGTGTTAGAACACGATAAGTATTTATTACGTATGAACACACAATAATTATTCAAACAATAATTAATCACGAACATGCGATCATGAAATCATGAACGTAATTTAATCACGAGCTAATATTAATTACATATATATATTTATTACGAACACGAATAAAGATATTAAGTCACGGTTAATAATTAACTAGAACACATAAAACACGAACACGATAAAACACGAACAAACACTAAAATAATTAGACTCGGAAAAAGGTACGGGTACCCCATGTGGGGCCCCCTACCCACGGCTACACTAAGGGTATGGGCCAAGCCCATAAAACTTTTACTAACAAGGGGTTATGGTAAAAACCTTTAGTCATTTTTCACATTACAGTAAAATAACAAAAACCCTAAAAAGATTTTCTCCTTCTCCTTGTTCTCTCTTTGGCCGCCGGATATAAAGACACAAAAGGGGGTGTTCGTTTGATTTTTTATCTTGAATTTTGTGCAAGTATTCGTGTGTGTTCATCCTCGTTTGATCCACGCATTCGGTATACCTTTTTAATCCTTTTCTTTTATGTTTTTATTTAATAAATTAAATAAGATCATGATGTTTTTAAAAAGCTAATTAAAAACATAAATTAAACATGTAAATGGTTATGGGGTAAATCAAAACAAGGGATTTAAGGGTGTTTGATGTGGCCGACGCCTAAATCGAACCCCCAAGGGGTCTCGGTTTGGCTTGTGAACCACCAGCGAGACCTCGTGGTATCGGTTTGGTGGTGTGGTGTGACACCCCCAAATTGGTCAAAATGCAGCGGATATAATATTTGGGTGTCACGTGGGTGGATCATAGCAAATAGTACATAGAGCATCAGATAAAAGATTATCAAACATTTATTACATGACCAAAAGTGTAAATCATTATTTTAAATGGTTCTGACATAACGTAAAGATTGTTCATGAGTCCCTTATAAAAATCCCCCAGTGCTTGCTAAGATGCTTTCTACTCAAATGAAACAGTCCATGCACATAGTATCTACCTGCTTCAAACACCTGAGAAAAACATGCTTTGGAGAGTCAACAAAAGTTGGTGAATTCATAGGTTTAGTTGTATAGTTTGGATATAAATAGTCACTGAAACAGTAAGGCACAAAGCATTACTATTAAAAGGTAATTATACTGTCTATTGCCCGAAACTGACACTTGACATAGTTGGGCCCTCAACAAATGAGGACCATCGCCATTTCTAAACAGGCACCCATCAATAGTGAGTGCTGACATGGTAAACACCTGTTGTCCCGGCCGAGGCACAGTGAGCATGACTCACCTAGGTGGGGACGGTCAATCCCAAATAGATCTATTTATAACATTCAGGTAATCCAACGATTTTAACAGTTTTAGCTCACGGGTCATGAGTATTTATACAACAGGCACATATAATTAAAGTTGATACAGTTTAATTTATATCCATAAATCAGTTGCATGTTTTCTCCCCCAAAAGGATTTTAAAAGTTTGTCAATATATGAAAGTGGGGCCATGAACTCACCTTATCAGTATGGTGATAGTCACAAAATCTGGAGTAGTGCTCAACACTCAGTCAACGACCTAGATAATTATACAGTCTTAGTAAAAGTATAACAGGTTGCACAAAGGTTACTGAAGTATCAGTATATGCTTCTACAGGTTTTTAAGCATTTTATTAGAGTACCCGTAGTTGGTTAAAGTGGTACGGGTTATAGTCATATTTATTTTAGGTATAAAATAAATACTATAGTCATATTAATCAATCCTGTTTAATTAATATTCTAGAATTCATACTACACTCAATCGTGGTTTAAACGTTTACTAACGGGATTTCATAAGTATTTGATGTGTGGAAAAATAAATATAATTAGTATATTTATTTTGTATAAACGGTCATATTAAAAATATATCCACAAGTATCGGGCCTTTATATTTTCCTTTCTGGTATACGTTGAATATATATATATATTTTTAGGGTTTATGTAAGTTTATTTAAGTTTAGGGAATGTCAAAACTAGTCCCCCAATTTGCATAAATACCCCCGGTTACACAAACGCCCCTAGGGCTTACATAGGTTTCAATGTTTGTCAATTCTAGTCCTCGTAGTTTCGGCCAAGATTTTAGATATAAACCTAAGTTACAAAACAGCCCTTAGGGCTTATAAAAGTTTCGGCTAAATACCAAACAGCCCCCTAGGGTTTATAGGAGTTTATTGAGTTAGCAAAAAGGACCCCTATGGTTTCGGCTAAGTGTCAAAGAGAGCCCAAAAAGTGACTAGTTGTATATTAAGTTCTCATAATGTCACTCTAGGTCCTTTATGTTTCGGATAAGGCCTTATATGGCACGAAAAGATTTTAGGGTTTGTAAAATGTTTATAAAATGGCTCGTTTGGTCCTTGAAGTTTGAAATAGTCTTGTCTACTTGAAACCGTGACCCTATACTTTCCACTAAGTTAATTTTAGTCCTTGTACTTGTTTCAAATCTCGAAATGTATTCAACATTAATATAAGTTTACATTTTCAACTTAGTACTTCCTTTATTTTACATAACCGGCCCAAAAAGTCTCCAATGTGTATTTTTGTGATTAATGGGCTCGGACGGCCCATTAGGGGTCGGTTAGGTTTCTTTTGGGCCAAGTGGTTCATAGTGGGCTAATTAAAAGTTACTATAAACATTTATTTAGCCAAATACATTTACTTTTGGGCTTAATATGGTTCGGCCCAACGAAGCTTATGGCTAATCCGGTTTACACAAATATGTTTCGGCTTATTGGCTTATTTGTGTAGTATAGATTCATCTTATCACAATAAAAGATCTATAACCAAATCATGCTAGTTACTAACTTAAGATTCAATAAGCCATGGAATATACTAGTTCCCAAAATAAGCCGAATATAATGGGCTTAAGGTTTAAGCTTTCTAATGTTTAGAATTAATCTATCTATTCTTTTTATTAGGAGTTAATCTAGGATGTATAAATCAAGGTGTTCCTTCCTTGTCTTGAATATTTAGCCGAGCCACCTAGGGTTTTGGTACACAACCCTAAGTAATTTACTTGGTCACACATGTTGCCAATAAGATCAACCTAAGGGCGTGTATACTCGTGGCTAGATATGCAAGCCGTGAGCTTTGCTAGGAGGGTTTTAGCACGATTTTTACGTGTGCATGCATACTAAACCTTGGTTATCATAAGTTTACATGAATGCCATGCATTAGAAGTAAGGAATATGGAAGATGGTGGAATGAGAGATTACTTACTTGCTTGGATTTAGATGTGATGGAGTAGAGTACACTAAAGCTTGAGGTTCCTAAAAGTGGACAATGAAGCCTTCCTAGTCGGATTTATGTATGCCGAGACCCCTTCAATGCTTCTTTGGCTTGATTCAATGCTAGGAGAAGTAAATGTGTTTGAGTTTTGTGATGATTGGAGAGTAAATGTGATATGTGTTTAATGTTTTTAGGATGAGTTACCCATGCTTTCTAGTTTAGCCGTAGGTTTCATCCAAGTGGGGTGTGGTTTTGGTTTTAAGCTAGTTGTATGATGATGTATGTATAAGGAGTATAGTACATCTTCATAAATGGAGGGATGTACAAGGGTGATGTGGAGCTAGCAAAACCGGCTAGGTGAGGGCTTGTGGGAGACAAAAGTACATGCTCTTAATTAGCTAATCCTAGTACCAAGATTTACCTTGTACCAAGTGGATTTGGGTGATGTTGGAGAGCTCCTAGCCGCGGGTTGTATATCCCATGTGGGGGAAATGTGATTCAAAATATCTAGCAAGTATTAGTTAGTTTAGTGTAAAGGTAAGTTTTGTGTTATGTGCACATTTGTGTAATGTTTCTAGCCGTGTAAACATAAGGCTTCACAAGTGATGTGTAGTTTGTTTTTGAGTAAGTCTTAGCTAAGTGTGATTACTTAGGTAAGACAAGGCATAAGGTGGATGGAAATTTTCTAACTTAAATAAAAGTGTAAGACATACACTAGACTTGTGAATTGAGGCTTTACAAAGATTAAATATGACGGAAGTCTCATATATTTATAAACATATAAGAATCGACAATAAAATTTAATGAGAGACTGAAACTTCATGAAGTGGGATTACACTTATTTCAGTAAACTATGCCCACTATGAGGCAAAGTTGAAAGGTAAAAACAGGGGTTTTACAGCACATTCCCGTTATTTTAGCTTTGTCCTCAAAGCTTAGATCGATGTCATTGGTCAGGTGAACAAGCTTGGGAATTTGGTTTTGAACGAGTCTTCTCGTTCCCAAGTGAACTCAGGACCTCTCCTCGAGTTCCATCGTACCTTTACCAATGGGATCCGGCTATTTTTCTACTTTTTAACTATTCTTTCCATGATTTCTACAGGCTCTTCCGTGAACTGGAGCTTGTCGTCAAAGTGAACTCCCTCTAATGGCATAGCTAGGGGCTCATCAGCGTAGCACTTTTTCAGGTCAGACACCTGAAAGGTGGAGTGCACTCGACTCAATTGTTGGGGTAACTCCAAGCGGTAAGCGACTTCTCCGACTCTGGCTATCACTTTAAAGGGGCCTACATAACGTGGGTTCAGTTTCCCACGTTTACCGAAACGTACAACTCCCTTCCATGGCGATACCTTGAGCATTACACGGTCACCTACTTCATACTGCATAGGTTTTCGTCTCTGATCTGCATAGCTCTTTTGTCGGTCGCGGGCAGCTTGGATTCTTTGTTTTATCAGGATTATCTTGTCAGTCGTTTCTTGGATCAGTTCTGGCCCGGTGAGCTGGAATTCGCCGACTTCTGCCCAACACACTGGTGAACGGCATTTTCTACCATATAGTGTTTCGAATGGGACAGCTTTGATGCTAGCATGGTAACTATTGTTGTAGGAGAATTCCACCAAAGAGATGTGATCGACCCATCTATTCCCAAAGTCAATCACGCATGCTCGTAAAATGTCTTCAAGGGTCTGAATTTGTCCTTTCGCTTTGGCCGTCAGTCTACGGGTGGTAAGCAGTGCTCATATCTAGGCGGGTTCCCAAAGCTCGTTGGAACGCCTTCCAGAAATTGGATGTGAACCTACCGTCTCGGTCGAGATTATTGAGACGGGTATTCCATGTTTAGTCACTACCTCCTTCAGATATGTCTTGGCTAACTTTGACAGGGAGTCATTCTCCTTGATGGGCAGGAAGTGCGCAGATTTGGTAAGTCGGTCAACGATCACCCACATAGCGTCGTAACCGTGAGATGATCTTGGAAGCTTGGTGATGAAATCCATAGTGATATTCTCCCATTTACACTTGGGTATCTCTGGTTGAACCAGTAATCCGGATGGTCTTTGATGTTCGGTTTTGACGCGAGAACAGGTCAGACATTTCTGGACGTAAGTGGCGATGTTTTCCTTCATGTTTGGCCACCAGTACAACTTTTTCATGTCCTGATACATCTTCTCCGACCCGGGGTGTATGGAATACTTGGATTTATGGGACTCATGCATGATCACGTCCCTCAAATCCCCATAGCAAGGTAACCAACTCCTCCCATGCAAACACAGGGTTCCATCTGCTCTTGGTTCCAACTTTTCCTTGGTGAGGTCGGTCCTGAGCATACCCCCAACATCTTACTTCACGAGGTTTTCAGGTTTCTGAGCTTGTGTCTGAGCTTCTAGGATTTGTTTGGGTAAATCCAGGCTAATTGTTACGACTAGTGCCCGGACTCTCATAGGAGGATCGGTCTCCTTACGGCTTAGTGCGTCTGCAACCACATTTGCTTTACCGGGATGGTATTTGATCTCGCAGTCATAATCGCTTAGCAACTCAATCCAACGACGTTGCCTCATATTTAGCTCCTTTTGATCCAGTATGTGTTGTAAGCTCTTGTGGTCCGTATGCACCGTGCACTTGGTTCCGTACAGATAGTGTCTCCAGATTTTTAACGCAAACACCACAGATCCAAGCTCTAAATCATGAGTAGTGTAGTTCTTCTCATGTTTCTTTAGTTGTCTGGAGGCGTACGCGATCACTTTCGTCCTCTGCATTAATACTGCGCCCAAGCCCTTATGTGACGCATCACAATATACCACAAAGTCGTCGTTGCCTTCGGGTAAGGCCAGGATAGGTGCACTACACAGCTTTTCCTTGATTAGTTGAAAAGCTAACTCTTTTTTTCCCCCCAGTCAAACTTTATTCCCTTTTGTGTGAGTTTGGTCATTGGTTTTGCTATTTTGGAGAAACCTTCGATGAATCGACGGTAGTATCCGGCAAGGCCTAGGAATTGACGGATTTCTGTCGGTGACTTTGGAGATGCCCAATCTTTGACGGATTCAACCTTTGCTGGGTCCACATGAATGTCGTCGCTATCAATAACATGACCGAGGAATTGGACCTTCGAGATCCAGAATTCACATTTGGAGAACTTGGCGTACAACTGTTCTTCCTTAAGTATCTTCAGAACTTGGGTAAGGTGTTCCTCGTGTTCATGTTCATTCTTAGAGTAAATGAGTATGTCATCTATGAAGACTATTACAAATTTATCTAGGTACGGTATGCACACTCGATTCATAAGGTCCATAAAGATGGTAGGAGCGTTGGTCAACCCAAAAGGCATGACCTGAAATTCGAAATGGCCATAACGAGTCCTGAAGGCGGTTTTTGGAATATCCTCCTCCTTAACCCTCAATTGATGGTACCCAGATCGCAGATCTATCTTAGAGTACACACTTGACCCTTACAACTGGTCAATAGGTCATCAATACGGGGAAGTGGATAACGGTTCTTTACAGTCAACTTATTCAGTTCTTTGTAATCGATACACATTCGAAACAAACCATCTTTCTTTTTGACAAATAAAATCGGGGCTCCCCATGGTGAGGAACTAGGTCGGATAAATCCCTTGTCAGACAATTCCTGAAGCTGTTCTGCTAGTTCTTTCATCTCTGATGGTGCTAGTCGATAAGGAGCTTTTGCTACGGGTGCAGCTCCTAGAATTAAGTGAATCTGGAATTCCACTTGCCGGGCTGGTGGTAGGCCTGGTAAGTCTTCAGGGAAGACTTCGGGGAAATCCCGGACGATGGGCACGTCCTTGATTTGCTTCCTTTCGGTGTCGTCTTCTCTATCTACCTGGGAGATGTGAGCCAAGAAGGTGGGACATCCTTTTGATAAATATCTCTGAACTTTGGTACAGGATATGACACTGAGTCTAGTGTCCGCAAGGTCGGTATTACCATTGCCTCGAACGATCAATGTCTCATTTCCCCATGGCAAACGGACTAGTTTGTCGTCGCAGACGATTACTGAGTGGTACTTAGCTAACCAATCCATACCAATGATGATATCGAAACTGCCTAGATTCACTGGGATTAGGTCAATATTGAACGGGTGGTTGGAAAGGTTCAGGGTACAACCCCTAACGATGGTATCGGCTTCCACGATCTTACCGTCTGCTAATTCTACTGAGAATCGATGGTCTAACGCGGAAGGGATAACCTCTAATACTCTACTAAATTCAGTGGAAATAAAGCTCCTGTCTGCCCCAGTGTCAAATAGAATGGGCGCGTAACGATTATTTAGTAAAAACGTACCCGTAACTATGTTGGAGTCTGGGTTGGCTTTTGTATCTCCCACCACGTATACTCTGGATGCGGATCCTCCATTGTTTTTGTTCTGATGGGCTAACTTGGGGCAGCCGGATTTCACATGTTCGGGTGCTCCACACTCATAGCATGTGACTCCTTTCCTTGGGCCACTGTTACTTCCTCCTGTAACACCACGGTTTCCTGGCTCTCTATTCCCAAATCCACGGGCATTGGTCCCGCCTCGATTATTGCTCCTAGCAATAGGGTTGGGCTGAACCTGAGTAGCGGTATTTACTTGGCAATCGCGAACAAAGTGGCCCACTGTTCCACATTTGTAACAAGTCTTGCATGGTTCACCCACCTGATGGTGAAAGTGGCATGTCGGGCACATAGGTTTGGTGCCTTCGTAAATCTTTGACCCGGTGGGGGCGATCGCACTGTAAATCTGTCCGACGTTTTGCCTCTTTGGATTTGGGTGATAGGGAGCACAGACATTGTCGTCCAACTTTCTTTTGTTCCCAGTGTTTCTCTCGGAGATGGTACGGTTCCTCTTGTTGATCAATTCGGTGGCAAACTCCATGGCTTTCTCGACGGTAGCGGGCCGCGAGGCGAGAACGCTATCATGGATGGCGTCGGGGAGTCCTCCAACGTACTTCTCAATCTTCTCCTCCTTATCGGGAAACATCCTGGTACACATGAGAGTCAATTCTTGGAACCTCCAGTTGTACAACACGATGTCATTGTTCCTACACCTAAGATCCCATAGCTCAACTTCTAGTTTCTTCATTTCACCCCTTGGGCAGTACTTTTCCGTCATTCTCTCCTTCAGATTTTTCCAGTTCAGAGTGTAAGCAGCATCATGTCCTAGAGTAACAGCTACAGAATTCCACCAGGTGAGGGCACTTTCAAGTAGCGTGCAGGTGGCGAACTTAACCTTGTTCTCATCGGCGCAGTCGCTGATGCGGAATACGGTCTCTAGTCTTTCAAACCATTGCATCAACTCCACCACGCCTTCGTTGCCCCGATAGTAAGATGGCTTGCATTTGAGAAAGTCAGGGTAAGAACAACCCCTGGTGGTATTATTATTTCTTCGGTTATTGGAATTTTCGCTATCGTCCATGTTTCGGCTAGCTGCCATAGCGGTGGCGATGCCTTGGTCAATCATTTCCCTAAGCTGGGCAGGGGTGACATTATGGGTGGCATCGTCATTAGGAGGATTATCAGCAGGATTATTGGCTGGGTTAATGGCAGGATTAGTGGCAGGGTTTTGCCTAGTGATTGCCATTTGTCTGTAGTTTTACACAAAAATGAAATTGTTAGCTTCAAAGTCCGTATGATTATATATTATTTGCATGACCAAACCTGTATACAATAATTACAACAATTTGAATAACTTGTCACATTTTAATGATACAACACATGATATAACAAAAGAGAGTGGGCATATGTCATTTCCTAAAAGAAAATACACATAACATCAAGTACAACCGATCCAAGACAGAAGTATAGTACGTCTGTCTGGGGCAGTGGTACACACAGTCTAAAGTGATATATATATACAGGCACCTATCTATGAGAGTACAGTACTGATAGGCTACAAAAGCTACATGAAAATAAAAGTACATGAAATCCTATATCATGATAGCTGGGATGCAACCCAAAGCTTATCATGATGTACATGAGTATAGTACATCTTCATAAATGGAGGGATGTACAAGGGTGATGTGGAGCTAGCAAAACCGGCTAGGTGAGGGCTTGTGGGAGACAAAAGTACATGCTCTTAATTAGCTAATCCTAGTACCAAGATTTACCTTGTACCAAGTGGATTTGGGTGATGTTGGAGAGCTCCTAGCCGCGGGTTGTATATCCCATGTGGGGGAAATGTGATTCAAAATATCTAGCAAGTATTAGTTAGTTTAGTGTAAAGGTAAGTTTTGTGTTATGTGCACATTTGTGTAATGTTTCTAGCCGTGTAAACATAAGCTTCACAAGTGATGTGTAGTTTGTTTTTGAGTAAGTCTTAGCTAAGTGTGATTACTTAGGTAAGACAAGGCATAAGGTGGATGGAAATTTTCTAACTTAAATAAAAGTGTAAGACATACACTAGACTTGTGAATTGAGGCTTTACAAAGATTAAATATGACGGAAGTCACATATATTTATAAACATATAAGAATCGACAATAAAATTTAATGAGAGACTGAAACTTCATGAAGTGGGATTACACTTAGTTCAGTAAACTATGCCTACTATGAGGCAAAGTTGAAAGGTAAAAACAGTGGTTTTACAGCACATTCCCGTTATTTTAGCTTTGTCCTCAAAGCTTAGATCGATGTCATTGGTCAGGTGAACAAGCTTGGGTATTTGGTTTTGAATGAGTCTTCTCGTTCCCAAGTGAACTCAGGACCTCTCCTCGAGTTCCATCGTACCTTTACCAATGGGATCCGGCTATTTTTCTACTTTTTAACTATTCTTTGCATGATTTCTACAGGCTCTTCCGTGAACTGGAGCTTGTCGTCAAAGTGAACTCCCTCTAATGGCATAGCTAGGGGCTCATCAGCGTAGCACTTTTTCAGGTCAGACACGTGAAAGGTGGAGTGCACTCGACTCAATTGTTGGGGTAACTCCAAGCGGTAAGCGACTTCTCCGAGTCTGGCTATCACTTTAAAGGGGCCTACATAACGTGGGTTCAGTTTCCCACGTTTACTGAAACGTACAACTCCCTTCCATGGCGATACCTTGAGCATTACACGGTCACCTACTTCATATTGCATAGGTTTTCGTCTCTGATCTGCATAGCTCTTTTGTCGGTCGCGGGCAGCTTGGATTCTTTGTTTTATCAGGATTATCTTGTCAGTCGTTTCTTGGATCAGTTCTGGCCCGGTGAGCTGGAATTCGCCGACTTCTGCCCAACACACTGGTGAACGGCATTTTCTACCATATAGTGTTTCGAATGGGACAACTTTGATGCTAGCATGGTAACTATTGTTGTAGGAGAATTCCACCAAAGGGATGAGATCGACCTATCTATTCCCAAAGTCAATCACGCATGCTCGTAACATGTCTTCAAGGGTCTGAATTTGTCCTTTCGCTTTGGCCGTCAGTCTGCGGGTGGTAAGCAGTGCTCATATCTAGGCGGGTTCCCAAAGCTCGTTGGAACGCCTTCCAGAAATTGGATGTGAACCTACCGTCCCGGTCGCAGATTATTGAGACGGGTATTCCGTGTTTAGTCACTACCTCCTTCAGATATGTCTTGGCTAACTTTGACAGGGAGTCATTCTCCTTGATGGGCAGGAAGTGCGCAGATTTGGTAAGTCGGTCAACGATCACCCAAATGGCGTCGTAACCGTGAGATGATCTTGGAAGCTTGGTGATGAAATCCATAGTGATATTCTCCCATTTCCACTAGGGTATATCTGGTTGAACCAGTAATCCGGATGGTCTTTGATGTTCGGTTTTGACGCGAGAACAGGTCAGACATTTCTGGACGTAAGTGGCGATGTTTGCCTTCATGTTTGGCCACCAGTACAACTTTTTCATGTCCTGATACATCTTCTCCGACCCGGGGTGTATGGAATACTTGGATTTATGGGACTCATGCATGATCACGTCCCTCAAATCCCCATAGCAAGGTAACCAACTCCTCCCATGCAAACACAGGGTTCCATCTGCTCTTGGTTCCAACTTTTCCTTGGTGAGGTCGGTCCTGAGCATACCCCCAACATCTTACTTCACGAGGTTTTCAGGTTTCTGAGCTTGTGTCTGAGCTTCTAGGATTTGTTTGGGTAAATCCAGGCTAATTGTTACGACTAGTGCCCGGACTCTCATAGGAGGATCGGTCTCCTTACGGCTTAGTGCGTCTGCAACCACATTTGCTTTACCGGGATGGTATTTGATCTCGCAGTCATAATCGCTTAGCAACTCAATCCAACGACGTTGCCTCATATTTAGCTCCTTTTGATCCAGTATGTGTTGTAAGCTCTTGTGGTCCGTATGCACCGTGCACTTGGTTTCGTACAGATAGTGTCTCCAGATTTTTAACGCAAACACCACAGATCCAAGCTCTAAATCATGAGTAGTGTAGTTCTTCTCATGTTTCTTTAGTTGTCTGGAGGCGTACGCGATCACTTTCGTCCTCTGCATTAATACTGCGCCCAAGCCCTTATGTGACGTATCACAATATACCACAAAGTCGTCGTTGCCTTCGGGTAAGGCCAGGATAGGTGCACTACACAGCTTTTCCTTGATTAGTTGAAAAGCTAACTCTTCTTTTTCCCCCCAGTCAAACTTTATTCCCTTCTGTGTGAGTTTGGTCATTGGTTTTGCTATTTTGGAGAAACCTTTGATGAATCAACGGTAGTATCCGGCAAGGCCTAGGTGTGACAACCCGTCAATTTCAGGTCGTTATTTTAATCTCGACTATTACGTATTACGTGTTTACTATAATGAGAATTTTAATTTATCGACTAACCGAGAAGGTTATGACTTGAAACTAGCGTAAGAATGTCGATTAGATGAAAACCGACAAGGAATATGTTAGGTATCGATATTATATTCTCAAATAATCATGAAAATGATTTTTATTATATTTAATCTTTATTTCTCGTATTTTACGTTTTAACGAATGACGATAACTATTAGTGATCGCGATACCGACGGATGCCCAAAAATTTACGTTTTACTATCGATTGTCTCGATATTGTATATTTTCGACGTTTTCGATTTAATTACGTTTTAAGTCGTGTCGAAGCCTTGTTATATATTTTCAAGCGTTTTAACTTACGAAAAGTATGTTTACGAAACCCGAGCCCCGTAAATATTTTTAAAATGTACAATTTACATTTCCTACCTTGTAAACTATTTACTTGCACTTTTGGGCCAAAAGTTTTGCCAAATTGCACTTTGGTCCTCACCCCACTAACTAATTAAAAATTTAAAAACAAACAAACACACACACACACTTTTTACTTTCAAAAAAATAATCAAACTCTCTCTCTTTCTTCCTTTTTGCCGTCCAACCCCAAACCAAATACCCTTCAAAATTTTTTGATCCACTTTGATTCATCCAAATCTAAAAGAAGACCCATCTTGGAAATTTCATAAGCTTTCTATTGGTATAATTTTCTTCTACATGCATTCACTAAATTTTATTTTTGATTTTTGATGATGAACATCAAGTTTGATCCATTTTTATGGTGATATATGGTGTTAATAATATAATATTCATAGTGGGTTATGGTTGCATGTAAGATTTTTATATATTTAATTTTTGTAAGATTAAATTTGAGGGTGTTATGAGTTAATTAGATGTGTTATTATGATATTAGGATCATATTAGGACTATAGGAATTGTTGGAATGGGTTGAAAATTTGATTTGGTATGATTTTTAGATAGGCTATTTTGGGCAGTAACTTTAAGTCCGTTTTTGAAATTTTTACTGTGATAAACTTGGTAAACTAATAAGATAGGGTCGTAGATAATTTCGTTAGCTTCGATTTGAGCTAAAGTAGAGCTTCTAACTCATTACGAGCGAAAAGTTATGCTACTTTTAGTGTTTGTGTACCGGGAGACGGGTATCGGCACAATCCGAAAATTGTTGTCGATATTTGGAACGAATCTCGGGGACTATAAAATGAGTTTTAAAAATGTTCAAGGGCTGTTGTAAGTTGATAAACCTCAGGTCATGAGTCTATTTTCAAACCCGAGCGTCGGTTTTGCAAACGGAATAGTTTAGATAAGTTAAAATGGTTTTACAAGTCAAAGGCGTAAAACTGTCCGGTTTTTGCAACACGAAGGTGTGTCGGGCAGAAGGTCTTAGAAGTAATATTTTTGAATGAAATTTAAACTGAGTCTTATTCATATTATGTGTGAGTTTTTCACCAAGTTTCGTCGAAATCGGACATGTCTAGATAGGTTAGATTGGTGTGTACATTTGGAGTGTATATGCTGAGTGGTATTTTGGACACGTAGTTCAATACTTGTATGGCGTGAGTTGAGTATTCACTATTGGACATAGTAACTTACTCGAGTGTTAAGTCATTATATAAATGACTTAGTTACTGGTCCGAGGGAAGTAAAATGAAGGTTTGACTTGCGTTGACTTGGCGTCATACGACGGGTCAATGTCAAGTGTGTAAGTGTTTAAAAGAATAAGTGTTGAATAAAAGGGTATAGAAGTACACTTACATTTTTGTTATTTTTCGGGATTTTTATGGTCATTTGAAATTGACTTTCATATTATTTAAGTATTATATATACTTGAGTCGTTTATTATCGAATGCGCCTTATTTGGTAGGTTGCGGTCTTCGTGTTTAACGGGCATCACAAATCGTCGGCGATCGTCACGTCACTACTATCGTACCAAGGTGAGTCTATAGCCTCGCTTTAACATGTTTACTTGTTTTATAAAACCCGCGAGGGGGATAACATGCTTGTTTTATTAAAATAAAAGGGGTACGACGAGAAGTTGTGGAACCCTTATTATTGGAAAAACATTATTATAAATGAAGGGTACAACGAGAAGTTGTGGTAAACCCTCATTCTTTTAAAATTGAACACAAAGGACCCGATTGTATGCTTAGATGAAAGTTGTTATGTAAGTTTGTTTTAGCCTCAAAAGACCCATGAATCGTGAATTGTTAATCGAAAGGAACGCTAATACTATGGGATAGATCTATCGGGGTGACACCCAGTCCGGTCGCGAGTAGCTCTCGCGTGGTGTTGTGATGCACCAGTAATGAAACATCGGATGCAATTGTATAAGAGAAATATACGCACTTGGCTAGGTGTGTTGGGCTGAAATATATATGTTAACGTTCAATTTCACGAGGCAAATAGAAATAACAACGATAATTATGTCTGATCCACATGATTGTCAACCACGGAAGGTTTATTCAGAATACTTGTGTTCGTTTATTTAAATTTAAACTCTATAGATTCGCTCAACATTTTTGTTGACTTTATAGCATGTTTTATCTCAGGTCCATGAAGAAGGCACTCAAGGAAGGCGGTTTCGTGCAGCTTGCTTAATTTAAATGTTTTGGCCCACTTTTCTAAACTATGTCTATTCTAAGAAACTTTTATCATTTGGTTGGTTGTGTAAACTTAAAACTATTTGGGACCGTGTGTAAACTGTTTTATCTTTAAACAAATGAATGGACGTATGTTTTGTTAAAACGACTCATTTTGAGGCGTTTTCTATGATATTGAGGTTGAACCATGATAGTAACACCCAATGACCCTTCCGCTGCTATGACATGAAATTGGGGGTGTTACAGATTGGCATCAGAGCTCAAGTTATAGAGAACGAAAAGATTTTCCAAAAATAGATTTTTGAAATCTTTTGACTATAACATTTGCAAGCGAAACCTCCGAGTTGCCAATGGACGAGAACAAGCAA
Organism: Glebionis coronaria; assembly: GCA_025667525.1. NCBI lineage: Eukaryota > Viridiplantae > Streptophyta > Magnoliopsida > Asterales > Asteraceae > Glebionis > Glebionis coronaria. The sequence continues at coordinate 362,512,314 of CM046882.1, read as the reverse complement.
AGTATATATATATGTTATACATATTTAATTATTAATTATGCTTAAAGCATAATGGATTACATTTATTTATTTATAAATGTCTATTATTTGATTATTATAATACTAATACGTGATTTACAAACGACGCTGATTGTCACAATAGAAACCCCTGTCTTTTTACTCATTCCTCGTGAATCTTCGTTCCTTGTCTAAATTCTATCTTCGTTCTATCATCCATTCTTGTTTCTTTTCATCTATCTATTCTTATTCTGTGTTATTCATGTTTTGTTATCACAAGCGTTGAATGAATACTCATTTTGATGTGAATTGTGTAACAGGATTATGCCGCCAAAACAGTTGACTGAGACTCAGTTACGTGCTATAGTAGCTGATCAATTTCAGATATCTATGAATGCATTTATGGCAAACTTGAATAATGGAGCCGGTGGATCTGGTGGAGCTAGTGGATCTGGTGGAGCTGGTGGATCCGGTGGAGCTGGTGGATCCGGTGGAGCTGGTGGATCCGGTGGAGCTGGTGGATCTGGTGGAGCTGGCGATACTGGAGCTGGCAACACTGGAGCTGGCGCTACTGGAGCTGGCGCTACTGGAGCTGGCGCTACTGGAACTGGCGCTACTGGAGCTGGCAATACTGGTGCTGGAACTGGTGATGCGGATAGACCAGTGATTCCTGAAAACAAGAAGTGCAATTATACCTCGTTCATGAAATGCAAACCTCCAACTTTTAAGGGTACTGAAGGCGCTGTTGGGTTAATGCAATGGTTTGAGAAATTAGAATCCGTGTTTCGATTTAGTGGAAGTGAGGAAGGAGATAAAGTAATGTTTGCCTCTGCTACTCTTCAAGGGCGAGCATTAACCTGGTGGAATGGAAGAATGGCATCAATGGGTATGGATGCTGCGTATGCTACACCTTGGGTTGAGGTAAGAAGGTGGATGACTGAGGAATTCTGTCCAAGGAGTGTTATTCAAAGGTTAGAACAGGAATTATATCAGCTGAGACTGAAGGGTACCGACATCGATGGATACACAAACAGATTCCATGAACTTGCTCTACTTTGTCCGAACAAAGTTAACCCAGAATACTTGAAGGTAGAGCAGTATATTCGAGGCTTGCCGACCAACATCCGTGGTGATGTGACCTCATCTAAACCTGCCAATATTGATGAAGCTGTTCGTATGGCTTACCAACTAATGGGTCAAATCATCCAAGACAAGGCTGATGGTGTTTCTGAAGGCAACAAAAGAAGAGCTGAAAATGACAATGATGATCGTGGTGATAACCGTCAATCTCACAACAGAAATCAAAACCGAAGGAGGGGTAACGCTAATGCGATGACTGAAGCTGCAACTGCTGATAAGGGAACAAGATGTCAACGCTGCAAGAAGTCTCATACTGGTGAATGTGCTATGTGTGGAAAGTGCAACAAGTTAGGTCACAAGACTGAAGACTGTTGGGGACCAGGAAAGAAGGGAGTGACGTGCTTTAACTGCCAAGGTAAAGGTCACATGAGGAACCAATGCCCTCAACCTCCGAAGAATGCACGTGGTGGAGATAACCAAGGAAAAGCTTATCAGTTGGGAGAAGCCGAAGCAAAGCAAAACCCGAAAGTTGTCACTGGTACGTTTTTACTGAACAACCGTTATGCTACAGCTTTATTTGATTCTGGTGCGGACAAAAGCTTTGTGTCTACGAGTTTTAGTGCCTTAATTGATATCAAACCGGTCGAATTAGACGCAAGTTATGAGGTAGAACTAGCTGATGGTAAATTAGTGAGTACAAATCGTGCGCTCCTAGGATGTTCTCTAAATCTCTTGAACCGTATTTTTAAGATAGACTTGATGATTGTTGAATTGGGAAGTTTTGATGTTATTATCGGAATGGATTGGTTATCCAAGTATAACGCGTCTATCTTGTGTGGAGAAAAGAAAGTTAGGATTCCTTTAGACGACAAGACCATGGTTATCGAAGGTGATCATCGTAGTTCACGACTAAAAATCGTTTCGTGCATTAAGGCTCGTAAGTATATCGAAAGAGGCTGTGAGTTATTCCTAGCGAAAGTAGTGGAGAAAGAATCGAAGGAGAAACGTGCCGAAGATGTACCTGTTATCCGCGACTTTCCTGAAGTGTTTCCGGAAGATTTGCCTGGACTTCCTCCTCCAAGGCAAGTAGAATTCCAAATTGACCTAATTCCTGGTGCTGCACCCGTGGCTCGTGCGCCATATCGTTTAGCCCCATCCGAGCTGAAGGAGTTATCTGTGCAATTACAAGAGCTATCTGATAAAGGTTTTATACGACCGAGTTCGTCACCTTGGGGAGCTCCTGTCTTATTCGTTAAGAAGAAAGATGGTTCGTTTCGTATGTGTATTGATTACCGAGAGTTGAATAAGCTGACGATCAAGAATCGTTATCCGCTTCCAAGAATTGATGATTTATTCGATCAACTTCAAGGTTCTCGTGTTTTCTCCAAGATTGATCTTCGTTCTGGTTACCATCAACTTCGCATACGTGAGGAAGATATTCCTATTACGGCATTTAGAACTCGTTATGGTCATTATGAGTTTCTGGTTATGCCTTTTGGTTTGACTAATGCACCTGCTGTATTCATGGATCTAATGAATCACATTTGTAAGCCGTATCTTGATAAATTCGTGATCGTTTTCATAGATGATATTCTAATCTACTCCAAGAGCAATGAAGAGCATGCCGAACACTTAAGGATTATCTTGAACTTGTTGAAGAATGAAAAGTTATACGCTAAGTTCTCAAAGTGTGATTTTTGGCTTAATTCTGTACAATTTCTCGGACACGTGGTCGATAAAAGTGGAGTACATGTTGATCCTGCAAAGATCGAAGCCATCAAGAATTGGAGTGCTCCGACTACTCCAACTGAAGTACGACAATTTCTAGGTCTGGCTGGTTATTACCAAAGGTTTATTGAAGGATTCTCTTTGATATCGAAACCATTAACGAAGCTGACGCAGAAGAATAAACCGTATGTGTGGGGCGATGATGAAGAAGAAGCTTTCCAAACCCTGAAGATGAAACTTTGTAGTGCGCCGATTTTATCATTACCTGAAGGAAGTGAAGATTTTGTTGTTTATTGCGATGCATCTCTCAAAGGATATGGTGCTGTTCTCATGCAACGTGAAAAGGTGATCGCATATGCCTCTAGACAATTAAGGAAAAATGAGGAGAACTACACTACCCATGACTTGGAATTGGGCGCTGTGGTTTTCGCTTTGCGACTTTGGAGACATTATCTGTATGGTACGAAGTGTACAGTATTCACTGATCATAAAAGCCTACAATACATACTAGATCAAAAGGAACTGAATATGAGGCAACGTCGATGGGTTGAACTCTTAAGTGATTACGACTGCGAAATCCGTTATCATCCGGGAAAGGCGAACGTGGTAGCTGACGCGTTAAGTCGAAAGGAAAGGGAGAAACCGATTCGAGTGCGTGCTTTGGTGGTGACAGTCCATAATAACTTACCTGAGCAGATTCGGAACGCACAAGTTGAAGCATGCAAGAAGGAAAATATTGCTGCCGAAAGATTTAGAGGAGACGGTGAAACATTTGAGACGCGACCCGATGGTATCAGATGTTTGAGAGGTCGAATTTGGTTACCATTCTTTGGTGGACTGAGAGACTTGATTATGTTAGAATCTCATAAGTCCAAGTATTCTATTCATCCTGGATCGGACAAAATGTACCAAGACTTGAAAAAGTTATACTGGTGGCCGAATATGAAAGCTGATATTGCAACATACGTCGCGAAATGCTTAACATGTGCAAAAGTGAAAGCTGAATATCAGAAGCCGTCAGGATTACTTGTCCAACCTGAAATTCCAATCTGGAAATGGGAGCGAATTACGATGGACTTCATCACAAAACTCCCAAGGACACCGTCTGGGTTCGATGCAATTTGGGTTATTGTCGATCGTTTAACTAAATCCGCTCATTTTATTCCAATCAACGAGAGGTTCGGTTTGGAGAAACTCGCCGATATTTATCTGAAGGAAATCGTGTGCAAGCATGGTGTTCCTATTTCAATCATTTCCGATAGAGATAGTCGTTTTGCTTCTGGATTTTGGAGATCACTTCAAAAGTCGTTAGGAACCAATTTGGATATGAGCACAGCCTATCATCCACAAACTGATGGGCAAAGCGAAAGAACAATCCAAACTTTGGAGGATATGCTACGTGCTTGTGTGATAGACTTTGGAAGTAGCTGGGATAAGCACTTACATTTGGCCGAATTCTCGTACAATAACAGTTATCACGCGAGTATTAAAGCTGCACCTTTTGAAGCACTTTATGGGAGAAAATGTAGATCACCCGTTAGCTGGAGTGAGGTTGGTGACGCCCAACTCACTGGACCAGATTTGATTAGAAAGACGACGGATATGATTGTGCAAATTAAGAACAGGTTGTTGTCTGCTCGAAGCCGAGAGAAGAGTTATGCGGATGTGAGAAGAAAACCATTGGAGTTTAACGTGGGAGATAAGGTTATGCTAAAGGTATCACCATGGAAAGGTGTTGTACGATTTGGAAAACGTGGGAAGTTAAGTCCTCGTTATATCGGACCATTTAAGGTTACATCTAGAGTAGGACCTGTGGCATACCAACTTGAACTACCACAAGAACTGTATGGGATTCATAACACTTTTCACGTGTCGAATCTGAAGAAGTGTTTATCCGATGAAGAACTCGTTATACCGTTAGACGAGGTTAAGGTTGATAAAAAGTTGCATTTTATTGAAGAACCAGTCGAGATCATGGATCGTGAGGTCAAGCAACTGAAGCAAAGCCGAATACCTATCGTCAAAGTTCGAGGGAACTCTCGAAGAGGACCGGAGTTTACGTGGGAACGAGAAGACCAAATGTGGAAGAATTACCCTCATCTCTTTGATTTCAACAAGCGATCGGGCAAGAATGCAAGTTGATCTTCGAGGGCGAAGATCCTAATTTGGTGGGGATGATGTGACAACCCGTCAATTTCAGGTCGTTATTTTAATCTCGACTATTACGTATTACGTGTTTACTATAATGAGAATTTTAATTTATCGACTAACCGAGAAGGTTATGACTTGAAACTAGCGTAAGAATGTCGATTAGATGAAAACCGACAAGGAATATGTTAGGTATCGATATTATATTCTCAAATAATCATGAAAATGATTTTTATTATATTTAATCTTTATTTCTCGTATTTTACGTTTTAACGAATGACGATAACTATTAGTGATCGCGATACCGACGGATGCCCAAAAATTTACGTTTTACTATTGATTGTCTCGATATTGTATATTTTCGACGTTTTCGATTTAATTACGTTTTAAGTCGTGTCGAAGCCTTGTTATATATTTTCAAGCGTTTTAACTTACGAAAAGTATTTTTACGAAACCCGAGCCCCGTAAATATTTTTAAAATGTACAATTTACATTTCCTACCTTGTAAACTATTTACTTGCACTTTTGGGCCAAAAGTTTTGCCAAATTGCACTTTGGTCCTCACCCCACTAACTAATTAAAAATTTAAAAACAAACAAACACACACACACACTTTTTACTTTCAAAAAAATAATCAAACTCTCTCTCTTTCTTCCCTTTTGCCGTCCAACCCCAAACCAAATACCCTTCAAAAAATTTTGATCCACTTTGATTCATCCAAATCTAAAAGAAGACCCATCTTGGAAATTTCATAAGCTTTCTATTGGTATAATTTTCTTCTACATGCATTCACTAAATTTTATTTTTGATTTTTGATGATGAACATCAAGTTTGATCCATTTTTATGGTGATATATGGTGTTAATAATATAATATTCATAGTGGGTTATGGTTGCATGTAAGATTTTTATATATTTAATTTTTGTAAGATTAAATTTGAGGGTGTTATGAGTTAATTAGATGTGTTATTATGATATTAGGATCATATTAGGACTATAGGAATTGTTGGAATGGGTTGAAAATTTGATTTGGTATGATTTTTAGATAGGCTATTTTGGGCAGTAACTTTAAGTCCGTTTTTGAAATTGTTACTGTGATAAACTTGGTAAACTAATTAGATAGGGTCGTAGAGAATTTCGTTAGCTTCGATTTGAGCTAAAGTAGAGCTTCTAACTCATTACGAGCGAAAAGTTATGCTACTTTTAGTGTTTGTGTACCGGGAGACGGGTATCGGCACAATCCGAAAATTGTTGTCGATATTTGGAACGAATCTCGGGGACTATAAAATGAGTTTTAAAAATGTTCAAGGGCTGTTGTAAGTTGATAAACCTCAGGTCATGAGTCTATTTTCAAACCCGAGCGTCGGTTTTGCAAACGGAATAGTTTAGATAAGTTAAAATGGTTTTACAAGTCAAAGGCGTAAAACTGTCCGGTTTTTGCAACACGAAGGTGTGTCGGGCAGAAGGTCTTAGAAGTAATATTTTTGAATGAAATTTAAACTGAGTCTTATTCATGTTATGTGTGAGTTTTTCACCAAGTTTCGTCGAAATCGGACATGTCTAGATAGGTTAGATTGGTGTGTACATTTGGAGTGTATATGCTGAGTGGTATTTTGGACACGTAGTTCAATACTTGTATGGCGTGAGTTGAGTATTCACTATTGGACATAGTAACTTACTCGAGTGTTAAGTCATTATATAAATGACTTAGTTACTGGTCCGAGGGAAGTAAAATGAAGGTTTGACTTGCGTTGACTTGGCGTCATACGACGGGTCAATGTCAAGTGTGTAAGTGTTTAAAAGAATAAGTGTTGAATAAAAGGGTATAGAAGTACACTTACATTTTTGTTATTTTTCGGGATTTTTATGGTCATTTGAAATTGACTTTCATATTATTTAAGTATTATATATACTTGAGTCGTTTATTATCGAACGCGCCTTATTTGGTAGGTTGCGGTCTTCGTGTTTAACGGGCATCACAAATCGTCGGCGATCGTCACGTCACTACTATCGTACCAAGGTGAGTCTATAGCCTCGCTTTAACATGTTTACTTGTTTTATAAAACCCGCGAGGGGGATAACATGCTTGTTTTATTAAAATAAAAGGGGTACGACGAGAAGTTGTGGAACCCTTATTATTGGAAAAACATTATTATAAATGAAGGGTACAACGAGAAGTTGTGGTAAACCCTCATTCTTTTAAAATTGAACACAAAGGACCCGATTGTATGCTTAGATGAAAGTTGTTATGTAAGTTTGTTTTAGCCTCAAAAGACCCATGAATCGTGAATTGTTAATCGAAAGGAACGCTAATACTATGGGATAGATCTATCGGGGTGACACCCAGTCCGGTCGCGAGTAGCTCTCGCGTGGTGTTGTGATGCACCAGTAATGAAACATCGGATGCAATTGTATAAGAGAAATATACGCACTTGGCTAGGTGTGTTGGGCTGAAATATATATGTTAACGTTCAATTTCACGAGGCAAATAGAAATAACAACGATAATTATGTCTGATCCACATGATTGTCAACCACGGAAGGTTTATTCAGAATACTTGTGTTCGTTTATTTAAATTTAAACTCTATAGATTCGCTCAACATTTTTGTTGACTTTATAGCATGTTTTATCTCAGGTCCATGAAGAAGGCACTCAAGGAAGGCGGTTTCGTGCAGCTTGCTTAATTTAAATGTTTTGGCCCACTTTTCTAAACTATGTCTATTCTAAGAAACTTTTATCATTTGGTTGGTTGTGTAAACTTAAAACTATTTGGGACCGTGTGTAAACTGTTTTATCTTTAAACAAATGAATGGACGTATGTTTTGTTAAAACGACTCATTTTGAGGCGTTTTCTATGATATTGAGGTTGAACCATGATAGTAACACCCAATGACCCTTCCGCTGCTATGACATGAAATTGGGGGTGTTACACTAGGAATTGACGGATTTCTGTCGGTGACTTTGGAGATGCCCAATCTTTGACGGATTCAACCTTTGCTGGGTCCACATGAATGCCGTCGCTATCAATAACATGACCGAGGAATTGGACCTTCGAGATCCAGAATTCATATTTGGAGAACTTGGCGTACAACTGTTCTTCCTTAAGTATCTTCAGAACTTGGGTAAGGTGTTCCTCGTGTTCATGTTCATTCTTAGAGTAAATGAGTATGTCATATATGAAGACTATTACAAATTTATCTAGGTACGGTCTGCACACTCGATTCATAAGGTCCATAAAGATGGTAGGAGCGTTGGTCAACCCAAAAGGCATGACATGAAATTCGAAATGGCTGTAACGAGTCCTGAAGGCGGTTTTTGGAATATCCTCCTCCTTAACCCTCAATTGATGGTACCCAGATCGCAGATCTATCTTAGAGTACACACTTGACCCTTGCAACTGGTCAAATAGGTCATCAATACGGGGAAGTGGATAACGGTTCTTTACAGTCAACTTATTCAGTTCTTTGTAATCGATACACATTCGAAACGAACCATCTTTCTTTTTGACAAATAAAACTGGGGCTCCCCATGGTGAGGAACTAGGTCGGATAAATCCCTTGTCAGACAATTCCTGAAGCTGTTATGCTAGTTCTTTCATCTCTGATGGTGCTAGTCGATAAGGAGCTTTTGCTACGGGTGCAGCTCCTAGAATTAAGTGAATCTGGAATTCCACTTGCCGGGCTGGTGGTAGGTCTGGTAAGTCTTCAGGGAAGACTTCGGGGAAATCCCGGACGATGGGCACGTCCTTGATTTGCTTCCTTTCGGTGTCGTCTTCTCTATCTACCTGGGAGATGTGAGCCAAGAAGGTGGGACATCCTTTCGATAAATATCTCTGAACTTTGGTACAGGATATGACACTGAGTCTAGTGTCCGCAAGGTCGGTATTACCATTGCCTCGAACGATCAATGTCTCATTTCCCCATGGCAAACGGACTAGTTTGTCGTCGCAGACGATTACTGTGTGGTACTTAGCTAACCAATCCATACCAATGATGATATCGAAACTGCCTAGATTCACTGGGATTAGGTCAATATTGAACGGGTGGTTGGAAAGGTTCAGGGTACAACCCCTAACGATGGTATCGGCTTCCACGATCTTACCGTCTGCTAATTCTACTGAGAATCGGCGGTCTAACGCGGAAGGGATAACCTCTAATACTCTACTAAATTCAGTGGAAATAAAGCTCCTGTCTGCCCCAGTGTCAAATAGAATGGGCGCGTAACGATTATTTAGTAAAAACGTACCCGTAACTATGTTGGAGTCTGGGTTGGCTTTGTATCTCCCACCACGTATACTCTGGATGCGGATCCACCATTGTTTTTGTTCTGATGGGCTAACTTGGGGCAGCCTGATTTCACATGTCCGGGTGCTCCACACTCATAGCATGTGACTCCTTTCCTTGGGCCACTGTTACTTCCTCCTGTAACACCACGGTTTCCTGGCTGTCTATTCCCAAATCCACGGGCATTGGTCCCGCCTCGATTATTGCTCCTAGCAATAGGGTTGGGCTGAACCTGAGTAGCGGTATTTACTTGGCAATCGCGAACAAAGTGGCCCACTGTTCCACATTTGTAACAAGTCTTGCATGGTTCACCCACCTGATGGTGAAAGTGGCATGTCGGGCACATAGGTTTGGTGCCTTCGTAAATCTTTGACCCGGTGGGGGCGATCGCACTGTAAATCTGTCCGACGTTTTGCCTCTTTGGAGTTGGGTGATAGGGAGCACAGACATTGTCGTCCAACTTTCTTTTGTTCCCAGTGTTTCTCTCAGAGATGGTACGGTTCCTCTTGTTGATCAATTCGGCGGCAAACTCCATGGCTTTCTCGACGGTAGCGGGCCGCGAGGCGAGAACGCTATCATGGATGGCGTCGGGGAGTCCTCCAACGTACTTCTCAATCTTCTCCTCCTTATCGGGAAACATCCTGGTACACATGAGAGTCAATTCTTGGAACCTCCAGTTGTACAACACGATGTCATTGTTCCTACACCTAAGATCCCATAGCTCAACTTCCAGTTTCTTAATTTCGCCCCTTGGGCAGTACTTTTCCGTCATTCTCTCCTTCAGATTTGTCCAGTTCAGAGTGTAAGCAGCATCATGTCCTAGAGTAACAGCTACAGAATTCCACCAGGTGAGGGCACTTTCAAGTAGCGTGCAGGTGGCGAACTTAACCTTGTTCTCATCGGCGCAGTCGCTGATGCGGAATACGGTCTCTAGTCTTTCAAACCATTGCATCAACTCCACCACGCCTTCGTTTCCCCGATAGTAAGATGGCTTGCATTTGAGAAAGTCAGGGTAAGAACAACCCCTGGTGGTATTATTATTTCTTCGGTTATTGGAATTTTCGCTATCGTCCATGTTTCGGCTAGCTGCCATAGCGGTGGCGATGCCTTGGTCAATCATTTCCCTAAGCTGGGCAGGGGTGACATTATGGGTGGCATCGTCATTAGAGGATTATCAGCAGGATTATAGACCGCTCACAGTAGTTCTACCTATAGAAAGGATCATGAAAGAGGCGATCAGAATGGTACTCTGGCTGGGTTAATGGCAGGATTAGTGGCAGGTTTTGCCTAGTGATTGCCATTTGTCTGTAGTTTTACACAAAAATGAAATTGTTAGCTTCAAAGTCCGTATGATTATATATTATTTGCATGAGCAAACCTGTATACAATAATTACAACAATTTGAATAACTTGTCACATTTTAATGATACAACACATGATATAACAAAAGAGAGTGGGCATATGTCATTTCCTAAAAGAAAATACACATAACATCAAGTACAACCGATCCAAGACAGAAGTATAGTACGTCTGTCTGGGGCAGTGGTACACACAGTCTAAAGTGATATATATACAGGCACCTATCTATGAGAGTACAGTACTGATAGGCTACAAAAGCTACATGAAAATAAAAGTACATGAAATCCTATATCATGATAGCTGGGATGCAACCCAAAGCTTATCATGATGTACATGAGATCTAGTACATCTAATCTATGCTGGTCTAACGGATCCGGTGGAGGTGTCTGGTACAGCGGGTGCTGGCGGAGCTGCTGGTGCGGGCATAGCGTCCTGTAGAGCGATCATAGCAAGCCTCGTCTTCTTGACGTGGCGGAGAGTCTGAACTAACTGGGCCCTGAGGGTGTCTAAAGCTCCCCTGAGGTGAGCTGTATCTGATGTGACTCCATCGTGACGAACAATTGCCAGGTCAAAGAACATGGAGAGGGACTGCTCCTGAGCTGTGAGGGCTGCATGAGTCTGCTGTTGTCGGCCCTCCAAGGTGTAGATGCGGTGAATGGCGTGGTCATACTCCGTCATGAGCCACTGAAGGGCATCATAAACTGTGGTCCAAGCCCCTCTGGCAACCTAGGCTTCTGCCCATGTAGTCCAAGTCAGGGAATCCAGACGCTCCCTCAAGATCGATCGCTCAGCCTGACTATCTGCTAGTAGGCTATGAACATCGGCCATATCCTGAGCATGCTGGGCTGTCAAAGCCGCTATTTGGGCCTGGACAGGATCCACCTGTCTAGTCCCATATCCCTCTCCGACCTCAAAGATGGAGGTCGGGGTTGTCTCATACCTCCTCTTAAGAGGGGGTAGAGATCCAAGAGCATAACCCTGGAGTGATGACGAGGGTGGTAAGGGCGGCAGGGTGTGGGCCACTGGGTCCACCTCCTCAGCTGGAGGGGTCAAAGCAGTAGGAGGTGAGGAAACAACTGAGACTACTCCATCAGACTAACTGCCCTCAGAATCTGAGGCGGACAGCCATCCTGCTAATACGGACGATGGTGATGTCATAGTATCTCTGAAAAGAATTCATCCTTTTGCTGACGTGAGTGTATGTCAAAAAGATAATATACTAATATTATAATAGTGATAGTAAGTATTCCCTTGACATATCATGTTAGGGTCTAGCTAATACTTATCAGATCATTTAACCAATGTTAAAATCAAAGTACACATAGGTCACATAGTAAATGTATGCTCTACATCCTATATGCTTAACTATTCTAGTCCCAAAAGAAAAATCCCAAAGATTTTTAGTGTAGTTATAGTCCAGTTTATTTATAAAAATTTTATTTTTATCTTTATAAATTTTTCTGAGTTTGGTTCTCTATAACTTTTGCTCTGATACCATTCTGTGACACCCCCAAATTGGTCAAAATGCAGCGAATATAATATTTGGGTGTCACGTGGGTGGATCATAGCAAATAGTACATAGAGAATCAGATAAAAGATTATCAAACATTTATTACATGACCAAAAGTGTACATCATTATTTTAAATGGTTCTGACATAACGTAAAGATTGTTCATGAGTCCCTTATAAAAATCCCCCAGTGCTTGCTAAGATGATGTCTACTCAAATGAAACAGTCCATGCACATAGTATCTACCTGCTTCAAACACCTGAGAAAAACATGCTTTGGAGAGTCAACAAAAGTTGGTGAATTCATAGGTTTAGTTGTATAGTTTGGATATAAATAGTCACTGAAACAGTAAGGCACAAAGCATTACTGTTAAAAGGTAATTATACTTTCTATTGCCCGAAACTGACACTTGACATAGTTGGGCCCTCAACAAATGAGGACCATCGCCATTTCTAAACAGGCACCCATAAATAGTAAGTGCTGACATGGTAAACACCTGTTGTCCCGGCCGAGGCACAGTGAGCATGACTCACCCAGGTGGGGACGGTCAATCCCAAATAGATCTATTTATAACATTCAGGTAATCCAACGATTTTAACAGTTTCAGCTCACGGGTCATGAGTATCTCTACAATAGGCACATATAATTAAAGTTGATACAGTTTAATTTATATCCATAAATCAGTTGCATGTCTTCTCCCTCAAAAGGATTTTAAAAGTTTGTCAATATATGAAAGTGGGGCCATGAACTCACCTTATCAGTATGGTGATAGTCACAAAATCTGGAGTAGTGCTCAACACTCAGTCAACGACCTAGATAACTATACAGTCTCAGTAAAAGTATAACAGGTTGCACAAAGGTTACTGAAGTATCAGTATATGCTTCTATAGGTTTTTAAGCATTTTATTAGAGTACCCGTAGTTGGTTAAAGTGGTACGGGTTATAGTCATATTTATTTTAAGTATAAAATAAATACTATAGTCATATTAATCAATCGTGTTTAATTAATATTCTAGAATTCATACTACACTCAATCGTGGTTTAAACGTTTACTAACATGATTTCATAAGTATTTGATGTGTGGAAAAATAAATATAATTAGTATATTTATTTTATATAAACGGTCATATTAAAAATATATCCACAAGTATCGGGCCTTTATATATTCCTTTCTGGTATACGTTGAATATATATATATATATATATATATATATATATTTTTAGGGTTTATGTAAGTTTATTTAAGTTTAGGGAATGTCAAAACTAGTCCCCCAATTTGCATAAATACCCCCGGTTACACAAACGCCCCTAGGGATTACATAGGTTTCAATGTTTGTCAATTATAGTCCTCGTAGTTTCGGCCAAGATTTTAGATATAAACCCAAGTTACAAAACAGCCCCTAGGGCTTATAAAAGTTTCGGCTAAATACCAAACAGCCCCCTAGGGTTTAATGGAGTTTATTGAGTTAGCAAAAAGGACCCCTATGGTTTCGGCTAAGTGTCAAAGAGAGCCCAAAAAGTGACTAGTTGTATATTAAGTTCTCATAATGTCACTCTAGGTCCTTTATGTTTCGGATAAGGCCTTATATGGCACGAAAAGATTTTAGGGTTTGTAAAATGTTTATAAAATGGCTCGTTTGGTCCTTGAAGTTTGAAATAGTCTTGTCTACTTGAAACCGTGACCCTATACTTTCCACTACGTCAATTTTAGTCCTTGTACTTGTTTCAAATCTCGAAATGTATTCAACATTAATATAAGTTTACATTTTCAACTTAGTACTTCTTTTATTTTACATAACCGGCCCAAAAAGTCTCCAATGTGTATTTTTGTGATTAATGGGCTCGGACGGCCCATTCGGGGTCGGTTAGGTTTCTTTTGGGCCAAGTGGTTCATAGTGGGCTAATTAAAAGTTACTATAAACATTTATTTAGCCAAATACATTTACTTTTGGGCTTAATATGGTTCGGCCCAACCAAGCTTATGGCTAATCCGATTTACACAAATATGTTTCGGCTTATTGGCTTATTTGTGTAGTATAGATTCATCTTATCACAATAAAAGATCTATAACCATATCATGCTAGTTACTAACTTAAGATTCAATAAGCCATGGAATATACTAGTTCCAAATAAGCCGAATATAATGGGCTTAAGGTTTAAGCTTTCTAATGTTTAGAACTAATCTATCTATTCTTTTTATTAGGAGTTAATCTAGGATGTATAAATCAAGGTGTTCCTTCCTTGTCTTGAATATTTAGCCGAGTCACCTAGGGTTTTGGTACGCAACCCTAAGTAATTTACTTGGTCACACATGTTGCCAATAAGATCAACCTAAGGGCGTGTATACTCGTGGCTAAATATGCAAGCCGTGAGCTTTGCTAGGAGGGTTTTAGCACGATTTTTACGTGTGCATGCATACTAAACCTTGGTTATCATAAGTTTACATGAATGCCATGCATTAGAAGTAAGGAATATGGAAGATGGTGGAATGAGAGATTACTTACTTGCTTGGATTTAGATGTGATGGAGTTGAGTACACTAAAGCTTGAGGTTCCTAAAAGTGGACAATGAAGCCTTCCTAGTCGGATTTATGTATGCCGAGACCCCTTCAATGCTTCTTTGACTTGATTCAATGCTAGGAGAAGTAAATGTGTTTGAGTTTTGTGATGATTGGAGAGTAAATGTGATATGTGTTTAATGTTTTTAGGATGAGTTACCCATGCTTTCTAGTTTAGCCGTAGGTTTCATCCAAGTGGGGTGTGGTTTTGGTTTTAAGCTAGTTGTATGATGATGTATGTATAAGGAGTATAGTACATCTTCATAAATGGAGGGATGTACAAGGGTGATGTGGAGCTAGCAAAACCGGCTAGGTGAGGGCTTGTGGGAGACAAAAGTACATGCTCTTAATTAGCTAATCCTAGTACCAAGATTTACCTTGTACCAAGTGGATTTGGGTGATGTTGGAGAGCTCCTAGCCGCGGGTTGTATATCCCATGTGGGGGAAATGTGATTCAAAATATCTAGCAAGTATTAGTTAGTTTAGTGTAAAGGTAAGTTTTGTGTTATGTGCACATTTGTGTAATGTTTCTAGCCGTGTAAACATAAGCTTCACAAGTGATGTGTAGTTTGTTTTTGAGTAAGTCTTAGCTAAGTGTGATTACTTAGGTAAGACAAGGCATAAGGTGGATGGAAATTTTCTAACTTAAATAAAAGTGTAAGACATACACTAGACTTGTGAATTGAGGCTTTACAAAGATTAAATATGACGGAAGTCTCATATATTTATAAACATATAAGAATCGACAATAAAATTTAATGAGAGACTGAAACTTCATGAAGTGGGATTACACTTAGTTCAGTAAACTATGCCTACTATGAGGCAAAGTTGAAAGGTAAAAACAGTGGTTTTACAGCACATTCCCGTTATTTTAGCTTTGTCCTCAAAGCTTAGATCGATGTCATTGGTCAGGTGAACAAGCTTGGGTATTTGGTTTTGAATGAGTCTTCTCGTTCCCAAGTGAACTCAGGACCTCTCCTCGAGTTCCATCGTACCTTTACCAATGGGATCCGGCTATTTTTCTACTTTTTAACTATTCTTTCCATGATTTCTACAGGCTCTTCCGTGAACTGGAGCTTGTCGTCAAAGTGAACTCCCTCTAATGGCATAGCTAGGGGCTCATCAGCGTAGCACTTTTTCAGGTCAGACACGTGAAAGGTGGAGTGCACTCGACTCAATTGTTGGGGTAACTCCAAGCGGTAAGCGACTTCTCCGACTCTGGCTATCACTTTAAAGGGGCCTACATAACGTGGGTTCAGTTTCCCACGTTTACCGAAACGTACAACTCCCTTCCATGGCGATACCTTGAGCATTACACGGTCACCTACTTCATACTGCATAGGTTTTCGTCTCTGATCTACATAGCTCTTTTGTCGGTCGCGGGCAGCTTAGATTCTTTGTTTTATCAGGATTATCTTGTCAGTCATTTCTTGGATCAGTTCTGGCCCGGTGAGCTGGAATTCGCCGACTTCTGCCCAACACACTGGTGAACGGCATTTTCTACCATATAGTGTTTTGAATGGGACAGCTTTGATGCTAGCATGGTAACTATTGTTGTAGGAGAATTCCACCAAAGGGATGTGATCGACCCATCTATTCCCAAAGTCAATCACGCATGCTCGTAACATGTCTTCAAGGGTCTGAATTTGTCCTTTCGCTTTGGCCGTCAGTCTGCGGGTGGTAAGCAGTGCTCATATATAGGCGGGTTCCCAAAGCTCGTTGGAACGCCTTCCAGAAATTGGATGTGAACCTACCGTCCCGGTCGCAGATTATTGAGACGGGTATTCCGTGTTTAGTCACTACCTCCTTCAGATATGTCTTGGCTAACTTTGACAGGGAGTCATTCTCCTTGATGGGCAGGAAGTGCGCAGATTTGGTAAGTCGGTCAACGATCACCCAAATGGCGTCGTAACCGTGAGATGATCTTGGAAGCTTGGTGATGAAATCCATAGTGATATTCTCCCATTTCCACTTGGGTATCTCTGGTTGAACCAGTAATCCGGATGGTCTTTGATGTTCGGTTTTGACGCGAGAACAGGTCAGACATTTCTGGACGTAAGTGGCGATGTTTGCCTTCATGTTTGGCCACCAGTACAACTTTTTCATGTCCTGATACATCTTCTCCGACCCGGGGTGTATGGAATACTTGGATTTATGGGACTCATGCATGATCACGTCCCTCAAATCCCCATAGCAAGGTAACCAACTCCTCCCATGCAAACACAGGGTTCCATCTGCTCTTGGTTCCAACTTTTCCTTGGTGAGGTCGGTCTTGAGCATACCCCCAACATCTTACTTCACGAGGTTTTCAGGTTTCTGAGCTTGTGTCTGAGCTTCTAGGATTTGTTTGGGTAAATCCAGGCTAATTGTTACGACTAGTGCCCGGACTCTCATAGGAGGATCGGTCTCCTTACGGCTTAGTGCGTCTACAACCACATTTGCTTTACCGGGATGGTATTTGATCTCGCAGTCATAATCGCTTAGCAACTCAATCCAACGACGTTGCCTCATATTTAGCTCCTTTTGATCCAGTATGTGTTGTAAGCTCTTGTGGTCCGTATGCACCGTGCACTTGGTTCCGTACAGATAGTGTCTCCAGATTTTTAACGCAAACACCACAGATCCAAGCTCTAAATCATGAGTAGTGTAGTTCTTCTCATGTTTCTTTAGTTGTCTGGAGGCGTACGCGATCACTTTCGTCCTCTGCATTAATACTGCGCCCAAGCCCTTATGTGACGCATCACAATATACCACAAAGTCGTCGTTGCCTTCGGGTAAGGCCAGGATAGGTGCACTACACAGCTTTTCCTTGATTAGTTGAAAATCTAACTCTTCTTTTTCCCCCCAGTCTAACTTTATTCCCTTCTGTGTGAGTTTGGTCATTGGTTTTGCTATTTTGGAGAAACCTTCGATGAATCGACGGTAGTATCCGGCAAGGCCTAGGAATTGACGGATTTCTGTCGGTGACTTTGGAGATGCCCAATCTTTGACGGATTCAACCTTTGCTGGGTCCACATGAATGCCGTCGCTATCAATAACATGACCGAGGAATTGGACCTTCGAGATCCAGAATTCACATTTGGAGAACTTGGCGTACAACTGTTCTTCCTTAAGTATCTTCAGAACTTGGGTAAGGTGTTCCTCGTGTTCATGTTCATTCTTAGAGTAAATGAGTATGTCATCTATGAAGACTATTACAAATTTATCTAGGTACGGTCTGCACACTCGATTCATAAGGTCCATAAAGATGGTAGGAGCGTTGGTCAACCCAAAAGGCATGACATGAAATTCGAAATGGCCGTAACGAGTCCTGAAGGCGGTTTTTGGAATATCCTCCTCCTTAACCCTCAATTGATGGTACCCAGATCGCAGATCTATCTTAGAGTACACACTTGACCCTTGCAACTGGTCAAATAGGTCATCAATACGGGGAAGTGGATAACGGTTCTTTACAGTCAACTTATTCAGTTCTTTGTAATCGATACACATTCGAAACGAACCATCTTTCTTTTTGACAAATAAAACTGGGGCTCCCCATGATGAGGAACTAGGTCGGATAAATCCCTTGTCAGACAATTCCTGAAGCTGTTCTGCTAGTTCTTTCATCTCTGATGGTGCTAGTCGATAAGGAGCTTTTGCTACGGGTGCAGCTCCTAGAATTAAGTGAATCTGGAATTCCACTTGCCGGGCTGGTGGTAGGTCTGGTAAGTCTTCAGGGAAGACTTCGGGGAAATCCCGGACGATGGGCACGTCCTTGATTTGCTTCCTTTCGGTGTCGTCTTCTCTATCTACCTGGGAGATGTGAGGCAAGAAGGTGGGACATCCTTTCGATAAATATCTTTGAACTTTGGTACAGGATATGACACTGAGTCTAGTGTCCGCAAGGTCGGTATTACCATTGCCTCGAACGATCAATGTCTCATTTCCCCATGGCAAACGGACTAGTTTGTCGTCGCAGACGATTACTGCGTGGTACTTAGCTAACCAATCCATACCAATGATGATATCGAAACTGCCTAGATTCACTGGGATTAGGTCAATATTGAACGGGTGGTTGGAAAGGTTCAGGGTACAACCCCTAACGATGGTATTGGCTTCCACGATCTTACCGTCTGCTAATTCTACTGAGAATCGGCGGTCTAACGCGGAAGGGATAACCTCTAATACTCTACTAAATTCAGTGGAAATAAAGCTCCTGTCTGCCCCAGTGTCAAATAGAATGGGCGCGTAACGATTATTTAGTAAAAACGTACCCGTAACTATGTTGGAGTCTGGGTTGGCTTTTGTATCTCCCACCACGTATACTCTGGATGCGGATCCTCCATTGTTTTTGTTCTGATGGGCTAACTTGGGGCAGCCTGATTTCACATGTCCGGGTGCTCCACACTCATAGCATGTGACTCCTTTCCTTGGGCCACTGTTACTTCCTCCTGTAACACCACGGTTTCCTGGCTGTCTATTCCCAAATCCACGGGCATTGGTCCCGCCTCGATTATTGCTCCTAGCAATAGGGTTGGGCTGAACCTGAGTAGCGGTATTTACTTGGCAATCGCGAACAAAGTGGCCCACTGTTCCACATTTGTAACAAGTCTTGCATGGTTCACCCACCTGATGGTGAAAGTGGCATGTCGGGCACATAGGTTTGGTGCCTTCGTAAATCTTTGACCCGGTGGGGGCGATCGCACTGTAAATATGTCCGACGTTTTGCCTCTTTGGAGTTGGGTGATAGGGAGCACAGACATTTTCGTCCAACTTTCTTTTGTTCACAGTGTTTCTCTCGGAGATGGTACGGTTCCTCTTGTTGATCAATTCGGCGGCAAACTCCATGGCTTTCTCGACGGTAGCGGGCCGCGAGGCGAGAACGCTATCATGGATGGCGTCGGGGAGTCCTCCAACGTACTTCTCAATCTTCTCCTCCTTATCGGGAAACATCCTGGTACACATGAGAGTCAATTCTTGGAACCTCCAGTTGTACAACACAATGTCATTGTTCCTACACCTAAGATCCCATAGCTCAACTTCCAGTTTCTTAATTTCGCCCCTTGGGCAGTACTTTTCCGTCATTCTCTCCTTCAGATTTGTCCAGTTCAGAGTGTAAGCAGCATCATGTCCTAGAGTAACAGCTACAGAATTCCACCAGGTGAGGGCACTTTCAAGTAGCGTGCAGGTGGCGAACTTAACCTTGTTCTCATCGGCGCAGTCGCTGATGCGGAATACGGTCTCTAGTCTTTCAAACCATTGCATCAACTCCACCACGCCTTCGTTGCCCCGATAGTAAGATGGCTTGCATTTGAGAAAGTCAGGGTAAGAACAACCCCTGGTGGTATTATTATTTCTTCGGTTATTGGAATTTTCGCTATCGTCCATGTTTCGGCTAGCTGCCATAGCGGTGGCGATGCCTTGGTCAATCATATCCCTAAGCTGGGCAGGGGTGACATTATGGGTGGCATCGTCATTAGGAGGATTATCAGCAGGATTATTGGCTGGGTTAATGGCAGGATTAGTGGCAGGGTTTTGCCTAGTGATTGCCATTTGTCTGTAGTTTTACACAAAAATGAAATTGTTAGCTTCAAAGTCCGTATGATTATATATTATTTGCATGAGCAAACCTGTATACAATAATTACAACAATTTGAATAACTTGTCACATTTTAATGATACAACACATGATATAACAAAAGAGAGTGGGCATATGTCATTTCCTAAAAGAAAATACACATAACATCAAGTACAACCGATCCAAGACAGAAGTATATTACGTCTGTCTGGGGCAGTGGTACACACAGTCTAAAGTGATATATATACAGGCACCTATCTATGAGAGTACAGTACTGATAGGCTACAAAAGCTACATGAAAATAAAAGTACATGAAATCCTATATCATGATAGCTGGGATGCAACCCAAAGCTTATCATGATGTACATGAGATCTAGTACATCTAATCTATGCTGGTCTAACGGATCCGGTGGAGGTGTCTGGTACAGCGGGTGCTGGCGGAGCTGCTGGTGCGGGCATAGCGTCCTGTAGAGCGATCATAGCAAGCCTCGTCTTCTTGACGTGGCGGAGAGTCTGAACTAACTGGGCCCTGAGGGTGTCTAAAGCTCCCCTGAGGTGAGTTGTCTCGGATGTGACTCCATCGTGACGAACAATCGCCAGGTCAAAGAACATGGAGAGGGACTGCTCCTGAGCTGTGGGGGCGACATGAGTCTGCTGTTGTCGGCCCTCCAAGGTGTAGATGCGGTGAATGGCGTGGTCATACTCCGTCATGAGCCACTGAAGGGCATCATAAACTGTGGTCCAAGCCCCTCTGGCAACCTGGGCTTCTGCCCATGTAGTCCAAGTCAGGGAATCCAGACGCTCCCTCAAGATCGATCGCTAAGCCTGACTAGCTGCTAGTAGGCTGTGAACATCGGCCATATCCTAAGCATGCTGGGCTGTCAAAGCCGCTATCTGAGCCTGGACAGGATCCACCTGTCTAGTCCCATATCCCTCTCCGACCTCAAAGATGGAGGCCAGGGTTGTCTCATACCTCCTCTTACGAGGGGGTAGAGATCCAGGAGCATAACCCTGGAGTGATGACGAGGGTGGTAAGGGAGGCAGGGTGTGGGCCACTGGGTCCACCTCCTCAGCTGGAGGGGTCAAAGCAGTAGGCGGTGAGGAAACATCTGAGACTACTCCATCAGACTGACTGCCCTCGGAATCTGAGGCGGACAGCCATCCTGCTAATACGGACGATGGTGATGTCATAGTATCTCTGAAAAGAATTCATCGTTTTGCTGACGTGAGTGTATGTCAAAAAGATAATATACTAATATTATAATAGTGATAGTAAGTATTCCCTTGACATATCATGTTAGGGTCTAGCTAATACTTATCAGATCATTTAACCAATGTTAAAATCAAAGTACACATAGGTCACATAGTAAATGTATGCTCTACATCCTATATGCTTAACTATTCTAGTCCCAAAAGAAAAATCCCAAAGATTTTTAATGTAGTTATAGTCCAGTTTATTTATAAAAATTTTATTTTTATCTTTATAAATTTTTCTGAGTTTGGTTCTCTATAACTTTTGCTCTGATACCATTCTGTGACACCCCCAAATTGGTCAAAATGCAACGGATATAATATTTGGGTGTCACGTGGGTGGATCATAGCAAATAGTACATAGAGAATCAGATAAAAGATTATCAAACATTTATTACATGACCAAAAGTGTACATCATTATTTTAAATGGTTCTGGCATAACGTAAAGATTGTTCATGAGTCCCTTATAAAAATCCCCCAGTGCTTGCTAAGATGTTGTCTACTCAAATGAAACAGTCCATGCACATAGTATCTACCTGCTTCAAACACCTGAGAAAAACATGCTTTGGAGAGTCAACAAAAGTTGGTGAATTCATAGGTTTAGTTGTATAGTTTGGATATAAATAGTCACTGAAACAGTAAGGCACAAAGCATTACTGTTAAAAGGTAATTATACTGTCTATTGCCCAAAACTGACACTTGACATAGTTGGGCCCTCAACAAATGAGGACCATCGCCATTTCTAAACAGGCACCCATCAATAGTAATTGCTGACATGGTAAACACCTGTTGTCCCGGCAGAGGCACAGTGAGCATGACTCACCCAGGTGGGGACGGTCAATCCCAAATAGATCTATTTATAACATTCAGGTAATCCAACGATTTTAACAGTTTCAGCTCACGGGTCATGAGTATCTCTACAATAGGCACATATAATTAAAGTTGATACAGTTTAATTTATATCCATAAATCAGTTGCATGTCTTCTCCCCCAAAAGGATTTTAAAAGTTTGTCAATATATGAAAGTGGGGCCATGAACTCACCTTATCAGTATGGTGATAGTCACAAAATCTGGAGTAGTGCTCAACACTCAGTCAACGACCTAGATAACTATACAGTCTCAGTAAAAGTATAACAGGTTGCACAAAGGTTACTGAAGTATCAGTATATGCTTCTACAGGTTTTTAAGCATTTTATTAGAGTACCCGTAGTTGGTTAAAGTGGTACGGGTTATAGTCATATTTATTTTAAGTATAAAATAAATACTATAGTCATATTAATCAATCGTGTTTAATTCATATTCTAGAATTCATACTACACTCAATCGTGGTTTAAACGTTTACTAACAGGATTTCATAAGTATTTGATGTGTGGAAAAATAAATATAATTAGTATTTATTTTGTATAAACGGTCATATTAAAAATATTTCCACAAGTATCGGGCCTTTATATTTTCCTTTCTGGTATACGTTGAATATATATATATATTTTTAGGGTTTATGTAAGTTTATTTAAGTTTAGGGAATGTCAAAACTAGTCCCCCAATTTGCATAAATACCCCCGTTTACACAAACGCCCCTAGGGCTTACATAGGTTTCAATGTTTGTCAATTATAGTCCTCGTAGTTTCGGCCAAGATTTTAGATATAAACCCAAGTTACAAAACAGCCCCTAGGGCTTATAAAAGTTTCGGCTAAATACCAGACAGTCCCCTAGGGTTTAATGGAGTTTATTGAGTTAGCAAAAAGGACCCCTATGGTTTCGGCTAAGTGTCAAAGAGAGCCCAAAAAGTGACTAGTTGTATATTAAGTTCTCATAATGTCACTCTAGGTCCTTTATGTTTCGGATAAGGCCTTATATGGCACGAAAAGATTATAGGGTTTGTAAAATGTTTATAAAATGGCTCGTTTGGTCCTTGAAGTTTGAAATAGTCTTGTCTACTTGAAACTGTGACCCTATACTTTCCACTACGTCAATTTTAGTCCTTGTACTTGTTTCAAATCTCGAAATGTATTCAACATTA
This sequence comes from Glebionis coronaria, assembly GCA_025667525.1. NCBI lineage: Eukaryota > Viridiplantae > Streptophyta > Magnoliopsida > Asterales > Asteraceae > Glebionis > Glebionis coronaria. The sequence goes on along the minus strand of CM046882.1, from coordinate 362,488,824 downwards.
ATATAAGTTTACATTTTCAACTTAGTACTTCCTTTATCTTACATAACCGGCCCAAAAAGTCTCCAATGTGTATTTTTGTGATTAATGGGCTCGGACGGCCCTTTAGGGGTCGGTTAGGTTTCTTTTGGGCCAAGTGGTTCATAGTGGGCTAATTAAAAGTTACTATAAACATTTATTTAGCCAAATACATTTACTTTTGGGCTTAATATGGTTCGGCCCAACCAAGCTTATGGCTAATCCGATTTACATAAATATGTTTCGGCTTATTGGCTTATTTGTGTAGTATAGATTCATCTTATCACAATAAAAGATCTATAACCATATCATGCTAGTTACTAACTTAAGATTCAATAAGCCATGGAATATACTAGTTCCAAATAAGCCGAATATAATGGGCTTAAGGTTTAAGCTTTCTAATGTTTAGAACTAATCTATCTATTCTTTTTATTAGGAGTTAATCTAGGATGTATAAATCAAGGTGTTCCTTCCTTGTCTTGAATATTTAGCCGAGCCACCTAGGGTTTTAGTACGCAACCCTAAGTAATTTACTTGGTCACACATGTTGCCAATAAGATCAACCTAAGGGCGTGTATACACGTGGCTAAATATGCAAGCCGTGAGCTTTGCTAGGAGGGTTTTAGCACGATTTTTACGTGTGCATGCATACTAAACCTTGGTTATCATAAGTTCACATGAATGCCATGCATTAGAAGTAACGAATATGGAAGATGGTGGAATGAGAGATTACTTACTTGCTTGGATTTAGATGTGATGGAGTAGAGTACACTAAAGCTTGAGGTTCCTAAAAGTGGACAATGAAGCCTTCCTAGTCGGATTTATGTATGCCGAGACCCCTTCAATGCTTCTTTGACTTGATTCAATTCTAGGAGAAGTAAATGTGTTTGAGTTTTGTGATGATTGGAGAGTAAATGTGATATGTGTTTAATGTTTTTAGGATGAGTTACCCATGCTTTCTAGTTTAGCCGTAGGTTTCATCCAAGTGGGGAGTGGTTTTGGTTTTAATCTAGTTGTATGATGATGTATGTATAAGGAGTATAGTACATCTTCATAAATGGAGGGATGTACAAGGGTGATGTGGAGCTAGCAAAACCGGCTAGGTGAGGTCTTGTGGGAGACAAAAGTACATGCTCTTAATTAGCTAATCCTAGTACCAAGATTTACCTTGTACCAAGTGGATTTGGGTGATGTTGGAGAGCTCCTAGCCATGGGTTGTATATTCCATGTGGGGGAAATGTGATTCAAAATATCTAGCAAGTATTAGTTAGTTTAGTGTAAAGGTAAGTTTTGTGTTATGTGCACATTTGTGTAATGTTTCTAGCCGTGTAAACATAAGGCTTCACAAGTGATGTGTAGTTTGTTTTTGAGTAAGTCTTAGCTAAGTGTGATTACTTAGGTAAGACAAGGCATAAGGTGGATGGAAATTTTCTAACTTAAATAAAAGTGTAAGACATACACTAGACTTGTGAATTGAGGCTTTACAAAGATTAAATATGACGGAAGTCTCATATATTTATAAACATATAAGAATCGACAGTAAAATTTAATGAGAGACTGAAACTTCATGAAGTGGGATTACACTTAGTTCAGTAAACTGTGCCCACTATGAGGCAAAGTTGAAAGGTAAAAACAGGGGTTTTACATGTGGGTCCCACGACAGCAGCAAACAGGGGGAAACCCCGAAGTGGTTCGGGGTATGGTGTTGATTACGGGTCCGGTTCATGGTTTCTAGTCACGATCCGGTTCATTGTTTATGTTAAGGTTTATGATTTTAATGATCATATGTTAACAATTAAATTAATAAAGCATGACATAATTAATTTAATAAACATGACTTAGGTTATAATTTAATTATTAGATCATGAAATTTTAACCTAAGTATTTATATTTTCTAGACTTTATAATTAATCAGTTATTAAAAACCATGACTATAATTAATTAATTAACATGACTTAGATTATATTATTAATAATTAATAATACATGTTTTAACCTAAGTATTTAACTTTATTTAATTAAAAACATGATATATTTAATTAAATACTTTTAACCTATAGTTTATTTAAATTACATGTAATAATTAATAAACTATACCTTATATCAATATGACTTAGAAAAATAATCAGAAAACACTTAAGCTTATATAATTAGCTTATTCAACCAGCTTATATCTAATTATGGAAACTTTCTATTTTTAGAAACTTGTTTAATTAAGGCAACTAATCTATTTATGGAAACTTTCTCTTTTTAGAAACTTATCTATTTTAAGCAGTAATTCCATTTTTGGAAACTTTCTATTTTTGGAAACTTTCTATTTTTGGAAACTTTCTATTTTTGGTAACTTTCTATTTTTGGAAACTTTCTATTTTAGGAAACCTGCTATTTTTAGAAAGTTACTTATTATTACACAGTAAGTATAATAATACATGAAATACAAGTAATACTTAATCAGAATAGACAGAATATAAGATAGACACAGTTTAAAGCTTAAAACAGTAAAACATGACATGAACGTATAAAATAAGCTAAGACAAGACATAAAACCAGTTACGTATTTAGTAATCAGATACTTCTACACGTATGTATTTATGTAGCATTAGTGATGCCGAAGTAGGACTCTCTTCCGTTCGTCTTCTTCGTTCACTGGACATAAGGTACGGATTCCCGTCCTTTCAGTATGGACATTCTTTCCTTATTAGGATTTCTCGTATGCAGCCAACTATTTTCCCGTAGTATAAGTTTATATGTTTGATTTGCTTATGTTTAATTTAGAATACCTATAGCCATATACATGCATGACCAATTTCACCTAGTTATGAAGGTACCATAACACTAGAGGCACTGGTGTTATGACTTCCCCACGGCGGAGTGATTGCTCGTGGCGTCCCTTCATCTTTTGGCCATATTATTATATTTATCATGTGGGGCGTATGGGTGCATCCTAGTTACATGTTTTCAGCAGATTACTCAGTGTGAATGTGGTATGTGCCTTGCATCCTTCACAAGGAGCTGATCCCTCCTACCCAAACCAGTATATTAAATTAGAGGCAGCCCCTCTAATTTGCATGATGAGGTCACCTGATACTAATTTTTTCATTGGGGTTCAGATAAATTCTCAGAATCTTCTCGAATTGATCACGGCTCAAAGTGGAATAGTTGTTCTTGGTTGCTAAAAAGAGTTTGGTTTTCTATTCTACTGAAAAGGTTTAAATGCACAAAGATATAAAATTAGACTAAAAGCAGTTAATAAAATAAGACTGAAATCGAATTAAAATTAAACAATAAAACAGAAACAGTAAATACCCCTTACTAGAAAACCCTGCATTCGGAATAGAAGGTTGATCCGGAATAAAGTTGTTGATCCGGAATGTAGTGGTTGATGCGGAATAAATGGTGTTGATCCGGAATAAGAGCTTGATGCGGAATAACTTTCTTAAAAACCTTGATTCGGAATAATGTCACTCATCCGGAATATTGATTATTCCGGATGAACTAACTGATCCGGAATAAATGAAAGGAAATGCTTGATCCGGAATGTAAGGTTGATACGGAATAATGAAGGTTGATGCGGAATTATGTGATTGATTCGGAATAAAAGAGTTGATCCGGAATAATTGATTATTCCGGATGAAAGGTTTTGATCCGGAATATAAAATATTCCAGATGAACAATCTTGACTCGGAATAAATGTAAACAGTGCTTGATTCGGAATAAGTAATTGATCCGGAATATCCGGTTGATGCGGAATGTTGAGTTTGATTCGGAATCTGGGGAATGAAGAACAGTAAGACAAAAAAAACAGGGCAATACGATTTTACCAAAAATCAATCAAGTTTTTAACCAAAACTTAAACCAATTTAAACACTAATCATTTACTAATCATAATCATCAAACCAAAACACTAAAAACACAAAACCCACTTACTTTTAAAGATTAAAATCAACCAAACAAGAACTTAAGACTTTGAATCAAAAAGAAAGATGAACAAGATTAAAATGGAAGATGATATTGATTGATTAAGGTAGAGTAAACAAAAGGGAAGATTAAAAACTTACAAGATTAAAGATTCAACAAGAAAGAAAAATCACCAACACCTTAATGGTGTTGGCTTCCTACGAAAGAAAAGAAAGGAACTGGAAAGAAAAACTAGCTCAAAATGTGTGAAGGTGAATCCTATTTATAGGCCTAGTGGTTGGTTGGTGAGTGGGCTTTCTTCCTTTCTTCTTGTTTTCTCGTCTTTTCAGAAAAGTTGACGTTTTCGATTCTGATTCGGGATTTGTCGACGATTAAAATCAACTCGTCTTTTAATTTCTTCGTTTAATACACTTGAGTTCCTTCGACATAAGTAAATCTTCCGTCTTTGGTCCTTTTCTTCGATAAATCTTCAAATAGGCCCATTGACTTCAAATCATTTGCATCTCTTGGACAATAGACTTCGTCTTGAGTCTTTTTCTTCGATAAAACCCGTGCAATCCCATGTTTTCTCCAATATCCATCTGGTTGGCTCTGAAAACACAACAAACATACAAACCACACATAATTCCAAACAAATGATATTAAATACGCGTTTTGGTCTTGTTTTAGCAAGAAATAAGTGGTAAAAGGATGGGTGTTTTCACACCTATCAAATCCCCTACACTTAACCATTGCCATGCCCTCATGCAATGCTTAGTGGTAAAGCAATTTTACACTTTTCTCATAATCAATCAACCTTGGCCTTATTAACATACTACTAAAACAAAAATTAGAGTACTAAGAGAAATTAAAACTTTAAAGGAAACAAAAGGATAGAAAACCATTTTCACTTGAAAATAGCTATATGGAAATAACTTGCAAAGAGATCTAAGACTTACATTAGGGCTTCGGTGCTGCGAAGATTTATCACCCTCAAGTTTCACGTTCCCCAAACTAAGCTTAAAAACGAGATCATTGTTATTATAAGTTAGCAAATCAAACACTTACACACATGGCTTAATTACATGCTTAAACTCCCTTATTCCTAGGTGTATCTCTTATATTTTATTTTTGTCTTAGAATGATCATGAAGATGCATTTTTGGACTTATTGCGATAGTTTATTTAGGCTGAAAGCAAAGTAGGACGATTTGATTAATAGTTAGCAAAAGGACAAAATCTCTTAAAACTGCTTCTCAGGATATCAAAAAGTTCATATCTTGGCATAACTCGCTTCACGATTTGAGACCTTTCTCGGGCCGATATTTGGCATGTACTTCATACTTCATATCTTGAGAGACGTTCTTGAGATAATGGTCTTCTCTTCGTTAACAGAGTTTCTTCACTTGGAGACTTTTGAGGGGTACTCCAACTTTGTTGACCACGACTTCATCATTATTTCTTCAATCGTTAATTGGGATTTTGAGATACAACGATCCGCCTCCTTTTCAGACTTGGATCTATTTATCCTCATACCTTGTTAGGGTCTTTTCGGATAGACTTCTCCATGATCTTTATGGGAGTTGATTGCTTTTCGTCGTGAGTCTTGATCCTTCATATTGATTTTGGGAATAATGCTTTTCACATCCTTGGATCTTTAGCAATAAGATTGAATCCTCATGCCTTGTTAGGGCCTTTTCGGACTCGCCAATCTTCGCGCCCCGCTTCATACGTTATGCCTTGGCTACGAACTCTTATCATTACCGAGCAACTTTTAAACGATCTTGGGCTAGAAGCTAAGTAACTTTTCAAATCGTATGACCTTACTTATTGCGGATAAATTATTAGCAAGTGATGGGAGAATAGGCAGATAATCACACCAAGTGTGCTTGTGCAAGAATACCGACTTATAATTGACTCTATCATTTCTCGTTCTCCACAATTTAAAATCTCAAGTAATGAGACTCGTGGATGCTTAGCCTAATAAACCAATTAAGGTCTACATGGTTAAGGATACTAGCTAGAATAAACTTGGATAAGTCTATTCGGGTTGAGTCAAATTAATCGCAACGGGCCTAATATGCCAAAGACTTCAAAACTAGCTACACCACTTTATTAATATTTTTGACTTTATTGTGGGATATATACATATGAAAGCAACGATAAAAATTTAAATATTACGACTACATGGCCAAAGTTAATTAAAAATTTGAAAAATGCTGAAAAAGATGATTTTCCGGTTAAATGAAGGCATTTTAATGGAAAAGTCTACTTAAAACTTCGATAGAAGTCCCCCCTACACTTAAGATAAACATTGTCCTCAATGTTTAAGCATGTGGGAAAAGTCTCCCCTACACTTATGACATTGTGCACGTTGGTTAAATCAAGTTAAGGAAGAGACGACTAAAGTGATCAATTTCAAATGTGAGTATGAAGAAAATTGAATCACGATAGTTGAGAGATAGAACCGGATTTCGGATAACACGGGAGCACGGTTCTTCAAAGATTCCAAGAGTGCACTTATCCCTGTAATCACATCACCACACAAACACAAACAACCTATATAGGTCCCCCTACCTTTAGGAGGTTAAAACGGAAAATGATAGATACTCGGGTTGCCTCCCGAGGAGCGCTTGTTTTTGATAACCGAGTCACGAGCCTGAATCGACCCAAAATTAGTTCATGGGAAATGTGGTGAGGGATGGAATCATCTCATGAGAGATGTCCTCACCAAAGTACAACTTCACTCGTTGGCCATTCACCTTAAAATTAGGTCCATTAGGTTGAGCGAGCTCGAGAGTACCATATGGAAAAATTTGGGCAATGGTGAATGGGCCGGACCAACGAGATTTCAGCTTGCCCGAAAAGATTTTCAACCGAGAGTTAAAGAGTAAAACTTTGTCTCCAACTTGGAAATCTCGGTTTTTAATCTTAGAGTCGTGAATGAGCTTAGTCTTTTCCTTATAGATCAAAGAATTTTCATAAGCCTCATTCCGGAGTTCATTCAGCTCATTGAGTTGGATCTTTCGTAGGTCACCGGCTTTGTTGATATCGAAATTAGCCCACTTCAAGGCCCAGTAAGCCTTGTGCTCCAACTCAATGGGGAGGTGGCATGCTTTCCCGTACACGAGACGATATGGTGTACAACCAATCGGAGTCTTGTATGCGGTACGAAAAGCCCACAGAGCATCATCAAGTTTATCGGCCCATGAGGCACGATGCTCTCCCACGGTTCGTTCAAGAATTCGCTTTAATCCTCGGTTAGAGATTTCAGCCTGGCCATTAGTTTGTGGGTGGTAGGCGGTGGAAAGACGATGATTTACACCATACTTAGCCATGACTCTTGCGAATTGATCATTGCAAAAATGAGTCCCGCGATCACTAATAATGGCACGAGGCACACCGAATCTAGCGAACAGCGATTTCAAAAAGTTACAAACCACCCTTGCGTCATTAGTGGGTAAAGCTTTGGCTTCAACCCATTTAGAAACGTAGTCAACGGCTACAAGGATGTATTTTTTTCCTTTAGATGAAGGGAATGGCCCCATAAAGTCGATGCCCCATACATCAAAGATTTCACATTCTTGTATGAAATTTTGAGGCATCTCATCTTTATGTGTGATCTTGCCTTGTTTTTGGCAAGCATCACAATGTTTAACCATCTCGTGAGCATCACGATAAATGGTGGGCCAATAAAATCCCGAGTCAAACACTTTTTTGGCGGTGTAGTTGGGACCAAAGTGACCACCGATGGGTCCTTTGCGGCAAGCTTCGAGAATGTCTAAAGCTGCCGGTCCATCAACACATCGGCGAAGAATCAAATCAGCACATTGTTTGAAGAGATACGGGTCATCCCAAAAGTAAGTCTTAATGTCTTTAAAGAACTTCTTCTTTTGTTGGGATGTTAACCCGTCAATAAGAATTCCACCCGCCAAGTAGTTTGCAATGTCCGAAAACCACGGGGTCTCATCTTGATTCGAATTGATAGACATTAAGGTCTCAAGGGGAAAAGAGTCATTGATCTCTTTGTTCAGATGATCCCCTTGATAAGGATCCTCGAGTCTACTGAGATGATCCGCGGCTAGGTTTTCAGCTCCCTTCGATTTTAAATTCTTGAAGTAGCAAAACCCAGCGAAGAAGTCTTGGTTTGGAATCTTGTTTAGTTAACAAGTACTTCAACGCGGATGATCGGTATACACGATGGTGGTAGAAAGGACAAGATAGGGGTGAAATTTTTCAAAAGCATAGACAACAGCTAAAAGCTCTTTTTCGGTTGTCGTGTAATGCAATTGAGCCCCTGTCATTGTCTTGCTAGCGTAATGGATCGGTTGGAAGTGTTTATTCACTCTTTGGCCCGAAACCGCTCCAATAGCAAAGTCGCTAGCATCGCACATCAACTAAAAAGGAAGCTCCCAATTAGGGGTAACCAAGACCGGTGCCTTAGTTAGCTTATCCTTAAGAAGGTTGAAGGCTTCAATACACTCTTTGGAAAAGATAAAAGGAGTATCTTTTTCCAAGAGGTGGGTCATCGGGCGAGCGATTTTAGAAAAATCTTTGATAAGGCGACGGTAGAAGCCCGCATGACCCAGGAAACTTCTCACACCCTTCACGGTTGAAGGTGGAGGCAATTTAGCAATAACATCGACTTTAGCACGGTCCACTTCAAGACCGGCTTTGGAGATTTTGTGTCCTAGCACGATGCCCTCTTTTACCATGAAATGGCATTTTCCCAATTAAGAACAAGGCGAGTGTCTTCACACCGCTTAAGCATACGTTCTAAATTGGCAAGGCAAGCAGAGAAAGAATCGCCATAAACCGAGAAATCATCCATGAATACTTCCATAGTTTCTTCAACCATGTCATGAAAGATAGCCATCATACACCTTTGGAACGTCCTAGGAGCATTGCATAAACCAAGAGGCATGCGTTTGTAAGCAAATGTTCCGTAGGGACAAGTGAATGTGGTCTTCTCTTGGTCTTTGGGATCGATGGGAATTTGAAAATACCCGGAGAAACCGTCTAAAAAGAAGTAATAGTCATTACCCGCTAGACGCTCGAGCATTTGATCCATGAAAGGAAGAGGAAAATGATCTTTTCTCGTGGCATCATTGAGTTTGCGGTAGTCGATACAAACTCTCCACCCAGTAACGAGACGAGTGGGAATCAACTCGTTGTGTTCATTGGGAACAACGGTTATTCCGCCCTTCTTGGGCACACAATGGACGAGACTTACCCATGGCGAATCCGAAATAGGGTAAATCAAGTCGGCATCTAGAAGTTTGATAACCTCTTGTTTGATGACGTTATGAATGCGAGGATTAACCCTTCTTTGGCTCTGGATTGCGGGTTTAAAGTCATCTTCCATGAGAATCTCGTGAGTACAAAAGTTTGGATCAATTCCGCGGATATCGGAAATTTTCCAAGCAATTGCCTTCTTATGATCTTTAAGCACGGCGATGAGGCGATATTTCTCTTCTTCTTTCAAGTCCTTAGCAATGATGACGGGCGACTTCTTCTTATCTACAAGGAACACGTACTCGAGATGGGACGGCAACTCCTTAAGTTCTAAATCCGGAGGATTTTCGATGGGAGGCGTATTCAAAGTCGTTTCATCGATAGCAATAGCCTTGGGAGATGGTGGAGAAATATGGTCCTCTTTGAGAAGTTTCTCAATGAGACGAATGTCTTCATCCCAATCGGTGGGAGAATCGTCATATTCTAAGTTCACATCTCCCATGGTGGCTTCAAAATCTTTCCAAAGGAAATCACTTTCTCCAAATAGAGTAAGTGATGAACCAATAGAGGAAACGGTCTCAACATTGGGAGGAGAGGTAGGAATACTTTTGCAAGCATCTTTGAAGTGTTCTTCACAAGCCTCATCAAGAACGTCGATACAATTAACACTCTCGTATGAATAAGGCTGTTTAGAAATCTTACCCATGTTGAAGACAATTTGATCGTCACCAACTCTCATGATAAGCTCACCGGCTTCAACATCGATGAGAGTGCGACTTTAATACATGTTTAACCTAAGGAGTTGATCCACGGCATGGTTAACATCAACTTCACGTCCGCAAAGAAGATTATCTATTCCAATCACTACATCCAGAACTTGTAATGAATATTATGAGTTTTATGTTATGTTGTTTGGATTGACCAATGCACATGTAGCATCCATAAATATGGTGAACCATGTGCGTAGGCTGTAATTTGATAAATTCATGCTTGTGATCATTAAGGACCATTTATTTGTTTCTAAGAATAAGAATGAGTTAATAATTATTTATATACTGCCCTGAATTGGCAGAACAATGAAAACCTTTACCTTGAATATTTAACATGTGATTTAAGGCTTACTCCTTTACATTATTTGACCATTTGATTAGTAGATAATGGAATCTATATTGACTCTTCAAAGATTAGAGCCATTAAGGCTTTGGGTTATACCAAAATGAAAGTGCAAATATGTTTTGACAAATGTTTTATCAAAGAGATTTTTAAGGGATTATTCCGTCATACCTAAATCATTTAACTAAACTCCTTTAGGGGTAAATGTTTGTGTATACCTCAAGACAACCTAAGAGGGATTGATGAAACCATTTAAACCATGACTTGGAATTTGAAACGACAATTTTTTCTTTTCAACTAAGAAAACTTTGACCAAAGTATAACCAAAGATTTTTCGAATATTTACGAATCTTATTAATTATTTTTGATAAATCAACAAAAATCAAGTTAATTAAATTCAAATTTATTTTGAACATTTTTATATAATTGGTCGAACTAAGAAATTTAAAATTTGTACGTTTACATTTCATAAAATTGAATATTTATTATTTAATTACTTGTAATAACTATCGACGCTTTAGACGTCAGATTGAGCAAAAACTGATAAAAATAAAGTTGAGGCGAAACTAAAACTTAGAAAATATGAAGAAAGAATTTCTGAGTGAAATTGTGGTCATGATAATTATTTCACCAGGAAGGGTGAATGTAGATACTGACACATTATACAGAAAGGATAAAGAATCAATTAGGATGTGTTCCTTAATAATGACTGTGCAAAATAAATTGCCGAACAATTTTAAAATAACTGATGCTTGTAAAAAGGATAATATAGATAATTAAATGGGTTCGCAGCTAATGTGAACATCATGGATAGAGAAAGTAAGTCAACATTAAGCCTGATCGTATTCCCGTAGTTATGTTTGATGAAACTCGCGTATTGTAATGAATTACACTTGTGAGAAAAGATCGGATGTGGAGGAAATACCCACATGGCTTCAACTCTATAAGAAGCGAGTAGTAAGATAAATCGATCTTTGAGGACAAAGATCCTATTTAGGGGTAAATACTGTGACAATCCGTCAATTTATGGTTGATATTTTATTCTCAATTATTATTTAAAAACATTATTTTAATGTTATAATATGAACTCACTCGTTTTTGGGAAGAAATTTGGGTTTACATCCTAAAGTAGCATCGACTACGTCTAAACCGGATAACTCTACGTTACGTGCTTACGTTTACATACATCATTTTTGGTGACAGTCCGACACTTCAGGAAATAAATTTATCCGTGAATATTATTTTGGAATTTTAATTTGTGTTGGTTCATAAAGTCACAAATTTACGAGAAGAAATTAGAGCTTACATGAATAATTTAGCGTCTTTTACGATTAAACCGGAAACCCTAGGTTTACGTATTTACGTTTTTGAACTCCGTTTTTAATGAGACAATTTTTATTAGATTCGTTTTGTGCCGTAGATTTATAATTTATAAAAACGTTTTTCGTAAAACGACCCGAGGGCACGCAAATCGAGGAAACTAGAATCGAGGAGTACCCGTAAATTAATGGGGATGAGACAAGTTTACACTTTCCCAACCCCATACATGTGGTGGCCAAAGCTTAACCAACACACCAAAATGTGTCAAGTATACACACACACTAAGAACACTTGTCCTTTGTGCATGCACAAACCACTAAACTAACAAAACTAGCCAAGTTAAACCATCTACTCTCATTTCATACATGTAAACCACACACAAACTCTCTTGGCTCCCTATGAACGTCCCATATCACCCAAAAATAACTCATTAGATAAAAAATTCAACCATAAATCATATGTATAACTTACATATGATGAAAACCCATTGAAGTTATGAAGATTGGAGGTGATTTTAACAACTAAAAAGGAGTTTATATGGAGATCAAGGGCTGATTTTTGGAGGAGTCTACAAATACTTGGTGATCCTAGAAGTGGTGTTGATATCTCATAAGATTAGTTACCCAAAACCAAGTCTTGTTCATCCAAAAACTCATCATTTCATCACTTTGGTGGTATAGAGATTGTTTCTTCCTATCCTCTTGTTATTTTGAATATGTAATCTTGTATTTTATTTATTTATGTATATGTATATGATGATTAATGATGATCAAAAATATTATGTGAGGACCATGTGTTGATAAACTTGGTTAAAAAGATTGAAAACTACATGTAAAAGTGGTAAAATCTTGATTAAATTAGTAGGCTGTATAAAACAGTAAATAACCTTATGTTAAACTTTTAAAATGGAATGGATGAATTAATATACGGTAAGTTATAAGACTTGTACACATGTGATAGTTGTCCATACAATGAAATCCTTAAAATGAGTGAGATATGATCAAAACAATATTGAAGTCCAAATCTGTATAGTCTGTTTTGGACGAACTGTTAGAGACATTTAGAGGTTGATTGAGCAGTAGCTAAAACTGAGTTAATTGTATAACATATCATTTAGTTTGTGGTATCCAAAAATGAGCTTCTATCCTCTTGTAGAACTCAAGATATGATAACAATGGTGAAAGTGAAATTCATAATCAGATTTGTAAAATAAAAGTATATATTATAAAATTAGCACTCAAGTAAAACTAATATAAACTGTATACCTAAAACCCACTAACTTATATATTACTTATAAATAAGTATATACTTTGATAAGTAAATGGGACATTTTATAAAAATCGCAATTTGATAAGTTTTATAAGTTATAAAACTATATACATAAGTTTTACGTCTTTTCGGCTAAAACCGAAAGATTAACGTTTTCGTCAATAAAACTTAGACGGTCGGACCCGTCTAATGTAAACTTTTTATAACTCATATACTGATGTATAAGTATATTTGACAAGTAAAAACCGATAAAACCCGAGCTTTATAACTTATGGACATTAACGGGCCAAAATAGCCTTATTGGACTATTAACCTGACAAGTTTGGCTAAACACTAATGGACTTACTCATTGGGCTTAACCCACTTGGGCCCAACATGTGTGTATAGGCCTAATAATAAAAGTATAAATGTACTAATATAAAGAGTTGAACTCTTAATGGACTTTAATGGGCTTATTGGGACTTAATATGTAAATGGATTAAAACTAGTATATTATACACCTAAATTTAATTAAATCATGCTTATATTTAATTAAATCGTATAATCTATAGTTTATTTAATTTGCATGTTATTATTAATAAACTATACAAATAATTACATGAAAGATAAAATTTAACCAGTAAACTTAAGCGTATATTATTAGCTTATTAATCTAGGTTATTTCTAAATATGGAAACTTTCTATTTCAGGAAACTTACAATTTTTGGAAACTTTCTACTTTTAGAAACTGATCTATTTTTAGAAGCTAATTTATTTTTGGAAACTTTCTATTTTAGGAAACCTGCTATTATTTTAGAAATTTACTTATTATTACACAACAAGTATAATAATACAAGGATACAAGTTAATACTTAACCAGAATACATAGAATACTTGATAAACACAACATAACATTAAAATCAGTAAAACAAGCCAAGAACATATAAAACAAGCTAAGACATGATATAATTAGTTACGTACGCAGTAAACAGAATACTTATACATGTCCCCAATTTATGTAGCATTAGTGAGATCGGAGTAGGACTTTCATTCTTTCATCTTCTTCGTTCACTAGACATAAGGTACGGATTTTCTGTCCCTTCAGTATGGACATTCTATACTCATTGGAATTCCTCGTTTGCAGCCAACTATTTTTCCAGTATTGTTTTATATGTTTGATTGCTTATGTTAGTTTAAGAGCCTAAGCCATATACATGCATGACCAGTGTCACCTATGTAACACCCCCAAATATTCATACTTTAGTTCAGCGGTATAGTCGTTGGTGTTACGGGATAGCACATTACTCAAATCATAGACAACGCTTAAAAATCGCGTCGTTTAATAATAAAGCATTTCCATTCATAAATATCAAATTACATAGGTCCCAAGTCATATTATTTCATACAATTTTATAAACCATTTGAATGGAAATTGTTATTTAAGTGCGGGCCATAAATTCTTGTCGTCTTCCTGAGAATTACCTGCAAGTACCTGAGATAAAACATGTTAAAAGGTCAGCGAAAACGCCGAGTGAATTCATAGAGTTTAATAAAAACCATTAATATATCATCGGTATATAATTATTACCGAAAATCATTTTGTACAAATCTTTGTTGTAAATCATAATATAGGCTTTTGCCTTCAAAACCATTATACGAACAAATGTCGTAAAAACATCATACTATACGTTTTATAACGTTGTATAGAGTTTAATAAAAACCGTTATACAAATCTAAAACACGAACATATTATCAGTAATAAGACCCCGTATTGCTAGTCAAGCAATATATTCTAATTCAACGCGTATATCAGTATTTTCGTTATTTGGATTATTATAAGCCGTATGACATTGCTACCTTACTATAACAAACAACGGGTAGCTAACCCGAAATTCATTTTCCCATCTATAACAGCGTGTCGTCAAAATAATCACGCTTATATAAATCTTCTCATACATAAATTCGCTTACCAATCAATGTGGCACGACGGGGATCAACCGTCAAGGCGCGAACTGGGGTGATCTTCCCCAAATAGTACTATTATATGCATAAGCGTCTACCAAATCCCGGTAGTTCACAATTCATGCTAATGGGACTTTTAGTGACATAACCTAACTTTAATAATCCATTTCATTTCATTCATCGGGTCATATAATCATTCATCGGGTCATGTAATCATTCGGGTCCAAATCAATAAGCAAACAATCGGGACAACTGGTGTCCTATTTAATTAAAACTAACATGTTATCTCCCTCGCGGGTTTATAAAACATTTCATAAAAACATTTAAAAGAGTGCGAGGCTATGAACTCACGTTGATTGGGAAAGGCGGTTATCGGCGATTTGGATGTACGGTACGTGCTTCAATCACGTAAACCTAGACAAATAATACTCGTTTTAGACCTTTGTCCAATGACTTTATAAAAACAATGGCTATGTATATATGATGATATCATAAGTATGATGATGATCAAGTGGGATTTTATCTCTTCATACACATTATAGTGTTATGTGTTAGTCAAAATTTTGACTAGTTATACTAGTTTTAATCCATTTACATATTAAGGCCCAATAAGCCCATTAAAGTCTATTAAGAGTTCAACTCTTTATATTAGTACATATATACTTTTACTATTAGGCCTATACTCACATGTTGGGCCCAAGTGGGTTAAGCCCAATGAGTAAGTCCATTAGTGTTTAGCCAAACTTGTCAGGTTAATAGTCCAATAAGGCTATTTTGGCCCGTTAATGTCCATAAGTTATAAAGCTCGGGTTTTATCGGTTTTTACTTGTCAATTATACTTATACATCAGTATATAAGTTATAAAAAGTTTACATTAGACGGGTCCGACCGTCTAAGTTTTATTGACGAAAACGTTAATCTTTCGGTTTTAGCCGAAAAGACGTAAAACTTATGTATATAGTTTTATAACTTATAAAACTTATCAAATTGCGATTTTTATAAAATGTCCCATTTACTTATCAAAGTATATACTTATTTATAAGTAATATATAAGTTAGTGGGTTTTAGGTATACATTTTATATTAGTTTTACTTGAGTGCTAATTTTATAATATATACTTTTATTTTACAAATTTGATTATGAATTTCACTTTCACCATTGTTATCATATCTTGAGTTCTACAAGGGGATAGAAGCTCATTTTTGGACACCACAAACTACATGATATGTTATACAATTAACTCAGTTTTAGCTACTGCTCAATCAACCTCTAAATGTCTCTAACAGTTCGTCCAAAATAGACTATACAGATTTGGACTTCAATATTGTTTTGATCATATCTCACTCATTTTAAGGATTCCATTGTATGGCAAACTATCACATGTGTACAAGTCTTATAACTTACCGTATATTAATTCATCCATGCCATTTTAACAGTTTAACATAAGGTTATTTACTGTTTTATACAGCCTACTAATTTAAGCAAGATTTTACCACTTTTACATGTAGTTTTCAATCTTTTTAACCAAGTTTATCAACACATGATCCCCATATAATAATTTTGATCATCATTAATCATCATATACATATACATAAATAAAGAAAATATAAGATTACATATTCAAAATAATAAGAGGATAGGAAGAAACAATCTCTATACCACCAAAGTGATGAAATGATGAGTTTTTGGATGAACAAGACTTGGTTTTGGGTAACTAATCTTATGAGATATCAACACCACTTCTAGGATCACCAAGTATTTGTAGACTCCTCTAAAAATCAGCCCTTGATATCCATATAAACTCCTTTTTAGTTGTTAAAATCACATCCAATCTTCATAACTTTAATGGATTTTCATCATATGTAAATTATACATATGATTTATGGTTGAATTTTTGATCTAATGGGTTGTTTTTGGGTGATATGGGACGTTCATAGGGAGCCAAGAGAGTTTGTGTGTGGTTTACATGTATGAAATGAGAGTAGATGGTTTAACTTGGCTAGTTTTGTTAGTTTAGTGGTTTGTGCATGCACTAAGGACAAGTGTCCTTAGTGTGTGTGTATACTTGACACATTTTGGTGTGTTGGTTAAGCTTTGGCCACCACATGTATGGGGGTGGGCAAGTGTAAACTTGTCTCATCCCCATTAATTTACGGGTACTCCTTGATTCTAGTTTTCTCGATTTGCGTGCCCTCGGGTCGTTTTACGAAAAACGTTTTTATAAATTATAAATCTACGGCACAAAACAAATCTAATAAAAATTGTCTCATTAAAAACGGAGTTCAAAAACGTAAATACGTAAACCTAGGGTTTCCGGTTTAATAGTAAAAGACGCTAAATTATTCATGTAAGCTCTAATTTCTTCTCGTAAATTTGTGACTTTATGAACCAACACAAATTAAAATTCCAAAATAATATTCACGGATAAATTTATTTCCTGAAGTGTCGGACTGTCACCAAAAATGGTGTATGTAAACGTAAGCACGTAACGTAGAGTTATCCGGTTTAGACGTAGTCGATGCTACTTTATGATGTAAACCCAAATTTCTTCCAAAAAACGAGTGAGTTCATATTATAACATTAAAATAATGTTTTTAAATAATACTTGAGAATAAAATATCAACCATAAATTGACAGATTGTCACAGTATTTACCCCTAAATAGGATCTTTGTCCTCAAAGATCGATTTATCTTACTACTCGCTTCTTATAGAGTTGAAGCCATGTGGGTATTTCCTCAACATCCGATCTTTTCTCACAAGTGTAATTCATTACAATATGCGAGTTTCATCAAACATAACTACGGGAATACGATCAGGCTTAATGTTGACTTACTTTCTCTATCCATGATGTTCACATTAGCCGCGAACCCCTTTAATTATCTATATTATCCTTTTTACAAGCATCAGTTATTTTTAAGTTGTTCGGCAATTTATTTTGCACAGTCATTATTAAGGAACACATCCTAATTGATTCTTTATCCTTTCTATATAATGTGTCAGTATCTACATTCACCCTTCCTGGTGAAATAATTATCATGACCACAATTTCACTCAGAAATTCTTTCTTCATATTTTCTAAATTTTAGTTTCGCCTCTACTATTATTTTTATCAGTTTTTGCTCAATCTGACGTCTAAAGCGTCGATAGTTATTACAAGTAATTAAATAATAAATATTTAATTTTATGAAATGTAAACGTAAAAATTTTAAATTTCTTAGTTCGACCAATTATATAAAAATATTCAAAATAAATTTGAATTTAATTAACTTGATTTTTGTTGATTTATCGAAAATAATTAATAAGATTCGTAAATATTCAAAAAATCTTTGGTTATACTTTGGTCAAAGTTTTCTTAGTTGAAAAGAAAAAATTGTCGTTTCAAATTCCAAGTCATGGTTTAAATGGTTTCATCAATCCCTCTTAGGTTGTCTTGAGGTATACACAAACATTTACCCCTAAAAGAGTTTAGTTAAATGATGTAGGTATGAGGGAATAATCCCTTAAAAATCTCTTTGATAAAACATTTTTCAAAACATATTTGCACTTTCATTTTGGTATAACCCAAAGCCTTAATGGCTCTAATCTTTGAAGAGTCAATATAGATTCCATTATCTATTAATCAAATGGTCAAATAATGTAAAGGAGTAAGCCTTAAATCACATGTTAAATATTCAAGGTATAGGTTTTCATTGTTCGGCCAATTCAGGGCAGTATATAAATAATTATTAACTCCTTCTTATTCTTAGAAACAAATAAATGGTCCTTAATGATCACAACATGAATTTATCAAATTACAGCCTACGCACGTGGTTCACCATATTTATGGATGCTACATGTGCATTGGTCAATCCAAACAACATAACATAAAACTCATAATATTCATTACAAGTTCTGGATGTAGTGATTGGAATAGATAATCTTCTTTGCGGACGCGAAGTTGATGTTAACCATGTCGTGGATCAAATTTCTGAATATACACTAGAACCTTGTAAATGATCGAACAAATCTATCATCTTGGGTAGTGGATATAGATTTTGATCATCAATTTACCTAGTTTACTATAATTCAACAAATATAAGGAATGATAACGTCATAGATCTTCATGATGACGAGCTTGGTAGAATAAAAGCCTTCTCCGACAACCCTCTCAGTTGTACAGTAACACTTTCAATTCAGATGGTGCTGAAGTACAGTGCACACACCACGGGTGCAGCATCGGGAATATAATCAATACCAAATTCAACTTGCCTTAATGGCGAAAGTCTAGGTAATTCACCAGCAAATACCTCCTAAAGTTTCAGATAACAGAAACATCTTTTAATAAATTTACTTTAAGTTCTTTCTAGATTACAATATATATGACTAGTTCATAAACATTCATTGTATAATTTTAAGTCTAAGTGCAGGATATGGTCATCCATCAAGAATTATTTAGATCACTTTTGTTAATCAACATCTTATCTTTTAGGGGATCTCTACTCGAGTTCCCATCAATTAAGACAATGACATTATGTCATAGTCAATCAATCCATTCTACTGGCACTATCAACTTTCCAGTTTCATTACCGTTGATAAGATGTGAACTTCTCAAAAGACTAATAATAACTCATAATCCTTCACAAATCAAGGATATTTGGAGACCTAACTAACATTAAAAGAGTAAGGTCAACGCATAACTTACGCAAGAGAATTTCAATTCAGATACAGACGAAAACATTAACGAATATGAGTCTTTCCCATGTTTTCATGAATTGAGTACGCCTTCGAAAGCTCCTCGGATCATTACCCAGGTCATTCAAATGAAATCTAATCAAAAGAAATGATAGGAACGTCGATACATCCAGTCGAGTATCAACACTCGGTAATCAGATACTTTTCCAAAGAATCTCACCACGGGAGAATTGGACAAGAAGGGAATATCAATTGTCAAATAAGACAATATCCACAGATGAGTAAATTTGACTCAGAAGAATAAATGGTACGGGCACATATATAGGTGTCTGATATTGAGTAAAATACGTCTTTTAGGAAAAAGAACGTATAAGTGCGGCAAGTATTAAACTCGACGATTTAGGAAAACCGACAAGTCGAATAAATTCCAAGTTCGTTCTCGAAGGAGGTGTGTGTATTAATGTGCCAATATATATGAAATCAAGTTTGGATTAGTGACGTTTTTGGTTGAGAAGAGAAAAAAGTAAAGACGAGCTACGACTACGATTATGCTACGACGTTGACGTAAAACGATGACGTAATTACGTAAAACGTGACAAAATTAAAAATGAAACCTAAAAATTAATTAAAAGTTTAAACTAAGTCTAAAATAATATAAATAAGAATAAAAATCCAACAAATATATTTTAAAACCTTTTATTAATTAAATATTCAATTTTTAATGCTAATTAAAGCCCTAAAATTAAATATAATTAACAAAATGTCCAAAATATTATTTTATTGAACTAATAAGTTATTTATATTATTTAAAGACTAAAAAGTATTTTTCCTAAATTTTCAAAACTATTTTTCTATTTTTAAATGACTAAAAACTATTTTTAAACTAAAATAATCATAAAAAATAATAAAATAATGCCAAAAATAATTTGACAACTTTAAAAATCCTAAATTACACTAATGAACAGTAGAAATTTTAAAAAGTTTGAAAAATGTAAAATTTTGCACTAGAAGACAAAACTGATTAATAATTAAACCCTAATTAAACTAATTTAATTCTAAAAATTAATTAAAACAGTGAATAGTAAAATATTTTTAAACTAAAAACCTTAAAATATTTTTCTAAATCTAAGAAAATTTTAAAACTGAAAAATATTGGATTTTACCACTAAAAGACAAAAACAGATATTTAAAAAGTTAATTAAAATAGCTAATTAATGTAAAAAATATAAAATGAACAATAACATAAAAATAAATTAAACTGAAAAATCAAAAATTAAATAAGAAAAATAATGAAAAAAGTTTGAAAGTCTAACTCCTAAATAAGGTCACTAAAGACAAAAAAGATAGAATTATAATAGTGACATGTGGACTGTTTTTGTCTGCTTGCTAAGCAGGGGGAACTTTTACACTACCAGTGGGAACTTGGTTCCCACTGCTTTAACAGATTTTGAGATCTGGGCAAAGATTTGCTTGTATCTTGCTATTGGATTGGTATTTCTTGGCAACAAAGGCACCCCCACACTCATGGAAGTGTGGGGAGTCACAATAAACAAGAAAACAGGCAAGTAGCTCACAAAAATCACAACAAAAATGGTCAAATCAGTTACTGGTATGGCTATATTGGGGTCTGATGAACAGTGCTGGTGCAATATGCACAAAACTGAATTTCAAAGGCCAAATACTTGCACCAATCTTAACCAATTAACATATAGTTGATTAACAACCCTAACTTAACCCAAACCCTAACAGCTTACAAAAATTGGGGGGCCAAAATTACAAAAAAAACAATCAATAAGGAGACTTACTGATTTTAGCTATACTTTACCAAGTTTTATCATGCAACTTCTACAAAACTCAATTAAACTTAAACAAACATACTGACCTTAACCTATTACTAACCTAAGTAGTGTGTATGAGTGGTTTTTGACAGGTTTACTGTCACTTAAAGCTGCCAAATCCCTTAACCCAAACACTCCTTCATTTTCAGAAACTTACAATTTTCAAACCAAGTCTAAAAAAAACTTGATTAAACTGAATTTACACTAACTAAACATGCATTTAACAGTTAAACAAGCATGAACAAATAGAACAAATAGCATTTAGGCAGGTTCTTCTCAAATTCACATAAATCTCATAATCAACATAAAATGTCACAAAAGGGGTTCTAAGCCTTTTACCTAGCTGATGCCTTCCTGATGAGAATTTTTTGAGCTTTTGGGAGCTTATTGAACTGTAGAGAACCCTGCTGTTGGAATCCAAGTGGACCCAAGGGTAACCAATATCTTCAAAGAAAGTGAATGGAAAAGGGAATAAATGGGGTCTTGTTATGAATCTTGTGAACCTGCACAAAACAACAAAACATGAAAAGCACTACAAGTAGTATAAGCTTGGTGTAAGGCTTATTTATCAGATAAGCTTTACACAAGCTTATGCTACAGTGATAGCAGAAAAATAATAGACAAAAAACAAAGATAAAGTTTTGAAAACCAACTTTTGATGAAACTAAATTTTGAAAAACCAACTTCTAACCAAGAAAATAACAAGTCTCAATTCTTTGTGATTGTTTCAGTTGTCACGTCAACAAACCCTAAAATTTTGAGCCTTGGGTCCAAAAATGTTCAAGAAAAACTGATTTCCTGAATTTCTTGTAGGATGAAAACTTTGATCAAACTTTAACTAATTTGAAAATAATGTAAAAGATTAACTAACAAAACAGTAAAAAGGAACTCAGAATTGCACATTAAAATCGTTTCATTTTCATTAATTTGAAAGAAAGGTACAAAATCTGGAACAAAATGAAATAAAGGGTACATGCACCCTTTATATACTGGATAATAGAATAATCTAGAATACAAGAATATGAAACCCTAATCTAGCTGATTTTACTCTTCTGCCCTTGTGTGAAAATTCAAAAATCTTGGGTCAAATGTTGAACATGTAAACTTTACAGGGAATCTTGTCCTTGTTTTGATCTTAATCGTCCATTCTCATCCTTCGGGAACAAGAAAAAGGTTTGGGACGTTGATGGACTGGGGGATTCGTTCTTTGCCCAAAATGGTTAAGCAGGGGAGGACGGGGGCTCCACTTAGAGTCACGGGTTGAAGTATATTGTTGGTGGGATTGGTTTATGTTGGTGTTAATCATGTTTCTGGAAGGTTGGGGTGAAAACCCCTTTGTTTTGGGGGGATTAAGGACTAGGGTTTATGTTAATTAAGATAGTAGCAGGGATGTTTTGATCTTAATAAGGTAATAAACATTTTTTAAAAACATGTTTAGTGGGAAACTTTTAGTTTTATTAAATAAAACTGGGTAAAGTGGGTAAGGTGACTGGATCGGGTAGGGGTGATTGTTTGGGCTAATGACGGGTGTTGACTGGGCTATTTGGTGGGTTTGACCGGGTTTGGGTTTGGTTTTAACAGGTTTGGCCCCCAATGTTCCTACTTGTTTCCACTTTGTAATAACAGCCATCAAAACCTTCATCCCTTTATAATTAGTTTGGACAATTGGCATTTTTAGTCCTTCCAAGTTTTAGTAATGGAAACAAGGACTAAACTTGTAAACTCTGAGATCTTCAAGGGCCAAACATGTACAATCTTCTTTCTTAAAGGACCAGTGTTGTAAATAGTGATTCTTCAAGGGATAAAGTTGACAATTCTCCAAAGATGAGGGACTAATCTTGCCAATTCTTCAAACTTCAAGGACTTGATAGGAAAATCATGATTCGGGTCCGGTTCTTTGTGCGCCTTCGTTTCCCGTGTTCGTTTTTGCTTGATTCTTGTAATCTTTTGGTGAATTCACGATATCCGTACCTGAAATACACAATGAACAAACATAGGCACATTTTTGGGTATTTTGACGATATTTTAAGCGTTTTAAGCCCGATTTGGACGATGAGACTATGTATAATTATAGTCTCATCACTCCCCCATACTACACCATTGCCGTGTCCCCACGCAATGCTAGAATTAAGTATCATAGCACTTCCAAAATTCATTTTGTGATGACTTTTATTGATGACATAAACTTAAATAAACTACTACGCGCGTTTTAGACATAATGTATTGTTTTCATCACGATAAAGTGACTTTTGGGATCATAGAACAAGAACACGTGAATGCTTCGTTAGAAATAATTTCGTCGTCCTCGATTTTCACCCAATTCCATGCTAAGCGTGTAACGAGATCATTGTTATTATAAGTTAGCAACACGTACACATCTCATGAGTGTTAATTACGAACCTAAACTCCCTTATTCCTAATTGGTATCTCTTATATTTTATTTTGTCTTAATGATCACGAGGATACATCATTGACTTATGCGTGAATAGAGATTAAGTCTAAAAATAGAAACTTAACGGTGTAACCAAAATCATTAAATTAATAATTCATCCCAATAGACAACGATGTCAAAAATTAAGTCAACAAGAAGGATCGATAAACATGGTTTTATAACGGTTTTGAACATGAGACTTATTACCAAGACTTTTATACGCCCCCTAATGGAAGGGCCTTATTATCTTTGGTTTACCTCTATCTTTTATTCAACTTCGCCATGAAGCTTTTATTATGACTTCGGTCTTGCCTTGCCTCCGCCTCATCGGTGGTTTTATTAGCCAAAGACGTATATCCTCACGCTAAAGCGAATTTTGGATCTTTAAAGCTTTGAAGATTAAGGCTTGATTCACTTTCAATTTGGGCATAGAATTTTTGGCCTTGTGAGCTTCAAATTTTTGCTTAATTTAGGTGAGCACTTGAAATCTTATTATTAGGTGAAGCTTTCGATTATTCGGGTGCCAATACTTCAAAACCGTGACGCTGGCGATACCTTAATGTTTTCCCAATTTAATTACACGGAAGCTACTAAAATAAATTAGAAACCAACAATAGTGACTAAACCGCTAAATAAGTATTTATTAACAATTTATTATGCAAAAGCGTTGGGAGAATAAGCTAATAATTACTACACATGAGATCGTGACGATTACGAGACTTATAAATAACTATATCATTTCTCGTCCTCATTTAAGAGACTTAGCCTAAAAAGTTAAGGAATCGAAGCTAAGTGCTCAACACGCACGGTCGAGTCAAAAATTACTCTTGTTCTCACCATCGGAAAACCTACATTCGTGTCTTAAACACTTATGAAAAACAAGAAAAATTTTAAAATTTGGCCATTTTTAGCCTTATTTTGCATAAAACGATAACAAAAAGATGAAAATTGGATTGCGTGGTGACATAAGCAAGGTGAAGTATCTACTCACCCCCCATACTAAAACTAAACATTGTCCTCAATGTTTCGAGTCTAGGGGTGTAAACACCCCCATACTAGAGACGCAGTCGAATGCTTAATCTCGAGCATGGAAAGGGTAAAACGAATAACCTAAAAGCCGTTTATGAATTATGCTAATAAGATAAACGTTAGAACATAAAAGGATATCATCGGATATCGGAATCTCCAAAGGCAACGATCGAAGCTCGAGTGATCCGTAAAACGAACACGAGAGGCTTCAATGATGACGATGAACCTAATGAATCACAATCACAAACAACCACGGAATAAAGGTTGGAAGAGCACAAGTCCCCTCGTTACATTAACTAAGAAAGCGATAATATGTACAAGGATAAGCATGAGAATCCCCCACGAGGAACCTTGTTTTTGATAACCGAGTCAAAAGCTCGACTCGAATCCCCATAAATGTGATCATTTAGGGATAATCATGGTATGGTCATTTTTGGTGGGGCTTACATGATAAACAAGGCCCAAAAGTACATGGAGTACTTTAAAAACCTGATATACGTATACCGGGGTCAAAGATAGCGTCCTCGTTTTCGGATGAAAGACGAAATAACGCTACTCCAACACGAACTAGAACCCCAAGGGGGTAGAAGAAAATAGATAAGAAGTAGAAAGGTGGGGCAATGGGTAAGTCAACATAATGAGCTACTCGAGGTAGACTCACACCAAGCAAACGAAAAGATTTTCCATTTATTGCATCGGTGGAAGACCGAGATTTCCCTTTACAAGCAATTCCGGGATTGTAAATCTCGTCCTCGGTGGAGAAATGTGAGGGAACATTTGGGGCTTCCCCCACACTAGATCCACACCAACCGTCGTCAAAAGGAGTAGACGAGGTGGTAGCACTCATAAAACGCGGTGATGACGGAGTTAAACATGTAGAAAAATCTTTTAAAACATTTTTAAAATCTTTTCTTTTTTCATCGTTCAAAAACTCTTTATGAAAACCCGATTTTATAATGTCGAAAATGTCACACCCCCAATTTATCAGAGTAATACAACACAATGGGGTGCGACGGTCATGACTATCACAAGACATAGATACAAAGAACGACTATTTAAAAGCCGTTTTAATTTAATTAAAAGCATAAAACTTGTTTCGGAAGCGAATTACACAAGATCATAATAAAACATTGTTTCAAAAGACTTTAACATTGATCCAAATATCCATACACTAGTCACGACCATTTTCATTTAAAAATCTCCCATGCATAACCACGTCACTCCTCCGTCTTGATACCTGAGAAAAACATTGCTAAAGCGTCAACACAAAGGTTGGTGAGTTCATAGGTTTAAGTTTAAATAGTGTGATGAACCATAAGATTTTCCAAGGCAACCGGCATATAATCTTATAACAAATACAAGATTATAATCAAAAGTATACGTTTTAATCACCTACGCCTAAGCTCGTGACACCGAAGCGTTAACCTCAACCAACAAGAAATAATAAGAGCCCGAGCAAATGCCTATCCCGAAGCATTTGTAAATCCTCAAATGTAAGTGTATCAAACTTTGGCCACACAACCAAATTAGATAGGGAGGTTAGTCCCGATAGATCTATCCATAACATTCGCGCTTACACAAAGTAATTAACGGTTCACGATAGTGGGCTAAAGCATCTAGGGATATCGCTACTTAGACATCATGTAGGCAAACGTATGAGTTTAAAGCACTTATGTTCATCCGTTAAAAACAAGCAATGTTCTCACCCCAAAATAGTTAAAGCAATTAAAAGTGGGGCTATGAAACTCACCTTGATTAAGTAGCGAATATGATCAACAAAGATAGCATGGAATATCAAGGCACGCAAAACAATGCGCAACGATCTACTCGTAACCTAAGTAAAAGATCCGTACTTAGGCTAAATAAAATAAATAATAACGTACAATGCACTTGGTTGATAATTTATACTTGCTATTAATTCGTAAAATGTTTTCATACATTTTTCATGTTTAACCATTTTAGTCACGGGGTCGACTTTGGGCTTTAATAACTCGTTATTTATTAGTCCGAAAAATTATCGGGTTCTCATTATAAACAACTAGGCCGCGAGGTCTTCGATATTTGATAAATATCACATTTTTATGAAGTCCCTAAGTCTAGCAAAGAATTATGCAAAGTGGTGCACTCACAAGTAAAAAAAAAATAGACAAGTAAGGTTCATTATTTATAAGTGTAAATCGACCATCTTTGGAAAATTATTGCGGGTTCGTTACTTAACTTTAAGACAAGCGGGAAATGTTTTGAAAACTAGGTCGTGTCAAGTTTACTAAGGTATTTTCAAATGGTCGGGGCATGGTCATTTAGTTGATTAAAAACAGGTCTAAAGTAGGGTCTATAAGTAGATGTTTATGTTGTTAAATGTGGTTTTCTAGCCATTTTGGAAATAAAAGAAAATGAAGCATTTGTGTTCACACTCCCACTTGGTTTTTAACAATTGTTTTGACAGCCCATACCCACGAAATTAAACATGTAGGTAACCTTGAAAGTAACTAGACATAGCTTTTTGATTATACACACATCATACATGTACCATACATATAAGGGAATTTCTTTTTGTTGCTTGCTATTCCCTGCACACGCAGGTAATCCAAACAAGAAAGGGTGGTCCTTACTTGCTTTGTATCTTTATCATACATGTGCATGTATATGGCAACATACAATACATAACATACATTTATTTACACACTAAGCCAAAAAGTAAGAAGATGATGCCTACTGTTGTGTCTTTGTAGCAGGTACCCAAAAGGGAAATCTACTTGTTATAAATTCATGCCTCATACATTTCAAGGCAGGAACCTTACACATTTTCTATCTAGCCATGGTTCATTTACATCATATATAGCACATATTTATTGTATTTCTTTCTACTTGTTCACATACACATATAAGCATCATGCATACGACTTTCAACTACTTTGTTTTGTCATGGCAACATACGCATATAAAACTCTACTTTTATATCCCTGATATGGTAAATTAAAATGACAAGGGGGCAGCTTGTTTGTTTACTGTTCGTCAGCTCTCATAGGGGGTTCTATTTGTTTAAACAAAACTTCATTCATAGCAAGTACACACACAACACACATCCATGGTTCATTTTTAAACAAACAGGGGTCTTGTAGATAAAGGACTTTGTGAAATTGAAATTCTTTCTTTCTGTCGTACGGTTGGGGCCACGCACCAAAGAAGTAATTCAGGCATCACATTCTCAATACATGTTCATCTTAATCATGATGGCAGGGGTTGATTACATGCATGCACACACAAGCAAATGTCCAATAACCTCTCATCCTATGTTCACATACAGGACCTGCTTCTTATCAATGGGTACATATAGTTTGTTTCTTACCCTAGTATATCAAAGGTACATGCATGTCTTACAAGAATGGTTTGTTTTGATGTTATCTCTTTGTTTACTGCTAATCTTTCTGCCCACTTTTACTCACAACCAGGAAAGAATTTGTTTGCAAGTCTCTTACTAGAAATACCATCACACATAAAATCATGCGTACATAATATCATAGGATTCTTATTCTACTGAAACGCATGCATGCAGGAAATTCATGTACACATATATTCACTTTTGCTACTGGTTATTACGCAAGAAATCATACTCCAAAATTACCACATTTTCATAATTTGGGTTCTTCTTGGTTATTTATATACAGTGGCTTAACATAGGACCATACTTCTCCTTTGATATTCGACCCTCACACACATTTACTCAATTTGTTTACTCGTTAGTGGGTCTCTTTAGTTGTTCCTAGATAGCTTTAGGTAATTAGTATAACATCAAAGCCCAACCCGTGACTTAGTTATGTAATATTTTTAGGTTGTTCAAGTGTTTAGCAAGTATAAATATCAACCAAGATAAAATGTGCAAGAGCTGTGGTGACTTACAAAAGTCCTAAGAGTATTTGATGAAGATGGAATAGAACTATAAAATCGAACACCAAGCATGTACCCACGTCCCAACAATCTTAGTGCTTTTAGCTTGCTTTAAAAATCAACCCAACTCCTAGCTTATATTATCTCTGCCGTGACTTATTCACCAAAGGGGTTTCAATGTTTTCTTTGATGGCGTAGCTTTGTATGTGTGAGTTTATGAGAAAATGTAAGTGAGTATTTATAGGCCAAGGGGGTGAGTTTGGGGTTAAGCAACTTAGTTAGGGGTTCTAGTTAGTTTGTGACTAAGGTTTCCAAGGGAACTAAACATGGGGACTTTCATTGTATGGGGAAGAAGGAAAACAGCTCGGTATGGCAGCCATGGGGAAGAGAAATGTGGTACTTGTTTTGACTAGTACAAGGGAGTTCTTTGTAGGATAAATGCTTAAGGAAAACCCATGGGATAAAAGGGTTGTATGCGTTGAGTGTGTAAGGGGGAGGGGAGACAAATAGTACAAAGCTTAATGGGTGAAGGAAGTACTATCAAGTTTGAAAACAATCCAAGTGGGAGGGTGATAAAAACGTGTGTATTGGCTTCAAAATGGGGGTGCCGTGTCTTGTATGGCTACAAGGACAAGAGTTTTTATTTTTCTTTTATTTTGGGTAAACTTCCAAATGTTTATTAGTTGTGTATGTATAAGCATAGTGATAAAGGTTTAAAACTAGAGAACATTGTGTATACGTGAAGTTTAGGTAGTAGTAATTTAACTAATTTAGTTTGAGGATGAAAAGGGAAAAAGAATATAGGTAATTTTTAAGTGTGTCCTAAACATATTGGTGAATAACACCGTTTGCGTATTGAGCTTATTAATTTAAATTACGTTGATTTAAATAAATGACAGTTACAAACATAGAAATTCCTAGCACGTATCGTGCGAATAATAGTCATTCAAATAATATTGCATATAAATGTTATTCAAAAAAAATTCAAATTTGTACACAAAATACGCGTAATCAATCGGGAAAATCAATAGACACACAAGTCTAACCCGAATCATCGCGGTTCACGTAAATTAAATAGATTTCAAAATTTACGTTTGTGACATCCGATATCCCTTAAATTGAGCTTCGACCCGAAGCTCATACTTCGATGAAACTTATCTAATTAAAAAGATGAGGGTATTTAAGCTTAAATTGATCTTCACGTTTTCAAGTAAACTCGGGTCCTCTTTATGCATTCTAACGCACTTTCACTATTGGTATATGACTCTGTCTAAGTCGTTTCATTTCACGGTCTACAATTTCAACGGGTTTTCAATCCATTAAATTGAGTTTTACTCAAATGGTATTTGGTTCTTCTCATTATTAAAATTTGTTTTAGATTTTCTCGACTCTAATCAGCTTGAGTTTAATTGTCGTCAAAACAGTTGGCGCTCTTAGTATTTTTCATGTCCTACACGCTCTTGTATGTAATAGTGGCGAAGAAAATAAGCGTACTAGGTTTTTACTTGTATTGTGTACTTGTCGTCTTCACTTAAATGATGGTATAGAATTGTTCGAAGTTCATAGTACAAAATAAATTTTCTTTGACATGTAAATTGAATTTAGAAGTTCCTTAGTATCACTAATAAATCTCATTTCAATGATGACTACTATGAGCATGCTCGCGTTTGACCACGATCGTACGTAGTTGATCAGGCTACGTACGTCTCGGGACTAACGGTTGCATCCTCCTTTTCATCACTTTTTAACTCTTTGAGGTTGTAATTATATATTGGTAGTCCATAGTGCATTTCGTTCGTTGCTATTATTCACTTTCACAATCAATAAATTAGTCCATAGTTCATCTTATTTCTTATCATTGCTCACTTTTAACAATCAACAAAATAATTTGCATACTTATTTGTACTAGTTCTCGTCAAATTTATCAATAGTTTAGGTCTTCCAAATCAAGTTGTTCGTAAAAATAGATTTTTCCAAAACTTTACATGGTAGTCCTTACTAAAAAAATGTTTCAACATTAGTCGCGATGTTTTATACATTAAGTTGGTCGTTACGCCAGATTTTCCAAAACTTCGCATGATAGTCTATATCAAAACATTTCATCATCAATAGTGTTGTTTTTTTTTTGTCAGTAACTCCTTTACTGATTTTACCAAAACGTTTTATCAAAATTCTAACATTCTTACTAACAAAGTTCTCGGGGATAGTTCCTTCAAAGTAATTTTTTTATAATGTTTTCCAAAAATATTTTATAAAACTCCTTTTTGAATAAAAATTTTGATTAATTTTTCTCCGACATATATAAAAATATTGTAGGATAAAATAATTTCTTAAGTAAAAGCTTCACAAGATATAAAAGATAATTTTTAAAAATAATTGAAAACAGTTAAATAAAAATTTATAAAGTACGATTACGTAACCAAATTTTTGTTGGTGGTGATATCGACGGATGTCGAGTCATTTGATCTTCATAAAAATAAATTATTTAATATTTCACATCAGCCACTCAATTCTATCACATAATTTTCTAGAGCTTTAATGATGCTTTATTACATCTCAAACACTTCGGTCAATTTGTTTGTATCCCAAAATTATTCAATTTGTTTAATCCGATCAACTAGTTAATTCCATCACAAGAATTTTCATCACAAAAGTTGTTCATTTTCTTTTTATCTGCCGTTTGTTCATAATCATTTTATAGACTGTTTATGTTCGACACGCGCTATTAGGGTTTCTAAGAAGTGACCACAATTCAAATCGAGGGTTCTCAAGCTTTGTGACATGCGATAACCCCTTGAATTTAAAACATGACACAATCCTCATATAATTGAGTTATTCCTTTAATATTAGTTGTTATATCATACTTCATAGATTTATAATAGCAACTTAGTTGCAAACCAGTGTACTAGAACCTTTAGATCCATCTTTGTACATTTTCTCCACCATAAATTTCTCCTTGACATGCATTCGACTTACACGTCGCCATATTTCTGGTTAGTTTTCATATTTTCGTTATACTAATATATGTTTGTTCCTTATGATATCGTACTTTGTGGAGTATTACAGGAGTAATACTTTGTGTTGAGTGTTTATCGTCGTATGTTGTATAAAAATAGAGACGGCGACTTTCATTATTTTAGTGTTGGCACACCATGCAAACTAACGGTACTAATATACCATACTAGTCAAACGTCAATGAGGTAATCACCTTGTCAGATCATGTAAGTCTTATCCATCCCCGAGGAAATTCACTAAAAATCTTAAGCTGCGTTACAACTGGTACTTGACTAAGCCTCGCAACCCAATCAAACAAGAACAGCCTTGAGGTCTAGTAAAGTATTAGTCGATAAACTTCTTAATATCTTTGGTGAATTTACTCGTATTTAGATATTACTCGCACAATTTAACATCGATTAAACCTACACAAAACTCATCAAATACGTTATAACTTAACGATCAACTAATCACGCAACATGTAAATTCATGAGCTTTACCCATTCTCAAGAAAACTCATCAAAAACCCTAAGTTGTATAACGACTGGCACTTAACTTAGTCTCGCAACCCAATCAAACAAGAACAGCCTTGAGACCTTGCTAAGTATCGTTATACCTCTTAACTTTTATGATGCTTTGTCTTGGCTTTAGGTTTACTCGCGACTTATCATCAACCATTACTAATTCTCACCGCGCCCAAGTACTGTTTTGGCGTATATTTTTAATTCGGCGTATATCGATATAGGTTAACATAGAAACACACAAGTGTTTAAATAGTTCATAGTAGTCCAGTAGACTGTTTTTAACAAAATACGTAGTAGCATAAGTATGTGTATGTTTTACTCCAAATAATCATGGCACAAACCATCTTTATTCGATTTAAACATGGCACAAACCATCTTAGCTCGATTTAAACATGGCACAAACCATTTTAGTAGCACAACAATCCAAACAAGGATGTTATATATTTTACTTCAAAACATAAGAGAAATCGTCTTAGTACACATTCCTATAAATACATCTCACATAAGGATCATTCAAACAAGGCAGGAAATATTTAATGTTGATAACATGTAGCAATCAAGTTTAAACTAACATAGCAAATCACATGGAATAATTCAAGTTACAACTTACTTTTATCGAAGACGCGGAGTGAAGTGGTTCTTGGAGATTTTTTTTTTTTTGTTAGTTATAGTCTAGAATTATTTTTCCCAAAATTAATTTTTTGACTCACGTTTATAAAAATCATTTTGTAAAATAACCTAGTTCTCTATAACTACAGCTCTGATACCAATCTGTCACACCCCCAATTTATCAGAGTAATACAACACAATGGGGTGCGACGATCATGACTATCACAAGACATAGATACAAAGAACGACTATTTAAAAGCCGTTTTAATTTAATTAAAAGCATAAAACTTGTTTCGGAAGCGAATTACACAAGATCATAATAAAACATTGTTTCAAAAGACTTTAACATTGATCTAAATATCCATACACTAGTCACGACCATTTTCATTTAAAAATCTCCCATGCATAACCACGTCACTCCTCCGTCTTGATACCTGAGAAAAACATTGCTAAAGCGTCAACACAAAGGTTGGTGAGTTCATAGGTTTAAGTTTAATAGTGTGATGAACCATAAGATTTTCCAAGGCAACCGGCATATAATCTTATAACAAATACAAGATTATAATCAAAAGTATACGTTTTAATCACCTACGCCTAAGCTCGTGACACCGAAGCGTTAACCTCAACCAACAAGAAATAATAAGAGCCCGAGCAAATGCCTATCCCGAAGCATTTGTAAATCCTCAAATGTAAGTGTATCAAACTTTGGCCACACAACCAAATTAGATAGGGAGGTTAGTCCCGATAGATCTATCCATAACATTCGCGCTTACACAAAGTAATTAACGGTTCACGATAGTGGGCTAAAGCATCTAGGGATATCGCTACTTAGACATCATGTAGGCAAACGTATGAGTTTAAAGCACTTATGTTCATCCGTTAAAAACAAGCAATGTTCTCACCCCAAAATAGTTAAAGCAATTAAAAGTGGGGCTATGAAACTCACCTTGATTAAGTAGCGAATATGATCAACAAAGATAGCATGGAATATCAAGGCACACAAAACAATGCGCAACGATCTACTCGTAACCTAAGTAAAAGATCCGTACTTAGGCTAAATAAAATAAATAATAACGTACAATGCACTTGGTTGATAATTTATACTTGCTATTAATTTGTAAAATGTTTTCATACATTTTTCATGTTTAACCATTTTAGTCACGGGGTCGACTTTGGGCTTTAATAACTCGTTATTTATTAGTCCGAAAAATTATCGGGTTCTCATTATAAACAACTAGGCCGCGAAGTCTTCGATATTTGATAAATATCACATTTTTATGAAGTCCCTAAGTCTAGCAAATAATTATGCAAAGTGGTGCACTCACAAGTAAAAAAAAATAGACAAGTAAGGTTCATTATTTATAAGTGTAAATCGACCATCTTTGGAAAATTATTGCGGGTTCGTTACTTAACTTTAAGACAAGCGGGAAAATGTTTTGAAAACTAGGCCGTGTCAAGTTTACTAAGGTATTTTCAAATGGTCGGGGCATGGTCATTTAGTTGATTAAAAACAGGTCTAAAGTAGGGTCTATAAGTAGATGTTTATGTTGTTAAATGTGGTTTTCTAGCCATTTTGGAAATAAAAGAAAATGAAGCATTTGTGTTCACACTCCCACTTGGTTTTTAACAATTGTTTTGACAGCCCATACCCACGAAATTAAACATGTAGGTAACCTTGAAAGTAACTAGACATAGCTTTTTGATTATACACACATCATACATGTACCATACATATAAGGGAATTTCTTTTTGTTGCTTGCTATTCCCTGCACACGCAGGTAATCCAAACAAGAAAGGGTGGTCCTTACTTGCTTTGTATCTTTATCATACATGTGCATGTATATGGCAACATACAATACATAACATACATTTATTTACACACTAAGCCAAAAAGTAAGAAGATGATGCCTACTGTTGTGTCTTTGTAGCAGGTACCCAAAAGGGAAATCTACTTGCTATAAATTCATGCCTCATACATTTCGAGGCTGGAACCTTACACATTTTCTATCTAGCCATGGTTCATTTACATCACATATAGCACATATTTATTGTATTTCTTTCTGCTTGTTCACATACACATATAAGCATCATGCATACGACTTTCAACTACTTTGTTTTGTCATGGCAACATACGCATATAAAACTCTACTTTTATATCCCTGATATGGTAAATTAAAATGGCAAGGGGGCAGCTTGTTTGTTTACTGTTCGTCAGCTCTCATAGGGGGTTCTATTTGTTTAAACAAAACTTCATTCATAGCAAGTACACACACAACACACATCCATGGTTCATTTTTAAACAAACAGGGGTCTTGTAGATAAAGGACTTTGTGAAATTGAAATTCTTTCTTTCTGTCGTACGGTTGGGGCCACGCACCAAAGAAGTAATTCAGGCATCACATTCTCAATACATGTTCATCTTAATCATGATGGCAGGGGTTGATTACATGCATGCACACACAAGCAAATGTCCAATAACCTCTCATCCTATGTTCACATACAGGACCTGCTTCTTATCAATGGGTACATATAGTTTGTTTCTTACCCTAGTATATCAAAGGTACATGCATGTCTTACAAGAATGGTTTGTTTTGATGTTATCTCTTTGTTTACTGCTAATCTTTCTGCCCACTTTTATTCACAACCAGGAAAGAATTTGTTTGCAAGTCTCTTACTAGAAATACCATCACACATAAAATCATGCGTACATAATATCATAGGATTCTTATTCTACTGAAACGCATGCATGCAGGAAATTCATTTACACATATATTCACTTTTGCTACTGGTTATTATGCAAGAAATCATACTCCAAAATTACCACATTTTCATAATTTGGGTTCTTCTTGGTTATTCATATACATTGGCTTAACATAGGACCATACTTCTCCTTTGATATTCAACCCTCACACACATTTACTCAATTTGTTTACTCGTTAGTGGGTCTCTTTAGTTGTTCCTAGATAGCTTTAGGTAATTAGTATAACATCAAAGCCCAACCCGTGACTTAGTTATGCAATATTTTTAGGTTGTTCAAGTGTTTAGCAAGTATAAATATCAACCAAGATAAAATGTGCAAGAGCTGTGGTGACTTACAAAAGTCCTAAGAGTATTTGATGAAGATGGAATAGAACTAGAAAATCGAACACCAAGCATGTACCCACGTCCCAACAATCTTAGTGCTTTTAGCTTGCTTTAAAAATCAACCCAACTCCTAGCTTATATTATCTCTGCCGTGACTTATTCACCAAAGGGGTTTCAATGTTTTCTTTGATGGCGTAGCTTTTTGTGTGTGAGTTTATGAGAGAATGTGAGTGAGTATTTATAGATCAAAGGGATGGGTTTGGGGTTAAGCAACTTAGTTAGGGGTTCTAGTTAGTTTGTGACTAAGGTTTCCAAGGGAACTAAACATGGGGACTTTCATTGTATGGGGAACAAGGAAAACAGCTCGGTATGGCAGCCATGGGGAAGAGAAATGTGGTACTTGTTTTGACTAGTACAAGGGAGTTCTTTGTAGGATAAATGCTTAAGGAAAACCCATGGGATAAAAGGGTTGTATGCGTTGAGTGTGTAAGGGGGAGGGGAGACAAATAGTACAAAGCTTAATGGGTGAAGGAAGTACTATCAAGTTTGAAAACAATCCAAGTGGGAGGGTGATAAAAACGTGTGTATTGGCTTCAAAATGGGGGTGCCGTGTCTTGTATGGCTACAAGGACAAGAGTTTTTATTTTTCTTTTATTTTGGGTAAACTTCCAAATGTTTATTGGTTGTGTATGTATAAGCATAGTGATAAAGGTTTAAAACTAGAGAACATTGTGTATACGTGAAGTTTAGGTAGTAGTAATTTAACTAATTTAGTTTGAGGATGAAAAGGGAAAAAGAATATAGGTAATTTTTAAGTGTGTCCTAAACATATTGGTGAATAACACCGTTTGCGTATTGAGCTTATTAATTTAAATTACGTTGATTTAAATAAATGACAGTTACAAACATAGAAATTCCTAGCACGTATCGTAC
Source organism: Glebionis coronaria (assembly GCA_025667525.1). Lineage (NCBI taxonomy): Eukaryota > Viridiplantae > Streptophyta > Magnoliopsida > Asterales > Asteraceae > Glebionis > Glebionis coronaria. Next base: position 362,452,034 of record CM046882.1, on the reverse strand, counting down.
GAATAATAGTCATTCAAATAATATTGCATATAAATGTTATTAAAAAAAATTCAAATTTGTACACAAAATACGCGTAATCAATCGGGAAAATCAATAGACACACAAGTCTAACCCGAATCAACGCGGTTCACGTAAATTAAATAGATTTCAAAATTCACGTTTGTGACAGAAAATATTTGGCGTGTCAAATTCAAAATTAGTCGCGCTAAAAATCCTCACATTTAAGTCTTTGGTGGGAGGGGGTGGCGGATTATATAAGTTCTCAAAACGTTTGTCAACAAAGAACACCGCCCCCTCGGGGTCAACATACTCGTCATCCTCATGAACGTCGATCTCATCGATTTCCTCATCAAAGATAGGCTTGTCAAACCAAGGTTTGTCATTCCCCTTTTTGAGTATCTTAGAAACTCTCTCGAAAAGATCACGATCAAGCACGAAACCATCATTCTTTTGTGGGGATTGTTGATAAGTTAAATCCTCACGAATGTGGTAAACGTAATTCTCATTTGAGGAGTGTTGATTAGGTAACTCCTCGAGAATTGGATTTTTAGTGGTCACATGAGTTGGTTCGTCGTCGAAAATAAGACGTTCCAACTCATTAAGTTCATCCTCGATTTTGGAAAGATCGACCTCACTCGTAGGTGGAAGTAGAGGCATAAGAGCTAGCTCTCGTTCAATGATTTCCTCAATCTCGGGATCAAACTCATAATCATCGTACTTCACATGTTTCTTTTTAGGAGAATCAAAAATTGCATGTGGATTTCGAAGTACGTGATCAATCTCGGCAAAATCGCCATCGTCATCGTCAAAGAAAGAGTCGATGTGAGCATTCACAACCATGGTCTTACAAGTCGAATGACTATGCTTAGGTGACTTTTCTAAGACAAGAGGACCGATGTTGATAAAACCTTTCGCCTCAACGGGTGTTGGGCTAGGCAAAGGAGGCACTTCGGTGGAGTTAGAAGTTGAAGCCTCAAAGACGTGGTCCTTCGAAGGTGGTGAAGACGAGTCCATTTTGGTCATTGTCGTGATGGCACTAACGTCGCCCTTCGGAATTGGTGTTTCACTTGTTTCGCTAAAAACATCCCAAAGTGAGTTTTCATCCATAAATTTACACATACCCTTTTGAATTAGGTACACGTACTCTTTATCATTAAAATCATCATCTTTAAAACCGTTTTTCTTAATTCTTTCAAAACATGCATTAAGCCTCATTCTTTCCGCTAAAGTGAACATTTTGAAATCATTAGAATTTGAATCATTAGGTTTTGAAACCTCGGTTTTTTCATGATCATTAAAAACTTGGGATTTTCTAGCGAAAAAGTCCATTTTGTCATCCCCATATCTCATAGTAAGTCTCCCCTCGTGAACGTCGATTACGGTTCGAGCCGTCGATAAGAATGGTCGGCCTAAAATAATGGGACATTTAGGGTCACACTCGTAATCGGATATAACGAAATCCGCGGGAAAAACAAACTTTCCAATCCTAACATAGACATCCTCGGCTATTCCAATTGGTATAAGTGGAGTACAATTTGCAAGCTCTATTGTCATGTTCGTGGGGGTAAGTGAAGGCAATCTCATCAATTTCCAAAGAGAATGAGGCATGAGATTGATGCTAGCACCTAAATCGGCAAGGGCTAAACATCCCTCAATCTCGGAAAAATCACAAGGTAATAGAAATTGGCCCGGATCGTTTTCCTTTCTCAGCATACGCCTTTTGGGTTTTTTAAGAAAGATCGATGCATAAGTTTCTTCAAGGGTTACTTTGGTAAGGTCGACAAAGCTCTCTTTTTGAACCGTGGATAGAATTTGATGTACACGAGGGTGTGCACTGTTTTCCTTGGTCACCACGTTCACCCCATCGACTTTAGAGCAAGAAGACGTCTTAGAAGTCGAGGGTTGAGAAGCATAAACAACTCGAAATCCTTCAAGGTTAGGGGTAATCACACGACCTTTCTCACGAGACGAGGCGACTTTACATTGTTCCTTCGGATTTGCTACGGTGTCACTAGGTAACGAACTCGATGACGCACCCGAGGACTTGTTCATTATGGCCGAAAACATCTTTTTAATATCAATTTCCCCTTGCTCAATCTTCGTGTTTTGCAATTTCAATGTATTAGAAAAGTCGTTTTTCAAAGTACCAATTTCTCCCTCTAATCGTCTCATATTAGCCTCATTCGTTTTCATGTAATTTTGAAAATCGTTTGACGAACTATTTTGATTTGAATTAAAGTTCCCTTGGTTTTGATTACTTCTTTGAAAATTGTTTTGATTCCCACTTGAAAAATTGTTGCCTTTATTGTTGTTGTTTGAAAAATTCGAGTTTTGGTTATTGTCTCGATTTTGCCAATTTATATTACGACCTTGATTATAACCTCCTTGATTTTGATTCGAAAAATTTACTTGTTGATTATTTCCTTGAAAATTGTTTCGGTTTTGAAAATTGTTGCCTTGGTTATAATTGCCTTGTTGTGATGGACCCGCGTTATTTTGATTTTGAAAATTGTTGTTTCCATTTAACGCACTCACATTCGACGTTTGGCCATCCGTAGCCGCACACTCGTAATAATTATGAGGTCCACCACAAAACGTACACGATGTCTCAACCGCTTTCACCGTAGCGGGAGCGTCTTTCTTTTGCATTTCGACGAGAAAAGACGTAAACACATTCGTCAACTTGTCGACTTTCGCATCAACTCTCTCAATGTCGCGATTAGAACTACTAACATTGGCGACATTGGCAACACTCTGTGCGTTGCGGACTTGGTAAACCTTGGATCGGTTTTCGATAATTATCAATGCATCTTTCGGAGTTTTACACAAAAAGTTGCCACCGGCGACGGAATTCAACGAATCTTGTTCTTGAAAATTAAGACCGTTGTAAAACGTATCGATTTGGTGCAACTCGGAAAAACCATGGTGAGGACATTGCCTAAGCAATTCCTTAAAACGATCCCACGCGTCTCTAAAAGATTCATTCGGTTTTTGCTCAAATTTTGTAATTTCATTTTTGAAAAACGTCGTCTTAGACGGTGGGAAAAAATAATTAACGAATTTGGAAACGAGATCCTTCCACGTAGTTATCGAATTAGGTGGCTCTTTCTCGTACCAATCCTTGGCGGCACCATCGAGCGAGTACGGAAAAAGCATAAGCTTGACGACATCAGTGTCGACGTTCTTAAACTTGCTCGTGGCCAAAAGACGATCAAAATTACGAATATGGTCGTGAGGATTATCGGATTCACGACCTCGAAACTTCGTAGCTTGAATCAACGAAAGCATTCCGCTCTTAATCTCAAAATTCTCCGCTTCGATAGCGGGAATTACGATCGCGTCTCCATAACCCTCGGTGGGTGCTTGGAGCAATTCCATCATCGAACGATTGTCGGCCATCTCGTCTAAGGTTTCTTCAACAACGATATTAGGAACGTCGGTTTCTAATTCTCGTCTACGTCGTCGATTCCTTCGATTACGATTGCGTCGATTCGAAGCGTCACTAGAATTAGAATAATCTTTCGATCGAGTGCGCATGCACTAAGCGTAGAATGGGTGGTAGCAAAGAAGATTCTTTTTGCGGTTTTTTGATTTTTCAATTTTTTTGGTTTTTGACTGTTTTTTAATTTTTTGGATTTTTGAATGTATTAAGTAGACACAAATCTACAAATCTCCCCTCGAATCGATCTTCTCGATTAAAGGAGCCTCAAGGAATGAAAACGATCACGTGGAGTGAACGCCTTCGATGACTTTAGAACGTTGGTGGAACACCAAAACGTTCAAGAGGGTTTAATCTTGAAAACACAAGCAAATATAGTATACATAGATAATACTTGGGCGGCAAACCCTCGATTAGCTCTCTTTCTCAAAACACGCACAAGCAAGCGGGGGAAACGAGGCGGCGCTAAGCACTTAAGAGCCTTTTTCCCTTAGGTCGTGAAATACAACCGCCTTATACCCACCTTATAGTTTGTGTTAATTGAAATTAAGCCTCACGAAAGTATTTATCTATTTTGCCTTTAAACTTTTGCTTTAGATTCGAATACAATGATCGAGTGATGAAATCCCAAATCAAGGTTGCGTTTTCACGCTTTTGGAGTACTTGTATATTTATTGTTCTTACGTAGATACAATATAGTAATAATATTCACAAGAAAAACGAAAACCAATATATCTACAATATAGTAAAATATTGATTTGTGTTTAATTTAGGAAAATTAAACACGATTTATTTGGATACTATATTATAATAAGGAAAAATAACAAAAATGAGTATGTACGATATTCACGCTTTCCAAAAATGAAAAGCAAAAACGCACTACTCACACAAACACGATACTAATAATGGCACACTAAACACCTCCCCGGCAGTGGCGCCAAAATGATATTGAGTAAAATACGTCTTTTAGGAAAAAGAACGTATAAGTGCGGCAAGTATTAAACTCGACGATTTAGGAAAACCGACAAGTTGAATAAATTCCAAGTTCGTTCTCGAAGGAGGTGTGTGTATTAATGTGCCAATATATATGAAATCAAGTTTGGATTAGTGACGTTTTTGGTTGAGAAGAGAAAAAAGTAAAGACGAGCTACGACTACGATTATGCTACGACGTTGACGTAAAACGATGACGTAATTACGTAAAACGCGACAAAATTAAAAATGAAACCTAAAAATCAATTAAAAGTTTAAACTAAGTCTAAAATAATATAAATAAGAATAAAATCCAACAAATATATTTTAAAACCTTTTATTAATTAAATATTCAATTTTTAATGCTAATTAAAGCCCTAAAATTAAATATAATTAACAAAATGTCCAAAATATTATTTTATTGAACTAATAAGTTACTTATATTATTTAAAGACTAAAAAGTATTTTTCCTAAATTTTCAAAACTATTTTTCTATTTTTAAATGACTAAAAACTATTTTTAAACTAAAACAATCATAAAAAATAATAAAATAATGCCAAAAATAATTTGACAACTTTAAAAATCCTAAATTACACTAATGAACAGTAGAAAATTGAATAAGTTTGAAAAATGTAAAATTTTGCACTAGAAGACAAAACTGATTAATAATTAAACCCTAATTAAACTAATTTAATTCTAAAAATTAATTAAAACAGTGAACAGTAAAATATTTTTAAACTAAAAACCTTAAAATATTTTTCTAAATCTAAGAAAAATTTTAAAACTGAAAAATATTGGATTTTACCACTAAAAGACAAAAACAGATATTTAAAAAGTTGATTAAAATAGCTAATTAATGTAAAAAATATAAAAAGAACAGTGACATAAAAATAAATTAAACTGAAAAATAAAAAATTAAATAAGAAAAATAATGAAAAAAGTTTGAAAGTCTAACTCCTAAATAAGGTCACTAAAGACAAAAAAGATGGAATTATGATAGTGACATGTGGACTGTTTTTGTCTGCTTGCTAAGCAGGGGGAACTTTTACACTACCAGTGGGAACTTGGTTCCCACTGCTTTAACAGATTTTAAGATCTGGGCAAAGATTTTCTTGTATCTTGCTATTGGATTGGTGTTTCTTGACAACAAAGGCACCCCCACACTCATGGAAGTGTGGGGAGTCACAATAAACAAGAAAACAGGCAAGTAGCTCACAAAAATCACAACAAAAATGGTCAAATCAGTTACTGGTATGGCTATATTGGGGTCTGATGAACAGTGTTGGTGCAATATGCACAAAACTGAATTTCAAAGGCCAAATACTTGCACCAATCTTAACCAATTAACATATAGTTGATTAACAACCCTAACTTAACCCAAACCCTAACAGTTTTCAAAAATTGGTGGGCCAAAATTACAAAAAAACAGTCAATAAGGAGACTTGCTGATTTTAGCTATACTTTGCCAAGTTTTATCATGCAACTTCTACAAAACTCAATTAAACTTAAACAAACATACTGACCTTAACCTATTACTAACCTAAGTAGTGTGTATGAGTGGTGTTTGACACGTTTACTGTCACTTAAAGCTGCCAAATCCCTTAACCCAAACACTCCTTCATTTTCAGAAACTTAAAATTTTCAAACCAAGTCTAAAAAAAACTTGATTAAACTGAATTTACACTAACTAAACATGCATTTAACAGTTAAACAAGCATGAACAAATAGAACAAATAGCATTTAGGCAGGTTCTTCTCAAATTCACATAAATCTCATAAATCAACAAAAAATGTCACAAAAGGGGTTCTAAGCCTTTTACCTAGCTGATGCCTTCCTGATGAGAATTTTTTGAGCTTTTGGGAGCTTATTAAACTGTAGAGAACCCTGCTGTTGGAATCCAAGTGGACCCAAGGGTAACCAATATCTTCAAAGAAAGTGAATGGAAAAGGGAATAAATGGGGTCTTGTTATGAATCTTGTGAACCTGCACAAAACAACAAAACAAGAAAAGCACTACAAGTAGTATAAGCTTGGTGTAAGGCTTATTTATCAGATAAGCTTTACACAAGCTTATGCTACAGTGATAGCAGAAAAATAATAGACAAAAAACAAAGATAAAGTTTTGAAAACCAACTTTTGATGAAACCAAATTTTGAAAAACCAACTTCTAACCAAGAAAATAACAAGTCTCAATCCTTTGTGATTGTTTCAGTTGTCACGTCAACAAACCCTAAAATTTTGAGCCTTGGGTCCAAAAATGTTCAAGAAAAACTGATTTTCTGAAATTCTTGTAGGATGAAAACTTTGATCAAACATTAACTAATTTGAAAATAATGTAAAAGATTAACTAACAAAACAGTAAAAAGGAACTCAGAATTGCACATTAAAATCGTTTCATTTTCATTAATTTGAAAGAAAGGTACAAAATCTGGAACAAAATGAAATAAAGGGTACATGCACCCTTTATATACTGGATAATAGAATAATCTAGAATACAAGAATATGAAACCCTAATCTAGTTGATTTTCCTCTTCTGCCCTTGTGTGAAAATTCAAAAATCTTGGGTCAAATGTTGAACATGTGACTTTATAGGGAATCTTGTCCTTGTTTTGATCTTAATCGTCCATTCTCATCCTTTGGGAACAAGAAAAAGGTTTGGGACGTTGATGGACTGGGGGATTCGTTCTTTGCCCAAAATGGTTAAGCAGGGGAGGACGAGGGCCCCACTTAGAGTCACGGGTTGAAGTATATTGTTGGTGGGATTGGTTTATGTTGGTGTTAATCATGTTTCTGGAAGGTTGGGGTGAAAACCCCTTTGTTTTGGGGGGATTAAGGACTAGGGTTTATGTTAATTAAGATAGTAGCAGGGATGTTTTGATCTTAATAAGGTAATAAACATTTTTTAAAAACATGTTTAGTGGGAAACTTTTAGTTTTATTAAATAAAACTGGGTAAAGTGGGTAAGGTGACTGGATCGGGTAGGGGTGATTGTTTGGGCTAATGACGGGTGTTGACTGGGCTATTTGGTGGGTTTGACCGGGTTTGGGTTTGGTTTTAACAGGTTTGGCCCCCAATGTTCCTACTTGTTTCCACTTTGTAATAACAGCCATCAAAACCTTCATCCCTTTATAATTAGTTTGGACAATTGGCATTTTTAGTCCTTCCAAGTTTTAGTAATGAAAACAAGGACTAAACTTGTAAACTTTGAGATCTTCAAGGGCCAAACATGTACAATCTTCTTTCTTAAAGGACCAGTGTTGTAAATAGTGATTCTTCAAGGGCTAAAGTTGACAATTCTCCAAAGATGAGGGACCAATCTTGTCAATTCTTCAAACTTCAAGGACTTGATAGGAAAATCATGATTCGGGTCCGTTTCTTTGTGCGGCTTCGTTTCCCGTGTTCGTTTTTGCTTGATTCTTGTAATCTTTTGGTGAATTCACGATATCCGTACCTGAAATACACAATGAACAAACATAGGCACATTTTTGGGTATTTTGACGATATTTTAAGCGTTTTAAGCCCGATTTGGACGATGAGATTATGTATAATTACAGTCTCATCAGTGTCTCTAACAATATGTCCCCAAATTTTTTTTGCACTTCTTGCAGATCTCATAAAATTTAATCTTTCACAACTTCAAAGAAAATGTAGTGTTTATTAACAATTCCATGGTGACTACTAATTAGCCTTGCATGGTCCCTTCCAAATTTTATGTAGGCGCGCAACTATATACAATTTTAGGATTAACGATGCAATACTCAGTTCGTCAAAACTTTGTCATCATGTTTAAAATAAAAATATTTTCATGCTAAATTCTGGAATAAGAATCAAAATGAATTTACAGAAATGTTCTTCGTTATGGAAACAATTAAGTTTTCCAAGGTGTTTCATAAACAACTTTATTTAGATAACGATTATTTATAAGCGTCACTTTAAATAATCCATATGGTGATGAAAATTCAATTTTTCTCAAGGGATATTGTTTTGACTTATAAAAACAATGAGTGATCTGCAAAAGAGTGATGAAAAGTTGTTCACCAAGAACTAACTACATTACGATAGGAAATGAGCTTAGCCAATTAATAATGAGGTTCATGACCTCGATGGCACTCAGAAATACAAAGAGAAGAATCTACAACGTAACTCAATCCGAAATGAGTACTTGTAATGCGCTCATTAAGATGAAATAATAAAAGATAGATAACATCGATACATGTAGGATTTAGCAATCAAAGGTAGTCTTTTCATTAATCACAAACAAGTCAAAAATTGCACCGTAACACATTATGTACCGCCATGTCATACAATTCCAAGGACTCATCCTACCAATGATGCCTCAGTTAAGTTAGGGATTTTAAAATATACCACAATGAATACTAATCTACAAGAATCATTAGGTTTTCCACATGTCCCGAAGATCCATCGGTCCCAATTTCAGAAGAAGATTTCTTCGATTTATTTCTTGGACACTGGGCATCCTCGTCATTGGACAATGGTCTAGGAACAACCCTTAACACGAACAAACTATCATTTAAAACCTTATAATTAAATCACAGGACTCAACGAGTTCCTCTTAACCATTTCTTATTCCATACAAGTTAAACTTTTACTTCATTCAAGTTTCAACCAAATCATACTCAATGCAAAATCCTACCTCATTTTCCAATACTTTCAACCTTATTCTTAGACCATAATAGGGCAATAAAAGCTCGATGTGAACAACACTTAATTTCCAATCTTATAGCTCTTACAACAATAGTTATCAAATTAGTCACTAGTATGAAATGAATCATACTTTCAATTAGACTTCTCGGAAAGGTATTAGTGGCATGAGGCTTTTGGGTAATGGTTCCAATGACAGCCTCAAGCGCAAATTTCACCCTTTCGATTTCAAATTTAAGAATTGGGCGACACCGAATCAGATGACACCTTTCAAGGTGGTAAGGTTTTGTCAAACTCCACTCTATAAGGAAAGATTGTCATGACATCGATATCAGATTTTTTCTCGCCAATTCTTCTTTAATATCACCATCAACTAATGTTAACGTTTCTATGAATATAAACCATTTTGTTTGGATCATAAGTATCCACAACTTGGTTTAGATCCAGAATAGCTAGAATTCCTACGGGAATAACTTCGATTGATTTGCTAGGGGAGTTAGGGTTTATTGTGACAATCTACGTCGTATAAATACCTCGTATAAATATTAAAATAATCATCAAACAATCATGTAATCAAATTACAACATATATATATAAACTAAGTTATATATATATTAAAATAACACTTCTCAGTCTGGCCTTGTCGTTAACTCGGGAATTCTTCGGCACCGTTATAGTCAAAAGATTTTTAAACATTTTACTCAATATATTTATTTAAAAATATTTATGGTTAAAAGGTTTTTAAAATGTTTTATTCAAAACCTCGATTTTAAAAATCTTTCGTTCTCTATAACGAGAGCTCTGGTACCAAACTGTAACACCCCCAAATAGTCATACTTTAGTTCAGCAAAAGAGTCGTTGGTGTTACGGGATAGCATATTACTCAAATCATAGACAACGCTTAAAAATCGCGTCGTTTAATAATAAAGCATTTTCCATTCATAAATATCAAATTACATAGGTCCCAAGTCATATTATTTCATACAATTTTACAAATCATTTGAATAGAAATTGTTATTTAAGTGCGGGCCATAAATTCTTGTCGTCTTCCCGAGAATTACCTTCAAGTACCTGAGATAAAACATGTTAAAAGGTCAGCAAAAACGCGCAGTGAATTCATAGAGTTTAATAAAAACCATTAATATATCATCGGTATATAATAATTGCCGAAAATCATTTTGTACAAATCTTTGTTGTAAATCATAATATAGGCTTTTGCCTTCAAAACCATTATACGAACCAATGTCATAAAAACATCATACTATACGTTTTATAACGTTGTATAGAGTTTAATAAAAACCGTTATACAAATCCAAAACACGAACATATTATCAGTAATAAGACCCCGTATTGCTAGTCAAGCAATATATTCTAATTCAATGTCTATATCAGTATTTTCGTTATTTGGATTATTATAAGCCGCATGACATTGCTACCTTACAATAACAAACAACGGGTAGCTAACCCGAAACTCATTTGCCCATCTAAAACAGCGTGTCGTCACAATAATCACGCTTATATAAATCTTCTCATACATAAGTTCGCTTACCAATCAATGTGGCACGACGGGGATCAACCGTCAAGGTGCGAACTAGGGTGATCTTCCCCAAATAGTACTAATATATGCATAAGCGTCTACCAAATCCTGGTAGTTCACAATTTATGCTAATGGTACTTTTAGTGACATAACCTAACTTTAATAATCCATTTCATTTCATTCATCGGGTCATATAATCATTCATCGGGTCATGTAATCATTCGGGTCCAAATCAATAAGCAAACAATCGGGACAATTGGTGTCCTATTTAATTAAAACTAACATGTTATCTCCCTCGCGGGTTTATAAAACATTTCATAAAAACATTTAAAAGAGTGCGAGGCTATGAACTCACGTTGATTAGGAAAGGCGGTTATCGGCGATTTGGATGTATGGTACGTGCTTCAATCACGGAAACCTAGACAAATAATACTCGTTCTAGACCCTTGTCCAATGACTTTATAAAAACAATGGCTATGTATATATGATGATATCATAAGTATGATGATGATCAAGTGGGATTTTATCTCTTCATACACATTATAGTGTTATGTGTTAGTCAAATTTTTGACTAGTTATACTAGTTTCCATCCATTTACATATTAAGGCCCAATAAGCCCATTAAAGTCCATAAAGAGTTCAACTCTTTATATTAGTCAATTTATACTTTTATTATTAGGCCTATACTCACATGTTGGGCCCAAGTGGGTTAAGCCCAATGAGTAAGTCCATTAGTGTTTAGCCAAACTTGTCGGGTTAATAGTCCAATAAGGCTATTTTGGCCCGTTAATGTCCATAAGTTATAAATCTCGGGTTTTATCGGTTTTTACTTGTCAAATATACTTATACATCAGTATATGAGTTATAAAAAGTTTACATTAGACGGGTCCGACCGTCTAAGTTTCATTTGACGAAAACGTTAATCTTTCGGTTTTAGCCGAAAAGACGTAAAACTTATGTATATAGTTTTATAACTTATAAAACTTATCAAATTGCCATTTTTATAAAATGTCCCATTTACTTATCAAATTATATACTTATTTATAAGTAATATATAAGTTAGTGGATTTTAGGTATACATTTTATATTAATTTTACTTGAGTGCTAATTTTATAATATATACTTTTATTTTACAAATCTGATTATGAATTTCACTTTCACCATTTTTACCATATCTTGAGTTCTACAAGGAGATAGAAGCTCATTTTTGGACACCACAAACTACATGATATGTGATACAATTAACTCTGCTTTAGCTACTGCTCAATCAACCTCTAAATGTCTCTAACAGTTCGTCCAAAACAGACTATACAGATTTGGACTTCAATATTGTTTTGATCATATCTCACTCATTTTAAGGATTCCATTGTATGGCCAACTCTCACATGTGTAAAAGTCTTATAACTTACTTTATATTAATTCATCCATGCCATCTTAACAGTTTAACATAAGGTTCTTTACTGTTTTATACAGCCTACTAATTTAAGCAAGATTTACCACTTTTACATGTAGTTTTCAATCTTTTTAACCAAGTTTATCAACACATGATCCCCACATAATATTTTTGATCATCATTCATCATCATATATATATATATAAATAAATAAAATACAAGATTACATATTTAAAATAACAAGAGGATAGGAAGAAACAATCTCTATACCATCAAAGTGATGAAATGATGAGTTTTTGGATGAACAAGACTTGGTTTTAGGTAACCAATCTTATGAGATATCAACACCACTTCTAGGATCACCAAGTATTTGTAGACTCCTCCAAAAATCAGCCCTTGATCTCCATATAAACTCCTTTTTAGTTGTTAAAATCACCTCCAATTTTCATAACTTCAATGGGTTTTCATCATATGTAAATTATACATATGATTTATGGTTGAATTTTTGATCTAATGGGTTGTTTTTGGGTGATATGGGACGTTCATAGGGAGCCAAGAGAGTTTGTGTGTGGTTTGCATGTATGAAATGAGAGTAGATGGTTTAACTTGGCTAGTTTTGTTAGTTTAGTGGTTTGTGCATGCACTAAGGACAGGTGTCCTTAGTGTGTGTGTATACTTGACACATTTTGGTGTGTTGGTTAAGCTTTGGCCACCACATGTATGGGGGTGGGCAAGTGTAAACTTGTCTCATCCCCATTAATTTACGGGTACTCCTCGATTCTAGTTTCCTTGATTTGCGTGCCCTCGGGTCATTTTACGAAAAACGTTTTTATAAATTATAAATCTACAGCACAAAACGAATCTAATAAAAATTGTCTTATTAAAAACGGAGTTTAAAACCGTAAATACGTAAACCTAGGGTTTCCGGTTTAATCGTAAAAGACGCTAAATTATTCATGTAAGCTCTAATTTCTTCTCGTAAATTTTTTACTTTATGAACCAACACAAATTAAAATTCCCAAATAATATTCACGGATAAATTTATTTCCTGAAGTGTCAGACTGTCACCAAAAATGGTGTATGTAAACGTAAGCACGTAACGTAGAGTTCTCCGGTTTAGACGTAGTCGATGCTACTTTAGCTTGTAAACCCAAATTTCTTTCCAAAAATGAGTGAGTTCATATTATAACATTAAAATAATGTTTTTAAATAATACCTGAGAATAAAATATTAACCATAATCTGACGGATTGTCACAGCATTTACCCCTAAACAGGATCTTTGTCCTCAAAGATCGATTTATCTTACTACTCGCTTCTTATAGAGTTAAAGCCATGTGGGTATTTCCTCCACATCCGATCTTTTCTCACAAGTGTAATTCATTACAATATGTGAGTTTCATCAAACATAACTACGGGAATACGATCAGGCTTAATGTTGACTTACTTTCTCTATCCATGGTATTCACGGGTTTTTGATGAATGCAACTTTTCGCCGATCCAAACTTCATCAAGAAGTAATCAGATTTTTCACTTGATAGACATTTTATCAAGTTCGATATACGAAATATGATTCACGCAGCCCTTGAAGTCCTAGGGTAGATCCAGCTTATATGCCTTTCAAAGCAACTTTTACATTATCTCAATGGTCCCATACAACGGGGACTTATTTCCCATGATCCTTCAGATCATCAATTCATTTTTCTAAGGTGAAATTTTTTGGCATAACTTCGCTACCCATCCTGCACTTCAAGATCTACATTTCATATTCACATAGCCTCCTGCCCACTACCGACAGTCAATAATCTGATCCTAATTTCAACAATCATTTCAGGTTTCACGGGTCGGGTATTTCGTAAGGTTAGGTTTGTCATCATAGGCAACCTTAAACCTAAAAGACATGTCCAACTCACAATGGGTGTATGTCGGATTTCTTCATCCCAACTCCTGCTTATAGATGCTCTCATATAGATCCTCACAAAATTCAATCTCGATCCTAATACGATAATTATCAATGCTAATCTCTCCAAAGGAAAAACGATTATATGGTTCATTACCAAAGTTCAATCATTCAAACATAAAAAAACACTTCTAGTGTCTTGTATCGTTACTTTACCTCGTCCCTTCGATTGGGGTGGTAAACATTACTTTCATCAAGGTTCGTTCCCAATGACTTCTGAGCAAATCTCTAGAAATTCGATGCGAAGCGAGGATCTTGATAGAGATGATCGATACAGGCACACTACGTTTACACAACTCCTTTAAATACAAAGAGTCAACTTCTTCATCGAGAATCTATCATTAACATGAATGATATTAGTAGATTTGGTCAGTCTGTCGACGATGACCCAAATCGAATCAAATTCAGATGATGACCTTTGCAATAGTAGACGTTTACTAATGTATGAGGCGATGTCTGCCTTCATAATTTGCCATCAGTGCAACTTCTTCAGATAAAGATACATTAAATCAGAAATGGCATGAATAGTATACTTAAACTTATGAGATTCTAATATGAGTAAATCTCGAAATCCTCCATATTTAGGCAACCACAAGCGGCCTTTTATACATTTAACGCCATCGGCTTCTCAATTCTAATGGTTCACATTAGCCATGAACCCCTTTAATTATCTATATTATCCTTTTTACAAGCATCAGTTATTTTTAAATTGTTCGGCAATTTATTTTGCACAGTCATTATTAAGGAACACATCCTAATTGATTCTTTATCCTTTCTATATAATATGTCAGTATCTACATTCACCCTTCCTGGTGAAATAATTATCATGACCGCAATTTCACTCAGAAATTCTTTCTTCATATTTTCTAAGTTTTAGTTTCGTCTCAACTATTATTTTTATCAGTTTTTTCTCAATCCGACGTCTAAAGCATCGATAGTTATTACAAGTAATTAAATAATAAATATTCAACTTTTATGAAATGTAAACGTAAAAATTTTAAATTTCTTAGTTCGACCAATTATATAAAAATGTTCAAAATAAATTTGAATTTAATTAACACGATTTTTGTTGATTTATCGAAAATAATTAATAAGATTCGTAAATGTTCGAAAAATGTTTGGTTATACTTTGGTAAAAAATTTCTTAGTTGGAAAGCAAAAATTGTCGTTTCAAATTCCAAGTCTTGGTTTAAATGGTTTCCTCAATCCCTCTTAGGTTGTCTTGATGTATACACAAACATTTACCCCTAAAGGAGTTTAGTTAAATGATTTGGGTATGAGGGAATAATCCCTTAAAATCTCTTTGATAAAACATTTGTCAAAACATATTTGCACTTTTATTTTGGTATAACCCAAAGCCTAATGGCTCTAATCTTTGAAGAGTCAATATAGATTTCATTATCTATTAATCACATGGTCAAATAATGTAAAGGATTAAGCCTTAAATCACATGTTAAATATTCAAGGTATAGGTTTTCATTGTTCGGCCAATTCAAGACAGTCTATAAATAATTATTAACTCATTCTTATTCTTAGAAACAAACAAATGGTCCTTAATGATCACAAGCATGAATTTATCAAATTACAGCCTATGCACGTGGTTCACCATATTTATGGATGCTACATGTGCATTGGTCAATCCAAACAACATAACATGAAACTCATAATATTCATTACAAGTTCTGGATGTAGTGATTGGAATAGATAATCTTCTTTGCGGACGCGAAGTTGATGATAACCATGTCGTGGATCAAATTTCTGAATATACACTAGAACCTAGTAAATGATCGAACAAATCTATCATCTTGGGTAGTGGATATAGATTTTGATCATCAATTTACCTAGTTCACTATAATTCAACAAATATAAGGAATGATAATGTCATAGCTCTTCATGATGACGAGCTTGGTAGAATAAAATCCTTCTCCGACAACCCTCTCAGTTGTACGGTAACACTTTCGATTCAGATGGTGCTGAAGTACAGTGCACACGCCATGGGTGCAGCATCGGGAATGTAATCAATACCAAATTCAACTTGACTTAATGGCGAAAGTCTAGGTAATTCACCAGCAAATACCTCCTAAAGTTTCAGATAACAGAAACATCTTTTAATAAATTTACTTTAAGTTCTTTCTAGATTACAATATATATGACTAGTTCATAACCATTCATGTTATAATTTCAAGTCTAAGTGCAGGATATGGTCATCCATCAAGAATTATTTAGATCACTTTTGTTAATCAACATCTTATCTTTTAGGGGATTTCTACTCGAATTCCCATCAATTAAGACAATGACATTATGTCATAGTCAATCAATCCATTCTACTGGCACTATCAACTTTCCAGTTTCATTACCGTTGATAAGATGTGAACTTCTCAAAAGACTAATAATAACTCATAATCCTTCACAAATCAAGGATATTTGGAGACCTAACTAACATTAAAAGAGTAAGGTCAACGCATAATATACGCAAGAGAATTTCAATTCAGATACAGACGAAAACATTAACGAATATGAGTCTATCCCATGTTTTCATGAATTGAGTATGCATTCGAAAGCTCCTCGGATCGTTACCCAGGTCATTCAAATGAAATCTAATCAAAAGAAATGATAGGAACGTCGATACATCCAGTCGGGTATCAACACTCGGTAATCAGATACTTTTCCAAAGAATCTCACCACGGGAGAATTGGACAAGAAGGGAATATCAATTGTCAAATAAGACAATATCCACAGATGAGTAAATTTTACTCAGAAGAATAAATGGTACGGGCACATATATAGGTGTCTCTAACAATATGTCCCTAGGTAATGCCCCATTAGCATTAGTGCTAATTAGCAGCCGCTTTTTTTGGAAGGCGAGATACTTATGTGTGACCGCAATTTTTTTTTGCACTTCTCGCAGATCTCATAAAATTTAATCTTTCACAACTTCAAAGAAAATGTAGTGTTTATTAACAATTCCATGGTGACTACTAATCAGCCTTGCATGGTCCCTTCCAAATTGTATGGTATCAGAGCCCAAGGTTTCGACCTGTAGGCTCTAAAACTCAACCTGTGACTAGTGTGTAGTCACCAGAAGTTTCCTAAGTCAATTCTCGTTATTCCACGTATTAATGTTTTCAGCACTTTGTTGTTTTAACCATGATGTTTTCATCGGTATTGTTTTACTAATATGGATGAATAACCGTCATCCATACTTAGTTATGCGTCATTGTTTCATGCATGATGTTCCTTGTGAACTATGGCTAATGTGGACTGAACCCAAGTAGTTCATAACTGGTCACATAAAATTTTTTCTGTTAAGTTTTGACAGGTGAGTATCACTCATTTATTCCATGTATAATTGTTGCAGGTATTTTGACTAAGTAATGGTTGGTACAGGACTGACCATATTTAGTCGCATGTGCTTTTAATCGAATCATTTTGTTTAGGTTAACCGACCCATAGGCGTTCACCCAAACCCATGTTATTTTCATTATCATGCATCCATACACGGTTTTCATGCATAATTTTTTTTCATGTTTACATGCGTAATTTTTTTTTCTTCATGAATATGTATTATGTCCTAATCAAATAAATCATGTCAAATTTTTATTTTATGAACCGACCCATGGTCGTCCACACTAGCGATTTTCGGATTCATTTCGTTACAGTCATAAATATTTTTATGTCCCATCATTAGTTACTATGTCTCTTTATGTCAAGTATGTTTTCATACTATCATGGTTAACTTCGTTTCGTGCTGATTATGTTTTATACTCCTTCATGTTAAGTTTGTTCCATGTTTCTTCATGTTGATTTCGTCTTCATGCTGATTATGTCTTACGTTTCTTATGTGGATTCTGCTTTCATCATGTTGATTATGCTTTCATGCAAGACATTGATGGGTTTCATGTAGTCCTGCTTTCACTATAGTCATGGTTGGTTCTCATTAATCATGATTTCATGCAAGTCATCGCTGAATTTTGTTTAACCATACTTTTAGTGTTTCTCTATGCAAACAGAATGATGTCTATGCTGGAATTGCTAGGCTATCATGATGCTTATTCCAGTTCGGTTTTTCTAACCATTGAACCAATTAGTTTCCTTTAAAAATCATGTCAGATGATCGACCCATACCGATCATTTTATGTGCATTTCATGTGTAGTCCATGCACCATACTCCACGAGTAATCCATGTACCGTATTCCATGAGTACACATACTGTAATCCATGTGTATTTCACTTACAATACTTCACGAGTATTCTCTTGTCGATTCTAAATCATCTCAGGCGTATTCCACTTGCTGATATTCTACAAGATTGCAGATGTCGCTCATAGCTTGGAGATGTTACGAAATGTTGATGATGCTGACTATTTGGAGACGCTACGAGATGCAGATGTTGTTCACAACATGGAGATCCTACGATATGAAGACAAAGGCGTTAGATCAAAGCGATCGGACGAGGAGATACTTCACCACTAGACGATTTCCATCACAATCCATGTCCCTAACTTTTAGTTAGATGTCACATGTCATTCAATTGTCTTTTCAGTCATATGAGTGGGAACCGGTACCAGCCGACCACTCAGCTATATAGTTACATGAATCACAGTCATGAGAATGACCGTCATGAAACTGACAGACAAGATGATAGTAACCGAAACTGTGACAGCAACTATCCTAGTAATCATAATAGAACACCGATCACGGACGTGATCAGATATTACAACCGATCCGCCAATTTTGGCATGATAACATAAGATTTACAGGTTTAGTGGTTTCACATCTCGAGACACGTGTCAAGACATCAGTCAAGACACATGTCATAAGTGTTAGCCCTATATTTTATTAGTCGAAAAAGAATGTAATAGGTCATCTTAGTCGTTAATGGTCTTGTAATGTAATAGGTTAGTCGGGTTAACCGGGCTTGGACTTTAAGCTAATATTGTATAAGTTAGGGGCTCTAAGCCCAAGCAAAGCCAAGTCCGGTCCTTGAACAAGCCCACTAAAGCCTTTAAGGTGTGACATATATATACCCTCCTCCATGTGTGGAAGAGGGTGTTGGTTACATTTACTTTCTCTCTCTAATAGTAAAAACCTTCCACCATCTCTCTAGTTTTCTCTCTCTACTTTTATTCGCTTTCTCTCACTGAATATTGTGTTATGGATTGAAGTGGGATTAACATTTGGTATCAAGAGCCTATAGTGGATAGATGATTGAAGATTTGTGGTTATTGCTTTTTAATTCGTGTGATTTTATAAACAAATCATCTCGTCTCAATTTTTTTTGTGTTTTCGAGCTCTAAATCTTCATAAAAATTGCCTACAAAGTTGTGGTAGGAATTTGTGTTATTCATTTTGGTGATCTTTATGAAAAAATTGGTAGTTTGGTTTGATTATTGGGCAAAAAGTTTGAAAAAGTCAAGTTTTTAGCAAGTATTAGTATTTGGAATATAAGGGTTTTCTTATTCGGAATAATAGGGTTTTAGATATTCCGAACTGTGTTTTGATATCTTTATTCCGGATTACACCTAGAACACACCCATTCCGGATAAGGATTCCGAACTGTTATAATAGGATTCAGAATTAGCATCTTTGAGTATTCCGGATTGGATTAAGTTGTATTCCGAATTAAGAGTAAATTTGGGTATTCCGATTACACTAAGACAGTATTCCGAATTGTGGGTAATTTGAGAATTCCGAATTAGATTACACTATCTTATTCCGGATTAGATCTCAATATCAAATTCTGAATTAGATTACCATATCAGATTCTGGATTAGATCTCAATATCAGATTCCGAATTAGATTACCATATCAGATTCCGAACTAGATTACAATATCATATTCCGAACTAGATTACGATATCAGATTCCGAATTAGGTTATGATATCATATTCCGGATTAGCTTAAGATTCTCACATATTTCGAATTACATCTCAGTTTCATATTCTGAATTGTCTTAAGTTGTATTCTGAATTACATCCTGAAGAGGTATTCCCAATTAAGCCAAATTTTTGTTTGAAGTGTTTTTAGACTTAGCCACCCTCTAGACTAGTCCCGGATCATAGTTTACCAAAAAAAAGAGTTAGAAATTTTAGGTCAAGTAAATTCAAATTTTTTCCATACTAGTTTTTGACTATTTCTAACTCAAAATTTGGCAATACAAAATTTTTCGGCTTACCGTTTTGTCCGACTGAGGAATTTATTGTCGGAATGAAGATTCTCGGAACGCTACGGAATTTTAACCACACCTCATCACATCAAATCTACTAAGATCCTAATCCATTCACACACATTTACAATGTCTAACAACAACATCAGCAATGCGACTGCCAATCAAATTCATTTGGAACAAAGTGGCAACGGTAATCCACCAGTGCTTACTCCCAGTTGCTACATTCAATGGAGATCTCTTTTCTCAGATTTCTCGACGGAAAAGAAATTCGAACTGCTCTTCGTCACTGCCTTGAGAATCCACCTCTAGTCTTTGAATTCAGACCCATTACCACACAAGCAGAGGATGGCACTTCATCAAGTACACGAGCTATGGAGAATTTAGATACATGTCCTGCTGAGAAAAAGAAACTTCTCCAAGCTGAAGCTGATGTTGTTAACTACATAGTCATTGGGATTGATAACCATATCTATTCCACGGTTGATGTATATCCTGATGCTATAGAAATGTAGAATGCAATTCATCGTTTGAAGCAAGGTGAGTCGATCAATGTTCAAGATCTCGAGACTTATTTACTTTGGGAGTTTGGAAAATTCACATCTCAAGATGGTGAACCCATTGACTCATATTACTCGAGATTCTACAAGATGATGAATGAGCTTGTCAGAAATCAGTGCAACATCTCCAATCATCATGCCAATGTTTAGTTTCTACTTCAACTCAAACCGGAATGGCAAAGGTTTGTGACTTTGGTTAAACAAAGGGAAGATATCAAGACTATCTCTTATCACAAACTTTATGATATCTTGAAACAACATCAGAATGAAGTGAATGAACTTAGGGCTGAAAAGGCAGAACGGTCTGCTAACTCTATTGCTTTTGTGGCTGCTACTTCAGCAAAACCCGAAACAATTCATGTGAACTTTGACGAATTACCATTTATGGTACTTGATCATAGCAGCTCAAGTCCCGCTCCTCAATGGCCAGCAATGACACCTACACAAAACAGTGTACGCCCCGTGCAAGAATGTCAAGAAAGTACTCCTACAGCAGACTCGACGGATACGACACAAATGAATGAGTTGGTTGATTTATATGATCTAATGTTTGATGAATATTACTATGGAAACAAGAAATTTGTGTCAAAGCCTTCCACTGTCAACACTGCTGATGCACCCGAACAAAGTCAACAAGACACAACTGCATCTACTTCAACAACCGTTGCTCAAGAGACAATTCCATTGGATACTCAACAAACTCAAGAAACTGTCATACAACCAACATCACCAACCGTCAATGCTGAAGAAGGAAACAACATCAAGCAGTCGATGCAAAACCTGACGAAGAAGAATTTATCAACCCGTTCGGTACACCGGTACGTAAAGTCAGAGAGTCTTCTACTCAGCATGTTGATCCGTCTAACATGCATACATTCTACCAACGATATCCATCCACTTACATTGGACACGTGATCATCCATTGGAACAAGTTATTAGAAATCCTTCACAACCAGTTTGAACACGCAGACAACTCGAAACCGATGGTGACGTATGTATGTATGCACTTACCGTGAGTTCAATTGTACCTACAAACATCAAGCAAGCCATGACTGATCATGCGTGGTTTGAATTAATGCAAGACGAAATTCACCAGTTTGAATGCCTAAATGTTTGGGAACTTGTTGAAAGACCCTACGGAATTTCACTCTTAGATTTCAAATGGATCTGGAAAAACAAACTGGATGAAGAACAAACCATCATAAAAAACAAATCTCATCTTGTGGTTAAGGGATATCGTCAACAAGAAGGGATAGATTTCGATGAATCATTTGCTCTAGTTGCTCGTTTGGAAGCTGTAAGGATATTCCTTGCTTATGCTGCACATAAAGGCTTCACGGTTTATCAAATGGACGTTAAAACTGCTTTTCTCAACGGTCATTTGAAGGAAGAAGTATATGTGAATCAGCCGAAAGGGTTCGTTGATCCTCATCACCCTAACAAAGTCTACCATCTCAAGAAGGCAGTATATGGACTCAAACAAGCTCCAAGGGTGTGGTACGATGAATTATGAAACTTCTTGGTATCCAAAGGATTCTCCAAAGGTTCTATTGATCCTACTCTCTTTATTAATAAATATGGGGATGACATATTGCTTGTGCAATTTTATGTTGATGACATCATTTTTGGTTCTACGAACCCAAAACTTTCAAAACGTTTTGGAAAATTAATGCACAACAAATTTGAAATGTTAATGATGGGGGAGCTAAAATTCTTTTTAGGCCTTCAGATTCATCAATCCCCATATGGTATCTTTATTAACCAAGCTAAGTATGCTCAATAGATACTTAAAAAGCATGGTATGCAATCATGTGCTCGCGTTGGTACACCATTGTCGACCACATCCCTAGACACTGACTTGTACTCATATCCTGTAGATCAAACGCGATATAGCAGTATGATCGGGTCATTTATGTACCTTACAGCCAGCAGGCCTGATATTCATCATGCCACATGCTATTGTGCACCATATCAATCTAGACCTACTCAAAAGCACCTCAAAGAGGTTAAACGGATCTTTCGGTACCTTAAGAATACCATTCACATGGGACTCTGGTATCCGAGGGAAACCGGTTTTCATCTAACAGATTTTTCAGATTCTGATCACGCAGGTTGCCTTGATAGTCGAAAAATCACTTCTGGTAGCGTACAATTTCTAGGGGAAGACAAGCTTGTGAGCTGGTCGTCAAAGAAACAGGATTGCACTACGCTCTCATCATCTGAAGCAGAATATGTGGCTCTATCCGCGTGTTGTGCTCAAGTCCTCTGGATGAGAACTCAACTCATGGATAATGGCTTCCACTTTGATAAAATACCTATGTATTGTGACT
The DNA here is from genome assembly GCA_025667525.1 of Glebionis coronaria. NCBI lineage: Eukaryota > Viridiplantae > Streptophyta > Magnoliopsida > Asterales > Asteraceae > Glebionis > Glebionis coronaria. The sequence goes on along the minus strand of CM046882.1, from coordinate 362,429,020 downwards.
CAAAGTCGGCCATAGCCATATCTTGCAATCCGGTTCAGCACTCCCGTACGAAGCACATCGCAGTCAGATATCACTTCATTAAGGAACAAGTGGAACGTGGTATCGTAGAATTATACTTTATCAGAACTGAGTACCAGATAGCAGACCTGTTTACAAAAGCTCTATCCCAAAATAGGTTTCAGTATCTCGTTGGCCGTCTTGGTATGAAGTATATGACTCCAGAAGACTTGGAGGTTTTAGCAAATGGAGCTGCTTGATATTCTCTCATAATGACTTCTAAGCGCATCACAGCTTAGGACTCAGACCTCAAATAAGGAAAGTTTATCACGGATGATAACTTATCCTTCACAACGGGAAATTTATTTTTCTCGGTCATGAGCCAATCACAAAACAATCAAAGTTTTATGCTCATTAAAAACGGATCCGCAAGGGAAGTGTACGTTTCAGTGCGCTTTCCGAAAACAATAAAAGAGAAGTCTTCTATCATGATTATTTTAAAACTGTTGAACACAATTTTTTAAGAATTTCTCAAAAGGTTTTTCTAAATCTTTCAAAATTGTGTGTTCAACACTCCCTTCCTCATAATGTGGTTTTATATCTCAAAAATGTCATATGTTATTTTGATCAATTTTTTAGGGGGAGCGTTTTAAAATCAAGCCTTTAATGTTGTTGGGTACATCTCTTAAATTGTCATATTTTATGTATCCAACACATTCCGAAAATGGTTTAAAACTATCATATGTAATATACTATATCGGATAAGGCATCTCAACTCCGTAACTCAACATATTTTGTGGTGTCGTTTTTCCAAAATTTTGTCAAACTTTTGTTTCAAGACACACATATATTGTTGAGGGGGAGCATCCCGACTGAAAAAGTTCCATGATTCATGCGTGCACACATGTTTCTCTCCCAATCGGTTTTCAGAAATTGTCATATTTTAATCAATGGGTATCTCTAATATGATGTTTTTGTATTAGAGATACGGGAGAAATCTGATTAAAATGTAATATATTGCAACATGTGATCTTAAAGACTCAAGTGCAACTCCTTCCTTCACATGCTAAACCATTTCGTATATTGATGCATGTGTGTAGGGGGAGTATTTCGAAAATGTAAAACTTTCAAAGTGTTAAAAGTTTTGATTTTTATCAAGCACTTTGAATGGTTTTTAATGGTTTTATGGTTTCTATCTATACCCAAAACAACCTACTATCCATGATGGAACGATGGTGTCAAAAGGTGGTTTAGGATAGGAAACTAAGTCCTATGATCCAACCAGAACCGGAGGGATCTACCCAAAGACATTTCATAGCTAGAAATAGTTGTCCTTAGGAAAGATGGAGTTGAATGAAGCTGAATGCGGACTAATTACTTAAGTTAGCACTGGAACAATCACAACAAGGTGCTAGTGATGAAGTATTGGTAAGCATTGAAGGAGTTGAATATTCTATGCAACTTAGGCAGAAACCGGGTCAATACATCTATTAAAGACAAGTCTTCATGGACCCAGTGATGCAATGCACAATCCTTCCTAGCCATTCAGGTTTCTCTCAAAAGAAACTTGTCTCATTGTCATGGAGATCAACACGTATCTATTGACTTTCTCACTCCGAGTTAGTTAATATTGAAAAGGTGGCAGTCTGCTCCAGCCTCCGATTACCAAAATGCACTTATTGAGTCTAGAGCCAAAAGAGATCAATCTATTATCTCATTAGGACACAATCGAGTCCTACACATTATCCTTGTGATATTGCCAGAACATCTGAGTGATACAATTCACAATGAAGATGGAAATCCTGCTTGAGCCAGCATCAAACAAGCTCATGGTAGGTAACTTGTGCGATTCTACACGAATCAAACTTGTGAGAACTGGAAAGCAAAAAAGTTTGGATTCTTAATTGATTCAAACTTGATTCCAGGTTTCTTCGCAAAATCCCTGTGATTTTGCCAGAACATTCAGAGTGACACTCATTAGTGTTCACAGTGACGAATGGAAATCCTTCCAGTGTCAACTTCAAACAGCACTGCGGTAGGTAACTCGCAAGATTCTCTATGAATCAAGCTTGTGACAAACTAGAAAGCAACAATGGTGCGATTCTTATAGAATCAAACTTGTTCCAGGAATTCTGAATTGACGACTCTAATCAGACGCATAATTTATCCTTATGATTCACTCTTTACGTTCGCAGTCTGCTTTGAGACGGTCGAGTAAAGAGAAGTGGCTAGTACAGCCGGGAAACCCTTTCAAGGAGGCTCTTAATCGAATCTACCCGATCACAGCTACGGTATCTAATATCATCTAACGGTCTTCACCGACCGGAGGTAAAACGCTACCGAGTTAGGATGAAATGTTCAAAGCCATGTTATCCGTGTCTATATTTGTTGCTGCATATCAAGATGGTGGCGTAGCTGTGTACTAACCGAAGTCGTCTTCACATGTTCATACTAAAAGATAAATTCTTCCGCAACTCTGATGAATATTTGAAGGATTAACTACAACTATACTTGTATGGGGAATTGTTATCCTTTCAAAATCAAAAAGTGTGAACATGTCGATTCAGAAGTCACAAGAGCACAAGATGGCGATGATCAAGATACCTATGAATGTAATAGGTCATCTTAGTCACAAGGAGCACAAGATGAAGATCTCAAGCCCTCAAAGTCAAATGACAAAGGCTCAAAATAAAGATCACAAAGGCATGAAGGAACAAAGTCGTTACAAACAAGATCAAGAAGAAGATACAAGACCTAAGAAGGAAGATCACCTCCACAAGAATGTATTCATTCAATCATCTTATGTATTCAAATATGACCGATACATTGGGGGAGATTGTTAGCCTTATATTTTATATAGTCGAACAAGAATGTAATGGGGCATCTTAGTCGTTAATGGTCTTGTAATGTAATAGGTTAGTCGGGTTAACCGGGCTTGGACTTTAAGCTAATATTATATAAGTTAGGGGCTCTAAGTCCAAGCAAAGCCAAGCCCGGCCCTTGAACAATCCCACTAAAGCCTTTAAGGCGTGGCATATATATACCCTCTTCCATGTGTAGAAGAGGGTGTTGGTTACATTTACTTTCTCTCTCTAATAGTAAAAACCTTCCACCATCTCTCTAGTTTTCTCTCTCTACTTTTCTTCTCTTTCTCTCTCTAATTATTGTGTTATGGATTGAAGTGGGATTAACAATAAGCATCTTTTCTCAAGACACGAGTCAAGACACATGACTCACGTCTATCCTCTGAAACAGCCCTAAGAAATTTAGGGTACCCTCCAAGGGGTACATCCATTTTGTTGTGCCATGTATTAATCAGGCCACAAGAATCTCAGTACCATCACCGGCGTATTATTCGCCCGTTTGGACACGCAGGATTCGTTCTAAGTGATACAGGCAAAACACATTCAGTGAGATCTGTCATGTTTGCTTCATGACACTTTCATTTTTTTTTCATATTTCATATTTCATATATCCAAGACAATAAAGGAAGCCATTCGTATCACCCATGTATACGAAGGTTTTACTCCAGTCTAATGATAAGATCCAATCTGCTAACGAACTTACCTCAGACAGATGCGAGTTAAATATAATCCTAATTATGGACTATGAACAGAACACCATACTACGACTGGTTGCCATTCACATCAGATTATGTACACTAATGTTCAGGCTCCTAAATACATTCATCATGGTTTTCCATCAGGAAAATCTGTACAAATTATCTATGCTTTAGAAGAACGTGTTTTGTTAGCCATGGCAGCTAAAACTTTCTAGTTGTAAGTGAAGACACGACCACTGAAGTTCCTTTTATGCATAACCAACCGATTATTCCAAAATATTCCCATACATTCCAGAAGAACCTTCAAGGAGAAGGAAGGTAACATGAGATTATGTGTCGACTACTTTTGATTTAAACAAATCACCATTCATAACCGTTATTCTCCTCCACGTATTGACAACATGTCCAATCGACTTTAGGGTGTTAAGCACTTTTCCAAAATTGGATTCATGATCATGCTGCCAACAATGACGAGGGAAATAGCAGGACATTCCATGACTGCTATTTTTACACAATTTGGTCATGCTAAATTCATGATTTTGTTTTGGCCTTATGGATGCTCTAACAGTATCATGTACTTGATAGATTGAGTTCCCAGGGACTCATGAACAAATTCGTTATCATTTTCTTCTATGACAATCTAATCTTCTCTAAGTCTAGAGAAGAGCACGAAGACCATTTTCACTATATGTTACACAAGAAGAAATTTCACACTGAAATTTTTCCAATTTAAATTCTGGTTGATTACAGTACGCTGAATCACATGGATTCTCACGGTTAATCTTACCATGACCCCGCTTATGTGTAAAGGTGAGAACCCTACACTACACTAGGTGTTCCAGAAAATCCTACACTAAGAGAAGTCTAATTTCGGAGACTCTTAGTTTCGCAAACTCCTATGTATCAAGTTTCTATGAAGCAAGGTACAACTACGTTCATATCTATGTACCTGACATACCAACAGGTTGAGATAGAACACCAACAGACTAGGATGTTTTTCCATCATCAGAAATTGTGAGCAGAAATGGGACAAGATCTCCATGGATTTTGGTTACCAGATTACCGCAAACTCAGAAGAAGCATAATGATATCTGGCTTATTATCAATAATTTGACCAAGTTTACAGAATCCTTACATCCGCAAGGATTCCAGAGTCAGCAGATTGATCGGACCGATGTTCCAGCCAAGGCTCTTCCGACCACTTGGAAATCCCTCAGCTATCGGGCCAGACAAAGGTTCACATTTGTGCTCCTTATTTACATTCACGTCCTTGTTCTAATTTTACGACTTGCTTTCGTGCTCACGTTCATGATACTGGCACGTTCATGATCCTATCCTGGCCTATGATTTACGTTTCTTTTTCGTTATGAAAGTTTTGCAAAAACTTGAGAGACTAGACTCAAGTTTAGTATAACCTTCTATCCTTAAACAGACGCTTCACGTCACATTCCACGTCTCACCTTATAGCGTTTGGCGTTACCTCCTCAGTTATCCCACGTTCACGATATGTTTCACATGTCATGTTCATTCCACGTTCCTCATATCACGTTCACGATAAGTTGCACATATCATCATCCACCATAGGTTCTAATATTACACTCGCTATGTCTCCACGTATCACGTTCACAATTCTTCACGTATCACGTTCACAATTATTCACGTACTACGTTTCAGTATGCCTCGTGCATCATCGCTTAGACGTTATTAATGTCGGATATTTTAGGTTATTTTACATCAAAACGTTTCATTTACACTTGCACGTTAATTCTTATCCACTCGATCAGATTCATGCGAATCTATCTTTCGTTGATGAACCAGAAATTTTTTGTATCATCAAGACAAAGTCATGAAGACTGATATTGTTATTTCCGCAAGACCTTTTAGAGGACCGTTCTGGCGGGAAGCCACTTAGAGCGAAGGAGTCCATCTGGACTTCTTATCCGTTTTCTATCATCGATTAGATACGTTCTTTCAGTCACGTCACGTTCCATGTCCTCTTTAGCCATGTCACGTTCCACGTTCCTTTCTAGCATGTCACCTTCATGTCCTTTTATCTTGCATGCCTTTCTAGTTTTGATTCGGGTATGTTCCTCTTTCAGCTTACTTTATCTATAATTCGGGGACGAATTATTCTTTTTAGGGGGGAAGAGTTGTAAAACCCGCATACTTTTACCATGAACAGTACACTTAGTAAACGTATGTACCAATTTAAAACATTCCTTTTATAATATAAACACGTGTCATGAATATTAATTACAGAAACTACGTACGTGTTATTACAAGATAAGTATTAAGTACGTGATATTACACTATAATTATTAATCATAATAATTATAATCACGAACATGAAATTATGAACGATTAAATCACGAAAACGTAACTACGTATGTATTTATTATTAAACAGTAAATATCGTTTACGTACAAGTATTAATTATAACACGAATAATTAATTACGGACTAACACGAAAAATACTAACGAATGAACACGTAACTTACTTAGACATTAAAATTGAACGGGTTTTCCCTTTTCGGCTTATGAAGCCGCGTGCACAAGAGAAGGAAAAGGGCCAAGACCATTTTGTTTTGACTAAGTTGGGAAAAGGAAAACACAAGATCATAAAACATTCATTTTACAAAAACAAGAAACCGGGAGCCTCTTTTCCTTGCTCTCTCTTGCCGCCAGCCTAAGGAGACACCACCAAGGGTGTTGGGTAATTTTTATTATTGATGTTTGGGTATTCGTGTTCGTGTTCTTGATCTCAATTGATCACGCATTCGGTAACCTCTTAATCTTTTTTGTTTTATTATTTTAATTGGAATCATGAACACATGATTAATTAAATCTTAAAAAAACATGATTAAACAAGTAAGATTAATCAAGAAATCATCAAAAAGGGGTTTGGTTTGGGTTGGTTTTGTTCGGCCGACACACACAACCGAGAGTCCTAGGCTCTCGGCTTGTTTTTGTTCGCACCACCAACCGAGACTTCAAGTCTCGGTGTGGTTGGGTTCGGTCGACAGCAAGGATCAAGAACCCCGACGCAAGTCGGGGTGGCCTTGTGGTGTTCTTGGTCTCGACGCAGCAGCAAGAAACACCACCGGTCTAAGACCGATGGTTGTTTTGGTCAATCAGGGGGAACGACAGCAGCAGTGGTACCACCGGCTAACTGCCGGTGGGAACCTTGTTGTTGTGGAAGTGGCTAGCCGAGGCAGACCAGGGGCAACCACCGGCTAACAGCCAGTGGCGTTTTTACACCAGCAGTGGCAACCGGCTAACCCGGTTAGCCACTGCTAAGGGGGTGTTTGTTTTGGTCCGGTTCATGGGGAATTCGGTCCGGTTCACGATGGGTCTAAATTAAAAACACGGGTTCGGTTTATGACTAATATTTTTACAAGTTAATATTTTTACAAGTTAATATTTTTACAAGTTATATTATTTTAGCAAGGAAAAATTAAATTAATTAAATCATGGCTAGTAATTAATTTAATTAAACATGGACTTAGGTTATTAATATTTGGTAAATAATACATGTTTTAACCTAAGTATTTTATTATTTAATTTAGACTATAGTATTAATTAATCATTTAAAACATGGAATATAATTAATTAATAAACATGACTTAGGTTATAATTAATAAAATATTAATACATGTTTAACCTAAGTATTTTATACACCTAAATTTAATTAATTCATGCTTATATTTAATTAGATCGTATAACCTATAGTTTATTTAATTAGCATGTTATTATTAATAAATTATACAAATAATTACATGACATATGATATTTAACCAGTAAACTTAAGCTTATATTAATAGCTTATTAATCCAGCTTATTTCTAAATATGGAAACTTTCTATTTTAGGAAACTTACTATTTTTAGAAACTTTCTATTTTTAGAAACTGGTCTATTTTTAGAAGCTAATCTATTTTTGGAAACTTTCTATTTTAGGAAACCTGCTATTTTTTTAGAAAGTTACTTATTATTACATAACAAGTATAATAATACAAGGATACAAGTTAATACTTAACCAGAATACATAGAATACATGATAAACACAACATAACATTAAAATCAGTAAAACAAGCCAAGAACATATAAAACAAGCTAAGACATGATATAATCAGTTACGTACACAGTAAACAAAATACTTATACATGTCCCCTATTTATGTAGCCTTAGTGAGATCGCAGTAGGACTTTCATTCTTTCGTCTTCTTCGTTCACTGGACATTAGGTACGGATTTTCCGTCCCTTCAGTATGGACATTCTTTCCTTATTAGGATTCCCCGTTTTCAGCCAACTGTTTTCCCAGTATTGTTTTATATGTTTGATTGCTTATGTTAGTTTAAGAGCCTAAGCCATATACATGCATGACCAGTGTCACCTAGTTATGGAGGTACCATAACTATAACACTGGAGGCACCAGTGTTATGACTTCCTCATGGCGGAGTGATTGCTCGTGGCGTCCCTTTACAGTTTTGGTCGTTATATTATATTATCATGTGGGGCGTATGGGTGCATCCTAGTTACATGTTTTACCAGTATTACCAGAGTGAATGTGATGTGTGCCTTGCATCCTTCACTAGGAGTTGATCCCTCCTACCCAGATTAATTAATTAGAGGCAACCCCTCTAATTCCATGACGAGGTCTCCCCTCCAAGTATTCATGCACGGTGGAACCTCATGACCTATATGGACTATTGGCTAATTAATACAGTTTTTCATATTAAAACATAAGTCTTTCCAAACTATAAAACCAGTTTTATGAACATGTTCCAGATTTTCCAGGACTTACACATTTCCGCTGCTTTTCAGCCTTTACTTATATTTTAGCTATTCATACCATGTTATATATCCGTTCACTGAGCGTATTGCTCAGCCGTTACTTTCCTTTCCATGTCCCAAAACGGCAGGTACCCATGGACAGACTCGAGCATTTAGAGGACGTGCATAGGATGGAAGCTGCCTTAGACTTCTTCTCCTTTTTGCCTTCATATACTTATGCTTGTTTGGATACTTGTCTTGTCCTCCTAGTTTATTTAATTTATTTATGTTTTGGGCTTATGTTTGGGAACCAATGTTTGATTCCGGTTTTTCCTTTGGTCATGTATGTTTTAGTACATATTACCTTGCATGCTTTGATGACACGCCATAATTACGCGTAACGGTCCACTTATCAAAGTAGGGTGTTACAATTATCCACTTGAAATTGCAAACACTCTGCCTCGTATTTATTTTTTATTTTTCAACCTACCTTATCTTCACTGTAATTTGGTGTATAGTTGTGTCTGCAATAACCTCTTTTTACAACTAAACTTCTTTTAGGAGGCCGTGCAAAGCATGTTGCACGTTCTAACATTGAATGTGAACTTATTTTTAGAAGGTCGTCCAATTGAGCTTTTATACTCAACCAGATGGTCTAGTGACGGGAGCTGGTAGTTTCAAATCATCTACTTTCGACTCAGGGTTTGTTTTACAGGTCAGAAAAAGGAACATGTCCTTTTGGCATAACGCATATCATAATTTTATTTATGTAGAATGCCGAATATGAGAAGCATGGAGTGAGTTATTCTTTGACCCAACAGCTTCACTGCAAGTCCAAGTAAAATAAATTCTCCGTAAGGCAATAATAGTTTTATTTCAAAAAAAGAGTCCATTTGGGTTTGATGATTAAGTTCCTGATTCAGCAGCTTCTCGAGCTGGCACATCACCACGATACAGTGGGGGAGCTTTTAGGCTCATTACCCATTTCTTTGATCATTTCTCGAGATACGACTCTTTTAGTGCCACTGAACGAGGTTCTAAACAAGAAATCTTCTCGAGATTTGATTCTATGAGCAGCTCCACACAGGATAATATCTTTTCAAGATTTGACTCGATGAGCAGCACGACACAAGACCACAGTTTCACAAGGCTTGATTCAATGAATAGCAATGCTGGTTTTGACTATGGTCATACATACTCATTTGATGACTCGGAGACTGGAGCTGGAGCTAGAGTTGGAGCTGGAGCTGGACTCGGAGCCGTAGTCAGAGCTCGGTTCAGGAACCGTGAAGTTCTGGTAATATATTTTTGCTAGTTTCTATACATGTATCCTTTCTATGCGTGTATATGTATTCTTATTGAACTTTACAAACAGTAAATACTGAAAGGCTAGATGTTTTTGTCAATTCAGTGAATTTGTGGTGTCCTGTGTTTTGGTTATAATTTACTCACCATGGAAAATAATTACTTGATGCACCCATAACATGGTTAGTAATTTCTGAAGTGTTCTTGACAATAAAAAATGAATGATGTGAAAGATAAAGAACTGAAAATCTGCATGTTTTTTATTGACTGGTTGAGTGAACGAGAGGGATGGCGACTGTATGTTGCAGGACCTAAGCCGGTTTGGCCCTATTCCAAACAGAACTGTTGTATATGAATGTAGGTACTCTTAAATTTGGATGACACATCTGAAAGAACCGCATTTTCAATGCGAGAATATAATAATAAGAATGAGGTATAAGAACAAAGATCAAGTTCATGTGGGTTTCAGATATTAGTTTTGAGTGGATAAAGCACCCACTTATAAAATACCGAGTAAATTGTTGTGGGGGGAGGAAAAGTCGTGTTAGAAAATGAATGAGATATGCAGATTATATTAACCAAATGCTGAGAAAACGTTCTTTTTTGCAGAACATACGTTGTGACAAATCTATAAAAGCACCTGAAATTGCAGGAACGCCACCACCTGTAACACCTTCCCAACTAACGACATGTACAAAAGCATTTTGGTAATAATTTATGTAGGTGAAGACCCAACTGTATTCAAGTTTTTAGGGCAAAATATTGTAGATCGTTGCAAACCCTTGTAGATTTATCAAATAAAAACAAGTGGTTGTTTGAGATCTCACTTCACTGTCCGAAGCTTCTGAACGATCAAAAGAGTCAAAGGTACATTGCTAATTTGTTGATGATCATTGGTCCAGGTGACTCTGAATCTCTTATCTCAAATTCTTGATCAAAATATTTACAATATAGTCAAGCATACATTTGTCTCTAACTTAAAAGAAATCAAGAAAAACCACAAGTAAGTATCCTTTTCTGGTTGATAAGCCCATTATTGTTTTTGTTTGTTTCTCCTTATTTTTTTATTTTGTTCGACTTGAGAAACTAATGCTTTAAAACTTAAACTACCACGTTGATTTATATATGTCAAGTCTGCTATCTGACACACTGTGGCTGTCGATATTAATTTCTTCTTATTAAGTTTGCGCTTTGCGGTTATAGAAAGCTTTTAAATGACAACAAGCATTAAAGTACCTTTAAGTACCATATACCGACACTGTTGTCATTGTTACATGTAAGGAGCCTCATTGAATTGTCTAAGTTTATTCTTACTTGTACCGATTATTAGGTCAACCTTTGTCTGCTTTCGTTTGATACATTCGCTTGGTCCTAAAACAAATTACTCCATTTACCTTAAGGACTGAAAAGAATTATCAAGTCAACTTCTAGGCAAGGTGATTTTGCACTTGCTTAAGGGGTTATTTGGATTTGTAGGTTGAAAATGATTTCATGTCTCTACACTTTCTCATAAAAAGTCCTTTCTGCTCATCTTATCTAACATACCCACCAGAAACAATTTCAAACACTCTTTTACAGTCCGTTTGTTCTAGTCGGTTCTTGTAATTATAACCATTTAGCCTCAAATAACCATTTAAAAACACACATAAAAACATATCCTAGATGTCAATCAACCACTAAACATTTCTTTATCCCATCAATAAAATCAATGGAAGGTCCATGTGTTATTTAAAACAAGTCCTAATATGGTTCAGAGGTTCAGACAACGATATAAAGACACAGAGGGATTGTATGGACGGAAGGAAAGAGTCAGACGACATATGCCTTAGATTTATAATCCACTCTGGCTTTATGTAGTTCCGTATATTTTATTTTGTAGATCCCATTTAAGGGCAACTTCATCTAAGGACGAGAAAAAACCAAATATTTCAGAAATTTTATTTACCGAGTTAAGAGATAAACTACTATCCATGGATCCTCTTAATAAGGAGCACATTCGAAAGATAAATCAAGTTGAGGATCAGTTTTGGAAGAGATCAGAAGGATACACAGTAGGCTGGAGTGATGAAATATTAGGATTTGATTGTGGTGGTCAACAGTGGGCCTCAAAGACGTGCTTTCCATCATGTATGAGTTTCAGTGGACACTGAAAGTATTCTTCTGAGTGGGTTATGTGGGATGTGTAATGGTGGTGCCAGTGCATCGAAAAAATTGGCGGGTTATGCCTTGTGATGGATTGTGCTAATTTTGGTATTGTTGTTAAGGTAATAATACTTTTTATAATGCATTTGTTCACCTATAATATTATGATGAGTCACACGTCTATGCAATGTCCCTATTTTTTTGTGTCGTCATGTTTGTTATGTTTTAGTTATTTCGTTCTTGAATGATGAAACTTGAAATACATTCCGGAGCAACGAGTCCTATTATGAGTGGTTGGTATTTGGTTCAGTTAAATTGATGATCACATTGAGCTTTTCTTTAAATGTTCTTCTATGAAAAAAATGAAAACATTTATAATTGGAATAGAACATATTTGACATAAAACAAATTACAAGGAATGACCAGTGGTTACACAACCAAAGGTCAACCCTCTTATTACAATAGTTAACATCTGACAACTTGTACTATCTATTGAAATTGCTCATAAGTTTATCTTGAAAAGAAGTCAAGGAACCTATACTTAACAAAATATACATTCCCAAACACCCTTTGTACACTGATATAGTAGTATACTATACAATATAATTAAAGAAAAGCAAAAGATGACTTCTGCAAGTGAGAATGCAGATAGGTTAAGCAATTTTACCAAAGATCTTCTTTCAGGGATACTCTCAGAAATTCGATGTGTAAACTTGTATTTTATCAAAAAGTTGGAGATACAATTGGACGTTGGTCCACAACCTTTACTTTGAAGATAGTCACCACAACAAAAATAATGCTTATTATGTCGGAGCGCATTACCGAATTTGTAAATAGAGTCCAAATCAGTATATTTTTATTTGAAGAACAGGTAAAAAAAGGCTCATTATGACCCGTCATCATGCCGCTCCTTTAAGCTATATAAAGTTGCATTATTTAGTACTATAATACTGGAATGCGAGTCAAATAGTTATTATATGTTTTTTTCTTATTGTAATATTATTACATAAGTTTCTCTTATTAAGTCTCCAATAAAAAATCCCAAACACCCCTTAAGCCAAAAAATTATATGTGCCTTTATGGAACACAACCTTTGTACCACACTAATCTTTGCTTTTTTGTTTATCACCGCAGCTTGAGTTCTGTTTCATTACTGCATATATGAACAAGGCGGATGATTACCTATCATAGAGGTAATGGTTTGTTTTTGGTATGCTCTAAACCAATTACAATTGAATGAATGTTGATGTTTAACTATGTGCCACATCTTGCTTGCAGATATCGACTAGAACTGGCCGTTTCTGACAATACTACAAATGATGTGGTGGTCATGTTTGATGAAACTGCTACCGAGTTGGTCAAATATTTTGTAGAGCCAATTGCGCAAATTGATGATGAGGTACCTTTTAAATATGTATGACAATCTCATGAACCGAGTTGGATAATTCAGCTGACCTCATCCGTGTAGTTGCAGTATCTCTATACTTGCAAAATATTGGTAGGTGTCATCTATATAAGATGTACCTCAAACCTATATATTTGTGACTTAACACCATTGATATTAACTTTCGTGCTTATGTCTCAAGTGAGTGCACTTTTACATATTCATGATCATTAGGCTTCACTCCTTGACAAATTAGATTATTAATTTAGTTTAACTGATCGACTAGAACTTCGTTTTATACAATCAATGATTGCCTGATCTTATGAAACCTAATTGTAGGGGACGGTTCAGTCACCAGTAGCAGGAAGAGAAGCACTGTGAATTCAGCAGAAGTTTCATGTACTAAAAAGACCCAATCTTCAGCAGATGTCAGCCTGCGATGCGATTCTTCCCATACCGAAGGTAAACCTCCTATTTTGTCATCCCAGCAGCTATGTTCTTTTACTCATAATTGTTAAATTTATAGGACATACATTTGTTGAACCTGACCATTCAAAAGTTCCAGGTCTGGTACGTAATGTTCATTTACTTAAAATGCATATCCTCTACATATAACCACTGATAATATTGTTGGAATTCATTTTGAGTTTTTAGCCACGCGTCAGAAAGTACATTCAGTATTCTCCAAGGTACTATGTTTATGATGTCCGTAATTTTACATTCGCATTTCCAACGAAGCATAACCTACAAGTTCTAAAAATTATCCATTTTTTAACAATTATTTTGGGTGTAACTGGAAGCACTACTATGAAGGATCCTATTTCCAAAAGAGAAAGACCAAGTATGGGAATAGTATGCATTCTGCGCTCCGTGTGTGTGTTGTAATGATTTGTCTTGGATGTAGGTAAGAAAGCAATGGAAATGTCTCTTTAATTTGTCTCGCCTGATATCCATATATTCGTGTTGTTTGATTAAATAGAAGAAATGCATTTCTCTATTATGTTCAAGTAGTTTAAGTTTCACTAATATGAAAGGAATTATCAGTGTAATTAACTGCATTTGTTTATTTGTAGAAGTAACGAAATTATGTGAACGATAAAGATGACGATGAACGCTTCACTGTCCGTGATCTTGGTTAAATTCGAAGCTATATCCGCCTCCACGTTATTGACATTATATCGAATGAAGATATTAATTTGGTACTCTCTCATGTCGTTTGATAATCGCGCTCAGGTCCCAAAACAGACCTCTTAATGTCAGCTATCCGAAAGATGTGTTTCCGGATCCTTGAGAAGTGACCATGCATATCCAACGTCTGTTTTATACATGTGTGCTGCATTTCCTCTGGAAAATGGTTTATTATTGGAATACCATATGATGGTTTCGCTAGAGGTATGCCGCCAAGGTATGTACTATTCTTTGATCGTATTTTTGTTTCGTTATTTCCTCCCCTTATGTAAGTTCACAATTCTCTATTATTTCTCGAGGAATGATCTTAAAGGAGTCCGTTTAGTTTACTATTAAGATCAAACGATATGACTGACACTTAATATTTCTCCGGAATTATAGGTGTACCGGTGAAAAATTAACACACTTAGATTTGGACATCGTTATGATTTAGTTGTATCAAGCATCCCCCAAGTTTTGAAAGGTTACTTTTTTATTTTTGAATAAAAGATATGCACTGCTGATTCCTACACTCCTATATGAAAGTTATTTACCAGTTTAGATAATGACTTCTTAAGTGCACATCCAAACACCCCTTAGATGTGTCTTTAGGTTGTCATCAGTAGCTGTCTTCTGGATTCCATGCTAGCCCTCGGTGGTTGGCATGTACCATAGAGTTTGTAAGCAAGTCCTGATGCAGATAGTTTAAATTTCTCAGTATTCTCGAAAATCCTAAGGTTGCATGTTTTTACAGCTTTGCGACAATGTTTGACACTCTTTGGTCTTCTTAGATCCTGGTCGGAACCCGTATAACCAAGATAAGTCAATGTTGGTACAAGATGTGGAAATTCCAACATCTAGAAGTATCTGATATCCCTCCTAATTTGGGCAATCTTTCAAGCTTACAAACTCTTCACCTCTCATTTTCTTCCCTTGAGTTGAGAAACATTCTTTGTTAAGGTACGAGTTTTTGTTATAAAAGTGGAGATGTATTTGTTTGTGAAATTGACTAATTTAACTTTGATTGATTACAACAAAACTTGGATGACATTGGCGTTGCACCACTTCTAAGAATAAATAGCACCCATCAACTTCGAATCAGCTCCCTGCATCAGGTTTCACATAACACTTGATAATTCATCGCACATCACTATTTTTGTGTGGTTTACTGGTTTTATACAGACAAGGTCATGCTTCCTTTGTCTCGTGCATACCAAAATGGCGTGAGTTGGTTGTAATGGTGACGCCAACTATTCCTTGGGTCTTAGTTTTAGTGGGTTCCCCCTAATTTCTGAATTCACGGGGTCCCTCAGAAAACTTTGCTTCCTTAATCTTTCGAGCATCGATTTATATTACATCCTAAAAACTTTCAAGTCAAAATCTTCAAATAGCCTAACTACATCCTAAACTCTATATCTGCTACATGCTAATCTCATTGCATAAGCTTTGTGTTATTAAAGTTTTTGAAATGTATGGTGCTTAAGGGGGAAAGGAAGCTATTTTTTCTATGCTTGACAAGTTGGTGTTTTGTAACAACATATTATCGGCCATCTTGAACCTCTATATAATGACATTGGTCTGTATTTCTACCCTGATCGATAGTACATTCGACCATTGATACAATGCTTTTGCCCGTATAAAAATTGTTCGTTGATGTAAGTCTATTCGAATTGATAACTGGTTAACTATGTGACTCAGCTGTCTTTGGTGGAAACAATAGTTGTGTCGTTGTAGTAATTAAAAAGTGCAAAACTTTAAAGTAAAGAGCAAGAAAAGTAAATCTAAATCTACTTTAAAATAAACGACGGGAATTTAAAAGCGTGACGAAAAGTAAATGGGCAATTAGAGTAATTAACGCAAACTTAAAACTATCTAAGGCAAACTTAAAACGCAACTAAAACTTAAACTAAGGCAAGGCTTAAAATAAATCTAAGCAAGTAAACTTAAAGTGAGACTAAGGAAAAAGGCGGGAAAAGTAAAGCTTGAAAATTAAAAATCAATAACAGAAACTTAAAAGAAACTAAAAATGCTCATTCGGAATAATACCCTCATTCGGAATAAACATTCATCCGGAATGTCACCTTCGTTCGGAATGTTCTTATTCACTCGGAATAATTACCAAAACCTTGATCTGGAATGTTCCGAATGAACACCCCCTTGATCCAGAATATTTGATGTTCCGAATGAGCACCTTGATTCGGAATGTTGTCTTGATTCGGAATGTTCCGAATAAACTCCGTCACTCGGAATGTTCCGAATGAACTCGCTGATCCGGAATACTTTCTCTTGACACGGAATATTCTGCTGATCCGGAACAAATCCTCAAAACCTTCGTTCGGAATGTTCCGAATGAACTAGTTCCGAATGAATTCCCCTGATTCGGAATGTTACTTATTCCGAATGAACTTCCACTTATTCGGAACTTTCTGAACAAAACTTTGATTCGGAATAATCAACAAGATTCTTTCACTCGGAATATTCCACTTATTCGGAATATGTCACTTATCCGGAATAATTAGAAGAATTCCTTGGTTCGGAAGGTGATGTTGATCCGGAATGTGTTGTTGGTTCGGAATATCACCTTGATCCCGAATATACCTGGGAAAACAGTAGCAGACAGCGAAGAACAAGGAACAAGAATAACACGAATCTAGACAAAACTTAATCAAATCAACCAAAAGATTAAATCAAACTAAACACAAATGATCTAATAACAATAACCTATCAATCCAAATCAACAAAACTAACAAATATAACCAAAATAATCAAAACCCACTTTAATCAAATCAATAAAACATCAAAAACATAAACATGAACAATAAAGCATAAAGATTAAAGATCAAATAAGAAAGGAAGATAGAAGATTGACAATAAAAGTAAAGATTAACAATAATTAAAAGGAAACTGACTTGAAATTAAAGGTATTTAAGGTGCAAGACAATTAAGAAAATGAAATGTATTTAAATGACAAGTAATTAAAATGGCGGAAGACTAATTGTCACACTTAGCCAACAAGAGAAAATGAAATGAAATCTAATCTATTTATAGGAGGATTAGGGAGGTGCTTAGGAAGCTTCCTCCCCTCTTTCTTCTTTCTTTAATTGCATCATTAAGTCCTTAATCTTCTTAGTTCTTTGACTTTAATGACTTTGTCTCGGGATTTCTTTAAACTCGTCTTGTAATTCTTCAATAAATTAGACTTGAGTTCTTCGGCTTTTAGTAAACTTCCGTCTCTTGACTTTTTCTTCGATAAATCTTCAGAATTGGTCTTGGACTTCCGTTCTTTTTGCACTCTTGATTTCTTGACTTCGTCTTTTGTCATTTTCTTCGATAAAAGCCCGTGAATGCCCGTGTTTTCTCCCGTTTTCACATTTTCGTTCTAAATCACAACAAAAACACAAACCACGCATAATTCCGACATTTACGACATAAAATACCCGTTTTGGCTTGGTTATTATTGTAGTTAAGTGGTAAAAAGGATGGGTGTTTACACACCTATCAAATCCCCTACACTTGACCATTGCAATGTCCTCATGCAATGCATTAGTTACAAATCACGATTACACTTTTCATCACAATCAATCCACCTTGGCCTTTATTAAAGAGATAGAAAATTATAAACATTCAAAGGAAGAAAGTAAAGAAATCAAAAACATACCTTAGGGCTTTGGAAATGTCATGAATGATCATCATCCTCAAGTTTTCACTTTCTCCAATCCAAGCTTAAAAACGAGATCATTGTTATTATAAGTTAGCAAACTAACACGAACTCATGTGGGCCAATTATTCACTTAGACTCCCTTATTCCTAGGTGTATCTCTTATATTTTATTGTTGTCTTGAATGATCACGAGGATGCATTGTTGACTTATTTCGATAGTTATTTAGGCTGAAAATAAAGTGGGACGATTTAATCAATAGTTAGCTAAAGGACAAAATCTTTTAAAACTGCTTCTCGGGACCTCATAAAGTTCATATCTTGGCATAACTCGCTTCGCGATTTGAGACCTTTCTCGGACCGATATTTGGCAGCGACTTCATACTTCAAATCTTTGAGAGACGTTCATGAAATAATGGTCTTCTCTTCATAATAGAAATTTCTTCACTTGAAGTTTTTAGAGATTCTTCATACTTGGACCACGACTTCTTCATTTTTCTCCAATCTTTATTTTGGACTTTGATATACAACGATCCGCCTCCTTTTTGGACTTGGATCTATTTATCCTCATACCTTGTTAGGGCCTTTTTGGATAGACTTCTCCATGATCTTTACGGGAGTATTTGCTTTTCGTCTTTTGTCTCGATCCTTCATATTGATCTTTGATAAATGATTCTTCACATCACTTGGGATCTTTAGCAACAAAATATAGCCCTCATGCCTTGTTAGGGCCTTTTTGGACTCGCCAATCTTCGCATCCCGCTTCAATAAGTTATGCCTTGGCTATGAACTCTAATCCATACCGAGCAACTTTTAAACGATCTTGGGCTAGAAGCTAAGTAACTTTTCAAATCGTACAACCTTATTTATTGCAGATAAATTTATTAGCAAGCGATGGGGGAATAGGCTTATAATTAACTCACATAAATTCACGAAAGAATACCAAACTTATAACTGACTCTATCATCTCTCGTTCTCCACAATTTAAAATCTCAAGTAATGAGACTCGTGGATGCTTAGCCTATTAAATCAAAGTTTTGGGTTTTCGAGTCGCCTATAGGATCTTGCAAATTCTTAGACTTTTTCAAGTTTAGAAATCACATTTTAAAGTTCCCTTGATAAACGACTCTCTAGGATCAATTATAGGAACTTGCGAAAAGTTCTTGTTCTTAACTCGTGAGAGTTAAGACTTTCGCGTTTTAAAGCTCCTTATATAAAAAGCCTAGCAAAACTCGACTTAAACACGTTAAGGATACTAGCTAGAGTAAGCTTAGATAAGTGAACTCGGGTTGAGTCAAAAGATTCACAACATTTGAAAATTAAAACCACTTTATTAAAATTTATTCTAGTAAAGAAAGAAAATAACTATACAAAGGTAAAAACTAATAGGCCAAAATAGATCAAAAATTTTGAAAAATGTCGAAAAATTGATTTTCTGGTTAAAATGAGGACAAATACAAGGAAAAGGCCACTTAACTTCGATAGAAGTCCCCCTACACTTAATATAAACATTGTCCTCAATGTTTAAGCATGTGGGAGTAAACTCCCCTACACTTAGGACATTGTGCACGTTGTTTAAATCTTGCTAAGGAAGAGACAACTAACGAGATTCCTATTTTAATATTGAGAAATATAAAATAGTGAATCGAAAAGAGTTTAGAATAGAACCGGGAAGAAGGGAACACGGAATCACGGTTCGTCAAAAGTCATCAAAACTGTGTCTTTGAAGCTCTAATCCCTGAATAGAAGAAAAGAGGAAATAGCAAACACCAACAGGTCTCCCCTACACTTAGGATAAAGAAAGCTAAAAGATAGATACATGGGTTGCCTCCCAAGAAGCGCTTGATTTTTGTTCACCGAGTCGTGAGCCTGACTCGACCTTGATTATCATAGGAAGAAGCATGAAGCATATCCACCGAGATCAAATACATAGTTTTCGTCTATCAAATAGCACAAGCTTAAGGTGAACAAGGCAAGCCAAAGAAGAATAGGCAAGGTTCCCTTAAGCAAAGATGGAGCACGGTGGGAGCAAGGGTGAAGAGGTGCAAGCATATCTTCAGTAGTTCCAAAAATCTTTCCTTTTATTTCATCAGACGGATACTGAGATGGCTTGAAAAGTGCAATACCGAGGTCGAACACCTTTTCCTTTAGGGGAAAATAGCACTCAGGCTCAACAGAATTTGAAGATGATCCGCGAAGAAAATGCACAACCTCGTCCTCAGAAGGTGGACAGAGGTGTTAAATCATACGTGCTGCGGATGTTGGTGTCGTCCGGTTGCTTCTCCTTTGAAAGAATTTTCTTCAAATCGAAAGTAGGATCAAAACCATAATCATCAAAGTCTAAAGGAGGAGCATCACTCTCATGAGGGAAGTAAGTATTGAGAAAAGTAGAAAAGTCTTTCTCAAATGAGTAGTCATCCAAAGTAGGATTAAGCATGGTTGGCGAAGGATCTTCATCATGAGAAGAATCACTCGAAAGAGTATCGGCCTCATCAAAATCATCATAAGTGGGCATGTCGGGATACTCGGAAGTAAAGTCATCATAATCATCTCCATCGAAGCTAGAATCATCATCATAAGCATCATAGATCGGTGGAGAATCTAATATGGGTGAAGGGTCCAAATTGGAGAGAGAATCATCCGCATCATCTTGAAACAATGTATTATCATTGCAAGAATCGAATAGAGGATTGTTGTAGACGACAAAATCATCAAGCACATTAATCATATTCGCGGATTCTCTTCCAAAGGATTTGCTTGTAAGCTTTCTCATTTCAAAAACTTGTGCATCATCCCCGACTCTTAAGATGAGCTCACATTTATCCACATCAATTAAAGCTCTACCGGTTCTCAAAAATAGGCGACCAAGTATTAACGGAATACGAGGGTCCATTTCATAATCAACAACGACGAAGTCGACCGGAAACGTGAATGTGCCAACTTTAATGAACACATCTTCGGCAATACCAACGGGGTAAGCGAGAGTGCGATTGGCAAGCTCAAGAGTCGTTTTGGTGGGTGTAAGGTCGGGCAATGATAACTTTTTCCAAACACTTAAAGGCATCAAATTAATACTTGCCCCGAGATCGGCTAAGGCAGTAAATTTGTCGGTTTGGTTAAAAGTGCAAGGTAGCACAAAACGACCGGGATCTCCAAGTTTCTCCGGAAGTTCTTTAAGAAGGATGGCAGAACAATTTTCATTCAATCGAGTATTAACAAACTCGGCCATCTTCTCCTTCTTGCTAAGCAATTCCTTAAACATCTTGACAAATTATGGCATTTGAGCAAGAGCTTCAACAAGGGTAAAGGTGATTTTCATGCCGGCAATATTTTCCAAAAAGTTAGCGACTTGCATGTCATTCTTTGTCAAAATTCGAGCCTTGTTGAGTCAAGAAGGGTAAGGAATGTTGGGATTGGGTGGTGGAGGTGTAGCAGGTGAAGGTTGAGATGTTGAAGGGTTCTTCTTGGGTACTTCGTCATGACGAGGCGGAGACGGTAATGGTGTACTAATACTAGGTGTGGGAGTAGTAGGGATAAATGGTGGTGGAGGAGGTTTAGATGATGGGGGCGGGATAGGTGGTCCTACTAAAGTAACTCCACTACGGGTAGTAATATCACTCACATTCGCTCGCGGATTGGTGACGGTGTTTGAAGGTAGAGAACTCGAAGAAGAGGGTTGAGTAGTGGGCAAGAAACTAGCAAGCATACTCTTCAAATCATTCGTTTGATTGCTGAAGGAGGATTGTATATTATCTCGAAGCTCAGATCTAATATCATTCCCTTGCTTGGTGATATCCCCTTTCAAATTGATAATTTGGCTCTGTAGATTCTTGATTTGCTCTCCTTGGGTTCTCATTAAAGCTTCAACATCTTGATTAATGGGTGAGGCTTGTTGAGCGGGTGGGTGATAAGGATTAGAAGCTCTAGGTGGGATTTGGTTGCTTCTATTATAGTTGTTGTTGGGGTTTTGGTTTTGAGGAGAAAAAACGGGTGAAAGATAGTTGTTCGACCGGTAACTTAGCAAATTTCGATCCCCTTGAGGTCGGGCTTGGTAATTTTCCGGTGAATAATTACCATAAGCAGCATACACCTTTCCGGATTTCCTTGAGTAGAAGGACAATCAGTGTATGAGTGAGGACCGCCGCATGTCTCGCAAGGATTGGCTACTGCTTTAACTTGTTGTTGGTTTGTAGCGAGAAGCAAGATATTTTTGTTCATTTCGGTCATCATGCGGGTGAATTCGGTCATGTCGGGGCTTGCTGAAGTAGAGGAAACATTGACTCTCGGGTTGTTCCTTGAAGAAGCGGAGGAATCCCAGTTTTTGTGGTGAGTAGTCATGTTTTCAATAAGTTCTCTACACTCCTCAGGTCGTCTTTTCATAAATGTGCCACCGACGGCTGCATTAATCGTATCACGATCACGAAAAGTCAAACCGTTGTAGAAAGTATCAATTAAGGTTACAGGGAGCATGTTGTGGTTTGGACAACGATCGATCAAAACATTATATCTTTCCCAAGCATCAAAGAGAGATTCATCGGGTTCTTGCATGAAACCGCTGATTTGATTTCGAAGGCTCGTGACCATGGATGGTGGAAAGTAGCGCGACAAAAATCGTTGAGTCATGTCATCCCAAGTATGAATGGAATTCTTCGGGAGACGATCAAACCATTTTTCGGCGTGGTGGGATAAAGTATGTGGAAATAGTTGAAGGCGAAGAACATCCATAGTAGCACCGGGCAACTTCATGCTTTGAGTAATAGTAATGAATTTGTCGAGGTGCTTGTTGGCATCATCATCAGGCATTCCGGCGAATGGATTAGTTTGCACTTGCTGGATCATGTGATGCTTCAACGAAAACTCTGGAGCCGTGATTTGCATCGGCGCAATCGGTCCTCCTCGTCCAAACATTGTTGGTTGACAAAGCTCCTCCATTGTCCGAAGATCGGGCTGTGGAAGAACATTGTTGTTATTATTGAGGTGCGGTGGATTATTGTTGTTGTTCATACCTGCCATAGCTAAATCTTCAGGAGTCTCGGGCTCTTGATAATTTGAAGATCTAATACACATACACCTACGAAAGCAAAAGAAAACAATACCAAACACAAAGAGAATATATATACACTATAAAGATAAAAATAAAATCTTTTTGGATTTTTGAAAATTTTTATTTTTATGGATTTTTAACAATTTTTAAATTTTTTTTTTTTTTGGATTTTTTTTTTGAAATTTTTAAGCAAGAAAAATAACGCTCACGAATGAACGGATCCCAAAAAGCAACGCGCCTCTCACAGAAAACCGTTAATCTTTACGAAAAGAGCCGGCAGCGGCGCCATTTGATACAATGCTTTTGCCCGTATAAAAATCGTTCGTTGATGTAAGTCTATTCGAATTGATAACTGGTTAACTATGTGACTCAGTTGTCTTTGGTGGAAACAATAGTTGTGTCGTTGTAGTAATTAAAAAGTGCAAAACTTTAAAGTAAAGAACAAGAAAAGTAAATCTAAATCTACTTTAAAATAAACGACGGGAATTTAAAAGCGTGACGAAAAGTAAATGGGCAATTAGAGTAATTAACGCAAACTTAAAACTATCTAAGGAAAACTTAAAACGCAACTAAAACTTAAACTAAGGCAAGGCGTAAAATAAATCTAAGCAAGTAAACTTAAAGTGCGACTAAGGAAAAAGGCGAGAAAAGTAAAGCTTGAAAATTAAAAATCAAAAACAGAAACTTAAAAGAAACTAAAAATGCTCATTCGGAACAATACCCTCATTCGGGATAAACATTCATCCGGAATGTCACCTTCGTTCGGAATGTTCTTCTTCACTCGGAATAATTACCAAAACCTTGATCCGGAATGTTCCGAATGAATAGCCCCTTGATCCGGAATATTTGATGTTCCGAATGAGCACCTTGATTCGGAATGCTGTCTTGATTCGGAATGTTCCGAATAAACTCCTTCACTCGGAATGTTCCGAATGAACTCGCTGATCCAGAATACTTTCTCTTGACTCGGAATATTCTGCTGATCCGGAACAAATCCTCAAACCTTCGTTCGGAATGTTCCGAATGAACTAGTTCCGAATGAATTCCCCTGATTCGGAATGTTATTTATTCCGAATGAACTTCCACTGATTCAGAACTTTCTGAACAAAACTTTGATTCGGAATAATCAACAAGATTCTTTCACTCGGAATATTCTACTTATTCGGAATATGTCACTTATCCGTAATAATTAGAAGAATTACTTGGTTCGGAATGTGATGTTGATCCGGAATGTGTTGTTGGTTCGGAATATCACCTTGATCCCGAATATACCTGGGAAAACAGTAGCAGACAGCGAAGAACAAGGAACAAGAATAACACGAATCTAGACAAAACTTAATCAAATCAACCAAAAGATTAAATCAAACTAAACACAAATGATCTATTAACAATAACCTATTAATCCAAATCAACAAAACTAACAAATATAACCAAAATAATCAGAACCCACTTTAATCAAATCAATAAGACATCAAAAACATAAACATGAACAATAAAGCATAAAGATTAAAGATCAAATAAGAAAGGAAGATAAAAGATTGACAATAAAAGTAAAGATTAATAATAATTAAAAGGAAACTTACTTGAAATTAAGGTATTTAAGGTGCAAGACAATTAAGTAAATGACATGTATTTAAATGACAAGTAATTAAAATGGTGGAAGACTAATTGTCACACTTAGCCAACAAGAGAAAATGAAATGAAATCTAATCTATTTATAGGAGGATTAGGGAGGTGCTTAGGAAGCTTCCTCCCCTCTTTCTTCTTTCTTTAATTGCATCATTAAGTCCTTAATATTCTTAGTTCTTTGACTTTAATGACTTTGTCTCGGGATTTCTTTAAACTCGTCTTGTAATTCTTCAATAAATTAGACTTGAGTTCTTCGGCTTTTATTAAACTTCCGTCTCTTGACTTTTTCTTCGATAAATCTTCAGAATTGGTCTTGGACTTCCGTTCTTTTTGCACTCTTTATTTCTTGACTTCGTCTTTTGTCATTTTCTTCGATAAAAGCCCGTGAATGCCCGTGTTTTCTCCCGTTTTCACATTTTCGTCCTAAATCACAACAAAAACACAAACCACTTTATTTCTTGACTTCGTCTTTTGTCATTTTCTTCGATAAAAGCCCGTGAATGCCCGTGTTTTCTCCCGTTTTCACATTTTCGTCCTAAATCACAACAAAAACACAAACCACGCATAATTCCGACATTTAAAACATAAAATACACGTTTTGGCTTGGTTATTATTGTAGTTAAGTGGTAAAAAGGATGGGTGTTTACACACCTATCAACCATCTTCACGTGTTAGTTTTTATCCTCATTTCTGTACTTGCAGGTATTACTGCTGATGAAGACAGATACTTTTTGTTCAAGGCATCATGAATGCTGCCAAAAACGTTTTAGCCCTTTAACAAGCTGGTGTTAGCCAGTTTGTGTGGTCCAAAAAGGTAAGTCCAAGTCAGAAATATGTTTACCGACATTTTCTAATTCTTATGTAGTAAATTTTTATTAGCTAATGCTTGCTTTTTATTCACTTTAGAAGTAAGATATGTGAATATTAGTCCCTGGAAATCCTGGGCCTAGAATGTTTTCCATTAGTAATGATGCTTCATGGTTGCTCACTGTGGTGGCAAGTCATATAGATAGACGGTTTATTGATAACATTATTCTTGGTGATGGTTCAGTTGTAACAGTGACTATGAAAGCTCATACGTTTTAGAACTGTCATCCAACAAGAGGTTATGTCTCTATGATCCTGCACCCATAATTCCAGGGGCATCCACTTCAAGCTCATCCATTCCAAATATCTTCAAAAAGAGGTTATTATGAGACTGCTTTTATACATAGTCTCATCGTCCAAAATAGGCTTAAAATACATTAAATATCATGAAATATGCCAAATATATGCTTGTGATTGTTCAATGTGTATTTTAGGTACGGATATTGAGAAAATGACAAAAGATCACAAGAAACAAGCAAAAACGAACACGAGAAATGAAGCCGCACAATGAACCAAGCCCTAATGTGGATATTCTAAGAATAACCCTTGATGAATTGAAGATTGTACAAGAAGGGTCCTCCAATATTGAAGAATTGACACTTTAAACCCTTGTTTATTCATAATTACAAGTTTGGTCCCTAAAGTTTGTCAAATTTACAAAAAAAGGCCCTCCACTTTGAAGAATTGGCAAGAATGGTCTCTCATTTATGAAGACCTATCATTATTAGTCCTCCAAGAAGTCAACAATACAAGTCAACACCTTGAAGAATGAAGAAAATGCCAAAACACCCCTTCAAATATCATGAATTGGCAAGAAATACCCTTGAAATACTTTTGCAAAACTTTTTGGGGGCAAAAGTATAAAAAATGAAACTTCATTTACAAAGGAAAATCAGATTTGCTATGTTTAAACAAGAATGAAAGAAGAATGGAAGATGAGGGGAGTATTCTGCCAAGACAAAGAAGTTACCTTAACCAGTCTTGGGCTGCCACTTGCCCCACTAACTCCATCCAACCAATCACACCACACCAATTCGCCATGTCACTCTCCACTCATACCAGACTTTTAACTAATCTTTATTAGTTAATTAAAGTGGCGGTTAACAAGTTTTTAAACTCAAAACTGGATTAAACAAGCAACTATTCACTCAAGAACAAGATTAGGGGGTTTTGTTTAAGCCAAAATTAAACCTCCAAACCATCCAGAATTATGATTAGGGTGGTTATGAACGTAACCCACACCTTAAACTTGCCACCTCATCACCACCAAGTTCACATGATACTCACCATGTACACGTTTTGGGGAAGAAGCCAAAATAGTGCCAGTCATCCAACGAACCACAACCTAGCTTACAACATAAGCTCATTTTAGACCATTGATCAAATTCCAACAGATTTACACTTCACAAACGTCCAAACCATCTTCACATGAGCTAAGATTTTCAAACACCTCAAGGGCATTTCTGGAAGTTCAAGGCTAGGGTTTTCACTTATTTTTTAGCTTTTCTAGTATCCATGTAGCCTATATAAGGCATAAGACTCATTACATTGTAGCTGCTCTTGGTTTTTCCATTGTTCACAAATCTGTAAATCCTTCTTTCAGTTTATGAAAAAGTGTTTGATATTGTTGAAGAAATCCAAGTGCCAACTTTAATTTTTGTTTGTTTATGTTATATGTTGATGATTGTTAAGTTCTAAAACCTGTTTTTAAACATTGTGCAAGAAATTGCATAATTTTCCAAAACTTGATATTTTGCTAAGTTCTTGGTTCAAGCCCTTAGAATTTTTGGATTACAAGTGATTATAGCACCCTGATAAGAAGATGATCAAGGTGTTGTAAGCTTGTGGTTTGGGGATAATCAAAGAGTGGGAACAAAGTTGCATTAATTAAGCTTTTATTTTTCATTTTTCTATTTCATATAAATTGCGCCTTTAACCTTGTTGAATCTTAGCAGGTATTATTGGAAGCTTGTGTCTTGTTTAGCTAGACACATCAGCTCAAAAATTCGTGAGTGTGGATGTACATTCATGAGGTTTGAGTCTCATTTCCTAAAATCTGTTAAAAATACTTGATTTTGTAATTTTTGTGTTCTGATGTTATGAGTGTTGTTCTTGTGGCTTAAATCTGCTTGATATTGCATGATATTGATGTTATGATGTTAGATTAGGCTTGGGTAAAACTGAATCACACATTTGCTTTGTTAAATTTGGATTTAAAAAGTGAAAGGGGTGTTTGGGTTTACTGATTTAAGGTGCTTGTTTGATTTTGAGTTAGGATTTGTGTTTGTTAAGTGTTGGTATCTGCTATACAAGTGATATTGTGCTGATATATGCAAGTCTTGAGCCTTTAAACATCAATTTCTTGATTGTGCTATAACTTGTTTGATTGTGCCTGTTTTGACCTAAGATTTTGGAAACACATAGATTGTATGCATGCTTAGGGATAACAAGTGTTTAAATCAAGTTTGTATAACTTGTTAAGGAGATTTAAGTGTTTGAAATTTGATCTGTGGTCAAGTATATCAGCAAAGTTCATAATATGCTTGTTCTTTGTTCATTAGTAACTTTTTAAGCTTGAATCTTGTTCTAAAATTTGAATCATTGCGTGAAACTAGTTGATTTATGTTCATTTGAATTTATCTAAGCTGTTATATGCATTTGGTTCAATTTGGTTGGCTTATTCTTGCTAAAACTACTTATTTGTTGAAATCCGCTTATTGTTCATGTCTGTGTGATATCTGGTGATATTTTGAATTAATTGTATCATTTGGCTTGTTGTTTTTGTGATTTTGTGATTGATATTGACTCCTTATAACCCACTGGTTATAAGGGTGCCTTTTTGTGCCTTGAATCAAACAAAAATTCACATAAGACAAAAAGTCAAAGAAGTCAAGCAGTGGGAACTCCTTTCCCATGTTGCTAGCCACCGCTACTGTAAATTGATCATCAGCTTATTCATAAGCTATTCTAGCTTATTTGGACTTGCAACAACTTAGTTTTTGTAATTAATCTTCATCATTTGACCCATTTGACTAATCTGGAGCTTTTTAGGGTTTGACTTTTAGGTTTGACTAGAAAACCAATTGACTTGACTTTTTCATAAGTGCTTATTTGCTTATTCCAGCTTATTATTTGTGCTTATTTGAAAACTTTTGTTGATTTTGCTTAATTAAGTCATTTAAAACCTTTTACAAGAAGAATCAGCACTTGAGGTGGCCTAGAACTCAAAAATGACTATTTTGTCATTTTCTATAGAGAGCTTTTGCTTATTTCAGGCTTATTTCTTGGGCTTTTTTAAAAATTATTTTCACAGATCTCTTTAGTATCCCAAAAGAAGCTTGTGTGACAAATTAGAGCTTATGACATTAGCTTATGGCTTAATGGGCCAAAAAGCCCATTAAGAATAAACTGTTGACTATTAAGCTGTGATAAGCTCACTTTCAGCTTTCGGGCCTTCAGACTTTTGTGTTTAAAATTGAATTTTGAGTCAAGTATGTGATTTTGGTCTTATTTTCATTTCAGCCCATTTGGAGGCCCATTAGGGGTATTTTGGTAATTTCAAGTTCATTTCTGTGTTTATTAGGTTAAAATAAGCTAGTTTGCAACTTTTTAGAATTTTTTTATAAATTTTGGATTTTTAATATTATTTATTATTATTTTATTATTAAAAATTAAATTTTATATTTTTGCAAGTTTTTCATTTTTCTAGTTTAAATACATTAAGTTAGGAATTTTAAAATTCTAAGATTAATTTTAGTGTCATTTAGTTAATTTCTAGAATTATTTTAAGATTTTATAGTTTTTAATCATTTTTAAATAGTTTTAATTAATTTTAAATTTTTCAAAAATAGTTTTTAATTTAGTTAAGTCATTTTAGAGGTTTGCAAAGTGAAAAAATTCATCTTGGGATTTTTGTTAATTAAATTGATTTTTTGGGCTTTAATTAGCATTAAAAAATTAATATTTAATTAAATAAAAGGTTTGCGTGAATTTTGATTTTTTGTAAACTCTAATTATATTTTTAGGATTTATTGCAATTTTCTAGAAATTTTTAGGTTAATTTTTAAATTTTGTCATATTTTACGGTTTTACGTGCACGACTTTTCGTCTTAGTTTTCTCATAATTATAATCACAAACTTTTAATCATATCTTTACACAACACACTTGCCTCCTTAAGAATGAACTCTTTTACTTCTGGGTCATTTACAAGTGGTTTTCCTAAATCACTCTGTTTAATACTTACCCTAATTACCTCGTTTTCCTAAACGAGTGTGAACTTACAACTATCATTTTGGCGCCGATGCCCGGGAGGCGTGTTGTGTTTTGATTGAACAATTGTTGTTTTTATATTATCCATAAATATAATTGTATTAGTAGAACTCTACTAATACGAATTATTGGTTTTTGTTTTTTGTAGGAATATTACTATATTGTATACGTAGAACTAGGGCTGAGCATCGGTCCGGGACCGGACCGGACCGGCCAAGACCGGACCGGACCGAGGACCGAAATGGTCCGAAACCCCGGACCGAGACCGGACCGAAATAATCCGGTCCGGTCCGGGTTGGTCCGGTCCGGTTCGGTCCTCGGTCCGGTCCGGTCCTATTAGACATATTTGACGTAATTTTGGTAAGACCGAACCGGACCGGACCGGACCGACCGGACCGAGGACCGAATTCGTCCAAAACCATGGACCGAGGACCGGACCGAAATTGCTCGATCCGGTTTGGTTCGGTCCGGTCCGGTCCGGTTTTTCGGTCCGGGTCGGTTTTGGGTCTGCCGTGCTCAGCCCTACGTAGAACAATAAATTCACAAGTACTCCAAAAGTGTGAAAACACAACCTTGATTCGGGATTTCATCACTCGATCATTGTATTCGAATCTCAAACAAAGAAAAAAGGCAAAATAAATATTTACTTTCGTGAAGCTTAATTTTGAAAAACACAAAAAACTATAAGGTGGGTATAAGGCGGGTATTATAAAATATACCCTAAGGAAAAAGGCTCTTAAGTGCTTCGCGCCGCCTCGTTTCCCCGCTTGCTTGTGCGTGTTTAGATAAAAAGGGCTAATCGAGGGTTTACCAACCAAAGTATTATCTAAGTATCATATATATTTTCTTGGTTTCAATTGATTAAACCCTCTTGACGTTTTGGTATTCCACCAACGTTCTAAAGTCATCAAAGGCGTTCACTTCACGTGATCGTTTTCATTCCTTGAGGCTCCTTTAATCGAGAGATTTGATTTGAGGAGAGATTTGTAGATTTTTGTTTACTTAATACATCACCAAAATCCAAAAAAAGTAAAAACAATCAAAAACCACAAAAAAACTGAAAAAGTCAAAAACACCAAAAAGAATCTTCTTTGATCATCCCCACGTTGTACGTGACGTTTATGCTTACTCGTAATCAAGCAAGACGTGCACGTAGACGAAAAAACCGAAAGGAGACCACACCTAACCTTTCAAGTGAGGAGTCTCCTATTGATGAACCTATCATAGAAGAAGAAGTCACCATGGCTAATCGAACTATGATGGAGTTACTTCAAGCACCCACCGAGGGTTATGGAGAGGCTATTGTGATTCCCGCCATCCTTGCGGAGAATTTTGAAGTTAAGACGGATTTGTTGTCAATGATCCAAAACAACAAATTCCATGGAGATGAAAAGGATAACCCGCACAACCATATACGTCAATTCAATCGTCTTACCGCCACTTGCAAGTTTAAGGACGTTGCTAATGACTCGATTAAGATGATGCTTTTTCCGTATTCCTTAGCGGGGCCCGCTAAAATTTGGTTAGAGAAAGAGCCACCCAATTCTATATTTACGTGGAAGGATCTCGTTTCAAAATTTGTGAACCAATTTTTCTCGCCCTCTAAGACTACACATTTGAAAAACGAGATTTCAAAATTTTCACAAGAATTTAATGAGAGTTTTTCTACGGCTTGGAATCGGTTTAAGGAAATGTTGCACGAGTGTCCTCATCACGGTTTTTCCGACTTGCATCAAATTGACATGTTTTACAATGGATTGAACGATCATGAGAGAGATTATCTTAATGCCGCCACGGGTGGTAATTTTTTGTGTAAAACCGTCGAGGAAGCATTGTTGTTTATTGAGAATAGGTCTAAGGTCTATAGTCATCGTAACACATCGAGTGTTCGTAAGGCTTCGTCTTCGGCTTCACCTTCATTATCCAATACCATCGATGCTTGCCAAATTGAGGTAAATTTGGAGAACAAAATCTTTGATAAGCTTAAAGGACTTTTGATTGAATTTAAAGTTGGTGAACAAAGTGCTCCCGCTACGGCTAAAGCGGTTGAGGTTTCTTGCATGTATTGTGGCGGAGGTCATGATTTCTCCGAGTGCATTACCAACGGTGGTAACACTTTGAGTGCCTACGCGGCCACGGGAACTTACAACCAAAACGGTCAAGTTACCCGCTCTAATCAAATGACTCCACCGGGTTTTGCTCCCAATCAAAATGCTAACAACAACTATCGAAACAATCAAGTTGGTTACAAAAACAATTACAAAGGTAACAACTATGGGAATCAAGGGGCTAATAACAATCAAGTTTCAAACAAAAATCAAAACAATGATTTTCAAAACAACAACAAGAGTTTGCAAAACTTGAAAGATCTTCCAAATGAATTTGTTGAATACGCAAATGGAAACGATGCTAGGTTTGATAATATTCAAAGAGAGATCATTAGCCTAAAATCCGAGTTTAAGAATGACTTGGAAAAGGAGTTGAAAAATGAGTTAGCAAATGAGCTTAAGATCCACACCAACAAAATGGAGGGAAATGTAACTAGGTTACAACAAAACCAACAAAAGATGGAACAAGGGCAACATGAGATAAAACAAGAGATGCTTAAGGCCGATAAGAGGCAATCTATGTTTGAGGATAAAATTTCATCCATGTTTGAGGCTATAATGTGTAAACCGTCTTCGAGTAGTCTTCCTAGCAACACCATATCGAACCCTAAGGGAGAGATGAAAGTGATTACCACACGAAGTGGTAAGACACTTAAGGAACCGACTCCTCAACCAATTACTCCAACGGTGGAGGAAATTGAGGAAGAATCCGAGGTGGTGGTCGAAAAGGAGCATATACCAATCCCACGAAGTACCGCTCATGTCACACCTACGTTTGACCCATTACCATAATTGGAACCCGAGATTCCAAAGGCTATGCCTATGCCTCAACTCGCATCACCTTTGCCCTACCCATCGAGACTTAGAAAGGAGAAACGTCAAGAGCGCGACAATTACCAATTTGAGCTTTTTATGAAAATGTTTCGTGATGTGCATTTCAACGTGAGTTTTGCCGACGCTTTGATCATGATGCCTCGATTTGCCACTAACTTTAAGAGTATGTTAAACAACAAGGAGAAATTGCAACAATTGTCTAGTTGTTCTTCGGTTTATCTTAACCGCATACCTCAAAAAGTCGGTGATCCCGGTAAATTCTTGATTCCATGTGCAATTCAAGATATGGAAGAATGCTATGTCTTGGCCGATCTTGGTGCTAGTATTAACTTGATGCCACTTGCAATCTTCAAGTTGCTCAATCTTCCTAATCTTACTCCTTCACTAATGTCTATCGAATTGGCCGATCATTCCACGATTCCCGCATGTGGATTGGCCGAAGACGTTTTTGTGAAAGTGGGAAAGTTCTATTATCCGGTAGACTTTATCGTTGTCGATATTCACACGGATCCTCAAGTTCCTCTTATTTTAGGTCGTTCGTTTTTAGATACGTCGATGGCGTTGATTGATGTGCATGCTAGAAAAATCACCTTACGTTTCAACAACGAGGAACTTGTTATAAACGCAACTCAAAATTCTCCAATTTCTCATGTTTATTCCGTTGCGACCCTAAACCTCGTTGATATGATCGATGTTGTTTGCGAGGAATTTTCACAAGAAGTTTTAGGTTTTGGTGACGATGAAAATAGTGGCAATCCCATTATGCTTGATCCCATTCTTGATAATTCGACACCATCCTTCACTCCATTTTAAGGTGGTGGTTTTACGTTGGAAGAATTTGATGTTCCTCGTACTTGTGACGAAGACCTCGACAACGATGAGGACTTCTCGATTATCAAGGATTTTCTTAACGATTTCCCATTTCCTCCACCCGAGGAGGTTATGAGTATCGAGCCCAAATCTTCAATTGAGGAACCACCAATTCTCGAGTTGAAAGATTTACCTCCTCATTTTGAATACGTATTTTTGGGAGGAGACGATAAGTTGCCGGTTATTATTGCGAAAGATCTTTCGAATGATGAAAAAACCGCACTTATCGATGTTCTAAAGGACCACAAAGGGCAATTGCGTGGAAATTATCTGACATTAAGGGGATCGATCCCAAATTTTGTACCCACAAAATCTTAATGGAGGAGGACTACAAACCCGCAATCCAATGCCAAAGGAGGGTGAACCCCAAAATTCACGACCTCATCAAAAAGGAAGTCCTTAAACTCCTTGACGCGGGAATGATTTACCCTATTTCCGATAGCCCTTGGGTGAGTCCTATTCATTATGTCCCTAAGAAGGGAGGAATGAACGTTGTGCCAAACGATGCCAACGAGTTAATTCCAACTCGACTCGTGACCGGTTGGAGGGTGTGTATCGACTATCGTAAGTTGAATGACGCCACTCGTAAAGACCATTTTCCCTTGCCCTTCATGGATCAAATGTTGGAGCGTCTTGCGGGAAACGATTTCTATTGCTTTTTAGATGGTTTTTCCGGTTACTTACAAATCCCCACCGATCCTCATGATCAAGAAAAAACTACGTTTACGTGTCCGTATTGAACGTTTGCCTATCATAGAATGCCATTCGGACTTTGCAATGCACTGGGAACCTTTTAAAGGTGCATGATGGCTATTTTTCATGACATGATCGAGAAGACGATGGAAGTCTTCATGGGTGATTTTTCCGTGTTTGGTTGTTCGTTCACTTCGTGTTCGTCGAATCTTGAGAGAATGTTAAAACGTTGTGAGGAAACCAACCTTGTGCTCAATTGGGAAAAATATCATTTCATGGTTAAGGAAGGAATCGTCTTAGGGCACAAGGTTTCGAAAGAGGGGATTGAGGTAGACAAAGTTAAGGTAGACGTCATCGCCTCATCCCAAAACCGTTAAGGGAGTTAGGAGTTTCCTAGGCCACGCGGCCTTTTATCGTCGATTCATCAAGGATTTTTCAAAAATTTCTCGACCTATTACACATCTCCTCAAAAAAGATGCTCCTTTTGTCTTTAATGAAGATTGTGTACGAGCCTTTGAAATCCTTAAGAGGAAACTTACCGAAGCTCCCATTCTTGTTGCTCCCAATTGGAACCTCCCCTTTGAGCTCATATGTGATGCAAGTGACTACGCTATTGGGGCCGTTTTGGGGCAACGCCATGAAAAGCACTTCTTTCCTATTCACTATGCTAGCAAGACGATGACCGAGGCTCAACTTAAGTACACTACAACGGAAAAGGAATTCCTTGCCGTGGTGTATACTTTTGAGAAATTCCAACCTTACCTCGTCTTGACTCGATGCATAGTGTATACTGATCACTCGGCAATCAAGTATCTCATGGCTAAACAAGATGCAAATCCGAGATTACTTCGTTGGATTCTCCTCCTACAAGAATTTGATGTCGAAATCCTTGACAAAAAAGGAGCCGAGAATCTAGCGGCCGATCATCTTTCTCGTTTGGAAGATCCTCACCAAAGTGTGTACGAGCCAAAGGAAATTACCGAAACATTTCCTCTCGAGACACTTGGTGTAGTGAATTCTAAGCTTGATTCATCCACCCCATGGTTTGCGGACATCGCAAATTACCATGCGGGAAACTTCATCAATAAGGGTATGACGACTCAACAAAAACGAAAATTCTTTCGTGACGTCAAGTTCTAC
Source organism: Glebionis coronaria (assembly GCA_025667525.1). Classification (NCBI taxonomy): domain Eukaryota; kingdom Viridiplantae; phylum Streptophyta; class Magnoliopsida; order Asterales; family Asteraceae; genus Glebionis; species Glebionis coronaria. The sequence goes on along the minus strand of CM046882.1, from coordinate 362,393,582 downwards.
TTTTGGAATGACCCTTACCTCTTTCGGACTTGTGCGGATCAAATCATTCGACTTTGTGTATTTGGCACCGAAGCTTCTAATATCCTTAGAGCTTGCCACGAGGGACCCACGGGTGGTCACCATGGTGCTAATCTCACGACGAAGAATGTCTATGATGCCGGTTTCTTTAGGCCTACTATTTACCGAGATGCACACGCACTTGTGAAGTCATGTGACTCATGCCAACGACAAGGAAAAGCCTCACAAAATGATGAAATGCCGCAAAACATCATCCAAGTGTGTGAGATCTTTGACGTTTGGGGAATTGATTTTATGGGGTCGTTCCCATCATCTCGTGGTAATAAGTACATCCTTGTCGCCGCTGACTACCTATCCAAGTGGGTGGAAGCTAAGGCTTTGCCCACGAACGATGCTCGTGTGGTAGTCAAGTTTTTGAAAAGCTTGTTTTCTCGATTTGGAACCCCTCGTGCGATCATAAACGATCGTGGAACCCATTTTTATAACGACCAATTCGAAAGGGTCCTAGGAAATATAGGGTTACACATCGGCTTTCTACGGCTTATCACCCACAATCGAGTGGGAAAGTCGAGGTTTCAAACCGAGCGTTGAAGAGGATCTTGGAGAGATCGATTGGAGAGAACCGACAATCGTGGTCGGATAAGTTAGACGATGCTTTATGGGCCTTTCGGACCGCTCATAAGACGCCCATCGGGTGCACTCCTTATAAGCTTGTGTATGGGAATAATTGTCACTTGCCAATTGAACTTGAACACAAAGCTTATTGGGCCCTTAAGCATTGTAATGATGATATTGAGACCGCGGGAAACCAAAAAATGCAATTGAATGAATTGGATGAATTAAGGGATATTTCTTTATGAAAATTGATTGATTTACAAAGAAAAGATTAAAAAGTTTCATGATTCAAAAATTAAAAACCGGGTTTTTAACATTGGAGATCAAGTGTTGCTTTTTAACTCACGTTTGAAAAATTTTTCCGGCAAGTTGAAATCCCGTTGGTCCGGTCCATTCACCGTTACCCAAGTTTTTCCTTATGGGACCATCGAGCTAGCTCAAAATGATGGACCCAATTTCAAGGTGAATGGACATAGGTTGAAGCACTACTTTGGTGGGGAAGTTCCCTCTTTGAACTACCTCGACCAAGTCACCTTCCCCAATGATAATTAGTATTGAGGGGATCGAGTCGAGCTCATGACTCGGTAATCAAAAACGAGGTGCCTCGTGGGGGAGTCCCATGCTTATCCCATGTACATATTATCGCTTTCTAATGTAGTAACGTGAGGGGATTTGTGCCCTTCCAACCTTTGTTCTGTGGTTGTTTGTGCATTGTGGTTTTTAGATGATCATGATCTTCACGATTGGAGCCTCTCGTGTTCGTTTTATGGGAGCACTCGATCGTTTGCTTTGAAGAATTTCTCAATATCCATGATATATCCTTATATGTTCTAACCTTAGGTTTATAGCACACTTCATAAACGGCTATTGATTTAACGGTTACACCCTTTCCATGCTAGATTAAGCATTCGACTACGTCTCTAGTATGGGGTATCCTACCCTTAGACTCGAAACATTGAGGACAATGTTTAACTTTAGTATGGGGGCGGGGTGAATAGATACTTGCCTTGCCAAACCTTCACGCTTTCCATAGTTTATCTTTTTGTTTATCGTTTTGTTGCAAAATAAGGCTACAAATGGCCAAATTTTAAAAATTTTCTCATGTTTCATAAGTGTTTGAAGACACGAATGTAGATTTTCCAATGGCGAGAAATAAGAGTAATTTTTGACTCGACCGTGCGTGTTGAGCACTTAGCTTCGATTCCTTAACTTTATATTAGGCTAAGTCTCTTAAATGAGGACGAGAAATGATAGAGTTAATTATAAGTTACTATGCTAAACGTAGATTACTCGTATTCTTTCAAAAACTCATGTGTTCTCGTTGTTTGCTTCTCCCTTCGCTTGTATATATATTTTGCTTAATAAGTATTGGCTTAGCAGTTTAGTCTTGATTGTTGGTTTCTAGTCTTTTCTAGTAGCTTCCATGTAATTAAATTGGGAAAACATTAAGGTATCGCCAGCGTCACGATTTTGAAGTATTGGCAACCCGAATAATCGAAAGCTTCACCTAATAATAAGATTTCAAGTGCTCACCTAAATCAAGCAAACAATTTGAAGCTCACAAGGCCGAAAAATCTATGCGAAATTGAAAGTGAATTATGCCTTAATCTTTGAAGCTTTAAAGATCCAAAATTCGCTTTTAGCGTGAGGGTATACGTCTTTGGCCATAATAAACACCTCATGGCGAGGTTAAATAAAAGGCAAGGCAAGACCGAAGTCATAATAAAAGCTTCATGGCGAAGTTGAATAAAAGATGGAGGTAAACCTGTGATAATAAGGCTCATCCGTTAGGGGGAGTATAAAAGTCTTGGTAATAAGTCTCATGTTCAAAACCGTTATAAAACCGTGTTTATCAATCCTTCTTGTTGACTTAGCTTTTTGGCATCGTTGTCTATTAGGGGGGGTTATTAATTCGATGGTCTTGGTTACACCGTTATGACTCTATTTTTAGACCTAAATCTCTATCATCGCATAAGTAAAAAATGTATCCTCGTGAACATTCAAGACAAAAATAAAATATAAGAGATACCACTTAGGAAAATGGGAGTATAAGTACGTGATTAGGGCATATGATTAGTGTTAGCATTACTAAATTATAATGACAATGATCACGTTGCACGCTTGGCATGGAATTGGGGTGAAAATCGAGGACGACGAAATTATTTCTAAACGTCCCATTTTGCGATGAAAATCCTACATTATGTCTAAAACGCAAGTAGTAGTAATAGTAGTAGTATAGCTAGTTTATCATTTAATAAAAGTGCATAAAAGTGACTTTTGGAGATGCTATGATACTTTATTCTAGCATTGCATGAGGGCACGGCAATGGTTTAGTATGAGGGAGTGATGAGACTGCTTTTATACATAATCTCATCGTCCAAAATGGGATTAAAATACATTAAATATCATGAAATATGCCAAATATATGCTTGTGTTTGTTACATGTGTATTTTAGGTACGGATATTGAGAAAATGACAAAAGATCACAAGAAACAAGCAAAAACGAACACGGGAAACTAAGCCGCACAATGAACCAAGCCCTAATGTGGATTTTCCAAGAAAAACCCTTGAAGAATTGAAGATTGTACAAGAAGGGTCCTCCAATATTGAAGAATTGACACTTTAAACCCTTGTTTATTCATAATTACAAGTTTGGTCCCTAAAGTTTGTCAAATTTACAAAAGGGCCCTCCACTTTGAAGAATTGGCAAGAATGGTCCCTCATTTATGAAGACTTGTCATTATTAGTCCTCCAAGAAGTCAACAATACAAGTCAACACCTTGAAGAATGAAGAAAATGCCAAAACACCCCTTCAAATATCATGAATTGGCAAGAAATACCTTTGAAATACTTTTGCAAAACTTTTTGGGGCAAAAGTATGAAAAATAAAACTTCATTTACAAAGAAAAATCAGATTTGCTATGTTTAAACAAGAATGAAAGAAGAATAGAAGATGAGGGGAGTATTCTGCCAAGACAAAGAAGTTACCATAACCAGTCATGGGCTGCCACGTGCCCCACTAACTCCATCCAACCAATCACACCACACCAATTCGCCATGTCACTCTCAACTCATACCAGAATTTTAACTAATCTATATTAGTTAATTAAAGTGGCGGTTAACAAGTTTTTACACTCAAAACTGGATTAAACAAGCAACTATTCACTCAAGAACAAGATTAGGGGTTTTTGTTTAAGCCAAAATTAAACCTCCAAACCATCCAGAATTATGATTAAGGTGGTTATGAACATAACCCACACCTTAAACTTGCCACCTCATCACCACCAAGTTCACATGATACTCACCATGTATAATTTTCGGGGAAGAAGCCAAAATAGTGCCAGCCATCCAACGAACCACAACATAGCTTACAACATAAGCTCAGTTTAGACCATTGATCAAATTCCAACAGATTTACACTTCACAAACGTCCAAACCATCTTCACATGAGCTAAGATTTTCAAACACCTCAAGGGCATTTCTAGAAGTTCAAGGCTAGGGTTTTCACTTATTTTTCAGCTTTTCTAGTATCCATGTAGCCTATATAAGGCATAGGACTCATTATATTGTAGCTGCTCTTGGTTTTTCCATTGTTCACAAATCTGTAAATCCTTCTTTCAGTTTATGAAAAAGTGTTTGATATTGTTGAAGAAATCCAAGTGCCAACTTTAATTTTTGTTTGTTTATGTTATATGTTGATGATTGTTAAGTTCTAAAACCTGTTTTTAAACATTGTGCAAGAAATTGCATAATTTTCCAAAACTTGATATTTTGCTAAGTTCTTGGTTCAAACCCTTGGAATTTTTGGATTACAAGTGATTATAGCACCCTGATAAGAAGATTATCAAGGTGTTGTAAGCTTGTGGTTTAGGGATAATCAAGGAGTGGGAACAAGGTTGCATTAATCCAGCTTTTATTTTTCATTTTTCTGTTTCATATAAATTGTGCCTTTAACCTTGTTGAATCTTAGCAGGTGTTATTGGAAGCTTGTGTCTTGTTTAGCTAGACACATCAACTCAAAAATTCGTGAGTGTGGATGTACATTCATGAGGTTTGAGTCTCATTTCCCAAAATTTGTTAAAAATACTTGATTTTGTGATTTTTGTGTTCTGCTTTATGAGTGTTGTTCTTGTGGCTTAAATCTGCTTGATATTGCATGATATTGATGTTATGATGCTAGATTAGGCTTGGATAAAATTGAATCACTCATTTGCTTTGTTAAATTTGGATTTAAAAAGTGAAATGGGTGTTAGGGTTTACTGATTTAAGGTGCTCGTTTGATTTTGAGTTAGGATTTGTGTTTGTTAAGTGTTGGTATGTGCTATACAAGTGATATTGTGCTGATATATGCAAGTCTTGGGCCTTTAAACATCAATTTCTTGATTGTGCTATAACTTGTTTGATTGTGCCTATTTTGACCTAAGATTTTGGAAACAAATAGATTGTATGCATGCTTAGGGCTAACAAGTGTTTAAATCAAGTTTGTATAACCTGTTAAGGAGATTTGAGTGTTTGAAGTTGGATCTGTGGTCAAGTATATCAGCAAAGTTCATAATTTGCTTGTTCTTTGTTCATCAACTTTTTAAGCTTGAATCTTGTTCTAAACTTTGAATCATTGCATGAAACTAGTTGATTTATGTTCATTTGAATTTATCTAAGCTGTTGTGTGCATTTGGTTCAATTTGGTTGGCTTATTCTTACTAAAACTACTTATTTGTTGAAATCTGCTTATTGTTCATGTCTGTGTGATATCTGGTGATCTTTTGAATTAACTGTATCATTTGGCTTGTTGTTTTTGTGATTTTGTGATTGATATTGACTCCTTATAACCCACTGGTTATAAGGGTGCCTTTTTGTGCCTTGAATCCAACAAAAATTCACATAAGACAAAAAATCAAAGAAGTCAAGCAGTGGGAACTCCTTTCCCCTGTTGCTAGCCACTGCTAGTGTAAATTGATCATCAGCTTATTCATAAGCTATTCTAGCTTATTTGGACTCGCAACAACTTAGTTTTTGTAATCAATCTTCATCATTTGACCCATTTGACGAGCTTTTTAGGGGTTGACTTTTAGGTTTGACTAGAAAACCAATTGACTTGACTTTTTCATAAGCGCTTATTTGCTTATTCCATCTTATTATTTGTGCTTATTTGAAATTTTTTGTTGAATTTGCTTAATTAAGTCATTTAAAACCTTTTGCAACAAGAATCAGCACTTGAGGTGGCCTGGAACTCAAAAACGACTATTTTGTCGTTTTCTATAGAGAGCTTTTGCTTATTTCAGGCTTATTTCTTGGGCTTTTTAAAAATTTCTTTTCACAGATCTCTTTAGTATCCCAAAAGAAGATCGTGTGTCAAATTAGAGCTTATGGCATTAGCATATGGCTTAATGGGCCAAAAAGCCCATTAAGAATAAGCTGTTGACGATTAAGGTGTGATAAGCTCACTTTCAGCTTTTAGGCTCAGACTTTTGTGTTTAAAATTGAATTTTGAGTCAAGTAGGTGATTTTGGGCTTATTTGGACAACTTTTTGCTTATTGGGCCAAAAAGCCCAATTTAGTGGACTGTTTTTCATTTCAGCCCATTTGGAGGCCCAGTGGGGGTATTTTAGTAATTTCAAGTTCATTTCTGTGTTTATTAGGTTAAAATAAGCTAGTTTGCAACTTTTTATAATTTTTTATAAATTTTGGATTTTTAATATTATTTTATTATTAAAAATTATATTTAATATTTTTGGAAGTTTTTCATTTTTCCTAATTTAAATACATTAAGTTACGAATTTTAAAATTTTTAGATTAATTTTTGTGTCATTTAATTAATTTCTAGAATTATTTTAAGATTTTATAGTTTTTAATCATTTTTAAATAGTTTTAATTAACTTTAAATTTTTCAAAAATAGTTTTTAATTTAGTTACGTTATTTTAGAAGTCTACCAAGTGAGAAATTTCATTTTGGGCTTTTTGTTAATTAAATTGATTTTTTGGGCTTTAATTAGTATTAAAAAATTAATATTTAATTAAATAAAAGGTTTGAGTGAATTTTGATTTTTTTGTAAACTCTAATTACATTTTTTTAGGATTTATTGCAATTTTCTAGGAATTTTTAGGTTAGTTTTTAAATTTTGTCATATTTTACGGTTTTACGTGCACGGCTTTTCGTCTTAGTTTAATTTAGAATCGTATCCGTCATCCTTTTCTTTTCTTTTCTCATAATTATAATCACGAGCTTTTAATCATATCTTTACACAACACACTTGCCTCCTTGAGAACGAACTCTTTTACTTTTGGGTCATTTACAAGTGGTTTTCCTAAATCACTTTGTTTAATACTTAACCTAATTACCTCGTTTTCTTAAACGAGTGTGAACTTACAACTATCAGGTTACATCTCCCTGATCCTTCAGTTACTTGTATTTGCAATCAGTTTGTCAAAGTGTCCATAAGTACAGGAGCTTCCACTTCAAAGCTCATCCATAACTTTCAACTTCACTAATTCAAAATGCATATGAGATTCTCCAAAACTTTAATTTCTACTTAATTGGGATTTCATAAAAACTAGCCGCCTCTCGAAATTAAGCCACTTATATTTATAGTATGGTATTTTTAATTTATCATTTAAACCACACCTGGCAGCTGTTACTTCATTTTCTTTATAATATGAACTTGTAATTCAAATTTTACAACGTGTTTCTGAAAGCTCCCTAAATTATTTAGGCTTTTGCCAAAGATTGCTATCTGTTTTCTGATATTTGAAGATTGCTATCTCGATGCACAGCTTTCTGTGCTATCATCGAGCCAAGTATAATAGATAATTTACAAATTTTTAATATGTGGTATTGTTGAGTACTAAAATTACATCTGATGTTTAGCTTTGGTGCATGTTGCGCACTAGGAACATGTTATATTAGTAATATTTTTTAACTTTGTCAAAGTGCCACTTGATGAGAACTGAAACGATTCCATACTACTCTTTTCCTCAAAATTGGCGATAAAGCCACAAAGGGCACATACCGAGGCATTTAGCTATTTGTTATTAAATATTTTTGTTCTTAATATCATTTATTATCCATTATTGGTTTCATAGGAGTTGGAAGGTTGTTCCTAAGTGGCGATAAAGCACAAAGGGCACGTACCAAGGCACTTCAGTTATTTATGGATGGCACATCTCCGCTATTGGTATGTGATTATTGTGATTATATACTGTACTAATAGTATCCAAGTTCATATCTATACTTGATAATTTACAAAAGTTATATCTCTAACCTTTTTCCAAAACTTGGTGTTTCTAACAGATGTACATGCTCGAGGGCTAGATATTCCTGATGTTTAAGTTGTAATAAATTACAGCTTCCCATTGACCACCGAGGATTATATTGACAAAATGTCCTCCAAGATGGTGCAGAGGTTCACGACACATGAAAACATCCATTCATGCTAAAGTTCGACCCACATGGCTTCCTGGTCTTGACCCTCCACCCTATCTTGATGGGACGTAAGTTGCTAACATTAGCACTTGTAGAAAAAAATGAATATTTATTGTGTTATTTTGGACAGCTGTAACCGTACCTTATGGACTTTGGTTATATTTATTTTATGACATGTTCCCTTTGGTTATACGAGGAAAAGTGTACAGAAGAAAGATGAAGTCCACGCAGAAATAACACATATCCAAGAACCTGTGAACACTATCTGATTATAAAATAATACAAAGAATTGACACATAGAAATACGCATATCCAGTTAGGAACAAGAGAGACCGAGAGAGTTTGTGCACAAACTGGTTTTACTTACAATAGGCCTAGTTCTTATCAACATGCTGAAACCGTATACTAAATAGAGAGACCAATTGACTGTAGTTCTATTATTTCATCATATTCAGGTTTAGTTTTTGGAAGGCAGAAGTTAGAATATATTTAGCCTTACCCTATTCAGAGGCTCCAACTCACGAAAAACGACTTGCGACAGAGAATTTCTAAGGAGGTAATATTAGAATTTATAGTACTAACTGTGCATAATTATGAGATTTATGCTAATAGTGTATATGTTTTCTCGATATTAGGCAAGATGGAACGCAATACTTCAAGCTAGCCTGGAAAGAAGGAAACAAGCGCTGCATGAGCGTCGGTTAGCCCTTGAGCAAGATGTATGCTCTCTTCTTCTAATTGAATGCAATCATGATTTTCTGGAGTCTTATTTTTGGGACTTAAATTTTAAGGTTGTATATCAACTCATTTTTGGGAAAAACGTTACTTCTTGATGCTATATCTTAAAGATGACGGATGAAACGATTACAATATTATCAAACATAATCGAATTAATTGGGTCAAAAGTCATCTCTCATGTATTGAAATGTTCACAAAGCTTTGAATCTTTAAATTTGAGAGAAATTATACCAATTTTTCTAAGTGGTATAGTTTCTGTAATCATATTTAACACATTGTACATTTACAAAATCTAGGAAATGGGACAAACCACGAACAAACGTGTTTGTACTGAACCCTTTTAAACTTTTACCCAACAGGCGTGACTTATTTTGCCACTTCTATGAGTGTGGTTCTTCTTTTGATCCTTACAGCCCCTCAATATGTGCCTCGGCAGTTAGTCTCGTTAAGTTTGCTATTGTTCATTTGTTTGAACGATCCAGGTCAAACAAAAATTAGAATATATGTTTTTAAATAATTTAGTCATCATAGGTTTCAAGACTTCATGAGCAGCTACAAGCGGAGAGGGAATTGCGAGCCGCATTAGTAGATGGGTTAAGTATGTCTTCTGCGCACAATTCTGGGTCCAATCGCACAATGGATTCAAAGGTTTCCACTCTCCACCTCTTGGTCTCTATTAAGCTATCTAGATTTTGTAGTCACTTAAGTAACACCTATTTAAACTGAAGACAAGGACTGAGCTGGAGGAGGCTCTTGCAGAAGCGGATGTGGCTAGATTGAATCAAAAAAGTTTCCAATTTGCATCATCAACTTAATCAACAACGACAACATCATTACGGCTCTTTCTAGGATGCTTTTGACCGATACCAACATCTTCATAACCATACTTCTCAACAGTGAGACATTCTACGTTGGTTCAGATTTCAGAAGCTGGTCGCAAGAAGATCGATGAGTACCTTTTGTCTCGCAGTTACATCACAGATTCACAAGGTACCAGGCCTCAAAGTTTGATTTGGATGTTCATTCTGCTTTCTCAAAAGCTCCGTAGGGTATTTTGATACAGGTGGAGAGGCTTTCTAAGATACAAATTAAATTCCACGTTGTTGATCACAAATTAAATTCCACGATGTTGATGTCAGTACTAACATACAAGAGACAACTGTTAACGTTGATTCGATAACACTAATTCTGCAAAGAAAAATGAAAAATTATAGAAGAAAACATGTTACAGATTATGTATCCATAGAACCGCATGTTAAAGACAAAGAGAAAAAAATGTTGATGGATCAAGTTGAGGATACTATAATGGATACTGATTTTTGCCAACAGGAGCCTCATGGTGATGACTGATGACGATGTTGATGCGCGTCAAGGAAGATATATAAAGGAACATGACAAAAGGGTACAATTTCAAAGCCAATACTTGTAAGAATATAAATAAAGCAATAAAGCAATCATAACCAGTTAACCACCAATTACTGTTGCTTACTCCCAGTAAAGCTAACGAGCAGTTTGCTTAATGTTTGGTTTTCGGTTTCTTCACTATCATCACGGTGCAATAAGCATGATGACTAACATAGTCACTTAGATTGCCCAAACTGCCCCTACGAAAAACATTTTGTACAACATTATAATATTTAAAAAAGAAAAAAAGTTACAAACATAGTCGCATACAAATGTTATAAGATACTTAAAAAGTGAATTAGGACAGAGAGTGGAAATATATTTCGATGGACTGGTGCACTTTAGATTTATTAGGAAAAAATCGATATTTTTTTTCAAAAATCAACACTACATGAAATAAATCCGTAAGTGTCCCAGGCACCCACGTAACACCCCTGGCTCCGTCCCTGACTATAAATGAGCAAATCATTTTAACCTCAAAGAACTTAAATTTACCCATATATATATATATATATATATATATATATATATATATATATATATATATATATATATATATATATATATATATATATATATATATATATATATATATATATATATATATATATATATATATATATATATATATATATATATATATATATATATATATATATATATATATATATATATATATATATATATATATATATATATATATATATATATATATATATAGGGGAGCTTTATTTATAGAACATATCTTAGTGACAGAACTTGCAGAACTCTTTTCAACCAATCATAATTTAGTATCATTAATAAATATAATTTAAATCAAAAGGGCATAATAGTCAAACATACATTGTATATTTTTTTTATTAAAAACGTTTTTAAAATAACTTAATTTTCGTTTTTTTTTAATTTTTCTTTTTTTTGGTTTTTTTTTGTTTTTAGCATACGTATTTTTGAAATTTTTTGAAAACTTTAGAAACATGTATGTTTTTCTTATACGAATGTAAATTTACATCTTTTTATTGTACGCATTATTTATTTTTGAAATTTGAAAAAATATAAAATAACATAAACCTTTTATAAATGAATAAAAATATTCATGTAGATACATGTTACATCTCATTTAATAACAAGTACAAACATCACATATACAACAACTGTATCTCTCTATAAATGACAAATTATCTTCAAATATATATTTTTTATCAACTTCTAGGTCTTCAAGCGATATCAACATCGTTCATCATCTTCATGTATCTGTTCATCATCTTCAAGTATCTGAAACAACAGGTTTTTACATTAGTTTTATATCAACAATAAAACACATATGTTTCTTATAACAAAAACACATATGTTTTTTATAACAACGATAAAGAAACCACACATAAACATACATGTTTCTTATAACGTAAAATAAACATGTTTCACACTTTCTAAAACATATATTTTCGAGATAAGTTTCAGAAGCGTACCCCTCTTTTTCGCAAACATACATGTTTTTCGCAAACATACATGTTTTCCGCAAACATACATGTTTTTCGCAAACATACATGTTTTTCACAAACATACATGTTTTTCACAAACATACATGTTTTTCGCAAACATGTATTACAAAATCTCACAAAGAAACATTCATGTTTTTTGCAAACATACATGTTTTCGCAAACATACATGTTTCTGTCATGTTTCTTGTTAGCCAAAAAACTAATGCATTGAACTCTTATCATGACAGAAACATACATGTCTACAAAAACATGTATGTACACCTTTATTTAACCATTCCACAAAAATATGCAAACACAGAAAAATTAAATTATTATATTTCTTTCGTGGACCAATTTATATGTAACATTTTGAATTTGAATGCAAAACATAACAAACCCAAAACTCACCGTCATCGAAAGATCTATTTATATTCATATTTATTTATAAATTTTTTATTACAAAAAATAATTCCATAAGATCTTCACATAAAAAAATTCGAAAAAACCTGGTATGAGTTTTGTAGATACCATGGCCACCACACGCACATCGCGACGGCGACAAATCACAACCACAACAACTTGAGAATATGCGTTTTCAGATCGGGAGTTTTAGATTTATAAAAGTTCATAGAACAATTTGATTGAAGAGGTTTTTGGGAAAACGACAGATCGGATTGCAATATGATGGGAATGAGAATGGAAGGTGGTTAGTTTTTGTAGATGTGATTAATTTTTAAAGATGAAAAAAATTGATTCCTGAATAGATGATGAACAATAAAGATCGTGATTAGTTTTTGTAGATATGATTACCTTTTTAAGATCGTGATATGGAGATTAAAAGAGAGACATCGGTGGTCTTGATTATATCTGATGATCATGGTGTTAGAAAAGTATAGAGGAGGTGGTCAGATCTTGTGAAAGGGAGAGAGAGAAACAATTCGATGGTGGTGAATGATTAATATCCAGATGCTAAATTTATGGAGGATAAAATGCCGAATTTGCCCTTATTTTATTTATTTTCTATAAAACCAGTTGTAGCTATTTTCATAAATGCCATTTTGCTTTGACATGTTGTACGTTATGTATTATTAAGTGTAAAAATGATGGTTCTGTAAGTTCTGTCACTTAAATGGGTTCTGTAAATAAAGTTACACTATATATATATATATAGATTTAAGTTCATTTGTATACCAAACTTTATATGGATATCAAGGGACTAATCTCCACCACTCATCTCCATCTTAATCTCATGGATAAGATTAAACATAAAACTTATTTCCTTTTTTTTTCAAACATTAATATCTTTTAAACCGTCAATCGTTATACGAAAAAAAATATACCATTACGACGAACATTTAATTATCTTTCTACAGATATGCTATATGATATGCTTTCGACAAAAAAAATTTTCGTTTTTTTTCGTAGTCTATCATATATGATACTGAATATCATATATGATAGTAACACTAATATTCCGTTTTTTAGTGTAGTTGTCTTCTCAGCTCGATTCGAATTGATATAACAATCTCAAGCAAAGACTTAATTGTTTTTGGTTATACAAACTTGATTGGTATTCTATGTCTAATTGGCAAGAAGCAAGTAAAAAGGTAAAAATACTCTTTAAACTACGTATACGTACTAACTACAAACACATTGCACTTATCGCATGTAATACACAAAGTTCAAACTAAAATGAAAGTGTAACAAGATTAACAAAAATTAACAATCTAACTAATTATAACTAGAAAAATTACAAAACGTAACAAACTCGAAAAAATTACAACTAACGCAATTAACAAATCTTATAACAAATTTCATAGCAAATTTAAACTAATTACTTAAAATCTAACTTTTTGAAGCTATTGAAAATTTTTATACAAGAAGTGTCAATTTTATAAAATCTAAATCTATTATCTATAAAACTCAAAATGAAAATCTGATTTAAACACGTATTAAATCTACTTATGTAACCAGCTAAATCTAATTTTTATTTATGAAGACAAAATACCCAATAGCAAAAGAAAGCCCAACTAAACACAAGCCCACTCCAATTCATTTAGTAGTAAAAATTCTGAAAGTACTTTGACTGTTTCTCAAAGTAAATAAAGTCAAACTGTTTATTAGATTTGATGAATTGAACCATACTTTGACTTTATCTAAAAATTCCGAGAATCAATTCAACTCAGATTTTTGAAGTTAGAACATTTTAAACTAAAACTTTCTAAAACACAATTGCTAACTAAAAATTGATAACAAAATTTAACTAGTTAAAATACACTATGCCAAACACATCTAATCAGACTTAAAGCAACTGATATAAGCATACAACAAATTTTAAACAACAGATAAACAAAACAGAACCGAAACAGAGCAGTTTAACTATGCAAATTCCAATTTTACTCTACAATGTTTAACTAGCAGATTTCTATTTAATATGCAGAAAATGAAAACTGAATCAACCTGCATCCGAAGCCTGCCCGTTGATGAAGAAGCTAGCGGAGCGCTGAGCTCGCTTTACACAAAACACCCCTACTCTTCGTCTACTAACCTGCCTGCATAATAAAACTAAAAAGAAACCACAAACTGGTCATGAAATAAGAAGCTGATTCGACTAAAAATGCACTCTCTGATTTATCAGTTTCATCGAATATAAGCTTTAACAAGCTTATTAACAAACATCAACCAAAATAGCAAAACTGAATACTCCAAAGCTACAAATCAGAATGTAGAACTAGCTGAATCTCTACGATTCTGCTACAATACCTGCAAATCAGTATATCCAAACAAAACATTCTCGAATTCGACAAATTCAACCAAATTGACACTACTATAAACGAATTAAAAATCTGCTGAAATTGACTTAAATTTTCCTCACGAATACTCGATGAAAACGAACTCACATGACTAAAATTGAATGTTACTAAAAACCTAACACTTTCATTTGAACTAAAGAACTGATACACTTTTTTTAGAAAATCATTAATCTTTTTAGGCTACTTCCACTAACTACAACTACTTGTTTCATTTACTAAACTGAAAAGCTTATTACAAATTCTTATAAGCTCAAAAATCTGATAAGCTGTTAACTACTCAAATCTTACCGACAATCTACAAGATCAAATCTTTTTTAAAAACAGAATACAAATCACAAACTATTTAGAATAGCAAACATTTAAAATCAAAACTATGACCATACTAAATCTTATCGTGAACAGTATCGTGACCATACTAAAAGCGAGCTGTAAATGAAGAACGATTATAAAAGCTAAACGAAATCAAAAACTCTGATTATTTTAGTAACAATATAGAAGAGAAAAGAAGAATGAGAAAGCTTAATATTTCATTAATGGTGGAAAAATGTAACTGAATAACAGAACATGTAACAGAATCAACTGAATTAAAACGACTTTGAAAACAAACTCATTAACTGAGTGTAAAAGCTATATTACACTACTCCTACACAAACTAATTAACTATGTGAAACCTACACCTAAGCTAACCGCTGAAAAATGAGCTCTTCATCTCTTATTTATAGCCGCCAAGATGGTAGAAGTGACGTGGTCTATCCAATGGTTGGATGCCACGTGTAAAATACGAGGTTACTCGTCGTTCTTCATCTTCAACTGAATTGGGGGTTTCTTTATCCTTCATTCTTGATCTAATTAAAGGGTACCTTCATGTAGAGAAGAAAGAGGGGAATATTTTTGCTGTTTATGTCTTCACTTGAATCTTCCTGGATCTCTCGTGATTGGTGATTGCAGGTTTGAGGAGGTGAAGGAGAAAAAAGATAAGTTAACCGTCTTTCTTTCTCTCTCTTGAAACGAAGGAGAAGACGTGTCTGTGTGTTTGTTTGACCAGACTTGGTCAATTGACCAAGTAAATAAACTTGTTTACTTTCTTTCTATTTTCCATTTAGTCCCTCTCTTTTCATTTCTTTCAAAATGTTTATAAAACTTTTATCTCATTTCCATTTCATCCTTAATCTTTGTAGAAAATTGCAAGTCTAGTCCTCCATCTTTGAGAATATTGGCAAATATGGTCCTTGAAAGCTCTATTGTCCTTTTCTTCGTCTTTTCTTCAAATAAATCCTTGAAAGCTCGTGTTTGTCTCAAATGTACCTATATTACCTGAAAATACACAAACACCAAATACACGCGTAATTCTGATATTTAACAGTTAAAATAATGTATTTGACAGTGTTTTGAGTGGTTTTAGGATCATAATTGATGAGTGTTTTCACACTTATCAACTCCCCTCCACTTGACCATTGCCATGTCCTCATGCAATGCAGCATTTTAAAGCACCAAGTTACACTTTTCTCATAATTAACCCACCTTGGCCATTTTATGATTTAATAAACTATGCTATGCTACATGATGAATGGTTTTGAATATCTACAATGCAATGCAAAGAAAACAATTCTTTTTACATCTTTTTTGTATTTATAAATGGTTTTGATGGAAATAACTCATAAAGAATTCAATGACTTAGATTAGGGCTTGGGTACCATGGATACTTATCACCCTCAAGTTTCACTTTCCCCATACCAAGCTAATAAATGGAATCATTGCATTCACAAGTAAAAAGTGCATCAACTTATTCATGACAATTAAATGTGGAACCGGTTATTATTTGAGCAAATTGCTTGTGGGCAAATTTGTCATTATTAAAGTGTGAAATATAAGAAGTGTAAAATCCAAAAATAAGGAAGCACGGTTTTAATCCTAAGTAATCTTCTCATCCATTACTTGAAAAACCGCTCACAATTAATATAAGTTCGTATTAAGAGTAATAAGTCATTCGCCTTATGTGTAAAATCCTCATGTCATGCTTTCATAAGTAACTACACACTCGCTAAAGAAAGAAAAATAAAACTCACGCAATAATTTATATCCGCATCTTTTTGAGATTTTGGATCTTCAACCCCGCAACCCGTCAAGGTAATATTGGATTGGAGCAATCTATTGAATCCCCGCAACCCGTCAAGGTAATATTGGAACTCAATAGTCACTATAATTAACACCACACTGCCCCTCTTGGGAGTCTTGCATTATTTTTTTTTTTTCTTTTTTTTTTTCTTCTAGCCACTCATTTTTTTTCATAAGCCGCTCTTATTTTTCTTTATTCCTCACAAAGAAATTTGAAAAGAAGAAAAGGAAAAACACCCGCTAAATATGGAGCATGACACAAGTCTAGTACACATAAAACGTGCTAACTTAGAATCTTAAGACGTACTCATATCAACCATAAATGATTAGCCAAAAATGCATAAGAGATTACGAACCAATTAAAACCGTACTTGATTATTTATTAACAATTATATACAAGCGAAGAAAATAGAGGTCAAGAAGAGAAGGGTTTAACCACAAGTAATTGCCATGAAGTCTATCTAGCCCTTTTACACTTGCTTCAACTCTATCATTTCCCATTCTCCACAAATTTAAAATCTCAAATAATGAAATTGGTGGAAGCTTAGCCTAATAGACCAATGAAGGACTACATGGTTAAGGATACTAGCTAGAGAGTGCTAAAATAAGCAAACTCGGGTTGAGTCAAAATATCCATGGCGGGCCTAATATGTCAAAGAAATCTAAACTTGTTAAAACCATGTTTTATTATATTTTTCCTTTTTATATATTTTTGATGAAAAATAAAAGAAGAAATATATACAATGCAAATGTGTTATGCAAAATTGAAAAATGATTGATGCTAAAATTATGAATGCATATTTTTGGTGGCCAAAGTAGATCAAAAATTTGAAAAATGTTCGAAAAATTAATTTTTCCAATTATCATGAAGTTAAGGCAATGGTCTAGGTAAGGTCACTTCGATAGAAGTCTCCCCTACACTTAAGATAAACATTGTCCTCAATGTTTAAGAGTATTGGAGTGAACTCCCCTACACTTATGACATTGATTACTTTGCTTAACTCGAGTTAAGGAAGAGACAACTAAAGGGTATTCATTTTAAACACAAGTGTTTTGAATATCACAATAGCAAAAACTAATCGAAGTGAACCAGATACACGGGCCTCCTCCATAAGCTCCAAGCATGAAATGTGAGAGAGCAACCCTTGAAACAAACACCAAAAGACGAAGAAAGGCACCCCTCCACTTCAACTCTACTATAACATCCTTTTAATTAAACCTAACCTATTGAAAATCTACTCTACGTTTTCTAACCTAGTTATTCAATGCTTGAGTTTTTTTAACCCTAAGTCGCTAGCTCGACTCGGCCCCGAATTAAGTTGTCCTTGGGGAAACCATCATGGAGAGTAAAAATTATCCATTTTGAAGCTCGTCTCACATGATACCCTCAAACTTAGCACGTTGCCATTTACTATAAGATTTACAAAATCCGCCTCGATAAATGGAACGGTCCAACGTGTCTCAAGTTTGTCCAACATACGAAAGCTCTCATATATGAAGCACTCCAGGATCAAATACAAAGTTTCCATCTCGACATTCGAACAACTCCAAAATAGGTAACATCACCAAAGTAAGCTCATACAAGAAGTTCATATCAATCGAAGGCACACTCTTAAATGAAGTTGATGAAAACCAAGGTGTCTCAAACATACGTATCCCAGGATCAAAAACCTTTCCCTTCATGGGAAAATAAGAAGATGAGCTCATATCAACCATATAAGATTCCCCCTTAGTGAGCAAAGCATCATGAGAATATGAAGGTGTGGGTATCAAAACATTCATAACAAGTATATCCATATTAGGCTCATCATCATCATCAAAAGGTGGGTAATCTTCCATAGAAGGCATAGTGAAAGGAGGATCAATAGTAATAGTATCTTGTGAAAGAGGTGTGGTCTCTATGTTCCCAAAAAGCAATGTAGTAATAAGACGAACCTCCTCTTCCAAATTAGAAACACTATCGTCGACCTCTATATCAAAATGTGCAAGAGTATCCTCTATGGTGGCATCAATCTCTATAAAAGAGTCCATATCAAAGGTTTTGAGTTCTAAAGGTGCCTTAGGTGAAAAAGTATCAATCTCTAAGAGGAAAGGATCTTCATCAATAACCAACTTCAAGGGTGGGAGTGTGGGAACATAAGGCTCAAAAGGAGGTGTATTAATGAGAGAATCACTCAAAGGGATGATATGATCATGAAAATCAATAGGTGTATCCTCAAAAACCAGTGAAGGAATATCAATCAAGGGTTCTTCTTCTATAGACTCATTATTAGGTTCTTCACACTCCTCAAAAAGTGGGTTATCAAAACATGTCTCAAAAAGAGGATTTGAATGTATCACAAAATCACTTAGAGGAATAGGTGAAGGAGTCATAGAAGAAATGGAGTCATCATCATCAGAAGTAAAAGACTCATCACTATCATAAGGATCATCAAAGGTATCATCACAAGAATCATAAAGTGGTAGAGGAGAAGGATCCACTTTTGCTATAGGAACAAACTCTTTATCCAAATTAGGAATGTTATCTTGACAAGACAAATCATTGGATGATAGAGCATAAGACGCGTCACTAGAATCACAATCATCATCCTCCATTTGTGTCAAGTCTTTCACAAACTCTTCCTCAATCTCATTATCCCTTTCTTTGAACAATTCATCAAGATCAAAGTCACCAAAATCACTAGTAGTAGCATGAAGGTCAATATGGGATGAAATCTCAATGTGATCATGAGGAGAAGAGGTATCAACACAAAGCTCATCACATGGTCCAATGGAAACACCCTCAAACTCTCTTTGGATTGGGATAAGGTTCTCAACACTAGAAACGGTTAATGCATCCAAATCGATATTTGTATTAGTGCTAAGAGGCTCGTCCCCCATGGTTAAAGAGTCGGCGGGTTCCACGTGAGGTAAAGGTGATGAAGGTGTGTAATGCTCAAGTATAGTCGGTGGAGAGATGGAAGGGTCTATAATAGGAACATCACTAAGTGTATCATCCTCAACATCTACTCTCAAAGAAGGCTCATCATCAGGTAAAGCATCGTTCGGTCTCATGTGTTGCAAGATGTATGTGCTCAAGCCTAATATTTTCGGATCAGTTGCCTCTTGCATTGACTCAAGTGCTTGCATTACCATATTAAAAGCGTCTTTACTCAAGAAATGATAAATGCCTTGATTGTTAACCGTTTTTCTTTCTCTCTCTTGAAACGAAGGAGAAGACGTGTCTGTGTGTTTGTTTGACCAGACTTGGTCAATTGACCAAGTAAATAAACTTGTTTACTTTCTTTCTATTTTCCATTTAGTCCCTCTCTTTTCATTTCTTTCAAAATGTTTATAAAACTTTTATCTCATTTCCATTTCATCCTTAATCTTTGTAGAAAATTGCAAGTCTAGTCCTCCATCTTTGAGAATATTGGCAAATATGGTCCTTGAAAGCTCTATTGTCCTTTTCTTCGTCTTTTCTTCAAATAAATCCTTGAAAGCTCGTGTTTGTCTCAAATGTACCTATATTACCTGAAAATACACAAACACCAAATACACGCGTAATTCTGATATTTAACAGTTAAAATAATGTATTTGACAGTGTTTTGAGTGGTTTTAGGATCATAATTGATGAGTGTTTTCACACTTATCAAACACTGGTATCATATATGATATAACTTATCATATATGATATAAACCAATATCATATATGATTCGCTAATAATATGTAACATAACACTAATATCATATATGATGAAACACTATTATCATATATGATATTTCACGCAAATTTAAAAAAACGAAAAAAAAGACGAAATTTTTTTTTCTTCAAAAGTATATCATAATGCATATCTGTAGAAAGCTTATTAAATGCTCGTCGCGATGGTATATTTTTTTTCGTTTAACGCTTAACGGTTTAAGAGATATTTAAATTCTAAAAATAAGTGAAATAATTAAATACTTTTAATCTTATCCATTAGATGTGGTTGAGATGGATGGTGGGGATGAGTCCCTTGGTATCCAAGATAAATATGATATCTAAAATAACTCTCCTCATATACTTATATATGGGGCTAACTATACTGGGATACATGTGACATGGCACGATGACATAATCTCATAAACGATGACATGGCACACACAATATATATAATTTCGATATCTTTTTTAAAAAAGAGCATTTACATGTTTCGAACTTGGGTCTACCAAGTAAAAAACAAAGTGCTCTACCACTGGAACAACCAAGATCTTATGATAGGCTATTGCATTCGTTTATACATATTCAGTAGAAAAATTTTCCAAACAAAATTTGGTAATTCAGAGGTATAAGGTCAACTACTCTATAACTTTATAACAATCGGATAACCGATTATAACCTAATGTATGAACTTAACCCCGTTCTCCAAAAAGTCTGTCGCCACATCCGTTAAACAATCCTCTACGATTAGATTTATGGTTTGTCTAGGTTTTAAGGCAATGGAGGAGAGAAACTTTTGCAATTAGATTTCCGTTAAACAATCCTCTATGATTAGGTTTTTTTAACCCTGTTTCAGGTTTGTGCGCCACAAGGTTTTAAATTTTTTTGGGATGTTTCTTTCATGAGTGTTTTTTATTTTACATTATCTACTTTTTTCCAATAGCTAGGTATATTGATTATTTCCATTCTAAAAATCTAAACCCCTTTTAGCTATTAAAAGGAGAACGAATGCTAATTGTGAATAATGGAACTCTTAGGATTCAAGTATTTTAATATAAGGCTGGAACTTATTTGTCTAAATACACAGGTTGTGTTCTATCCGTTGCATCGATTGCACATATGTTTTTGCTATTTTCTGACACTGATATTCATAACCGTAATTTTAATTTCTTATAATATGAGTGTTAGGCTGGTTTTGTACTTTAAGCGATTATGAAATATGGAATTATCAGAATTACATAATTAGTTGCAAAATTTTTCTGCAAGAATGTTTGGATGTGCCTCCTCTGATTATTAGGCAAAATTCTGATTATTAGGCATTCATGGAATATTTGCAGGCATGAAAGAGGAGACTATCAATTTCTTGCAATGATCCTGAATTTTCTTATGAAGAGACAGAAAATGTGTGTTTTTTTTTATTTATGTTTTAAAGAAACAAGGCTATTTATCAAATTCTTAATTGAATCCAACATAATGCATTCTATAAGTATGGTTGTGTAGACTATAATTTCTGCTTTGCAATCTGTTCTACAAGAAGACTTCAAGGCCAATGAGATTGAGGTACGAATAACCTTCCTTATCCATTCAAGGCTACACACGCTAAGTGCATAACCGTAGTATGTTGCAACTGTTTTTATAAAAAAAATTGATGGTAACACTAGGCTAAAAATTAAACAATGCATATGTATGATCCATGGCTCCTTGCAAGATTTTACGATAGTTTATTTATCTTTCTGGCTGCATCATATCGCCTACGGTAGGACCAGGCTAAAAAGGTCCGTCTTAAGGGCCGAAAGATGGGCCTGAGTTGAGTTTGTTAAGCCTAACCAGGTTTTGTTGTGAGTGGTTCCATATTGGTCTTTATTTCCTTTCGGCTCCTTAACTTATTATGTAGGCTTGATCTTTTTTTTTCTTTTTTCTAAATGTATTTTGTATTACCGGCTTAAGCTTGGGAAATAACTTCTTTTACATGGCGAGGCATGGCAATAAGCACCGTTATATCATCTTCTCCTGATAAACCTATTTTATATTGCTTACTTATTTCACATGTTATTACATTTTTCACTGATTTTAGATCTTCTTCTCTATTACATAAACTAATCATCATCAATGTATACATTAGGCGCAAGAAAGGAGACGATATTCTGTGTAAGCGATTATGACCACCATACCACTAATGAATATCGGGGTACTACAAACAAGATGCTCGAAAGTAAAATAACTATTCGAGGCCATTGTGACACACCCAACTACGATCAGGTGAACTTTATTTTACTACTAGATAAATACAACATTTCTGTTGATATTTGTTTAAGTTGACTCACGGTAATATATTCAGTTTCAGTGTATGCTTTCCATTATTGATGTATGCACGTGTTGAGCGGGCGTCGGCTTACTCGGTATATACATCCACGTGTGTGCCTCTTTTGTTCAATATCAGCAACCAAAGAACACATGCCACTCACCATGTGCCAACAGCAAATATTCAACACTTTTGGTCGAGCCCAGGTGTGCGCAGTCAGCACATAACAACCTGTTTGGGCAACCTCGATATTTATCCAGCGGCTCAACCCGCACTCCTGAATTACAGAAATCCTCATCAGAGTGACGACTCACCAGGTTGTAGTCAGTGGCGGACGCAGAAAATTCTATTGTGGGAGGCAAAATTTTTTTTTGACAATAACAAGATGAAAAAAGTTAAAATCCGATTAAAAATTCGAGTATTATAACTTAAAAATTGAGATTTTTAGGTTTTAGAGTGTTAAATAGTGAATTTTAATGCGTGAGTGGGGGGCAATTTGAGTTTCGAGTGGGGGGCACTTTATAAAAACGCTCAAAATTAACGAAAAAATACATTATAATTTCGTATTTTTGGTCTAGCCATGGGGGGCGCCGCCACCCCGTACC
The DNA here is from genome assembly GCA_025667525.1 of Glebionis coronaria. NCBI lineage: Eukaryota > Viridiplantae > Streptophyta > Magnoliopsida > Asterales > Asteraceae > Glebionis > Glebionis coronaria. The sequence goes on along the minus strand of CM046882.1, from coordinate 362,370,395 downwards.
CAAAGGGTATGTCCGCCACTGGTTGTAGTGCGTTTACCATCACTTTTTCGCATGTTTGGATGTCACATTTATTCCAGAATGTTACTTATGCTTTGTTCAAAAAAAAAAGAATGTTACTTATGCTTAGTTAGTATCTTTTGTCTGATCAGGTATGGGATGTCGGTCGGTTAACCAAGATGAACCAAAGGTGGTACCACGACGAAGCTTTGGCAAGATTTTTAACTAATTCATCAACTCCTCTTCAAGTAAAAGATGAGATGTAAGTAACCAATTCAATTTGTTACGATAATAATAGTATGTTAAGCTCTTATTTATTTACTTCTGAACTAATCACTACAATTTACCATTACATTACAGCTATGGAAGCCCTATAATAAATATCAAATGGCATAAAACTCTCAGCTCCGTGCGACCAAAGCTAATTACAACTGACAAACATATTGTCCGGATTTGAGATCCAGAAACTGTAAGTTTTTATTCCATAGTTCATTACTATGCTGAACGTATTACTGCGTTAGTAATTGGTTCTGGATACCCAATTATAATGATATGTGTGTGTTTGGTGAAAGTGGACTAATACAATTGGCTCTGAATATTCCTTCTTATTTCTTACCAGCCTTGGGACCCGCCCCAACATGGTGTTCAGCCCTTCAAGGCATGACAATAAGTAATATTTGTTATCGGTTAGTTTGCACCTAAAGTGTCCATATTTTTAATCTTATTCAACATGTCACATCTTTTCATCATATATATACAGAGATGGAGGAGGAACAACATGCGTATCTTTATAATGATGACAATTTTTGATGTTAGAGAAGTTAAATTTGACGCATTTAACTGGTACAAATTTTCTACGAGCCTACATGCCTGGATTGTTTATCGAACTGCATTTTTATTTTCTTTTCAGTTGGTTCAGTTCATGCTAAGTCCAAACAACCTTGAAGTATGTAACCACGCTAACGTCCTGAAAAAGGAAGGTTTTACCGGGTGGGCCAGTGTGTCCAAACCATATCGATTAGTCAGACAAAAGTCATAAATCATGGTTACTAAAAAAATAAAAATAAAAGATTCTAAGTGTATAGAAAGACTTCAAA